>CM067335.1:36895000-39827500 GCA_034376525.1 Nicotiana benthamiana | reverse complement strand
GCAAATAATTTAACAAAATATTAATCTTACAAAATTATGATCTAATATATCATATTATTTTAATAAATATTAGTTATTATTTTATTATTTAATATAGTGTAAATATAATAAATTTATAAAAAATTAAAGGACACAAAGCATTATAGTAAACAAGTAAATTGTTTATTCCGTATTTATTCTTTATTAAATTAGCAAGTACTTAATACTATGCATTTATTATTGTAATTTTATATTAATTTCTTAATTAACTTAATATTTTGATACTACTTCTCTTCTAGTAGAACATACGTATATATTTTCTTATTTTGGAAATATATATTTTTATATTTATATTATACTGTTTAAAATTATAGAAAAGCCTTTTATTATTTTTACATAAGATTTAAATTAATATTTTTACTAATTAATAAAAAATAATGTCCTAATAGTTTCTTTATATTTTTGTATTTTTCATTATGAAATTATGAGTTCTATATATTAACTAAAATTTTCTACATGAGAAATTTAATTAGTATAAATATTTTTACGATATTGTTTAATTATTTTTGGTATTATTCATTTATGACTAATTGTTTATTAAGATTTTAGTTATGTGTATAGGTCCAAATTTTTCATAATAATTCTAATTATTTTTACAAGTCTTATATATAAGTCTTATATATAAGACTTATACATAGATAACCAAGGAATATATATATATATATATATATATATATATATATATATATATATATATATATATATATATATATATATATATATATATATATATCTATATATATTCCTTGGTTATCTATGTAAGGCCCCAAAAAAGTTTGCTAAATAATTTAAGATTTTCTGGTGTCAAGGTAGACTAATTATTTGATCTTGTGTGCAAATGAGGATTCGTGATATAATGAATATCAATTGGATATGTTAATAAGCATATAAGTCATATAATAAGAGATTTGGGGTCTAAGGAGAGGCCTAGGTCTAAGCCAAATTAAAAAATTTTCATAATAGACTAAAGTTATAAATTACGCACAATACCTCACTTTTGACAACCATATCTCCGTTTATATAAGTTGTTGTGTGATTTACAACTTATCAAATTAAAGCTTGTTGAGTCTAGTTTCCAATGCATCAAATCGTTCACAATTGGAGGTGTATACAAAAAGTTATGACCATTTTACCGGACTTGTATCAAACGCGCGACCGTGGAAAAACTGGGTATTTCTGCCTCTGAATGCGGCGCGAGTGCGGCGACCGTGTTCCGGGTGCAGTTTGACCGCGGTCGCGTGTCTAGAAGCCCTATGAATACCCCAAGATCGGGTATGGAGCATCTCTAAGTCATTGTTTTGAGTTAGTGCTTATTTTATCAAGGGGAATCCGTCTCATACTTCCCTCATATGATCCAAGGTAATGTTTTTGGAGTATTTTCAGTTGATTACTACTCCTAAATACTTATATTAACAAGGATTGATCTTGAAAATCCATAGATTCCCATTTAAATTCCTAAATTGATAAAGAATACTACAAGTGGGTATACTCAAGATTCTTACTACAAGAGGTATGTCTATATCATCTCTAACTACTCTATGGTGATTATTTTTGTATTATATATGTTAGAACTCATGGGATAGTGCTTGGAAGCCATAGGTGCCTAACGTAGGTTGTGTTGGTGTAGTAGAGATGGTGAAATGGGTTATTGGGGTATGATTCTTGGTGTAATAGTATTATGTATACATGCATGTACAAATTAGGTTTGTGAGAATATTGTTTAAGTAAAGATTGGGTTGGGGAATAAAGAAAATGTTGTAAAAGAGGTTTGAAATCAAGATGCTCAACTAGTATTTGATAAAATGCTCAAATGAGCCGAAACCATGAATACCTTCCTAATTTGTGTTCAATTTTGTTATGTCTCAAAGTAGATAGGGATTGCTATAACTTTCGAAACGTCGTAGTAACTTAAGTTAAACAAGGTATGTATGGATAAAACTCCCTTTTCTTAGAAATTGAGCTCCCATGGTGTCCCCGCATATGTTGTAAGTTCGAAATTTGATTTATTTAGTATTGGTTATTTCAAAGGATTTGGTTGTGTAAGAATATATATGGAAGGTGTGTCTCACTGTATTCAATATGCTATTCTTGGTAATATGGGATATGTGAAGAATGTATACTATATGCTAAATTACCTAGATTTCAGGTCAAGTTAAATTGTGATTATTATATTGAATCATCAGAATTCGTCTCTATGCTTATAATTAGAATTGCTCTTGTATGTGCCTATTATCTTAAATTGCAAGTTTGATGTCGAAAGTAAAAGTGATATGGAATGAGACTTATGAAATATGGCCTAGTGCCAAGTATGATGTAAAAATTGTGGCTCCAGGTGTCGATGAACTAATACATGTGAAATCAAAGATTGAAGTGAGATGGATAACGAGAAAAAGGGTAACATCTTGTAAGACGGTTTAGCCGATCGGGCCGTGATCAGATGCCATATTATACACACAAGGTGGTAATGCAATGATAATTGAAACTGGAAAGTGAGACTAAAATAAGGGTAACGTCTTGGTAAGACGGCTTAGCCGATCGGGTCGTGATCGGACTCCTCTCGAAAACGCGGTGGTAATGTGGATAATGATGCAATGAAATGGAATGTTCCAATCTAAAATTTCAGAAATTATGTAAAAACTATGTGAACCTCTTGTTGGTGTGGTACTTATTTGAAGCTTTATTGTCCTTATGATTTTTTTACTCTTGTATAGTTATTCTTTTTAATTGGATGGTGTTTAGTTATACATACTAATGCTATTCGATGGCACTAAAGGGACGATACGTCTTTAAATAGATGTAGGTATTTTCATAGCAGCCAGTATTGGCCGCAACTAGTGCCGCATCATTCTTTCAGCTGACTTGGTGAGCCCCACTTTGTTTCGGGGTCCTGTTTCATCTGTATATCATGTACTTTGTATTTGAGGTATAGTTGGAGCCTTGTTTCCCGGCATTTTCATATTATTCTTCAGTTGTATTTAGAGGCTCCGTAAACAGATTGTGGGTAGTGTCGGGTATTGGAATTAAAGGCAAAATATTGGTGTTTGGCAATGATGTATAAAACTTGTAATATTTTTTAAAAATTATTGTTGAAGTTGCTAATGGAAATAAAATGAAAGCTGTTAATGAAATACGTACGATGATCAATGGAGTCCGCCTGCATTTTATTCATTAATTAGTTTGGGCTGAATGAAACTTTACAAGCTTGCTCAGTCGGGTTTACTCGATTGAGCGCCGGTCGCGCTACTCGAATTTTGGGGCGTGAGAATCTAATTGTATTATCCATTTCTTAATATTGTTAAATTGACATATGAATTATTAATAAGTAACCAATTTATTATAATAACTACTCCCATATATAAGATATTTATTGATAATTATAAGATATTTATATTTATTAATAAAAGTAATGTAACCAATTAATTCAAAATTTAAAATTAAAAAAAAAGTTAGTTAGAAAAGTAGTTTAGTTTGTCTTAACAATGCTACTTAGCTTTTTGTGATTAAGACACTTGTCTTAATGTAATGTATTTGCTTTTCCTATTCTATATAGATATATTTGAGTTTCTTTAGTATTCTTCATTTATGACTAATTATTTATTAATATTTAGTTATGTGTATATGTACGAATTTTCTCATAATAATTTTAATAAGTGTTATATATATATTTATATATATGTCAATTTAAAGATATTAAGAAATGGATAATCCAATTAGATAATCAAGGAAAAAATACACACACACACACACACACATATATATATATATATATATGTATATATATATATATATATACACACTCTACTACAAATATATTACAAAGAAATTACTCCCAATTGAATTGGTAGTTTTTTATTTCCGTTATTTTTATTTTCTAATTGTAAAATAATTTTAAAACTCTAATTTAAATGAGTAGAATATTTTTTTGTAATTTTATTTTTAATTGATAATTATAAGATATCTATATTTATTAATTAAATTAGTGTAATCAATTAATTTTAATTTTAATTTTTTTTAAAAAAAGTTAAGTTAGAAAACTAGTTTATTTTGTCTTAACAATGCCACTTGACTTTTTGTGGTTAAGATGCTTGTCTTAACGTAGCATATTTGCTTCTCCTATTCTATATAGATAGATGTACAACAGTAATAATAATATACCCCTAAGTTGCTCCGACATGGCAGCTTAGGTGCCACACCTGACACGATACTAGTATGGATGTAGGTATGGAATTCATACTGGATTTAGTCAAATAATTTTGGGGATTTTGACCACGACGGAATAAAAAATTCTTGATGATATACAATATGATTCCCGAATTCAGGATCAAAACTAGGGTAAATTGGAATAAAATAGCATATCTTATTTAGGAAATCAATCCTTTACTTATCTAACTTGAGAAAAAAAATAAAATTTGATTTTACAAGTTATACATTAGTATTCCACAAAACTCTCATAATTTAGAGATTTTTTTATATTTTTATATATATTTTTGAATTACTTTTAGCCGGATCATTTACATCTCGAATAATCCGACCACTAGATCCGCACTCGTATCGGATACCCACACCCTTGTCCGGACAGCTTAGGTATATCCAGTGTAATCCTATAAGTGGGCCCTGGGAAGGGTAGTAGGTTATTTCCGATAGACCCTCGGCACAAAGCAAACATGTATAATCACAACAATATAGAGAAATGATATATTGTAGTGGAAGAGTCAAAGTAGCAGTAATAATATCAAGATAACAGCAAAATCAAAACACAACATAGTCAAATACTCCCTCTGTTTCATATTGTTTGAGCTACTTTGACTCGACACATAGTTTAAGAAAAAAGAAAAAGACTTTTGAAACTTGTGGTCATAAAAGTTTAAGGGATAAAAAATTTGTGGGGCCATACCATTTGTATGGCAATAAAAGTTTCTCATTAAGGGTAAAAATGGTAAAATGAAGAGTTTAAAGTTGAATTATTTCTAAATTTAAAAATATATCATTTATTTTGGAACATACTAAAAAGAAAAAAAGTTCATTTAATATGAAATAGAGGGAATAGTAATATAAATCTAACTATATAGACATACGAGAGTAGCAATACTACTACTCGGATGAAAGGAAAGACGTCCGACTCCCTACTATCATTCTATCATGTTTTCTTAATAAGGTACTATTGGTAAAGCAGAAATGACCAAAAGCATCCGAATTCGAAATTTTAAAGTTGAAAAGTAGATAGGGATGTTTTGAGCCGAAGGTCAACTGATCTCTTTACCTTCATAAGATAGAGATAAAGTCTATGTATAATAAGTATGATTATTATACACAGACCCTATTTGTAAGATTGCAAATTTGTTATTGTTGTTATAGTAAAAGTTGATAAGCATGATTAATATTGTTAGTGCATTTAATATTTTGAACATGAAAAGTTCCACTTTAAGGATATATATGTAAGATTTGCAGAACACTTAATTTGTTTAAAATGTAAATTATTTAGTGGAATATTGAAATTAAATGAACTTTAATATAGCAGAACAGATATAACGGATTGTACAAGCTATAGTCTTTTTGCAGGGTACTGAAATTGAATTATTACCTCGGATATTTAGCTCCAAAAGTATTTTTTTGTCCATACTTTCCCCAGCTATATCCATCATCAATAGGACCTGCAGATCCACTCTCTGCGCTGACTCTGACTTCTTCAGTCCATATGTGCTCTGATTTGCTATACTCATCAAAAACCAAGAAGTGTTATTGTGTGTCTCGTGACATGTGTTATTGTTCAGGGACAAGTTATACATAGATTGGTAACATGAGACTTAATTTACATAGTGCAAGGATTATTTCTTTTACGGAAAAGGGTTACAACCGTCCCTAACGTATTGACGCCAGGTTAAAAATGTCCTCTGTTAACCTATTTTGAAGAAAATGCCCCTACCGTTAAAAATGTAGCATATTTGTGCCTTTAACATATTGACTCCAGTTTAAAAATGCCCCTACCGTTAACCTATTTTTAAAAAAATGCCCCTAACGTTTTAAATATAAGTACAGTCAGTTGTTAGACTTAGGGGCACAAATATGCCACATTTTTAACAGTAGGGTCATTTTCTTCAAAATAGGTTAACGAAGGGCATTTTTAACCTGGAGTCAATACGTTAGGGGCAGTTCTGATCTTTTTCCCTTTCTTTTAAGATGTATAGTTTGATATGTTGCAATTTAATTTACAATATGGTATAATTTAAAGCATATGCTTACATTTTAAACAAAATATTTGTTTACTATCTCGAGGATTAATTTTGTCATTTAGTGCTTTTAATCCATGTATTATTGGGAGAAATTAAAAAATAATCAAGTTATAAGTGGTAATTCAAAAAATAGTCACAGTTTTAAAATAATCGAAATATTGTCACTTTTCAAAAATAAATTTGAATGAAAACATTGTTTAAAATCTAGAAAAATACTCTAGTATCTGGAACTCCAGTATATTGTACTGGAACTTTCCACGTGTAGGATTTCCAGCATAATATGCTAGAAGTTTATACACATGTGCACAAATCTCCAGTATATTATGCTAGAACTTTTCGTATTGTAACAAAATGGTAACCATTTTTCAATGACTTTGTAAACGCTGATTATTTTTGAATGTGTAATACAAAAACTAACCAGTGTGTACTATTTTTACTGTATTATTAGTATCCACATTTTATCCCATATAAAATAAATCATAATTTTTTTGGTAACTTACGTATGTATTTTTTGTGAGAAAAACAAAGGTAACAACCACAAACGAGCTCTCAGGATAAAATGAGAAACTTATATTAAAGAATTATTTAATAAAAAATGTATCGTTCTTTTTTAAACCTAACAAAAAATAAAGTGTGATATATAAAATATATATTACAGTTACCTCCTCTTTGAATTATCGATGAGCTCCGGATGATGTATGAAACTCCTTTTCATGTCATAACTCGTAGGACTTCCATCGAAAAAAACCGGAGATTCAATTGCATCAATTGTTGACGGTAGAGGTAGTGAGGATTGGGATGTTGAGCCACTCCATTTGAGAATTAACAGAGATTGCTCATAAGAAGAATGAATCTTCTGCAAAAGAACCTCTTGAGTTGTTTCAGAAGTGGAAGCTACAGTTCTCAAGTAAGCTCTAAGTTGCTTAGTGTGTTCCATGCCTTGAGTTAGCTCATTGATGAGTGAGTTGTATTTCGGGTTGATAGAAAAGTCCATTTTAAAAAGAAAGAATTGGACCGGTTTTACCACCAGAATGCCTATGAGATAGAGGTCGATCGACTTTTAACTTAGCTACTAAATCCTTTTCAGAAAGATAAAAAAGGAGGTACTACTGTGAAGCCTAGCAGCTTAACTCTTTCAGTTGGTGTGGTGCTTTGATCTTCTTATTTGCATCAAGTCGTACCAGTAATAATATATATACTCAGCGAAATTTTACAAGTAGGTTATTTGGAGGATGGGGTGTATGCAAATCTTAGACCTACCTTGTGGGAGATAGAAAGAGGTTGCTTCCCACAACATTGTAGCAATTAGAACAATGAAATTTTACTTATGAGTAGAATGACATTGAGAAGCAAATTACCGGCGAGAACAAGCACAATCTCGGATTGATGAAGAGAGTGGGATGTAGCTAGTTTAACTCAGGTTATAGGGTTCCTCAAATGCGTATGGAAAAAGAAAAGCTTCGCCTTTTTATTGGATTAGAAGCTTAAGAAGATTTCTTAAATTTGATAGAGTTATGAAAGCAGTCACTAATTTTTGTATTATAGTAGCTTATTTATATTATATTTTTTGAAATGCGATTTTTTTTGGACTTTTCATGAATACTGGATATTTTGTATGTCGGAATGTTCGGGGAAGTTGGGTGCATGAAATAATGGATTTTGTAAGAGCTTTTGTAGGAAATTAGTGTGAGAAGAAGAAACTGATTATGACAAACTTGAATCTAAAAAGGAAGACTTTAGAGTGTAAATCATGAGAAGTGGACAAGAAGGCATGTAGAAAGAAAATTTGACCAATTCAAAATATTAAATGCTGACCAATTCAACATCTCTCATTCCGCGTTCTATCCTTCTATTGGTGAGATTAGACCCCATTGAGTTAGCTTACTTTAAATAGTTTTTAATACCAAATGTTAAAATATACCTTTTTAAGTGATGAGCTGGTTTTGTAGACGGCTAGTTATGTATATAGATAGAAGTGCTTGAGTTCGCAAATAAATAATTGATGTGTTTAATAAAAACGTGTTTGTTTGACTCAAAAGATATAAGAATTTCTTTGTAGTAGATTATGCAAAATGATATGAACGGTAATATACTTTCTCAGATAGTGCTTTTTATTCACAAAGTTTTGTCCCCCTCCCTCAAATAAAGTCTTTCATCTCCCTTATATACCAAAAGAGACTCTCCTAGGTTGTTAGAGACAAACTACCAAGAATATTCGATAGAATATTCCCAAGGTTCCCTAACGGGTCTACAATATTACAAAGGTCGTACATTCTTCTCTTTTATAATAAGGTCGTTTCTTTTGGGACATTGGCTCAGAGAAGCATGCTCGTTTGTTGTGTTCATTGTAGGTCGTGGCTGGTCAAATTTGGACCCATAAAGTTAGTTCCTCCGATTGTCGGGGTTGCAAACGGATGCATCCTTGATGAGTGGACTTCACGATCTCTTGAAGGAATTTGGCTCATTGGAACGTTACGATCTCGTCAATGTGGGGTGGCCATCATGCTCAGCAAAGCGACGTGTGATATTTTTCACCGGGAAGTGATGTCATCTCCATGCGCATCATCATTACATAGATTTTCGAGAAAAGGATTTGACAGCTTGATGATTCGATTCTCGCGCAGCTCTGAGACCTTCCGCCTTGATTCTGGCGCCACCCAACCCTATAAATAAGTGGGGATTTATATTTCTGAAGAACTTTGGCCATTTCTCTCTTCGAAAGACCTCTTTCACTCTTCCTCATTTGCCCTCATATCCTCCAGCTTCTTTTTTCATTCTTTACCTTGAAGCCTCTACCTTCTGCTCCCTTGTTAGTACTCCTCTGATCAATATTATGCCTGAATCTCGTCGCCCTCATGAAGAGGTTTCTAAGGCTACTCCATTATCCACGGTGCCTCCCTCTGACAGTGAGGATGGGGTGGTGGAAGATGGTGACAGTCCTCTTATATTGGGGGAAGTGACTTCCTTAAGGACCATCCTCCCACTACGAGCCCCGTGCCTTCGGAGACAGGTCAAGTCCATCTCAACACCCGTCGTATAAAATATGGCATTTCTGCTCATGTAGAAATGGTTTCGGTGGGTGGAGATTGCATGGATGTCCATAGACTGGGTACTGCGCTTTCTACGAGTATCCCTTCATGATTGGCTACACTCCTCCTCTCTTCCTTCTAGTAGAGAAATTCTGTAGATTTTATTAGGTTTTCCTAGCATAGGTCTCTCCGTATACGCTCAAGTTGCTCCTGCTACTGATCAAATATACCAAATTAGTGGAAAGCGATGTCTCTATTCACCACCTTCTGCATCTATTCACGCCTGGTTTTCTTTGGGGTACCATGGTGTATATAAGACTTCGTGGTACGAAGGGTCCCGTGGTTGGGACGGATGACCGGGCAAGCCATAAGTTTTGGCATAAGTATTTCTTTGTCCAGACTAACCATGTCGTCTCTGATCCCGCCAGCTTCCCGGAGCAATGGAACAAGAAATGAAAAGTGTCATTGCTCATTTTGTTCTCTTTTCTCTTGTATTTGCTAAAGCTCATTTTCTTTCCATTTTGCAATGACGGGCCGTCCACCTTCGCATATTGCGGTCCTCAGGGATTGGGTAGCCCGTCAGTTACCCCATGTAGAAGAAACTCAAACTTGGCTCACCTTCATGAAGCAATACGACCCTAAAGATTCTTCTAGTAAATATCTTACTTTAGTACTCTGTTGGTTGTGTAATTGTATTTAATGGTATGATCCTTTGTGGTGACAGGTCGAGGAACTTTCAGGGTAGGGATCTAGTTCCCACCTTTAGGAAAGTCGTTGTTGCTGTGGATATGCAATTTATCTTGAGTGAATCTATTCGGGAGGATCATCCTCAACCGTTCAGTTGGGAGATTCATCTCGAGTCGTGGCTGCGAGGGAGGAAGCCTCTTCGGCACTGGCCTTACATATGTTGGGTGAACCGTCTCACTGGGACGAGCCGTTGGAGAGAAAACGGAGAAGGCTAGAGCTGGGGAAGGGTGTGGCCACGAATGTCGATGGAAGCAGGGCATCGCAAACAACCTCAGTGCCCGTGTTAATGGCTGATGCCATTTTGTCGGGGCGATCTCCCCGAGTGGAAGGAGTTAATCCAGGGTTCAGTTTGGTGTGCTCCGTTGAGGCCGGGGCATCGTCTAATGTTGGGGGACACCGTGTCAAGGGTGGTGACTCGGATTCTGATATCGACCCAGAGGAGGTTAACGAATTTATGGGTCATCATACCCATGTCGAGGTGAGGACGGACGGATCTCACCATGTGGAGCCAAAAGTGAGCACGAGCCTGGAACTATTGGATGAGAAGCGTGAGGCCGTACTCATCCGGTTGTCCGCTCAGAAACAACGGATTGAAATGTATTACAACCTGATAGACAACCTCCGAAATTTCAATATCGGGCACTTAGTTTTAAGAAAGGTGACACTGAACACCTGGAACCAGTGCAAAGGGAAGTTAGGACCATACTAGGAAGGTCTATATATATATATATATACATATATATAATGAATTGGACTAACATTTGCAGGCAATAACCGAAGGATGAATCAGTTGTTAGGTCTTAAAGAACGCATTGCACTCTTTTTCACTTGAATCGGTTTTGTCCCAAATGGTTTTTTGGGCAAGATTTTTAACGAGGCAACAATAGATCGTGCTAACTTAGAGTCAAGGACAATTTTGGATCGGAGTCCATGGTAACATCAATAGTATCCGAGCCCTCTCGAGGTTCGACCTCGAATACTGGAGGCCATAAACCTCAGGTTATGATTTCTAGTAAGGAAGGAAACTTTTTGCTTAATAGTCTAGGCTTGGTAGATAAGATTTATTGTAAGGGCCAAACAATTAACTGAACAGTGTCCGTATAGACTGCCTAAGCCATAATTCATGGCTTTTACACACTTACAATCTTGTATATTATGCACAAGGAATGATGGACAGTTTATACCTTATTGATACATATTTTATTCTGTAAGAATATTGAGCCCAAGGGTCACCTCTATCCGGATCCAAAAGATTACCCCCCCACTTGGGAACTGTCGTCCAAGACAAAAATCGGACGGATCGGGTTGCTGAAACCCGGAGGCACAAAGCCCATGAGGCAGTTCATAAACTTAAAAGGCTATGACCACTTTTAAACTGTTTGAACCCAAAGGACCGCCCCTACTCAGTGACTTTCATCCAAGACAAACTCATATGGCTCGGATTATCGAAACCCGAACGTACAAAGCCTATTAGGCAGTTCCTGAACTTAAATGGCTACGACCACCCTAAAAACAGTTGGGAGATGTCCGAATCCCGTTATTGAAACATAAGGCCTTTAAAAAAAATTCCAAACTTATCCAAAGGTTACCCTCAGTAAAGATACAGTCTTAAAACATATAAATAAATATCCCGGGGAAAGCGTCCAGTTACCCTAAGCCCTAATAAGTTTCGAGAAAAAATTGCACCGAGGAAAGGTCCTATTCGAACCCCCGAAAAAAAGACTTAATACCATGTTTGATTCTGTGATAAGGCATTTGAAATCTTTGCAATAGTGAAAGGATACAAGAGATAATAGTCTTGAAAGTCGCCAACACGGAAAAAGACTTAATATACATCCCTAGATATCTTTACAAAGGCCAATGAAAACGACCTCAACAAAATATGCAAGATACATGGGCCCTCGCGAACGGACCTGTATCACAAAACATTTTATCGAATCATAAAAAATGATCTAAAGAGCAATAGTCACCACCTCGCCAGGGCCGTAACTCATTTTTAGCGTTTTAAGGCCATAAAACTATAATTTCGCCCGATTCCCATGTTATATCCCATGCCTTCTGCATGTTCCTTGGCGACTGAATCCGGATATACTAATGTTTGTCGGACAATAAAAAATGACCTAAGAACAATAGTCACTGCCTCGCCGTGACCATTGCTCATTTTTTGGCCTATTAAGTCCATAAAAACTCGAATTCCGCTCAATTCCCAGATTTTCGTGCGTTTAGCTCATGCCTTCTGCATATGCAGGGGCGACCAGATCCGGATCGTCTGAAATTTTTTCGGCCTATCAAAAACAACCTAAGGAACATTAAACACTGCCTCACTATTATTTCTACATATGTTTTTTTGTATTTTATGGCCATAACACTAGAATTCTGCTTAATTCCCATATTATCGTGTCCTATTGCTCATGCCTTCTACATATGCCCATGCACCTTGACCCGGATTGCCTAAAATTTTACCAGACCATCAAAAATAACTGAAGGAACAATAATCACCGCCTCACCATGACAGTATTCACTTTATGTCATTTTAGGGCCACAATAAACTTGAATTCCGCAGGATTCCAGTATTTTCGTGTGCTATAGCCCAAGCCTTCTAGATGGGCCCGGGCGACCAACCCGGATCACTGAAAATTTTGCATGCACATTAAAAATGACTTAACGGTCTGAAAACTAGTTGGCTCTGACTAGGCCTTCTGCATTGGGTCGGGCGACCAGAGCCTGATCGCGTAAAATTTGTTCAAACCATCAAAAATGACCGAAGGAATAATAGTCACCATCTCGCCATGTTTGTTACTCGTTTTACGGTATTTGAGGGCCACAAAACAAGAAATCTGATTGATTTCCAAATTTTTGTATGTTATAGCCCACGTCTTCTACATGGGCAGGGACGACTGGATCCGGATCGTCTAAAATTTTACCGGATCATAAAAATGACCTATGGAACAGCAGTCACCACCTCTCCATAACCGTAACTCATTTTTTGGCATTTTAGGTCCATGAAACTAGAATTCTGCCTGATTCCAAAATTTTCTAATGCTATTGCCCATGCCTTCTACAAGGGAACAGGTAGGAAAACCCTGATCGCCTAGTATTTGCCATTACATAAAAAATGAGTTAAGGAATAATAGTCACTACCTCTCATGACCATAACTCATTTCTTGGCTTTTTAAGGCCATAAAATTGGAATTTCGTCCAATTTTCAAATTTTTTGTGCTAAAGCCCACGCTTTTTGCATGGGCCAAGGAAAGCAGACACAGATCGCCTACAATATTTCCTCACCATAAAAAATGACCTAAGAAATAATAGTTATTGCCTCACCATAATCGTTACTCTTTCTTGTCATATTGGGCCATAAAACTTGAAATTCGTCGGATTCCTAGATTTTCTTGTGCTATATAGCCATGCCCTCTGCATGATCCCCGGGCGACCGGATACAGATACTTAAAATATTTTCGGAAAATAAAAAATGACCTAAGAAACAATATTCACCGCCTCTCTATGATCGTTACTTAGTTTTTGATATTTTAGGGCCATAAAACTTGAATTCTACTCGATTCCCAGGTTTTAGTGTGTTATAGTCCAAGCCTTCTGCATGGGCTTAGGAGACCGGACCTAGATCACCTAATCTTTTGTCGGACCATCAAAAAATAACCTACTGAACAATAGTCACCGCCTCACCATAACCATTTCTCTTTTTTCGTTTTTGGGCCAAAAAACTAGAATTCTGCCTTATTCTTAGATTTTTGTGTGCATTAGCCCACGTCTTTTGTACGGGCCCAGGCGACATAATCTAGATTTCCTAATATTTTTCCAGCCTATAAAAATGAACTAAGGAACAATATTCACTACCTCTCCATGACCGTTACTCCTTTTTGGCATTTTAGGACCATAAAATTGGAACTTTGCCTAATTCCTAGATTTTCGTATGCTATAGCCCATGCCTTCTGCGTAAGCCAGAGAGACCGGATTCAGAATGCCTAAAATTTTTCGGACCCTCAAAACAACCTAAGGTACAATAGTCATAGCATCGCCGTGACCATTTCTCATTTTTTGGCATTTTAGGGCCATAAAATTAGAATTTCGCCTAATTCCTAGTTTTTCATGTGTTAATAGCCCATGCCCTCTGCATATGCCACGACAACTGGACCATCGAGAACAACCTATGGAATAATAGTCACTACCTCACCATGATCATTACTCATTTTTTACGTTTTAGGCCCATAAAAGTGAAATTTTGCCCCACTCCCAAATTTAGATGTATACCCACGCCTTTTGCAAGAACCCGGAGATCGGACCCTGATCACCTAAAATTATGCTGGCCCATCAAAAATGACCAAAGTAATAATGGTCACTACCTCACCGTTAGCGTTACTGATATTTTCATATTTTAGGATCATAAAACTGAAATTTCGCCTGATTTCCATATTTTCTGGTGCTATATTCCACACCTTCTACATGGGCTAGGAGAACAAACCCGGATTGCCTTATATTATTCTGGACCATTAGAAACAATCTAAGGAACAATCTTCACCACCTAGGCATAACCGTTAATCATTTTTTTGTGTTTTAGGGCCATAAAACTGGAATTCCACCATATTCTAAGATTTTCATGGGCTATATCCCATGCCTTTTGCATGGGCTCGGGTGACCAGACCTATATCTCCTAAAATCTTGTCGGACCATAATAAATGACCTAATGAACAATAGTCACCGCCTTTCCATGACCATTACTATTTGTTTTGGAATTTTCAGACCATGAAACTAGAAATCTGCTCGATTTTCACATTTTTGTACGATAATAGCCACGCCTTCTATATGGGCCCAGGCGACCGGACCCGGAACGCCTAAAACTCTACCGGCCCATCAAAAACGACCTAAGTAATAATAGTCACCACTTCTCCTAAGTATCGGTAATATCAAGACATTAACTATTATTCTTTAGGTTATTTTTGATCCACCAGTATAATTTTGGACGATCGGGGTCTGATCGTCTGGGCTCTGTGCAGAAGGTGTGGGCTATACATTCATACTAGGTGTGACGAGACCGTAACTCAAACACGACAATCTGTCCGGCCTAGCGAACTTTCAATGCCAAAGTTAGCTAGTCAGCCTACCCGGATGCTTAGTAGAACTTAAGAAAGACTAAGCTTGTATTAACTTGGCGAAGGAAACTAGTAGTTGGAAGAAAGAACTCTTTTATTAAGAGAACTTGAGAGCTTTACAATGCTTTGGATGCTTTACAACTTTGCTTGATTGCTTGCTTTCTTGCTTGATTCCAAATGAATGCCTTAGGTGCCTATTTATAGTTGGCTACCTAAATGTCTAGACTTTTCCTAAGTATCTAGAATCTTCCTAAATGAATATCTAAGATATTTACACAAGGTTGCTGCCCTCTAGAAGCCTCCACATGATTCTAGGCTTGTCTTCAACAATCTGCACAATTCTAGAGTCTTCTAGAGTCTTTTAGAGTCTTCTAGAGTGTTCTAGAGTGTTCTAGAGTCTTCCAGGACCTTCCGGGGTATTCCGGACTGTTCCGGAAGCATTTTGGAGCTGTTTTGAGCTTGTTTTGGGGCGAAAATAGTGCCGTCCATGACATTCTCCCCCGCTCAATCTCGCGACGACCTCGGCGCGTGCTCCTTGTAAGCCTGGATGAGGTCTTGGAGATTCCACAAAGTTAGCTCATGCTCCCAGCTCGCCTCGCTGTCAGGAGACCCTTTCCACTTGACAAAGTATTCAATGTAGCTTGGGTGAGTCCCCCGTCTTGGAATGATACGGTGCGCAAGGATCTCTTCTGCTTCTTTCTCTGGCACCGTTGTGATGGCTGTTGGTGCTCGTTTAGACTCTCCTCGGCTTAGATCTTCCTTGTCTTGATGATATGGTTTCAAAAGACTCACATGGAAGACCGGATGCATTTCTAAATGTGATGGAAGAGTCAAGCGATAGGCTAGTTTGCCAATGCGTTTCTCTACTGGAAACGGTCCCTCGTAGCGCCTTACTAGCCCTTTATGCACCTGGCCGGATCTTCGACGCTGGTGAGGAAGGAGTTTTACCATGACCAAGTCTCCTTCCTCAAACTCCAAGTGACGCCTCTTAGCATCTGCCCATTTCTTCATTTTCTGTGCCGCCTTTGCTAAGTAGGCTTTTGCCAAGTCTGCCTTTTCGTGCCAGCCTTTGGCAAACTTGTATGCTGACGGATTGGGCCCTTTGTAACCAATGGCCAAAGTTTGTGGCGTCATCGGTTGTTGTCCTGTTGCTATCTCGAACGGACTTGCCCCTGTTGACTCGCTCTTCTGCAGATTATAAGAAAATTGGGCAATGTCCAATAACTTGGCCCAATCTTTCTGGTTGGCGCTGACAAAGTGGCGAAGATATAGCTCCAGCAAAGCATTCACCCGTTCCGTTTGCCCATCAGTTTGAGGGTGAAAGGCTGTAGAGAAGTTGAGCTCGGACCCCATTATTTTAAAGAGCTCCATCCAGAACCTTCCCGTGAAGCGGGGGTCCCGGTCGCTGATAATGGTCTTTGGAATGCCCCAATACTTCACCACATACTTGAAAAATAATCGAGCAGCGTCCTCAGCAGTAAGCTTTGTTGGACCGGGAATGAATACGCCATATTTGCTGAAGCGGTCCACTACAACCATTATGTTGCTGCAGCCTTCGAACTTGGGTAAAGATGTGATGAAGTCCATGGAAATGCTTTCCCATGGCCTCTCCGCAATAGGCAAAGGCTCCAAAAGACCCGCGGGTGAGCGTTGTTCAACCTTGTCTTGCTGGCACACAAGACAAGTTTTTACGTATAGCTCTATGTCATCCCGCATTTGGGGCCAAAAGTATGCTCGCTCGATCAGCGCCATCGTCCTTCGGACTCCGGGATGGCCCGCCCATCTGGAGTCATGACTTTCTCGGAGGATTTCCTTCCTTAAGCTTCCCCATTTCGGTACGTAAACCCTATTTCCCTTGGTGAGGAGCAGCCCGTCCTCTAGCCAAAACTGGCGTGTCTTCCCTTGACGTGCCAATCCCAACAAATTTTTGGCTTGTGGGTCATGCTCCAGCCCCTCCTTGATGCGATCAACTATAGGGAAATTTGGGCTTGTGATGGAGGCAAGTTCGGCCTTTCTACTTAGTGCATCGGCCACGACATTACCCTTGCCCGGCTTGTACTCCATCACAAAATCAAACTCCGCTAAGAAAGCTTGCCACCGAATTTGTTTTGGGGTAAGCTTCTTCTGCTTAAGGAAGTAACTTGTGGCAACATTATCCGTCCTCATGATGAACTTGCTGCCCAGGAGATAATGTCTCCACGTCCGTAAACAATGCACTACAGCAGTCATCTCTTTCTCTTGGACTGTGTAGCGTTTCTCTGCATCATTCAGCTTACGACTTTCGTAAGCCACAGGGTGCCCTTCTTGCATTAGGACGCCTCCCAGGGCAAAGTCAGAGGCGTCCGTCTGCACCTCGAAAGACTTGGTATGGTCGGGTAAAACCAATACCGGCTCCTTGATCACGGCGGCCTTTAACTCCTCAAATGCTTGTTGGGCCTTATCAGTCCACTCCCAGGTCCGGTTTTTCTTCAGTAGATCTGTGAGTGGCGCGGCGATGGAAGAGTAGCCTTTGATGAACTTCCGATAGTAGTTAGCCAAACCAAGGAAAGACCAAAGTTCTGGAACTTTCTTCGGCGGCTCCCAATCCTGTATAGTCCGAATCTTGGACTCATCCATCCGTAGCTTTCCCTCACCAACAATGTGTTCTAAGAAGGAGACTTCTCGTCGAGCAAATGCGCATTTCTCCTTCTTGACATAAAGCTCGTTCGTGCGGAGTACTTTGAAGACTTGTCTTAGATGATTTACATGATCCTCCAGTGTGTTGCTATAGATGACAATGTCGTCCAAGTACACCACGACGAACTTGTCTAAGAAAGGTTGTAGGACTCGGTTCATGAGGGTGCAAAATGTTGCAGGCGCATTGGTGAGTCCGAAAGGCATCACAAGGAATTCATATGAGCCGTACCTTGTGACGCATGCTGTCTTAGGCTCGTCTCCCTCCGCAATGCGGACCTGGTAGTACCCCGATCGCAAATCCAGCTTGGTGAACCAAAGAGCTTGCCCAAGCTGATCGAACAAGTCGGCAATGAGTGGTATCGGGTACTTATTCTTGACCGTGATCTTGTTAAGCGCCCGGTAGTCAATGCAAAGTCGAAGTGACCCGTCGTGCTTCTTCTGGAACAATACCGGCGCTCCATAAGGTGCTTTTGATGGACGAATATAGCCCATGTCCATCAACTCCTTCAGTTGCCTCCGTAATTCCTCAAGCTCCGGAGGCGCCATCCTATAAGGCACGGCAGCTGGCGGGGTGGCACCTGGTTCCAGCTCTATCTTATGATCCACCTCCCTTTTAGGTGGTAACCTCTTTGGTAGCTCTGGTGGCATGACGTCTTGGAACTCCTCCAAAACGTTCTGGACCTTGGGTGGCATGGACTCGGTTGTAGGAATGACAGCTTCTTCCTTTAAGGCAACAAGGTAGGTTGGCTCTTCCTTCTTGATGCCCTTTGAGAGTTGCATGGCTGAAATTTGTCTTCCTTGGAGTCGGGTTTCCCGCTCTAGTGGAACTAGATGGGTGTTGCCCTCCTCCAAGATGCATAAGGAGTTCGCAAAGGGAATTGGGACGGCCTTGACCCTGTCCATGAACTCAATACCCAAGACGAGTGGATAATCGTCCATGGTCACGATCGAGAAGTTTATGTGGCCGTGCCAATTGCCTAAGTGAACCGGCACATTGCGGGCAACTCCAAAGGTTTCTGTTGGTGCAGCATTAACGCCCTTGAGCCAACCTCGGCTTGTCTCGTACCGGATGCCCATCTTCTTAGCCTACTGGAAAGTGAGGAAGTTGCTGTCGGCTCCCGTGTCAACTAATGCCTTCACGGTATGCTCCCCAATCTTGGCCTCGGCAAACAACCTCCCTTTTTTCTCATTCTGGGCACCTCAACTTTTGCCTGAATTGAGCTTAGAAGCCGCATGGCCCCAATCTTTGCTTCCTCCTGTTCGCGATCCTCGATTAAAGCAGAAATCTTACTCTTTTTGGGGCACTCCCTTGCATAGTGCGGTCCATCACAAAAGAAACATCGGATAGGATTAGGAGGGAAATCTCTACGTCCCTTGGCCCTTTCTGACGCCTCCTTGCCCTTAGGCGGGTCTCCCCCACTCTTTCCCTTGCCGCCCTTATCCTTGGGTTTAGGTTTTTCCACTTTCCTAAACTCAATAAGGGACTCGGCAATGGATATGGCAGTGGTCAAGTCTTGGGCACCACGGCGTTGGATTTCAAGCCTTGCCCACTGCTGTAACCCGTCCATGAAGGCAAAGAAAGCTTCTTTATCAGGGTAGTCAGGGATTTCGAGAAGTACCTCTGTGAACTCTTTGACGTACTCCCGGATGGTTCCTTTGTGCTGCAAACGTCTTAGCTTGCCACGAGCTTCCTCCTCGACGTTGCTTGGGTAGAATTGCTTCTTGAGTTCTGCCTTAAAATCTGCCCAAGTGTCGATAGAGCAGGTGCCTTTCTCTATGTCGCTTTGTCTTCTCCTCCACCAAACCATTGCGGTGTCCTCGAGGAAAAGACTACCCATGTTTACCTTTAGAGCCTCGTCTTGCATGTCGAGAGCCCTAAAGTATTGCTCCATGCTCCAAACAAAGTTGTCTAGTTCCCTCGCGCTTCTAGACCCTTTGAAGTATTTGGGTCGGGGAACATCTCTAGTGGAAGGGGTAGTCCTTACCTCGGACGTTGTGGCAGTGCCTTGTGCAAGAGCCCTTTTGCACAAGCTGAGCTCCTCCTTGGTGTTCTCCAGCTCATGTGAAAGCCTCCCTAACTCTTCCCTCATGAGCGAAATCTCGGCCTGGTGTTTCTCCTCCACCGCCTGAAGACATTGTGCCAGGACTTGATTCACGGTGGACTGCATCTCCTCCCGCAATCCGTCTAGGCCCTCCTCGACCCTTTGTTCGACCCCCTCGAACCTTTGGTCGGCCTCCACGAACTTGTCCTGCCCATCGGCAATGGCCAACTCCACCTTGGCCAGCCTTGTCTCCAACTCCCCCATGGCGTCCCTGGAGCGAGACCTTTGGCCCTTAGATTTGTCCCTTTCGGTTCGGGTGATTTCACTGCTCCCTTCCATACTCCCTTAGATGTTCCAACGAACCTGATGCTCTGATACCAATTGTGACGAGACCGTAACTCAAACACGACGATCTGTCCGGCCTAGCGAACTTTCAATGCCAAAGTTAGCTAGTCAGCCTACCCGGATGCTTAGTAGAACTTAAGAAAGACTAAGCTTGTATTAACTTGGCG
This sequence comes from Nicotiana benthamiana, assembly GCA_034376525.1. Taxonomy (NCBI): domain Eukaryota; kingdom Viridiplantae; phylum Streptophyta; class Magnoliopsida; order Solanales; family Solanaceae; genus Nicotiana; species Nicotiana benthamiana. The sequence continues at coordinate 39,807,117 of CM067335.1, read as the reverse complement.
AAGGAAACTAGTAGTTGGAAGAAAGAACTCTTTTATTAAGAGAACTTGAGAGCTTTACAATGCTTTGGATGCTTTACAACTTTGCTTGATTGCTTGCTTTCTTGCTTGATTCCAAATGAATGCCTTAGGTGCCTATTTATAGTTGGCTACCTAAATGTCTAGACTTTTCCTAAGTATCTAGAATCTTCCTAAATGAATATCTAAGATATTTACACAAGGTTGCTGCCCTCTAGAAGCCTCCACATGATTCTAGGCTTGTCTTCAACAATCTGCACAATTCTAGAGTCTTCTAGAGTCTTCTAGAGTGTTCTAGAGTCTTCCAGGACCTTCCGGGGTATTCCGGACTGTTCCGGAAGCATTTTGGAGCTGTTTTGAGCTTGTTTTGGGGCGAAAATAGTGCCGTCCATGACAGGGAATGGGGCGAAATTTCACTTTTATGAGCCTAAAATGACAAAAAAAAAAGATTAATGGCCATGTCAGGCTGTGACTACTGTTCCATAGCTTATTCTCGATGGTCCAGTCGTCGGGGCGCATGTAGAGGTGAATGGCTATATAATACACAAAAATCTAGGAATTAGGAAAAATTCCAGTTTTATGGCTCTAAACACCAAAAATGAGTAATGGTCATGGTGAGGATGTGACTATTGTTCCTTTGGTCATTTCTGATGGTCTAGGAAAATTTCCTGCTTTAAGGCCCCATGAAAATTATACTAAAAACCCGAATCTATGGTGCTAAGAATTAATATATGCACTAAAAAGTTAAGAAATTATGGTTTCCAAAAGAAAGAATTTCTGCGGTCTACTATGCGGTCTCATAATGGGTATGCAGACTACATAGTTGCTACAGAGTCAGTTAGTGTGTTGGTTAAATCGAGGTCAGCTATGCGGTCAGTTATGCGATCACATAATCAATAAGCGGGCCGCATGTCATCGCATAATCCCCTTAGAATTTTGTGAAGGGCAGTTCTGCGGTGCATTATGCGACTGCAGAACCGGTATGCGGACCGCATTTTGTCGCATACCCAGGCCGTTTGTCTAGATCTCAGGACCATGTTTGCGGTCCTTTTTGCATGTCGCATGTCTGATATGCGATCGCAGATCTGAGTCGGGGCTCCTTTTTTTATTTTTAAAACCTGACCCTATTCCATTAAAATACCCCATCCAACCTTCTCTATGTCATTCTTTACTGAAAATAGAGTGGGAAGAGGAATTCTAGAGAGAGAAGGGGTGACCTTCATCTAATCCCCACCCAACTCATACCCCAAAATCTTGAAGATTGTCAAGAAAGTTTCTAGCTCTTCACCCTAAAAAGGTAAGAACTTTTTCCATGATGTGTAATTTGGAGATTCTATTTAAAAATAGGTGAGTAACAATTGAGTTCTTGGGAAAAAATGCTAATCGTCTTGCATGCATAAGAGATAATGGGATATGGGGAAGATGAGAACTAAAAACATATTATGGAGTACAACATTGAAGAATCACATACACAAGGGACCTAAGATCATAATGGACTCTTATGTTTGATAATATTCTCAAACGAGCTAGAATCGTAATCTCGTCTCTAATTCTTGGTTCAATTGTAACTGTTATGTAGTAGAATGAAGTACTAAGAGTACCAAAATTTCATAAGAATTAGGGGAAGGCTTTATTGAGGTATGTATGGATAAAACCCCCTCCTCTTAGAAATTGAGCTTCCACGGTGCCCGTGTAAGTGTTGTAAGTTCAAAACGTAAGTGATGCAGTGCTTGCTATATTAAGTGAATTGATATTGTGAAATGTATGTGGTAAGTACTTTCTTATGTGTTTAATGTGCTATTCTTGTAAATGGAAGATGTGTGGAGAACCTGATTTATGTGCGAAATGCCTAGTTGTCATGCCAAGGTTACTTTGGAACTAATATACCTAAACTTGATGAATTTCCTTCTATGCTTATGACTTGAATTGCTTTGTAGATGCCTATGACTTTAAGTAGCAAGGTAAATGTTGGAAATGAGAGAAATGTGAAACACGAATTAGGGAATGTGAAAATTATGGCCCCAAGTGCCGGTAAACTTATACATGTGTGACCAAGGATTGGAATGATATGAATATTGGTAAATGGTAGAGTCTCGGGGAGGCATCTTAGCCGATCGGGCCGTGATCAGACGCATGATATATATACACATTGTGGTAATGTATTGATGATTGAAACTGGAAAGTGTGAATAAAATAATGGTAACGTCTCTGGGAGATGGCTTTGCCAATCGGGCCGTGATCGGACTCCGCTCAAGAAGCGGTGACAAAGTGGATAATGATGCAACCGTGTGGGATGCTCCAATCTAAAATTTCAGAAACTATGTGAAAATCATGGGAATCTCCTTATGTTGACATGGTGCTTATTTGAAACTTTGTTGTATTTACGATTTCCTCTTTACTCTTATATGGTTGTTCTTATGCATACTAGTACTATTCCATGGTGCTAACATTCCTTCTGTCGGGGATGTTACATTTTTAAATGAATGTAGGTGGCTCCATAGATGATAGTGCCGATCGTGCGTAGCGGAGCATCCTTTTTTTTCTCAAATCTTGGTGAGCCCCTTTCCTCCTTCAAGGGGATCATGTTGTACAACTTTAGCTACAGATATCCTTTTTGAGGTATAGATGTGGCCTTGTTGCCGGCATTGTTATCACTGTCTTCTGTATCCTTAGAGGCTCCGTAGACGTTTGTGTGGGTTATGTACAGGTTTTGGATAGGTCGATGAACCGTGTCGTAGCCTTTTACTCTTTCTTTCTTCTAAAATATAACTCTATGGAATCTTGGAAACTTAACTATGATATGATATTATGATATAAAAATTAATTAGAATGTTGAATATACTATCATTCCTTGTCTGAATAAATGAAGTAATGTCTCTTTATTCATAATGGGTTAGGTAAGTAGTATTTGATAAGACTTGCTAAGTTGGGTTCACTCGATTGAGCGCCGGTCACACCTCCCGAGGTTGAAGCGTGACATAGGTGATCCGAATTTTGTCTTCCTGGCCTACACAGAAGGCGTGGGCTATAGCACACGAAAATCTAGGAATCGGGCGGAATTCTATTTTAAGGTCCTAAAATGCCAATAAAGAGTAACGGTCATGGCAACATTATGACTATTGTTCCTTAGATTATTTTTTATAAGCCGGAAAATTTTTAGGTGATCTGAATTATGTTTCCCGGGCCCATGCAAAAGATGTGGCTATTGCACACGAAAATTTGAGAACCGGGTAGAATTCTAGTTTTATGGCCCAAAAACAAAAATATGAGAAACGGTTAAGGCGAGGCGGTGACTATTGTTCCGTTGTTCATTTTTTGATGGTCCGACAAAGTTTTAGGTGATCTCAATCCAGTCTCCTGGGCCCATGCAGAAGGCATGGACTATAGCACACTAAAGTCTGGGAATCAAGAAGAATTCAAGTTTTATGGACCTAAAACATCAAAAAACGAGTAACGGTCACGGAGAGGCAGTGAATGTTGTTCTTTAGGTTATTTTTTATGGTCTGAAAATTTTTTAAGCGATCCGGATCCGGTCGCCGGGGCACATGTAGATGGTGTGGGCTATATAGCACACGAAAATCTAGGAATTTGGCGAATTTCAAGTTTTATGGCCCAAAATTGACAAGAAATGGGCAACGGTTATGGTGAGGCAAAGATTATTGTTCCTTGGGTCATTTTTTATGATGAGTAAATATTTTAGGCAATTCGTTTTCGCTTTCCTGGTGCTAGGCCTGTGCAAAAACCATGGGCTGTAGCACACGATAGTCTGAATCGGGCAGGATTCCAATGTTATGCCCTAAAATGCCAAAAAATATGTACCGGTAATGGCGATACGGTGTCTATTATTCCTTAGATCAATTTTTATGGGCCAAAAAAATTTTAAACGATTCGGATTTGGCCGCCCCTGCCCCTGTAGAAGGTGTGAGCTACAACATACGAAAAAGTAGGAATCAAGCAGAATTCGAATTTTTATGGCCTTAAAATGCCAAAAATGAGTAATGGTTATGGCGAGGCAGTGACTATTGTTCTTAGGTCATCTTTTATGGTCCGACAAGTGTTAGGCGATTCGAGGCCGGTCATTAAGGCACATGCAGAAAGAGTGGACTATAACATACGAAATTTTGGGTATCGGGAAAAATTAAAATTTTATGGCCCTAAAACACCAAAAAATGAGTAATGTCATGGCGAGACAGTGATTATTATTCCTTATATTGTTTTTTATGAGCCGCAAAAATTTTAGGCGATCCAGGTCCATTCGCCCGAGCCACTGTAGAAGGTGCTGGTTAATACATAAAAAAAATCTAGGAATCAGGTAGAATTACAACTTTATGGCGTTAAAACACCAAAAAATGAGTAACGGTTATGGTAAGGTGGCGAATATTGTTCCTTAGCTCTTTTTTATGGGCCAGAAAAATTTTAGGCGATCCGGGTCCTATCGCCCGAGCCCATGCAGAAGGTGTGGGCTATTCATGAAAATCTGGGAATCGGGCTAATTCTAGTAGTATGGTCCAAAATGCCAAAATAAGCATAATTCCCATGTTTTCGTATGCTATATTCCACACCATCTACATGGTCCAGGGATAACGAACCTAGATTGCCTTAAATTATGTTGGGCCATCATAAAATGATCTAAGGAAGAAAAGTCACCGCCTCGTTGTTACCATTACTCATTTTTTGGCATTTTAGGGCTATAAAACTGGGATTCCACCCGATTGTAAGATTTTCCTATGCTATATCCCACGCCCTTTGCATGAGCCGGGGTGACTAGACCTATATCACCTAAAATTTTGTCAGACTATTAAATCTAAGGAACAATAGTCACCCTCTTCCAGAGTTTTGTACAATATAGCCACATCTTCTGTATGGGCCGGGAAGATTGGCCTTGGATTACCTAAAACATTACCGGCCCATAATAAATAACCTAAGAAATAATACTCACCACCTCGACATGATTGTTAATTGTGTTTCGGCATTTTTTACCAAATACTAAAATTTGCCCAATTTCCAAATTTTCATGTATAGCCCACTCATTCTGCATGGGCCCAGGCGATAGGACTCGGATCGCCTAAAATTTTGCTGGCCTATATAAAATGACCATAGGAACAATAGTCACCACTTTTCATGACCATTACTCATTTTTGGGAATTTCAAAGTCATAAAGCTGTAATTCTACCCGATTCTTAGATTTTCCTGTGTAATAGCCCACGCCTTCTACAATGGCCCATGCGAATGGGCCTGGATCGCCTAAATTTTGGTGGCCCTACACAAATGATCTAAGGAACAATAATCAACGTCTCTCCAACCTAGTTTTTTGCATTTTGGGGCCATAAAACTTCAATTTCGCCTGATACCCTAAATTTTGTATGTTATATAGCCGACGCCTTCTGCATGTGCCTTAGTGACCAGATCCGGATCGCCTAACACTTGTCGAACCATCAAAAGGACCTAAGAACAATAGTCACCGCCTCTCAATAACTAGTACTCATTTTTGGCATTTTAAGGCCATAAAAGCTCGAATTTTACTCGACTCCTAGATTTTCGTATGTTATTACTCACGCCTTCTGCAAGGGCCGGAGCAATCAAATCCAGATCGTGTAAAATTTTATCGGCCCATCAAAAATAACCTAAGGAACAATAGAAACCACATTTCCATTATCGTCACATTTTTTTGGCATTTTAAGGCCATAACACTGGAATTCTACCCGATTCTCAGATTATCGTGTGCTATAGCACATGCCCTATGCATACGCCCGAGCGCCTTCACCCAGATCACCTAAAACTTTACCGGACTATAAAAAAATAACCGAAGGAATAGCAGTTAGAGCCTCGCCATAGCTCTTACTCATTTTTGGTATTTTAGGGCCATAAATACTTAAATTATTCCGGATCTCTATATTTTTATGTGTTATAGCTCATGCCTTCTAGATGGGCCCGAGTGACTAGATCTCGATCGCTTAAAATTTTTCCTACACATTAAAAATGACTTAAGGAACAATAGTCACTGCCTTTGCATGACCGTTACTCATTTTTTGGAATTTTAGAGCCATAAAACTGGAATTCCTCTCGATTTTTAAATTTTCGTATGCAATATATAGCCCACCTTCTGCATGGGGTCGGGCGACCAGACACGGATAGTCTAAAACTTTTCCGGAGCACCCAATATTATTAAGGAATAATAGTCACTGCCTCACCACGACCATTGCTCGTTTTATGGTATTTTAGGGCCATAAAATAGGAATTTTGCCCGATTCCTAAATTTTCGTGTACTATAGACCACGCCTTCTACATGAGCAGGGACGACCAGATCCGGATCGTCTAATATTTTAATGGACCATAAAAATGACCTAAGGAATAATAGTCACCGCCTCTCCATGATCATAACTCATTTTTTGGCATTTAAGTGCCATAAAATAGGAATTCTGCCAGATTCCCAATTTTTTGTATGCTATTGTCACGACCCCAATTTTCCACCCTCGGGAGTCGTGATGGTGCCTACTAATATGAGCTAGGCAAGCCAATTATTTGACAAAATTACTTCTTCATCAAATTTATTCTTTTTAACAATTATAAATCAATAACATGAAATAAATGGAAATTACAGTAAGCGGAAGAAATACAGTAAATTATCTAAATATGTGTCTAGTACAATAGTTTGAACCTCAACCTCCCAGAACTGGTGTCACAGTACCACAAACAATCTAGGAATACTACATACGAAGTCTAAGAATAAACGATACGCTGGTTTTGAATTAAAGAAATGAAACAGGAAATAAGGGATAGAGGGAGATGCCAAGGCTTGCGGACGCGTGCAGGTCTACCTTTGGTCTCCGCGTAGAGTGAAGATAGCCACCCAATCTACGGTCTAATATTTGCTCTGGGATTTGCACATAGTGCAAAGTATAGTATCAGCACAACTGACCCCGTGTGCTGGTAAATACCTAGCCTAACCTCGGCGAAGTAGTGACGAGGCTAGAACTAGACTACCAAATAAACTTGTGCAATTAAACTATATACAATGGCAAAAGAAGTACAAAAATAAACAGTCAAGTATGGGAGGGTTAGCATGCTACGAGGAAGATATCAATTTAGAATAGAAAGACAATAGGTAAATGGAAGAAACAATATATCTCTGATTTCAACAAAGATCTAAAAGACAATATGTGCACGGCATCACCATTCATGCTTTTACTCTCATCCTCACAAAAGAAATCAAGTAATGAAAATGTGCACGGCATCACTCTTCGTGCTTTTACTCTCGTCCTCACCATATAATCATTACAATCTGCACGGAATGGTACATCATGCGGCACGACATAACCCTTCGTTCTTTACACTCTTTCCTCACAAATCATGCACGACATCACCCTTCGTTCTTTACACTCTTTCCTCACAAATCATGCACGACATCACCCTTCGTGCTTTAACACTCTGTCACCACAACAACACGGCATCACCCTTCGTGCTTTAACTCTCTTCCTCACCCAAACAAAAATCACAAACAATAGGGCAAGGAAATAAAAGAAGTTACAATAAGAATCCCAGCAAGGGAACAATAATTCAACAACAAGTCCCGGCAAGGGAAAACATCATAATAATAATAATACCCCAGCAAGGGAACAATAATTTGGCAAGAAGTCCCTGCAAGGGACAACATCAAAACAACTACAATACCCCAGGAAGGGAGACATTCTTTTCTCTTTTTCACTTTTACTTCACAATTCACTTTACATCTTGAGCCAGCGATCTAATAGGGTTCAGTTTACCCCTTACACTCTCACATTTCATTAAACGACTTGAGCCCACGCTCCTTAGTATTCAAATGCCAAAATTACCTCCCAAACTTTTCCAATAATAGAAATCATCACCAAAGCATGAACAATACAACGAAGTCACAAGAATCACAATATAAGACTCACATGCATGCTTGACACCAACGTATAGATACTCGTCAGAATGCCTATACGTCGTACTCGACAAACACCGCATGGAAAATAATACTTGACTCCTAATCCCTCAAGCTAAGGTTAGGCCAAACACTTACCTCGATGCCTCGAACACAATTCACGTCTCAATTATTACTTTACCCCGTGGTTCCACCACCTATTTGCTCGTATCTATCCACAAGTTACTTAATTACATCAAACGCTAAATGAATCAATTCTAATGCATGAAAATGAGTTTTCTAAAGTTTTACCCAAACCTAAAAAATTGCCCTTGGACCCACATGGTCAAAACTTGAGATTCGAACCAAAATCCGATTACACATTCCCCCACGAACCAAAATAGATAACTTGTTTTGAAATCGGACCTCAAATTGATGTCCAAATCCCCATTTTTTTGAAAAACCTAGGTTCTACCCAAAACACCAAATTTCACCCATGAAATCAATTGATTTTGAGTTAAAATCATGTTAAAAGATGTTAATGATTGAAGAAATGAGTTAAAATCGACTGACAATTGATTTGGAAGAAGAGTTATTCTTGAAAAATCGCCCTAGGAAGTTTATGTTTGAAAAAGATGTGAAAAATGGTTGATCTTCGGCTAAGTATAAAACTGTGTAGGTTGCAGTTATGGGAATTACGAACAGGGTTCGTAATTGCGAACCCTGACCTCTACTAGGTTGGGAATTGTGAACAACCTCTCAAATTTGCGAGATGGGAACTGCGAAGATTGCATCAGATTTGTGACTACTAGCTAGGAGGGGAGGCATCACATTTGCGATGGATTTCCTCGCAATTGCGAGGTAGCTGGCCTGGGCCTTGATCACATTTTCGACGAGGCCTTCACATTTGCAATCCAGGCTTTGCAAATGCGAAGCCTGCAGGCCTGCAATTCCTTATGTCCAAAATTTCATCCCGTGGCCTATCCAAAACCCATCCAAGCCCTCGGGGCTCCAAACCAAATATGTACACCAACCTAAAAATATCATGCGGACTCGCTAGATCATTCAAATTACTAAAATAACATTAACAACTATGAATTTAGCATCAAAATCATGAAATTTTCTTAAGAACGTCAAATTTCCAATTTTTTCAAAAACGATCCGATTCATGTCGTTTCAAGTCTGTTTCTTACTAAATTTCACAGACTTATCTTAAATCATATATAAGACATGTACCGGACACCGGAACCAAAATATGGGCCAAATACCATCAAGTTCTAATCACAATTCATTTCCAAATCTTATAAATAATTTCAGAAAATAGTTTTCTTTAAAAATTTATTTCTCGGGCTTGGGACCTCGGAATTAGATCCGAGCATACGGCCAAGTCGCATATTTTCTTACGGACCCTCCGGGAATGCCAAATCACGGTTCCAGGTCCATTTATCCAAAATATTAACCGAAGTTAACTTAATTTATTTTATAGTCATAATTTATTATTTTTCATACATTTTCACATAATGGATTTCTAGCTACGCGCTTGGACTGTGCATGTAAATTGAGGTGATGTTGAAAGAGGTTTTTAAGGTCTCAGAAGAAAGAATTTATTTTGAAAATAAATGATGACCTTTTGGGTCCTCACATCTATAGCCCACGCCTTCTACAAGGGCTTGGCCGAACCCGGATTACCTAAAATTTATCTTTACATAAACAACGACCTAACTGTTGAAACACGTTCTCAAGGCACTAAACTAAACGTGTGTTCATATTTCTAGGTTTTGATAAATGAAAAACGACGCGCAATTGACATATGACGAGGTCCAAGCACAAGCGCGCAACTGACAGATAACGAGGTTCAAGCACAAGACGAACAAAGATCATGATCAAGCAAAGAAATAAAGTTATACATGAGTCGTTCTTTAATTGTGATCTTGATCCGACAATTAACTCAAGACTTGGCTTCTCTCGTAAAATCATTTTTATCAAATCATGCATATTTAATTTAAAGCAAAATGATTTTCAAACATTTTATTTTAGCCAAAAATGATTTTTAAACATTCCTCTCAAATCTGGACAAAGATAATCGATTATGTACTTTATGATAATCGATTATATTAAGACAATGTACACCAGATTTACAAAGCTGAACAATAATCGATTATGTACCTTATGATAATCGATTATGTTAAGGCAGTGTACATTAGATTTTTCAAAGCTACAAGATAATCGATTATGTACACCTTATGATAATCGATTATGTTGAGGCAGTGTCCATCAGATTTTTCAAAGCTATAAAATAATCGATTATGCACATTATGATAATCGATTATGTTGAGGCAGTGTCTATCAAATTTTACAAGACTCTAAAATAATCGATTATGTACTTTATGATAATCGATTATGTTAAGACAGTGTAGTCCGAAGTTTTCAAAATATAAAAGATAATCGATTATCCTTATAGCATAATCGATTATGCAAATGACCGTTGCCAAAGTATATTTAAACTCTAAAAGATAATCGATTACACACAATCTGATAATCAATTATGCTAAGTAAAATCTTAATATGATTTTTTGAACGCTGTCAGGTAATCGATTATACGATTTGGATAATTGATTATTCTGCTTAAAATCTGGGATTGATTTTTGAACGATTGAAAAATAATCGATTATGCAAATCAGATAATCGATTATCTAGCACAAAATCAGCAATTCTTGACAATAGGCAATGGTTGTGGGGGGTTTGAACACTATAAATACAACTCAAAATCAGTCTTCTAAGTACAACAACTGATTATATTCTTGCTAAAGCTTGCATACTCTCATATTCATCATTTTCTATTCATTTAATAAGTTTTTGAGAGCCAAACTCTTGACGAAAGTTGTTGTGTTCTTGAGCGTATTTATTTTACTCATATCTACTCTTAAAGAGAGTCCTTGAGTGCTAAGTGTTTGTATGCACTTGAAGGGAAGTGTTAATCCCTTGTGGTTGTAAGAAGGAACGTTTTCATTCCTTCGGTTGAAGTCTTGAAGGGTGGTATCTTCGAGCAAAGGTTGTTGTGCCTTGTGTGACTGAAGTTCTCAGTTTGTAACGGTTTGTTAAGCACCCGTAAGCTTAACGAAGTTAGTGGAATCTCGAGAGAGTCTCTCGGGGACTGGACTAGCCACAGGTTGTGGTGAACCAGGATAATTTCGGTGCGTTCGTTCCTTATTATTTACTTACCGTACTTATTTCAATCCTGAAATTTTTAATTCCGCAAGTTTATATTGTTTTTATTATAACGCTATTCACCCCCCCTCCTAGCGTTAAGCGTATATTCTAACAATTGGTATCAGAGCCCAACTCTCTGAAAGACTTTACTGTTTGAGAGAAACAATCCATGGCTTCTACTCGTGACTTTAATGCAGGAATAGGTGAAGGACAATGCTCCACCAGACCACCACTGTTCGACAGCACAAACTATACGTACTGGAAGGAGAGGATGAGAATATTCTTCCAATCGAATAATTTTCATCTATGGAAGGTTATAACGAAGGGAGAACAAATTCCAACCAAAAAGGTTGAAAATGAATGGGTTCCAAACTCCGAAGATGAATACGATGCGGATGATATCCGAAAAGTGCAGAACAACGCTAGAGCCATCAACTTATTATATTGTGCTGTAAACGCTGATGATTACAGAAAAATATCATGTTGCACAACGGCTAAGCAAATGTGGGATAAGCTGGAAATCACGTACGAAGGTACGGACCAGGTAAGAGAAGCTAAAATTGATTTTCTAACCCATGCATATGAACTGTTTCACATGAAGGAAAGCGAGAGGATCGATGACATGTTCGAACGATTTTCAAAAATCGTCAATGACCTACATGCTCTTAGGAAGACCTTCACGGATAAGGAACTTGTCCAAAAAATTCTCCGAAGTCTCACTGCGGAATGGCGCTCCAAGGCCGACGCGATTCAAGAGTCTATCGGCGTTTCAAATGTCACCATCGACGGACTAAGAGGTAATCTTAATACCTATGAATCTACTATACTTAACCCTCCATTTAATGATCAAAGGAAACAAAGAATCGCCCTCAAGGCAAGCACGGCTCAACCTCAAAATGATGAGGACTCAAACAACGGAGATAACGAGTTCGGACCGTTATTAAGAGATTTCAAAAGTTCATGAGAATAGAGTATGAACGAAAAGGCAAACAACAAGGAGATCAAGTAAAGTGCTACGGATGCGGAGAAATCGGGCACATTAAATCAAATTGCCCAAATGTCAAAAAGGAGAAGAAACCCTTCAAGAAACAACGAGCATACATATCTTGGGGAGGTGACTCCGGAGACGAATCAAGCGACGATGAAGAAGACGAAGCCGCAAATCTATGTCTCATGGCACACGAAGACAATCAAGAAGAGGTATGTCACATTTCTTCAAAAAATTTCTTTTCTCTTGAAGAAATGCAAAATGCTTTTGATGAATTGAATAGTGAATTCATTAGAGCTTCCGAAACTGTTAGAGACGTAAAGAAAAATTCCTCTTTGAAAGAAAAAGATTTTGAAAAACAACTCTCTTTGAAAGAAAAAGATTTGGAAAAATTGATTTTGGAAAATGAGAAGTTGAAAGAAGAAAACAAATTTTTCGGCAAGAGAAGCGTCGACAAACCCGAGAGTTCTAGTAAAAATTGTATTTCTTGCATGCATCTAAAAGATGAAGTAGAAAGACTTAAGGGCACCCTAGATAAGTTCAATTCTTCTCATAAAAATTTGAATGATGTTCTTGTCAATTTGAAATCGACCAAACATGGCATAGGTTTCAAAATCGAGCCTAAAGAAAAAGTTGAAGCCACCCCCCAACAACCCAAGGCTCAACCTAGGATAAATAAAATAAACATTCATCCTAGAAATAACCATCCTAGAATCAACATGCATCCTAGACCAAACACTAGAAGAAACTTTGAACATTTTAGAACGCCTAGAAATGGCCTTCAACAATCGAAACCTAGACATACTCGACCTAGAAACAACTATTTTAGAAACTCTGCATATCCTAGAACAAACAGTAGGAGAAATGATTTTCAAGCATTGCGCAATAGCCATATTGTCAAAAATAGAGCAAACGATTTTCGTACCTCCAACTACTACCAACCTAGAAGAATGCATAATCCCAATGTCATTTGTCACTATTGTAGTCGAATAGGACATATTGCTCCTGCTTGTTTTACTAGACACAGACACTTAACTGCATGTCAAGCACAACAGCATTTTACACCTAACTCTCAAGGACCCAAAACAGCTTGGGTACCAAAAACTCATTGATTTGTCTTGTAGGTATGTTTGAAGCGATCAAGTGTGCTTTGGTACCTTGATAGTGGATGCTCCAAACACATGACCGGAGACGCATCCAAGTTCCTTCAACTAGAACACAAGGAAGGAGGAAACGTTATTTTTGGAGATAACAACAAGGGAAAAATTATCGGCATTGGCTCGGTCGGTAAGAATGAATCTTCTTCCATTAAGCATATATTGCTAGTTAAAGGTCTAAAACATAATCTCTTGAGCATAAGTCAATTATGTGACAAGGGAAATCTTGTTTTGTTTGATTCGGAAGAATGCTTAGTTTTTCGTCGTAGTGATTTTAAAATTATTCTTCGTGGTTGTAGAATTGATAACATCTATATGGTTGATCTTGGAAACTCTTCATCAGAGTATGTGAATTGTCTTATGAGTAAAGAAGACGATATGTTGTTATGGCATCGTAGAGTAGCTCATATCAACATGCATCTTTTAAACAAATTGGTTTCACAAAATTTAGTTATTGGTCTTCCAAATTTGAAATTTGAAAATGACACTATTTGTGATTCTTGTCAAAAAGGGAAGCAAACAAAAGCATATTTTAAATCTAAGAATATTGTTTCAACTAGAAGACCTTTGCAACTTCTTCACATGGATCTCTTTGGACCATCTCGCATTGAAAGTCTTGGTAGAAATCGTTATGCTTTTGTTATTGTTGATGATTATTCTAGATTTACATGGACACTATTTCTTGCTCACAAAAGTGAGGCTTTTCAAAATTTTTAATGTTTTCTTAAACGTGTTCAAAATGAAAAGAACACAACCGTCACTTCCATAAGAAGTGATCATGGGGGAGAGTTCGATCACAATCTCTTCACGGACTTTTGTGACGAACTCGGTATTGAGCCCACCTTCTCTACTCCACGTACACCACAACAAAATGGAGTGGTGGAACGGAAAAATAGGTGTCTCGAAGAGATGGCTAGAACCATGCTCGATGAGGCTAAGATTCCCAAAACCATTTTGGGCGGATGCCGTGAGTACCGCATGCTACGTTTTAAACAGAGTAGTCATAAGGCCAATACTCATGAAAACTCCCTATGAACTCTATAAGGGAAGGAAACCTAATCTCTCCCATCTTAGAGTATTCGGTTGTAAATGCTTTATTCATAACAAGGGAAAAGATAATTTGGGAAAATTTGATGCCAAATCGGGTGAAGGAATTTTTCTTGGTTATTCATCACGTAGCAAAGCATATAGAGTATTCAATAATAGAACCGAAACTGTTGAGGAATCCCCTCATATTGTGTTTTCCGAAAATAATGCTCGCTTGGCGAGAAAGGATTCTTGTTTTGATCTTGCAGGTATTTTAAACACAATAAGTCCTCAAGACAAAGTACAAGAGGAAAACCCAAAGGAAATTCAAGATGAAATCTTGGAACAATCATCGGATGAAGCGCCACCACTGGAGAAAGAAACGAAATTGCCCAACGCGTGGAGGACAATCAAAGACCATCCTCTCGACAAGGTAATTGGCGACATTGAACAAAAGGTAAGTACTCGAAACAATCTTAAGAACACATTAGGACATACTGCTTTCGTTTCTCAAATTGAACCCTCAACCATTTCCGAAGCAATTGGGGATGAGTATTGGACCTTGGCAATGCAAGAGGAGCTTAACCAATTCAAACGAAATGACGTTTGGGAATTGGTGCCAAGACCCGACAATCATACCATAATTGGTACGAAATGGGTTTTTCGAAATAAATCAGATGAAAATGGTGTAATCACTAGAAACAAAGCTAGGCTTGTAGCAAAAGGTTACAATCAAGAAGAAGGAATTGACTATGAAGAAACGTATGCACCTGTAGCAAGGTTGGAAGCTATTCGTTTATTACTTGCTTTTGCCTCTTCTATGAATTTCAATTTATATCAAATGGATGTAAAGAGTGCTTTTCTAAATGGTTTTATTCAAGAAGAAGTTTATGTTGAACAACCCCCGGGCTTTGAAGATTTTAAATCTCCCGATCATGTTTTCAAACTTAAGAAAGCCCTTTATGGTCTTAAACAAGCTCCCCGAGCTTGGTATGAACGATTGAGCAAATTTCTTTTGGACAATGAGTTCATTAGGGGGAAAGTTGACACCACACTATTTATTAAGCATAAAAACAATAATATTTTATTAGTTCAAATCTATGTGGATGATATTATATTTGGTGCTACTAACAATGCTTTGTGCAAGGAATTTTCTGATTTAATGACAAGCGAATTTGAGATGTCTATGATGGGTGAGCTAACCTTCTTCTTGGGGTTGCAAGTGAAACAAATGAAAGAAGGAACTTTCATTTGTCAATCTAAATATTGCAAAGAGTTGCTAAAACGATTTGAAATGAGCAACGCCAAAGCAATGGCCACTCCAATGAGCACATCCGATCATCTTGACAAAGATGAGAAAGGTAAGGAAGTCGACACCAAGAAGTATCGAGGTATGATCGGATCCCTTCTTTATCTTACTGCTAGTAGACCGGACATAATGTTTAGCATATGTTTATGCGCTCGATATCAATCATGTCCGAAGGAGTCGCACTTAACTGCGGTTAAGCGGATAATGAAGTATCTTGTTGGTACTATAAATGTGGTACTATGGTATCCCAAAGGTTCTTCATGCCAACTTGTTGGCTATTCCGACTCCGATTTTGCGGGTTGCAAATTGGACCGCAAGAGCACTAGTGGCACTTGCCATTTGCTCGGTAGCTCTCTTGTCTCTTGGTTTAGTAAGAAACAGGTAAGTGTTGCGTTGTCCACAACCGAGGCTGAATATGTAGCCACGGGGAGTTGTTGTGCTCAAATCCTTTGGATGAAACAACAACTCTCGGACTATGGACTAAGTATCGATCATATCCCTCTTAGATGTGATAATACTAGCGCCATAAGCTTGACGAAGAACCCCGTTCTTCATTCAAGAACAAAACACATTGAAATTAGGCACCACTTTATAAGAGATCACGTTCTCAAAGGTGATGTCGAAATTGAGTTTGTTAAAACCAAATCTCAATTGGCCGACATTTTCACAAAGCCTTTAGAGAAAGAGTCCTTTTTCCGAATTCGTAGTGAACTCGGGATTCTTGACTCCACGTTGATCTAAGTCATGCATTGCATTCTTTTGTTATTCATTACTAACTTGAGCGTCGGAGGCGCCTAATTCTGTTTTGCAGGCATCGCCCCAAAGACAGGGGGAATCATAAAGCACTGGTGCAGAAAAATCGATCTTTTTTAAGAATAATCAATTTCTCTCAAGTACATAATCGATTATCAAGTATCAATAATCGATTATGTTGACATTATATTGTCCTTTTTATAATTGCGATTTTTGGTTAATCAATAAACAAGTTATTTACTAATGTTTTTTTTGCTAATGTCGAAAGGGGGAAGAATAAGGGCTATGCACTTAATATTTATTGGCATAAATTGAGGGGGAATTCATATGTTGAGGGGGAACTAATTGCATATCTATATACTTGTCTTGGATCGTCATTATGAATTATCTAATATGCATATCCCGATATTGGTTTGCCATTATCAAAAAGGGGGAAATTGTTGAAACATGTTCTCAAGGCACTAAACTAAACGTGTGTTCATATTTGTAGGTTTTGATAAATGAAAAACGACGCGCAATTGACATATGACGAGGTCCAAGCACAAGCGCGCAATTGAAACATAACGAGGTTCAAGCACAAGACGAACAAAGATCATGATCAAGCAAAGAAATAAAACTATACATGAGTCGCTCTTTAATTGTGATCTTGATCCGACAATTAACTCAAGACTTGGCTTCTCTCGTAAAATCATTTTTATCAAATCATGCATATTTAATTTAAAGCAAAATGATTTTCAAACATTTTATTTTAGCCAAAATGATTTTTAAACATGCCTCTCAAATCTGGACAAAGATAATCGATTATGTACTTTATGATAATCGATTATGTTAAGACAATGTACACCAGATTTACAAAGCTGAACAATAATCGATTATGTACCTTATGATAATCGATTATGTTAAGGCAGTGTACATTAGATTTTTCAAAGCTACAAGATAATCGATTATGCACCTTATGATAATCGATTATGTTGAGGCAGTGTCCATCAGATTTTTCAAAGCTATAAAATAATCGATTATGCACATTATGATAATCGATTATGTTGAGGCAGTGTCTATCAAATTTTACAAGACTGTAAAATAATCGATTATGTACTTTATGATAATCGATTATGTTAAGACAGTGTAGTCCGAAGTTTTCAAAATATAAAAGATAATCGATTATCCTTATAGCATAATCGATTATGCAAATGACCGTTGCCAAAGTATTTTTAAACTCTGAAAGATAATCGATTATACACAATCTGATAATCGATTATGTTAAGTAAAATCTGAATATGATTTTTTGAACGTTGTCAGGTAATTGATTATGCGATTTGGATAATCGATTATTCTGCTTAAAATCTGGGATTGATTTTTGAACGATTGGAAAATAATCGATTATGCAAATCAGATAATCGATTATCTTAGCACAAAATCAGCAATTCTTGATTGGCAATTAGGCAACGGTTGTGGGGGTTTTGAACACTATAAATACAACTCAAAATCAGTCTTCTAAGTACAACAACAGATTATATTCTTGCTAAAGCTTGCATACTCTCATATTCATCATTTTCTATTCATTTAATAAGTTTTTGAGAGCCAAACTCTTGACGAAAGTTGTTGTGTTCTTGAGCGTATTTATTTTACTCATATCTACTCTTAAAGAGAGTCTTGTCTTGAGTGCTAAGTGTTTGTATACACTTGAAGGGAAGTGTTAATCCCTTGTGGTTGTAAGAAGAAACGTTTTTATTCCTTCAGTTGAAGTCTTGAAGTGTGGTATCTTCGAGCAAAGGTTGTTGAGGCTTGTGTGACTGAAGTTCTCAGTTTGTAACGGTTTGTTAAGCACCCGTAAGCTTAACAAAGTTAGTGGAATCTCGAGAGAGTCTCTCGGGGACTAGACTAGCCACAGGTTGTGGTGAACCAGGATAATTTCGGTGCGTTCGTTCCTTATTATTTACTTACCGCACTTATTTCAATCCTGCAGTTTTTAATTCCGCAAGTTTATATTGTTTTTTATTATAACGCTATTCACCCCCCCCTCTAGCGTTAAGCGTATATTCTAACACTAACGAACAATAGCCACCACCCCGCCATGATCGTTTCTCATTTTTTACGTTTTAAGCTCATAAAATAGGAATTCCGTTGATTCTCAGATTTTAATGTGCTATAGCCCATGCTTTTTGCATGGACCCAGGCGACTGGACCTATATCACCTAAAATTTTGCCAGACCATCAAAAATGACCTACGGAACAATAGTCACCTTTTTCCATAATCTTTTCTCATTTTTTTTTGCATTTTAGAACCATAAAACTAGAATTCCACCTTATTATGAGATTTTTGTGTGAAGTAGCTACACCTTCTGCATGGGCATAAACGACGTAATGTGGATCGTCTAAAATATTTTTGGCCTATCAAAAATGACCTAAAGAATAATAGTCACCATCTCTTCATAGCCGCTATTCCTTTTTTGGCATTTTAGGGCAATAAAATTATTCTGCTCGATTCCCACTATAGCACTTTCTTCTGCATAGGCCAGGGCGACCGGACTAGGTGTCACGACTTAAAACCTATGGGCCGCAATGGGCACCCGGTATCTTACTCAACCGAGTATCAACATATTGTATCTTTTCATGTCATATTTATCATAGATAACTGAGCTCAAAGGCTGCTTTGAGTTCAGTAGAATACAACATGTGATGCCAACTTATACATAAGACATATGGGCCTATATGACCAAAATAATCACTCATACTGAACATGGGCTGACATACAATCTTTTACCTACTTGACATCAGTCTACAAGCCTCTAAGAATACATAATTTTCATAAGGGGTGGGGACAGAGTCCTGCCATACTAAACAATACGCGTCTAAATCATACTAAACAAACAAGAAACTCCGAAGCAAATGGAACGCACCAACATCTTCCACGAAGCTGATAGCCTACTTGGAAGACTTTCGACCTGTCTATCGGGACATGCGGACATGAAATGTAGCGTCCCCAGACAAAAAGGACGTCGGTATGAATAATGTACCGAGTATGTACGGCACATAAATAAGTACATAATAGACATGGAAGAATTATAGAGTAAATTACTCAACCTGTAAGTCTGGATAACTTTGTAAATCATGAAATAATTATACTGTCATGCATATGTGTATGAATTTCATGTCGTGTATAGGTAGGTACATATGTCATAACATCATTAGGCCTCTGAGGGCATCCCATCATATCATCTCGGCCATTGTGGGCAAATCATCAACGTATACCAGCTGATCAGGTGGTGATGCGATATATCGCTGTAACATTTTCCTATATCCCATATAAATATAATATACATATATATATGTGTGTGTATATAATGCCATTTGGTCATGGGTCAATGTACATGTATAAATGCATGAAATGCATAAGAAATACGTTAATAAGATTTTCTCGGAATACCATAGAAAAATTCATATGCCTTTTGGATAAACATTATCAAATACATATTTTTCTGAGGCCCATGATAGAAGATATAATAATAATTCATATGGGGAATCAAGAATACAGACACCCCTAATATTTTTATGAATAGAATTATTTATAAAAGTCATGCATTTGCTCGTTTCGTTCGTGTCATATGAATCATGCCAAAAAAAGAAAAGTAATAGCTTATTATACTTGGATTAGAAAAATATTCGTGTAATATTCTTGCTCGAATTCAATGTCCATTGAACTAGGATAATGCGATAGCCTCTTATCGCAAAATAGTAACGGTTGGATTAATAAAATCTCATTTGATCAACCAGTTCAAAAGAGGCAGTTTCTACTTGTTTTCTAGAGCTGGAATTGCCTATAGCTCAAAAATATGTAGTCGTGCAAGAAAAAGAAAAGAATTGCTACATGACAATTATGAAGCAGGAGAAAGAGTATAGTCTTGCCCAAAGAATACACTTTCGTTTATGCTATATGTGGTTGACGTCGTTCTGGGAAATAATAAGCCTTGTAATGAACCTATAAAGTTTGCCACCTAATTAAAGGTGACTAAGAGTCATCTTTTGGAAAGTGACTTGCTGTCCCGTGGAGTGAAGGATTTTAGTCTTTATCCCCTTATTTAGGTAATTAGGTAATGTTTCGTTATCCGATAATTAACTACTTATCCGTATAGTTAAGAATTATCTCAAATTACTTAAAAATTCTATTTATTTTTTATATACTTTATACATTATAATATTACGGTCATATGGTGCCTTATATGGTACTATTCCATAAATATCAGGTATTATAGCTCGGATTGTATTTCACCCCAAATCGACTACCTTCAATGAAAATTATTTTTTTTAATTTGTGCACCCCTTTATCCTCCATGGCACTTACTTATTGCTTGTTATAAATAACATAGATATGCTAACCTCAAGATAATCTCATCCCCAAGTTTTTGTCAATTATGTGAAGACGAGAAATGCGAGAAGTAACATATAACATCATTGTAATGTAGTATTGCAAGGCGTAACATCATCGTAATATAATATTTTGGGACGTAACATCGACGTAATAATGTGGGGCGTATCCCTCGAATCGCCTAATATTTTGCCGGACCATAAAAATAACCTAAGGAACAATAGTCATAGCCTTTCCATGACCGTTACTCATTTTTTAGCGTTTTAGGGCCATAAAACAGGAATTCCGTCTAATTCCTAAATTTTCGTGTGCTATCTGGACCCGGATCGTCAAAACTTTGTTGGACCATCAAGAACGACCTACTACAATAATCACTAGCTGGCTATGATTTCTCATTTTGGAATTTTACGGTCATAAAACTCGAATTCCTCCCAATTTTAAAATTTTCGTGTGTTATACCCCACGTCTTCTACATGGGGCTGCGCGACCACACCCAGATCACCTAAAATTTTGTCTTATCACCAAAAACGGCCTAAGAAATAAGATTCACTACCTCGCCGCGACCGTTACTTGTTTGATGGAATTTTAGTGCCATAAAACATGAATTTTTCCTGATTTTTAAATTTTCATATACTATATCTCACGTCTTCTGCATGGGCAGGGGCGACCAGATCCGGAATATCTAAAATTTTACCGAAACAAAATCTAAGGAACAATAGTCACCGCCTCTTCATAACGGTAACTCATTCTTTGGCATTTTAGGGCCATAAAAATTGAATTTTGCCCGATTCTCAAATTTTCATATGTTATAGCCCACGCCTTCTACAAAGGCTTAGGTAGCGAACTCGGATCACATAAAATTTGTCGTTACATAAAAAATAACCTACGGAACATTAGTCAACACTACGCCATGACCGTTACTTATTTTTTGCATTTTAAGCCCATAAAATCAAAATTCTGCCCGATTCCTAGATTTTCGTGTGCTATATCTCACGCCATTTTCTTATGAGCCCAGGCGACCGAACCCGAATCTCCAGAAAATTTTCCCGACTAAAAAAATGACCAAAGGAACGATAGTCATCGCCTCACCATGATCGTTACTCATTTCTTGGCATTTTTGGGTCATAAAATAAATTATTGCATGATTCCTTGATTTTCATGTGCTATATAGGCCACCCCCTCTACATGGGCCCGGGCAACCAGACCTCATCTTCCAAAATTTATCCAGAACATAAAAAATGATCAAAGGAACAATACTCACAGCCTCTCCATGGCCATTACTCATTTTTTGAAATTTTAGAACCGTAAAACTAGAAATCCGCTCGATTCCCAGATTTTTTTGTGCATAGACCACGCCTTCTGTATGGGCTCATGCAACTAGACCTAGATCGCTTAAAATTTTTTGGACCATCATAAAATAACCTACGGAACAATATTTACTGCCTCACCATTACCGTTTCTCATTTTTTGCGTTTTAGGGCCATAAAATTAGAATTATGCTCAATTCTAAGATTTTCGTGTGCAGTAACCCACGCCATGTGGGGCCCATGCGATGTAATGCAGATCGCCTATACTTTGCTGGCCTATTGAAATGACCTAAGAAACAATAGTCACTACCTCACCATGAACGTTACTCCTTTTGGCATATTAGGGCCGTAAAACTGGAATTGTGCCCGATTCTCAGATTTTCATGTGCTATAGCTCACGCCTTCTGCATAGGCCAGGGAGACCAGACTCGAATCGCCTAAAATTTTGCTGGACCATCAAAATTGACCTAAGGAACAGTAGTCATAGCCTCTCCATGAGAATTACGCATGCTATGGCATTTTACGGCCATATAACTGGAATTTTGCCTAATTTTTAGATTTTCGTGTGCTATATAGCCGATGCCCTCTACATGGGCCCCACGACTAGACCTGAATTGTCTAATATTTTGCTGGACCATCCAAAATGACCTATGGAAAAACAATCACTGCCTCGCCATGATCATTACTCATTTTTTTGGCATTTTAGGGCCATAAAATTGGAATTCCTCCCGATTTTTAAATTTTCGTGTGATATTCTGCATGGGGCCCTAGACCCGAATTGCCTAAAATTTTGCCAAACCGCCAAAAATAACCTAACAAATAATAGGCACTGCATTTTCCATGACTGTTACTCATTTTATGGCATTTTAGGGCCATAAAACTAAAAGTCTGATTCATTCCCATATTTTTCTATGTTATATCCCATGCCTTCCACATGGGAGCGGGTGAACAAACTTGGTTTACCTTTAATTATGCCGGACCATCATAAACAACCTAAGGAACAAAAACTACCGCCTCGAGATGATAATTACTCATTTTTGGGATTTTATGGCCATAAACCTTGAATTTCGCTTGTTCTAAGATTTTCGTATGCTATATCCCACGCCCTATGGATGGGCCCGGGCGACAGACCTATATTGCCTAAAAAATTTTCGAACCATAAAAAATTACCTAAGGAACAATAGTCACCACCTCTCCATGATCGTTACCACGTTTTTGGAATTAAGGCCACAAAAATTTAAATTCGCTCAATTCCAAATTGTTTTGCGATAAAGCCATTTCTTCAGCCCGGTTTATTGGACCCGGATCACATAAAATATTGCTTGACCATAAAAAATGACCTATGAAATAATAATCACCACCTCTCCATGATTTGCACTTATGTTTTGGTGTTTTAGGGCCATAATCCTAGAATTTTTCTCGATTTCCAGATTTTCATGTATAGCCCACGCCTTCTGCATGGGCCTAGAAGATAGGACCTAGATCACCATAAATTTTGCTGGCCTATCAAAAGAGACCTAAGGAATAATAGTCACTATATTTCCATGACCATTACTCATTGTTTTCCGTTTCAAGGCCACTATAATTCTGCTCGATTTCTAGATTTTCCTGTGCAATAGCACATTCCTTCTGCATGGGCCTTGGAGACTGGACCTGGATCGCCTAAAATTATGCTGGCCAATAAAAAAGGACCTAAGGAATAATAGTCACAATCTCTCCGTGACCATTACTTATGTTTTGGCATTTTAGGAGCATAAAACGTCAATTCCGCCTGATATCCAAAATTTCGTATGCCATATCCAACGCCTTTTGCATGTGCCTTAGCAACCGGACCCAGATCGCCTAATACTTGTCGGACGATAAAAAATGACCTAATAACAATAATCACTGCCTCGCCATGATCATTACCCATTTTTGGCGTTTTATGGCCATAAAAACTCGAATTATGCTCGATTTATATATATTCTAGTGTTATTGCTCATGCCTTCTGCAAGGGCAGGGGGAACCAGATCCGGATTGTCTAAAATTTTGTCGGCCCATAAAAATTGACCTAAGGAATAATAGATATGCCTCACCATGACCGTTACATATCTTACGCCTCACCGCGAACGAACTCGGATTACCTTAAATTATGTCGGACCATCAGAAACAACCTAAGGAAAAATAGCCACTGCCTCGCTAGTACTGTTACTCATTTTTCAGCGTATTAGGGCCATAAAACTAGATTTCTGCCCTATTCTCAAATTTTTCATATGCTATATCCCACGCTTTCTGCATGGTCTTGGGAAATAGACCTATATCACCTAAAATTTTGTTTGAACATCAAAAATGACCTAAGGAACAATAGTCACTGCCTCACCATAACTGTTACTACTTTTTTGCAATTCTAAGGCCACAAAAACTGGAAATTTGCCCGATTCCCAAATTGTTTTGCAATAAAGCCACACCTTCTGTATGGTCCCGGGTGACAGGAACTGGATTTCCTAAAATATTTCATTCCCATAAAAAACGACCTAAGAAATAATATTCCTATCTCGCCATGATTGTTACTAGTATTTTGGTGTTTTAGGGCAATAATACTAGAATTTTTGCCCGATTCCCAGATTTTTATGTATAGCCCACACCTTCTACATAGGCACAGACGATAGGACACGGATCGCCTAAAATTTTTCCAACCCATCAAAAAATGACCTAAGGAACAATAGTAACCACCTTGCCATGACCGTTACTAAGTTTTTGGCATTTCAAGGCCATAAAATTATTATTCTGCCCAATTCTTAGATTTTCATATGCAATAGACCACACTTTCTACATGGGCCTAGGCGATAGTCACTGCCCCGCCATGATCGTTACACATTTTTTTGTGTTTTAGGGCCATAAAACTTTAATTCAGTCTGATTCTCAAAACTTCGTATGCTATAACCCAGGCATTCTGCATATGCCATGGTGATCAGACCCGGAGTACCTAATATTTGTCGGACCATCAAAAAATACCTATGAACAATATTCAGCGCCTCGATGTGACCATTACTCATTTGTGGCATTTTAAGGCCATAAAAACTCGAATTTTGATCGATTCCTTGATTTTCGTGTGTTATAGCTCACCGCTTTCTGCATGGGCAGGGGCGACCAGATTCGGATGGTCTGAAATTTTGTTAGCCCATAAAAAATGACCTATGGAACAGAAGACACCGCCTCACCATTATCGTTATATAGTTTTTGGCCATTTAGGCCATAACACTGAAATTCAGCCCGATTCCCACATTATCATGTGTTATTACCCATGCCCTCTACATGCGCCCGGGTGCCTTGATTTAGATAGCCTAAAATTATACCATACCATAATAAATCGTCAAAGGAACAATAATTACCGTTTCTCCATGAGTGTTACTCATTTTTATTTTAGGGCCACAAAACCTTGAATTCCATATGATTCATAGATTTCGTGTGCTATAACAGTCCATGCCTTCTAGATGGGTGCGCACGACCAGACTCGAATCGCTTAAAATTTTTCTTGCATATCATAAACAACTTAAGGAACAATAGTCACTACCTCGCTATGACTATTTCTCCTTTTTAGGCGTTTGAGGGCCATAAAACTGGAATTCCTCTCGATTTCCAAATTTTCGTGTGCTATAGCCAACGCTTTCTGTTTGGGGCCCAGCGAACAGACCTGGGTCGACTAAAATATTATGAACCATAAAAAATAACCTAAGGAAAAATAGTCAACGCCTCTCAATGACCATTACTCATTTTATGGCATTTAAGGCCATAAAATAGGAATTCCATCCGATCACCACATTTTTTTGTGCTATAGCCCATGCCCTCTAGATGGGTCTGGGCGACAAGATCAGATCTCTTAAAATTTTACTGAAACATAAAAAATAACCTGTGAAATAATATTGACCACCTCTCCATGATCGTGACTATAACCGACGCCTTCTACAAAGGCCCGGGCGGCCGAGCCCGAATCGCCTAAATTTTGTTATTACATAAAAATGACCTAAGGAACAATAGTCACTGCCTCTCCATGACCGTTATTTATTTTTTGCATTTTAAGGCCATAAAATCATAATTCAGCTGGATTTTTGGATTTTCATGTGCTATACACCACACTTTTTGGCATGGGCTTAGATGACCGGAGCGGATCGCCAAAAATTTTGCCTGACCATAAAAAATAAACTAAGAAACAATAGTTACTACTTCAACATGACCAGTACTCATTTCTTAGCGTTTTAGGACCAAAAACCTAGAATTTTGCCTGATTCCTAGATTTCGTGTGTTATATAGCCTATGCCCTCTGCATGGGCTGGGACGACCAGACACGAATTGCCTAAAATTTTTCCAGACTATACAAAATAACCTAAGGAACAATAGTTTACGCCTCTCTACGACCGTTACTCATTTTTTGATATATTAGGGCCATAAAATTGAAATAGTGTTCGATTCCCAAATTTTTGTGTGCTATAACCCACACCTTCTGCATGGGCCCAGGAAACCAGACCTAGATTGCCTAAAATTTCGTCGGACCATCAAAAACAACATACGGAGCAATATTCACCACCTCCCCAAGACAATTTCTTATTTTTTGGCGTTTTAAGGTCATATACTAGAATGTTGCCTGATTCTGAAATTTTCGTATGCTACTGTCCATGCCTTCTACATAGGCCCGTTGATGGCATCTGGATCGCCTAAAATTTTGACGGCCTATCACAATTGACCTAAGGAATAATAGTCACTACCTTTCCATGACCGTTACTCCTTTTTTGGTATTTTAAGGACATAAAATTGAAATTCTGCCTGATTCCCAGATTTTTATATGTTATATCCACTCCTTCTGCATAGTCTGGGGCGACTGGACTAGGATCTCCTAAACGTTTCAGACCATAAAAAGAAACCTAAGGAACAATAGTCATATCGTTGCCAAGACCATTACTCATTTTTTTGTTTTAGGGCCATAAAATTAGAATTCTTCCTAATTCCTGGAGTTTCATGTGCTATATAGCACATGCCCTCTGCATGGCCCCAACAATCGGATCGGGATCGCCTAAAATTTTGCTGGACTATCGAAAATGACCTAAGGAACAATAATCGCTGCTTCTCCATGACCATTACTCATTTTTGGCATCGCCTAAAATATTGTTGGACTATCAAAAATGACCTAAGGAACAATAGTCACTGCTTCTCCATGACCATTACTCATTTTTGGCATTTTAAAGCCATAAAACTAGAATTATGCTCGATTCCCAAATTTTCGATTGCCATAGCCCACAACCTCTACATGCACTCGGGTGATCGGATCCGGATCGCCTAAAATTTTGTTGGGTCGTCAAAGATGATCTTAGAAAGAATATTCACCATCTCGCCATGATGTTATTTGGCATTTAGGGCCACAAAAACTTGAATTCCGCATGACTCCCAGATTTTCATGTACTATAGCCCATGTCTTCTAGATGAGCCAACCCAGATAGCTAAAATTTTGCCCGCACATGAAAAATGGCTTAAGGAACAATAATCACTATCTCATCATAGCCGACACTCATTTTTAGGCATTTTGGGGTCATAAAACTAGTATTCCTCCTGATTTCCAAATTTTCGTGTTCTATAGCCCAGGCCTTCTGCCTTGGGTCGGTGATGACGTCCAAAACTCATAATTACCTAATTAGGAGTGGGGGTCGAATTCGCTGAAAGTTATAAAGGGTGCTAGGAATATATAGTTGAAGCAAGCAAATGGGTTATTTAGATTACACTTCCACAACGAAGTTTTGTTTCTATATTCAAAATAGGCCATATTTATCCTCCGTTTGAATTCTTTAACAAATATATCCCCACCGTTATACATTAGGGCCACATATACCCTTCCACCGTTAAAACTTGTTTCCACATTATTTTTTAGCACGTGGCAGTCTTAGATTGGATAAGATTAGCCCACCTATTCTATTTTTTAAACCCGCCCGACCCACTTTTCTAACCCGCCCCGGCCCCATTTCTTTATATACACTCCAGTGTTAATTTCCAATTGTAACTCTTCCCCTTCATCTTCCTTTGAGAAAACCTAGGGTTCATCACACCGCATTGAAGAACAAAGAATTAGGGTTTCTAACATAGCAAGTTTTGTCATGTCTGAAAGTAGTTATTCATCAAAGAGGAGGTTCATTGTGGGGAAATTGCTAATCACTTCACTTCAACGACTCCATTTAATCCCGGAAGGAGATTCTTTAAGTGCGCAAAACCTGATGTATGTATCACTTTGTTTATTCTGATTCCATCTAATTTTTCCGATAATTTTAATTTTTCCCTTGTATTATTGGTTCATAATTAGTTGTATGCTTTTTGTTTGGTAGATAAGCTCGTGCGATTATTGGAAATGGCAAGATGATGTGTTACCGGATCGAGCGGTCATTACAATTAACAATATGTTGGATGCCGCTAATGTTAAACTCAAAAATATGAAGTCGACGTTGGATGCGATTATTCTTGAAAGGGGAAAATTAAAGGAAAGAGTGGATAGCTTGAAGGCTTTACAGAATTCGGAAGCGAACAAAGCCCGTAAATTGGAAGAGAAAGTCCTAAATATGAAGATCGTCATTATGACTTCATGGACAATATTTATGGGATTTGTTGCCGCAATGCTAATGAAGTGAAGTATATGTATTAGTGGAAATTTTTCCTACCATCTGTTGCCGCAATGCAAATGAAGTGAAGTATATGTATTACTGGATTTAGAAGCTTTCAATGTGATTTAATGAAGTGAAGTATTTTGGGTTCCTACCATCTTTGAAGCTTTCATGCTAATGAAGTGAAGTATTTTGGGTTCCTACCATCTTTGAAGCTTTCAATTTTTTTGTATTTAGAGCTGCATAATTTGATACCACAAACGTGATTTAAACGAAACAAGCCATTAATCATCTAATGTAGAAACCTGTATTAATCATCTAGAAACAGCAGCAGCATTACACAAACAGGTATTACACAAACCAGTATTACACAGACTTGTATTACACAAACAGCAGTAACATTACACAAACAGCAGCAACATTACACAAACAGCAGCAACATTACACAAACAGCATCAGTACAAAAAGCTGCCCAGCAGCATTACATAAACAGCAGCAGCATTTACACAAACAGCATTAGTACAAAAAGCTGCCCAGCAGCATTACATAAACAGTAGCAGCATTTACACAAACAACATCAGTACAAAAAGCTGCCCAGTAGCATTACATAAACAGCAGCAGCATTTACACAAACAACATCAGTACAAAAAGCTGCCCAGCAGCATTACATAAACAGCAGCAGCATTTACACAAACAGCATCAGTACAAAAAGCTGCCCAGCAGCATTACATAAACAGCAGCAGCATTTACACAAACAGCATCAGTATAATGCTACCCAGCAGCATTACATAAACAACAAATTTCAGCATTTATGTATGCTTCTTTACAAAATTATGACCCCCAAAAATTTACAGACACTTGGTCACAAAAAATACAGTTCATTATACTGTCAAAATGCAGTAATTACAAGCCCACAAGACATCCTAGACCACACATCATTTGTTTCTCTTCCTTGGCACCAACTTCTCTATTCTTTG
The DNA here is from genome assembly GCA_034376525.1 of Nicotiana benthamiana. Taxonomy (NCBI): domain Eukaryota; kingdom Viridiplantae; phylum Streptophyta; class Magnoliopsida; order Solanales; family Solanaceae; genus Nicotiana; species Nicotiana benthamiana. The sequence continues at coordinate 39,777,510 of CM067335.1, read as the reverse complement.
CCTACTTTGTGTTTGTAATTGTTTTCCAGTAATAGCAGCTTTCCCATTCCATGTAAGGCTGCCTGGTGAGTAAGGAAGATCAGATGGAACACCTAAACCATTGTGATCACCTTTGAATGCAATTACCCTTGATTCTGAAGGTTGTGATGGTTATTGTCTCTGTTGAAGCCTTGTTTTTTCTTCTGACACAACCATAGGCCTTATAGCTGGTTCATCTTCTAGTTCTAGATGCTCAAAAGTAGTAGCACAACTTGAAGTCTCCCTATAGACCCTTGGTGTAGGCATGAAAACAAACTCTGGGCCTTGACTTGCTTGACTACATTGGGGTGCAGTAAGGTTAATTTCCTCTTGTGGATATTGCCCCACTTCTTCATCTTCATCAAGCATTCTTTGCCTTATATCCTGTTGACGTGGCTATTAAACAAGTTAGATATTAGATAGATCCAATAATGAGTAAATAAATTTGAAAAATTAATTATTACCTTGTCACATCGTCTAGCATTATGCTTTGTCTCTCCACAATTGCTGCACTTCATAACTCTTCCCTTCCTAGAAACTCCCCATTCACCTTGCCTCTTGATTGCTTCATCTTTTTCCCTTGTTCTCTTGATTTTAGGCCTCCCAACCAACTTGACTAACTCAGGTGGTTTCATTGCTTGAGATTCTTCAACTTTCCAAAATTTTTCCCCCCTAACTGGCTACAATTTGTGTTTATAAGTAAGCATGTATGCTTCTTTGCTATACCACCAATTTATTTCCTCCAAAGGATCCATCTTCTTGTACTGAATGGCTTTAATGGCATGGGGTCATGGAATTCCAGTGAGATCCCATCCCATACATGTGCATCTCTTAATAGCCAGGTTGACAGTGTGCGTATCTCCATCTTCTCAGACTTCATAGCCAGAGTAACCATTGGAGTTAACAAAACATCTATTTGCTATCCTTAGGTACTCATTGTATAACTTCATACTATGTGGACTGAAAGATGTAGCCCATAATCTAACAGATTCTTCTCTCTCCCTCAACTGGTTCATAAGCTTAATCCTTATATCATCAAGCATGTTTATGACTGGTTTCTGTCTAGCTTGTAAAAGCCATGCATTTACAGATTCCACGAAATTATTGTCAACTCTTTGGTTCTTACACACTGTGTCAAAATAGGCTCTACACCATGCTTGAGGAGGATATTTGAGTAAAGCTTCAGCAGCTTCCTTATCCAGTTTGCCTATGCTCTTCAACTGGTCCTTGAAGTCTTCCTCATATGAGCACCATGAACACCACCATAACAACTTCTTGAACTCATCTGTTTTCCATTTTTGCACCAGTTTGCTTTAATATGTTTAACACAATATCTATGATTTGACTTTGGAAGCACAGTATGGACTGCCTAAATCAATCCTGAAAGATACAGATAAGAATAGTTAAAAGATACAAATAACATATACTTAACAGCAAGGAAATAGAAAAGTAGAATGTAAAGACTACCTTCTGCATGTCTGACATGAAAGTAATTCCTTCACCTTATTTGAGATCCAATGAGCTTTGAAGCAATTCCAAGAACCAATTCCATGTTGTCTTAGTCTCCTTGTCTACAATTGCCCAAGCTAGAGGATACGTTTGGTTATTGCAATCCAAACCAACAGCAATTAACAATTGACCTTTGGCTTTCCCTTTAAGAAATGTCCCATCCAAGCCAATGAAAGGTCTCAAACCTTCCTTGAAACCCATCTTAAGAACATGGAAGCAAATATACATTCTCAAGAAGCTTCTTACACCTTGAGCAAGTGCATCCTTTGACAAGTTAATGATCACATCACTTCCTGGATTACTTTCTCTAAGTTCAGTAGCATATGCCTCAAGTTTATTGTAGCCATCTGTAAAACTTCCTTGTAGTTTCTCTAAAATCTCTCTTTTAGCCCTCTTACACTTTCCATAACTGACATTTGTATTAAAAACATTTTTGATATCTGCTCTCATCTCTTTAATCTTATACATAGGGTTATCTTGCAACTTTTTCTTGAAATAAAGTGCAATTGTATGATGAGCAACCCTACTATTATTAAATGCGTCATCATACTCATGGTTTGGGTTTAGTGTCTTTATCCTAACACCTGGAAGGTCTCCATCCCCAGAAATGAGAACAACAAAAGGGCAACCAGTAACACATGTGTACCTTAATCTTTCTTTATCACTTTTTTCTTGATTTAAATCCATTTTGTTTGCCGGGGAATATAAGTTAATACATTTTCTTGCTTCAGGTGTGTCCTTGAAGCTCATACCCTTATACAATTCCTTGTAGTTTGACAGTCCAACATCAATTTCTCTATTTTTCTGAAATTCTATTGTTTGTAATTCCTCAGAATCAGACCCTACCTCATCACCATCATTATCATTGTCACTCTCACACTCAACCTCACTACAATCTGTACCAACTTCAGTTGGAGATGAATGTGAATCAAAATAATGGACAATATTAGGAACATTCACAGATAATTCACATTCATCTACTGCATACAAGTTAAGACACTTAAACTCATCAGATATTAAAGACAATAATTGTCTTATCCCAGAGTCATCAACTACTTCAAAATAGTTACCAGAAGGTCCATTTACAGTTAGTTGTTGAATACCTATACACATCAATTTCCCAGTGTACTCATTTACTAGATCAATAAAGGAAATAAGATCAGAGTCATAACCTTTCCAAGAGTGAACAAGCTTCTTTGAATATAACACGTGGGGTTTTCTTATCCAATCCCCACCATGATGGAAAACTATGTCCACCAAAGTCATATTTAATATCCTGAAAAGTATATAAAATACTGCACTCTTATGATTGAACAATAGTATGATGAAAATTGATAACAAATGAGATAAACTGAAACAGAAGACTATCCTAAAACTGAAACAGAAAATTGGTGTAAAACTGAAACAGAAAACTGTTCTAAAAATATCAGAAAATAAATTATCAGACATCCAAGACCACAAACTATACACAAATCCAAAAATAAATCTATCTCGAATCAACACAAACGGAAAACACACCTACGCAACCCATGCAAACAAAATCCGCTCATAAAAAACACACCCATCGGTCAACAATAGATATTTAAGCTCATACTCAAAACCATAACTTGATTAAAGAACGAAATCCCTATATGTGACTAATTCACGGCAAAGTAAGCAACAAAATACATCAAACAACTTCAACAAACATTTAATTGAAGAAAGTACTTACCTTTGCTTCTTGTTGTTGGAGAAAGCAAGTGGAACGATATTGTTCTTCAATGGGGTCCGATGAACCCTAGGTTTTCTCAGAGGAAGATGAAGGGGAAGAGTTACGATTGGAAATTAAGTAACGCTGGTGTATAAAGAAATGGGGTCAGGCGGGTTTAAAAAATAGAATGGGTGGGCTAATCTGGTCCAATCTAAGACTGCCACGTGTAAAAAATAATGCGGAAACAAGTTTTAACGGTGGAAGGGTATATGTGGCCGTAATGTATAACGGTGGGGATATATTTGTTAAAGAATTCAAACGGAGGATAAATATGGCCTATTTTGAATAGTACAAGGATATATTTGACACTTAACCGTTTCTATTATTACTCTAAAGAATGTAGCTAAAGAGAATAGATTAGAGATACATATTTTTGATGTTTTTTTCAAATGGGTAAAAGGCCTAGGGATATGACCATAACCTATGTGTTTGCTTAATGGGATAAAGACGCTAATGCTTATTTCGTTGATTTGGGTGTGTTATATCTCTCAACTCTATATTACTCACTGGATGATGAAATCTAATGTTAAAATACAAAAATAAGCTAAAAACTTCGACAATAGTAAAAAACGACTACAAACACTTTAGGTGTTCAAACTTGATCTGATTTTGTGAAACTTATCTATTTATGTAGAGCCAAAAATTGCAGACAAAAATTCTCCTTGATAGGTTCTGCGGCCGCACAATTCTATGTGTGATCCGCAAATGTATTCAGCTTGGTAGGCAGGTAAGTTCTGTGGCCGCACATTTCTGGACTGCGATCGCGAGGCAATTTGAGGTTGTACAATTCTTCTGCAGTCCACACTTCACATGGGCTTCAAGACTTGGTTGTTTTGTATATCCTCTAAACTTTGAATATGTCAGTAAAATGCCAGTTCTACGGTTGCATATTGCTAAAAATCTTGTTGGGTTTTGCCTCTTCGTTTGCGGCCATAGATAGAATTCTGCGATCCAAAATTTCTTCTACGGACGACACTTCTTTGTTTCAGCACCATTTATTTCCTTTTGCTTTGGAGGGCTCCTTTTTTAGTCAAAATTCATCATGGAAGACCAAACTTCCAACATTCCTGCAATTTGCATGATTTCATTAGTTTTGGGAATACAATTCGACACTTTCAAACTAAGACATGAGAAAAAAGGTGATAATAAGCAGTCAAAGTCCCTGCTTATCAACTCCCCATAACTTAAGTCTTTAGTCATTTCAGGGAGTCAAAGGTTATCTATTCACACATTAGTTGGGACCAACAATTGTCCACACTACGCATGCATTATCAACGAAGTGACAAGTTAATCGTTCGTGCTCATATAGTTCTATTGTGACATTTGAGCTTCAAGAATTAAATTTACTCATCAAGGACTCTTGCTCTATCATGTAGGTCATGGTGGACTACAAGCTCTTCCTCCTCAACTTTCCATTTGCCAAGCTCACTAAAGAAATTTTTGCACTCAATCTGAAGATTCATGACAGGTTCACTCATCTCTCATAAGAGAATGTCACAAGTAGGCTTAAAGTACCATAGGCTTTCCCCTCATATAGATCACCATTAATGTAAGATCACTCAACTTGAAATAAATAATGACTTATTTTGGGATGTAATTTAGGCTTTTCGGATTATGGTTGGATGCAGTGTGGGAAAGCGGTTACACTTTTCTTTAAACATTTCATCTTTCATTTCTCGTCTCACCCTTACCAATTCTTAGAGGCACTTTCTTTTCATTGGGAACTAGAGAGACTTAAAATCACTCTTTCTTGATCATTTCATTCTTTATCTCTCCTTTTTGGTTTCTTGATGCTTTGGCCCATTAACTATTCTTGAATCTATTCAACCCTTTCACTTATTCACTTATTTGCATTTTTTTGTTCTTTTCTTTTCTTGCCTTCTCTTCTCATAGAGATCATTTATTTTCTCTTTTTTTGCTTTGATACCTTTTTCAACTTCCTCATCTCTCCCCCAAACTTACGTTTTAAGCCATTTGATTCACAAGAGTGTTAAGGAAAGCTCGGGTACCAAGAGAGAGTCACGATAATATGGGTAAAGGCTTGTAACATGGTTATCAAATGAGAAAGTCTACAGGCTCGAAAGGGTTGACTAGAGATAATGACATTAGTTGGCAATAGAAAATTCTAATGGGCCATGGAACACCTACAATCACTTCTCAAACCAAACAAAACTTAGAATTTTTCCTTAAAACGAATTTAGGAAAGTTTTAGACCCTTCGCACGGATATGTAGACTAGAAATAATTCATCTCACCCCTCACTCAACTAGACTGTAAAAGAGGATAGAGTTGAGGGACCGTAATGACCATATTCAAGTTCAAAGATCGCAATGGTCCAATTAAACAACTCAATGATTACCAAAGTCATCACAAGAGTCACAAAGTCACTAAGTACAGTTATTTCTTTTTAAAACTTTGTCTCTAACCATAAGTACGCAACTAAGTGTGTTGGTGCCAAAAGAAGCATGGTTCAATATTCGAGCATGACTCAATTAGGTGTTTTTATTCATTATTACTACTATTATTACCTAAACACAAAATTGACTCGTTCCCTTAAAAAGGTTATCAGGACATCCATTATTGGGACGAGTCACCCACTTCAAGTAATGACTACCTTTGGAAAGAATTGTGACATTAAGAAACTAAAGTCTTATTATCTATTAAAACATAAAAAGAAGCTACTAAATCAAACAAAGAAGATACTAAATCAAACAAGAATTAATAAAGAAACAAAAATAAGGAATATAATCAGCAGAAACTATTGACCAGAGGTTAAATATACATAATGAGAGAAAGAGAGAGAACATATTTACAAATAAGAAAAAAGAAAGAGAAATATATCAAGTAATTACAGGCCAATTCTCTCAGAATGTACCAAATGTAAACAAATAAACTCCACCAGTCTCCCAGAATAAAATAACCATTCTTTCCAATGATTAACAAAACAAGAGTAAAAGAGGGGAAAGAGTGAAGAAAACTCTCTATGGCTCCTTGGACATTTATGTGTCCCCATCAATGTTATCTCTCTCCGGCTCAGCCAACTGGATCTCATCATCCTCAACTTTAGGTGTGGAGGGGTTGGCAAACGTGTGATGCACTACCTCAGTAGTGTCAGAAGCAAGGTCGGCTCGTCAGGCATGCCAGTTGATACTACCAATGTAGATTGGGCTGCGAGATCAGGTGCTAACTAGTGCAGGTCAAGTAACATCTCAAATGGAAGATCTTTGGCTATAGTAATTCCGTTCACTTCTCTTGGAGCTTGTCCACAGACTTCTTGATAGCCTGTGATTTTCTAATCTTCTTTACTTCTTTTCGCAACACTTCGATCACTGACCCATGATGTACCAATATAGACATAATAGTGTTCTGGTTCTCTAGGAGCTTCTTCAATGTCTTTTCAATAGTCAAGGGAATCTTAGGCTCCTGAAAAGAAGACTGTGCTGCAATAGTACTGAACAAGTCATAGAACTTTGCAGTTTTGTCTGCATCTAGTTGTTGAGGCTTGCCAAAGTCTGGGAGACTCGCAGCGCAGAGAGTAGGCCAATAAGTGCACACTTCTCCAAGTATTCTTTTGTCTCAACATCATCAAAGCCCAAGTATGTGTTGAGCGTATGGTGATTAAATTCACTTGAGGTTAAACATTTTTGTCACATTTGTACCACTTTTTATATGCACCACATTGGCGTAGCATTACCTGACAAGGTACTCCTTGGCATCCACTATGTTGTGAGTAAACCACATCCACCCTTTGCCTTATTTGAACTGTTTCAGCACGGCCAAGCTGTACCTCTCCAAATCTATCAGTAAGAACTATCGCTCAACGGTTAGAGACCTCGACGTACACCATGTGTGGAAGCTAGTTAAAGATATGATGATGGAAAATCGGTTCTCCCAAACAAGCTGTCAGGCTGAAAAATTGGTCCTCCAACACCTCTTTCTTTTTTGTTCTTTCAAGCCCAGCAGCAGTAGCATCTCCCCTCTTCCATCATCGGGGTTATCCTCAACGGTTGTATCCTATATTATAAAGACTGGTACAGCCAAAGGCTTAGAAGCCTATCTAGCACTTTTCGATCCCTCGGAAGTGATGTGAGATAATGACATCTCATCCCTAACATGGAATCTCCCTGGTGGCCTTGACTGTATGACCAGTTGTTCCTGAACAGAGGCTGAGTTACCCTTTGATATGTCCCTAGACAGGGCATATGAGCTCGTCTCGGAGAGGTCTGTACCTCTCCCTCTCCTGTTGTTGTCTTTTTTTTATATCCTCTTATTGGCAAGAGATAAGGCTCTCTTGCCTCGTCCCCGAGAAGGTTCACTCTCTGTTTAGATGTGTCGCCTCTTCCCCTGGATTGAACTATCGTCTTGATCAAGGAAAGGCGATTTTTTGTTGAAATTCTATGTTTAAACATACACAAGGAACATACAAGTAAGATTTACACTAGAAAACACAATGAACTTCATAGTCAAAGCATACTTGCAGGATAAGGATCTACGGTCCACACTAGTTTCATGCAGTTGCAGATGAGGAATCACGGAAAGCACAATTTTGTTATGCGGCCCCAAAAGTGAAGTGTGGTCCGCACAAGTTCACTTGCAGCTGCACCTTTGAAACCTAGAAAGCCAACACTCTGATGGAAGAATTGGCTGATGTGCAGCCGTAATAGGATTTTATGTGGTTCGTACAGTTGGTTTTGTGGACGCACATTAGACTCTCAAGATGTGGACTCTCATATTCCAGGATAAGTAGTGTTTTGCGTCCACAATGGGAATTATGCGGTCCGCACAATTTCACTTGCTGACGCATAATTCAAAAGTTACGTACAGTTTAATTATTTCTATCTATGTTTTGCAATTTTATGCACAATTCGGCATGCAGACATCATATAAACATGTAAATATGCTAACCCAGTCCCCATAGAGCATGTATTAACTAACCCATTGCAGATTCCCCCCCCCCCCTCCGCCCACATATGGATACACAATTGAATTCTAATGACATATGGCCTAAAAAGAACTAAAAATCTACAAATTCAACTAAAATAACAAAAATCAACAAGGAATTGAAGCATACCAGATAAATAAGTGTAGTGAGTGAATGATCAGAGATGTTGTGTGTATGGACAGATAGAATCACCAAGAATTTTCATTAGAGTGCTATTTTTGTGCTCAAAGAGTAAAAGACCGTAACCCTTTCCCCTGCTCTTCTATTTATAGTTATGGTCTATTAAAGGGAAAAATGTCGAGTGAGACCGGACATTTTCATATGTGATTTGCACTCTGTTACCTGGGGGTCTCTTCTCAGCTGTTCTTTTGTGGTTCACAAAATTTTGTGAGCAGCTGCAGATTTCCTATGCGATCCACACAATTTCTCGTGCAGCCACACATTGGCCTCTTCTTTGACAGACTAAACTTTAGAAAGTTGGTAATTTCAGCCTCTCTTTTGTGCGGTCTGCAAACTAATTGTTTGGCCACATCGTGCTTTTTCTATAGCACCCAAAAATGTGCAGTCCGTACAAATCACCTGTGGTCCGCACTTCTTTTCACACTTAGCCAGATTTTTGTACACAATTTCTGTAAGTCACACTCAGCATGTAGCACACTTCAAATCAAGTTAGAACAAAAAAGTAACACCTAACTACCAAAGGAAAAGGGGAAAGAAACATGGGTTGCCTTCCAAGAAGCACCTGATTTAACATCGCGGCACGATGCAGAATACCATCGATTGAAATGAATGACTGCCACGACGTGGCCATCTCTAAATTTTCCCAAGTAGTGCTTCACTTCGTGACTATTGACTCAGAACACTTAATTGTTTTTTTCTTCAAGTCCAATGCACCAAAAGGTATCACACCCACAATTTCAAAGGTACCACTCCATTTAGACTTTAGCTACCCAGGAAACATCCTCAACCTTGAGTTAAAATACAATACAAGATCGTCCACTTTGAACATTTTTTCAAATGTATTTGTCATGAAGATATTTTATCTTTTCTATGTACAAGGACAAACTTGCATAAGCATGGTACCGGAACTCATCCAATTCATTCAAATGTGCAACCCTCAAGTTAGCGGCTACATCCTAATCAAAATTCAACTTCCTTAGAGCCCACATGTCCTTGTGCTCAAGTTCCACTAGAAGATAACAAGCTTTACCAAACACCAACCGGTATGGTAACATTCTGAAAGGGGTTTTGTATGCTATCCGCCAAGCCTATAATGCATCATTAAGCTTCTTGGACCAATCCGTCCAATTAAAATTCACTGTTTTGGATAAAATACTCTTTATATACTGGTTGGAGACTTCTACTTAACCGCTAGCTTGTGGATGATAGGGAGTCGTGACTTTATGAGTAATACCATACTTGCTAAGTAAAGTTTCAAAAGCCTTGTTTCAAAAATGTGACCCCCATTACTTATAATAGCCCGCACAGTATCAAACCTTGTAAAAATATTCTTCTTCAAGAACGTCACCACACTTCTCGCCTCATTGTTGGGTAGAGCAACGACCACAACCTATTTGGATACATCATCCTCCACGATCAAGATGTAGGTGTTTCCACAAGAACTCGCAAAAGGACCCATGAATTCAATAGTCCACACATCAAATATCAATCTCCAAAATGGTGGTGAGAGGCATTTCATTTATCTTTGAGATTCCACCGGTCCTTTGACATTCATCACAACTTTTCATTAACTCACTTGAATCCTTGTAAATAGTGGTCCAATATAAATCACAACTAAGCTCTTAGATTACTGTTATTGCTCCACCATGATGACGACCATATGGAAATGAATGACAAGACCCAAGAATTTCACTTTGTTCTTCTTCCGGTACACATCTTCTAATCATCTCATCCGTAAAAATCCAAAAGAAGTATAGTTCATCCCAATAATAATCTTGACAATCCCGATTGAGCTTCTTTCTTTGGTTTGAAGAGAACTCGTCCTGAATGATTAACATAAAAAAAGTTGCTAGATTCGTGAACCATGGCACCTTTTTTGTTGAAATAGCCAGGAGTTGCTCACTGGGGAAGGATTCATTGATTTCAAAGTCATCATACGGCCTCCCCCTCTCCTCCAAATAAGACAAGTGGTCCGCCACTTGATTTTCACTCGTCTTGCCTCGTCCATCTCATCAATCGAGCTTTGGAGTCCTTGTTTCTCATAAGATACCGAAGCGTCGCATGATCCGTATGGACAATGACTTTTTCACCCATCAAGTACGGGCAAAACTTCTCTATCACAAACACAATGGCAGATTTCCCTTTCTCTGTAATGGTATAATTGAGTTGGGCACTAGTCATCATCTTACTAACATTATAGACTAGATGAAAAATCTTGTTGATGTGTTGCCCCAAAATAGCCTCAGTTGCTATGTCACTTGCACCGCACAGAGTTCAAAAGGGACACTCAAATTTGGAGCGGTGATGATGGGAGTAGCTGTCAACTTTAACTTTAACAATTCAAAAGCTCTCATACAATCATCATTAAAGTTAAACTTAGCATCCTACTTGAGAAGCTTGCACAACGGGTTCACCACTTTAGAGAAATCTTTAATGAAGTGCCAGTAGAACCCTGTGTGGCCTAAGAAAAGTGGCACACCTTTCACCGAAGTTGGAGGTTGATTTAGAAATAACCTCAATCATTTCCTTGTCAAACTTCAATTCCATCCTTTGAGATCTTGTGGCCAAAGACAATGCCTTCCTCTAGCATAAAATGACATTTCTCCCAATTGAGCACCAAATTTGTTTCTTCACATCTTGCCAACACTTTATATAAATTTGCTAGACAATCATCAAAAGAATCTTCAACCATCAAGAAGTTATCCATGAAAACTTCAAGGTAGTCCTCCACCATGTCCGTGAAAATAGCTATCATACACCTATGAAATTTCATCGGTGCATTGCACAAACCAAATGGCATCCGCTTGATAGCAAAATTACCATAGGAAAATGTAAAGGTTTTTTCCACTTGATATTCTGGAGCAATAAAAGCTTGGTTGTATCCAGAATACCCATCAAGAAAGAAATTGAAAGCACGACCGGCCAATCTGTCAAGAATTTGATCTAACAAAGGAAGTGGAAAAGTGATCCGTCCTTGTGACTTTGTTGAGTTTGCGATAGTCCGTACACACTCTCCAACTGGTCACTGTTCTTGTAGGAATAAACTCATTCTTGTCATCAGTGACCACCTCCATGCCCCTCTTCTTTGGGATACATTGAACCGGAGAAGTTACGAACTATCAGAGATGGGATAGACAACCCCGACATCCAACCACTTGATAATCTCCTTTTTGAAAACTTCTTCATAGCCTCATTGAGTCTCATTTGATGTTCAATACATGGTTTGCCGCCTTCCTCCAAGTTGATCTTACGCATGTAAAATGCGGGGCTTATCCCCCCGAATATCCGTCAAGTTCCACCCAAAAGCCTTCTTCCTCTTTTGCCATACCTCCAAAGTGGAATCTACGTACACATTAATCAAACAAGAGGAAAGAACAATCAGTAAAGTACAACAAGGACCAATAAATTCATACCGAAGATGTGGAGGCAATTGCTTCAACTCTAATGTAGGAGGCTCTTGAATAGAAGGCTTTGTAGGAGAAGTTGTCCTATTCTCAAGATCCAAGCACAATTTTCGGGTTGCATAGTTGTATGACCTACACATTCCATGAAGTCATCCATCTTGTCATTATAAAACCTGAGCAAGATGGCCTCCAATATATACTAAGCCCACTCCTTCTTCATAGGCCAGGGAAACCAGACTCGAAACACCTAAGAAAATTTTGGACCATCAAAAACAATCTAAGGAACAACAGTCACAACCTCGCCATGACTGTTACTTATATTTTGGTATTTTAGGGCTATAAAACTAAATTTTACTAATTCGTAGAGTTTCGTGTGCTATGTAGCCTACGCCCTCTACCTGGGCCCCGACGACCAGACCGGATCACCTAACAATTTTGGACCTTCAGAAATTACCTAAGAAACAATAGTCACTACCTCGCCATGACCATTACTTATTTTTTGGCATTTTAAGGCCATAAAACTGAAATTTCGCCGATCCTAAGTTTTTGAGTGCCATAGCCCATGCCCTTTGCATGGGCCGAGGAAATCGGATCTGAGTCACCTAAGATTTTGCCAGACCATCAAAAATGACCTAAGAAATAATATCCATCGCCTCACCATTATCGTTACTCGATTTTTGGGTTTTAGGGCCATAAAACTGGATTCTGCCCGATTCTCAAATTTTGGTATGCTTTAGTCCAGTCCCTCTGCATGTGCATCACTAATATTTTATCTTGACCTAAGGAACAATAGTCACCATCTTATTACGGTCGCTAGTCGTGTTTTGGTATTTTAGGTCCATAAAACTAGAGTTTTACCAGATAGATTTTGTGTGCTATATTCCACACCCTCTACATGGTAGATGATCGCACTCGAATTAACAAAGTTTTTGCAGGATTATCAAAAATAACCTATAGAACAATAATCGCTGTCTCGCCATGATCGTTACTCGCTTTTGGCAATTTTAGGCAATTAAACTTCAATTTTACATGATTCACAAATTGTTGTGTGCTACAGTCCACACGCTCTACATGGGCCCGTGGAACCAGACGCGAATCACCTAAAAAAAATTCGGACCATAAAAAATAACCTACGGTACAATTGTCATGGCCTTGCTATGCCCGTTACTCGTTTTGGAATTTTAGGGTCATAAAACTAGAATTATGCCATATTCCTATATTTTTGAGTGCTAAAGTACATCCCCTCTGTATGGTCCCGAGCGATCGGACCTGAATCGCCTAAAAAATTTTTGGACCATCAAAAATGATTTAAGGAACAATAGTCGCTGACTTGCCATAACCGTTACTCTTTTTGGCGTTTTAGGGCCATAAAACTGGAATTCTGTCCGATTCTAATATTTCCATGTGATATTGGACCGTGCGATCGGACCGGATCACCTAAAAATTGTTTGGCCCATAAAAAATGACCTAAGTTACAAGTCATTGCTTCTCCATGACCGCTACTCATTATTTGGCATTTTAGGGCCCAAAAAATGGAATTATGCCCGATAATTTCCGTGTGCTATAGCCCTCTCCTTCTGTATGGGTCCCGACGACCAGAATTGGATCCCCTAAAAATTTTTCAGACCATAAAAAATTACCTTAGCAACAATTGTCACAGCGTTGTCATGACTATTACTCGTTTCTTGGCTTCATAGGGCCATAAAATTGCAATTCTGCCCGATTCCCAAACTTTTTGTGTGCTCTGCATGGGCCTGGACGACCAGACTCAGATTGCCTACATTTTATTGAACCATTAAAAACAATATAAGGAACAATAATTAACGCCTAGCCATGACAGTTACTTATTTTTTAGATTTTTAGGGCCATAAAATTGGAATTCCGCTCGATTCTTAGATTTTCATATGATGTAGCCCATGCCTTCTGCATGCGCCTATACGACCAGACCCGGATCGCCTAAAATCTTACCAGCTGACCAAAGGAAAAATAGTCATCGCCTCTTCATTACTCGATTTTCCATAAAAATGAAATTCCACCCGATTCTCAGATTTTCATGTGCTATAGGCCACCCCTTCTATATGGCCCGGTTGATCTAACCATTTTCCAAATTTACGTGTGCCCATCCCCTCTATATGGGCCCGTCCGACCGGATCCAGATTGCCAAAAGATTTTCGGATTATAAAAAATGATCTAAGGAACAATAATCACCGCCTCGCCATGATCGTTACCCATTTTTTTGCGTCTTAGGACCATAGAATTAGAATTACATTCGATTCCTAGATTTTCATGTGCTATAGGCCCGAGCGATTGGACCAAAATTGCCTAAAAATTTTCAAACACATAAAAATACCCTAAGGAACAATAGTCACCGCCTCTCCATGATCGTTACTCATTTTTTGGCGTTCCATGACCATAAAACTTCAATTCCGCTCGATTTCCAGATTTTCGTGTGTTATGCCCAAGCCTTCTACATGTTCCAGGACTATCGGACCACGATCACCTAAAATTTACCAAACCATCAAAAGTAGAATAAGGAACAATAATAACCACCTCGCCAATACACTTACTTATTTTTTGGTGTTTTAGGTTCATAAAATAGGAATTCTAGTTTTTTGGCCCAAAATTGCTAAAAACAAAAAAACAAGGAACGATCATGCTGAAGTGATTACAATTGTTTATCAGGTCATTTTTATGGTCCTACAAAAGTTTAGGCAATTTAGATCTGGTAGCCCGAATTCATGCAAAATGTGTGGACAATAGTACATAAAAATTGTAAATCGACCCAAAATTCAGTTTTTTGGCCCTAAAATACTAATAAACGAGGATCGTTCATGCCGAAGCCATGACGATTTTTATTTGGTCATTATATATGGCCCTATAAAATTATAGGCTATTCGGATTCGGTAAACAAGATTCGTACAAATAGTGTGGACTGTAGCATACAAAAATTTATAAATAGATTGAATTCTAGTTTTTTGGCGCTAAAATGCCAAAAAAAAATGTGGAACCGTCATGCCGATTCCATGATTATTGTTCATTAGAAAATTTTTTATAGTCCCGTAAAGTTATAGGTGATTTGAATCAGGTAGCCCGAATTCATGCAGATGGTGTGGGCTATAGAACACAAAAATTTAGAAATCGACTAGAATTTCATAAATTATGGCCCTAAAAGGCCAAAAAAAGGAATGATCATGCAGAACCCACGCCTATTTTTCATTCGGTCATTTTTATGGAACCAAATAATTGTAGGAAATTCGGATATGGTATACCGGAATCATGTTGATAGTGTGGACGCACATCAAAATTTTGAAATCGACCTAATTCTTATTTTTTGGTCCTAAATGCCAAAAACGAGGAATGGTCGTGTCGAAGCCATGATTATTGTTCATTAGGTCACTTTTTATGGCCCCATAAAATTTTAGGCGATTCGGATCCGGTGGCCGAATTCATGTAGATGGAGAGGATTACAACACACAAAAATTTAGAAATTTGCCCGAATTTTAATTTTTTGGCCCTAACATGCCAAAAAATATGTAATGGTCATGCTGAAGCCGTGACTATTGTTCATTATATCATTTTCATGCCCCGCTATATTTTAGGTAATTTGGATCTAGTAGCCCGAATTCATGCAGATGGCGTAGACTTTAGCGTATGAAAATTTGGAAATCGACCCTAATTCTAATTTTTTGCCCTATAATGCCAAAAACGAGGAATGGTCATGCCGAAGCCATAACTATTTTTCCTTAAGTCATTTTATATGAACACGAAAATTTTTAAGCAAATCAGATCTGGTAGCTTGGATTCATGTAGATAGCGTGGACTATGTAGCACACGAAAATTTAAAAATTGGCCGGAATTTTATTTTTTTGGCCATAAAACGCCAAAAGGTGAGGAACGATCATGACGAAGCCATGACTATTGTTTATTATATCATTTTTTATGACCCCACTGAATTTTAGGTAATTCAGATCTGGTAACCCGGATTTATGCAGATGGCGTGGACTATAGCATACGAAAATTTAAAAATCGATCCATAATCTAGTTTTTGGGCCCTAAAATACTAAAAAACGAGGAAGTGTCATGTAGAATCCATGACTATTGTTAATAAGGTTTTATATGGCCTTGCATATTAGGCGATTCGAATCTTGTAGCCCGATTTCATATAGATGGCATGGACTATAAACACGAATTTAAAAATCGGTCTGAATTTTAATTTTTTTACCTAAATGCCAAAAAATGAGGAAACTTCATGCCGAAACCATGATTATATTTCATAATGTCATTTTTGATAGCCCCCGCCAAATTATAGGCTATTCGGATCCGGTAGGCCGAATTCATGCAAATGGCGCAAAAATTAGAAAATTTTCAAAATACTAATTTTTGGCTCAAAATGCCAAAAAAGTGAGTAATTGTCATCCTGAAGTCGTGACTATTGTTCATTATATCATTTTTATGGCCCCGCTATCTCATAAGCAATTCGGATCCTGTAGCCCAGATTCATGCAGATGGCGTGGACTATAGCACACAAAAATTTAAAAATTGGTCTGAATTCCAGTTTTGTGCCCTAAATGCCAAAAATGAGGAACAGTCATGCTGAAGCCATGATTATCTTTTGTTAGGTCATTTTTTATGGCCTAGCAAAATTTTAGGCAATTCTGATTCGATAGCCCACCGAGTCTGAATGAAGATATTTGGGAGATGGTGGACGTGGCCCCTATGTATAACAAGTTATGGAAAGCTAGGCTCAGATGGTTCGGGCACATTTAGAGGAAAAGCTCGGATGCCCTGGTAAGGAGGTGCGAGCGGCTGGCTTTGGTGGACGCGAAGAGAAGTAAAGGGCATCCTAAAATGTATTGGGAAGAGGTAATCAGGTAGGACATGGCGAGGCTTCAGATTATTAAGGACATGGCCCTAGATAGGAAGTTGTGGAGGTCGAGCATTAGGGTTGTAGGTTAGGAGGTAGTTATGCATATTCCTACGGCGCGCCAGAGTGAGTCTAGTCTCTTAAGATTTTGTCTTAGACTGCTAGTGGTTAATGTTGAGTTAATGTTACTCTTTCATTCCTCTTACTGTTAGGCTTTATCTACTGGTTATTGTTTTGCTTTTCGTCTATGTTCTTGTGATGCTGTTATTTCCTTCTAAGTTTTATTGATGGTACTGATATACTGTCTCATTTCGTCTTCTTCAGCTGAAGGTTTATTGGGAATAACCTTTCTAGCTTTTGGGTAGGGGTAAGGTTTTCCTACACACTATGCTCCTGAAACTCCACTATGCTACTGGGTTGTTGTTATTATTATTGTCAGATTCGGTAGCCCGAATTCATGCAGATGTCGTGGACTATATACCACACGAAAATTTCGAAACCAGTTTGAATTCTATTTTTTTGGCCCTAAAATGGAAAATACGAGTAATAATTATATCGAAACTATGACTATTGTTCATTAGGTCAATTTCTATGGCCCCATAAAATTGTAGGCAATTCGGATCTCATAACCCAGATACATGTAGATGGAGTAGACTATAATTTCAGTTGTTTGGCCCAAAAATACCCAAAAATAAGGAACGAGCATGCCAAAACAATGACTATTCTACATTAGGCTATTTTTTATGGACGTGTAAATATTAGGCGATTCTGATCTGGTAGCCCGCATACATGCAGATGGCATTGACTACTATAGCACATGAAAATTTAAAAATCGGCCCAAATTCGAGTTGTTTGGCCCTAAATGCCCAAAAATGAGGAACGAGCATGCCGAAGCCATGACTATTATTTTTAAATCATTTTTCATGATCCGCAAAACTTAAGACTAGTAACCCGAATTCATGCATATGGCATAGACTACACATAAAACAAATTGAAAATCGGCCCGAATGTTTATTTTGGCCCTAAAATACCAAAAACGAGGAGTGGTCATGCCGAATAACTAATATTCATTAGGTCATGTTCCAGTAAAAACTTTAGGCGATTCGGATCCGGTAGCCTGAATTCATACAGATGGCGTGGACGATAGCACATGAAAATTTAGAATTTTGTCCGAATTTTAAAATTTTTTGCCCTAAAATACCAAAAACGAGGAACGGTCGTGCTGAAACCATGACTATTGTTCATTAGGTCATTTTTTATGGCCACACATAATTTTGGTGATTCGAATACGGAAGGCCGAACAATTGCATACAACATGGGATTATAGCACACAAAAATTTAAAAATCAGCTCGAATTCTATTTTTTGGCCTTAAAATTCAAAAAACAAGGAACAACCATGCTGAGCCATGACTATCATTCATTAGGTTATTTTTTATAGCCCTGCAAAATATAGGCGATTTGGATCCGGCACGAAAATTTTGAAATCGGCTCGAATTCCAATTTTTTGGCCCTAAAATACCAAACAAGTAAGGAGCGGTCATGTCGAAGCCATGACTATGAATTATTAGGTCATTTTTATGGCCCTGCAAAATTTTATGCGATTCGAATCTGGTAGTCCTGATTCATGCAGATAGCATGAACTATAACACAAAACAATTTAGAAATCGACCTAAATTTTAATTTTTTGGCCTTAAAATACTAAAATACGAGGAACTTTACAGGGTTTAGTAACTCCTCAATACTACACGTAAGTCCGCCTCCAATGAGGAAATTAATTTGATAGCTAATGATTTTGCCAATTTAGCGTTTAGTCAAGAATCTTATTTTGTATGACAATTCCTTAATCTTTTAACTTCTTCTTCTTTTGTTTTTGCATATGGGCGTGGCGAAACTACCTTTAGCAAAATATTAATTTTAAATATATAAAATTTATATTGAATATCTTTTATCGTAATTTTTTTTACTTTTTAAAATTAAAATATTTTTAAAAATATTTTTGGCTTCATCACTATATGTGGGAAGAGATGTTCTCATTCCCTCGCTTGATTTCTACCCTTTGTTGCTTTGTTTCTCTTCGGAAGCAAAAAATCAAGATTTAACTTTCTCAATCATTAATTTCACAATGGCCAAATCATAGACAAAAAGGGAGGTTTGAATTGGTCAGCCAAGATAATGGACTTTTCTCTGTTTCTAGATTCACAGCGTTACGCAAGGAATGCATCGTGCTAATGTCGTAAGAGAGAGGTTTCATTCGTATTTATTCCACATGTATATATAAATCAACTGTTATAAAAAATTTACTAGCTTGATTAATCCATTTTAGTTGTTCTATTACTAAAATTTGGTGATATTAAGGTATTATTATTTACAAAATACCTAGATAGTTAAAATTGAATTGTGTACTTTTTCCTTTGAATACCAAATTTCATATATATATATATATATATATATATATATATATATATATATATATATATATATATATATATATATTAAACATTTACAAAAACTTGTGGAGCTTCTTGCCTTCGAATGGATAAACTGTACCTTATGTCATCACCTCTTAAAACACTGACATTAGTATAATTTAAACTTATAATGATACGACTCAAATTGCGAATAGACTTCTTCGAGTACTAAAGTATAGTATACTCCTTTGAGACAAGTGGAAGAGAACTAATACGTACTGTTGGTTTGAAATGGTCAGCACTCAACATTTGGACTTTCTTATTTGACCAACGACCATTCCACGTAGAAAAACTCGTTTTTAGCAGTCAACTCTCCCTTTTTTTCCACATGCCTTTTTTGTTCATTTCTCATTATTTACACTATAAATCCTTCCCTTTTAAATTCAAATGTTTCTATCTTCTTGTTTTCATTACTCATCTCCTACAAAATCCACCATCTCATGCACCCAACTTCTCCATCAAATTTCATAAATAAGTTTCTAAATTGCGCAAAAAGACCAAGTTATTTTTCACATCCCAACATTGTGCTCGTTTTCCCGAATAATTTGCTTGTTGTCGACATTCCACACATAAATAGGCTGACATTGTGTTTTCACCGAGTAATTTGCTTGTCACTGACATTCCACTCATAAGTAGGTTCACATCGTGTCTAAGTTCCCTGTAATCCTGTATACTTCAAGTTCAAGTACACTTACTAAGAAACTCAACACGCCGCGTCAGAAGAAAGAGTTGAGCTACTAAGCAAGCTGTTGTTGGGGAAACTTGGGGCCGCGTCTAGGCTACATAATAGCTCCCCTTTTTCTTTTCCAATTCCTTCTTTTAAAATGGATTGTGCTTTCAATTGGAAATATATTACACTTATCAATGAGCTAACTCGAGGTATTGAACACACAAAGCAACTTAGATCTTACTTGAGCTCAATGGCTTCCACTTCTGAAAATCAAGAATTGCTTCTGCAGAAGATTCTTTCTTCTTATGAGCAATCTCTGTTAATTCTCAAATGCAGTGGATCGGCCGTTCAATCTCCACAGCCTGTGACTCCAACATGTGGCGCGATCGAACCTTCTGTTTCAGTTGATGGAAGTCCTGGGAGTGAGGACAAGAAAAGGAGTTTCAAAGATCATCAGGAGCTCATAAATGTTTCAAAGAAGAGGTAGATCAAATTCCGTTAAAAAAATAACATTTTTCTATATTTAGAAACTCTGGAACTTTACATATCACTTATTCTCTTAAGAACATGCTCTTATAACCATAGAAATGTGACTAGCGGCGGAGCCAGAATGAGTTTGAAATTTTAGTCCTTTTAAGCTACTGAGTTCTAAATTAATAGTTTATATATTCAATGGATTTCATAAAACAAATATATAGTTTGAACCAAAACTATTGAGTTCGGCCGAACCCCCAACCGCAAAGGCTAGCTCTACCCCGGGAAATGTCATGACATTTAAATTAACAAGTTTTAAGGATACTTTTAATATGTGGTCCAAAGTTTCTTTTTTAAACTTTGTGTCCAGCCAAACAATGTCATATAAAATGAAACGTGGAATAAGTCAACTTAACCTGGTTCTTGATGTATGTTGCAGAAAATCACAGCCTACATGGACTGAACAAGTCAAAGTCAGTGCAGAGACTGGATTTGAAGGTCCTATTGATGATGGATATAGCTGGAGAAAGTACGGTCAGAAAGACATTCTTGGAGCTAAATATCCTCGGTAATAAGTCAATTCCTTCTCATGCTCTAAATATAAAATGCACCAAATATAAGCAACTTATGTTCACTGAGCCGAGGGTCGATTGGAAACAGCCTCTCTGCCCTTTCAGGTAGGGGTAAGGCTCGTCTACATATTACCCTCCCCAGACCCCACTTTGTGGGAGTATACAGGGTAGTTGTTGTTGTTGTTATAAGCAGCTTATGTCTACCTTTCAACTTCAAATATCAAAAGTTCTTATCCTCTGTTGGTCATGCTTTATTAGTAGTACATGGAGGCACGGATCTAGCCTTCTGACACCGGGTTCCACTAAACCATAACTTTCGAAATTTATATGTAAAAATCCATTAAAATTGCAACAAATTATTGCTCAATGGTAAGAAACTTAAATGCTGAACTCATAGAATTTAAATTCTAGATCCTCCTCTGAGTACATAATTAAGAAATCAACAGTATACTTTTCTAGGAATTCTCAGAAACAAAGTCCTATGTTCTGATACCAAGTATATATATATATGTTTTGCAGAAGTTACTACAGATGCACATATCGTCACATGCAAAATTGTTGGACGACAAAACAAGTGCAAAGGTCAGGTGATGATCCTACTGTATTTGAGATCACATACAAAGGCTCTCATACTTGTCACCAAGCTAGTAATTCTGCACTACAACCGAAATCACCAGAAAACCAGGAATTCGAGAAACAAGCCAACTATGAAACAGAGCAATATTCAAATGAAATACTGATGAACTTGAAAGCAAACCTGAGAGTCGATACTAATGATTTGGACAAGAATGAGACAGCAGCATGTTCATTCTCCTTTCCTCCAACATTCTCTGGTTTGATTGATGAAAATCGACAATTCCAGATTTCCCATGTTGATGAAAATCTGATGATAGGTGGCGGCTATTCACCGTCTTTTGTCTCTCCTACAACCCCTGAATCAAACTACTTCTCAATCTCAAGCAGCTGTCAGATGAACGGTTTTGGAATGGTTCATAACATGCACCGTTCAGAATCAGACCTCACTGATATATTCTCAGCCAACACTTCCTCAACAAGTTCTCCAATTGTGGGCAGCGAATTTTCACTAGTCCATTTCAAGCTAGATCCAAATTTTCCATTCGATAACCCCAGATTTTTCTCATGAACACAAGCACTTGAAAAGAACAATAAAGATGAACAGTGTGGATCACCAGAGTACTTTGAAAAACTCGATGATCCCTCCTTTAATAGTTAGTATAGACATGCTTTGTAAAACTTAGCAACAAAACTAGGCAATGAATAGAAACTAGCTATTATTTGTATCATTAGTCTTCTGTATTTCAAGGACCGAACTTCCTGTAATCTGACATCAAGCTGCTGAGTGAACAACAACAACAACAACAACAACAACTACCCAGTATAGTCCCACAAAGTGAGGTATGGGGAGGGTAATATGTAGACGAGCCTTACCCCTACCCGAAAGGGCAGAGAGGCTGTTTCTAATCGACCCTCGGCTCAATGAAGGAAAGGAAAAACAAAAACAAAGACAAAAGAGCATTAGTAAATCCAGCAGAAATAACGTAAATAATTATATAAACGTACGAACCATAAATAAAATAGCATGCAATAATATCAGACAGTAACTACCATAAGGGAGACACAATCCAATACACAAATCATCTATGGATAGCCCTGCCAAGCCTCACCCAACCCCGGGTGAGGAGTACGAAAAACTCTAGGAGCCCCTATCCTACGACCCTGATACTAGACCTCCAGACTTTCCTATCAAGGGCCATGTTCTCGGAAACCCGCATTCTAGCCATGTCATGCCTAATCACCTCTCCCCAATACCTCTTAGGCCTCCCTCTGCCTCGCCGTACGCCGACCATCGCCAGTCGCTCACAACTCCTCACCGGGGCATCAGGACTTCTCCTCCTCACATGCCCGAACCACCTCAGCCTCGCTTCTCGCATCTTCACATCCACCGGGGCCACCCCCACCTTCTCCTCGAATAACTTCATTCTTAATCTTATCTAACCTGGTGAGCCTGCACATCCACCTGAGCATCCTTCATCTCCGCAACCTTCATTCTCTGACATGAGAGTTCTTCACTGGCCAGCACTCCGCCCCATACAACATGGCAGGTCTAACCACAGCTCTATAAAATTTCTCCTTGAGTTTCTGTGGAACTTTCTTGTTACACAGGACTCCTGATGCAAGCCTCCACTTTGAGCACCCCGCTCCAATACGATGAGTGACGTCCCCGTCAATCTCTCCGTCCCCCTGAATCACCGACCCAAGATATCTGACACTGTCCCTCTTGGCGATGACCTGAGATCCAATCATCACGTCCCTGCCTACTTCGCTCGGCTCGGCGCTAAACTTGCACTCCAGGTATTCTGTCTTGGATCTGCTAATTTTGAAACCCTTAGACTCGAAAGTCTGTCTCCATACCTCTAACCTCTCAATAACACCGACTCTCGTCTCGTCTATCAAGACTATGTCATCTAGCTGCTGAGTGAAATCCAAACATATTCTTTCAAAAGGCTATTGAACATTCATGAATCTATCAAACTACAGAAAGCTAAGTTGGATTCATTTTTGCTTGCTATCATAAGTAGACCGAAAACAATTGGGGAAACCACAAAATCAGAACAACTAACGTAGTGTAGGTATAACCGTATAAGTAAAACTATTACTCCCTTCGTCCCAACTTATGTGACACCCCTTCATTTTTAGTCGGTCCCAAAAAGAAAGATAACTTTTCATATTTAATAGCAATTTAACTTTAAAATGTCCAATTTACCCCCACACAAATATCTATGGCTCGTTTTAGACCACAAGTTTCAAAAGTCTTCCTTTCTTTCTTAATCTCCGTGACCAAATTATTTTAGCCTTTCAACAGGAACACACTATTTACATGAAATTTGTCGAAGCATTGTATTTCAATAGGCCATCAACAGAACCAAACGACAAAATTCCAACAAATTAACTAAGTAAAATACAGTAGTTTAAGAAGACTAGAACCATCACCAAAAACACGAGAACCTGAGAAGATGGTGATTATCCGAGGTCTTCAATGTCTGCGTCATGCCATCGATTTTATGCAAATCATTCTCTGTAGATGCATCAAGATGGGATCCTTGCAACTATGCTTGTGGTAAGATACAATCTTGACCGGAGGGTCCGGGCCAGTACATCAATAACAGCAACTACCTACCGAAAACAGATGGGCGAAGAAAAAACAGACATTTTTCTTTGAACCAATGATATACTGATGCATACAAACAACAAAGGATGAAAAGTACATGCCAACTAGAAAGATGACTTCTTTTCCTCTTTAATTCCAGAGACATCATTGGTTTTGCCTTCTTCAGGATTCCCGGCTTTTCTAATAGCTTCTCTTAGACCCAACACAATGAATAAGTTGGTTAAAGTGAGCAGTGACTCAGCTCCTCCGTGCAACCAATCCACGTTTGATAGAGAAGTTCCATAATGCACTTTCGCTGTCACAATGCATATCAATTAGAATCACAAATTTAAGTTTGATTAGTACAATTAATAGATTGTTTACTGAGAGAGGAAGTTACCATAAATTCCTGCAGGAACTGCACGAACGAGGTGAAAGAGAAGGAACCACAAGATCAGAACAAATAAAATGGAGTTAAAATAATACTGCCAGTATAGAGAGGTAAATTTTTGAAGAAGATCACTAAGTACATATGTAAAGACATCAGCAGAGAAATGTGAGGGACAAAATATGCACACTACTTTCGATCTATTGAAGGCAATGCTCTAGACACAATAAAAAGAGGATAGTGATGAAAGATTTTCCAATAAAAAGAGGATAGAAATGCATAAAACCAGTCATTAATGACAAACTGTTCAAGCACATAAAACCAACTACCTACCCAGGGAAAGCATTTCAATGATTGCTCTCGTCGGATGAGAACCTAGTAAACTAATCAAATCCAGACATATCTACTGGAAAGCAAGAGAAGGCATCTGCATTCATGCTTGAAACCTTTATAACTCCGAACCACCCTAAGTGCACATAAAGAATATTCTTTGAAAGTAACATACAAGAAGAAATAAGAGATGAAAAAATGGTTAGAATTATAATTTTTATACTACCACGTGAAAGCTTTTCTCCCTTGAGATATTGTAAAGACACAAGCTTTCTGGTTGAATATGGCAAATTGAAGTAAGAACAAGTTTTAGGTAACTCTCTTGGATCATAACTTATACAAAGGATAATCTTTGTAAGAAGGATCAAAGCGCGCCAACAGAACCTACCGATTTGTGGCCGTCATAACAACCAGAACGGGTTAGCTTTCATTTGCCCCATTGGCGAAGTCATAAGTTTTGGTGAACCCCTGTCACTACTATAAAGTGATTTCCATAGTTCAATAGAGAAAAGAGAGAAGAGCATGCCTATTTCCTTTACTTTATTATAAACTCTCTCACTACGTGCGTTTAGGCTAAGCCTTACAAAAACCAGTTTTCGACAAAAACTATTCCATAACAACTCAACCTAAGAGCTGATATGTCTCCAAGACCTCTAACATATCCGATTATTTCAGTTATTCCTAACAGAAGGGAAACTCATTATTACTCTATATAACTTCCCCTTCAATTTGACAGCTAACTATTTTCTTCTGTGCTGCCACATTAACCAAATTACACATGGTGATTAACTTTTTGATCTTCATGTCAGCTCCTTTGATTCGCAAGAGAGCAGTAACTACAACTGTTAAGACAACCTAATCAAATCAATTGCAGCAAATTTTAAATTCTGTCTCACGGTGATTCATAATCAATAAAATATCAATTAACATATCCAACTATTCTCTATCTGCTTAATGACCCCAAAATATAACTGAGGTAAAATTAAGATATTTAGTGGTAAATTTTGAAGGGAAGCCTTAGAGCAATAGTAAGGTTGTATCCGTATGACCTTATAGGTCACGGGTTCGAGCCGAGACACTAATGTTTCAATTAGGGTAGGTTGTCTGCATAACATTCCTAAGTACGTGGCCCTTCCCATATATCGCATGAATAAAAAGGTGCACTAAGCTCCCACGATGCGCGGGGTACGGAAAAGGACCGGACTGTAAGGGTCTTTTGTAGGCCATCATACCTTGCATTTTTGCAAGAGGCCATTTCCGCAAATCGAACCCCTGGTTACATGGCAGCAATTTTTTCCGGTGGTAAATTTCGACATTTTCCCTAAATAAAAGGATATTATTGATCAATCTAAAAAAACAGTCAAATTATGATAAATAATATAAACAAACATAACAAGAAAAACAGCATGTAAAAAATCAAAATAAGGGTGTTACTCACTAGTGGCCCCTACAAAAGCAAGCAAGAAATAGAACCCAAAAAGTGTAAGTTTAGGAGCAGTCTTGGATTTGGTAATGAAGTACAAAAAACCAATATAAGGAAAAAGTGAAAAAGCAAAAAGCTGTGAAGCTATGCTTTGTGAATCAACATTTGGTGCCCATGGATCAACTGGTAAAAATCCACACTTCACAATTCTTCTTCTTCTTTTACTGTCAAATCTTTTACTTTTACCACAGTAATTGAGGTGTTTGATAGTATTTCTCAAATTGGGACATGTTTGGAAACAGTGGAAAAATGGAGAAGAAGAGGAAGCTAGTGTTATGGGGTTCTTCCAAACAGGGTGTAAGCAGTTTAACATTTTGCAGAAATGGCCTTTTTTTTTTTTTTTGTAGGATGAAAGGAGAAATGAAGGCTCAACCGTAAGTAGGAGATAGAGTGAGTGGGGTTGAAAGTGGACTTATGAACCGGTTCATAGTTGGGCCTAATTTACTCGGGATCCTTGTACAAATAGCCGGACAATTTTATTATTTACTTTTCTAATCAATATACATAGATTAAGCACTGATTATATATAACTATACGTATATTAAACATGAATTATATTTATACTGTACATATATTATACATGAATTATATTTATATTATATATCCGTCGAATATTTTTAGTTTAACCGGTTGGGCGGACGACTATTTACAGCTTGTTTGGATGGTTGTTACATATTGTATTTTATGTATTACTTTAAATACAATTTTTTTTTAATTATTACTTAAATTTATTGTATCGTATCGTTAAATCCGTTGTTACGTAACGATAAAATATGCGACTTTATGTAACGACCGCGTCTTTACCGTGTCTATTTCTCTCATCTCACCCTTTATTATTATTATTAACTAATTTTATTTTATCAATCACCCTTTTTTATATAATATTTTGTCGCATATCATAATTGTTTATAATATTACTTGTGTGAGATATCATAAGCAACGATAAGCGATACAATTTGTCCAAATATTGTATTCATCAAATGATGTAATACAATGCGATACATTATGAAACGATATGTAAAATTCAAAAAAAGCTCTTAGGTTAATTCTTCTTACTATACTCAATTTAAAGATGGCTCATTAACCTTTTTTCTTTATGAACCTTATAGAAATGGCACCAAGTAGCCACTCTAAGCTACTGCTATTTAGGAATTAGTCAGTGCATCTTAAATTTCAGTTTTTCAGTTTAATTTTTCAAAACAAAAATATCTGAATTGTGTTGAAGTTAAAATTTTTGGTTTAAAATTTTATGACAAAATAAGTACTGGTTAATCTCTAAAAGATAGTCTTAAGAATGGCTATGTGCACTTGCCCCCATGAACTTTCACCTATGGGCCACTTTGACCTTGAACATTTGGAAAAATTGCCTAATTGACACCTAAGTTTGTAACAAACTTTAAAGTCGGCTACTCAACCATTATAACACCTCAATTTGACAGAATGAGTATCAATAAACATCTCTATCAAAGTGTAACCCTCACTAGCGCAGATAAAGATAACAGGTCACATAGAAGTAGGATTAATTATAATTGAACAATACCCAATACGATGATATATTTAGGCCTTATTTATTTTGTTTAAGATTATAACGTCTGAATCTGAATACATATCTAAATATCAAGATGTGTATTAAGATTAAGACATTTGAATCTGAATACACATCTGAATATATTAAGATCTGAACAGAAATAATTAAGGTTGTTTGATTTTACCATCTGACTATATAAAAATTAGTTTACCACCCTCAGACTGGTCAATTAGAAAGGCTACATAGGTGCCTAGAAACATATCTCAGATGCATGACAAGTCACAAACCAAAGCATGAATCAATGGCTCTCTCTAGCTGAGTTTTGGTGTAACACCTCATTCCATTCTGTATTACAAATGACCTCATTTCAGGTTATCTATGGTTATGAACCTCCACAACTAAAATTTGAATTAGTTGCTCAAAGCAAAGTGGATTCTGTGGATCAGTAGTTAAAGGAAAGGCAAGTGATGGCTAAGGTACTGTAGGAAAGTCTTAGAAAAGCTAAAAATAGGATAAAACAACATGCAAATAAGCATAGGACTGATCAAGAATTTAGCCATATAGGCAGTCTTCTGTGGCCATCCGAAAAAAGCCTCAAACTCTCATCTAAGCTCTATGGTCCTTATTAAGTGATTAAAAGAATTGACAATGCTGCTTATGAGTTACAACTTCCTCCAACAACAAAAATCCATCCAATTTTTCATGTTTCATAGCTCAAGAAGAAAATAGGCAATAATATAGTTGCTTATGTTGATCCTCACATATGCACCCCTGATGGAGCTCCTATGACTGAACCTGTTATTATGTTAGGAAGAAGAAGAATCAAGAGAGGAAATAAGGCGGTGACCCAAGTTTTGGTACAATGGTCCAACTTACTTCCGAAAGAGGCTACTTGGAAAGATTATGGCTTCATCAAATCCAGTTTCCAAATTTCGAACCTTGAGGGCAAAGTTCTATCAGGGGTAGGGTTTGTTACAATGATAGTAGTTAATTCAGTTGGTAGTAGTTTTACATTTTAGCTTATAAGCTTTCTTCTTCTGATATTGAGATGTGCGTCAGACTCAAGAAGACGAAACGATTCTTTATCCGTAATCATTGGGAAATTTTAGGGCATTAATCTTGTTCATTTGCTCATGCAAATATGTTGAAGTTAGAAGTCATGGCTATGAATTTTAGTCTTGATCGAGAGGTGTAACTTAATAATAAATTCTTTAATAAAAAGAACTAGCAGTAGTAATAGGACCTACTCTTTTTGGGAATTCTTATTGAGAATATTGTGGTATATCATCGCAATAGAATGATACAACAATAACAACAAAATCAGCATAATTTTACAAGTAAGTTTTGAAAAAAATAGTATATACGTAGATCTTATCTCTATCTTGTGAAGTTATTAGAAAGGTTGTTTCCAATAAAATGACGAAAAACAAAAATGGCGAAGCATGCTGAATAGATTGCATTGTTTAATAAGATTAATTTTTTTTACAGTCAGAGAAGTAACTGACTTCTTAATTTAAATTGTGGCTACTTGTTTTTTTGACACTATAAATTACTGGCAATTCGTCATCGGAAACTTTTGTAGCAGCTAGTGTTGTCAAAGGCTCATTTAAGGCATATATAATTGAGTCCCTAAGCTTAGAAAAGTTTAAGGAGGACGTTTCGCCTTTAGTTAAGCTGTGCTTCAGTGTAGGTAAGGTACCAAGACGTGTCTCTTAGTGCTTATGAATTCTATCTTGAATGGAGCAATATGAGACTAGAATATAATCGATAAATAAGTGTATCAATTGTTAACAAAAATAATATGAATGAATTTGTTATTTTTTTTTTAGATTTTTTATCGTTTTTCGCCTTTGACAACGCTAATAAGGGCATATTTTCATACTTCCTCTGACATGCCTATTTGTTCTTCAACTTGATAAAGGTGAAGAGTTATATATTTCTGCAACAATGAAATCCACTTGTCATTGGCCGCATTGGGGTTAGTATTAGGTTTTTTATTTCTTTATTTTCATCTATGGCTTCCATTTTTTAACACGAGAAACAAAATGCTGTAATCATTCAAGTTTTTCATGTTTTTTTTTTTTTTGTGTTTGCTTTCAGAAAAGGAATTTACGCCTTATGAGGAGTACAACACTCTCGGTCAAACAATTCTCACCACTAAGGTTAGTCTCAAAAATTTAAACACTCACTTTAATTTCTTCATATGTGTTAGGGATATAATAGATATGCCCTAGATCCAATATCATATTTGATAAATTGAACATATTTTGTGAACGTCATTTGATATAAAATATATAGCATTTGATATTTTTTTATCATTATTATTAATTGTTTGATTAATTTGATAAAGTCCTTGATTAAATTTTGAGATTTGTCATCTTGATAGAGATCATGATAATGAGAGCAAAGTCTTTAACAATTTAATCTAAATTTGTTCTTGATCATAGGATTATTAATTTGGACATTAGTAATCCAGCTAGATCAATATTTATGTGATCGTCTTTATCGGATAAAGATTAGTTGATCTCATTAACTGAATCACATAGATAGATGATGCATATAGAGATATGATCATTGAACCGACTCATTGGATAATCCCTAATGGTTAGAATTACCATAAACTGTCAATAGTATATTTTCTTGAAGAATGTGATGTAACCATTTCCTTTGACTTGAGATCGTCATAGTAATTGACAAGTTATTTGTTGTGCTTTGATACTAGACACCTATGGCCCTAGGGCGATAGTTGAAAGGATATTGGGTACGATTAAATACTTGTAGAATTAGTGATTGATCAAGACGGAATCTGTCAACTCTTGGTAATGAGTTTAAGCTCCATGTTGTCATGAATTATAAACGACCAAACTAAGACCTTGTCCAGGGCAATTGATGAAAGAAGAAATGAGTTTCTTAGGTCATTCAATGGTCGATTATATTTGACGTGAACACATAGTTGATCGCCTATTAGGATTTGACAGTTGAACCATATCCTAGGGTGATCCAGAGCTATAAGGACAGAAGGAATTACTACATTATTCTTCTACTGGTTCTTGAGAGTAAAATGTATACTTCATGCTATCCGGTCGTTAAGGAGTGTTGCTAGACGCCACCCTTAATTAGTATATTGATATGATCAATTCACTACCGGTTTAGTATTGAACCTATGGGGTCGCACACTAACGAGTGTTCTGATCTTTGCTAAAGGATAAATTAACTTATTATTTGATAATTAAATTAAAGAATTTAATTAGTCAAATATATTTAGTTATTACTCCAAATGAAATATTATTATATTCTTTGCTAGCACAAAGATTATAAATAATATTGTGAATAAATTGAAATTTTTATTTGGAATAGAAATTAAATAATATCTCTTGGTTGAAATATATATTTGATATATATATAATTAATATTTACATATAAGATATATATATAAATATTAATAAAGATTAATTTATCAATCCAATTAAGAATTGAAATAGTAGTTAAAGTCCAAATTGAATTTGGGCTCTAACATTAACAGAACACGTTTCTCATTACTTTGAGTTTATAAAATTTCTTTTATTAAATCCAACTTGGAGTTGGATTGAGAGATTCGGCAGTCACGTTTTTTTTTTTATGGAAAAAAAAACTTGATTTTTTTTAATTAGTTTATTTTTTGGAATAAACTTTTATCCTAGGAAAACTATTACCTCAACCAAATAGGAAAAGGGTTTGTAGGTGATACTATATAAAGGGTGATGGAGAAAATTTGCCATATAATTTTTCTTGAGAAGAAAACCCACTTTGTGAAAGTGAGATTACAATACAAAGCCAAGAGAGAAAATATAATTACAAGAAAAGTGTTTCTTGTTCTTCTAATTTGAGTTGAGATTTTTGAGAAAATTTCAACACAATATTCTTCGTTCAATTTTTGGGACTTAGGATGTTGCAAAAATTGCAGGTCCAGTGTTGCAGACTCTTTTTCTCTGCGATTGCAGGAGGTGCTCCGCAATCGCATAAGAGGATTTTGAGGGGGTGTTTGGTTGTTCAATGTGATTGCAGAGGGAGGCTTGCGATCACATAATGTGAAGTTGATATGGGAACTGAGTAGAAAATTGTTCAATATGATAGCAAGTGTAGGTGTGCAATTGCATAGTTTAAGGATCTTGTGCATCGTGATCGCATGTATATATTCGCGATGGCATAGTGTTAAATTTGGAGCTGGAATTTTTGTGCATTACAATCGCAAGCCTGGGGCTGCGATCGCATAAAGGAAAAAAGGACCTGGGCAAAAGGGTTTTAAAACATTTTGTTCCATGAGGTTAAGTCGTTTCCACCATTGTTGAGCATCCTTTTTTGGACGGGAATTGAAGAAGGTTTGGACTGGGATTGATTGAAGGTGAGTTCTATGAACTGAAAACATGATTTAATTGTAAAATCAACCTAGAAATTCATGAAAACTTAGCAAAAAGGGGAAGAACTAGGGCTTGAAATTTGATATTTCAAATTAGGATTTAAGAGGTCATTTGGACTCCGATTTTGGTGTCCTTTACATGTATAGACTTGTGGCGAGATAAGGAACCCGTTGGTGTAAGAATTTTTGAGTTTCCAAAAGTGGGCCAGGGGCTCGGGTTCTACTAATTTCTAGATTTTTGCTATTTTTCGATTGTTTTCGATTGGGTATTATTCCATTGACATATTGTGACGTATTCATTGTGATTTTGATAAGATTCGACACACGAGGAGGTTGATTTGAGAGGCAAAGGCATAGCGAGCTAGGATCGGCTTGAGGTGAGTAATAGATGTAAATTATATCTTGAGGGTTTGAAACCCCGGATTTCTACATCGTAGTGCTATATTGAGGTGACTTGCACGCCGCATAGCGAGCGTGGGGTAGAGCACCATTGGAGATTGTGACTTGGTCCGTACCTGTAGAT
Organism: Nicotiana benthamiana; assembly: GCA_034376525.1. Lineage (NCBI taxonomy): Eukaryota > Viridiplantae > Streptophyta > Magnoliopsida > Solanales > Solanaceae > Nicotiana > Nicotiana benthamiana. The sequence continues at coordinate 39,744,842 of CM067335.1, read as the reverse complement.
GAATATACTATGTATTTGATTGAAATTTACTGGTTATCATTGTAATTTAAGCTGATTGCCATATTTGGGCTTCATGCCAATTGATTGAATCCTTCAGGAATTGCTATTACTGGTTTCTTACCATTTTTATATATTATTGAACTCTGTCCTAGTATTTAATACTGTTTTGCAACCTCAGCCACCTTTTTTCTAAAACTTGAAAATTAATTAATATTTTTAATGAAGTTTGGGCTGAATATTTCTATATTATTGTGCCCGAGGGGCTTATGTGATTTTGGACTGAGTGTAGGATCAGGCTGAGCGGCGCAGCGGTATTATATTGATATTGATATGAGGCCAAGGGCCTAGTTGATACCACGAGATGGCTTATATTGCGGTTGGACCGTAAGGGTCCCCTCCCCGAGCCTGCAAACCCGTAGAGAGCACCGTTGATGACAAATAAATGGAGCGGATTGCACGCCGCGGCGGTACTACAGAGGACTGGACTATGTGTGCATTTCATATTTTAATGTCAATTACTTACTTATCTGTTACAGTATTTCCTTAATTGTTTTTATTGGTTTACAGACTTTATACTACTTGGGTTACATTGCTGCATTTATAGAGTTACTTTTTCCTATTCAGGGTTTCTTATTCTCAGCCTTTATTTATATTTATTACTCACTAGGTCAGAGCACTCACATTACTCCCTGCATCTTGTGTGCATATCCAGGTGCATCGGAGGCTGAGTGAGGACTTCTGTGCCGAACAGCTTATCCGAGGGTATCAAGGTAGTTGCATGAGGTCCGCAGTCCTGATTTTCCCTTCTATCTTATTGATTCATTTTCGCATTTCTTTAGAACGTGTTGAGTTGTCCCACATCGGAGGGATTTGAGGTCCTTGGTCTCTTTATATGGCTTGGACAATCCTCACCTCATAAGCTAGCTTTTGGGGTAGAGTTAGGCTCAAGGTCCATTCTTATCATGGTATCAGAGCCAGGCCCATCCCAAATATTGTTACCGATGTTGGGCCCCCATTTATGTTGTCCACGCTCCAGAGATCTGGGCGTGATGGGGGGTGTTGAGTTGTCCCACATCGGAGGGATTTGAGGTCCTTGGTCTCTTTATATGGCTTGGACAATCCTCACCTCATAAGCTAGCTTTTGGGGTAGAGTTAGGCTCAAGGTCCATTCTTATCAGAACGATATGTAGTAGGTAGATACTCATGTATTTGAGGCTCAGACTTGTGACACCGGATTCTTCGGGCTGTGTAGTAGTATTGGTATTTGGGATTTCCGCATGTTTTAACTCTATTTCAGAATTTGAGTATGATGACTTAGTAATTTATCTATGTTAATTAATTCATGAGCTGTATAAAAAAATAATTGAGGTTATTAAATTAGTTGGGCTTGCCTAGTTGTGTGTCGGGCGCCATCACGACCGGGGTTGGGATCGTGAAAATTCTGTTGATAAAAAAAATCATCAAGCACCAGCTCTATTGATAAAAAAGAAAAAATTACAGACTCTCATTATGTATCAGGAAGAGGACAAGAGGCCGTAGAAATTGTATAATTTAGTGCCAGGGCAGAGCGACAAATCCCATAACATCGTTTTTTATGTTCGTGGGTCCTTGCGGTGTTCATCTCTTTGGTCACCTTATTTCTGAGACGGATCCCCTTGAAAATTTTGATTTTGATTTTGTTCAATTGTTAACATTGTTGGTTTAAGTGATACTGGTATAGCAAAGGCTCATAATTGTGGTTTTGTTAGAGAGAGAAAGGAGGGGTCTTCTAAGGAAACGATTACAGATGGTTCAAAGAAGGATGTCAATACAATGAAGGTTTATAATAATTTTCCTCCACGTTTAGTCAGAAAACAAAGAGTAGTCAGGGAGAGAGTAATCAGGTAAACAAGCCTCGGAAGAGAGGAAAGAACAATGGCTTAAAGGTCAATGATGGTTTAGAGGTCAATGCGTCGGATGATGCACAAAAAAATAATTCAAATGAGAAAGAAAGGAAGCAGAAAAATAGAGTTGGAGTAGCCTCCCAGAAAAGAAGGTTCAATTTATTTCTTGATTATTATCTCGATAAAACTTCAATATTAAGTCGATTGTTGATGACAAATCTGAGTACTATAATACACTAAGCCTTAACTTTTTGTGCCTGTAGATACTGGAGGAACCATATCGTGTATTGTTGAGGCTGTAGTTGGTAAATTGGTTCATAAGTAAATTCATAATCGTTTCTCTGATTTCATTCTAGTGTTGAGAACTAATATTATTTACACCTCTCTATTAGAAATGCAAATTGGGGACCAAAGAAGAATTTCAATGGATACCCGGTACGCATTTGAGTTTCAATTATGTTTTCTTAATTGTACATAGTTATGAAAGCCTTTCTTAGTATTTGAGTTTCAACTATGTTTTTTTAATTGTGCATAGTTATGAAAGATTTTCTTTTCCCTTTTATTCTTCCGATATCCGACACATTTAGTTCTCGAGACTTTCTTACCATCAATTAGGGGTGTACAAAGTAAACCGACAAACCGCACCAACCCGATAATCCGAGTCAAACCGAGAAAAAAAACCCGACCATGGTTTGGTTTGATTTGGTTTGGTATTGGAAAATAAAACCCGACCATAATTGGTTTGGTTTGGTTTTAACTAAAGAAAGTCAAACCGAAACCAAACCAACCCGACATTATATATATAGAACTTTTAGATATATTTAATATATAAATATACTTATTGTGATATAATTTATAAATATTTCTTAAAGAAATTCATAATTTTATCTTTTAAGGTATTATTTCAAGGTTTAACTTAGAGCTTTTTGAATGTTCCAATAAGTTTATAGTCATTAACATTAGTAAATTAAATGATGCGAACAAAAGCCAAATTAAAACCAAAATCATATTAATATTAATGCTAACAAAAGACATTCAATTCAATACTATGAATGAGAATGTATTGAATATCTATTTTTTGCAATAATTTAGATAAATGCACAGCCTATTTTTATTTTTTCTTTAGCGTTAGTCATGTAATTAATGTTCCCTTATTAGTCTACTTATTTTAGCATGACTTAGTATTTTTAGATTATATTTATTTTATTATGGCTTTTTAATTAGCAATATTGATATTACACAATTTTAGTGTCTTCGTTATTGAATATTTTAGGATAATGCCATGACACATCTCATATTTTGTATTATTTTCTTGGAAAATACTTTATATAGTTGTATCTTACTAGGATTAAAGAAATATTTTGAGCATAATTTATATGTTTTGTTCTATGAAGATTTTATTGAAAAAAGTTTAGAAAAAACCCGAATAACCCGAGAAACCCGAAAAAATTCGAGAGCAAAAAACCCGAGTTTATTAGTTTGGTTTGGTATTTAGATTTAATAACCCGACACAATCGGTTTGATTTGATAATTGTAAAATCCGAACCAACCCGACCTATGTACACCCCTACCATCAATGATGTGAAGTTTTTAAGCCTTGTGAAAGTGATGAGCAGTAGATACCACCCGATTCATCTATGATATTTATAATTAAGATGCTACATATTGGATGATTTTATCATTGAGGCAAAAGAAAACTTAACTTCTGACAATTCTTAGAAGTCATGCATCTAGTGAATAAGTTTTTGTTGTATTAAACAGTCTATCTAATTTAATAAGCGGCCTTAAACTTTTTAATTGGATACATATATACAAAATGTTAAGCTTGCCTTCTTTTTTTCACTTTTTTATATGGTAGTAATCTTAAAATACACCAAGTCTTTAACTTTAAATAGTAATATTATTTTATTGGTAACGAATAATTCAGTTAATAAGATGTTAGACTTGTATTTGCAATATATAACTTAGATATTACTATAAAAATATTATTTACTAATATGGAGATTTAAATAGTTTAACTCAACTTTTATAGTATTTGTTTCTTCTGTTTTTATATAAATTTCAAAATTATCTAAGTGAGGAAAGTCATTATTAAAAACTTTTATGGTCTCAAAATTTTGGAGCCTAAAGTAAAGGTTTTCTAGCCTTTACCTTGAACCACCATCGATGGAAATTTTTAGAAGTCATGCCTCTAGTGGATAAGTTTGTGTTGTGCTATATTACCATAGAAAAAAATAATAATAAAATCATCCAACTGAAGGCATTTGAACATTTCTTTATTAGATAGCTTCCCAGATTTATATTGTTAACATGTCCTTCTCTGGTTTAGTTTTTAAATCTTGAAACTTACTTGTATGCTATTTGGGAATTTGAGATATGCTGACTTCACTAATAAGGATCGTGAATTTCTACCACATTAAGTTTATGCTAGTATTTATTTCATTTATATAGGAAAAAAGAATTCTCATACTTTTTCGTGACCGTTTCACGTGTTCTTGATAAAGATGAAATCAGTGTTGTGGTGGATGAAGAGAGGCTTTGGAACTACCTTTGCTTTAGCATGAAATTGGCTTGTATGGTAAATGACAATTGATCAGATTTTTGATGTTATTTAAGTTTAGTTTTTCACTTCAATAGTTCTTGAATTTAATTTGCTGAGGATGGTTTTCACTTGGGAAATATAATGCTTTTGAAATTATATAACTGAGCCTGTGATATCTGCAATTTAGACATGGTGGTGTTGGATTGTCTTATAAAGCATCAAATAGTGAAATAATTACTCCATATGTCATGAGTTCTAATTTTGCCGCAAATAATGTTGGAAAAAATTACTACAATATTGATATTAAACAAAAATTAAAACAGTAATAACTTATCAAAATAAATACTGTGTCGTGATAGGTCATTACCTTGAAAGCAATTTTGATCTGACTAGGATACAAATTGTTGTGGTTGGTAGCTCCCTAAGGTTCCACGAGAGTTCCAAACACGTGTACTCATAATTAAAAGTGAAATTTACGAAAAACTATTTCATACACCAATATTATCTGGAATAACCTACGCATTAACAATATATGTCGTAAATTATGGATTTTTTTTTTTATACATAGTGCCTAAAAGTCATACCATACCGCAAAAGCATAAAGATATACTACTAGCACTTCCATAACTTTGACACCATTTTCCAAATACTCCAAATTAAATGCTCCTTTTGATTAATTTAAGTGACAACTCGAATTTCGAAAATCAAATTTTTTGAAGTTATGGCAGAGCAAAGTTCTCGTAGAGTGAACTTTCATAGTCCCATATAAGAGCCTTTTGGTATTTTGGGGCTTTCTTGCTATTTTGGGGTTTTCTCCATTTTTACTTTGAAAGATGGAGAATGGAAAAGGAATACTATATATTTTGATGGAGTTGGTTAATGGTATTAGGTAAGCTTGAGTTTCTTAATTAGAAGGGTTGTGGTGTACTTAAGTTTCTTATTTATGAAGGGAAGCTTTGGAATAATTGTATTGGGAAACTGGTATTAAAGGAAACGTGTCATGACATGTAGATTGATTGAATGGTCAAACGATGACAACTGGTTAAGAGGCACGAGCAACAGCAGGAACAAATTACAATAGGCACGAACTAATAACAGAAGAGAAGGCACAGGTAGATATTCAAACAATTCAGTGCCCGTACCTGTTGAAGCCGTTTATATTCAAGAGCCCAAAAGAATGAATCTGACAGTAAAATAAGTGCATATACAGTGCATAACAGACATTAAGTACAAAATACGTTAGGAAATTCGAATTAAATGTAATGATTATGTAATGTCGCATTCAATGTCTTTAATTACTCATAATAGCCTCATTATAATTTGGGCAAAATACATATCTCTAGGACACCTATAAAAGGAGGATACTCTGAGCAGCTGAGGGACGGAAAAACCAGTGAAATATATCTTTATTTTCTCGCTTTATTCTTGAAATATTCTTCTATTTCATAATTAATTCATTCTATACATTCTTTTTGATTATCAGTAACCCGCATCCTTCTAAAATTCTAGCTTTGACTAAAATTTCATTTTTTGGTTAAACAAATTGGTGTCATTACGGGGAATCTGATAATCTATTTCTTCTTGATTAACTTTTCTTGCTGATCAATCATGTTGAAGGGCAATGTTAACATCCGAGAAAACCAAGAAAACCAACAAAGTCAAAAAGATACACAAGATATTAACACTCCAATTCCAACTCTGCAAGGCTCTCCCCGACAATCTCGAGAGGGAACCCCTGACGGGTCTCAAATGAATGAACATACTCAACTTGTGAATGATGAAACCGTTAATGACGCCTTGCAGAAATTAATCGCTGCTCAGGTCAACAAAACTGTGGAAGCACTTGTCAACCGCTTACCTGTTGCAACCCCTGCAACAACACCCAATAAAAACACTTTGGAAAACCCTCCGTGTGGACTTTTCTTGTCAACTTAGGCAGCGGAGAGACTCCCAGTGCATCACAAGAGAGAGAACAAGGTAATGTGGTTGATTCTCATTTACAAAATTTAGTTCTAACCTTGAGAAATAACTCAAGAAGCAAAGTGAGCGCATAAAGCAGATACCTGGTATGCCACCCGTGGTCAAAGGAATAGATATGGATCGATATTCACAAAAACTTTGGAAGCCAAGTGCTGCTCCTCTTCCAATTCCAAAAAGTTCAAAATGTCCGACATTCCAAAATATGACGGAATATCAAACCCACGAGACCACGTGACTGCATTTACGATGGGAGTGAAAGGCAACGACTTAACTAAGCAGGAAATTGAATCTGTATTAGTAAAGAAATTTTGAGAAAATAGCACTCGTATGGTACTCTCTTTTACCTGAAAATTCTATAAATTCTTTTGTTGAGCTTTTTTATTGATTCATCAAAGCACACTCGGGAGCTCAAAAGGCGGAAAAAAGAATAGAAGATATTTTCAAAATTAAACTAGGAGACTCAAAGTTACTCAGAGAATTTGTAGATAGATTTCAGCGTGAAAGAATGACATTGCCGGGTGTACCTGACAATTGAGCGGCTATAGCTTTTGCAAGCAATTTGAATGAAAAAAGTTCAGAAGCCACTAGGAGGCTCAAAGAAAACCTTCGAGAATTCCCTGCTACAACTTGGAATGACGTTTATAACAGATATATCACGAAGCTATGAATTGAGGAAGATACTGTTCCACGATTTCAAAAAGAAGAAAAGGTAAGTTCGAGACAAATGTAAACTGAAAAAAGGTCCAGAAAAAATAGATACAAACGTTACATTGGGTCTGCAGGAAGAGACTCACGATCAAAGCAAGACAATCAGAGGTACGATCACAGATCAAGGAATAGAGAATCAGGCTCGAGATTTAGGAACGATCGAAACATTCATGAGCCACGGGATGGTGATTCAAGTTTAAAAGCAAGATTCGGTGGTTATACCTTCAATGTCAGCAGCTCGTGGCTATTTTGAGAGGCATGGGAGATAAGGTTCGATGGCCTAAAGAAATGAGATCAAATCCAAATAGACGCAACCCTAACTATTAGTGTGAGTTTCATAATGACCACGGACATAAAATAGCCTATTGTAGATTTTTACAAAGTGAAGTTGATCATCTGTTGAAGCTCTCACGGAGCTATTCAGCGAGAAAGGCAAGCAAGCTTACATGAAAAATAGGCAGGAGCCTCCAAAACCGTCGTCCCCAAAAAGGACTATCAACGTTATAAGTGGAGGTGAAGATATTAATGGTATATCATACACGGCCGCTGACAAGATTTCAAAAATAACAATTACTCAAGGGAAACAGATGCGACACACCTTGGAAGAAAACAACATTACATTCAATGATGCAGATGCATATGGAGTGTTAACACCCCACAACGACGCACTGGTAATATCTTTAATTGTATGTGATACTAATGTAAAACAAGTTTTTATTGATCCAGGTAGCTCGGTAAATATTATTTTGCCGAGAGTATTGCGTGAAATGCAAGCCGACAACAAAGTAATACCAAATTCCCACACTTTATTTGGATTTGATAATTCCAGTGTAGTCACGAAAAGTGAGATAACACTATAGGTGTTAAACGGGTCGGGTCAGCCGGGTTCGGACCAACCCAGACCGGTTAAAATCGGAACTGGCCCGACCCGGTTAAAGGAGGATGGGCTGGGTTAGGGGGGTCACGCGGGTTGCTTCGTTTACGTTTTAAATACCGGTTACCCGGACCAGTACAACCCATTATATGAACAGTGTTATTAAACTGGTAACCGGCCCGGCCCGGACTGGTTGATTTTTTTTAAAACCTTTTTAGCAGCTTTACATATCTGTCTAATTTTCAAAAACATAATAGTGGTATATTCTAGTATAAATATTTTATATCTTACACATACCATGAATATACCAATTATTATATACTAATTAACATAATTTAAAATTGTTTGAATTTAACATATATATCATACACATAATTTACAAGTATGATACATGTAATAATAGTGGAATACATTTGTCACTTTTGTGTATGTTCTATGGTAGAAATTGCTTTGAGCATATATTTTATAAGTCTTATACACTGCGTATATATTTTATATGTATTTAAAATGAAAGAAATACAATTTAAATCATAAAGGAGTATTATATAAGGTATATTACCGGATCCTAGGTTATAAAAAATATAATGTACATATTTAGGATATAAATGCTCAAATCATAAATATACATCAAATAAACAACTTGATACAATGTAAAATACATAAGATAGGCATTAAATATATTTTAGTACACAATAAAAATACATAAGATATTAGTTTACTTTTTAAATACAAACTTTAATTCTGTAATTTTGAAAAAAATATAGCACTTGCAATTTATAAGTGTAATTTTTTCCAATCTTCCTTGTATTATTTATTTTACTATAACTTACAATAGTTATACAAAATACACGAAAAAAATTAAAAAATACACTAAACCCGCCCCGCCCCCCAACCCGTGGCCCTTACGGTTCAATTTTTGCCCGAATGAATCTGAATGTGTTAAACCCGTTAAGCCTCAACCCTTAATCGGCCCGGACCATAACCCGTACGGGTCCAAAAAAAGCCAACCCAGCCCGGCCCACCCGTTTAACACCCTTAGGTAACACTCACCACATTCTTCGAAGGTGTAATTAACAAACAAAGTTCCAGGTAGTAGATATGGATATGGCTTACAACATAATTCTTAGGAGCCCATGGATCCATAAAATGGATGCGGTACCTTCAACTTTGCATCAAGTTGTTAAATTTTCGTCACCGTGGGGAATTTGTCAAATTCGTAGAGATCAACGTGCATCCAGGGCGATCAATTCCATTGCAGATACAAGCACGAGAGATGAAGATAAATAGCAATCACAGAAGGAAGTTGAGGTCAGCACAACGCAAACCTCAACTGAACAAAGGCGAACAGATCTAGACTCAAGACCCGATACTATCCAAGAACCGGAGGAAAACGAAAATATCAAAACTACAATTGAAGAATTGGAAACTTTAGTGTTATTTGCTCAATGGCTCGATAGGAAAGTCTACGTCGGAGCTAATCTCAGCCAGGGAACGAGAGGTAAGTTAGTTGAATTTTTGAAAACTAAGGTGGATTACTTTTCTTGGTCCCATTCTGACATGACATGGATTCTACTATAGGTGATGACCCATAAACTAAAGAAGATCCCTCATACCCTCCGGTCAAACAAAAGAAAAGAAAGCAAGGAGCTTTCATGAATCAGGTGATTCAAAATGAAGTCCAAAAAAATGCTGAAAATGTGTTCTATTCGTGAGGTAAAGTATCCTAACTGGTTAGCAAATATAGTTGTGGTTCCAAAGAAGAACGGTAAGTGGTGAGTTTGTGTAGATTATACTGATCTTAACAAAGCTTGCCCTAAAGACTATTTTCTACTTCCACACATAGATCAATTGATTGATGCGACAACATGTCATGAGCTATTAAGCTTTTTAGATGCATATTCAGGTTATAATCAGATTAAAATAGATCCAAAAGATGAGTAAAAAGACATTGTTCATAATAGACATGGGACTTATTGTATAAGGTAATGCCTTTTGGTCTAAAGAATGCAGGTGCAACGCATTAAAGGGTAGTTACCAAAATGTTTCAAGAACATTTAGGAAAAACTATGGAAGTATATATAGATGATATGCTTGTTAAAACTCAATATTCGAAGGATCACATATCTCATTTATCTGATATATTTTCGATTTAGTGCAAATATAATATGAAATTAAACCCCGAGAAATGTTGCATCGAGTAAGTTTTTGGGTTTTCTTTTTTGTAACCGTGGTATTGAGGTAAACCCTGCTCAGATTAAGGCCATCGAGGAAATCCCTGATATACTTGCAAATAAGAAAGAAGTCCAAAGGTTAACAGGAAGGATTGCAACTTTGGGGTGATTCATCTCCAAATTATCAGAAAAATGGTTTAAATTTTTCTCAGCCCTTAAAAAGCAATATCATTTTGAAAGGCATGAAGAATGTCAATAGGCGTTCAGAAACTTGAATAAGTATTTTTCAAGTCCACCCTTATTGGCGAAACTAAAAACGGGGGAAAGGCTACTTATTTATCTTGTCATTTCAGAAGTAGCGGTAAGTGCTATGTTGGTCCGGGAGGATCAAGGTAGATAATCCCCCATTTATTATGTTAGCAAATCTTTATTAGATGTGGAAACACAATATCCTCAGTTACAAAAGCTTGCACTTGCATTAGTCATGACATCTAGGAAATTGACACCCTATTTTCAGTGTCATCCTATTGCTATAATAACTGCCTACCCTTCTTACGAACTATATACCATAAACATGAGTTATCAGGAAGATTGGCTAAGTGGGCTATAGAGTTAAGTGAATACGAAATCACCTATCAACCTAGAATTGCAATAAAATCACAAGTATTAGCTGATTTTGTGGTTGATTTTAGTAAAGATATGCAATTAGAAGCAGAAAAAGAGTTGCAAGTGTTAAACAGAGCTAACCCAGGAACTTGGACTTTATTCGCTGATGGTTCATCTAATGTAAAAGGTGCGAGTTTAGAGATTTTCTTGGTACCACCTACAGGTGAAACTATTCGATAAGCCATTAAATGTTATTCCATGACTAACAACGAAGCAGAGTATGAAGCTATTATTGCATGTCTGGAACTGGCACGGGAACTTGGCATAAATCAGATTATAATCAAGAGTGATTCACAACTTGTTGTTAATCAAATGCTGGGGACGTATACAGCTAGGGAAACAAGGATGCATCAATACCTAGAAAAGGCACGAGAATTGATAAAGCAATTTCAAATTTGGAAAGTTACACAAATACCAAGGGATGAGAATGTTGAAGCAGATTCTTTAGCTAACCTCGCATCAGCAGCTGACATGAAAAGCGATTCAAATGCCTCAGTTACACATTTATTCGATTCAGTTCTTGACCCTAATAAAAATGAGGTAAATTTTAATAATTTAACTTGGAATTGGAGAAATGAAATTGATGCTTTTTTGCAGTATGGTATCGTGCCCGATGATAAGAAAAAAGCCCATGCGCTGTGAAAAAATGCTACTCGGTACTGTTTAAAACAAGGTAATTTAAATCGAAAAATGTTCGGTGGTCCCTTAGTAAGATGCCTTGGTCCTTCACAAACAAAGTATGTAATGAGAGAGATACATGAGGGACACTGTGGTAATCACGCAGGAGGAAGGTTACTGGTAAGAACCTTGATTAGAGCAGAATACTATTGGCCTAAAATGGTAGAAGAAGCAAAAAGCTTCATAGCTAAATGTGATAAATTCCAAAGGTACGGTAACAATATGTACAGACCCGTAGAGTTATTACATCCAGTCATTGCATCGTGACCATTTATAAAATGGGGAATGGATATAGTAGGACCATTACCTCAAGCGAAAGGACAAGTAAAGTTTCTACTCGTACTTGCTGATTATTTCACTAAATGGGTGGAAGCAGGAGCATTTAATAGGTGTGAGAAAAAGAAGTCAAAGACTTTTTTTGACGGAATATCATATGTCGATTTGGTGTACCGAAGGAAATCTTATATGACAATGGCCCTCAATTTATCGGAGCTCAAATCACAGAGTTTTTTTAGAGTTGGCAAATTAAAAAATTACATCTACACCTTACCATCCGATGGGTAATGGGCAACCAGAATCAACAAAAAAGGTTATTATCAATAATTTAAAAAAATGATTAGAGGATTCAAAGGGTAACTGGCCTGAAGTGTTACTCGGAGTTTTAGAGGCATATCGCACAACAACAAAAGAGAGCATAGGAGAAACACCTTTTCATTGGTTTATGGAGCTGAGGCTTTGATTCCAATTGACATAGGAGAACTAAGCACAAGATTCACGCAAGTGACACAAGAATCTAATGACGAAGAGATGCAAGTCAATTTGGATTTACTAGAAGGCATGAGAGAAGCTGCATTAATAAGAATGGCAACACAAAAACATATGATATAACGATATTACAACAGGAAAGCACGCCTCAAATTCTTCAAAATTGGGGACTTCGTGCTTAGAAAGATTTTTCAATCCACAAAGGCAGCCAACATGGGTAAACTGAGTCCAACTTGGGAAGGACATAATAGATTTCATGATATTGCAGGCAAGAGAGCATATGAATTGGAAACAATGGATGGCAAAGTGTTACCTTCACATTGGAATGCTATTCATTTGAAGAGATATTACTTCTAAGGAATACCCACAATCATGTATCACCATTTTGCGTTTAATTTTTTGAATTGTTAAGATTTTACTAACGATTTTAGATAAAGGCAAAAAGCTAGCCCGTACTAAATGATGAGTCACGACCTGTAAGGCACACAGAATAACCTAAAATTCCTGGCGTAGGGTTACAATTATTCTGATAGAAATCTAAACGGCTTAAGTAGTCTTCATCTACAATCGTACCTTCGAGTCTCGTATGTGTTTCCTTTTTAGGAAAAGGACCAAATGAGAGAAATTATCAAGTGCTCGAGGCTTCATACTTCAACACTCAAACACTTGGGGGACTGCATAATATACACAAGTATATATAAAAAAGGCAAAGAAGATTGAAGAAAATCAAGCATGAAAAAGTTAAGTGTAGAGTAATAAAAGTCACATGAATTCATGAGCTAAGGCTAAAAAAATCTTACTGTAGTTAAGGTAAAAGCTATGTACTAAAGCAGGTTATAAAGAAAAACCTTGCATTTATTGTTCTAAAATGGGTGGTAAAGAAATAACTCGTGCGATTATTATTTTTTCTTTAAAATCTATTACAAGGAAAAATAGTTACCAAAAAGTTATAGATGTAATTCAAATACATGTAAGATTTTATTCAAAACTCGTCAAGGTTTAGAATAAAAACTTCTCAATGTTATTTCAAGAAACATGCGTATCCTATTTCTTTTATCGTATGTTAACACCTTTATGAAGTTGACACGTCTTTTTTATTAAGTGTCAAAATATAAAAGGGCCCTCTTTTATAAAAACTCATGTTTAATACTATTCAATCATAAGATTAACAAAAGCATTTTTGAAGGAAAAAAATGCAAGTTATACTATAAGTCCTTAAAAAATAAAAAGGCAAGAATAAAACAAGCAGAAGTCTAACATCAAAAAATTCTTAAAATTAAGTACGAACTTGATCACAAAACCATAAAATTATTTATACAGGTCGCCCCATTAATGACTTGGGGACTCTAGTTCCAAAAACAAACATAAATAAGGAATTCAAAGATAAATTTTTGACTAAAGAGATATGGGAACTGAAGAAGGAGCATCAACGGTTGCAAGTTGATCCTGATTCACATCAATAGGCTCAACTCCATTAAGGGATTCAGTAGAGGTGGTTTCAACTGGGCTTGCAGCAATGGATTCGATTGGGCTTAAAGAAGATGTGATACCCGTATGAGCTTCAACCACGGGAGCTTCAATCAAGGGATAAGGGAAGTCCTGCGATTGCTGAGCTTGTTCTATGATTTCACTGACCTTAGCTAATTTGGCTTCCAGGTTAAACTTTCTTGCCCAACTTCAAGCAGGGTATCACGACAGGAATTCAGAAAAGCTCAACTCACCTCAAATTGTTCGTGACGTACTACAAATTTGAAATCTATCAACTTTAAGATCAAGCTTTCAAGCTCGTGAACCATCAGCCGTAAGGAAAAGAATTAGAGGGCATCATCTCTTTAGATTTAGAGATATTTTAGAGATTGTAACCCTATCACTTGAAATTGAATATAATATTTGTCGCTATATTTCTTGTCTTGATTATTATTTTTCAGGAGCGAAATTTAGTTGTTACAGTATCATAAAAAATTCAAAGAAAAACTTGGACAAGTAAAGTCTTTAACAAATTGCAAGAAACAGAGCGCTTCATCACTCTTCAATAAAGGTGGAAATGGAAATTTAAGAGGTACGTCTTTGGCCAAGAATAAGAAAGGAGATGGTCCATGTGTTGCTCGTCAAACAATAAAAAGATGAGGTTCTCTATAAGGTTCTCTATAAAGTTCTCTTGCCAAGGTTGCAAAAACAAAACAAAAAGATGATAGAGAATGGAGCTCACAGTGCTAATTGCATGAAGCTTTTTGGTTCTACAAGGATCAGTGCCAATTGCACGAAGCTCCTGATTCAGCAGCAAGTACACCGGTGCCAACGACACGAAGCTTGCATCTTTAATTTGAAGACGAAGTTTGGTGATGTCAATACCTGAAAAACAAAACGTGAGAAGGAATATAGGAAAAAAGATATGAGAGAGAAAGGAATTGCAAATGGAAAAGGTTTTGTGTATCTTCTCGCATGGTAAGTCGAATTTCTCGAGTTGCAAGTTTGTGCTCTTATTTATAGAGCTCATGAGACAGTTGTCTTACTTGGTGTACGAGACTTCCTTATTAAATAAAAAGAGATTTTTAGTTAATCACAAAGTGTATTATTCTTTTAAGAAAAGGATTTCGAGACGTATTTGAATCCAATAAAACACTGTATTGGGTGAAATAATTTTGGTAAGGGCTAGTGATGTCCGTCAAATTAGAGGAAGAAAATTTGATTGGAGTAATAACTCGAGTGGGCTAAGATTATTACCAAAATTGATATGTTGTCCTATGTGGCATATTTTTACATGTTATAAAGTTGATTCTCTTTGACTAAGCCAAACCGCCTGACAAGGAAAAGCTACCAAACTTTGTCTTCAAAATAAAGATGCAACACCAGTTATTTAACTAGAATCTGCTTGTCACTGTAATTATGTGGTTTCACATATTGCTCAACCAAAGTGCATGAGCAAGTGTTTTTATTAGGAGACTAAGAAAATTATTGTCTATCGGTACTTCAAGCATGTTTTCATGTATCGGTGAGCCTACACCCCGACAAGTCTTGAAGTGCGGGTTATTGTAGACAACTAAAATTTTACTAAATTTAAGTCCATAAGAAATTTGGATTTTATCATAAATTAAATACATACTAGTCAAAGTAAATATTATGGGCTAGTATGATTGGGTCAATTATTTAAATCTAATTAAATTGATTTAAATAAATGTTCAATATTTTATTGGGCTAGCCCGTCAATTGGTCCTCTATCAAATGGGTCGGCCCATAAGCCTCAAGCCCAATGATCCATTAGGGTTTTCTTGGAGACTACTTCACCTCACCACCTATATGAATGGGTCAAAGGAGAAGACTAAAGGACAAGCAAGTAAGCAGAAGGAAAGGCTAAAGAAACTCTGAAGAATAGCATCAAGGTCTCCATCCATTTCTGCAATTGTCGTATGTGGTCAAATTCCAAATGTGAACTCAAGTCATAGGCGGACGGCTTCAAATCTTCCGTTCGTGATAACCCAACACCAAATCCTGGTTCGTGACGCCCTTCAAATTGTTTGTGACGTACTACAAATCTGAAATCCGTCAAGTTCAAGATCAAGCTTTCAAGCTCTTGCACCATCATCCGTGAGGAGAAGAATCAGAGGACTACATCTCTTTAGATTTAGAGATATTTTGGAGATTGTAACCCCATCACTTAAAATTGAATATAATATTTATCGCTATATTTCTTATCTTGGTTATTATTTTTCAGGAGCGAAATTTAATTGTTACAATATCATCAAAAATCAAAGAAAAACTTGGACAAGTAAAGTCTTTAGGTATGATAGCTGCTGTTTATTAGTCTTCCTCCATGGAAGATTAATTACTGCTGTAGTGTATATATGGATTTCTCAACTTGCTGACCTTCACAACTAAATTATGTCAAATGACAATACCAATTGACAACTTATTTAAAATAATTAACTACTCCCTCCAGTCTTAAATATTAATATTGGTCGTCTCATCAAACTAGATTTGTTTTCAGATAATTGATGTTTTACAAAAATAAGGAGTCATTAGTTACTCTTTTGGGACAATTCATTTGGATGCAATATATGGTTGTCTTTAAAACATTTTTATTACATAGATAGCCAGATAAAAACATAAATTGACTCCTATATAAATTCGTTCATGCATGTTTTCAGATAGAGTAGTTAGCTTGCCACTTTAACCTGTCGCAAGTAACTTGTCTTATTTCTAGATTACTAATCTCACTTTTTATGAACGTGTTTACCTGTATTTACCCTTGAAATAACCTGATAATGTAAAAACTCTTCTACATTATTAATGCATAGAATGCAATATCAATAGGATATTAACAAGTAGAATTCCATAATATAATCTCTTTTCACCAACAAGAGAATTGGTGGATTCAAAAATCAAGAAGTACAATAAAGTAGAACATTACATCCCAAATCCAGATGTACAATGCTAAATCTGGTTTGTGCAATGGGCAGCAAGTTTGTCACCAAACTTATTTCATTGTCTGACTAATGTTTATCAAATGCCTAATACTCTTTTATTATGTATACAATCCCACACTTCTAACAAGAACAAGCCTATTAATGAAACATAATAACAACAACAACAATAAAAGACGATAAACAATCCTCAGGACAAGAATTTGAACCTTGCACGCGAGCAAATCCCCGTGGGAAGAAGGAAGACGGACATGCAAATGGCGGTTCCAATCTTCTAAAAAGCGTTTTCCCTTTTTAGTGGTCCCCATGCAGCGGGAATATGGATGATGGATCTGGTAGATTTTCAAATACCAGATAAGCAGTCCGGTACACAAAGCATCTAATATTCAAACATGGAATACAGATGCATAGAGGGGGGGGGGGGGGGGGGGTTGCAGGGAAGGAAACAAGCTATTACATCTCATCATATAACTATGGCTAAAGAACTTAGTTACTGATGGCTGAAGGAAATCATTCCTATGGCGCGCTCCTTCGACCAAATTCAGTTAACAGAATCCTTTTATAATAATCAGAGCGACTACGATGATAATCAATCCATACACATAATTGTCTAATGGCCTCTCGCTTTTCCTCCTTTAAGACCAACATTGATTCCTCTTGATCCTTGATCAATTTCTCTAGTTCTCTAACTTTATTCTCTAACTTCCAAACTCTCTCTCTATATTTCAATATCTCGGCTTCTTTATCATCACATTCTGTAAGTAAAAAATCAAAATCGTCTTTGACATGTGCCATTGCTTTGTTTTTCCTCATCACCCAATCTTTTACGAACTTCAACTCACACGAAACCTTAGATATTCGATTCAAGAAATGAGCCGTACATTCCTCAAACTTTAATGCCACAGCGCCTAGTGAACCTAACATATCACTTGCTGTCAATGATATATCCTTAATTCCCCTTAGCCCCATTTCATGTCTTGCATTTTTCTCCTTTAGATCTTTGTTTTCCTTTTCGCACGAGTTCCTGTTTTTTTGGTACCACTCCTTGTTCTCTATATGCAATTGTTCTGCCACACGAATTCTTCTGCTCAAGATTCGTAAACTGTCTTCTGACGTCTTGCGTAGTTCCTCAGTCATTTCTTCTAGTTTTCTTTCAGCATTGTGAAAATTTGATTTAGATTCTTCTAACCTGATTTGCATTTGCTTGTGTTCCTCTTTAGACTTGTTTGTGATAATTTCCATTCCTCTTATATTTTTCTCCTGCTCCGCGACCTCGATAGCCAATTCAGTGTTTTTCTTTTCCATCTGCTTAAGGCTTTGTGAAAATTCATGTTTCTCTTTCTCAAGCTGAGATTTCAATCTTGATTTTTCAGTTTCTGCAGTTGAAATGCGCGCTGTCAACGTTGAATTCTGAGTAGACATATCGTTCATATAAGCCTCGAGTTTCTTTTGAAGAATTCCCACCTCTGCTTCTTTTCCTAATAGTTTTGTTTCCAACTCAATAATCTTATCATTCAGCTTTTCTTTTTGTAATTCTAAATGATAAGCTTCTTGATTCATATCCATTATCTTCTCTTTCAACTTACTTGTTTGTTTCGCGAGTGATTTCACCTCCGAGCTTAACCCTTCCTTCTCTTTCGTTACCCCTTCCTCTGACAACGTCGTGCTTGTTAATTTCACTTCCATGTTTTCTATCTGAAGTTGACATTCCGATACTTCTTGAGTTTTTTCTTTGAGTGACAACTCTAGCTCGTATTTCTCATTTCTTAAGGCTTCCAACTCATGTTGCAGATAATCATCAGTCCTTTCTGTTAAATCAAGAAATTGTGTTCTTTCTGTTACGTCCTTGACTTGGTCCGATCCTTTTTTGGTTTCATGTAACATCTTTTGTTCTAATTCATTCCTTTCAACGTGTAAACGGTCTACTTCTTTCTGTAGACTAGTTGATTTTGACATCAGATCGTCGATTCTTGACTTTGATTTCGGCTGATTCTCCTTGAATTTTTTAAGAAGTTGTGAAAATTGATCATCTTTCTTTTTGAATGTTGCTTGTGGTTCTAAGACGCGAGCGTGCAATCCTGAATTACTTTCTTCCATTCGTTTAACTTCATTTGACTTGTACACGGTTTGCTCTTCGAGTTCTCTCTTCTGACCACATACGTTTTCTAATTCAAGCTTCATTGTAGCAACTTGATCTTCTAACGCTTTCATTTGAGACAATCTCTCCTTCTCACGAACTTCAAATTTATCGTTCAGAGACATGATCTCGTCTTCTTTTTCTTTCACTTTCTCTTTTAACAATGTAGATTCATTTATCAACTTCTCTTCACCTTGAATCCTAAGGTCTTTGAAGAATTCCTCTGGCTCAGATACTCGGCCAAAAGACATCAGTGTCTCAAACTTTTCCACATCAAAATCCATAGTTTCAACCTTAACTTCTCTTTTCGAAGTTATTTTGTCCTTCAAAATAGCATCCTCTACATCTAAAATCTCACAATTAGAACAAGATGAGTTACTTTTGGTAGCCATTTCCTCAGGGGTATAATATAATTCTGAAGTTGAACACGAAGATGATTGAGAAGACGAATCACCCTCGTGTTCCTCGTGAAGTTTTTTCCTTACTTCACCTTTGAGATTATCATACATAGAATATAGGGATTCGTATTGTTTGTGGAATTCATGAACAAGTTGAAGTAGTTCTGATCTTCTCTTCAAGTTTCCTTCTCTACTACCTTGATTTAATCTCTTAATTAGCTTTGCTATTCTCTTTACGTTGTTCTCTATTTCTGCAAACAACAAAAACTCAAGTTAGGATTCTCTTATTATATAAAAAGATACATTATGAGACACGAAAAACAGCAAGACCACATAGTGCAGTATAAAACGATACATTAGAAATGACGGAAAACAGCAAAACCAAAGAGGATTTTAACTTTGACACCGTTATACACAAGGCAAATCCTGGATTTAGAGTCAGCACGTTCAAAATGAGGGTAATCATACTATATGTTTGCACTTTATATTTGTTTTCTTGGACAAGTTTATATAGTTCAAGCTTAAAGCGATGTGTTCAATTAAACTCATTGAAGCCATTCTAGATCTGATCCGCCCATAATTATACACCTAGTTAAAGTCACATAAGCTCTTAAAAAAAACTTGGATGTCACAGAACTTAATAATTATTGTACAGTACAATACGATTAATACCATACAAGAAAAAAGTTGTATTAAATGACAACAAACAGTACAGTCTAACCGGATATTGTTTCGACAAAGCAATACAGTAGGATACAATACAATATAAAATGACGCATTATAAAATGTTGGAAAACATCAAGCCAAACAAGCTGTTAAGTTTGCCACTATTATATATAGAGGCGAATGCAGGATATAGAGTTAGTTGGTTCAAAATAAGTATAATCTTATTATATGTATACACTTTATATTCATTTTCTTGGACATGTTTTTATAGTTCGAGCTAAATGCAATGTGTTCCATTAAACTCATAGAACCTATTCTAGATCTGCCTTTAATTATACACCTAGTTACATTAAGTTTCCATTATGCATTTTCTTGACAGGATGATCAGCAACTTACTGCGAACTAGTCGCCATTCTGTATACCACATAAATCCGCGTTCAGGGTAAATTTGTGCGCGAAGATGTGCTTTAAATTGCCTTCTTTTTGCCTCTAACGCGTTATCCCACAACCTCCAATAACATTCAAAAGGTCGAGGTTGTTCTGGAATTGAATAATTACCTATTTTTATCCATTTCAATTGTTCTTCTTTTTCAAGATCAATATGACTCCCAAATGCCTTCATTGCTTCCTTCCAACTACGTTTCGTCATGTCTGTCCCCAAACTTTCAGTGAATACTAATGCTCGAAATTGGTTGCTGGCATCAAAATTGTTTCTTCAACTGCATTAAAGAGAGGAAATGGTAAATGACTAGGTACAATTTGAATAAAAGTCAGGAACCAAGAATTCTAACAACAACAACAATCCAGTAAAATAGCATAAGTAGGGTCTGGGGAGAGTAGTGTATATGCAGACTTTACTCTACTCCTGGGGTAGAAAGGCTGTTTTCGATAGATCCTCGGCTCAAGCAGACAAAACGAGACAATAGATCAGTGACACAACAACATAAACTAGAAAAATAATATAAGCATCTAAGAGCCAGAAAATAGATGGAAATGCAAAGATATTACATCCCTGGTTTTAACCTGTGACTTAGAGCAATTTCTGAGCCACATTTACTACATGCACTACAAAATTCTCTTATGTCAAAGTGATTCAACAATTTATATATACACGCACAAAAGCTGTTTTTACCCTATTTGCTATAATTTTGAGATGAAGAGGCTTCAATTAAATACCTTTTGGAACATGCAGCTCTTCCCTGGTGGGGCCGGAGCTAGGTGGACGAATTCGCCCAAAAATTATATTATGTGTATAAGGTCAACTTTTTTTCATACAGATATATTAGAAATGAAGGAAGCCTTGGCGTAACTGGTAAAATTGCCTCCACGTGATCAGAAGATCACGGATTCAAGCTGTGAAAAGAGCAGAAAGTTTTTTTTTTAGTAGAAAGGAATCGTCATGGCTCCTTTGTGTGTTTATTTTCTTTATTTTTGAATCCTCTTAATAAAAATTCTGCTTCCGCCACTGTCTTTTGGTTGTGCATGTTGAATTATGACATGTTAAATATCTTTATAAAACAAGGAAAACAGAAAGATAAACATCTGGAACAGACCTGAACAATTTTCAAGATCCATCCAACAATTTATAACATATGATGTTTGAAAAACTTCACCTAAATCAGATGCTTTAGTTAGATACAAATCCTTTTTCACTTGAGGTTCACTTCTTTTTCTGGAATTTGTTGATTTAGTTTCATGTATATAATAAACATGAGACAAAAAAAAAACAGATAAAAGAACACACATGAACATTCAGGAATATATAGATACATACATTTACATAAAAGAAATGTTTTTTTGAAGGTAAAGAGATTCAAGAAGGGTGATGAAAATGTTGAATATATATGAAATTAAAAGAGACATCAAACAGAAAAGCAGATATAATTAGCATGTGAATACTTCAACAAAGAGAAATATATTTATCATGCAAAATTCACTTTTTTCATTGGGAATCATCCATTTTCTGGTTTTTTGTCCTTTGTTTTTTTCTCAAAATATTACCTAAATTTGGGAGAAAAAATGATGAGGATGTTCACCTGAATCAAGACATAAAAGAGCTTTGAAAGGGTTAAAGAGGAGGAAGAACAAAATGGTGATCACAAAACACAAACATTTATTTTATTTTGACATATTGGTGTTATTCTAGTTTCACATATTTTTGGTTAATATAAAAGCAAAAAAACATGACACTAGAAGTGTAATATTGAGTCAAAAGAAATTAAAGTCTTCCCTTGATTTATCAATTATCTAGAAAAATACATTAAATTGTGGCGTTGCTTTTATTTTACCTTTTAATCAAAGTTTTGTTGGAGAATTGTATATTCACCAGTAATATTTGTCTTTTTTTTCCTTTTCAGTTTCTTTTATCGAATGATCAATTAGTTTAAGTCAGAAATGTATTATGTTTATAGTAACAAGTTCAAAATTCCCATACTATTTATGTATTTTAATTGAATATGATAGATTAATTATTAAATTTTATATGTTATTAAATTAGACTTGCGAAGTTATTTATGGAACAAGTGAAAGAAAACAGGGTCAGGAAAATTGTACAAATCAACCTCCATTGAATGCTGTAAAATTTTACACATTTACCGTATCAAGAATTCTACGCCATCGTGGTCCAGCCCTTACCATAGCAAATTTAGTGCACGAGATGTATTTTAGCATGTAACTACCATTTTGGTATACAAATTCTGCCTTCTTTGTTTTATCGCTTGAGCATTGTGATAGTAGGTTATAATTGCGCATTTTTGTCGATTATTATATTTTAATTTATTGTACTTTAATTGAGTTTGCGCTTAATCGCTAGTATTTTATACAAACAGTATGTTTTATGCTTTGTAGGAGTGATTCCGATCTATATAAATGTTATAGAATGAAATTAAGTGATTTGAAGCATTGAAGTCTGAGTAAGAGCTCAAGAAATTAAGCCGGGATCGGGTTCTGGGGTCAAATTTGATAATTAAGTACGAACGAAGACTCGAGGAGGCATGTTGTGCATTGTCTAGTAAAATAGATATAACTTTTTGCTCAGAACTTCATTTGGGCTCCACAATAAATGGTTGGAAAGCTAACTCGATGGGCTACAACTTTTATGTTTTACTTATTCTAAATCCCAGACGGAACATGGCGAATAATACGGTAGAAAGTTTATCGCGGTCACCACCGCGGCCCGCGTCGCGGTTTGAGGCACTGCCTTCCGCGGTCAACGCTGCAGCCGCGGTAGTCCAGATGTGAAATATTATCCTTTTTCGCGTAGGAGAAGGTATAATTGTTTGGGCCCGACCATACTTGGTATATATACATGGAAAAGTAATATTTTTTGGGGAGTTGGATATATTTTTTACACATATTTGACCTAAAGAGGCAGAGACACAACAGAAGCAAGGCGGGAAATTCTTCAACGAGTTTTTCCTATTTTTCATCGTTGGTTATGACTTTTAGTATTGTAGTTTTACATACTATTATGAATAGCTAATTTGTTATCTAAGGTTTTGGTGAAACCGTTGGGGATGAATTGGTTATTATATTAACATAGTTTTGAGTTAGTTGTTAATCTCTATTTGTTCAACTACGTTTTGATTTTGGTTAATCTAAATGATCCTTAATTTTCCGTTCCTATTTATTATGTATCTGCTTGAGAGAGTGTGCATATTTAGGTAGTTGTTTGAACAACATCATTCCCGGAGTATAGGCGAGAGTCATAACCGAGGGTTTAGAGGTTTAATTAGAGATAATGATACCTCAGATACGATCTAAGTGAACTATAATGTGAATCTAGCTAGCGCAGCTTGAGAGAGTGCGTCTAGTAAATTATCATAATTGCTTGAGAGTTCATGATTGATAGAGGCAACTAAGTCAAAGCTATAAGAAACATGCAACTAATGAAATCAACAACGGGGGAAACTATTACCTTAGACCTTTATTCTAATTGTCTACAATTCAAGCTAAGTTAGTTTTCAGCTACTTATTAATTTTCAGTTTTAGTTGTTAGAAATACCATAAGCTGTTAATTACTAAATCTCAATCTTTATAATTTAGGAAATTGTTCAATTTTGTATTCTTAGTGATATTAAACAGATACAGCTAAGCCTTAGTTCTCTGTGGGTTCGACTCTGGCATAAATACTCAGATTATATTTGCAACGGCCGCTTATCCTTTTTAAGACTAGAGTTGAGCATGAGCACCTCGTCTTGGTATTCATCCTGCACACTAGCAAAGAACTTTTAAGTTTAGGACGCTCTTAGAATAGTTGTGGAAATTCGAGTACATATCCTAACACAGAGAGCTTATCCACGACATTTACATAAGGTTTAATAGTTTAGTCCAAATCTTTTTATCCTTAAAATATTATATTGCACATCCAACTCAGGGAATCTCTTAGGAATAAGGGGAAATCTCCTATTTCTATCTATTGATGAGACAACTATCTATTCCTGATCCATCAAAAAGCTTACTGTCTGTTACGGGAATAAGAAGAACGGAAATTGACTTTTATGTTGAAGAATGACCGAGATCCAAGATTTTAATTCTTGGATTTTTATGTTGAAGAATGACCAAGATCCAAAAATCTTTTCACACTCGCAAAGGTATATTCAAGATTTAATTAATTTAGGAAGATTCAATGTTATTTAAAACACGTATCGGACCACGTCACATGAAATGCACCTGCGGTTCATGAAATATTTTATCTAATGTTGTTGAGATTTGAATTTTGGTCACATGAAATGCAGAATCGAGTTTAATAAATTAATCTTTAAAAAGCATGCCTAAAGCAACTACGCACTTCCAAATTTGTGAGTGCCATGAAAAATTCAACTAAATGGCACACCTCGATTTATAAAGGATTAAAATTAATTAAATGAGGGCCATGAGTTTTGAGATTTTATTTGGCATGGGATGCCCCAAAATTATTCTAACCAAAGGGTTTCTAAATTTGATTTTGAGGGCCATAAATTATATGTATGGCTAGTATGGCACACCTCAAACTAATTAGAGAAACTAGTTATTTAAAGACTAAGATCATTAAATTTTCACTTTTTAAGCGAATGGATTAAACTAATTTAATCCTTAATAAACTAGCATTAAAAGATGTTAGGTATTCAATTATTTGGAAATCCTATGCCTGCGGCAGGTCCAGGTGCCATTTGTGCAATCACACGGTAGAAACGAAAGGGAACCCGCATTGAGAGCATAATTAACAATAGCATTTAGTCTAAATGGGCTAAAATAATGGCCCATCTATGAGAACTTAGGCAAGACCTTTGAAACCAAGTTATCACAAAGGCGTCTTGAATTCAGATAACTTAGTAAACATAAATATGCATGGTAAATGAGACAAACATACCTAAACTGAAACGCATAATTTAAAACTGGGCCATTCGACTTGGGCCTGTTATTTGGCATCATTTGAGGACCAACAAGCATACTACTTCATATCAGCCCCAAATTTGCTCTGCGCATTTAAACACAAACTGAATGCCATGCTGCAATGTTCAGCCTTATCACAACTTAACATATTTGATCTGTCACGACCCGGAGTTTCTACCTTCCGAAGTCGTTATGGCGCCTACTAAGGTGAGCTAGGCAAGCCAATCATTGAAATAATTTAACTTTCCACCTATTTTATATTTTTTATCAATTACGAAGATATAACATTTAAACAACGGAATTTAATATAAGCGGAAGAAGAACAATAATTATCTGAACATAAACACCTAGAACAACTATTTGAGTCTTGATTACCCAGACCTGATGTCATGGTTTCACAGACGGTGTAAGAATTCTACAGTAAAGGTCCGAAAGAATATAATACAACAATGTCTCTGGAAATACATGTAAGAAATATGAGAGTAGATAGAAGGAGACGCCAGGGCCTGCGAACGCCTGCAAGGCTACGTAGGGTTGCCTGATGAGCAAGATCCAGCAATCTTACTGCGGTCGAAAATCTACAACGTTGGGGTCTGCAAAAAGAGTACAGAGTGTAGTATCAGCACAACCAACTCCATGTTCGTCTAGCCTAACCTCAGCGAAGTAGTGACGAGGCTAGGACCAGACTCCAGATAAACCTGGACAGTTATATAATATATGGCGAAAAAGTAAACAGGTAATAAGAAATTAGAGCTGGGGAAGGGGAACATGCTGCATGGGTGGCAGATAATCAGAATATCAATGAACAATAATGAAACTGTAAGTTTAACTTCTAACACAGATAAGGAGAAATAAATGCAACTTTCACTTACAATTTCATCTTGTTGCAGGCGTGCAACCCGATTTCGTTTCTCATATCTCGTGGTAGGCGTACCACCTGCTCCTATTTTTCCTCATATCTCATGGTAGGCGTACCACCCGCTCCCATTTTCATATATTAATAGTTCTTGCAAATGAAATTGCTCCAACAACCGCAACAATTGATGCAAATTCATAAGACAACAAAGTACACAGTAATTATGATTCACTGAGAAAAATAAATAATGACAAATAGCAATTAATTATGGACTTTGAGGTACAAACAAGCAATTTAATATTTAGTATGCTAAATGGCAAGTACCAATTAAGTCATATAAATACGTAGCAATCATAGCATAAATTCGGTAATAACTAGTTGCATGATAAAGGAAAATAGCAACAAAATGAACCACAATAATTGTGGAATAAGACAATTAATGCGCTCAAACTGATAACAAAGAATCATAATAAACAACAATAAGTTCACGGCATCAGCCTTCGTGCTTTAACACCCTCTCACCAAAATAATACACGGCATTATCCTTCGTGCTTTACATTCTCTCACCCAAACAACAGTCACAAACAAGGGGCAAGGGAGTAAATAAAACAATAATAGAAATCTAGGCAAGGGAGCACTATTAAGCAATTAAATCCCGGCAAGGGTACAACATCAATAATCTCAACATCATCCAGCCAAGGGAACAATTTAAATACACTTTCTCTTTCTTTCACTTTTACTTCATATCTCACTTTAACACTTGAGTCAATGCTCCAAAGGATTCAATTACCTCATTTACTTTCACAATTCGTATCACAACTCGAGCCAATGCTCCTCGAAGTTCAAAGATCACAATGTTTTTCACATGTTCTTTACAACATATAGAAATCATCATTTAGGCATGAAAGGTACAATAAAATCAGAATATTCGCAATATAAAGACTCACGGTCATTCTAGACACCAACATATGGATACTCGTCACCATGCCTATACATCGTACCCGACAATTAGAAAGTAGCAAATAAGACTCAACTCCTATTCCCTCAAGCTAAGGTTAGATCAAACACTTACCTCAAACTTCCACGACCAATTCAATCCTCAATAACCGCCTTTCCTCTCGAATTCGGCACCAATTCAATCAAATCTATACATAAGCGACTTCATAACATCAATACATGCTAAACAAATCGAATCCAACGCCTAATTATAGCTTTCCAAGCATTCTTCACAAAATCCCAAAAATCGACCCACATGCCCGCTTAGTCAAAACACGAGCCCGAATATATAATTTGTTTTCAAATTCAACCCCAAAACGAGGTTTAAATCAAGAAAAATAAAAAATCCCTAACTCTACTCAAATCCCCAATTTCTACCCTTAATACATGTTTTAGCTTAGGAATTCATTAGATGTTGAAGAAAATGGAAGGAAACAAGCAAGGATTACTAACCCAAGAAGAGTTTTGTGAAAGATAGCTTCAATGGACGCCTGAGGACCTTGGAGAATAGGAGTTCGTGAATGTTTATGAAAATCTTGCAACAACACTGTTCTGGAAATTAAAAATATAACTGGGCGAAATTTCCCTTCCCGTTCAGATAGGCTGGTCGCGTTCGCGAAGGGTAGAATTTAACAGACCATCGCGTTCGTGAGATGAAGAATGCGAACGCGAAGAGTAAAACGGCCAGGTTCCAGAAATTGAACTACGCGAACGCGTGGGCCTTCACGCAAACACGATGAATAAGTCCGACAAGCCTACGCGATCGCGAGAGTATGAATGCGAATGGGAAGAGGAAAAGAAGGCTAAGCTCCCCAGGGTCAAATAACCCTACGCGAACGCGTGGGATGTGGCACTAATGTGAAGAAGAGGAAGATTAAAGTATCGCGAACACGGGAGGAAGAATGCGAACACGAAGAAGGAATGGGGCCTGCAATAGCTGAAGAAAAATGTGCAATTTTTTCTAATTTGAAACCACTCCAAAACACCTCCGATACACTCCCGAGCCCTCGGGGCTCCTAACCAAACACATGCACTAACTCAACAAAATCCCACGAACTTAACTGTGCGATCAAATCGCCAAATAATATCAAAATCAATGAATCAAACCTCAAAATCAAGAGTTTTTCTTCAAACTTCATTAAACTTTTAAGCACAAAACACGTCAAATGACGTCCGATTTCAACTAAACTTAACAGAAATATCTTAATCACATATAACATGTACTAGGCATCGGAACCAAAATACGGGCCCGATACCAACACATTCAAATCAATTTTCATTTCAATTTTCCTTAGCAATTTCCTTTAAAAATATATTTCTCTGGCTCGAGACCTGAGAATCTGACTCCGGGTATACACGTGAGTCCCATATTTTCCTACAGATCCCCCGGAATCGTCCAATCATGGGTCCGGGTCCGTTTTCCGAAAATGTTGACCGAAGTCAAATTTAATCCTTTTTAACACCAAAATTTAGCATTTTTCACAGAATTCACATGAGTCCCATATTTTCCTACAGATCCTCCGGAATCGTCCAATTACGGGCTTGGGTCCGTTTTCCGAAAATGTTGACCGAAGTCAAATTTAATTCATTTTCACACCAAAATTTATCATTTTTCACAGAATTTTACATTTAAGCTTTTCGACTACGCGCCCAAACCACGCATGCAAATCAAGGCAACTCTAAATGAGGTTTAGAGGCCTTGGAAGCACATAATGGATAAGAAAAATATGTGATGACCCTTTGGGTCGTCACATGGTTTTTGATATCTAAAACGTAATGGAGTTCAATTTTATTAAAAAAACACTTAACATGATTTCAAAAGATATGCGCGTGCTTAATGATATAGATCCAAATGAAGATTTTCAGCAATGACCCATAGCCTTTCAACTCATTCATCTTTAAAGGACAAAAACAATCAATATCATTTATGAAGAATATCTTGGAATCTAATATCACTAAGTGTACAACATCTTACTCAAAGAAAACCTAAAGTTGTATCAGCTGTTTCACATTGATCGCATACATGACAGTACAACTATCTAAATTCAGGAGAAATGACTCAAAACAAGCTGAAATAACAAGTACAAATAAGAGTCTAGTTCCAATTCTCAACATAAGTCTCAACTGTTCATGACATAACATCACTTTTAAACATGCTAAAACAGAAGAAATGAATTAACAAGTTGAATGAAAAATAAAACAAGGAAAAACATCGAGTAAATGTGGAGATCTTCATTCTTCAACCCAAACGAACTATTCTTACATGTTCAGAATCAGAAATATGCACATGAATACAACAAGTAAACAACACAAAAGCTTGAGGTTGTGAAGAAACAACAGTAGTAGCTCAACAAGACAAGAAACATCGGCATTAATTCCAACAAACCAAAAATAGCAAAAAAAAAAAAAAACAGTTTTCCAACAAGTAAGTTCCTCAGCCAGGTTCCTGATGAGCAAGTCTTTATCATCAAACTCGGGTGTGCTGAGATAGGTTGGGTGTAGTGTGTCATGATATCCACGTAGATGGAGGTATTATGGTGGGTGTGGAAGTAGTCATTTGTGGAGTTTTGGAGTTTTTGGATGAGTAACGGGATGTTGTTTGAGGTATGACAGGTGTTGCATTGGGCCTTTGGTGGAATAGTATGAGGAGTGGGGTGATTCTGTTACTTCGGAATATTTTGAGGTGGTGTAGGGTTTTGAGTATTGGGAAAGGTAATATCTAGGATACTAAGGGAAAATGACAGGCTTGCCAAATTCTGGACCTGATCGAGCTCTTCCTGGAATTTCAATAATTTTTGTTCAAGTTGGGATTCATGTTTCTTAGGAATCTGAGTACCATGACCATTAGCGGCCTCTACCCATTCAGTTGAATTCTCGTATCTGACGTTGTTCAAATCTTCCATTTTATCTTTGTTCTTGTTTTTGAGAAGACTAAGAGGAGGAGTGGGTGGAGGGACCCTGGATCTCTTGGAATAAGTGTGAGCACGTAAATTTTTCCCTATATGAGTTACTCACATAAATGCAAAACAAAATAATTCTTTAAGTGTTTTAAATTTTGTAGATTTTCGTGGCATCTTCTGTTAATTGATTGCATTTGTTTGTGCATGTTTATTTTATTTTAGTTAATAGAAAATACAAAATATATATTGCATTTGCATTTAGGATTTAATTTTACATATTTTTGATTAATTAGTAATTAAGGCTTTTACAATAATAGAAAATCACAAAACTGAATTACTTTTTTTGCATCGGTTAATTTTTAGCTTTGAATCTTATTAGTATTAATTGTGTTAATTGTTAATTGGAGTTTAATATAATTAGGTAAGTTAATTTAGTTAAAATAAATTTTTATTTTAATTTGAAAAGAAAAGAAAAAAGAAATTAAAAGAATATGGTCCTTTAATAAGATACCCAGTTTGGGCCTAACTCCTCCCCTCCAGGCCCAAAAGAAACCCGCCCAAATACCCCAGAACCGGCCCAAAACCCGCCCCATTACCCGGCCCATCCGCCTTTAGTAAAACGATGTCGTTTCCTGTCATTCAATCTCAACCGCCGAGGATCTTTGATCCAAAGGCTTAGAACTAAGGGTCCATAAGTATATAACTGTTCTAAATACCCCCCCCCCCCACCCCATCTCTCATCACTCTCTTATGCCCCCTCAGAGATATATCGAAACCCAAGCGCCACCACCAGTTCTCACCGCCTTAGGGTGGCAGCGCCACCTCCAAACGCCATAAAACATACACCCCAAGACCTCCTTTACTTCCTCTTCCAAAATATCTTGCGCGTATCCTCCAAATCCCATTGATTCGTCTCGAATCTTGATCTGAAGTCATAAACCCTAGCACCGCAACAATTTCTCCGGTGGTGGAGCCGTTTCTGTTCGACCCCAAAATAACACCAGGTGACCAGTAGGACTCCCCCATCCCAAATCCCTTGTTCATTTCCTTCAAATCACTCCCAAAACCCTCGAATTTTGAATCTAGTCTAATCTGAAAATTCGTATCTTCCCAATTGAAGCATTTGTCGAGGTTTTGGGTTCGTTCTGAGGTTATTTATGTGTTTTTGGTTAAAAAGCACCGGACTAACCTCATATTGAATCAAGACTTGGAAGATCAAAGGTCTTCGCTTGTTTCTATCCTAGCATCTCGTTAGGTACTTCTCTTGTCTTGTTATCTTTAAGTTAATTTCGTTTTTTTCTTCCTTCTTCTTCTATCTCATCCGTTCTCTGTTTCTTCTTCTTCTTTTCGTTCTAGTGATTATTTGTTTCGGGGTCAGTTGGTCCATGCATGATTCACTAATTAGAGTAGTTATGTTGTTAATGTAATTCGTTCCTTTTTGGGTTTGAGCTTCTGATATTTGTGATTAGTTTTGGTCCAGTTTTCTCTTTAAAAAAATAAGAGGTGCTAGGCCTTGTCAGAATTTAAGTTGGGCTCATGAAGTTTGATTTGAGCCCAGAAAGAAACTGAGATTAGTTCTAGGTCAGACCCATCAACCTGGATTAATTGGACCAAGTTTTGGTTTGGTTGGGAGGGTGATTAAACGAGGGTGCAAGGGTAATTTAGGGTAGTTTAGATATTTGTTTGAGGGAATCTTATAGTAATTGATATGGAAGCTTCTAGTAGGGGTCTACTACTAAAACTCCATCCTATGATTTGGATAGCAAGTCATAAAATGAGGGACTATAGGGAAAACACAAATCTAAAGGTTACCCAAGTGTTTATCCTATAAAAGACAGGTAAAAAACCTAAGCTAGGGGACCTAAAGCTAGGAATTCCATTGGGTTTACTGTTTCATTGAGAGGTTCTGGGTGATTTTTCGAGGTTTTCAACTCCTGAAATGAATGTTGATTCTATTAGGAGCTGAAATTCAAGAAAATGCAAAAATACAAAAGATCTTACTTTTTCATTAAGTTTCAGTGACTTTTTGATTCCTTTTCAACTTCTGAAATTATTTTACTTCATCCGAGTGGGAAAGGTTTCGAGCTTAGTCATCAAAAGCTCGTTTTTAGTTTTGCTGGGTCATGGTTTATTTGATTTTATAATTTGGAGCTGGTTATATCTTAATCCTAGAAGTTTGATCTATTTTGGTTGTTGGCTGGACACTGGCTTTTGTTGTTGATTGCTGATACTGCTTCGCTGATACTTCATTTTTACTTTGGTTTTCAAATTCCAGGTACATGCCTTTGAATTATGATGACTGTAGGTTTCATAATGAAGAGGAAATGAGAATTTGAAGCATGGCATCAAATATGTGTTGTTCTTTTACTTTCTTCATGATGTGTATATGCTTAGTCAGTTATTAAATGTGATTTAGTTGTTTTCAGTTGGATTAGCTTACTTTCTTCATGATGTGTATATGCTTAGTCAGTTATTCAATGTGATTTAGTTGTTTTCAGTTGGATTAGCTACGAAACTATGTTATAATTGACTCATGGACTGTTGAGGCAAAAGATTGATCAAGCATGAATTAGGGGTTAAGTTTGTGTTACGTTAGCTAAATGTATGGTATTATGGGATTGTTAAAGCGCTGCAACAATAAACATCATATTTGAATTTGAATTTTAGTTTTGATCTTGGTTGAAATAGGGTGCTTGGTCAGTGACGATTTTTGTTGAAATAATTGTAAGATTCAGTTTTATGTGCTTGGATTTAGAGAACCAACAATTCAAAGATGAAAGTGATGATTTGGTTAATGTGTTGTACAGGGATTAATCCCTGTGGGAGGAATGGTTATTATATTAATAGGTCATATTTTAGATAACTTGCAGTTTTATTAGTTTCTTCAGTGTTCAGTAATTGAAGGTCCATCTTGATGTTTATTTAATAGTAAGTTTACAAGGATTTGGGCTCTCTTGGGTCGATGAACCCACTTGTTTGCTATAATGAGCCCTATATTCCTAGCCTTATGCGTGAGAGGTTTGATGTTTCTTTAGGCCAAGACCTTAAGTCTGCTTCGAAATAGAAGGTTGTGCATTCTTCAGCCTCTTTTGGGCATTGCATTGAGCCTAGTTTCCCTTTCTCTTTAGTATAGGAGTCTGTCGCATAGCACTTGGGCCAATGACTAGCTTAGGCCCAAAACTCTGAAGAAAATTTGAAAACAAGACTGATAGATAAAAGAAGGAATATGTTCTCCTTAGTCGTAGGCCTAACTTTACTTGAAAGGCATCTACTCTTTTCCTCATAGGTGTATTTTGCTAGTTTACACGATAATTTGGTCTTAGCTTTTGATGATTGTATAGTTGAGTCCCTCGTCCATTAACTAAGGTGAGCCGTATCAGTGACAAATACCTATGTCTTTTCGAAATTTAGTTTAATTCCACTATATAATTATTACCTAGGTGTGCCACACCCAAGAAAATATAATAACAATATCGTGACATTCGTTTTAATTAATGTTAACTCTGCCTTAGAACTCGAGGCATGTCATTTAGCGAATCCCATGGTCCTCGCAAATTTAAGAAAACGCATAATTGCTTTAGGCGCGTTAGTTAAAAATATACTTTCCTAAACTCGGGTGCACATTTATGTGACCCAAATCCAAATCCCAACGATGTTAGAATATGTCGAAGACCGAGGGTGCATTTATGTGACGTAGTTCAAGACGTATTTTAGTGACGTTGCAAAATTCCTAAAATAAATAAAACGGTTAAATTTAAAAATGAACATAGGTTCAAAATGTATTAAAATCAGATAATTAAGCCGAAAATAATAGTTGAGCGACCGTGCTAGAAGTACAGAACTCAAGAATGCCTAACACCTTCTCCCGGTTTAACAGAATTCCTTACTCAGATTTTTGGCTCGCGGACTGTAATACAAAGTCAACCCTTTCCTCGATTTGGGATTTAATTCAGTGACTTGGGATACCATTAATTATCCCAAGTGGCGACTCTGAATCTTTTAATAATAAATTCCATTTCGATTGTCCCTTAAATAGGAAAAAACTCCCTTTTCTACGCCTTTCATAGGGTGTAGTGTAAAAAAGGAGGTGTGACAGCTCCGGTGACTCTGCTGGGGACCAAAACCCACAATCTCTGGTTTAGGGTTCAGAATTCGATCTAAGAATAATTATTGTATTTGGCTTTGTCAATATCTAATTTTATTACATGTTTGGGTCTAATGTGCTAAATGATGCTTTTACCGTTTTGATGCATCTTGCGTGCTATTTGTGCATATATTGCTGAGTGGCTTTTGTAAAAAGAGAGAGGAGAATCTGACAAAGAAAATAACAATGTGAGGGATGAGGAAGGTAATTATATGTTTCAAATACCGATATTGAAATTCTGCCAAAATTTAGAGAAGTACAAATCAAAGGATTTTGTTTTTGAAAAAAAAAGGAAAAAAAGAGGAAAAGAAGCTAGTTTTTAATTCTGTCAGAATTGCATGAACTACGTCGGTTTGATTCTCATAGGTCATGAGATACGTAGGAAACTCCCATCGGGCCCAACTTGATTTTTGCACAAATAGCCTCAAAAAATTAGATTTTGTTTGTGATAAATATATAAGGCAATTCTTGTCAAAATTAGCCACGTGTCCCCAACCTTGGATTCTTTTCCAAATTTTGGTTGGTAGCAATCACAACCTTAAAATCATCCTCGGGAAGTGTTGAAAGGCCGTGTTTGCAAAAACGAACTCGTACTCTTGAAATGAAAATCTACCAACTTTGTTTCAAGTTAAATGAATCATGATTTTTTCTTAATCACCCTAATAAATGTGCAGAATAAGCACGAATCAAAATTTGCCAATAATAGTCATGAACAATATCCCTTTGGAGCTGCACATGTGGTGGAATAACAATATCCCTTTGGAGCGCACTTGGGAGGACTTACCGGGTTGTTGAAAATTAATCCTAGAGGGAATATCATAATGGCGTTGGTTGCATTCTGGGACCCCGCCCACAATGTATTCCATTTCCCAGACTTTGAACTCACCCCAACCCTGGAAGAAGTAGCCGGATATATCAGGGGCCCAAAAATTCCTCTTAGACACCAATATTTGATTGCGCCAAGGGCCGTCGATGTACACAAATTCTTGGATTCACTAAACATAAGCAGGGGGTTCACAATCCAGATCTTTCAGTCGGTTTTTGTACCCCACATTTTATATACCAGAGGTATGGGCACATATGGGGATTTAACGACCCAGGAAATAAAATTTGTAGCAAGGGAAACCAACTCAAATGGGAAGAACACAGGTGTTTTGCATTTATGGTAATATTCTTGGGCCTCTTCGTGTTTCCACGGAAAGATGGGAATATTGATATACGAATAGCAGGGGTTGTCAGCACCATGCTCACTCAGGCCAAGAGAAACCTCTCACCCATGATATTATCTTAAATCTTCCGTGCCCTTACAGCTTGCAAAGCCGTATGAGATTCTTTGAAGGATGCAACTTATTGTTAAAAATATTGATGGTTGAACACATGTGCCATCGACCTCAATTCATGAGTTATGGGTCATCAAAAAGAGCTGCATAGAGGAATTTTATACTAGGGTTGATGGATTTGGATTACCAGATGGGGTCACAGAATGGGTATCATGTCTTCGTACCATAAGTTCAAGTCAAATAGTGTGGACATTCAGGTGGCTCCCCATTGATGAAACGATATATATGCCGGCTATCGGGCCGCATTTCCTTTTGATAGGTCTTAGAAGCATCAAACCTTATGCTCTACACCGGGTGCTGAAACAGTTAAGGAGGTGCCAAATGGTTCCTAGTGATGAAGACATTAGTCGCCATGTGGTCGAGATTAGTCCTAATGGTCAGTTTTACGAAGCAGCAGTCCTCCAGATTTGGAGCTAGTGTTAGTACTTGACGGCGAACACTCGAGTACGAGACTTGTCTAATGGCGAGGTTGCACCGGGGGTACCTGGCTTGGTATAAAAAGGAAGTGGAGTTTGGATGACTGGCAAAAAGACCACATCTTCAGGAATTTGCTGAGGCGTCACAAGAACAATTGAATTGGTTAGCCAAGGAAAATGAATACAGGGCCACAATAGAAAAATTAGAAAAACGAGTCAAAGTCCTTCAATTTGAGAATGGTTTATAAGCCACGACAGACGAGGGGGAAAAGAAAAGACTAGCCAAAGAAAATGAAGCTTTGCGTACCTAAATTCAGAAAATGAAAATAGCCGTAGAGAATCCCACCAGAAGTGCGAATGATGAAAAGCTCATAGACAATCTAAGTCGGAAAATAGGAGAATATGATTTTGACTTGAACAAAGCAGAGGGTGAGCTAGCCAGGGTCCGAAATAAATTGACCAAAAATGTAGAGGAACGATCACGCATGATCGAACAACTGAAAAATGGGTATGGAAACGAGGTTGCGGGGTTGAAGTAGAGGGTCATCATGGTTAAAAATAAAATGGTTAAGCAAGCAAAAGACTTCAAGGCTGGAAGAGAGCATTGTTACACAGCAGTAGCACGGCTGGAGAGATTTGCAACAATTCCAAGAACTGAATCGTGTAGCCGAACAAACTTTGGAGGCCAGGTCCCAGCAGATTGGGTGATTGTTGCAAGAAAAGGGTGTTATAAGAGAGAGGGAATGGATGATCTCTGATTACATCACCGTAAAGTGTCCACTGTGAAGATATGATGAGATCCATGTTTTTTCCACCGCAATGACCTTCGTTTGCCAAGTGATGGAAGACCTCCACCACCTCCAAGGGGATTTACCAAGCAGGCCTGTGGCGAGACTGAATGATGTCCCGCAGGCCCTAGGAGCATTAGAGGCCTCAATGTATTCATGATTTTCACTCAAGTCTGTTAGTATTTTTGCATTTGAGTTTGTAGTGGGTTGTCAAGTCAGCTGTTTTCATTTTTCTGTCAGAGTCTGTTTGTTTCGCTTGAGTCAGAGTCTGTTGATTTCTTTTCTTAAGGTCTGTTAGTAGTTGTAATCAAGTATTTTACTTTATGAAAATTAAAAATTTTGAAAATATATTTTCTGTACTTATCTACCAGAACTACGCTCGGCCTGATTCATGCGGGGTCATGATACGTAGGCAATCTTCATAGGATTCGACCATAACCAAAACAAGAAAATGGGAAAGAAAAGATAGAAAAAACATGAGAGAAACAATGGTAAAATAAACAGAGAGAATAATAAAACAAAAGAAGGTAGGCAAAATAGGCTGAGCAAAAAGAAAAGGGGAAGAAGAGAAAAAATAAGAGAGAAAAGAAAAGTGGCATAGGATAAAAGCCAGGATGACGCAAGCAGCCAATCTAGTGCATAATAAAAATTGGTAACTGCTTAGGTGCATTCATCCCTGAATATGTGGTTGCCTATATGTTGAAGCCTAACCGCTAATAAGTTTTGGTGTTGCTTTACCATATCCAGACAGGTGGTTAAATTTGCGGCATTCTGGAAACCCACCCCTATAACACTCAATCGAAAAACAAGATGACTATGGCCAACCAAGAACCCGACGCAAGTATCATTGATCCCTCAAAAGAGGTGGAAGAGTTGGATGTCAACGCAATGAAAGAAGAGATGCACAAACTGAAGCATCAGATGGATGAAATGTATCAGGCATGGGTAAGAGGGCAGCCACCACCAGCTTATCCTGCTAACCCGACCTTCATCCCACCATTAGCCCTGTCACATGAACACCCTGCCACTGATGCATCCCCACGATTTCCCATCTACCAACAATACCAGGGTACAACTTCCCAGACACCCCTAGCTCTACCACTTAAAGCCACCCCATCCACCAGTTGCTCCCATCTTTGTGGTACCTCAACTCACCGCACTCTACAGATCATCTAGTGAACCTTTGCTCAAAGCTCATGATAACCAGTATTACCCACCAGAACCCACCTTCAAAGCCCACGAACCCTACTCTTATGCTCCCCGTTTTGAAATTCCTGCAGAGGCTGAAAACCTAACAAAAACTCCCGAGCAAGAGGAGGTGCTCAGGAAAGTAAAAAGTCTAGAGCAATCATTTAGATATATGCAAGGGTTGGGAGGCCAAGTGAGTGTGGCATTCAAAGATCTCTGTTTGTTCCCAGATGTACAATTGCCGCCGGGCTTTAAGATGCCCAAGTTCGACTTATACGATGGGCATGGTGATCCGGTGGCACACCCATGAGGTTCCTGTAGCAAGATGAATGGGGCAGGTAGGAAGGATGAATTACTGATGGCATACTTCAATAAGTTTAAGTGGTTCCAATGCTGGAATGGTACATCCGACAGGATCATGCTCGCTGGTACACATGAGACGATCTAGCATAAGCATTCGCCTGTCATTTTCAGTACAACCTTGAAATTATTCCGAATCGTTTGTCTTTGACGAAACTGGAAAAGAAGCACAATGAGAGCTTCAGAGAGTATGGCTTCCATTGGAGGGAGCAAGCAGCAAGGGTCGATCCACAAATGAAGGAAAGCGAAATGGTAGATTACTTCTTGCAAGATTTGGAGCCTACATATTCTAGTCACCTGGTATTAGCGATGGGTAAATCCTTTAATGAGGTAGTAAAAATGGGATGCATGGTGGAGGAAGGACTCAAATCTAACAAGATTATGAGTTATTCAGCAATCAAGGCAACCACCCAAGCTATTCAAAGCGGTACCGGAAGAGATTTTTGAAAGAAGAAGAAGGAGGAGGTAGCGGCAATTGACTCAGGGACTTGGTTCCGGCACCTGGGTCCATCTCATTACAACTAGCCCCGACCTTATCATTGAACCTATCCATATACTCTATATAGCCCACCACAGCACTACTACCAACCTCATAACCCCCATTTTTCCGTCCATCATGCACAAACATATACTGAACCTCCCGCCCACGCAAAATGACATGCTCCAACCCCACAAAATAAGTAGCCAGCGCCACAAAAATAATTATCCACCTCCAAGAGCCTATCAACACACCCCGAAACCAACTTTCCAGGCCAACCAAGCTTTAAAAACTAAGAGAATGTAGAAGAAGAAAACTTTTACTCAATTGGGAGAATCATGTACCAGCGTATTCCACAGCTTGAGACAATTAGATATGTTGAGGCTGATTGAAGCAAAATTTCCAAATCCTCCTCCGAGAAATCTAGACTATTCAGTCAGTTGTGAGTACTGTTCTAGTGCCCCGGGGCATGACACAGAGAAATGTTGGCATCTGAAGAGTGCTATTCAAGAACGCATTGATTTACACAGGATTGAGGTGCAAGCTCCGGAAGCACCCAATGTTAATCAAAACATGTTGCTTGCTCATCAAGAGAAAAATAGGATTGAGATAGTGCACAAAGAGGGAGAGCCCAAAAAGCCTTCGCAAACTATCATGATGATCCGAGTCAATGAGCGGAAGACGATTGATAATTTAACAAGCGAGATGTCCACGCTTAAGTTGAGTGGAGCAAGCATTGAGCCTTTCATTGTAGTCAAGAAGGAACCCTGAGAGACGGGATGGTAAGACAAGAAAATGCAAAATTGGTTGTACCAGGGGTGGCAAGAAAGTATGTAGTTATCGCGGAAGACGCTTGCACAGAGCCTGTCATTATCAAACCTGTAACTCAGCTACCAATGATTAGTAGCAAGGCTGTACCTTGGAATTATTACCAAGTAACAATGACATACAAAGGGAAAGAGGTTAGAGAAGAAGTTTGTGGGACCCATGGATTAACCTGATCGGGGAGGTGCTTTGCCCCCGAGGAATTGAGAAAGCCCAAACCGACCAACGATAACTCAGTGCTGGTGAAGAAAACTGTAAGTGAAGAGGAACCAGAAGAGTTTTTGAAGAAAATAGAAATGTAGGATTATTCTATTGTGGAACAACTGAGAAAGACGCCAGCTCAAGTCTCGCTATTATCATTGTTGATTCACTTGGACGAGCACCGTCGGGCGTTCATAACGATCCTGAATGAGACCCACGTTCCTGATAAAATCACGGTCAATCACTTGGAGTAGATAACCAACAAGATTTTCGAGATGAACAGAGTCACTTTTTCTAATGATGAATTGCCCGTAGAAGGCACCAAGCATAACAAAGCACTCTATCTCACGGTGAAGTGCGAAGATTCTGTAGTTACAAAAGTGTTAGCTGATAACGGTTCAAGTGAAAATATTTTCCCTCTTTCCACATTGAACAAGTTGAAGGTGGATGATGCTAGAATCCACAAGAACAAAATTTGTGTGCAGGGGTTTGATGGCAGGGGAAAAGATTCGGTCGGTGACATAGTGCTCGAACTGACAATCAGACCAGTTGATTTTACTATGGAATTCTTGGGGCTGGATGTGGCCGTCTCATACAACCTACTATTGGGATGACCCTGGATCCATGATGCTAAAGGAGTCCCCTCTAATTTTCATCAAATGGTGAAATTTGAATGGGATTGACAAGAAATAGTTGTGCACGGTGAGGACCATCTGTATGCTCACAGTGATGCTATTGTGCCACTCATCGAGGTAGATGATGATAAGGGGCCCTGGGTGTATCAGGTTCATGACACAGTATCAGTGAGATAAGTCCCAGAAGGGGAGTGTGTTCTGACGCCAATGCTAGCCGCTGCGTCAGTCATGGTAGCTATTGAAATGTTGAAGAACGGGTTAGGTCCAGAAAAGGGTTTGGGGGCATCACTCCAGGGTATCATACAACCGGTGTCTCTCCTCAAAAAATGGACACCTTTGGTTTGGAATTCAAGCCCATAATTTCATACATCAAGAGAGCCAGAAGGATGAAGAAGAAAGCATGGGCCCTTCAAAAGCCTGTGCCACGTCTCTTCAGATCATTTTTTAGGCCCGACACCAAGAATCGCCCGACACTAACAAGCTCCAGTTCTGTGGTTGATCCTGATAAGGAATTGCTTGAAAGGTTCGAGTAGTTGTTTGAAGATGTGAATATGGTAGAAGATGGAGAGGGATCTATCAAGTTAGATGTGCAATTTGTTGGGCCCTATGCAAAGATCAAAAATTGGGAAGCGACTCCTCTCCCGACCAGGAAGGAGTTTTGGTAGTCTGCTTTGATTTTTCTTTCAATTTGTCTGATTATTCCAGGGTTGTAATTTGGAGTCTATGTTCCGTCCGTTTGGATGTGTAAACACTGTTATCTTTCCAATTTCAATTAAATGCAATTTACTTTTCATTAGTGCTGATATTTCTTACTTTCTTTGCTTTTCTTTTCCTTCTTGTACAATTATTTTTATGCTGGCTCCAGTGATATGACATGCATAAGGAATCTTGGGCTTATACTTGAAAGCCGGTCTAATTCAGAAGTAATAATTCAAGAGATAGAATATAAGGACGAACCAGAATATGACGAGGAAAGGGCGTTTGAAGAAATTAGTAATGAGTTAAGCCACTTTGAGGAAAAACCCAAACCAAACTTGAGTGATACCGAAGCAGTCAATCTAGGGGACCTAGATAATATCAGAGAAACTAATAAGTATCCATGTTAATCCGCGGCTTAGGGATGAAACAATCTAAGCGCTACTTGAGTACAAAGATGTTTTTACGTGGTCTTACGACAATATGCCAGGGTTGAGCACTGACTTGGTGGTTCACAAATTGCCCACTGACCCGGTCTTCCCTCCTGTCAAACAAAAGTTGATGAAGTTTAAAACTGATGTGAGTGTAAAGATCAAAGAGGAAGTTACCAAGCAGTTTGAGGCAAAGGTCATCTGAGTCACACGATATCCCACCTGGTTAGCCAATGTCATGCCTGTGCCAAAGAAGGACGGTAAAACTAGGGTGTACGTCGGTTATCGTGACCTCAACAAAGCGAGTCCAAAGGACAACTGCCCACTGCCGAACATCCACATATTGATTGACAATTGTGCAAAACATGAGATTGGTTCTTTCGTAGATTGTTACGCAGGCTATCACCAGATTTTGATAGATGAGGAGGATGCGAAGAAGATAACATTCATCACACCGTGGGGAACATATTGCTATAGGGTCATGCTCTTCAGTCTGAATAATGATAGAGCAACCTATATAAGGGCAATGACAACCATATTCCATGATATGATACATAAGGAGATTGAGGTCTATGTGGATGATGTAATTGTGAAATCTAGGAAGCAGGCCAACCATGTCAAATATTTGAGAAAAATCTTCTAGAAGCTCCGCAGGTACAATCTCAAGCTCAATCCTGCGAAGTGCGCATTTGGTGTGCTATCAGGGAAGTTTCTAGGATTCATAGTCAGACGCCGAGGCATTGAGCTAGATCCATCAAAAATGAAAGCCATTCAAGAATTGCCGCCTCCGAGGAACAAAACAGAGGTGATAAGTCTGTTGGGAAGATTGAATTACATCAGTAGATTTATTGCTCCGCTCACGACAACTTGTGAGCCTATCTTTAAGTTTTTGACAAAGGATGCTGCGGTCAAGTGGACGGAGGAATTCCATGAGGCTTTTGATAAAATAAAAGGATACTTGTCAAACCCACCAGTGTTCGTTCCACCAGAACTAGGGATGCCTTTGATCCTGTATCTAACAGTCTTGGAAAACTCATTCGGATGCATGTTGGGTCAACATGATATCACCGAAAGGAAGGAACATGCCATATATTATCTCAGCAAGAAGTTCATAGCTTATGAGGTTAAGTTTACTCATCTTGAAAGGATGCATTGTGCCCTAACTTGGGTAGCACAGAACTTGAAACACTACTTGTCGTCGTATGCTACTTACCTCATCTCACGCTTAGACCTGTTGAAGTAAATCTTTCAAAAGCCTATGCCCACATGGAAGCTAGCAAAGTGGCAGATCCTGCTCACCGAGTTTGACATTGTCTATGCGACTAGGACTACAATGAAAGCGCATGCATTTGCTGATCATCTGGCACAGATTCTGGTGGATAAAGAATATGAATCTTTAAAGACATACTTCCCGGACAAAGAGGTGATGCATATTGATGAAGTGGAATATGGCGAGAAGCCGGGATGGAAAAAATTCTTCGATAGGGCCGCCAACACAAAAGGCATTGGAATGGGAGCAACACTCAATTCTGAAACAGGGCACCATTACCCCGTTATAGCTCAGCTCCGCTTCTACTGCACTAACAATATGGTAGAATATGAGG
The DNA here is from genome assembly GCA_034376525.1 of Nicotiana benthamiana. Lineage (NCBI taxonomy): Eukaryota > Viridiplantae > Streptophyta > Magnoliopsida > Solanales > Solanaceae > Nicotiana > Nicotiana benthamiana. The sequence continues at coordinate 39,701,722 of CM067335.1, read as the reverse complement.
CATGCATTTTGGGTCTGAGGTTAGTTGCAGACATGGATGCTCGGGAAGTCTTGGTCTTAGGGGAATCAGACCTGGTACACAAGATTCAAGGGGAATGGAAAACACGAGATTTGAAGCTCATACCATACCGGAAATGTCTGCATGAGCTTTGTCAACGATTCCAATCGGTGGGGTTCAGGCATATCCCAAGAACCCACAACGAGGTTTCTGACGCCTTGGCTATCTTGGCGTCAATGTTACATCATCCAGATAAGGCTTATGTTGACCCACTACATATCCAAGTCTATGATCAATATGCTTGCTGTAATTTGGTGGAAGAGGAGCTTCATGGTGAGCCTTGGTTTCATGATATCAAAGAATATATCAGGATGGGTGTGTACCCAGTACAATCCACAAGTGATCAAAAAAGAACAATTCATCGCTTATCAAGCGGAGTTTTCTTCAGTGGAGGGGCTTTATACAAAAGAACGTTGAATTTTGGGTTGTTAAGATGCATAGATGCTAGACAAGCCATGGCCATCATGGCCAAGGTACACCCAAGGGTCTGTGGACCGCACATGAGTAGATATGTTTTGGCAAAGAAGATTCTCCGAGCAGGTTATTATTGGCTCACCATGGAGCGAGATTGTATCGGTTTTGTGTGCAAATGTCATCAATGTCAGGTGCTTGGAGATGCGATTCACTCCCCGTCGTCTAAATTGCATACAATGTTTACACCATGGACATTCGTTGCTTGGGGCATAGGTGTCATCGGGCCCATCATGCCAGAAACATCCAATGGGCACAGGTTCATCCTTGTTGCTATTTATTATTTCATCATGTGGTTCAAAGCTAAAAATTTCAAGTCAGTGACCAAGAAAGCTGTAGTCGACTTTGTGCATTCAAATATCATCTGCCGGTTCCGAATCCCGAAAATAATCATCACTGAAAATGGAGCAAATCTTAATAGTCATTTAGTGAAAAAAGTGCGTCAGTAGTTTAAGATTACACATTGCAATTCCACCCCATACCGCCCCAAGGTGAATGGAGCAGTTGAGGCAGCCAACAAGAACATAATGAAAATAGTTCGAAAAATGGTGGAAGGGTCCAGGCAATGACATGAGAAGCTACCCTTCGCATTATTAAGTTATTGCACTACTGTCCGCACCTCTGTAGGGGAAAATCCGTATTTGTTGGTGTTTGGCACAGAAGCAATAAATACCGGCAGAAATTGAAATCCCATCCCTTCGAATTGTTGCTGAGGCAGAAATTGATGATGACGAGTAATGAGAAAAGATTACCAGCAGTACGTCATATCCAGTTGTATCAACAAAGAATGGCCAGAGCATATAACAAGAAAGTGCGCCCAAAAAGGTTTGACGTAGGCCAGTTGGTATTGAAGCGCATCTTTCCTAACCAGGCAGAGGCAAAGGGCATGTTTGCCCCATATTTGCAGGGGCCATTCATCGTGTCAAGAGTGTTGTCCAACGGGGCATTGTATCTAACATATGTAGAAGGATAGTGCATAGAAATGGCTATCAATTCCGTTGCAGTTCAGGGATACTATATATGATTTTCTTTGATTAAATCATATTTATTTGTACTTGGCATGTTATGGAGATTTGAATGACCAAGGCATTTTATTCTGCTATCTAAACACTTTATCCCTTGTCAACCCTTTCGAGCTTTAATTATATTGTTTAGTACCCCTCTTTCGGAATCAATAGCAAAATTAGAAACGCAAGCGTAAGAGTTGAAAAAAGGAAAAAAAGCGAAAAAGAAAGAAAAAAAAAGAAGAAAAAAAGAAAGAAAAGGAAAAAACAGCAAAACAACAAAAGAAAAGGGAAGGAAAAAAAAGAAAGAGTAAGGAAAAGAAGAGAAAAGATAAACCACAACAAAACAAAGCAATTCTTGTGTCCTGAACTACATTTGACCTGATTCCTTTTAAGGATACATAGGCAGCCTCACGGTTCAGTCCCATCAAAATATCCAAAAGTCCCCATGCAAGAAACTGGGGCAGAAGTTGTGGTTGTTGCAAGAGATTTGATATCGAAAGCTGTAATGTTGAACCCATCCGAATTGTTTGGAGCCTTTAATACCCTTTCTTTATGACCCTATCCAAAAGCCTGCATTACGTTCCAAACAAAGATCTTCTGATCAGTCTTTAGAAATTCTAAGTCATGCAAGAAGAGGTGATTTATATCAGAGGCAACACAATAGTTCGAGCAAGAAAATGAAAATGAGAGAGTCTTACTGGTGAAAACCCTCATGGGCACCATAAGGCGACGAGAGTTGAGAGAAAATCAAATGAGAGAGTCTAATTGGTGAAAACCATCAGGAGCATCATAAGGCGATGGGAGCTGAGAGAAATAAAAAATGAGAAAGGCTTATTGGGGAAAACCCTCACGGGCACCTTAAGGAAAAGGAAAGTCGAGAAATGAACAATTGAAAGAGATCTATTGGCGAAAATTTGTTCAGAACACCGCAGGATGAGCAAGGTCAAGTTTTGCTTAAAAAAATTGGGTTAAGAAAGGTCACAACAACAAAACATGTCAACAAAAAGCGGGTCGTTTAGACAGACTGGGTCAACTAAGCGAAGTACATGTCATGATTATTGGAGCCAGTTGTTCCCCCACAAATAAGTCTCTTTTTCTTCCCCTTTCAATAGTCACCCAATTCTGAATTTTTTTGTTCTAAAATCAATTCAGAGTCATTGCATTTCATTTTCTTTTGGGTCTCCATTCCTCTAAGATGTTTTCAAAGTCAATTTTGTTTAAGCAAGAAGTAGAGAAATTTCAAAGCTTACTACCAGCTCCCAAATGGCAAAACACATTGCGGATAAGAAATAACAAAGGTAGCGAAAGTTAAAATGGGATATGAAGAATCACTGAAAGTTTTGTCAGTGAAATGATTTGGTAATCTCAGGAAGGATGCAAAGATTCTTGCAAGAGGGTCAGGAATGTAACACAATGTTGAGGTACAGAACACTCGGTTCATCTAAGGTCATGGGTTTAGGGGTCAGCCAACAAATCAGGTGGCTCATAGTCAGTTCGGAAAAGTTGGCCACAATGGAGCATGACATCGGGGAGGCCATTTTTCAGAAAGAATGCCGCACGCTAAGCACCACATTTCAAACTGACAAGATTTGCTTTGATTGAAATAGGGGCGGGAAATTCCGGATGTCCCGGGAAGTCCTCCATTGGAAAAGCAAGCACCTAGCAAGTTTGACTTCGAACTTCAGGACCCTCCTGGAAAATGGGACTTAGTTTAAAATTCAAAACAACCACGGATAGCATAACTTAGCATAAATTTTCCTCAAAGAATACTAGTCGGTTTCAAGTTTGTTCAAGAGAGAGGATTCATGTAGGAGTTGTCAGGACCCTCCTGGAGAATGGGGCCTAGCCTTTGAAAATTAAGTAGCAAATGTAGTATAGGTGTATCCCAAGGAAGTACAAGTCTTTCTCGAAGTTCGCATGTTTCAAGATAGGATTCAGTCGGGAGTTTTCATGACCCTCTTGAATAATGGGATTTAGCTTTAAGATCTCCATTAGATAACAATATTTAGCATAAGTCTGTTGTAGGGTAGTATAAGTCAGTTGTAACAACTGTCACTCTTATGATAATGGGATGTAGCTTTAATTTCTGGTCCCCAGCAGATATAACTTAGATTTAAATTTGGATGTAACTAAGAATTGTCAGGACTCTCATGAATAATGGGACTTAGTTTTAAAATTTCTATTAAAAACAATATTTAGCATAAGTTCTGTCATAAGAAAGAATGATAAGATTTGATTGTGATTTTTCAGGACCCTCCTAGATAATTGGATTTAATTTAAAATTTCAGGACCTTCCTAGAGAATGGGATTTAGGCTTCATGTTCTCAGGACCCTCCTGAAAATGGGATTTAATTTTATAAAAGTTTCCAGGACCCTCATGGATAATAGGACATAGCTTCAAGGTCTACATTGATAACAAGATGTAGTGAAAGTTGTACCTTTAGAAGATATAACTTTGTTTTAAAATCGTTATTTAATTAAGAGTTGTCAGAACCCTCATGGATAATGGGATTTAGCTTTAAAATTCTTAGAATATTTGGTAACATGATATAGCTTGACACTCACATATGTACCCAACCATCAAACTGGGGCAGAAAATCTCTCTGTTTTGTCTATCTTTGTTGAAATTAGATGCCCACTTAAAGAACAAGGGAATACAATTTAAATTTTGGTAATTAGGCGCCCACCTAGAGATCAAGGGAACACAATTCAATTTTGGTAATCAGGCGACCACCTGGAGAACAAGGGAATACAGTTCAAGTTTTTGGCAATCAAGCACCCACCCGGCGAACAAGCGAATACAGTTCAAGTTTTGGCAATCAGGCGCCTACCTGGAGAACAAGGGAATATAGTTCATGTTTTGGCAATCGGGCGTCCACCTAGAGAATAAGGAAATACAATTCAAGTTTTGGCAATCCTTCACCCACATAGAGAATAATGGAATATAGTTCAAGTTTTTAGCAATCAGTCAACCAACTAGAGAACAAGGGAATATAGTTCAAGTTTTCGCAATTAGGCGCCCATCTAGAGAACAAGGGAATACAATTCAAGTTTGGCAATCAGGCGCCCACCTGAAGATCAAGGGAATATAGTTCAAGATTTTGGAAATCAGGCGCCCACCTGGAGAACAAGGGAATATAGTTCAAGTTTTTGGCAATCAGGCGCCCACCTGGAGAACAAGGGAATATAGTTCAGGGTTTTGGCAATCAGGCGCCCACCTGGAGAACAAGGGAATACAATTCAAAGTTTTTGCAATCGGGCGCTCACCTGAAGAACAAAGGAATATAGTTCACGTTTTGGCAATCAGGCGCCCACCTGGAGAACAAGGGAATAAAGTTCAAGTTTTGGCAATCAGGCGCCCATCTGAAGAACAAGGGAATACAGTTCAAAGTTTTGGAAATCAGGCGCCCACCTGAGTAACAAGGGAATACAGTTCAAGTTTTTGGTAATCAGGCGTCCACCTGGAAAACAAGGAAATACAATTCAAGTTTTTGGCAATCAGGCACCCACCTGGAGAACAAGGGAATACAATTTAATTTTTGTTTATCAGGCTTCCACCTAGAAAACAGGGAATATAGTTCGAGTTTTTGGCAATCAGGCGCCCACCTAGAGAACAAAGGAATACAATTCAATTTTTGGCAATCAGGCGCCCACTTGGAGAACAAGGGAAGATAGTTCATGTGTTTGGCAATTAGGCGCCCACCTAGAGAATAAAGGAATAAAATTCGAGTTTTTTTCGTAATTAGGCGCCCACCTAGAGAACAAGGGAATACAATTCAAGTTTTTGGTAATCAGACACCCACATGGAGAACAAGGAAATACAGTTCAACTTTTGGCAATCACGAGCAGACCTTGAAAATCAGGGAATATAGTTCATGTTTTGGTAATCAGGCACCCACTTGGAGAACAAGGGAATACAATTTCAAGTTTTTGGTAACTAGGCGCCAACCTGGAGAACAAGGGAATACAATTCAGTTTTAGTAATAAGGCACCCACCTGAAGAATAAGGGAATACAATTCAAGTTTTGGCAATCCGGCACCCACTTGAAGAACAAGGGAATACAATTTAAGTTTTGGCAATCAGGCACCTACCTGGAGAACAAGGGAATACAATTCAAATTTTTGGCAATAAGGCCCCCACCTGGAGAATAAGGGAATACATTTTAAGTTTTAGCAATCAAGAGCCCACCTGCAGAACAAGGGAATACAGTTCGAGTTTTTGACAGTCAGGCGCCCACCTGAAGAATAAGGTAATACAATTCGAGTTTTGACAATCAGGCGCAACCTAGACAACAATGGAATACAATTCGAGTTTTAGTAATCAGGCACCCACGGGGAGAAGAAGGGAATACAATTAATGTTTTTGTAATCAAGCGCCCACCTGGAGAACAAGGGAATACAATCTGAGTTTTGGTAATGAGGTTCCCACCTAGAGAACAAGGGAACACAATTCAAGTTGGCAATCGGACGCCCACCAGGAGAACAAGGGAATATAATTCAAGTTCAGCAATCATGCATCCACCTGCAGAACAAGGGAATATAGTTCAAGGTTTTTTAATCAAGCACCCAGCTGGAGAATAAGGGAATACAATTAAACTTTTTGGCATTCAGACACCCACCTGAAGAACAAGGGAATACAATTCAAGTTTTTGGCAATCAGGCACCCACCTGGAGAACAAGGGAACACAATTCGAGTTCAGTAATCATGCGCCCACCTGGAAAACAAGGGAATACAATTCAAGTTTCTGGCAATCAGGCACCCATCTGGAGAACAAGGGAATACAACTCAAGTTCTTGGCAATCAGGCACCCACCTGGAGAACAAGGGAACATAATTTGAGTTCAGCAATCAAGCATCCACTAAGATAAAGGGAGACATAGCGACAAGGCAACAAGGAGCTTCACAGGAAGAAATACAAGTCAACGAGGCAACAAGGATCAAGAGCAAGTTTGAAGACATAAATAGGTTCTTTTGTAATCCATAGGTCATAGCCTTGTTAGGATTTATGCCTGTCACTAGAGGGAGGGGGGGTGAATAGTGCGGCACAAGAATATTGATAAATATTGCGGAATTAAAATTGCAGGAATAAAACAAATTCGGTAATTAAAATAGCAAGGAAAGAACACTCCGAATTTATCCTGGTTCACCATAACTTGTGGTTAGTCCAGTCCCCGAGAGACTCTCTCGAGATTCCACTAACTCCGTTAAGCTTTCGGGTGCCTAACAAACCGTTACACTTGCTCGTAGATGTACACTCTACAAGACTTCAACTTCCTCGAGGATACCGCACCTCAAGACTTCAACCTTGCTCGTGGATATCGCACCACAAGACTTCACACACTAAGACTTAGGGTACTTAGCGAACCCAACAAGCAATGAGAAGATATGTTCTTCTCAAACACCTTTCTCTTTTACAACAAGAACTCTCTCAAAAGAGTAGATAAAGAGATACAAATTTAGCTCTATGAACAACTCAAAGTTGTCTCTCAAATGGCTCAACAAAAGCTCTAAAATGATGCTCAAATAATGTCAATATGTATATCAATATTGGGAGGTGTTGTGTTTTTAAAATCAGCTCAAAAGACCTCTTTTTATAGGTGAAAAATGGTGTATGTCCGTCGCTTAATTGGCAATCAATCATGCTGATTTTGTGCCCAGATAATCGATTATTCACAATCTGATAATCGATTATTCTCCAACGTTCAGAAAATCAGAAGCTGATTTTCTGGTGAATAATCGATTATCTGATACGGCATAATAAATTATTCTGAGGCAGTGTTCAAACGCTGGCAACGGTTATAACATAATCGATTATGCACTTTGTATAATCGATTATCCTGTGGCAGTGTTCAAACACTTTGGCCACTGTTATAACATAATCGATTATGCACTTTGTATAATCGATTATTCTGAGGCAGATTTGAAAACTTACTTTTAAAAACCATTTTGGTTAAGATGAAAACTTTAACATCATTTTGTTTGAAGTATTTAAAATATGTTTATGATAAATATGATTTAATAAAATATGTTTATGATAAATATGATTTAATAAAATATGTTTATGATAAATATGATTTAATAAAATATGTTTATGCATATTTATGATGACCTATGTTGAGCCAAAAGACGAGATAACTTAAGCGTTGCTCTTACATTTGTTCTACCTAACAACCTACGCCTTGGGTCTTCGGTCTTGAACATTTGAGCTCGTCTTTGGCTTTTCCATTGCAATCCGTTCATCAATATGCTTCTCGGTATTCAAGCTTGATTGTTTGTCATATAATATCGTTGTTTGACACTTGACTACATTGTTTGTCATTCATCAAAACCTATACCTGAAAATCATGCTCATACAACCAAAGCGCACGTATCATAGATAGAGTGATTTTCTACAATTTCCCCCTTTTTGATAATGACAAACAACAAGAGATATGCATATCGAATTCTCGAATTCCCCCTAACTTCATGCTATATCTCAACATAAAATTCATGCAAACAATTCAATATAATTCCCCCTTAATTAAAGCATACTAGAATGTGAGACATTCCCCCTTATTCGATGCATGTCGCCTAAATTCTTCCCCCTTTTGGCATTAGCAAAAAGGGTATACCAATTGTTATTAAAACTATTGACGATACCAATTGTTGTTAAAAAAAATCATATCAATATCAAATATTCATCAAAACATGAATCAATCATTTAACATAAAAATAATTGATGCCAATTTGTTATTCAAAATAACACTTATCAAAACATGAATCAATAATTAAAATCAATTGTTAGCACATATCAACTATTACGTTTTTATCAAGAATACGATAACTAACCGACGTTCCCCCTTGATGCAGTAAGGTTTCGTGCTTGGTGCATCTACTACAATATCGTAGTCTTCAAGCACACCTGCAAACGTACCTAAAAATAGGTTTTCGGTACCCAACTTCTTTTGGGTCCTTGGGGGTTAGGCAAATAATAATCATAATCAAAATATGAATCTCTCCGTTTAGCAAAACATACGGGTGCAATGTGTCCTACCCGGTTACAATAATGACATATGACATTAGGATTGTGCATGTGTCTAGGTTGAGCCAAATGTGTTCTAGATGATCTAAAGTTGTTATTCCTAGAAGCGTTGAAATTCCTAGAGTCATTTCTAGGTGGTCTAAAATTATTCATTCTAGATTCATTAATAAAATTCCTAGAATTGTGTCTAGGTGGTCTAAAATGATTAGTTTTAGACTTATTAACAAAAATCCTAGAGTCGTTTCTAGGCGGTTTAACCTTATTTCTATCGTCCTTTCTAATTACCTCACTTGTTCTAGAATCATTTACACTACATTTTTCTAGTGTATTTCTAAGTTCTACGTTCTCCATTTTTAAAGAATTACAAGAAGAACAATTTGAACTTTGAACAATTAAAGAGGCTTCATTCATCTCCTTGATTTTATTTTTGAGATCGACATTGTCATTTTCCAAAAATCTATTTTCTTCTTCTAAAACTTTGATTTTATTTTTAAGAAAAGTAATGTCATTTTCTAAAAGATCATTTTCTTCACAAGTCAATTTTTCAAAATCTTTTTCTTTTAAAGAAGGTTGTTTTTCAAAATCTTTTTCTTGCAAAGAAAGTGTTTTCTCAAAATCTTTTTCTTGCAAAGAAAGTGTTTTCCCAAAATCTTTTTCTTGCAAAGAAAGTGTTTTCTTCAATTCTTTTATGGTTTTTGAAGCTTCAACAAATTCACTATATAATTCATCATAAGCATTTTGCAATTCTTCTAACGAGTAGGAGTTAGAAATACTTACCTCTTCTTCTTCGTTGGCCATGAGGCATAATGCGGCAGTTTCATCGCCCGAGCTGTCCGAATCCCATGTTACGCGCCGATAGTGTTTCTTCTTTTTCTTGTCCTTTGATTTTGGACAATGTGATTTGGTGTGGCCAATTTTTCCGCACTTTTGACATGAAGGATTTGGTTCTTCCTTCCTTGTTTCCTTCTTCATAAACTTACAAAACTTTTCAATTATATCATTGGAAATAATATCATTACCGCTTTCCGAATCACTTACCTCTACTCTTTTAGACGATGAGGCTTTGAAGGCAATATTCGAACCTTTACTTCTAAGATAAGGATTAAGAATTGTGCTTTCATAAGTTTCGAGGTTACCTCTTAGTCCATCGATTGTGATATCCGTGAATCCTATAGGTTCTTGGATGGCATTGGCTTTGGAACGCCATTCGAGAGTGAGACTCCGTAGGACTTTTCGAACAAGATTTTTGTTCGTGTAGGCTTTCTCGAGAGCATGAAGATCGTTGACGATTCTTGAAAATCGTTCGAACATAATGCCAATGGGTTCATTCTCCCTCATTCTAAAAATTTCATATTCATGTGTTAGAAAATCAATTTTAGATTCTCGGACTTGAGACGTACCTTCGTAAGTGATCTCGAGTTTATCCCACATTTCCTTTGCGGTTGTGCAACAAGAGATTTTCCGATAGTCGTCCGGATTCACCGCACAAAATAGTAAGTTGACGGCCGTTGCGTTTCTTTCAATTTTCTTGATGTCCTCGGCATCATATTCATTTTCCTCCTTTGGAACCATGATTTCCCCAACTTTCTTTGTTGGCATTTGTTCACCTTTCTTGATGATTTGCCATAATCGAAAGCTGTGTGATTGGATGAATATTCTCATCCGCTCTTTCCAGTATGTATAATTTCTTCCATCAAAGAATGGAGGCCTCTCGGTGGAGTGTCCTTCGCTCATTATTCCTGCGTTCAATATTCTCAAAAAAAATATATATTGCTCTCAACCGGTTAAGGCTTTCAGAGAGTTAGGCTCTGATACCAATTGTTAGGATTTATGCCCGTCACTAGAGGGGGGAGGGGGTAAATAGTGCGGCACAAGAATATTGATAAATATTGCGGAATTAAAATTGCAGGAATAAAATAAATTCGGTAATTAAAATAGCAAGGACGAACACACCGAATTTATCCTGGTTCACCACAACTTGTGGTTAGTCCAGTCCCCGAGAGACTCTCTTGAGATTCCACTAACTCCGTTAAGCATTAGGGTGCCTAACAAACCGTTACACTTGCTCGTAGATGTACACTCTACAAGACTTCAACTTGCTCGAGGATACCGCACCTCAAGACTTCAACCTTGCTCGTGGATACCACACCACAAGACTTCACACACTAAGACTTAGGGTACTTAGCGAACCCGACAATCAATGAGAAGATATGTTCTTCTCAAACACCTTTCTCTTTTACAACAAGAACTCTCTCAAAAGAGTAGATAAAGAGATACAAATTTAGCTCTATGAACTGTTAGAAAATACGCTTAACGCTAGAGGGGGGGGGGGTGAATAGCGTTATAATAAAATTTAGTGTAATCTTGCGAAAATTAAAATTTGCAGGAAATAAATAAGTGCGTTAAATAAACAAAAAGGAAAGAACGCACCGATATATTCTGGTTCACCACAACAAGTGGCTAGTCCAGTCCCCGAGAGACTCTCTCGAGATTTTCCACTAACTTGTTAAGCTTACGGGTGCTCAACAAACCTTTACAACTTAAGGACACAAGCCTTAACACCTTTGCTCGAAGATACAACACTCCAAGACTTCAACCAAGGAAACACATGTTCCTTACAACAAGAGAATCACAATTCTCTTACAAGTGTATAAAACACTAAACACTCAAACAAAATACTCCTTTATGAGTAGGTATGAGTAAAAGAAGTAAGCTCTAGATCACAACAACTTTGGACAAGAATATGGCTCTCAAAAGCTTTATGAAATTGAATATAAAATGATAAACAAAAGTATGCAAGCTTATAGCAATGTAATGATCAGTTGTAGTATATTGTTGTGTTTAAAACACTGAAATGAAGCTGTATTTATAGTTAAAAAACTTGGCATTACCATTGCCTAATTGCCAATTAGGAGTTGTTGATTTTACTCACTGACAATCGATTGTCAAACCCCAACAATCGATTGTCTGCCAGTCAGATCAAAATTCAATCCCAGATTTTACGCTTGATAATCGATTACTTACAATCCATAATCGATTACTGGCAACGTTCAAAAAATCCTTTCCAGATTTTACCACAAACAATCGATTGTCCAGAATCAACAATCGATTACTCAGCAACGTTCAAAAAATCTTTTCCAGATTTTAATCAAAACAATCGATTATACCAAATCAATAATCGATTACCTGACGGTATTTGAAAACTTTATAACAACGGTCAGCTTCACAATCGATTGCACAAAGTCAACAATCGATTACTTATCAGTTTTTGAAAATCATTTTAGACACTGCCTCTTGAGAATCGATTGTTATATACTCACAATCGATTATTTAATAGTTTTGAAAAAGACTGGAAGTCACTGCCTCAACACAATCGATTGTCATAAGTTCACAATCGATTATTTTGTGACTTTGAAAAATCTGAAGGACACTGTCTCTTCACAATCGATTGTCATTAGCTCCACAATCGATTATTCTGAGTTTTGAAAAACTTTGATGGACACTGCCTCATCACAATCGATTGTCATTTGTTCACAATCGATTGTCATGCAGGTTTGAAAAACCTGATGCTCACTGTCTTACTCACAATCGATTGTCATTAGTTCAAAATCGATTGTCGTGCAGTCTTGGCTTAAAACAATCGATTATCATAAGTACATAATTGATTATCTTAGTCCAGATTTTTAAGGCATGTCTAAAAATTATTTTGACTACTGTAAATATGCATGATTTAAAATCATTTGACGTTAAATTAAATATGCATGATTTTGGAAAATAGTTTTATGAGAGAAGCCATGTTACGAGTCAAGTTGTAGGATTAAGATCACAAATAAGAATGACTCAATTAAACTTATAAAACTTTGTCTTGAGCTTGAATCTCGTTGTATATCAATTGTGCGCTTGTTTCTTGAACTTCGTCATATATCAATTTTCGCTTCGTTTGTCATTCATCAAAACCTACACAAAAGAACACACGTTTTAGTATATTGCATTGAGAACGTGTTTCCAATAATTTCCCCCTTTTTGATAATGGCAAACATTAAGCGGGATATGCAAGACAAGCAATTTATATTGACGATTCAAGACAAGTATATACATGTAACAAGTATGCAATTTGTTCCCCCTCAATTTGAGAATTTTCTCTCAATTTAAGCTTATAAATACTGAGAGTGCATACCCGTTATCTTCCCCCTTTTGCCATTAGCAAAAATAATAATAAGATGCCAAAGATGAAATAAACCTTGTTTATTTATTGGAAAGAAGGCGTGATTATTTAAAGAGAGTATAATAGCTCAAATGATAGCATTACAATCGATTATTGATACGAGATAATCGATTATTAGATGACAGAAACAGATTTTTCTGAAGAAGACTCGATTCTTGCGCATCATGCTTTATAATTCCCCCTACTTTTAGGGCGATACCTGCAAAAAAGGATTAGACGTCTCCGACGCTCAAGTTAGAAATCATGTAACAAAAAAACCAATGCATGACTTAGATCAACGTGGAGTCAAGAATCCCGAGTTCACTGCGAATTCGGAAGAAGGACTCTTTCTCTAAAGGCTTTGTAAAGATGTCTGCCAATTGGTTTTTGGTTTCAACAAATTCAATTTTGACATCGCCTTTGAGAACGTGATCTCTAATAAAATGATGTCTATTTTCAATGTGTTTCGTTCGCGAATGAAGAACGGGGTTCTTCGTCAAGCATATGGCACTAGTATTATCACATCTAAGAGGGATATGATCAAGACTTAGGCCATAGTCCAAGAGTTGTTGTTTCATCCATAGGATTTGAGCGCAACAACTCCCCGCGGCTGCATATTCAGCCTCGGTTGTGGACAACGCAACACTTACTTGTTTCTTGCTAAACCAAGAAACGAGAGAGCTACCGAGCAAATGGCAAGTGCCACTAGTGCTCTTGCGGTCCAATTTGCATCCAGCAAAATCGGAATCGGAGTAGCCAACAAGTTGGCATGAAGAGCCTTTGGGGTACCATAGACCCACATTTGTAGTACCAACAAGATACCTTAAAATCCGTTTTACCGCAGTAAGGTGAGACTCCTTCGGACACGATTGATAACGAGCGCATAAGCACACGCTAAACATGATGTCCGGATGACTAGCAGTAAGATAAAGAAGAGATCCAATCATACCTCGATACTTTTTGGTGTCGACTTCCTTACCTTTCTCATCTTTGTCTAGAGGATCGGATGTGCTTATGGGAGTTGCCATTTCTTTTGCATTGTTCATCTCAAATCGTTTCAGCAATTCTTTGCAATATTTGGTTTGACAAATGAATGTACCTTCTTTCATTTGCTTTACTTGTAATCCCAAAAAGAATGTTAACTCACCCATCATAGACATCTCAAATTCGCTTGTCATTAAATCGGAAAATTCCTTGCATAAAACATTGTTAGTAGCACCAAATATAATATCATCTACATATATTTGACCTAACAAAATATCATTGTTTTTATGCTTAACAAAGAGAGTTGTGTCAACTTTCCCCCTAATGAAATCATTTTCCAAAAGAAACTTACTCAATCTTTCATACCAAGCTCGGGGAGCTTGTTTTAAACCATAAAGACCTTTTTGAGTTTGAAAACATGATCGGGAGATTTAAAATCTTCAAAACCGGGGGGTTGTTCAACATAAACTTCTTCTTAAATAAAACCGTTTAGAAAAGCACTTTTCACATCCATTTGATATAAATTGAAATTCATAGAAGAGGCAAATGCAAGTAATAAGCGAATAGCTTCTAATCTAGCTACGGGAGCATATGTTTCTTCATAGTCAATGCCTTCTTCTTGATTATAGCCTTTTGCTACAAGCCTAGCTTCGTTTCTAGTGATTATACCATTTTCATCTAGTGTATTGCGAAAAACCCATTTCGTACCAATTATGGTATGACCTTCGGGTCTTGGCACCAAATCCCAAACGTCATTGCGTTCGAATTGGTTAAGCTCCTCTTGCATTGCCAAGGTCCAAAATTCATCCCCAATTGCTTCTGAGATGGTTTTGGGTTCAATTTGAGAAACAAAAGCAATAACTTCTAAGGTATTTTTGAGAGAGTTTCGGGTACTTACCTTGTCTCCAACGTTGCCAATTACCTGTTCAAGAGGGTGATCTTTGATCGTCCTCCACTCATTTGGCACTTTTGTTTCTTTTTCCAATTGTGGCGCTTCTTCCGTTGGTTGTTCCTCAGTTTCATCTTTATTTTCCTTGGGTGGTCCTCTTGTATTTTGTCTTTCAAGCTATCTAAGATACCTGCAAGATCAAAACCGGAATCCTTTCTCGCCAAGCGAGCATTATTTTCGGAAAATACAACATGAGGGGATTCCTCCACAATTTGGGTTCTTTTATTAAAGACCCTATATGCTTTACTATGTGAGGAATATCCAATGAAAATACCTTCATCCGACTTAGCATCAAATTTACCCAATTGGTCTTTGCCATTGTTATGAACAAAACATTTGCAACCAAAAACTCTAAAATGGGAAATATTTGGTTTTCTTACCTTATAAAGTTCATAGGGGGTTTTCATGAGTATCGGCCGAATTACTACTCTATTTAGAACATAGCAAGCGGTACTCACGGCGTCCGCCCAAAAATGTTTGGGTATCTTAGCTTCGTCGAGCATGGTTCTAGCCATCTCTTCGAGACACCTATTTTTCCTTTCCACCACCCAATTTTGTTGTGGTGTACGTGGAGCGGAAAAGGTATGCTCGATTCCGAGTTCATCACAAAAGTCCGCAAAGAGATTGTGATCAAACTCTCCCCCATGATCACTTCTAATTGAAGTGACGGTTGTTTCTCTCTCATTTTGAACACGCTTAAGAAAATATTTAAAATTTTGAAAAGCATCACTTTTATTGGCAAGAAATAAAGTCCAAGTAAATCTCGAGTAATCATCAACAATCACAAAAGCATATTTATTTCTTCCTAGACTTTCAATGCGAGAGGGACCAAATAAATCCATATGAAGCAATTGCAATGGTCTAGAAGTTGAAACAATGTTTTTAGATTTGAAAGATGCTTTTGTTTGCTTCCCCTTTTGACACGAGTCACAAATAGAGTCATTTTCAAATTTTAAACTGGGAAGACCAACAACTAAGTTTTGAGAAATCAATTTGTTCAAAAGATGCATATTGATATGTGCTACTCTACGATGCCATAGCCAAGTATCATCCTCTTTACTCATTAGACAATCAACATAATCGGCCGAGGAATTAGCAAGATCAACCATATAAATATTATCCACTCTAAAACCACGAAGTATGATTTTGAAATCACTACGTCTAAATACTAGGCATTCATCCGAATCAAATAGAGCAAGATTTCCCTTGTCACACAATTGGCTTATGCTCAAGAGATTATGATTTAATCCTTTGACAAGTAATATATGCTTAATAGAGGAATTTTCATCCTTACCGACCGAGCCGATGCCGATGATCTTTCCTTTATTGTTATCACCGAAGATAACACTTCCTCCTTCTTTGTGCTCTAATTGAAGGAATTTGGATTCATCTCCCGTCATATGCTTGGAGCATCCACTATCAAGGTACCATAGTACACTTGATCCCTTCAAGCACACCTACAAAACAAATTAATGTTCTTTAGGTACCCATGCCATCTTGGGTCCTTGGGGGTTAGTCATATTATAATGATGCGATTGAGTAATATGTCTATGACGTGTAAAGCATGCAGGAGCAATATGACCAATGCGTCTACAATAATGACAAGTCACATTTGGGTTATGCATCCTTCTAGGTTCATAGTAACTAGACGGATGAAAATTTCTTACTCTATTTTGAACACTATGACTATTTCGCATTTCATGAGAATTATTTCTCCTACTATGAGCTCTAGGATGGGCAGCATTTCTAGAGTGATTGTTTCTCGGTTGAAGGCCATTTCTAGGTCTTCTCAAAGGTTCAACATTTGGCCTAAAATATGCATCATTTCTAGGGTAACTATTTCTAGGTGGTAAGTCATTTCTAGGTCTCCTAAAATGTTCAACAAAGTCTAGCATGCATATTGGTTCTAGGATTGCTATTTCTAGGATAAGCATTTGTTTTATTAGTCCTAGGTTGAGCCTTAGGTGGTTGGGGTTTGGCTTCAACCTTTTCTTTAACCTCATTCTTAAATCTTATGCCATGCTTGGTTGATTTCAATTTTACAAGGACCTCATTCAAATTCTTGTGGGAAGAATTAAACTTATCTAAGGTACATTTGAGTCTATCTACCTCATTTTTGAGATGCAAGCAAGAAGAACAACTTTTAGTAGAACTTTCGGGCTTATCGCTGCTTCTTTTTCCAAAAAACTTGTTTTCCTCTTTCAGCTTTTCATTTTCTAAAACCAGTTTTTCTACATCCTTTTCTTTCAAAGAAAGCTGTTTTTGAAAATCCTTTTCTTTTAATGAAGCATTTTCTTTTATGCCCTTAACAGTATTTGAAGCCTTAATAAACTCAGCATATAATTCATCAAAATTAGTTCGCATTTCTTCAAGAGTAAAGAAGTTTTTAGACGAAATTTGACATACCTCATCTTTGTTGTCTTCTTGTGCCATAAGGCAAAGATTTGCTGCTTCGTCTTCTTCTCCTTCGCTTGACTCATCTCCGGAATCGCCTCCCCAAGAAATGTATGCACGTTGCTTTTTAAAAGGTTTCTTCTCCTTTTTGATGTTTGGGCAATTTGATTTGATGTGCCCGGTTTCACCACATTCATAGCACTTGATTTGTTCGCCTTGCTTTTTGCCCTTGCGTTCATACTCCTTGCGCATGAACTTTTGAAATCTTTTGATAACGAGTCCAAATTCGTTGTCTCCTTCCTCATCAATTTGCGGTTGGCTTGTGCTCGCCTTTAGAGCTATTCTTTGCCTCCTTTGATCATCAACAAAAGGGTTAAGAATAGTAGATTCATAGGTCTTAAGGTTACCACTTAGTGCGTCGATGGTGACGTTTGAAACGCCAATGGATTCTTGAATTGCATCGGCCTTTGATCTCCATGCCGGTGTGAGACTTCTAAGAATTTTTTGCACGAGCTCTCTATCCGTGAATGTTTTCTTGAGAGCATGTAGGTCATTTACGATTATTGAAAATTGCTCAAACATTTCGTCCACCTTTTCACCTTCCTTCATGTGAAATAATTCATAAGAATGGGTTAGGAAATCAATTTTTGCTTCCCTTACCTGGTCCGTACCTTCGTACGTAACTTCTAGTTTGTCCCACATCTCCTTTGCCGTTGTGCAACACGATATTTTCCTGTAATCGTCAGCATTAACAGCACAATATAATAAATTAATTGCTTTAGCATTATTTTGAACCTTTCGGATGTCATCCGCGTCATACTCATCCTCGGACTTGGGAACCCATTCGTTTTCCACCTTCTTTGTTGGAATTTGGTTTCCCTTTATTATCACCTTCCAAAGGTGAAAGCTATTGGACTGAACGAAGATCTTCATCCTCTCCTTCCAGTACGTGTAATTTGTACCGTTGAATAGAGGTGGTCGTGTGGAGCACTATCCTTCATCAATTCCTGCAAAAGAATCACGAGTAGAAGCCATGGATGGTTCTCTCAAACTGTTAAGTTTTCAGAGAGTTGGGCTTTGATACCAATTGTTAGAAAATACGCTTAACGCTAGAGGGGGGGGGGGTGAATAGCGTTATAATAAAATTTAGCGTAAACTTGCGGAAATTAAAATTTGCAGGAAATAAATAAGTGCGTTAAATAAACAAAAAGGAAAGAACGCACCGATATATTCTGGTTCACCACAACACGTGGCTAGTCCAGTCCCCGAGAGACTCTCTCGAGATTTTCCACTAACTTGTTAAGCTTACGGGTGCTCAACAAACCTTTACAACTTAAGGACACAAGCCTTAACACCTTTGCTCGGAGATACAACACTCCAAGACTTCAACCAAGGAAACACAAGTTCCTTACAACAAGAGAATCACAATTCTCTTACAAGTGTATAAAACACTAAACACTCAAACAAAATACTCCTTTATGAGTAGGTATGAGTAAAAGAAGTAAGCTCTAGATCACAACAACTTTGGACAAGAATATGGCTCTCAAAAGCTTTATGAAATTGAATATAAAATGATAAACAAAAGTATGCAAGCTTATAGCAATATAATGATCAGTTGTAGTATATTGTTGTGTTTAAAACACTGCAATGAAGCTGTATTTATAGTTGAAAAACTTGGCATTACCCTTGCCTAATTGCCAATTAAGAGTTGCTGATTTTACTCACTGACAATCGATTGTCAAACCCCAAAAATCGATTGTCTGCCAGTCAGATCAAAATTCAATCCCAGATTTTACGCTTGATAATCGATTACTTACAATCCATAATCGATTACTAGCAATGTTCAAAAAATCCTTTCCAGATATTACCACAAACAATCGATTGTCCAGAATCAACAATTGATTACTCAGCAACGTTCAAAAAATCTTTTCCGGATTTTAATCAAAACAATCGATTATACCAAATCAATAATCGATTACCCAATAACGTTCAAAAAATCTTTTCCGAATTTTAGTCACAACAATCGATTGTACAGAATCAATAATCGATTACCTGACGGTATTTGAAAACTTTACAACAACGGTCAGCTTCACAATCGATTGCACAAAGTCAACAATCGATTACTTATCAGTTTTTGGAAATCATTTTAGACACTGCCTCTTGACAATCGATTGTTATATACTCACAATCGATTATTTAATAGTTTTGAAAAAGACTGGAAGTCACTGCCTCAACACAATCGATTGTCATAAGTTCACAATCGATTATTTTGTGACTTTGAAAAATCTGAAGGACACTGTCTCTTCACAATCGATTGTCATTAGCTCCACAATCGATTATTCTGAGTTTTGAAAAACATTGATGGACACTGCCTCATCACAATCGATTGTCATTTGTTCACAATCGATTATCATGCAGGTTTGAAAAACCTGATGCTCACTGTCTTACTCACAATCGATTGTCATTAGTTCACAATCGATTGTCGTGCAGTCTTGGCTTAATACAATCGATTATCATAAGTACATAATCGATTATCTTAGTCCAAATATTTAAGGCATGTCTAAAAATTATTTTGACTACTGTAAATATGCATGATTTAAAATCATTTGACGTTAAATTAAATATGCATGATTTTGGAAAATAGTTTTATGAGAGAAGCCATGTTAATAGTCAAGTTGTAGGATCAAGATCACAAATAAGAATGACTCAATTAAACTTATAAAACGTTGTCTTGAGCTTGAATCTCGTTGTATATCAATTGTGCGCTTGTTTCTTGAACTTCGTCATATATCAATTTTTGCTTCGTTTGTCATTCATCAAAACCTACACAAAAGAACACACGTATTAGTATATTGCATTGAGAACGTGTTTCCAACATGAACAACTCAAAGTTGTCTCTCAAATGGCTCAACAAAAGCTCTAAAATGATGCTCAAATAATGTCAATATGTATATCAATATTGGGAGGTGTTGTGTTTTTAAAATCAGCTCAAAAGACCTCTTTTAATAGGTGAAAAATGGTGTATGTCCGTTGCTTAATTGGCAATCAATCATGCTGATTTTGTGCCCAGATAATTGATTATTCACAATCTGATAATCGATTATTCTCCAACGTTCAGAAAATCAGAAGCTGATTTTCTGGTGAATAATCGATTATCTAATACGGCATAATCGATTATTCTGAGGCAGTGTTCAAACTCCTGGCAACGGTTATAACATAATCGATTATGCACTTTGTATAATCGATTATTCTGTGGCAGTGTTCAAACACTTTGGCCACTGTTATAACATAATCGGTTATGCACTTTGTATAATCGATTATTCTGAGGCAGATTTGAAAACTTACTTTTAAAAACCATTTTGGTTAAGATGAAAACTTTAACATCATTTTGTTTGAAGTATTTAAAATATGTTTATGATAAATATGATTCAATAAAATATGTATATGATAAATATGATTTAATAGAATATGTTTATGATAAATATGATTTAATAAAATATGTTTATGCATATTTATGATGACCTATGTTGAGCCAAAAGACGAGATAACTTAAGCGTTGCTCATACATTTGTTCTACCTAACAACCTACGCCTTGGGTCTTCGGTCTTGAACATTTGAGCTCGTCTTTGGCTTTTCCATTGCAATCCGTTCATCAATATGCTTCTCGGCATTCAAGCTTGATTGTTTGTCATATAATATCATTGTTTGACACTTGATTACATTGTTTGTCATTCATCAAAACCTATACCTGAAAATCGTGCTCATACAACCAAAGCGCACATATCATTGATAGAGTGATTTTCTACAAGCTTAGTCTAGCTTCTTTTTATTTTGACATGGTGTAATAAGGGGGTCTAGTAAGCAGTAGCAGCAACAGTGAAACCGCAACTTTATGGTAGTCACAGCTACCAAATACTCTTTAACTACACTAACCTGGTTCCTTTTAGCCAAAGATATGTAGGCAACCTCCAAAGCAGGGTGTGGTCAAGCTATTGAAAATACTTCCCAAGAGTATTCAACGGGCAAAAATCGCTCGTATCCACTCACTTATCTTTGCACGAAAACTCTTCGTGTTTTTGAGCAAAGAGGGGCAGCTGTGAGCACGTAATTTTTTCCCTATATGAATTACTCTTATAAATCCAAAACAAAATAATTTCTTTTAGTGATTTTAATTTTGTGAATTTTTGTGGCATCTTCTGTTAATTGATTGCATTTGTTTGTGCATGTTTATTTTATTTTAGTTAATAGAAAATATAGTGTGTGTATATATATATATATTTGCATTTAGAATTTAATTTTACATATTTTTGATTAATTAGTAATTAAGGTTTTTACAAAAATAGAAAATCAGAAAAATGATTTATTTTTTTGCATCGCTTAATTTTTAGTTTTGAATATTGATAGTTTGGTATTTAATTAGCTGTGTTAATTTTTAATTAGAGTTTAACATGATTTGGTAAGTTAATTTATTTAAAATAGATTTTTATTTTAATTTGAAAAGAAAAGGAGTTTTAAATTTAAAAAGAAAAGAAAAAAAAATAAAAGAATATGGTCCTTTAATAAAAGACCCAATTTGGGCCAAACCCCTCAAGCCCAAAGGAGACCTACCCAAAAACCCCAGAACCGTCCAGAAACTCACCCCATTACTCGGTGCATACCCCCTTAGTAAAACGACATCGTTTCCCATCATTCAATCTCAGTCGTTGAGAATCTTTAATCCAACGGCTTAGAACTAAGGGTCCATAAGTATATAAATGTCCTAAATACCCCCCCCCCCCAGTCTTCATCACTCTCTTATGCCCTCTCAGAGACACACCGAACCCTAGCGCTGCCACCAGTTCACACCGCCTTAGGGTGGCTCCTCCACCTCTAAACGCCACAAAACATACACCCCAAGAACTTCGTTAGTTCCTCTTCCCAAATATCTAACCTGTATCCTTCGAGTCTCACTGATTCGTCTCAAATCTTGATCTGAAGTCATAAACCCTAGCGCCACCACAATTTCTCCAGTGGCGGTGCCTTTTTGTTCGACCCCAAAATAAAACTAGGTGACCACCAAGCCTCCCCCATCCGAAATCCCATGTTGGTTTCCTTCAAATCACTCTTAAAACCCTCGAATTTTGAATCTAGTCTAACCCTGAATATATGAATCTTCCCAATTTAAGCGTTCATCGAGGTTTTGGGTTCGTTCTGAGGCTATTATGTGTTTTTAGTGAAAAAGCACCTGATTAACCTTAGATTGAATCAACTCTTGGAAGATCGAAGGTCTTCGCTGGTTTCTGTCCTATCATCTCGTTAGGTACTTCTCTTGTCCTATTATCGTTAAGTTAATTTTGTTTTATTCTTTCTTCTTCTGTCTCATCCGTTCTCTGTTTCTTCTTCTTCTTTGGGTCCTTGTGATTGTTTGTTTTGGAGTTAATTGGTCAATGCATGATTCGCTAGTTAGAGTAGTTATGTTGTTGCTGTAATTCGTTCATTTTTGGGTTTGAGCTTCTGCGATTTGTGATTTGTTTTGGTCCAGTTTTATCTTTTTAAAAAAAACAAAAGGTGCTAAGCCTTGTCAGAATTTAATTTGGGCTCATGAAGTTTGATTTGAGTCCAGAAAGAAACTGAGGTTGGGTCTTGGCCAAACATATCAACCTAGATTAATTGGACCAAGTTTTTATTTGGTAGGGAGGGTAACTAAACGAGGGTGCATGGGTAATTAAGGGTAGTTTAGGTATTTGTTTGAGGGAATCTTATAGTAACTTATATGGAAACTTCTAGCAGGGATCTACTACTAAAATTTCATCCTATGACTTGGTTAGCAAGTCATAAAATGAGGGACTATAGGGCAAACACAAAATCTGAAGGTTACCCAAGTGTTTAGCCTATAAAAGACAGGTAAAAAACCTAAGCTAGGGGACCTAGAGGGAAATATTCTGAAATTGCCAGGAATTCCATTGGGTTCACTGTTTCATTGAGTGGTTCTGGGTGAATTTTCGGAGGTTTTCAACTCCTGAAATGAATGTTGATTCTGTTAGGAGCTGAATTTCAAGCAAATGCAAAATTACAAAAGATCTTACTGTTTCATTAAGTTTCAGTGACTTTTAGATTCCTTTTCAACTTCTGAAATTATTTTACTTCATTCGAGTGGGAAAGGTTTTGATCTTAGTCATCAAAAGCTCGTTGTAAGTTCTGCTGGGCCATGATTTATTTGATTTTATCACTTAGAGCTGGTTATATCTTAATCCTGGAAGTTTGATCTGTTTTGGCTGTTGGTTGGACACTGGCTTTTGCTGTTGATTGCCGATACTTCATTTTTACTTTGGTTTTCAAATTTCAGGTACATGCCTTTGAATTATGATGATTGTAGGTTTCATAATGAAGAGGAAATGAGAGTTTGACGCATGGAATCAAATCTGTGTTGTTCTTTTACTTTCTTCATGATGTTTAGGTGCTTAGTCAGTTAATTTAATGTGATTAGATTTTTTCAGTTGGATGAGCTAGGTTACTATGTTATAATTGACTCATAAACTGTTGAGGAAAAATATTGATCAAGCATGGATCAGGGGTTAAGTATGTGTTATATTAACTAAATGTATGGTATTATGGGACTGTTAAAGTGCTGCAATAATAAACATTATTTGACCATTTGAATTTTAATTTTGATCTTGGTTGAAATAGGTGTGCTTGGTCAGTGATGATTTTTGTTGAAATAATTGTAAGATTCAGTTTTATGTGCTTGAATTTAGAGAACGAGCAATTCAAAGATGAAAGTGATTATATGGTTAGTGTGTTGTACAGGGATTTATCCCTGTGGGAGGAATGATTGTTATATGAATGGATCATATTTTAGATAACTTGCCGTTATATTAGTTTCTTCAGTGGTCACTACTTGAAGGTCCATTTTGATGTTTATTTAATGGTAAGATTACAGAGATTTTGGCTCTCTTGGGTAGATGAACCCACTTGTTTGCTATAATGAGCCCTGTAGGGATTCAATCTTGAAGCCCTATATTCCCAGCCTTATACATGAGAGTTTTGATGTTTCTTTGGGCCAAGACCTTAAGTCTGCTAATAGAAGGTTGTGCATTCTCTTTTGGGCTTGCGTTTCAGCCCAGTTGCCCTTTCTCTTTAGCATAGGAGTCTGTCGCTTAGCACTTGGGCCAATGAAAAGCTTAGGCCCAAAACCCTGAAGAAAATTTGAAAACAAGACTGGTAGTTAAAAGAAGGAATAGATGCTCTTTAGTCGCAGGCCCAATTTTTCTTGAAAGGCATCTACTCTTTCCCTCAGAGGTGTATTTTGCTAGTTTACACCACAATTTGGTCTTAGCTTGTGATGATTGGATAGTTGAGTCCCTCGTCCATTAACTAAGGTGAGTCGTATCAGTGATAAATACCTACGTCCTTTCAAAATTTAGTTTAATTCCCCTTTATAATTATAACCGAGGTGTGCCGCGCCCAAGAAAATATAATAACTATGGCGTGACCGTCATTTTAATTAATTTTAACTCAGCCTTAGAACTCGAGGCATGTCATTTAGCAAATCCCATGGCCCTCGCAAATTTAAGAAAATGCATAATTGCTTTAGGCGCGTTAGTTAAAAATCTACTTTCCTAAACTTGGGTGTGCATTTGTGTGACCCAAATCCAAATCCCAATGTTGTTATAATATGTCGAAGACCGTGGGTGCATTTATGTGACGTGGTTTAAGACGTGTTTTAATGACGTTGCAAAATTTCTAAAATAAATAAAGCGGTTAAAGTTAAAATTTGCACATAGGTTAAAATGTATTAAAATCGGATAATTAAGCCGAATATAATAGTTGAGTGACCTTGCTAGAACCACAGAACTTGGAAATGCCTAACGCCTTATCCCAGGTTAACAGGATTCCTTACTTGGATTTCTGGCTCGCAACTGTAATACAGAGTCAACCCTTTCCTCCATTCAGGATTTAAATCTGTGACTTGGGACACCATTAATTATCCCAAATGGCAACTCTGAATCTTATAATAATAAATTCTGTTCCGATTGTCACTTAAATTGGAAAAAACTCCCTTTTCAACGCCTTTCGCGAGGTGTAGTGTAAAAAAGGAGGTGTGACAATAGAATGATGTGCAGAGTGCATGAACTAACCTTTTCGGAGGGGAATAATAAAAATAGAAATAACCAAGTTAGTGAGGAGCATAAAGAGTATTGCAGTATTTTAACACATAGTGCAGGAATATAAATTGGTTTCTAACTTAGGGGCCTATTTATGCCTGAGGTGGGCCTAGCGACAAATTCATTTGGAGAACTGAGGATGACCTCATTTTATTGATAAAAAGTGGACGAATTCCAAATTTACACTAAATAAATAGGAAATAAAAAGTCGTTAATGGCCCTTGACCTTATTACATTTTATAAAGAGGAAAGATAAACTCCTATCTATTTGGTCCCAAAAGAACCTTCCCCAGATTTGGCATCCTTGGCTCTGTTGAACAAATTTCCCAACTCACGAAGTCCCAGCAATAGGTAGGCCCTGGCTAGATGTCTGCCTTCGGTTCATTTAGCATTTTGGCAGTATTCGACCCTTCTTGAGAAACTTTCTCTCCAACTCCACTATGCCTCTCTCCAAGGATCTCAGTCATTTGTTGGCACTGACAACCATGTCCGTCGAATCATCAATTAGCTTCTGATTGGACTTTTGTATCTCGCGGTGCTCGCTTTTGTACTCGCAGATCCTTTTGCGCAGTTGGTTGTATTTGACCTGTGTCTCGGCCCTTTCATCTATAATCCTGTGACCACAAGCAAACCCTGGCTAGCCCAAACCATCATGATTGTCTTCCAACCAACTTGAGTAGAAAGTAGCGCAACCAGCATGGTACCTATCCAGTTCAATAGTATCTCTCCCTATTATGTTCTTGCAGTTACACATATGTTGAGCTTGGCACTTGCAAGGACTATCATCATTTTGGAAGTCAACCAGGAAATGACTCATCTTGTTAGGTATAACCTGCTTCTTACCAACTTGTCTCATAACTCGGAGAGTTGCGTACGGATAGGTTCCTCAGAGACCAATCAACATTAGGAAAGGTGAATTTCGGGATCGGGCGATGAACTCCTCGATCGGAAACCACCCAACATCTACTGGACTAGTTCTTCAGTTAGATTGTCAAATAGCTCTACCCATACTTTGGCATCTTTTGGCTGAGCGAACATATTGGGTATGTAATTCATTTGCTTCGGATGATGGAAAGCGATGTGATCATCCCAGTCCCTTCGCTGAATCCCTTATCGGTATTCACCCCTTTGGAGATGCTCCATGAGCCAAAGTTAGAGTAATAAATTGTAGCCTTCAAAGTGTTTCGCTCATTGTTGACACTTCTCCAAGGCTTTATATATGTCGGCAATGATCATGGGCACGATACCGAATGGGTGCACACCAATCCTTTCCATTAATGTCTTAGTTACCATGGCTAATCTGGTGTGGATTCTTTCTTTCTTCATTAGAAACATGATCAACCCCAAGAAACAAAACATGAATATGAAGACCCTTCAATGGATGTGGCCCAGGGATGTGATGGCAAACTCGTCAGGGTAGGTACATTAGGATTTGTTGTGACAGTACCTTCCATAAAAATAATCAAAATCTATGTAGGATTTTTCAGACATGTCATTTCTGGATTCTTCTTTAAACCCATTATTTTGAAGAAACCCTTGCCTTTACGGTTCTCAAGCATTAGCAGACCTGGAGTTTCTTAGACTAGACCGTCCAATCCTCCTACCTCCTCTAGCAAAGGTGTCATTTCAATGTCCCCAAAGTGGAATACAACCCTTTCACAATCCCAAAAAAGTGAGGCAACTTCTATGATCTTGTTGTTAGGTTGGATCTCCATAAGGGATGGCAGATTTCCCATATATTTTCGGACGAGAGTTTAATCACTAGAGTGAAGAACTTTCAACCAGCTTAGAAGTCTTGGGTGGATCTTGGTGACCATGCCGAATCTAGGGACTTCGTGCCTCATATTTCTGCAAGGCAAATAAGGTTAGGCCCTTACCCCTACTAGAGTCGACTATTTAGAACGAACAATTAGCATAAAGCATTTAGTTCTCCAAATAAATGCGCAGAATGTGGTGATATTCGTTTGGGTTTAGAAAACCCAATGGAATTTGGATAAGGCTATCTTAAAGGATCATTATGTGGACAACATAACTGAACCGACGGGATTTGACCATGATGCATGCACAATTTGAACAGATTATGGTTTTTATAGGGTTTTAGACTCGTACCCTTGAGCGGACAACTCAAAGGGGAAGACACGGAACCGTCGACTGCACTACTGATCAACTGGTTTTGCTGCAAATATGGCTTCTCGAATTTAAGGGGTAATAATATAGGAAGAGCACACCCACTCGTTATAAGTGTTGCAATGGTATTTGTTTGGCACGAGTGGAGTATGATGTTGAGCATGATTATACAAAATTAAAAGCATGTTGGCACGTATTTGCACGTTTAATAAAGTAGTAAATACAACAATTTCATAACTCAAAGTAGTTTAAAGGAAAGAAATGAATAAGATAAGTTAACTTTGTTTTTGAAAAGAAATTAAAAGATTAAAGGAATTTAAACAAGTAATTGCACATAAGGGAGGGTAAAAATCCACATGAACAATCTGAATTTGTAAAAGCCTAAATATCCCCAGCAGAGTCGCTATGTTGTTGCTCCCCCTTTTTCCCTCTTTGAATTGGAAAATCGGGTTTATGACATATTTAGGTGTAGGAAAACTCATTCATTTTGGGATTTGGATTTTGTATTTAAAGAGTCGCCACCTAATAATTCAAGGTGCATTAGGACACCTATAAGGTTCACTTCTAAGTTTGTCTGATAACCAGAGATAGGGTAAGGGCTTGAAATTATTTTAAGGGGGAAGGTGTTTGGCCCCTCTTAGGATCCACTAGTGTGGTTCCCTGCCGGACAGTTTTTTTGTGAATTTGTGCAATTTAGCAAATAGACAAGTATAGGCTCAAATAGTAGGGGATTTAAGTTTAGGTACATAAGAGTTTAAAAGAACAATTAAAGGGCGAATTTTGAGAAGAAATTGCATTTTTACAAATATTTGAGAATGAAAAGGAAAAGGTTCCTAGGTTTATTTGTAAACTAGATCACATCAATGCGATACTTGGTATGACACTCCTCAAAATAGGGTATACACGTGGTATTAGCGCATCGATCATCATATCTTCATCTATCATTCCCATTCCGTCGAGGTATTAAAGCGCATATTGGTCTCGACTGCTATTGCATGCTATTACCCATCCCATATCTATCAGTCCTGGAGGAACATAGGACTATAATCCTAAAATGGGGGATATTAGGCTCACTTTTAGGTTTCAAAAGTTGAAACAGCTAAGGCGACATACAAGAACAGATAGCAATTCCCATTAGGGAAAACAAGTAAACAACTAAAAGGCCCATGTATACCTCCCCAAAAGTACTAAGCAAGGAGAGTTTTAATCGTTGAGGCAAACCAATATATTACATAACCCATATAAGAAGTCCGAATAAGGCCTGCCTGCTGGTTGTAGCAATTATTGATTAACAAAGGCGTGTTCAATTTTTATTGTTGTCACCGAAGTCTTGACCAAGTGTTTGAGAGAGATCCAATAAACATGATATCAATTACTGATTCAAAAATTGGCAAGGGTGTCAATTCTAAACAAATGATATGAGATCATACAAGCATTCTTTTTAAACCGCATTAATAAAAGGAGAGCAGGTTATTTTAAAAAACTAGTTCAGAATAGTATGAGTTGAACTGATTTTAGACTAGACTGGTTTCAGATTCTATAGACGTTGATATCTATTATTACTAATTTTAATTCCTATAGACATGGTATCTAGTCGAACATGAAACGAAGCAGGAAGGATTTACTTAAGATTCCTATAGGCATGATTTCTGTGAAAAAAGGTACTGATTTTAACCTATGGACATGATGCCAGATTATAAACATTTAGATCCTAAGAGCATGGTGTCTAAGTGTGGTAGCAAACATGCAGAATTTAAAAGAAGTCCTATAAACAAGTTCTCTAAATGCAGAGTTAAACATGCAGACTTTAAAAACAAGTCTTATAGGCATATTATCTGAATGCTGAGTTAATCATACAGAAAACAGGTCCTATAGGCATGTTCTCTACCCTTATAATAGTTAAGCATGCACAACTACCCAACCCTTATTACAAACACACCCCGATGTTTATTACAACTTATTACAAACCAAATAATGAATTACATCGCAAAGGTGTAAAAGAAGAAGTTACAACCAGATGAAGCCTGATTCTTGACTTTCTCTTTGAGTTATGGAATAAACCACCACAAATGCCATTTGTTTCAAAGCCTTTCTTAGACTTGAGTGTGTCAAAGTTCCCTAAGGGCCTCAAGGGACCCTGGGAAATGCTTACACCCAAGTTTGCATAACCAGATAGAGATGAGTGTAGTGGGAAGGGCCAACCCTTATGTGTCCAAGTTAAGAGGGAGATCATGAGTCCCAAGGCAAGGCTCACACGAGAGAGGCAGAACGTACGTCTAAGAGTATAGTGGAAGTGCAGAAATAGACATTTGTTTAAAACTAGGTTGAGAATAGAGAGGGGTAAGGGTGATTAGAAAACAATAGTAGTAAAGCTAATAATAGACATAATCAACATTTTTGCACAAAAGGGTCAGGGGTTTGGGAATACATTGCAAGGAGCTTATGACCCTATGAGGGGTTAGGTTTGGACATGCACACTAATAGATGGTGTTGGCATGCCCATAAACTAGCCAGAGAACAGAACACATAGAGGGGATATGAAGCATATGACCAGGGATGGTTAGGTTTGGGTCATTCACAACAATGTCTAATGCCGGCATTCCCTCAAACCAATCAGAGAATAAGAACACATAGGGGATATATGGGTTTGAGATTCATAATTCATAATCATATAATCAAATGACTACAAGACTATTTATACATAAAGGAACACATTAATTTACAACATGCTTAGTGATGAAACTAGATTAAACATGGGTAGAAAACATGAAGAGGGAAGGAAATAATAAAGAGACATGTTGTCGTTGATGCTAGAAAATTAACTAGGACATACCAGTAAAAAGCAAATGCAGAAAAGAAAAGTAAATAAATTTTCACAGTCTAGCCTTGGCTTTTAGCCGGCTAGACAAAGCAGCAAGCACAACTAGTAACAGAGAAAAGAGAGAGTGTATGTTCTGAACTCAGATGGTTTTTTTCGTCTTTGAAAGAAGAGAGGCGCATGGTATTTATAGTTTTTTTTTAAAAATGAGTGACAGAGAGGTAATAAGTAATGTTTAATACAAATATGGAAATGATCAACAGTCAGAATCAATTATACAAGTGATTCCCTTTGATTAATGAATCACTGTTTAACGTGTCGCCGAGGGTCGACTGGAAACAGCCTCTCTGCCCTTTCGGGCAGGGGTAAGGCTCGTCTACATATTACCCTCCCCAGACCCCACTTGGTGGGAATATAATGGGTAGTTGTTGTTGTTGTTGTTGTTGTTGTTGTTGTTGTTGTTGTTGTTTAACGGGTAATAACATATTCTAAAAGGAAAGAATCAGTTTTGAGACAAACTAATTATTGCCATAAAAGGAGTAGTATAAGCATTAAGTAAGAATCAAGTCTAAGTATAGAAATATGCTTATTTTTGGAAAACGATTCAGTAAGGACAATAACACAGTAATAGGAAAAGAATCAATCAATTCTAAATATGCGAATGAAATTAGGGCTCATAAGAGAAAAACTTTTGAGATCAGTCACAAAATCAAGATCAATCAAGGAAGAAACATGATTCTGCTTTTCAGTATATAAATAAAGTGAACAAGGTCATCAGGAATGAGAGGCCAAAGACATTGACAAAAGGGAAAATCACAAACATGCAGTAGTGGCAGACATAAGATAGGGTTCAGTAGTAAAGCAAACATTTAAAGCATAGTAATCGAGTAGGTCAAGTCATATTGAATCAACAGTGAAGAAAACAGAGTATCAGAACCATGCAAAGGTCTCATGGTAGCAGGTGAGAAAACCTTTTGAGAGGTTAGGGTTTTCGACAAAAGTTATGTTAGAAAGATAGTAAAACTCAGAATCAGATGAGTTGCATAAAAAAAAGAGTCTGAAACAAGAAACCCTTAGTCGAGTCCAACACACTTTTAAACAAACAGCCTAAGACCAAAACAGTGGGTTTTCCACAATAATTGAGCTTAAAAGATGGTAAAACCCAGAGTCAACAAAAAGCAAGCCAATACATATTTAATCAGACAATTTCCAAAATTCGGATAAGCCTAAAAACTAGGGTTTTGACATGTTGAAATAGATAAAGGAACAATGTGAGCAAACATAGCACAATCATCAAACAATACTAAGATCAAAGAAGAAAACTTAAAGGAAAAACCCCAATCTTTGGAAAACGAAGAGTCGTTTTGAAAGAAACGCTGAAGAACCTTCAAGAAAATGCTTAAATTTCATGGTAAGCACAGATCTATGGTATATCTAAAAGAAAATTCAAAGATCTTAGAGAGTAGGGTTTCAGAAAAACCCAAAAGAAATGAGAAAGATCTCGATCTAACTAGAAAAGGTCATAGACCCGTCTTGAAAGGCCATGAATGGCCAAAAAAGGTCGTGAATGGTCGGACAAAGGCCATGAACACCAGTCGAGCAAGGACTCGATCAAACTCCTTCGAAGTCTGGTTGTGAAACTATGGAATCAAACACATAAAAGCCATGGTATGCTGGTACAAGTCTCAAATGACCATGGAAGGCCATAGATTAGGGGGTATTAGGGTTGGGTGAGAGGGCAGCAACTAGGGTTCTTCAGAGGTTTCGGAGAGCGTTAAGAGAAACGAAGGTTGAGTTCCCTAGCCGAAATAGTGTAGTTTATTGTTGATACCTTCCAAGACGGTTATTATAATTATTGTTGACTGTATATTTAGAACAGATTACGCGCCGTAACATTATTATTATATATGTGGATCGGGTTGCACGTTGTAACAACTATGTTATGTGGATCGGGTTGCACATCATAATACTGATATGTTGGATCGGCTTGAACATTGAAGCAAATATTATATTGGATCGGGTTGCACACCACAACAGTTATATATATGGATCAGGTTGCACGTCGCAATAGTGTTAAATGATAAGGGATCGGGTAGTGCGCCGCAACAGTATTATTATTGCTTTGTTGTAGATTTTGAACTGTCCTCCCATATTTCTTTTAAGTTTATGTTGGATTTGATAACTTCCCGAATCATGTACCCCACCCCATTTAAACTGCTTAATTCTTGCCTATTTTTCTGTCGTATATAGTCTGGTCCTAGCCTCGTCACTACCTCGCTGGGGTTAGGCCAGACACTTACCAGTACATGGGATCGGTTGTACTGATGCTACACTTCGCACTCGGTGCAGATACTGGAAGCAACACTTGGTCAGCAGTAGTAGGGAAGCTAGCCTTCAGTCCACCAAGATATCGTGGTAGTCCTGCAGGCGTTCGCATGCCCGGTGTCTCTTTTATCAGTTATTATGTTCTGTTTCATTTGTATTTGAGACAGACTGTATTTTTTTTCTTCAGACATCTCTATGTAGTATTCATAGATAGTCCGTGAATATTGTGATATCAGTTTCTAGGTAGAGACGCATGTTGGCATTTTTATCTTATTTTGGTATTACATTGGCCAAAGTCTTCCACTAAATTTTAACTTCCGCTATTATTTAAATATTGATCACTTGTTGTTATAAGATATTGAAAAGGACTAAAATAAAAGAGTTAAGATTTCTAAATTTCGTGGTGGAAAATCTGGGTCATGACATCAGCTTTCTAAATTATTCCCAATCTCACCTTCTAGACAGCTTCCTATGTTAGTTACAAGAGATTCCCTAACCTAAAATCCCTAAGCTAACCCTTAAACGCCCTGTTTTTACCATTGGTACCAAACGGGTCAAATTGACCTAAAGTTCAGCCAGACATGGGCTCAATTCTGATCCAAGAACCTAAACAAGCCTCTTGAAGTGGCGTCTAAAATGGCCTCAAAGCCCAAACGGCTTAAATAACCCAAACCAAATCATCAGTTTATGACAAACAGAAGAAAACAACAATTAAATGGATTCAAAAACTAAAAATCTAAACTAAGGAACTGATTAATAACGCAAATGGGCATGGAGTTAACTAGGTTATTAAATCACAAACGACCTAATCAAACTAACTATAAAACTAAAATAAGAAAGACAAAAATCAAGATATTAACATGGCGTGAATAAAAGGTAACAGGCCAACAACAATCAGAGAGCACACTTTTAAGATTTGAGAAGAAAACTGAAAAGCCAACGGAACAAATACGAACACAAAGTTAATCTAAAGGGAAAAGCTAGGTTCAGAACTTTGCTCAAATTTCAGTCAAAATAAAAACTGACTAAAGAAAGGGAGAAGAAAATAATAGGAACAAGAGATGAAGCACACAAAAGCGGACCGAAAAAGATGAAGAAAACTTACCAAGTCAAACTCGAACCAACACTGGACTCCTCGATTTTAATGAAACTGATGCTAATCACTTGTTCTTTGTCAAGAACAAATGAACATCATCGATTTGCATTGAACCGAGCTTTAAACTCGAAAGAATTGGAAGCCTATTGTCATGCATGCCAACAGATTCAATGGAAATTGATTTTGGGCTTTTAGGGTATCGAACTCTGATTCAATATTCGAGGGGTTTTGGAAAGATTCGAATGAGATTGGTTAGCGATTGAGAAATGGGAGGTTTTGATGATTCTATGGTGTTAATTTGGGGTTGGTTAGGGGTGGCGTCGCCAGCCAGAGATGGTGGAGATTAAGGGGCGCCGCTAGGGTTAGAGGTGATTCTCTAAGGATGAAGATGAGAAGTGAGGGAGATGAAACGTGGGGGTAGGGCTCTTAGAACAATTTTATATTAAAAATAGCTCATTTGTAGAGTGCTCGATCAAGTGAGATCAACGATCCTGATCAAGGGTAAATGAAATGAGGTTGTTTTGGGTCAAGCTCGGGCAGACCAGGAATGGGACATGGGTTAGGGCCTAGTTTGAGCGGATTTGGACTGGTAATGGGGGAAAATTATTTGGGCTTGAGAATATTTAATTAAAAGAGCCTAAAAATCCTATCCTTTATTTCCTTTTCTTTTCCTTTTCAATTTTTTAAATTTCAAATCCTTGTCTTTCCAAATTAAAAATAAAATCCAAATTAATTCTTAAAAACTAAATTAGTCTATTAAATTATAAAAATACTCAACATAATATTTACAATAATTGATTAAATCCTAAATTAGAAGAATACTATAAAATTAAAAACTAAAAAGTTAAAAATGCAAAGTGAGTTATTTTTTGTGATTTGTTTTATTTTTGTCCAACAAATTAATTTACTAATTAATCTAAAATATAAAATTAAGTTCTAAATGCAAATGCAATATATTTTCGTATTTTTGTGAATTAAATGCAATATATTTTGGGTCAAGCTGGGGCGGACCAGGAATTGGACATGGGTTAGGGCCTAGTTTGAGCGGGTTTGGACTGGTAATGGGAGAAAATTATTTGGGCATGAGAATATTTAATTAAAAGAGCCTAAAAATCCTATCCTTTATTTCCTTTTCTTTTCCTTTTCAATTTTTTAAATTTCAAATCCTTGTCTTTCCAAATTAAAAATAAAATCCAAATTAATTCTTAAAAATTAAATTAGTCTATTAAATTATAAAAATACTCAACATAATATTTACAATAATTGATTAAATCCTAAATTAGAAGAATACCATAAAATTAAAAACTAAAAAGTTAAAAATGCAAAGTGAGTTATTTTTTGTGATTTGTTTTATTTTTGTCCAACAAATTAATTTACTAATTAATCTAAAATGTAAAATTAAGTCCTAAATGCAAATGCAATATATTTTCGTATTTTTATGAATTAAATAAAATTAAACATGCACGCAAAAATAAAAAACCATCAGAAAATTTCTACAATAATTCCTAAAATAAAAAATAATTAAAATAAAATATCTAATTCTTTGGAATTTTGTAGGAGTAATTCATGTGAGGCAAAAATCACGTGCTCACAAATATTACTAATATTAGCCAATTAGCTATTTGTAGCAAAAACAATATCAAATGTTTGCTTTATTTTGAGCTGGTGCTATTAGAATAGATTGGACAAAACTTAAGGAGCTTGAATCTCAATTTTGGGATGATTGGTAAAGTTTTTAGATGGTTTGAATTGAAAAACTGAACATGAAAAAATAATATGTGTATCACATTGTATATCACATGTATATCATATTTGTATCAATTATGTATCACATGTATATACCTGTGTGTGAGATATATGCGTGATACATGTTTGATACATATGTCGCAAAACACTTTTCAGAACTCGATTTAATTACGAATTTTGATACAAAACAAATCCAAATCACCTCAAATATTCCTCAAATTCTGTACATTGACTTATCTATATATTTTCAATGAATTTCACTATACCCATTGAAAATTTTCCTTTTTTGTTTAGATTTTTGAAATATTATATATATTTTTGTATTTCATCACCTTATTTGCTACGTACCTTGGGTCGGTTATCCGGGGGGAGATCGATGAGGATGTTACACATCGTATTGGTGTAGGATAGATGAAGTGGAGGTTAGCATCTCGAGTCTTGCGTGATAAAAGATGTTGGAAACACGTTCTCAAAGCATTATACTAAAACGTGTGTTCATATGTGTAGGTTTTGATGAATGACAAACAAGTGCAAATTGACATATGACGAAGCTCAAGTACAATCGCACAATTGATATATATAACGAGATTCAAGCACAAGACCAAGTTTTATAGTTTTAAATGAGTCGTTCTTAACTGTGATTTGATCCGACAACTTGACTCATGACATGGCTTATCTCGTAAAATTATTTTTACAAAATCATGCATATTTAATTTAATGCTAAATGATTTTAAATCTTGCATATTTACTTTAGTCAAAATAATTTTTAACTCATGACATGGCTTCTATTGTAAAATTATTTTTATAAAATCATGCATATTTAATTTAGTGCTAAATGATTTTAAATCATGCATATTTACTTTAGTCAAAATGATTTTTAAACATGCCTCTAAAATCTGGACTAAGATAATCGATTATGTACTTATGATAATCGATTATGTTAAGCCAAGACTGCATGACAATCGATTATGAACTAATGACAATCGATTGTGTTAAGGCAGTGAGCATCAGATTTTTCAAATCTGCATGACAATTGATTGTGAACCTTAT
This sequence comes from Nicotiana benthamiana, assembly GCA_034376525.1. Lineage (NCBI taxonomy): Eukaryota > Viridiplantae > Streptophyta > Magnoliopsida > Solanales > Solanaceae > Nicotiana > Nicotiana benthamiana. The sequence continues at coordinate 39,665,329 of CM067335.1, read as the reverse complement.
GACAATCGATTGTGATGAGGCAGTGTCCATCAAAGTTTTTCAACGCTCAAAATAATTAATTGTGAAGTTAATGACAATCGATTATGATGAGGCAGTGTCCATCAAAGTTTTTCAACGCTCAAAATAATCGATTGTGAAGTTAATGACAATCGATTGTGAAGAGACAGTGTCCTTCAGATTTTTCAAAGTCACAAAATAATCGATTGTGAACATATGACAATCGATTGTGTTGAGGCAGTGTCTTCCAGACTTTTTCAAAGTTATTAAATAATCGATTGTGAGTATATAACAATCGATTGTCACGAGGCGGTGTCTAAATTGATTTTTCAAGACTGATAAATAATCGATTGTTAACATTGCACAATCGATTGTGAAGCTGACCGTTGTCGTAAAGTTTTCAAATACCGTCAGGTAATCAATTATTGATTTTGTATAATCGATTGTTGAAATTAAAATCTGGAAAGGATTTTTTGAACTTTGCTGAATAATCCATTATTGATTTTGTATAATCGATTGTTGAAATTAAAATCTGGAAAGGATTTTTTGAACGTTGCTGAATAATCGATTATTGATTTTGTACAACCGATTGTTTTATGTAAAATCTGGAAATGATTTTTTGAACGTTGCCAATAATCGATTGTTGATCTTGGATAATCGATTGTTAAGCGTAAAATATGGGATTGATTTTTGGAACGATTGGCAAACAATCAATTGTGGCTTCTTGACAATCGATTGTCACACAGTAAAATCAGCAACTCTTAATTGGCAATTAGGCAACGGTAATGCAAAGTTTTTCAACTATAAATACAGCTTCATTTCAGTGTTTTGACAACAACAACACACAACAACTGATCATATAATTGCTATAAGTTTGCATACTCTATTGCTTATCATTTTATATTCATTACATAAGTTTTTGAGAGCCAAACTCCTGTCGAAAGTTGTTGCGATCTTGAGCGTATTTTTTTACTCATATCTACTCATTAAGGAGTGTCTTGTTTGAGTGCTTAGTGTTTTGTACACTTGAAGAGAATTGTTATTCTCTTGTTGTAAGAAGGAACTTGTGTTTCCTTGGTTGAAGTCTTGGAGTGTTGTATCTCCGAGCAAAGGTAGTTGAGGCTTGTGTCCTCAAGTTGTGAAGGAACTTGTGTTTCCTTTGGTTGATGTCTTGGAGTGTTGTATCTCCGAGCAAAGGTGTTGAGGCTTGTGTCCTCAAGTTGTAAAGGTTTGTTAAGCACCCGGAAGCTTGACAAGTTAGTGGAAATCTCGAGAGAGTCTCTCGGGGACTGGACTAGCCACGGGTTGTGGTGAACCAGAATACTTCGGTGTGTTCTTTCTTATTTATCGCACTTATTTATTTCCTGCAAATTTTAAATTCCGCAAGTTTACGCTAATTTTTATTATAATGCTATTCATCCCCCCCCCCCCCAGTGTTAAGCGTATTATCTAACAATTGGTATCAGAGCCCAACTCTCTGAAGACTTAACAGTTTGAGAGAAACTTCCATGGCATCTACTCGTGACTCTTTTGCAGGAATAGAGGAAGGACAGTGCTCCACCCGACCACCACTATTCAACGGTACAAACTATACGTACTGGAACGAGAGGATGAAAATCTTCGTTCAAGCAAACAATTTTCATCTTTGGAAGGTGATAACAAAGGGAAATCAAATTCCAACCAAAAAGGTTGAAAACGAATGGGTTCCCAAGTCCGAAGAAGAATATAACGCGGATGATATCCGAAAGGTGCAAAATAATGCTAAGGCAATTAATTTATTATATTGTGCTGTAAATGCTGACGATTACAGGAAAATATCGTGTTGCACAACGGCGAAGGAAATGTGGGACAAGCTGAAAATTATGTACGAAGGTACGGACCAGGTAAGGGATGCCAAAATTGATTTCCTAACCCATGCTTATGAATTATTTCACATGAAGGAAGGTGAAAAGGTAGATGAAATGTTTGAACAATTTTCAATAATCGTAAATGACCTACATGCTCTCAAGAAGACTTTCACGGATAGGGAACTTGTCCGAAAAATCCTTAGAAGTCTCACTCCGGCATGGTGATCAAAGGCCGACGCGATTCAAGAGTCCATTGGCGTCTCAAATGTTACCATCGACGCATTAAGAGGTAATCTTAAGACTTATGAATCTACTATACTTAACCCTCTTGTTGATGATCAAAGGAGGCAAAGAATCGCTCTAAAGGCAAGCACAAGCCAACCGCAAATTGATGAGGACGGAGACAACGAGTTTGGACTCGTTATCAAAAGATTTCAAAAGTTCATGCGAAAAGAGTATGAACGAAAGGGCAAAAAGCAAGGAGAACAAATAAAGTGCTATGAATGCGGAGAAACCGGGCACATCAAATCAAATTGCCCAAACATCAAAAAGGAAAAGAAACCTTTCAAAAAGCAACGTGCATATATATCTTGGGGAGGAGACTCCGGAGATGAGTCAAGCAAAGGAGAAGAAGAGGAAAGCGCAAACCTTTGTCTTATGGCACAAGAAGACAAGCAAGATGAGGTATGTCAAATCTCTTCTAAAAATTTCTTTTTCCTTGAAGAAATGCAAAATGCTTTTGATGAGTTATATAGTGAATTTATTAAAGCTTCAAAGACAGTTAAAAGCATAAAAGAAAATGCTTCTTCAAAATAAAAAGATTTTCAAAAACAACTCTCATTGAAAGAAAAGGATTTGGAAAAACTGGTTTTAGAAAATGAAAAGTTGAAAGAGGAAAACAAGTTTTTCGGAAAAAGAAGCGCCGACAAGCCCGAAAGCTCTATTAGAAATTGTACTTCTTGCATGCATCTCAAAAATGAAGTAAAAAGGCTTAAGGGCACCTTAGATAAGTTTAATTCTTCTCACAAAAATTTGAATGAGGTCCTTGTTAATTTGAAGTCAACCAAGCATGGCATAGGTTTTAAGAATGAGCCTAAAGAAAAGGTTGAAGCCAAACCCCAACCACCTAAGGCTCAACCTAGGATTAATAAAACAAATGCTCATCCTAGAAATAACAACCCTAGAACCAATATGCATGCTAGACCAAATGTTGAACACTTTAGAAGACCTAGAAATGACTTACCACCTAGAAATAACTACTCTAGAAATGATGCATATTCTAGGCCACACACTAGAAGGAAGTTTGAACCTTTTAGAACACCTAGAAATGGCCCTCAATATAGAAACAATTATTCTAGAAATGCTGCTCATAATAGTAGGAGAAATGACTTTCATGAAATGCGCAATAGCCATAGTGTCGAAAATAGAGTGAACAATTTTCGTCCGTCTAATTACTATGAACCTAGAAGGATGCATAATCCCAACGTGACTTGTCATTATTGTAGACGAATTGGTCATATTGCTCCTGCATGTTTTACACAACATAGACATATCACTCAATCGCATCATTATGATATGCCTAACCCTCAAGGATCCAAAATGGCATGGGTACCTAAAACTCATTAATTTGTTTTGTAGGTGTGTTTGAAGGGATCAAGTGTACTATGGTACCTTGATAGTGGATGCTCCAAGCACATGACGGGAGACGAATCCAAATTCCTTCAACTAGAACACAAAGAAGGAGGAAGTGTTATTTTTGGTGACAACAATAAAGGAAAGATTATCGGTATCGGATCGGTCGGTAAGGATGAAAATTCTTCTACTAAGCATATATTACTTGTTAAAGGTTTAAAGCATAATCTCTTGAGCATAAGTCAATTATGTGACAAGGGAAATCTTGCCTTATTTGATTTGGATGAATGCTTAGTATTTAGACGTAGTGATTTCAAAATTATCCTTCGTGGTTTTAGAGTGGATAATATTTATATGGTTGATCTTGCTAATTCCTCACCCGAATATGTGGATTGCCTTATGAGCAAAGAGGATGATACTTGGCTATGGCATCGTAGAGTGGCACATATAAACATGCATCTTTTGAACAAATTGATTTCACAAAACTTAGTTATTGGTCTTCCCAATTTGAAATTTGAAAATGACTCTATTTGTGATTCTTCTCAAAAAGGGAAGCAAACAAAAGCATCTTTCAAATCGAAAAATATTGTTTCAACTACTAGACCATTGCAATTGCTTCACATGGATTTGTTTGGACCATCTCGCATTGAAAGTCTTGGTAGAAATCGTTATGCTTTTGTCATTGTTGATGATTATTCCAGATTTACTTGGACTTTATTTCTTGCCCATAAAAGTGATGCTTTTCAGAATTTTAAATATTTCCTTAAACGTGTTCAAAACGAAAAGGAAACAACCGTCACTTCAATTAGAAGTGATCATGGGGCAGAGTTTGATCACAATCTCTTTGCGGACATTTGTGATGAACTCGGTATTGAGCATACCTTTTCCGCTCCACGAACACCACAACAAAATGGGGTGGTGGAAAGGAAAAATAGATGTCTCGAAGAGATGGCTAGAACCACGCTCGAAGAGGCTAAGATTCCCAAACATTTTTGGGCGGATGCCGTGAGTACCGCATGCTACATCTTAAATAGAGTAGTCATAAGGCCAATACTAATGAAGACCCCTTATGAACTCTACAAGGGAAGGAAACCAAATATCTCCCATCTTAGAGTATTCGGTTGTAAAGTTTTTATTCATAACAATGGAAAAGATCAATTGGGAAAATTTGATGCTAAGTCTGATGAGGGAATTTTCATTGGTTATTCTTCACGTAGCAAAGCATATAGGGTTTTTAATAAAAGAACCGAAACTGTGGAGGAATCCCCTCATGTTGTGTTTTCCGAAAATAATGCTCGCTTGGCGAGAAAGAATTCCGGTTTTGATCTTGCAGGTATTTTAGATAGCTTGAAAGACAAAATACAAGAGGAAACGCCTAAGGAAAATCAAGACGAAATTTTGGAACAACCAACGGAGGAAGCGCCACAATTGGAGAAAGAAACTAAAATGCCTAACGAGTGGAGAACAATCAAAGATCACCCTCTCGAACAGGTAATTGGCAACGTCGGAGAAAAGGTAAGTACCCGAAACTTCCTTTAGAACACCTTAGGACATACTGCTTTTGTTTCTCAAATTGAACCAACAACCATCTCCGAAGCAATTGGGGATGAATTTTGGACCTTGGCAATGCAAGAGGAGCTTAACCAATTCAAACGGAATGACGTTTGGGATTTGGTGCCAAGACCCGAAAATCATACCATAATTGGTACGAAATGGGTTTTTCGAAACAAGCTAGATGAAAATGGTGTAATCACTAGAAACAAAGCTAGGCTTGTAGAAAAAGGCTATAATCAAGAAGAGGGTATTGACTATGAAGAAACATATGCTCCCGTAGCTAGATTAGAAGCTATTCGTCTATTGCTCGCTTTTGCCTCTTCTATGAATTTCATTTCATATCAAATGGATGTGAAAAGTGCTTTTCTAAATGGTGTTATTCAAGAAGAAGTATATGTTGAACAACCCCCCGGTTTTGAAGATTTTAGATCTCCCGATCATATTTTCAAACTCAAAAACGCTCTTTATTGTTTAAAACAAGCTCCCCGAGCTTGGTATGAAAGATTGAGTAAATTTCTATTGGAAAATGATTTCATTAGAGGGAAAGTTGACACCACTCTTTTTGTTAAGCATAAAAACAATGATATTTTATTAGTTCAAATCTATGTGGATGATATTATATTTGGTGCTACTAACAATGTCTTGTGCAAGGAATTTTCCGATTTAATGACAAGCGAATTTGAGATGTCTATGATGGGAGAGTTAACATTCTTTTTGGGACTACAAGTAAAGCAAATGAAAGAAGGTACGTTCATTTGCCAAGCGAAATATTGCAAAGAATTGCTGAAACGATTTGAAATAACCAATGCAAAAGCAATGGCAACCCCCATGAGCACATCCGATCATCTAGACAAATATGAGAAAGGTAAGGAAGTCGACATCAAAAAGTATCGAGGTATGATTGGCTCTCTCCTTTATCTTTCTGCTAGTCGTCCGGACATCATGTTTAGCGTGTGCTTATGCGCTCGTTATCAATCGTGTCCGAAGGAGTCTCACCTAACTGCGATGAAACGGATATTGAAGTATCTTGTTGGTACTACAAATGTGGGTCTATGGTACCCCAAAGGTTCTTCATGCCAACTCGTTGGCTATTCCGACTCCGATTTTGCTGGATGCAAATTGGACCGCAAGAGCACTAGTGGCACTTGCCATTTGCTCGGTAGCTCTCTCGTTTCTTGGTTTAGCAAGAAACAAGTAAGTGTTGCGTTGTCCACAACCGAGGCTGAATATGTAGCCGCGGGGAGTTGTTGCGCTGAAATCCTATGGATGAAACAACAACTCTTGGATTATGGCCTAAGTCTTGATCATATCCCTCTTAGATGTGATAATACTGGTGCCATATGCTTGACGAAGAACCCCGTTCTTCATTCGTGAACAAAACACATTGAAATTAGACATCATTTTATAAGAGATCACGTTCTCAAGGGCGATGTCGAAATCGAATTTGTTGAAACGAAAGATCAATTGGCCGACATCTTTACAAAGCCTTAGAGAAAGAGTCCTTCTTCCGAATTCGTAGTTAACTCGGGATTCTTGACTCCACGTTGATCTAAGTCATGCATTGCATCTTTTTTTTTACATGATTTCTAACTTGAGCGTCGGAGACATCTAACGAATTTTTGCAGGTATCACCCTAAAGGTAGGGGGAATTATAAAGCATGACGCGCAATAATCGAGTCTTCTTCAGAAAAATCGGTTTCTGTCGTCTAATAATCGGTTATTTCGTATCAATAATCGATTGTACTTTCTTTAAGTAATCACTCTTTATTTTCAATAAATAAACAAGTTTTTTTTTCAATCCTTGCCATCTTATTAAATTTTTTTGCTAATGGCAAAAGGGGGAAGATAACGGGTATGCACTCTCAATACTTATCGGCATAAATTGAGGGGGAATTCATATATTGAGGGGGAACAAATTGCATATCCATATACTTGTTGCATATCTTTTCTTGTCTTGAATCGTCATTGTGAATTGCTTAATATGCATATCTCGCTTAAAGTTTGCCATTATCAAAAAGGGGGAAATTGTTGGAAACACGTTCTCAAAGCATTATACTAAAACGTGTGTTCATACGTGTAGGTTTTGATGAATGACAAACAAGCGCAAATTGACATATGACAAAGCTCAAGTACAAGCGCACAATTGATATATATAATGAGATTCAAGCACAAGACCAAGTTTTATAGTTTTACATGAGTCGTTCTTAACTGTGATCTTGATCCGACAACTTGACTCATGACATGGCTTCTCTCGTAAAATTATTTTTACAAAATCATGCATATTTAATTTAATGCTAAATGATTTTAAATCATGCATATTTACTTTAGTCAAAATGATGTTTAAACATGCCTCTAAAATCTGGACTAAGTTAATCGATTATGTACTTATGATAATCGATTATGTTAAGCCAAGACTGCATGACAATTGATTGTGAACTAATGACAATCGATTGTGTTAAGGCAGTGAGTATCAGATTTTTCAAATCTGCATGACAATTGATTGTGAACCTTATGACAATCGATTGTGATGAGGCAGTGTCCATCAAAGTTTTTCAACGCTCAAAATAATCGATTGTGAAGTTAATGACAATCGATTGTGATGAGGCAGTGTCCATCAATATTTTTCAACGATCAAAATAATCGATTGTGAAGTTAATGACAATCGATTGTGAAGAGACAGTATCCATAAGATTTTTCAAAGTCACAAAATAATCGATTGTGAACATATGACAATCGATTGTGTTGAGGCAGTGTCTTCCAGACTTTTTCAAAGTTATTAAATAATCGATTGTGAGTATATAACAATCGATTGTCACGAGGCGGTGTCTAAATTGATTTTCCAAGACTGATAAATAATCGATTGTTAACATTGCACAATCGATTGTGAAGCTGACCGTTGTCGCAAAGTTTTCAAATACCGTCAGGTAATCGATTATTGATTTTGTATAATCGATTGTTGAAATTAAAATCTGGAAAGGATTTTTTGAACTTTGCTGAATAATCCATTATTGATTTTGTATAATCGATTGTTGAAATTAAAATCTGGAAAGGATTTTTTGAACGTTGCTGAATAATCGATTATTGATTTTGTACAACCGATTGTTTTACGTAAAATCTGGAAATGATTTTTTGAACGTTGCCAATAATCGATTGTTGATCTTGGATAATCGATTGTTAAGTGTAAAATCTGGGATTGATTTTTGGAACGATTGGCAAACAATCAATTGTGGCTTCTTGACAATCGATTGTCACACAGTAAAATCAGCAACTCTTAATTGGCAATTAGGCAACGGTAATGCAAAGTTTTTCAACTATAAATACAGCTTCATTTCAGTGTTTTGACAACAACAACACACAACAACTGATCATATAATTGCTATAAGTTTGCATACTCTATTGCTTATCATTTTATATTCATTACATAAGTTTTTGAGAGCCAAACTCCTGTCGAAAGTTGTTGCGATCTTGAGAGTATTCTTTTACTCATATCTACTCATTAAGGAGTGTCTTGTTTGAGTGCTTAGTGTTTTGTACACTTGAAGAGAATTGTTATTCTCTTGTTGTAAGAAGGAACTTGTGTTTCCTTGGTTGAAGTCTTGGAGTGTTGTATCTCCGAGCAAAGGTAGTTGAGGCTTGTGTCCTCAAGTTGTGAAGGAACTTGTGTTTCCTTTGGTTGATGTCTTGGAGTGTTGTATCTCCGAGCAAAGGTGTTGAGGCTTGTGTCCTCAAGTTGTAAAGGTTTGTTAAGCACCCGGAAGCTTGACAAGTTAGTGGAAATCTCGAGAGAGTCTCTCGGGGACTGGACTAGCCACGGGTTGTGGTGAACCAGAATACTTCGGTGTGTTCTTTCTTATTTATCGCACTTATTTATTTCCTGCAAATTTTAAATTCCGCAAGTTTACGCTAATTTTTATTATAATGCTATTCATCCCCCCCCCCCCCTAGTGTTAAGCGTATTATCTAACAAAAGATTGCCACCGTTACTCAAAGGTAAGTCCTTTAAAGTGGTTGTTAGACTGACCGTGATGTATGGGGTTGAGTGTTGGCCTGTAAAGAACTCACATATCCAGAAGATGAAAGTAGTGGAAATTGAGGTGTTGATGTAGATGTGAGGGCACACTAGAATGGATAAGATTAGTAATAATGATATTCGGGAGAATGTGCATCTGGCTCCCATTGATGACAAGATGCGGGAAGAGAGACTTGGATGGTTCGGGCATGTCCAGAGGAGAAGCCCAAATGCATCGGTAAGAATATGTGAGCAGTTGGTTGTGGAGGGCACGAGAAGAGGTAGAGGGCGACCTAAGAAGTATTGGAGAGAGGTTATCACGTAGGATATGGCGAGGCTTCAGACTTTTGAGGGCATGACACCGAATAAGGAGATGTGGAGATCGAATATTAATGTTGTAGGTTAGGAGGTAGTCTGAGTATTTTCTTATTTTGTACCATTGCGAGACCAGTCTGGTAGGGTTTTTGTCTAGGATAGTTAGTGCAATGTTGCATCTTTCTTCTGAATTTTATATGGTTCCTGTTTTTCATATGATTTCTTTATTGATATTAATATTTTTTCCTTTTTGTCTTTTTGTTTTCTTGAGCCGAGGGTCTTTCAGGAATAGCCTCTCTATCCCTTCGGGGTAGGGGCAAGGTCTGTGTACGCACTACCCTTCCCAGACCCCATTAATGGGATTTTGCTGGGTTTTTGTTGTTGTTATCACCTTATTTGCTACCTTATCCATGAAATTTCCTTTCCATCTTATATCTAGTATTGCTAACCATGCTTAATAATATGAAAGGTGATTTTTGCATGTGATTCTTTGAGAGAAAGAACCCTATTATTTAGTTTTTCAATTTTTGTTAGCTAGTTTTAGTAAGTCTGACTAACGGCTAGAGGTTGGTAAGTTGAGATTTATTTGAGACACTTGTGTAAGTTTTCCTATTTCTCAAGTTATGAGTTCAGACCCATTATACGTTGTAAGTTTAGTGAATTTTTACATTAAATTTATACCTAATATCGAAAGTATTGAGTTCAGATGAACTGGTACTATAACGTTACATACGCCACTGCACACCCGCAAATATGGCTGAATATATAAGGTAATTCACACACCCTGGAAAATTCATTATGTATCCCTAGGGGTGTCAATGGTTTGGTTCGGACGGTTATTTATAAAATTTATACCATATCACTTTTTCGGTTATTTTATTATGTATAATCAAAATTAGACTTTTCGAAACCGTCCCAATCATATCGGTCTCACTTTTGTATCAGTACTGTTCGCTTAAAATACACCAGTAGAAGTAGAATGCAATAACATATGTTCTTTTATATGACTTAGCAGAACTCTCTAGACAATTTTACTATTTAAAGGTAATGAATTAAAAAATATAAAAGATGTATAGAGTATAGATCCATCAACTATTCTACAACAACATAAAAGAAACAAACTAAAATCAAAGAAAATATAAATCACACGAGTGGAAAGATATTAAACAAGCCGGGACCCAAGAATAAAGTTTATATTAAATATTCAAAGAGATAAGTCTAAATTGTATGAAAGGAAATATATTCAATATATTATAATTTGCTACTCATAATCTCTAGAACACTTTCTGTCTTGCTAATAAAGATACTTAAAATAACTAAGTTTAATTATAAGTAGCATAATAGATATTAGGAATTACTACTTTGAGTTTAATTACTTATTGTCTAATAACAATTTTCATAAGTCCAAGACCCAATATTGCGACCAAAGATACCCACGCAAATGCACATGATCGTCAAGTAATAAAGTAACTAAAATTCGGATGTCGAACCCACGAGGACTTGTGATTAACTATTAACTATTAACTAAATTAGACTATCCTAATTATCTATACAAGAATAAAACCTAGAAGTATTTTATTCTAAATTGATTAAAATAAATAATAATAAATAATAAACTTTGAACAGAGAAAGAGCATATTTTTATGATAATAATGTAATGAAAACGATCTAGGGTTATGGGCTATCTAACATTCCTATTGTATTCTTCAATTGAATTGACTAACTAATTTATCTACTTTATTGGTTGACATGATTAATATTGTTCATAAGAATCTGTCGAATTCTTACATGCCTATTCAAGCTAACCTAACGCCTATATATCTATGGAGTTAGAATTAACAAGAACGCATTTATAATTCATGTAAATCAACCAATCAAGGCAATTAAGTATATGTCTATCCTAACCGCGAATCCGTTCCCCGATGCCCAGGTTGAAGAACTTGCTCTATTCAATCCTATATGCAATCTAGAATTCCAACTTTCAAGTTCAAATCTATATTCGTAGATAATATTCAATTGGTGGTCAAGCAATTAAATAATTAAGTGCATGATTGAATAAATAAACCAATATGATAAACTAAGAAACCAAAATCAATATCCGAATAACAATAGTTATGAAAGAACCACAACTCTAGAACGTGAAGTTTAGCTCCACATAGACATGGTAGCAAAATAATAAATCATACAAAGAAACATAAAAATTACTAAGTTTGGTGGAAGAAAAGATAAATCCGGATGAACTCCGGCCTCCACAACGGCTTTATGCTTGTGTTTTCCTCTCAAAAACGTCCCTCTCTCCAAAATACCGTTTTCCATGTATATATACCAAGTAGGGTTGGGTACAAACAATTATACCTTCTCCAATGTGAAAAAGGACGCTTTTCTTGAGTTTGACTAGCACGGTCACGCTCGTGACCGCGCTAGTGGCCGTGCTAGTACCCAGTATTCTGCTTGACGAGCGCGGCCGCGCTATTGACGCGGACTTTTAACCTTGTTTCTTTTGGAATTTGGAAAAACTTAAAACATGATAGTTGTATCCTTTTGAGTTAGGTGTCCAACCATATATTTTGGAGCCCAAATAGAGTTCTGAGCAAAATGTTATGTATATTTTACTAGACAGTCTGCAATATACCTACTCCAGTCTTCGTTTGTTCTTAACTATCAAAGTTTACCCCTGACATGATCCTAGCTTAATTCCTTGGACTTTTACTCAGACTTCAAAGCTCCAAATCACTTGAATTTATTTCATAACATCTATATAGCTCGGAACCACCCATAGAAAGCATAAAACACACCGTTAGTGCAAAACACTAGCGATTAAAGAGAAAATTCAACTAAAATGCAGTAAATTAGAGTGTAATAATCAACTAAAATACAAAATTATATTCTATCATCAATACCCCACACTTAAATGTTTCTCGTCCTCGAGTCAAACAAAAATTTACTCTATCTATGAGCACTTAGTATATTCGAAGCACACTATACCAATGATTATGGTTGATAGCAACAACTAAACTCTAGCATATATAATCATCATACACTTCCCTTATGTCATTCTTCAAATATTTTCAAACAAAGATAATATGCTCCCAACAATCCTAGCCGCAAAAACCGACTCAATGTCACAATGCACTCATGGCTTGAACACCTAACTTCCTAGAGAAGTCTAATAATGTTACCTATCCTTCAGGAAACCATGTGCCCTCACAACCAAAGCAAAGAAAGTAAACTCAATATACACATTCGAATCTCATGCTCACATATATCAATGAAAACTCACCCTCTCAAAAGAAATCACATGCATGTAGTTGGTACCATAGGCTTGCCCTTAATGTAAATCTCCACTAATGTAGGCTCGCTCGATCTAAAATCAATTAGGTCTTTTTCATGGTTGTAATGTGGGCTAAGGGATAGGTAGGATATATTTAGGAATAGTGACTCACCCTCCTAAGCACTTTAACACACCACATAATCAACTTTAAGCATAAATTCTTCAATCCACTTCACTTTCACAAACAATATCACCCCCGAAAAGCTCCCTTCTTCTTTAAACACTACATTAATTCATACCCACTAGCAGGAACAAGACAACAATGTATTCATCTCTATTTTTTTTTTCCAGATTATTCTTTTTTTTCAATTTTCGCTTGTGGTGTATTATTTTAAAAAATAAATGCACATTTCTTCCTTTTATTGGTTCCACTCAAAAACCACCCCACACTTAGTTCCTTCATAGTTCTTTTAGCGCTCATCTCACAATTAAAGTGCTTTAAGAGGAAAAGGGATCAAAATAATGTCAATTAAGAATAAAGAGGGTATAGGCTTATAATGTGGGCGCCAAATAAAAGTCTAGTCTCAAAAGAGTTGATTAGGGATTAATTTATTTGTGGTAAGCAATTAAGCTCAAAAAAGATCAAAGAAAGCCTAAAATCATTTTTCAATCCGAACATCAACTAAAATTTCGCTTCAACTCACATACCGGGCAAGTTCTAGACACAAGTACAATGCATAACTACACAAAAAGATCATCACACATGGCACATGACTCACTAAGGACGGTTTCATTTCGACTCTCAAAAAAAATGCAAGTATTCACGGAGCCACAAGATATTAAGCATTAAGCACAAAGTGAACATAAGTCAAGTAAATAAGAAGCAGGCGTCACAAAATATGCTATCCAAGTAAGCAAGACATCATCAATAATTTCAAATCATAGGGAAGATACTACATATGCCAAAGCCTAAATATGCTAACTTTCAAACAAGTCAAGGGCGCCTAGGTTCATCATTCTTCCTCCATTTATTCCCTAAATTCTAATCTACTCTAAAAAAATAAAATAAAAATATTAAAAAAAAACCACTACCCGGTTCAAACTACATCCCATAAAAAAGAACCGAGGTACAAAGAAAAACTGCAGGGAATTATTACTACCTAAAGAAAACTAAACGTCATATTTTTGGATTTTTGTTTAGATTTTAATCCCTCAAGAAAACCGTCTAGGAGATCCATTGTCAGAAAAGTCTAATTTTTCTAGATTTTTTAATTTTTTATTTTTTTCCGCATTAAAAAATAAATTAATCTACTAAAATACTACACAACTACGAAGAAAAATAAATAAATAATAAGCTAAAATACTAAAAGCTAATTATCCAACGGAATTCTCCCACCCCATACTTAATAGAGTGCAATGTCATCAATGTACAAATAAAGCAAAAATAATAAGGGTGGACAAGAAACTCCCTGAAAGGCCAAAGGCCGAAGCACTAGCAGCTTAAGGGGTACTTAGAATTCTCCCAAGGATGGTCATTTTTGCGGGACCTCACACTAGTTCCAACCATGTGGCTCGCATTTGCACACTTCCAGTGGCTTTTCTTCTATGCTCATAATCCTACAAAGAAACGCTACAAAGATAGAAAAATAAAATAAACAAAAATAAATAAAAATAAAAGAAAGCAGTAAGATGGGTTGCCTCCCAACAAGCGCCTAATTTAAAGTCACGGCATGACTTGAACAAATTTTTGTCTCCACCTTGAACTTATGAATTGTACCTCTAACATGGCATTCATTCTGTGGCTATGCTCCTTTGGTGGGGCTACAAAGATAACCAGGCCAAGTAATAAACTTTTCACTCTGCATTTCTCGGCCTTTAGATGAGGAATGTAATTTTCGCTTTTTTGCACAATAAATTCAAGAATATAAGCATCTCATCCTCACACTTTGACCCCTTCATTGGCTCAGATGGCTCGATTATTATCTTACTATCTAAACACAATGTGAAAAATAATTGAAATAAGGTCTAATGCGCTCTAACTCGTGAATTTTACTACTATTTGCATCCACATATGTACACACACTCAAGTCTCCCAAAGTAAGTTATCTACTTCCTCACATGACTCTAGAGCACTCCTCTCAATATTGGCATCCTCAAGAAAAATATAGTCTAGTGATTGGTATTCTCGTTTTAGCTCCCTAATTTGGTCTAGAAGATTTTTTCCAGCTTCACACAACTCATTATTAATTTGTTGGGTGTTACACGCATCAACTTTTACGCTCAAATATGCATCTATGTTATATACAGCCAAGAAAAAATTATCAATTTGATGTGCAAGTTCATCTCTCTCCTTTAGACCAATCATTCACTAACGTTGTCAGAAGACAACCTCGTTCCGCATATTCGCCTAATCGAGAATATACGTCCCAATACCAACCCTTACTCTCATATTCAAATTCAGACCTCCCAGATGTCATGTTGAGAGAACTAGAAACACATTAGGAGAAAAGTCAAATAGTTATAAAATTAAAATATTTACAAAAAGAGAAGAAAAAAAACTTGTAAAGATAAAAGTAAAAGTCTAATTTAGAAAAATAGTTAGTTCTAAAGTCCCCGGCAACAGCGCCAAAAACTCGTTGCGACCAAAGATACTCACCCAAGTGCACATGATCGTCAAGTAATAAAGTGACTAAAAGTCGGATGTCAAACCCACGAAGGCTTGTGATTAACTATTAACTAAATTAGACTATCCTAATTATCTATACAAGAATTAAACCTAGAAGTATTTGATTATAAATTGATTAAAATAAATAAAAACAAATAATAAACTTTCAACAAAGGAAGAGCATATTTTTATGATATCAATGTAATGAAAACGATCTAGGGTTGTAGGCTATCTAACATTCCTATTGTATTCTTCAACTGAATGGACTAACTAATTTATCTAGTTTATTGGTTGATAGGGTTAATATTACTCATATGAATCTGCCGAGTTCTTATACGCCTATTTAAGCTAACCTAACGCCTATATGTCTATGAAGTTAGAATCAAAAAGAACGCATTTATAATTCTTGTAAATCAACCAAGCAAAGCAATTAGATATATGTCTACGCTAACCGCGAATTTGTTCCCCGATGCCGAGGTTCAAGAACTCGTTCTACTCAATCCTATATGCAATTTAGGATTCCCACTTTCGAGTTCAACTCTAGATTCGTAGATAGTATTCAATTTGTGATCAAGCAATCAAATAATTTAGTGCAGGATTGAATAAATAAACCAATATGATAAACTAAGAAATCAAAATCAATACCGGAATAACAATAGTCATGAAAGAACCACAACCTTAGAACGTGAAGTTTAGCTCCACATAGACATGGTAGAAAAATAATAAATCATACAAAAAAAACATAAAAATTACTAAGTTTGGTAGAAGAAAATATGAAACCCGATGAATTTCGGCCTCCACAACGGCTCTATGCTTGTGTTTTCCTCTCAAAAACGCCCTCCTCTCCAAAATACCATTATTTCCATATATATGTATATCTATATATATATATATATATATGTATGTATATATGTATATACCGGGTAGGGTTGGTCCCAAACAATTATACATTCTCCAATGTGAAAAAGAACACTTTTCCCGGGTTTGACTAGCGCGACCGCGCTAGTGCCTAGTATTCTGCTTGACGAGCGCGGCCGCGCTCTTGACGCATAATTTTCACTCTGTTCCATTTGAAATTTGAAAACTCGTAAAAACTAAAAGTTGTAGCCCTTTGAGTTATCTTTCCAACCATATATTATGGATCCCAAATGAAGTTTTGAGCAAAATGATATATATATTTTACTAGATGGTGCGCAATATGCCTACTTGAGTCTTCGTTTGTTCTTAACTATCAAAGTTGACCCCTGACACGATCCCGGCTTAATTACTTGAGCTTTTACTCAGACTTCAAAGCCCCAAATCACTTGAATTTATTTCATAACATCTATATAGCTCGGAATCGCTCCTACAAGGCATAAAACACCCCGTTAGTGCAAAATACTAGCAATTAAAGCGAAAACTCAACTAAAGTGCATTAAATTAGAGTGTAATAATCGACTAAAATATGCAATTATAGCCTATCATCACCCAATGAAAATTTAATGCTTTATTAGTTTTAAACTTACTATATAAATATCTTTTTCACATATAAAATTTATTATGTACGGTTCGGTATTTTTCGGTTTAATTTTATAAAATAAAAAAACATACTGTAATTATCACTACAGTTATATATTTAGATAAAAATCTATAGTTTCTTTAAAAAAAAACTAAAATCAATTCGGTGCGATACGGTACGGTCGATTTAGTCGATTTTGGTCCTTGACACTCCTATGTATCCCAGACTAACCAGCTTGATCGGCCCATATAGGATCCTAACAGAAAAAAAAAGCCATGCATTTTCAAATGGAATTTTTACATTCCTATGCCATATATTATACTCTCTCCATTCTAATTTATGTGAATCTGTTTGACTGGCACAGAGTTTAAGAAAAAAATAAAGACTTTTGGAATTTATGGTTAAACAAGTCCAAATGGGGCCCAAGGTATTTGTGTGGTTATAAAAATTTCTCATTAAAGGTAGAGTTGTAAGTTTAAGCTAAATTGTTAACAAATTTAAAAATAGTTCATTCTTTTTTTAACGGAGCAAAAAAGAAATAGGTTCACATAAACTGGAACAGAGGGAGTACTATATTATTCTAAATATTCATGTTTAGTAAATTACCCTACTTACACAAATTTTATTTACAAAATATATACATTTCATCTTAAAAGACTTCCAATCCATTATTAATGCCTTCAATTAAGAGATTTAGTTACATCATTTTTCCTTTTTTTTCCTCTTCTTCTCTATCCTTATGTTTTCACTCATATATCACAATTCGGTGGATCTTTAAAATACTTATGAATTTTTCTGGGTCAACTGACTTGGTCTATGTGCTCTTGTTTGACTTTATCTCAGTAGAGACTATTCAACTGTATGTGCTACTGGCTTACTAATGGAAGTATCAATTGTCTATTTTCTACATGCTGATACCTAGGGGTTGCTCTGATAGTAAGCAACTCCCACTTCCAACCAAGAGGTTGTGAGTTCGAGTCTCCCCAAAAGCAAGGTGGGAAGTTTTTGGAGAAAAAGATACTGGGGGTTTATTTGGAAACAGCATCTTTACCAAAGGGTAGGGTAAGGTCTGCGTACAAATTAGCCCACTAAGTAAAATTATACTGGATTATTGTTGTTGTTGATACCTATCTTTATCATGTTCCCAACTTTTTTTTGCAAAGATTTGAAATTATTCCTAATCATCTTTATTTGCTTAATCTTTTTATTGGAATAGTCGAAATTATTAGAAAGTTTTTCTTGCTTAACAGTGTACAAAGTCTACATACATTTACCGTCTTTAAGATCTATTTTTACAAGTACGGAAAAGAAGATTCATTATGGTTGTTTATTTTAATTTCACATGTTATTGAGACTCCTTGTAATAAAAGATTGTTGTATTACTGCTAAATACAATTTAAATATAAATTTATACAATATGTCTTTTGTATATGATTTATACATAATAAAAATAAATTTCATACAACTAATTATGTATATACAACTTATCTATAATTTTCATACATTATTTCTACTCAGTTATATACAACTACAATATAATACTACTTAAATATAATTTTTATACATTTTATATAACATATCTTTTGTATATTTTGCATCTAATTTATACATAGTAAAAATAAATTTCATACAACTAATTATATATTATATAATTTATCTAAAATTTTCACGCATTATTTCTACCAAGTTAAATACAACTACAATAACATACAACTTAAATACAAACTTTATATAATATGTCTTTCGTATATTTTGTATCTGATTTATACATAGTAAAAATAAATTTCATACAACTAATTATATATTATACAGCTTATCTACAATTTTGGTATATTATTTTTACTCTACAACTACAATATAATACCGCTTAAATATAATTTTTATACAATGTAGTTTAACTTTCATATAATAGTTAAATGAATAAAAGAAAAATAAATAAACAACATAATATAATTTTTCTACAATTTCTGCAATATAATGTATGTCATGTCTTATTCTTCTTCTTCTTCGAGTTCAATCTGAAATTCAGCCAAAACTAAATCTAATTTTCACCAGAACCCCTCAAAATTGAGATATAAACTCCAAACCATATTCCTAACTACCACAACACACAGTCCTAACAAATAATGATTTTTGAAAACTCAATTTCGAATTCAAAATTTCAAAGCTTTTTAGTGGTTGTCAATGGTGGAATTGCTGCTTTCTTTTCCTTTGTTTTATATAACTGAAATTTGGGATTGAGAGATATAGAGAGACGTAGAGAGAATTATCAATTCTTTGCAACAACATGCAATCCAAACAAATAATATCTTTTGAAAACACGAATTTGAATTCAAAGCTTCAAAGTTTTTTAACGGTTGTCAATAGTGGATGAGTTACAGATTTTTGCTGGTTTTAGAAGAGGAAATAGTGGGTGATTGAAGAGGAAATCGCCGGGTGTGGTTTGATACGTGGGTGAGGGGGTGTGATTTGGAGAAAGAAACTTCGGGGGGGTGGAAATATACGGTAGAGTTAAAGTAGGAAACTAATTAATACCATTAAAATCCTAAAATGTACATAAATGGTAATTAGGTATATAAAAGATAATTATATTAAAAGTTAAGTATGGAGGGTAATATAATTTACTATATGGCATAGGGATGTAAAAATTCATTTTTAAATGGAAAAGGGCTAAATTTATCACTTTATTTTGAAAATGGTCTAGGAATACCTCTCGTTATACTATTGGATTATCTATACCCCTACCATCATTATTATTGGGTTATCTATACCCCTACTGTCATACTTTGGAACAAAAATACCTCTATTTTGGATGGAGTGCCACGTGCCAGCACCAAATTAAACGACCCATTTTTTTTACACGACCCGTTTTTTAAAAACCCACAACCCGGCCCTTATTTTCATTTTTTCAGTTTTTCTTTTTAAAATTTTAGTTTTAAAAAACGAAAATATTTTGTTAAAAAATGAAAATATGCCTTTCAGTTTTTAATTTTTTTTCCCAGGTTTTATACAAAAAAAAAAAGAAGCTTTAAAAAATTGGAAAAAAATTATTTGTTTTTCAGTTTTCAAAAAAACAACAATAATTTGTTAAAAAAATGATTTTTTTCCAGTTTTTACAATAAAAAGAAAATCAGTTTTTACAATTTTTTTTCAATCTTTACAAGACAATGCTTTAAAAAATTGGAACAAATAAAAAGAATATTTTTTTGTAACTGAACAAAAAAATAAAGGAACACTTTCCTAAATTGGTGGGCTACTGGTGCATTAATTTAAAAAAAAATTATTTTGCAATATTTTTTTAAAGTTTTATAAAAAGAAAATTCTTTAGAAAAACTGAAAAATGAAAATAGGGGCAGTTTGTGGGTTTTGTTTTAAAACGGGTCGGGTAAAAAATGGGTCATTTAAATCTAGTGTTGCCATGTGGCACTCCATCCAAAATAGAGGTATTTTTAATCCAAATTATGAAGGCAGAGGTATAGATAACTCAATAATATAACAAGGGGTATTTTTAGATCATTTTCAAAAGTAAAGAGATATATTTAGCCCTTTGCCGCTTTTTAAAATTATTAATATACGTTTTAACATTAACCATTACTTGTAGTCGGTATGTAAAAATTCTTTACTCAACACGCTAGCACTTTGCACTTTAGCATGATAAGCCTCTATAGCTTTCAAAATCACACACTGGTCAGTGGTGCAGCACGATTCAAAACTTGATTGGTAACGAGCACGCCCTCTACTCTTCTCCGCTTAAGTACATCGCTTTTATTTTTAGTACAGTTCGAATTTGCGACGTAAGTCTAACCCAGACATTACGTGTCGCGCTCTCAAAACTAAAGCCTTATTAGGAGCTATGAATTAAATTAATTAATGTGACTTGTAAAAAGAATTTTTTAAAATAAGACTCTTTACAATGCACTTGTGATCCATTTGTTTTACCAGTTCTTTTTCTCTTTCTAAATATTTGTTTTACCGGTTCAAATCCATGCTATTTTTTTTTAAGTGCCACGAACGAATCCATGAATAGATAATGTTGCAGCAATGACGCCTTAAAATGGTCCACATATCCATAGGTGTAGTCTTGTGATTAATGAAATGAGTGAATATCCTACTAGATAACGTTCAATCCCATTAAGGACAAAAACGCTAGGTGATTACTTTCCGGACAACCTAAATTTTGGTGAGAAGAGTTACTATCTGTGTTCGTGGAAGAAAGCATATGGAAACCCGGCGCATGAAGCATTCGCATTCACGCAGGGTCCAAGTAAAGGTCGCACCCTAAAGGGGTGTAATATAGGTAGTCTACCCTAATTCAAGCATCAATGGCTGATTCAACGGCTCGAACCTATAACCTATTAGTTATATGGTGACTACTTCACCGTTGCTCCAAGCTCTCCCGTGGAAAGTAGCATATACTCATGAAATAGTCGAGATGTATACAGTTTAACCTAAACATCAGTTGTCATAAATTCCTTTTATGAAAAGGATGCATGCAGATAGAGTCCAAATTTTAGAAGAAGGCTCATGGTCTCATGGTGTAGAGGAGCTCAGTGAACATCCAATGAAATTGCAGATAACAGTGTAGTAGTTTTTTTATTCTTCTGTATGTGAAATGATCATTAATTTGTACACTCTCAGGTATATACAGCCTGAGACGTACCCAAAATTTGAAGGCGGCAAGGGCATATTAGCAGACTACTCAACCAGTACCCCCATCTAAATTTTGATCTAAGGGTCCAAGTAAAATATATAATCGTTTTTAACATACATACACATATATATCCAGAATTTTTGCCAAGTTAACAGGGTCCGGTGACCGCTCTATTCCAAACATAGATCTGCGACTACTGTAAAAATTTGGCGTATAGGAAACAGTTTTGTTGATGATGAGGTCCTCTAGTACTTGTACTTGTCATGATCCACTTCCCCTTATGTACTGATATATGCAAAAGTCCTACATTGTCTGTGAATGAATTTTTTATTACTTGGGCATGATCTCCTGTCTCAATGAAGAAATTAATAAAGAGATCCGTCTATATCGAAGTCTCTCAATTGAAAAAATAATAGGAAAATTGCTGGATAACTTACAGAGAAGACCCAAAACAGAATGGTTTTGCCTACTCGAAACTAAGAGGGGATACCGCCTCGTACTAAATTCCCAATCTGTATTAATCAATTCCAACTCAAACAAGAGGAAGCTCCAAATTGACATTTATCCCATATGCTGGTGTAAACAGCCTTTAAACCAGTTTCATGTGAGCCAGAATTGCCAACTTTCGAGTGCAAATACAAATCAGAGATTTTGTTCCTCAAATTTAGCAACTTTTAACTGGTGACGAGTATTACAAGCAAGGGCGAAGCTATGTGTGGCCAAGAGTGGTTAACTGAACACCATTCGCTGAAAAATTATATATTGTATATTGGGTAAAACATTACTTGTTATTGATTAAAAGAAATAGACTTTGAACACACTTGCAAAGCCCATTGGTAAAGGGTATTCAGAATTTGAACACCCTTATTGAATTTTCTGGCTTCTCTCCTGATTACAAGAACCACGAAATTCTGGCATCCTCTTGTGGTCAGGAAATGAAAGTAGATAATGTGACATTTGTTGTCTTAGAAGCAAAGAGTTCAATAGTCGTGTAGAAGAATCACACTCGTTCATCCTTTGCTTCAATATGTTTAAATACGAAATTGTTTAACAAATGCGTAAGGTGGAAAACTGTATATATATTAATAGTGCATATTTCTCTTGTTACAAAGGCCCCCATTAAAAGCCAGGGAGGTTTGTAGCTCTAACCTGGGACTAAAGAAATCTTAGCCTTGAATGAGTACATTGTATGAATCTATTCAGTGCAAATACTGCTGTATATGCATTAAGTGACAGATGAAGAGCTACGCGATCTCTGAATGAGACAGATGAGCTTTCCGTTGTATATGTGGGCTCATACCTGAAGGTTGACACTCTCGATTTTCTCTAGCACATCGAGAACATGGATTTAATGGCGACGAACTTGGGGATTGATATCCATATCCCTTTGAGGCGATCGCTGGTGATGATCTTGAAGATATCTTTGGTGTTCGTGTTGGTGAAGACATTGGTGATGAATGTATTCTCTTAGCTCTAGCTGGTGAAGATCTTGGTGAGTCATCATTCAGTTTCTCTGCACAAACCATTCAAAATCATACTCATGTTTGGAAATCTTCAAACATTAACTAATCGACTTAGGAAAAAACATCTACTCCTTTCGTCTCATATGTGTTGGTGTTTGACTGGGCACGGAGTTTAAGAAAGAAAAGAATACTTTTGAAACTTATGGTCTTAAACAAATTATAGACATTAACAGTGACATTCTTTTGGGGACTGACTGAAAAGGAAAGATTGCCAAATAAATTGAGACGGATGGAGCATTTTTGGGGAGAGCGGGTTTGTGGGGTGGGGTTGGGGGTAGTAGAATAGCTTACCTGTTAGAGAGCTAGTCTTTGTATCCTGCAGTTTGTTGCGCAACGGATCTTTCTTTTGATTGCTGGTTTTGGATGCAGTTGTCTCAGTATTCTCGGATGACAATGAAATTTGATTATTTTCTGGAACTTTCTTCTCTATAACCTTCGATAACTTTTCGTTTGTTCTCCTAGTCCTTACACTTCTCCTTTGCGCGTGCTCGCGATGAAGTGACTTTTCATTGACAGTTGACGACTTAATCCTTTCTGGAGTCTTGGAATGTAGTATTTTCCTATCATCAGATGAATGTTTCTTCTCAGGAGCCTCAGAACTGATTAGTTTCTGATCGTCTGATGCATGTTTCTTTTCTTGAGTCTCGTACTTAGTCAGTTTCTGATCATCAGATGAAATTTTCTTCTCTGAAGTCCGAGGAGATACTAAATTTTTCTCAGCTGATATCATTTTCCCAGTAATCCGAGGAGATACTAAATTTTGCTCGGCTGATTTTGTCTTCTCTGAGGTTGGAGGAGATACTAAATTTTGTTCAGCTGCAATATTTGATATAGGTTTTTCGTTGCCTGCTTTTGGAGACATTACCTTCTCCTGGTTGTCCGAAAATTTCAGTCTTTGGTTCTTGCTCATTGATGAGATGATCTTTTTCTCCAGTGTGTCGATACGTGGAGACCTATCAACTATTGGTGTTGATGGTACTTTCCTTTCCGGACTATCAGCAAAGAAAAACTTTTCGTCTGCTGCTACAGACGAGAATCTCCTGTCCGGACTCTCAGAGCCAACTGATGTTTGATCGAATAAGAAAAGCTTTCTATGTGGTATTTCGGAGATAGCTGATCTCTGATCAAACAATCTTGAATCTTTCCTGTCAATTATCTCTGAGAAAACTGACCTTCCATCGTTCGGTGCAAGAAAGAGATCATCCATCGCGGCCAGATGTCCGTCATCACTCAGCATCGATGCTCGCCTATGGACTGAAAAACTCTCATTAGATGAATCCCAGTTCTTTCCCGAAATTTTCTCTTTTTCAATCAGCCTGTAAGCAAACATCTGGAAAGGAATCTGTGATACCGGGGTCAAACACATGCTCTCGTCTTCAGGGAATTTCTTCAAGTAGCCACCCTCGATATCACAATAGTCTACAAGTGGAGGAGCAGTTTCAGGCTGGCCATGTTCCGGATTTATGACAAGAACTTTCTTGATGTAATGTAAGATCCTGCACAGAGAAGAGAAACGTGGGCGAAGATTTGGGTTCGTATGCCAGCATCTTCTGGTTAAATTCACAAGGTATTTAGGTGAAGGATATGGAAAGAGTGGCCTTTCCCCTGCTCTGATATTTCGGACCACTTTCTTGCCTTGCAAATGTCCTTCATCGAATGGAACTTTACCCGTTAAAATTTGAAAACATATCATCCCGAAGCTATAGACATCAGCTTTCTCCGTGTACTTGGATGTGCATTTGGTTCCCGGCTTTTCATGTTCAGCTAGAACTTCCGGGGCATACCATAAGATAGAGTCAGCCGAGTTGTGGTTGACAGTTTTGTAAGTACTTTTAATCGAAGTTAAGCCAAAGCCTTTGAGTTTCGCGTGAAAATAGCTCTCTGCTGAGGAATTCCTTGCTTTAAGAAGGACATGAGACGGGTTCAATTCACCGTGATAGATCTTTCTCGCATGCAAATACTCCATCCCTCGTGCAATCTGAAGCATAATATCAACTGCAGCAGACGTAGAAAAAGGCGGTCTTTTCCTCTGACCAGAATGCTCCTTTATATACGTCGCTAGAGTATCGTTCATTAGCTCCATAACAAGGTACCCTTCTTTCCTTTCTTCATCAAAAAAACCACAATGATATTGCAATATGTTTGGATGTGAAAGCGAAAATACTAAAGAAATCTCAGCATGTAATGGGTCAACATCACCAAAAAAGTTCCTCAGAGCAAAATTTTCGCCTAACCATTGTATCTCCTTAACATGTCCGTCCCACGACCATAACCGTTTCTTCACATGATAATCGTTCGATCCAACTAAGATTGAACTAGGTAACAATATCTTGTTACTTTGTTCAACACCATCTAATTTCCTTAGCAAGAATTCCGCGATCCTTTGCTCGTGCTTCAACAAAGTATCTGGTGCAACTGCATTTTTCTTTTGCCTTATGTTTTCAACAAGCAACCATCTATCTTCTTTCCAACAACTCTCTAACCGGCTACATATTTCTCGCGTAACTAAATACTGCTTCCCAAACATCCACTGAAAAAACCTCGGATCGATCAATTCCCTATCATATTTCTTCATAACTGCAGATCTCCTCTTCTGCATTTCCTCCTCGTCGAATCCTGAGATTTCTGCAGCCGTCTCAATCGCCTCAATAACAACAGGAAAACAAGAAAGCAAGTCATGAATATGAAACTCAACACAATCTTTGTTCATATGAAGACTTACTGCTTTTCCCCACCAATCTTTCACGTCCAAACAAAATTTTATATACAATTCGCCTTCTTTAAAGATCCTATGTAGCTCTTTCACTGGTTGTTCAAGAGCTTTCCACTTTGTATTCCTCTCATTTAACCTTAAATTATGTTTGATTTCCTCAGAAATTGTATCAAAAGCCTGAATATACATATCTAATAAGAGACAACATTGCTTCTGATTGATTTGAATATCATGTTTCAACACCATTAGAGCCTTTAAACTCCCTATTACCTCACCAATCTGCCTGAATTGATCCATTTATCTTTATGAGTCACAAAAACTTCAACAAAATAAGGACCTACAATAGAAAAAACAACAAAAATTTTAAAAGAAAGAATATGAAAATATGCAATAGAAATCTAAGTTGCACAGCATGAAAGATTTGAACATCCAAGAAAGAAATGGCAGCCCAGTGCACAAAACATTCCGTATTCGCACAGGGTCTGGAAAAAGGTCACATATCAAGTGTGTAATATAGACAACATATCCTAATGCAAATATTAGTGGCTACTTCTACTGTTCGAACTCGTGACCTATAGATCACAAGCAGAAAAAGCATTGTGTTTTCTCCCCATAATTGTTACTCAGTCCGATCAATATTATTTGTCTTTTAAAGTTCTTGCATAAACCTGACAAAAAATATTTTATAGCCTTAATCATAAGAATATTTATCTAAATTATGTTATATCTCTCCTTAAATAACAACAACAATAACAACAAACCTAGTAACTTTTCACAAGTGAGTTCTAGGGAGGGTAAGAAGTACGAAAGTTTACCTCTATCCTAAGAGCGCAGAAGGTCGTTTTCAATAGACCCTCGGCTAAAGAAAAGGTAATTAAAAAGAAGTCATAGCAACAAGTAGTAACAACAACAAAATCATATCTCTCCTTATACGTTTTACTTAATTAATGCTCCACTAATTGGAACATTAACGATAGATTTCTAAAACGTCAAATATTTTTATCAAAATATTAATTCTACACAATAAAGCCACTAAAATTTGGGACCGGGAGTAGCATCTATTTATCAAACATTATATCAAATTATCAATCTAATTGAACATTAAAGCATATAAAATAGGGCTAAAGAGAGCCAAGAAAAGAATTGTCTTTTTCTATAATCTTGCATAATCTCGAATGTTATAAATGTCGTATATAAACCAAATAATAGAATGCAAGCAAAAAAAAGGTTGAACCCATATCAATCTATACATATGGATCATGAAATGAACACATACCTAAGAATATTGCAAGCATTGAGCTTTTACAAAATGGGGTTTGCACCTTTGTTTTCAACAACAGAATGCTGAATTTCTATTAGGTTCTGAGGATAAAAACCTAATAAAATTCAGCAAAAATCCTTTTTTGATCAGATCAAGATATCACCACCTTCGGCCAAATTGACTTGCTGAAATTAACGTTGAAATACAAAATGAATAAAATTATCATCAAAATGTAACGTATCCAAAAGTTGGAAAAATCAAGATAAGGCTAGAAAAAAACCAACCCCATCATGTTGTAAAATGATGATGTATTTCTAGGCAATTAATTCATAAACTGATCAAACATTGGAAATCGTAAAGATCAAAGTTGAAAAGTATGAGGTTGGTAATAGCAGTGACAAAAAAAAGGAATTTTTTGGAAATATAATTTAATTTAATTTTTTAATGGATTTTGCATTTCTTTTTCAAACGTTTTTGACCAACCTGAAGAAGATTTTCTTAGAATGGCTGATTCTTTTTGAATTCTACGTTAGTCATTGGCCATTGAAGACTTCCTTTTCTTTTGGGGTTGAATTAAATATCTTCCCGCAATTTTTGGAAAACGTCTTCTAGTAGTATATTTTTTCTTAAAAATTCTTTTTCAAATGGAACAATAAATAGGATTTTAGACAATTTATATGCACGCATAGTACAATTTATTCCCGGAAACTGTACATGGTCAAAATCGGGCTTACCACTAAAATCGGGGTGGTAGATCAAAGCTCGGTCTCGATCATATCGAATCATGGTGCAAATATGAATTGGTAACTCGTGGATCAATGATCGATCAAAATCGAAACCGAAACAGAAAAGAGATCGAACAAAGCTTGCCAGGTCAGACAAGAGAAAGCCGAGATATCCGCGATTACAAGGATCCTGGCAGATATCTCGGCACGTATCAAGTCAAGACCGGTTATTTAGCCCATAATGGGATTTACTTCCGTAATTAGAATTATACCATAAATAAAATTCATGTACTATATAAAGAGGGCCCTAATCATCTTGTAAGAGGGGGACATTCACGCATATCAAAGCAATACAATACTTTCTCTCTAGCTTATATTCTTGTTCATCACTTAGTTTGTTTCTTAACTATTTTAACCACCGATCAGCTCTAGGGTTGAATCACGTTTCAAGACTTATTAGCTTTATCATATTGTTAATCTATATTATTAGTATTTATGTTTATCAATTGGAATTAGGTGAAATCATGTATCCTTAAAACCACATTATAAGTTTAATCATTATCCGACTTTCAGGGTAGACATTTTGGCGTCTACCATGGGGCTAAGGATAATAGTAATTGCCTAGTATTAATCCTCATAACACACACCGATTTTACGCTTGTTCTCGTAAGTGTCTTTGATTTCAGGAATCAGCATGTCAAACTCTCAAGCAGCTCCCACTCACACAGGCACCGACATTGGTCTTCATGGAGAAAACGATAATATACCCGCCCCAGGGATCGAAATGCTTCAGGCGTCCATGAGGGAGTACAATCGCGGACCCCATCAATGTCAGTTCGTTCGTGCCCCTAAATAAATCTGGGCAATAATCGTGAAGGTAGCGTACACAGGGAAGTTCGATCAGGTGGTCAAGGTACGCAGGGAGGAGAAGACGGTGGAGTTAGCCTCTCATTGATATTTGAAATGCTACAGCCTTAGCAAGCCATTGTAACACAACTACAGAACCAGCATCGAGCACCAAGTGGGATTGAACCAGAGCTTGAACTAGAAATTATACGTAAGGCTGAACCTATACTGGAGAGATTGAACGCCAATGATTCGGGGACTAACCCTGCTATTATGAAAATGCTAGAGGAGCTCACCAAACGGATTGAATCAGGAGAGAAAAAAAATCGAGGCAAATGATAAAAGGGTAGAAACATACAACTCTTGGGTTGACCAAATACTAGGGGGTTGACCAAATTCTAGAAAGTTCATGCGAAGACCCTTCCTCCCTAGTATGGCTCCGAAGCCAATCCCTAAGAAGTTTCGAATGCTCGAGATACCCAAGTGTAACGGGACGACCAATTCGAATGAACATGTCATCTCATATACATGTGTCGTCAAAGGAAATGACTTGGAAAACAATGAAATTAAATTCCTATTGTCGAAGATGTTCGGGGAGACTCTATCGAAGGGTGCCTTATGGTATCATAACTTACCCCTTAATTCTATAGATTTGTTCGCTATGCTTGCAGATTCTTTTTTAAAGGCACACCCCAGAGCATTAAAATTTCAACGAGAAAGTCGGACCTTTTCAAGGTAAGGCAGAAAGACAACGAGATGCTCAGGGAATTTGTATCTTGGTTCCAAGCGGAGAGAATGGATTTGCCTCCGGTCACCGATGATTGGGTTGTTCAAGCTTTCGCTTAAGGTCTTAACACTCGGAGTTCCATAGCTTCAC
The DNA here is from genome assembly GCA_034376525.1 of Nicotiana benthamiana. Classification (NCBI taxonomy): domain Eukaryota; kingdom Viridiplantae; phylum Streptophyta; class Magnoliopsida; order Solanales; family Solanaceae; genus Nicotiana; species Nicotiana benthamiana. The sequence goes on along the minus strand of CM067335.1, from coordinate 39,635,945 downwards.
AATAGTTGAAGCAAAGTTTAATCGAGTACCCACTTGTCACTTGGGCCGACATACATAATCGATATCAGCCGAAGATCAGGGTCAAGGATGATCAACTGGGACTCCCTTGGGGTCCGTTTATCCTAGCAGGCACATGGATAGGATCAAAAGAACATCGATCGAGAGCCGAGGTCGAATAGAGATTGATATCAACCATACAACCGAGATCGTAGACACAGGGGGTCTGGGAGAAGCTTCACACGAAATGAGAGGAGAAATGATTGAGGTCAAAATTTATGGGGGCTTGATGCCGAGGAAGATCACGTTAAATTGTTAGGATTTATGCACGTCACTAGAGGGGGGGTGAATAGTGAGGCACGAGAATGTCGATAAATTTTGCGGAATTAAACTTGCAGGAGTAAAGTAAGTGCAGTACTTAAAAGAGTAAGGAGAGGACACACCGAATTTATACTGGTTTACCACAACGTATGGTTAGTCCAGTCACCCGAGAGACTCTCTCGAGTTTACACTAACACCGTTAAGCTTACGGGTGCCTAACAAGCCGTTACACTTGCTCGTAGATGTACACTCTACAAGACTTCAACTTGCTCGAGGATACCTCACCTCAAGACTTCACCTTGCTCGTGGATACCGCACCACAAGACTTCACACACTAAGATTGAAGGTACTTAGCAAACCCAACGCTCAATGAGAAGGTATGGTCTTCTCAAGAACCTTTCTCTTTTACAACAAGAACTCTCTAAGAATAGTAGATAAAGAGATACAATATAAGCTCTATGAACAACACAAAATTGTCTCTCAAATGGCTCAACAAAAGCTCTAAATATGATGTAGAAATGTTATCAATATGTTCAAGAATAATGAGAGATATTGTTCATCTCAAATGAGTCAAAAAAACCTCTATTTATAGGTGGTAGAGGTTGTATGTCCGTTGCTTAATTGGCAATCAATAATGCTGATTTTATGCCAAGATAATCGATTATTCACTTTGCATAATCGATTATCTTCTCAACGTTCATAAAACGGAACGTTGGGAAGGCAACGGATACAAGATAATCGATTATGTCCAAGTGTATAATCGATTATCTTACTCTGCGGAAATTTCCAATAAATGGAATTTCCCAGAATAATCGATTATACACTTTGCCATAATCGATTATTCTCTTATGCTGTCCAGAATTGAAAACTTACTTAAAAAACCATTTGGTTAAAATGAAAACGTTAAAAATATTTTGTTTGAAGTATTTGAAATATGTTTATGATAAATATGATTTGATAAATTGATTTTATGCATGTTTATGATGACCTATGTTGAGCCAAAAGAGGAGATAACTTAAACGTTTCTCTTACATTGGTTCTACCTAACGACCTATGCCTTGGGTCTTCGGTCTTGAAATTTTGAGCTCGTCTTGGCTTTTCCATGCAATCCATTCATCAATATGCTTCTCGGCATTCAATCTTGATTGTTTGTCATATAATAACATTGTTTGACACTTGACTTTATTGTTTGTCATTCATCAAAGCATATACCTGGAAATCATGCTAATACAACCAAAGCACACATATCATGGATAGAATGATTTCCTACAATTTCCCCATTTTTGATAATGACAAACAATAGGAGATATGTATATCGGATTCCCCCTAAACTCATGCTATATCTCAACATACAATTCATGCAAACACATTCCCTTAATTGAGTATTCTCCCTCAATTAAAGCATACTAAAAGGTGGAGCCATTCCCCCTTATTAGATGCATATCGCCTAATTTCTTCCCCCTTTTGGCATTAGCAAAAGGAGAGTATACATAGGCCACTTCCCCTTTTTGACACTTCCCCCTTTTGGGAATACCAACTGTTAGTGTCAAACATAAGATAGGAAATACAATGAGGAATATACATGATGACGATTTAACAAAAAATCATGCCAACATAAAATAATACCAAATGTTAGTAAAAGCATAACAACCATAATAACGGTTATTTTAGCAAATCATATTACTTAACAACATATCAACTGTTAATTTTTGACAAACCAATAGTTGTATTAAAAACATAAATCATTTATTTTTCAAGAGTATACCAACTGTTATTCAAGCCAAAAATAATATTCATCAAAACATGAATCAATCATTATTTTTAACAAAAATAATTGATACCAATTGTTATTCAAAAAGTTATCAAAACATGAATCAACAAAAATAATTGATACCATTGTTAACAAAGACATATCAATCGTTAACACATATCAAAAAAAATATGATAACTAACCGAAATTTCCCCTCGATGCAATAAGGTTTCGTGCTTGGTGCATCTACTACGATATTGTAGTCTTCAAGCACACCTGCAAACGTACCTAAAAATAGGTTTTAGGTACCCAACCACTTTTGGGTCCTTGGGGGTTAGGCAAATAATAATCATGGCTAAAAGATAAATTCCTATATTTTGCAAAACATACGGGTACTATGTGTCCTACCCGGTTGCAATAATGACATATAACATTCGGGTTGTGCATATGTCTTGGTTGAGCAAAAAACGTTCTAGGTGATCTAAAGTCGTTATTCCTAGAAGCGTTGAAATTCCTAGAGTCATTTCTAGGTGGTCTAAAATGATTCATTCTAGACTTATTAATAAAAGTCCTAGAATTATTTCTAGGTTGAGCATCGCAATTTCTAACATGATTCTTACGCCTTTTATTTTTCCTGGGCCTTTTCTTTTTAATTTCTTCAACTATTTTAGGATTGTCTACTCTACGTTTTTCTAGTGAGTTCCTAAGTTCTATGTTTTCTAATTTCAAAGAATCACAAGATGAACAATTAGAATTTTGATCAATTGAAGAATCTTCATGCATCTCCTTAATTTTATTTCTAAGATCAATATTGTCATTTTCCAAAAATTTATTTTTCTCTTCTAAAACTTTAATTTTAGCCTTGGCCTCTTTGGAGATTTTTGAAGACTTTTTCAATTCATCATATAATTCTTGAAAAGCTTCTTGTAATTCTTCATAAGAGTAAGAGTTAGGAGTACTTACCTCTTCTTCCTCGTTGGCCATGAGGCATAGGGCGGCAGTTTCATCACCCGAGCTGTCCGAATCCCATGTCACGCGCTTTTGGTGTTTCTTCTTCTTCTTGTCCTTGGGTTTTGGACAATGTGACTTGGTGTGCCCAAGTTTTCCACAATTATGGCATGAAGGACTTGGTTCTTCCTTCTTCATTTCCTTCTTCATAAACTTATAAAACTTTTCAATTAAATTGTTGGAAATAGTATCATCATCGCTTTCTGAATCACTTACCTCTACTCTTTTAGACGATGAGGCTTTGAAGGCAATACCTGGACTTTTCTCATCTCCAAATGAAGGCATAAGAATTGTGCTTTCATAAGTTTTGAGGTTACCTCTTAGTCCATCAATTGTGACGTCCGTGATTCCTATCGACTCTTGGATGGCATTGGCTTTGGAGCGCCATTCGGGAGTGAGACTCCGTAGGATTTTTTGAACTAGATCTTTGTTCGAGTATACTTTTCCGAGAGCATGGAGATCGTTGATGATCAACACATTATCGATGCTTTCCGGCTCCTTCATTCTAAAGAGTTCATATTCATGTGTTAGAAAATCAACTCTTGATTCTCGGACTTGAGGCATACCTTCATAAGTGATCTCAAGCTTATCCACATCTCCTTGGCGGTTGTGCAGCAAGAAATCTTCCGATAGTCATCCGGATTTACCGCACAATACAACATATTGATGGCCTTTGCATTATATTCAACCTTCTTGATGTCCTCGGCATTATATTCATCTTCCTCCTTTGGAACCGTGGTTTCCCCAACTTTCTTTGTCGACATTTGTTCACCGTTCTTGATGATTTGCCATAAGCGAAAGTTATTTGATTGGATGAAAATTCTCATCCGCTCTTTCCAATATGTGTAATTTGTTCCGTCAAATAGTGGAGGCCTATTGGTGGAGTGTCCTTCGCTCATCATTCCTGCGTTCAACATTCTCAACAAATATATGGAACGTTTTCTCAACCGGTTAAGGCTTTTAGAGAGTTAGGCTCTGATACCAACTGTTAGGATTTATGCCCGTCACTAGAGGGGGGGTGAATAGTGAGGCACGAGAATGTCGATAAATTTTGCGGAATTAAACTTGCAGGAGTAAAGTAAGTGCAGTACTTAAAAGAGTAAGGAGAGGACACACCGAATTTATACTGGTTCACCACAACGTGTGGTTAGTCCAGTCACCCGAGAGACTCTCTCGAGTTTACACTAACTCCGTTAAGCTTACGGGTGCCTAACAAACCATTACACTTGCTCGTAGATGTACACTCTACAAGACTTCAACTTGCTCGAGGATACCTCACCTCAAGACTTCACCTTGCTTGTGGATACCGCACCACAAGACTTCACACACTAAGATTGAAGGTACTTAGCAAACCCAACGCTCAATGAGAAGGTATGGTCTTCTCAAGAACCTTTCTCTTTTACAACAAGAACTCTCTAAGAATAGTAGATAAAGAGATACAATATAAGCTCTATGAACAACACAAAATTGTCTCTCAAATGGCTCAACAAAAGCTCTAAATATGATGTAGAAATGTTATCAATATGTTCAAGAATAATGAGAGATATAGTTCATCTCAAATGAGTCAAAAAGACCTCTATTTATAGGTGGTAGAGGTTGTATGTCCGTTGCTTAATTGGCAATCAACAATGCTGATTTTATGCCAAGATAATCGATTATTCACTTTGCATAATCGATTATCTTCTCAATGTTCATAAAACGGAACGTTGGGAAGGCAACGGATCTTGAAGGCAACGGATACAAGATAATCGATTATGTCCAAGTGTATAATCGATTATCTTACTCTGCGGAAATTTCCAATAAATGGAATTTCCCAGAATAATTGATTATACACTTTGCCATAATCGATTATTCTCTTATGCTGTCCAGAATTGAAAACTTACTTCAAAAACCATTTTGGTTAAAATGAAAACGTTAAAAACATTCTGTTTGAAGTATTTGAAATATGTTTATGATAAATATGATTTGATAAATTGATTTTATGCATGTTTATGATGACCTATGTTGAGCCAAAATACGAGATAACTTAAACGTTGCTCTTACATTGGTTCTACCTAACGACCTATGCCTTGGGTCTTCGGTCTTGAACTTTTGAGCTCATCTTGTCTTTTCCATGCAATCCATTCATCAATATGCTTCTCGGCATTCAATCTTGATTGTTTGTCATATAATAACGTTGTTTGACACTTGACTTCATTGTTTGTCATACATCAAAACATATACCTGGAAATCATGCTAATACAACCAAAGCACACATATCATGGATAGAATGATTTCCTACATAAATATCCAAAATCTGAATAAAGGTACGACCCCATCCTTTCTATTTTTTTGACTAACACTCGCAGGTTATCGACAAGGATGGGCACAAAGATTTGGATCTTAATGCACGTGTTGCACTCTTTTTCTCTTAGATCGGGTTTTGTCCCAAATGGATTTTTTCGGCGAGATTTTTAACGAGGTAACCATTGCTCGTGCTAACTTAGAGCAATTCAACAGTATCCTAGATTCTCTACAATAAGTCTCAAGTACTGTGGAACATTACCCTCGAATCGAACATATGCGCATGTATAATCGTCTATTAAGAGAAGTATTTTTTTTCCTTGCTGATGTCTCAAGCCTTTAGCAAAAAATTCCTATTTTATACTCTTAATTTATTGTGTAAACAGGCTTAAGGGCCGACCATGATGGAAGTTCAAACAACTAACCCCATGCTTCAGGACTGACATCCGAAAAACAAACGAAATCGAACTACCAAAATTTCGATACCATAAGACCTTAAAGGCGACCCTCGATTTAATAGGCCACGGCCACCCCACTCGGCGACTGACACTTCGAGCAAGCTCGAAGTGTAATGGAAAATAAGCCCAAAGGGTATGTTCCGAACTAAAGAGGCTACGACTATTTTAATACAAACTGGAGACATCTGAAATCCGTAACAAATACAAAAGCTCAAGGGCTATCTTAACCCAAGTTCGAGCAAACTCTCAGTCAAGGACTATCTATAAAGCCTAAGGGCTAACTTTACTTCGAGTTCAAGCAAATCCTCACTCGATTATAAAGCCTAAGGGCTAACTTTACTTCGAGTTCGAGCAAGCCCTCACTTGATCATAAAAGCCCAAGGGCTATCGTAACCCGAGTTCGAGCAAACTCTCACTCAGGGACTACCTATAAAGCCTATGGGCTAACTTTACTTCGAGTTCGATTAAATCCTCACCCAACTATAAAGCCTAAGGGCTAACTTCATTTTGAGTTCAAGAAAGTCCTCACTCGATCATAAAAGCTCAAGGGCGATCTTAACCCGAGTTTGAGAAAACTCTCACTCGGTGACTATTTATAAAGCCTAAGGACCAACTTCACTTTGAGTTCGAGCAAGTCCTCACTCGATCATAAAAGCCCAAGGGCTATATTAACCTGAGTTCTGAGTAAACTCTCACTCGGGGACTATCTATAAATCCTAAGGGCTAACTTTACTTCGAGTTCGAGGAAATTCTCACTTGACTATAAAGTCTAAGGGTTAACTTCACTTCGAGTTTGAGCAAGTCCTCACTCGATCATAAAAGCCCAAGGGCTATCTTAACCTGAGTTCGAACAAACTCTCACTTGGGGACTATCTATAAAGACTAAGGGCTAACTTCACTTCGAGTTCGAGCAAATCCTCAGTCGACTATAAAGCCTAAGGGATAGCTTCACTTCGAGTTCGAGCAAGTCCTCACTCGATCATAAAAGCTCAGGGGCCATCTTAACCCGAGTTCGAGAAAACTCTCACTCGGGGACTATTTATAAAGCCTAAGGGCTAACTTTACTTCGAGGGAATGACTCTTGACTACCCCCTAGCCTACTACCCTAATGCTCGACCTCTACATGTTCCTATCAAGATCCATGTCCTCGAAAATCTAAAGTCGCACCATGTCCTGCCTGATCACCTCGCCACAATACTTTTTAGGCCGCCCTATGCCTCTTCTCGTACCTACCAAAGTCAACCGCTCACACTTCATCATCGGTGCATCTAGGCTTCTCATCTGCACATGTCCGAACCATCTAAGTTGCGCTTCCCGCATATTGTCGTCCACGAGAGTCACACCCACCTTCTCCCGAATTTCTTCATTTCTAATCTTATCAAGCCTAGTGTTTCCATACATCCATCTCAGCATCCTCATTTCTGCTACTTTCATCTTTTGGATATGTGAATTCTTGACTGGCCAACACTTAGCTCCATACAATATGGCCGGTCTAACGACCATTTTATAAGACTTTCCTTTGAGTTTCGGTGGTACACTCTTGTCACACAGGACTCTAGAGGCTAACCTCCATTTCATCCATTCTGCCCCAAAATAATACGTAATATCCTCGTTAATCTCTCCACATCCTGGGATAATTTACCCTAAGTACTTAAAACTTTCTCTCTTGAGGATAACCTGTGAGTCAAGCCTAACTTCCACATCCGCTTCCCTCATCACGTCGCTGAACTTATATTTCACATATTCCGTCTTAGTCCTATTCAACTTTAAACCTTTAGAGTCCAAGGAATGCCTCCATTACCTCCAGTCTCCCATTAATGCTGTCTCGCGACTCATCAACCAGAACTTTATCATCAGCGAGCGACATAAACCATGGAACATCTCCTTGGATATGGTGTGTTAGTGCGTTCATCGCCAGAGCAAATAAGAACGAGCTAAGCGCAAATACTTTGTGTAACCCCATAACCATCAGAAAACGCTCTGAGTCAGCTCCCACGGTCCTAATCTGAGTCATAGCTCCATCATACATATCCATTATCGCCCTAATGTAAGCCACCAACATACCTTTCACCTCCAAGCACCTCTAAAGGACGTCTCTAGAGACCTTGTCATACGCCTTCTCTAGGTCAATAAAAATCATATTCAAATTCATCTTCCTATCCGTATATAGTTCCACCAACCTCCTGATAAGGTGGATAGCTTCCGTAGTAAAAACGACCCAATATGAACTTGAACTGGTTTTCCGATATAGATACTGCCCTCTTTATCCTCCCTTCCACCATCTTCTCTCAAACATTTATGGTATAACTTAGTAATTTAGTACCCATATAATTATCTATATATTATTCTCTCCAAATTCCGTATCGTGAGAATACACTAGGTATATCGTTATTGTCACTTTCAATGGCTAGCAAAAGAGAACCTCAAAAAATGACCCAACCCAATTTGAATTAAACTGGGCCTGCAATGGAACTCCTCATAGGCCCAAAACTCTGGCAACCCAAAATTAGTAAATAAAATCCTGACACGTGGAAATATCTGGACCATATGGCACCAGTGACGGTAGGAAACAATAATCACATGCCATTTCAACTTTTCGACATATGCTTCCTGGACCCCAAATTTTTGCTCTAGAGAAGAATACCGACTACCGATTCTCCCGGTTTACCATCCACTGGAATCCAACGAAAAACCGTAAATAAAAAACCATATAAACAAAATACCTTCGATTTTCACAACTTTTCATCCTTCAGTTTTTGCATTATTCTCATAACGAATTACTGTAATTGTGAGAATTTTTTATAGAAAATATTTTTGTTTAATTCTTTCGAGAGATCTTTTCGTTTGAGGCTGTTCGCAGAGAGAACAATAACAACTATTCAGTATATTCCCACCAGATGGGTTTGGGGAGGGTAATATGTAAACAAGCCTTACCCCTACCCGAAAGTGTAGAGAGACTGTTCGTAGAGAGAGTAAGAAGAAATTAAGAATTAACTTAATTTAAAAAGAGAAAAACAACAAAAATGGGAATTGGATCGGGTAAATTGATGTTTGGTTTCGTTTTAGTATTTGTTCTCTCGATCATTTTGCCTGCTGTTCAGGGACAAGAAAGTTATGCAATCAAATTATTCAACAAAACTTATTATTTTTGACACAAAATATAAATATTTATCGATGAAAAATACTAACTTAACTTTAAAAAAGAATATATTATATTTTAAACCACAATTTCAAATGTGTAATAAGTTCAGTGGTAAAGAGTTTGAACCAATTAAATAAATTCCTAAATACCTCTCACTAAATATTAAGATTAACTATACCGTATAATCGCTATAAAAAAATAATACCGATAAAATATATAATTTTGTATATTAGTGTATAATATTAAAAAAATATTTTATTAGTGGCTAGTACATAAAATTATTTTTGACCGACGGATCAAATGTATAACTGGCTAAATATTAATGGGCGGATTAAGCATATAATCAAATCTTTCAGTTTAAACGAATTTTGTCAACAAGGATATGAAAAATCACCTAATCCTAGATCCCCCAGGTACATATATCCAAATCATGAATCACCATTGAAAGCAGAAAAGAAACTACAATACAAAAAAAATAATAATAATAACTAACCGTCGCTGGTCGGAGCCGGTGTCGGAGCAAATTTGTTAATTAATATATAGTTTGAGTTAAAGATAATATATTACTTTTATGATTGATTCTTCGTGTTAAGGTACCATTTTGTTTGCTTCGAGAAATAATGTGGTATCCATATATGCAAAGCGGACTTAAGTATAAACTTAAGGGATCACATCACTTTTTATATTTTGGCAGAGATCTTACATGTATATATTTCGAAAATAGTTGATATAAGTTACTTGACATTTTGAACACTAAAAGTTTTTAGGAGATATTAGTTGAACAGAATACCGGTACTCCTGTCACGATTAAAATTTTGGGTCAGCCTCTCCATATATGGATTTTTTATATATGTATAATGTTTAAAAATAAACACTTATTTTAAAGATCTTGACATGTTTGACTAATCTTTTGACGTGAAAGATAAGTGCTTTTGAATAGTACTCTGTTCGTTCACTTTTTAATTGTCTATTTTAAAATTTTCACCCCCTTAAGAAGCAATGATTGACATGAGTATCTTACTATAATAACCTTATTAAATGATTTGTTGGGTCTGTTGTTGTTAACCCTATTAACTTATGTTTAGGCTTTATTTATTACACTTAATAAAGATCTGAATCTTAATTATTTAAATTTTAAATATTAATTGTGTTTGTTATTAAAGTGTGAATTTTAATTATTTAAATCTTAATCATTAAGTGTGTTTGTTTTTTTACTTCACAATTACTTATTGAGTCTAAGTCTGTATGATTAAGATCTATAATAGAGATTTAATTTCATTAAGATGCTATCACATATTCATTATTAACTGTCGCCACCGCCTGCCATTATCAACTACTGTCACGCTACTACCACTACCACCATACTCAACCACTACCACTATCACCACCTCCACCGCCACTATCATCCTCAATTATAGTCGTCACTATTATTGAACGTCACCCCCGGCTATCTTCACCACTCCGACCACCATAATCATTTTCACACACAATCAACACTCATCCACTTCAACTATCACAACTGACTACCCCATCACCATCAACAACCACAGCTGGCACTGCCCATTATTATAACTTACCAACACCAACCCACCACCTTTATCAGTCACAACTACTATTACCATCTGTCATTATTAACTATCACCACCCACAACTGCCATCCTCAATCATAATCGTCACCACTACCAATCACCCTTAGCTACTAGCATGAACCACCATCATCAACCAAAACTACTGCCAATCACCGCCTTTAGTTGGCATTCGCCGGTAAGCCATCACCGCCAACAACTATCGTATTTTAAAAACTATATATTTTATTGTTATAACTTTAGATTAGTTAGTATTTCATTTGAATTTTATGTCTATAAATTTTTAATAAAATAGATTTTATATATTCAAAATTAAAAATCAAATAGTCTTAATTATTTCTATTCTGATCTTAATATACATCTTAATATATTCAGATATGTATTTAGATTCAAATATCTTAATTTTAATATATATTCAGATTCACACGTCATAATCTTAAAAAAAACAAATAAGGTAGTCTCCATGATTTAAATCAAATTCCCATATGTAATTATAGTAGCTAATATGAAGTTCCAAGGTTGAGCACTTTACAGCTCATCTATCTCTTTAGTTTAAAATTAATGTTGGAACTTCATATTAGCTCTAATAATTAGTTACTTCCTCCGTTTTATGTTATGTGTCGTATTTTTTTTTATACGCTCTTTAAAAGATATTTCTTTCATTTAAAAGAAAGTGATTTTTTAGTTGTTTTTATATAGATTAAAAAATTTATTTTTTAGTATTAATTAGTAATAAAATTAACTATATTAACATTTAATATCTCAAATAAATACTCTTAGCACATAAACCAAAATTATTTACCCTAAATTAATTCATTCTTAAAATTTGAAAAAATCACTTATTTTGAACCACAAAAAAATGCTATAATACACTTATTTTGGTCCGGAGGAAGTATTAATTAGGAAAGTGATTTGACTGTTCTATCACTATTTATGCTATAAGATATAATCTCTATTCATTGAATATTTATTCTATTTATGTGAGTAAAAGAAAAAAAATAATCAATTTTGTCTTGAATTTTTAAAATAATAAATCATTTTAGATAACTATTTTGTATAACCACTACTATTAATATGAGACAGAAAAAATACGTATGAGAAATGGTTTCAATTATTGATTAGGTATCAATTAATAGGGTTATCGTGGTAAAAATTCGCAAGAGACATGAAAAAACTAAAGTAACAATTAAAAGTAAAGAGAGGGAGTAGCTTATATTTTCCAAATTATGGCAACACTTATTTATCATACCCTACTTTATTATTCTCTCCTCGTTAAACTATTCGTTCCAAAATATTTCCTGCATTTATCACCTTTTTTCTCCAAACTTCTCCTTACGACTTCAATTAGTAGAGTGATAATCACGTGATACATTTACGGAAAAAATAAAGGGTATTTTAGCTTAGGCAAAAGCTACTGCATGCCTTATATGTTGTTGTTATTATTTCTTTTTTCATGACTTCTTCGTTACCATATTTTTTTATATACTATTTTGATTATAATTATTTTGAGTCGAAGGTTTATTCGAAAATATTCTTTCTACCTGCATAATATAGGAAGGATAAGGTTTGCGTATCCCTTGCCCTATCCAAGCTCCACTTGTGAAATTATACTTTATATATTATTGCAAAAACGTTTAAATGTCTTTCTTAACAAATGTGTAACTGCCGTGAAACATAAATTTGTAATTTCTCATACAATAGTAAGCATGAAAGTCAGTTGGCCAGGACATCACGGTTATTAAGAAAATTGAAAGCATGAAAGTGGTTTAATTGATTTGTGGTAATTGTTATTGCAGGTACAACAATTGACCAGGGGATTGCATATGTATTAATGTTGGCTTTGGCAGTGACATATCTTGTTCATGCACTGATGTTCCTTTAAATTAACTTTTAAAAAAACAATGGATTTATTGAAGATCATTCTTATTGAGAGTGCCTAGGTCATGGAATTTGTACAAGGTTTTTTATTGTAATTTGTATTATACCTAGGACACATGAAATTTAGTCATCTTTGTTTACGAGATTAGTTAGTCCTTCCTTATTTTTATTTGAAGAAAAGTGAAGAGAAGAAACACAAGATTGTTTTCTGCTTGTATCACATGCTGTTTGTTTAATTTGTTTTAGTCTAACCACAGCGTAGTTCCTTTTTTCTTTTGAGTACATACTCTGGCGTTGTTTGGATACCAAGATTAGCTAAAACTGAATAAATTTTATATTATTATGATAAATATCATATTATGTTGGATGTTTATTCATCTTCCATGATCTCTATTTCAAATGCTTAATGACATATTCAATGACATATTTTGTATGTTCAATGACATATTTCATTACATATTTTCTTCACTTTTTATGCCTATATAAAGGCCTTATAATAGATAGGAAAATACACACAATTAAAGAAGAAACTTTCTTCCTTCTCTCTATCTATATTTCTTGTTCATGCTTCACTAAGTTGCTTATATTTCTTGTCCATGTTTTACTAAATTGCTTTCATTTTATAACACATTATCAGCATGAGTCTCTAACCATCACGGTAGGTTATCTTCTTTTAAAGTTCTCGACTCTGATTTAAAATTATCAGGTACAACATGTTACTCTCTTTGTAAGAATAATGATATGTTTTGTTGGATACTTAATTTTTCTTAATTATGTTTAAAAACAAAATTAGAAGGAGAAAGATACTCATACTTCACCATGATCTCTTTATTTATGAATAAAGATGTAATTATTTTAATGAACTGCTTCTTAATTGATTTGCATTATTAAAATATAAATAGAAGCAATCAACAATAGACTTAGATAACAATAATATTTTCTTGACAGTAGTACGTATCCAAAATATGAATATAAATAGTGTTTGAATCATTAAAATATTACATCCTACTTTGACTAAATCCAAAAGAAATTTATTGATTATTTATCTTCTTCTGTGTAGAAATAAAACATGTTAGTAATAATGAGGTTACTTGAAATTGCTTTGTTTTCAAGTCTATTTTCTTATTGAATTCAAGTATATCTAGTTACATGCTTAATTACTTGAGTACACCTAACATAATGTGTGATTATACATTATTGTGCAGTATAACATGATACACTACACTAGCTACATTTAACTATTTATTTTGACAAGCCTACATACAGAATATTAGTACACATGGAAATACTATGTAGGTATAGATTTTACGATATTATAATTTTTATATTCTTTAGGTGCACATATAATTCTTATATGTAGTCAATCTAGAAAAGTAATAATACTAGTTATGTAGCATGTCAAATCATTTAGCCAAATTATTACTAAAATTGCTTGATAAAGATCTTAGTGCAATAAGGGTAATTCATATTAGCCGGTATTGTCCTACACGTATTTAGTACACTTTAAATCATGCTAATTAACTTGAATAATTAATGATGCATGCACTAACTAGACATACAAGATTAAATATGGATTTCTCACAAAACAAACTTGGATCAAAATTCAATTGTAAAAATATTTGGTTAATTGATTCATGTACCACACATACAATATTCAAAGAGAAGAAATATTTCTCTCATTTAAGTATGTGTAAGGCAGATGTTACTACAATTTTTGGTAGTAGTAAATTAATTGAAGGCTCTAGAAGAGCTACTATAACTCTGCCTAAAGGAACAATATTTATCATAGAGAATGCAATGTTCTCCTCCAAGTCCAAGAGGAACTTGTTGAGTTTTAAAGATATCCGTCAAAATGGATATCATATTGAGACAATAGATGAGAATAATCTTGAATATCTCATCATTATAAAGAATTGTCTCTGGCCAAAAGAGGGTTATTGAGAAGTTCTCATTTTTATCTTGTGGCCTGTATTTGACAAGAATTAGTGCAATTGAGGCACATTCTACCGTAAACCAATATGTTACTGATTCCAATACTTTCGTACTTTGGCATGATCGATTGAGACATCCTGGATCAATTATGATGAGACGGATTATAGAAAACTCAAATGGGTATCCATTAAAGAATTTAAAGATTCTTTTGAAATAATGAATTTTCTTACACTTCTTGTTATCAAGGCAAGTTAATTATTAGACCATCACCAACAAAGGTTGGAATTGAGTCACATGCGTTTTTGAAACGTATACAAGGGGACATTTGTGGACCTATTCACCCACCTAGTGCGTCGTTAGATATTTTATTGTCTTAATAGACATATCTTCTAGATGGTCTCATTTGTGCCTATTGTCATCTCGTAACCTTGCGTTTGCAAAATTAATGGCACAAATAATTCGATTACTGGCACAATTTTCCGATAATCCAATTAAGTCTATTAGACTAGATAATGCTGCTGAGCTTTCATCCCAAGCATTTAATGATTATTGATTATCAATTGGGATAAAAGTGGAACATCATGTAGCTCATGTTCACACTCAAATGGTCTTGCAGAGTCTTTAATTAAACGTCTGCAGTTGATAGCAAGACCGTTACATATGAAAACGAGGCTGCCCACTTCGGTTTGGGGTCACGCCATTTTGCATGCAGCAGTGCTAGTTCGTCTCAGACCGACAAATTATCACAAATATTCCCGTTGCAATTAATTTTGGGTGATGAACCTAATATATCCCATTTAAGAATTTTTGGATGCGCAGTATATGTGCCTGTAGCACCGCCATATCGCACAAAAATGGGTCTGCAAAGAAGGTTAGGAATATATGTTGGGTTTGAAGCGCCCTCCAGTATGCGCTACCTCGAAACATTGACAGTGAATTTGTTCAATGCACGATTTGAAGACTGTTGATTCGATGAGACACTTTTCCCAAAATTAGGGGGAGAAGTTGGTGAAACCAATTTTGTGGAAAAATCCATCATTATCTCATCTTGATCCACGTGCCTCTATTTGTAAAAAAGAGGTCCAAAAGATTATCCATTTGCAAAGAATAGCAAATCAAATGCCAGACACATTTACGGACTTGAAAAGGATAACAAAATCACATATCCCAGCAGAGAATGTTCCAATCCGTATTGATGTTCATATTGGACAATCTTCTAGTGTCATAGCTAATGAGTCGAAAGCACGCCTAAAACATGGCAGACCATTATGTTCCAAAGATCGAAACCCTAGGAAAAAGAAAGCAAATGATCAAAATGACACTACGAAAGAATCTCATGAAGAAATTCACGATTTAATAAACGGAAAAGGGTAAAACTGCCCCTAACGTATTGACGCCAGTTTAAAAATGCCATACGTTAACCTATTTTGAAAAAAATGCCCCTACCATTAAAATTCTGGCATATTTGTGCCCCTAAATCTAACAAGTCAGTTTAAAAAATGCCCTCCGTTAACCTATTTTGAAAAAAATGCCCCTACCATTTTAAATATAAGTACAGTCAGTTGTTAGACTTAGGGGCACAAATATGCCACATTTTTTACGGTAGGGGCATTTTCTTCAAAATAGGTTAACGGATGGCATTTTTAACCTGGAGTCAATACGTTAGGGGCAGTTCTGACCCTTTTCCCTTTAATAAATTCTGAGATTCATGAAGAATCCATTGAGCCCGAGACTCAAGAAAATAAGGAACTATCAATAAATCCAATCGATATTGAGACAAATTTTAATCGAGTGGATATAGTGGTGGATTATGTCTTTGCATATAATGTTGCATCTAGCATTATGCAAGAAAGTGAGGATCTTGAACCTCAATCTGTTGGAGAATGTCGACAAAGACTTGATTGGCCAAAATGGCAATAAGCAATCCAATCAGAATTGAATTCACTTGCAAAACGTGAAGTTTTTGGGCCTATAGTTCAAACACCTAATGGTGTTAAGTCTGTTAGCTATAAATTGGTCTTTGTACGCAAGAGAAATGAGAAAAACGAGGTACAAAGATATAAGGCACGCCTTGTTGCACAAGGATTTTCACAAAGGCCTGGTGTCGATTATGAAGAGACATATTCACCCATTATGGATGCTATAACTTTCCGTTATCTCATTAGTTTTGCTGTCCTTGAATAGTTTGACATGCATTTAATGGATGTGGTTACCGCCTACCTTTATGGCTCACTTGATAATGAGATATACATGAAAATTCCCGATGGATTCAAAAGGCCAAACACACATAATTTAAAGTCCCGGGAAATATTTTCAATCAAATTGCAAAGATCTTTGTATGGTCTAAAGCAATCAGGACGAATGTGGTATAATCGTCTTAGTGAGTATTTATTAAAGGAAGGCAATTGATTATTTAAAGAAGGAATTTGAGATGAAAGATCTCGAAAAGACAAAATTATGTCTTGGTTTGCAAATTGAACATTTGGCAAACAGAATTTTTTTCATCAATTTGCCTATATAGAAAAGGTATTGAAACGGTTTTACATGGATGGAGCATATCCTTTAAATACTCCGATGGTTGTTCGATCACTTGATGTGAATAAGGATCCATTCCGACCTCGAGAAAAGAATGAAGAGCTACTTGGTCCTGAAGTACCATATCTTAGTGCAATTGGCGCACTAATGTATCTTGCAAATACTACAAGGCCTGACATAACTTTTTCAGTTAATGTCTTAGCAAGATATAGCTCTAATCCTACAAGGAGACATTGGAATGGAATCAAACATATATTGCGGTATCTAAAAGGGACTACCAATATGGGCTTATTTTATAGAAATAATTGCAGTCCTGATCTTATTGGTTATGCTGATGTTGGATATTTATCTGACCCACACAAGGCTCGATCTCAAATAGGTTATGTGTTCACCTATGGAGGCACTGCCATATCTTGGCGATCGACTAAGCAATCAGTTGTGGCTATTTCATCTAATCATACTGAGATAATTGCTATTGAAGAAGCAAGTCGAGAGTGTGTGTGGTTAAGGTCTATAATACATCTCATTCGAGATACATGTGGTTTGAAATATGACAAACTACCCACGATTTTGTATGAAGACAATGCAGCATGCATAACTCAATTGAAGGGAGGATTCATAAAAGGAGATAGGACAAAGCACATTTAACCGAAGTTATTTTTCACACATGATCTTCAAAAGAATAGTGATATCAATGTGCAACGGATTCGTTCAAGTGATAATATGGCTGATTTGTTCACAAAATTTCTACCGACACCAACCTTCAAGAAGCTAGTGCACAAGATTGGATGCGAAGGCTCAAGGAAGTGAATTGATGCTCTCTTCATGGGGAGTTAATGCGCGTTGCACTCTTTTTCCCTAACAAGTTTTTGTCCCATTGATTTTCCTTGCAATGTTTTTAACGAGGCAACAAAAAGGCATATTTCTATACATGTATACTCTTTTTTCTTCACTAGAATTTTTTTCCCGTAGAGTTTTTTCTTAGTAAGGTTTTAATGAGGCACATTATCTATGGACATCCAAAGGGGGAGTATTATGATAAATATCATATTATGTTGGATGTCTACTCATCTTCCATAATCTTCATCTCAAATGCTTAATGACATATTTTGTATGTTCAATGACATATTCCATGATATATTTTCTTCACTTTTTATGCCTATATAAAGGTCGTATAATAGATAAGAAAATACACACAATTAAAGAAGAAAATCTCTTCCTTCTCTCTATCTATATTTCTTGTTCATGTTTCACTAAGTTGCTTATATTTCTTGTTCATGTTTCACTAAGTTGCTTATATTTTATAATGTTAGAATATGTAAATAGTAGAACCCTAATCCAAAGTGTATTAGGAGTAGGTTAGGTTATGTGTATTATATATAGGGCTCATTGTATCATGTTTAATATCAGTTATATTTTTCTCCCGTGCTTTCTCACATGGTATCAAAGCAATCGTGAGATATTTATCGCTGCGTATAAATTCCAGAATTTCCGGGAGTAAAATCAGTCATCGGAACCCTTTTCCGGCGACTTTTTTCAAGTAAAATCAGACTCGATCAGTGCTGTGCAAAATCAGTCCCACGCGCTGCCACGCGCCACCAGAAGCTAGGCGCGTGAGCCCACGCGCCGCGCGCGTGACCCCCTTTCCGGCCAGTTTTTTCGGTGACTCCTTCAGGACAGTTTGATCGCCCTTGAATTCTGACCCTACCCATCCTATTTTCGTTCAATTCCGACAACTTTGAGTTTTTCCGGCGACATTACTGACTTTTCCGGCAGCTACAGTACTTTCCGGCCAGAATTTCTTCAGAACAGTCTGCTCGCCCTTGAATTCCGAGCCTATCAATATTTTTATTTTTCAATTCTGACAACTTTGAATTTTTCCGGCAGCTACAATACTTTTTCCGGCGATACAGTGTTCCAGTTTTTTCCGGCAGCTCCAGTCTTCAGTTTTCTGTTTTAGTTTCAGCGAGTTTTCAGTTGATAATCCAAAGATGTCTTTGAGAGTAGATGCTTTGGGGTCTAGAAACCCGGGTTCTGGCAGTTCCGGTGTTATGATTACCTCAGAACCTTTACTGGGAGGTTCAAACTGCCTAGCTTGGGCTTCGTCTGTCGAGTTGTGGTGTAAAGGTCAAGGTGTTCAGGATCATCTAATCAAGGAGTCTAGTGACGGAGATGAAAAAGCCAAAGCATATTGGGAGAAGATCAGTGCTCAATTATGCAGTATTTTGTCGCGATCTATTGATTCCAAGTTGATGCCCTTGTTTCGTCCATTCCAGACATGTTATTTGGTTTGGGAAAAGGCTCGTACTTTATACACCAATGACATATCTCGTTTCTATGATGTGATATCGCGGATGACAAATTTAAAGAAACAAGAATTAGATATGTCTACTTACTTGGGTCAAGTGCAGGCAGTTATGGAGGAATTTGAGACGTTGATGCTGGTTTCTGCTAGCGTTGCAAAGCAGCAAGAGCAACGACAAAAGCTGTATCTAGTTCTTACTCTTACTGGCTTCCTAATGATCTTGACTCAGTACGCGATCAGATTTTGGCTAGTCCGACTGTCCCCATAGTTGATGAACTATTCTCTCGCTTACTTTGCCTTGCTGCAGCACGAAGTCACCCAGTGAGCTCATCACAGACACCTGATTAATCTATCCTCGTATCCCAATCCGTGGACAATCGGGCTTCTCATACTATGGAGTATAGACGAGGAGGAGGTCGTTTTGGAAGATCTAGACCCAAGTGTTCTTATTGTTATAAACTTGGTCACACTCGTGACATATGCCATTCTTTACATGGTCGACCACCAAAAAATGCTTATGTTGCTCAGACCGAGACTACAGGTAACCAGGGATTTTCTGTATCTGAAAGGGAGTATAATGAGTTCCTTAAATATCGAGCAAGTAAGCAGACGTCTCCACAAGTAGCCACTGTTGCTCAGACTGATACTTCTGTTGCTGGTAATTCTTTTGCTTGTGTTTCCCAGTCTAGTCCTCTTGAACAATGGGTTGTGGACTCAGCTGCTTCTGATCATATCTCTGGTAATAAATCCTTTTGTCAAATATTGCGTATTCACAGTTTGTTCCCAACGTTACTTTAGCTAATGGGTCTCAAACTAAAGCAAAAGGAGTTGGACAAGTGAATCCTCTACCCTCTGTCACTCTAGATTCCGTTCTTTATGTCCCTGGCTGTCCTTTTAATCTTGCATCTGTTAGCCGTTTGACTCGTGCCCTCCATTGCGGAATATATTTTATTGATGACTCTTTTATTATGCAGGACCGCAGTACGGGACAAACGATTGGAACAGGACTTAATCAGACGGACTCTACTACCTTAACTCATTAACATCCTCTAAGGCCTGTCTAGTTGCAGATCCTCCAGACCTACTTCACAGTCGTTTAGGACATCCTAGCTTGTCCAAACTTCAGAAGATGGTACCTCGTTTATCTAGTTTATCCACATTAGAGTGTGAGTCATGTCAGCTCGGGAAACATACCCGCGCCTCCTTTCCTCGTAGTATTGAGAGTCGTGCAGAGTCTGTTTTTTTCTTTAGTTCATTCGGATATATGGGATCCTAGTAGAGTTAGTTCAACCTTGGGATTTCGTTATTTTGTTAGTTTCATTGATGATCATTCAAGATGTACTTGAATTTTCTTAATGAAAGATCGTTCTAAGTTGTTTTCTATATTCCAGAATTTTTGTGCTGAAATTAAAAATCAATTTGGTGTTTCTATTCGCACTCTTCGCAGTGATAGTGCCTTAGAATATTTATCCTCTCAATTTCAGCAGTTTATGTCTTCTCATGGAATTATTCATCAGACCTCATGTCCTTATACCCCTCAGCAAAATGGGGTTGCAGAGAGAAAGAATAGGCACATTATTAAGACTGCTCGCACACTTCTTATTGAATCTCATGTTCCGCTGCGTTTTTGGGGCGATGCCGTTCTCACATCTTGTTATTTGGTTAATCGGATGCCTTCAGCTCCCATCCATAATCAGATTCTGCATGAGGTACTGTTTCCCCAGTCACCCTTATACCCTGTTCCCCCTCGTGTTTTTGGGAGCACTTGTTTCGTTCATAACTTAGCTCCTGGGAAAGATAAGTTAGCTCCTCGTGCTCTCAAGTGTGTCTTCCTTGGTTATTCTCGTGCTCAGAAGGGCTATCATTGTTATTCACCTGATCTTCGTAGGTACCTTATGTCAGCTTATGTCACATTTTTGAGTCTAAACCTTTCTTTACCTCTTCTGACCATTCTTACCATCTTGATATATCTGAGATTTTACCTATACCGGCCGTTAGGGAGTTTACTATATCTCCTCCTTCACCTTCTGCTACAGAAGTCTTACCCATTCCAAACGTTGGAACGTCTACTGTGGCTCCTCATAGACTCCCTGCACGAGACACTCCACTCTTGACATATCATCGTCCTCCTCGCCCAGCATCCGGCCCGGTTGATTCACGTCCTGCACCTGACCCTGCTCCTACTGCGGACTTGTCTCTTCCGATTGCACTTCGGAAAGATATACGGAACACCCTTAATCCTAATCCCCATTATATCGGTTTAAGTTATCATCGTTTGACATCACCCTATTATGCTTTTCTATCTTCTTTGTCCTCTGTTTCCATCCCTAAGTCTACAGGTGAAGCATTGTCTCATCCAGGGTGGCGACATGCTATGACTGACGAGATGTCTGCTTTACATACGAGTGATACTTGGGAGCTCGTCCCTCTTCCTTCAGGTAAATCTACTGTTGGTTGTCGTTGGGTGTATGCAGTCAAGGTTGGTCCAGATGGTAAGGTTGATCGTCTTAAGGCTCGTCTTGTTGCCAAGGGATATACTCAGATATTTGGGCTTGATTACAGTGATACCTTCTCTCCCGTGGCTAGGATAGCATCAGTCCGCCTTTTTCTCTCTATGGCTGTTGTTCGCCATTGGCCCCTGTATCAGCTGGACATTAAAAATGCATTTTTACACGGTGACCTTGAGGATGAAGTTTATATGGAGCAACCACCTGGGTTTGTTGGTCAGGGGGTCCTGGCCTTGTATGTCGCTTGCGCCGGTCACTTTATGGTCTAAAGCAGTCTCCTCAAGCCTGGTTTGGTAAGTTTAGCACTGTTATCCAGGACTTTGGCATGACTCGGAGTGAAGCTGATCACTCTGTATTCTATCGGCATTCTAATTCACGTCTCTGTATTTATCTAGTGGTCTATGTTGACGACATTGTTATTACCGGCAATGACCAGGATGGTATTACTAAATTGAAGCAACACATCTTTCAACACTTTCAGATTAAGGATCTGGGCACAGTAAAGTATTTTCTGGGTATTGAGATCGCACAGTCTAGCTCAGGTATTGTGATCTCACAACGGAAGTATGCCTTAGATATTCTTTAGGAGGCAGGAATGACAGGTTGTAAACCTGTTAACAGTCCAATGGATCCGAATTCTAAACTTCTTCCAAGACAGAGGGAGCATCTTAACGATCCTGCAAGATATAGGCGGTTAGTTGGTAAATTAAATTATCTTACAGTGACCAGACCTGACATTTCCTTTCCTGTGAATGTTGTGAGCCAGTTTATGGGTTCGCCATGTGATAGTCATTGGGATGCAGTTGTTCGCATTCTCTGGTATATAAAATCAACTCCAGGTAAAGGTTTATTGTTTGAGGATCGAGGCCATGAGCAGATTGTTGAATACTCCGATGCTGATTGGGCAGGATCGCCTTCTAACAGACGTTCTACTTCTGGATATTGTGTCTTAGTAGGAGGAAATTTGGTATCTTGGAAAAGCAAGAAACAGAATGTGGTTGCTCGATCTAGTGCAGAAGCAGAATATCGAGCAATGGCTATGGCGACATGTGAGCTAGTTTGGATCAAACAGTTGCTCAAAGAGCTGAAATTTGGTGATATTAGTCAGATAGGACTTGTGTGTGATAATCAAGCTGCTCTTCATGTTGCGTTAAATCCAGTGTTCCATGAGAGAACTAAGCACATTGAGATTGACTGTCACTTTGTCAGAGAAAAGATATTCTCGGGAGATATTGCCACAAAGTTTGTAAAGTCAAATGATCAGCTTGCAGACATTTTCACCAAGTCCCTCACCGGTCCTCGTATTAACTACATATGTAACAAGCTCGGTACATATGATTTATATGCACCAGCTTGAGGGGGAGTGTTAGAATATGTAAATAGTAGAACCCTAATCCAAAGTGTATTAGGAGTAAGTTAGGTTATGTGTATTATATATAGGGCTCATTGTATCATGTTTAATATCAGTTATATTTTTCTCCCGTGCTTTCTCACATATAACATATACCAAATTTTGGTATTATCTTTCTCATATCTCATATATAATATGGTATCATAATTCCAAGATTCTAGTCACATAATATAGAATATGGAATCATAATTCCAAGATTATAGTAACATAATATCCTTTGGTCCGAACCAAACAACCCCTAAAAGGCAATGATAAGATAGGTCAGGAAGTAAGACATTGCATTGTTTTGGGAAAATAACCAGAAAAACATTCAAGGTTTAAGGTTTTAGACTGCTTCACAAATATGAGAGGCCACTTAGTGCTTACCACTTAGAACACATCCACCAGAATTTCAAAACCATTTAATCTTACAAACATGAGGAAAATTAAGTGTTTTACAGAGGGCCACAATTCAACCTTTCCCTTGAGTTAATTATGCATAACACAATTTCTTAATACATCATAGATAAAAGCCAAATATTTGTGTTTCAGCAACTAACCCATGGCATATTTTTGAGTCCAGCTCCGAGCAGTGGCTTCGTACTTGCTTTTATCAGTCTTGTACATATGAGCAATCTCAGGCACCAAAGGATCATCAGGATTTGGGTCTGTTAGAAGAGAACAGATGGACAGCAACACCTGCAAGGAACATACAAAAAGTAATCAGATTACTTGACATGCTAAATTTTGCGGTAGCTGCAATTGAAACAAATAAAGCACGATTTGATCAATGTATTCCCTTCTTTTAGCTTCTAGAGAACAAGTACACTCTCACCAAAAGGAAAACTGTATTGCACACTCCATTGAGATTGGTCGAATGGGAGGACAACTAGATAAATAGATGCATGTAAAAGTCATACTGATCCAGAATACTTTCACATTCTTAGATCATCTCATCCAACTAGAAGAGTCCTTCAAACTCTTGGGATGTAAATAAGCATAGAAGATCAAATAGCTCTGAACTATATCAAGAAATAACCTTAGATATTGTGAGTGCCGGGCTCCACTGTTCCTTCAAAATGTCGAGGCAAATGCTACCATTGCTGTTGATGTTTGGGTGAAAAACTTTTGTCCTAAAAGCTACCTGAACATAGATTCATCTATAAGTTGTGAAGCTTTCCCAGGGTTAAAAGTGTAAAGAAAAAGGAAGGCATAGAAGTGAAACAGCCAAAAACTATGTCTTTTTAAAATGAATCTAAGAGCACACTAATTCTAGTTCTAAAAAATTACATGAAGAACTCAATCCAACATAGGATTCTGGATGGAATAAAGCAAAACTGTTAACTAGGAAACCTACAAAAAGAAGACTTTCAGTTCCCCCTCTAGTTAAGGGTTCAACATAGTACTCACAAGGGAAATGTTCATGATGAAATTAACAAAATGCATTTTCCCAGACTTGAGGAACCGAAAGCAATTGACATTTCTACACCAATAGCAAAGAGCATAGAGAATTGCAAGATCTCATAATATGGCTCAACGCAACGTCAAACAAAAGGGAAATCTAAGTCATCCTTCTCAGTCTTTTAGATGATAGTGGTATCCGGACCAGCTTGAAAACGTACTTCGACTGATAAACCAAGCAGCAGCTACAAGCACACGAACACAGGTGCGAGGTAAACCTGCCTGCTAATGTTGGAGCAGATTGGCCCACATTGAGTGGTGCAGCTCGGATTTAAAGCTAGCATCTCTAAGTTCATACTCGTGCCTCCAACACTCACCAATCTCCTTGGGGCAAATCCAAATCATTCTTCTTAAACTTGCACATCATATTGTCATCGTCCGCCCCCAGTTCATGACTTCAGTGGATTCCGAACAAGCGAAGCAGGAGCAAAGACAGCTAGAAAACTACTTGGCTAATTAATCAAGCCAGCAAATCACACTCTTTCTTGCCATTGCTCATTATTACAGGAATGCAGTGCATATTTCAGCAGCTTTTAAGTATATTATATCGAATCTATGCCTCAGAACTTCAGCAAGTACTGGAGTGCAGATTCCCAGATAAGAAAACAAGACAATTCATAGGCAGCCGTTACCATCACTACTACTGTGTTAACAAAATGCATACACTCAGAAAAAAAGTTGAGCTTTCATGATATTAATTGGCCTGCCTATAAGGTTTTAAAATCAATTCACTTAACTTTTATGGCATGACTAATACCTATAAATTAGAGCTTTATGGAAGGCACATTTACACAATAGTTTTGAATAGATAAATTGGAAGAAAGCAGCTCTCTCTAGCAAATGAGCTCTAACATCTAAACTTGGCTTAAAATATTGTTGTGAACAAAGACATTTGGAACCAATTGATATATTATAATTGCAAGATTTAGGAATAGTACATTGATAAGCAAGCAAATAACTTATCAGGTGAGTCATCAAGAAATGTATGTAACGGCATGCCATATATGGGATACCTTTGGAGGCTTAAATGGATAATCAGGTGGAAAATGAATGGTAACAAGAAACACTCCGCCAGCATAAGGACTGTCAGATGGACCCATAAGTGTTGCTTGCCAGTGAAACATATCTTCAGCAACTGGGCCTGATACAAGAAACAGCAGAATGATAAGAGAACAATGTTCCACATGTAGATCTTAACAAGAATCACAAAGCTACTGCCCTAATAAAAATAGCAAAAGAAAAAGCAGAAAGAATCAGATAACTTTCCAGACGCAGATAGCAAACACATCTCAAGAATAAATAGAGACACGCTAGGCTGGTTCACATGCACAATCCAACTTTACTTTATGCAGGTCTTTCAAAGTTTTGTATCATGTGCAATTTGGAACCTTACGATGTATTATCATTTAATCATGTTACTAATCACCAGAAAATCAATCATCTGGCCTTCTCTTATTTCTTGTTCCTCCTGCATAGCTTTATTAGGAATGAAGGGAGCAAAGCTCCTCAGATATGTATTAAACTAAGAATGCCAGGATGTAACCTCCACAAATAACATCACTGAACCAAGAATGCCAGTATATGACCTCCACAAATAAGAAGCTGCAATGCTACCGCAAAAGAAGGAAAAACAGACAAACTAGAAACATACGAGTCTCTTCTAAATGCCACAACCTAATTCCTCCTGATCCTTCAGAAGACTAAATAATATTTTCTTCTATGATGCTCGTTGAAATTTTCTATTATCTTAAAAGCAACCAGAAACCTAGCCGTCTTATCCTCATACAAGACCACAGGAAGGCATATTGACAGAATCAATGAAGAAGAGATTTTTTATGGGAAGGCAACAGTGAAACTCACAAGTTCCATCTAGTTAAATGGCCAAGAGTTATTCTTCCTAAGAACCATGGAGGGCTAGGGATAAAGGACCTTGCCTTGCATAACAAGAGTTTATTGATGAAATAGCATTGGAGGTACAACATGGAAAGTTCAGGGCTATGGAAAACAGTAATTCAAGCAAAGTATGGGGTGGCAAACAACTGGTGCATGGGAGAGCTCCACATGGTTCAGGCCCCCGGAAACACACTTCAAAGCTTTGGGGAGAATTCAAGCTCAAGTCATCACTCAAGCTAGGGAACGAGGCTCATATACCTTTCTGGAAAGATAAATGGCTAGGAATAGAGACCCGGAAATATGAATTCCCGGCTTTATTTTTACTTGCTAGCAATAAAGATACAACTATCTCATATGTTAGGTAAAATAGAGCTTGGGCTCCATATTTCAGAAGGGACATCCAACATTGGGAGTTGGATGATCTATTGGGTTTGCTCATGTCAATTATCAGGTGCTAATGTCAATTCTCAAAGTGCAGGATAGGTTGGAATGGTTGCTCTTTTGTTTTTGTTGCTCTTTTGTTTTTGTTTTTGTTTTTGTTGTTCCTTTCCTTCACTGAGCCGAGGGTCGATTGGAAACAGCCTCTCTTCCCTTTCGGGTAGAGGTAAGGCTCGTCTACATATTACCCTCACCAGACCCCACTTTGTGGGACTATACTGGGTAGTTGTTGTTGTTGTTGTAGGATAGGTTGGAATGGGGTGAATCAAAAGAGAGAACCTATACTGTCAAAAGAGGATATGACAATCTATGCTCCAACAAGGAATTGATCGATAAACGGCCTTGGAAGCATATATGGAAAACCAAACTACCTACAAAAGTAGCTGGCTTTATGTGGACAACATTGTATGAAGCTTGTCTTACTCAAGCCAATCTTAGCAGGAGGAGTATACCGATTGTGAATAGATGTTTTATGTGCCAGACGGAATCTGAGAGTGAGAGGGCATCTTTTTTTGCATTGTTCAATAGCAAATGATATTTGGAGTATGTTTTTATAAGTTTTTGGACTTGCGTGGGTTACATCAAACAGTTAAAGAAGCTTATAAGAGTTGGTGTTCCCGGAGAGTTGGGAAATCCATCAAAATGACTTGGTCAATGGTACCTGGTGCTATTTTTTGGAGTATTTTGAATGAAAGGAACCGTAGAATGTTTTGATGGAATTTCGACTCCCAACCACACTCTTAAAGCCACTTGTTTAATTAACTTATTTAGTTGGTTAAATCAGGCCCCTGTAACTAGTGTTGAACTATTTCTGGATTAGGTCTACTCCTTAGTTGTCTTGTAAGTTTATGTATATGAGCAGACAATACCTTTATGTTATAATTTTTGCGATGCATCATCTTGATGCCATTTAATGAAATTCCCTTCATAAAAAAAAAACAAATCGAAACTTTTACATTTCAAGCAAACTTAGAGAGCAATCTGAGAACTTATTCCTTCTCATTTCATCCAGTTCTTCTTTTTCCCTCATGGTTATTTTGCCCTTTTTCTTTCTTGGGGGAGGAGAACTGTCTTTTCAACACACTCACATGAGCTGAATGATTAGCTGAAAGAGAAATTAATGAAACGTCAAGCTCTTTGTTGTCCATCGAATGACACAACTTCAATGATGTTGTAATGGCCTCTGTATCATGTAACTAGGTTACCTGACATCATCGTGATCGCAACACAATGAAAACACATGGCAGTAATAAAAGAAATTAATACTACAAAAGAAGCCAAGAGGACTGGGAGGTACTTAATTCCTCAAATTGAATCATTGAATCTAGTTTAAATGAAAATATAACCAGCTCAAAGAGCTCACAGTTCAGGCTCAAAGAGAAAAATGGAAAGCCCTAACATTTAACTCTAGCCTCTACCTATTACCAAGAAGTTATCATCCCTTCCTTTTTGTACTCCTTACAATTTTAACTCTACCGTCTTCCGAATGAATCTTCTCCCTCTACTCCTTTCTTTCTCTATCTTTGAACTGAACACTAAATATGATAGCCCCTTCAAGTGTCTGTTCCTTATCACACCAAGCAAAATCATTCATGAAAGAGATAATGGACCTAGCAGTTACTATTGTTTTTCTTCTCTCAACACTGCAGGACCGGTCTTTTCTTTGCATTATGATGTTATTTTTGAGTCTGAAGAGTTTAACCTGACTATATATACACTCACTTTCGTGCTTTTGCTCTCTTTAGAAAGCACAGCATTTGATATTATTTCTTACATTTTTCTTCAAATAAAGATTCCTATTTACTCAAATCTCTTCAGTGGAGTGGAGATACTTATTTCTAGATATTATGCAGAACCAAATTTCAGAAGAAGCGTTCACATACCTACTACTATTCCCAGAAAAAGGCTGCAAAAAAGTTAAGATTAATCTTTAAAAGAAAATCCCTAATTGTTATTCCAGCTAGATTTCAAGGCCATTTCATTTTGACCTCTAACACACTCAAGATTGCTCCTTTCATCAAAACCTGTTCTACCAGATAAGCCGAGTTCAACCAGCCTACCTTTTGCAGACTAAGCAAATTTGTAGTGAACCAAGCTCACCGACCATTTTTCAATATTCAATATCCCCTCACTGAAACCTGGATAATAGAAAAAGGTAAAAAGAAAAAACAACAGCAAAATTGCACGACCATGCCCCAAAAGAACAGCCTGAATTTTTCACATTTCCCACACCATAACTAAGGAATCAAGTGGTCTGGAAACTAAAAAGGATAATCTTCAAAAAAAACATCAGCTAATTTCATTTTAATAATTCTTTTAACCTCACCCACTCAAGCATATGCGCGCCTAAAGCCAAAGCTTAATATGAGGCCTAAACTTTTAAAAGAAAGTATAAGAAATGTTTTCTTTTGAAGTATATTCTTCTAACTTTTTGAGATATAAAGTTATTAATAATCTTTTTTTATAGTCGATTTTTTTTGTAATTCTGTTCCAACCAACTCATTGAATCTTTTTTGAGATATTGTTGATCTTAAATAAGATTTTATAGAGTAATAGAAGTATAGAACTATTGGAAGCTTAACAGTATTGTTGAAGAACTAATAAAAACTTTGGAGAAAAAAAGGTGAATAGTGAAATCTTGGAGAAAGAAGGTAAGCAAAAATATCAAAGAGAGAGACATAAAGTATGTACGGGTTTCTGAAATATAAAGAGATTGGGAAAAGAAAGATTGACTTGGATAAATTTGAGTAATGGAGAGTAAAATTTTTAATGGAGTAAAAAGTGGGAAATTGAAACGTTGAAAAAATTATTCATCTTCCTATTTTTAAGCAAGTCAAATTAATACTTTATTTATATATTTAATTTTTTTCTTTTATATTAAAAGAACTAATTATTTTTTAAATACCTATGAATCTATTATTCTACAAAAACTAGGGCCCCCAAAATTTGGGGGCCTAAAGCACAAGAGCCTTAAGACATCAATTTGTCACTATTGCTGCTTCTTTTGACAGTTAAATTAACTCTTTGGAGGAAAAACTTGTACAGCCAAGTTTATTAGTCAAAACTATTCTCACACAAGCCTTACTCGCCAAAGCAACAGCCAATTTGAAAAATTAAGGAGAAAAAATCACCAAAATTAAACATACGAAAAAAATACAGAAGAAAATAAAGGAACACGAAGAGTTGGAGATAGTACCAGCGCTACAAGAGGTGGGAGGATCTTTCTGCAGATCCTTGAGCTCTTTCAGAATTCTCTTGGATGCCATATCCCTAAACAAATCCCGAATTACCAAAATTAAACAAAAAAACCCTAAATCAGCTCGAGCTTTACGCACAGTTTACACGTACTATGTGATATAAATATAAAAAATAAAAAATACTAGACTTGAGAGAGGAGAAGAGAATTTATTTTACCTCAGAGATCCTCCTACTCGATTTCTGCAAAAAAGGGAGAGTTCAAACAGTGAAATAAGAAACGGTTTTTATAGACAGAAGAAGAAAAATTTATGTAGCAGTGAACCGTTTCGTAAGTTTGGTTGGTGATTTTATTCTACGACCCCCATTGTTTTGTAAATGTGGCACTTTGATCCCTTTAAATTCTATCTTGAATTATAATATATCTGCATCTAAATACAACGAAATCGGAGTGGCGCAGCAGAAGCGTGGTGGGCCCATAACCCACAGGTTTCGGGATCGGATCGTTGCTCTGATATGTGCCAAAGAGTTAGGCTTTTTTCTGCTAATTTTGTTTTAAGCTTATTTTTTCTTTAATTTATTATTCTCGTATTTTATTACCTTAATGTTATTACTTTTTAATTTATATGGCTTCCGTTAACGATTTTCCTAACACTATTGTATAATTACTATTTTCCCCAAACATCACTTATAAGATTATACTTGATTTGTTGTTATTATAGTTGTTAAGCTTTATTCCAACAAACAAAAAATGCAATTCTAATATGCTATACACCCTATTTATAAGAAGGGAAAATAGACCTAGTGATTTGTTAGCTAATTCCATGTTCCTATTAGTTTTTTTTCAAAGTAGAATACAACATTTAGCAGCTCATTTGTGCTATATACTAACAAAAATACAAAGAAAATGTTATATGATAACACAATCCAGAAAAAAATTAACAGGAGACTAGCAATGCTCAGTACATATAATACTTGATTGTTGATTAAGAAAAACAAACATATTAATTGAATAACTCCATTATAATACAAATATAGTTTACTAGCCGCAGATGTTACTTTAGTTATATGTTCATTTTCTTTGTATTTTTGTTAGTATATAGCACAAATGAGCTGCTAAATGTTGTATTCTACTTTGAAAAAAAACTAATAGGAACATGGAATTAGCTAACAAATCACTAGGTCTATTTTCCCTTCTTATAAATAGGGTGTATAGCATATTAGAATTGCATTTTTTTGTTGTTGGAATAAAGCTTAACAACAATAATAACAACAAACCAAGTATAATCTCATAAGTGATGTTTGGGGAAAATAGTGGTTATACAATAGTGTTAGGAAAATCGTTAATGGAGAAGCCATATAATTAAAAGGTAATAACACCAAGGTAATAAAATACGAGAATTACCTTGGAATTAACAAACAAATTATATAACTAAATAAAAAAAATTGTCACTAATTCTATTTAGTGACGGATTAACGATAAACTATCAAGATATTATGTCAGCTACGAGCGAAGTTGCAAGAAATTAGCGATGAAGTTTGTAGCTAATTTCAATTTTTTTTTTAGTGATTCATATTTCAAATTACCACACCTCCAACAGAAAACAAGGATATGCAAGTTCATTATTGCGGTATTACTGGTGTTAGCTACTTGTACGTTCTAAAGCTAGCGCTGTAGATACTCTGGTTCAATATAAATTAATATGAGATCATCATCTGATGTTTCATTTTCTTGTTTCTTGCATGTGTAGGAGGGAGTAGATGTTTGTAATTTGAGTTTTAAAGTATAAACAAAAAGTCCGGTACACTAAGCTCTCATTATGCATTCGGAAATGAGTTTTAAAGGTAAAAGTAGCCATTATTTTGCCACAAAAAGTTCCGGCATAATATACTGGAGATTGGTGCATCTGTGTATAAACTTCCGGCATATTATGCTGGAACTCCAACACGCAGAAAGTTGCAGCACAATATACCGAAGATTGGTGCACATGTCTAAGAAGTTACAATATATTTTGCTGAACAGGTATATTATACTGGAACTCCAATATATTATGCTGGAATTCCAGTATATTATACCGAATTATATTTTCCGGATTTTGAATAATATTTTCGTTCAAATTTATTTTTACATGAAAAATGGTTAAATTTCAATTACTTTTGAAACTGTGGCTATTTTTCGATTTCAGCTTTTATGATCTAATAACTTCGGCTTGTTCAGCTCGTATATTAACTAATACATAAAATCACAAATTGTAATATTCTTAAATAAGATATTCATTAATACAAAAATAAAAATACTACTCCATAATATAGTAAAAGAAAAAAGAAAGTGAAAACAAAAAATACTAACTCTAGACAAAAGAATGGTTGAAACATAAGTAGGCAACCAAAGAAAAGAAGAAATGAACCATAGTGGGAAAAAATATGATAAAGATTAAAGAGAACAATTAGTATAACAAAAAGTAAAATTTAGAATTTTTAATATTAATGTTATAATAAATAATATAAGTATTATGTGACTTATATTCAATGCAACATCGATATTTTAATATTTTATTTTTAAATATTAAATACCATACTTAATACTAATATTTTAAAAATATTTAAAAAGATATCATATCAAATATTAAAATATCAAATGCCAAAAATTAAAATTTTCGATTTCAGAATAATAACTCGATATTTACCAAATTATGGAGAGTCCTAACTTATAAATTAAAATTTGACACCTTTCTCAATTCTCACATAGCGCATACAATTTCTAGCGGAAAATGTCAAATTTTCAAAAGCCCAGATACTTAAGTGCAATTTATAGAAACATCTAGGGTGGTCCATCAATTCTGATAAAACATGGGGTAGATAGATCGGACATGTGATTCAGTTTTTAAGACTTGACTGTACTCTTACCTGTCGTCTTCTTTCTTCTTCTTCAGAAAACTCCTCTACAAAAAAAGAACCCGAAATTGCCTTACTTCGTTGACCCGAATTTGATCTAAAATCCAGATCCGAGAAAATGAACGACACAGATGTCTCAAAGCAGATCCAGCAAATGGTACGATTCATTCGCCAGGAAGCTGAAGAAAAAGCCAATGAGATTTCTGTTTCCGCTGAAGAAGTAATTCCTATTTTTTTTTATTATACAAAATCAAATTTAATTGAATTTAATCATTTCTGTATTTCTCAATTGTTCTGACAGATCAGAAGCGGATCCAGAATTAAGTTCAGTTACTATGAATAGCGCTGCATTCACTAATATTTCAGATACTAAATGTAAATATATACTTTTCAAAATTCAATTATATATAAAGTTCGAGTTAAAAAGTTTTCAATGTGTACTTTTCTAGAAGGTTCAAACTTTCTATTTTCTGCATCTAGCATTGTTCTGAGCTAGAGGCAGATCCGACATTTAAAATTAGTTAGTACAAATAGCACTGCATTTACCAATTTGAAATTATATTCTATAGTTCGAGTGTAAAAGCTGTAAATGTATACCTTTCAGAGAATATCGGCTTTCCATATATATATAGTTGTAGTTGAAAAGTTTTACTTATATATATCGTTCAAGTCTAAAAAGTTTTCAATGTGTACTTCTCGAAAAGTTCAGATTTTCTGCATCTAGATTTGTTCTGATCCGAAATTTGAAATTATTTGGTACAAATAGAAGTGCAGTTACCAATTTTAAATTATTTTATATAGTTTGAGTGTAAAAGTTGTGAATGTATACTTTTCAAAAAGTTTCGACTTTCCATAAGTATAGTTGTAGTTGAAAAATTTTAAGTGTATATATAGTTTAAGCTGAAAGTAGTGGTGCGTCTAAAATTACTGACATAGAGTTGGATCTGCCTATTTTCGGAGAAATAACGTACTGTGGATGTGATTGTTTCTTAGGAATTCAACATCGAGAAGTTGCAGCTAGTGGAAGCGGAGAAGAAGAAGATCAGACAAGAGTACGAGCGCAAAGAGAAACAAGTGGATGTTCGCAAGAAGATGTAATGTTGCTTACTTGATTTGGTTTTTGGTTATAGTATACTTTTATCTTATGTGTAAAAGTGGCTAGAAGTAGAAGTTCTTCAATTTTATGTTTGGGAATTTATATTGCTTGTCAAATGGTTCGATTTGATTTACTGTTAGCCATCAAAATGCCGTTGCGTCTAACATTGAATAGAAGATATTCAGTAGTACTGTTATTGTAACTGCAATCGAAAGCCATTGTATTGTAACTATAAAAGCTATCACTTGATTTTTGATGAAAATGATGCTAGTAGTTTTTATTTGGTGTTTAGCTGTATGATGCTTCTTTGTAGTTTGAAAATACCTTTTCTCGTTTTGGTATATCCAAAAGTTTGCATGTTTTGCTCCATGCTAGGTCTTGAATATCATGGATGTACTTTTTCAGTTGTTCATTTTGCTGGGTGTTTATTAAATAAAATAATTGTTTATAGACAACAACAACCAAGTATAATCCTATAAGTGGGGTCTGGGAGGGTAATATGTACGCAGACTTTACCCCTACCCCGAGGGGCAGAGAGGCTGTTTCCAGGAGACCCTCGGTTCAAGAAAGCAACAAGAGACTATATATTAGTACTATCGATAGACTCATACCAAAATAACATAAAATAACATAAAATGCATAACAATACATAAAATAACAACAACAACAACAACAACAATAACCCAGTATAATCCCACTTAGTGGGGTCTGGGGAGGGTAGTGTGTACGCAGACCTTACCCCTACCCTTGGGTAGAGAGGCTGTTTCCAAATAGACCCCCGACATCCTTCCCTCCAAGAACTTCCCACCTTCCTCTTAGGGAGACTCGAACTCGCAACCTCTCGAGCAACCCCTCTTGTCTAATACATAAAATAATAACATTACAAGAAATATATGAAATACAAAAAAGATGGAAGGTATACTAATATCCAACAGATAAAGCCGTGCATCAGTAGCTGATCAGTAGCATCCTAAGACTAACTCCTAACCGGCTAGTCTCACTCTAGTGCACCGTAGAATTACCCACAATTTCTCCCTAACCTATAACCTTAATACTCGACCTCCACAATTCCCTGTCAAGGACCATGTTCTCAGTTATCCTAAGTCGCGCATGTCCTGCTTGATCACCTCTCCCCAATACTTCTTAGGTCTACCTCTACCTCTCCTCGTGCCCACACAGCCAGTCAGTCGCTCACACCTTCTCACCGGTGCATCAGTGCCCCTCCTCTGAATGTGACCGAACCATCTGAGTCTTGCTTCCCGCATCTTGTCCTCCATGGGGGCCACGCTCACCTTCTCGCGAATGTCTTCATTCCTAATCTTATCCATCCTTGTATGCCCGCATATCTACCCCAACATCCTCATCTATGCTACTTTCATTTTATGGATGCGTGAGTTCTTAACCGGCCAACACTCAGTCCCATACTAATGGCATCTTCTGGAGCTTTTGTGCTCTGGCATATTCCACTGTCATATTCTGCTTACTAATGGCATCTTCTGGAGCTTTTGTGCTTTGACATGTTCCGCTGTTTTTCTATATATACATTAATAACTTTAAGTTTTAATCAATTACTGCTTGCTAGTTAGAATGTAGTCTTATTTTGGAATAAGTCACATTTTTAAATTAGGTCTTGATTTCCTTTATGTCCGTTGCTGTAGACTGTAGAAAGCCAGATCATGTTAAATGAGGTGCGAAGTTTAACTTTAAATTACTATTGATTTGGGAACATAACATCCTCTGTTGTTCAGCTTACTAATTTGAATTCAATCGGCCTACATGGTCTTAAAAGATTTTTGAAAATATATTTCTTGCAGCGAGTACTCCATGCAACTCAATGCCTCTCGGATCAAAGTTCTTCAAGCTCAGGATGACTTGGTTAACACCATGAAGGAGGCAGCAGCAAAGGAGCTTTTACAAGTTAGCCATCATCACAACGAACTCGTAGAGATTATTCTTCCTCACCACCAAGACAGTTATAAGAAGCTTCTGCATAATCTTATTGTTCAGGTATGGTGGACATTAATCTACACCATTTTCTCTTCTTTTTCTCTTTTTTGGACTTCCTGAATTAAACTATGAGATCTTAGAAATTGAGCAGGAATATTTTATGGAAGACAGTCTATGTAAAAGAAAACCAATATAGTCATTTGTTGATGTGGTTGTATGTTATCTGAATTCTCGGGCACCCGATTATGAATTCTTATTATGTTTCCATGGCATCTACGTTGCTCTACAAAGGAATGAGAACTTGAAAATTGTGAATATCTCTTGCTTCAAGTTCAGATTGGATTTTGATATATTAAGTCCAAGACTACTATAGTCATGTTTACTTTTAGATAGCAAAAAATAATTGGATAGCGTGACAAGGAACTTTCAGTGGTACCTTACCTTCAAGCTGGATCTTCTATAATTGAGGCTTGACTTAACAGAACCGAAAACTGTAGCATGCACTTTCATTGCAATATGAAGCTTGCAATTTCGTCTTTGCTAAAGCCAATATAATGACTAAGAACTAATTATTGTCTCTTATGTAGTTTATGACAGTAACTGGCTTGACTGCCCGTGGTGCCTGCAAAGCTTACTGAACTTATTATTGCTTAGTCTTTAGTCATAATTTTAAACCATCTCTTTCTGTTGCAGAGTTTGCTCAGGCTTAAAGAGCCTTCTGTCCTGCTGCGTTGTCGGAAACATGATGTACACCTGGTTGAACATGTGTTGGATGCAGCAAAGGAAGAATATGCAGAGAAGGCAAATGTCCATGCACCTGAGATCATAGTTGACGACATCCACCTACCTCCGGCTCCATCACATCATAATATGCATGGTCCTTCTTGGTGAGCTGCTCTAGTACAACCTTTACTTTCATGAGGAAACCTTAAAGTACATCCCTTTGTGCTTAAATTAGGTCCTCTCTGTTGGTTGGATTCTTTTCTTCCTCCTGCTTTGTGTGTTATTGCTCTTGGGTGAAATTAGCTCTCTGAAAAACCATGTAACTCCTCTTACCAAGTTCTCTCTCTTTATCCCCACAGCTCTGGAGGAGTGGTGTTGGCTTCTCGAGATGGGAAAATTGTGTGTGAAAACACTCTTGATGCCAGATTGGAAGTTGTGTTCCGTAAAAAACTACCGGAGGTACTTTCTTCTGCCCTTTCCTTCATGCTTATCAGATTTCTGTAGTCTGGTCTTGCCAATTCAAATGAGTTACAAAGTGTCGTTTATGTTCATTGCTTATCCTGATATGCGTGCTAGATGTTTACCGTTGCTGATTAGTGATTGATCTCTGTGGAATAGCTTCTTGTAGCTCAATTCATTGACTTTTTGTACATCTTACCTATGCGTGCAAAATTTGCAAAATCATCTCGTTGTCATCTCCATCACTAAATTTAGTTATCTGGGCGGGGGAAGCATGTCGGTTGTTTCCAAATCATTGTTGAGACTAGACTCTTTCAGAAAACTCGAGGATCAATACGCCTGTAAGGTAACGTAGGCATACAGCAGGTTGACCAGTTTAAAGTCACAAGAAAATCTTGACTTGAGACAACAAATGTACCAGCTAAAGAACTAGCTAGGATGGACTGAATGAACGTGGGTGGATGAAGCAAAGAAAATGAGTGAAGACAGAGAATACAACTTACCAGTAAAATGAGTTGAATGTGCAGTCCTTAGTAGGGATGGGATGACTGCAAGTGGGAATTTCCTGATTTACCCTTTCTGTTTTGGGTTGGGGGTGGGCTGGGGTTGGGGGTGGTTTTATGAGATTGCTCATTGCTCTAGAGCTTTGTCCTAGTGTTTTCTACATTTAATGATTATGCCCCTTCCATCATTTTCTGATATTATTATTTCTTTTGCATTATTATTATGATTACTTAATTCATTGTTAATTTTAATTGCTGCTGTCCTGAATCTTGCAGATCCGCAAGTGTCTGTTCGGTCAGGTTACTGCTTGAGGGATTGGAACCTTTCCTGTATTTATCACTATTTGATCCTCGCTATCTGGATTCTGATATTGGCAGATGACTGGATTCATATCATCATCGATGGCTTTGCTTGTGTACTATTTTGTTTTCTCTGAAAGACTTGTTTGCATTATTTAAGGTGTCTTGTTTGATTATTTCATTGGGGGCATTGCAACAAACTCGTGTTAGTTGTAATGTCCGTTAGGTCTGAGCATTTTTTCATTGTAATGTTCTGTAATAAGTGTAAGTTGCTTGAACCCGAGTTTGTTAATTGAGACATGAAAATTATGTGAGTAATAGTAGTTCTCTTTGTACTCAATGAATAAAGTCAGCACTACTGTTTGCTACTAATAGATTTGGTGTGCAAGAGGTTTCTTCGTGTTCGTCAGTTGTGCCAAAGGAATTGGCCTCGAGCTCAGAGGGCAAATTATGTAGAGCAAACTTTATTTATGGCCAGCCGCTAGAAATTAATATCAGTCGCTAGCCACGAAATTGTAGTATGTATTGTATAGCCCAAAATTAATCAAAAAGCTAGTCCAAGACCACTGCCACTCTTCCTCATCTCTATGGCATCCTCCGCCGTTGCTCGGCCGCTGCCACCATCCGTTCATCTTCTCCCAACGCCACAACCACCACCTCCTCAAAACCCTAACTTCCTGGAGAGCATTTGAAGACAATATTGACTGCGGTATTTTGCCCCGGAGATGACGGCAATGAAGAATTTTGTTCCGAATTTTAAGAAATTGATGGAAGAAAGACTTAGACTTAGACTTAGACTTATAAGATTTAGCCTCATAGGTTATTCGTGCCAGTTTTATGCAGTGGCGAAGCTAATTTTCTCTATTTATGGTTTCAAATTTACCAGATTTACCCTAAAAGACAGAGGCTAATGTTATACACAAATGAAAATAGAGGCATAGTTCTTTCTATTTTTTTTCTTGGTCTGAAGTGATATCTACTTTATCAGACTGTGAAGTTTGGAATCCACGTCACTTTCACATTATGAGCTCCATTCAGGTACTCTTTTACTTTTGTCTTATGTCTTATGAAAGGTGAATAAAAAATGATGTATCTGAGTGTTCATACAGTTTATTTGCAAAACAAACTCCTGTTAGAATTCTGGGTAGATTTGCTCTTGGACCTTCATGAATCTGCTGAAGAGGATTTTGGAGGTGCGGAGATGAAGTTTGGGCTTCAAATGATACAAAATATGCTGAAAATGATTTAATATGACCTATTATTTGTCAAGTAAAAACTACGGTGAATACCTTGAGTTAACTGATTGACAGGTAAAACTAGATATTGACGATAGGTCATATTAGATCACTATACAAAGTATATACAAAAATAGACTGTCATTATACAAAAAATATATTAAATAGACTATCACCATACAAAATATACAAAATAGATTGTCATTATATAATTTATATATAATAGATTGTCATTATATAAAATATATACAAAATACACTGTCAGTATACAAAATATATACTAAATAGACAGTCACTATACAAAATATATATAACACAGTCTGTCATTATACAATGAATATACACTAATAATACATTGTGATACACTAAACTATAGAGTATACACTTTATATACAAAATTTATAGAATGTGATAGTATTTATACATTATTATCAATTTATATATAATTTTTATAATATAACTAATAATACAAGATACACTTATATATAAAATTTATACAATGTGTATATAAAATATTTAATAATGTATATATATATATATATATGTATATATATATATATATATATATATATATATATATATATATATATATATATATATATATATATATATATATATTATCCAACTATCCCATTAAATCTAGACCCATCATCGGTACTCACTGCAAGTTCTTCACTCACAAAATATTATTATGACCGAAGAAGAAGTAGAAGAAGCTTGACTAGAAAACGTACAACTTTTGTTGTCACTCTGGTATCATGCATTGTAATTGAGTAAATCTTTCTAAGAATTGAATTAAAATTTCTTTGATTTTTCTAAGTATCCAAACAAGTTTTTTCAGTGTGAAGTAAAAAATAAAGAGAAAAATATAGATCTGAAGTGGAAGATAAAGAAGGGAGGAAAATTAAAAAATACCAAAAAAAGATAAAAGGAAGACGAAGAAGATAGAGAAAGAAAGAGGGTGAGAAAGAAAGAGGATAGGAATGAATGTTGTCATGAGAAGAAAAAATTGTATTGGATAAAATGAAAGAAAGATAAAAAGGTGTACATTGAATAGAATGAAAGAAAAATAAAAAGGCTACGATTAAATGTTGTTTTGAAAAGATAAATACATTAGAAATAAATAATAGCTATTGGTTACAAATAAATTCCGCCAAAAGATCATTTCGTGTAAATGAATATTTATGTATACTACCTATTTAAAATTGGCGTTTATCGATGAAAGTTCCTGCCATTCTCTTTCTCCTATTGATTGCTTTCTCCCTTTCTCTCGTTAATTACTTTGTTTTTTCTTCTCGTATTTTTTCTACATTGCGCGTTATTAATCTCTTCAACGTATGTACTTTTGTTGGAAGGCTTTAAGAGCTTCTTTGCATTTTTTCCCTGCATTCATAGATTAAGATACTCCTGATCTAAAACATCTCATTATATTATTAAAATTATGGGTTCAAATCTAATACCTATTGAGATTATATTCTGTGTCAAAAGTTATAAGTTCAATTAAACTAGTATTCAAAACGCTATATCCACTCTTAACCACATACTACAATTAATTAACTCTGAGGATTATTGTTACTATGACTTCTTATATTTACACAATCTAATGATAAAGAAAAAATGAAAGAAAATAAATTTCTTAAAAGAACTAACAAAATGGTATATTGTAAAAAATATACAATATTTCAGCTGAAACTTGAATAAAAATATATTTATCCCGCAATATATCGCTATAGTATTATATTATATTGTAAAAGTATATAGTTATACTATAATAGTATACACATATACTGAAACGATATACTATAATACTAATATGCAACTTTTCAGCAAAATTTAAATTAAAACACAGTTGCCCAATATACTATTGTTGTATCACAATATCATGTAAGAGTATCATCATATCATCATCATCATATTATATTATAAGTGTGAAGATTTTTAGGTAAAATTAACTTACTAAAATACCCATACAAAATTAGATGATAATTTTATCCTTCATCTTCTCCAATAATAGACAAAATTAACCTTGAAATATTGATGTACGTTTTAGAAAACTAAGTTATTGCTTCATAAATGGATACATTAACCAAGCTTCTTTTCCTGAATCTCAACCAGTAAAATTTGAAATGAAAAAATCCCAACAAGAAAACTAAAGTTTCAAATAGTGCATAGAAATTAAAAAAATCCCAAAAATAAGTTATTCCTTCATGTTCATAATAAGTGATCAATTTGCTTTGAGCATACTCATTAAAAAAATATTAAATTTTAGATAAAAATAGTTAGTGACTAAATTACCCTTAATTAAATTTTGTAACATAATT
The DNA here is from genome assembly GCA_034376525.1 of Nicotiana benthamiana. Taxonomy (NCBI): domain Eukaryota; kingdom Viridiplantae; phylum Streptophyta; class Magnoliopsida; order Solanales; family Solanaceae; genus Nicotiana; species Nicotiana benthamiana. Next base: position 39,594,387 of record CM067335.1, on the reverse strand, counting down.
TAATATGATGAGTATAAGACTTTTCAAAGATACGTACATAGGGACAATTTTGAAAAATAAATTGAATTTTTTTTATTATACAAATGGATACTTATTTTGGATCAAAATAAAAAAATAAGTCGGTCACTTATTGTGAACCGGAAAGAGTATTGATTACCAGTGTTTTCAAACTAAGGCCTTAATGGGGCGCGTTTCGGAGCGTGTACTGAGGCGAGGCGATGGCAAATCACCCTTGGGCGGATATGAGAGGCGGAGTTCTGTAGGGCGCATGTTCCAACTAGTCAAGCGTACACTCTAATTGGTCGAGCATACGCTCAAGCGCGCCTTGGGCCTTACTAAGAGACTCCCGCCCAAAAATTCTCAACCAAATTAGTTCAAATTCTACAAGAAGAAGATGAATCTGAAAATCAATGGTTTTTATCTTAGTAGTTCCTTTACTTAATGATAAGAATGGACCTTGGGCCTAACTCAACCGCAAAAGCTAGCTTATAAGGTGAGGATTGCCCAAGCCATATAAGGAGACCAAGGACCTCAAATCCCTCCGATGTGAGAGAACTCAACACCTCCCATCACGCCCAGATCTCTGGAGCGTGGATAACTTAAATAGGGGCCCAACATCGGTAACAATAATTGGGATGGACCTGGCTCTGATACCATTATAAGAATGGACCTTGGGCCTAACTCAACCCCAAAAGCTAGCTTATAAGGTGAGGATTGCCCAAGCCATATAAGGAGACCAAGGACCTCAAATCCCTCCGATGTGGGACAACTCAACACTTAAATTTATTTCATCTTTTTCTAAGAATTTTCTCAATGTAAGTTTTTCAGTTTTTTTTTTAATTTCCTTAACTGGTCTGTTGAAATCTTGGCTGAATTAATTAGTCTCTTAGAAAATTTCGATAAGAAATAAAAATATTACTGAAAAAGTTGTAAACAATTAGAAATTAATTTAAAGTTTATACATAAAGTTATCTACGTATAAATAAATATCAAACAAATTAAAATTCATTTTTATCTTTGAATTTTATAAAAATAACCTACTTAAATATTGTTGTATGTTTATGTATTTTAGAGATTTATAAAATATTAAAAAGAATAGAGATTCATGGGACTTGCGCTCCATTTCACGGGGCTTACGCCTCGCCTCATACTTAGTAAAATGCTTCGCCTTACGCCTGTTGAAATTGTCAGAAGTCTTACATCGGTTGATGACAATTTTGGATGTGATTTTTTCCCCTATAAAAAGAGGCCTAATATTTAGGATTTTAACACACCTTTCATTTACCTTCTTATCTTCTTAAGGCATTTGTATCTTCTCTCTTTAGTATTATTTCACTTGTATTTTTGGAGTGGAATAAAATATTGGTTCTATCAGAGAAAGTAGTCGAAATTGGTTGAACCTCGTAAATCATGGTGTTCCTTTTATTGTTGCTTTATTGTCTTATTTATTATTTGGCGGTGTCATAATTTTTAGTATACTAGTTGTGACTCATTCACCCTATAAATATTTGGCTTCCGCAACAATTGGTATCAGAGCCAAGGTACTGTCTAAGTATGCTCTGTGGTTGCAACATTTTCTGATCTTCCACATCAGAAAAGATTTATCTTGGTAACTGAGTAAGGGTTCTGCCTGGGTATACTCTGTGGTTGCAGCTTAGTCTGATCTTCCACACCAGAAAGGAAATAATCTTGATTTGTGTCGTCAGCTATTAAATATTATCTGTGTCGAATATGTGAGACAATAATTAAGAAGAATCTACATCAAGTGTCAACAATACGTCATCATGGCATTTTCCCTTATGACAAGAATTGTGTCAAATTCAAAATTTGCGGTAGAAATTTTTGACAGGTCAGGATATTTTGGGATGAGGCAAGGCGAGGTCCTAGATATCGTTTTTCAAGAAGGTCTAGATCTTTCCATTGAAGAAAAAAGACTAGACATTATTGGAGAAGAAGATTGGAGAATTATCAATCGCGTTGCTTGCGTTATCATTAGATCCTATCTTGCTAGAGAGCAGAAATATCCATACACAAAGAAAACTCCTGCAAGTAAATTATGGTAAGCACTGAAGGATAAATTTTTGAAGAAAAATAGTCAAACTAAATTGTACATGAAGAAGAGACTGTTTCGCTTTGCCTATGTTCCTAGTACCACGACAAATGAACATATCACCAGTTTCAATAAGTTGGTCACAGATTTTCCAAATATGGATACAACTTTTGATGATGGTGACTTAGACTTGATGTTGTTGGTGTCACTTCCTGATGAATACGGGCACCTTGAAACTACTCTATTTTATGGGAAAGACTAAATTTCTCTCAGAGAAGTTTGTTCGTCTTTGTATAGCTATGAATAAAGAAAGAGAGAAAAACAGAAGGGCAGAGAAGGAGAAACACTGGTTGTAAGGGGCCGTCCTCCAAATCAAACGAGGACAAAGAAAGGAAGATCCAAGTCAATATCTAGACCCAGCAAAGATGAATGTACCTTTTGTCGAGAAAAGGGATACTGGAAGAAAAGCTGTCCGAAGTTGAAGAATAAGGCCAAACATAATAATGGAAAAGGTCATTATGGATTCAAATGTAGCTGGTTGTGATAATTTAGAGTTCTCATTAGTTACAATAGATTCATCAACATCATGAGACATATGGTTGATGGACTCGGCTTGTAGCTATCATATGTGTCCCAATAGGGACTGGTTCATGGATTTTCAAGAAGGAGAATATGGAGTCATCCACCCAGCGGATAACAACCCTCTTACCTCATATGCCATTGGTTCAATACGATTAAGGAACCATGGTGGAATGATCAGAACATTAACAGATGTTCGATATGTACCGGATATGAAGAAGAATCTCATCTCTGTAGGAGTCCTGGAATCAAAAGGGTTCAAAATCATTGCATAAAATAGAGTTATGAGAATATGCTCCGGTGGACTAGTGGTAATGAAGGCCAATAGGAATAACAATAATATGTACCGCTATCTTGGTAGTACAGTTATTTGGACGGTGACAGTGGCATCTAGTGACGACAAAGAGGTAGAAGCCTGCAACCAGGCTATGGCACATGCACTTGGGACATGCTGAAGGAAAATTCTTGAAAACTCTATCAGATCAAGGATTATTAAAAGGAGTAAAAACTTGCAACTTGGTGTTTTGGGAGCATTGTGACAAACGGAAACAGGTAAGGGTTAAATTTGGTACATGATCCATAATACTAAAGGCATTTTGGATTATGTACACTTTGACTTTTGGGTCCTTCCAAACACCTTCATTGGGTGGGAGACACTATTTTTTAATCTTTGTTGATGATTTTTCCCGAAGAGTGTGGATGTATACAATTAAAAGAAAAGATAAAGTGTTGAGAATTTTTCTCAATTGGAAGACGATGTTGGAGAATCAAACAAGCAGTAGGATCAAGTGTATTCGCACAGACAATATAGCTGAATACAAAAATAATCATTTCAATAAGATCTGTGAAAATGATGGCATCGTCCGACACTTCACTATCAGACATACACCACAACAGAATGAAGTGGCAGGACATATGAACTGGACCTTGCCGGAGAAGGTACAATGTATATTGTCCCATGCTGGCTTGGGCAAAGAATTTTGGGCTGAGGCAATTACGTATACATGACGCCTCACTAATCGTCTACCATCTGCTGCTATTGATGGCAAGACACCATTTGAAAAATGTTGTGGAAAGCTTGTTGTAGATTATGACTCTTTGCACGTGTTTGGCTCAACTGCATATTATCGTGTGACACAGCCAAAACTGGATCCAAGGACAAAGAAGGCTATTTTTATGGGGATTACTTCTGGAGTCAAAGGATACCTCTTATGGTGTCCTATGACAAAGAAAGTAATATTCAGTAAGGACGTTACCTTCGATGAATCTGCTATAGTAGATCAGATAACAAATAAAGATACCAAACAAGATAATAGTGCTTCTAAGCAGGTGGAGTTTGAAGGAAAATTTATTATTCCTACCCAAGAAGCTGAAAAGGAAACAAATAAAGATCATACTCTAGAAGAAGAGTCAGTTGAGAGGGAGGTTCCAACTCAAGAACCTCAACAACAACTTGAGAAAATTGTAACAAGTAAACTGAAAAGGACAATAATCGTCTCATAGAGACGGTGGCTTGTGATGCCTCAATTGTAGCTAATGATGTTCCTACCACATATAAAGACGCAGTCAAAAGTTCAAAAGAAGATAAGTGGAGGATTGCCATGAATGATGAAATACAGTCCCTTCATCAAAATCATACATGGAGATTGACCAATCTCCCGAAGGGCAAGAAAGTTATTGGGTGCAAATAGGTTTATACAAAGAAGGAAGGATTTCCTAACCAAGTAGATGTTCACTACAAAGCAAGATTGGTAGCCAAAGCATATGCTTAAAAGGAGGGAATTGATTACTGTGAAGTATTTTCTACAGTTGTAAAACATTCCTCCATTAGAATCATCTTGGCTTTGGTAGCACAGTTGGATTTGGAACTAGTTCAGATGGATGTAAAAATTACGTTTTTACATGGAAACTTGGAGGACGAAATCTATATGACTTAGCTAGAAGGATTCAAAGTTGCTGGAAAAGAAAATATGGTGTGCAAACTTGAAAAATTATTGTACAGATTGAAACAATCTTCTAGACAATGATACAAGCGATTTTACAAGTTTACATTGCGGCAAGGTACAAAAGAAGCAAATACGACCATTGGTGTGTATTTGCGCAAGCTTGAAGATAATTCCTTTGTATATCTTCTCCTATATATTGATAGCTTCCAAGAATTCAGAAGAAATTGATAAGTTGAAGATTCAATTGAAGAAGGAGTTTGAGATGAAGGATTTGGGTAAGGCAAAGAAAATTCTTGGCATGGAGATATAAGAGATAGACGTGCAAAGAAACTCTATTTATCTCAGAAAGAATATTTGAAGAGAGTACTACAAGGCTTTGGAATAGAGAAGACTAAGCCAGTTAGTACTCCACTTGCTCCCCATTTTAAGCTAAGTACTGTTATGTTGCCAAAAGATGAAGCTGAATGGGAGTATATGTCAAAGGTACCATATGAAAATTATGTTGGTAACTTGATGTATACAGTGGTATTTACGAGACCTGACATTTCACAAGCTGTTGAAGTTATTATCAGATATATGCATAATCCAGGAAAGAAGTATTGGCAAACTGCAAAGTGGATTCTACGGTTGTCACACCCCTTTATCCCGACCACACAAAAGAATACAAATATGTCATGGACTTGTGGTTAAAGGGTTTTTTCTAATTAAAGCGATAATTCAGAAATAGGGATTATTTTATTGTTCAGAGTCGCCACTTGGAATGGGTTTTTGGTGTTCCAAGTCGCCTTTTATTTAGATCCCTAATCAAAGGAAAGTTGACTCTATTTTTGTCGGTCTGCGAAAACAAAGTCCGGGTAAGGAATTATGTTGACCGGGGAGAAGTTGCGAGGCATTCCCCAAGTCTCGTGGTTCTAGCATGGTCGCTTTATTGACTTAAAAAAAATTTGGCTCAAACTAATTTTGAACAAACAATGATTTGTATAAATTTTCATGTTTTACCTATCCGCTTTTATTTCTTGTTTATTAGGAAAAATTAGAGAATATTTTTTGGATAATACCTTCATGATCACACTACGCAAGCGAATGCGTGATCGACGAAATTTATTATTTAGTCATAACAACACTACGGAAGCGAATCCCCAGTCATGACAAACAATTATTAGTGCGTTATTTACTATTGAAAAATTACTACGATTGTGCTCTTGAAGAAGACTTAATTTTTGGAAATTTATTAAATATCTCTACCGCGCTATGCGAAGCGAATCCGCGATTTTTAGCAAATAATTAGCTAGATTTAAAAATTGAATAAACGGACATGGTAGGGGATTGTTGAATTGATTTATTGAATGTTGATCATCACGTTACGCGAGCGATTCCGTGAATAAAAAGATTAAAGTGCACCTACTAATTTCTTAGAGCTTAAATTAATTATAAGAGAAACTAATTTATAAGTTATTTAGTGAAATAAAAATTGACTTTTTATTAAGTCATTTCGATTAAATGAGAAATATAGGTGTGTGTGTGTGTATATATATATATATATATATATATATATATATATATATAGAGTTGCATTAGTTTGTTATTTTAAAGAATGGACAACCTTCTAAAAAATGAGTTGATTTTTATTAGTAATGGCAATTTTAAAGGGGAATGGGCCAGCTATTTGGGCATTTGAACTGTTGGCCCGTTTTGGGCAACTTTGGCCGTTGGGCCAGCCCTTTGGCTAAAAGAATGGGTCAGCTATGTTATTAATTTAAACAAATGGATCAGGTGCTAGATCTTATTTGTGTTGTGCCGCTGGAGATTATTTAGCATGAAAATGATTTCTTGAACCAAAACCTAAACCATACTGCTAATGATCCAAAACCTTATCTTTTAAAACTTAAACATTTGTTTTTTACAAAGGCAAATTAAGACATAAGAAGAAAGATACCTTTTTAGTACCGTATAAACGTTTAGAAAGCACATGTCAGAACTTAATTTGATAACTTACTATCCGGCAAGAATTCCTTAAAATATTTATAAGGACATTCTTTCTAAAAAACTTAATTTTACTACTAAATTCACTCTAACATAAATACTAAATCCACATTGATATACAACTTTTCAAGCTAAAATATATTTGAACAAACTTTCGAAAGATATTAAAACTAAGTAGGAACTTCTAAATATCCATTCTTATATTCGAACTAGAGAACGAATGAATAAACAAAGAAATGTTTTATCTACTTAAATGCTTTTTGGAACTTATTTCCAAGAACTCTGTTAACGCAAATGGAAATATAAGGGAACAAAGTTTGTGTCAAACTTAAAGAAAAGAGAGAGGAAAAAAAAACTTTAAAAGAAAACTAGAGTAGAACTAGTACAAATTCATAATCACAACAAAAAAAAAGGAACTTGGACCAAAGAGTGTCAATACAACTCTCTTAAGCTTAAACTCCGACATACGCACATTTTCGACTTAAAAAATCAACATTTATCTAAGCAACCAATTACATATTGACATGCTCGAGCCATAGATAAAACGGTTAAAATGCATAGGCAACCTCATAGAATGAATTCAACTCTATTCCAGCAATCTAACATGTTCAAATCTTCAGCTATTGCTTAGAAAAAATCTGCATTACAAAAGATTCAAGATTTACCTATATTGAAGAATAATAAACACAACAATGAAGAATGGAAGCTCAGGAACAAAAGCAGCAACAACATCAAACAACAGTAACAGCAGCAAAACAAACAACCAATTCGTGTTTGAGCAACAATTTCAGCTTAAAGGAGCGCTTCAGCTGCTTATTTTTACTCTCAGAGTTGTGTTCTTTTGGGTGTAAAAAAAAAGACCACCAGGAGTAGTAGCAAAACAGCAACAAAGACAAATACTTCAATGTTAAAAAATCCCCGAAAACCAACAAAGTGACTTGAGACTAGTAGCTAAATAATCTCACAAATTTCCTAAGGGATCGTTCTATTTTCTCAAAGGTTCACTCTAAGAAAACACCCCTAGTTCTAAAATTTCAGCTTGCTATATATACTAAGTTGCTGATTTTTCTTTGAAGACATGTTTTTTTTAGAGTGTAAGAAGATGTTCAAAAGCTATGTACGTTAGAATGTAAGATGGAGTCCCCCTTTTCAAGTGAGGAAAGACCTCTTCTTTTGTAGGAAAGGAGAGGGGTTGAATTATTTCCTTGAATCTATCCCAAGGACGGGTTGTCCACCTAAAATCTGCCCCAACTATTCAAAGGACAAATTTTTTGGTCAAAAATCTGTCTAAAGGATAATTTTTTCACCAACTATGAATAGTGTTAAGAGCAGTGTACTCCAAACCGCCCTTTGAACAGTAAAATCTACCAAATGAGTACCCTATACTCGAGTATCTTCAACTCTTATCATGACTGAAAGTTAAGCTAACATACTCCACATTTAAACTAACCAAATTATAAACTGTACAACAAAAACAAGACTTAAAAGGTAGCCGAACCAAGTATTCGAACAAACTAGATTGCAATTAATTTGACTTATACAAACTAACACGGACTAACAACCAAATTTCACAAACTATTACTTTAAACAGAAATTAAATGAACATTGTTAACTATTACGTTTAATAACAACTAAATATATAACTAACTATATAAACAATTGAACCAATCTTTTGGTTTCTTCATGAAATTAACGCAAAGACTTAGCTATTCGACCGGCTAGGTCTGAAAACTGAAAAATTCAAACTTAACAACTCTATACAAAATAGTGGACCGACTAGGTCGAATGAATAAAAATCAGAACTAACGAACAAATAAACAAAAAGGTCGACCGGCTAGGTCGAAAGACTGAATGTTCAAACTTAGCCAAATCCATACAAAAATAATTGACCAGCTAGTTTGAAGCATAGAAAATCAGAATCCACAAGCGATAACAAACTACTCGACCAGCTAGGTCGAAGAACTGAAGTTCACATTTATAAAGTCGAAATGTAATTAAAATAATAACCAATTACATATAAATAACAGCTACCTTAATAGAAATTAGAACTTCAAAACTATAATTGCAAAAGCGAAAAATCGAAGAAGATAAAAAGGAGGTAAGATTCATACCAATCGAGAGCATTTGACATTGTTCGAGTCACGAGAAGATTTCGGGGGTATCAACCAACGACTCTCCGACCCCGAAACGCAGGTTTCCTCTTAGTAGACGCTGAAACAATTAAGTTATGGCGTCATACTAGAAGGAAGCATGAGTCTTTGGGTCGAATAGGCTTGAAGAACAAGGCAGTGGTAGGGCAGTAGCGGCGGGTCGGCGGGGCTGGCGGAAATTCGCCGGTTTTTGGAGGGGTTTTGAAGGTTTTGGGGCGGGGAATGGAGAAGAGGAGAGTGAGATGAACAGGGGGTTAAATTTTGGTGGCTTTTGAACGGTGGTGCGCGGCGACAGTGGTGGAGCAGGGCGGCGACTCAACTTGGGTTTAGTTTCGTCAATTTTTTATGCAGATTTGGGGAATTAGGGTCACAGATTTAGAATGAGGGGAGTGAGAATAAGGGGTGGTGAGATTTTGGGCTTTTTTGTTGGTGTTCCACTGCCGGTGGCGAATACCGGCAGGCGGCGCCACCATGGATGCCTGGCGGCAAGAAAGGAGGGAGTGAAGAGAGGAGTTTAGGGTTTGTGTAACCGGGGCCAAAATTATGATTTTAGAGGGTTTTATATTTTAGTTAGGGATACATTTTGACCATTGGATTGAGGTGGAATGAATGGACATGATGGATTGTTGTTTACTTAACCAAAACGATGTAGTTTCAAGGAAAAACTACGTCGTTTTGAGCTCTTTCTTGGCCAGCCACCTAATGGAATGGGTATGACCGAAATGGGATCGAATTTGGGACAATTGTTTCTCAATTTAATTAAAACACACAAGTCCAATCCTTACCCTATTTATCAAACCATTAATCAACTCTTAGAACCTATACACACCCAAATAAGAACAAACACACACACACACACTCTATCTCTATCTCTCTCGCTCTCTCTCTCTCTCTCTCTCACACACACACACACACACACACACACACATATATATATATATATATATAAACAAGGAAAAAATTAGTCATTTACAGCTGCCCCTCTTTGCTCGAGAACACGAAGGGTTTCGTGCAAAGACAAATAAATTTTAATGGATAATTTTTGCTTACATTCACTCTAATAGAGGCATTTTGAAAAAGGTGGTGACCGGACCTTGCATCTGAGGTTGCCTACATATCCTTGTCTATAAAGGAATCAGGTCAGTGTAGTTCTGGATAGATTTGGTAGTTGGGACTACCAGACGCTGGAGTTAAGACTGTTGCTGATGTTGTGTTGTTGTTGCTGTTGCTGTTGTTGTTGTTGCTGTTGCTGTTGTTGTTACTCGCTTCTTAGATCAAAAGAAAAAGAGAAAAGCAGTGCATCCGTATGCAAACTAAGAGTACAAAATTCCTACCAACGTGTCTTCTGGAGTCAAATCCTCATTCTTGACTCGCTCGCTTGTTTTGACCTTAGATTGGATCTTGATTCTCTTTGCAGAAAAGATTATGGATCAATCTCGATTGCTTGCTTTCTGGATCATAATTTGAGAAGGCGAATCTTGAGAAACTGGGTTGCTGATACATTATCAAGGATGACTTCGACTATCTTGTGGTCGAAGCTTCTTTCTTCTGATGAGATGGTGAAACTGCAAGTTTTAAATCGTTGCTTGTGTTGTACGACAGGGCCTGCAAAGCCATTAAAGACAAACAAAACACAAATTTTTTCTGCCCCAGTCTGGTACTAGGAAAATTTTGTGAGTTATTATAGAAATATGTAAATTATCTAATTTATTGAAAAGGCGGCCAGGAAACAGTAGTATAAACTAGTTAAAAGAAACAAATTTTTGGTAACAAATGGTTGTGTAATTAGGGATCGGTACACTGTATTACTGGAAGGAAATGTAACCAGGGGCTGGTACCCTATCTTAATAGAATCAGGTGTTAGCACCATGTATTGATAAAGTGTTGAATCCCTCAAGCTGAAAAAAGGTTCTACCCGAGTCAAAATATATTGAACAACCTGAGCGAAGACTACTTCTACCCGGAACTGTGAGCCGGATCCCCCTAGGAGAAATGATTCTACCTGAGTTAAGCTGCTGTAAAACACCCTGAGCGAAGACTACTTCTACCCGAAACTATGAGTTGGATCCCCCTTGGAAAAATGATTCTACCTGAGTTAAGCTGCGTAAAACAACCTGAGCGAGGAGTACTTCTACCCAGAACTATGAGCTGGATCCCCCTAGGCAAAATGATTCTACCTGAGTTAAGTTGTTGTAAAAAACCCTGAGCGAAGAGTAATTCTATCCGAAACTATAAGCTGGATCCCCCTCGGCGAAATGATTCTACCTGAGTTAAGCTGCGTAAAACAACTTGAGCGAAGAGAACTTCTACCCGGAACTATGAGCTGGATCACCCTAGGCAAAATGATTCTACCTGAGTTAAGTTGTTGTAAAACACCCTAAGCGAAGAGTACTTCTACCCGGAACTATGAGATGGATCCCCCTAGGCGAAATGATTCTACCTGAGTTAAGTTGTTGTAAAACACCCTGAGCGAAAAATACTTCTACCCGGAACTATGAGTTGGATCCCCCTAGGGGAAATGATTCTACCTGAGTTAAGCTGTTGTAAAACACCCTGAGCGAAGAGTACTTCTACCCGGAACTATGAGCTGAATCCCCCTTGGCGAATTAGTCTACCTGAGTTAAGCTGTTGTCAAACACCCTGAGCGAAGACTACTTCTACCCAGAACTATGAGCTGGATCCCCCTAGGCAAAATGATTCTACCTGTGTTAAGCTGTTGTAAAACACCCTGAGCGAAGACTACTTCTACCCGGAACTATGAGTTGGATCCTCCTAGGCGAAATGATTCTACCTGAGTTAAGATGTTGTAAAGCACCCTGAGCAAAGACTACTTCTACCTGGAACTATGAGCTGGATCCCCCTAGGCGAGACGATTCTACCTGAGTTAAGCTACAAAATGGGAGGTGTGAACAATAGCGATGCATGCTAAAAAAGAAACAATGGACATTTTAAAGAGCTTACATTTGGTGACATTCGTTCTTTTAGAATTGCCAATCTGCACTGCTTTGTTCCTTCTTCAAACAAAGAAATATTTATGAGTTTTCAAAGTGGTGGTTGGTTTATGGCCTTGATCCCTAGATGCCTTGTTAGTTTGATTCACGGCCACTGCTGTCGAAGAACTAATTCCGTCAGCGCAGTACCATAATGCTTGGTTACTCTGTATCATTCTCCGGAGACCTTGGCTTTCCAATGTTGCCCTCACTATTTCATATCCAGATGTCCATGGTACCACTACCCTTGTCTCTAAGGAAAAACTATTTTCTTTAAAATCAAACTCAATCGTCTTGCACCCAGTATCAGTTTGTGTCCGTAGTGCTTATCATTTTTCTCACGAAGCAGGTCCCGCTCATACGACTTTCAATTCTTTGAAATGCTTTGTTTGTCTAATTGAATGAGATCAGAGATGGATTCGTGCCTTCGTCAATGCCATATATGCCCCAAATTGTGCTCGACATTGCGGGAAAATTGTAGCTGGTTTTGCAGCCATTTCTTTGCTTCGCTTTTGATGCAGGATTGGACCGAAAGGGGCTCAAAGGAAAATTATGGGTAAGATAGAATAATAACAGAAATTGAAACAGAAATGCGCTAAAACAAAAGGTGTCCCTTTCGGGGAAATGAAACAGGGAGACTTATCTAGAGGCATGTGCCGACTTTAATGAATCATGTCATGCATTTTGGATTGGAAGCTTGATCCGTTTAAACTGTCTAATTCTCAAATCCGCCGCAATTGTTTATCTTGAATTTGTCTTGGTTGTGTTCATGTGTGTGAATCAAAGGGCCTCATTCGGCAAGTAGCGCCCTTTGCAGGTTTTTGCTAACTAACCTCTATCATTCCTCTACTGACCGTCGCCATATGGTGCCCATCTGGGGTTTTCACCAATAAGACTCTCTTATTTCTCTTCTCGTTGTCGCTTTATAGTGCCCGTACAGGTTTTCACTGATAAGGCTCTCTCATTTTTTTCTTCTTTTTTTCTGTTTTTTTTACTAAGATACAACATAAGGGAGGTTACCTAATGCCCTTTGTCATGGGGACTTCAAACACCCTTAAAAACATCGATAAGAAGTTCTTGAAAGATAAAAAGGCGAACTGAACCTTGAACTGAATTAAACCTTTCGGAACCGTTTTTTATAGGAAACCGTGAAATAAAACAAACTTCTGCCCCAGTTTTGGAATATTGGGAATATGGATATTTTATTCTGATGGGAACGAACCTAGGGTAAGGCTGCCTACGTATCCTTTCAGAATCAGGTCGGACGTAGTTCAATGACTCAGAGATTTGTTGTTTGGCTTATTTTTTTTTTTACAAGTACAATAGGTTTCAAAAAGTGAGAAACAAGGAAGACAAATACAAGCTCAAAAGTACTAACGGTAGGGGGACACATATTTGGAAGAACGAGCAAATGATAGTCTTCGTCACTTCAATCTGAGAAAATCAACGCGCGAAACTCTACAGTGGGCCTATATCAGACATAATATCTTTTGACTGCATCTGCATTAATAATCATGTTTGGTACCCGTCCTTCTTCATCTACCAAGTGTAAGGCCCCTTTTGGTAACACTTTCTTGATGATGTAGGGTCCTTGCCAGTTTGGGGAGAAATTTCCATTAGCTTCTACCTGGTGCGAAAGGATGCGTTTCAAAACCAGCTGGCCTACCTCAAACTGCCTCGGGCGTACTTTCTTATTGTAAGTGTGTGCCATTCTTTGTTGGTATAACTGGCCGAAACAAACTGCTAGCCATTTTTCATCGATCAGCATCAGTTTTTCTAATCGAGTCTTGACCAACTCAGTATCTTCAAACTCTGATTCCACAATAATTTGGAGAGAGAGAATTTCGACTTCCGCGGGTATTACGGCTACAGTTCCATACACAAGAAGATACAGATTTGCACCTACAGATGTGCTAACAGTCTTGCGGTATCCCAAGAGAGCGAAAGGCAACTTTTCATGCCATTTCCTAGAACCTTGGATCATCTTCCTAAGAATATTCTTGATGTTCTTGTTCGCCGCTTCAACGGCTCCATTGGCTTTTGGCCGGTAAGGGGTAGAATGGCGATTCATGATTTTAAATTTTTCACATACCTCTCTCATTAAGTGACTATTTAGATTGGCTGCATTATCACTGATGATGGTCTTTGGGATACCAAGAGACAGAAGATGTTGGAATGAGCAAAGTCTATTACTGATTTTTTTGTGACTGCTTTGAAAGTGACGGCCTCCACCCACTTGGTGAAGTAATCAATCGCAACCAAAATGAATCTATGCCCATTTGAAGCCTTAGGCTCGATCGGCCCAATGACATCCATTCCCCAAGCAACGAATGGCCAAGGAGAGGACATGGGATTCAACTCTGAAGGAGGTGACTGAATCAGGTCACCATGAATCTTGCATTGATGACACTTGCGAACAAAACTGAAGCAATCTCTCTCCATAGTAAGCTAGTAATACCCTGCCCGTAGAATCTTCTTCGCCAAAACATATCCATTCATGTGAGGGCCGCATACCCCCGAATGTACTTCACTCATGATCCGCTCTGCTTCTGTTGCATCTATGCATCTCAGCAAGTTTAATTCTGGGGTCCTATTGTACAGAATTTCCCCATTCAAAAAGAAACCACTGGCGAGCCGCCTTACAGTTCTTTTTTGATCTCCCTTAGCTTGTTCTGGATATTCTCTTGTTTTCAGGAATCGATTTATGTCATGATACCATGGTTCACCATCTAGTTCTGTTTCAATTGTATTGCAGTAACCGTGGTGATTTTGAACTTGATTTCTAGTGTCTTAATGTCAGTGTTGCCTGGATAAGGGAGCATCGAGGCTAATGTAGCCAAGGCATCGACTAGCTCGTTGTGAAACCTGGGAATGCACCTGAACTCGATGGATTTGAATCTTTTGCTCAAGTCGTGCACACATTGTCTGTACGGGATACGCTTGATGTCTCGAGTCTCCCATTTGCCTTGGGCTTGCCGGATAAGCAAGTCAGAATCTCCCATAACCAATAGTTCCTACACATCCATATCGATGGCCATTTTCAAACCCATGATACAAGCTTCGTATTCTGATGATTATTGGTACAGAAGAACCAAAGTCGGGATGTCGCATGCTAATGATGTCCAATATGTGAGATGAGGATTTCCCTTATCCAAACTCCTTTCATATTGACAGCCCCATCAAAATACAGTTTCCATACAGGGTGATCGTCTGGAACCACTTCCTCTTTTGGGTTGACCTCTTCGTCTGAGAAGTATGTGCTTAGTGGCATGTACTCATCATCAACTGGATTTTCTGCCAAATGATCTGCGAAAGCTTGCGCTTTCATCGCGGTGCGAGTGACATAGACGATGTCAAACTCTGTGAGCAGGACTTGCCATTTTGCGAGTCTGCCAGTGGGAATTTGCTTTTGGAAGATGTACTTTATGGGATCCATTCTGGATATGAGGTAAGTAGTGTAGGCCAAAAGATAATGTCTCAGCTTCTGAGCGGCCCAAGTTAAGTCACAACACGTCCTTTCTAAAAGGGTGTACTGAACCTCATAATTGGTGAACTTCTTGCTCAAATAATAGATTGCCTGTTCCTTTTTGCCCGTTGTATCATGTTGGCCCAGAATGCATCCGAAGGAATTATCCATCACTGATAGATACAAAATAGAGGCCTACCAGGTTCAGGTGGCACCAGTATAGACGGTTTTGACAAATAATCTTTGATCCTGTCGAAAGCTTTTTGGCAATCGTCCGTCCACTTGATAGCGGCGTCCTTTTTCAGCAACATAAAGATGGGCTCGAACGTGATTGTGAGTTGAGCAATGAACGTACTGATGTAGTTCAACCTCTCGAGCAAACTCATAACTTCCTTTTTATTCTTCGGGGGTAGCAGATATCGAATGGACTTTATCTTAGATGGATCCAGTTCAATGCCCCTTCGGCAGACTATAAAACCATGGAGTTTCCCAGAGGGAACCCCGAATGCACACTTGACTGGATTAAGCTTAAGGTCATACCTTCGAAGCCGTTTGAAGAATTTTTTCAAATCGCACACGTGATCAGCCTGTGTCTTTGATTTTATGATGACATCATCAACATACACTTTAGTCTCTTTGTGTATCATATCGTGGAAAATGGTGGCCATATCCCTCATGTAAGTTGATCCTGCAATTTTTAACCCGAACGGCATGACCCTATAACAATAAGTACCCCATGGAGTGGTGAAAGCGGTCTTTTTTCGGCATCATCCTCATCCATTAGAATTTGGTGGTACCCAGCATAGCAATTCACAAACGATTGTATCTCATGCTTTGCGCAATTAGCTACGAGAATGTGGATATTTGGTAAAGGGAAATTATCCTTTGGATTTTCTTTGTTCAGGTCCCTTTAATTAACACATACTCTGGTCTTTCCAACCTTTTTTGGCACAGGCACAACATTCGCCACCCAAGTGGTGTATCGCACAGATCTGACCACATTAGCACTCAATTGCTTCATTATTTCCTCCTTGATTTTGTCACTCATGTCTGTTTTAAACTTTCGTTGCTTTTGCTGGACCGGTGGAAAACCAGGAAGCGTAGGGTGCTTATGAACCACCAAATTAGCACTTAAACCCAGCACATCATCGTAAGACCAAGCAAACACATCTCTATATTCAAACAAAAGTTGAATCAATGCATACCTGGTTTTTCACTCGGTGTGAATACTTATCTTTGTTTTTCTAACTTCTTCAGGGCTTCCGATATTAATTGGCTCAATTTCATTGAGGTTCGGCTTAGGCTTATTTTCAAATTGTTCCAAATCTCTCTTTATTTCCTCAACGGCCTCATCTTCATCGTATTCAACCACTTGATGCGTTATTTCGATATTAGACAGCTTTTTAAATCTGGGCGTGAATTCCGCATGCATGTCATGTTATTAAAGTCAACATTAACAAAATTGAAATGGAAATAAAATTATAGGAATTAGGAAGAGGAAAAGATAGAAAACTTAATGGAAAGTTGAACTGCATTTTATTGAATTCGAAAGGATAGAAGGGTTAACATCAAAACAAAACAATCATACTGAGATGTTTGGATTACAACCCTGAAAGTAACCTGAAATACAAAAAAGAAGCTGCAAAAGCAACTACCAAGATTCTTTCCTTGTGGGGAGGGGAGTTGCTTCCCAGTTGGTGAGCATGGTGTCTGGGTCAATTAGTTGCACATCGGCACGACTAGTGCCTTCACCGGCCTGGATCATATTCACTTCAGAAAACATCTGGCTAAGGCCATGGCAGATTTCATCAATGCTTGCATGCGCCGAGGAATTTTGACCCTCTCGGAGTCGTGGCTTGACAAAAGAGTAGAAAATGTGAGGGATAGGTTGTTGCAGGACCCATCCATACTTTTTATGGTGCTTGGATTTGTTTTTGTTTTCTTGGGTTGGCCTGAAGCCTAAGCCAAAGGTACCCTAGTTACCAAACGGAGAAATAGGCTCCGAAATTCCTTGCAATGATGCCCCCAAGCCTTTTCCTGGTTCGTAACCTTGTCTCATCATAATTGCAGCCACCATTATAGATGTATAGGAAAGACGAGGATATAAAATGGGCTTTCCTTCCTTGACATGGTCCACAGCAACCACTTCAAAGGCCTGATAGACGATGGACTCAGACCCTTCCTTGGCCTCGATACAGAGGATTAACGAGTCTTTATAAATGGAAGACTCGTCTTCCCCGTGGAAAATAATTTCTTGCTTGTCGTATTCAAGTTTGAGCATCTGATGTAAGGTGGATGGCACAGCTCGGGCCGTATGGATCCATGGCCTTCCAAGAAGAAAGTTATAAGAAGTGCATGTCCACTACTTGGAAGACAATTTCAAAGTCAACTGGACCAATCGTCATGGTGAGGTTGATCACCCCAATGGTATCCCTTGCTGAGCCATCAAAGGACCGGATGCGAACATTGCTAGGTCGGATTCTATCTGTATTGATCTTCATGCTTTGTAAGTTACAGAGAGGGCATACATTTACACTTGAGCCTCCATCAACCATGACTCGCTTTACATAATGCCCTTCACATTTGACCGTCAAGTTCAAAGCCCTATTATGCCCGGCTCCTTCCTCGGGAAGTTCATCATCAGTAAAGGAGATTCTGTTCACCTGAATAAATCTGTTGGCCATCTTCTCTAACTAATTCACTGTGGTCTCTTCTAAGATATGTGCCTCGTTCATGACCTTGATCAGTACACGGGCATGCTCTTGGGAATGTATGAGCAGAGATAGTAGAGAGATTTGGGCAGGAGTCTTTCTTAGCTGGTCAATGATTGAGTAATCCTGACTTTCATCTTCTTCAAAAACTCTTCCGCCTCAGCTTCTGTGATGGGTTACTTTATTGGCAATTGGCCTTCTTTTATTTGCTTGGCCTTCCTCAACTCTTCTGGAGAGTAACACCTCCCTGATCGAGTCAGGCCTCCAGTTCCCCCACTTCCTCTAAGATTTCTTTTCCTTTGTAAGTCATTACAGTTTTGTTGTAGTTTCAAGGAACGGTTTTTATGTTTGTCACTGGGGTTTTCACAGCGGATTTGATTATGATCAGCTATGTTATACCATCCGTACCTCTTTGATTCTGCCTTGTGATGGGGTGGCCTCAAAGGACATACAACCTTGGGCTCGAAACATTTGAGCGAACCTCCAACTTTGTCACCTTAGGCACACATAAAATTACCTTTTCTGAGTTCGGGGCACCTTTTACAATTAACGGCACATATCGGATTGGACTTAATTCCAAACTTGTTCCTTCTCGAATTTCTCCCACTGTCATTTTTTCTCGACCGACCGGCTCGTATTCGTGATCATGACTGATCATCCCCACAAAATGAACATCATCGTGTGCCGGCAACGAGTTGTTTGTCACATTAGAAGGGTCCTCGCCATTTGTCACTACAATCAATTTTTTAGAAATGAGTCTCTCTATGACTCTCTTTAAAGTCCAGCAGTCATCACTGCTATGTCTTGGAGCACCTGAATGATATTCGCATCTAGCATTTGCTTGAAATCCACGAAAATCGGGATTCATATGGTGGGGAGTGATGGGTCCAATCACACCCATTTGCTTCAATTTCTGGAATAGACTAGAGTATGATTCGGCCAATGGAGTGAATTTTTCTGCTGGCCTCTGCTCTCAACCATAATCCTGCTTGGGACGAGCATTGTAAGATGCCTAAAAATTTTGCTGTTGGGGTCGGGGAGACCTTGGAGCTTGTGCCCATACCTGCTGATTGGGAGGCCGAGCATATGATTGACATTGAACACTGTATATTGTGGAGGGACCATAGAGTATTGGGGAATTGGCGGGGGATAGTAATGTTGAGGGTAACTGGATTACCCCTGTTGAACTTGAACATAAGAGTGTGATGCCCTTCTTTGAACCTCCCTAGATAAACCATCATGGACCCTTCATCTCTCTTCTTTCTGTTTGGCAAACCTCCTGACCCATTTTGGATAGCTTGGGCGGTGGCTTTGAGAGCAGCTTGGCTTACAATTCTGCCAGTCTTGAGGCCATTCTCGACCATCTCCCCTATTTTGATTGCTTCTACAAAAGGTCTTCCCATCACGAACATCATGTTCTGAAAGTTGTCAGGCTCTTGAGCCTCCAGAAAGACAGTGATCAACTCGTGATTATCCATGGGTGGCTTAACTCTAGCCGCTTGTTCTCTCCACTTGATGGCATATTCCCTAAAAATTTCGGTCGGCTTTTCTTCATTTTGGACAAGGAATTACGATCAGGTGCAATATCAATGTTGTACTGAAATTGTTTGACGAAATCCTAGGCCATGTCATCCCAAACATGCCAATGAGAGATGTATTGGTCGGTGAACCATTCAGAAGCTACACCCGCAAGGCTTTCCCCAAAGTAAGCCATCAGCAGCTTTCCTTTCCTCCTGCACTCCTCAGCTGATTGCAATACCTTTTCAAATGGGCGATAGGGTTGTCGTGTCCGTCATATTTCTCAAATTTTGGGTTCTTAAACCCTCGTGGCAAATGGATGTGAGGGAACATACATAGATCACTGAATGAAACACTCTTGTGACTTCCTAGTCCCTATATATTTTTTATATTCTGTTCAAGACTTTTCATCTTATAGTCGTGGTGGGCTTTTCATTCTCCACTGGTGACTCGTACTGTGGAGTCTGATTGTATGGAGCCGAGACCCCGAGAGCCATGTTTGGAGAACAGTACTGGCCATCATAAGCATGAGATGGTGGCTCATTGTTTGGCCTCGTTACAGGAGGTGGTGGTGGGATTGTATATATCGGTGCACCAGACACGACGAGAGAGGTGTTCCTAACTTGCGCGACTGGAGGTCGCATGTTAGAGACACCGGGGACAGTATGGAGGCTGTAGTTTGGCATATACCCTGGTGGTAGAATGTGATTGCTCATTGCATAGAGCTGTGTTTGAGTAGCCAGGGGTATGGTGGATGTCCCCTCGGAAGGACCCTGGGGTGGAGGTCGACTGGAGACCCAAGCTTGATATACATCTAATAGCTACTCTCTCAATTTTCTTATCTTCTCTAGCGCTTGCTCAACTGACTGGCCCTGTGGATTGTCATTGACCAACTCAACTTCATCAGTGTTATCCATTACGGGTGCTCCCTTAGATCTTGTGAAGTAATGATGTGTTGCCAGTTTCACGACAAACCAACCACCTTAAGCTTACTAGTTAAGAGGAAACAAATGTGTTAGGGTTAAGCATTTTGCAGATAGGAATCACACGTAGATGTGCTATGCTCCTAATATGTCACCATTTATAACATGCTTTTGGAAGGCTTCATGTTTCATTTCGGCTTATCAGCTTGTTGTTTATCGACACTATTATTTCCTTCACTCTTTTCTTTCATTTTTTTCACTTTAGAGCCACTATAGAAAATATTTGATTGAACCTTTTATGGGTTGCTTATGTATCATGTCGCCGCATGAATCCGATCATTACGTAGTTCAAGGACATGACCCCCATTTTTTTTCAATAAATACACACACACACACACACACACACACACACACACACACACATATATATATATATATATATATATATATATATATATATATATATATATATATATATATATATATATATATACATAACATACAACTCCCCGTTTTTTGGTTCATTTCAGAATTTTTCTTAAACAAAAATCTTTTTCATTGATTTTCAATATATTTTTTTATACAAGACTCAAAAGCAAGAATTACATAACGATGAACAAGACTAAACTTGACTCAAACTGACTTTTAGGATAAAAGGCGAAACAACAAGACCTAAAGAACTAGAAGACTCTCATAGATTCAAAAACAACAAAAGCATAATGAAAAATTAGTGACGACTAAAAGAAGCCTTTATCTCAACAGTAGAATCTACCAGCCTCCCTGTAATCAAGGCTCTTATTCCTACAGCTGACCCCCAACATTGCGGTATATCCTCTCCAAGTCCATGGATATATGGCGGGAAACATTCAATGATACTTCTGCAAACCGCTCGGGCGTCATTCCCTGGAACTCCTGCATGCTCTTGAGGTATATGTGGCTACCTCGAGAAGCTTTCCCTTTAACGTATTCCTGAGACACGTGCAAACTTTTGATTTTTCCGACCACAAGTCTTAGCTAGATCCAGGGAATCACGCTCCCGGTCCAAGGCCATATCTTTTTAGCGCCGATTTTCTGGTAACTCCCCCTCCAACCGACTGATCATGCTCTAGTAGTGGTGTCTTTCTATTTCAAACTCGGCAACCTGACTCTCCTTGCTTGACTCAACTCCCTCTATCTGATCCCTCAGACCTTGGATTAACGGAGCAAAACTTCTACGCTCATGATCACGGACTACCCTGAGCTGAGCTTCTCCCTCTTCTCATTGCTGAGCGGTTGGGACTATGTTCTTCTTTTGAATTTGGTCTTTGAGTGCCTGCTTCTCTCGTGCCCACTGAGCCTTTTCCCGCTCAAAATCAGCCTGTTGTATGTCCATAGTTGTCTTCAGAATGCCCTTATCTTCTTGTAGAGTGTCAATACGAGATTGGAATTCTTGTGCCACTTCCCTTCTGGTTTCCCTAACTCTAGCCTTGATTTCCTCCTCCCAATTTCATGCCGTATGGATCTTTCTGGACTTTGCTCGGGGACAACCTATTTGTGAAACCATTCAAGGTATGCAAGGCTTACCTCCACACGTTCCCGATCAGCTACCATCTCGTCCAAATCAGAAAATCGACTACCAAACCAAACCTTTTGTGCATAAGACTCCCTTGGAGGTTCTTCGCCATTGAATTTCCACATGAATCGACGTATGTCCTCAATCAGAGGCCTTTTTTGCTCTCTCCCTAGATGGCGCATGACGCGTAGGGGTGCATAGGGTTGGAAACCTCTGAAACCCATGAGTATGAAGAACGAGCGATACGTCGACATATGCATGACCCTAGCAGAAGGGAACCAATAATAGTTCCAAGTGATTCCATCGGCGTTCAATGAACCAAGTAATTTTTGCCCGGCCCTCATCCCCTCTGGAAGGTTACAACTTGCAACCCTGTCTGGGTGACATCCAATGTAATTCAGCAAGTTTTCTTTGAAATTTATTACTATTGGATGATGATAAAGATGCTCTATGAACCACATCTGCAGCAGAATATTACATCCCTCAAAGTAATCTTCACCTTCTTGGCAACGGGTCAAAGCTCGAAAAATATCTCCCAAAATCATGGGCAGAATGGTATGATCCTCACTACTTTGCAAATACGAGACTACCACAACCAATCGAATTCTGATGCGCTCACCACACTCTGGAGAGACCATGATCCCTAGAAAGGATATCATAAACGCGAAGATTCTTAACTCCCACCAAGCGTCATAACCCAACTGGTTGACGAATTCTATGCTCGAAAACCTTTCAAACCCTTTCTCGTCCCCAAACCTGTCATAAAGATATTCCAACGGAACCTAACCTTCATTTAAGCAAACCATTGGAATTTAGGCATAACTTCTTTAAAAAGTTATTCACACCAAATCTTCTCGAAGCAGCAGGTTTCTTTGCACGAAGGTCTCTCCCCAATCCAGTAAAACCACCTAATTCTTCCAATGTAGGCAACATTTCACAATCTTTGAACCTAAAGACATTGTTCACAGGGTCCCAAAAACCCACTAGAGACTCGATTAAATCTCTGTTAGGCTTAATTCCGATGATATTCGTAAGGAACTTGAGGTTCTTAAACACTTGATTCTGTTCCCATGTAGCAAAACTGGCCCACCAATTAAAGAGACTACTCGGGGTCTTATCTCTAATCAAGAATATAGGAGGTGTCTCGTCCCTTACCCTTTTCTGACTGCTTCTTTGTGGAGAACTCATGGCGATCCTAAGAAGAAGATAAAAAGGGTTAAGACTTACCTAAACTATATGCAAATTATGATCCTCCACTATTTTATTTTATTTTTAGGATTCGATCTATACATGTTTTTAATTACGACAATATATAATACTGGACCCAAAAGTTGACATGAAAACCACGGCTATTATTACAAAGACGGCCCTTTGATACTTCTATGAAGCAGCATAAAGGATGTCTCGGCAAAAACAACCAAACATAAATAAAACTAAAATAAAATAAAAACAATTTACGAAAATGACCCCCTCGCTATTCCTAGAAGGAGCTAAAGGTTGTCTTAGCAAAACTAGATAAAATAACTATTCTTGCGAAAACAGTCATTTGATACCTCCAAAAAGGATTAAAGTCGCCTCGACAAAAATGGACAAACAAAAGGGTAAAATGGTAAAAGGTGGATAAATATGGATAAATTTTTTTTTTTTTACAAAAACGGTCATTCAGCCCTTTCTAGGAAGATTTTAAGACTGCCTTGGCAAAATAGCCGGATCATGAGGGCAAGACAGTCAAAAGGTGACCAAAATAGGCTTTTTTTATATATATTTCATATGCACATGCGGAATTTTATACGCTCTTTTTGAATATGTGGGCTGAACCTGATGGAGGTTGCCTACGTGTCTCACATTTGGTGAGATCAAACCCGCATAGTTCGGTAAAACTAGGTACTCCCCCCCCCCCCCCCTTTTTTAACGAAAATTAATCTTTACAACTTACACCAAACTACTACCAAATATATATATATTTAAAATAAAAGGGTTATCTGCGCTAAACTAGGAGAATTATTCTTTTTCTCTTTTTCTTTCTTCTCATTTAATTATTATACTAATTGATTTTTTAAAAGCCGATCGACAATGCAAATAAGCCTTCCAAATGATGTATCAAGCAAAACATACATGAACATGATGGACTCAAAGAGGATACCTGTCTTATACGGACCTGGACCTCTGTGCCAAGTTTCGCTAAGTCAAATGCACATAATGTAAATAAAGTGAACCAACTAGGGATATCCGGCAGGGGGTTTGTAACTAAAATCCTTCACCGGGTGACAAACACCTCGGCTATCTCAAACAAAGCGGGCTATGTCAAGCAGATGCCCAATATTTAGTTTCAAGAAGAGTCAGAGGGGATACGTAAGAAGACAGTTTATATGTACAGTTTAACAATATCGAAGCAGTAAAAAAAAGCGAACATGTAGCACATTAGGCACAAGTAAATCACAGTATATATAAATTAATAAAGCAAAATAAAATTTAACAACGTACAAGCTCGGATTTTCTTCTCCCCAGCAGAGTCGCCAGAGCTGTCACACTCATTTATCCCGACCCCCCAAAAGAATACAGATATGTCATGGACTTGTGGGTTAAAGAGTTTTTTCCAATTAAAGTGACAATTTTGAAATAGGGATTATTTTATTGTTCAGAGTCGCCACTTGGAATGAGTTTTCAGTGTTCCAAGTCACCTTTTATTTAGATCCCTAATCAAAGGAAAGTTGACTCTATTTTTATTGATCTTCGAAAATAAAGTTCGGGTAAGGAATTCTGTTGACCGGGGAGAAGGTTCAAGGCATTCCCCAAGTCCCGTGGTTCTAGCGTGGTCGCTTTATTGGCTTAAAAAAATTTGGCTCAAATTAATTTCGAAGAAACTGTGATTTATATAACTTTTCATGTTTTACCTATCCGCTTTTATTTCTTGTTTATTAGGAAAAATTAGAGAATATTTATTGGATAATAAGATTCATGATCACACTACGCAAGCGAATGCGTGATCGACGAAATTTATTATTTAGTCATAACAGCGCTACGGAAGCGAATCCGCAGTCATGACAAACAATTATTAGTGTGTTATTTACTATTGAAACATTACTACGATTGTGCTCTCGAAGAAGACTTAATTTTTGGAAATTTATTAAATATCTCTACCGCGCTACGCGAAGCGAATCCGCGATTTTTAGCAAATAATTAGCTAGATTTAAAAATTGAATAATGGACATGGTAGGGGATTGTTGAATTGATTTATTGAATATTGAACATCACGCTACGCAAGAGATTCTGTGAATAAAAAGATTAAAGTGAACCTACAAATTTTTTAGCGCTTAAACTAATTATAAGAGAAACTAATTTATAAGTTATAAATTATTTAGTGAAATAAAAATTGACTTTTTATTGAGTCATATCGATTAAATGAGAAATATATATAGACACACGCACACACATTAGCTTGTTATTTTAAATAATGGACAACCTTCTCAAAAATGAGCCAATTTTTATTAGTACTGGCAACTTTAAAGGGGAATGGGCCATCTATTTGGGCATTTGACTGTTGGCCCGTTTTGGGCAACTTTGGCCATTTGGCCAGCCCTTTGGCTAAAAGAATGGGCCAGCTATGTTATTAATTTAAACAAATGGATCGGGTGCTAGATCTTATTGGTGTTGTGCCGCTGGAGATTATTTAGCATGAAAATGATTTCTTGAACCAAAACCTAAACCCATACTGCTAACGATCCAAAACCTTATCTTTTAAAACTTAAACATTTATTTTTTACAAAGGCAAATTAAGACATAAAAAGAAATATACCTTTTTAGTTTACCGTATAAACATTTAGAAAGCACATGTAAGAACTTAATTTGATAACTTACTATCCGGAAGGAATTCCTTAAAATATACAGAAGAACATTCTTTCTAAACAAACTTAATTTTACAACTAAATTCACTCTAACATAAATACTAACTCCACATTGATATACAACTTCAAGCTAAAATATATTTGAACAAAATTTTAAAAGATATTAAAACTAAGTAGGAACTTCAAAATATCCATTCTTATATTCGAACTAGAGAATGAATGAATAAACAAAGAAATGCGTTATCTACTTAAACGCTTTAACATGTGCTGGAACTTATTTCCAAGAACTCTGTTAACGCAAATGGAAATATAAGGGAACAAAGTTTGTGTCAAACTTAAAGAAAAGAGAGAGGAAAAAAAACCTTAAAAGAAAACTAGAGTAGAACTAGTACAAATTCATAATCACAAAAAAAAGGAACTTGGACCAAAGAGTGTCAATACAACTCTCTTAAGCTTAAACTCCAACATACGCACATTTTCGACTTAAAAACTCAATATTTATCTAAGCTACCAATTACATATTCACATGCTCGAGCTATAGATAAAAAGGTTAAAATGCTAAAGCAACCTCATAGAATGAATTCAACTCTATTCCAGCAATCTAACATGTTCAAATCTTTAACTATTGCTTAGAAAAAATCTGCATTACAAAAGATTCAAGAGTTAACTGTATTGCAGAATAATAAACACAACAATGAAGAATGGAAGCTTAGGAACAAAAGCAGCAACAGCAGCAAATAACAGTAACAGCAGCAAAACAAACAACCAATTCGTGTTGGAGCAACAATTTCAGCTTAAAGGAGCGGTTCAGTTGCTGATTTTTACTCTCAGAATTGTGTTCTTTTAGGTGTAAAAAAAAAGACCAGCAGAAGTAGTAGCAAAACAGCAACAAAGACAAACACTTCAATGTTAAAACAGCCCCGAAAACCCACAAAGTGACTTGAGACTAGTAGCTAAACAATCTCACAAATTACCTAAGGGATCATTCTATTTTCTCAAAGGTTCACTCTAAGAAAACACCCCTAGTTCTTAAATTTCATCTTGCTATATATACTAAGTTGCTGATTTTTCTTTGAAGACATGTTTTTTTAGAGTGTAAGAAGATGTTCAAAAGCTATGTGTGTTAGAATGTAAGATGGAGTCCCCCTTTTCAAGTGAGGAAAGACCTCTTCCTTTGTAGGAAAGGAGAGGGATTGAATTATTTCCTTGAATCTATCCCAAGGACGGGTTGTCCACCTAAAATCTGCCCCAACTATTCAAAGGACAAATTTTTTGGTCAAAAAACTGTCTAAAAGACAAAATTTTTCACCAACTATGAATAGTGTTAAGAGCAGTGTACTCCAAACTGCCCTTTGAACAGTAAAATCTACCAAATGAGTACCTTATACTCGAGTATCTTCAACTCTTATCATGACTGAAAGTTAAGCTAACATACTCCACATTCAAACTAACTAAATTATAGACTAGTACAACAGAAACAAGACTTAAAAGGTAACTGAACCAAGTATTCGAACAAACTAGATTGCAATTAATTTGACTTATACAAACTAACACGGACTAACAACCAAATTTCGCAAACTATTACTTGAAACAGAAATTAAACAAACATTGTTAACTGTTACGATTAATAACAACTAAATATACAACTAACTATTTAAACAATTGAACCAATCTTTTGGTTTCTTCATGAAATTAACACAAAGGCTTAGCTATTCGACCGGCTAGGTCTAAAAACTGAAAAATTCAAACTTAACAACTCTATTCAAAATAGTCGACCGACTAGGTCGAAGGAATAAAAATCAGAACTAACGAACAAATAAACAAAAAGGTAGACCGGCTAGGTCGAAGGACTAAATGTTCAAACTTAACCAAATCCATACAAAATAATCGATCGGCTAGGTTGAAGAACAGAAAATCAGAATCAACATGCGATAACAAACCACTCGACCGGCTAGGTCGAAGAACTGAAATTCACATTTATAAAGTCAAAACGTAATTAAAATAATAATCAATTACATATAATTAACATCTACATTAATAGAAATTAGAACTTTAAAACTAATGCTAATTGCAAAAGAGAAAAATCGGAGAAGATAAAAAGGAGGTAAGATTCATACCAATCGAGAGCATTTGACATTGTTCGAGTCACGAGAAGATGTCGGGGGTATCAACCAACGACTGTCCGACCCCAAAACATAGGTTTCCTCTTAGTAGACGCCTAAACAATTAAGTTATGGCGTCATACTAGAAGGAAACATGAGTCTTTGGGTCGAATAGGCTTGAAGAACGAGGCAGTGGTAGGGGGTAGCGGCGGGGCTGGCGGAAATTTGCCGGATTTTGGAGAGGTTTTGATGGTTTTGGGGCGGGTAATGGAGAAGAGGAGAGTGAGATTAACAAGGGGTGAAATTTTGGTGGCTTTTGGATGGTGGTGCGCGGCGGCAGTGGCGGAGCGGGGCGGCGACGCAACTAGGGCTTAGTTTCGTCGATTTTTGGTACGGATTTGGGAAATTTGGGTTACAGATTTTGAATGAGGGTAGTGAGAATAAGGAGTGGTGAGATTTTGTGCTTGTTTGGTCGAGTTCTGCCGCCGGTGGCGAATTCCGGCCGGCAGCGCCACCATGGATGCCTGGCGGCAAGAGAGGAGGGAGTAAAGATAGGAGTTTAGGGTTTGAGGTGTAAATGGTGGCCAAAAATCTGATTTTAGGGGGTTTTATATTTTAGTAATGGATAAATTTTGACCATTGGATTGAGGTGGAATGAATGGACATGATGTGTTGTTGTTTACTTAACCAAAACGACGTACTTTCAAGGCAAAATTACGTCGTTTTGAGCTCTTTCTTGGCCAGCCACCTAATGGACTGGGTATGACCGAAATGGGCTCGAATTTGGACCAATTTTTGCTCAATTTAATTAAAACACACTAGTCCAATCCCTACCCTATTTATCAAACCATTAATCAACTCTTAGAATCTATACACACCCAAATAAGAACAAACACACAGTCACACACACACACACACACACACACACACACACACACACACACACATATATATATATATATATAAACAAGACAAAAATTAGGCATTTACAATGGTATATTCATAGTACTGTAGATGTTGGGTTAGTTTTTGAGAAGGAAGGCAATCAGTCTATAGTTGGATATTGTGACTCAGATTTTACAGGTGATCTGGACAAACGAAGATCAACTACTGATTATGTGTTTATTTTTGCAAAAGCACCAGTTAATTGAAAGTCTACTTTGCAGTCAACAATTGATTTGTCTACAACAGAGGCAGAGTACATGACTACTACAGAGGCTGAGATTAGTAAGAGGCAATTTGGCTTCTGGGATTGCTAAAAGAGCTTGGTATTGGACATAAAAGTATTACAAGTTTTTGTGATAGCCAAAGTGCTATTCAATTAGCGAAGAACCAAGTTTATCATGCGAGGAAGAAGCACATTGATGTTCGGTATCATTTCGTACGAGAAATCATAGAAGAAGGTAGAGTCACGGTGAAGAAAATTCATATGACAGGGAATCCTGCTGATATGCTGACTTGGTGACTACGGTCAAGTTTAAACATTGTTTGGATTTAATCAACATTGTTGAACACCAAAGATTAAAGATGACGGCACAATCAAAATTCGTTATTAAGAGAAAATTGAAGATGTGGAATTTTGCAAAGGCGAAAATTTATTGAAGTTTTGGCTTCCGCAACAGAACCTTCGCCTTTTAAAACATTGTTGATTACCATAACACTCTGTAACAGAGACCAACTTGACGGATTGGTACTTTATAGTGTGTTTATAACAAATGAAACAAATAAATCCGTGGAAAAATGTACAGCCATTTGATCAATGAGTAATTACATTTAACTGAGACTCTCCCTTTTGTGAAATGTGTAAACCCTTCATACTTAATTTAAGTCAAAACGGTATATGCTCTTTGCTAAGATAATTTCAATGAGGTAAGTATTAATCTTATATATTGTAGTAAAAAAATTTACAATCACAAGCAAAATGATAACATCTTCATTTTGACACTCTGAATACACATGGTTAATTTACGTAATTGATTTTATGTACCTTACGAAGATGAAAACACTTAGGTTAATAAATGTTACTTTTGACAAGCACTTTTTCATGATGTAAACGAATTTATAGTGACATATAATCAATAGTTACTGTGTCTTACTTTTAATTGAGAGATTTGATTATCAAAATATATACAAAGGTAGAAAATTAATAGAGTCCGTTTAACTTTTGATTTTTAGATAAAAGTTACGGAGAAAATCTCTATTTTGATTATACACGAGTATTAGAACTATCTACACCACTATGTAGCAAAACAAATGTATAAGATAGTATTGAATGTCTTTCATCTCTTTAACTACTTTAGCCATGTCACTTTAGTTTCTAATTTTTTTTTTTCAAATCTTGTCTATCATATACTATTATAAGGTCGATGGCCGATGAAAGACATTTCATACCAAAATATGAAAGACATTCAATACCAATGAAAGATAATCAATATCAACACATGTAATACCGTTACTATTTTCAAAATAATACTGATAGGGCAACACGTCCATATATTAGTATTATAATAGAGTATATAGTTATATTACAACGGTATACTATAATGGAATATATATATATATATATATATATATATATATATATATATATATATACCAAAACATTATATGGGTAGAGTTACGTAATTATTTTGTATGGATAGAATTAGAATAATTATTTTGGGTTCTATGAGTAACCCTGCATATATCCCAATTTATAAGATATGTGTTCTAAAAGAGCCCAAAGGTTTTCTTAGTTATCGGATTCACAATTAATTTTTTATAGGAATTTTCAAAGGTTGATACCTTAATTATTTAAATAAATATCATTTTAAAAAATTATATTCCATAGCTATCTTTTAATTTTTATAGTCAAATATCTATTTATGGTCACATCCTAGCGTTAAACCATAAAATATGCTTTGTATTATTTTTCTCTATCATTCTTTTAGATTTTTCTCCCCCCTCTCTCTTTCAGTGATAATTTTCTCCATGAATACAAATTCATGGATTCTCTCTCATCAGTTCCTCCGTCGATTGTTCTTCCGAGTAGTCAAGTCAATAGGAATTTTTTAGGACTTTAACTTCTTGTCAACTTTCATGGATTTCTTAGCAAAAAACATAGCAATTTCTTCTTGAACGATCTTTCTCATTTTCTTATTCTTTCTCTCATTGTTGCTGATGGAAACATGGTCAGAATCCGATGGGTCGTCAGAAAATCATCGGCAAAAAATTTAGCAATTTCTTCTTCAACGATCTTTCGTGTTTTCTTCTTCTTTCTCTCGTTGCTGCTTATAGAATCATGGTCGGAATCCGATGGGTCGTCAGAAAATCGTCGACGAAAAATAGGTTGTCTGAAGTTTGGGGTTGAGTAACTTGAAGATTTTGTTACCTTTTTTGAGTAAATTTTAATGTATCCCATTGTATTTCCATGTATTTCAATGCATTCATTGTCTTTTTTTTTTCATTGTATTTCAATGTATCTCGCTGTATTCCATGTATGTCATTCACACTGTCTCTCTATATTATTCCATCAATGTATTGATAATTTTTTTTAATTAATATAATTTATGCATTTATGTATTCAGATTTATAATTATGTTTATTGAGTTATATTAGGAGTCTATTGTGTTAATTGATTTACTTTCTGTTTAAAAAAACTGAATAGACCATGAATTACACTATTTGCGTTACTGTATTCACAAATACATATTGTAAATATCGAGTACAATAATCTGTCTAGTTGTAATCTACTATTTTTCGCCGTGAATGCAATCGAATACAATAATCTATCTTGCTGTAATCTCCCGTTTCACGCCGAAAAATGCTACTGTATTCATAAATACAATAGCTTAAATACATCGAATACACTCTAAAAAATAAAAAAACATAGCTATTGGAAGTAATATAGAAAATGATAGCTACAACTCGCTTATAACCACTAAAACATAGTGGTTTCTGAAAATTTCTCTTTTTTTATAAATATTTAATGAATTTCTCAATACAAATATAATGCTAAAACAAAAGTGACTGGATTCAGCCGAACCAAAACTTAAATAGGCTAGTTCCGCCTCTGGACATGTATATAATATAATGTTGTATTGTGGTCGGGGCCTGGCCTAGGATCGCGGTCCTAACGGGCCTAGCGGGCCGGTTCTGGTGGGCTTGGGCTCCAGTGGTGCAAACGCCAGTGGTGGGCTGGTTCAGGACAAAGCCCGTGTGCCCGGAACCGTTAGGCCCGGGATCATCCAGGCGGGCCTGGTGCAGTTCAACTGGGCCCAACGGGCCTAACGGGCTCCAACGATAATTTTTCTTTTAAAAAAATTGTTTAAAAAATGGCCAACGGTCAGATTTTTAAAATCTAGCTGTTGGCCTTCAAAATTGATCCGTTGGCTACTTTAGAAAATAGCCATTTGGCCTCCAAACTTTGTATAATTACACATTTTTCAATTCTTAACTATAAATACCCCCTCATTCTTTCATTTTTACTCACCAATTCATCAATCTCTCTCAAACTCTCTCAATCTCTCTCAATCTATATCTAATTTCTCTTCTATAATTGCTTACTTTATTATTGCAATTTTGTGAAAAAATTTGAAATTGGTGAATTGAAATATTCAAGCCTTCGACGATTTGCAATATTCAAGAAGTTGTTCGGCAATTCGGTAAACTCATTCCAACTCTTAAGTTTTAAGAATATATTGTGTGTTTTAGTTTGCATAATTGTAATTAATATGACATTTTCTTTGAAAAAGTTTTGGTGGTAAAGGAAAAGCTAAAATTGGTGAAAGTAGTCGGGAACATACTACCCTTCCCCCGGCTCCCCGACCTTCTTCATTTACCGGTCCTGCTGCTCATATTATTCTTGATAGTGATCATCCTTGCTTTCAATTTTTCGATAGTCAATTTTGCCATAATGTTGCACCAGGTGAACAATTAAATGAAGAAGTTATGAATGCTCTTTATCCTAATGAAACTATCTTAGAATATGGTGAGGAAAATGAGGATTTAGATGAAACCCAACCGGATTTAGATGATACACCTACTAGTCCTGTTAATTACCCAATTGATGTTCCGCCCGACCCACTTGTAGAAATCCCTACTTTTAATAGACGACCTTCTAAATGCCTCGAAACATCAATTGTTTGGCATTTTTTTACTCAAGTAAGAGAACAAAGTAAGGCTAAGTGTAAAACTTGTGGGAAATTACTAGCGCATAAATATACTAGAGACCGTAGTGGTACAGGTAGTTTGGTTAGGCACATAAAAACACACCCTAGAGACAAAGCTAAATGTTTACAAATGCAAGCGCAACAAGAGGGGACAAGTGTAGATACTGTGGTCAACCCTAGTATTGGTTCAAATCTAGTTCAACCAGGAAGTAACACTGTGACTGGTGGTATTTTATATAATGATCCTAATAAAGATCGTGAAGAATTAGCAAAGATGGTTACCGTTATGTTCTTACTCTTTAGTTTTCCTTCTAACCCTCATTATGTGCATTATATTAGATGAGTTTTTAATCCTACTTACAAAGGTTGGCCTCGCGCAACAGTTAAGAGCGATATTTACAACTATAAACATGAATATGAACAATATTTGCGCTATTTATTTACTCATATAACTAATCGGATTTCTATTACTACTGATATTTGTAGAAGTAATAATGACTGTGATTATCTAACTGTTACAAGTTATTTGATAGATGAGAAATGGATAATGCAAAAACGTATTATTGCTTATAGAATAATTAATTCACGGTACACATGTAAGTTTATTGCTAACACTGTTACAGATATTTGTAGATATTTATATATTAGAGATAAAATAATGACAACTTCTATAGATAATGCTTCTAGTAACACTAGTGCTATAGGCATACTTACGACAACACTGAATCCTGCATTTAGTAATTGTTTCCATGTGAGATGTATTTGTTATATTTACCATTTAATTGTTGGTGATGGTATGAGAATTTTAAATTTAGAAATTGAAAAGGTTAGAATGGCTCTTAATTGGATTTTTTATTCAAACCGTAGAAGTAGACTTAAAGAGTATATTAAAAAATGTGATGAATATGGCCTTAAAGAAAGAAATGTTCCTAAACCTTGTCCGACTAGATGGAATTATATGTATGAAATTTTAGTCGTTGCATATGAATATAGAAACTCAATTAATGCAACGTTTAATGCTCGTGTTGGTGGTGAGGATGATGATCAGATCCTTACAAATTAAAATTGGACGAATGTTAAAATTCTTATAGATTTTTTAGAACATTTTCAAAATGCTACTAATGCATATTTTGGGCAATATTATTCGACTATTTCAAACTGTTTAGTTTATATTGCAGCACTATGTGATACATTTTGAATTTTCGGAGTTTGGGGAAATTTATCAACTTGCTATAAATACAATGAATGAAAAGTTTAAAAAATATTTTTCTCTATCCCCCCTATTTATTGTGTTGCTGCAATGTTAAATCCTACAATGAAATTATGAGGTCCTCACTTTTGGTACTCCTAAGAGTTTATATCTTTCAGATGAGGAATTTGCTACACTAGTAGATGCAAAAGCCTCAATTAAAATAAATGCTCAAACAATTTATAATGCTTATCAATTTGCACTAGAGCATGCTAGGCCAAATGTTTCAACCCCTACTTCGTCTAGTTCACAATCGTCTAAAAGCGATGCGGGCCTAAAAGCACTTAAATCTTGGACAGAGTTCAGGGGTTCTCAAGGTGATAATTTTGATAAGACTTGACATCTAAATGAGCTTCAAGTTTATTTGTCGCAGGGACTTGAAAAGGAGAATCCAGACGGCAACTTTGATCTTTTGGAATGGTGCAAGGCAAGGGAAAAATATTTTCCGGTTCTTGCAAGGATGGCTCGGGATATTTTATCTATTCAAGTTTCAACAGTTGCATCAGAAAATGCTTTCAGTCAAGCAAGACTTCAAATAGGTGATCATAGAGCGTCTATGAGGGAGAGCTTTGAAAAATCAGTACTATTCATAGACGAAGCGTATGAAGAAATGACAGCGGAACTTGCGGAGGATGCTACTTCGCCCGGAAGCGGTAATGAACAAGCTTCTTTTCTGCCACCACCAATGGAACCTCCTCCGAACGAGATTCGTTAGAGATACAATGTAGATTATGGTGTAACCTGTACTTTGGTACATCTTCTTTAGTTTTTTTTCCTTTTAATGGTGGTATTAGCACCTTGTTGTGCTCATTCAACTGGGGGGAAGAAGACTAAGAAAGATATGTCATTTTTGGTAATAAAATTATAAAACATTCCATTAAATATCTCTTTTGCAATATTTTTTTGTCTTTAACTTTCAATTCTTTATAAATATATATAACATACTATATATACTATATATATACTAACATACTATATATATATATATATATATATATAAAACTATATATACTCGTGTAAGTGAATATATATAACATACTACATATACTACATATTAAATTATATATACTATATAAACAATACACACACACACACACACACACACACACACACATATATATATATATACATATATATATATATATATATATATATATATATATATATATATATATATATATATATATATATATATATATATATATATATATATATATATATATATATATATATATATATATATATATATATATATATATATATATATATATATATATATATATATATATATATGTATTCTATACATAATACACCCTTATATAAATATACTCTACGTACGATATATATTATATATATTTATATAGCTATATATAAGCAATTTATACTAGTATATATATAGTTTACAAGAAAGTGCCTTAGATAAAAAAAAATAGTCTGGAACGAAAAAAACCCGTTAGGCCCACGAGCCCGGCCCATTTAGCTCGGGACCATGTGGACTTAGGACCACCGGTTCCACCCATTGGGACTGTGAAGACCGGGACTGTTTGGCTCCGGACCGCCAAACTCGACCCGCCTAAAACCCGGGTCTGCCAGGACCGGCCCGTTTAGGCTCGGGCCCAACCCAGAAAGCAGCAATAATATGCTGATCAATTACATAACAACTTTAAATTATTACGTTCTTTTCGCTCTATTTGTCTTAATTTCATAAAGGGAAATAACTTCTTTCCAACTTCTTAAATTATAAATCGATCAGAAATATCAAGGATCATATTATGTCGTGATTTTGGCATGATGTTGAATTCTTTCACGAGTAACTGGAATCCACAAGGTGAAAGTATAACGAGCAAATTTAAATTAATTTTCCAAATTTGAAACAACAAGTTAGGCAAAAGTTTAGAGTTTACTTGAATAAAGTCCAACAGTGGAGTAATTATTGTGTGACTAAAAAAGAGCAGTTTCTTCATTTAAGTAAGAAAAATATGCAATTAATTACCTCACTAGCAAACATGTGTAAAAGGAAGAGTTTTGTGAGAACTTTCGTTTGTCTATGCTTAATTTCTGTAACTAGCGAAACTTTCTTAAATAATAACACGATAAGAAGTTTATTTTTATTAATACTGAATTGACAGAAGTACCATTAAACATCGACCACTCACCACTTATATTGGTGACGTCCACCTCGATTACTTTTACAGAAGAGTTATTGTCTTTTATTAGTATACGTATCGAGTAATTTTGTCTATTAAAAGTTGGACACATATAAAGAAATTCCTCAGTCTTTTTATTTCCGTTAAAATTTAAACTCGAGACCTCATGGTTCTCAACCTACTTTATTAATTACTTTATTAACCATCAGGCTATCCCCTAGAGTACTGCTCGTTAAAAATCTACCAAATCTCAGACTATTTAATTATGAGCAGTCTTAAAGCAATATAAATTAGCTTGTCTTATGTGTTTAAACTTATGTAACTAAAGTAAATCAGTGTAATTTATTGTCCAGTAATTTATACATTACTATCATTCTAAATCGGAGATGGTCCTCAAATTAAAAATTTATTTCGATTCAGAAGGCTTCTAGTCAAATTTAACCTAGAAAATCCTGTAATTAATCCTCATGCATTGTTTGTACCCTTTCCATAATAAGGGCAAATAAAAGAAACAAAAACTCAAGAAATCATGAATTATTCTTCGTCAAACATAGAAGTCATCTCCTCTTATCTCGTAGCTCGATAGACTATTTTGAAAAATATTGTTTGTAAATGTTTACCTCAAATTGAACAATTTATTTTAACAGTTTGGTAATCTTTCCCTACTAAGAAAGATTCGAATTAGTATTATCCCTCTTAATATAGTAGTATGTTTGACTAAACTTCTAAATTAATTTATTTTATGTGTTTATTTTACAGAGAAACAATTTGTGTTTGATTAATTAATTTGAAAAGTATTTTTGAACATTAATTAGTATTTGACCAAGTTTTTAAAAAGTATTTTAAGTATATATTTATAAAAGTTCTTTTCGAAAAAGTATTTTTGAGAAGAAGCTACTTTTTTTTTTTATTTCAAAAGTTACTTTTACTTCTCTTTAAAAATATTTTTTTCCTTCTATAAACTTGGCCAAACACCACTAATTTTAAAAAAATACTTTGGCTAGAAAAAAAAACTTGCCAAACACGATATAAGAAAGATTCGAATTTCTCATAGAGGGTTTAACCCTTGCGGTATAACCAACAACTTAAGCTATCAAGGAAAGGAGCTAAAGGACCGGAGTTGTATTTTGGATCCACATACGCCCATATCGTTAAAATAGCACGAGCTGTTAGTTTTTGGATTGGTTATTCGAAAATAGGTAGCATTTATAAAGTCATTGAAAAATAATCACTATTTTACTGCAATAGCGACCGATCCAACATAACATACTGGAGATAAGTGCATCTGTATATGAACTTCCAGCATATTATACCGGAACTCCAACACGCGGAAAGTTCCAGCATAATATATTGGAGATTGGAGCACCTGTATATGAACTTCCCGCATATTATACTGGACCGATATATTATAGTGGAACCCAGTATATTATGCTGGAACTCCATTATAATATACTGGAGTTTCATTATACTTATGACGGAGCATTTTTTGAATTTTGAACAGTGTTTCGTTTGAATTTATCTTTACGTGAAAAATGACTAAATTTCGATTACTTTTGAAACTGTAGCTATTTTTGAATGGCCACTTGTAAATCTGGTTATTTTTTTAATTTCTCCTCTCCATACCTGATCGGATATAGTTTCCTTTCTATTTTTTTATTGTAGCCATTACCCGAATTCGTTATGCGTGTATCTATACCCCTCCAAACTTACTTGATGAGAAATTCTTTCTCTCGAACAAACACATCCCTTATACACACCTAAAAAATTAACAAGATTAATAATAATTATGTGATAAATATGTACATATCTTGCATTCAAAAGTAACATGTAAATATTACACTTTTTTTTTCCGAATGTTTTGTTTGCGCACATGGACGACAAGTTGGAAATAAATAAATAGAAAAATTGCAAAAGAAGTATATGCAATCATGAAGAAAGGGAAATGTGCATTGATTTGCTACATTTATCGTTAGGATCCCATTATTGGTATTATTTTCCATCGATGATTGAAGATAAGTCAACGATATAGACATAATAATGCTTATTAAAAAAAACTCATTTTTTTCTCTTTTCGAATTCATTGACTTAAAAAACAAGTAAATTAATTTTAAAAAGATACACTTCTCTTAAAACAAAATGAACGAAAATAATTGTGCCCTTCTCAAGAAAATATGATCAATTGATACTCAAAGCTCTATTGTTTTTCTTTCTTCCTTTTTTGCTGGCTTTTCATGCGGAGTTTCCACATGCTTAATTTGTCACCACTAACCACCAAAAAAATATGGTAAAATGGAATGTTATCTCTTTACTTGTGATCAAAAGTCTCATATTTTAATTGGAGAAATTCTTGGTACCGATAGCTCCACTTAAACACAATGGCGAATCTAAAATCTGATAGTTAAATTTATTCCAGAGGCAGAATAAGATTTCGATGTTGTAGAATATGCAATTCCTAAAAAGTCTATTTCCTAGTCCCTTCCCGCTATTGTTGAGGAATGAGGAGTGACTTAAGCATGAAGGATAGTTTATTCTATTCATACTTAGTGAACTAGTTAAGTTTGATAGATAGGTGTTATATATATATATATATATATATATATATATATATATATATATATATATATATATATATATATATATATATATATATATATATATATATATATATATATATATATATATATATATATATATATATATATATATATATATATATATATATATATATATATATATATATATATATATATATATATATAAAAGCTCAGAATGAAAATGTAACCGTTTCATTCATTTCTCTTCTTCTCTTTTCCTCGTCTCTCTTTTCTCTTTCAACTAGGATTTTCTACGGCATCCAATCCATAAACTTTAGCATGGTATCAGAGCTTTGAGCTCAAAATCAATCCAAATTCTCTTCTCTGCTCTATGTTATGTTGTTATTCTCTATTTTTGAGTCAATTGTGATCTCAATTTCTCAGATGTGAAGCTTTGATAAACTCACCAATGGCGGTTGATGATAAAAATGCAACTATCACTACTAAGAATACATCGCATGCTTCATCGGATGATGAATTTAGGGAAGGTGTTACAGTAGTTGTGACTCATTTGATGTATCTTGCCCCTAGTGATACTAGCGACATTTCCTTGATTTCATTTTAGATAACAGGAACTGATAATTACTCCTTATATTATAGACCTATGCGGATTGCTTTACTACGCCGCAATAAGCTGGGAATTGTAGATGGTAGATGTCCAAATGAGAGCTTTCGCGACAAGTATTGGTATTAATGGAAAAGTTTCAATGCTATCGTATTGTTGTGGTTGATGAACTCAGTTGCTCCTTCACTAATTAGTGGTATAGCCTATGCCACTAGTGCAAGAACAGTGTGGCTAGATCTAGATGAGGGATTTGATAAGGTAAACGATACTCACTGCTACAATTTACACAAAGAAACTGTCACTTTGTGTCAAGGTACCTCCTCCATTTCTGTCTATTGCTCAAAACTTAAAGATCTTTGGGATGAATCTGAGTATGTAATACCTACACTTGGATGTTATTGTGCCAAAACAAAGGAGTTTATTGTGCATCTACGAAAACAAAAGGTATATCAATTTTTAATGGGCTTAAATGACTCTTATTCACAAGCTCGCAGTCAAATCCTTATGATGAAGCCTTTACCAACAATGAATCAAGTTTATGCTATGCTTATGAGTAATGAGAGCCAACAGGCTGTAGCAGCATCGGCGGGTGTGTTAGGTCCATATGATGACCCAAAAGGTCATCACTTATTTTTAAAATAAGTTCTGTATTTTGAGGCCTTCGAAACATCTTTTAGATTCACCTAGATTTGCATGCACAATCCAGACGCATAGCCAGAAAGCTATTATGTGAAAAATATGTGAAAATATTGAAATTTTGGCTTAAAATGTATTTTGTTGACTTTTGTCAATATTTTGGGTAAACAGATCCGGACCCAGGATTTGACGGTCCCGGAGGGTCCGTGGAAAATATGGGATTTGGGTGCATGCCCGGAATCAAATTTCGAGGTCCCAAGTCCGAGAAATAAAATTTTTAGAAGAAATTATTTTCTAAAAAATATAAAGATTTATGAAAGTGAAATATTATGTGAAACTTGTGGTATCGGGCCTGTATTATAGTTTCGGAGTCTGGTACATGTTCAATATGATTTATATGTGTTGTCGGTAAAGTTTGGTAAGAAACGGAATCCATTTAACGCGATTCGAGCCTTAAATGCAAATTTTGATGTTTAAAGAAGTTTTGAGAAATTTCATTGATTTTGAGGTTTAGTTCAATGTTCAGGGGGAAATTGTTGGAAACACGTTCTCAAAGCATTATACTAAAACGTGTGTTCATATGTGTAAGTTTTGATGAATGACAAACGATGCGCAAATTGATATATGACGAAGTTCAAGTACAAGCGCACAATTGATATATAACGAGATTCAAGCACAAGACCAAGTTTTATAGTTTTACATGAGTCGTTCTTAATAGTGATCTTGATCCGACAACTTGACTCATGACATGGCTTCTCTCGTAAAATTATTTTTACAAAATCATGCATATTTAATTTAATGCTAAATGATTTTAAATCATGCATATTTACTTTAGTCAAAATGATTTTTAAACATGCCTCTAAAATCTGGACTAAGATAATTGATTATGTACTTATGATAATCGATTTTGTTAAGCCAAGACTGCATGACAATCGATTGTGAACTAATGACAATCGATTGTGTTAAGGCAGTGAGCATCAGATTTTTCAAATCTGCATGACAATCGATTGTGAACCTTATGACAATCGATTGTGATGAGGCAGTGTCCATCAAAGTTTTTCAACGCTCAAAATAATCGATTGTGAAGTTAATGACAATCGATTGTGAAGAGACAGTGTCCATCAGATTTTTCAAAGTCACAAAATAATAGATTGTGAACATATGACAATCGATTGTGTTGAGGCAGTGTCTTCCAGACTTTTTCAAAGTTATTAAATAATCGATTGTGAGTAAATAACAATCGATTGTCACGAGGCAGTGTCTAAATTGATTTTTCAAAACTGATAAATAATCGATTGTTAACATTGCACAATCGATTGTGAAGCTGATCGTTGTCGTAATATTTTCAAATACCGTCAGGTAATCGATTGTTGATTATGTACAATCGATTGTTGAAATTAAAATCTGGAAAAGATTTTTTGAACATTGCTGAATAATCGATTGTTGATTTTGTATAATCTATTGTTTTACGTAAAATCTGGAAATGATTTTTTGAACGCTGCCAATAATCGATTGTTGATCTTAGATAATCGATTGTTAAGCGTAAAATCTGGGATTGATTTTTGGAACGATTGGCAAACAATCGATTGTGGATTCTTGACAATCGATTGTCACAGAGTAAAATCAGCAGTTCTTAATTGGCAATTAGGCAACGGTAATGCCAAGTTTTTCAACTATAAATACTGCTTAAATTCAGTCTTTTGAGTACACAATAACACACAACAACTGATCATTCAATTGCTAAAGCTTGCATACTCTATTGCTTAATATTTTATATTCAATACATAAGTTTTTGAGAGCCAAATTATTGTTCAAAGTTGTTGTGATCTTGAGCGTATTCTTTTACTCATCTCTACTCATTAAGGAGTGTCTTGTTTGAGTGCTTAGTGTATTGTACACTTGAAGAGAATTGTTATTCTCTTGTTGTAAGAAGGAACTTGTGTTTCCTGTTGAAGTTTTGGAGTGTTGTATCTCCAAGCAAAGGTGTTGAGGCTTGTGTTCTCAAGTTGTAAAGGTTTGTTAAGCACCCGGAAGCTTGACAAGTTAGTGGAAATCTCGAGAGAGTCTCTCGGGGACTGGACTAGCCACGGGTTGTGGTGAACCAGAATACTTCGGTGTGTTCTTTCTTATTTATCGCACTTATTTATTTCCTGCAAATTTTAAATTCCGCAAGTTTACGCTAATTTTTATTATAACGCTATTCACCCCCCCCCCCCCTAGCGTTAAGCGTATTATCTAACAATTGGTATCAGAGCCCAACTCTCTGAAGACTTAACAGTTTGAGAGAAACTTCCATGGCTTCTACTCGTGACTCTTTTGCAAGAATAGATGAAGGACAGTGCTCCACCCGACCACCACTATTCAACGGTACAAACTATTCGTACTGGAAGGAGAGGATGAAAATCTTCGTTCAAGCAAACAATTTTCATCTTTGGAAGGTGATAACAAAGGGAAATTAAATTCCAACCAAAAAGGTTGAAATCGAATGGGTTCCCAAGTCCGAAGAAGAATATGACGCGGATGATATCCGAAAGGTGCAAAATAATGCTAAAGCAATTAATTTATTATATTGTGCTGTAAATCCTGACGATTACAGGAAAATATCGTGTTGCACAACGGCGAAGGAAATGTGGGACAAGCTGGAAATTACGTACGAAGGTACGGACCAGGTAAGGGAAGCCAAAATTGATTTCCTAACCCATGCTTATGAATTATTTCACATGAAGGAAGGTGAAAAGGTGGATGAAATGTTTGAACGATTTTCAATAATCGTAAATGACCTACATGCTCTCAAGAAGACTTTCACGGATAGGGAACTTATCCGAAAAATCCTTAGAAGTCTCACTCCGGCATGGCGATCAAAGGCCGATGCGATTCAAGAGTCCATTGGCGTCTCAAATGTTACCATCGACGCATTAAGAGGTAATCTTAAGACTTATGAATCTACTATACTTAACCCTCTTGTTGATGATCAAAGGA
Organism: Nicotiana benthamiana; assembly: GCA_034376525.1. Lineage (NCBI taxonomy): Eukaryota > Viridiplantae > Streptophyta > Magnoliopsida > Solanales > Solanaceae > Nicotiana > Nicotiana benthamiana. The sequence continues at coordinate 39,551,252 of CM067335.1, read as the reverse complement.
GGCAAAGAATCGCTCTAAAGGCAAGCACAAGCCAACCGCAAGTTGAAGAGGACGGAGACAACGAGTTTGGACTCGTTATCAAAAGATTTCAAAAGTTCATGCGAAAAGAGTATGAACGAAAGGGCAAAAAGCAAGGAGAACAAATAAAGTGCTATGAATGCGGAGAAACCGGGCACATCAAATCAAATTGCCCAAACATCAAAAAGGAAAAGAAACCTTTCAAAAAGCAACGTGCATATATATCTTGGGGAGGAGACTCCGGAGATGAGTCAAGCGAAGGAGAAGAAGAGGAAAGCGCAAACCTTTGTCTTATGGCACAAGAAGACAAGCAAGATGAGGTATGTCAAATCTCTTCTAAAAATTTCTTTTCCCTTGAAGAAATGCAAAATGCTTTTGATGAGTTATATGATGAATTTATTAAAGCTTCAAAAACTGTTAAATGCATAAAGGAAAATGCTTCTTCAAAAGAAAAAGATCTTCAAAAACAACTCTCATTGAAAGAAAAGGATTTGGAAAAACTGGTTTTAGAAAATGAGAAATTGAAAGAGGAAAACAAGTCTTTCGGAAAAAGAAGCGCCGACAAGCCCGAAAGCTCTATTAGAAATTGTACTTCTTGCATGCATCTTAAAAATGAAGTAGAAAGGCTTACGGGCACCTTAGATAAGTTTAATTCTTCTCACAAAAATTTGAATGAGGTCCTTGTTAGTTTGAAGTCAACCAAGCATGGCATAGGTTTTAAGAATGAGCCTAAAGAAAAGGTTGAAGCCAAACCCCAACCACCTAAGGCTCAACCTAGGATTAATAAAACAAATGCTCATCCTAGAAATAACAACCCTAGAACCAATATGCATGCTAGACCAAATGTTGAACACTTTAGAAGACCTAGAAATGACTTACCACCTAGAAATAACTACTCTAGAAATGATGCATATTCTAGGCCACACACTAGAAGGAAGTTTGAACCTTTTAGAACACCTAGAAATGGCCCTCGACCTAGAAATAATTATTCTAGAAATGCTGCTCATAATAGTAGGAATGACTTTCATGAAATGCGCAATAGCCATAGTGTCGAAAATAGAGTGAACAATTTTCGTCCGTCTAATTACTATGAACCTAGAAGGATGCATAATCCCAACGTGACTTGTCATTATTGTAGACGAATTGGTCATATTGCTCCTGCATGTTTTACACGACATAGACATATCACTCAATCGCAACATTATGATATGCCTAACCCTCAAGGACCCAAAATGGCATGGGTACCTAAAACGCATTAATTTGTTTTGTAGGTGTGTTTGAAGGGATCAAGTGTACTATGGTACCTTGATAGTGGATGCTCCAAGCACATGACGGGAGACGAATCCAAATTCCTTCAACTAGAACACAAAGAAGGAGGAAGTGTTATTTTTGGTGACAACAATAAAGGAAAGATTATCGGCATCGGATCGGTCGGTAAGGATGAAAATTCTTCTATTAAGCATATATTACGTGTTAAAGGTTTAAAGCATAATCTCTTGAGCATAAGTCAATTATGTGACAAGGGAGATCTTGCCTTATTTAATTTGGATGAATGCTTAGTATTTAGACGTAGTGATTTCAAAATTATCCTTCGTGGTTTTAGAGTGGATAATATTTATATGGTTGATCTTGCTAATTCCTCACCCGAATATGTGGATTGCCTTATGAGCAAAGAGGATGATACTTGGCTATGGCATCGTAGAGTAGCACATATAAACATGCATCTTTTGAACAAATTGATTTCACAAAACTTAGTTATTGGTCTTCCCAATTTGAGATTTGAAAACGACTCTATTTGTGATTCTTGTCAAAAAGGGAAAACAAAAGCATCTTTCAAATCGAAAAATATTGTTTCAACTACTAGACCATTGCAATTGCTTCACATGGATTTGTTTGGACCATCTCGCATTGAAAGTCTTGGTAGAAATCGTTATGCTTTTGTCATTGTTGATGATTATTCCAGATTTACTTGGACTTTATTTCTTGCCCATAAAAGTGATGCTTTTCAGAATTTTAAATATTTCCTTAAACGTGTTCAAAACGAAAAGGAAACAACCGTCACTTCAATTAGAAGTGATCATGGGGGAGAGTTTGATCACAATCTCTTTGCGGACTTTTGTGACGAACTCGGTATCGAGCATACCTTTTCCGCTCCACGAACACCACAACAAAATGGGGTGGTGGAAAGGAAAAATAGATGTCTCGAAGAGATGGCTAGAACCATGCTCGAAGAGGCTAAGATTCCCAAACATTTTTGGGCGGATGCCGTGAGTACCGCATGCTACATCTTAAATGGAGTAGTCTTAAGGCCAATACTCATGAAGACCCCTTATGAACTCTACAAGGGAAGGAAACCAAATATCTCCCATCTTAGAGTATTCGGTTGTAAAGTTTTTATTCATAACAATGGAAAAGATCAATTGGGAAAATTTGACGCTAAGTCCGATGAGGGAATTTTCATTGGTTATTCTTCACGTAGCAAAGCATATAGGGTTTTTAATAAAAGAACCAAAACTGTGAAGGAATCCCCTTATGTTGTATTTTCCGAAAATAATGCTCGCTTGGCGAGAAAGGATTCCGGTTTTGATCTTGCAGGTATCTTAGATAGCTTGAAAGACAAAATACAAGAGGAAACGCCTAAGGAAAATCAAGACGAAATTTTGGAACAACCAACGGAGGAAGCGCCACAATTGGAGAAAGAAACGAAAATGCCTAACGAATGGAGGACAATCAAAGATCACCCTCTCGAACAGGTAATTGGCGACGTCGGAGAAAAGGTAAGTACCCGAAACTTCCTTAAGAACACCTTAGGACATACTGCTTTTGTTTCTCAAATTGAACCAACAACCATCTCCGAAGCAATTGGGGATGAATTTTGGACCTTGGCAATGCAAGAGGAGCTTAACCAATTCAAACGGAATGACGTTTGGGATTTGGTGCCAAGACCCGAAAATCATACCATAATTGGTACGAAATGGGTTTTTCGAAACAAGCTAGATGAAAATGGTGTAATCACTAGAAACAAAGCTAGGCTTGTAGAAAAAGGCTATAATCAAGAAGAGGGTATTGACTATGAAGAAACTTATGCTCCCGTAGCTAGATTAGAAGCTATTCGTCGATTGCTCACATTTGCCTCTTCTATGAATTTCAATTTATATCAAATGGATGTGAAAAGTGCTTTTCTAAATGGTGTTATTCAAGAAGAAGTTTATGTTGAACAATCCCCCGGTTTTGAAGATTTTAAATCTCCCTATCATGTTTTCAAACTCAAAAAGGCTCTTTATGGTTTAAAACAAGCTCCCCGAGCTTGGTATGAAAGATTGAGTAAATTTCTATTGGAAAATGATTTCATTAGGGGGAAAGTTGACACCACCCTTTTTGTTAAGCATAAATACAATGATATTTTATTAGTTCAAATATATGTGGATGATATCATATTTGGTGCTACTAACAATGTCTTATGCAAGGAATTTTCCTATTTAATGACAAGCGAATTTGAGATGTCTATGATGGGTGAGTTAACATTCTTTTTGGGATTACAAGTAAAGCAAATGAAAGAAGGTACGTTCATTGGCCAAGCCAAATATTGCAAAGAATTGCTGAAACGATTTGAAATGAACAATGCAAAAGCAATGGCGACTCCCATGAGCACATCCGATCATCTAGACAAAGATGAGAAAGGTAAGGAAGTCGACACTAAGAAGTATCGAGGTATGATTGGCTCTCTTCTTTATCTTACTGCTAGTCGTCCGGACATCATGTTTAGCGTGTGCTTATGCGCCCGTTATCAATCGTGTCCGAAGGAGTCTCACCTTACTGCGGTAAAACGGATTTTGAAGTACCTTGTTGGTACTACAAATATGGGTCTATGGTACCCCAAAGGCTCTTCATGCCAACTCGTTGGCTATTCCGACTCCGATTTTGCTGGATGCAAATTGGACCGCAATAGCACTAGTGGCACTTGTCACTTGCTCGGTAGCTCTCTCGTTTCTTGGTTTAGCAAGAAACAAGTAAGTGTTGCGTTGTCCACAACCGAGGCTGAATATGTTGCCGCGGGGAGTTGTTGCGCTCAAATCCTTTGGATGAAACAACAACTTTTGGACTATGGCCTAAGTCTTGATCATATCCCTCTTAGATGTGATAATACTAGTGTCATATGCTTGACGAAGAACCCCGTTCTTCATTCGCGAACAAAACACATTGAAATTAGACATCATTTTATAAGAGATCACGTTCTCAAGGGCGATGTCGAAATCGAATTTGTTGAAACCAAAGATCAATTGGCCGACATCTTTACAAAGCCCTTAGAGAAAGAGTCCTTCTTCCGAATTCGTAGTGAACTCGGGATTCTTGACTCCACGTTGATCTAAGTCATGCATTGCATTTTTTTTATATACATGATTTCAAACTTGAGCGTCGGAGACGTCTAACGAATTTTTGCAGGTATCGCCCTAAAGGTAGGGGGAATTATAAAGCATGACGCGCAATAATCGAGTCTTCTTCAGAAAAATCGGTTTCTGTCGTCTAATAACCGATTATCTCGTATCAATAATTGATTGTACTGCTATTATTTGAGTTATTGTACTCTCTTTAAGTAATCACGTTTTATTTTCAATAAATAAACAAGTTTTTTTTCAATCCTTGCCATCTTACTACATTTTTTTTGCTAATGGCAAAAGGGGAAAGATAACGAGTATGCACTCTCAATACTTATCGGCATAAATTGAGGGGGAATTCATATATTGAGGGGGAACAAATTGTATATCCATATACTTGTAGCGTATCTTTACTTGTCTTGAATCGTCATTATGAATTGTTTAATTTGCATATCCCGCTTAAAGTTTGTCATTATCAAAAAGGGAGAAATTGTTGGAAACACGTTCTCAAAGCATTATACTAAAACGTGTGTTCATATGTGTAGGTTTTGATGAATGACAAAGGATGCGCAAATTGATATATGACGAAGTTCAAGTACAAGCGCACAATTGATATATAACGAGATTCAAGCACAAGACCAAGTTTTATAGTTTTACATGAGTCGTTCTTAATAGTGATCTTGATCCGACAACTTGACTCATGACATGGCTTCTCTCGTAAAATTATTTTTACAAAATCATGCATATTTAATTTAATGCTAAATGATTTTAAATCATGCATATTTACTTTAGTGAAAATGATTTTTAAACATGCCTCCAAAATCTGGACTAAGATAATCGATTATGTACTTATGATAATCGATTTTGTTAAGCCAAGACTGTATGACAATCGATTGTGAACTAATGACAATCGATTGTGTTAAGGCAGTGAGCATCAGATTTTTCAAATCTGCATGACAATCGATTGTGAACCTTATGACAATCGATTGTGATGAGGCAGTGTCCATCAAAGTTTTTCAACGCTCAAAATAATCGATTGTGAAGTTAATGACAATCGATTGTGAAGTTAATGTGTCCATCAGCTTTTTCAAAGTCACAAAATAATCGATTGTGAACATATGACAATCGATTGTGTTGAGGCAGTGTCTTCCAGACTTTTTCAAAGTTATTAAATAATCGATTGTAAGTATATAACAATCGATTGTCATGAGGCAGTGTCTAAATTGATTTTTCAAGACTGATAAATAATCGATTGTTAACATTGCACAATCGATTGTGAAGCTGACCGTTGTCGTAATATTTTCAAATACCGTCAGGTAATCGATTGTTGATTATGTACAATCGATTGTTGAAATTAAAATCTGGAAAAGATTTTTTGAACGTTGATGAATAATCGATTGTTGATTTTGTATAATCGATTGTTTTACGTAAAATCTGGAAATGATTTTTTGAACGTTGCCAATAATCGATTGTTGATCTTAGATAATCGATTATTAAGCGTAAAATCTGGGATTGATTTTTGGAACGATTGGCAATCAATCGATTGTGGATTCTTGACAATCGATTGTCACAGAGTAAAATCAGCAGTTCTTAGTTGGCAATTAGGCAACGGTAATGCCAAGTTTTTCAACTATAAATACTGCTTAAATTCAGTCTTTTGAGTACACAATAACACACAACAACTGATCATTCAATTGCTAAAGCTTGCATACTCTATTGCTTATTATTTTATATTTAATACATAAGTTTTTGAGAGCCAAATTATTGTTCAATGTTGTTGTGATCTTGAGCGTATTCTTTTACTCATCTCTACTCATTAAGGAGTGTCTTGTTTGAGTGCTTAGTGTATTGTACACTTGAAGAGAATTGTTATTCTCTTGTTGTAAGAAGGAACTTGTTTTTCCTTGGTTGAAGTCTTGGAGTGTTGTATCTCCGAGCAAAGGTGTTGAGGCTTGTGTCCTCAAGTTGTAAAGGTTTGTTAAGCACCCGGAAGCTTGACAAGTTAGTGGAAATCTCGAGAGAGTCTCTCGGGGACTGGACTAGCCACGGGTTGTGGTGAACCAGAATACTTCGGTATGTTCTTTCTTATTTATCGCACTTATTTATTTCCTGCAAATTTTAAATTCCGCAAGTTTACGCTAATTTTTATTATAACGCTATTCACCCCCCCTCTAGCGTTAAGCGTATTATCTAACAGTATTTTGGTGATTTGAATACGCGAATAAGTCTGTAGGATATTTTTGAGGTTTTGTGTATAATTGGTTTGGATCCCTGAGAGCTTGGGTAAGTTTTGGATAGGTGTGGGGATGATATAGACTTTGAAAAATCTGGTTTTTCTGCTGTTGTTGCTGTCCAGTTTTTTTGTGCTATGCGATCGCATAGGAAGGCTTGTGATCGCATAGTGTAAATTGTTGGGGTCATGTTTTGTGCTATGTGATCACATAGGTCTTTCCACGATCGCGTAGAGTAATTCTGGGTGATCACAAATTGTTTTATGCGATTGCATTAGTTCTTCTGTGATCGCAATGTGTTTGACCAAACCTAGGGAGGGAATCATATTCTTTTATGAGACTGCATAGCCTTGTTTGCGATTGCAATTCCAAGCCCCCTTCACCTTATGTGATCGCATTCTCTTGTCCGCGATCGCAAAGAACAAATTTGCCCAGTCATTTAAACAGAACATAACATATACAGGATTAAACACAAATTTCATTACTTCTTCTTCTAAGCTCTAAGTTGGGCAATTTTTGAAAGATTACTTCACCACAAATTCATAGGTATGTAATCTTAGACTCATTTTCTTCAATTTACATTAACTCCCATTAGATTTCTAGGCCTAAATCATGAGATTAAGGGTTAGAAAATTAGGAATTTGGGTAGAGTTTGGGCTTTTTGATTATTTGGGAATTTGACCTTGTTTTGGGGTCGGATTTTAAAATAAATTATATATTCAGGCTCGTGGGTGAATGGGTTATCGGGTTTTGGTTCGAACCATGTGTTCTGATCAAGTGAGCCCAGGGTCGATTTTTGACTTGAATTGAATTGGAAAGCTATAATTAAGCATTGGAATTGAATTGTTTAGCATTTATTAATGTTATTAAGTTGATTATGTCGAGATACAATTGATATGAAGCCAAATTCAAAAGGAAAAGCGGTGTTTGAGGCTTGAGTTAGCCGTGGAAGTTCAAGGTAAATGTTTGGTCTAACCTTAGCTTGAAGGATTAGGAGTCGAGTCCTATTTGCTATATTGTAATTGATGAGTATGACGTATAGGCATGGTGACAAGTATCTGTACGTTGGTGTCTAGTATGTCCGTGAGTCTTATATTGTGATTTTCATCACTTTGTTGTATTATTCATGCCTTGTTGAATTGTTGTTCCCTTGACGGGATTCATATTATAATCTCATTTATTCCCTTTCCCTATTGTTTGTGATTGTTTTTTGGACGAGGAATAGAGTTAAAGCACGAAGGATGATGCCGTATATTGTTTGGTGAGGAAAGAGTGTAAAGCACGAAGGGTGGTGTCATGTATTGTTTTGTGAGGAAAGAGTGTGAAGCACGAAGGGTGATGCCGTGTATAATTGTGAGAAAAGAGTGTAAAGCACAAAGGTGATGTCGTGTCACACGATGTACCATTCCGTGCCGATTATATTAATTATATGGTAAGGAAAGAGAGTAAAAGTACGAAGGGTGATGCCGTGCATATTTTTATAATATGATTGCTTTGGTGAGGACGAGAGTAAAAGCATGAAGGGTGATGGCGTGCATTTATTGATTTCTGATTCTTTGTTAAAATTCGAGTAGTTGTTTCTCTCGTTTACTTGTTGTCCTTATATTTGGAATCGATATCTCCCCCGCAGCATGCTTCCCCTCCAAGAGTTCATTGTTTATTTATGTACATATTTTCCGCTGTATATATTCGAATTGCACATGTTTATTTGGTAGTCTGGTCCTAGCCTCGTCACTATTTCACCGAGGTTAGGCTAGGCACTTACCAGCACATGGGGTCGGTTGTGCTGATACTGCACTCTGCACTATGTGCAGATCTCGGAGCAGCTCTTGAACTGTAGTTTGGAGGCTACCTTCAGTCCACACAGAGATCCAAGGTAGACCTACAGGCGTCCACAGGCACTGGCGTCTCCTCCTATCCCTATTTCATGTTTTATTTTCCTTTTATTCGGAAACATCGTACTGTTATTTCTTCAAACTTTGTATGTGGCAAATCCTAGACCGTTTGACACTGTGACACCAGGTTTTGGGTGGTTAAGGCTTAAGTATTTGTAATAAATACAGTTTTCATATATATTATTGTTGTCTTCCGCTTAAATTTGAATTTCCGTTGTTATCACGTTATTGCTTTATATTTTTAAAAAAAATTGGTTAATGAAGTAATTAGATTAAATGTTTGGCTTGCCTAGCTCACATTAATAGGTGCCATTATGACTGCCGAGGGTGGAAAGTCCGAATCGTGACAGTCCCCTTCCTATTGTGAATGCTAATGCCTATGTCTAACTCTAACTCAAGGTTTAGAAAGAACTATAATGTTCAGTGTAATTTTTGCAAAATGAATGGTCATAGTAAGGAAAATTGTTATAAAATCATAGACTATCCTTCTTATTATAAGTTTAAGAAGAAAGGGGGAGCTAGTGCACATAATGTAATGGTAGAACTTGGTTACTCTATGCCTCTATATGCTGAAAGTGCCTCGTTGTATGTTCCATTGCAGTCACTGCCTGCAAACTATAGTCATTATCAGGCTATGAGTCAGGGTGCTGAAAACTATCAGGTACAAAGGAGCTCTAGTGCTCATACTTAGGCTGGCCATGCTGCTTCACAGGCCCAAAGTGTTGTAAATGCCAAGCCATTAGCTCAAGGAGGTGTCTTTACATTCACCAAAGAACAATATGAGCAAATCATGCAGATCCTAAACAACAGTCATAATGGCACTTTATCCTCTACTTCTCAGGCAGTAGGCACTACCATTGCTCTTTTAGCATCATTACCTAGCTCACAGGAATGGATCATTGACACATGAGCTACAAAGCACATAGTTTCAGATATTAATTGTTAACCAAAACCTCCATAATTGCTCCTACTGATACCAAAAAAGTTCTACTACCTAATAAAGATGTCACTCAAGTCACACATTGGAGATAGTCATATTTCAGACAACAATTTCATTAAAGAAGTTTTCTATGTGCCTCAGTTCAAATTCAACTTGTTGTTAGTTTCCAAAGTGACAAGAGACTTAAGATGTTTTACTTCCTTTTATCCTGATTTCTGTGTATTTCAGGATTTCGTCAGTGTCAAGTGAGGGTGATTGGTAGTGAGAGATATGGAATGTACTTTCTATAGAGGCATGGCTCCAAGAAGCTCATTGTTTTCTCATTGGCTGCAACTGGAATAAAGTTACACATGAGGAACTCTACTATTGATATTAGCTTATGGCAAAAAAGATTAGGACATGTGTCTAGCATAGGTCTTAAGAAGTTGCTTCTTGCCAAACTAGCAAATATTACTGACATCATAAATAAATGCATTGTACATCTAATTCATTTTGATGTTTGGGGTCCCTACAAATATGCAACATTTGGTAGTCATAGATATTTTCTAACAGTGGTTGATGACTTCACCAAAATGACTTGGTTGTTTCTCTTGAAACGAAAGTTTGATGGTTGTGTAGTTCTTACTCAATTTGTTATTTTTGTTTAAACTCAATTCAACAAAGTTCAAAAGGCAGTAAGGTCTGATAATGGATTTAAGTTTGTCAATATGTCTGTCTTGCCCTATTTCAAAAGTATGGTATTTATTCACCAGAAGATATGTGCATATACCTCTCAGCAAAACGGAGTTACTGAGAGGAAACACATATATATTCTGGAGGTAACTAGGGCCTTGAGATTTCAAGCACATATTCCTATTAAATATTAAGGTCATTGTTTTATTGCAGTTGTCTATATTATCAATAGAATGCCAACTTCTGTTCTCAATGGTTTATCTCCCTTTGAGCTGCTATATGGACATGAACCTAAATTGGAGCATCTGAGAGTTCTTGGTTGCTTATGTTGTGCCAAGCAAGTTCAAGAGACAGATAAGCTCCTTCCCAGGGTCAAACCTACTGTTCTTATGGGTTTCTCTGATACTTAAAAATGTAATGTGTTACTGGATCTTGCTACTAACTATTTCTTCATCAATAGGGATGTCTCCTTCAGGGAGGATATTTTTCCCTTTAAGGATTCTTATTCATCTCCACCTGTGTTCTTGTCTTCTGATCCTTCTACTTATGGTGCGGACTATATATCTATTTGACATGATCTTCACAATTTAGATCATGCATCTTCTCCTTCTATGTCTACCAATCTACGTCCTGCAGGTGATAACTCAAGCAGGAGGCACCAGAGCAGATGTCTAGTACCACTAAGGTAGTGTTAACCTTATTGCCTTCTGCTGATCAAACACTACTAGCCTGAGAATATCTCTACGGACCAAGCAAGCTCCTATATGGTTGAAGGATTTTGTGACAGGTCCCAGTCACAAATCTGTTCCTTACTCTATTGCTAACTAAATCTGCTATGATGGTGTGTCTCCCAAGTATTAGTGCTATCTAGATGGGTTTTCTTCAATAGTAGAACCTACTACATTTTAAGAAGTCGTCAAGGATCCCAGGCGGATTGAGGCAATGCAAGCTGAGATTTGTGCCTTGGAATCCAATCATACTTAGGATGTGGTAGATTTTACTGCTAACAAAGTACCAATTGGATGTAAATGAATATATAAAGTGAAGTACAAGCCACATGGAAGGTGGAGAGGTTCAAAGCTAGACTTGCGGCCAAGTATTATATCCAAAAAGAGGTCATTGACTACCAGGAAACTTTTAGTAATGTAGTCAAAATGGTTACTGTTAGGACAATTCTAGTTGTTGCTACTTTTGAACATTGGCATATCCATCAAATGGATGTGTACAATGCTTTTCTGTAGGGAGACCTACATGCTAAGATCTATATGACTCTGCCACAAGGATTTCAAAGTCAAGGGAGAGCAGACCAGCATGCACACTTCTGAAATCCTTATATGGACTTAAATAGGCACCAAAACATGGAATGCCAAACTCTCAGAAGCACTACTGAAGTTTGGGCTCATACAGAGCTAGCATGACCACTCATTGTTCATAAAAGGAATAGGTAAACACGTTATAATTATCCTGGTATATGTAGATGGCATGATCCTTACTGGACCTGATAAGATACTATTAGAAGAAGTCAAGGCCAATCTGCATCAAGCCTTTAGAACGAAAGACCTAGGTGAACTGAAATACTTTCTTGGCATTGAGTTTGCTAGGTCACAACAAGGCATTCTAATGCACCAAATGAGTAGTATACCCTGGAACTAATCTCTGAGCTTGGACTGGGAGCTGCAAAATCAGCTGCTACACCTATTGAAGCCAACACTAAACTAAACAATAAGGACTACGATGAACATATAGGTATGCACAACACTACAGTTGATTAGTTGTTACCTGATCCTAGCAAGTATCAAAAACTACTAGGAAAACTACTTTATCTGACTATCATAAGACCAAACATAGCCTTCAGTGCACAGACACTAAGTCAGTTCATGGAGAAACCCAAAAGATCTCATATGGAGGCTACAAAACGAGTAGTCGGATATGTGAAAAATCAGTGTGGACAAGGCATATTGTTGTCTACTGAGAAAAAGAACATAGTCACAACCTACTGTGATGCTGACTAGGTAGCCTGTCCTCTCACTAGAAAAATTGTAATGGATTCTTTATTATGTATGGTGACTCACTAGTGTCTTATAAGTCTAAGAAGCATAGCACTATCTCTAGGAGTTCTGCAGAGTCAGAACACAGAAGCATTGCATCGACCCTGGCAGAAATAGTTTGGATACTTGGATTGTTTAAAGATATTGGAGTGTATGTTGCTCTTCCTATAACCATTCACACTGACCGCAAGGCAGCAATTCAGATAGCTACAAATACACTATTCCATGAATGTACCAAACATATTTAGATCGATTATCTTTTTATAAAGGAAAAGTTACAAAATAGGCCGGTGAAGACAAAGTATGTTGCCGCAAAGGACCAACTTGCAGATGTTTTAATGCTTAACTAGAGTGCAACATGAGTACTTGATGTTCAAGCTAGGTATTCTTAATGTTTTTGTATTACCTAGCTTGAGGGGGAGTGTTGAGGAAAGAGGAGTGACTTAAGCATAAAGGATAGTTTAGTCTATTTATACTTAGCTAGACTAATTAAACTTGTTAGATAGGTTAATTAGAAGTTAACTCATGTGTATGTCTACTATACAGCTCTTAGCTCAAAATGAAAATGTTACTGTTTCATTCATTTCTCTTGTTGATAGATGCTCTTACCCGACATATTCAAGGGAATGTGCCTCGGTGTATGCTATTTGCTGATGACATAGTCTTGATAGACGAGATGAGGGTCGGTGTTAATGAGAGGTTAGAGGTATGGAGACAGACTCTTGAGTCTAAGGATTTAAAATAAGCAGATCTAAGACAGAATACCTGGAGTGCAAGTTTAGCGCCGAGCCGACCGAAGTAGGCAGGGACGTGATGATTGGATCTCAGGTCATGGCCAAGAGGGACAGTGTCAGATATCTTAGGTCGGTGATTCAGGGGGACGGAGAGATTGACGGGGACGTCACTCATCGTATAGGAGCGGGGTGGTCAAAATGGAGGCTTGCATCAGGAGTCCTGTGTGACAAGAAAGTTCCACAAAAACTCAAGGAGAAATTTTATAGAGCTGTGGTTAGACCTGCCATGTTGTATGGGGCGGAGTGCTGGCCAGTGAAGAACTCTCATGTTCAAAGGATGAAGGTTGCGGAGATGAGGATGCTCAGGTGGATGTGCGGGCTCACCATGTTAGATAAGATTAAGAATGAAGTTATTCGAGAGAAGGTGGGGGTGGCCTCGGTGGATGAGAAGATGCGAGAAGCAAGGCTGAGGTGGTTCGGGCATGTACAGAGGAGAAGTCTTGATGTCCCGGTGAGGAGTTGTGAGCGGCTGGCGATGGTCGGCGTACGGTGAGGAAGAGGGAGGCCTAAGAGGTATTGGGGAGAGGTGATTAGGCGTGACATGGCTAGAATGCGGGTTTCTGAGGACATGACCCTTGATAGGAAAGTCTGGAGGTCTAGTATCAGGGTTGTAGGATAGGGGCCCCTAGAGTTTTTCGTACTCCTCACCCGGGGTTGGGTGAGGCTTGGATTGTATCTCCCTTATGGTAGTTATTTATGGTAGTTACTGTATGATATTATTGCATGCTATTTTATTTATGGTTCTTATGTTGAGATAATTATTTACGCTATTTCTGTTGAAGCTACTAATGCTCTTTTGTTGTTGTTTTTGTTTTTGTTGTTCCTTTCCTTCACTGAGCCGAGGGTCGATTGGAAACAACCTCTCTGCCCTTTCGGGTAGGGGTAAGGCCCGTCTACATATTACCCTCCCCAGACCCCACTTTGTGGGACTATACTGGGTAGTTGTTGTTGTTGTTCATTCATTTCTCTTCTTCTCTTCTCCTCGTCTCTCTTTTCCCTTTCAATTAGTGTTTTCTACTGCATTAAATCTATAAACTTTAGCAACTATTTGCGTTTTATAAGTGTATATGAAAATTAGCATAATCAATGGCGATGTTAGTATGACAAACTCGTTATTAACTATTTATAAATTAAACTAATAACGGCCAAACTGAAATTATGCTTTTAAAAAAATTCAAGTTTTGCGCATCGATATTCTAAAAAATATTGACACAATTTTATTATAAATACTATGGAGTGATCAATCGACAACTTGATAAAAATGATACTTTTTGTGTTATAACTGATTAAATTACAGTTTTCTATGTAAAAAAATACACGAACCCCCCCTCCCCCCAACCCCTACCCCCAACCTCCACAAATAAAATCTCGTGAGATAGTATTACCTTTCATGATCTAGTTTTATATGGATAACTTAATAGACTTTATGCTAATTAAAGCATGTTGGTCTAATTTATTTATTAAAGCATTCAAGCTATTTACGTCGACAAGATAAAGATTTTTTACAAGATAATGCAGGATAAAGAATTTTTACAAAATCAGAATACTTATTAGATTATCATTGTAAGAATAATGATCCCGACTAAAATACAATATCCTTCATATCGAATAATTTAGAACAACAACAACATGAGCGGAAGTGTACCTGAATTCATTTATGAAAATCCTTAAGCCTCCGTTGATGATGGTTTGAAAGTGTTTGGCTCCTTGTTCCTTAATCCTAACTTCAAGATTGTCTTGAAGTTATCCAAGAGTTTCACAAGAGTGTTTCACAAGAATTTCTTCCAAACAACAATAACCAAATTGGAGAATAGTTTTCCACAAAAATATGCAAGACAAGAAAATGATTATCTTAATTCAATGGGAGGAAGAAGATAATTGTCTTGCTATAATGTGGGAACCATAACCCCCACTTTATAACAAATGAGTTACAAAACTCAAGAGTCACAAGCATGTAACCATGGTTACATATATGTAACCTTAGTTAGCCCATCATTAACTAAGGTTACCCTTTTGGGTATCTACACATTGGTCCTACACTTTATATGACAATACATTGGCCCCCTTAACATAATGTCCATAAGACCACAAAATTAGGCCAAACCAAAAGATAGTACATAACATATAATTTATCCATATATTGTTCATATGTATGTAGATATAAGTCCATATATCTTACAATCTCCCACTTGGACGAGATACACATATATATGTACAAACCTTAGCACTATATGTTACAATATAACCTTATGAGCTCAAAATTGCTATCACAATAAAATTGTCATGGACAATCCGGTCCATCAATCATACCAACATAGGAACTAAGAGCTCTTAGTTACTCATTCGTAACTAGAACCGACATAGATCACGTATATCAATATAACCAACGACATGGATCAAGTGTATGTATGTAGCATGGAAAAAACATAAAGTGTGGTCAATAGAATGTCTATTTCCAACTGGTTCTCTTTATTGAGATCAATCATAAACTGTAAGAGTACAAAAACTTTAAAACTGGATATCTGCGCAGATATAATTGAATTACTGAATTTCTGAATATAATGGACAATACATAAATGTACAATACAAACTCCCATTAAAATACATAATCCTTATCTGATATGACACCCATACAAGCAATATACTCATGAAATACTTTTGGTGTCAATCCCTTAGTGAGCGGATCCGCAAGCATGGAGTTTGTACTAATGTACTCAATGCACAATTATCCATTTTGTACTCTTTCTTTAACAACCCAAAATTTGACGTCCATATGTTTTGCTTTCGTCAAACTACTGTTGTTATTAGCATAAAGGACTGCCGATCTGTTGTCGCACAATAGCCTAATTGGTTTTTACCTGGTTTACAATCCTGCATGCCAAATCTTTTAAGAACCTTATCGATATAGCCCTTTTATGACAGACCGAGAACACCTTTGGAGCGATCTCGTTGTATCTGAATTCCTAATACAAAAGAAGCTTCACCAAGATCTTTCATTTCAAATTTCATTGAAAGAAGTTTCTTAGTTTCATGCAATAATGCTATATCGTTTTAGGCAAGCAGTATGTCATCGACATATAAAACCAGAAAAATATACTTACTCCCACTGAACTTATGGTATATACAGTCATCAGCAACATTCGGTTCAAAACCAAAAGATGTAATGACTGCATGAAACTTATAATACCATTGACGGGAAGCCAGCTTGAGCCCATAGATGGATGTCTTTAATTTGCAAACCCTTTTCTCTGATTCATCCGAAACAAAGTTTTCAGGTTGCACCATATAAATTGTTTCCTCAATGTTACCATTGAGAAACGCTGTCTTAACATCCATCTGATGAAGCTCAAGATCAAAATGTGCTACTTGTGCCATTATAGTCCTGAAAGAGTCTTTCGATGAAACTGGAGAGAAAGTCTCTTTATAATCAATGCCTTCCTTTTGAGTGTAGCCTTTTGCGACAAGACGAGCTTTATACTTAATGACATTGCCCCCTGAATCCCTTCTGGTTTTAAAAATCCATTTACAACCAATAGGTTTAATACCTTCGGGCAATGTAACAAGCTCCCAAACGTCATTATCGCTCATAGACTTCGTCTCATCATTCATGGCATCAATCCACTTTTGAGAGTTAGAACCCTTAATGACTTGACGGAAGTTGATTGGATCATCTTCCTCAAGTCCAATATCACTTTCTTGTTCTTGGAGAAATACAACATAATCATCCGGAATTGCATTTCTCCTCTCTCTAGTGGATCTCCTTAATGGCACTTCAGTTTCTTGAGGTTGTTGACTTTGATTTTCATTAGTAATATCAGGGTCCTGATGGGGGAGATTTTCGAGATTGTCTTGAACTGGAGTTGTGTGATCCGTGTCAGGAATGAGAACACCCTGACCAAGATCAACAACTTGAGGGAAAGACGCATGTTCTTCCTCAAAGACAAAATCTCTAACAACTTTATCTCCCCACCCCTAAACTCAATATCCTCAAAAAACCTAGCATTACCCGTCTCAAAAATAGTTCTAGAAGTGGGATCATAAAACTTAAAACCCCAGGACCTTTCAGAGTATCCAACAAAATAGCTACTAACCATCTTAGCATCCAGTTTCCTTTCATTCGGCTTATAAGGCCTTGCCTCAGCTGGACAACCCCAAATGTGTAAATGCCTAATACTGGGTTTATGCCCAGTCCAAAGTTCATATGGGGTTTTGATTGTAGCTTTAGTTGGTACTCTATTAAGAATATAAGCTACGATTTTTAATGCTTCTCCCCAGAGTGAGTTTGGCAAAGTAGTACGACAAATCATACTTCTTACCATATCCTTAAGGGTCCGATTTCGTCTCTCAGCTACACCATTCATCGTAGGACTGCCTGGCATAGTATACTGAGGGACGATCCCACACTCATCCAGGAATTTAGCAAATGGCCCTGGACATTGTTCACCTGAACCATCATATCTGCCATAGTATTCACCATCACGGTCAGATCTAACGGATTTAATTCTTTTGCTTAGTTGATTTTCAACTTCAGCCTTAAATGATTTGAACACGTCTATGGATTGGGACTTTTCATGAATAAGATATAGGTACCCATAACGAGAGTAATCGTCTATGAATGTGATAAAGTAATGTTGACCATTCCTACAAGGAGTAGGGAATGGCCCACAAATATCCGTATGTATCAATTCTATGACATTTGAAGCTCTCTGGGCACCTAATCTCGTCTTGTTTGTTTGTTTACCTTGATACACTCAATGCAAATATCCGAATTTGAGGAATCAAGAGAATCAAGAATTCCATCTGACATGAGCTTCTGAATTCTTTGTTTGGATATGTGACCCAAACGTTTGTGCCAAGTGATAAAGAATTCTCATTAGTTAATTTTCTTTTGGTACCACTAGAACTTGTATGCAAAGTTTCATTATGTGATGTTATTACGTCAACCAAATATAGGCTATCATATGCTGATAAAAGACCAGTACCGATAAGATTTGAATTCTGAAAGAGACTAACTTTATTGTCACCAAAAGAACATGAATAACCGGATATGTCCAATTTGGGAACAGAAATTAAATTCCGTCTAAAAGACGGTACAACAAAAGTCTCATCCAAATCTAAATAAAAACCGGTCTTAAACAACAGCCTAAACTTTCCAATAGCCTCAACTGGCACCTTCTTGCCGTCACCCACATAGATGTATCTTTCACCATCATTTGGTTTTCGGCAGTTCAGGCAACCCTGCATAGATATACTTATGTGAGTAGTAGCAGCAGAATCTACCCACCAAGTATCCTTAGGTACCGAAATTAAATTAACTTCAGAACAAACAAAAGAAATAAATGTACCTTTGGTACTTGGTACAATCCTTCTTCACATGATTAGTCCCCTTACAGAAAAAGCAACCTAATTCAGTAATTTCAACCTTAGGTTCCTTATGTTTCTTAATCTTGGGGCTTGCAACCGCAACTTCCTTACCTTTTCTCTTCTTCATATCCTTAGAAGAGGATGCCAAATGAGCACTTTTAGTCTTATCTTGCTTTATCCTTTCCTCCTCTTGCACACAATGTGAAATGAGCTCATTAAGATTCCATTTCTCCTTCAGGCAGTTGTAACTGACCTTAAACTGATTAAAGTGTGCAGGAAGAGATATCAAAACTAAGTACACAAGCAGTTCCTCAGGTAATACTAGCTTGAGTGACTTAAGTTTCGAAGCAAGATGAGACATTTCCAAAATGTACTCCCTAATGTTTCCCTTGCCCTTATACCTCATGGAAACAAGTTTACTCAAAAGAGTACTTGTCTCCGCCTTTTTGTTTTGTTCAAAACGCTTTTCAAGGTTTTCAAGGAAAACTTTGGCATTAGCTTCATCATTCATAGTGCCCCTGAATGATTCTGGAATTGCACGTTTCATGATCATTAGACTCATGCGATTCGAGCGTTCCCACTTCTCCATCTCCCTCCTTTCATTAGGAGAGGATGTATCATCAAGAGAAGCAGGTTGCTCATTCCGAAGTGCAAGGTCAAGATCCATGCAACCGAGAACGATCATAATGTTCTCTTTCCATTCCTTAAAGTTTGTGCCGTTAAGCACAGGGATGCTATTGATGTTGGCAGATATTGAAGCAGCAGAAGAATTAACTGAAAATAGAGCAAAAGGATTACTTAATACATGCTTACAATTACTTGAACTTTAACCTTACTTTATAGATTCAAAATAGGCAAATCCCATTACAAGATACCTAGCACAACATTGATTTTAGTCTTTGGACAGAAAATCAACTTGTAAGTGGTACTCTTGGTGTAGTGATCAAATATTGACAATAAAATCCTGTCAAATATCAAGCCTTCCATTGGGCCGACTTAATATTCACATGGAAAAAATAATTGTCACATATTTATCACCACAAGCATGTTCGAATTCCTGCCAAATAACAACCTTCCTTTGGGCCGGTGTTAAACGCATGGAAGACTAACATCCACAGTCATCTTATATTTCAAGATTAATCATCTACACAATAGAGGTTACTTTGGCAACATAATGATTCAATTGACTAATTTAAAATATTGGTTGCTAAATATTTAGTTCCTTAAGCCATATTATGAATCTTAACTTAATATGTTACATGTTTTGACATGCAACATCTGAATATTAGTTGTTATAGACTTAGTTGGACAATTCCAAAATCTGAAATTTGATGGACTAAAACAATCAATATTCAAAACTTAAATATTAATGTATAATACATTAATAATTTAAAAACTTAATATTAATTGACATATTATAAATAGTCAATTAAAATCTGAAACTTAAAAGACTTAAAACATTTTATTAATTATAAAAAAGGTTTCTTACATTATGTCCTCATTAAATAACAAAAACAAAACGTTTTCAGCACTTAACTGCCTGATAATCGATTATCAGGTCCTTGATAATCGATTATCAGGGCTTGCTGGTCCAAGATAATCGATTATCTTAAACAGATAATCGATTATTCTAGCATTATGTAATTTCTTAATTTTGCTGAAAATTGAAATAATCGATTATTCAAAATTGAATAATCGATTATTCCACCGTTCGGTTTCAAAAATTTTTATGAACTTAATTGCATAATCGATTATGCTCAATGCATAATCGATTATGCTACTGTTCTGTCCCAAAAATTTTACGACAAAAATTGACATAATCGATTATCACAAATTGATAATCGATTATTTCTTGTTTCTGTTTTGCAAAATTTTGATTAACATATTCAACATAATCGATTATTTTTCCAGTATAATCGATTATATTATTGTTCTGTCCAACGACTTAACATGTTTTTCAACAAGAAACTTAAACATGGAATCATGTTTCTCATCAACCAAAATCATGCAAAATTCAATGTTTCAATTCAAGTAATGATAACATGATATTAAAACATCAAAGTTTATCAAAAACATAACATTCATAAAATCATGCTATTTCATGGTACTAGAATTTCATAAACAAAATTCTAACTTAACTTGAACATGAACTTTATATAACATGAATCTTATGAACATCCAAATTATCCAAATATGAAGGTGGCTCTGATACCAATTGTAAGAATAATGATCCTGACTAAAATACAATATCCTTCATATCGAATAATTTAGAACAACAACATGAGCGGAAGCGTACTTGAATCCATTTGTGGAAATCTTTAAGCCTCCGTTGATGATGGTTTGAAAGTGTTTGGCTCCTTGTTCCTTAATCCTAACTTCAAGATTGTCTTGAAGTTATCCAAGAGTTTCACAAGAGTGTTTCACAAGAATTTCTTCCAAACAACAATAACCAAATTGGAGTATAGTTTTCCACAAAAATATGCAAGACAAGAAAATGATTATCTTAATTCAATGGGAGGAAGAAGATAATTGTCTTGCTATAATGTGGGAACCATAACCCCCACTTTATAACAAATGAGTTACAAAACTCAAGAGTCACAAGCATGTAACCATGGTTACATATAACCTTAGTTAGCCCATCATTAACTAAGGTTACCCTTTTGGGTATCTACACATTGGTCCTACACTTTATATGACAATACATTGGCCCCCTTAACATAATGTCCATAAGACCACAAAATTAGACCAAACCAAAAGATAGCACATAAATATAATTTATCCATATATTGTTCATATGTATGTAGATATAAGTCCATATATCTTACAATCATATCATCAATATTTTTGTAAGAGATTTGATTGTTTAAAATAGGTTGCTAAATAATGCTTCTACTGAAGTATAAATCATTTTGGAAACAAAAAGGGTTAAGAGAGGCGTTGAAGTTTAATACAGTATCAATATTTTATTTTAAATACTATTATATTACAACTATTAATAATTATTCTTAAGGACAAATTAGTTAAAATGTGAACTAGAATATGAATTTCTTAAAAAGTAGCTTGACCACAAAGTTACTGAGGTTCATTCAATAATTGAACGACGCATTGACATTCGATATGAATATCATTTTTATATTGAAAATAACACGTGTGATTGAAAAGAATGGACCTTGGGCCTAACTCAACCCCAAAAGCTAGCTTATGAGGTGAGGATTGCCCAAGCCATATAAGGAGACCAAGGACCTCAAATCCATCCGATGTGGGACAACTCAACATCCCCCCCCCCCCCACGCCCAGATCTCTGGAGCGTGGGCAACATAAATGGGGGGCCAACATCGGTAACAATTCGTATGGGCCTGGCTCTGATACAATGAAAACATCAAGAAATCCAAACGAAGATTGAAGAAGAAGATGAAGGTGAGTCGGTTAGATAGAAGCTTCTAGAGAGAGTTTCAGAGAAAGAGAAAGAACTCCTCAAAATGAAAATATCCGACTGACCCCTAATACCAAAGGGGTCGGTGTATATATTACATATGTGGGCCAACTCGGGCTAGAACTAAAACCAAAAGAAAATGGTCAAATATATGTTCTAGCCCAACTACAAGATATACATGATATACAAGAAATATACATTAAATATACATCAGAAAATCAATGTATGTGTATAGGATTTGAAGCTAGATAATCTTGTAGCTCAACACCCCCCCCCCCCCTCAAGTTGGAGGGGGAAACCACCTTCAACTTGACCAGCAAAGGATGCAGAATGGTGCCAGAGAGTGGCTTGGTGAGAAGGTCAGCCAACTGACGAGAAGTAGAGACATGGGAGAGAGTAATAAGCCCAGCAACCAACAAATCACGCACAAAATGACAATCCACTTCGATATGATTGGTCCGCTCATGAAAAACAGGATTTTTGACAATATGGATAGCAGCCTGATTGTCACAAAAACAGAAAAAGGGAGAGAAACAGAAACACCAATGTCAGTGAGAAAGCCAAGACAGTTCAGCAACTACCTTACTGAGAGCCCTATACTCAGCTTCAGCAGAGGATAAAGAAACAACAGGTTTTTTCTTAGACTTCCAACTAATCAAGAAGCCACCCAAAAGAACACAAAAACCAGTCACAGACCTGCGAGTATCTGGACAGGGAGCCCAATCACTGTCAGAATAAGCATGTACAGAGAAATCAGAACTGTCAGAATAGAAGAGACTCAAATGCATAGACCCTTTAAGATATCTGAGAACATGTAAAGCAGCAGTCGTATGAGGGACTCTGGGACACTTCAAATATTGACTCAGATGCTGAACAACAAAGCAGATGTCATGCCTGGTGTGAGTCAAAAATAAGAGCTTCCCACAATGCTCCTATATTGATCAGGGGAGGAGAGAATGTCTCCAGAATCAGCATGGAGTTTGACATTAAGATCCAAAGGGCAAACAACAGGAGAAACATTCATATAGTCAAACTGATGCAATAGGTCAGAAACATACTTATGCTGATTAAGGAGCATCCCACCAGGAACTACAGACATCTTAATGCCCAGAAAATAATGCAAAGACCCAAGGTCTTTGATCCTGAACTGATCATCCAGAAACAGCTTCAGGGCAGAAAGCTCATCATTGTCATCCCCAGTAATAATAATGTCATCCACATAGACTGCTACAATAACCAGACAACCACGCTGGCCTCTGATAAACAGAGAATAATCATTCAGAGAATGAGTATAGCCTCTGGAATAGAGGGCAGAAGAAAGCTTAGCATACCATTGTCTGGATTTCTGCCTCAACCCATAGAGAGATATTTTCAATTTACAGACAAGAGGAGGAGATGCAGAGGAAACAGAATCAGAAAAAGAGAGAGAAACAGATAAACCTGGAGGAAGTTTAATATAGACCTCCTCATCCAAATCACCATGCAAGAAAGCATTGTTAACATCGCGTTGGAAAAGTTTCCAATGCTTCTTAACAGCCACTGCAATAAGACACTTCACAGTGGACATTTTAACCACAGGAGAAAAAGTGTCAGTGAAATCAACCCCTTCGATTTGAGTATCTCCTCTAATAACAAGTCTAGCTTTGTGTCTTTCAATACTACCATCATCCTTATATTTGATCTTATAAACCCATTTGCGGCTAATGGGTTTCTTACCAGAAGGAAGGGGAACAACATCCCAGGTACAGTTGGCATCCAAAGCATCAAACTCCTTTCTCATGGCATCCTGCCATACTGGAACTGAGGCAGCTTGAGAGTAATAAAGAGGTTCAGTCTCCAGAGGAGAAGAAGAAGACCCAGAGAAAGCAGGAAGAGCAAATATAATCCTTAAGGTAAGAAGGAGGATTGTGCTGTCTTCCAGATTTCCTGGGAACAGCAGCTGATGTGGAAGAAGGCAAAGCAGGAGAGAAAATGTCAGGGTTGAAAGGAGGACTGGAAATTGGATAGGAAGAAGGAGAATCTGAAACAGAAGGTGAAGGTGGAGAGGAAGATATGGGAAAAGAGAAATCTAGCTCAGAAAGGGAATGATCAAGAGGAGGAACAAAATGAAAAGAAGAAGGAGAAACAGGAGGAGTAGAGGTAACAGAAGAAACAGATTTGAAAGGAAAAGAAGTTTCATGAAAGATAACATCCCTGGACACAAAGCACTTTTTGGAACGGAGATCATATAGTCTATAACCCTTAATAGCAAAAGGATACCCCAGGAAAACACATGAAATGGCCTTAGGTTTCAACTTGTCCCTTTGAGGAATTGGGATAGTAGCATAGGCAAGGCAGCCAAAAGTCTTTAAATGTGAGTAAGTGGGTGTCTTACCATGCATGATTTCATGAGGGGATTTGCCATGAAGAATCCTGGAGGGTATTCTGTTAATAAGATAGGTAGCAGTCAATAGGCAATCTCCCCAGAAAGAGATGGGTAAACCAGATTGGAAAAGTAAAGCTCCACAAGTTTCAAGAAGAGTCCTATGTTTCCTCTCAACAACACCATTCTGTTGAGGAGTATGTGGGCAAGTTGTTTGGTGTATAATACCATGTTGACTAAAAAAGGATGCACCAGCAATACTAGATCCCAATTCTAAAGCATTGTCACTCATAATAGTTTGAACAATAGCATTAAACTGGGTCCTAACCATACAGAGAAAAGACTTAAGCATGCAGAAAGCATTGCTTTTAGACCCCAATAAATGTGTCCAGGTTGCTCTAGAAAAGTCATCAACTATTGTGAGAAAATATCTAGAGCCAGAAGAGGTTGGAGTGTGATAAGGGCCCTAAGTATCTACATGAATCAATTGAAAAGGTCTAGATGTACTAGTTGTACTTTCAGGAAAGGGAAGTCTAGTTTGCCTAGCCATAGGACCGGTAGAACACTGAAAAGGCTGTTTAGAAGCAAATGGAAAAGATAAGGCAGAAATGTATTTCATGTTTGCAAATGGAATATGACCCAACCTCAAATGCCAAATGTAATTCATGTCAGTGGCAACAGTATTATTACAGATGGAACTGTTTGCATTGGAAGGTAAACTAACAGCTTCATGACTAGAACAGTCAGGTTTACAAGAATTAGAAAAAGAAGAACATACATAAACAAAAGAACAACAATTAGAAGAAGAGGAAGGTGGAACCCAAGCAAGCTTGTAAAGACCAGCCTCCTCTTTACCAAGATCCAGAGGCATCCTCAGAGAAGGGGCCTGTAACATGTAGAGGAAACAGGAAGTTGCAGTGAACAAGACTATGTAATGCAACTGTTTTACTAACTTGTGGACAGGAATCAACTTGTGTTTGAAAGAAGGAACAAGTAAGACATCATGAACAGTGATGAATGGATTTAATGCAAAAGATCCTGTGCATGTCACTTTCACTTTATATCCATTAGGAAGAGTTACATGATAGGGTACCGTTAAAGGTGTGAGATTGAAGAGTAAATCTTTATTAAAGGTCATATGGTTAGATTCCCCTGAGTCTATTATCCATGTGGCAGAATTAATGTGAGTTAGCATGTAAAATTTAGAATCAAAAACAGGGCTCTCAGTTAACATAGTACCAGCAAAATTGGCAGTCCTTGAGAAGTATGAGAGAGTTCTCTTTTTAGTTCAAAATTTTTGGTTTTGTTAGCAGTACCATCTAGCTGTGAGTTGTGCCCATATGCTCTGTGCAGTATCAGAATACTGCACACTCTCAGCTATTTGAGGGGATAAGGAAGCAGTCAACCAGGATATTACCATATTATTACATCTGTCCCATAACTTTTGTTCAGCCACATTAGTGTCTGGTCTGGGACATGTGCCATCAACAAAACCATTTTTATTTTAAGCAGACAACGCTACAATCATTTTCCTTCTCCAACCCCCATAACCACTACCCGAGAAGGGAGTGGACACAAGAGAAACACCAGGAACATCAGAGGAGTAAACAAATAAGGGGCTGGTAGGATCAACAGGAGTTGTATTAGTACTCATATTAGCAGCCATGAAGAACAATGAGTTTAAAGTCAAAATATAATCTCTGCAAGTAGTTTGAAAAACTAAAGTTGTATCAAAAACTTCATGCAAATCATATAGCACCTAAAATAGGAACAGATTTACCCTTCTTCTTCGCGACCGGAGAAGATTGGCCTTCGATTAACAGAAAAATGCGAGTTCCGAACAGCAGAAACCCTAAAATCTGAAGCCTCGCCGGAATCGACTCGAGAACGTCGGAAAACCAACCCAAAACGTCCGAGTAGTGAAGATGCAACCAGTTATCGTGATAAAAGTCTCATAACAACACCCGATTTTGATCGGAATCATCACTGACCAAATATCTTAGAAATACCCGAAAGTTTTCCAACGAGATTTGGACAGAGATAACAAAATACAGGAGAGTATCGACAGATCATCGTCCTGCTCTGATACCATGAAAAGAATGGACCTTGGGCCTAACTCAACCCCAAAAGCTATCTTATGAGGTGAGGATTGCCCAAGCCATATAAGGAGACCAAGAACCTCAAATCCCTCCGATGTGGGACAACTCAACACCCCCCCCCCCCTCTCACGCCCAGATCTCTGGAGCGTGGACAATAGTGATTTAGTTGTAGAATGCTATATACCGTTAAGAGTTTGTGGTAGGATAAATATAATTTTTTATTTTTAATTAGAGGTTTCGAACTTGAACGTTTTCTCTTTTAATAAAATTTAAATGGTTCAAATTGGAATTAATTGAAACTCAATTATAAATAGTGAATGAAAAAACAAAAAAAATGCTATGGATAGTAGCTAAGGTGTGCAACACTAATATGCACCAATATAACTATTTCAACTTTCTAGCCAATTTATAAAAAGAACACGCAGATATAAATTTTAGAAATTATAAGTATGAGTCTATGACAACTCTGCATGTATTATTGCTTTATTTGTTATATTGTATTAGACGTAACTATCATCCTTCAGAGCGTTAAGAGTCTTTATTTGACTATAATGTTGTTTAACAGTACTAAAAAAATAAAGATTTGATTTCAATTCACGCCAAAAAAGAAAAAAAGATGCATCGACCTTGTAGCTCGAACTCTATAAAAAAGAATGTGACGATTGACAAGCTATTAAAAATTAAAATAAATTAACACAACATGGTAAAGATGTTTTCCCCCTATTAGTATAACTTGTAATAACAATTTAATTATATTTAATGGGTTAATTAATGTATATATCTTATGTATGATATGATTATATATTTTTTATATTGCCAATGGATAAAACTTAGAATCCTAACAAGTATAAGAATAAAACTTTGGGCAAAGATCAGTATAGCCCGCGGCAGAAAGTAGCCATAAAAAGCATATATATATATATATATATATATATATATATATATATATATATATATATATATATATATATATATATATATATATATATATATATATATATATATATATTAGAAGTGACTGTACAATATTATTTTCCTTTAAAACTTACATAAACCATATATGTAATTCATCTGAAGTTAAATGATTCAATTGAGGTAACATACGTATTACTCCTCCGTCCTATTATATGTGGTATTATTTGATCGAGCATGTAATTTAAAAAATATTTTTTAAAATTTGAGGTCTAAAACAAACTAATTAATATTTATATGCTATAAGTTATTTCATTAAGAGTTAAAAAAATTAAATTAATTATTGCTAAATATATAAAAGATAGATTAAAAAAAGTTTACTACATAAATTAGGACTGAAAGCAATGAATAATTATTAATGATCATCAAGCGATAAACCTCGAGTAAAAGATACACTTAAACACATGTCATATCCATATTAAGAGAAGCTATTTTAGTCATTAGTTTCCATAAATATAACACTACCAAAAGATTAGGTTTTAGCGACGGACAAATTTTGTGGCTAAACAAAAAAATCCGTTGCTAACTTCATTTAGCGATGAATTGTGACGAATTATCAAAAAATTCTGCTAGCTACGAGCGTTTTAGCGACAGATTAGCGAAGACGTTCATAATTTATTCTAGTTTTTTTTTTGTAGTGATATGGGAGTAATGTTTTATATATATCGATGTTTGGCATGCGATATACACCTTGGAGCCCCAACTAATCTGGATTCATGACGTGCAAAATTTATTAAAAAAAGAAGAGTCCATACTAAAAAAAATTTGTTTTCAAACCCGAAAGATTTAAAGGAGAAATTAAAAAATAGCTAGATTTACAGGTGATCATTCAAAAATAGTCACAGTTTCAAAATAATCGAAATATAGCCACTTTTCATGTAAAGATAAATCTGAACAAAAATATTGTTCAAAATTTGAAAAAATACTCCAGCATAATATACTAGAGTTCCATAAAATTATACTGGACTTCCAGCATAATATACTGGAGTTCCAGTATAATATACTGGTCCAGCATAATATGCTCGAAGTTTATACACATGTGCTCCAATCTCCAATATATATGTTGGAACTTTTCGCGTGTTGGAGTTCCAGAATAATATGCTGGAAGTTCATACATATGTGCACCGACCTTGAATATATTATGCTGGAACTTTCCGTATTGCAACAAAATAATGATTATTTTTCAATAACTTTATAAATGCTAGTTATTTTTAAATAACCAATCCGAAAACTGGCTAGCCGTTTGCTATTTTTACAACATTTAATTAAGGTTTGAGAGATCCAATATCTATTCTACCCAAACCTAAATCAATATAATTAGCAATTGGCCATCATGGTCAATACTAAACTTATATTGATTTAGGATTTGGTTAAATTCTATAAATATAGAGAGTAATGTAAGGCTTGTGTTATTATATCAGTCCTTTAACGCACATTCCGCCATATCTTTCTCTCTCTCTATCTTTCTATTTTTGTCGTTGTTCATTGACTTGCCAAAACACAGTTGTCATCAATTCCACACTCTTTGGAAAACTCTCTCTCTCCTCCTTTCTCCACTTTTTCTCGCTCATCTTCTTTGTCTTCTTCATAAAAAAAAAGACCTCTTTCTCTCTACCAAAATTCTCGTCCGAAATTGTGCAGAGAAATATTCTGTGTTCGACGTACATGTATAGGTTTTCTTTCTTCTCAACTTTTTCCAAACTCTTCAGCATTCAGGTTTCTCTCTCTAATCTCTTTCTCTCTCTATCTAAATATATATGTATGTAATGTATATACATGGGAGTATTATATTTACAGAATGATAAGGACGAACGCCGTCATGTTGGATGGTTATTCCAGGAAAACCAAGAATTTAAATTTGTGCAAGAGTTTTAAGAAAATTGAAGGAAATGGGGTTTTTTTTTGTGTGTGTCTTTTGTTTTAGGGAGGAGGGGCAATAATATAACTTAACTATGATTAAGAAATATATATCCACTTTTAAATTTATTGTGTTAAGGTTGACTTGTTGGGTTTAATGTCCACATTCATGTACGGGTCACTTTTCGACTTTTGAGGTGAGAGTGTTTTGGAAATAACTTTTCTATTCTTATCGGATAGAAGTAAAGTTTGCGTACATTTTACTCTCTTAAAATTGTACTTATGAGATTTTACTTGATTGTTATTTTTATTGTATTCATTATGAGTACGAGTGAAGCTCGGCGTAACTCGTAAATTAAAGTTACTTCAATGTGATTAGGAGGTTAATGTTAGAATCATGCAAATATTTTCATGCAAGATAAAATTGCATATAGTAAGACCTTTGTGGTCCGATTCTTTCTTAGACCTAGTACATAATAAAAGTTTAGTGAACCATGCTACCTTTTTAATTCATTGGGTACGAGTAATACTCACCGCATAAGAGTGGAAGAGATGCAGCGCCATTGCTAGCTGGTTTCCAGGAAAATGCAAAAGATATATTTTTGGTCTCCTTGAGAACATAAAATAGTGTAGTGTTTTTTCAGAATAATAATGGTACACTTAAATAATTTTTCTATTTATTTACTCTTTTACTCTTACTTTTTAAAATTTCTGACTTTTTGCCAAGTTTAGCAAAAAAAGTCTATTTTATCTCGTGATCTTAAAAAAAAAATTCTTTATGTAAGATGGGACCCTCTTTCTGAACTGGATTACTGTACTTTTTTTGCACTTTTAGCATCAGTATTGCAGCCAAAATAAGTTTCTATATTGGTGACTTGAATTTCTAAAAGAAAAGTTCTAAAACTTAAGGAAAGACTTAAAATTTCTAATATATCTGGTACTACTATATTTCCAGATTTATTACTAACTATATATATTTTTATATTATGATTAATTTTGCAACATAAGGGCCATTTTGTGCATAGGAAAAACTAGTTGATAATTTAACACAAAGTCAAATTGGTATATTGAGTTACTTATCATATCAGATAGAAAATCCATAATCATTTTCTTGAATAAGATAATTCTGGTTTATTAAGATAATATTTTATTGCACATAATCTTTCATAATACTAAGATTAGGTAGAGTTCTTGTTAACAGGAATATAGTTTTATCTACGTGTATACTGACACAAGTGGCGGATTCTTCTAGTACTGTAAGTTGTGAGTTAAAAGTGCCTTCTGAAATATAAATATATAGACAAGAGGGATTGTTCTGATGGTAAGCAACTCCCACTTTTAATCGAGAGGTTGTGAGTTCGAGTGTTCTCAAGAGCAAGGTAGGAAGTTCTTGGAGGGAAGGATGTCGGAGGTCTATTTGGAAACAGCCTCTCTACCCTAGGGTATGGGTAAGGTCTGCGTACATACTTACCCCAGACCCCATTAAAGATCTGAAAGTATTTAGTAGCACCACGGGTTCAGTTAGACTCGCATTTTTAATTTAGACTATAGTTATATAACTTTGAAAACCCCTTAAAAATTAGTATAAATATTATATTTAAAGATATTATTGAAAACAGCCTCTTTGCCCTTTCGGGTAGGGGTAAGGCTCGTCTACATATTACCCTCCCCAAATCCCACTTTGTAGGACTATACTGGGTAGTTGTTATTGTTTATTATATTTAAAGATATAAATTTTAGATCCGCCTCCGCCAATAACGGATAGTTTTTTTATATAAGATTTGTCTAGCATTACCCAAAAAAGGAAAAAGACAATACATATAATCTAATTTGGGTTCTATGTTATTTTGATGTGCAGACATTGAATAATGATATAGATTTTGCTGTTTCTCAACTCTGGTTGATCTGGGGTTGTTTTCTTCAAGCTCAACAATGGCTTCAACTGCACCAATGACATGTCCACCACCTATGAAAGCAACCTCAAATGGAGTATTCCAAGGGGATAATCCATTGGACTATGCACTTCCTCTTGCCATTGTACAAATATGCTTGGTGCTTGTACTCACTCGAGTCCTCGCGTACCTTCTTCGTCCTTTAAGACAACCCCGCGTCATTGCTGAGATCGTTGTAAGTCTTTCTCTCATGAATTTTTACACTATCAATATATTTTAACTTGCCGTAGAAAGTAACTTGTCTTAGTTTTCAAGTTGTGCTAATCTCATGTTAATTATGAATTGCTAATGGCAATGTTACAGAACAGCTAGTTATTCTAGTGTCAAGCATCATGCACCTAATACTTGGAAATGTTCTATACAATATTATACTTTGTGTGAGGCCATATATCCAGACTGTAACTAAGTGCATCAAATTCATGATGAGTATAGGAATTAGTTTTACATACATAATTTATCTTATATAAATGAAAAAACCAGTTTGGCGTACAAAGAATCCTACATTCACGGTCCTGGAAAGGCCATCCGGAGGGGTGGGATGAAAACAGCCTACCCGATGCTTAGCTATAGTGGCTGCTTCTATGGCTCAAATGTGTGACTTATATCCTAAGAGGTGTGATGAAGGCAGCCTAACCTAATCATTAGTGTCTGTTTCCATGGCCCGAACTCGTGACATGTAGGCCATAAAGAGACAACTTTACTGTTGCTCTAAGTCTCCCATTCATCTTATAGAAACGAGAGACTTCAAATTGCAGTTTGACTCTAATATGATCTAAGATTAAGGAAAAAAGGAGTCATGTACAGAAGAAACCAATCCAAGTTAAAGAACTTTTCAATGAACTTATTAAGAGATGAATATAACTATTTTGAGTTGTATGATATTGATAAATATTACTCTATTCATAGCAGTGATATTTACTTCATAAGGATATTGATTTCAAGAACAATCTCCCTATACACACTTATGGCTAAATGAAAACATCAACTCTGGAAGATTACTTGCTATTGCAGAAAAGGGCAGCCCGGTA
Organism: Nicotiana benthamiana; assembly: GCA_034376525.1. Classification (NCBI taxonomy): domain Eukaryota; kingdom Viridiplantae; phylum Streptophyta; class Magnoliopsida; order Solanales; family Solanaceae; genus Nicotiana; species Nicotiana benthamiana. Next base: position 39,519,211 of record CM067335.1, on the reverse strand, counting down.
AAGGGCTGGACCACAAGGGTCTATTCTAATTGCTAATGCAGAAAATAGGTGATAATTGATCTATATGTTATTGCAGGGAGGAGTTCTACTTGGTCCATCTGCTCTTGGCCGGAATGAGAAGTATTTGCATGCAATATTCCCATCAAGAAGTCTCACAGTGTTAGATACCTTAGCCAACTTTGGCCTCCTCTTCTTTCTTTTCTTAGTTGGGCTCGAGTTAGATCCAAGGTCACTTTGTCGAACTGGAAAAAAAGCTCTTAGTATTGCACTAGCTGGAATCAGTGTCCCTTTTGCATTAGGAATAGGGACATCCTTTGTACTCAGAGGAACTATTGCTAAAGGAGTTAGTCAAGGACCCTTTCTTGTATTCATGGGAGTAGCTCTTTCTATTACAGCCTTCCCTGTCTTGGCTCGTATCTTAGCTGAACTCAAGCTTTTAACGACAGATGTTGGTCGAATGGCAATGTCTGCTGCAGCAGTTAACGACGTGGCTGCTTGGATACTTCTTGCTCTTGCTATTGCCCTTTCAGGTACCGGTCATTCGCCCCTTGTTTCACTATGGGTACTTTTGTGTGGGACTGGATTTGTCCTGCTTTGCATATTCATCGGTCCTCCTATATTCAAATGGATGGCTAAACGTTGTTCTCAGGGCGAACCAGTAAACGAGTTATATATCTGTGCTACATTAGCAGCTGTTTTAGCTGCAGGATTTGTTACTGATACTATTGGTATTCATGCCCTATTTGGAGCGTTTGTGCTCGGAGTTCTTGTACCAAAGGAAGGGCCATTTTCTGGTGCTCTAGTGGAAAAAGTCGAGGACCTTGTCTCCGGTCTATTCCTTCCACTTTACTTCGTCTCCAGTGGATTAAAGACGAATGTAGCTACTATTCAAGGCGCACAATCATGGGGTCTTCTTGTTCTAGTCATATTTACAGCATGTTTTGGGAAAATTGTTGGCACTATTTTGGTCTCTCTCTTGTGTAAGATGCCGGTTCAGGAGGCTGTTACGCTTGGTTTCTTGATGAATACTAAAGGTCTAGTGGAGCTCATTGTCCTTAACATTGGAAAAGATAGAGGGGTATGTCTGGTTTTGATCGACTACACTTCTGTCGATTTTGAATTTACTTACTATGAGTTTTACATTGTTTTGACTGATCATTTTTGCAGGTATTGAATGATCAAACATTTGCGATCATGGTGTTGATGGCACTCTTCACAACATTCATCACAACACCTATAGTGGTATCGGTATATAAGCCAGCTAAACTAGCTATAACCGAATACAAGAACAGAACAATTGAGAGGAAAGACACGAACAAACAACTCCGAATCTTGACTTGTTTCCATAGCACAAAGAACATTCCTACAATGATCAATCTCATCGAGGCTTCTCGTGGTACTGAGAAGAAAGAAGGACTCCGCGTCTATGCAATGCACCTTATGGAACTTTCTGAAAGATCTTCTGCAATTCTAATGGTCCATAAGGCTAGAAAAAATGGACTTCCCTTTTGGAAAAAGGGAGAAGTTTCAGATTCTAACCAAATTGTTGTTGCTTTCGAGACTTTTGAGCAACTTAGTAAGGTCTCTATCCGGCCTACAACTGCAATCTCTCCTATGAATAGCATGCACGAGGACATCATCACTAGTGCAGAGAGAAAAAGGGTCGCCATGATAATTCTCCCGTTCCATAAACATCAACGAATCGATGGACATTTGGAAACAACAAGAGCTGATCTTAGGTATGTAAATCGTAGAGTTCTTCAGCACGCACCTTGTTCAGTTGGTATATTAGTGGACCGAGGGCTCGGTGGTGCATCTCATGTATCCGCTAGCAACGTTGATTTTAAAGTAACCGTCTTGTTCTTTGGGGGTCATGATGATCGCGAAGCTCTTGCTTATGGTACACGTATAGCAGAGCACCCTGGCATTAACTTAGTCGTGGTTCATTTTTTACTAGACCCTGAGGTTGCTGGAAAAAGTGTCAAGTTAGATATGGACCAAAATTATAGTCCTGAGGCAAATTCCAAGGATGAAGAGTTACTTATCGACTTAAAACACAAAATTTCCAAGAATAGTTCAATCAAATATGAAGAGAAGACAGTAAAACATGTTGCAGGAATGATAGAATCGATTCGTGCATATAGTCGATGCAATCTGTTTCTTGTTGGAAGAATGTCTGAGGGTCAAGTAGTAGCAGCATTGGATAAAAAGAGTGATTGTCCAGAATTAGGACCATTAGGTAACTTGTTAACTGGTCCAGAATTTTCAACTACAGCATCAGTTTTAGTCGTGCAACAATATCGAATCCAGTTATCTCAAGATTCAATCAATTCATTGAAGGATGGAGAGTTAACAGAAGGTGATAACGATTCTAACTAAAAATACTAGATAGGTTTAAGTCGTGCGGATAGCAAGTGAGAACACTGTTGATCCTCCTGGTAGGAGGTTCAGTGCACGAAGTATTCTGCGTTCACAGAATTCGGGAAAGGACCGCACCCTAGGAGGGTGTGATGTAGGAAAAAGAAGTACTCACAAGTTTGTACCGTAATAGATAACTAAGGGATTTATCAGATTGTTCATTTCCCTTGTTTTACCTTCTGCCTTTTATGTTGTAAATTAAAGCTGCAAAAACTTTATCCATTATCTTTGCATTAGCATTTATGTGTAATTCATTGAAGAATAAATTGATCAAATAATATAGCCAACTACTATGGTATCTACAGATTAAAAAAATATTCTTTTTTTTATAAGATTGTTAGGTTTCAATAAACGGGATGGATGTATAGAGAATTCATATAATGAGTCTAACTAATTTGGAATTGAGGCGTAGTTGATTGATTGACTAAAGATTTTTATGAATACACAAATACTAAATTATTATGTAGTATGAAAAATCACAAAAGATAAAAATTATTCCCCCTTCTTTTCCCCTATTAGATTCACACTTATTTCTAGTTTTAGAGGATAAAAACTTTTAGACTTTTATCATATCTCTCAACCTTAAAATTAATAAAAGAGTTTTCTATGTTGAACTTCTAATATGAAGAATTTTCAATTTAACACAAAATAGATACACCACTGTTTCCAAATAGCTTGTGCCATTATCCACTAATAATTCAACATTATATTAGCAAAAAGAAGATGCTTATTGTTGGCTCCACAATGGCAAGAATGGAGGGGAGATTCTCTTTTTCAAACAATTATTTAAAAGGAAAGTCTTGGAGTACTAAGGGCTCCTTTGGTCATAATTTTTTTCCCACTTTTTTAGAAAATTTTTACTTTTTTTTAAATTAGTATAATTGAAGTTGGATTTTGAATTTTTTCAAAAATTTGAAAAACTCCAAAAAAATTGTTTTTCAATCTTTTCACTTTAAATTACTCACAAAATTCATAAACAGCTCCAAATTGTATTAATGTCCAGTCCAGACACAATTCTAATTTTTAAATATCATTTTTACTTTTTAAAAAAATTTACAATTCTTATGTCTAAATGCCAATTAAACTTTCGCTATGTACGAGATTGAAAAGAGTCGTACTAGATTGGATCTTATGTGCATAATTTTACCGTTATGCACTCAATAGTGTATCACCAGTATTTAATGTAAAAAAAGTATATAAAAATTGAGCAAATACCATTTGTAGCCCATCGGGCCAATTATATATCATTCAAAAGCCATAAATTAACCTATACAATTCATAGCCTAAAAACAATAACAATTGGTATCCATCACCTCCCGTCCCTGTCTTTCTTTCTTACTATCTTTCTTCTTCTCTCTCACGCCAGCAACTCATGGCTGTGAGGCCATGGACGCTTCTCCCTCCCCCCCCCCCTGTGCTCTCTCTCTCTCTATAAAAAATCTCTTTGGTTTTTCTCGTCTCCCTTTTCTCGTATTTCGGAGTTTGGATCCTTTAACCGGTCCTGGAAAATCTGAAAGCTATTTTAATTTTCATCTTATATTTTAATTTTGGTTTGTAATGATTTTGGGCTATATCTGGATTTTGAATACAAATATGCTATGATCCCAATTTATTGTCATCGCAAACTTATGATCCCAAATCTATCATGGATAAGAAATCATGCATCGTGTTGTGCACACACATTTGAAATGCTGATGAGCTATGAGAATGTTGTATTTTGCAGAATACTATGTTGGATCTGATGATTTGTGCTTTTTTTTCAATTTCAATTTTGTGCTAGTTTTTCTAAATCTCCATTAGTTTGTAATTTGTGACATAATTAATTGATGATTCACAATTTTAACTGTTTTTATAATATTGTGGTTACCATTTTTGGTGACTGTCACGCCATGGATCAACCGGTAGCTAGTTTCTCAATGAGAGGAAGAACATAGGAGATGACTATGAAAAAGGTTAAAATATCTACAAAATATACTGTCACGATACAAAAATTATACAAAATAGACTATCACTATACAACTTATATAAAAATAGACTGTCACTATACAATTTATATACAAATAGAGTGTCACTATACAAAATATATACAAAAATAGAATATCATTATACAAAAAATATACTAAATAGACTGTCATTATACAAAATATGTACAAAATAGGCTATCATTATATAAAATATGTACAAAATAGACTATCACTATATAAAAATATACTAAATAGACTGCCATTATACAATTTATATACAATTAGCTTTCACTAAACAAAACATATACAAAGTAGAATGTCACTATATAAAATAGATTGTTACTATACAAAAAAATATACAAAATAGGCTGTCATTATACAAAATAGACTGTTACTATACAAAAAATATACAAAATAGACTGTCACTATATAAGTAGACTATTTTTATACAAAAATATATAAAATAGACTGTCACTATGCAAAAAATATACAAAAATAGTCTGTTATTATAAAAAATATATATAAATAGACTGTTATTATACAAAAATAGACATTTCGTATATGGCCTGCATTACATATTTCAATCAACTATTAGCTAATATTTATCGGATACAGAAGTACATTTAAAAAGGCAAAAAAGGGTTGCTATATCGTGCCAGGTGAGGGTCAAACCTGCAACCTTCAGCTTAGGAAGCAAGCACAGTAACCACTAAGCTACAAGCACTTATGTTGTCATGCTTATTCTTTTCGGCTATTATATATAATATATTTGGCCTAAAGATCATTTTTGTAAGTGGAACAAAACATGGACTATTAAAATTTTAGAGACCATAGAACATAGTTTTGTCTAAAAATAAAATGTATGACACCTCGAGCGTATATATGTGGCATGGTCAAAGTAGCCCATCCCAAGCCCAATACCTAGTATCGACCCTCCTTTCCTTACGTTGAGTACCTTTTTGTGTTCCTTCTTTCCTTTTTTTCATTTGAATAGGTTCTTAATATTTTTCCTTTTTATGTAGTTAATATTATTTTTTTCTGGAAAGATCAAATATATTTAATTTTGTTATCGTGTGTTTATTTATGCACGAAAAGATCTTATAAAGCAAATTGAATCGAACCGAATTAATTTTAAAATATAAGAAACCAGCCAAATCCATGTATACTTAACAAATTTAATCTCTTTAACTATAATTAAGTTTACATAAATATATTAACACCAATATCCACATGCAACATGAACTATTGAGTGCGATTTGTAAATTGCATTTACCAACATGATTAATAGTCCAATTTACCTAACATACTAGGATGGAAGTCAGCAAATGTGATGTATGAGCTTACCTAAGACTCAAATATGGCAGAATCAGTTTGCCGCGTGAGATGTTGTGTTGTTTTCTTCTCATTGGGTGTTGTTTATAATTAAGTTAATCCTTATCTTAATTACATTATATCAACAGATACTAATATATGTATTTATTAGACATATTCTTTACTTGTGGCCCTCCACATACCAATAAAAGATAGAAAAGATGTCTTCTTCATTGTACGCGATGTTTAATCAAAAATTCCGAATTCGAACTTTACGTATAAAATTTTCTTTATTAGGGGTATGGAAAATAACTCGTTAGGAGATATTTTTCTTAAATGGTCCTTACGTGTGCGGTGTGAGTCCAATATAATTGAACTTTAATGCAGGTACCTGCATAAATTCAAATATAATTAAACTCCACTATAAATATCAAATGGGGAGTCGTTTGCTTGTTTGGTGTGTTTGGAACCGGATTGTTTAAAGCTACCCTTTCTTGAAGAAAAAGAACTTGGGCCCAGATCTTGGTGTATTTTGACATGATTCTCGATACGCTAATGTACTTTATCTGCTGGGTTACGGGCGGGCATTTTACCAAAGGTTTCTAATCTACCTTTTGTTAGATATATGGACTTATATCTACATACATATGAACAATATATGGATTAATTATATGTTATGTGCTATCTTTTGGTTTGGCCTAAATTGGTGGTCTTATGGACATTGTTAAGGGGGCCAATATATTGTCATATAAAGTGTAGGACTAATGTGTAGATACCCAAAAGGGTAACCTTGGTTAATGATGGGCTAACTAAGATTACATACATGTAACCATGGTTACATGCTTATGACTTTTGAGTTTTATAACTCATATGTTATAAGAGGGGGGTTATGGTTCCCATAAGAATGTAAGACATTCTCTTCTTCTTCCACCCATTGAGAGAGAGAGCCATTGTTGTCTTGCATATCAAGTGGAAAACCATTCCTCATATTTGTCTTGGATATTCTTGTGAAAGTCATACCTCTTGGGATAACTTCAAGATATTCTTCAAGAAGGATTAAGGAGCTTTCAAAGCCAAACATTTGGACAATCTTCAAAAGGACTAAGGATTTCCACTTATGGATTCAGCTACGCTTCCGCTTATGTTGTTATTCCAAATAATTCGATATGAAGGCTATTATGTTTTAGTCGGATTTATAATCTAACAATTGGTATCAGAGCCTCCTTCATATTTGGATTATTTGGAAGTTCATGAAATTCATGTTATATAAAGTTCATGTTTAAATTAAGATAGAATTTTGATTATGAAATTCTAGTACCATGATATAGCATGATTTCATGAATGATATGTTGTTGATGAACTTTGGTGTTTCAATATCTTGTTATCACTAGATGAAATGAAATATTGAAATTTGCATGATTTTGGTTGATGAACAACATGATTTCTTGTTTAAGTTTCTTGTTGAAAATCATATTAAGTCGTTGGACAGAATAGTAGGATAATCGATTATTGTCTGAAGATAATCGACTATCTTAAAAAGTTCACCAAAATTTTGCAAAAACAGAAGCCTCACATAATCGATTATTCTGTTGAAATAATCGATTATGTGAAGTCCCAGATAATCGATTATCAGGCTCAGATAATCGATTATCTGGCCATAAATTGCAGAAACGTTTTGTTTTCTGGCTGTTTAATGAGGACATAATGTAAGAAACGTTTTTCATAATTAATGAAATGTTTTAAGTATTAAGTTTTCAGATTTTAATTGTACATTAATTATATGTCAATTAATATTAAGTTTTTTTTTATTATTAATGTTTTATACATTAATATTCAGTTTTGAAGATTAATTGTTTTTTGTCCATCATGGCTTCAGATTTTGGTATTGTCTAATTAAGTTTAAAAACAATTAATATTCAGATGTTACATGTCAAAAGATGTAACATATTCAGTTAAGATTCAATATATGGCTTAAGGAATTATATGATTTAGCATCTAATATTTTAAATTAGTCAATTGAAGCATTATGTTGGCAAAGTAACCTCTTTTGTGTAGATTGATTAATCTTGAAGTATAAGATGACTGTGGATGTTAGTATTCCATGCGTTTAACACCGACCCAAAGGAAGGTTGTTATTTGGGAGGAATTCGAACATGCTTGTGGTGATAAATATGTGACAATTATTCGGTTTTCCATGTGAATATTAAGTCGGCCCAAAGGAAGGCTTGATATTTGACAGAAGTTTATTGTCAATATATGATCACTACACCAAGAGTACCACTTACAAGTTGATTTTCTGTCCAAAGACTAAAATCAATGTTGTGCTAGGTATCTTGTAATGAGATTTGCCTATTTTGAATCTATAAACTAAAGTTAAAGTTCAAGTAATTGTAAGCATGTATTAAGTTATCCTTGTTCTATTTTCAGTGAATTCTTCTGCTGCTTCGATATCTGCAAACATAAACAGCATCCCTGTACTTAACAGCACAAACTTTAAGGAATGGAAAGAGAACATTATGATCGTTCTCGGTTGCATGGATCTAGACCTTGCACTTCGGGTTGAGCAACCTGCTTCTCTTGAGGATACATCTTCTTCTGATGAATAGAAGGAGATGGAGAAGTGGGAACGCTCAAATTGCATGAGTCTAATGATCATGAAACGTGCAATTCTAGAATCATTCAGGGACACTATGAATGATGAAAGTAATGCCAAAGTTTTCCTTAAAAACCTTGAAAAGCGTTTTGCACAAAACGAAAAGGCGGAAACAAGTACTCTTTTGAGTAAACTTGTTTCCATGAGGTATAAAGGCAAGGGAAACATAAGGGAGTACATTTTGGAAATGTCTCATCTTGCTTCGAAACTTAAGTCACTCAAGCTGAAATACCTGAGGAACTGCTTGTGTACTTAGTTTTGATATCTCTTCCTGCACACTTTAATCAGTTTAAGGTCAGTTACAACTGCCTGAAGAAGAAATGGACTCTTAATGAGCTCATTTCACATTGTGTGCAAGAGGAGGAAAGGATAAAGTAAGATAAGACTGAAAGTGCTCATTTGGCATCCTCTTCTAAAGATAATAAGAAGAGGAAAGGTAAGGAAGTTGCGGTTGCAAGGCCCTAGAAAAAGCAAAATAAGGAACCTAAGGTTGAAACTTCAGAATCAGGTTGCTTTTTCTGTAAGGGGACTAATCATGTGAAGAAAGATTGTACCAAGTACCACGCTTGGCGTGCGAAAAAAGGTACATCTCTTTCTCTTGTTTGTTCTGAAGTTAATTTAATTTCGGTACCTAAGGATACTTGGTGGGTAGATTCGGCTGCTACTACTCACATAAGTATATCTATGCAAGGTTGCCCGAACTGCCGAAAACCAAATGATGGTGAAAGATACATCTATGTGGGTGACGGCAAGAAGGTGCAAGTTGAGGCTATTGGCAAATTTAGGCTGTTGTTCAAGACTGGTTTTTATTTAGATATGAATGAGACATTTGTTGTACCGTCTTTTAGACGAAATTTAATTTCTGTTCCCAAATTGGACATATCCGGTTATTTATGTTCATTTGGTGACAATAAAGTTAGTCTCTTTCAAAATTCAAATTTTATCGGTACTGGTCTTTTATCAACATATGATAGCCTATATTTGGTTGATATAATAACCTCACATAATGAAACCTTGCATACAAGTTCAAGTAGTACCAAAAGAAAATTAAATAATGAGAATTCGTTATCACTCTGGCACAAACGTTTGGGTCACATATCCATTCAAAGAATTCAGAAACTCGTGTCAGATGGAATTCTTGATTCTCATGATTCCTCAAATTCGGATATTTGTGTTGAGTGTATCAAGGGAAAACAAACAAACAAGACGAGATTAGGTGCTAAGAGAGCTTCGGATGTCTTAGAATTGATACAAACGGATATTTGTGGGCCATTCCCTACTCCTTGTAGGAATGGTCAACAATACTTTATCACATTCATAGACGATTACTCTCGTTATGGGTACCTATATCTTATTCATGAAAAGTCCCAATCCATAGACGTGTTCAAATAATATAAGGCTGAAGTTGAAAATCAACTAAGCAAAAGGATTAAATCCGTTAGATCTGACCGTGGTGGTGAATATTATGGCAGATATGCTGGTTCAGGTGAACAACGTCCAGGGCCATTTGCTAAATTCCTAGATGAGTGTGGGATCGTCCCTCAGTATACTATGCCAGGCAGTCCTACGATGAATGGTGTAGCTGAGAGACGAAATCGGACCCTTAAGGATATGGTAAGAAGAATGATTTGTCGTACTACTTTGCCAGACTCACTTTGGGGAGAAGCATTAAAAACCGCAGCTTATATTCTTAATAGATTTCCAACTAAAGCTACAATCAAAACCTCATATGAACTTTGGACTGGGCATAAACCCAGTATTAAGCACTTACACATTTGGGGTTGTCTAGCTGAGGCAAGGCCTTATAGGCCGAAAGAAAAGAAACTGGATGCTAAAACGGTTAGTAGCTATTTTGTTGGATACTCTGAAAGATCCAGGGGGTTTAAGTTTTATGATCCCACTTCTAGAACTATTTTTGAGACGGGTAATGCTAGGTTTTTTGAGGATATTGAGTTTGGGGGGTGGGGAGATAAAGTTGTTAGAGATTTTGTCTTTGAGGAAGAACATGTGTCTTTCCCTCAAGTTGTTGATCTTGGTCAGGGTGTTCTCATTCCTGACACGGATCACACAACTCTAGTTCAAGACAATCTCGAAAATCTCCCCAATCAAGTTCCTGATATTACTAATGAAAATCAAACTCAACAACCTCAAGAAACTGAAGTGCCATTTCCCTCAAGTTGTTGATCTTGGTCAAGGTGTTCTCATTCCTGACACGGATCACACAACTCCAGTTCAAGACAATCTCGAAAATCTCCCCAATCAAGTTCCTGATATTACTAATGAAAATCAAACTCAACAACCTCAAGAAACTGAAGTGCCATTAAGGAGATCCACTAGAGAGAGGAGAAATACAATTCCGGATGATTATGTTGTATTTCTCCAAGAACAAGAAAGTGATATTGGACTTGAGGAGGATGATCCAATCAAATTTTGTCAAGTCATTAAGGGTTCTAACTTTCAAAAGTGGATTGATGCCATGAACGATGAGATGAAGTCTATGAGCGATAACGGCGTTTGGGAGCTTGTTACATTGCCGAAGGTATTAAACCGATTGGTTGTAAATGGATATTTAAAACCAAGAGGGATTCAGGGGGCAATGTCATTAAGTATAAAGCTCGTCTTGTCGCAAAAGGCTACACTCAAAAGGAAGGCATTGATTATAAAGAGACTTTCTCTCCAGTTTCATCGAAAGACTCTTTCAGGACTATAATGGCACTAGTAGTACATTTTGATCTTGAACTTCATCAGATGGATGTTAAGACAGTGTTTCTCAATGGTGACATTGAGGAAACAATTTATAAGGTGCAACCTGAAAACTTTGTTTCGGATGAATCAAAGAAAAGGGTTTGCAAATTAAAGAAATCCATCTATGGGCTCAAGCAGGCTTCCCGTCAATGGTATTATAAGTTTCATGCAGTCATTACATCTTTTGGTTTTTAACCGAATATTGCTGATGACTGTATATACCATAAGTTCAGTGGGAGTAAGTATATTTTTCTGGTTTTATATGTCGATGACATACTGCTTGCCTGTAATGATATAGCATTATTGCATGAAACTAAGAAATTTCTTTCAAAGAAATTTGAAATGAAAGATCTTGGTGATGCCTCTTTTGTATTAGGAATTCAGATACAACGAGATCGCTCCAAAGGTGTTCTCGGTCTGTCACAAAAGGGCTATATCGATAAGGTTCTTAAAAGATTTGGCATGCAGGATTGTAAACCAGGCAACACCCCTGTTGCTAAGGGAGACAAGTTTAGTCTCAAACATTGCCCAAATAATAATTTTGAAACTACGGAAATAGAAAAGACACCTTATGCTTCGGCTGTAGGTAGTCTGATGTATGCTCAGGTATGTACACGACCTGATATAGCATACATTGTTGGGATGCTAGGCAGATATCTAAGCAATCCGGGAATGGACCACTGGAAGGCAGCCAAAAGGGTCAGAGGTACTTACAGAGAACAAAGGATTACATGCTTACATATCGGAGATCGAACCAGCTTGAGATCATCGGGTATACCGACTCCGATTTTGCTGGATGTCAGGATAGTCTGAAGTCTACATCAGGCTATATTAACATGCTTGCTGGCGGTGCTATCTCTTGGAGAAGCATCAAGTAAACTCTTACGGCCACTTCCACTATGAAAGCGGAATTCATGGCATGTTATGAAGCATCCAATGAGGCATTATGGCTGCGGAATTTTGTTAGTGGACTGCGCATAGTTGACAGCATTAAAAAGCCACTTAGGCTATTATGCCACAACAGATCAGCAGTCCTTTATGCAAACAACAACAGTAGTTTGACGAAAGCAAAACATATGGATGTCAAATTTCGGGTTATTAAAGAAAGAGTACAGAATGGACAATTGTGCATAGAGCACATAAGTACAAACTCCATGATTGCGGATCCGCTCACTAAGGGATTGACACCAAAAGTATTTCATGAGCATATTGCTTGCGTGGGTGTCAAATCAGTTAAGGATTATGAATTTTAGTGGGAGTTTGTATTATACAATTATGTATTGTCCATTACATTCAGTAATTCAGTTTTAAGGTTATATCTGCAGATATTCAGTTTTAAAGTTTTATGTACTCTTAAGGTTTATGATAGATCTCAATAAAGAGAACCAGTTGGAAATAGACATTCTATTTCAGACCACACTTTATGTTATTTCCATGCAACACACCTATACTTGATCCATGTCGTTGGTTATATTGATATACGTGATCTATGTTGGTTCTAGTTACGCAAGAGTAACTAAGAGCTCTTAGATCCTATGTTGGTATGATTGATGGACCGGATTGTTCATAACAATTTTAACATGATAGCAATTCTGAGCTCATAAGGTCATAATGTAACATATAATGCTAAGGTTTGTACATATGTATGAGTATCTCGTCCAAGTGGGAGATTGTTAGATATATGGACTTATATCTACATACATATGAACAATATATGGATTAATTATATGTTATGTGCTATCTTTTGGTTTGGCCTAAATTGGTGGTCTTATGGACATTGTTAAGGGGGCCAATATATTGTCATATAAAGTGTAGGACTAATGTGTAGATACCCAAAAGGGTAACCTTGGTTAATGATGGGCTAACTAAGGTTACATACATGTAACCATGGTTACATGCTTATGACTTTTGAGTTTCATAACTCATATGTTATAAGAGGGGGGTTATGGTTCCCGTAAGAATGCAAGACATTCTCTTCTTCTTCCACCCATTGAGAGAGAGAGCCATTGTTGTCTTGCATATCAAGTGGAAAACCATTCCTCATATTTGTCTTGGATATTCTTGTGAAAGCCATACCTCTTGGGAAAACTTCAAGATATTCTTCAAGAAGGATTAAGGAGCTTTCAAAGCCAAACATTTGGACAATCTTCAAAAGGACTAAGGATTTCCACTTATGGATTCAGGTACGCTTCCGCTTATGTTTTTATTCCAAATAATTCGATATAAGGCTATTATGTTTTAGTCGGATTTATAATCTAACACCCTTGTGTGATTCCTGTTGAAGCATATACTCGGGGGTGGGTGCAGGACAGACGATTTTAAAACGGACTCCCCGGACAAGAAAACAAAACAAAAAAAAATGTTATAAATAGAACTCTAATTAGAGTGAATGTCTATCTTATAGAAGAGTTTTACTTTGAGGCTAAGTCTTTTCTATGCCTATAAATAGAGAGGTCTTACCCCATTGTAAATCATCCCTAAGTATCAATAAGAATACTCCTCTCTCTACTTTTCTCTCTATTGTTCTTGTTCTTATATTATTTCATAACACGTTATCAGCACGAGACTCTACCGTCTCAAGAATCCTCTTGAGAAAATTAAGGTATTTCCCTTTTTTCCGAATTTGGTTTTAATTATGTCTGATATTATGAAAAGAAAGTTTGTTGCCCTTGAAATTTCGGGCAAGAACTATATGACATGGGTGTTGGATGCTGAAATCCACTTAGATGCTATGGGTCTTGGAGACACCATTAAAGACAGAGATAAAGCATCCACCCAAGACTGTGCTAAGGCCTTGATTTTCTTGCGCCATCACCTTGATGAAGGTTTGAAAATTGAATATCTCACAGTCAAAGATCCACTCATCTTGTGAAACGGCTTAAAGGAGAGATATGACAACCTGAAGTTGGTCACTCTGCCACAAGCACGATATGATTGGGCTCATCTGAGGCTCCAAGACTTTAAATCTGTTTCTGAATATTATTCTGCAATGTTCAGAATTACTTCTAAATTGAAACTCTGTGGAGATAATATCTCTGATTATGATATGCTTGAGAAAACGTTTACAACGTTTCATGCCTCCAATATGGTACTGCAACAACAGTACAGGGAGAAAGGTTTCAAAAAGTGCTCTGAACTGATTTCTCTTCTCCTTGTGGCTGAGCGAAACAATAACCTGCTCATGAGAAATCACGAAAATCGACTCACTGGGTCTACACCATTGCCTGAAGCAGATAAGGTGTATTCTCATTATGCCAAGCATGGAAATGGCCATGGATCTAGTCATGGTCGTGGTCGTAATCGGGGTCATAGCCGTGGACGTAGACAAGGAAGAAATTTCCCTAATGTCCGTCACCCCCCAAAGAGAAATAACCACCAAAAGCAGAAACGGGATTATGAGAATCCAAAGGCAACTAGTTCAGAAACTATATGCTATCGTTGCGGTGGAAAAGGGCACTGGTCAAAAGCTTGCCATGTACCAAGACATTTGGTTGATCTTTATCAAGAATCTCTAAAGGATAAAGGCCCTGAAACAAATTTTGTCTCTGACGACAATTTTGACATCACCCACCTGGATGTGGCAGACTTCTTTGAGCACCCTGAGGGGAAAATAGACCACTTAATCGGTGATGGATCTGTGATGAAGGAAGATGGAATTGTTTGATTTTATTTGTATTAGTTAGTGAATAAACTAATAGTCATTAGTATCAGCTCGTATTAGTTAGTTTATGATATAATGTTAGTATTAGTTCTTTAGAATGTTTCAATATGCTTAAATTTCAAAGATATTTTTATTTTTCAGTAGAGTTAATCGACTAACCTAACAGTTAGTCGATTATCTAATATTTCGCATTAAAACTGCAAAACAATCGATTATATACTTGTTAACAATCGATTATATTAAGACAGTGTGATCTGAAGTTTTTCAAAATAGCAAATAATTGATTATGTATGTTTAACAATCGATTATATTAAGACAGTGTGATCTGAAGTTTTTCAAAATAGCAAATAATCGATTATGTATGTTTAACAATCGATTATATTAAGACAGTGTGATCTGAAGTTTTTCAAAATAGCTAATAATCGATTATGTATGTTTAACAATCGATTATATTAAGACAGTGTGATCTGAAGTTTTTCAAAATAGCAAATAATCGATTATGTATGTTTAACAATCGATTATATTAAGACAGTGTGATCTGAAATTTTTCAAATTAGCAAATAATCGATTATGTATGTTTAACAATCGATTACATTGAGACAGTGCTTAAACTGAAATTTTCAAACTGCAAAGTAATCGATTATGGAAAACATATAATCGACTATCTGATTTAGTTAGTCAACTAACCTCAGCAGATTTTGAAAATATTGTTTAAATGTGAAACAAACGGATTGAATTTGTTTATTCTCATGTTCGTGTATTTTCTTTTGTATGTCAAACCATGGGAAAGCAAATATGGATATCTCACAAAGCAATCTTGGATCAAATATTTGTTTAGTTGATTCATGTACTACACATACGATACTCAAAGAAAAGAAATATTTCTCTCAACTAAATATGTGTAAGGCAGATGTTACTACAATCTCTGGTAGTAGTAAATTGATTGAAGGCTCCGGAAGAGCAACTATAACTCTGCCTAGAGGAACAATGTTTATCATAGAGAATGCAATGTTCTCCTCCAAGTCTAAGAGAAACTTGTTGAGTTTTAAAGATATAAGCCGGAATGGCTATCATGTTGAGACAATAGATCTTGAATATCTCATCATTACAAAGAATGTCTCTGGCCAAAAGAGAGTTATTGAGAAATTCCCGTCTTTATCTTGTGGCCTGTATTGGACAAAAATTAGTGCAATTGAGGCACATTCAACAGTAAACCAAAAGGTTACTGATTCCAATACTTTTGTACTTTGGCATGATCGATTGGGACACCCTGGATCAATCATGATGAGACGGATTATAGAAAGCTCATATGGGCATCCGTTAAAGAATTTCAAGATTCTTTTAAATAATGAATTTTCTTGCACTTCTTGTTATCAAGGCAAGTTAATTACAAGACCATCACCAACAAAGGTTGGGACTGAGTCACCTACGTTTTTGGAACGTATACAAGGGGACATTTGTGGACCTATTCACCCACCTAGTGGGTCTTTTAGATATTTTATGGTCCTAATAGACGCATCTTGTAGATGGTCTCATGTGTGCCTGTTGTCATCACGCAACCTTGCGTTTGCAAAAATAATGGCACAAATAATTCGACTACGAGCACAATTTCCTGATAATCCAATCAAGTCTATTAGACTGGATAATGCTGTTGAGTTTTCGTCCCAAGCATTTAATGATTATTGCTTATCAATTGGGATAAAAGTGGAACATTTTGTAGCTCATGTTCACACTCAAAACAGTCTTGCAGAATCTTTAATTAAACGCCTGCAGTTGATTGCAAGACCATTACTCATGAAAACGAGGCTGCCCACTTCGGTATGGGGTCACGCCATTTTGCATGCAGCAATGTAATTCGTCTCAGACCGACGAATTATCACAAATATTCCCCGTTGCAATTGGTTTTGGGTCATGAACCCAATATGTCCCATTTAAGAATCTTTGGATGCGCAGTATATGTGCTTATAGCACCGCCATACCGCACCAAAATGGGTCCGCAAAGAAGGTTAGGAATATATGTTGGGTTTGAATCGCCCTCCATTATTCGCTACCTCGAAACATTGACAGGGAATTTGTTCACTGCACGATTTGCAGACTGTCAATTTGATGAGACACTTTTCCCAAAATTAGGGGGAGAAGTCGGTGAAATCAAACGGGAAATTTTATGGAAAAATGCATCATTATCTCATCTTGATCCACGTACCTCTATTTGTAAAAAAGAGGTGCAAAAGATTATCCATTTGCAAAGAATAGCAAATCAAATGCCTGACGCATTTACGGACATCCCCGCGGAGAATGTTCCAACCCGTATTGATGTCCCTGTTGGACAATCATCTAGTGTCATATCCAATGAGTCGAATGCACGCCTGAAGCGTGGCAGGCCATTAGGTTCCAAAGATCGAAATCCTAGAAAGAGGAAAGCAAACGATCAAAATGACACTACGAAAGAATCTCATGAGGAAATTCGTGATTTAATAAACTCTGAGATTCATGAAGAATCCTTTGAGCCCGAGACTCAGGAAAATAAGGAACTATCCATAAATCCAATCGATATTGAGCAAATTTTAATCGAGTGAATATAGTGGTGGATTATGTCTTTGCTTTTAATGTCGCATCTAGGATTATGCAAGAAAATGAGGATCTTGAACCTCAATCTGTTGGAGAATGTCGAAAAAGACATGATTGGCCAAAATGGCAAGAAGCAATTCAATCAGAATTGAATTCGCTGGCAAAACGTGAAGTTTTTGGCCCTATAGTTGAAACACCTAATGGTGTTAAGCCTGTTGGCTATAAATGGGTCTTTGTACGCAAGAGAAATGAGAAAAACGAGGTACAAAGATATAAGGCACGCCTTGTTGCACAAGGATTTTCTCAAAGGCCTGGTGTCGATTATGAAGAGACATATTCGCCTGTAATGGATGCCATAACTTTTCGTTATCTCATTAGTTTTGCTGTCCTTGAAAAGCTTGACATGCATTTAATGGATGTGGTTACTGCCTATCTTTATGGCTCACTTGATAATGAGATATACATGAAAATTCCCGATGGACTCAAAATGCCGAACGCTCATAATTCAAAGTCCCGGGAAATGTTTTCAATCAAATTGCAAAGATCCTTGTATCGTCTAAAGCAATCAGGACGAATGTGGTATAATCGTCTTAGTGAGTATTTGTTAAAAGAAGGCTATATAAATGATGCCATTTGCCTGTGTGTTTTTATAAAGAAAACAACATCGGAATTTGTTGTACTTGCCGTATATGTCGATGACATAAACCTTATTGGAACCCCCATAGAACTCCAAAAGGCAATTGATTATCTAAAGAATGAATTCGAGATGAAAGATCTCGGAAAGACAAAATTATGTCTTGGTTTGCAAATTGAATATTTGGCAAACGGAATTTTTGTTCATCAATCTACCTATATAGAAAAGGTACTGAAACGGTTTTACATGGATGGAGCACATCCTTTAAGTACTCCGATGGTTGTTCGATCACTTGATGTGAATAAAGATTCATTCCGACCGCAAGAAAGGAATGAAGAGCTACTTGGTCCTGAAGTACCATATCTTAGTGCAATTGGCGCACTAATGTACCTTGCAAATACTACAAGGCCTGACATAACCTTTTCAGTTAATGTCTTAGCAAGGTATAGCTCGGCTCCCACAAGGAGACATTGGAATGGGATCAAACATATATTGAGGTACCTAAAAGGGACTACCGATATGGGCTTATTTTATGGCAATAATTGCAGTCCTGATCTTGTTGGTTATGCTGATGCTGGATATTTATCCGACCCACACAAGGCTCGATCTCAAACAGGTTATGTGTTTACCTGTGGAGGCACCGCCATATCTTGGCGATCGACTAAGCAATCAATTGTGGCTACTTCATCTAATCATGCCGAGATAATCGCTATTCATGAAGCAAGTCGGGAGTGTGTGTGGTTGAGGTCTATAATACATCATATTCAAGACAAATGTGGTTTGAAGTGTAACAAACTACCCACGACTTTGTATGAAGACAATGCAGCATGTATAGCTCAATTGAAGGGAGGATTCATAAAAGGAGATAGAACAAAGCATATTTCACCAAAGTTATTTTTCACACATGATCTTCAAAAGAATGGTGATATCAATGTGCAACAGATTCGTTCAAGCGATAGTATTGCTGATTTGTTCACAAAATCTCTGCCAACGTCAACCTTCAAGAAGCTGGTTCACAAGATCGGAATGCGAAAACTCAAGGATATGAATTGATGCTCTTTTCAGGGGGAGTTAATGCGCGTTGCACTCTTTTTCCCTTACAAGGTTTTGTCCCAATGGGTTTTCCTTGCAAGGTTTTTAACGAGGCAACCAATAGGTGCATTTATTAACATGTGTACTCTTTTTCCTTTTCTATAATTTTTCCCATTGGGTTTTGTTTTAGTTAAGGTTTTAACGAGGCACATTATTGAATAGACATTCAAGGGGGAGTGTTATAAATAGAACTCTAATTAGAGAGAATGTCTATCTTATAGAAGAGTTTTACTTTGAGGCTAAGTCTTTTCTATGCCTATAAATAGAGGGGTCTTACCCCATTATAAATCATCCCTAAATATCAATAAGAATACTCCTCTCTCTACTTTTCTCTCTATTGTTCTTGTTCTTATATTATTTCATAACAAAAAAGATATAAAAAAGGTCATTTTCATTGTACGCGACAAACAGTAATGCAATTGTCTAGTAAGAAAAGAAAGGGAATAAAGTGTTTAAATAGTAGTAAACAATAATAATGAAATGTGGAGACTTTTTAAGATTGGAAACGTGCGTCATAGCAAAGGAATAATTAGATGGAATATTCTTTAAAATCCATTATTCTATTCACAAGTGTGGAAATACAAAGAAAAATGAATACATAAATAAAGACGTACGCACATAAAACTTGCAATTATCATCATAGATTTGGAAAAAGCTAGATAAAATTATACACAAAAACAGACTAGACAAAATCAAATATTCAAAAATAAAGGACTAAGATAATATTTAGTACAATAACGCAAAATAATAAGTTTATACAACTACAAAAAACCTAATGTATGCAGACTACCCTTATCTTGTGAACATAAAGAGGCTATTTTTAATAGGCCCTCTGCTCAAGGAACAATAAAAATAAAGCTGTAAGCAATAACAATAGCAAGTTAATAGGATAACGACAAATGACACGAAATATTAGCGAACCAGCAATAAGAAAATACAAGAATATACTACTAGTACCAATGGTAAGCCTAGAAAAAATTTACGATCATCTATCAATCTTTAGTTCTAATTCTTAGACTTTCAAATCTTTTTATTTATAGTCATGTCCTCTAGAAGTGAAATAATTTTACGCTTATCAACGTGGTATATGTGTTTGATGAAAAATAAAATGTATCCAGTGAAACAATCGATTTGCACATAAATTAACCCAAACAGCACCATTATCAGAAAAGAAGATGCTATAAATGTGCTGACATTTGGTGGTTTATAATTGAAGGAACAAAAAAATAAAGTCATAAACTCAAGTGTTCTTTTTTTTTTGTCTTTTTATTTTTGAAAAAAATAGAGAATAAAAGCACAATTGTTATAAACTAAAGCAAAAGACAAGAACAATAGAACAAGAACAATAGCAATAGAGAGAAGAGTAGAGAGAGTTCTTCTTATTGAGTTGAGAGGGGTCTCAAGGGATGATTTACAATGGTAGGGGGCACCTCTATTTATAGGGAGGAGGAAGATCTTGCTACCAATAATAGGACTCTAAAATCTCTCTAATTAAATACATTAAAGACATTCACCTTAAATAGAAGTGTAAGAATCTTCTATTTATAACACTCCCCCTTGAATGTCTATTCAATGATGTGCCTCATAAAACCTTAAAACCAAAACCCAATGGGAAAAATTAAAGTAAGGAAAAAGAGTACACATGTTTGAATATGCGCCTATTGGTTGCCTCGTTAAAAACCTTGCAAGGAAAACCCAGTGGGACAAAACCTTGTAAGGGAAAAAGAGTGCAACGCGCATTGACTCCCCCTAATGAGTACATTGATTTATATCCTTGAGCATTTGCATTCCAATCTTGTGCATCATCTTCAAAACGATCTTTGGTAGACGTTTGATAAATCAACCATATTAACTTGAATAAATATTCCGCACCTTGAAATCATCATTCTTGATAGATATAAACATCTTCATATGATGTCGTGGAATAACACTTCAATATCTCCATAGATGCATTCTCAATGCCATCATGCTTATAGTTATGGCAAGATTCATATGTACACAAATTGTACTTAGGATGCGGTACTTCAGGACCAAGAATTGCATATGCTTCAAGCAACTTAAATCTTTCAAGTTAAGTCATGTAAGTCACATAATAGACTTTAGCTGCATATCAAAGTTTCATGTCATGCTAAACAAATAAGATATCGAAAACTGATTATACATACCTTTGACTTTATACTTTCAAGCATATGAACTATAGGTTCAAAGCTACATGTCTTTCATATGGAATCAATTCTTCTTGAATTGTATCTCTTCCATTTAGTTGCTTTCTTTGAGTCAGCAAATGCGTATAGCATGCTTTGCAATATGTTGCAATTGCATTTCCCTTTTTATGAACTACATGTTCATATCATGATATTCGGGGATATACATATACAAATGAAAATTCATCCCATGTAACACTTTCTCAAGTGTTTATCATGTCTCCCCCTCATGTTAGTAAAACTAACATGTTTCCTCAACTTTGGAAAATCATCTTTGTGCATTATGTCAATATACACAGCACCTTAATAATAAGATGAAATTATTTGGTTCCTGACCCTGAACCACTTGTGAGGGGAGAATATACTCTCGTATACAACTTATATCAAACTGATATATATATATATATATATATATATATATATATATATATATATATAACTTAGTTCTCATAAGAAACAGTTTAGCTATTAAGTGGAAGCACTCAATAAATATCTTGCTAAACCAACTTTAATATAAACCAACTTATCAAGATGAACTGTCTTGAGTAGAGAATCTGGAAACTATGCTCGAAGTTAGATTACTGAGCGATTTACCTCGCAAGCACTGCCAGGCTGCGGGTCAATAACAATTGCGCATGTAACCATTCCATAGATGCATCATATTTGGTATACATGGCAGGTGAATGGGCCCATATTCACCTTTGATATTTCCAGAATCAAGGGGCTTCAACCCGAACTCTTTAGTTGGTCAGTTCATTACTGAGAACAAGAACTTCTAGTTCTTTGATATTCACCTATGTGAATTTGCACATCATACTTCAAATGAGATGGCTAACACGAATGTCAACTGAATAAATTATCAATATTGGTAAACTTCAAATTTACACCATGACATGTGCACTTATCAATAAACTTCGGGTTTATTATGACATGGGTTTTATACCAATAGATATCCACTTTATTGTGGCATTCTTTCGTTTGTGTAGTACAAACTGGAGAACAAAGCGGGTAGCTTTTCATATACAAATTACCCCGCTACAAGTTGTAGTAATAGGAGAATCAAAGCCTTCCTTTATTTATAGTCTCAATATAATCAATCGCTTTCGCGTGTACTTTAGAAACTGAATAAGTTTCTTTGAGACTTACTACAGCACAATACTCAATTGTGTTTCTCCAACATAGTAATAATTGGCTCTTCGAGAGCTCTCAATTAATTTTGTACTATCACAGACTGAGGTTCGAGATCCTCACATTCTTGCATTCCGTATTTTCAAGAGTCTCAGGCTCAATAGATTCTTCGTGAATCTCGGAATTAATCAAATCATGAGCGTCCTCATGTGATTCTTTCATAGTGTCATTTAAATCGTTCTTTTTCCTCTTTCTAGGATTTCGATCTTTGGAACCTATCTGCCACGCTTCTGGCGTGCATTTGACTCATTGGATATGACACATAGATATTTGTCCAATAGGGACTTCAATACGGATCGGAACATTTTCCGCGTGAATGTGGGATTTCGTTATCCTCTTCAAGTCCGTAAATGCGTCAGGCATTTGATTTGCTATTCTTTGCAAATGGATAATCTTTTGTACCTCTTTCTCACAAGTAGAGGTATGTGGATCAAGATGAGATAATGATTCATTTTTCCACAAAATTTCCCATTTGGTTTCACCGACTTCTCCCCCTAATTTTGGGAAAAGTGTCTCATCAAATTGACAGTCTGCAAATAGTGCAGTGAACAAATCTCCTGTCAATGTTTTGAGGTAGCGAATAATGGAGGATGATTCAAACTCAACATATATTCCTAACCTCCTTTGCAAACCCATTTTGGTGCGGGATGGCGGTGCTACGGGCACATATACTGCGCATCCAAAGCTTCTTTAATGGGATATATTGGGTTCATGACCCAAAACCAATTGCAATAGGGAATATTTGTGATACTTCGTCAGTCAGAGACGAACTAGCATTGCTGCATGCAAAATGGCGTGACCCTAAGCCGAAGCGGGCAGCCGACAAAGTAGCATTGTTGCATGCAAAATGGCGTGAACCCAAACCGAAATGGGCAGCCTCGTTTTCATGAAGAATTCAAGATTATTCTCATCTATTTTCCATTAACTTCGCAAACGCAAGGTTGCGTGATGACAACAAGTACACATTAGACCATCTACAGGATGCGTCTATCAAGACCATGAAATACCTAAACGACCCACTAGGTGGGTGAATAGGTCCACAAATGTCCCCTTGTATACGTTCCAGAAACGGGGGTGACTCGGTCCCAACCTTTGTGGGGGATGGTTTGATAATCAGCTTGCCTTGATAACACGAAGTGCAAGGATATTCATTACTTGAAAGGATTTTGAAATTCTTTAACGGATGCCCATATGAGCTTTCTATAATCCGTCTCATCATGGTTGATCCTGGGTGACCCAGTCGATCATGCCAAAGTACAAATGTATTGGACTCAGTATTCTTTAGATTTACTGTTGAATGTGCCTCAATTGCACTAATTCTTGTCCAATACAGGCCACAAGATAAAGACGGGAATTTCTCAATAACCCTCTTTTGGCCGGAGACATTCTTTAAAGTGAGGACGAGATATTCAAGATTATCTTCATCCATTGTCTCAATATTGTAGCCATTCCGGCGTACATCTTTAAAACTCAACAAGTTTCTTCTTAGACTTGGAGGAGAATATTGCATTCTCTAAGATAAACGTCATGTCTTTGGGCAGAGTTACATTTGCTCTTCCGGAGCCTTTCAATCAATTTACTTCCCATGGTATGACATACAAAAGGAATACATGAACATAAGAATAAACAAGTTCAATTCTTTTGTGTCACATAATATTTTCAAGATCTGCTACTAACAGTTGACTAACAAAATCAGATATGTTGTCCATAATCAATTACTTTGCAGTTTGAAAATTTCAGCGTTTTTCATAAGACAATCGATTATTAAACACACACAATCGATTGTTGGAACATAGACAATCGATTGTTAAACACACACAATCGATTATTTGTTATTTTTGAAAAACTTCAGAGCACTGTCTTAAGACAATCAATTGTTATGCATAGACAATCGATTGTTGGCTATTTTTGAAAAATTCCGGACCTCACTGTTTCAAGACAATCGATTGTTATGCATAGACAATCGATTGTGGATGATTTTTGAAAAATTCCAGACCTTACTGTTTCAAGACAATCGATTGTTAGACAAAGACAATCGATTGTTGATCAATTGTTTTTCAACTTTAATGCGAAAATAGTTGATAATCGACTAGTTTTTCAGGCTAGTCGATTACCCCCACTGGAAAATAAAAGTTTTATTGATATTTGAACATATTGAAGATATTCTAAAGAACTACTGCTAACATTGCCTTATGAACTAACTAATACGAGCTAATGCTAATGACTATTAGTTTATTCACTAACTAATACAAATAAGTAGAACAAAATCAAATAACTCCATCTTCTTTCATCACGGATCCATCGCCGATTAGGTGGTCTATTTTTCCATCGGGTTGCTCAAAGAAGTCTGCCACATCCAGGTGGGTGATATCCTCATTGTCGTCATAGACAAAATTTGTTTCAGGGCCTTTTCTCTTTCGAGATGCTTGATAAAGGTCAACCAAGTGTCTTGGTATACGGCAAGTCCTAGACCAGTGCTCATTTCCACCGCAACGATAACATATAGTTTCTGAACTATTTACCTTAGGATCTTCTGGACCCCGTTTCTGCTTTCGGTGGTTATCTCTCTTTGGGGGGTGACGGACTTCTTTGGAATTTCTTCCTTGTCCACGTCCTTGGCTTTGACCCCGTTTATGACCGTGATCATGGTCCCTTTTATGTTTGGCATAATGCGAGTGCACCATATCTGCTTCAGGCAGTGGTGTAGACCCAGTTGGTCTATTTTCGTGATTTCTCATGAGCAGATCATTATTTCGCTCAGCCACTAGTAAGAGAGAAATCAGTTCAGAGTACTTCGTAAAGCCTTTCTCTCGGTACTGTTGCTGCAGTACCATATTGGAGGCATGAAACGTTGTAAACGTTTTCTCAAGCATATCGTAATCGGAGATGTTATCTCCACATAGCTTCAGTTTAGAAGTAATTCTGAACATAGCAGAATTATATTCAGAAACGGACTTAAAGTCCTGTAGCCTCAGATGGGCCCAATCATATCGTGCTTGTGGCAGAGTGACCAACTTCAGGTTGTCATATCTCTCCTTTAAGCTGTTCCACAAAACGAGTGGATCCTTGACGGTGAGATATTCAATCTTCAAACCTTCGTCAAGGTGGTGGCGCAAGAAAATCAAGGCCTTCGCACAATCTTGGGTTGATGCTTTTTCTTTATCTTTGATGGTGTCTCCGAGACCCATAGCATCTAAGTGGATTTCAGCATCCAACACCCATGTCATATAGTTCTTGCCCGAAATTTCAAGGGCAACAAACTTTCTTTTCATAATGTCAGACATACTCGAAAATTAAATTAGGAAGAGGGAAAATACCTTGGATTTTCGAGAATGGTACTTGAGACGGTAGAGTCTCGTGCTGATAACGTGTTATAAACTAAAGCAAAAGACAAGAACAATAGAACAAGAACAATAGCAATAGAGAGAAGAGTAGAGAGAGTTCTTCTTATTGAGTTGAGAGGGGTCTCAAGGGATGATTTACAATGGTTGGGGGCACCTCTATTTATAGGGAGGAGGAAGATCTTGCTACCAATAATAGGACTCTAAAATCTCTCTAATTAAATACATTAAAGACATTCACCTTAAATAGAAGTGTAAGAATCTTCTATTTATAACAACAATATAATTTTTCTTATCTAAATTTTGACAGACCAATTAAGCATCACTCTTTTTCTAAAATATCTCTTTTTTCCATGTTCTCTTACCTCCTTTTCGGTCTAAAAAGATGCTCATTTTATTAAATTTTCTAAATAAAGAATAGGAAAAGGATGGTTCTTTGAATATTTTCTTGGCATATTCTTTCTTCCTTTTCTTTCCAAAGATTTATTAATTTTTCTTTTTTAACCATTCATATCCAAATCCCCTGGCTCGAAGCCCTGGCTAATTCGAATTGTATTAAGTAAGTCCATTCAGTAGGTAAAGTATTCTCTATAAAAAAGTATTCCCAAGCATTTTTTTTTTTATTGAATTAGTCTACAATCAATAATTTCATGTGCCTCTTCAAATATTCCAACCTTTTCTATAGAAATGAAGCGATTGGCTAATGCAAGTGTGATTAATTAATGTACTGACATATGAAAGGAATAATATTTATTCATTTATTGAATTATGGGTATTTGTAACGAAGAAATATTTATTTTCTTTTCAAAAAAGATGTTGAAAATGTTGTAATGAAGGATAAAATATGGACATTGTAACCGTAGGAATATAAATATTTTTTATACAAATATATTGAAAGTGTTGTATTGAAGGACAAAATATCGGTATTTTAGTAATTCAAATTTAGAAATAGAGGCTTTCTACTGTTAGTATCCATCTAAACATTCTAGAAAAATATAAAATCCTAAAAATAGAGGAAAAAAGAAGCACAATAAACCCATAAACACGTTTGAAGACTCCAATTTTATTTTGGATTTTAATTAGATACTCTAAAAATACTTTGTATCTCTTAGAGAATGTTGTTGATCGTTCGATTCTTACTTTTGTTTAATTTAATTTTGTTCCTTGCATACACACTAGTCGCCACTTGCAAATGTACATGGATAATAATTTGACGCAACATATTGATAAGTTATGAAAGCTAATTAAGAATATTAAAGAGGAGAAAGAGTGGGCTAATTAAGAGATAGTATTAAATAAGTAATTGTTGATATATTAATTAGGCAACAAAAAAAGAAAAGAAAGTAATTAGGCAACGAAAAAGAAGAAAAGAAAGTAACTAGTGATGAGTTCTTTATAATAATATTGCATATACAATAACAAATAAATAAATAAACTTAATAAATAAATCATTAAGTAGATGGTAATTTGGTCATTCAACTTTTGAAGGATATTTTAGTAAAATAACTTAATTTAAAAGTTTTCACACTTATAATATAGTATAATCATTGAAGAATGATTACTAATTGATTAAAATCTGACTGTTACAGTCGATCTGACTGACATCCCGCCCAAGCGGCGAGGCATCGAAAAATGACATGTTTTATTCCAAATATCGTACTCACGATACCCATCAAGTCAGAAAAGACGACGTCTAGGGGACGACAAATGCGGATATAGTATGAAAGAGCATCAACCAAGTATATAGCAGAGATTTCACAACTATATAAGGGAGAGTGCGGCTGGTAAAAGGCTCTCTCTTTTTTTTTTTCTCCCTTCCTCAGTAATATTCATAGTTATAAGGAAGATTGCGGCTGGTAAAAGGCTCTCTCTTTTTTTTCTTCATTCCTCAGTAATAATCATAGTTAAAAAAAAAAGAATAAAGCAATCTCCAATAAAAATATGTGATAGGAGCTCCTCCATTGATTTAGGGGAGCTACAATGAAAAGTATCAATAAAAGTGGTTGCATCTACCTTATCTTATGCATTCTTTTTCCAACTAGTTTACAGATATGGAATTTACTATGTTAGACTAAGATTCACCCCGTCATTCTCTTTAATTGATTTATTCAAAAAGGTTCCAATATCTTTTGAGTCAAATAATTTGGCGTCGTCCGTGTAAATTTCTTAATGAAATTTCATAGTCTCTTCCAGATAAAAAATCGAAAATACGATTACCGCCGAAAAGAGCGCTAAGGCAAAGCCCAACCCACGCAGGGCAAAAGCACAACACTGAAGGAGAAAGATAGTTGAATAGAGTCACTGAATTTAGAAACCATCTCCCCATCAACCATTAAAATGCCAGGCAATACGAGCAACGTTGTAAATTCACCCTCTTTCACCGACTCATCGGATCAGGGTAAGGAAAATATCATTTTGACTCACTTCCCGCTCTTTGCTCAAATAGGAACACAAGCGATGCGCATGCAAGCGAGCATATAAACACCTCAACTATGAGAATGGGAAATCACTACAAAACAATCGAAATATAGCCCACCAATAACGTCTCCAGATCGGAAAGCGAAAAGATTAGACAAGTAAACTCCAATGTATGCATGAAATGAATGTGAGCAAGATAACATTGTTTCATACTCTCCGACTTTACACTTTCCAATGTGAGCAGAATAAACCAATCTGGGACTCCCCTAGAGGATACCTAGTTCTCCAAAAGCTGGAACTGACGACGGGTTAATATTTCTACAAGTTTAGAATAACGCCCTAAAGTTCAAGGGCCTTCGCCAAGAGAAGAGTTTGACCTCAATAGAATGACGACAGTTTAATATTTCGACAAGTTCGAAATAACGCCCTAAAGGACAAGGGCCTTCGCCAAAGAAAAGAATTCGACCTCGATCGAACATAGACGGGCTTATATATGACGACCCGGCCGGTCCTTTTTGGAATTTACGGCCCAATCCCCCATTAAATATTTCCCCTAAGTTTATTTCTGCTATTCTAGTTTGCCGGAACGTTCGGTGTTGGTTTTGGAGAGTTTTGAGACACTTAGTCCCTAAATGAGAGCTTAAGTGTTGGAAAGTGGTCTGTAGCCGGAACAGTGTGAAGACAACCTCGAAATGAAAATATGATGGTTCTGCTAGCTTCGTTAGATGGTTTCGGTGTTGGGAGTGTATTCAAAATGTATTTTTTGAAGTTCGTAGCTCATTTAGGCTTGAAATGCGAAGTTTGAATTTTTGAAGTTTCCGGTTCGATAGAGAGCTTTTGATCCGGGAGTCGGAATAGAAATTCTAAAGTTGCAGTAGCTCCATCATGTCATTTAGGATGTGTGTGTAAAATTTCAGGTCATTTGGACGTGGTTTGGTTAGGTTTTTTATCGAAAGCGTGTTTTTATGAAATTTGAAGTTCTTAGGCTCAAATCATTGATTAATTCGAGTTTCCAGCGTTGTCTTATGCGGATTAAGAAAATTGTTGCAAGTTTGAATGATGTTATGGGATATGTCTGTAGGTTTGGTTGAGGTCCCGCGGGCCTCAGGTGTGTTCCAGATGGGCTACGGGTCATTTTTCCCTATGTTTGAACTGTTGTTCTGCTATCTAGTATTTTCTTCTATGCGATCGCATTGATTTGCCCGCGATTGCATAGCACAAATTTGGGCATCAATATTTTCCTTCTATGTAATTGCATTGCTTGTCCCGCGATCACATAGCACAAATTTTGGGTAGCAGTATTTCCTTCAATGCGATAGTATTGATTTGCCCACGATCGCATAGCACAAATTTGGACGCAATATAGTACAAAATCACAGTGATTTGCCCGCGATCTCATAGAACAAATTTGGTAGGAATATTTTCCTTCTATACGATCACATTGTTTGGCCTGCGATCGCATAGCACAAATCACTAGGCAACCAGAATTTAAATCCCAAATTCGAGGGTTTCACCATTTTATCACATTTCGATGTCTAGAACTCGGTTCTTGGAAATTTTTGAAGGGATTTTCACCTGGGCGACTTGGGTAAGTATTTCCCGATTTAGACCAATATCCATGAATCACCTCTTAATTTCGTCCTTTAATTTCAGTTTTTTAATCAAAATGGGATAGAACTTCATAGACCGAATTATTGAGTTTTGAGGGGGTGTTTGACCTCTGATTCTGGAGATTTGTATATGGATAGACTCCTGAGAGTGCGAGGGTTCTGAAAATGTAAAATTTATCCAATTCTGAGCCGTTATCCTGAGGGGCATTTTGGTCATTTTAATTAATTTTACGTTTTATCTTTGAAATAAATAGTAGAATCAATTGCTTGAGATTTATTTATAATATGTAATTTAATTCAATAGATTTTGGTCATTTGGAATCGGATACTCGTGGCGAAAGTGTGATTTCGAGTTGATTTTGGAGCCTATTTGAGGTAAGTGGCTTGTCTAACCTTGTATGGGGAACCTTTCCCCTTAGGATATGTTATTTGGTAATTGAGTGCCCTGTACGTGAGGCGACGAGTGTGTACTTCAGCTAATCATTGAAAATTCGATTTTGCTTAAGATATTGAGATTGAGTTTCTTTCGTATTTGCTTTATTTTACTTGAAATTATGTTTGATTAGAAATGCATGTTTAGTTGATTTAACTCGCCTACTTGTTTAAGTTGCCTTGACTATATTACATGAAGCCTGTTAGGCTAGGACTACCTATTGCTTGTCTTTTGTACGTCTTTCTGAATATCTTCTGGTTGCGGTTGCGGATTTACATTGGGACTACGGATGTGGGATTACGGTAGCTCTTCCCTCCTTGTTTGTTTACTTTGGGACTACGGGTTAGATTCCCGATATACCCCCCCCCCCCCCTCGCACTTTTCTTTGGGACTACGGGTTATATTCACAGTAGATTCCCCCCTGCACTTTACTATGGAACTATGGGTTAGATTCCCCGGTAGATCCCCCTTCACATTGATAGTTGGACTACGGGACAGTATACCAGGATATCCTTTGGTTATACTCGCATGATGGACTACAGGACGGTATCCGACAGCTCCTCAAAAAAGTTGATGGAATGGACTACAGGACGGTATCCTGGGAGATCCTTATTTGGTATTTCGTTATTGAGCTGCACATTTCTGTGTTTACTCTGTTCATCGCCTATCTGTTGCTATCCCGTAGATTCTGTCTTATTTCATGGTTAGTTCACATTTTCCATCTTATTTCATGTTGTACATTCTTATTATATTGTTTAACCTCAGTAGGGCCCTGACCTTCCTCGTCACGACCGAGGTTAGGCTTGTCACTTATTGAGTATCGTTGGGGTGTACTCATGCACCTCCTGCGCATGTTTTTCATGTGCAGATCCAGGTACCTCACTATCCTTTAGGCATGGAGAGCTATAGAGACTTTGAGGTATATCCGTCGCGTCTGCAGACCAAAGAGTCTCCTTCTTTACTCTATCTGTAGTATTAGTCTTCTATCGTACTCTTGTTGTAGACATTTCTGGAGATTAGAGCATTTTACAGTACTTCTTTTAGCTTCTGTCTCCCTGAGTTTCCGAGTTTCGGGATGATTTGTAGACTTCTGCATTTTGAGTTGTATATGCCGAGCAGCCTTTATATACAGTTTCTTTTAGTTTTTCAGTTTTTAATAAATTATTCCGCAAGCTATGTTATTTTTCGCACTGTTAGGCTTACCTAGTTATAGGAACTAGGTGCTATCACGACATGTTCACGGAGGGAGAACTGGGGTCATGACAAGTTGGTATCATAGGTCTAGGTTCATTGGAGTCTCGGGATAGAGGCTAGTTTATTAGAGTCTTGCTGATCGGTACGGAGACGTCTGTACTTATCTACGATAGGCTATGTAACTGTTAGGAAAATATTCACTTCATTTGATTTCCTTGTCATGCGATATTTTTACACCACAAAATTCTAAACTTTTGTCTTCTATTCTCTCACAGATGGTGAGGACATGCACTACTCGGGATGATCAGGCACTCACGCCCCCTACTGCAGCCGTCAGAGGCCGGAGCCGGGTTAGAGGTCGAGGACGCACATGCGGTGCAGCCAGAGCACCTACGGGAGCTGCCGCTGAGGCACCAACAGCAGATCCAACCGGAGTCCAGGCACCTGGCACGCCCACTACTGCCACTACTACTCCAGCTCTCTAGGAAACTTTGGCTCAGTTCATGAGTATGTACACCACCTTGGCTCGGGCAGGGTTACTTCCCCTTATTGTAGCCACATCCCAGGCCTGGAGAGGAGCACAGACTCTCGCGTACGCACTCCTGAGAAGCGACTGCAAGTTGAGCAGGCTCCCGATATTATTCGCGCACCGCCTGCAGCACCAGTTCAACCCGAGGATGGGTCAGTTGCTTCAGAGGACGAGCAGTAGAGACTTGAGAGGCTCAAGAAGTATGATCCCCCAGTGTTCAGTGGATTAATATCGGATGATGCCTTGGGATTTCTAGAGGAGTGCCACCATATTCTTCGCACCATAGGCATAGTAGAGTCCGACGGGATTTCCATTACTGCTTTTCAGCTTCGGGGAGCTGCGTAGGATTTGTGGCGCACTTATGAGATAGATAGTCCAGTCGATGCTGCTTCGCTGACTTGGACCCAGTTCTCGGATATGTTTATGAGAGAGTTTGTTCCCCAAAGTCTAAGGGTCGCATGACGCGTAGATTTTGAGCATTTTGCCAGGGTTCCATGACCATTTTGGAGTATGCTATCCATTATACGAGACTGGCCAGGCATGCATCGACCTTGGTTGCTACAGTCCGCGAGAGAGTTCACAGGTTCATCGAGGGTCTTATCCCACTCATCATATCTAGCATGGCTCGAGGGTTGGATATGGACATTCCTAAAGGCCAAGGGCCTTCACCAAAGAGAAATGTTCGACCTCAATCGAACGACATTGAGTTAATAGTTTGATGAAAGTTTGAAATAACGCCCTAAAGGCCAAGGGATTTCGCCGAAGAAAAGAGTCCGACCTCGATCAAACATAGACGGGCTTATATTTTTATGGAAGTTCGAAATAACACCCCAAAGGCCATTGGCTTTCGTCAAAGAGAAGAGTACGACCTCAATTGAAAGACGACTGGTTAATATTTCGACAAGTCTAAAATAATGCCCTAAAGGCCAAGGTTCTTCGCCAAAGAGTAGAGTTCGACCTGAATCGAACAACGACGAGTTAATATATCGATAAGTTCGAAATAACGCCTTAAAGGCCAAGGGCCTTCGCCAAAGAAAAGAGTTTGACCTTGATCGAACATAGATGGGCTTATATTTCGATGAAAGTTCAAAATAACACCCTAAATGCCAAAGGCCTTCTCCAAATAAAAGAGTCTGACCTCGATCGAACATAGACGGGCTTATATTTCGATGAAAGGTCGAAATAACATCCCAAAATCCAAGGGCCTTCGCCAAAGAAAAGAGTTCGACCTCAATCGAACGATGACGGTTTAATATTTTGACAAGTTTGAAACAACGCCCTAAAGGCCAAGGTCCTTCGCCAAAGAGAAGAGTTTGACCTCAATCAAAGGACAAACGGGTTAATTTTTCAACAAGTTTGAAATAATTCCCTAAAGGGTAGGGGCCTTCGTCAAAGAGAAGAGTTCGACACAATCCAATTACGATAGGTTAATATTTTTACAAGTTCGAAATAGCGCCCTAAAGGCCAAAGGCCTTCACCAAAGAAAAGAGTTTGACCACTATTGAACAAAGACAGGCTTATATGACAAAAATTTGAAATAATGCCCTAGTGGCCAAGGGCCTTCGCCAAAGAAAAGAGTTTGACCTCGATCGAACAAAGACATGCTTATATTTTGACGAAAGTTTGAAATAATGCCCTAAAGGCCAAGGGCCTTCGCCAAAGAGAAGAGTTCGATCTCAATCACATGATGACGGGTTAATATTTTGACAAGTTCGAAATAAAGCCCTAAAGATCAAGGGCCTTTACCCAAGAAAAGAGTTCGACCTCGACCGAACATAGACGAGCTTATATTTCGACGAAAGTTCGAAATAACACCCTAAAAGCTAAGGGCCTTAACCAAGTAAAAGAGTTTGACCCTGATCGAACATAGATGGGCTTATTTTTCGATGAGAGTTTGAAATAACGCCCTAAAGGCTAAAGGCCTATTCCAAAGAAAAGAGTTCAACCTCGATCGAATATAGACGAGTTTATATTTCGATGAAAATTTGAAATAACGCCCAAAGGCCAAGGGCCTTCGCCAAAGAAAAGAGTTCGGACTCAATCAAATGACGACGGGTTAATATTTTGACAAGCTCGAAATAATGCCCTAAAGGACAAGGTCCTTTGCCAAAGAAAATAGTTTGACCTCGATTGAACATAGACATGCTTATATTTCGACAAAAGTTTGAAATAGCCAAGGGCCTTCGCTAAAGAAAAGAGTTCAACCTCGATCAAACATAGACTGGCTTATATTTCGACGAAACTTCGAAATAACGCCCTAAAGGCCAAGGGCCTTCGCCAAACAAAAGGGTTCAACCTCGATCAAACATAGACGGGCTTATATCTATGAAAGTTTGAAATAATGCCCTAAAGTCCAAGGGCCTTCTATAAAGAAAAGAATTCGGCCTCGATCTAACATAGACCGGCTAATATTTCAACGTTAGTTCGAAATAACGCCCTAAAGTCCAAGGGCCTTCACCAAATAAAAAGAGTTCGACTTCGATCGATCATAGACGGGATTGTATTTCAATGAAAGTTCGAAATAACACCCGTAAGGCCAAGGGCCTTTGTAAAAAAGAAAGAGTTTGACCTCGATCGAACATCGAGAGACTAATATCTCGACAAAAATTCAAAATGATTCCCTTAAGGCCAAGGAAAGAAAGATTGGGACTCAGGACAGAATAATATTTTCATATGAACCCGGAAGTAATATCCCTACAGCTAAAAGTCATTATTGGAAAAATTGTTCGATACCACTTGGATTATGATGGGACAGCACCTCGGCACGAGTTCGAAAACATAGACGCAACTGCCAAAGCCGTCGCCAAGATCCCATTCAACCCACGTGACACTAAATTCCCGAAGAATAAGGAACTCGTTACACGAAATATACTTCACACCATAGTTATAAAGAGCAAGAAAAAAAATAATACATAGGGATGCATCAATGAAACATTCCTCTTTATACAAAGTCGCTGAGCAAATGGTCGCAGATTACATAGGTCCCGAGCCAACAGTAAAAAAGAAAGAAAAGGAGGAAGAAACAATGACAACTAACAACAAATAAAAAAACAGAAAACATTCAAAGACAACATTCTTTGACTCGACGTCAGCACCACCACCATCTCAAAGAAGTCCTCCCTCATCATCTGCAACCTCATTGGCCTCCGGTGCCGCAGAGGCATAACCATAGTTGACATGAGCCTCTCGCGCCTTGCCCACGCTCCTTCATATGCGGCCTCGGTAATATTGCGTGCCACCTACAAGCTCTTGTATATATCCCGCTGGGCTTCAACATGAACCCAAAGCTCGTGTAAGCGGTATGGAGCAACGGTGGAGGAAGACTCAATTTGAGCCAACATATGCTCCTTTTCGACCTCCAGAACAATGACCCGATCTATTAATTAGGTCGATGCTTCCCGGTCGATCTCACCAATGCGTTCCTCAAGCCTCACCTCCATTAGCATAGTTGTTGCTCTCCCCGACTCCTACTTGGACTGGAAGATGCGGATAATATTCTCCAGGGATGCCGCCTTTGTCGAAGTCGAAGACCAGGCACTCTCGATGCTCTCCAACATAGAAACCTTCCTCTCCAACTCAACCAATTTTCCTATCCATTTGGCGGTCATCGCCTCGACCCCGATAAGGTTTGGTCCATCTCAGAATGCATTGACCTTAGTTTCCCTGAAGGTAGTCACACTTTGTGGCCTCTTCCTTGTCTAACTCAAGCTCTTCGTCCTTCACACGAATTTGCTTCTCGAGCATGCTATTTCTGCGAATGGCCTCCATCAATTGATGGTCCCTCTTCTCCAATTCCTCGCCAAGGGATCGAGCATCGGGATTCTCCCTCAGCCGCTTGTGCATCTCACGAAACTTATTGCGATAACACCGATATTTCTCCAACGCCTTCAAGAAAATCTTAGTCTGAATGTCAGCCCTACGAGCGCTCTCAATCTCCAACATGTACATCTGAAAAATGAAAAGATGGGTTAGGATCGCATCATCTAGAAAAATAAAAGAAACGTGAAAGAATGCGAAATGTACCCCAGGCCCATATCGGCCACTTCATGCACCAAGTTAATATCAGCAAAGTTTTGAAGAGCCTCGTTCTCAGCAGCGGAAAACAAAATCGAACTGCGGCATCAGGTCTGGGTATCCCCCAGGAGATTAACATCCGATGAAATCACAAGAATGCGAGACGTGCCTCCCGCATGAACCACCGAGTGGGTAAGACCCTCTTCAAACATCTTAGCCTTATCAGGATCGAAGTATGACTCGGATTCATAGTCATCGACCACAATTCCCTTTCCCTTCTCAGAAGCGAGGAGGAAGCACGACCAGGTATAGAGGACGAAGGCTCGTCGAAACAACACGGCGGCCTCAGAAGTCTTGCAACCCATCATGGCAGGCTGCTAATCAACTATTATGGTAGGAATCTCCATCAACGTGGCATATACAGCAGCTGGCTCCGTCTCTACAGGCAAAGTAGTATCAACCCCCGCCCTAGATCCCATCAAGGGAGAATCTTCTTCCAGGTGTATTACAGTCAGAGGTGTTGTCCCAAACTCCACTCGCCGCCTCTTGGACGAACCCTCTCCTTCCTCTGCATGGGGAGATTCACCCATCAGATGAGTGGCACGGGTCAGAGCCTTAGTCTGAGGAGTGGCCTCCGTAGGTATAACCGAAGCCGTAGACTCAACATAAGCAACCCTCGACGAAGATCGAGCAGCAGACACTGCAGTAGGGCGAGCATATGATGTAGGATGATGAAAAGCTAATGGAAGAGTCGTCGCTCTCCGCACTCTCCTTGACATCTACAAACAACACATAAGAAACCAAGTAAAAAAAGGAAAAAAAAAGCAAACAGAAATGACATCTCACCTGTAAGGGGACTGCGTCCATATTTTTTATAAAAAGCTGACCATGTGCGGACCCCCTCCGTATGGGGAATGATAGCACTCATCACTCGCGGATACCTTCCTCAGATGGAGAGGGAAGTTTCACAATTGCGGAAACATAATTGGGTTTAGTACTACAAATATAAACGATCGGGCATCTCTCCGACTAAAAACATAAAAACTTACGCGCAAAGTTCCACTTCTTTGGAAACCCCATAGGATCCCCCACAAGGTGCTCGGTCCGTGTATAGAAGTAATTCTTATAGAAGCGACCATTAGCCCTATCATCCATCTTCATCACCAGACTCTTCGACCCCCGATGGCGCATGTGAATCATCGTGCCGCGAATAAGCTGAGGGGCAAAGATATTAAGCATGTGCTTCAAAGTGATTTCATGACCGGCGAGCTCTGAAAACTTGATCAACATAAGGAACAGTTTAGACATGTATGGCGAAAGTTGAGTAGGGCATACCATATATAAGCGATAGAAATCTACCACAAGGAGAGGGAGAGAAAGCGTGTACCCAATAAGAAAGGGTTAGGCGTAGAGCACGCAGTAGCCGAGGCGGTCAAAATGGACTATGTCGTCCCCTACCACCGACCATAGTTCAACGTAATGGGAAATTCCCCACCTAGCTTTCAATTCTGCGATTTCCTCCCCTTTTATAACCGAGGGGACATGTTCCGGTTCCTCCCCCACGGGACTGCAGAAGCCGGTCCATGCTTTTCCAGGACGAGGCAAGATCTCAGCGATCGACGGGACCTCCTCATCCTTTACCACGTCTACTCCTCCGGTGGCCAGAACATCATTCTCCAATGCCAGAATTGACATGGAGGTCAGCACGAGAAGAATCACCAGCCATTGTATCAATTTGGTAAAGCATAAAGATAAAAAAGAAGGATGAAGGTTTTCAGTTAACTGGGGACAAGTAAAAATCTGAAGTATCAGGAAGGAAGTATATTTGCAAAATTCTTTCAAGCAAAGTATAAGGAAGTGTGCCCATCTAATGATGTGATCCTTCTATTAATAAGAGACATAAATCTCCCAAGTACGAAACCCAAGAGTCGCCAATCGAATTTGATAAGGCACGAAACGTTTCAATTCCCTGGGAACGTGTGTCATAATGGCGGCAACCACGAACAACGTTTCAATCCAAATAACGATATGGTTCTGAAACAGTCGGAACGGTCCAGGGGTATCGAAAGAGTTTTGTTACCTCGCTCGAGTCTAAGGATCATACCCAAGGGGTTGATAGTTAGATTTCTCTCAGATAAGTGGTAATCATAATTTGTCTGCCGGGCCCCACAGGAGACGACCCACTACAAGAAAGAAGGCATTTAGCAACAATAATTTTTGTTGCCAAATATTCAATGTCATTGCCAAAAGTATTTTTGGCAACGACAAAATAGTCATTGCACTCCGTTGCAGTAAACACCGATGGGAAAAGTATATGCAACAATAAAGAATGTTATTGCCAAAAGGTAACCCAGCGCAACAATATATATCGTTGCCATAAGTTATTTGTTGTTGATAAAAAGCCAATGAAGTCTTGGATTATAAATATATGTAGCAACAAAATTTATTGTTGCGACAAAATTAGTTTTTTTGCCAATAATATCAATTGTTGCTAAAAAATATTGGTGGTAAATTTAATAATTTGTTATCAAGGCTTTTAATAACAACTATTATTATGGTAGTACTTACTTTTTTGCCAAAAGATTCTCTAGTACTATTTTAGCAATAATTTATGAGTTATTACTAAATACACAATCTCTATATATATGTATATATATATGTTTGATGCATTGCAGATACTCACTTTCAAAAACTTAATAGTTCTATTAATATGTGTTTACTTACAAAACGAACAAAAGCATCATTTATTTAAGGTCCTCAAGTTATATTTTAATAGTAAATTCAAATAATTCTTCTTCCAACTTCTTGTGCATTACATGAACCGGATGCCAGGATTGTTGGTCTATGCATGCTCATCCTAAAGAAGTCTTGAAGAAGTCTTGAAGTAGTAGTAAATTAGAGACAATTATTAGAAAGTCATGGTTTACTTGAATAACTGTATTCCAGCACCCAACAAAATAGCTCCCCGCCAAAGATCATATCTAACTTAATTTCTATTATAGCTGAGAATAGCAAATTCACTTTCATGTTCTACTCTATTG
The DNA here is from genome assembly GCA_034376525.1 of Nicotiana benthamiana. Classification (NCBI taxonomy): domain Eukaryota; kingdom Viridiplantae; phylum Streptophyta; class Magnoliopsida; order Solanales; family Solanaceae; genus Nicotiana; species Nicotiana benthamiana. Next base: position 39,480,193 of record CM067335.1, on the reverse strand, counting down.
CATTTCAAATGCAAACTTATGGCATGCCTATAGTCGAATAAAGTAATTTATATGTGTGAAAATGACTAATGACTAATAGGAAAAGTCATGCTATCTCTTTTATTCTCAAGTAGTTTAATAAAATTGTTCTTAGGATCAAAAGCAAGTAATTGAAACTTTAATGCCTTAAACAAACGAAATACCTCTGAATTTTGCATATGAAATACTAGTACCATCATGCTTCTTTTTAACATTTTCTGATCATTTAATAGACGAGTTTTCATGACTTCTCATTTTTTTCGCTTCTCTCTCAAGTTGATTTTTTATTTCTATTAGTTTGCACTCTATATTCTCTCGTTTATGGCGTTCTACTTCCACTTCCTTTTGTTGTGCTTGCAGTTGCTCTTGAATTACATGCATAGATCTCTTACTAGCTGACTTGACTCCCGATCCTTAACCGCGACAATATCATGACCTTTCTCCAATAAGTTTCACAAAAAAGCAGCATTAACAATAGGGTTCACATCAGATGGAGGGACTAAATGTATTGGTCAAAAACTGACCGTCACGGTCGATCTGACCGACATCCTGCCCAAGCGGCGAGACAACGAAAGAGGACATGTTTCATTGAAAATATTGTACCCACAATACTCATCAATTCAGAAAAGACAACGTTCAAGGGATGACAAAGGCGAACGTAGTATGAAAGAGCATCAAACCAAGTATATAGCAGAGATTTTACAATTATATATGGGGAGCGCGACTAGTAAAAGGCACTCTCTTTTTTTCCCTACCTTCCTCGGTAATCTTCATTGTAGAAGGAAGAATAAAGCAATCTCCAATAAAATATATAATAGGATATCCTCCATTGATTAAGGAGAGCTACAATGAAAAATATCAATAAAAATGGTTGCATCTCATCTTATGTATTCTTTTTCCAACTAGTTTACATATATGAAATTTACTATATTACGCTAAGATTTATCATTTCATTCTCTTTAAGTAATTTATTCAAAAATATTTCAATATCTTTCAAGTCAAACAATTACGTTACCAACTAACTAATGTAACATAAACTCAAAAATATAAGACCAAATTCGGAGATTGAATTATATATTTGGAAAAAATACAACTCTTTTCATATTTTCTTTTCAAAGAACAAAATTATAAATCGATCGAGTCATGTTAGATGAATTTCGTTTGACTAGTTATATATATATATGAACCTATATTAGAGAATCGCAGTGTATCACGCCACTTGGTGGTTGAAGTGGCGTAGCGAGGGGGTTTTTTCACAATAAAATATAGCCAGTTTAAAATTTTAAAGTCAAACGAATTAATTTTTTATTTTAAATTTTTCATATGTTTTTAACCATATTGAATTATTAATGTATGTGACTTATAATATTTTTTTATATAGTTTTTAAATATGCAACTTTATTTCAAAATACTTAAATATTTCATATCCAGATACACGATCAAAAGGAAGCCTGAAGCACAAAATATCATGTATTCACGCAGAATCACTGGAAGGGTCATATTACTAGGGGTATTACGTAGATAATCTATCCTAATGCAAATATTACTTGATGTTTCTACTGCTGGAATATGTGACTTGTAAGTCATACAAAGTATATCCAAATACACTATCAAAGTAAAAAATTTAAATTTTGAAAAGCAAAAAATCACATAAATTGAGATAGAAAAAGTATATTAAGAGGCCATTTGTCCTTGAAATTTTTTTCACATTTTTTCAAATTTTTTTTTACTTTATTTCGAATAGGTGTTTTTTGGCTATAAAATTTTTAATTTTCACTTGACGATAAATTTTAAAAAATTTGAAAAACTCCACAAAATTATTTTTCAAAATTTTTACTTAGATCACTCACAAAAATTTAAAAATAACTTAAAATTATATTCATGTCCAAACATAACTCTAATTTTTAAATACCATTTTTATTTAAAAAAAATATAATTTGTTGTAGCCAGTAGGTAATAAAATAAATTACACACACACACACGCACACACACACACACACACACACACACACACACACACACACACACACACACACACACACACACACAGATATATATATATATATATATATATATATATATATATATATATATATATATATATATATATATATATATATATATATATATATATATATATATGTAGGATTGCGTATAGGTGTTCGTAACACGCAGCAGAAGACAATAACAATCCTAGGTAGATTTACATGTCAAAGATCAAATCTGAGACATACCTGGTGAAGAGAGTCTCGTTTCAAAATTCTTCGATAATGCGAAGCCTCTATGCGTATCCACACCTAGTCCGATCCTTGCTATCAACTCTTTGATCAATGAAACCCGCGAATAAATTGAATGAAATATTGGGTTGAATTTTTCCACAAAAAATCTCAACTCAATGTTAGAAGAACAAGAAACACTTTTTCTTGCAATTGTATTTTCTCTCTTGACTTTGTATTGCACTCTAACTTTCACAAAGTGAGTTTTCTTCTCAAGAATTAATAAAAATGTAAATGTTCTCCATCACCCTTTATATAGCATCACCTACAAACCCTTTTTATATTTGGTTAAGGTAGTTATTTAATTAGGGTAAAAGTTTATTCCAAAAATAAATTTTATGGAAGAAATCGAACCACGTTTCAAAGGGTAATGTGACTGAAGGTATTTTTATGCTAAGTCCAATTGGACTTTCACGCCTCCGTCAGATTGTCCTATAGGGACGTTCCAATTCAATTCGAAATTGGATTGGATTGTGAAAATTAACTACTATTTTATATTGAAAAATATCAATCCCATTCTTAATGGGTTTGAGCTAATCTCACGTTCACTTTTAGAATTTGTTATCCATTCTAATTCTAAATTGAATTTCGAAATAACTTTTTATTAATATATTATATGCACACTTTGTGTAAATAAATATTAATTATATATATCACATATATATATTTCAATTAAGAGATAATTTAATTTTCTATTCCAAATAGAAAAGTTCAATTTATTCACAATATTAATCATATCCTCTGTGCTAGCAAATAATATAATAATATTTCTTTTGGACTAATAACTAAATTTATTTGACTAATTAAATTCCTTAATTTAATTATCAAATAATAAGTTAATTAATCATTTAGTAAAGATCGGAACACTCGTTAGTGTGCAACCCCATAGGTTCAATACTAAACCGGTAGTAAATTGGTCACATCAATATACTAATCAAGGGTGGCGTCTAGCAACACTCCTTAACGACCGGATAGCATGAAGTATACAATTTACTCTCAAGAACCAGTAGAAGAATAATATAATAATTCCATATGTCTTTATAGCTCTGGATTACCCTAGGATATGGTGCAACTGTCAAATCCTAATAGGCGAACAACTATATGTTCATGTCAAATATAATCGACCATTGAATGGCCTAAGAAACTCATTTCTTCTTTCATTCAATTGCCCTGGCCAAGGTCTTAGTTTGGTCGTTTATAATTCATGACAACATGGAGCTTAAACTCATTACCAAGAGTTGACAGATTCCGTCTTGGTCAATCACTAATTCTATAAGTATTCAATCATACCCAATATCCTTTCAACTATCGCCCTAGGGATATAGGTGTCTAGTATTAAAGCACAACAAATAACTTGCCAATTACTATGACGATCTCAGGTCAAAGGAAATTCTTACATCACACTCTTCAAGAGAATATCCTATTGACAGTTTATGGTAATTCTAACAATTAGGAATTATCCAATGAGTCGGTTCAATGATCATATCTCTATATGTATCATCTATCTATGTGATTTAGTTAATGAGATCAACTAATATTTATCCGATAAAGACTATTACATAAACATTGATCTAACCGGATTACTAATGTCCAAATTAATAATCCTATGATCAAGAATAAATTTAGATTAAATTATAAAACACTTTGCTCTCATTATCATGATCTCTATCACGATGACAAATCTCAAATTTTAATTAAGGACCTTATCAAATTAATCAAACAATTAATAATAATGATAAAAGAATATCAAATGCCATATATTTTATATCAAATGACATTCACAAAAATATGTTCAAGTTATCAAATATTATATTGGTTCTAGGGCATATCTACTATATCCCTAACAATCTCCCACTTGCACTAGAGCCAATCGCTCTTGTACTTCATCCCCAATTTCCACTTGTGCTTGTCAAACTCCTTTGCGCCAAGAGCTTCAGTGAATGGGTCTGCAACATTTTCCTTTCCATCAACCTTTTGAATCTCGACGTCTCCACGTTCAATGATCTCTCTTATCAAGTGATACCTTCGCAGAACGTGTTTGGACTTTTGATGTGATATTGTTCTTTTGCTTGAGCAATGGCTCCAGTATTGTCACACAACAGTGGAACTACACCTTCTATTGACGGAACCACACCAAGTTCAGTTAAGAACTTTTTCATCCATACAGCTTCCTTAGCAGCTTCATTAGTTGCTATATATTCTGCCTCAGTCACTGAATCAGCAGCTGTAGCTTGTTTGGAACTTTTCCACCTCACCGCACCACCATTTAAGGTGAATACATAACCAGAAATAGATTTGCTATCATCCCTATCTGAAGAGAAACTTGCATCAGTATAACCTTCAAGTTTCAACTCAGAATCCCCATAGATGAGGAATTGGTCTTTAGTCTTTCTTAAGTACTTAAGAATGGTCTTCACCAACTTCCAATGTTCCTCACCGGGATTTACCTGATATCGGCTAGTCACTCTAAGTGCATAAGCCACATCAGGACGTGTATATGTCATGGTATACATGATAGCTCCCACTGCACTAGCGTATGGGATCCTACTCATGCATTCTCTCTCTTTAGGTGTTTTTAGACAATCCTCCCTACTGAGAGTTATTCCAATGCCTATCGGTAGATAGCCTCTTTTGGAATTATCCATGTTATAACTCTTCAAGATGGTATCAATGTACAAAGACTGGGAAAGTCCAAGCAGCTTCCTAGATCTATCTCTATAGATCTTTATTCCTAATACATAAGTTGTTTCTCCCAAGTCTTTCATGGAGAGCTGTTCAGATAGCCATATCTTGGTATTTTGCAATGCCGGTATGTCATTCCCTATGAGCAATATATCATCAACATACAACACTAAAAATATAATTGTGCTCCCACTAACCTTTTTGTACACACAAGGTTCTTCTTCGCATCTAATAAAATTAAACTTTTCAATTGTTTTGTTAAATCGAATATTCCAACTTCGAGAAGCTTGCTTTAATCCATAAATGGATCGTTGTAGCTTAAAAATTTTATTATGATCAGACGATGATATGAAACCTTCAGGTTGTGTCATGTACACATCCTCTAGCTCACCATTAAGGGAAGCTGTTTTCACATCCATTTTCCATATTTCATAATCATAGTATGCTGCTATAGCAAGTAAAATCCGGATTGATTTGAGCATTGCCACGAGAGAGAAAGTCTCATCATAGTTGACTCCTTATTTCTGACGATATCCCTTGGCAACAAAACGGTCTTTATAGGTCTCCACCTTTCCGTATGCTCCAATCTTTTTCTTAAATACCTATTTACAACCTATAGGTTTTATATCCTTTGAAGGTTCAACTAAAGTCCATACTTTATTTTCCTTCATGGATTCCGTTTCGGATTCTATGGCCTTTTGCCACTTCTCATAATCAGAACTTTGTATAGCCTCTTCATAGGTCTTAGGGTCATATCATTATGATCAACCTCATTTGATACATCATCTTGTGCCAATAAATTTAATCTAGTTGGTACATGACGTTATCGTGTAGACCTTCTAAGAGGTACTTGTACAACCTGTTAACCTTGTGTTGGATTTGGTTGTTGTTCAATTTGGTTCGGAACTGGTCATTAACCTGTTCTTGAACTTCATTTAGTTCTTGAACTTCAAGCGTTGAAGATGGAAACTTCCTTGGCAACTTCAAAACATCCAATAAAGTTTCATCAACTTGGGTCTCATGATCATTATATTGTGTTGGTTCGTTAGTTTCTTGATCTTCATCAAGTTCTATTTCTTCATTATAATTTCCTTCCAAAAGAAATTCCCTTTCCAAAAGGTTGCTCCTCTGGCCACAAACACTTTATGGTCAGAAGGGTGATAGAAGTAATATCCCCTTGTTTCCTTGGGATACCCAATAAGCCTACACTTATCAGATCTTGAGTCAAGTTTATCAGACTGTAGTCTCTTAACATAAGCTGGACAACCCCAAACTTTAATATGTTTAATGTTAGGCTTACATCCTTTCCATATCTCATATGGTGTTGTAGAGACTAACTTAGTGGAAACTTTATTAGGTAAGTATGTTGCTGCTTCCAAAGCATATCCCCATAAATTTATTGGAAGATCAGTAAACCCCATCATAGATCTCACCATATCTAATAAGGTTCTATTTCTCCTTTCAGACACACCATTGTGTTGTTGTGTTCCTGGAGGTGTCCACTGTGAGAGAATCCCATTGTCTTTGAGATATCTGGTAAAATCTTCACTAAGATATTCTCCACCTGTATCAGACCTTAGTACTTTGATACTTTTACCAGTCTGGTTCTCAACTTCACTATGGAACCTTTTGAACATTTCAAAAGATTTAGACTTGTGTTTTATAAGATACACAAATCCATATCTTGACATATCACCAGTGAAGGTGATGAAGTAAGGATATCCACCTCCAGCTTGAATATTCATGGGACTACTAAAATCTGTATGAATGAATGGAGATTTGGTCATTTTTTCCTTTGAGACAAGATTCATAAGTTGGATATGATTCAAAATCATACTTGTCGAAGTACCCTTCCCTGTACAACTTGTTAATTATTTTCTCTCCAATATGACCAAGTCTACAATGCCAAAGGTATGTTTGATTTACATGATCATCTCTTTTCCTCTTAAGACTTGAAACATGCATAATAAAATTAGCATTCACATTAGGTAAGACATAAACATCATGTTGGAGATAGCCATTCACATTTAAATTATCACTATAATAAATAGAGCAAATAACATTGCCTATATTAATGCGAAAACCACGTTTGTCTAACATAGAAGCTGAAATTATGTTCGAAATAAATTTAGGAACGTAATCACAATCATCCAACATAAGTAGTTTTCCCGTAGGCATTATTAAAGAAATTGATCCTACAGCTACGACCACAACTTTTGCACCATTTCCAACTTGTAGATTAATTTCTCATTTCTTCAACTTTCTACTTATCTGGAACCCCTGCAACATATTGCAGATGTTACAACCACTGCCAGTATCTAATACCCACAATGAAGAATTAGTAGTAGTTAAAGAAACCTTGAAAATATTTTTCATTAAAGTCTTACCATGTTTCTTGTCCTGTAAAGTTGCAAGATACTCTTGGCAATTTCTCTTCCAATGTCCTATTTTCTTACAATGGAAACATAGAGCATCCGATTGGTTAGCTTTGCCTTATTTGCCTTTGGGTTTGGTCACACCACCCTTGGGCGCAATAGGCTTTTTCTTGCGTTTACTTTTACCCTTACCCTTCTTCTTAGAAAAGTTTCCGACCAACATGATAGTTCCTTTCTTCTTCTCAGATGCAAGTTGATTATCGTAATCAATCAGCATGTTAAGCATCTCACGAAGATCACAATCCATTTTATTCATATTAAAATTAATAACAAATTGTGAAAAGGATTCTGATAGTGACTGCAAGATCAAATCTTGAGAAAGCTCTTTACCTAGTTTGCACTCCAACTTCTCAGGTTGTTCAATAAGATCAATCATATGATTGACATAGGGTCCAACTGGTGAGTTTCCGGTCAATTTGGATCCAAATAAAGCTTTAGATAGTTGGTATCTAGTTGTCATGCTTTGTGTACCAAACATCTTCTTAAGATGTTCAATGATTGCAGGTGGATCCATATCCTGATGTTTCCTCTGCAGTTCATAATTCATAGAAGCGAGAATGATGCATTTGGTAGTAAGACATTCTTCCATGTATTTTTGATAAATCTTGGTAGCATCATCATCATTCTCATCTGGGACTTCCTTGGTAGGCTTATCGATCACATCAATAAGCTTTTCATGCATGAGAACAATTCTCAAATTTCTTTACCAATCATCAAAGTTTGGTCCTACCATCTCAAGTATTCTACGCAGTGATATAGCAGACATATTGAGAAATCTAAAATATAGAAAGAAAAAGCTGTAATATAAGAACATATTTGCATATATCATAAAGACATGGACTTTTATCTGTTAGAATATACGCTTAACGCTAGAGGGGGGGGTGAATAGCATTATAATAAAAAACAGCGTAAACTTGCGGAATTTAAAAATTGCAGGAATGAAATAAGTGCGATAAGTAAATAATAAAGAACGAACGCACCGATGTATCCTGGTTCACCACAACCCGTGGCTAGTCCAGTCCCCGAGAGACTCTCTCGAGATTTCCACTAACACTGTTAAGCTTACGGGTGCTCAACAAACCGTTACAAACTGAGAACTTGAGTCACACAAGTCTCAACAACCTTTGCTCAAAGTTACAACACTTCAAGACTTCAACCAAAGGAATCACAACGTTCCTTTTTACAATACAAGGGATTAACACTTCCCTTCAAGTGTATAAAAACACTTTGCACTCAAAACAAGACTCTCCTTAAGAGTAGATATGAGTAAAATAAATACGCTCAAGAATGCAACAACTTTCGTCAATAATTTGGCTCTCAAAAACTTATGTAATGAATAGAAAATGATGAATAAGAGAGTATGCAAGCTTTAGCAATAATATGATCAGTTTTTGTGTTTAGAAGACTGATTTGAAGATGTATTTATAGTGTCAAAACCATGCATAACCGTTGCCTAATTGCCAATTAAGAATTGCTGATTTTGTGCTGCGACAATTGATTGTCAAGATGATTCAATCGATTGTTTTCCAATCGTTCCAAAAATAATTCCCAGATTTTACATAGCACAATAGATTATCAAAGACATATAATCGATTACTGGCAACGTTCAAAAAAATCCTTTCCAGATTTTACTTAAAACAATCGATTGTTAGAAATATACAATCGATTACTTGGCAACGTTCAAAGAATCTTTTCCAGATTTTACTTCAAACAATCGATTATTAAAATCCTATAATCGATTATCTGACGGAGTTTGAAAATATTTTGGCAACGGTCAGTTACATAACCGATTATACTATATGGACAATCGATTATTTATCAGTCTTTGAAAAATCAAATAGACACTGCCTCAATACAATCGATTGTCATAGGTTCACAATCGATTATTATGTAGCTTTGAAAAATATGTTTGGACACTGCCTCAACACAATCGATTGTCATAAGTTCACAATCGATTGTCATGCAGATTTGAAAAATCTGATGTACACTGCCTTAACACAATCGATTGTCATAAGGTACACAATCGATTGTCATGCAGCTGACTTAACATAATCGATTATCATAAGTACATAATCGATTATCTTAGTCCAGATTTTAGAGGCATGTTTAAAAATCATTTTGCTAAAATACATATGCATGATTTAAAATCATTTTGCTCTAAATTAAATATGCATGATTTGATAAAAATGATTTTACGAGAGAAGCCAAGTCTTGAGTTAAGTTGTCGGATCAAGATCACAATTAAAGAATGACTCATGTATAACTTTGTTTAGTCTTGATCTTTGTTTGTCTTGTGCTTGAACTTCGTTACATGACATTTGCGCGCTTGTGCTTGGACCTCGTCATATGTCAATTGCGCATCGTTTGTCATTTATCAAAACCTGCAAATATGAACACACGTTTAGTTTAGTGCCTTGAGAACGTGTTTCAACATTATCTAAATGATATTTTCACTAATTATTTTAAACTATTTACCCTCGTTATAGTTTACGAAATCTTTGTTTCTTTTAGTGGAGTAAATGAATCCTTTAACAATATGTATGAGCCCCTTGGATGTCAAGTCATTTCTCATATATATTTTGAAGGTAGGTACTCTTACCAATTGTATCCCCATACAATTTCCTTAAATAGCTCTATGTCAAATAGTCCTCTGGTAGTCAGGTCGATCCTATTGGCATAATTGAGTTCAACCATCATGATAGCAAAGAACTTATTAAATTTAAACTCCCCCGGGTAGTCCAGGTGTCTAGTGTAAAATTGAATAATTCTTTCAATCCATACATCTAATGCAATAAATAATTTTAACATATTCTCGAACTATAAGTCACCTGGTAGTCAGGCCGCTCCTTATAAACAAGAAATAAGTAAAATTATTTACCTTGATGGATAGCTCTATAATAAAATATCTTATATTTATTATTTAAGAACTCAAATTTTAGTAAGAGGGAATTGTTATAAAAATAATTTTTAATAACACGAAGATCGAATCTTTTATAGCATGTGAATTTAGTTCAAGTTGCATACATGCTTAGTCCTAAATTAATTTACATCACATATAATAAATAATTCAAAATTATGTAATGAACAAGCACATGGCATAAAACAAAATTCAACATCCTCTAACATGTTTATCTTATATATCACATAAAAAGAACTCATGCTAGAATAATATTACTAATTAACATCTCATGAACTAATAACAATTAAAATAACAATAGAATCGTGTAACCTATTATAGATTCACATTGTATCTAATACAATATGTTAAAGTCAAGTTATGAACTATCTCAATAGTTATATGAATGCATATTTTATCCACAATAAAATAATATCAACATTCAGACAATTTGACTATTGCACAAGGCACATCTATTATAGTTTGAACTCTTCAAATATAATATTAAAATATTTCGTAAATAAATTTTAGACACAATAAATCCCGGTTCTGATAGCATTGTAGGATTGTGTATAGGTGTTCGTAATACGCAGTGGAAGTCAATAACAATCCTAGGCAGATCTTTTTGTGTTTAAAATTTATTTAAATGTCAAAGATCAAATCTGAGACATACCTGGTGAATAGAGCCTCGTTTCAAAATCCTTCGATAGTACGAAGCCTCTATGTGTATCCACACCGAGACCGATCCTTGCTGTCAACTCTTTGATCAATGAAACCCGCGAACAAATTGAACGAAATATTGGGTTGAATTTTTCCACAAAAAATCTCAACTCAATGTTAGAAGAACAAGAAACACTTTTTCTTGCTATTGTATTTTCTCTCTTGACTTTGTATTGCACTCTCACTTTCACAAAGAGGGTTTTCTTCTCAAGAATTAATAATAATATAAATTTTCTCCATCACCCTTTATATAACATCACCTACAAACCTTTTTTATATTTGGTTAAAGTAATGATTTAATTAGGGTAAAAGTTTATTCCAAAAATAAACTTTATTGAAGAAATCAAACCACGTTTCCAAGGGTAATATGACTGGAGGTATTTTATGCTAAGTCCAATTGGACTTTCACGCCTCCGTCAAATTATCCTTTAGGGACGTTCCAATTCAATTCGAAATTGGATTGGATTGTGAAAATTAACTACTATTTTATATTGAAAATATCAATCCCATTCTTAATGGGTTTGAGCTAATCTCACGTTCACTTTTGGAATTTGTTATCCATTCCAATTCTAAATTGGATTTCCAAATAACTTTTTATTAATATATTATATGCACACTTTGTGCAAATAAATATTAATTATATATATCACATATATATTTCAATTAAGAGATAATTTAATTTTCTATTCCAAATAGAAAAGTTCAATTTATTCACAATATTTATCATATCATCTGTGCTAGCAAAGAATATAATAATATTTCATTTGGACTAATAACTAAATTTATTTGACTAATTAAATTCCTTAATTTAATTACCAATAATAAGTTAACTAATCTGTTAGTAAAGATCGAAACACTCGTTAGTGTGCGACCCCATAGGTTCAATACTAAACCGGTAGTAAATTGGTCACATCAATATACTAATCAAGGGTGGCGTTCTAGCAACACTCCATAACGACTGGATAGCATGAAGTATACAATTTACTCTCAAGAACCAGTAGAAGAATAATATAATAATTTCTTCTGTCTTTATAGCTCTGGATCACCCTAGGATATGGCTCAATTGTCGAATCCTAATAGGCGAACAACTATATGTTCATGTCAAATATAATCGACCATTGAATGACCTAATAAACTCATTTCTTCTTTCATTCAATTGCTCTGGCCAAGGTCTTAGTTTTGTCGTTTATAATTCGACAACATGGAGCTTAAACTCATTGCCAAGAGTTGACAGATTCCGTCTTGATCAATCACTAATTCTACAAGTATTAAATCGTACCCAAAATCCTTTCAACTATCGCCCTAGGGATATAGGTGTCTAGTATTAAAGCACAACAAATAACTTGCCAATTACTATGACGATCTCAGGTCAAAGGAAATTCTTACATCACATTCTACAAAAGAATATCCTATTGACAGTTTATGGTAATTCTAACCATTAGGAATTATCCAATGAGTCGGTTCAATGATCATATCTCTATATGCATCATCTATCTATGTAATTTAGTTAATGAGATCAACTAATATTTATCCGATAAAGACGATCACATAAATATTGATCTAACACGGATTACTAATGTCCAAATTAATAATTGTACGATCAAGAACAAATTTAGATTAAATTGTAAAAGACTTTGCTCTCATTATCATGATCTCTATCACGATGACAAATCTCAAAATTTAATCAAGGACCTTATCAAATTAATCAAACAATTAATAATAATGATAAAAGAATATCAAATGCCATATATTTTATATCAAATGACATTCACAAAAATATGTTCATGTCATCAAATATGATATTGGATCTAGGGCATATCTACTATATCCCTAACAATCTCCCACTTGCACTAGAGCCAATCGCTCTTGTACTTTATCCCCAATTTCCACTTGTGCTTGTCAAACTCCTTTGCGCCAAAAGCTTTAATTGATGGGCCTGCAAAATATTTTTCCTTTCCATCAACCTTTTGAATCTTGACGTCTCCACGTTCAATGATCTCTCTTATCAAGTGATACCTTCGCCATAACGTGTTTGGTGATGTGATCTTGGTTCTTTTGCTTGACAATGACTCCAATATATGTTCAAGTAATTAGATATGATATTGGATCTAAAGCATATCTACTATATTTCTAATAATATATATATATATATATATATAAATATATATATATATATATATATATATTATGTATTACTTCTCCTTAACTTTACAATATATTTAATTTTATATATTTTGATACCCTTTTAACTACGTTACGGTGTCCAAACGCCCACTAAGAACTCGGGAACCAAGAAACAACAAAAGGAGGCGGCTATAAAGTAGAGGCACAACGAACGGTGTCGAGCCGCTGCCAACTTTATTATTGAGTGAATATGATGATTTGAAGATAGAAAAGAAAACCATTGATTGACAAAAGTAGGAGGACACGTTGTGTTTGTGGAAATGCCTGAATAAAGGTTGATGTCAAATGACAAAGTGTCAGGTCTTTGTCTGACACAGCCTGACCTTTCCACTCACCAAGGGGTCACTCACTAGTCAGCAGCCACGCCAACTATTTTCTTGATTGAATTATTGTATATGCATTGTATCACAAAATTTACTACACCATTTAATCATAATTAATTACTCCTAATATAATGTATCACTTTGCTTTAATAATTTAAGATAGTTTAGTACGAATGTAGATAAACTTGCGGTTTTCCACTTCCTTCGGTCCATAATATGCTTGCTTTTGCCAAAAAGAAATTGCCACTCATTTTTTTCACTATAAAAAATCAGAAAACATTAAAAATGAAAATTAACTAATCAACTTAATTCCTACTATTTCAAGATGGTATGTATATCATATGGTTACTTATTTAGAATCACAGTATCCGTCTCTTATAAAAATATAAAATAAGACTGTATACAATAACTAAATGCTTATAGTGAGAGTTTAATATACCGAATTATTTTTTACTCATTCAAAAATAAGATAAAAGTAATTTAATCAAAAATCTCGAATATTATTATATCTTTTTTTTAAATATTGTGATATTATAGTTACGATATTCATGTAGCTATAAGAGTATATTATCAAAGGTAAAATAAGGAACTTGAGGTTTATAAAATTTTAAATATAAAAATGATATATTATTTTGAACACTTCTTTCAAAAAAAGAGTATCATATAAATAAAACTTGTTGAGTTGAGGTCCTTGGTCTCCTTATATGGCTTGGACAATCCTCACCTCATAAGCTAGCTTTTGGGGTTGAGTTATGCCCAATATCCATTATTTTCATGGTATCAGAGCCAGACCCATCCCAATTTTTTTTAATAATATAATTAAAATCTTAAATGACAGGACTAGAAAGAGTAATTAATAGGTCACTAATTGGATCCTAATGACTAGGTTCTTATAATAAGTACATAATTTTTTTCATCATATGATATTTAAGATGATTTTAGTGTTGGCTGACTAATTCGAATTTGCATAGACTATAGTTCATCTAGGAAAAACCCTCTTTATAAAATTTCTTTATTTTTGATGGCTCAAATAATAAATATTTAAATAAAAATAAAGGTTAGTAAAAACATAAAATAATTATATATATATATATATATATATATATACACCTGCTGTCCTCATAATTGCTCATTTTCTTGTCTCTCCCAATCCCAATAAGCCTAACTTCCTTCTCTCTCTCTCTCTCTCTCTCTCTTAATCTCGCTATACATTTATACTTTCTCGGGTTTTAACACAATCCCCACCTGTAAAATTTCTCAAAAAAATTCTACTTACAAAAAAAAAAAAAGACCATCTGAAAAAGGTACTTTTCTTGAATCTATAATCTTATTTTCAAGCTTTTGTTCTGTTGATTTGTATTCTCTTAATTGATTGGTTTGCTTATTCAACAACTGTTTTATTTGAGCATGCCAGTTAGTCTACTTAGCTTCAATTTCAAGGGTTTTTTTAGTTCAAGAACAAATAAGGTGGGAATTTGGCTGAAATATGTAACTTTGATAATTGAGAATACAGTTAGAAGCTAGTGTGTTTAGCAAATTTAAATAATTTGTTGTTTTTAATTTGATTTGGACAGTTTGTAGAAGTTGGGTTTTCCAATACTTATCCTCATATTGCTAAATTCTTAATTTACAAGATTTGTTCTTTTTTGGAATATTTGTCCCAGAATTTGAATTTTATTTTGTTGTTTCTCTTGATTGGTTTACTTATTCAATCAGTAACTTTTAATTGAGCCATACCAGTTAATCTACTTAGCTTCAATTTCAAGTTTATTTTTTGTTCAAGAATGAAAAAAGGTGGGATTTTTAGCTGAAATCTGTAATCTTGAACTTTAAGAATACACTTAGAAGGTGGAGATTGTGATTGAATCTGTAATCTTGAACTCTGATTGGAGCCTAGTTGTTTAAGAATTATTCCTTTTATTTGTTATTTTAACTTGGATTGGAACATTTTCTATAACATGTCAAATCTTTATCCTTTAGCTAGATTTGAACATCTTTAATAAGTTTGTTCTTCTATTTTTGATGCTTATGTTGCAATTTTTTCTTCTGATATATTGTTATAGTTTTCTTTAGTCGGGAGTCTGCTTGAAACAACCTCTCTGCCCTCCCTGGTTAGGGGTCCACTACCCTCCCCAGACACGCTTGTGGGGAATCACTTGGTTTGTTGTTGTCGTCGATATATTGTTATAGTTATACTTAACAAGAAAAAAGATAATTGTTTAGTTGTATCTTGGTTATGTCTGGTTTAGATTATATTGTTTATATTTGCGATATTTATAATATCCTTTTCATTTTTTTCATTTGTCTCCTGTTTGATGCAGTCTTGAAGCGAGATAGCACGAACGGAGCAAAAGAGGAAACTGACTCTTGAGTTCTCTGCTCTGATTTCAAATAGTTTGGCTGAAATTTTGGATTTAAACAAGCAAGTAGGAAAGTGTATGTTAAGCAACATGATTCATTAGTATGGTAGACCATTAATTGAGGTATATCGGAGACCTTCTATTTGAGTAAGTAGACGAATTCATGTTTCTTCTGGGCAAATTAGCAAGCAGAATCTTGCATGATTTTTTTGTGTGTGTGTGTGTGTGGGGCGCGGGGGGGGGGGGGGGGGGGGGGGCAGCATATTCTGTTCCACTTATAAATGATCTTCATTTTTCTGGTTTGTGTCTGCTAAACCTTTACCCGTTCATATTGTCTCGACCTTGTGTATTCTGTACGCTGGGTGTGTGACCTTAGATCTGCTCAGTAATGTAATTCAATGTGTTGTGCAGGATGATTATTTGTCATGATTTGTCGCTGGTGGTTTTGACTTTGCAAAAAGTTTTACTCCATTGGTGCTGCTTACAAGAACTTGGCCTAAAGTTTGATATCTAATAATGGATAGAAAGGATACTTCAGGATTCGTAAGCGGTGGTGGGATGTGCTCTTTTTTGACACATCTAACCCTAGTTTAGCCTCTAACCAATTCATAGCCAGGAAGTTTAGCCTCTAACTAATTCTTAGCCCGGAAGTCAGGCCGACTGTTCTTTTGCAATTGAGGTTTGGTTCAATAGTAGTGTTGCATCCTAGTGATGGATCCCAGATTCCACTATTCGGAGTTTGCAGCAAACCCGTCGTTGCATGCATCCAAGAATCTGGGCAACTCCATCCCAATTGGCGGAGCTGCAGCTAAAGGTGGTGATTGTGCTGATACCACCCTGCGACTTAACTCCGTTGGGTCTTTAATGCCTTCATTCTCTTCCCCAAAGGAAATCAAATGCAATTGGAGCTCGATTCCTGGATCTATTGATCAGAAAATTGATTCATCTTTATGTCTAAGCTTAGGCCATTCATCAACTTCCACGGAAAGTATGTGGAGTTCAGGCTTATGCACCTCAATATCTCCAGTGAAAGAAATTCACGAGTCCTCAATGGACCTGGAAGTGGACTTCGGTCTTTATCTTGCCAATGAGACGACGTCAAGGCCAAAAAGTTCAGCTGTCTCCATTTCAAAAGTACTTGACACAGAGAATGCAATTGATCTGGAACTGAGTCTTTCCAATAGTGCTGCTGAATCTGATGTTACGACTGTGAATCTGACCTCCACTTCACCACAAAGTGTCATGAAGGCGCCGCACGGTTTTGGTGGAGCTTTTCGGACTGATGAAGTATCAACAGGTTCTCATCGGAAAGCTGGTAGGTTTTTTCATCCGTTACATGCACCACAGGACAAAGAGTCTAGTTACTTCTTGAAACAGGCCATCAAAGAAGTAGACCCATCTCCGGTCTCTCCTGATCCCTCCTCAAGTGTAATAACAAATTCAAAAAGTTCAGTCACCTGTACCTCCGGGTCGACAAAGCAACAGCGCAGCAGTGGTATCAAACAGTGTCAGTTCAAGGGATGTGTTAAAGGAGCAAGAGGTGCTTCTGGCCTTTGTATTGCCCATGGTGGAGGCCGTAGGTGTCAAAAACCGGGCTGCCATAAGGGAGCCGAGGGTCGAACCGCATTCTGCAAGGCCCATGGTGGTGGTCGGCGGTGTGAATTCCTAGGGTGTACTAAGAGCGCAGAAGGACGCACCGATTTCTGCATTACACATGGGGGTGGACGCCGTTGCAGTTACGAAGGCTGCACCCGGGCTGCAAGAGGGAAGTCTGGATTATGCATTAGACATGGTGGGGGGAAGAGATGCCAGATGGAGAACTGCACGAGAAGTGCGGAAGGACTCTCTGGCCTCTGCATTTCACATGGAGGTGGCCGGCGGTGTCAGTACCCCCAGTGCACTAAAGGGGCCCAAGGAAGCACCTTGTTTTGTAAGGTCCACGGTGGTGGGAAACGTTGCACGTTTGAAGGGTGCAATAAGGGCGCAGAGGGGAGCACACCTTTCTGTAAGGGTCATGGTGGAGGGAAAAGATGTACGTTCCAAGGAGGCGGGGTTTGCCCAAAGAGTGTGCATGGAGGGACTCTCTTCTGTGTGGCGCATGGTGGAGGTAAGAGATGTGCTTTCCCAGAGTGCTCCAGCAGTGCTAGGGGCCGGACTGATTTCTGCGTGCGCCATGGTGGTGGTAAAAGATGCAAATTCGACGGATGTGGAAAAAGTGCTCAAGGAAGCACCGATTTCTGCAAGGCCCATGGTGGTGGAAAAAGATGTTCTTGGGGTCAACCTGGTCCCGAATTTGGCCGAAACGATAGTCATTGTAACTCATTTGCCAGAGGGACGACATGTGTAGCTCATGGTGCACTGGTGCAAGACAAACGTGTTCATGGTGGTGCCACTCTAGGGGCTGTGGTCTTGGATTCAACACCCCAAAATCTGGGGAAGATGAAGGAGATTGTCAATGTACAAGATATGTATATTGATATTATGAAGATGGGAAATAACATTTTGACATCTACCGGTTGGAAATCTTTTGAGTTGAAGGAAGGGAATACGCCAGTTGATGGAAACTCATCATCAGTTTCCGAGGGAAGAGTGCACGGAGGAAGTTTGATGGCAATGCTGGCCGGTGGCTCAAACTGCAACAGGGGCACAATGACTACATCCACGCCACGGAAATCTTTTGGTAACGCCTAAAAACTACACGTGAGATACACTAGCCGCTTCATCCTTGCATTTTGGTTGTAAGCCTTGAGAATTACGGATATCTACCTTGTTCACTAGTATGGTGATTGAGAAGTTGTTGTCTTTCATTTGTGAAGTCGGGTTTCGACTTGAACCTACTACTGTAATAGTAC
The DNA here is from genome assembly GCA_034376525.1 of Nicotiana benthamiana. NCBI lineage: Eukaryota > Viridiplantae > Streptophyta > Magnoliopsida > Solanales > Solanaceae > Nicotiana > Nicotiana benthamiana. Next base: position 39,461,447 of record CM067335.1, on the reverse strand, counting down.
AACAAACAATAGACCAATATATTTGTACAAGTGGAGTCCGGAAATGATACTGTATACGCAGACCTATCCCTACCTTGTGCAGGTAGAGAGGCGTTATAGTATATAGTGGTAATAAGGGCAGGTACTAGGCTGAAAGTTTAAGTGTTTGGTGTCCAGTAATGGCTTAATGTACATTTGTACATAGCTGTTTTCTTGTAGCTTTGGTCTTGTAAATATCTTGAGGTAGTATGAGAATAATTTTATTTCTATAGCATCCCCCCCCCCCCCCCCCAACACACACACACACAATTTTAAGTTATCAAACTTTGCCATTATTCAGTTTTCAGCGAGTCAATGCTTTATTATATGCTCTTAACAATAAACTATCTTTGTCCTAAAGTATTTGTTACAACTCAATTTGTGGGGAGCTGTTGGATGACGAAACCCAGTTTTGGATTGTATTGTTCCAACCTGGCAACTGGCTAAAGAAGGCTATATCTCAAAATATTAAAGGTTTTATGGAAAAAAATTGCAAAAGAAAAATTAGATTAAAGAATGCTAATATTAGAAATTGGAGGGCTATTTACTATTCCTTTTTTCTACCCTACCCAGTATTTAGCATCCATTCTGACTCGAAAAATCTACATTTACGCCGAAATATACCTCTTTTTAAGGGTAGAAGTGTCCCTGCAAAAGACGACTATATACCCATGCTCGAATATGAGACTAATTAAGAATGAAAAAATATTTATTAATACATTATATAATCTTTAGGGGTTGTTTGGTAGGGTATATAAGAATAGTACTGAATATGGTGTATCACTAATGTTGTTACTAGTAACATTTTGATTAGTTATGTTGTGATTATTTTTTGTCGATAGTTTGATTTGGTGTATTAAAGGTTGGTGTATTAAAGGTTTTGAAAGGATAATTTTATCTATATACATAATTCATATATTAAAAATCTTGATATTGCTAATGTCATGGTTTGTTATGTATAAGAATAGTACTGAATAAATAAGCTAAAAAATAATACCAAATTTACATGTATTATTTTCCCTAATAAATCATACCAAACGACTCCTTAGTGAAGGATTAAAGGATAGTAATAGAAAAAATATTACAGGGCTATTTTGAGTTTTGCTAATTTTATAAATACTTGCCTTAAAACTTGAAGCAGAAGTTGCCTTGAATTGTCCTTTCTCTCTTTTCTTTTTGAGTCTCGTAAAGTGAATTGTCATGCATATCATAATCTATTACGATAAATGTTTATTTGCATTTAATATGTATATAAAATCAATAATTTAATCTTAACGTTAAAATTACATTCTTTCACTAATTTTAATATTTTGAATAATTCAGACGAAGTATTCTCGCGTATAATACATGTACTCGCCTCGATATATATAAACAAATGTTGACTCAACTAAATCAGATTGACACCTTCTCAAACAACAAAATGTTTGCTTAATTTCTGTGTCTGACCTAACAACAACAATAATTTAATATAATTGAGCGTATACATATACTTTACCCTTACTGTGGACATCCTTTCCTTCAAAAACTTTTTCCTTATTTTTGAAAAAATTCGAATTCACAATCTATTAGTTGAAGGTTAAGATTATTTACTAGCAGAGCAACCCTGCTTCTCTTTGCGTCTAATCTAAATGTTCGCATTTTCAGAAACTCAATTTCAAAAATTCTAATTAAAGAACACAATTATACCAAATTTTTCTAGGGTCAATTCTGTTATCACTCAATGAGTAAGTTTCTCACAGTTTTCAGACAAGTCAGCAAATATAGCTCAACAAAATGTTTGACTGAACAGTCCTCACAAACCCCCCAAAAGATGGGCAACTGTAACAGCTCATCTTCCGACCAAACTACCACCACATCCTCCGGCGGCGACACCGCTCCGCTGCCGTCTCAAACCACCAGTATCCGAATCATCCCTTCATCTCATCCGCCACCTCCCCGACCACTTTCAGGTATCGGTCGCGTCCTCGGCAAGCCTATGGAAGACGTTCGTTCCACCTACATTTTCGGCGGCGAACTCGGCCGCGGACAATTCGGTGTAACCTTTTTAGTAACTCACAAGCAAACACGCCAGCAATTCGCGTGCAAGTCAATTGCCACTCGAAAGCTCATATCAGCTGACGACGTGGACGACGTACGCCGCGAGGTTCAGATCATGCACCACTTAACCGGTCACCGGAACATCGTGGAACTTAAAGGAACGTTCGAGGACAGGCATCACGTTCACCTCGTCATGGAACTTTGTGCCGGCGGCGAGCTTTTTGACCGGATAATTGCTAAAGGACACTATTCCGAACGAGCTGCCGCCGGACTTTGCCGGCAGATGGTTACGGTGGTTCATTATTGTCATTCCATGGGCGTTATGCATAGGGATTTAAAACCAGAAAATTTCTTGTTTTTGAGCTCCGATGAATGTTCACCGTTGAAGGCTACTGATTTTGGATTATCAGTCTTCTTCAAACCAGGTATTAGTGGATAGATATTATATTTAGTGTTAAAGTTCTGTACACTGACGCTGTAAATATTGCTATTACACAATCATGCCACTTAAAAAACTAATTGCAGGTAACTCTATATAAGGATTTAAGCTATATACATTGAGAATGTAATGTCCTTTTACACCATCACTATAATTTAACTTCTAGGTGATCAATCAATGGTATAAATTAGGATTACCTTCGATGCTATAACTTTTGCACCATTCGTGCATAGAACTTAAACTCTATTACAATATCGGTGCAGTCACTTGATTTTTCTTAATGATGATGGTGTTCGGTAAATTTTCCACGCCTCGCCTGAAAACCAGCAACCTACTAATGCCTACAAAGATAAGTGCCACTTAAACCTGCCCATGAGGCTGGACCAAATGAACTCACATTGAATGACTATAGCGGAGAGTTGAACCTGGGATCTCCAAGTTATTACTCTTACGTCGCAACCACCAGCCATACCATTGGGGACCTAGTATCTTGGTTCATGTAGGTTGAACATAGGTTACAATGGTGTTGTCTGGTAGACACTGATAATACAGCCTTTAAGCAGAATTTAATTTGCTTTCCAAAGGCTTTAGTGACATTAAACATTTACTATAAGACACAAGAAAAATAAGGAAAAAGATGATTGTGTTAACCAGTGTGTGCTGATTGTTAAATCAAGCCTGAGTGCTTGATCTATAAGAAGGGTGAATCTCGAGCTTAACGAATCCCATATTCCTGCAAGTAAATTATTTTCAAGGTTGACTATTGACTCACTAAATCTCAAGCACATCCTGTTATGATGTTATAGTTACTAAATTTTGTTAAGACCAATGAAGTATGAGAAAAGTATTGAATTCATCGAATCATAGAGTAATCTATTCTAGTTCATGCAAATCAAGAAACCCACCGTGTGACAGAGCCAAGCTTGTGTTATCTCGATCATGTCTCTTTTATATTATGTTTTGTTAAACTTTTAGCTGGACTACTTGTTTACAACTTTTTGGGAAATATGGGTGACCTATTCAACATAAAATCCACTGTTGATGCAGGTGATGTGTTCAAAGACCTAGTTGGCAGTGCATATTATGTCGCTCCTGAAGTTCTGCGCCGAGAATATGGACCTGAAGCTGATATTTGGAGTGCTGGAGTTATCCTGTACATTCTACTCAGTGGCGTTCCACCATTCTATGGAGGTAACTTCATTTGCTACCTCTTGAATTTTAGCATCCGAATGTCCTAAAGCTTTTTCATCATTATTGATTTTCCTTTTTGTTTCAGCACAGATAGAACAATCTTGGACTCGTACATGCACCATATAACATCTCTTTTGTTGACCTTAAGCTAAAATATGATGAAGAAATTGAAGAAACAAGTCGTTCAGGAATTATAGCCGTATACTCTGGAAAGTTTAGGAAACTCAAGGAAATGGCATAAAAAGTTGAAGAGTTCGTATTTCTCTTGCAGATATTTTTTTACAGCACTATTCTTGTTCCTCTTGTAATTGCTAATGTAACAAAAAGGCATATTTATCTTGCCGGAAAGAAAAAGGTGCCTTGCATTAGATGTTAGTGTTTTCTTTTGTATCTGAGCATGGTAGTTTTTCGACTCTATATTTACAATTGGCATCCCATAAGATTAGCAAGGGATATCTGCTCCTATTATTTAAAACCATCTGCCACTGTCAAACTTGTGGAAGCATATCCTATTCTTGGGCAAAATGAACTTGTAAGATGTTTTGCTAAATTTTGCGAGCCTTTTGTTTATAGTGTTGAATAGCTACCAGAAGTAAACTATACAGGGAAAAGTTTGTGGATAATATTCTCATAGAAAATGACTGTTCCCATGTACTTTTCATTGACTTTGAAATATTTCTCTTTCTTTTTATGCAGAGAATGATCAGAGTATCTTTGATGCTGTTCTTCGAGGTCATCTTGATTTTTCATCAGATCCTTGGCCTTCAGTATCGAGTAGTGCTAAAGATCTTGTTAAGAAGATGCTACGATCTGATCCTAGGGAAAGGCTTTCTGCAGCTGAAGTCCTAAGTATGATTCAGCTTAAATTAAGATCTATCAAAATACATTGCAAGTGCCTTCATAGTTTTATTTTCTCTAATTTTTTATGATCTCTTTGATTTTATTTATAATTAAGAGGAGTAATTTTATTTGTGTAACGTCCAGATTCTTTTTAGCTAAGTAGTTAGTCCATAAAGTCCAACAAATTATCCCAATCAGCTATAGTATATATACACATCTATATTTCAAAACATGGACTTACTCGGATTTTCCTTCAAAGCATCTAATTGTTTTCCCTCCATATATAAGATACAGGCTCAAGTCAATTGATTTTATTATTATTATTATTATTATTATTATTATTATTATTATTATTATTATTATTATTATTATTATTATTATTATTATTATTATTATTATTATATTTTGTTATTACATTCCAACTGAACTTAATGAATTAGTGTAAGAATCCATGCATAGTTTGTATCAGTGCTGATACCAAATTTCTTCCCTCTTAAGACAAACATGTACGGGTACGACATGGCTATCTAACTTTATATTGATCCTTAAAATTTATATGAAACTACTGACCCACCCACACTTGTATATGATATTCATATTAACACAATAGCAACTATCCACACCTTGTTCTTTTTTAATAAAATAATGTAATCATACCTTGTGGACCAGAGCATAGATCAGAATGAATTTAGAGGATTCATGTGGCTGATCCGCACTTGTGTAGGAGTGAGGCGTGGTTCATACATTGTGGAAGTTTGTTTCATACAACTCTAAAGTCCTTTAAGGAATAACTATGGTCTTTGTGATAACTCCTACTGCTAGGTGCTGGATATGCATAACTGATGGTTATAATCTCTGGAACGACCATTTCATTGTGGATTGTATCAACAAATAAGCCATTTATCAAATAAATAAATAAAGAATGAATAAGCCGCGGATTATCGATTTGTTTTTCACATATGGTAGAGTAGGACTTTCATATTGTTATAATATTTTAATTTGACACTGGCTTAATGCACTTAAATTGTTTAGCAAAATAAAATAATTAACAAATATTGCCACAAACTTACTGTGCTATAACTACAAGAAAATATTTTGTGAAAATGTAGATCATCCATGGATGAGAGAAGATGGTGATGCATCTGACAAGCCTCTTGACATTGCTGTCTTATCTAGAATGAAACAATTCCGTGCTATGAACAAGCTGAAGAAAGTAGCACTGAAGGTTATTGTGTATCCAATTTCTTATTCTTAACGAGAAAGGCAACTTCTCTCCCTCGCATGTGTTCTCTACAACTGTGCTTATCTTCCGTTTCACTGCATTCTCAGGTAATTGCTGAAAATCTCTCCGAAGAAGAAATCATTGGCTTGAAGGAAATGTTCAAATCAATAGACACGGATGACAGTGGAACAATTACATATGAAGAATTGAAAGCCGGTCTTACCAAAATGGGTACAAAGCTTTCTGAGTCAGAAGTCAGGCAGTTGCTGGAAGCGTATTTTCCCGCTTAATCCTTAGTTTATGGTTTATCTTCTTTTTTAGCTTTTATCTCCATCTTGAATTATTGGCCATTTTCATTTTACAAATTTGGTATGCGGTGGATCACCTGATGACATGTAAATTCTGAAACTAAATGCTTACGGGTGAAGCACATGAACAGGAGATTTTAAATAGTCCGGTGGAAAGACTTCGTTTTGGTGATGCGTATCTCGCTCCATGAAAGTACTGTATACCCATTAACAAGTTCCACAACTCTAAGTGGAAAGTGTTTTAATTATCAAAGGCTCCAGGGAAATGATGGAGTTGCTGTTCTCAATGCCGTTAAAAATTTACATGATGAATATTTCGCTCCCAAATGCCTTCGGTGCATGGTGTATACACACTTATATAACATGCTTAATACATAGTCGATAATACAGATATTTGATTGCTCTTCCAGGCTGATGTTGATGGAAATGGAACAATTGATTACCTCGAGTTCATAACAGCTACAATGCACATGAATCGCATGGAAAGAGAAGATCACTTGTACACAGCATTTGAGTATTTTGACAAGGATAAGAGCGGGTAAAAAGCTATCTACCTGCTCCTCTACATTGAATTTAAACATTTGAATGCCTTCTAATCTTGGTCCCTTTAGGTATATTACGATGGACGAATTGGAGCATGCCCTGAAGAAATACAACATTTCTGATGAAAAAACAATAAAAGAAATCATTGCTGAAGTTGACACAGACAATGTACGGGTTCCTTTCATTTGTGAATATTTATATGATATTCCTATTCAACATATTTTCGAGGATATGACCATTGATAGGAAGGTGTGGAGGTCAAGCATTAGAAGTGTAGGTTAGAGGGTAGTAGAGCTTTCCTTACTTCATACCCGGGGTGAGGAGGGTTTGGATTAGGGTTGATCTTAGATGGCTTGCAGTTTATGTTGAGTTCACACTATTTGCTATTTATCTTAGCCCCGGGCCTTGGATATTGGCTACTGTTACTGCATGTCATTTATCTTTTGGTTGTTATGCTTCTGTTAATTTTATGGTTTCTACTAGAGTTACTAATGAATTGTTTGTCTTTCTGAGCCGAGGGTCTATCGAAAATAGCCTCTTTATCCTATTGGGGTAAGGTTTGCGTACCCATTACCCTCCCCAAACCCCACTTTGTGAGATATTACTGGGTAGTTGTTGTATTCCTATTCAACATATATATATATATATATATATATATATATATATATATATATATATATATTTATTTTTTTTAAATGTGAGTGTTTCTTTTGGTCACTTAGGAGAGATTTATTAGAGTACTTTGATCGCGTGGTATGGACTCTCCATGTGACATCTCTGGCTTAGACAGCAACTTGGAATCATTCTAGTGAACTGGAGTTGAATCTTTGTTTTTTAAATCTCTTTATAAGTAGGTGTCTCTTAATGAAGTAAATTTTTTGGAAAACACTCATTAAACATTGGTTTTAGCCTCTCTCACTCCAATTCCCTGCATTGTCAAAAAAAAAAAAAAAACAAACATTGTTTTTAGCAAAACAATTGTTGGTAGGACATAATTCTTTCTAGTGCACTTTATCATTGTGTTACAGATTTTGTCAACCGTGACTTAGTTGAATTGAACCAATAAAATTTTGATATGACTTAAATAATCCATGGTATGTAGATATACGTCTTGTGATGTTTCCTTAAATATAAGAAATAGAATTTGTTCTTTTAAATAAGAAGCTGCATATGGAAGAAAGAAGAAGAGGGTTTTACGAGTCAGTTGTGGTTTTGCATAATGATGTTTCTTGGACTGACAATGATAAATGGTACCATACAATTGCAGGATGGAAGAATCAATTATGATGAGTTTGCTGCCATGATGAGGAAAGGTAATCCAGATTTTGTTAACAATAGACGTCGCAGATGAAACCCACAGAACTCATAGCAAACCATTTGATTAGCACTGCTACTCCAGTGAGTTTTCAAGAAGAATTTCTTAAAGATCCAATTGGTTCCCTGTTGTAGCTATCTGAGTGTGTGAGAGCTGTGGCTCTTGGCTTTCTGGTCAATTTGCTGTAGAGCTCGTGTTGAGATACTCATCTGGTTTGGTGTATGATGTTCCATTGAATACAGATGTGAGCGATTAAATCTGAACCCGAAATATGCTTGGTATATAGTATACAATTGATAGTACGGATCTACTTTTGTTCATACTTCAGCCCCTTGAAACTAATGAAGAGAAGTCCCTTTCTCCTCCTTCATGTGTTTTTCTTCAGTCACCAAAATATTGTTGGAATAAATTCGACTATAACACTTTAGCCTTCATATCGAATTATTTGGAACTAAAACATAAGCGGAAGCGTACCTGAATCCATTGGTGGAAGCTCCTTAATCCGGCTTGAAGATCACCTTGATCCGGCTTGGAGATTGTCCGGGTTTGGCTTTCCACTTGATGTGCAAGACAAAGGATTTGCTCTCTAATTTCAATGGGAAGAAGAAGAGAATTGGTCTTACATCAAATGGGAACCATAACCCCCTATTTATAAGCATTTAACCATAGTTACATGTATGTAACCTTAGTTAGCCCATCATTAACTAAGGTTACTCTATATGGGTATCTATACATAAATTAATCTTACACTTTATATGACAATGTATTGGCCTCCTTAATAATAATGTCCATAAGACCACTAATTTAGGCCAAACCAAAAGATAGCACATAACATATAATTAATCCATATATTGTCCATATGTATGTAGTACAAGTCCAAATGTCTAACAAATATGCCTTCACATGAATTATAAGTTTGTGTACTTGCTTGGAAACATGCCATATTCTTAGAGCAATGTATTTGTTGTCCCACATTTGGAAAGAATAGTTTTTCTCCAATTATGGGTAAACGGGGCAAGGTTGGGGCGGGATTGCGGTAGAAATGACATCAGGTAGCCACTTTAAGGGGGTGCTATTTAAGAATTGCTAATGCATCCTGAATATCAGTTGTGTTGTCTTGAAATTAAGATTTTTGGACTATATAAGTACCGGCTAATTTTTAAATAGTATCTATGAGAATGGCTATCTGTGCACTTCTCCTCCGCCCCAACCCCCATCATAGCAAGTTTTAGTGCACTGATCGTTGATTTTGGGATGGGGAATTTTCGTATATATACCATATATGAAACTATATACCAAATATGTTGTGCTTCTACATAATATATACAATGTATTAAACAAGGAATCATTGTAGCTTTATGATTCCTTATTTAGGCGCGATTAAAAAAAATTAAATATTCTTTCAGATTTTTCACAATGTAAATCACGCACATTAATCTTTTTTGTCAGTTTCATTTCAAATTTAATGTCTCTGCTTTTTCGATACATTGTGTTTCAAAACTTTTTTTTTGATTTCACAAATCAAAAACTACTAAATCTTCTACAATTCTTTTACATCAAACATAATTATGTCCAAGTTTCAGTAATACAAAGCAAAAGAAAAAGAGAGTAGCAATTCCACTATTGACAGCCATTAAAAAGCTTTGAATTGAAATTTGGGTTTTCAAAAATCATTACTATTTGTTTGGATTAGGTGTTGTTATAAATAATTAGGAATATGATTTGAAATTTATATCTCAATTTTGAAGTGTTTGGTGAAGATTAGACTTGGTTTTTGCTGAATTTCGAATTGAAACTCGAAGAAGAAGAAGACATGACATACATTATCACAGAAATTGTAGAAAAATTATAGATAAATTGGAGAAAAGTTGTAGATTGTTGTTTATTTATTTTCTTTTATCCATTTACCTATTGTATGAAAGTTGAATAACATTGTATAAAAATTATATTTAAGTGGATGATTTAGTACTATTTTTGGACAAAATTATGTATAAAAAATGTGAAACATAGGGGAAGCATGTCGAGTTCACATATGTACCCAATTTGTAGATTATTTGTATTATGATTGTAGATGCTTTATTTTCTGTTTTCACAAACAAAAAATGACTAAAACTTCTACAAATCTTATGAAAAACGCAATTATGTCAAAATTTCAGTTATGCTACAATTGAATGGGAATTAGGATATTAAAATTTAATGTACCCAGTTTGTTAATATTTTATAGATAATTTGTAGAAACATTAAAATTCTCTATTTTCTTATTTATTTTTCAAATGATATGTAGTTTTATTGTTGATTAAATATAGAAAACAAGCCATTGCGATTCTTATTTGACTCATTCCTCACATTCAACATATTCTATAAATTCATGCATCTTTAAATACAATATAACCATACTTCTTGAATTTAAAGGTATACCAATATATATAACTTAAGAAACATATTCTCTTTTGCACAAGCTAGCTCCAAAACAGACGAAGTAGAATAACAAGCTCCCATCAAAACTTTTAACACAAAAACACAAAACTGAAAAATAAATAAACAATACTCTATAATTTATCTACAATTTCTGCAATATAATGTATGTCATGTCTTCTTCTTCGAGTTTCAATCTGAAATTCAACCAAAACCAATTGTAATCTTCACCAAAGCCCTTCAAAATTGAGATATAAACTCTAAACCATATTCCCAATTATTTACAACAACAACAACAACTGAGTATAATCCCACTTAATGGGGTCTGGGGAGGGTAGGGTGTACGCAGACTTTATCCCTACCCTGGAGTAAGAGGTTGTTTCCAAATAGACCATCGACATGCTTCCTCCAAGAACTTCCCACTTTGCTCTTGGGGAGACTCGAACTCACAACTTCTTGGTTGAAAGTAGAGGTTGCTTACCATCAGAGCACCCAATCCAAACAAATAATAATTTTCGAAAACTCAAAATAGAATACAAAGCTTCAAAGCTTTCTAATAGCTGTTAATGGTGGAATTGCTGCTCTCTTTTCCGTTCCTCTTATATTACTGAAATTTGGGATTGCGAGATAGAGAGAGACGTAGGGAGAATTCTCAAATCTTTGTAACAATATCCAATTCAAACAAACAATATCTTTTGAAAACTCAAATTCGAATTCAAAGCCTTGGCTATCGAAGAAATAATGGGATTTTGATACAGAAATCGTGGGCATGGAAGGGAAACATGGGTGAAGGTGTGGGAATTGGAGAGAGGCACGTTAGGAGAGTAGTATTAGATGGAATATACAATATCATTAAATTAAGAATGTAATTAAAACTCTTAAAAATCACTAATGATATATAATTAGTAATTAGCTATACTAAATGTTTCCTATATGGCATAAGAATATAAAAAATTCGTTTTGGGATCAATATTGATCCATGGCCTAAGTTTATAAATTTTTGTAAGTCTAGCCACTTCGAAAATAACTTGAGACATGGAATTAAACTTGCAAAAATCTGCATTTGAAGTTACAGATCTGTTTGAAGCTTGGCTGTTATAGATAAAAAATTATTCAAAAGTTAATTATTTTTTCATTTTTAGTGTTACATATAAAAGAGAGGAAAATTATTTAAATTTAAAATCTCAAAAGATATACATATTTTACTGGTTAAATATTGAAGAAAGCTAATATATTATAAATAAATTTAAAACTCTAAGGCAGATATTTTAAAGCTACCAAAAAAATAATTTTTCAAAAATTGATGGAAGAACTTTGTAATTGTAGCATATTTCGTAAATTTCATTCTCTTACCCGCAATATAATGCTTGAATTGGCGAAGGTTCCTGTCTAATTTTTAGCAAAAAAGTATTCAATAATTTTTTCTTGAAGAAAATATAAGAGCTTAACAGTTAAATTTTCTATCTAAATATTTTTTGGAATTTATCCAATGGGAAAGATATCATGCACAAATCTTCAAATCTTATAAAACCTATGCGAGATAGAAACTTTATATAGTGAAAAATTTGTGTGCATATTTTTAGAATTGCTATTAGTAATTTTAAAGATTATATATAGCTGTTATAGATGGGTTATTTAACATCCCGTTTTTGGACTAAATTTAAAAACTAAGATAGAATAGTATTCCTATTTATCTTTTTTTTTTTGAAATTATTCCTCTAATAAGGCAGCTGATAAATTATCAATGAATTAGTTCTGCAAATCAGCTAATGGTTTTCTTACTCATTTTAAAGGCTCTTACAAAAGGTTAATATAGTTCTTGTTGAAAATATTGGCAAGTCAAAAGAAATATACAAAGACTAAAAACTAAGCAACGTTTATTGATATTATAATTGCCACTAAATTGATACAACTGCGTGGGATACATAGGATGAGGCAAATACAACCCCCCTTATTGCTATCTAAAAAAAGAAAAAATTGCGGAGACAGTCCCAAACAAGTCGAGATCAACGATATGAATCCTAACTTCTTTCATATCGGAGATGTAGGGGTAGCTAATTGGATGTATGAAAGAAAACACAGCATTTGTAGACAAAAGAAGCTGAAGTTTGATCATGTTGAGTCCTATAAACCTGCAAAAATCGAAAGCAAACTTAGGTGCCGTAGTTTGAAAATAGTTTCTATCAACTATTTATTTATAGTCAAACATCTCTATAACATCGTCGTTTTTCTCAACATTCCTTACCTGCTATAGCGAAATGCTGTTAGAGAGAACATATAATATAAGATAACATGAAAATTCATTCCAAAAAAAAAAGACTTGATCTCTTCAATGAAATGTTATTACAGAGAGGTTTGATTGTATATGTTATTCTAATATGTATCTATAACTAGTTAGTATTCTGGCTTTTTTCTCTTTTAGTGTGCACCTGAAACTACTTACATTCGGTAGCCAGAAAAATGTAAGATCTTTGTATATAACATACTAAATGTGTATATATACAAAAAATATATATTTCTCGGCTATTAGTTTGAGAGCGGCTATACAATATCATTTTTCCCTTAGTATTCTCCGCTATTCTATGGTCCAAGAAATGCAAATAGAGACAAAGAAGAAGTAAAAGAATGTTACCTTATCATAGCTCATCCTTCATTGAATCTGTTTGTGCATGTTCTGATGCAGTTAAATCAGAATTTGCAAAGTTTGAGGGTGCAGGGGTACCCCGATTAGTCTGGATAAATTCAATAACGGCCTCTTTCGTTCTATTCCCCTCGAATCGCGACAAACTACCGGCTGTAGATATCATGTATAATGTTGGGAATCCTTGAACTTCGAATCGTTCACGAGGTATATCATTTTCCGTTCCATCCTAAGGTAAATCGCAAGGGAAGTAAGAAGAGTATTCTTACAAAAAATGTGAAAAAAAGAAGAAGAAACGAACAGAGAAGATAACCATGGGATCAAGAGATTCTTACAATCTTAGCAATTAGGACATCAGCGTCGTTTTCAAATGACAGCGCAATTTCATCCAAGACAGGAGCAAATTCCTCGCAGTATTTACAACCAAGCCGATAGAACTCTAGCAATACTGCAAGAAACAAGAACAAAATATTGGGCTGCAGTAAAATTCCCGCACACACACACTAATGCTCCCATGCACTCCCTCGAAAAAAAAAAAAATTCCCTCTTATGAGATACTCTTTTCCTTTTTGTCAGTCTAAAAAAGGACACTGTATTATATTTATAACAGCCCAATTTATCCTTTTTGAAATGATTTATAACAACACAAATATCTATGGCATAAATTAGACTATAAGTTTCAAAATTCATCATTTTTTTCTTAAACTTAGTGCCCAGTCAAGATAGAAAAGTATAACTCAGTCCGACATATAACTAGTTTTGCATTTATCATTCAAAGAATGATGCACTAGTTGATACGAACCATCTTTCCCCGAGTTGAAAATCATATCCTCTAGAGTCTCCGCAACCACCACCTTGACAGGTTCATTGTTGACTTCCGGAATAGGCTGCGACTTCAAGTATGGTTTCAACTTGCCATCCTGTAGTCATACAAGAAAAGATTGAAACAAAATTGGAGCAAGAAAAAGAGATTTTGAAAGACAAATAAGTCCTCACATTTGTACATAGAAACGAGTAAGATACTTGAAGTTCAATTGAGTTAACAACAAAATAAATACTAGGAAAACATAGAATCAGGTTCAAGTCATTACCTTAAAATCCTTCAACCAAACTCCAAGGCTATCAGGTTGTACATGTCGTTGAACGTATTTTGTGCCGTCCATGGCAAGTACGAAAATCAAAGGTACTTGATCAGTGTTCAATCCAAAATACTGCAATTGAAGCAATAAATATTCAACTCACTTCAATTAAGAAATATTGCAAAGTATTCTATACAGAAGGAGGATGAAAATGACCTCAAGGGCTCTTTTACCGGTCTCAGCATCTCCTAAGAGGAAGTTTGCTTCCTTTCCTTTGTAACTGGCGGCAAGATCATAGTATTTGGACTTGAAATGATCAAGATCCGTAGTGAAGTTCAGAAATAAAAATACCTACAAATTCCAAATATCAATTGAAAATTTCCAGAGGATATTCTTATACACACTCTTCTTTTACTTTGTGTTTCAATAAATTATTTTTAGGAAGGTCGAGTACCTTATCCCCGGGACTATGCAAAAAGTGGTTAACAAATGCCTGGTTTTCCGGCTTGTCATCAAGAATAGCCATGATCGGAACGCTAGTTTCTTCAATGAAATTCTGCATCGCCTCAACTTGAAAATCCTGGGATAATATTGTGTATATATAAGTAAACTGTTAGTGAAACCGTTCAAAGCTACACAGTAAAAAAGGGAAGAGAGTTCTGTCAAATTGATATATAGAATCAACCGCACGAATCAAAATACCTCGAAATCAGCATAGAGTTCATCAAATGGCTTAAGTAGACGAATAGTTGGCTTATCAACCGGCCCACCACGAGGGAGGAATTTAGCATCAAGTGTGTGAACAAAATCATAATCTACTCGTAAATCCTCAGCTAAAGCTGTGAAGTTCTTTATCTTCTCTAAAGAAAGTTCTGGAAATATGCCAACCTAAAATAATGGCGCGCTATTTGTTATCGACAAACAACTAATGTGGCAAGCGAACATAACTTGTATAAAGAGAATGCCAATACTTACAACAACAATTTTTTTCTCATCGATAAGGCTTGCAGCATCTTCCTTTGATTTGATTTCAAGAGATGCAGGGCCGGCATGTTTCTTCAAATATGAGATTATACCGTCTGTCTCACGAGTACCTTTATAATCATGAACTGTCTTGCCACCATTCCGGAATATCTTAATGCTTGGAACACCATTATGGGTGTAATTTCTTGCAAGTTCTGCATTTTCTGAAATAGTTGTGTCCATTTTAGCAAGAATAACGGGAGGATCATGACTACTCAACACTGAAGCTGCTTCTTCGTACTGCCACCATAGAAAAAATAATAACAATAAGATGTTACTCCCTCTGTCTCAATATGTGGTACTAGTTGATTTTCGAGATTCAAACTTCTTAATTTGACCGTATATTGGACAAAGAATTTTTAAGTTTTTTAAAAATAAAATTTACTTGTTTGGAAATTACGTAAATAGTACCATAAGTCATAGTAGTAATTAATAATTCAAAATATATAAAAGACATAAGAAATCAAGATCACAGAAAAACTAGTTTTTTGACTGGAAATCTGAATCGTTCCACATAAATTATGACGAAGGGAGTACATAGCAAATATTGATAAAGCCAAATAAGTCATTCTAAATAATAAGGACAATATCAAATTAAATTAGTACCTTAGGGGCAAGTTGCTGGCAATATCCACACCTATTACAGAGCAGACAGAGACAATTAGGTCTAATTTTTTCATAGTTGTGGGGCATTTGGGAAAGTTGAGCTGATTTGATATTTGAAATTTAGACCTCGCAGTTATCCTCTCACTTCATTAACCACTAAGTCACACCATTGGACGTGATATTTGTAGTATTTAAACATTTTATATGTAAAACAGAGTAAATCTAAATTGATTTTGATACCAAAATTGGTAAAAATAGGCTGCTTAAGACAAATAGGACTGTGTGTTCTATGGACTGAGTGTGAAAAGTGTGTGTATTTGTTTGTGGGAGTGAACTACTTGAGTAACTATCCCAGTCTATCCATGGACCTTGACCAACAGAGGCGAAGCCCGAATTTAATGTTTATAATTTTCGAATTAATCCAAAGCTCGTCTTAGTTACTGGATTTAAAGGGACAGCCTGAAGCAGTAAGCTTCCGCTATACACGGGGTCCGGGAAGAACCTAATCACAAAAGTTTATTGTACAACAATGTTAACCTGCATATCTATAAGAGACTATTTGCATGTCTTACCTCCTGGTCACATGACTTTACCAATTATGCCACCAATTTCCTTCAAACATACTCAATGAATCTCTTAATATAAATGCAAGATCTAAGTAAAAACTACCGGAATTCTCTAGCTCCCCCCGTTGACCAAAAATATCAAATAACAACAACAATAACCCAGTATAATCTCACTTAGTAGGGTCTGGGGAGGTAGTGTGTACGCAGACCTTACCCCTACCCTAAGGTCGAGAGGCTGTTTCCAAATAGACCTCCGGTATCCTTCCCTCCAAAAACTTTCCACGTTGCCACCTTGATCTTGGGAAGACTCCTCCAAAAACTTTTCACGTTGCCACCTTGATCTTGGGAAGACTCGAACTGACAACCTCTCGGTTGCTTACCATCAAAGCAACCCCTCTTGTCTTTGACCAAAAATATCAAATGGAAAGGAAAAAAAGAAAAAGTAATTACCATGGGGCATAGAACTCAACAACAATCATCTTGTGTTGAGAGATGATATCAGAATAATTAGTATGGTCTAAAGTCCAAACAAATTCCGGCTCCAACTTCTGCTCCTCTGCCACAACCTTTTGTCCTTCATTTTCTGCTGAATCAGCTGCAACAATGGCTAGTACTGCAAAAATGGCTAAAAGAGTACTGAAAACTTTACAACTATTAGCCATTCTTGATCACTAAAATGTATCTACCAGTGTCTATTTTCAGTATTAACACTCTGTGCTATTGGTAGGAAAAATAGTAATTCAAGATGGGACAAGTTAGCTCATCTTTACGGCACTACATTTAGTATTATATATAGTGAGAGGACAAAAGTACCACGTAAGTATTGATGCTGATGTGTAAGTTCATGATTGGACATAATATGTGTCTTAATAGGCGTGAATGGTGTCAAAAATTATAAATTTTGGTGAAGTATAACTTATATTATTATATATATAGTCCGTCCCACTTGTGAAAAAATACTAGACGATTGTTGTTGTTATTATTGTATATTATTAATGTAGGTCATATACATCGACAATGTGAATATATCTGTATAGCCGTGAATGTCACTAACATTGTTAAAAATATACCGATATAAATCGAATCGCTTAGCCACGCTTTATAATAATAAAAATGAACACCGTAAAAATACATGCGCTCAGCCAAAGAAAGATGATCGAGAGTTGATCCCAATCTTGCTCTAAATTACTAGTATGGCTATCAAAATCGTGAGCATTAGCGTATAGGTTCCAAATTCAAGTAGTAATACCAGATCCGTCACCTATTTTTCTTGAGAAATGATTCGACATGGCCTACTTCAACTTATATACACCGATAACAATCTGAAAAAATTTTAAGGAATTTATTTTGAAAACAACATATAAAAGTAACTTTGATTGTGTAATTTTTATAAAATATTTTTTGACTAAATTTAAAATTTTTTGGTAGAAATGATAATTATATTAATATTAATATAGTAGTAGAAACTTGTACTAGTTATATATTGTTTCTTCTGAATTATAGAGAGAGAAAAGGGGCTAATAGCTTAAAACTACTTGGAACTCTGGCAAAACTCGAGATTCACGATATATATTAATAATACAATTTTGCTACTAAATAAATAATTGAAGATTCTTTTGACTTCGAAAAAAACTCGAGATTCACGATACATGTAGATAATATATTTTTTATACTTACTAAACGAATAAGTGAAGGTTATTTGAACTTTGAAAATGTTTAATTTAATTTAAGTACATGTTACGTCTTAATTTTAGTAGTGCACATAAATAAATGGCGGAACAGTTATGTTATTTCCTCCGGTTCAAAATAAGTGATCTTTTTTATGTTTTTACGTAGATTAAGAAATTTACCTTTTAGCATTAATTAGCAATAGAATTGACGATATTAATATTTACTATCTCACATAAACACTCCTAACACATATTCCAACATTATTTACTCAAAGGGCAATGTAGGAAAAGAATAATTAATTCATTCTTGAAATTTGAAAACATCACTTATTTTTGGACCACAAGAAAACTGCCCAAAAAATCACTTATTTTGAACCGGAGGAAGTTGTACTTGTATCGATTTGTTATTTCAAAAATACAAATAACAAATCGAAAACATGCTCAAAAACACTATTTTAATTATCGAAAATATTTGATTGAATAAACTCATTTACTCCAATATGAGTAGAGAGTCAACTCTGACACTTTCATGTAGCTAAAATATTGAAACCAAACTTAAAAAGATAATAATAAAAAGGATAGAGGAAAAATTGGATTGAGAAGAACAAAAGTGGATCTCATAGTAGTAGATTCCTTTTGAAGAGAATAGTTATTTATTTTGGTCCAGATCCAAATGAAAAGGAAAATGATCCGTTTGAGATAATAATATAATGTTTATTACTGATAAATATGTTAAAATATAGTTAAAAGACGTGAAAATAGTATAAAAATACTATATAGAAAATTCAAAATGATATTTGGCAATTGAATAGACCTTGAGTCGCCACTAAAAGATTATCCAAAGAACGATTCTGAGATTCCTCTTACAAAAGATTTACACAAATTAATTATGTGAGGATTATAATGTAGGGATTACTTATATGAAAATAATAATAATGAAGTGACTAATAATAAAGAGATTGTTATACAACTTACTTTGAAAATGCATCTTATTTTTAAGGATATTTTACCCCGTAAAAGTATACATCCTATTTATTTTAAACTAAAATATTTTAAATTATTATTTTTCATAGCTATTTTTATATTTTATAGCAAAAAGGGTATTTATGGTATATATTACCATTGAGGCATGAAATACGCTATTTATGTTTTTCTTCTCTCTTAGAAGTTTTCTTCTTTCTCTCTATCCTCCTCTCTCTCTCTCTCTCTTCGAGCAACTCAAGATACACGCCTGTCACGATCCGGATTTTCCACCATCGGAAGTCGTGATGGCGCCTACTAACGGCACCTACAATTATGTGAACAGTTTACTTTTTAACCCTTTTTATATTCATTAACAATGGCGACGTAATAACATTTAAACAACGGAATTTAACATAAGCGGAAGAAAAACAATAAGCTATCTGAACATGAATATCCAATACAACTATTTGAATTTCGACTACCCAGAACTGATGTCACAGTTTCACAAACGGTCTAAGAATACTACAAATAAAGGTTCTGAAAGAAATAAATACAATATTGTCTCTAGAAAGGCATGAAAGAAACAGGAATAGTAGATAGAAGGAGACGCCAAGGCCTGAAGGACGCCTGCAGAACTACCTTGGGTCGCCTGATGATGAAGAATCAGCAATCTCACTGCGATCCGAAGTCTACAACACTTGGGTCTCCACAAAAGAGTGCAGAGTGTAGTATCAGTACAACCGACCCCGTGTATTGGTAAGTGCCTAGCCTAACCTCAGCGGAGTAGTGACGAGGCTAGGACCAGACTACCAAATAAACCTCTGCAGTTATATGATATACATCGGAAAATAAAGCAGAAATAAACAAGTAAAGATGGGAGGGGAAAACATGTTTCAGGGACTAATAGGTAAGGATAGATCATCAAAAGAGATATAAAGGAATTAAAATCCAACCACTAACAAGAGTAAGAAAAACAAAAGCAGATTTCACTTTCTTTTCATATTTTATGATAGGCGTACCACCCGCTCCCACTTCATCATATCATGTTGTAGGCATACCACCCACTCCTATTTTATTATATCTTGTGGTAAGCGTACCATCCGCTTTCACTATATCTTTGTTGCGGCGTGCAACCCGATCCATATATAATATTATTGCGGTGTGCAACCCGACCCATATATATTATTGTTACGGCATGCAACCCCATCCATATATAATATTGTTGCGGCATGCAACCTGATCCATATATAATATTGTTGCGGCGTGCAACCCGATCCATATATAATATTGTTGCGGCGTGCAACCTTATCCATATATAATATTATTGCGGAGTGCAACCCGATTCATATATAATATTGTTGCGACGTGCAACCGATCCATATATAATATTATTGCGGCGTGCGACCCGATCCATATATATGTAATACTTACAATTATAATGAGAGGCCCGACAAGGAATCAATAAGGTCTACACTATCCCAGCAATGGAGAAACAACTATGACTGAACTTGTTACAACACTTAACTACCTCAGTTATAACCAAAATTGGTACAACATCTAGCCATCTCAGCTATAACCAAACTTGTTGCAATATCTAACTACCATAGCTATAACCAAACTTGTTACAACATCTAACTACCTCAACTATAACCAAAATTGTTCCAACATCTAACTACCTTAACTATAATCAAACTTGTTCCAACATTTAACTACTTCAACTATAACCATAATCCCTATCCAACACAAAGAGTCATCAACCTAAGCATCCGTAATTCTAATTAAGAACACAATGCAAGGGAACCACAACTCAACAATAGCCCGGCAATGGGAAAATATAATGATCTCTTCTCTTTCTCATTTTTACTTCACAATTCACTTCACAACTCGAGCCAATGCTCTAGAGTTTCAGTTATCACTTATTCTTTCACAATTCGTTATACAACTAGAGCCAATGCTCCTCAAGGTTCATATATGACGACTCGACCCGTCGTATCATGAGTTACGCTCCGTTTCCTCCATTTTCTTCTTCTTTATGCTTCATTACCCGTGTATTATGTGATCAAGTTGGTTTGGAGTGGTTTTGATAATAAATGAGACACTTAGTCTCTTTTAAGAATATTTAAGTTGGAAAAGTCAAATGGATGTTGACTTATTATTTATAGGGATCGGATGTAAATTCCGATAGTTCGATTAGCTTCGAGGGATGATTTGTGACCAAGGAGTGTGATCAGAAGTGG
Source organism: Nicotiana benthamiana (assembly GCA_034376525.1). Taxonomy (NCBI): domain Eukaryota; kingdom Viridiplantae; phylum Streptophyta; class Magnoliopsida; order Solanales; family Solanaceae; genus Nicotiana; species Nicotiana benthamiana. Next base: position 39,440,334 of record CM067335.1, on the reverse strand, counting down.
TTTTAGAGGTCCGGAGTAGAATTAGGCTTGAATTGGCGAAGTTAGTATTTTAGCGATTTCTGATTGGTAGGTGAAATTTTGATCCAAGATTCGGAATGGAATTTCGAGAGTTGCTATAGCTTTTTATGTGATTTGGGATGTGTTTGTAAAATTTTAGGTCATTCGGAGATGATTTGGTTTGGTTTTTGATCAAATGCGTGTTTCGAAAGTTTTAGAAGAACTTAGGCTTGAAATCGATGTAATTTGATAGTTTTGGTGTTGTTTGAGGTATTTTGATGATTGGAAAAAGTTTGGATAAAATTTTAGGATGTTTTGGTACTTTCGGTTGAGGCTTTGGGGGCCTCGGGGTGATTTCGGATGGCTAACGGAAAGTTTTGGACTTGGGAAAAATGCAGAAAGTGCAGCAGTTATTGCAGAGCATTTTTCATCTTCGCGGTCGCGGGAGGTCCCTCGCGTTAGAATAGAAGGTTTTGGGTAGGCCTGAGTTTACTCTTCCCGTTCACGGTTAGGGGCTTGCGTTCACATAGTTCTGGGAGCTGGTGTTCCGAGTTCGCATAGAAGGAGTTGAGGTCCAGTGATTTTTGTTCACCGTGCTCGCATCAGTGGAGTCGCTTTCGCGTAAGAGGGAAAAGCTAAAGCATCGCGTTCATGGGGATTTATTCGCATTCGCGAAGGGTTATTTTGAGAGGCCGAAATTTTGTGCTTCTCGATCGCGAGCCTGGGGCCACGATCGCATAGAAGGAAATTATAGTTGGGCAGAAGGGATTTAAAACATTTCATCCGCGAGCCTAAGTCATTTTTCCACCATTGTTGAGCATTATGAGAGCTATTTGGGAGAAACTAAAGAGGGATTCGAAGAGGATTTATTAGAGGTGAGTTTTATGAACTAAAATGTTATTATATTATGAAATTAACCTAGAAATTCATGGAAATTTAGCCAAAAATGGAAGAACTAGGGCTTGAGGTTTTAAATTGGGATTTGAGGGGTCATTTGGACTCCAATTCTGGTGTTCTCTATATGCATAGACTCGTGGCTAGATAAGGAACCCGTTGATGTGAAAATTTATAAGTTTCGAGAAGTGGTCCGGTGCTCGGGTTTTGCCAATTTCGGGATTTTGATATTTTTTGATTGTTTTTATTGGATATTGTTTCTTTGGAATATTTTGACGTATTCATTGTGATTTTGATCAGATTCGATACGCGAGGCCGTTTTGATAGGCAAGGGCATAACGAGTTATAACTTTAGCCGGTTCGTGGTGAGTGATGATGTTAAATGATGTCCTGAGGGTTTGAAACCTCAGATTTGCACATCGTGATGCTATATTGAGGTGGCTTGCACGCCGGATAGCGAGCATGGGGTAGAGACCATTGGTAATTGTGACTTCTCCGTCCCGGTTGATGAATTTACTATTTATTTGACCGAGACTTACTCGTTATCATTATGATTTGGGCTAATTGCTATGTTTGGGGCCTTGTGCCGACCTTTAGAACCCATAGGGGTATTTTGACCGATTTTCCTCACCTTACTTGTTAAAAATCATATCCTCAGTCATGTTTCTAATTGTTTAAAACAGTATAAACCGGTTTTAGAAATGCGAATCCTAAATTAACAAAATATGTGGGCTGAGATCCCTACCTTATATTATTGTGTCTGTGAGACTGTAATTATAATGACTGAGAGGGGTTGAGAACCCAATAGTGAGGGTGTTATATATGTTATGGATCAAGTTGCACGCTACAGCAAATACTTATATGGATCGGGCTGTATGTCGCAGCAAATGTTATGTAGATCGAGATGCGCGCCGCAACAATATATCACTTGGGCTGTAGGAGCCCCTCGGAGTCCACACACCCCTAGTGAGCACAGTCAACTATCTATATGGATCGGGCTGCACGCCGCAGCGATGTACGGATTGGGCTACACACCGCAGCGGCTATTCTGATTTCTGTTACTATGAGAGTATATGAGTCGAGTGCTGGGATTGAGTGCTAAGTAATGAGAACGAGAACGAAGGGAGGATTTCTACTTGTTATTACCTGTTAAACTACCTTCTTTACCTGACTTGGAGATATTTCATTCGACTTCTTACTGGTTTACTGCTTAAGTGATTTTACTGCTTGATATAGAATTTTGTTGTGCCTTTACGTGTTTTCATGCTTTCAGTCATTATTTATATTCATTACTCATTCATTCGGAGTACTCCCATTACTCTCTACACCTTGTGTGCAGATTCAGGTGTTCCCGAGGCATAGTGGGAGTTTTTCTTGCTGATTATCATCCACCAGAGTCATCGACGTGTCTGCATGGCATTCGCAGACCCAATTTCTCCTTCTATCTTTTACCTTTTAGTATCTTAGACTATATCTATATTTGACTGTTGAAATCTTGTAATAGAAGCTCGTGACTTGTGACACCCGATCAATGGGCTAGTGTAGAGATATTTTTATGTTTTCTACACATCTTATTTACTGTTGCAGACTTTTATTTAAGTTAATTGGCATTTAAAGCTCTGTCAATTGGTATTGAACTCTATAAGAGAGAGGTTGTGATTGACAATTGATCGGGCTTGCCTAGCAAAGTGTTGGGCGCCATCATGATTGGGGTTGGGATCGTGACTAGTTGGTATCAGAGCCTAGGTTACTAGGTCTCGCGAGTGATGAACCGATTTAGTAGAGTCTCACTAATTGGTACAGAGACATCTATATTTATCCTCGAGAGGCTGTGAAACTTTTAGGAAAACTTCATATTCTCGAAATTCTTGTCGTTCGAGTTTGTTGAATTGAGAACCAAATTTCCATTATTTTATTCTCTCACAGATGGTGAGGACACGAGCTATCGTACAAGGTTGACGACCACCAGTGCCACCTATTGAGGCCACCAGAGGCCATGGACGAGGTCGTGGATGTGGTAGAGGCAGAGTAGCGAGGGCAGCATTTGTTGATCCACCAGCTGCCACAGCTCCGGATTAGACTCCAGCAGCACAAGTTCAGGCACCAGCGGTGCCCATCATGATTCCGGGTCTACATGAGACTTTGACACATATCTTGATAGTTTGCACTGGCCTAGCTCAGGCAGTTTCAGCCACCACAACAGCAGCTAATTCGTAGGCCGGGGGAGGCAATCAGAACCTCGCTGCTTGTACACCTGAGTAGGTAGTGTAGAGACTACAGACGCCAGATGTACCTCCAGCTCAGCTGGTTGCACCACTACAGGAATTCAAGGTTCCAGTTATGCCGGAGGATGAGCAGCGTTGTCTTGAGAGGTTTGGTATACTCCAGCCTCCGACATTTAGTGGTGCTGAGGGAGAGGATGCCTAGGGTTTTCTTGACAGGTGTCAGCGGATACTCTGTACAGCCAGGATTCTTGAGTCTAGTGGTATGGAATTTACCACCTTTCAGTTTACTGAGGCTGCCTTCACTTTTTGGGAGGCGTATGAGAGGTGTAGGCCAGTTGATGCAACGCCCCTTACTTGGCATGAGTTCTCCACTCTCTTCTTGGATAAGTATGTACCACAGTCCTACAAGGAGGAGCTGCGTAGGCAGTTTGAGTGGTTGACGCAGGGAGATATAACCGTGACCCAATACGAGATGATGTTTTCGGAGTTGGATCGTCATGCCACCTAGATGATTCGGTCAGATCGTGAGAGAATCAGGAGATTTGTGGATAGCCGTAGATACCATCTCCGTATTCTAATAAGTAGAGAGAGAGTATTGGGTTCTAAGTTCGAGGAGGTGGTGGATATCGCTCGTGAGATCGAGTTAGTTCACCTTCAGGAGTAAGAGGCGAGGGAGGCTAGAAGTCCTTGAGGTTCTGGTAGTTTCAGTGGTGCTCCCTCGAGGAGCAAGTTTCAGCAGGGTAGAGGTCGTTCTTTCAGGCATGCCCAGTCGGCCCGTCCAGAGTATAGAGGGGCATCTTCTAGTCGTGGTCATCAGGGGTTCCAGTAGGGCTAGTCTTCACTTAGTGACCTCCCAGCTCAGAGTTCATCTCATGCCCCATAAGCTCAGGATTCTTCTGTGTCAAGCTCATCTGCTAGTCGCTCCAGTGCGAGGGGTTCTCTTTAGTCCCTATCTCAGGCACCGGGTAGTTGTTATGAGTTTGGAGAGTTTGGGCATATGAGAAGGCAGTGTCCTCGACTTCGTGGCGGTCAGTTTCAGCAGAGGAATCAGCTCTCGACTTCTGCTCCAGCTACTTTACTTCCCGCCAGCCAGCTAGGGGTGGGGGTCAGGCTGCCAGGGGTCGCCCCAGAGGGGAAGGCCGTTCAGGCGGTGGCCAGGCTCATTTTTATGCTCTTCCAGATAGATCAGATGCCATTGCTTTAGATGCTATCATTTCAGGTATTGTCTCAGTCTATCACAAATATGCCTCCATATTATTTGATCCTGGTTCCACCTATTCTTATATGTCCTCATATTTTGCTCGCTATTTGGGTATGACCCAAGAGCTTCTTACTTTGTCAGTTCATGTGTCTACCCCGGTGGGCGACACCATTATTGTAGACCGTGTGTATCAGTCATGTATTGTGACTATTAGGGGTCTAGAGACGCGAGTTGATATATTGGTATTGAGCATGGTGGACTTTAATGTGATTTTGGGCATGGATTGGTTATCTCTGAGTCGTGCTATTATAGACTGCCATGCTAAGACAGTCACGTCGGTTATGCTAGGTGTACCGCGAATCGAGTGGTCTGGTGTGACTGATTATGTTCCCAATAGAGTTATTTTTTTCTTGAAGGCCCAGTGTATGGTTGGGAAGGGTTGTCTCTCATATTTAGCCTTTGTGCGGGATGTTGGAGCTGAGACTCCTTGTATTGATTTTGTCCCAGTTGTGAGGGATTTTCTCGATGTTTTTCCTGCAGACCTACTGGGCATGCCACCGAATAGGGATATTGATTTTGGTATTGATCTGGTGCTAGGCACTCAGCCCATTTCTATTCCGCCATATCGTATGACACCAGCAGAGTTGAAAGAATTAAAGGAGAAGCTTCAGGAACTCCTAGCTAAGGGGTTTATTCTGCCTAGTGTGTCACCGTGGGGTGCGCCGGTTCTGTTTGTGAAGATGAAGGATGACACAATGAGAATGTGAATTGATTACAGGCAATTTAACAAAGTAACCATCAAGAGCAAGTATCCACTACCTCACATAGATGATTTATTTGACTAGCTTCAAGGAGCGAGGGTGTTTTCCAAGAGTGATATCAGTTCAGGATATTACCAGTTGAAGATCAGGGATTCAGATACTCCTAAGATTGTTTTCAGGACTAGATATGGTCACTATGAGTTTCTTGTCATGCCTTTCGGGCTGACCATGCCCAGCAACATTCATACATTGATGAACAGTGTATTTCGGCCTTATCTGGATTCGTTCGTTATTGTATTCATTGATGATATTCTGGTGTACTCGCGTAGTCAGGAGGATCATGTGGAGGATTTACGTTTTGTATTGCAGAGATTGAGGGAGGAGAAGCTTTATGCAAAGTTCTCCAAGTGTGTGTTTTGGATTTGTTCAATGTCTTTCCAGGGGCACGTGGTATCTAACAAGGGTATCCAGGTCGATTCAAAGAAGATAGAGGCGGTTCAGAGTTAGCCTAGACCATCCTCAGCCAAAAATATTTATAGTTTCCTTGGCTTGGCAGGTTATTATCGTCGGTTTGTCCAGGGGTTCTCTTCTATCGCATCGCCCTTGACCAGGTTGACTCAAAAGAGCATTTCATTTGTGTGGTCGGACAAGTGTGAGGAGAGCTTTCAGAAGCTCAAGACAGCTCTGACCACAGCTCCATGATTGGTTCTGCCATCAGCTTCCGGTTCATATACCGTATATTCCAATGCTTTGAGATTTGGGATTGGCTGTGTATTGATACAAGAGGGTAGAGTTATTGATAATGCTTCTCATCAGTTGAAGACCCATGAGAAGAACTACCCTATTCATGATTTGGAGTTGGCTACTATAGTTCATGCGTTGAAGATTTGGAGGCACTACTTGTATGGCGTATCTCGTGAGGTGTTCATTGATCACCGCAGTCTTCAACATTTGTTCTAGCAAAAGGATCTTAACTTGAGCCGAAAGATTATGATTATGATATCACTATTCTGTATCCTCCGGGAAAGGCTAATGTAGTGGCTGATTTTTTGAGCCGAAAGGCAGTGAGTATGGGGAGCTTGGCATACATTCTAGTTGGGGAGAGGAATTTTGCAGTTGATGTTCAGGCCTTGGCCAATCGGCTTGTAAGATTAGACATCTCGGAGCCCAGCCGGGTGTTAGCTTGTGTAGTTTCTTGGTTTTTCTTATATGATCGCATCAGAGAGCGTCAGTATGATGATCCGCATTTTCTTGTCCTTAAGGACAAAGTTTAGCATGGAGATTCCAGAGATATGATCATTGGTGATGATGGAGTGTTGAGGATGCAGGGACGAATTTGTCTGCCCAATGTGGATGGGCTTCGGGTGTTGATACTGGAGGAGGCTCATAGCTTGCGGTATTCCATTTATCTGGGTGACGTGAAGATGTATCAGGATCTTAGACAACATTATTGGTGGCGGAGAATGAAGAAAGATATTGTGGGGTTTTTAGCTTGGTATGTCAACTGTCAGCAAGTGAAATATGAGCATTAGAGACCGGGTGGTTTGCTTCAGTAGATGGAAATTCCCGAGTGGAAGTGGGAGAGGATTACTATGGACTTCGTTGTTGGACTACCTCAGACCTTGAAGAAATTTGATGATATTTGGGTGATTGTTGATCGGCCGAGCAAGTCCGCGCACTTAATTCATGTGTGTACTACCTATTCTTCAGAGCGTTTGGCAAGAATTTATATCCATGATATTGTTCGTATGCATGGTGTTCCAGTTTCCATCATCTCAGACAGATGTACTCAGTTCACTTCGCAGTTTTGGAGAGCTGTGTAGAGAGAGTTGGGTACTCATGTGGAGTTGAGCACAATATTTCATCCTTAGACTGACGGGCAGTTCGAGCGTATCATTCATATATTGGAGGACATGTTATGTTCTTGTGTCATTGATTTTGGAGGTTCATGGGATGAGTTTTTGCCGCTTGTAGAGTTTTCTTAACAGCTATCAGTCCAGCATTCAGATGGCACCGTCTAAGGCCTTGTATAAGAGGCGATGTAGATCTCTAGTTGGTTGGTTCGAGTCCGGCGAGGCTAGGTTATTGGGGATAGATTTGGTTTAGGATGCCTTAGAGAAGGTGAAGGTGATTCAGGAGATACTTCGTATAACGCAGTCGCGTCAGAAGAGTTATGCAGACCGGAAGGTTCGATATGGGTCCTACATGGTTGGTGAGAATGTTTTGCTAAAGGTCTCGCCCATGAAAGGTGTTATGAGATTTGGAAAGAAAGGGAAGTTCAGCCCGCGGTTCATTGGACCTTTTGAGGTACTTAGGAGGATTGGAGAGGTGTCGTATATGCGTGATTTTCAACCCAGCTTATCGAGTGTGCATCCGCTATTTCATGTTTCTATGCTCCGGAAGTATGTTGGGAACCCGTCTCATATTTTAGAATTCAACACGGTTCAGTTGGAGGATGATTTGACCTATGATATGGAGCCAGTGGTTATTTTGGGTCGTCATGTTCGAAATTTGAGATTAAAGGACAAAGCTCCAGGTATGCTTCTTGACTCATCAAGGACGAGGGTTGGTTTAAGTTGGGGACGATTTGATGACCCGACCCGTTGACTCATGAGTTACCGTCTCGTTCCCCCATTTTATGCTTCTTTATTCTTCATTATTCGTGTCTTATGTGATCGATTTGGTTTGGAGTGGTTTTGATAAGAAATGAGACACTTAGTATCTTTTAAGAATTCTTAAGTTGGAAACGTCAACCAGACGTTGACTCATGAATTAGAGGGATCAGATGTGAATTTTGATGGTTCGGTTTGCTTAGGGGGTTGATTTGTTACTTAGGAGTGTGATCAAAAGTGATTTTGGAGGTCTGGAGTAGAATTAGGCTTGAATTGGCGAAGTTAGTATTTTGGTGATTTTCGTTTGTAGGTGAGATTTTGATCTAAGGGTCGGAATAGAATTCCGAGAGTTTTTGTAGCTTTGTTATGTGATTTGGGATGTGTCTGTAAAATTTTTGGTCATTCAGAGGTGATTTGGTTGGGTTTTTATCAAATGCTTGTTTCGGAAGTTTTAGAAGAACTTAGGCTTGAATTCGATGTAATTTGATAGTTTTGGTGTTTTTTGAGGTGTTTTGGTGATTGGAAAAAATTTGAATAATGTATTAGGATGTGTTGGTGCTTTTTGTTGAGGTCCCAGGGGCCTCGGGGTGATTTCGGATGGTTAACGGGAAGTTTTGGACTTGGGAAAAATGCAGAAAATGCAGCAGTTATTGCAGAGTAGTTTTTGTCTCCGCGATCGCGGGAGGTCCCACGCATTCGCATAGAAGGATTTGGGTAGGCCTGAGTTTTCTCTTCGCGTTTGCGGTCCGGGGCTCGCGTTCGCTTAGTTCTAGGAGCTGGTGTTCCGCGTCCACACAAGAACGTCCGCGTTCGCATAGAAGGAGTTGGGTCCAGTGATTTTTGTTCATAGCGTTCGCATAAGTGGAGTGTCATTCGCGTAAGAGGGAAAAGCTTAAGCATCGCGTTCGCAAGGAGTTATTTGCATTCGCGAAGGGTTATTTTGAGGACCCAAAATTTTGTGCTTCGCGATCGCATAGAAAGACAAGGGTTTTATAACATTTAATCTGTGTGCCTAGGTCATTTTTCCACCATTGTTGAGCATTTTGAGAGCTATTTGGGAGAAATTGAAGAGGGATTCGAAGAGGATTTATTGGAGGCATTTTATGAACTAAAAACATAATTATATTATGAAATTAACCTAGAAATTCATGGAAATTTAGCCAAAAATGGAAGACCTAGGGCTTGGGATTTTGAGATTTTAAATTGGGATTTGAGGGACCATTTGGACTCCGATCCTGTCGTTTTTTATATGCATAGAATCATGGCAAGATAAGGAACCTGTTGATTTTAAAAACATTTGAGTTTTGAGAAGTGGGACCGAGGATCGGGTTTTTTTATTAACTATTGTTTTTGGCATATTGTGACGTATTCGTTGTGGTTTTGTCAGATTCGGCGCGTGAGAAGGCCGATTTGAGAGGCAAAGGCATAGCGAGCTATAGCTTTAGCCGGTTCGAGGTGAGTAATAATGTTAAATGATGTCCTGAGGATTTGAAACCCCGGATTTGCACATCGTAGTACTATATTGAGGTGACTTGCACGCCGGATAGCGAGTTTAGGGTAGAGCACCGTTGGGGACTGCGACTTGGTCCGTCCCGGTTGATGAATTTACTATTATTTAACTGAGACTTACTCGTTATCATTATGATTTGGGCTAGTTTCCATGGTTGGGGCCCTTATGCCGACCTGTAGAACCCTTAGGGGCATTTTGACTGATTTTCCTCACCTTACTTGTTAAAAATCATATCCTCAGTCATGTTTCTAATTGTTTAAAATAGTATAAACCGATTTTAGAAATGCGAATCCTAAATGAAAGGAACATGTGGGCTGAGATCCCTACCTTATATTATTGTGCCCGTGAGGCTGTAATTTTAATGACTAAGAGGGGTTGAGAACCCAATTGCGAGGATGTTATATATGTTTTGGATCGGGCTGCACGCCGTAGGGAATACTTATATGGATCGGGATGTACGCTATAGAAAATGTGTATGTAGATCGGGCTGCGCACCGCAGTAATATAGCGCTTGGGCTGTAGGAGCCCCTCTGGAGTCTGCAAACCCCCAATCGACTATCTATATGGATCGGTCTTCACGATGCAGCGATGTATGAATTGGGTTGCACGCTGCAACGGTTACTATGATTTCTGTTACTATGAGAGTATATGAGACGAGTGCTGAGATTGAGTGCTAAGTGATGAGAATGAGCCAGAGGGGCGGATTTCTATTTGTTATTACCTGTTAAACTACCTGCTTTACCTGACTTGGAGATATTTCATTCGACTTCTTCGTTGGTTTACTGCTTAAGTGATTTTACTGCTTGATATAGAATTGCGTTTTGCCTTTACGTGTTTTCATGCTTTCAGTCATTATTTATATTCATTACTCACTGAGTCGAAGTACTCACATTACTTTTGCACCTTGTTTGTAGATTCAGGTGTTCCCGAGGCATAGTGGGAGTTTTTCTTGCTGATTATCATCTACCGGAGTCATCGAAGTAGCTGCATGGCGTCCGCAGACCCGATTTCTCCCTCTATCTTTTACCTTTCAGTGTCTTAGACTATATCTGTATTTGACTGTTGAAATCTTGTAATAGAGGCTCGTGACTTGTGATACCGGATTGGTGGGCTAGTGTAGACATATCGTTATGTTTTTCGAACATCTTATTTACTGCTGAAGACTTTTATTTATGGTAATTGGTATTTAAAACTCTGTCAATTGGTAATGAACTCTATAAGAGAGGGGTTGTGATTGACAATTGCTCAGGCTTTCCTAGCAATGTGTTGGGCACCATCACGACTGGGGTTGGAGTCGTGACATCATCGGTCGCTATTCTTTTCACAACTTTACACAACAAATAGAAATCTTCACCAAGGCATGAATAATATAACGAAATTATGAAAATCACATTATAATACTCACAGTCATGGTTGACGCTAACGTATAGATACTCATCACCATGTCTATACGTCGTACCCAACAAGAAGCAAACAGAAAATAGGACACAACTCCTAATCTCTCAAGCTAAGGTTAGACCAAACACTTACCTCAAATTTTCACAGCCAACTCAAGCCTCAAAAACTGCCTTTCCCTTCGAATTTTGCTCCAACACAATTGTATCTATGCATAATTGTTAATAACATCAATAAATGCTAAACAGTCCAATTTCAATGCTTAATTATAGCTTTCTAATTATTCTTCTCAAAAAATCGAAAAAATCGAACCCGAGCCCGCTTGGTCAAAACACGAGGTTTGGACCAAATTCAAATCACCCATTCACTTATGAGCCCTAATATATAATTATTTCCAAAATTCGACCCAAAACGAAGTCTAAATCACAATTAATCAAAAAGTCCTAACTCTACCCAAATCCCTAGTTTTCTACCCGTGTTTTAGGCCTAGAAATCTAGTGGGTGTTGATAAAATGGAAGAAAACGAGTTAGAGATTATTTACCCAAGAGATTATGGTGAAGAATTGCTTTAAAAATTGCGTAAGAGCTTTGGAGAAGAAGGGGTCTGTGGAATTTTTATGAAATCTTGTAATGCTACTGTTTTGGGTCTTTTAAAATTATTAGGCGAAAACACTCTTCGTGTTCGCGACAGACCCTTCGCGTTCATGATGGATCAGGCTAGATAAGCCTTCGCGTTCGCATAAACGAGCTCGCATTTGCGGGGCTTTAGCCCCCCGAGCCCTCGCATTCCCGTCCAAAGGGTCGCGTTCGCATAGGATAATTACCCCACCCCTGCCCAGGCCTACTTTGGCCATCACGTTCGGGTGGCCAGGCTCATGTTCGCGAAGGGATAACCCCCCACTGCCTCTCGTTCACAGCCTGAGCTACGCATTCGAGTAGAAGAATTTTCCTTCGACAAAAATTAATGCATTGCATTCGACAGGGTTCTCCCCGAACACGGAGAAGAAAGTGCCAGAACACCAGATCTGCTATTTTCTGCAATTTTTCTTAAGTTTGAAACTTCCTGAAACACACTCGAGCCCTCGGGGCTCCTGACGAAATAAATGTACTAACTCAACATCATCATACAAACTTATATGTGCGACCAAATCGCCAGAATAACCTCGATAACAACGAATTAAACCTCAAAATCAAAGGATTTTTCTCAAACTTCATGAAATATCAACTTTAGCAATTTAGATCTGAATCACATAAAATGACGTCCGTTTTTCATCAAATTTTACATAAATATCTTAAATCATATATAAGGCCTGTACCGGGCACCGGAACAAAAATACGATCCTAATACCGTCATGTTCTAATCAAATTTCATTTCAAATTTTCTGAAATAATTTCAGAAAATTATTTCTTTTAAAAATTTATTTCTCGGGCTAGGGATCTCGGAATTCGATTCTGGGAATACACCCAACTCCTATATTTTTCTATGGACCCTTCGGGACCGTCAAATCACGGGTCCGGATCCGTTTACCCAAACATTGATCGAAATCAGATTTATTCATTTTATAGTCATAACTATGGGTGTTAAACGGGCAGGATTAACCCGGTTTCGGACCGGTCCAGACCGGTTGAATCCGGAACCGGCTCGAACCAATTATAGGGGGCTGGTCTGGGCTAGGTAGAGGGTTAGGGGGTTGGTCCGTTTATTTTTTTTTAAAAACGGGTAACCGGTCCGGTTGAATCCAGAAGAGTGAATAGTAACTCTTACCGGGTTAACCGGCCCGGTTCAAACGACTTTTTTTTAATTTTTAAAACTTGTGGGCCCCACTGAACGTTGGCAACGGTCAGACCTTGATTTGGTCTATTGGCCAACGGAAATATTGCATAAATATCATTTTTAAAATTTTTAATCCTTTTTCAATTTACAAAACTAACCTTCTCTAAATTTATAAATAACCTCCCCCCCCCTTCATTTCTTCACTCAATGTTCATTTTTCAATCTTAATTTCTCTCATTCTTCAATTTTCAAGATTTCGAGTCTCAGTCTCAAATTATCAATTTTCAAATCTCAATTCAAGTTAAATCATGCCTCGTACTTCTAGAGTGCGCTCATATATATGGGAACACTTTGAGATGGTAGAAGAAAATGCAGAAGGCCAGAAAGTAAAGTGCAAGAAATGTAGTGAAGTCTTAAATTTTCGTTCAGAGTCTAGCATAGGTGTGAGCACGTGATATTTGACCTACATGAAAATAACTCCAAAAAATAGACCAAAATAATTTTAATTGATTTTTAGGTGTTTTTCTTTATTTAGATGCATTTCATGCATTTTTTTTAAAAGATAATCATAGAAAAACCATAAAAGTGTTACATTTTAGTTTTATGACACCTTAGGTTCAATTTGCATTTAGGAATTAATTACATTGGGTTAATTGTGTTTTTAAAAAAAAAAGAAAAGAATCATAAAAAATGGTTAATTTTGCACTTTTAATTTTAGTCCTTGAATATCGGTAGTTTCCGTTTAATTTGGTTTTAATTAGTTACAATAAGTATTAGTTATAGTAATTAGTTTATTTGAAAATAATTTAACTAAGAATCAATTTAGGTGTTATTTTTAGTTTTAATTTATAAGAAATTAGAAGAATATGAAAATAAAAAGGTGAATCATATTTTTGGGCCAAAATCTTATTAAAATTGCAGCTCAATGCAGTTGCCCTTTTAAATCTCAACCCAAATTAGCCCCTACCTAATTCCAAACCGGGTCTAACCGACCCAACCAAATACCCAAACTCATTTCTCCACCTAAAACAAAACCTAGACAATACATACACACGATACACACAAGAGATACACATAGAGACGCCTGGAAGATAGAGGTTGCGCAGCTTTGCTTCTTCTGGGCGAAGCTCGAAGCTATACACGCATATACACGCCTCGAAATTCTTCAGCGGGCTTGCGCAGCTTTTGGACACAAACCCCGCCTCCTCCCTCCAGCCGAGCTTCAATGTCTTCTTCAGCAAAAATAAACATAGACAAACCAAGACCACCAAAAAGGGTTCCAAAAAATGGAATTCTAACATTAAAAACTCCATGAAAGCGCGGTAGCTTGGGATAGCTTTTACAGTTTTGCTCTCAGGTTACAGAGCTGATATCGACTCTTACAAAATTGAAGCCATCCTTTCCCAGTCAAAACACACCCATCGACAACACCCCTGAGCCGTCTTCTTCTTCTTCATCATCTTCATCAGCCAAAAACCAGCCCTCAGCGACAAAAGAACAGCATGATGCTACTCGTCTTCTTCCGTCAAAACTAACCTCCAACCCCTGTTGCAGCCAGCCGTAGAACCAGCTCTAAGAGCATGAAAATAGACTCAAATTGCAGCTCGGCGCCGTGGAAATAGCGGCGTGTGTGTGCGATTTCTGATTCTCACTAGACTTTCAGATCCGACTTTTTTTAAGCTCTCTGATGAGTTTCGAGGTTGTCCGGGTGAGGTTTTGTCCGAGGTTTCGTTTGAAGTTCCAATCATTAGCTCGTTTGAGTGTCGCGGCTTGCTCATTTGTATACATAGTAAACTCGGAAATAAAGGTTCACTGTTCTTCACTCTCTACTTTTATTTAGCTCACTTTGTTACTCTACTTATTTCTGAATTATAGCATGATAAAGTTAATTGGGTCGTATTAATTGATGATGTTGATTAGTCATGTTGTTTCAGTTGTGTTGTAGAAAGCTAGATCCTAATAGGCTCGTGCTTTGTTTCATTAGTATGTTAATGTTCTCGTTGGAATTGGAATTGTTACAGTAGAGGCGAAGAGCTAAGCTTAGTTGTTCTTTTTTTCTTGTTGGATATTGCTTTGATATTAATGTGTTGAGATTAACTGTTAGATGGAATTGTTTCAATAAAGTGAGCACTCTGCTAGTCCGTTCATTTGACCTCCATTTTAATTTCATATGTATGTGAGCCTGCGTGTGGCAACAAAGTTATGATTTTCATATATAATTCTAGTTTTATACGTATATATTTGCGTGATATAATGACAATTTCTTAAGAATAGATTGAGACGTGTCGTGCCAAATAAAATTCCAGAACTTATGGCCATCACTTGATTAATCTTGATCCTTTAGAAATCGAGGCGCGCCATCTAGTGAATTTTTATGGCCCTCGCAAAGTTGAAAACGCGTAGTCGCTTTAGGCGCGTAATTTAAATTAATTTCCTAAATTCGGGTGAACATTTATTTGACCCAAATCCAAATCTCAACGAAGTTGAAATGTGTCAAAATCCACGGGTACATTTATGTGACGTGGTTCGAGGCATGTTTTAACGACGTTGCAATTCTCTTTAAAAATAATAATGAAAATGGTTAAAAGATTCAAATGCACATAGGTTCATGATTGTCCAAAATCAGATAATTTACGCCAAATATAACAGTTGCGACCATGCCAAATATAACTCGGGAGTGCCTAACACCTTCTCATGGGTTAACAGAATTCATTATCCGAATTTCTGGTTCGCGGACTGTTAACAGAGTCATTCTTTCCTCGATTAGGGATTCTAAACGGTGACTTGAGACACCATAAATCTCCCAAATGGCGACTTTGGAATTCTTTTAAATAGTTGAATCCCGTTTCGATTGTCCTTTAATTGGAAAAACTTCCTTATCTAGCCCTTCGCCGGGTTGTAGTAGCCAAAAAGAGGTGTGGCAACAGGCAGTTTAAGGAGGCATATAAAGTATTTTCTTGAGCGTCCTCTGGAAATTCGTATTTAAGATTTTAAGACAATTTGTTTTATTTTGAAATTAATAGACGTATTTATGCTTAATATTTTAGTTTGTTAGATTAATTTGAAGTATTATTAATTTATTATGGATGAAAATTTAGTTTTACTATTTTTTGTTAATTTATTTTTTAAATACAAACTTTAATTTTGAATTTTGAAATAAATGTAGCACTTTCAATTTATATGAATACAAAGTATTAATATAACTTGTAATATGCAAACTATTAATATAACTTACAATAGTTATACAAAATATAAAAATATAAAAAAATACACTAAACTCGGCTCAGCCCGGCCCCCTTAACCGGTAACTCGTACGGTTCAGTTTTTAGTCGGATGAACCCAAACCCGTTAAACCCGTTAAGAACCAACCCGAAACTGGCCCGGACCGTAACCCCTGCAGGTCTAAAATATAGAGGCCCGGCCTACCCGTTTAACACTCATGGTCAAAGCTTGTCATTTTTAACAGATTTTTCATATTTAAGCTTTTCGACTACACGCACGGATCGCACACGCAAATCGAGGTGACTCTAAATGAGGTTTTTAAGGACTCAAAAGCACAAAATTCAATAAAAAAAATAAGTGATGACCTTTTGGGTCATCACAACGCCTTAGTATTGATGGACAATGAGACATTAAAATATAGTAGAAGGCGCACATGAAATAGGAAAGAGTGAATTTTTCGAACGGAAAGGAGCAATGTGATGAACTCTTATCATAAATTTGTTGTACAGATCCGGCAAACTTTCTTCTCTTCTTGGCCGGAAGAAGCCATCTCCAGCGAACTTTCTCCTTGATATGTGGCTATAATTCCGCATTTTAGTACATTATTTTCCTTGTATTTATATGCTTTAATGATAAACTACACGTTAATTGTGCGTAATGGGGTCTATTTTATGTGTATGTAAATTGGAAATGAAAGTAGAGCAACATGAATACTTAAAGTCTAAAGTGTGCTCGAAAACAGTTGAAAAGAAGAAAGAAAGAAGAAAGTAGCCTATAAATGAGAAAGCTGGTGAACCCAGGCCTAAAGTGGGTATTAGAGTAGGATGGGTGAGCCTTTTAGCTCGCGTTGGAGAGGCCGGGTGAGGGGTAACGCGAGGTCCACCACGCATGGATGCTGGCGACGCCACGCTCGGGGCAAGCTCAAGCTGGTGCTAGACCTCGCGAGGCTAGGTCTGGGCGCACATTCCGAGCTTTGAAGGCTTATTTCGTCTCCTGGTTGACTAGGACTTGCCCTACGCGTTTAGGTCTTTTACTACAAATATAAATAGATCTAAAAAGCAACTTCTGAAAGAGTTTTGCAATATGAGGCAATGATAACTTGTGGAACACCCATTGGGAGTTAGAATCATTGATTTCTACATCATTTCATCTTTACTTTGTAATATAATTATGCAAAATATTTGGGATAATGTTACTATGAGTATGGGTAGCTAAACTCCTAATCTAGGATTTTGGTACAACCTATTGGAGGATGATTTTTCTGTTACTTTAATATAGATTTTCCATAGTATTTTCTCTATTTGTTCAACTATATTATTATTATTGTTGATTGAAGGGCCGTCAAGTGCCTATTTAGTATGTATTATTCAGGAAAGAGTGCATACTTATGTACTTGTTGAAAAATATCACTCCTAACATATATGAGGTCTTAATACGAAGGGTTTAAAGGTGTGATTAGGGATAGCGAAATCTTGGTGCAATCTGAGTGAGCCTTACTTAATTCCAGCTAGCGTAATTTCGGAGAATATGTTTAGCAAATTGTGATAATTACTTAGGAGAGAGTTAAGGCAGTCAGATTGCTCATGATTGGTAGAGAAGACTTAGGCAAATTTATATAAAACATAGCAGAAAGGATTCCGACAATAGGAAAAATCATAATCTTGGATCATCCCAATTCTTGTCTACAACCCGTCATAGTTAGTTATTAATTATTGAATTTTCATTACGTGATATTTAGTTAATAAACATCCAAATTGTTACTTAAATATTTTTGAATATTGATTGTGTGAATTTGTACGAGTCTAGTAGTTGTGCTTAATAAGTTAATTCTATGTGGAATTTTACTCTTGCCTTATTAACCGAAATATATTTGCGACGACCGCTAAGGCTTTTTAACAAGGATAGTTGGGTGTGATCACTCATCTTCTTTGCTATTTAGTTACATACAACTACACAGATACATTGTATACTGTACAAATTCACTCAAACACATTGTATTTTTGTATAACTATATTTTTTTGCATGTATTTATGTATTTTAAAGGTCTGTCTTTTTTTTAATACAACTGAATATACCTATATTTATGCACTACAGTATGCATAAATATAAGATATAAACATTGAAGTACACTAAATATAAACATTAAAATAGAACGGAATATAAATAATGAGTACATCTAATTTAAAATACAGTAAAATGCATTGAATACAAATAGAAATATAATGAATACAACTAATAAAATATAATAAATACAATGGTAATAACATGTATTAGGAATAACTAAAATACACTTAATACAAATACATTTGAATACACCAAATGTAAAATTGCAAATACAATACATACACATATTGAATCTAATGAATGCAATTGTAAAAAAAATTGAAACACATTAAATACAAAAGTTAAATACAACAGTTATATACAATTGAAAAATCATTCTAATAATTGGGTTGATAACGAGGCATGCTAGAATTGATTTTGTTGAATTATATTAGGAGTGCATCATGCTGATTGATCTTATTCTCGTTAGTAGACAGTTGGACAGACTATTTTTGAGGTGACTGTCGTTACTGTATTCATGAATACATGGCTCGAATACATGTGAATACATGCATATACAGCTGGACTGCCCTGATTTTTAGGCACTTTTTACTGTTGTATCCATGAATACAGCAGCGCGACTACACTATTGTAATAACATAGTAGTACTAATTCTGGGATTAGTTGTATTTTTTGGTAGGATAAGTAATCTCAGGACAACTAATAATTAATCATAGGATAACTTGCTTTCCAACTATACCACCCTAAGAGTTACTACAACTTCCATACTTGATATATGTATTTACTTGCTAACCTTATGGTCCTTTGAAATATAATTGAATTAGCTAGTTCAGTAATATTTGAATTTTCAAGTAACTATCTAGATATTGAGAAGAGAAGAAGAATTTGACCTTAAATTTTGTTTTGGATGTGCAAAATATGTATTTATAATATATTAGATGTCTGTTAAAAGAACAGACATAACTCTTTTAACAGATGCTTTCAACCATTATCTTTTAAATTTATTATTTAAAAATTTCATTCTCTTCACTTTTACGATGGAAAAAATATATACTAAACTTGTTAATTAATAATCCAGTTTAGATTAAGTGGTGCACTTGAGACATTATGCGGCAAAGCATATGGAGCAAAAATGTACAAGATGTTGAGGATACTGTTGAATAAAGTTAATGAACCAAATTGATAAGTTAATTGCAGTTAATTATGTAACTATAGTTAGAAGTTAGTTAGTACAATATTATGAGTTAGTTATACTATATAGTATAAATACATTGTACACTTTGTATAAACACAAGCCTCTATCATTTCTTCTTCTTTGAATAACAAAAATATATTTTTTAAGTGTGGCCTTCATTTGCATGTCTTCTTCCTCAAGCTCAATCTTCATATCTATGACAGCTAACATGGTATCAGAGCCATCGGAGTAAATCGAAGGCATTTCTCAAGCTAGTTCTTCCTCTCGTTACTTCAACTTCACAATTATGTGGTAAATTGTCCAATTGTAGTGTGTAGATGAAAGGATAGGGTTTACGCTTGAAAAAGCAGCTGAAAATGGCGATTGGAGAAGAAATTCCACTTCCAACAATTATAATCCTTGGTAATGTCAAAACAATGCAGCCGGCACAACTATGTTTCCATCAATTGGCCATAATCATCTACTCTTCCTTCAACAAACAGACACTCCATGTAGTACTATGGTGTCTCTTCAACTTACCGGTTCAGATAAATACGCGATATGAAGTAGGTCTATAAGGATTGGTCTGTTAGGGAAGAGTAAGATAGGTTTTGTAGATGGTCGATTTCCTAAGTCTAAATTTGAATCTGAGTTTCATGATCAATGGGAGAAAGTGAATATTGTGATTCTCACATAGATAATCAATGGAGTAAAGCAAAGGTTTACTTAGAAGTGTAGTATATGCCTCTAATGCCCATAAGGTTTAGGAAGACTTAAAGGAGAGATTTGACAAGGTAAATGGATCTAGGATTCTGTATCTTCATATAGAAATTCATAACCTCACTCAAGGTACCATGTCTGTGGCTCTACTTCTCCAAGTTGAGAGACCTTTGGGATGAGTCTGATGCATTAATGCCTTTTCCTGGTTGTACATGTCTTTAATCAAAGAAATATGCCCTAACACTTTGAGTATCACAGGCTACTATAGTTTCTGATGGGATTGAATCAGTCCTACTCATAGTCAAGTTCAACATTCATGCATGCCTCAGTTTTCCCAGATCATTCCAAATAAGTTAAGCTGCTCCTTTCTTCACCAAAGAGCAGTTCAACAAATACTTCATATGCTTGCCAAAGGAAATGAAGAGGATCCAAAATTATCCACCAAGTTAGCTGCTGAAGGTACTCTAATTACTCTAATGTCCAATTTTCTCAAGCATAATTGGATTATACACACAGGAGCCTCAAAGCATATAATATCCCAACTTGATGCTCTTACCTCCCTTCAGTTCATTCCCGGTTCAAAGAAGTGCAAAGTCTAATTACCTACTAGCAATGTAGTATCTGTATCACATAAAGGAAACTCTTCAATACTTAGAAATAACAATATTCCCAATGTGATGTACATTCCGTATTTTAAATACAACCTGCTCTTAATGTCTCAATTCACCAAAGAACTTCAATGCATAGTCTCATTCATCCTTGATTTGTATATTTTTCCAGGATCTCTATAGTGATCAGGTGAAGGGGATCGGTAAAAAAGAGCATGGTTTGTACATACTTCAAGAAGGATTACCTCAAGACTCTACAGCAACAATAATCAATAAGTGTGCTCACTCAGCCAACCTAACTAATTTTGAAGTAGTATGACATAGGAGACTAGGACATGCTCCTATTGATGTAATAAGGAAGTTAGATGCTCGTAGTACCTTAAATAAAGGAACTCAACATCGTCCTATATGTCCAGTTGCTAAAAAAAACTAAACTGCATTTCTGTCTAAGTACTTCAGTATCTCAATATGCATTTGACTTGGTGCATTGTGATATCTGGAGGCCACATAGAGTTCCTTCACATAGTGGTAAGAGGTACTTTGTTACAATAGTTTATGACTATACAGATACACTTGGATGTTTTTGCTCAACTTCAAGTCAGAAGTTGTGGTTGTACTAAGAGACTTTCTAACTCAAATAAATAACATATTTTCATCTTCCATAAAATTCTTAAGGACTAATAATGGTAGTGAGTTCTTTATCAATGAGTTTAAACAATTGCTTTCCGATCTTGGTATATTCATCATAGTTTATGTGTTCACACACCTCAACAAAATGAAATTGTTGAAAGAAAACATAGAACAATTTTAGACATGGCCAGGTCTCTCAAATTTCGGGCAACTGTTTCTCTAAGGTTTTGGGGTAAGTGTGTTACCACAATAATCTACCTCATCAACTGACTACCCTCTAGAACACTTAGGTACAAATCACCATTTGAGTTGCTCTACTTAAATCCTCCAGGACCAGCAAACCTACTATCTGGATGCAAGATTATGTGGTGCAATCCAAAGTTTCTAAGAGTTCTTATCTTATCTCTACTTATGTAAGCTATTCCCACACTACTCATTTATATAGCAGTGCATTGATAGCTTATTCAACTTGTTCTAAACTTCAGTCCTTTAATGAGGAAGTCATGATCCTCAATGGGTGGAGGCTATGAAGGTGGAGATTGCAGCCCTAGAGGAAAACCAAACCTAGAGCATAGTTGATCTACCTCCTGGAAAAACTCCTTTAGGTTGCAGGTGGATATTCAAAATTAAGTACAATGCCTCAGGAGAGGTGAAAGATACAAGGCCAGAGTGGTTGCCAAAGGCTATAGTCAAAAGATAAGTTTAGACTATAGTGAAACCTTCTCCGCTGTTGCTAAAATGGTCATAGTTAGGGCCATTGTAGCTCTTTCTGCATCTCAGCACAGGATGATTTGCCATATGTATGTTCATAATGCATCCTAAATGGTAATTTAGTTGAATAGGTGTACATGCATACTCTACGGGGGTTTGCAAGACAGGGGGAGACTAAGAAGTTTTGCAAACTTCACAAGTCATTATATGGTCTCAAACAAGTACCAAGACAGTGGAACATGAAGTTAACATAGGTGCTTCTACAGATGGGTTTCAAACAGAGTCATTATGACTATTCATTGTTCATTAGAGAAGCCAATGGTAACACACTTATCATCCTTGTGTATGTGGATGACATGTTGATCGCAGTGAACAATGATAAGTTACTTTATGACACCAGAGTAGAGTTACAGAAGCAGTTCAAGATGAAGGACTAGGTGAGTTGAAATTCTTCCTTGGAATTGAATTTGCCATATCAAAGGAAGGGATTCTTATGTGTCAAAAAAAGTATGCACTTGGGTTGATATCTAAAATAGGTTTAAATGGAGCAAAGCCTTCTGGTACACTATTGGAGTTAAATTAAAAACTCATATTTGTAGAGTATGACAAGTGCATCCAGAAATGCAAACAAGAAGCTGATCAGGAGCTTAAAAGTCCTAGTTGCTATCAAAAGCTTGTTGGAAGGTTGTTATATCTCACCATGACCACACCAGACCTTCCTTTTGCAATGCAGGTTCTAAGTCAATATATGCACTGTCCCAAGGTGTCACACATGGAAGCTGCTCTTAGAGTAGTTAGATACATCAAACGAGCATCGAGCCTAGGGTTACTTATGCCTGCAGAAAGTACAGACAAGCTGATTGCCTACTGTGACTCTGATTGGGGATTTTGTATAGAGTCAAGAAGATTAATAACTGGTACTTGGTCAAATTTGTAAATGCACTGGTGTCTTGAAAATCAAAGAAATAAAGAGCTGTGTCAAGAAGTTCAGCTGAGGCTGAGTTTAGGAGTACGGCTTCATGTGCAATAGAAGTCACTTGGAAGATATGGTTGTTCAGGGAACTTGGAATCAAGATTCAGCAGCCTATAAGTTTGATATGTGACAGCAAGGCTACTATATAAATAGCAGTCAATCCTATCTTCCATGAAAGAACTAAATAAATTGATATTGATTGTCATTTTGTTAGAGAAAAAATATGTGAAGGGTTGTTGATGACAGAATACTGATAAAAAGTTTGGAAAGTTTTAACATGATCAATTACTGAACAAATTAGGAGTGAAGAATCTGTATCAACCATCAGCTTGAGGGGGGGTGTTGATTAGAGTTAACGAACCAAGCTGATAAGTTAATTGTAGTTAATTATATAATTGTAGTTAGAAATTAGTTAGTACAGTATTAGGAGTTAGTTATACTATATAGTATTAATCCACTGTATACTTTGTATAAACACATGATTGTATCATTTCTTCTTCTTTGAATAACAGAAATCTATTTCTCTTGAGTGTGGCCTTCATTTGCATGTCTTCTTCCTCAAGCTCAATCTTCAGATCTATGGCAGCTAACAGATACATCTACATACATCATGTATCATACCCTTCTTCTTTTTAATGATATTGTTGTTATCTGGTGGTATTTTGATGCAATTCTGATTTTATTTCATTAAGATTATGACATAGCTAACGAAGCAGGATTATTCTTGAAATTGCTTATACCTGGATTGTTCGCATATGGTATTTTGCAAAATGTTTTGAGATTTCTTTGGGCACCGTCAATAACCCTTCCTATGGTCATGTGTTCAGTTGGATCTTTAGTTATCCACATTGGTATTTGTAAGCGTGTAATTTTTTACCCGTATAATTTTTAAGTTAATTGTAGTATGTTAAATATTTACTTGAGTTATTACGGATTTTTAATCCATTTTTTTACTACCACTTATTAGTTTAATTTTATGGTTTTAGTATTTAAAAATTAAAAGAAAATTCAAAAAGAATAGTTTCAATTTTTATATTTAGTTTTATTTTAGTATTTTATTTTATTAATGAAGATGTGATTTTTTAAAAATATTTTTATAAGTATATTATATTGTTTTAATTTTCCTACCATATTTAAGCCCAACAATACAAAAGTCTATTCTTTCCAACCCATTAGTTTACTTAAGTGCAAGATTTAATCTTAATCATCTAATTTCTTATAATCCAATGGTCATCATCCCTTCCCACCTCCATATAAGATATCCAATTATAAAAACCCGATCCTAATTTTCAATTTCTAAAAAGAACGTTAGCGGTAGATTCTTAGATTTCCTAAGCAAATTCCTAAATTCAAAATCCTATTAAACAACATTGTTCGTCTTCTTTTCTATCCAATAAATCGCTCTACAAAATAAGGCATCGAAGAGTAGAGATGACAAAGAGCGCACCCACACATCCGAATCCAATATCCAGGGAATAGAGGTTGAGAAACGAATTTCGAAGGATAGAAAGTCGCGAATTTTTTTGGTTTTGTTATGGATATGAAGTGCCAGTTTATGTACTGTCTAAATGTTAGATTGAGCGGAGGTTGTCTCGAGTTTTCCGATGTCGATTCGAGGTTTCGATTTGCAATTTAGGCGTTCCAATTCAAGAATTGTTATTTTGTCTAGTCCGATTGATTTATAATTTGCAGCTTTATTCCTCAATAAAAGTTTTATTTCTCAATTTTCATACGCATTTCATTTTATTGTAATAGCTTGGTGCGCGTGTTGGTAGATTTGTGATTTTACTTTGTTTGAGTACCATGTCTTAGTTTTCATCTAAATTGTTTTAATTACTTTTATTTCGATTGTGATGTATGTAGTCTTCGTCCTTAAATAAATGTTTTTAATTGGGTATATGAAAATTTTGGAGTTGTTTCGTTCTTGGCAAGGTGTAAGAATGGCCATACGTGGATCTGGAACCATAACCCAGAACTTTGGTTCAAGGTTGAAGAATTCGAAACTAGAATAACTGTTATAGTGGCTTTATTTATTATCTGATTTTATATGTTTGAGCCTAATGTGCTAAATGCCGTTTTTTACAGCTTTGATATTGTTTGGCCTGTATATAAATTATTACGAAACCCTCTTCTCTCTGAGTCTTCTATATCATCTGAGAAGTATGCACTTCATGTAACTTCTTTTCTGTTAGAGTCGTATCCAAATTTTAAAACGAGGTTCAGACAAGTTGTAAAACCGATGAAACTTCTGTATTTCCGGTATGTTGCCCCCTCTCCCCCCAGCTCGAGCTGTTTAACTGTTAGGTATATTGCATCTCAACATGCGATTTTCTATATGTTACATATTTCCAAACTAATAAGGTTGTTGGATATGCAAACTAACCAGGTTTTTGGTGGTTGGTTTTGTTGGTAGTCTAGCCTCCCATCCTTCACAAAATCCAAAAGGCATAGATGGCCTCTGCAAGAAATCTACCAATTATCGGTCCTGAGGATAGCCCGGCATCTGCTATTCTGCAGGTAGAATCAGCAGATGCTGAAGAGAATAAGATGTTACATCTCCACATATTGGAAAAGTGGGATGCTTAGTCTAATGATAGGGAACCGTCAAGTGCAATCCCTGGGTTCCCCGAGTTGATCCCCGGGTCATGTAAGGTTACCAACGCCTCTGTGCCCAACCCGCTCATCCCATCCCATGCCTCGGTGGTTCGTCCCCAGGTGCCAATTTCCTGGGACCTCCAATATTGTTCTCTACACCGCCAGTCTGTACGAGAACAAAACCAACTTTACCACGATCATATGTTAAGCCTCCAATGTTCACCTTTCAGTGTCCACAGCTTCAACTAGAAATAACATATATGACCACGTACTCTTTCATTATACCTTCACAATATGATCTCTCGGTGAAGCAAGAAAAGGTTGTTAAACCTCTCGAGCAAGAGGAAATGGCTCGGAAGATGAATAGCCTAGAACAAAGCCTGAAAAACATGCAAGGTCTGAGTAGCCAAAAGAGTGTCTCATACTCTAACCTCTGTATGTTTTCCCATGTCCATTTTCCAGCTGGCTTCAAGATGCCAAAATTTAAAAAGTACAATAGGCACAGAGACCTTCTCGCTCATCAGAAATGATACTATAACCAGTTGAGGGTGTTGGTGGAAAAAAGGAGCTGCTAATGGCCTATTTTGAGTAAAGCCTTACCGGAATCGCTTCTGAGTGGTATACGGATCAAGAAATTATCAACTGGCATATGTAGGACGATATGGCCCGATATTTTGCTCGTCGGTTCCAACATAATGTCGACATCGCTCCCGAGAGAAACACTTTGTCCAATTTGAAAAAGAAAATCACGAAAAGTTTTCGCAAATATGTTATCAAATGGCGTGAGTGAACTTCCAGGGTAATGCCTCCAATGGACAAAATTGAAATGGTCACGGTCTTTCTACAGGCCTAAGGGGAGGACTACTTCAAGAACATGATGTCCACTATGGGAAAGCCATTTGCTGAGGCTATCAAAATTGGGGAGATGATAGAAAGTATGAATGGAATCGACTTTGCTGCTTTCCATCTATCAGGTTTCGCCAAGAAATGGTGGAGAGATTATTGTTTGACCAGACCAGTTGGATCACCAGATCTCACTTGGGACCAGTTCTCGCAACTATTTCTTGAGAAGTTTCTTCCCATCACTCAGAGAGAGGAGTACCGCAAGCGGTTCAAGCGTATCCACCAGGGTTCTAGGGCTGTCACCTAGTACGAGACGAGGTTTTTTGATTAGGATCGTCATTGTTCTGATACTTCCCACTGAGAAATAGAGGGTGAGGAGATTTATTGAGGGACTAGCTTATCCTATTAGACTGCAGATGGCTAAGGAGACATGTAGCTAAATCTCTTTTCAGTATGCGACCAATGTGGCTAGGAGAGTTGAGATGGTTTTGGATCATGGGAGCAGTCAGGGGTCCGATAAGAGGCCTCGTCATTTAGGCAGATATAGTGGGTCCTCCTCTGGAGGTAGGGAATCTTTTGGTAGAGGCCAACCTCCTAGGCCATTCCAGTCACCACTTCAGGTTTCTCACGGTGCTCCAGGTGGTCGTGTTTCTCATATGTCGTATTCTGATATGTTGCCCTACGATACACCACCATCTCCTATCAGTGCACCTCCACTCCAGAGTTTTCATGGTGGTTATCCAAGCCATCAGGGTCAGTTTCAGGGTCAACAGTCTCAGCAGCCCAAGTCTTGCTATACTTGTGGTGATATGAGGCACATTGCTAGTTTTTGCCCTCTAGCCTCGTGCAGTTCTCAGTAACAGGGTTCTCGTGCAATGGTTCCAGCACCGGTGTTTCACCGTCTGCTCAGCCAGTTAGAGGTAGGGGTAGAGGTGTTAGAGGTGGAGGCCAGGCTGCTAAGGTGGAGGTCAGGCAGCTAGAGGTGAAGGTCGTCCTAGGGATACATTTTAGAGTAGTGGGGCCCAGCCCCGATGTTATGCTATGCCAACCTCCGAATAGTTATCAGAGGTACGGTTTCAGTGTGCAGTAGAGATGCCTCAGTTCTAGTTGATCCATGGGTCCACATATTCTTATGTATCATCTTGTTTTGCCCCTTATCTAGTTGTGCCTCGTGATTCTTTGAGTGCCACTATATATGTCTCTATACCAGTGGGTGATTCTATTGTCTTAGATCGTGTTTATCGTGCTTGCATGGTTGTTATTTGGGGTCTTGAGACCCATATGGATCTCCTACTTCTCGACATGGCGGATCTCGATGTCATTCTGGGGATGGATTGATTATCCCCATATTGTGCTATATTGGATTGTCATGCCAAGACCGTAACCTTAGCATTACCGGGGTTGCCTCGTTTGGAGTGTAGAGGGACTCCTGGTCATTCTACCAGCAGTGTTATCTCATATATGAAGGCTCGACGTATGGTTGATAAAGAATGTTTGGCCTATTTGGCGTATGTTCGTGATTCAGTGCTGAAGTTCCTTTTATGGATTATGTGCCTGTTGTTCGTAAGTTTCTAGAGGTATTTCCTTCAGACTTGCAGGGGATGCCACCCGATAGGGATATTGACTTTTGCATTGATTTGGCTCCGGTCACTCAGCCCATTTCTATTCCTCCATATCGTATGCTCCCCCCCCCCCCCCCCACAGAGTTGAAAGAATTGAAAGAACAGTTACAGGACTTGTTGGATAAAGGCTTTACACCGAGTGTCTCGCCTTGGGGTGCGCCGGTGTTGTTTGTTAAAAAGGAGGATGGGTCGATAAGGATATGTATAGATTATCGCCAGTTGAACAAAGTCACCATCAAGAACAAGATTCCATTGTCGAGGATTATTGATTTGTTTGATCAACTTCAGGGTGCATAAGTGTTTTCTAAGATTTATTTGAGATATGGCTACCATCAATTGAGGATCAGGGTATCTGATGTCTCTAAGACAGCTTTTTGCACTCGGTACGGGCATTATGAGTTTTTAGTGATGTCATTTGGGTTGACAAATACCCCAGCACCTTTCATGGACTTGATGAACCGAGTGTTCAAGCCTTATTTGGATTCCTTCGTGATTGTCTTCATTGATGATATTTTGATTTACTCCCACAGCTGGGAGGAACACGAGCAACATCTTCGATTCGTTCTTCAAACTCTGAGGGATAGTCAATTGTATGCTAAGTTCTGAAGTGTAAGTGTTGGTTGAGTTCACTTGCATTCTTTGATCAGGTTGTATCAATAGAGGTTATCCAAGTGGATCCTAAGAAGATTGCGGCAGTGAAGGACTGGCCTAGACCCACATCATCTATAAATATCTGGAGTCTTGGGTTTGTGGGGCTATTACCGTCAGTTTGTAGAGGGGTTTTCTTCTATTGCAGCCCCGATGACCACGTTGACCTAGAAGGTGGCCCAATTCAGATGGTCAGACGAGTGTAAGGCGAGCTTCCAGAAGCTCAAGACAGCTTTAGCTACGGTGTTGGTGTTGGTTGTTCCCACAAGTTCAAGGCTATATACAATGTATTGTGATGCATTGCTTATTGGACTAGGTGCGGTATTGATACAGAATGGCAAGGTTATTGCATATGCTTCGCGACAGTTGAAGATCCACGAGAAGGATTATCCAGTTCATGATTTGGAGTTAGCAGCCATTGTTCACACACTGAAGATTTTGAGGCATTATTTGTATAGCGTGTGATGTAAAATGTTCACGGATCACAAGAGTTTGCAATACTTTTTCAAGAAGAAGGAGCTAAATTTGAGGCAGAGGAGGTGGTTGAAGCTGTTGAAAGACTATGATATTTTTATCTTGTATCTTCCGGGAAAGGCCAATGTAGTGGTCGATGCATTGACTAGGAAGTCAGCCAGTATAGGCATCCTTTGCGTATATTCCAGTTGGTGAGAGACCGCTTGCTTTGGATGTCCAGGATTTGGCCAATCGGTTCGTTAGTGTTACACACCTTATATTTTCGTATGTGGAAGTACGACATAAGTAAATTGATTTAAGTTCGGGAATGAGAGTTATTTTAGGATTATAAGTATTGCACTATTTCAAACAAGTGATAAATTAATTCGTGAAGGCAAGAGGGTAAGTGAATCGAAGAAAATAAATTCCATTGAAGTTTGATATTTTGGAATTAATATGGCCCGAGCTAAAATATTCGGTATTTATGGACTAGTACCATACAAGATACCGCATGGTTATGATAACAAGGTGTACAAAATGTATTAAAAGTGAATAGTATTTTAAGTAATTTGAGATAATTCTTAATTATGTAAATAATTAAATAATTATTGATTTTAGTGAGAGATTAGCAATTAATTAAGAAGTTGGTAGCTAATTGATTAGCAATTAATTAAGAAGTTGGTAGCTAATTGGTTTAACGTGGCAGCCATATATGGGTTTTATATTGACTAGGCAAGGATGATGCTAAGTGGTAAATTTATAGATTTCTTTATGGCTAAGTCATTCTTAAGTAGTAGCCACCTAGCTAAAGACCTAAATCTTAAGAGAATGAAATGGATTGAAATATATTCATAACAGTCATGACATCAGACCCTAGGAAATTAACTTGCCAATAATCATAAGATGGAGGAAGGAATTCCAAAGCAAGCAAAGTTGCATTTCAACAGCAAAAGCTTAAATGCTTGATATCACAACCTGTTTGGAAACCAAAAACGTGGAATCACGAAACTATTTCGTCCAAATCCTTAGCCAAATTTGAAATTTCAAAGGAAGAAACCACAATTTCGTTTCAAAATTTCAAGATTCTCGAATTGATATTTTGTCTTCGTGCTTTGGCCTAATTCATTACGAAGTTGATTTTTAGCGTGATTTTCTTATCTCAATTAAATGATAAAGTCGGACAAACTTGATTTTAACCGTATATAATTTCTAATATTAGGTAACTAAAATCAAGTTTCTTTTACAATAATATCAATTATTATAAAGTAAATCTGTACATGTCATTTTCAAAACTTAGATGCCTAAAACTAAAATTACTTTATTGAAAAAAAAGGTTGGCCTTCCAATACTAATAAAAGCGTCATATAAGTTGCTATATCTCCCAAATACTTTTTGAAAGTATTTAATGTCAGATATCTCTATAATAACCACTATAAAATTCAAATTTCGTATAAAAATAATTTTTATGTTATATAATAATATGTATTCTATTTAACAATATTTTGTTCTATCCAAAGGCATGGGTAAGGTTTGCGTACATACTACTTTCCTTAAACCCAACTAAATAGGATTATATTGGGTTGTTGTTGTTGCTATAAAAATAAAAAAAATCAAAACAAATAATAATATTATAAAAAGCTTTGACTGTACTGTAAAATACTTTTTTCAAAATAAGCATATTTTAAAGTTTTATCAAACATACTCTCATTAGATAAATAAAATAATGAAAAAATATAAATATTCCTTCTAAAGAAGTCAAGGCTTAGATACTTCATAATTGTACTCATCAATGCTCTCAAGTCTGCTATTAATGTGTCAAAACTAGTTGAATCTCTAGAAAAACTCAAAGCCTAAAACAGCTAGAAATATTCAACTTTGGCTTGAAAGTAGTCAGCTCTATACCATTTGTTATCATCATCAATTTAGAAACTTTCCAAAAATGTCTCCACCAAAATCTCCGAATTCCACCATGACTGAATCTTGAAATCAAGTTCGACTTTTGGCACCTGCATCCCACCGCATACACATAGAAAACGAAGAAGCCATTAATTCCACGTTCATGTCCAGTATGGAGTTAGCCAAAAAACGACATCGTAAAAGATGCATTAAATGTTGCAGTTGTTGTGGTATCACAAAAATAACCCTAGTTGTGATCATCGTAATTCTTGCATTCACCTTTTTCAAGGTGAAAAACCCTACTATAAGAATGAACACAATCAAATTTGAAGGGTTGAGTTATCTCACTAATAGTTCCAACCTACAAACCAACGTGACATAACGGTCTCTGCAGATATCTTTATTAAAACCCTAATGCAGCCTCGTTCAAGTTTAACGAAGCAACTACTAGTCTGATATACGATGATAGAGTTATCGTAGAAGTCCAGCAGTGAATGCCAAGGCTCGACGAACGTTTCGAATGATTGTGAATGTTACAGTTATGGTTGATAAATTATCAAGAACTCTTAGGCTAACGAGTGATTTGGTGGCCAGGGGAATTGCCTTTGAGTATGTCCACAAGTATTAAGGGAAGGGTCAAGATTTTGGTAACTAAGAAAAGTGTTGGTATACAAATGAATTGCAGTATGATAGTTGATTTACAAACACAAGATGTTAAGAATAATATGGATTGCAAAAAGAAAGTTTCTCTCTAGATTTGATGTTGATTTGATTGTGAAGGGTAAGTTTAAGTAAAGAATATTCACGTTGGAAGTTACTGGTTCAATCGAGTTATATATGACACTGTATATAGTTTCAATTGTGACATATATTTTGGTAATTTATAAGAATTAGATATATTCGAGTTTATAATAACCCGTGTGTTATATTTAGAAATATTTATTTTTGTGTGATATGTAAAGACTTGTATGTTGTATGGTATTGTTCAATATATATTTTCTAAATTTGTTTGAGATTAATTTGTGTGCGTGTAGTGTGGAATATGATGTAGTGAAGGACAAAATGGTTATCTTTGGCTTCTTCTTTACTGGGATTTTAATCAAATTCGTTCCATTTGGAAAATTACCAAATGGCTTCCATTATTGTATGTAGACGAATTATATGACCAATTAAGCATTCATTAGTTCATGTTGATGATGTTTTTTGCAAATATTTGTTCTCAAGTTTAAAGGATACATTTATATGGGAATCTCTCCACCCTTAATCAGAGGTTTTATGGTTCGAGTTTTCAATGGAAAAGATCCTAATACGGAGCACCTTTCCCCTGAAATGGCCCTTATACGTCACAAACCTGGATTAATCAGTGTTTCAATGTGGACATCGCACACCGAATATGAAACCCCAAAAGTTTTTTTTAAAAAAAAAAGATGTTTTCATATTCTGATAAAAAAGACACTCAAAGAGACAAAAATGAAAATCCTTTGATTCTTTGTTTTTTCGCATAGTTAACTGGCAATTTAGAAGGGCTAATATGTATGGATAACATAAAAAGTTGAACTTGTGATAGTGGAGCTAAAAAACAGATATAAAATAATCATACACAAAGAGTTATTAGCCAAATAAAAGTAAACCATTGTTGTGGATAATATAAGAATTAAACAGATTTACCCTGTATTTTGTTTGATTTTTTGTAGCTTTCCATGATATTCAAGACTTTGAGACAATATAATTATAACGCAAGCAGTCAAAGATTTTTCGCTAAAATGATTCAAAATATAAAAAGAAATAAATGGCTTCTAAGTTGTGTTAATGAGATTCTTATTCAACATCATCTATTATATATAAATAACAATAATTTTGACCTCCAAATATAGTATAATTTTTTGATAAATGAGTATCGCCCCTTATTGCCACACCAGAAACCTAGACCAAGTTGATAGAATTTAAGATGAAATAATGAAAAATATAAATATTCCTTCTAAAATAGTTAATTATAAGGTTACAAATGAAAACCAAAATAAAAAAAATATATATATATAGACACAAAATCCTAGATCCTATGTCCTTTTTTATTTACCTCAAATTTTAACTGCAATATAACAAGTTGAAATGCTATGTTGCCCATATCAGGCCTTCTCAATTAAGCAAGTTTTTTTTTTAACAAAAAGATATTTATTTATAATAAGATATAGTAGGGGTGGTAGCGAACTACCATCAGTACGAGTGCACTAATAGCTATTGATATACCTCTTAGGGCATTATTATTTACCTAAAGCAGTCAAATTATAACACGTAAAAGTCGATACTTTCCTAACACGAACATGACCTTCCTGATCTTTATGATAAGCATCTATAACAAGTTCAGGAGGTAAAACAAAGGTACACAATTCATTATAAATAGGATGCGTAAGAGCTTCTTTTGTTAAAAGATGTGCGACATTGTTCTCTTTACGAAAGCTATGCTT
Source organism: Nicotiana benthamiana (assembly GCA_034376525.1). Taxonomy (NCBI): domain Eukaryota; kingdom Viridiplantae; phylum Streptophyta; class Magnoliopsida; order Solanales; family Solanaceae; genus Nicotiana; species Nicotiana benthamiana. Next base: position 39,407,341 of record CM067335.1, on the reverse strand, counting down.
CACCACGATCCCCCGTATCTTTATTGCCTTCTTTATTAACCACCTGCATTCATAGATTAGGTCATTGTAAGTGGGATAATCTTCATGTATAAATCGTATAATTTCAGTGGCGCCTTGTCCACTTCAATTGGAATTATTTTTTCCTTTACTATGAGTTGAAGTACTTGCTGCAATGCTTGTAATTCTACTCGAGTTGGAGTCAGTGCATATGTTTTCCTATAGCCTATTTTTCACTATCCCTTGCATTCTCGAATGACGCCACTTATTCCTCCCTGCAGGCAATTGCTCTTAAAAGCACCATCAACGTTTATTTTGTACCAGCCCTTAGGAGGAGCCTGCCATTTGACACTAATGGTCCTTTGTAATTTTTAGTGGATTGGCAGTCAATAATTTATATTTAAGCTTGGTTAATTACCTTATTAATATTATTATGGTTATTGGTATTGTTTTGGTTATTGTGGTTTCTATTGTTCCATATAGCCCATATGTGAACAGAAAAAGATCTTCCCACATGACGTACTTGTTTATTAAATTGATATTAGTATTCTTGATCATGTTGACCCAATATGTCACTTGTTAGAGGAATAATATTGCAATCCATTAAGTCCCAAAATGATTTTGCAATGTGGCATTCCAGAAGATATGGCTATAGTTTTTTTAGTGTTCTTGCATATCGGGAATTCAGGGCTAATGTTCGTACCAATTTTATTAAGGTATGCCTCATTTCGAAGCCTATTGTGGTAGTATTTTCACATGAAGGACTTAAGTTTGTTTGGACATTTTAAGCCCATGTCCATTTAATGTTGTTGTTAGGAATGGTTTGTTCATTAATTAACTTGTAGTAAGAATTGATTGAAAATATACCGCTAGGATTTATGTTCCATAGGAGGTTATTAGGAGATCTAACTTGCTTGCTGGGAGTTATGGCATTAATGTTACTGATAATCTGTTGAGGGAGTTGGAATGAGATTTTTCCAAATCGAAGAGCCATTGTCATAAATATATTTGATTTTTAAATTGCTCTTGGATGTTACAGGAGGGCTAATACCACTGCTCCTAAGGTGTGTAATATTTGAAATCTAACTAATATCCCAAATATTAGCATTAGAGTTTTGGTGTACTACTCATCTAATGCCTTTTTTTTGCGAATTGACCAACCTTTTAGGAGACTAATCGAAGTATGTGATCCACTTTTTGTGTTTTTACTCTTTCCGTAATTACTAATTAGTAGTTTTGCCCAAAGGGATAAAGGGTTGTTGAGAATTCTCCAAGTACGGTGTAATGACCTGATCTGTCGTTTTGAGCTCTAGCGCGTCGTTCAGCTGTTTAAGATCATGAGAAGCTTCACTTCAGGTATTATGACTTGTACGTATGATCAGAATTGGATTTCGGGAAGTTCAAAGTTGATTTGGAGAAAGAATTCTCATTTTCGAAGCTTTAAGCTGAAATAATTGACTAATATTAGATTTTGAGTAAACGACCTCGTAATCGGTATTCAAAGGTTCCAGCAGGTTTGTGTGATAATTCCAGACTTGGGCGTATGTCCGTATCGGATTTTGGAAGACTCGGGAACGTTTCGGCACCCATTATGGTAGTTAGCATTTTTTGAAGGATTTCATAAGTTTGGGTTAAAGTGTCTTTGAGTGTTATCAATGTCCGTTCAGAATTTCGAGTCTGGGAATAGCTCCGTATGGTGATTCTTGTATTGGGACCGCGATCGGAAATGAATTCAGATGTCCGTCAGCCATTTTGGAGTCATTTGGCTAAAGATAGAAATTTGAAGATTTTTGAGGAGTTTGACCGAAAGTGAAATTTTTTATATCAGGGTTGGGATCCAATTCCAGAAGTTGGAGTGGTTCTGTATTCTCAAGTATGACTTGTGCGCAAAATTTAAGCACCAAAAGTAGAAGTTTAAAATTTTAAAGTTCATTAAGCTTGAATTGGAGTGGGATTCATGATTTTAGCATTTTTTGACGTGATTTGAGGTTTCGAGCAGGTCCGTTTCATGTTATGGGATTGAGTTATGTGATTGGACAAGGTCCGGGGGGCCTTGGGTGAGTTTCAGACGTGTGGGAGGAGTTGGGAGCACCCCAAATTTTTTGGTGTTCTTGGCACCAGTTGTAGGTCTCGCAAATGCAAGAAATTATTCACAAATGCAAACCTCACATTTGCGATGAAGGCTTCGCATTTGCGATGAATCCCGACCTAGGCAGTGTTCGCATTTGCGACACTTTGGCCGTATTTGTGATCCCAACAAACATCGCATTTGCGACTCTGTGGTTGCATTTGCGGTCCCAACAACTGAGCCCAGGCTTCGCATTTGCGAGGCTTTTGTCGCATTTGCGACCGTCGAAGTTTGAACTTGGGGTCACAAATGAGACATCAAAGGGATGTGTCCAGCTCTTTTAATGCGGGATTTAGGCCATTATTTCATTTCACTTCATTCTCTTAGGCGATTTTTGGAGCTTTTGGAAGAAGGTTTTTACCTTGCACTTTAGGTAAGTAATTTTTACACAACATGAGTCAAATATATAAATTTTGCGTAGATTAACATATAAAAATTATGGAAAATCAAGGGTTTAGGTGAGAACCTAGGATTTTGACAAAAACGAGATTTAACGATGAAATATATTATAGAATTTAGTAGAAATCATATATTCTTGATCCTTAGGTTATGGGTAACAATTTTCTTCAAAGATTTTCGGAATACGAGCACGTAGGCCCGAGGATGAATTTTATGAACCTTGCATTTAAGGTTTGGGAATTAGTTTAATAATTAGAATATGAACTCTTGAGCATGTATTGACTAGTTCTTACCCCATTTGAATAGTTTTTGGATCTTTCGGCTCTGATTTGGAGGTTTTGGCGCGTTCTTGAACGGGGATATAGGCTTCAGAGCGAGGTGAGTTTCCTTTCCAAACCTTGTAAGTGGGAATTGTCCTCATAGGTGAAATAATTAGTTATGTTCATCTATTTGTGGGGGCTATGTACGCACGAGGTGACGAGGGTCCTGTGTAGCTACTATTATGCTTATGTACGAGCAGCCTAGGACCCAAAAACATGCTATACTTAAAATATTTGTAACCTGGTTGACAATTTAAATTTCTTAAATCATATAAAATTAGTAAATGAATTTCTAAAAATAGTGAAACTTCCTTTTTTAAAACGCTAAAAGAGAAATGACTTTTCCTTGGATAAATGTTGCATACCTATGGGTACTTGTGTCACACTTATGATTCGTGAGCGGGGTAACCCCATTAGTTATATTTGTTCGCGTCGCATGTATGATTCACTAACGGGGTAATAGATGCATATATGGTTCGCGCCATTTGACCTTCTGGCAGTGCACAATTTAATTATTGTTGGTTCGGTCCGTACGTCCTCGGCATGATTTGCGCATGTTCGTATTTCTTTACTTGATATTTATAAATGATGATATTACTTCCCAGGATTGAGAATAAATGTATAAATAATGAAAAAGAATTTCGGAGATTTCCTATGAATAAAAGAAATATTTACTTGCTTTATTCTATTGAGTTACAACCATATTTATAACAATACTTAATTTACTATATTATTGGTATATTATTATTGGACTACTTGTGAGTGTCGAAGTCGACTTCTCATCTCTACTTCATCGAGATTAGACGTCATATGTGCTAAGTATACATTAGTTTTGTACTCATGCTACACTTGATGTGCATTTTTTGTTGCACAAGAACATGTACGTTTAGTGGCCTGGTTTGGCGCGACGCCATGGTTGATACGAGGACTTAGGTGAGCTGCACTTCTCGAGATGGTTCATAGCCAGCAAAGTCTCCTTTAGAGTATTGTACTGTATTTTCTTTCTACTGTCCATCTTGTTTTTCGGACAGTTATTGTATTATATTATTTCCTAGAAATTTCTCGTGCACTTATGACACCAGATTCTAGGATGTCCATAGGATTATTCAGTATTTTAAGATTGTTAAAGGTATCACTATTCATTTAGTTACCCTTAGTGGATTTTAGATCGTGACAACATCGTAGTAGAGCACTAGGTTTCCTTAGGTCTCACGAGTCATGAGCAAGTCTAGTAGAGTCTTTCGGATCGGTACGGAGACGTATGTACTTATCCTCGAGAGGTTAGAAATAGGTTAGGAGCACTTCCCTTCTTGATTCCTCGACATGTTGTTTTATTCCTTTTAGGTTTATGCCCTTGTTTTCTTCCTACTGAATCTCATGCAAACGCGAAGCACATATTATAAATTGAGAATTAAAGAACTGTCATGGTAGTACGGATGTGGTACGAGATGTTTCTCCTGGCATGGTTGGTTGTCTTATTATCGTCGCCTTGCTGAAGGATATTTTGTAATTGTAGCTTGGTAGTTGCACTTTTGAGAGCTTGAGACTAGCGGATTGTTATGATTTTTCATTATTGGTTATTGCACGGTATTGACGTGATAATAAGATACTTGCCTATGTGTTTGGGAAGTGAATGACTTGAAAGGAGGTTTTCTCAATGCATGATTTAGAGAATCGGTGTTGTATTTCCGGAGAAGGAAGGTCAATAGGACTATGAATGACCAGTTTTGGGTTAATGGAGTAACAAGACTCAGTGTTTTCAAGTATGGTGGGATTTGCACCTGCGATGTGGTATTGTCGTCCTCGATAGGATATGTTATGTTTGCCGGTGTCATGGTCTTCTACAATTTGCCTTGGGGCGGGTTATTGTGAATAATATTGGAGGAGCAGTTGTCAGAGATAGATTTGACTTAAGGTAACAACTAGGCAGCGAATGATGGGGAAGGAGACGTGGAGAGTTCATGCGGTGATTAAACTTCTAAAAGGCAAGGTGCAGGAAGCGAAAGTTGAGTAGCTTATAAAGAAGTGAGTTTGCCCAAAGTGGGAGAGTGACAGAGTAGCATATGATTCAATTGCAGGGTAACAGCACACCTTAAGGAAAATTTTGGAGCAATTTAGGAATTTTAGTGGATGGTGATTGGGTCCACAGGCTTAACTTGAATCATCGTCTATTATACGATGAGAGATTGGATGCAAAAAGAAGTGAGATGCTTGATATGAGAAGAGGAGAAACATACCTTTGAAATGAGGAGATATTGTCGTGTATTAGTAGATGTCCACGAGGAATGAACGGATTCGTTCATCTAGTGAATGAGCATGGGCTTAGGATGGTTTACTGATTTCGTAGTAATGTTGCAGTGCAGAGTTGTTGGGAGATGAAGGCATGTAATTTCTATAAGGGGTTATCTTCTGTGAGCAGATCAGCGATTGCGTGGTTGGAAAATCTTCTACGAAGAATTCTACTAGCTATCCAGTAAGAAGTCGAATATGTGGATGCTGCTAGAGATTCAGAGTGTTCATGAAATTCTAACAGAAGGATTTCGAGGAATGTGGCGGTGGATTACAAGGTTATGTCAATGAGAGATAAAGAATCCTAGTGGGTTCCGGAGTTGTGTAATAGTGGCTTCAAGCTAAGTGAGAGAGTCCCACCGCCTACGGTTGGATTTCATGGTCGTCTATTTCTGAGATTTCAGGTTATTAGCATATGGATGGGTTATTTCAGCTAAAGGAAAGGGACATAAGAGGTAATTTCAGCAAAGGAATTATTAAAGGTGTGCTTAGTCGGCCTTTGACTCATGTTCAGACTTGGGGAAGGGTACATGATTTATGCTTTGTGTAGATGCGGGTTTCAAGGAAAGTGATTCGGCCGGGTGCTTCTTCGAGAGGGTGTTCATGTGCTAGAAGATCCATGGAGTTGATTATGTTCGGGACCAAGCTAGAGTAAGTGACTCTCAACAACAATCCTAGTTGATTCAAAAGTTATAGTGTGGTGCCTAATAATTTCGAGCCCATAAGTATGGTTAAGAATCGAGCTTTTGCAGCAGGTTAAAAAGGCTTGGAATGTTCTATGATATCTTCGGCTTGCAGTGTAACATTTGGGGGAATGAGAGAAAATGACTATGGATGCATAGAGAAATTATCAGAATGGATGTATCTGTTGAGATGAGAATATGAGCACATGGAAGTTATGAGGTGGTTTGTGGGATTTGAGACAGCATGGTCTCATGTTACAAGGCCACTCGAAATAAGTGCTGGTTGAGTGCGTTATATGTTGAAGCAAGTTATTATTATCCAAAGTCAATTAATCATAAATTGGAAGAGGTTGGATTGGTTAGCCATGGTTGAATTGGCATATTAGTGGCAGTGATCAGTTCCTTCGATGTGATTAAATTATGCAAGTAATTTGTGACGGTACGTGTGAGGCTTATCGGCCGTCGTAATTGATTTTATTCAGAATTATTCTAGTATTATGGAATGCTATGTGTAGGTAGATCCCAGAAGGGCTATGGTGGATTAGACTACTACTTGAAGATTGCATATTCTATGGTTATGAGAATTCACTTGTGTGTTGCTATGGTTCTCCTGAAACGAGTTAGGTGAAAAGTTTCTATATGATGAAGTATTAATCTATTAGTGGTTCCGGAGTAATGATGAAAATCTTGTACTATCGCATATTGGCATGTTAGGTATAGTGAGTGGTATGGAATTTGAAAGTGAGGATCAAGGTTGCGTTTAGGTGTTGACAAGGATGTCACAAGCTTGGATGAGCAGCAAAGGGATTTGAATTATTAGAGTAAGCTGGCATTGTCTTCACCATCACCTGAGATTGATGTTTTGTGAAAAAGGCTTTGCATCTTGGTTATGGATTCTTGATCACTTTTCAGTGTTAGTACGGCCGGTGGTATGGGTGCGCAGACTTGATACCTGGTGCGGAAGGTCGTGAGAGCGCATCCCACGGGAAGGTTGTATTGGTGTGACATGTAGTCACTTGATTGATTGAAGATTTAAACCAAGTATGAATATTTTGGTAATATCACTAATTTGAGAACTTATGACTGGAGGGCACTTGGTTTATTGGGTTGTGGATGGTGGAGGTTTACTCCGGTTATGATGGTTAGCCTTGTGAGTTATAGGAAAAAGGGGTTATTATGGACCCAGGAAAGATTATCGGCCTAGTTCGGTACAATCAGAATCGGCTAGAGGTCTATGAGTGGATTTTATATGAATATGGACTCTACATCAGGTTGGATGTGTTCATTTCAGCATAGCGCTCATTATAGAGGAGTATTCGGACCTTTTGATGTTATTTCGCTATCAGCTATTTCATGTAATGCTATATTGTGTCATCTGAGTTGTGAACGGCTCAATAAGTTTCCTATGTGTTGAGGTTTCGTGTAGCGATGTTATGTGTGCAGGATGGCTCTTTAGTTTCAGAACATATATCGCACCTCAGTTGTGCTTGAGTTTGTTAGCTTATGGCGCTATATGTCTCCCCAGGGATGGTATTATGCACTTAGCGTGCTTGCACCGATATTCAGTATTTTTTTTTGTAATAGGCAATCTAGCTCGGTGTGTATCTCCTTATTTGAATTTTATATGTGGATCGGGTGGCATACTGTTATGGGTATGTTGTTTGGATCGGGTTGCACGACACAACAATGTGATGTTGAGTACAATTCCCTATATCTATTTTTGTGTGTTTTGTTTCCCATTTTCTGAGGAGAATTCATATTAATTGTGTGAGTTGAGTAGTCCCTTTCTTGAGTTCGTTTCCTTATGTATCACGTTCGAGCTTGCAGTCTATTGGCACGTTACGACATCATATGGGACTTTTGATCATAATCGGGGTGGCTTATTGCTTGAGCAGTTCGTACTGGGTAAGACGAGATTATTGGATCTAGGATCAGTGCAGTCAGATTATATAAAGTATATTACAGATCAAAGATTATTATTTGGTTCAGAATGAGATAACGGTTCCTGTCATAAGTATTGACTCAATGATTTGTTGACTTGGCAGTTGGTAATAAATTTCTACACATCTCTTCCGTCGTGACGCTATTGCGAGAGTTGGAACAAGACTTTTATATATCATGAGGTGCATTGTGAGTATCAGATTTGGGGAATGTTGGTTATTATGATCAGAGAATGTTATTATGGTCCTGTGAATAATGTGGTGCATGGTGAGAATTCAGCAAAGGTATACACTCATGTTTGGGTACCTCGTGTAGTGATTAATACAATGTTCATATATTGGAAGCAAGCCTGGTAGAGAATTTCGGATGTTGGAATTGGACTCTAAGCTTATTTGCTTGAATAAAAGGGAATATCTTCAGAATTGATTAAGCTAATATGCTCAACTGGGATGTAGAAGCACCAGCAGCGAGGTGTTAAATAGTGATTCCGGACAACTCCAACGCAGTTTTTAACACGTTCGAGGATGAACATATGATTAAGTGGTAGAGAATTTAACGACCCGACCGCTCGTTTTAAGCTCTAGCACGTCATTCAGCAGTTTGAGGCCATGAGCAGTTTCACTTCAGGTATTATGACGTGTACGCATGGTCGGAATTGAATTCCGGGAGGTTCGGAGTTGATTTGGCGAGAGAATTCTCATTTCGGAAGCTTTAAGTTGAAAGAATTGACTAATATTGGATTTTTGAGTAATCGACCTCGGGATTGGGATTCGAAGGTTCTAGAAGGTTTGTATGATGATTTCGGACTTGGGCGTACGTCCGGGTCGGATTTCGAAAGACCCGTGAATGTTTCGATACATACTATGGAAGTTAGCATTTTTAGAAGGATTTCATAAGTTTTGGTTAAAGTTCCTTTCGGTGTTCTCAATGTTCGTTTCGGATTCGGAGTCTAGGGATAGGTCATTTTGGAGTCATTTAGCTAAAGTCAGAAATTTGAAGGTTTTTGAGGAGTTTGACCGGAATTGACTTTTTGATATCGGGGTCGAAATCCGATTCCAAAAGTTGGAGTAGGTCTGTAATGTCAAATATGTCTTGTGCGCAAAATTTGAGGTCAATCAGACGTAATTTGATAAGTTTAAGCAACAAAAGTAGAAGTTTGATTTAAAGTTCATTAAGCTTGAATTTGAGTGTGATTCATGGTTTTAGCGTTTTTTGACGTGATTTGAGACTTCAAGCAGGTTTGTGTAATATTATAGGACTGAGTTGTATGATTGGATGGGGTCACGGGGTCCTAAGTGAGTTTAGGACATGCGAGAGGAGTTGGGAGCACACTAGATTTTCTGGTGTTCTTGGCACCGGTATGCGATGAATTGTTAGCAAATGTGTAGCTCACATTTGCGATGAAGGCTTCATATTTGCAATGAAGCCCGACCCAGGCAGTCTTCGTATTTGCGACACTTTAGCCGTATTTGCGATCCCAGCAGACATCACATTTGCGACTCTGTGGTTGCATTTACGATCCCAATAGCTGAGCCCAGACTTTTCATTTGCGAGGTTGTTGTCACATTTGCGAACCTGGTGTCGCAAATGCACATCAAAGGGTTGTGTCCAACTCTATTAATGTGGGATTTAGGCCATTATTTCATTTCACTTCATCCTCTTAGGCGATTTTTCAAGCTCTTGAAAGAGGATTTTCACCTAGCACTTTGAGGTAAGTAATTTATACACAACATGAGTTAAATACATAGATTATGGGTAGATTAACATGTAAAAATTAGGGAAAATTAAGGGTTTAGATGAGAACCTAGAGTTTTGACCAAAAAAAAATGAGATTTAACCATGAAATTTGTTATAGAATTTAATATGAATCATATATTCTTGATCCTTAGGTTATGGGTAACAACTTTCTTTAAAAAATCGAAATCCGGGCACGTGGGCCTGGGCATGAATTTTAGGAACCTTGCATTTATGGTTTGGAAATTAGTTTAATAATTATAATATGAACTCTTGAGCATGTATTGACTAGTTTTTATCCCATTTGAATTGTTTTTAGATCGTTCGGCTCTGATTTGGAGATTGAGCGTGTTCTTGAGCTGGGATATAGGCTTCGGACCGAGGTGAGTCTCCTTTCTAACCTTGTAAAAGGGAGTTGTCCCCATATGTAAAATAATTGGTTATGTGCGTCTTTTTGTGGGGGGCTACGTACACACAAGGTGACAGGGTCCGTGCTAGCTACTATTGTGCTTATGTCTAGGTAGCCTAGGTCCCAAAAGTATGCTATATTTGAAATATTTGTAACCTGGTTGACAATTTGAATTGCTTGAATCATATCGAATTAATTAATGAATTTCTAAAAATAGGTAAACTTAGTTTTCTTAAACATTAAAAGAGAAATGACTTTTCCTTGAATAAATGTTGCTTGATGAATTCCTAATCGACTGTTTGAATATGTGTACCTATAGATACCCGTGACGCGCGTATGATTCGCGAGCGGGGTAACCCTATTAGTTATATTTGACTGCCTCGCACGTATCATTCGCGAGCAGGGTAATAGATGCATCTATGTTTTGCGCCACTAGTCCCTCTGACAATGCATAATTTTAATATTATTGGATCGGGTCATACGTCCTCGGCGTGATTTGTGCATGCTTGTATTGCTTGACTTGATATTTGTAAATGACGATATTTCTTCCACATATTGAGAATAAATGTATAAATGATGAAAAGGAATTTCGCAAATCTTTTATGAATAAAAGAATTGTTTACTTGCTTCATTCTATCAAGGTACAACCATATTTATTAAAATCCTTGATTTACTATATTATTGGTATATTATTATTGGACCACTAGTAAGTATCGAAGTCGACCTCTCGTCTCTACTTCTTCGAGATTAGAAGGGATACTTATTGAGTACACGTTGTTTTTGTACTCATGCTACACTTTCTGTGCATTTTTGTTGCACAAGTACATGTACGTTTAGTGGCCTTGTTTGGCGCGACGACATGGTTGATTGGGGGACCTAGGTGAGCTGCACTTCTCGAGATGATTCGCAGCCAGCAGAGTCTTCTTCAAAGTATTGTACTGTATTTTCTTTTTACTGTCCAACTTATTTTCCGCACAGTTATTGTATTACAGTATTTCCTAAAAATTACTCATGCACTTATGACACTAGATTTTGGGATGTCCATGGGATTATTTGGTATTTTAGAATTGTTAAAGGTATCACTATTTATTCAGTGAAATTTATTATTTATTGTTTAATGTATAAAAGAAATAATTTCAAAACTATTTAAAATGAGAAATTACTAGTTATTTGGTATTGGCTTTTCCGATAGTGGTGTCCGGGCCTGCTCTATTAGAGTTAAATCATCGGCAAAGAAAATGTGTGATGATGGCGGAGGGGAGGGAGGGGTTCTAGGGTTTAATTTAATAGGATCCCAACTTTTTATGTGTACTTGGTTATAAATATTTTTGAAAAGCATATGCATGCATAATATGAATAAATATGGGGACATGCATTCACCTTGTCTTATACCCCTCGTAGGAATTAATTCACTTGTTTTATTTCCATTTGCAAGAATGGATGTAGTACTAGTTGTGATGTAACTACGGATTAGGGACGATATATTTCAGAAAATTTAAAAAAAATTATAGTTCTATAAATATAAGATCATTCTAGCTTATCGAAAGCTTTTTCCAAATCAATTTTGAGGGTTATGTTCTCCCTACCCTTAGGTGAATTGAACCTCATCATCACCTATTGGATAATAATAGCGTTATTATTGTCCCGTCTATTTCTTATAAAGCTAAATTGTTTGTGTTGATTAGGTGTTGTAGAAATGGTTTGATGCGACTGATAATGATTTTAATCGGATTTTTTCTTAGATTATTAGCATTATTAAATTTGTGGATTTGGCAAAGGTTAGTGTTGTTGATGTCTGGAGGCCTCTTGTTTGTTTTAAAAACTTGTTGGCAAAAATTTATGACTTTGCTTCTGCCAATATTTTTGGAAGAAAAAGGAATGCAACCCGTTCGGGCCTGTGGCTTTGTAAAGTTTAAAAGATAAGACAACATTCCTTATTTCATGATTCTTTAATGAATTATCAAGGCTCAAAAGATTAATGTTATGAAAACTTTCCTTGTCATTTTTATAATTGACCAGATAGTTTTTTCATAGGGGTTGTAAAAATGATTAAGAAGTAGCTTTTTGTATGGTTTATGGAGACTTGATCCCATAATTATCGTTGAAAAAAATGATATTGTTTTTCCTTCTTCTATTAGTAGTTTTGATATAAAAAATTATATTTGCATCACCATTGTTTAGCCAATTAACTCTAGATTTTAATTTCCAATAATCTTCCTCTTGTTTCATTATGGTATTATAGTCATTTATAAGCATATTTTATAGTTGCTAGTAGCATAACTAGTTGATCTCTAGATTCCGTCAATTCTTTTTAGAATTTTCATTTTATTAGTAAAGACATTGCCAAAAGTATTCTTTTTCCATTCTATTGCACTTTTTTTAAAAAGACTTCCTGCCTCCGATTAAATCCTTATTTTTCCAACTTCTAGAAACAACATTAACAAAATCCGGATGGGCAAACCAAAAGGTCTTTATCCTAAATGGTCAGTTTTGAACAAAGTTTATTTCATTATTAAGACTAACAAGGATATGATTATGATCCGAGTGTGTTTTGGGTATATGGGTTATAGTAATGTTAGCGAATGTATTAAGCCAGTCCTCATTCGAGTATACACTGTCCAATCTTTTCATGATTAATCTTTTTTTTCTTTTACAATGGTTAGACCATGTATACTTGAAACCCTTAAATCCTAAGTCTACTAGGTTGTAAAAATTTGAACAGTCAACAAGGGATTTAGCAAGTTTTGGTCAATATATCTCCCACCAAATTTATCCCTAGAGTCAATTAGTTCATTAATGTCACCACCTATTAATCACGGACATTTATATAATTACTAATGTTATATAAGTTTTTCCATAATATATTAATATTCAATATATTACTACTAGTATAAATTGCACTAAAAAGCTAAATGAGTTTTTGGGTTTTACCTTGATCATTGCATGAATGTTCTTCCCACTTCTAGTGAAGTTGTTGACGGTCACCATTTCGTGGTTCCACAAGATAGCTAGACCACCAGCTTGACCACCAACGAGAATATCAATCATCTCAGTAAAATTGTAATTCTTCAATATGAATGTGTGACTTGATATTTTGGTTTCCAACAAGGCAACCAAATAGGATCTATGTGTGTTTATTAACTCTCTAAAGTTCATCCTAAAGTTATCGTTATTAGGTCTTCTAGTGTTCCAAATTATAGAGTTGATGGGACTAGTATCACCACACCCTTTCACACTATATGGTCCTGTGGTGGCCTTATGTCAAGTGAGTATTTGAAGAGTGTCACTTCGCAATAAGATAGATTTCCTATCTAGCATCTCTTTGAATTAGTATTTTTACCTTGCTTAGGCTTGAAAAGGCTATCATTAGTTCCCCCAAATCTGGCATGATGTTTCCTCCTCCTCTTCCTCCTGAATTCCTTCCTGATTTTACATGTTTTTTGGAGCTTGGTTTTCCATTGGATTTACTTATGGAGTCATCGGTTAGTTTTCTCTAGGTTGTGCACTCTACTGGGTAAAGATTGAGTTCACTAGTGTTGGTTCCTCTGGTGCAAAGAAGGGGAGGTTTAGAGGTGAATTTTGTGGGATTTGTTGATTAGATCCACTTGGCACATTCCACATGTATTGCATAGTGTGAACTAGGTTTTGGTTTAGGGAGGGTGCAAGTGGTTAAAGGATGTTGTTCATCCACATTGATGTAGTTGTTCATTACTAGATGTTTCCCATCCGAGATTAGTTGACCAATGTAGTGGGTATTTTGGATTATCAATATGGATTCGTGTCCATTGATCTCCAGGCTGAAGGATATTGCAAGGCCTCGTAGACCTAATTTCGCCCATGAATGGTTGGTGATTTAGGGATTTGGTGATTGGGCATATATCACTATACTGGAGAGAAATTGAGGAGGTAATGGTGGAATTGTTCATTATTTGTTGACGTGAAAAGTGGCACAATTGGATGAGTCTGTACCTCCTTCTTATAATTAATGAAACTCTTGGCATTTTGGTGGTCTTCTTGAACTATATAGAGACTATTGTCTAGTGGTTTGTAGGAGCTAGTAATGATGGGCTCAATTTGCATGGAACTTGAAGGGAATAGCATAAGTTTTTATCAAGATCTTGCATGGACATGGCCTTCTCCACTTGGCTAATTTTAATTTCCATGTGTTATTTTTTTAGTTGGTTGGAAGTAGTATTTGTTGAATGTTGATTATTATTGGTTATGTTTATTGTAGTAGAGTTATCATTACTAATAGGATAGTTCTAGAATTCTTGGGGTGGCCGGTTGGGGTTTAGTAGGTTGTTATCAACTTTATTATGTTAAGCGTGGATTAGATTTATTATTGTGACTAACCCTTTGTGCCACATTACGGACACTAGTAGGATTGGTAGGATTCATTTTATGCAGGTGTATAGTGTCTTTCTTATTTTCATTTTCTTTTTTCCCCAAAATCATGTGCTCTTCACGTGGATTATCAATACCACCCCGATCATCAACTAGTGGTTTCCCATTAAATATTTTATTATTATTTTGATTGTTAAAAAAGTATTGTGGATGGAATTATTTTTGACTTATCAAGGAGTTGCTTGTTGATATATTTTAGATGTTGAGTGTTGATATACTTATCGTTGAAGGCATCATAAATGTGGACATTAATATGTGGAACCTTTGATGAGCTTGCATTGTTATTGGATCGCTTGGGCAGGTTACCTTTACTTTTCTTAAGGAAGGAAATCGTCTGTTATTCTTGTGTTGAATCTTGCACTGGCTGGGTGTTTCCGATATTGATTGCTCTTCTCCTTGCTTGATTAGTAGGAAGAATTATGGCACGTATGCTCTATCCTTCTGCATGCTTTGCAAAGTATGTTTTACCCTCGATGCAACGGCAAGATCTTATTTCTAACAAGTGATTTTGTTGGTTGGTTAATTGGTCACATTTTATTTATAAAATGGTTTGGATTGGTATTAGTCTGAATACGGCAAAATCATGTATTGCTTGTGTTGTCCAACCATTATATGGTTTTGTACTGGTTGTTCAAAAGACAGTTCTACACATAGCCTTGCGTATCTTCACCTTAGTTTAGTAGATGTACTGGAAGAATCCACATTAAGTACTTTTTTAATACTGTTTCTATTTCGTGTTAGGATAATTCCATCGTAGAATTCAGTGGATAGTTGTGGGAGACATACCCATACTCAGTGTAGCTTTGTCTTGCTTGCTTTGCTACAAAATGTGGCTTTCATTTTTGTACTGACAAGAAAAAATCATTTATAAACCAAGTTTCATGATAAAGCACCTCGATCATATTTTCCTCTTTATTAAATTTGACAGTATAGTAATTTTCCCCTAGGTCAATTAATGGAAAGTTTTCATTTGGCTTCCACAAGTCTTAAATTTTTTGTTTTAGATAGTGATGCATCATACATTTACCCATAAACTTGATCAAAGAATTTATCCTTCAATAGTTTATGCTAGTGGGATAATGTGGGATGAATCTGGCTTGTGATTAAGTCAGAAGGTTTTGATGGAATTTTAGTTTGATCTCCTGATTGCTTTTCTAGTGAGAAGTTACTCATATTCGTACTTTTCTCAACAACTTTCTTAACTTCTAATATTCTATTAAGCAAGTTAACTAAGTAAAAAGAAAATAATCAAAGGATTTCCATTTTTGTATCTCCTTAATATCCATGAATTGGATTAAAAATAATGTTTGCATAACTAGCATCAAAATTTAGCTACTATATGATGCTAAATGCTCAATCATATTTCAAACTTTATTCATTAATCATACAAAAATTTCAAACAAATAAAAAAATACTGAACAATGTAATTAAAATCTATACACATCCCTCAACTATAATCTCAACTGGTATACTGCCATATAGCTTATAACTAGATATAACTACTAAACTCGAATATCTAAAATTGTTCAACGATCAAGATGTTACAATTCAAACTATAACACCACAAGTTCGACTCCCAGTAACTCTTTCTACTACCCGGGTGGAGCTAGAATGACGGATTCGATCGAAGCTCATAATTTTAGTTCGAACCCGATATTTATCTTGAAAATCCATTGAATATGTATAAATTATATATTAATTTAGAAGTCACTAACTTAAAACGATTAGAATCTTGAACCCATAAACTTAAAATCCTGACTCCACTTTTGTTTAATATATAGTGTATATGTTCAAAAGGGGAAAAGATCACACCTCATTCACTTTAATCCTTTGGAATCAAATCAAGATCACTCCATTAAATTCCAAATGGTTGACAACTTCAACATTATAGAGAAACTTTCCTTTTGCAATCCATATTCTTAACTTCTTGAGTTTGTAAATCAACTACCATACTACAATTCATTATTATGCCAACACTTTTCTTAATCACCACAATCTTGACTCTTCCTTTAATACTTGTTGACATACTTAAAGGCAATTCTCTTGCCACCAAATCACTCGCTAGTCGCGGAGTTCCAACTAATTTCTCAACCATGACCGTGATATTCACGGTCATTTGAAAAGTTCGTCGGGCCTTAGCATTCCCCGGTGGCGTAAACGCTTTTGCGATGACTTTGTCATCGTACATCAAACTAGTAATTGCATTGTTAAACTTCAACGAGACCGCATTAGGGTTTTTAATAGAAAGATCTGCAGAGACTGTTATGTTGACGTTGGTTTGAAGGTTTGAACTACTAGTAAGAGAACTCAAGCCTGTGAATTTGATTGAATTCATCCTTATAGTAGGATCTTTTGCTTTAAAAACGGTGAATGCTAGAATTATGATGATTACAACTATGATTATTGTTGTAACTCCACAACAACTGCAACAATTAATGCACCTTTTACGACGTCGTTTTTTGGCTAACTCCATATTGGACATGAACGTGGAATTAATGCCTTGTTCGTCGTTTTCTACGTGTATACGATGAGATGCAGGTGCCAAAGGACGAACTTGATCTCTAGATTCAGTCATGGTGGAATTCGGAGATTGAGGTGGAGACATTTTTGGGAAATTTGGGATCTTGATTATGATAATTTTGCTATGAGATGAAAGTATATAGTAATATAAGTCTTGGTTTATGACTATATAGAAAGAAAAATAAAGGTAATTAAGACTATAGAATACTAACCGCGTTAGCACAGCTTTGAATATTGACTTGGTGTAGGACATGAGGTTTAATTGTTTTGAAAAAATATTGTCTTTTTCTGTTATGTATTTGACAATACTATAGTCATAGAAGCTTCTGCTCATGAATGGTTATTTTAGCAATTATATAGGAGATTAGCATTATTATGACTGTGCATGCTAGCTTAATTCGAAAGAGATTATTATGCGGGGAATAATAATGTACGCAGGAGTTGTTTCGTGGCTGCTTTATCTTATTTCCACCGTTTTTCGAGTCGAGTGTCTATTGGGAGCAGTTTCTTTATCTTTATAAGATAGGAATACTTTGTGTAAACATTACTCTTTTCAGATCTTATTTATGTGATTACACTGAGTTTGTTGTTGTTGTTGTAGTTGTTAGAAAATTGCTTAATTTAAAAGGTTTATTTTCTTTAGCTGCTCTAATTCATATATTGTTATTGTTAATACATGTATTTTCCCCCATATTTTATCCTACATAACATAGGCGAATCTAGGATTTAATGTTTATGGATTCCTACAAATGACCTCAAGTAAATTTTCAATAGTAACTGGATACATATTCGAACATTTATAAATATTTAATAAATTTTTCAACCACATTTACACTGTTTGAATAAAATTTATTGAGTTTACGTGAACCCGTAAGTCGAGAGGTAGATCTGCCCTTACATAAAATAATATATAAACTTTCGCATAATTTATGCATATATTAGCACTAGAATTTAATACGACCAATCTAACGCTTTATTAAGTTATGAAGCAACTATTTTTCTTATATAATAAACTAAGCATTGTAGTACTTATACAAAATTTTATGTTGGAATTAATTTTGTGAATGTGATAAACCAAACAACCCGTTATAATTCTTAGGTATTGGGGGATTATTGCATTAAAAATATAATAGATTTATCTCCAGGTCGTCACAACTATGTTTGGAAGCAACAAAAGAACTTCTGGAAGAAGTATGACTCTTTCTCATAAATTGATCGAACGAACTTAGTCTTTACTACTTCCTCCGGTCGCTTTAATTGAATTTTCGGGCTTTTTTTTTATGGTCCAAAATATTCAATTTTTTCAACTATTAAGAAGGAATTTTTTTTTCAAAGTTACTCTTAGAGTAAAGAGCCTAAAAATATTTGTTAAGAGTTCCAATAAACAAATTAAGGTTGATATAATTAATTTATTATTAATTAATGCTAAAAAACGAATTCCTTGATCTGTATGAAAATATTCAAAAACAAAAATCAATTCATATGGTCCGGAGGGAGTATTATTTCTCAAAATCCTATGAGCAAAGTTTTCTATAGCAAAATTTATTATATTGTCCAAAGTTTTGTAATAAAGTATAATAGGCATGTGATGAGACTAAAAACCTATTAAAAGGTTGATGAATAATAGTAGGACATTCGAGAGAGTAATACAGTCAAATTTCTCTTATTTTTTCTGGATTTTTTTACTATTATACTGTTATAAAGAACATATATTATAATATATCATAAAAATTTGTATCATAAAAATTTAGTTTTTATAGGAAATGACTATTATATAATATTACTGTAGTGTGCTGTATTAAATGACATTAATTTAATCCTTAATTGTCAAAATTGCCATGCTACAATTCCAACTTATACCCCACAAATAAATGAAATGTGGCAATGTAAGAAGAACAAAAAGATAAATATATATGTGTATAGAGAGTGAAAGATAATTACTGCTTCTATTTTTAGATTTGGTATAGCCGATCATTTGGACCATAAAGGAACATAGGAAGCAACTGTAGTTGGTCCTTCTCTTGAATGTAGCTAGGACTGTTACATTTGCTATAAACGTCCCTTTAACAAATAATTTGGCAAAATTGCTTACACATTTACATGCACCTACAAATTTTATGACTTCACCACCTATGATTGTGAACAACTTTAATAAAAAGTATTTACGAACTCGTCTAAAATTTAAAATTAATGAGTCATTATAATAGCATCAAATTAATATATAATAACAATTAAATTCACAATTAATATATATATATATATATATATATATATATATATATATATATATATATATATATATATATATATATATATATATATATATATATATATATATATATATATATATATATATATATATATATATATATATATATATATAAACTCGATCGATCAGCCCCTAAGTACTTATGCAGCTCTCAGGATACTGAAAGATGTGTGATAGAGAAAAGGCTCCTCCCGAAAACATAATGAATATTCCCTCTCTCGGCCAAACAAATGCACACGATACTTTCAAAAATTAGACTAATGCTTTGTAGTTCGAGTTATAATTGCAATCTTTGCATTCTCAAGGGGAGAATTAACTTATAACTAGTATTAGTAACACAGATTCAACATCAACATGTAAATTCATGATAATTTGAAGCGTGGCACTAAACAAGAAAATTCAAATAAAAATAAGAAATTTTTGCATAAATAAATATTATAATTTTAAAATATAATAAATTACGTTTAATGCGCAAAAAAATTAATAGAAATATATTCTATAATATCTTACTAAGTAATTTATGAGTCATTTCCAGGTTAAGAGTTTTGAAAGATATATACATATTCCTGCTATGAAAATATTATATTATGCATGTCTATTTATTGTTCTACTATAAATAATCTTCTTCGGGAAGATTATCTGTTTAATACTCTATTGAAATTTATCTACAAGCAGCTGATGCAGGTAAGTTGCAAGCAATTCAATGAAATAATTTGCACAATTTTTTTATTAAACAAGCAGGTTGCGAGCAGATCATGCAGACAACTGACAAACAGCTCAAGAAAAGCCTCGCAGTTGCTTCCTTAAAAGCGATGCAGCTATTTCCTGAAAAGCCTCTCAGTTGCTTTTTTCTTCTATAAATAAAGGAGTTTTCAGTTCATTATATACATCAGTTTGAAGTTGAATAATATATCAATCTCTCTCTATATTTGTCTTTAGTTTATTTACTTTACGGTCTTTATTTTATAACACGTTATCAGCACAAGACTCTGTCATCTCAAGCAAATACTTTGAAAGTATCAAAGGTACGAACCTTCTTTTTCTAAATAATGTCAAATCTTTCTAAATTTGAATTTGCAGCCTGGATAAAATCGGGCAAAAGTTACATGTCTTGGGTGCTTGATTATAAAATTCATCTTGATGTCATGGGTATGACAGACACCGTCAAGGACAAAAATCAAGCATCCAATCAAGATCGTGCCAAAGAAATGTTATTCATATGCCATCACCTTGATGAAGGCTTGAAAATAAAATATCTTACTGTTAAAGATTCAATTACACTGTGAAATAATTTGAAAGATAGATATGACGACCTAAAGATGGTCGTTCTTTAACTAACACGTTATGACTGGACTCATTTAAGACTACAAGATTTTAAATCTATCAGTGATCATAATTCTGCTACGTTTAGAATTATTTCCTAATTGAAATTATGTGGTGATAATATTACTGCTTATGATATGTTGGAGAAAACTTTCACCATTTTTCATGCCCGAATATGCTCCTGTAGCAATATCGAGATATGGTATTGAAAAAGTATTCTAAACTTATTTCACATTTTCTTGTGACCGAACAACTTAATGTGTTAGTAATGAAAAATCATGAAAGCCAGCATGCTGGTTCTTGTCCATTTCCTGAAGCAAATGAAACGAACTTTCACCAAGCTAAGCGTGGAACATGTCATGGCCCCAGCAGTGGTCATGGCCATGGTTGGGGAAGAAACTCAAATTAAGGTAATTGAATGCATTAAAGAACCCCTCTAACCACCAACAATGAAGAAGTAAGAACAAAAGCATGAAGCAATGCAAGCAACAAATGCAAAAAATGCATGTTATAGATGTGGAAGAAAAGGGCACTGGTCACGTACCTGTCATACGCCAAAATGCTTGGTTGAACTTTATCAAGCCTCCCTAAAGAAGACAGAGAAAAATATTGAAGTAAATTTTATTTCTGAAGATAATTTAAACTTCATGCATTAAAATATAGCCGACTACTTTGCACTCCCAGAAGGAGAAACAAGTCATGTGATCGGTGATGAATTTGTAGAAATGTAAATATTTTAATTTTTGTTATTTATAGTAGTTAGTATAGTTATGTAATTGTTGTACATAAATAATAATTATTCTTCGATAATGATGCTTACTATAATATATTTTGTTTATATCATTTTGAAGAATATGGATAATCCTCAAATTATATTTGGATCAAGACCAATCATAAAAATATTTGTGTAATTAATAGTGAAACAACTCATGTCATATTCAAAGATCAGAAATAATTTTCTTATTTTCATAGGGAAACAACAAATATTTTTACAATTTCTGCTAATATAAGTTTGATTGAAGGCCCAGAAGAGCCATTATATTTTTGTCAAATGGAACAAAACTTATTATAGATAATGAATTGTTCTCCTTCAAGTCTCAAAAAACTGTTGAGTTTTATAGATATGCCCAAAATGAGTATCATGTTGAGACAATAGATGAAATGAATATAGAATATCTTTATATCACAAAGAATATTTCTGGCCAGAAGTGCATTGTAGAAAAGTTATTAACTTTATCTTCTGCTTATATATACTATTCAAAGATCAGTACACTTAGAAGCATACTCCATCGTAAACCAAAAGTTTATTGATTCAAATATTTTTGTGCTTTGATATGGCTGTTTAGGCCATCCTGAATCAATAATAATGAGACGAATTATTGAAAATTCGAGTAGGCGTCCATTAAAGAAACTAAAGATTCTTAGAAACGAAAGATTCTTACAAATAATGAATTTTCTTATGATGTTTGTTATCAAGGCAAAATAATCACTAGACCATTACCAATGAAGGTTGGCATAGAATCTCCTGCCTTTTTAGAGCATATACATGGGGATATATGTAGACTTATTCACCCACTAAGTGGGTTGTTTAGATATTTTATGGTCCTTATAGATTTTCAAGATGATCTTCGAGATGGTCTCATGTGTGTCTACTATCATCTCGCAACCTGGTGCTTGCAAAGCTATTAGCCCAAATAATTTGATTAAAAATACAATTCAAATTATCCTATAAAGGCTACTTGCCTTGATAATGCTGGAGAATTGTCATCCCGAGCTTTTGATGGTTATTGTCTATCAATTGGGATAAAATTTGAACATCTTGTAGCTTATGTTCATACTCAAAATGGCCTTGTAGAGTCATTTGTTAAATGCCTGTAATGGATAATAAGACCACTACTTATGAAAACAAAATTATCCACTACTATTTGGGACGATTCTATCTTGCGTGTAACAGCACTTATTTATCTCAGATGGACACATTATAATAAATATTCTCTGTTACAATTACTTTTTGGTCATGGATCAAATATTGCTCATCTACAAATTTTTTGATGTATTGTATATGTGCCTGTAATACCACCACATCACCGTAAGATGGGCCCCCAAAGAATGTTAGGAATATATGTTGGGTTTGAATCACCTTCTATTATTTGTTATCGTGAACCATTGACGGGAGATTTATTTACTGCTCAATTTGCAGATTGTCGATTTGATAAAACAAATTTCCTACAATTAGGGGAAGAAAAAAAGGAAATCAAAAGAGAAATTATGTAAAAAGTTTTATCTTATCTCATTTTGATCCACCTACCCTCTATGTAATCAGGAGGTCCAGAAGATCATCCATTTACGGAATATAGCAAATCAAATGCTATACGCATTTACTGATTTGAAAAGGATAACTAAGTCACATATTTCTGCAGAGAATGTGCCTATCCGAATTGATGTCCCGGCAGGACCATCTACTAGCATGAGAGCTAGTGAACCTAAAGCACGTATGAAACGTGGCAAGCATTTGGGTTCTAAGGATAGAAATCCTAGGAAAAGAAAATCGATAAATGATCAAATGATACTATGAAGGGATCTACTGAAGAGACCTTAGATATGATTAGTTCGGAGATTCTTGAAGAAATAAATGAACCCGAGACTCAAGTACGCAAGGAACTTTAGTTAATTTCTACCAGCTATAGGATTAATGTAAATTGATATGAAATAGTGGTGGATAATATTTTTGCATATAATATTGTACTTAATATTATGCAAGATAGTGAGGATCTTGAACTCCGACATATTGAAAAATATCTTATTGGCCAAAATGATAAGAGACAATTCAATTAGAATTGAACGCACTTTCTAAAATAGAGGTCTTTGGACCACTCGTCTAAACATCTGCCAGTATAAAACCAGTTGGTCATAAATGAATTTTTGTGTGAAAAAGAAATGATAAAAAAATGAAACTAAAAGATGCAAAGCTCGCCTTGTCACAGAAGGACTCACAACGACCTAGAGTCGATTTTGATGAGACATATCCACCTATTATGAATGCCATAATATTGCGATATCTCTTCAATTTAGCCTTACATGAAAGACTTGAAACACATCTAATGGATGTAGTAACAACTTATTTGTATGGTTCACTTGATAATAAAATTTATATGAAAATCCCTGAAGGATCTAAAATGTCTGAAGCAAATTTAAAATCTTGGAAAATGTATTAATCAGGTTAGAAAGATCTTTTTACGGTTTAAAGCAATATGGGCGCATGTGATATAATTGACTCAGTGAATATTTGCTGAAAGAAAGTTACATAAATGATATTATATGTCCATTTATTTTTAAAAAGAAAATGGCATTGAAATTTATTTTACTTGCTGTTTATGTTGATGATATAAATCTCGTTGGAACTCCATAAGGGATCCAAAAGGCAATTGAATATCTTAAGAAAGAATTTAAGATTAAAGATCTTGGAAATACAGAATTTTGTCATGGCCTGCAAATCTAATATTTAGTAGACGGGATCTTTATCCATCAATCTTCCTATACAAAAGGGGTCTTAAACGTTGTTACACGGATAAAGCACACCCATTGAGTACGCCAATAATTGTTCGATCACTTGAAGTGAATGAGGACCCGTTTCAACCTCCAGAAGAGGGTGAGAAACTCCTTAGTCCCGAAACACCCTATCTCGGTGCAATTAGTGTACTTATGAATCTTGTTAATGCTGCAAGGCCTGACATAACATTTTCTATTTATTTACTAGCAAGATATATCTTTTCTCCTACACGGAGACATTGGAATGAGATTAAGCATATTTTGCGATATTAAAAGGGAACTCTTGATATGGGTTTGTTTTATGCTAACAAAGCTAGTGAAGATCTTGTTGGTTATGTAGATGCAAGTTATTTATCTGATACCCATAAAGCTCGATCTCAAATCGGGTATTTTTACTGTCACGACCCCAACTCCGGTTGTGATGGCGCCCGACACCCTGCCAGGCAAGCCCAACCAATTTAATAACCTCAAGCAATTTTTATACCGTTCATGAATTAATTAACATAGATAAATTACTGAGTCATCATATGAAATTCTGAAATAGAGTTAAAACATGCGGAATCCCAAATACCAATACTACTACCCAGTCCGGAAAATCTGGTGTCACAAGTCTGAGCCTCTAATATATGAGTATCAACCTAATACACATCGTTCTAAAGAAATGTAAAATTGAATCAATAAGATAGAAGGGAAAAATCAGGATTGCGGACGTCATGTAGCTACCTTGATACTCCCGGATAAGCTACTCGACAGAGAAGTCCTCACTCAGCCTCATATGTACTTGGATATGCATGCAAGGTGCATGGAGTAATGTGAGTACTCCGACCCAGTGAGTAATAAACATAAACAAAGGCTAAGAATAAGAAATCCTGAATATTCACAAAGTAATTCTATAAATGCAGCAATGTAAACCAAGCAGTATAAAGTCTGTAAGCCAACAAAAACAACTAAAGAAATACTGCAACAGATAAATAAGTAAATGACAGTCAAATATGGAATACAACACATAGTCTGGTACTCTCTAGTACCCGCTGCGGCGTGCAGCCTGCTCCATTTATTTATCATCGATGGCGCTCACTAGTGGGAGGGGCCCCTTACGGCCCAAGCGCAATATAAGACATCTCGTGGCATCAACTAGGCCCTCGGCCTTATATCAATATCAATATAATACCGCTGCGGCGCGCAGTCCGATCCCATACTCAGTCCAAAAATCACATAAGTCCCTCCGGCACAACAATTTAGAAATATTTAGCCTAGAATTCATTAATAATATTAATTAAGTTTTAAGTTTGAGAAAAAAATGGTTGAATTGAAAAATAGTATAAATTACTAGGGTTGAGTTCAATAATACGTAAAAATGGTAAGAAACCAGTAATAGCAATTCCTGAAGGATTCAATCAATTGGCACGAACCCCAAATATAACAATTAACTCAGATTATAGTGATAGTAAGTGAATTTTAGTTAATTACGCAGTATATTCATCTACCGGGACGGACCAAGTCACAATTCTCAATGGTGCTCTACCCCACGTTCGCTATCCGGCGTGCAAGTCACCTCAATATAGCACTACGATGTGCAAATCTGGGGTTTCAAACTCTCAGGACATCATTTACATCTATTACTCAGCTCAAGCCGGCCAAAATCCTAGCTCGCTATGCCTTTGCCTCTCAAATCGACCCCGTCGCGCGTCGAATCTGAACAAAATCACAACGAATATATCACAATATGCCAATGAAATAATATCCGATCAAAAACAATAGAAATATAGCAAAAATCTCGAAATTAGTAAAACCCGAGCCCGGGGCCCACTTCTCAAATTCCAAAAAATTTTACATCAACGGATTTCTTATCTCGCCACGAGTCTATACATACAAAAATTATCAGTTTCCGACACCATTTGGTCCTTCAAATCATCATTTTATATTTTTGAAAAATTCCATAATTTTCTTCCCAAATTTCATCCCGAATCACAAATTAAATGATGAATTCAATGATAGATTCATGTACTCTAGCCAACTCTGAGTTAGAATCACTTACCCCGATGAATTTCTTGAAAACTTTTCAAAAAATTGCGAAAATCCGAGCTCTATAGGGCAAAATATCAAATAAAATCCAAAACCTCGTATTTATAGAGTAACCCCCAGATTTCCACCTCCGCGGGCTGCAAAAAATCGACCGCGGCCACACAAAAACCAGCGCGTTCCGTGCAAAAATGACCACGGTTGCACAAGTGTTCTCTGCAATGACAAGCTTTAGTTTTTTGGTAATACCTTTCGCTACAGATGTCCAAATGCCTATTATAATATGTTTCTTAAAACTAGATTCAAAGAGTTTCAACTTTTCTTTTTGAATCATCTCAAAACTCTTTGTATCAAAAGATATGAGCTTCCAAAGTCGGATCAGTAGTCCAGCTCCTTCAGCACGGACCGCGAAAGCACGACCGTATCCGCGAGCCTTCCACCGAGGCCAGCGCAAATATAATCGCAGTCCGCGGTCGTGGGTTTAGGGATTCAACTCTCCAGACCTCCAACAACTATATTTTAGTCTAAAGACACCTCGAGACCCATATGAAACTCACCTGAGGCCCTCGGGACCTCAACCAAACATACCAACATAATCCGTAACATCATTTAAACTTGTTCCAATCATCAAAACACCTCAAACAACATCAAATTATTCAAAACTCATCGAATCCATGCCTAAGTCTGCAAAAACTTCCTAAATACACTTTCGATCAAAAGTCCGACCAAATGACGTTCGAATAACCTAATATTTTGCACGCACATCCCAAATCACCTAACGAGGCAACATCAACTCTCGGAATTTTATTTCGACCCTCGGATCAAAATCTTACCTATCAACCGGAATTCGCCAAAATACTAACTTCGCCAATTCAAGCCTAATTCTACATCGGACCTCCAAAATCACGTCCAATCACACTGCCAATTCACAAATTATCCCCCGAAGCTAACCGAATCATCGTAATTTACATCTGAATCCTCTAACTCATATGCCAACATCTGATTGACTTTTCCAAACTAAGCTTTCATTAAAGAGACTAAGTGTCTCATTCCCTTCAAAAATCTATCCATACCAACTTGATCATACACAACACTGATAATGAAGCATAAAGAAGCAGAAAAGGGGGAAACAGAGCGGTAGCGCATGAGATGACGGATCGGGTCGTCACATCCTCCACAACTTAAACAAACGCTTGTCCTCGAACGTACACAGAGTTGTTCTAGAAGCCATCCAATAGCTGAATAACTTTACCATGCACATACCCGGGGGTGATCCCACGTTACCCTATCTCATATAGGTCCGAAACACCTTTTTAACTAAAATTACACAGTCCAGTCTAGCCCATATACAATAGAACCACATTTTCACTTTTGAAACCATACACATGATTAGAACCTCAAATCTCTATTTAGAATAAGCCCGAACCTGCTGTAATAACCCATACATGCAATCTCAGGTGCAATTATAAGATATACCACATAACACCAACACTCGAAACAATAACTTCTATTCACAGCAGCTGCACTCAACACCCGAATACCGGTAGGAAACCTTTTATCAACTAAGGTCTTATTCCAACACTTCGATGTACTGCTAATGATAAATGAAACATGCAATAAATCGTACCGATCTCTCAGGTCAACCATTTATGAAGTCATTTCCCTTTTGGCTAATACCATAGCAGATTTCCAAGCCGAACCTCGACATTATCCTTCCAACAAGCTGAAATCAAATCTGATCGGATTCATTAATGACCCCAACGATCACCTCAAATCCAACACCCCACTTGGTGACGTGACACATCAATACAGGCCTAAACCACAACTTGTATAATTCGCGCACCAATAAGAAACGTTCTGAACATACTCAAATAATGAAAACGACCCCAAACGAAAGAGTTGTACCTCAAGCTCATCAGTACCATCACAATACAATGCTGAGAACCTGTCTCACGTCGTAGAATAGAATACACAAATCTAACCTGCAAGGTCATATCTCCACATAGCCTCACTACAATGCACGATCCAATCCAAACACTGCTCCACATAAGACACTTCAAGTCACTATGCTCAAAATCGACAACCACGCACAATTTGATGTCTGGAATCAAAGCAAATCATTACACCTACGTGAAACAAGTAACATCTACCACGCAAACCCGATAGAAAATCACCAATACACCATCCACTGAGCAATACCCAATTACTCTCCCCGCTCGACTTCCACAATGAACCCCAATAGAACCGCACCATGTGTGCCCATAACAAGCAAATCATAACGTCTCGCAACACAGAAAACAACTCATATATCTCTCCAGATCACTATTAAGCTCAATGATGGTCGAGTCAACCTTTCCCTCAACAATACAATTCGGAGCCAGCCGAACCGACTCAAACTAGAACACGCATCCACATTGGTCTACCAACGAACTCTCTAATAAGAAAATCCTAAAGTTGTTCCTCCCACTATTATAACTCTTACCGGTGCTATACGATATGATGCAAGGCACCAAATTAATACCGAAACAACGACCTTGCCCGGCGATATGCCCAGCCGCAAGAAACACATCCGAGGAGTCCATCACTACCATAGT
This sequence comes from Nicotiana benthamiana, assembly GCA_034376525.1. Taxonomy (NCBI): domain Eukaryota; kingdom Viridiplantae; phylum Streptophyta; class Magnoliopsida; order Solanales; family Solanaceae; genus Nicotiana; species Nicotiana benthamiana. Next base: position 39,378,760 of record CM067335.1, on the reverse strand, counting down.
TGAAGAAATATGAGGGGACTTAGCACTGACACTCATCACAAGAGCCCAAAATAAGAAAGACAATTCCTTCCCAGCCGTCGACTAGGTTTTGAGATATAAGACTCTCTCTAATAGGACATAATTTGCCGAACATCGCCACTCAATCCATGGCATTTTCTAGCATAGCCAATTGCGCCATCTTACCGCAATAGCCTAGAATAACACAACATGGAAAGAACCAGCTCGAATCCCAGTATCACATCCAAGATCTAATATACAAAAGCAACAAAAGGCCCGCTCGGGCCTCCAAACCCCGATCGACTCTAAATAGTGCCGATGCATACGATCTACGACTACAACATAGCCTGGATATGAGAACTCCCAGTCTCCAATTCCATGTAGCACACAATCACCATACTTGTTCCCAAATTCCGCCGACCGAATATATATCACACATCAAGTAACCAGTTATTCCACGAAATATACTCTAAAATTTCCTCGGGCTACCAAGCAAACCCGAATATCACCAGTCGATCCAACAAGAAAATGCCGCAATACTACCAAAGTATCATCAGTTTAATCTCATTACCTTTTTTCTGAACATATACTATCGTCAAATCACTTCTAATTAGAAATATCGTTCCCTTAACCATCTGAGGCTACCCACTGCTTAGGAGTTTTATGAACTTCCTCTCAGAGTTGAACTGTAACTCTACACATATAAATCTCAATCCTCCATCACATACCACATACACCATACCATACCATCCTAGTATATCATGAGAAATTCATCCCCCTTCCGAGCCATAGAAACTACGTACTCAACTAGTCAATAATTTATGTTGGTCCCATCTAGAAGAAAAGTCACAACACCTCCCATGCTCCGCATGCCCATAGTAAATATACATCTCCAAGCCGCGGTAAAAACCATCAAGAACTCTCCACAAAATTTTTGTTTTCACAAATTAAACTGCCGGGACCAAATCCTTCTAACTAGACCAAGCTAAGAAAGCCATCAAAACCCAAGAGCATTGCTGCAAAATACCTGCAAGAACCCATTACCTCGAACACATACAAAGAATAAATCATATCCTTACCATACCGATTCGGTCTACTGTCAAGCTATTCCATCTATCTAATTTCCATTCTGATTCATCATCAACTTGATATTCCCTCTTGCTGTAGCACCACAATGCCTCAACCCAAGATTACTACACGAGGCCCAAACATAAGAGCACACTGACTAAGACTCATAAGCCGCTGAATACCCTCCCAAATATTCCTAGAAACACCACGCTCCATACTACTTTACTCTAAATAACTTCCTGTGAGTCTAAATCTGTGCCTTTACCTTCCTGATAATGATACATAGAATCCCATAATTAACATAGGAATACCACAAGTCTTGACCTCTCCCAATCAAAACTCAGTCTCTAACCACACCTACAACTTTAAAATACTCGATTGTTTATCGTAGAATCTTTAACACATTAGAGCCATTCTCGAGATTCACTCACTCTTCTTCAAACTGCAATTTACCTGATCACATGAACAGAACCACCCGTGCCTCATTAGCACTCTAACACCACAGGATATGACCTCATCCCAATACAAATAAAAATCCTTCGGCTCCATGCACGGAGCATTCTTCACCAACAATAGCTTAAGACATCATGTGATTCTTACACATCTACGAAGCACCATATAACCTTTTTCAAAAGATTTCCTTCACTCGAGCCATCCTCGGCTCAATTTGCGCAACCACAACTGATTCACCAGCTTGTCTTAAATCAGAACCACCATAGCACATAACCGTGCAATAAACTAATCAATAGCAACCTCCCCAACTTGGCTCGAATCCATAGATCAAAATACCCTCAATAACTCATAACACTTCACTCTATTATCCTCCATTGATGCCACAATAACATAATGAGATTAAACTCAAATAATTTATAAGTTGTGAAAACATAGATCATCTAGTACTGTAAACCTTCTGCAAATATCGCATTCATCCCCGCAACAATTAAGCCCACTCTCTTAAGCAACCTGAAATTTCAAATTTCAACACGTACCCTTAAATTACACATGGGATCTTCTAACGTACACGTAAGGATCACACCATATAAGAACACTCTGCCGAAGATAATCCACCTGCTTCACCTCAATATAACTTTTCCGTACACCTTCCACCGTCATACACATTACACAACCACTTAGCCTTCCTAAGTCTGAACTCATACTGCATCATAAAATTTACTCCACTCTCAACTGGAAAACATGAAAAAATCCTTCACATGCCCATAACTCGGAGCTATACCCTGACCAATTTAATAACCTCACCCAGTTTTTATAACGTTTATGAATTAATTAACACAGATAAATTGTTAAGTCATCATATGAAATTCTGAAATAGTGTTAAAACATGCGGAAATCTCAAATACCAATACTACTACATAGCCCGAAAAATCCGGTGTCACAAGTCTGAGCCTCTAATACATGATTATCAACATACTACACATCGTTCTAAAGAAATGCAGAAATGAATCAATAAGATAGAAGGGAAAAATCAGGACTACGGACGTCATGCAGCTACCTTGATACTCCCAGATAAACTACTCGACAGAGAAGTCCTTACTCAGCCTCAGATGTACCTGAATCTTCACGCAAGGTGCAGAGAGTAATGTGAGTACTCCGACCAAGTGAGTAATAAACATAAACAAAGGCTGAGAATAAGAAATCATGAATATGCACAAAGTAATTCTATAAATGCAGCAACGTAAACCAAGCAGTATAAAGTCTATAAACCAATGAAAACAATTAAAGAGATACTGCAACAGATAAGTAAGTAAATGACAGTCAAATATGGAATGCAACACATAGTCCAGTACTCTCTAGTAACCGCTGCGGCGTGCAGCCCGCTCCATTTATTTATCGTCAACGGCGCTCACTCGGGGTGTGCAGACCCTAGGATGGGCCCCTTACGGCCCAAGCACAATATAAGACATCTCTGGCATCAAGTAGGCCCTCGGCCTCATATCAATATCAATATAATATCGCTGCGGCACGCAATCCAATCCCATGCTCAGTCCAAAATCAGATAAGCCCCTCGGGCACAACAATATAGAAATATCAGCCTAGACTTCATTAAAAATATTAATTAAGTTTCAAGTTTGAGAAAAAAATGTTTGAATTGAAAAATAGTATTCAATAATACATAAAAATGGTAAGAAACCAGTAATAGCAATACCTGAAGGATTCAATCAATTGGAACGAAGCCCAAATATAGCAATCGACTCAGATTATAGTAATAGTAAGTGAATTTCAGCTAATTACGCAGTATATTTATCTACCGGGATGGACCAAGTCACAATTCCCAACGGTGCTCTACCCCACGCTCGCTATCCAGCATGCAAGTCACCACAATATAGCACTATGATGTGCAAATTCAGGGTTTCAAACTCTCAGGACATCATTTACATCTATTACTCAACTCAAGCCGGCCAAAATTCTAGCTCGTTATGCCTTTTCCTCTCAAATCGACCTCTAGCGCGTCGAATCTGATCAAAACCACAACGAATATATTACAATATGCCAGTGGAACAATATCTAATCGAAAATAATCAAAAAAATAGCAAAAATCTCGAAATTAGTAAAACCCGAGCCCCGAGCCCACTTCTCGAATTTCAAAAAATTTTACATCAACGAATTTCTTATCGCACCACGAGTCTACACATACAAAATTTATCCAATTCCGACACCATTTGGTCCTTCAAATCATCATTTTATATTTTTGAAAGATTCCACAATTTTCTTCCTAAATTCCATCCCAAATCACGAATTAAGTGATGAATTCAATGATAGATTTATGTAGTCTAGCCAAATCTGAGTTAGAATCACTTACCCCGATGAATTTCTTGAAAAAACTTCGCAAAATTGCAAAAATCCAAGCTATCTAGGGCAAAATATCAAATAAAACCCAAAACCTCATATTTATAGAGTAACCCCAGATTTTCACCTCTGCGGGCTGCACAAAATCGACCGCCGCCGCATAAAAACCAGCGCGATCCGCGCAAAAATGACCACAGCCGCACAAGTGTTCTCTGCAATGACAAGCTTTAGTTTTTTGGTCATAACTTTCGCTACAGATGTCCAAATGCGTCTAGATTGAAAGAGCTACAACTTTTATTTTTGAATCATCTCAAAAATCCTTCTGTATCAAAATATATGAGCTTCTGAAGTTGGATCAGTGGTCCAGCTCCTTCAGCGCGGACCGCGAAAGCACGATCGCGTCCCCGAAGTCTCCCACCGCAGCCAACGCAAATATAACCGCGGTCCGCGCTCGTGGGTTCAGGGATTCGACCCTCCAGACCTCCAACAACTATATTTTAGCCTAAAGACACCCCGGGAACCATCCGAAACTCACCCGAGGCCCTCGGGACCTCAACCAAACATACCAACATAATCCATAACATTATTAAAACTTGTTCCAATCACCAAACACCTCAAACAACATCAAATTACTTAAAACTCATTGAATTCATGCCTAAGTTTCCAAAAACTTCCTAAATACACTTGCGATCAAAAGTCTGACCAAACGACATCTGAATAACCTGAAATTTTGCACACACATCCCAAATCACCTAACGAGGCTATATCAACTTTCAGAATTCTATTCCTACACTCGGATCAAAATCTCACCTATCAACCGGAGTTCGCCAAAATACTAACTTTGTCAATTCAAGCCTAATTCTATACCGGACCTCCAAAATCATGTCCGATCACACTCCTAAGTCACAAATCATCCCTCGAAGCTAACCGAATCATCGGAATTCACATCCGAACTCTCTAACTCATAGGTCAACATCCAATTAATTTTTCCAAACTAAGCTTTCCTTAATGAGGCTAAGTGTCTCATTTCCTTCAAAATATATCCAAACCAACTCAATCACACGACACTGATACTGAAGCATAAAGAAGCAGAAAATGGGGGAATAGAGCGGTAACTCATGAGATGACGGGTCGGATCATCACATTTACATGTGGATGTACAGTCATATCATAGCGCTACACAAAGCAATCTATTGTTGTTACTTCTTCAAATCATGCTGAGATAATAGCTATTCATGAAATAAGTAGGGAATACATATGGTTGAGATTAGTGATTCATTTTATTCGAGAAAAATGTGATTTGGAATATGATAAAAGATACACAATTACACGAAAGGCAATGCTGCATGCATATCTCAATAGAAGTGAGCATTTATAAAAGAGATAGAACGGAGTACATTTCACCAAAATGATTATATATATATGATCTTCAGAAAAAATGTGACATTGATGTGCAACAAATCCGTTCAAGTGACAAACTGACAGATTTATTCACTAAATATTTGCCAACTTCAACTTTTGAGAAGAGGGATACGAGATTGGAATGCAGAGACTCAAATATTTAAAATAAGATTTTCAGAAGTGAAATACACATTGTACTTTTTTCTCTTACTAGGGTTTTTCCTATGAGTTTTTTCTTGTAAGATTTTTTATGAGACAACTAGAAATACGTACTACTAAATATGCGTACTCTTTTTCCTTCACTAGAATTTTTTTCGTGGGTTTTTCTTGGTAAGGGTTTAACAAGGCACATTATCTTTTAATGAACATCTAAGGGAGTGTTATGAAAATATTATATTGTAGATATATATTTATTACTCCACTATAGATAATATTCCTGAAGAAGGTTATCCATTTAGTACTCTGTTGAAGTTTATCTACAAGCAACTGATGCAGACTAATTGCAAGCAACTCAGTAAAATGATTTGCAACGGCTTCTTATTAAATAGGCAGGTTGTGAGTAGCTCATACAGACAGCTTACAAACATCTCAAGAAAAGCCTCGCAGTTGCTTTCTGAAAAGCCTTGCAACTGCTTCTTTAAAAGCCTCGCATCTGCTTCCTTTATTTTTTAAATATAGGTGTTTTTAATATATATATATATATATCAGTTTGAAGTTAAATAATATATTAATCTCTCTATACTTGTTTTCAGTTTATTTGCTACCGTCTTTATTTTATAACAATTTCAAAAAAATATTTATCATCTCTTTTTATCAAATACACGAACGCAAAATTTCATTAAAGATATTCATTTTTCTTAAATTTTATAAAATACATGGTTTTGATAATGTACTTTAATATACATAGTAATGATTATACCTAATGTATTTTTAAAGTTATACATTTAACGCTACAGTGAAATGAGAATCGCATTCCAGTTAATATTTATGTAGGATTTATATCATTAAGGAGCATACGTGTTTGATTTTAAAATATATTAGGTGTATCTGTAATTATAACATTATATGGAGTTGTTTGGTATGAGCTATAAAAAGGTATAATATTAGTATAAAAATTTAATATTATCTTAATATTTCGTTTGGTTAATAAATCAAGTATAAGTTATCCCAGGATTAAGACTAACACCGATATAACTTATATTTTATAAATGGTGGGATAATTAGCACTAGTATAACTTATACATTTTTGTTACAAATTATACAATTGTTATGTTTAATAAAATATACTAAATAATGAATAAAAAATAATTTTATTATAATTTATCCCAGCATAACTTTTATCAGTATAACTTAACCCGGTATGAGCTTTACTCAAATCAAACGACTCCTATATGTGTAGATATTTATAATATATAGGGGTGTACATGTTTATTTTAAAAAGTATTTGTGTAGATTTCTATAATACGGAGGTGTAGCTATACCTGAAGCGCCCTTTTTTCTGGGGAGGGAGGGTGTTTAGGGAAATTTACGGTGCTTCTTAAATTCCTATAGTTGAAACCGTTTGACAACATTAGGAGTCAGAGGGACAGTGAGGAACTACCATGGCCGGAACGACGGCGAACTCTGTATCGACGGCCGGCGTCAACGGCGGAGTTGATGGCGGAGTTAATAATAGGACAAGCAGCGCATCGTACGTAAACTCGTTTCGCATCTCAGCCGTTGTTGATCGATTAGCTATGCACGTTTGTGCTCAGCCTAAAATTGACCCTCAGGAGTTCGTTCACCTTTGCCTCTCACTTTCTAGGTACTTCTTCTCGAACCTTCTATGCTCTAAACATAAATAAGCTACATTTGTAATTGCTACTTCAAATTGTTTAAGAAAGTGTTTTTTGTGCTTAATATCTAGGTTTTTGCTGATTTGTTTTGAATTTTTAGCTCTCGCGTGTTTGCTATTTTGTGGGAATTATTGCATTTTTAGTGTAATAACAACAACATCCCAGTAAAATCCCACTAGTAGGGTCTGGGGAGGCTAGTGTGTACGTAGACCTTACTCCTGTCCCGAAGCAGTAGAGAGGCTATTCTGAAAGGACACTCGGCTTAAGAAAACAAAAAGATAATAGGAGACAATATTATTATTACCACATAAACCATAGGAAAAATAGGAACAATATGAAATTAAGAAGAAAGATGCAAAGCAAAAGTGATAGATTTTGCACTAAAAAGCGAAATAGTAAGACACAACATTGCCACTAGCTATTTTAGACAAGAACCCTACCAGACTAGTCTCACAAAGGTACGAAGTAAGGCAAGACTCAACTACGACCCTAATACTCGACCTCTGCATCTTCCTATCGAGTGTCATGTCCTCAATCCTCAGAAATATGAAGCCTCGCTATATCTTGCCTGGTCGCCTCTCCTCAGTAATTCTTAGGCCGCCCTCTACCGCTTCTCGTGCCCTCCACAACCAGCCAGCCGCTCACACCTCCTTACCGGAGCATCTGAGCTTCTCCTATAAACATACCCGGACCATCCGAGGCTCGCTTCCCGTATCTTGTCATCAATGGAAGCCACGTGCACCTTCTCCGGAATAACATCATTCCTAATCTTATCCATCCTAGTGTGCCCACACATCCACCTCAACATACTCATTTCTGCTACTTTCATCTTCTAGATGCATTTTTAGTGTATTGTGGTTAATAGGTTGTTTTTTTCTCATGTTTCTTCTGGAACCTTCTATGCTAGAAACATAAATGGGCTACACTTGTAATTGCTACTTCAAATTGTTTAAGAAAGTATTTTTTTTGTGTGTGCTTAATATCTAGGTTTTTACTGATTTTTGTTTTGAATGTTTAGCTTTCGCGCTTTGATATTTTGTGCAAATTATTGCATTTTTAGTGTACTGTGGTTAATATCTAGGTTTGTTGCTGATTCTTTTGTATTTTTAGTGTACTGTGGTTAAAATATAGGTTTCCCCCCCTCATTTTTCTTCTTGAACCTTCTTTGCCGGAAATATAAGTACGCTACTATTGTAAAAAATTTCTGTTATTTTGTATCTTTACTTATAATTGTTATGGCATTCAAAGAAGAAAATTTCGTCTGCTTAATATCTAGGTTTTTTTTGTTGGAATTTTAAGTCTCGTGCCTTATTTTGTGCAAATAGTTACATTTTATGGTACTCTGCTTAATGTCTAGTTTTTTCTCATTTTCAGTGAAATTTTAGCCTCTATATGTAGTTTTTTGGGGATTTAATAGATTTTTAGTGTACTCTGTTTAATAACTAGGTTTTCTGCTTCTTCTTTTTTAAATTTTAGTTGAGCTCTAGGGAAGATGCTTTTAGTGCTTAAAATTTGAACTTATAGAATTTCAGTCATGCTTTTAGGGAACATATGCTATGTGAGTGGCATGTGTTAGGCTAGATCCCCACTTGGGCAACGACGTCCTATCCAGCATGCCATCTCAGTCATGACACAAGTTCAAGTTAGGCTCGTTCGCGGCTCGGTTTCTTGTGTTGCATACCTTACCTAATGCCAATTATCATGTACCAAAGAATATATTTGGGGGTTTAATCAATTTTCTTTATATCTTTAGAGCTCGTGCATAAATTTTTTTTTGGGGATATTAGTGCATCTTTTCGATTTTTGGATTATATCTAGATTCTTTTGCTCATATATGTTTGAATATTTAGCTCTCACCTTAATTTTTCTTTTGTGCTTAATATATAGGTGCTTACTCATTTTTTCTTTGAATTTTTTCCATTGCGTGTTAAAACTATGTAAATTTGGATGTTGATGCATTTTACAGAGTGTATTGTGCTTAATTATGATTAACAAAACACAATTATTCTGAGAAGAATGTGGAGTCTAATCTGTGGCTACTTATTCAGCTTGAGAGTTATAGTTGTTTAGAAGCAGATAGATGAAATTAGAAAGCTGTTTTATTGCCTAGATGGTTTTCTAAGACTTCAATACTCAATAGTTGTGGTTGATGTAAGCTGTTTATAGTAGTGACTGATCTTTGATGAATGCAGAGGCATTGATTTTGCCATTGCAAACCAGGAGGTTCCAAATAAAGCTCAAGATTTACCTCTACTGGTGAAACAGGTACTCTTGTAACATAATGCTGATTTCATCATATTGCAATAACTTCATTGATCTGATTATGAGTTGTGTAGCATAAAGCGCTAATGTTAAATCAGGATACATGTTGTGCTTTTGTTAAAACTCTAATAATTACCAGTTTCAAATTTTGAAAATACTTCTGAAACTGAGAAAACAGTCAGTTCTCTAGTTGCCACTGCCTGATTATGATGGTGATTAACTTTCTTGTGGCTTAGTCCTTTGGCTTCCTTTGAAGTCTATACAACCTTTGGGTTTGTATAACCTTCTAGAGTCTGTATGCCTTTCATTCATCGCCCACTATAAGACATTTTTTTGTCATGAAGTGTGATTTAGCTTATTTTAAATAAGTCCAAACTTTCATGTATATAGGCTTCAAATTACCAATAATTTAGAAAGAGGACAATGAAAATCCTCTTCTTATTATTCTTAATTCATCATATTCTATGCCATTTATCCTTGCATTCCAGTAACATTCTCCAATTAAACTTTAGTCAGATAGCGACACTTGCTAATAACGGGAAGCTTCTCTGCATTGGTATCTGTGGAGAAATTAAGCTAATTTTAAATCTGGATATGAGATTGCCAATATAATTTCCTCTGGATCCTGCTATTTATGATACTACAAGTATGAGAAGTTGAGAAAAAATTGGAGCTTTTGGAGCGCCTCAATTACTTTAGGGGGTTCTAACCTGTTAATGTTTGTTCTGATGTTAACTTTACTGTGCCTTTGTTGGAATAACTCTATTCATTCCTTAAGCTCCATACCTAGGTCCCACGGTGGGATGTGGGTGGTGGAAATAGGGGCGGGGCGGGGGGGGGGGGGGGAGAGTATTGGTTTCGATAATATACCTTCAAGTGCCAATCTACTAGCTCACGATCACCTCATCTAACCTGGTACTCTTTGATCGAAAAAGCATTTTTCATTCTTAGTTCTTATAAGTCTGGAGGTCTAGTATCAGGGTTGTAGGATAGGGGCTCCTACAGTTTTTCGTACTCCTCACCCGGGGTTGGGTGAGGCTTGGCAGAGCTATCCATAGATGATTTGTGTTTTGGCTTGTGTCTCCCTTTTAGTTATTTATGGTAGTTACTGTATTATATTATTGCATGCTATTTTATTTATGTTTCTTATGTTTAGATAATTATTTACGCTATTTCTGTTGGAGTTACTAATGCTCTTTTGTTTTTGTCTTTCCTTTCCTTCACTGAGCCGAGGGTCGATTGGAAACAGCCTCTCTGCCCTTTCGGGTAGGGGTAAGGCTCGTCTACATGTTACCCTCCCCAGACCCCACTTTGTGGGACTATACTGGGTAGTAGTTGTTGTTGTTGTAGTTCTTATAATGTTAACTTGGGTTGTGGAGCAGTAATTTTCTAAAGATTAGTTCATGGGTAATCTGTAAGTATGTTTTCTTAATTCTGCTGATGGTACAACAACTAGAATAGTTAACACCAAAAGACCGGCCATTCTTGTTCATAAATGGTTGAGAGAGTTCTCTTCATGCCACTAGGTCAAGAGTTCGAGGCTGGTAGGCTGCCAAACAAAAATAGAATAGTTAACACCAAAAGTGAAGCGAGTTCACTGGTTGGCAGATTATGACTTCAGTGAAAATCCCAGTCTTCTTGGCTGTCAAACACTTGGGTTGGCCAAGGAGGTTTGGATGTATTTGTGATGCTGGGAGTTGCTGGATGATGCGACATATATGGTTATATGCTAGGGTAGTATGAACCTTCTTCTTGTGCTTTTGGTGTGGGTACCCAAAGTATGTTACTCTTCTGTTAATCACATTGTTTTCAATTTACTATAGAACTATAGAAGACTTTGTAAAATCGTTTAGAGTAAGTTAATTTACATGCAGTATCGCCCTTCCCATCATGTTTTAGCTCTAAATCTATTGATGTTGCTCTAATTGAGCTGTGAATTGCTGCAATCCGTTGGCTGATTGCAAACCATGTGATCTGTATAATCCAGTTTGCAAAGATTATGTACTCTTCAATCCAAATGTATAAATTTTCTTATAGCCATAGTTTCCTAGCTGTAATAGTTTACCTATTTATCAGATCAATAACCGACGTTTATGTTCTTCTTTTGCTAAATTCATGGCACGATATAGGTATGCAGACGCCATTGTGATTCCTCAATGCTAGCACATGTCATGGTCCTTATGATTTCTGTTAAGGTAATTATGGAAACTAGTCAACTTTTATGGGATAGTTTTGAAAGAATGTGTGTTTTACTAGCTTCCTCAATCACCTACATTGCAATTGATGGTTCAGCTTTCATTTCTTCAAAATAGATTACCGTCAAGTTATTTGGTTGTTCTACTGGTAGTATATGCAATTGATGTCAAATTAAGCTTAATTTAGTTAAAAGATTCAACTAGAAATGACGGCATTAGAGACAAAGGGTGGAAGTAGCACACATAGAGGTAAAATGAGAAGTCGCTTGAGATGGTTAGACCATGTTCTATGTGGATCCGCAAATACATAAATCCATTGGTACGATACCATGAGGATTGAATGGCTAAAAAGGGATGTACACCTAGAATTTCATGAAAGAAATTTGTACCAAAAGACTGCAATCTCTACGAGGATTCAACGTGGATTTAGCTAAACATAGAAAACAATGGAGGTAAAAGATCATATCAGCAATACTAACCTATGGGATTAAGGCTTATTTGTTTTTCTTGGATTAAGGTTTATTTGTTGTTCTTACAAGAGGCATTGCACTGATGGTAAGCAACCCCCACTTCCAACCGAGAGGTTGTGAGTTCGAGTCTCCCCAAGAGCAAGGTGGGAAGTTCTTGGAGGGAAGGATGCCGGGGGTCTATTTGGAAACAGCCTCTCTACCCAAGGGTAGGGGTAAGGTCTGCGTACACAGTACCCTCCCCAGACCCCACTAAGTGGGATTATACTGGGTTGTTGTTGTTGTTGTTACACTTATATTATGTCCGGGTAGGGTTAAGTGTAGTTGTAGAGAACCTTTTGTTCTTAATAACGGCGATGCCCAGGCAGAGAAACTCTAGTTCTAGAGAACCCTAATCTGCCTTAAAGGACAAATTGCTTATTATGTTGGAAGGAAGTGGGTCCAAATAGAAGAATTATAGACGAGGGATATAAGCTTATAGTGGTGGCCCAAGTGCCAAGAAGCTTGGATTCATATTGCCGAACCCAACTAGTGTAGGGTTGAGGCTTAATAGATTTTTGGACGAATAAAGATTTCCTCCTATGAAATTCTCCTGTGAATTGGGTCGAGTGGTTCTTTCGTTCACTATTGTGAATGACATATGCTGCAAAGCTCTAAGTCTTGATTGGTGCTTTGTTTGTTTATGAAAGTAATATGGTATTTTCCGGGACATACTTTAGCTTGTTGATAAGCACGTTTAACTGCCTTAAAAATGCATGTTCTTGGCATTTTCTGCAATTTTTTCATTGACCAGGTTCTTTATTTGATAGAATGCTTGTCACTGCGGGTGGTTTACGGAGAAAGATACTGAAGAACTTCGTAATCTTGCAAACAAGGTTGATAAAGCTTCCTGATTTGCTATGTACTTGGTGCTTACCTATCTCTGCTACTTGAAATTGATGTTACATTGATTTTGTTTTCTTTTTTTGTTTGCATGTTTAGCTTTCTAGCAGCTTCTGCAGTACATTATATTTTAAAACTGAACCAAGCAGTTCTCTGACAATTATCTCAACGATAATGTCAAGGTAGGCATCTTGTCCTTGAATGATATCTTCAGAATCTTTTCATGCTATGCTCAACTTATCTCACATGAATAATCTTCCTTATAGATCAAAGTTTGATTTTCATAAAAAAATATTTGTCGCTTTACTTGGGGGTTTATTTGATGCTACACTTCTATAACTTACAAATTCATATAAGAGGGATTATCCTAAAATCTTCTACTTTTGGATAATCTCCAAGCCTTCGTTGTTAAAATACTTCAGTTGCTGGTATGGTACCAGACTGCATAGGAGAGTGATGATAAGGCTGCCTGCTTATGTAAATTATCCTATGAGCTACTGACAGTGTAATGAACTAGAAAGCTTGGGTTTGAAATAGGACATAATTTTTTTTTCAGGAATTAGTTGTGACAGTATATCCATGTCGGAAGGGTAGGAAAACATAAAGAGTAGAAGAGAGACGTAGAGGTGTTTAAATCAATTTATCATTTTACCAAGCGCCTGAATAGAGTGTGCAAATTCAAAAACTCATTCAACTACATGATGTCATGTGCCTTAGGTATAGCCCTTAATTTTGGGTTTCTTTTTCTTACAAAATCACTTGCTTCTGCGAATTGGCAGATTTTATCCACGGATGAAAATGGGTCAGATAATTTGTTTCCTGGAAGCCAAGGTAAAAAACATCCCCTTGGACGTGTCCAGTGAGCTAGTGTAATTGTATTGCTGGTGAGACTGATGCCATATTTTTTGTCATCTTGTAGGCTGGATTTGGTGCCTACGTGAATGATTTCCAAATAACGAAGAATACGAACCTTTCTAAAGGAGAGAAAGTAGTAAGAAAACTTCTATATATTACAATGAATTACATTTATGTATCTTTTTTCCTTTGCAGCAGGCGCATAAGAGTAAGTTTTTATTGAGGACATTGTGTGTGCTTTCATTACCTGTATTTTGTTATTCATGTGTTCATTGCTCTTGACTTCTTATTTTGCATTCCAGCAACTCGTCAAAGTTGGAGACCCTGGTTAACCCTGGAAAATATTGCTCATTTTATGTTTGCTTTATCCTGCAGAGATTATTTGTTGCACAAATAGATAATCTGGAGAACGCACTATGTCTTATAACGCCTCCTCAAGTGAAGTATGAAAATCTTTTATCTTTTACTGAATGTAATGGCGTAGGCTTATTGACCCCATATTTGACATGTTAAATTCCTCTGACAATTCTGACTGCCATTCATCTCACTTGTGCAGCTTTCTCCTAAATGGGACGGCAGTGGGGTGGAGGAGTAATGTGTTAATGGTTTGTTACCGCTGTTAACTTTAGGGATGTGTTTGTATAGGGATGTCTAATGTTTTACTGGGGATCAAATTACTTAAATTATGTTTCTTTTGCTAGGGCTCTGGACCTCAGCTTCCAACTCCTGTACCTCAAATGCTTAAATTTGGAACAAATCTTCTTCAAGCTGTGGGCCAATTTAATGGTATGTTTGAAGATACATTCCGCTTTTTTTTTCTTTTTTTCCAAAACTGTATAGTACTAACTCTTCTCTGTGTTCATTGTGCAGGAAATTATATCATAGCTGTTGCCTTCATGAGTGAGATCTCTACCCCTGTTGAGGCCACACTCCCTGATTATGAGCAGCCTCCTGTTTCTTCCATTGATCCAGGTTTGCTCTTATTCTATTTTTCACAAGAAGAAATATTACTGAGATCTTTTTTGTCAAAGTTTTTGGTGTTTCTGTATTTAGTTTGTTACATGTTCTTGTTAGCCCATTTAGCTTGATGTATTGTTCTAGTTCTATATTCCTACCATCCCCAAATGGGAAGTCTGAAGAAACTCCTTATAAGGAGAAATGATTAATACACTACTTTATTGATGCAGATTCTGAGATTATTGAGGGGCCATCAAGAATCTCTTTGAATTGCCCCATAAGGTATGCTTCTAATCTTTGTTACTTTGGAAATTGATATGTCTGTCATTATGAAGTGGCTTCCATTCTCTTGACATGTGTGTAACTTTTCTTTTTCCCTCTGTCCTTCTCTATGTCATGATGATTATTAATAAAAGAAATTTGATATGTATTAGCTTCATTGTTGATGGTTATAGTAAAAGACGCAAATCTCCGTGTTCTCTTTTGTCTCTCTTTCTACCCCCTTATTACCTCAAACTCGAAATGACACTGCGCTCTGTGCTTTTTTCTACGACGGCATGGCTGCCATCTTGGTACCCTCAGTTGATCATAAAATATCAATGATAAAAAGTTAGCTCTCATCTAGAAAGAGAGAGAGAATCACCTTAGCTGTGGCTTTTTGATTAGAGTCACCTTAGTATATGTACCTTAAGATTTTTATTGTTTCGGGATGATTCTCTTCATTTATCTGATCTTTAGACTTTCTAAACGAATAAGGACTCCTGAAGTTATCATAATCCTCTTCTCCATCCATTTAGGAACATGCTTACATTTATTGTTGTTGTTGGTGTGTGAATTGGAGTTGAACCGTGTTAAAAATAGCATGAAGCGGGGAAAAGCGACAACGTCCGTTTCACGAAAACACAGAAGCGAAGTGCCCGCTTTTTTGAAGTGAAGCGGAATTTAAAAAAAAATTAAAATAAATACGGCATAGACAATTGGGCAGAATTTGGGCAGAAACGGGGCAGAACTTTTCTGAAAAAAATTTGCCAGCATTTCTGCGCTTTTTGGACATTTAGAAAGAAGAAGAAGAAGAATGTTGAAACTTGAAAGTTGTTGTTGTAATGTTGAAGAAGAAGAAGCAGAACCCTAGTTTCCTTGAACAAATCGTTGCTTCATGTGAGCAAGAAATAGCTGGTTTTTTGAGGAAGAAAAAGCCGAAGAAGTGTCTAAAACAGAAGAATACTCAACGATTTGGGTCTTTTAATTGAAAAAGACTCGTTTGGGACTTTTAATTCAAGAAGTGATCGCTTCTTCCGCTCCTGATTGCTTCACCGCTTCTCGCTTTTTAGAGAGAAGCAGTCGCTTTTCTGTACCTGGGCCGCTTTTAGTTGGGGTAGCGACCAACCCATCGCTCCGCTCCGCTCTGCTTCGCTTCTCGCTTAAAGCGAGGAAGCGGACGCTTTTTTTTAACACTGGGGTTGATGGCAAAGAAATGATTGAGATAAACTACTTCCTTGCATAATTTATAAGCATATTTCTTATCCTTACCGGTGGGGGTAGCAGGTACTCGTGCGAAAGCTGGCACGAACACAAATGTCATAAAAGAGAGAGTATTGTTTTGCATCAACAATATTTACTTTTGATAAATAATGGTGCATTGGTCATTTCATAAGATTGTTGGCCGTCAACTTAAGAGGTCAACTTAACAGGTGGTATATCTCTAATTTTTCAAAACAGAGAGCCCTTATTGTTGTAATTTACCTTTGGAAGTCCAAGTGCAATTACCTCTTTTACTAGCCCCTACGCTTCTTTCTTTACCTTTCAACTTTTCCTGATGCCGGCTGTGGTGTGTTAAATTTACTGATTACTTTTTCTTTGCCTTTACAGCTTCAAACGTATTAAAACTCCAGTTAAAGGACATTCTTGCAAACATCTTCAGGTGCATGTTCTTTTGTATGATCCAAAATAAATTATTATTCAATCTCTCATGCTAGAGTAATTTATAGCAGGCATGCATGTTGAAAGGTCACGTCTGCTTTTCGTCTTTCATTAGCTTTTATTTAAGTTCTTTAATCTGTTAGAATTACGGGCATGGCTGATCCTCCAAAAGACATCTGATATATAGGTTTCTCAAAAAAAATTCACGAAGATTATGGATTCATATAAGCATTGACGGATGTTTTAAATTAAGAATATCCTAGCGAGAAGCTTCATGGGCGTAGCCTGTCCGGAATTTATGTGATATTTGTTTTGGTCATTATTTCTTCCCCACTTCTCCTACTCTTACTGGTTTGCTCTCATTGTGTTTTTCTTGGCAGTGCTTTGATTTTGACAACTATGTCGACATAAATTCAAGGAGACCATCGTGGCGTTGTCCTCATTGTAATCAGCATGTGTGTTTCACTGATATTCGTATCGATCAAGATATGGACAAGGCAAGTTAGCATTCTGTATTATGCTTTACACAAATTACCTGTTGAAGTAACATTGATTTTGTTTTAAAGGTTTTGAAAGAGGTCGGCGAGGATGTCACCGACGTCATGATCAGCTCAGATGGTTCCTGGAAGGCAATCATGGAAAGTGATGACCATACTGAGAAACCCAGAGATAAAATTCCTGACTTTACTCAAGATAGCCCACAGCGAGGTTCTGATGGCTTTTCAAATACCCCTGCTGATGTTATGGATCTTACTGATATAGATGATGAAATAAATCCAATGGCTACCTCTGAAACTGAAGACAGTAAAAATTTTCCATCGATCCCTAATATTCACTCTAATGTTCAGAACAAAACTGTTGTGAATAATCCAAGTGAAATCAATCATACAGGTGGTTCTGATATGGCAGACGATTTCTGGTCAAGAATGTATATGTCCTCGTGTGGAATAGAGACATCAAGTTCTTTGTCCAGTTTGCAGAATGGCAGTGCTTCTGAGCCTTCTAGAACCAACTTGTTGCAACCACCTGTTTCGACAGATGCAACATCTCCCTCTTTCAATCCTGAAGGAAATGCTCTTATTCCAACCTCTATACTTGAGAGTGGACTATCTTTTTCTGATATGATGCAGTTACAACAGTTTCAATTTGGAAACTCCGCGATCAGCAACGAATATGGAAGGTTTCCATCTGCAGCGAGGCATGCAAACAGAACTCCTGCTGCAGTTCAGGCTCTTCCAGCGCTTCCAGCCCAGATGCAGACTCCTGTTCATCAGAGACAACAAAGCGCAATGAATCCCTTGCTCCATACTGGTCCTTCAGTAGCTACTCAGGGTTTGCCTTCTGTTTCATTGGATGATTCCAATGTAAGAAGTGACTTGGAGCGACAGCGGTGTTCCGTTCCTGACTTGGATCTGCTTCAGGCACGTGTGACTTCGTCAGCATTGCCACAGAAGGTGAGTGCACAGGTGAATAATTTTTCAGCTATATCTTTTAAGTTGTGATTAAACTGGAAGTCTTTCTTTGCTGGTTTTGGTCTCTGAGATTTTTCCTTCAGGTGTGATTGCTAAAACATTGCATGTGCTGTGGTTGAGAAGATCATCACCTGTCTGTATAGGCATGTTTGCTTGAACTTTCTAGGAGTTCCTTGACCGCCTAAATTTCCTTGTTTTGCTTACTATCACAGATTTTCTTCTTTTGAGGCTGCTTATAATATATCCAACTTCCTCTGTCTCTGCATGTATCTTTATTTCTGTCTACTGTCTATGGCTTCTAATTATCCTTTTTCCTTGTGCTAGCGTTCTCTTGCTCCTCTTCAGCCATCTCAACAGGTTGTTGGCCGTCAAACTCCGAACCTGAGAACACCCTACCCGATGAGCCAGTCTGAAGGCCTGACCCGACAAGCTACTTTGGATAGATGGGAAGCACTGAAGAAAGGAAGTTCACAAGGTGTTACTCAGGCAACAGGTCTTTCTGGCGGACAACACACCCGAGTTGTCGCTACTCAGCAAACCACACAGGTGGTGAGGCCCGTTCAGACTCCTAGAACTGCATCTCTAGTACTCCCCGAGAATTCTGACAGATTTAGGACACTATTGGCGCGGGACCAGAGGGGGAGTACAGGAGGCACAACACCAGTCACAAGGACAGATAGTTTCGGCGATGTCCAGCTAGATCCTAACTGGCGCCCTACAGGCCGTATGCGTGGAAGCCTCTCAGGACGAGCTTATTCTGAAGCACTGAATCAGTACATACTTCAGCCAACACAGCAAGCTCAAGCTCCCAGACCATCTGTCCCACCTAATCTTTCACCCCAACTGCAAGTCTTTTTGGCTAATAGAGGTGCTCATAGTACCCAGCCTGTGAATCATCCATCCACAACACCAGTCAATGCACCAGATATCATCTCAGGCGTTTTACCTGATCGTTCTTCGGGAATGCAGTAGAACTAGGACAGGCATGTAGGTAACAGTGTATATAACGCAACTGATTTTGCTTCCGTGGTCACCTTATTGTACAGACACCTAATTTCGTGTTATAGTTCAGTTATGGGGGAAATGTGATGTATTTATTTCGTAAAATTAAAGTCCAGAAACTGGTCTCTCCTAGCTCATGCGCTACACTTTGACTTCAATGCTATGGCAGAGTATAGTTTGGTTAATTTAACGTGGCAAAAATTAGCTTTATGACTTTACTATTATGATAGGTAGTGGCCATATGGGAAATTAACCCGAGATTAGATTTGTATAAATTACTACGCTCTATCTCCCCTGAAAGCGATTTAACTAAGAAAATCTAAGAAAGATGAAAAATTCCGAATAACCTTATCAAAAATTGAAAAATTCCAAATACGGATGACTTATAGTAACAAAAATAGAACGTCACCTTCATATAAATAAAAAGATGGGATATTTACCTATCTATACTATATAGCAAATCTTATTACCAAAAATGTTCATAATATTGTATTTACCCGCCTAGTTCATAGTTTGTCTACAAAATCTGTACCAAACCAAAAATAGATGAATTCCACCCTAAAAACGCGCCAAAATAGAAGGAATCAGATTTAATGGTAATTCTATCACCATTAATTTCGAGATTTAAAACGGAAGCAAATCCATTGCAGCGTGATTCTCTCATTCTCCATGTATTTTCCACCATTGATAGCCATTAAAAAGCTTGAAAGCTTTGAATTCAAATTTGAATTTTCAAAAATCATTATTTGTTTGAATTGAGTGTTGTTGTAAATAATTTGGAATATGTTTAGGAGTTTATATCTAAATTTTGAGGGGGTTTGGTGAAGATTAGACTTGGTTTTGACTGAATTTCAGATTGAAACTCGTCGAAGAAGAAAAATAAGATATATTTCCAGAATTGTATTTAAATTGTAGATAAATTGCAGATTGGAAAGACTAAAACTTCTACAAGTCTTTTACAATTATGTCGAAAATGCCAATTATGCTACAAATGAAATGAGAATTGAGATATTAAAATTCAATGTATTCAGTTTGTAGATACAATTTCTAAGTTAAAAGAGGGCTTTTTGTTTAATCTTAGGCATTTTAAGTCAAAACTCATTTAAAAGAAAGAATAAAAGAAAAGCAGTGGTAGGAGCTCAGTATGTACATTCCAAAAAGGCAGAGGCGGATCGAAACTTTGAAGTTTATTAGTCCCTATAATTTCACCGAAGATCATCCAACTAATTATATATTTCAAAAAAGTCACTTATCTCTTATTTATCACTAAAAAGTTACTCAAAATCAGAATATTTTGTAGAAGCTTTAGTCGTTTTGGATTTGTGAAAACATAAACCAATGCATCTACAATTAAAATATAAATAATCTACAATTTATCTACATGATATCTATAAACTGGATACATCAAATTTTAAATCCCAATTTCCCTTTCAATTGTAGCATAATTGACATTTTCGACATAATTGTAGAAGATTTGTAAAAGTTTTAGTCTTCCCAATCTACACTTTATCTACAATTCTACAATTTATCTACAATTTATTTACAATTTCTGAAAATATGTCTTCTTCTTCTTCTTCTGAAATTCAATTTATCTAATTTTTTTTAGAAGAAAATTTTGTTTTATTTCAACTATTTAAAATTGATCTACATTTTTTGGAAATATATCTTTTATGTAGTGTTTATTTTAAAATTTTTATAAGATTGTGGAATAATTTTCTAATTTTTTTGTAAAAAACTGTTTTTGCAAAAGAATAAAAAAAAATTGAAAAAATCTTCTTCAAATATCTGAAGATATTTCTGTTCCTTTTCTTATGTGACTCAATAGAACGAACTCTTTAAACTCATTTGTACACTAAAGAATATCCTAAAGAATAAATAAAGACTAAATTTCATAGGTTTCCTTAACATAATTCTTTTTGTTCATTCGAAATAAAATATTGTAATTTGGTAACTTATACACCTAATGAATTTAATAGTGATTACCGTATATTAAGGTGGAGGAAGCATAAGGAAAGAGAAGAGGAGGAAAAAAAGGAAAAAGGAATATATGCTCCTAAAATCATGCCTAGCATAAATGAAGCAATAATTATACCCTTAATTTTAATTATGGTACATAAATTAAAATTTGGTATGCTTATATGTAATAAACACAAACATTAAATATGGGAGGTAATAAGGTTTGCTATATGGTATAGATAGGTAAAAATCCCTAAAAAGATTCTATCTCTCCTAATATGGACCGTGTCATTACATAAGTGATATCATAAATCCAATTAAAACTAGAATTTTTTATGTTGTTATGCCATATAAGAAACTATATTACCCTCAATGTTTAAGGTTTGATATAATTATATTCAGCATACCATTATATACTATTCGTAAATTTTAAGGATATTAATTATACTCCTAATTTAATGGTATCGTATATTCTATCTAATACTACTCCCCCCACGTTTCTCTTTCCAATTCATACACCTTCACTGTCGTTTTCCTCCCACACCCACGATTTTAACATATATATGCAATTTTACCATCTGTATTGACTTACATAAGTGATATCATAAATCCAATTAAAACTAAGAATTTCTACATTCCTATGCCATATAAGAAACGATATTACCCTCAATGTTTAATGTTTGATATAATTACATTTAATATACTTAATTACTAATTATATATCATTAATAATTTTTAAGGGTATTAATTACACTCCTATTTTAATGATACTGTATATTCTATCTAATATAACTCCCCCAACGTTTCTCTCTCCAATTTTCACACCTTCACCCGCGTTTTCCTCCCACATCCACGATTTAAAAAAATATATATGAAATTTTACCATCTGAGTTGACTTAAATTTTGGATTTTCTCCTGTAATAATCATTGATGTTCAAATCTTTATCTAATTCTTGCTGTTGGATTATTTTTAAAAAACATTTTTTTCCGTATTGACATCGATATAATTTGAAATTGCTTGAAAATTTGGCTGTTGGGTTGTTTTTAAAAAATTGTTCTTTTTCCACTATGGTTGCGATATTCAAATCTTTTCTGTAATTTTAGCTGCAGGAAATTTTGATTCTTTTTCCTCTATTATTATTGATTTTTCAAATATTGCAATTTAAGCTGCTTGTTGTCTTAACAAATTAGTCTTTTAACTCGTTGTTTTTATGAAGTTTCAGTTCTTTCTGCAATTTTAACAGCTAAATCATCTTCTGAAATTCATTTTTACACTATTGCCTTTGATATTCAAGTCTTTTTTGTTCGAAAATAATTTACAGCAATTCCACCGTTGACAATTATTAAAAGGCTTTGAAGCTTTGAATTTTAATTTGAATTTTGAAAAATTATTATTTATTTGGATTGGGTGTAGTTATAAATAATTGAGAATATGTTTTGAAGTTTATATCTCAATTTTGAGGGGTTTTGGTGAAGATTTAACTTGGTTTTGGCTGAATTTTAGATTGAAACTCGAAGAAGAAGAAGACGACATGACATATATTATATTTGCAGAAATTATAGATAAATTGTAGAAAAAATATAGACTGTTATTTATTTATTTTTCAGCTTTGTGTTTTTGTATTAAAAGTTTTGGTAGAAGCTTGTTATTCCACTTTGTCTGTTTTGGAGCTAACTTGTGCAGAGAAGAAGATGTTTTTTAAGTTATATATATATAGATATATATATATATATATATATATATATATATATATATATATATATATATATATATATATATATATATTATTATACTTTTAAATTCAAGAAGTATGGTTGTATTCTATTTAAAGAGGCATGAATTTGTCGAATAGGTTGAATGTGAAGAATGAGAACAATAAGACTCACAATGTCCTTTTTTCTATATTTAATCCACAACAAACTACATATCATTTGAAAATTTAATATGAAAATATAAAATTTCAATATTTCTACAAAATACAAACTGGGTACATTGAATTTTAATATTCCAATTCCCATTGAATTGTAGCATATTTTGGATTTTCAAGATAATTGAGGTTTTTGCAAAAGATTTGTAAAGTTTTAGTCATTTTTGATTTGTGAAAACATAAAACGAAGCATCTAAAATCAGAAAATAAATAATCTATAATCTAGGTATATTGAATTTTAATATCTCGACTCTCCTTCAATTGTAGCATAATTGGAATTTTTGACATAACTGCGTTTTTACAGAAGATTAGTAGAAGTTTTAGTCGTTTTTTATTGGTGAAAACAGAAAATAAAGCATCTACAATCAGAATACAAATAATCTACAAATTATCTACAAAATAATTTACAAACTGGATACATATTTGGACTCGACATGCTTCTCTTGAAATGTATGTTTCACATTTTCTGTACATATTTTTGTCCAAAACAGTACTAAATTATCCACTCAAATACAATTTTTATACAATGTTATTCAACTTTCATACAACAGGTAAATGAATAAAAGAAAAATAAATAAATAATAGTCTATAATTTTTTTACAGTTTATCTACAATTTCTGCAATATAATGTATGCCATGTCTTTTTCTTCTTATTCTTCATCCTCTTCTTCTTCTTCTTCTTCTTCTTCTTCTTCTTCTTCGAATTTCAATACGAAATTCAGCCAAAATTAAGTCTAATCTCACCAAAACCCTCAAAATTGAGATATAAATTCCAAATCATATTCTAAATTATTTGCAACAATACCAATCCAAACAAATAATGATTTTCGAAAACCTAAATTTCAATTCAAAGCTTCAAAGCTTTTTAATGGCTATCTATGGTGGAATTGCTACTCTCTTTTTCTTTGCTTTGTATTAATGAAATTTGGACATAATTGCATTTGTTGTAGAATAATAGTAGAAAATTTAGTCGTTTTTTATTTGTAGAATCAGAAAAAAGGTTTGAAAAACTGCTTATCGAAAACGACAACTTTTCTTGAAACCAATGACTGAACCTTTCTTATCGAAAACAAGTTTATTCTTGTTGTCACACCTCCTTTTGGACATCCACAACCCCGCGAAGGGCATGGATAAGGTAGTTTTTCCAACTAAAGGAAAATCGAAACGGAATTTATTTTATTTAAGAGATTTCAGAGTCGCCACTTGGGATAATTAATGGTGTTCCAAGTCACCGGTTTAAATCCCGAATCCAGGAAAGTTTGACTTTGTTTAACAGTCAGCGAACCAAAAGTCTGGGTAAGGAATTCTGCTAACCCGGGAGAAGGTGTTAGAAACTCCCGAGTTCCGTGGTTTTAGCATGGTCGCTCAATTTTTGTATTCGGCTTAAAATATTTGATTTTTAAACAATTTGGACCTTCATGCATATTTTAACCTTCAACCGCTTTTATTTAACTTTTAAGGAATGTTGCAACATTATCAAAACGTGTCTCAAACCACGTCACATAAATGCACCTGCGGCCTTCGACATATTTCAACATCGTTAAGATTTGGATTTGGGTCACATAAATGCGCACCCCTATTTAGGAAAGTGAATTATTTAACTATCGCGCCTAAAGCAATTTCGCGTGTCTTAATTTGGGAGGACCAAGAAAATAATGGCACACCTCGATTCTAATTTCAAAGGACTGTACTCAACTAAAGCACACTACGGATATTCATATTTAAAACTAATTTGAAATTGGACATCACAATTACGCCACGGGAACCTTTCCGTAGTACCGATGATTTAATTAGAGAACTACGAAATTCAAGGTTACTCTCATATAGGCTTTCGTGATTTTGGACATTGGGATGTTCTATTACTCTCCTTAGAAAACTTAGAGATCATGTAAACGTATACCATCATAATTAAAGAAAAGTTTATCCTTCAAGAAAGATCAATGGAACTTGTGTTTTTCATTAAGTTAGTGAATGACTTATAACAGATTTCTATGATTCGTTACTCAACATATTCCTTTAACAATTTTACATTATATTATACCAACAGCGATAGAAGACGAGAAACTAATTAAACCAAGGGAAATTAGATTCGGAAAATCAAACAACTGGAAATTAATTCACAAATGCACCATAACCATTATATCACCACATAAACACATATAAAGAAAATTATATCTTAACCTAGCTCTTGGGTGCCTAAATTCACAAACAGAAAATTGAGGAAGATGAATTAGCAAGGACAAGAACCTGTTTAAACGAATACAAGTATTATTATGTGTATATGTGCTTTTGGAGGAAGGATCTGTTGGTTTTCTGAAGGAGAAGCAGCAGCTTCTTTTGTTATGCCTGCTCTAAGTTCTATCCAGAAGAAGACGATGTGGGGTTGGTTCTGTTTTTGTTGCGCAGCTTCTCCCTTTTTTTCAGGCGTCCTTTTGTGTCAATTATATCTAGGTTTTTGTTTGTTTTTTGAATTAGGGTAAGGGTAAGGTAATGGGCTTGGTGTGGGTTTGGATAGGAAAATTATGGTTTGGGCTAGTTTTAGTTTTAAATATGGTCCAATTACATAAATTAGAATTTTATTGTAATTAAATTCTTATTTTCTTTTCTTTTCTCATTTTTTTTAAAATTAAAATTTATAAAAATTAAAAATTCTAAATTAATCCTATTTTTGTAGATATTAAAACTCTTTATTTATTTTTTAACGTTAAAATAACTAATTAACATAAAACTAAAGAAAAAATGCTAATTTTAAAGACTAAAAGATAAATATGTAAAATTACCATTTTTAGGATTTTTCTATGATTTAAAAGTGTTAAAAATGCATGAAATACAAAGAAACAAAGAAAAATTCCTATAACTAATAAAAATTATTTCTGGTCTATTTTTCAGGAGTTGTTCTCATGTAAGGAAAAAATCACGTGCTTACACTTGTCGAGTACTTTCTATGATCTGCCACCTCCAACAATTGACCTTTTTTAGTTCTTACCACGGACTGATGTTTTCTTTAACTAGGTTGTAAGGCTCAAACAACAGAAGTTGAGACCTGTGGTGGAAGATAAATTGTGAAACCAAGTTTTTACTTCTTTCTATAGTCAACAGAGAGAAACTTCAGAAGAAGTGACCCCATCTAAACCAGTACCACCACAAACAACATTGAAGACCAGGAACCCTTGAAGGCCAGTACAGTTGTCTGCAAGCTTTCGGATGCGATCCAAGCAAAGAACAACAATCTCTTTCCAAATGGTATAGTGGCTACAGGAAAAGTTGTTGGCTGCATCTTCCTTGCCACGTGTGAGTTGTTCAGGATGAAAGAGTTGTCGGCAAAATTGGCTTTCAAAAGACTGCTCAAAACTTGAATTTCAACAGTGAGTTGTTGGCATATAAAGTGAAGCTAAACAAAAGCAATGCGTACTTGGATGCCAAATACGCTGTTGATAAATGCAGAACTTAGCACAATATATATATATATATATATATATATATATATATATATATATTTTCACCAATATTCTGTTCTTCTCAATTTTCAGCTGCTTAGGAAAAGATCAACCTTGTAGAGATCAACATTTACAACTAAAACATGCTGAAAAAACACGTATAATAATACTTGTATAAGAGCCCATTTTGCATCCACTTTGAGAACTTGAATTCCAGAACAACTAACTCCAGACGTGTTGCAATGTAAAAGAATACAACAATGAAAATATTAAATCACTCCAAGTAGAAAAATAATCTAAGTCAATACATTACAATCCACTTAATTATATTGTCAGAGCAAAGAAGAAAGCCATTAGATGATAATACATTGTGGAGATGAAACAGAACAATATAGGACTACGGGCAGCAAGCACGAAATTTTTGGCAACAACAGGAAACTAACAACAAATTATTGCCCGGCAAACCTTCAACTTCTATCAACAGATTCTAACCACCTGGACAATAGATTATGTAACAAGAGCACTCAATTCACCAAGAAGAACCCTTTTTAGAAGTAAAAACCAGATCTTGACTATCACTGCTGAACTCAAGCACAATCTCAACCAACATAAATTTCCGATAAATTTAGCTTACTGTATGTTCAACCAAATCACAATTCAAGCAGGCTCAATATCTAGTACCACTGAATCCCCTCTATTAAAATCAACAATAATAACAACTATTAGAAACCTGTGATAACAAGTTCAAACTAGGCGAATTTCAGTTATCAATCTACTAAAAAAACTTCACAAATAGTGGCAAACTTCAACAAGACAAGTTTTAGAACTTCACAATCTTAGAACAAAGATAATTGGTGTTTAATGCAGGATTTTCTTTCAAATATTAGCCCACGAACAATTCATAGATTGAATTAAATTCACAAAACAATGCTCCAACAAACAAAGACGGATCTCAACAGAACTTTCGTCAGCATAAAAGAAGTTTGACAAGAGAATTCCAACCTGAACTCTAAGAATTTCAATAGTAGAGTCCATTTACACAACTCAATTCACACAATTTCCAACAAGCAACTTCGGAATGAGCGATGCTGACTGGATGGTCCCGTGATGTCTGTCATGCTCAAATACCGGTAAGTAAGTCCACATGTTTGCGGGGTTGAATTTGTGTGCCTAATGTGGATGGGCTTCGAGAGTTAAATTTAGAGAAGGCCTATAGTTCCGGGTACTCTATATATCCGGGCACCGCTAGGATATATCAGGATTCGTGGCAGCACTATTGGTGGAGGAGAATGAAGAAGGATATCGTTGCATATGTGGCTTAATGTTTGAATTGTCATTAAGTTAAGTACGAGCATCAGATGTCTGATGGTTTGCTCCAGAAGATTGAGATTCCTGTGTGAAAGTGGGAGCGTATCACATGTTAGATAATACGCTTAAAGCTAGAGGGGGGGTGAATAGCGTTATAATAAAAATTAGCGTAAACTTGCGGAATTTAAAAACTGCAGGAAATAAATAAGTGCGATAAGTAAATAAATTAGAACAAACGCACCGATATATCCTGGTTCACCACAACCCGTGGCTAGTCCAGTCCCCGAGAGACTCTCTCGAGATTTCCACTAACTTGTTAAGCTTACGAGTGCTCAACAAACCATTACAACTTGAGGACACAAGCCTCAACAACCTTTGCTCGGAGATACAACACTCCAAGACTTCAACCAAGGAAACACAAGTTCCTTCTTACAACACAAGGGACTAACACTTCCCTTCAAGTGTACAAAAACACTTAGCACTCAAACAAGACACTCCTTTAAGAGTAGATATGAGTGAAAAGGATACGCTCAAGATCGCAACAACTTTCGACAAGAATTTGGCTCTCAAAAGCTTATGTAATGAATATAAAATGATAAGAAATAAAGTATGCAAGCTTTAGCAATTGTATGATCAGTTGTTGTGTGTTGTTATACTTAAAAGACTGAATTGAAGCTGTATTTATAGTTGAAAAACTTTGTATTACCGTTGCCTAATTGCCAATTAAGAATTGCTGATTTTACTTGACAATCGATTGTCAAATTACCACAATCGATTGTTTGCCAGTTCTTCCAAAAACCAATCCCAGATTTTACGCTTAACAATCGATTATCTAAGATCAATAATCGATTACTGGCAACGTTCAAAAAATCATTTCCAGATTTTACGTAAAACAATCGATTGTCAGAAATCTACAATCGATTACTCAGCAACGTTCAAAAAATCCTTTCCAGATTTTAATTAAAACAATCGATTATAGGAAATCAATAATCGATTACCTGACGGTATTTGAAAACATTTTGGCAACGGTCAGTTATACAATCGATTATATTAAGTTAACAATCGATTATATATCAGTCTTGAAAAATCAATTTAGACACTGCCTCTTGACAATCGATTGTTATAGATTCACAATCGATTATTTAATAACTTTGAAAAAGTCTGGAAGACACTGCCTCAACACAATCGATTGTCATAAGTTCACAATCGATTATTTTGTGACTTTGAAAAATCTGATGGACACTGTCTCTTCACAATCGATTGTCATTAGCTTCACAATCGATTATTTTGAGCTTTGAAAAACTTTGATGGACACTGCCTCATCACAATCGATTGTCGTAAGATTCACAATCGATTGTCATGCAGATTTGAAAAATCTGATGTTCACTGCCTTAACACAATCGATTATCATAAGTTCACATTCGATTGTCAAGCAGCTGACTTAAACATAATCGATTATCATAAGTACATAATCGATTATCTTAGTCCAGATTTTAGAGGCATGTTTAAAAATCATTTTGACTAAAGTAAATATGCATTATTTAAAATCATTTTGCTCTAAATTAAATATGCATGATTTGTTAAAAATATTTTTACAAGAGAAGCCAAGTCTTGAGTTTAAGTTGTCGGATCAAGATCACAATTAAATACGTACTCATATAAAACTTAATCTCGATCTTTGTCTTGTGCTTGAATCTCGTTATATATCAATTTTGCGCTTGTGCTTGGACCTCGTCATGTGTCAATTTGCGCATAGTTTGTCATTCATCAAAACCTACAAATATGAACACACGTTTAGTATAATGCCTTGAGAACGTGTTTCCAACAATTTCTCCCTTTTTGATAATGGCAAACTTTAAGCGGGATATGCATATTAGGCAATTCATAATGACGATTCAAGACAAGTAAAGATATGCAACAAGTATATAGATATGCAATTTTGTTCCCCTCAATATATGAATTCCCCCTCAATTTATGCCGATAAGTATTGAGAGTGCATACCCGTTATCTTCCCCCTTTTGCCATTAGCAAAAAAATATAGAGTAATTAAAAAAACTTGTTTATTTATTAAAAAAACGGTTACATAACGGGAACAATAAAAACATAGACCAATAAAATAGAACAACAAATAAAGAAATTATTCATCTTCATTTCCCGCCTCATCATCCGGCACTGCTTCATAGGGAACAAGACCAGCATATGGATAATTAACATGGTCAAAATATCCATGGATCTCATATGTCCATTGACCGACAGAGGTGGTCAATGAAGCAATTTGGTCGGAAATGGATTGAAGAGTAGGTTCTTGAGGCTGACGCGATCGACGAGTTGGAGGAGGAGCAGGAGCTACATGATCGCCGTCATGGGGAAAGGAGGATTCGGAAATTTCCCACTTCTTGGTGCTCTTTTTGAGAGGACCAATGGAAGTGTTGAACCCGGAAGCTTCAAGAAAATTCATAATAAGGAGGGCATAGGGAAGAGGTCTATCATCTCCGATGGCATCACGCATGTGAATTTTGACGAACTTACACCAATTTATGTGAGCTCCGGTTATAATGGCATGCATGAGCTTAGCGTCCTCTTGGGAAAGAGTGGTATGATTATGCTTCCGAGGCTTGAGGACTCGGGTGATGAAATAGAAAATCAAACAATATTCGGGGAGCATTCCCGTAATGGTAGGACGTCGAGTAGATAGAATAGGATCATAAGCTCCAAGTCCTATTTGGTTTAGGAGAGTTTTCTCATCAAATAAGGCGCCGGCCTCTCTAATGTAGCGAGTAATGTTTTCGCCATTTCGAGGAAGATGGGCAATGGAATGCAAGTTTTCATTGGACAAAAGAATTTGAACACCATTAATATTTGACACAAGCTCACCGTCATCATCTTCATGAAGGTTTGCGTAAAACGCTTGAATCAATGGAGGATTAATATAAGGATAGGTAAGATATAAGAAGTCAAGAAGTTGACATTCCTTAAGCATGTTTGCAGCGGGGGCATATGATTCAAGATACTTGCTTGTTGAAAAGCGAGGAGGAAGAATGTCACGCTTTTCGAATTTTGCCAAAAATCTAGTAAGCTCGGTTTCAGTATTGAATTGTAAAATAGACCCATCTTGATAAGGGAAATTTGGAGGTGGAGGAGCAGAAGAAGATGCACCTTGTGTACCTGAACGGGAACGTTTAGAGTATCTGCCCGACATTTTCAAAAATAGTAATGAACTTTGTAAGAAACTTGGAAGATTTTTGAAGGTTTGGGAGCAAAGATTGATGCTTGAGTGAATAAAATTGAAGACTTGTGATGCCTATTTATAATGGGAAGAATGACATTTCATTTATGATGAAAATCTGCAGAAATTTATGAGCCAAAACAGTTAGAAACGGTAAAAATAAATTGCACTGACCGTTAGACAATCAATTGTTGAAACGAAATAATCGATTGTTGAGAAGATTTTGATTTGAACTCGGAACTGACACAAAATCGATTGCAGGACCCAAACGGTAACAAATATTTGAATTACTGACAAAAAATAATCGATTGTTGAATTATGATAATCGATTGTTGTGATACAGTGAACACGGTGATTTTCTGACTCGGAAAATAATCGATTATATTTATGAAACAATCGATTGTTTTAGGAAAGCAGTACTAAATGGCTGAGACGGTAATCGATTATACATTTAAAAAATCGATTATTAAACACAAATGCATAATAAGCATCAAACATAAATAATCGATTAGTGATACTTGCTAATCGATTGTCCGCACAGTAAAATAATCGATTATTTGCTGTAATAATCGATTGTTCTATGCCATTTCTTTATAGTTCCCCCTGCCTTTAGGGCGATACCTGCAAAAGAGAATTAGACGTCTCCGACGCTCAAGTTAGTAATTTGTAACGAAATAATGCAATGAGAACGTGATCTCTTAAGAAGTGTGTCCTAAGGTGTTCTTAAGAGAGTTTCGGGTACTTACCTTTTCTCCGACGTCGCCAATTACCTGTTCGAGAGGGTGATCTTTGATTGTCCTCCGCTCGTTAGGCATTTTCGTTTCTTTCTCCAATTGTGGCATTTCCTCCGTTGATTGTTCCAAGATTTCATCTTGAATTTCCTTAGGAGTTTCCTCTTGTACTTTGTCTTTTAAACTGTTTAGAATACCTGCAAGATCAGAACAAGAATCCTTTCTCGCCAAGCGAGCATTATTTTCGGAAAACACAATATGAGGGGATTCCTCCACAGTTTGGGTTCTATTATTAAATACCCTATATGCTTTGCTACGTGAAGAATACCCAATAAAAATTCCCTCATCGGATTTGGCATCAAATTTTTCCATTTGATCTTTTCCATTGTTATGAATAAAACATTTACAACCGAATACTCTAAAATGGGAGATATTTGGTTTCCTTCCCTTGTAGAGTTCATAAGGGGTTTTCATGAGTATTGGCCTTATGACTACTCTATTTAAAATGTAGCATGCGGTACTCACGGCATCCGCCCAAAAATGTTTGGGAATCTTAGCCTCTTCGAGCATGGTTCTAGCCATCTCTTCGAGACACCTATTTTTCCTTTCCACCACCCCATTTTGTTGTGGTGTTCGTGGAGCGGAAAAGGTATGCTCGATACCGAGTTCGTCACAAAAGTCCGCAAAGAGATTGTGATCAAACTCTCCCCCATGATCACTTCTAATTGAAGTGACGGTTGTTCCTTTTCGTTTTGAACACGTTTAAGAAAATATTTAAAATTCTGAAAAGCATCACTTTTATGGGCAAGAAATAAAGTCCAAGTAAATCTGGAATAATCATCAACAATAACAAAAGCATAACGATTTCTACCAAGACTTTCAATGCGAGATGGTCCAAATAAATCCATGTGAAGCAATTGCAATGGTCTAGTAGTTGAAACAATATTTTTTGATTTAAAAGATGCTTTTGTTTGCTTCCTTTTTTGACAAGAATCACAAATAGAGTCATTTTCAAATTTCAAATTTGGAAGACCAACAACTAAATTTTGTGAAACCAATTTGTTCAAAAGATACATGTTGATGTGAGCTACTCTACGATGCCATAACCAAGAATCATCCTCTTTGCTCATTAAACAATTCACATATTTTGGTGAAGAATTTGCAAGATCAACCATATAAATGTTAACCATTCTAAAACCACGAAGGAGCAAATTCTGGGGATTTATGCCGGGGGTCTATTTGGAAACAGCCTCTCTACCCCAGGGTAGGGGTAAGGCTGCGTACACACTACCCTCCCCAGACACCACTGAGTGGTATTGTACTGGGTCGTACTTTATTCTAAAACCACGAAGGATAATTTTAAAATCGCTACGTCTAAAAACTAAGCATTCATCCGAATCAAATAAAACAAGATTTCCCTTGTCACATAATTGACTTATGCTCAAGAGATTATGTTTTAAACCCTTCACAAATAATATATGCTTAATGGAAGAAATTTCATCCTTACCGACCGATCCGATGCCGATAATCTTTCCTTTGTTGTTATCACCAAAAATAACACTTCCCCCTTCCTTGTGTTCTAGTTGAAGGAATTTGGATTCGTCTCCCGTCATGTGCTTGGAGCATCCACTATCAAGGTACCATAGTACACTTGATCCCTTCAAACATACCTACAAAACAGATTAATGAGTTTTAGGTACCCATGCCATTTTGGGTCCTTGGGGGTTAGGCAAATCATAGTGATGTGATTGAGTGTTATGTCTATGTCGTGTAAAACAAGCAGGAGCAATATGTTTCGTCTACAATAATGACAAGTCACGTTAGGATTATGCATCCTTCTAGGTTGATAGTAATTGGAAGGACGAAAATCATTTACTTTATTCTTGACAATGTAACTATTGCGCAAATCATGAAAATCATTTCTCCTACCATTTGTTCTAGGATATGCATCATTTCTAGAATAGTTGTTTCTAGGTTGGAAGTCATTTCTAGGTGTTCTAAAAGGTTCAACATTCCTTCTAGTGTTTGGCCTAGAATGTGCATTATTTCTAGCATGATTATTTCTAGGTTGCGATTGATGAAAACCATTTCTAGGTTTGTTGTATCTAGGATGAACATTTGTTTTATTTATCCTAGGTTGAGCCTTAGGTGGTTGGGGGTTGGCTTCAACTTTCTCTTTAGGCTCGTTTCTGAAACCTATGCCATGCTTGGTCGACTTCAAATTAACAAGCACTTCATTCAAATTTTTATGGGAGGAGTTAAACTTATCTAAGGTGCCCTTAAGCCTTTCTACTTCATTTTTGAGATGCATGCAAGAAGTACAATTTCTAGAACTTTCGGGCTTGTCGGCGCTTCTCTTGCCAAAAAATTTGTTTTCCTCTTTCAACTTCTCATTTTCTAAAATCAGTTTTTCCAATTCCTTTTCTTTAAAAGAGAGTTGTTTTTGAAAATCTTTTTCTTTTAAATAAGCATTTTCTTTTATACTCTTAACAGTTTTTGAAGCTTTAATAAATTCGCTATACAACTCATCAAAAACATTTTGCATTTCTTCAAGGGAAAAGAAATTTTTGGAAGAAATTTGACATACCTCTTCTTTGTTGTCTTCTTGTGCCATAAGACAAAGATTTGCAGCTTCGTCTTCTTCTTCCTCACTTGACTCGTCACCGGAGTCGCCTCCCCAAGATATGTATGCTCGTTGCTTCTTGAAGGGTTTCTTCTCCTTTTTAGCATTTGGGCAATTTGATTTAATGTGTCCGGTTTCTCCGCACTCATAGCACTTTATTTGATCTCCTTGCTTTTTGCCCTTTCGTTCATACTTTTTTCGCATGAACTTTTGAAATCTCTTGATAACGAGTCCGAACTCGTTGTCTCCGTCCTCATCATTTTGAGGTTGGCTTGTGCTTTCCTTGAGAGCGATTCTTTGCTTCCTTTGATCATCAACAAGAGGGTTAAGTATAGTAGATTCATAAGTTTTAAGATTACCTCTTAATGCGTCGATGGTGACATTTGAAATGCCAATGGATTCTTGAATCGCGTCGGCCTTGGATCGCCATTCCGGAGAGAGACTTCGGAGAATTTTTCGGACAAGTTCCTTATCCGTGAAGGTCTTCTTAAGAGCATGTAAATCATTTACGATTTTTGAAAATCGTTCAAACATCTCATCGACCTTTTCGCCTTCCTTCATGTGAAACAATTCATATGCATGGGTTAGGAAATCAATTTTGGCTTCCCTTACCTGGTCCGTACCTTCGTACGTAATTTCCAGCTTGTCCCACATTTGCTTCGCCGTTGTGCAACAAGATATCTTCCTGTAATCATCAGCATTTACAGCACAATATAATAAATTAATAGCTTTAGCATTATTTTGCACCTTTCGGATATCATCCGCATCGTATTCATCTTCGGACTTTGGGACCCATTCATTTTCAACCTTCTTGGTTGGAATTTGTTCTCCATTCATTATGACCTTCCAAAGATGAAAACTATTTGATTGTACAAATATTCTCATCCTCTCCTTCCAGTATGTATAATTTGTACCATCGAATAGCGGTGGTTGGGTGGAGCATTGTCCTTCACCTATTCCTGCAAAAGAATCACGAGTAGAAGCCATGGATGTTTCTCTCAAACGGTTAAGTCTTCAGAGAGTTGGGCTCTGATACCAATTGTTAGATAATACGCTTAACGCTAGAGGGGGGGGGGGGGTGAATAGCGTTATAACAAAAATTAGCGTAAACTTGCGGAATTTAAAAATTGTAGGAAATAAATAAGTGCGATAAGTAAATAAATTAGAACAAATGCACCGATATATCCTGGTTCACCACAACCCGTGGCTAGTCTAGTCCCCGAGAGACTCTCTCGAGATTTCCACTAACTTGTTAAGCATACGGGTGCTCAACAAATCGTTACAACTTGAGGACACAAGCCTCAACAACCTTTGCTCGGAGATACAACACTCCAAGACTTCAACCAAGGAAACACAAGTTCCTTCTTACAACACAAGGGACTAACACTTCCCTTCAAGTGTACAAAAACACTTAGCACTCAAACAAGACACTCCTTTAAGAGTAGATATGAGTAAAAAGAATACGCTCAAGATCGCAACAACTTTCGACAAGAATTTGGCTCTCAAAAGCTTATGTAATGAATATAAAATGATAAGCAATAAAGTATGCAAGCTTTAGCAATTGTATGATCAGTTGTTGTGTGTTGTTATACTTAAAAGACTGAATTGAAGCTGTATTTATAGTTGAAAAACTTTGTATTACCGTTGCCTAATTGCCAATTAAGAATTGCTGATTTTACTCTGTGACAATCGATTGTCAGATTACCACAATCGATTGTTTGCCAGTTCTTCCAAAAATCAATCCCAGATTTTACGCTTAACAATCGATTATCTAAGATCAATAATCGATTACTGGCAACGTTCAAAAAATCATTTCCAGATTTTACGTAAAACAATCGATTGTCAGAAATCTACAATTGATTACTCAGCAACGTTCAAAAAATCCTTTCCAGATTTTAATTAAAACAATCGATTATCGGAAATCAATAATCGATTACCTGACGGTATTTGAAAACATTTTGGCAACGATCAGTTATACAATCGATTATATTAAGTTAACAATCGATTATATATCAGTCTTGAAAAATCAATTTAGACACTGCCTCTTGACAATCGATTGTTATTGATTCACAATCGATTATTTAATAACTTTGAAAAAGTCTGGAAGACACTGCCTCAACACAATCGATTGTCATAAGTTCACAATCGATTATTTTGTGACTTTGAAAAATCTGATGGACATTGTCTCTTCACAATCGATTGTCATTAGCTTCACAATCGATTATTTTGAGCTTTGAAAAACTTTGATGGACACTGCCTCATCACAATCGATTGTCGTAAGGTTCACAATCGATTGTCATGCAGATTTGAAAAATCTGATGCTCACTGCCTTAACACAATCGATTGTCATAAGTTCACAATCGATTGTCAAGCAGCTGACTTAAACATAATCGATTGTCATAAGTACATAATCGATTATCTTAGTCCAGATTTTAGAGGCATGTTTAAAAATCATTTTGACTAAAGTAAATATGCATTATTTAAAATCTTTTTGCTCTAAATTAAATATGCATGATTTGTTTAAAATATTTTTACGAGAGAAGCCAAGTCTTGAGTTTAAGTTGTCGGATCAAGATCACAATTAAATACCGACTCATATAAAACTTAATCTCGATCTTTGTCTTGTGCTTGAATCTCGTTATATATCAATTTTGCGCTTGTGCTTGGACCTCGTCATGTGTCAATTTGCGTATAGTTTGTCATTCATCAAAACCTACAAATATGAACACACGTTTAGTATAATGCCTTGAGAACGTGTTTCCAACATCACAATGGACTTTGTTGTTGGACTCCCACGGACTTAAAGGAAGATTAATGCGGTGTGGGTTATTGTTGATAGGCTGACCAACTCAGCATATTTCATTCATGTGCCAGTCTCACATTCTTCCAAGAAGCTAGCTGAGATCTATATCCGGAAGATTTTTTGCCTTCATGGTGTGCTCGTGTCTATCATTTTGGACTAAGGTACGCAGTTTACCTCACATTTCTAGAGAGTTGTTCAGTGAGAGTTGGGCACACGGGTTGAGTTGAGCACAAAATTTCATCCTCAGACGGACGGGCAGTCCAAATGGACTATTCAGATTTTGGAGGATATGCTCCGAGCTTGTGTCATTGACTTTGGAGGCTTGTGGGATCAATATTTGCCTTTAGAAGAGATTGCCTACAACAACAGATACCAGTCGAGTATCTAGATGGCTCCATATGAGGCTTTGTATGGTAGGCAGCGTAGATCGTCGGTTAGGTGGTTTGAGCCAGGAGAGGCTCAGTTGTTGGGTACGGATCTGGTTCAGGATGCCTTGGACAAGGTCAGGATCAGTCAAGATAGGCTTCGTACAGCTCAGTCCAGGCAAAAGAGTTATGTTGACCGTAAGGTTTGTGATTTGGAATTCATGGTTGGTGAGCTAATATTGCTTTGAGTGTCGTCTATGAAGGGCGTGATCAGATTTATGAAGAAGGGCAAGCTTAGCCCTGGGTTCATTGGCCGATTTGAGATTCTTGATCGAGTGGGAGAGGTGGCTTACAAACTTGCGTTGCCGCAGAGGTTATCTGTCGTGCATCCAGTGTTTCATGTGTCCATGCTTCGGAAGTATCACGGTGATCCATCCCACATGTTAGATTTCAGCACTATCCAGTTGGACAAGGACTTGTCTAATGAGGAGGAGCAGATAGCTATTCTAGACCGATAGGTTCGTCAGTTGAGATCGAAGAGCTTTCCTTCTACGGTTCAGTGGAGAGGTCAGCCCGCTGAGACATCGACCTAGGAGTCCGATTCTGATATGCGGAGCCGTTATCCCCATCTTTTCCCCGACTCAGGTACTTCCTTCTTTTGTCTGTTCGAGGACGAACGATTGTTTAGAGGGGGAGAATGTGATGACCCAAAAGGTCATCACCTATTTTTTTGAAAATTAGTTCTGCATTTCGAGGCCTCAACAACCTCTTTTAGCACCACCTCAATTTACGTGCGCAATCCGGGCGCGTAGCTGGAAAGTATATATGTGAAAATCTATGAAAAATGATAAATTTTGACTATAAAATCAATTAACTTGACTTTAGTCAACGTTTTGGTTAAACGAACCTAGATTCATGATTTGATGTCTCAGAGGCTCCGTAGAAAAATATGGAACTTGGA
The DNA here is from genome assembly GCA_034376525.1 of Nicotiana benthamiana. Classification (NCBI taxonomy): domain Eukaryota; kingdom Viridiplantae; phylum Streptophyta; class Magnoliopsida; order Solanales; family Solanaceae; genus Nicotiana; species Nicotiana benthamiana. Next base: position 39,340,304 of record CM067335.1, on the reverse strand, counting down.
TGTATGCCCGGAATCAAATTTCGAAGTCCCAAGCCCGAGAAATGAATTTTTGAAAGAAATTGCTTTCTAAAAAAATATAAAGGTTTTTGAAAGTGAAATGTTATGTGTAACCTTTGGTATTGGGCCCGTTATGGTTTCAGAGCCCGGTACAAGTTCAATATGATTTATATGTATTGTCGGTATAGTTTGGTAAGAAACGGAATCAATTTGACGTGATTCGGACCTTAAATGCTAAATTTGATGTTTAAGGAATTTCTGAGAAATTTCATTGATCTTGAGGTTTAATTCGATGTTCATGATGTTATTTTGGTAATTTGATTACACGAATAAGTCCATATGATGTTTTTGAGGTTGGGTGTATATTGTTTTGGAGCACTGAGGGCTCGGGTGAGTTTTGGATGTGCCACGAGGTGTATTTTGAAGGTATGATCAAGCCTGCAAGCTTCGCACCTGGATCACAAATGCGGTATCGCAAATGCGAAGGCTTGGTTGCAAATGTGAACCAGTCCAGACCTGCCCTTCCTCACAAATGCGAGATGCTCCTCGCAATTTTGACCTTACAAATGCGAGGGTGCCTTCGCAAATGCGATGTATGCTGGAAATGCTTGAAGTCGCAAATGCGACATTTCTGATCGCAAATGCAAAAGCCCAATTTTCCTAAAGGGTTCACAAATGCGAGCCTTGTATCGCAATTCCCAAACCAGCAGAGGTCGGGGTTCGCAATTGCAAACCCCTGTTCGCAATTCCCATATCTGAGACCTGCAACTTTTATACTTAGACGGATTTTAACCCATTTTTCATACCCTCTCAAAACATAAACACACTAGGGCAATTTTTCAAGAACAATCGTTCTTCCAAATCAATTGTAAGTCATTTTTAGCTAGTTCCCTTCAATCATTAACATCTTTAAACATGAATTAAACTCAAAACTCAATAATTTCCATGGGGGAAATTTTGTGTTTTGGATAGAAGCTATATTTTTTAAAAAATGGGGATTTGGACCTCGATTTGAGGTCCGATTTCAAAACAAATTATATATTTGGGTTCATGGGGGAATGTGTAATCGGATTTTGATTTGAACCTTGGGTTTTGATCGTGTGGGCCCGGGGCAAAATTTTGACTTTTTGAGTAAAACTTTAGCAAAATCATTTTCATGCATTGGGGTTGATTCATTTAGCGTTTATTGATGTAATTAAGTAACTTGTGACTAGATACGAGTGAATTGGTGGTGGAATCAAAGGGTAAATCTATAATTGAAACGTGAATTGTGTTTGTGGCATCGAGGTATGTTTTTGACCTAACCTTAGCTTGAGGGATTAGGAGTTATGTCTTATTTTATACGTGTTAATTGTGGAGTACGACGTATAGGAATTGTGACGAGTATCTATACATCAGTGTTAAGAATGACCGTGGGTCTTGTATTATAGTTGTTATGATTCCATTCTAGTTTATTGTGCCTCACATGTTATTATGATCATTGTTCCCTTGCCCAGACGTTTGTTTGATATTATTGTTCCCTTGTCGGGATATTGTTGAAATATCAGTGTTCCCTTGTCGGGATACTGTTGAAATATCGTTGTTCCATTACTAGGATGTTGTTGAAATATTAATATTCCCTTTCCGGGATTCTTGGTGATTGTTGTTGATTTGTAACATCGGAGTGGGTGGCACGCCTGCCACAAGATATATGAAATGGGAGCGGGTGGCACGCCTGCCAAAAGATATTTGAAATAGGAGCAGGTGGCACGCCTGCCACAAGATATATGAAATAGGAGCGAGTGGCACGCCTGACACAAGATATTTGAAATGGGAGCGGGTGGCACGCCTTCCACGAGATATTTGAAATGGGAGCGGGTGGCACACCTGCTACAAGATATGTGAAATAGGATAGGGTTGTACGCCTGCAACGAGATAAATGAATTGGGATCGGGTTGCCTCCTGCAACAAGATGTGAAATGAAAGTGAATTTCGCCTTCATTTTTTCCTTATCCTTGTTAGTAGTTGGATGTTGGTTACTTTATAATTCTCTTGATATTCTATTGTTACCTATTGTTCCCCGTAGCATGTTTTCCCCCTATCATATTTACTTGTTTATTTCTTCTTTACTTTCTATGATATATTATATAACTGCAAAGATTTATTTGGTAGTCTGGTCCTAGCCTAACTTCGCTGAGTTTAGGCTAGATACTTGCCAGCACATGGGGTTGGTTGTGCTGATACTATGCTAAGCACTATGTGCAGATCCCGGAGCAACTATTGGACCGTTTGGAGGCTACCTTCAGTCCACACAGAGATCAAAGATAAACCTATAGGCTTCCATACGCCCTGGCGTCTCCTCTATCTTTTATTTCATGTTTCATTTTTTTGCTCCAGAAACAGTGTGTCTATTATTTTCAGACCTTGTATTTAGTAGTCTTAGACCGTCTAAAGTGTTGTGACACTAGGTTTTGGGTGATTAAAGCTTAAGCAGTTGTAATAGATGCAGATTTCAAACATTTATTATTTTCTTCCGCTTAATTTAAATTTGTGTTATTTAATCATTATCGCTTTATGTTTATTAACAAAAAATAAATAGATAATGAAGTAATTAGTTTAAGGAATTAGCTTTCCTAGATTACATTAGTAGGCGCCTTCGCGACTCCTAGATTACATTAGTAGGCGCCTTAGCTAACTCAGCCTCCAAGTTAAAGCCCTCTTGGCTAGCTTCCGCAAGGGTATCATGGCGAGTGTTCAAAAATGCCCAACTCACTTCAATTACAGTCTTGTCCTCAAGAATCTCGTAATCTTTTTCCCATTGATCAATCTCTTTTTTAAGTTTTTCATTCTCAGCCAATGAAGAATCATAAGAATCTTGCAAAGGAGCGAATGAACTTTCCAAAAAACTCACCTTATCAGAAGACTTACGGAAATCTTCTTGGGTCTGAGTAAGAGTTTGCGCAAGTTCACCAGCATAAGCTTCTTTCTCACTTAGCAAAGCCTTCAACGCGCTGTTTTCTTCAATGGCCTTGGACAGAAAAAGATGTTTCAAGAAGATTCTTATCCTTATCATCTTGATTCGAGGAAGCCTTCTCAACTACCAATTCTGAAGTCAAAACCCTCAATTGCTGCTCTAAGGTGCACTTGTTCTCTTTTAATACTCCCATATCAATTTGAAGTGTTTTATACTGTTCCCTCCAATTGTCTGCTTCAGTTTGATAATCATGCATTAACTGCTCCATGTGAGAAACCCTCTTCATCATTTCTGTGCTAATTAGATTAATCTAAACAAGAAAAAAGAGAGGTAAGAACCCTAATAAAAGAAGGGTGTAATACAGTATAAAAAGGGATACCTTTAAAGACGAATGCACTATGTCATTCATCAAAGTCAAAGAGTTATGGATCTCAAGCTTGGATCTCTCAACTGGTCCAATTAGAGGTTTCAACCACACATCAGCCCGACTTGATTTTCTCAAAAGGTTACCATCGGCAGGAACCTCAGTGATAACTTGCTTCATAGCTCCACCTCCACTTGAGGAACCAGCTTCACTGTGATGAACAGTTGTAGGAGGAACTGGGAAAACAATCAAAACAACTTGGGGCGGAGTAGCAATGGCAGCAGCCACAACTGGTAAAGAAGATACCACAGGAGTAGGCATGGAAAACAAGGCAAGGGGCACTTCCTCAGAAATTGGGCCCAAATTTTCGTCATTAAACCCACGAGCAAAAAGCTGGTCAATAGAATCACGAGCAGACGTAGGAGTGTCATCATCAGAGATCACCAAGGTGGCTTCAACATGCTCGGTTAAAGAAATAGAACGGGGGTGGGGATGCTTCATAATCAGAAATAATGCGTCTTCTAGATTGTGGCTTTTTTATTGAAGAACCCTCGTCTTGTTCTTCTGCTTCTTCTTCAGAATCTTGGTCGGTAGAAGCCTTACTTTTTGATGAAGACCTCAAAATTATCTCTTGGTCCCTTTCCAAAGAAATTCTAGAAGCCACGATAGCCTCATCACTTATGCCTCGAATGGAAAACCCTGACAAAAAGAAGGGTCAAAAGAATTTCTAAGGAAAGAAGTAAACAGAAATGTAAAAGGTGTAAAAAGAAAAGTGCTTACCGTGAGTTTTCACTTTCCAACCAAACTGATGAGAAAGGTTTTTCCAGGATCTACCACCTATCGGAGCAACACTTAACAACTCCTACCCAACTATTAAAATTGAGAATCTCATCAACAATCCCCATGGTTGCTGAAAAAGAAGAGGAAATTAAAATGACAACCATCAAAATTGAGACAAAGGTATAAGCAAGTAATTAAAAAAACTCACATGCAAAATTCCACTTCTCAGGAAAGGGAACATCTTTTGACCCACTAAACCAATAGTGAGGGCAGCAACAAACCTAGCATACTAACCACGGTCCTTATCATTCTCTCCTCTGACCATAACTCTTTTACTTCTCGCTACTAAAGTAAAGATTCCTTGACAAAAAAGTCTGGGAGAATTAAGATGGATTAAATAGAAGAAAGTAAAAGGCATGCCAGCCATGTTGGCCAAATTCCTCAAACAAGCAACAACCCTCTACACGATGGGGTCAATTTGTCCTAAGAAAACATCGAAAAAGCGACAGAATTTGATGATAACAGGGTCAATAGGAGGCTTGAAATTCAATGTGAAAGGGTATGTATATACGAAAGAAAACACAGTTAAGTAAGAACTGATTCTTTGGTTCATATTGGGGATTATAATAGGATCATGACTTCACTAGCAATCTCTACGACCACAAAAATCAAACCTTTAGTGATCTGAGCCGGGTAAATGTCAGCACGAACTAATGAAGACATAGAAGAAACCTGGTTTCTGATGGACTCTCTATCATTGTAAAAAGATAGTTCAGCAGGAACAATTTCATCTACTAAAGTTCAAGAAGAGGTTTAGTAGGTTCTTATATTTTTAGATGAAGATATTTGAAAAAGAGAACCTCTGGTTCTAGAATGTGGAGTAGAACTCGTTGAAGGAATAGAAGGACCTCGTGAAGAAGAAGATCCTAAACTATGAAGTCTTCCTCCTCTAGAACTCATTGAAGGAATAGAAGGACCTCGTGAAGAAGAAGATCCTAAACTATGAAGTCTTCCTCCTCTCCTACTTCTAACAGGAGCAAGAGGAAGTCTGTCAACTATGGGGACTCCCCGAGGGTTAGGGTTTGAAGAAGACATAGTAGTACGAGGAAGAAGAAAACCAGAATTGAATACTCTAAACCTTTTGTGAAAAGACAAAGGTAAAAAATTATATTTATACTCAGACGCAACCGTCAAAAGAAAAGGTGCAATGATGGAAATGTCATGATGGGAACTGCCGTTTCGTAATTGGTAAAGCCGTAAAAAAGCCTTAAAAGACGTTGAAAATTTATAGAATCAATCAAAAAATGCCACGTGTTACGAATATTATATGGAAGTGACAAACGAAGCGTCAGTTCCAGAGAAGAATTAATGGCGGCAAATATTCCCGCTTTAATAAGATCCACTTTCCAAATATTCTATTGATAAATAAATGAAAAGTGGGGGGACAATTTGTATTGGGAAAATTAAGTTCATATATGGAATTGATTGTAAGATGACACATCATGACAGGTAGACTGGTCAAAGGATGATGATTGGCAAAGAATAATCAAAGAGGCACGAGCAGAGAGAAAAAGCAGAAAGGATAGATGCTCGAACCTCTTGATGTTCGAGGGTCATATTAAGAGAATGAATCTTACAGCAAAAAAAGGTATAGATACGTATAATTAATAGGCATTAAATACGGAAAACGTTAGAAAATCTGTACTGAATCAAATATGATTACCAATTATAACGTTACATTAAATGCCATTAATTATTAATAATGGCTCTATTATGATAGAAACAAAACATTTTACCTAGAGATAGATATAAAAGGAGAAGACAGACCATTTGTAAGGACATGAAATACTATTGGAATATATTAATTATTTTGCTCTTATATTCAGCTGTTATTTATCAATTATTCTTATTTCTTTTTGATTATTAGTAGCCCCAGTTCTTCTAAAATAAGCTTTGGCCGAAATTTCGATTTTTAGTTAAATAGTCGCATTTATGACCTGAGCTTCGCAGTTGCGAAGCTCGCAAATGCGAGAAAGGTATCGCAAATGCGAACCTGTTGCATTTCTGCTTCTGACACAAATGCGAACCTATTGGTCGCAAATACGAAGACCCCTTCCCCAGACACACTTCGCAAATGCGAAGGGTTGTCTGCATTTGCGAACATAGGCTGGCCCAGCTTCTCTTCACATTTGCAATGAGAAGGTCGCAAATGCAGCCTCAACAGGAGTCGCAAATGCGAACCTTGACCTCGCATTTGCGAGGTCTGAGGCCTGCAACAAGTTCAGCTATACCAGCAAAAATTTATAAGTTCCAAATTGCTCCATAGCATATCCAAAACTCACCCGAGCCTTCGGGGCTCCAAGTCTAAAATATCATACGGGCTTGCTCGCGCCATCAAATCATAAAACAACACCTAGAACCACAAATTTAGCACCAAATTGCATGAAATTTTCAAGAAAGTTTTAAAGCTTCTAACTTTTCAACTGGCTTCCGAATCACGTCAAATTAACTCCGATTTTTACCAAATTTCACAGACATGACTTAAATATTCTTTTAAACCTGTAGCGGATTCCAGAACTAAAATACGGGCTTGATACCAACGAGATCAAACCTTAATCAATTCTTTAAATCATTAGATTTTCAAACTTATAATTATTAAAAAAAAATCATTACTCGGGTTAGTGACCTCGGAATCTTGCTCCGGGCATACGTCCAGGTCCCATATTTCAATACGGACCCCCCAAGACTATGAAAATACGAGTCCGGGTCCGTTTACTTAAAATATTGACCGAAGTCAACTCAATCAACTTTTAAATACAAAAATTAATATTTTTCTCAAATTTTTGCATAAAGACTTTTCGGAAATGCGCCCGGATTATGCATGCAAATCAAGAACAAATAAAATAAAATTTTGAAGGCCTTAGAAAATAAAATCAAAACGTAAGATGACCCTTTGGGTCATCACAGAGACAAGAGGTAATGGTTGTGACAAGGGTTGAGGGAGGGCGTATTGTTGTAGCTCATTTTAATCTGATAGTGTAAAATATTTTCACATTGTCGCTACTCATGATATAAATACATTACTGACCCGGTAAAATACTAATAAGCATGTTCTAATAAATTAAAGGCGGAACATATATATTATAACAGTTCAGCCCACTTGTAATATTTTTCGGTCTGGAATGAGGCCCTCTCGGGTTTAAAATATATTATCAGGGTCTAATATTTGTTAATTTATATAACCATCATCCTTCTTGTATTTTGCCGATGTGAGACTCTATCTAAAATCTGGAATATCATTATGTATACCGCTACTTAAACTTTTCCAAAATTATCATTTAGCTACCTCAAGTGGGGCTTGTAGCTTTACTTCACTTAATATATGTCTATTAAACACAAAAATTTAACATGGCAGAAAAGATGCATTATATTGGGAGGTATTGTCCAGTTATGTACTATATATAATTAAACAGAATAATATATACAAAAACAAAAGTCGATTGTTGTTGAATAGTCAACTTAACCTTATATTGTCGATGCTGATGACATAAATATAATGTTTTGTACAAGATGTATAGAAATTAAAAGTAGACGTATACTTAAAGCAATAGTAAAATTATTATAGTAGTACATACTAACTAGAGAGAGAAGCTCTCCCTTCTCTCTAAACTTTACTGTTTCATTTCCTCATCTTCTCCGCCTGCCTCGGCGCACGTTAGTTAACGTCGCCGAGCTGGTTTTCATGGCGAGAGGCAGAGGTCGCGGTAGGGGTAGGCCTCGTAAAATACCAATTACAACAATAGATTGCATTATCTCAACAATAAATCACCCACAAACCGTTCCCAGTGAAGAAGGTCCAAATCCGGTTACTGTTCCATTGAGTACTGTTCCATTGAAGCAACCAGAGGAGGTTTCTGAACAAACAAAAGTTACGGAGCTTCCTCAACCTCAGATTATACAAGGCGAAGGAGGTAATGACCACATGCAGACATCAGTCTAACCACCTGACCCTGAAATAGTGAAGGTGACCAATGAAGGAACCAAAGTGTGGGCAAATCTTTTCCAGAAGAACAGATTTGCCTCGAATGGCATGGCACTGGAGTATATACCACCTACTATCCTTGATGGAAAACCTGTAGGCCAATTACTGAAAGAGGAAGTAGAGGAGGAAGAGCAAAAATGGAAATGTTCTCTAGTGATTTTTGTGTTGGGGACTGGTCCAGGTTATAAGGCTATGAAACGTTTCATTAGTCTACACTGGTCTCATGTTCCAGAGCCAGATCTATACTACCATGAGGAGGGTTATTATGTAGCTAAACTTCAAACCATGGAAGATGCTAAAGAGGTCATATGTGCTGGTCCATATACCATTGCTAACAGACCTATGGTCTTGAAACAATGGTCTTCTGATTTCGACTTCACTGCTGCTTTCCCTAATGACATTCCTCTATGGGTAAAGTTCCCTAGGCTTCCTATGTCATGTTGGGGTAGTAGGTCTTTGAGTAGGATTGCCAGTGTTCTTGGCAAACCTATTTTTACTGATGAATGTACTACAAATCAGACTAGGATCTCTTTCGCCCGTATGCTTATTGAGGTTAATGTGTCTAAGCCTTTGCCAAGTGAGATTGAGATTATTGATCCTAATGGCAAGAAATTTGTACAGGAAGTGACATATGACTGGAAACCAACATACTGTGAGAAGTGCCTCATGGTAGGTCATAACTGCCTGACCATTCCTAAACCTCCTCAACCTACACAAAAACCAAAAATTACCCAGGAGTGGAGAGCTAAAGGGCCAGTTCAGAATGTTACACAACCTAAGGAGAACCCCAGCCAACAGAAAGTTGCAAGGCAGAGTGCACTACCTCCTAATGATGCAGGTCCTTTGGATGGCACAGAAGGGTTCACTCTGGTAGATAAGGGCAAGCAGGTGCATTCTCCAGTTTTCAATCTTACAAATTTTCCCCCATTATCCCCTATGGTATTGAGTAACAGATTTCAAGCTGTGTCAGCTAGCAGAATAGGTCACCCCCCTGATGTAGGGGGTCCTAGTACCAAATGAAGCTGGTAGTTTGGAATATTAGAGGGATTAATAAGAGATATAAACAGAAAGAAGCTAAAGAATACTTTAGACAGAATAAATTTAGTCTTGTTAGTTTGGTAGAAACAAAGGTCAAGGAGAATAATGCAGGGAGAATTTCTAATCTGGTGCTTCCAGGTTGGTGTATGATAGCTAACTATAGGGATTCTCCAAGAGGTAGAATCTGGATTTTATGGGACCCTCAGAAGATCAGTGTCACAGGAATTCAGGAGGATGGCCAATCTCTTCATTGCAGTATTCACAATCTTGTAGGAGATCTGATCTGCCTTCTCACTGTGGTGTATGGTTCTAATGGTCTGGACCAAAGAAGAACATTGTGGCAACACATACAAAACCTTGCTACTGGTATTACTGATCATTGGCTGGTTGCAGGTGAGTTCAATGCTGTGTTGTCTGTCAATGACAGACAGTTATGTACTCAAGTTAAGCAAGCTGAGACTCTGGATTTCATTCAATGCATTCAACAGGCTGAATTATCAGAGCTTTCTTGGAAAGGGGACTTCTTCACATGGACTAATAAACAAACTGGTAGTGAGAGAGTTTGTAGTAGATTGGACAGAATATTTGGTAATTATGACTGGATGATTAAATGGAGTCATGTACAGACTGTGTATGACCCTCCTTTAATCTCTGATCATAATCCAATGGTGCTTACTTTGAAGGAAGATATTACTGTCAGGAAGGCACCCTTCAAATTCTACAATGCATGGGCTAATCACAAGGATTTTCAACACATCATGAAGGCACATTGGAGGAGTTCTGATCAGTGCACTCTTAAGATGATATGGAACAACCTCAAGGCACTTAAACCTGTTCTAAAAACTCTAAATGTTAGAGAATTTAAGAACATCACACAGAAAATTGAATCTAGCAGGGAGGAACTAAAAGTCATCCAACACCAGATGAGCTCACAATTTGCTGATGATTTGCGGGCTAAAGAAAAGGATCTGTTATTGAAGCTGGAGAAGTGGTCACTGATTGAAGAAAGTATCCTTCAACAGAAATCCAGAGCCAAATGGATACAATTGGGAGATTCAAACAATAAGTACTTTCATGCTGTGTTAAAATAAAGGAATCAGTACAAAAGCATTACTGAACTGATTACTGCAGGAGGCATCAAACTTACCCATCCAGATGACAATAGAGATGAAATCAGGAACTTCTATAAGTCTTTAATGGGGTCATCAGCTCCCTCCCTTCCAGCAATTAATAGGTTATACATGGACAATGGTCCAAAGCTCACTCCCTATCAGCAGCAGCAGTTAGCAGCAGATGTGTCTATTGATGAAATAGTAGATAGCCTAAAATCCATTGGTGATCATAAAGCACCGGGGATTGATGGTTATAATGTTGTTTTCTTTAAACAGACCTGGTGGCTCACTGGCAATCAAATCACCAGGGCAGTTCTTGAGTTCTTCCAATCTGGTAAGATGTATAAGCCAGTTAATTGTGCCTCCCTTACACTGATTCCTAAAGTTCCTAACCCTCAGTCAGTCAAGGAATTTAGACCAATTACATGTTGTTCAGTTCTATATAAGATAATATCTAAGATACTGGCCAACAGATTACAGAAATGCATGGCTTATATCATCAGTGATTCCAAGGCAGGTTTCATTCCAGGAAGGAGGGTGGCTGATAATGTTATTTTAGCACATGAGTTGATCAAACACTACGCTAGAACCAAGGTGTCCCCTAGGTGTATGATTAAAATAGACTTACAGAAGGCTTATGATTCTGTTGAGTGGATCTTCTTGCAACAAGTGATGGAATCTCTACACTTTCCAGGCAGATTTATAAGGTGGATTATGGAATATGTCCAAACAATGAGCTATACAATCATGGTTAATGGGGAAACTACTGAACCCTTTCAAGCAGCTAAAGGCTTGAGGCAAGGTGACCCAGTCTCTCCCTTCTTATTTGCTATAGTGATGGAATACCTTAGCAGGGCTCTTGTGGAACTAAAGAAAAATCCAGACTTCTTATTCCATCCTGGTCGTAAAAGGTTAAATATTACTCATCTTAGCTTTGCAGATGATCTACTGTTATTTGCCAAAGGAGACTTGAAGGCTGTCACAACCATGTTCAGATACTTTTCTCAATTCACTGAGGCTTCTGGTATGACTGCTAACCTGAGTAAAAGTTCTGTCTATTTTGGAGGTGTCTCTCCTGATGCACAACAACACATTGTCAATCATCTTGGGTATGTATATGGAGAGTTACCTTTCAAGTATTTGGGAGTTCCTCTAACTGCCAAGAAAATGTCATTACTACAATGGCAACCATTGGTGGATAGGGTTACTGCCAGGATCACATCCTGGACTGCTAGAAAATTATCCTATGCAGGGAGAGTTCAGCTGGTGCAGTCAGTCATTTTTAGTATACAAGCATACTGGGCTCAGCTTTTTCTTATTCCTTTAAAAATACTAAAGATGCTGGATGCTGTTTGTAGATCCTATGTTTGGACAGGTTCAGCCAACATATCCAAAAAATCATATGTAGCCTGGGACAAGGTCTGCCTGCCTAAGTCTGCTGGGGGTTTAAATATTATGAATCTGTTATTATGGAACAAAGCTGCAATCATGAAACTTGGATGAGATCTGGCCAATAAGAAAGATGTTCTATGGATAAAATGGATACACTCTATGTACATAAAACAACAACAATTTCAGTCCCTAACCATTCCTAACCAAGCCAGTTGGATGGTTAGGAAGATCATTGCTGCTACTGTTACATTGCATCAGTCACAGATGCTACAACAACCAGCTTGCTCTATCAAGAATCTTTATTTACAACAGATTGGACAATTGCCAAGAGTAGTGTGAAAGAACCTCACTATCCAAAACTATGCTAGACCTAAGGCAGTCTTCAATCTCTGGCTGATATTACAGAATAGGCTGCCTACAATGGATAGACTGGAACAGTGGAAACTCAATGTGGACAACACATGTACACTTTGCCAACAAGATAAGGAGACTAGGGATCATCTGTTCTTCTCATGTTCATTCACTTCCTTGCTGAGACACCACACTTTGCAGTGGATTGGAGTAACTCAAGACAATTACCAGAATTGGGAGCAATACATACAGTGGATCATAACCAAGTCTAAAGGGAAATCTGGTCGAGCTCAAATGATTAAAATGGTCTTTGCTGAAATGCTATATAGTATTTGGTTAGAGAGAAACTCAAGATTATTTAATCACACATCCTGTTCCAGTGATCATCTACTTAGAAGCATTGCTTATACATGTCATGTTAGGAGTCCCCCTAAAGTTAGTCTACACCTTCTGCATTATCTCCTGTAATTAGAAACATAGGTATAGTAAATGAGATGCTAGCTAGTTTTTATTATAGATGATAGTCAGCTGTGTATAGCTGAACTATGGCTTTGTAAAGAAATACCTTTGGTGATTAATACAACAAATTTAATTACCAAAAAAAAAATTGTCTTCGTGTGATATATATAGGTTATAAATTTAAACCATGAAAGCAGTCACTTATATTTATATTACGATAAATTATCTACATTACACCTTTTAGGATGTGATTCTTCCTCACCTTTTAGGATGTGGTTCTTCCTCAAATACTGGGTAAACGCTTACAAATTGAGCTGCCCTTGACTAATGGGAAAGTTATTTTTATATACATTAAATTAATTAAAAAATAATACAAGCATTTGGATTTTCCTCTATGCTATAGACCCTATAATGTTGTGTCATATCAGGATTATAATTCTTGTAAAGTTTTACAAGCTCTGAAACTTGATCACTCTCTTCTTTTTTGTTTCCTCCATTTTTGTTCCCACTTTGATCATTTTTCTTCTTTTCTGGCTCTTTTGCTGGCCCTACTGTTAATATTTCTGGATGCCATGTTTTCTTCAATTTTCTCACCACTTCAACTGGATCAATATCTCCTACTACTGATAATTTCTTCTCTTTCATATCCATTGATAGATTTTCAATCCCTGTTGAACAAAAAGAAAATCATAACAATAAACGTCACTTCTGATGAAAATTTAAAGAAAATAACATTGTATAACTACTCTTAAAATAATTGTGAAAAATATATATTTTTATGTACATATATAACATTCTGTATGTTATTTATAAAAATTATATAAATTTTATATACTTTTCGGTTGTCGAATGGAAATAATTTCTGATCAGGGCTAAAAGTGATAGAGTCCAAAAATTTTAATTGAAGAGCAGTGTGATGCACAAAGTATCTCATATTTACGAAGGATCACACCTCAAGGATGTGATGTAGATAGTTTACCCTACTGTAAACATTAGTTGTTGATTTCACGGCTCTAACTGAGACCAAGACTCGTATACGAGTCAGAATTGTAATAATAGGTCCACACTTTTAGCACAAAATTATGTATATGCTACTATTTCTAGAAATGCAAAAGGAAGATGTATTGAATTATGCGATCATCTTAGTTTTCGGTGCATTAAACTCCCGTTATGTGCGGGATTTAGGTAAGAGCCGGACCATCAAGATCTATTATACGCAGTCTTACCTTGCATTTCTGCAAGGAGCTGTTTCCACGGTTTAAATCCATGATTTTCTGGTCATATACCAACAATTTTACTAGTTACGCTAAAGCTCCCGGTATTTTACGATCATGTTATCTAAAAATTTAAATTATTAGTTAAAGGCAACACATAATTATATACACAATTATGTCTTTACCGTACACGCTTTCTTACGTACCTGAGAGAGTAGAGACAGCTTTCATAGCCTTTTGTTTCCCTTTGTCATCATATACCTCTAATTTCAAAACAACTTTCTGCAGAAATATCAAAACAAATTAAAGCCTGAAAATGGTGAAGAAGTTTATGAAAAAACCAAGAATAATGAAAATAAAAAGAGAAACGTAGGAGAAAAAAAAAAAGAAACTTCCAGCTGATTATTTTTTGAGAATTATAGGAGAAGGAAATGGTACGTACCTTCATTTTGCCAGAAGTATTTGGAATTTGTAAGATATCAAAAAATTAAATAAATGATTTGAGAACTTGGAGATGAGGATTAGACTGCAGAAATGATTCTATATTAGTAATTTTTTTGTCAATATTATATTTGATTTTTTTGGGGTTGGGGGGTTGGGAGGGGGTGGGTGGAAGAAAGAAATTCCTTGTAGAACAAGGAAAAAAGGGGACAACGTGCTGAATAAAAATATAAAATAAAGGAAAAAATGCCAAAAAGGACAATTTTTGGGAGGAAAATAAATGGACAGACTTCTAGAGAGGTAGATAAAGACTTATTAATCACCGTCTCGAGCAAGCTAATGCATTTTATTAGAGTCCGTTGGACATAAGAATTTTTTTTATTTTTTTTCAGAAAATTTTCTATTTTCTTAAATCAGTGTTTGATTATGAAAATTATAATTTTTGTACTTAAAAATGAATTTCAAAATTATTATTCAAATCACTTATAAAACTTCAAACACAACCCAAAATTATATTCATGTTCAAATACAACTCTAATTTTTAAATACGAATTTTACTTTTTTTTTGAAAGTTTACAATTTTTATATCCAAACTCCCACTTAGTCTAGAAAGCCGGGAGATATAATGGGTAATTTCATCAAAAATAAAATTTATGAATATTGCTATTAATAATATTTTTAATGGGTGCGATAATATTTTGTAAATATTATGCAGGAAGATATATTTAGTTGCCGCTATTAATTTGTACTCACTTTTTAAAATTTTTATACTTGTACATATTGGTTAAACAATTCTTGGCTTTTTTGTCCACTTTCTTCTCTTCTTTTTCTTTTATTCTTCTTGTGGTAATAGCGATTTTATATGATATTTGTGAACATATTTTCAAGTAGTTTATGACGTTTTACAATGTTGACTAGTGAGCTGTCGCGCTTTATTTTTTACTATTGCTTTGGATTTCTTCTTGTTCTTTTTCTTAATTGCAAAATGAGTTCGTTAGATTTATTGTTGTTTGGAAAATTGATGATTGGGATTTATTATAAATAATATTTGAAGGTTATGTTTCAGATTCGAGCTCATTTGAAGTAAATTTAAGTATTAAATTGTATAATGATTTGTTAAAATTCAAAGAACAAATTTCGCAATTTATACTTATGGCCTAAATGACATTAAGTGCATGAAAATATTGGTTGCACTTCAAGACCTTTTGACCTTATATGCATCTGAAGTGCAATTTTCTCTTCAGACTTATTGGTCTTAAGTATAGGAAAACGTTTGTTGAACTTCAGACCTTTTGGGCTTAAGTGCATCTGAAGTGCAAATTTTCACTTTGGTCTTAAGTGCAGGAACACGTTTGTTGCACTTCAGACCTTTTGGCCTTAAGTGCATCTAAAGTATAATTTTTCATTTTAGACGTATTGGCCTTAAATTCACTTGAAGTGTAATTTTTTCACTTTAGACTATTTTTTTTAAACTTCAAACTTATTAAGTTTAAAGTTAATCATAAAATGAGTAGATTTACAAATTGTTTTTGCAAAATGAATATAATTTTAATTGTGATCCAAAATCGAATATACATGCAAAACCCTCAATTTGTTCGGTAACATTTGCTTTGGAGCGAAAGTATTACTCTAATTGCAAATAATATCAATAACTAATATATTATGATAAATTATAGTACTAGTCTAATTAAAAATAAGTTCAATAATTGATATATGATAGTAAATAAATTATTATAATATATTAAATTACAGTGATGATGTAAAAATATCTTATGCAGTTAGTATATAAAAAATTAGCTCTTAATTTAATTATGACTGGGATGACCAAAACTTCCTGGTTAATATCGATATAAGCCGTTGCATAAACTGAAGAGTTTACGAGCCTTGCCTTTACTTAATTTGGAAATTAAATTTGAGATGAATTTATTTCATGTTTCGTTGGAATAAAATTATAATACAACTAATTTTATACTTATTTATCTTGGGATTATATTCATTTTGGGATTGTAATATTATTTTTTTCCTTTATGAAAGAATAAAATAACAATTTCGGAATAACTAATATTAGGATTATTAATCCTAAAATAACTTATTTCCATCCCAATCACCCATTAGTGTTTAAAATGATATTACCAATTTATGCTCTAATCATAGCCATAACCATGTGCTAATAATATAATTAACTTTTGAAACATTCCTTTGTGCGTATTCCGTCAAAAGGCTAACACCCACCCGTGGTTTTAACAAGAAGCGTCTAGAATACGTTCAAGTAATTTGGAGTTTTGTAAAAATAATTTTATTTGGAGTAAGGATTGCATTCTCTTTCAAGATAAGGGTGCTACAACTCGTCAAACAAAATATGGAAAGTTTCACAAATCACTCTTGTTTAATAATTATTAGTTAGTTACATTTATTATTTACCAAATTATTTCCTATAATTATATTTTCAATTATTATAGAGTATTGATGTATTTAAGCTACTGTATTCATGAATGCAGTAGCAAAACTTAGTCCGAAACAGAGGAATTCAGCTAAACAACGATTTGTATTCGACTGTATTCGCGAGCAGTATTCGTGAATATAGTAACGTAAATTGTGTAAAAATGGCCTTTTTAGTTATTTAAAAACAGTAAGTGAATCAATTAATGCGATCGACTCCTAATATAATTCAACTAACTCAATTATAATACGTAGAATCTGTATTTTCCGTTATAAAAAAGATTTTCCAACCGAAAAATACCACAAAACATAGCAATCTCTAGAGTTTTAATCCCTCCTTTTTTGTTGCTATCGTTTGTGGAATTTCTGTTGGTGCGTGATGATTTCTTTTTCGAACAGTTAGTAAACTGCTGAATACATACATACTGCATTTATATTTTGAATAAATATGAATACATACATATTCAGTTATATCTGAATACATAATTACAATCTGCTGAATATACATAAATACAAAATGCATTACACATACAGTAAGATCTCCTGAATATATATATATATATATATATATATATATATATATATATATATATATATATATATATATATATATATATATATATATATAATATATATGCATAATGCTTACAGTAGAATAACATATTGCAGATATATATGAATACACATATAAAATATGCCGAATACATATGAATACAAATTGTAGAATATAATTCATATTTCTTAAACCTGGTCAAAATCAAAAGGAAATAAAGACTTTGCTGGAGAGCTATCAGTGATTCTTGTTGATGCAAGGAAACTTTCTTATATCATCTATGGTTTGTGATAGTTTTTAAATGTTCTTGCCTTATGTTTTGATGATCTAATAAATGTATTGTTAAGAATCAGATAGAGAACCTGACCTAATAGGACTACACTGCAAGCTTAAAGGGTTCCAACTAAAGGTGAACTGCTACAGCTTCAGGAACTAGGAACCCAAACAATGACCAGATACCCATGTGATTTCTTCATAGCAGTACAAAGTCAATTGGGCACAACTGGAAACGAAGTGACTAACTGCACTGTTTCTACCGCACTGCACAGTTTCCAGTGCCACTCATTCTCTGACCAACTAAAGTGCTCACATCATTTCAAGTGATATTATCAAGGTGTACCTACAATGAGTTTATACAAAACACCACTTGAATGTTTCAGTTTCTTATTCAAGTTTCTTGCCAAAACAGAGAAATCAATCCTCACATGCTTGAAGAATAAAGTTGAACGCAACTACGTACCAGTTCCTAAAGTTAGCTTGTTGTTGTCCTAGTTGAGTTATAACTTTGTGATTGTACTTATTGTATCTCCTAAATTTCTTAGCTAGAATCGCTGATTAGGAATCCTCTTATAAATCTGTAAACTCCTTAAGTTTATGTTGTGACTAGATTTAGTCATAAGCAAAAGCCTTTGTAACTGTAGAGTGACAAAGTGGCTTGTGGTTAGAGCATGACAAGTTCGTAAAGTCTTTGTAACTAGGAAGTAACAAAGTGGCTTGTGATAAGAGTACCACAAGTTAGTTGAGTAAATTCTTTGTAATGGAGTCATTACAAAGTGGTTTGTAATAGATTTTTACAAGTTAGTGAAGTTGAAGCCTACAAGTGTAGGTTGTAGTTTTTTGATCCCCTTGTATGAGATTTTTCCACGTAAAAGTCCTCTGCCTTATTTACATAGAATTTATTAGCATTCTTAGCAGAATCTAGTAGAGAACCTGGTACTCTACAGTTTGGTGGACGCACACAAACTAATAATTGGTATCAGAGCAGGTTCCTCCTATTAGGCTAACACCTAGAAAGGATCCTCATGGCAGCTCCACAAAATTTTGAAGAAGGTCAATCTATATACTGATCACCTAGGTTAAATGGACAATACTATGGGTGGTGGAAAACAAGAATACATGATTTTATCATGGCTGAGGATTCTGAATTATAGGATATCATATGCGATGGTCCTTATACTCCAACCAAGGTACTGGAAGAATTTCCATTTTCAATGGTAAAAACCAGTAAAAAGTACATTGAAGCAGACAAGAAAGTGTGAAGAAGAATTTCGTGCCAAAAAATTCTAGTAAGTGGAATAGGACCTGAAGAGTATAATAGAATCTCCACCTGTGACACTACCAATGAGATATAGGAAGCTTTGCAACCAGCTCATGAGGGAACCACACAAGTAAAACAATCTAAGATTGATATGCTTACTACCGAGTATGAACTCTTCAAAATGAGGGACGATGAGTCCATTCAAAATCTGCACATAAGATTCGCTTCCATCATAAATGAGTTACACTCACTTGGTGAAACTATTCCTAGAACAAGCTTGTGAGGAAAATCCTCAGTATTATGCCTAGCTCATGGGAAAGCAAAATGAATGTTATTACTGAATCAAAGGACTTACAGGAGATGACCATAGAAAAGCTGATCGAAAATCTGAAGACCTAAGAGTTGAAGAGAAAGATAGACAGTGAAAGAAGAGAACCAAAGAAGGAAAAGAACCTGGTACTTAAAGATGACAACAATGATTCAAGTGAGGAAGACAGTGACATGGCTTACTTAACCAAAATATTTCAGAAGATGGTCAGAAGAAATGGAGAAATGCTAAAAAGGGACAGCACTAACAGTCCAAAGAACTATGACCTTTGTTATAAGTATGGAAAGCATGGACACTTCATGAAATATTATCCTCTCATGAAGAAAGAAATCTCCAAGAACTACCATGAGAAGACAACTAAGACGATCCCGGTTCCTTTTATAGACTTCAAGAGAAAAAGATCTGCTGACAATATGATGAGACATGCTCTTACAGCATGAGGGTATTCCTCTAGTGAGTATGAAGATGAACCTAATGCTGGTGATAGTTCCATGGTGGCAGTTGAAGGCAAGGAGATTGAATATGACTCATCTTTTTCTTTGATGACTCAATCAGATGATGAAGACAATGGCAAAAAAGAGGTAAATTTCAGAATGTTCAGAGAAATCTGAAATCCTATTCTCCAAAAAAAAAAACTCATGTCTTTAGCTAATGTATTAATTAATGCTTTTCATAGTCTTGTGGAGAATAGGGATTTCTTGACCTTAGAATTAGGAGAATCTGAACAAACTAGAGACGACTTAGTGGCTGTAGTTACTGACCATAAAAGAACCATTGAAATCTCCAGAAAAGAGAAGGATGACCTTTTGGTAAAAATTACAGATTTAAGGAAAAAATAGTGAAAACATGGACTAAGTCAAAAACTGAAAATTCTAGAAAAGGAAAGGAGATAGCCAGTGAGGAATACATTAGGCTTGAAAATGAGGTGAAAGCTATGAGAACTAGGATGTGTGCTAAAATTGAGAAAAAAGAGCAACTCCAACTAATCTAGGAAGAGTAAATAATGATCTTGAAAAGTCCCTAAAGTGCGCCTGATCCTCAGAAGCTACCACTGCCATACATACTAATGACTGTAAAAACAGGCAAGGAATAGGGTTCCAAAGGGAGAAAAATCCTCACAACCCACACAACAAGTACGTCACTATCTCTGATAACTGGACTTGTACCCAATATGGGGACACTGGGCACTTCAAAGAAGATCTCCAGGCCAGGAATCAGTCTGTTCAGAAAAACAAGGTGTTTGCTGAAAAGGTGACTACAAAAGAGGGTCTAGGTTACACTCACAAAAAATGCACATTACCTGCATGGACTAAAAGAACTCTTATTCATTCTATTACCTACTACAGGGGACCCAAACTTGCTTGGGTTCCTAAAACTAACTCTTAATCTCTTGTGCAGGGAACAATGAAAGTAAGCGGTCAACAATGGTTCATGGATAGTTGGTGTTCAAAGCACATGACTGGGAACACCATGGACATTTTTTCACTAAAAGCCCTGCAAGGAGGGAGTGTATCATTTGGCAATATAAAAAGGTACATTCTTGGAGTTGGAAAAGTCAAAAAGTTACTCACTCATTCTATTGAAAATATGTACTATGTCAATGGACTTAAGTACAGTCTCTTAAGTGTCTCTCAAAATCTGTGACAAAGAAAATAAGGTGGAATTCCTGTCCAAAATATGTACAGTCACTGATCTTGTGACTGGTGAAGTAATACTTGTGGCCAAAAGATATAAGAACATCTATGTTTCCGATTTCGAGTCCTTACATAGTGGTGATCTGATTTGTCTGAAAGCTATTGATGATGATGTTGAACTATGGTACAGAAGACTGGGCCACACAAGTTTCTCTCTTCTGAACAAACTAATTCAAAAGGACCTGGTCCATGGTCTGCCTATGTCATAATTCAAGATGCAAAAGGTCTGTGATGCCTGTGCCAGAGGAAAACATGTTAAGTCCTCCTTTAAGTCTAAAAGAGATGTGAGCACCTCAAAGCCACTAGAGCTTCTACATATGGATCTATGTGGACCTATGAGATTAAAAAGCAGATGAGGAAAAAGATATATTTTTTTGATAGCGGATAACTATTCCAGATTCACATGGACTCTGTTTCTCAGAACCAAAGATGAAACTGTTGAAATGTTTGTAGCTTTTGTAAAGAAAATCCAGGTGAAGATGGAGTCTAGAGTTGCATGCATTAGATCGGATCATATGATAGAATTTGACAATGTCAAATTCGATGAATTCTACAATGAAAATGGCATCACTCACAACTTCCCAGCTTCCAGAACTCTCCAGCAAAATGGAATGGTAGAAAGGAAGAACAGAACTCTGGAAGAAATGGAATGAACAATGCTAATCGACAGGGGAATTGCAAAGAACTTCTAGGCTAAAGCTGTTAATACTGCCTGCTACCTGGTGAAGTTATGCATGATGATATCTCTTCTAAATAAACTCCCCTATGAATTGTTGAATGGAAGGAATCCCAAGTTGACTCACCTAAGAACATTTGGGTGCAAATGCTATATTTTCAATAATGGAAAGGATCAGCTTGGTAAATTCGATACCAAGAGTGATGAAGGAATATTTCTGGGCTACTCTTCTCAAAGCAAGGTTACAAGATATATAATAAGCGGACTCAATACTTTAAGAAAAGTATTCATGTTATTTTTTATGAGTCTTATCCATCCTATGAGAAGAGTGCTGAAGAAGATCAAGATGGAGAACCCTTAACTAGTCCATGGTGAAGTCATTTACATGACAAACGAAAAGGCAGATATGATGAGTCAAGCGAAGGAGCTAAGTGAAGACAATATTGCTTCATCTTCAATAGAACCAAGCACTTCAATTACAACCATTGAAGCTGAAGAAAGAATGGTTGATGCAATTCAGGAACCTCCACTAGCACCTGAGAGAAGAACAATGGAAAACTTTACCTACCCAAACTGATGGGCCATGAAGGGCACCTGGTACCTTACTCAACCGAGTAGCAATGTAACATATCTTTCTTATTACATCATCATATACACGTGACATACGGGCCTAATAGGCTAACATGATCATTTATAAATTCAAAATATATGCCGACAAGGTCGTATAATATTTCAAGTACACGACATATGTCTACAAGACTCTAAGAGTACACAAATGTCATAAAGGTCGGACAGAGTCTTGCCACACTAAACAATACATGTCTAAATCATACTAAACAAAGATACAACTCTGAAGCAAATGGAGCGCACCAACATCTTCCGCTGAGCTGATAGCCTACTTGGAGGGATGTCGACCCGTCTATCTGGACCTGCCGGCATGAAACGTTGCATCCTTAGGCAAAAAGGATGTTAGTACAAAATAATGTACCGAGTATGTAAGGCAATTTACTGAAATCTAAAACTGAACTAGTAATATAATAATTGCAAGTAGCTATAAGTCAAAGATAATCTGAAGATATGCTTACCTGCTGATACTGACTCAACTCTCTAATTATAGCAAGTAAAATAGTTGTCCGTATATATACATAACTACTATGTTGTAGTAGGCTCTCTCATAGGAGCTCGGTCATACTAAGCTCTGTATCTCGACCAACTGGGCTTGCTCATAAGTGCTCAACCACAGTAGGCTCGGTATATATATAAATGTTTTGCCGTAGTAGGCTCGCTCATAGGCGCTCGGCCGTGCTAGGCTATGTATCTCGACTAACTGAGCTCGGTCATAAGGGCTCGGCCACAGTAGGCTTGGTATATAACTTACCATCTGATCATAGATTGCCCAATAGGGGCCTGTCCATCGATTATAGCTCGATAGTAATGAAAATAATATAATACTTTATATATAAACTCTTTGCTCTCTTGACTGAAGAAGGAAATATTCAATTGAATATGAGTCCCTATATGAAGAATACTGTGATTTACAAAACTAGAAAAATATACGTAAATTTCGGGATATGAATTTGCCTTGCTGCCAAATAAAAAAAAAATCTTTTTCTTATGTTGATGCTTTATCTTAAAATTTTCCTTATTTCTGTTATGTTTATCTTAAAGGAATATATATACTTTGTAAAAGTTTTAAATGCAATCTGCTTCCTAAAAGTTAAAGAAACTCATTTTCTTTTATATACAAATTTATACAAATACCTTATAGAAAAATCACGTTCACTCAAAAGTATATATAATATAATTTTTCAGCTATTATTAAATAGTTACCTAACCATTTGATTTGAATTGTACGGTTTTTGTTATAAATAAGCATAACAAAATTGCCAAAGTTTTTCTCATAAATATTTGTTATTCCTAGAAGAATACTGGTTCAATCGGATAAGCTCAAAAATTAATTCATGTACAATTTATTTATATGAGATCATGCCAAAATAAAAGAAAAACTTAACTTTAATATACCTGAATCGATTTTTTTTTTCGATAACATATAATAACGGATCGAAATAAAAGAAAAATCTATATAATATTCTTAAGAAAAATTGCATGATACTCTTTTAGAATCTCAAAAGTCCCGTTGCAGTAAGCATTATAGGGCTTAATATACCTGAATCGATTTTTTTTTCCATAACATATAATAACGGATCGAAATAAAAGAAAAATCTATATAATATTCTTAAGAAAGATTGCATGATACTCTTTTAGAATCTCAAAAGTCCCGTTGCAGTAAGCATTATAGGGCTTCGCATGAGATTGTTGAGAATACATCCATTCTTTTGCAAATCCATGTATCCAACGTTGCTGGCCTTTGCAAGCATGCCATAACACTTTATATACTAAGCTTCCTTAAACTAGACTAGAATCTTCATATCCAAAAACGCACCAATCTTTCCTCCTTCCTTAATCCAATGAGGTTAAGTCATTTGTTTGAATAAACCAAAAAAAGAAGAAGACAAGAAATGAGATTTATAGACCTGAGATACATAATATTGATGTTAATAAACGTCTTCAAAGTTATGCCGTGATTGTTACGTGATTGGATTCTTTCCACTATTAAGCCATAATCCTTTTCCAAGTTCCATGGTCTTCATTAGTATAATCCTTTTCCTTTTATTATTTTATTTTCCCCATCACCTCCATTATAGTTCTACTACTTCTCGTCCTATCTGTATACATATGTGCATTGGAAATTTTTCCAAGTCCTTTAATGATTTATTCCTATCGTCATTTATAGTCCCTTACGTGTAATCAAGGCAATTCATGTCTTATGACTCATGCAAATTGGTTCCACTTTGTCTTGGATTAACTCTATGAGTCACCTTATATAATATTAGTTCATAAATATTGAGTATTTTAGTTTGAGTCTATTTTATCCAAAAATATTAAATTTTAACAAGAATTATTTTCTTCAATTTGCTAACCTTCTCACCTTTACGAATTTACTCATCACTTATTTGGAATAGCATAATTCTTGTAATCTTAAAATAATCTCATTCCCAAACATATGTGAATTAACTTACGACGAAACTTTAACATATGAAAATACAGGATAAAACAAAAACCAGCCAAACATGCTCTCTTCCTCTTAGAATGAACCTCAGACGTCAAGAGCTAGAAATTCACTTGCCTTCTCAGCTTTTCTCTCCCAGATAGAACCCAAGAATATCAAGGAAGCCTTGAAAGATGCATATTGGATTACAACCATGCAAGACGGGCTACATCAATTTGAGAGAAACAATGTGTGGCACCTGGTACCTTGACCTTCAGATCAAACCATTATAGAAACTAGATGGGTATTCAGAAACAAGCACGATGAACATGGAATTACCACAAGGAACAATGCCAGACTAGTGGTTTAAGGCTACAATCAGGAGGGAGGGATTGACTATGATGAAATGGTAGCTCTCGTGGCTCGCATGGAAGCTATTAGAATCTTAATTGCTTTTGCATCTCATATGGAATTCACCTTGATCCAAATGAATGTCAAGAGTGAATTTTTTAATGGACTTCTTAAGGAAGAAGTCAATATGAAGCAACATCCAGGATTTGAATGTCATAAGCATCCTGAATTTGTTTTTAAACTGGACAAAGCCTTATACGGACTGAAGCAAGCTCCTCGAGCTTGGTATGAAAGACTGTCAAAGTTCCTCTTGGAAAATGGCTTTAAAAGAGGAAAAATTGACAACACTCTTTTCTCAAAGAAACGAGGAAGGAACCTGCTCATTGTTCAGGTCTATGCTGATGATATCATATTTGGAGCAACAGGTGATTCTCTGTGTGAAGAATTTGCAAAGTTCATGGGAAATGAATTTGAAATGAGCATGATAGGGGAACTGAACTTCTTCTTGGATCTTCAAGTAAAACATCCCCCAAAAGGTATATCCATTTGTCAGCAAAAATACATCAAGGAGCTCTTGAAAAGGTTTGACATAGAAGCATCAAATGTGATAGATACTCCCATTATTATTTCCACTCGACTGGAAATGGATGAAACCAGATCTCCTGTGAATCAAACCATGTATAAAGGCATTATTGGGTCTTTCCTCTATCTCACTGCCATCAGACCTGATATTAGTTTTAGTGTGGGGCTGTGTGCAAGGTTTCAATCAAATCCCAAAGAATCTCACTTTAAGGCTGCCCAAAGAATATGGAGATATCTCAAAGGAACACAGGACCTGGTGTTGTATTATCCCTCATGTGATAGTTTTAATCTGATTGGATAGGAAAAGAACTTCTGGAATGGCTCACTTCTTAGGTTCATGTTTTATCTTTTGGGGCACCAAGAAACAAAATTCAGTGGCTATTTCAATAGTAGAAGCTGAATATGTAGCCGCAGTATCCTACAGTGCTCAACTTTTATGGATCAAGCAGAAACTGGAGGACTTTGGTTTACTCACTGAGAGTGTGCCTCTTCCATGTGACAACATCAGTGCACTCAACATGGCCAAGAATCCAGTTCAACACAAAAGGACAAAACATATTGATGTGAGGCATCACCTTCTGAGGGACAACGTGCAGAAAGGGCTAATATATATGAAGTTTTGCAACACAGAAGATTAAATTGCGGACATTTTCACCAAGGCTCTAAGTAGGGAACAATTTGAAAGAAACTGAGTAAAGTTGGGGCTTTTAAAGCCCATGAGAACCTGATTCCTCTTTATCTGGCTATAAAAATCACTTTCAGGAAATAACTGGCTAAAAGTGTTGTCTAGCCATTTCTAACTCACTTCAATACCGTTGTAGGTAAATACGCATGATGAGTATAGAAGCTGTAGATGCAGTGCATGAATGATAAATGAGGATTGATTCTTTCAAATAAAAGGTCAAGAACCTAGTTCTTGTACCAAAGGTTAGTAGTTTTGTGCATCATGTAATACATGATGCACAAAAGGGTATAAAATACAACTACCATGTCATTCAACTTTTCAGATACTGCTATCACGTCTCTTCATTTCAAATTGTTCGATATCTCTGAAACATTGTAATTCTCCACGCCCAACCGCCGTTTCAGAACTAGTGCCTATTCCTCTCTCTTTATAACTATCCTCACCTCTTAAAAACCATTTTTCTGCTCTCCTAACTATAAGTCCTACATTAGAATTTCCCAATAGCATCATCACACCATTTTTCAATAGCTGAGACAAATTCTGATCTCCCTGCCTCAATCGTAACTACTAAGGATCAACCTATGGAGCAATCCGCTCCCACTGAGCCTTCCTCACCCACAATTACTCTTACCACTATAGTCACACCTTACCCAGTTTCTTCGTCTCTCCCTATTTCAAAAACCCCTAAAATTGCTGCTCCGATCTCCCCATCGTCTGAGGCTCCCATAGTCAAAGACCAAGTGGAGAACAAGGTCAAAACCCTGAGGTCACAAAGAGTTCTTCCTTCGTTTCTACCAACTCCATGGTGGGAGTAGTATCAGTTGAGGAAGAGAAAAATGTTGTATTCATGTATGCGGTGTCTGCTGATGGTGTACCGTATGAGATCATCTCTCAGAAAAATGAGGTACAAGGTGTGCAGGACGAAGGGGCCATTGTAACTGTTGAAGGGGATGCACTCGCAGAACTACTGGGCTATCACAAGGGGAACCTAATCCTTCTCCGGAGGACCTAGTTTAGGGTTCTCATTCCCATGACAGTTCTATTCATGCACTAGTTGTTATGCCCTTGGAAATGCAAGTACCTGAAATGAGATCCACCGATGAAGAGGACCTAGATAATGTGGCTCTTGATGCATTCATAAGTAGAGGAGGGTTGTGTCCACCCCTGAGTCTGAAACTAAATGACCTACTACCAGGTTTCAAGCTAAGGTGGCCTACAGTTATGCCCTTTAAAAGAGCAAGAAGTGTAGTAAAAAGAAAAGGAGAAAGTTGGTGAAAGATAATGTACCTGCAAGTGATGGGGCGATCCCTATAATAGAAGTGGAAGAGGAAACCCCAGATGAACCTGGTTCATTTGTTAGACGGTCTTCGAAAAAGAATAAGCCTACTTTAATAAAGAAGGGGTCAACCTCTGGGTCCAAGATGAAGGAGGTAGTGAGTGAGTTCTCGATGTCTGATGAGGATGTGTTGGTCAAATCCAAGGGAAAAGGAAAATTCAGTGGTGAGAAGTCCGGCAAACGCAAGTGTGAAACTTTTAAAGAACTTGGTTCTGTGAAGAGAATGAGAAGTGAAGTCAGCCTTGGCTCTAAATGCCCGAGGCATCAAAATGTTCTGCTAGGTCGTACGTTTGACCCAGCAATCTCTAAGATGGATGGTATGCACTAAATTCTGGAGATGGTCGAGTTTCAGCGTTGGGCACATCTATTTCAAATTGATGCACCTAAGGTTTATGAGGATGAGGTTCAAAGATTCTTTGCTAGCCTCTTTCCTATTGATACTGACCACATTTGTGCTTTGGTCAATGGAGTGGAAATCGTGTTCGATGTCAAGTTGCTTGGAGAGATTCTTAAAGTTCCTACAGCTGGTGTGTCCAGTGTAAAAGATGTGTGTCAATTTAACTTTAGAAATGTCGTGGTAAAAGACAATGCAAACCAGAAGGGGGACCAGATCCATAAGAAAGCGCTACTCCCTGCCTATCAGGTACTGTTGGAAATTGATAAAAAGTTTCTATTGCCTCGATCTGAGAGGAGGTTAGTGACTTCTAAGTCTGACCTATTCTTGATGGAGCAACTGGTCGTTTTACTCCTGTAAGTCTTCCTACTATTATGATTGAGCATATGCAAAAGGTTTCCACCTTCAAAGATGGTAATCATGGCCTTCCCATTGGGTTCCTGCTTACTCAAGTGTTCAAATTTTTTGAAGTACCACTAGGGACATGAAAGGTGGGGACTAGGAAGCAGAATTTCTCATAGACAACTTTGGAAGAATGCGAATGTATAGAAAAGAATAGAGGGTAGGAAGTACATCAACTGTCTCGTATCTTATTAATGCTTAGAATAGTACAGCTGACTAAATTCATTGGTTGAAGGCCAGGAATGCTATCTTGCAATGTCAACAAGCCCAAGGGGTTCCCGTGTCAAATGATGAAGTAGCTCGTTTGACAAAGGAGAATGTTGATCTCACGGCGCAAGTAGAGAATCTGAAAGTTGTAATTCTCAATGAGCAAAAGTCGGGAAATACCCGAATATACCTCGTTCTCCAAACACTAGCTGCAGCTTCCAAGCCATTTACTCCTAGTGCCCCCTAAGTACCCTTCGGTGACCAATTTCTGAAAATGTTTGTTAAGTTTTTTGTTGTTTTGGCAGATATTTTTGTTTTCTTTTTTTATGTGGTTGGCATGAACACTACTGCTCCCTTTTTACCAAGTCCAATGTTGCCTTTTTCTTTTTAAAGCAAAGGCATATTAAAGTTTTATTCATATCAGTTCTATCATCTTTTATTTTATCAGTACTTTACTTCTCTGTTTCTATTCTCTATCATGCTTTTGTGCACATATGTAGCATGAGTTAGCTTAGCTGGACTTCTTTGTACTGTTATTCTGTTTGTGTTTATTTTCAATGATGCAAAAAGGGGAAAAATAACATGGCAATAATATGGCCATCCACTTAGGGGGAACACGTATATTACAAAATGGCATAGAGTCAGGGGGAACCTGTGTTCCCCTCTTACTTAATCTGGTTCTTACTGATCTAAATCCACTATATAAATGTTAAGTTTGTCATTATCAAAAAGGAAAAAATTGATAGGTTTTAAATGTTATTACCTTATGTCTTGATGATATAACAAACTTACTGTTAAGAATCAGATACAGAACCTGACCTACTCGCATTACACTACAAGCTTAAAGGATTCCAGCTAAAGGTGAACTCCTTGTTACAACCCATATTGACATATGTTAGCTCATACCATAAGGTAGTCAACATAAATCCAAGAACAAATTATCTTTGAGATGATAGGAAGTTAATCCTATTGGTCTTATGTGATACAAGGGTGATTAACAAGTATTAGAAGTTAAACGAATCAAGGATGTTGTAACTCGTATTTTCAGGTAAACTTAGAGGTGCTTAATACACTCAAGAGGTAATGTATTAAGTTATTTGAATCATATAATATCCGTATCATATGTCTTGAAGTCAAACGAGTTATGAAACAAAAGTCGACAAAGTTTGTCGCAACTTAGGTTCATAATTTTACTTAAATATTAGGTCAAATAATTCTAAGATTTTATCCCAATTTACAATAAATTACACGTTATCTACCCACCAAATTAAAGATCTATGAGTCTAGTTTCTAATTCATTAAACCGTTTGTGAATACGATCTAGGAGTTGAGAGATATTTGCATTTTTGCAAGACTGCGCCAAACACCTCTAGGGGCCCACTTAGGTGGTTTAAGACATTTGGATCTATATAGGATGACTAAAACCCATTTTAAGTCATTTCGTTTTACTATATTCAGACCTTAGAACACTAGGAACACCCTCTCAAGGTTTTCTCAAGATTCAAGACCCAAACAAACGGAAAACAACACAAATTAAGTGCCGGGGAATCCCGTGGCGCTAGTAAATCTCTTTTTCTTCTTGTTGTTGCTCATGTTTGTGTTGTTCCAGCTCATGTGGGAGTTTCCTTTAAGGGGTTTATGTTCTGTAAATACTTCCTCAAGTGCTTAATATCAACCCTAGGTGATTTCAAGCCTTCTAAATTGATTCCAGTGCCGAAAAACATTAATTAATTGCTAATTTCGCTTTCTTGTTATTGTGGCAGTATTGGAGGGATATTTCATGGAAAATTAAGGTCAAATTGAAGTTTTTATTTATTTATAAAGGTAAGGAACCTCTTACTCTATATTTATCTATATTATCCAAGTTGCGGCTAAGTCATTGAAGCTAGAACTTATGAAATATATATCGAAAGGCTTGGAAGTAATGTTATTGGTTGGTGGTATGTTTTGGGAGGTTCAATATGATTAACATTGATGTTGTTTGGCATAAATGAAGGTTTTCACTTGTGGGAAGTCATATAAATAAGGTAGGCGTTGTCTATTTCATCGTAAAATGGGTTGTGGTCGATATATAATAATAGTTATGACGATTAAATGATAACGATAGTATCATTTCTCTTATTGTAGACTGAGGAGTTATGACAATTGCATAGCTTGAGGTTGGCCAGTGTACACAAGGTATGTGAGGCTATCCCTTTCCTTCTTTTGCACGACTCTGATTGTACATAATATAATGAACGAGCCTAAAGATACTCTACTCTTAGAAGCTAGCAGTACTTACATTGTTTCCCCTCTAATGAAATGATTGATGTTGATGTTGCCTATCTTTTTCATATGTTATCAATGTTGTTGGTACTTCATGATTCTTATAAGGTTCACGGTGAAGAGTTAGTCCCAGTAACATGTACATAGGATACCCACCTTACATCACTCCGAAAGGTTTAGAATGTGATTCCATGAGTCAAGCATGCATTAGATATATGTATCTATTTTGCTCTACTGAGCTGCACTATAGTCGGTCGGGTAGGACACCTATTGTGCGACCACAGATCAGTTGGGTTTTACCAAGCTCTACGTGGCCGGGTACGATTTTACCGAGCCTTATGATGATTGGATATGTTTCTACCGAGCCTATTACAGTCGGGTACGGTATGATAATGATGATGCCACATTGCATGTCAGCAGCCCTCAGAGGTACCCAGATGTTACAGGTTATATATTCTCTATCCCTACTTACATTATTGTTTGTACTTATTGTTCCCTGCCTTACATACTCAGTACTTTATTCGTACTGACATCCTTTTGTTTGTGGATGTTGCATGTCGTGCTGCAGGTCCTGATAGACAGGCAGGTGCAGCTTCCCTGTTTAGTTCAGTAGTGATTAGTGAGATCCCTTCTCCAGACTTGTCGTGGTCTTGGTATGCATTTGTATAGACATTATGGGTATGTCGGGGCCCTGTTCCGGCTATGTTGCAGCACTTATGTTCCCTTAGAGGCTCATAGACAGGTGCCGACACATGTATAATTTTGTATGGTTTGTCGATTGATGTTTGTTGTATAATATTTCATGGTAGCGTGGTAGCTCGTACCGTATATATAGTTTCTCGGTTGTCTGGTCATCCCGTATTATATATATCCATGCTATCATATTTTATTGTTGGTTGTCCATGATCCATGACTACCATTTATATTGATCTCGTCAGCTCTAAAATAAAATAAAGAAGGTTAGATAAAATGTACATTAGTGCTTGGCAAGTATGGTCGGGTGCTAGTCATGGCCCTCCAGTTTGGGTCGTGACAAACTTGGTAACAGAGCAAGTGTGTCCTAGGGGTTGTCTATGAGCCGTGTCAAGTAGAGTTTTGATTATGGATGTCTAGCATGCCATATTTATAATCAGGAGGCTACATGCAATCTAGGGTTTTTACCTTCTTCCTAAATCTAGATCGTGCATAGAGTTGAGTCGTAAGTGTTCATCTCTAATATTCACCTTATTCTCTTTCAGCGATGCCTTCGACAAGGAAGCAAACAATTAATAGATGGCTTGATACAGTTACGGGAGAGGGTACCAGTCAGGCGCCCCAAGCAGGCCAAAGTGAGGCTCACAGTGAGATACCGTCTCATACCTCATCTACTCCGTCTCCTCAAGAGGATATTATGAGGCACCCAGCACCTCGAGTTCCTCTGCATGTCACTACAGAGTAGGATATGCGGAGTGCTTTGTAGTTGTTGACTAGCTTGGTAGCTGCTCAGGCTCAGAGGCAGAATACAGGTGTTGTTGATAAACTAGTTAGTACGAGAGTTCGAGATTTTATTAATTTAGACTCTCCATTGTATACCGGATCAGACCCCATGGAGGACCCGCAGACTTTTATTAAATAGGTTCATTGTACGCTGCAGGCTATGCGTGCTAGTGATATGGAGGTAGTAGAGTTGTCTTCTTATCAGTTACGGGATTTAGCAATTTTTTGGTATGATAGTTAGGAGAGATCCAGAGGTCCGAACTCTCCTCCAGCTGTGTGGAAGGAATTTTCTTAGGCCTTTCTTTGTTATTACTTTCCAATTGAGATACGATGAGCTAGAGCTGATAAGTTCTTAAACCTTCGACAAGGTAATATGAGTGTGCGAGAGTAAAGTGTGCAGTTTGATTCTTTGGCAAAGTATGCTCCCATATGGTGGCAGAGATGAGTGATATGGTGCATCTATTCGTGAACGGATTGGGACCACATCTGATAAAAGAGTGCACGACAGCCTCTTTGATAAAGGGCATGGATATTTCCCGTATCCAGGCTTATGCCCACACCCTAAAGGATCATAAGCGCCAGCAGAGGGCAGATAGGGAGCATGAGAGGGGACATCATAAGAGGGAGAGATTTTCAAGGTATTCTGATGGCTTCAGAGGCAGTGTCAGGCCCCAGTCTTCAAGGAGTTCGGTGCCACCTGTAGCTAGTGCTCCTCCACAATTCCAGAGGCCTCAATATGATCGATTTACCTATTCTGGTCCAGGTCAGACTTTCCGGGCATCAGGCTCTCAACATCACAGGGATACTAGTCAGATTAGACCCCCAATACCACATTGTGATCAGTGCGGCAAGGGCCACTTTGGACTATGCCGTCGAGGTTCTAATGTGCGCTATTCTTGCGAATAACCTAGCCATATGATGCGGGATTGTCCTAACAAAGGAGGTAATGGTATGGCTCAGTCGACTGAATCTATGTCTAGTTATTCCTCATCAGTTCGACCTCCAGCACAGGGTTTTCAGTAATCGACAGGTCGTGGTAGAGGTAGAGGTGCAGTTCCAAGTTCAAGTGGTGCTCAAAATCGAACCTATGCTCTAGTAGGTCGCCAGGAACTCGAGTCGTCTCCAGATGTATTTACAGGTATATTGTCTGTGTTTTCTTATGATGTATATGCGCTGATTGATTTGAGATCTACATTATCATATGTTACACCATTTGTGGCTAATATATTTGGCATTGAACCTAAACTGATAAGTAAACCCCTTTCGGTATCTACTTCGATAGGAGATTCTGTGATTTCTAGAAGGGTATATAGAGGTTTCACTGTGATGATTTGTAGTCGTCAAACCTTGGCAAATTTATTTGAGTTAGAAATTGTTGATTTCGATGTGATAATGGGAATGGACCGGTTGGCCTCATGCTATGAAAATATTGACTATCGTACGAAGATGGTTAGGTTTCAATTTCCCGGTGAACCCATCATTGAATGGAAGGGGAACTTTGCTACACCAAAAGGTAGGTTTATTTCCTATCTTAAGGCAAGGAAAATTATCTCAAAAGGTTACATTTATCATCTCATTCATGTTAGGGATGCGGAGGTGAAGCCACCTACTCTACAATTAATCCTCGTGGTCAATGAATTTCCAGATGAACTCCATGGCCTTCCTGCTAAAAGGGAGATTGAATTTAGCATTGATGTGTTTCCTGACACCCAACCGATCTATATCCCTCCATATAGAATGGCCCTGGCAGAGTTGCAAGAGTTAAAGGCGCAGTTAAAGGACTTGCTGGATAAGGGCTTCATCAGGCCTAGCACTTCACCTTGGGGTGAACCAGTCCTATTCATGCGTAAGAAAGACGAGTTGTTACAGATGTGTATCGACTATCGACAGTTGAATGAGTTTACTATAAAGAACAAGTATCCATTTCCAAGAATTGACGGCCTGTTTGACCAACTCTAGGGTGCCAAGTATTTCTCCAAGATTGATTTACACTCAGGGTATCATTAGGTGAGGGTTAATGAGAAGGATATTCCAAAGACGGCCTTCCAGACAAGACATAGGCACTTTGAGTTCTTGGTGATGTCGTTCGGGCTAACAAATGCCCCAAATGCTTTCATGGATATCATGAATACTGTATTCAGGCCCTATCTTGATGTGTTCCTGATTGTATTCATTGATAACATTCTAGTGTATTCTCATTCAGAGGTGAAACATGCCGGCCACTTGCGGATAGTATTACGGACGCTTCAGGATCGTAAGTTATATGCTAAGCTCTCCAAATGTGAATTGTGACTTAACGCAGTAGTATTCCTTGGCCATGTGATATTTGAAGAGGGTATTAGTGTCAACACTCAGAAGATCTATGCAGTAAAGAATTGGCTAAGACCTACAACACCATCAGAAGTCCGCGGCTTCCTAGGTCTAGCAGGATATTATAGGCGGTTTGTATAAGGGTTTTCATCTATATCACTGCCACTGACTAAGTTAACACAGAAATATACCAAGTTCCAATTATCTGACACTTGTGAACGTAGTTTTCAGGAGCTGAAGGATCGATTGACATCTGCACCAGTGCTACTCTACCTGAAGGAACAGAAGGTTACGTGGTATATTGTGATGCCTCAGGTACAGGTTTGGGGTGCATATTGATTCAGCGTGGGATGGTGATTGCTTATGCATCAAGACAATTGAACAAGCATGAAAAGAATTATCCAACCCATGATTTGGAATTGGCTGCAGTAATATATGCTTTGAAGATATGGCGGCACTACTTATACAGTGTCCATGTTGATATCTACATAGACCACAAGAGTTTACAATACATCTTCAAGTAGAAAGAGTTGAATTTGACGCAGCGTAGGTGGCTTGAATTACTAAAAGACTATGACGTCGAGATATTGTATCATCCCAGTAAAGCCAATGTTATGGCAGATGCTCTCAGGCGTAAGTCAATGGGAAGCTTAGTACATATTAAGGCAGGTAGATGTGGGTTGACTAAAGAGCTTCATCAGCTAGCCAATATGAAAATCATATTGTTAGACTCTGATGACGGAGGTGTTACTATAAATTATACATCAGAATCATCTTCGGTAGACGAGGTAAAAGCATGGCAATATGAAGATCCTATCTTAGTACAATTGAGAGAGAGCATTCAGTAGTGTAAACGTATGGCTTTTGAGATAAAAAAAGATAGGGCACCGAGATACCAGGGCCGATTATATGTGCCTAATGTGGCAGGGTTACGAGAGAAGATTATGAATAAGATTCATCAACCCAGATATTCCATTTATCCCGGCTCGACAAAGACGTGTCATGATATCAAAGAGCAGTATTGGTGTGATAACATGAAGAAGTGTATTACAGAGTTTGTAGCCCAGTGTCCTAATTGTTAACAAGTAAAGATAGAACATCAAAAACCCAGTGGATTGCTTCAAAATATAAAGATTCCGACCTAGAAATGTGAGGTTATTAATATGGACTTCGTTATTGGATTAACTCGCTCTTATCAAAAGTTTGACTCTATCTGGGT
This sequence comes from Nicotiana benthamiana, assembly GCA_034376525.1. Classification (NCBI taxonomy): domain Eukaryota; kingdom Viridiplantae; phylum Streptophyta; class Magnoliopsida; order Solanales; family Solanaceae; genus Nicotiana; species Nicotiana benthamiana. The sequence continues at coordinate 39,304,658 of CM067335.1, read as the reverse complement.
GATTGTTGATCGACTTACAAAATGTGCCCATTTTCTGCCAGTTAGGACAACTTACACGGCTAAATATTATGCGAAGTTGTATATCAAGGATATTGTTAGGCTTCATGGTGTGCCGGTATCTATCATATCAGACCGAGGAGCTCAATTTACGGCTAATTTTTGAAGGTCTTTTCAAAAGGGTTTAGGTACACAAGTGAATCTTAGCACTAAATTTCATTCACAAATTGACAGATAGGTTGAACGTACCATTCAGACACTAGAAGATATGCTACGAGCATATGATCTAGATTTTAAACGGAATTGGGATTACCATCTTCCATTCATAGAATCCGCCTACAGTAATAGCTACCATTCCATTATTAAAATGGCCCCATACGAAGCACTATACGGGAGGAGATGTAGATAACCAGTTGGACGGTTTGAAGTCAGTGAAACAGAAATATATGGGCCAGATTTGATTCATCAAGCTTTTGAGAAGGTGAAATGATACAAGAGCAATTAAGGACGGCGCAAAGCAGGAAAGAATCTTATTCTGATGTCCGACGTCATGATCTAGAGTTTGACGTTGGTGATTGGGTTTTCATGAGGATCTCACCAATGAAGGGTATTATGTGTTTTGTGAAGAAAGGTAAGCTAATTCCAAGGTATATCGAGCCATATAAAATTCTTGGACGAATTGGACAGGTTACTTATGAGTTAGAATTGCCATCCGAATTAAAATTTGTCCACCCGGTATTCCATGTATCTATGTTGAGAAAATGTATTGGAGACCCTTCTCGAGTTGTCCCTATCAAAGATGTAAAAGTTACAAAGGACCTATCATGTGAAGAAGTGCCAGTGGCTATATTAGATCGACAAGTCTGCAAGCTGGGAACAAAAGATGTAGCTTCCATCAAAGTATTGTGGAGGAACAAGAATGTGGAAGAGATGACATGGGAATCAAAAGAGGAGATGAAGTCTAAATACCCTTATCTATTCGAGAATGAAGATAACAAGGATTCTGGTGGAATACTGTCTCCACCATATGTAGTCTTCACCGACAAAAAGTGTGATGGTTTCATCAGTCGATCTGAAATCTTATGTCCGTTCGAGGACGAACACTTATTTTAGAGGTGGAGAATATGATGACCTAAAAGGTCATCACTTGTTTTGAAAGTAAATTTTGCATTTTTAGGCCTTAAAAAACCCTTTCAACATCACCTCAATTTGTGTGCGTAGTCCGGACGCGTAGTCGGAAAGTCTATATTTTAAAATTTTGAAAAATGATAAAAGTTGTCTTTATAATGAATTAAGTTGACTTCAGACAATATTTTGAGTAAACCGACTCTGATCCATGATTTGACAGCCCCGAAAGGTCCGTAAGAAAATACGGGACTTGGCCGTATGCTCGGAATTGAATTTCGAGGTCCCAAACCCGAGAAAAGTATTTTTAAAGAAAATTATTTTCTGAGATTATTTATGAGACTTGGAGATGAATTGTGATTAGAGGTTGATGGTATCGGGCCCGTATTTCGGTTTCATTACTCAATATACGTCTTATATGTGATATAAAATAAGTCTGTGAAGTTTGGTAAGAAACGGACTTGAAACCACGTGAATCAAATCGTTTTTGAGAAAATTTGAAATTTGAAGTTCTTAAGAAACTCATATAGTTGATGATGTTATTTTGATGATGTAATCGCATGAGAAGGTCCATATGATGTTTTTGAGTTAGTATGCACATTTGGTTTGGGGTTCCGAGGTTTGGGGTGAGTTTCATGTAGGTTCCGTTGTGTCTTAGGGTTAAAACATGGATATTGGAGTTTCTGAGAAGTGAAAATCTCTGAACCTGCTAGTCGGTCCGCAGTCCATTTTGTGTTGTCCGCACTGGAGGCTGTGCGGCCACACTCCATTTTGTTCGGTCCGCATAGGTGGACTGGTCCGACTTTGGAAGCCTATATCTTTTGATCTACAAGGAATTTTGAGATGATTAAAAAAAAGTTTTAGCCCCTTCGTGTCTAGTTTCAAGAAAGGCAAAGAAGTCATAATTTGGACATCTGTAGAGAAAGTTATAGTCAAAATAATAAAATATCTCACTGCATTACACAGGAAGGGTTGTGCGGCTGTAGTTGATTTTGTGCGGTCCGCACAGGGAATCTGAGAGTAGTATATTTAAATGGGATTTTCAATTATTTTTATTTTTCAAAACCCCAAAAGTATAAGACGCAATTTTTCAAACAACCTTTCATCTCCAAAACGTTGGTAAGTGATTTCTAACTCATTTTCTTCACTCCTTAACATCTTTAACATGATTTCAACTCAAAATCAACGATTTTCATGGGGGAAAATTTGGTGTTTTGGGTAAAACCTAGGTTTTTCAAAAAGTGGGGATTTGGACCTCGATTTAAGGTCTGATTTCAAAACAAATTATATATTTGAGTTCATGGGGGAATGGGTCGGGTTTTGACTATGTAGGTCCCGGGGCGATTTTCGACTTTTTGGTAGAACTTTAGGAAACTCATCTTCATGCATTAGAATGGATTCATTTAGAGTTTATTAATGTAATTAAGAAACTTGTAACTAGATACGAGCGAATTGGTTGTGGAATCAAGGGGTAAAGCGATAATTGAGACGTGAATTGTGTTCGTGGAATCGAGGTAAGTGTTTGGTTTAACCTTAGCTTTAGGGAATGAGAGTTGTGTCTATTTGCTACGTGCTAAACTGTGGAGTACGACGTATAGGCATGATGATGAGTATCTATAGGTTAGAGTCAAATATGCCTCTGAGTCTTGTTTTATAATTGCTATGACTCCGTTGTGATTTATTGCACCTTATATGCTATTATTATCGTTGTTCCCTTCCCGAGATGTTTGTTGATAGTATTGTTCCCTTGCCGGGATGTTTGTTTGATAGTGTTGTTCCTTTGACGGGATGTTGTTGAAATATCAATGTTCCCTTGGCGGGAAGTTATTATGTTGCTTTTGTTCCCTTGTTAGGTCTCCTAGTGATTATTGTGGGCTTGTAAAAGGGAGCAAGTGGTATGCCTACCACAAGATTTAATGAAATGGGAGTGAGTGGTACGCCTACCATAAGATATAATGAAATGGAAGCAGGTGGTACGCCTACCACAAGATATAATAAAATAGGAGGGGGTGGTACGCCTACCACAAGATTTAATAAAATGGGAGCAGGTGGTACGCTTACCACAAGATACTGAAATGGGAGCGGGTGTCACGCCTACCACGAGATAAATGAAATGGAAGTGATGGAATGCCTGCCACAAGATATGAGAAATGGGATCGGATTGCACGCCTCCAACAAGATGTGAACTGAAAGTGAAATCTGCCCTTGTTTTTCTTATCTTTGATAGTAGTTGGATTTTGGATCCCTATAATTCTCTTGATATTCTATTTTTACTTGTTATCCCCTAAGCATGTTTCCCCTTCCCATCACCATTTGTTTATTTTGTTTTACTTTCCGCTGTATATTACATAAATGCATAGGTTTATTTGGTAGTCTGGTCCTAGCCTCGTCACTACTTCGCCGAGGTTAGGCTAGACACTTACCAGCACATGGGGTTGGTTGTGCTGATACTACAGTCTACACTATGTGCAGATCCCAGAGCAGCTTTTGGACCATAGTGTGAAGGTTACCTTAAGTCCACGGGGATATCCAAGGTAGACCTACAAGTGTCCGCATGCCCTGGTGTCTCCATCTATCCCTATTTCCTATTTCATTTTCCTTTTACTTAGAAATACTGTACTGTTTTTTCTTCAGACGTAGTATGTAGTAATCTTAGACAGTCTGTGACACCAGGTACACAAGTGAATCTTAGCACTGAATTTCATTCGCAAATTGACGGATAGGTTGAACGTACCATTCAGACAGTAGAAGATATGCTACGAGCATATGATCCAGATTTTAAAGGGAATTGGGATGACCATCTTCCATTCATTGAATCCGCCTACAACAATAGCTACCGTTCCAGTGTTAAAATGGCCCCATACGAAGTAGTATACGGGAGGAGATGTAGATCACCAGTTGGACGGTTTGAAGTCGGTGAAACACAAATATATGGGCCAGATTTGATTCACCAAGCTATTGAGAAGGTGAAATCATACATGAGAAAATCTTATTCCGATGTCCGACGTTGTGATCTAGAGTTTGAGGTTGGTGATTGGGTTTTCTTGAGGATCTCACCGATGAAGGGTATTATGTGTTTTGGGAAGAAAGGTAAGCTAATTCCAAGGTATATCGGGCCGTATAAAATTCTTCGATGAATTGGACAGGTTACTTATGAGTTAGAATTGCCATCCGAATTAAAATTTCTCCACCCGGTATTCCATGTATCTATGTTGAGGAAATGTATTGGACACCCTTCTCGAGTTGTCCCTATCAAATATGTAAAATTTACAGAGGACCTATCATGTGAAGAAGTGCCAGTGGCTATATTAGATCGACAAGTTCGCAAGCTGAGAACAAAAGATGTAGCTTCCGTCAAAGTATTGTGGAGGAACAAGAATGTGGAAGAGATGACATGAGAATAAAAAGAGGAGATGAAGAATAAATACCCTTATCTATTCGAGAATGAAGATAACAAGGATTCTAGAGGAATACAAGATATATTGGAAGGGGAAATGGCTCTATGAGGGATGACCTAACTTGAGAACACTTTTCCTTAATACAAAATGGTTATATACAGATATAAATATCCATAATGCTTTGTGTAACCTTGTGACGCCATATGTGGGGCTTAACTGCTTGCAAGTTTTGCTAGTGACCCTTTTATAGAGGAAAATTGATCGGAAATTTCCGTTGGAATCCACGATGATTTGGACTCTCCATAAGACCCTTACATTCAAGGACGAAGTCCTAAGGGAAGGAGGGTGTTACACCCATATTCACATATGTTAGCTCATGCCATAAGGTAATCAACTTAAATCCAAGAAGGAATTATCTTTGAGATGATAAGAAGTTAATCTTATTGATCTTAAGTGGTACAAGGGTGTATAAGGGTGATTAACAAGTATTAGAAGTTAAACGAATCAAGGATGTGGTAACTCGTATTTTTAGGTATATCTAGAGGTTCTTCATACACTCAAGAGGTAATCTATTAAGGTATTTGAGTCATATAATATGCGTATCATAAATCTTGAAATCAAACGAGTTATGAAACGGAAGTCGACAAAAGTTGTCGCAACTTAGGTTCATAATTTTACTTAAACATTAGGTCAAATGTTTCTAAGATTTTCTCCCAATTTACAAGGAATTATGGGATGATAAACCCACAAATTTAAATATCCATGATTCTAGTGTCAAACACATTAAACCGTTTGTCGATACGATCTCGGAGTAGAAAGATATTTGCATTTTCGCGAGACTGCACTAAGCACCTCTCTATGGGGCGGTTTAAGAAATTTGAATCTATATAGGACGCCTCCAACCCGTTTTAAGTCATTTTATTTCACTATATTCAGACCTTATAACACTACGAACACCCTCTCAAGGTTCTCTCAAGATTCAAGACCCAAACAAAGGGCAAACAACACAAATCAAGTGTCGAGAATCCCGTGGCGCTAGTAAGTTTCTTTTTCTTCTTGTTGTTGCTCATCTTTGTGTTGTTTCAGCTCGTGTGGGAGATTCTTTTAAGGGTTTTATGTTCTGTAAATACTCCCTCAAGTTCTTAATATCAACCCTAAGTGATTTCAACCCTTCTAAAGTGATTCTAGTGCCGAAAAATACTAATTGATTGCTAGTTTCGCTTTCTTGTTGTTGTGGTAGCATTAGTGGGATTTCATGGAAAATTAAGGTCAAATTGGAGTTGTTATTTCTGTATAAAGGTAATGAACCTCTTACTCTATATAAATTTAAGATATTCCATGTTTCGGCTAAGTCATTGAAGCTAGAGCTTGTGAAATATATATCTAAAGGCTTGGTAGTAATATTATTGGTTGGTGGACTGTTTTGGGAGGTCCAATATGATTAACATTGATGTTGTTTGGGTTGTTTAGTGATTGTTTTCGCTTGTTGGAAGTCATATAAATAGGGGAGGTGCTATCCATTTCATTGTAAAATAGGTTGTGGTCGATACATAATAGTTATGACGCTTAAATGATAACGATAGTATCGTTTCTCTTATTGTAGACTAAGGAGTTATGATAATTGCATAGCTTGAGGTTGGTCAGTGTATACAATGTATGTGAGGATATACCTTTCCTTCTACTGCACGACTCCGATTGTACATAATGTAATGAATGAGCTTCCAGAGATACTCTACTCTTAGAAGCTAGCAGTACTTACATTGTTTCCTCTCTTATGAATCGGTTGATGTTGATGTTGCCTCTCTTTTTCGTATGTTATCAATGTTATTGGTACTTACAGATTCTTATAAGATTCATGGTGAAGAGTTAGTCCCAATAACGTGTACAGAGGATACTGACCTTACGTCACTCCATAAGGTTTAGAATGTGATTCCATGAGTCGAACATACATTATATATATGTATCTATTTTACTCTACCGAGCCGCGCTATAGTTGGCCCCGTACGGCACCTATTGTGCGTCCACTGATCAGTTGGGTTTTACCGAGTTCTACGTGGTCGGGTACAATTTTACCAAGCCTTATGATGGTCGGGTACGTTTTTACTGAGCCTATTACGGCCAGGTACGATATGATGATTATAATGCCCACAGAAGCGTATGTTTTAAAAGTTTATGTATATATACATATGTATCATGCATTGCATGTCAGTAGCCGTCAGAGGTACCTAGATGTTACAGGTTTTATATTTCACTATCCTTACTTACATTACTGTTTGTACTTATGGACTTCTATCTTATATACTCAGTACTTTATTTGTACTGACGTCCTTATGTTCGTGGACACTGCATGTCGTGCTGCAGATCCTGATAGACAGGCAGGTGCAGCTCCCCACCACAGTAGGTTTTCCAGTTCAGTAGTGATTGGCGAGATCCCTTCTCCAGAGTTGTCGTTGTCTTGGTATAAATTTTTGTTATAGATATTATGGGTATGTCGGGGCCTTGTTTCTTTAGAGGTCATAGACAGGTGTCGAATCATATATAGTTTTGTTTGCTTTGTCGATTGATGTTTGTTGTATAATCTTTCATGATAGCGTGGTAGCTCGTACCGTATATATAGTTTCTCGGTTGTCTGGTCATCCCATGTTATATATGTTCATGCCATTATATTTTATTGTTGGTTGTTCATGATACATGTCTACCATTTATATTGATCTCATCAGCCTTACAAGATAATAAAGAAGGTTAGATAAAATGTATGTTGGTGCTCGGCAAGTATGGTGGAGTGCTAGTCCTGGCCCTACAGTTTGGGTCGTGACACTGCTACAGCTTCAGGAGCTAGGAACCAAAACAAAGACCTGATACCCGTGTGGTTTCCTCATAGAAGTACAAAGTCAATTGGACACAGTTGGAAGTAAAGTGACTGACTGCAGTGTTCCTACCGCACTGTAATATTTCTAGTGCCTACTCATTCTCTCACCAACTAAAGTGCTCACATCATTTCAAGTGATGTGATCAAGGTGTACCTACAATGAGTTTATACAAAACATCACTTGAATGTTTCAGTTTCTTATTCAAGCTTCTTGCTAAAACAGAGAAATCAATCCTCACAAGCTTGAAGAACAAAGTTGAACGCAACTACGGACCAGTTCCTAAAGTTAACTTGTTGTTGTCCTTGTTGAATCATAACTTTGTGATTGTACTTATTGTATCTCCTAAATTGCTTAGCTATAAGCGTTGATTAGGAATCCTCTTGTAAATCCGTAAACTCCTTGAGTTTATATTGTGACTAGGCTTAGTCATAAGCAAAAGCCTTTGTAACTATAGAGTGACAAAGTGGCTTGTGGTGAGAGTATTACAAGTTAGTAAAGGTCTTTGTAACTAGTAATTACAAAGTGGCTTGTGGTAAGAGTACCACAAGTTGGTTGAGTAAATTTTTATAATGGAGTCATTACAAAGTGGCTCGTAATAAGTTTTTACAAGTTAGTGAAGTTGAAAGCATACACGTGTAGGTCGTGGTTTTTTATCCCCTTATATGGGATTTTTCCATATAAAAATCATCTGTCTTATTTACATACAGTTTTATTAGCATTCTCAGCAAAATCTAGTAGAGGACCAGGTACTCTACTGTTTGGTGGACGCATACAAACTAACAGTATGAATTTGTTAATCTGTCATTGGTGGTAAGAAAACTCTCTTATACATATCTCTCTCAATTTTAAACTGAGAAAAAGAATGGAGATAAATCAGTTGATAATGATGATTGTATTTGTGGAGAAGATACTGTGTTGGGAGAGAGATAGTGGAGAGACAATGTGAGTTTAACAAAATTATATACGATACTGGTATTAATGGAGAGAGAATAGAAAGTATGAGAGAGAAAAATAATTCACAGCGTATTTAATGGATTAACAGTAGGAAGTGGCCATAAATACATAATTTGCTATAAAACTTAAATGTAGCTGTAAAATATAATTTAAAAAAAAATATATTTATTTATAATAAATATGGTATAAAAATTTGCTATAGGAGATAAAAATTACAACAAAATATTATCAAATTTAGTTTATACTCCGCGCAATTGTATTATGTTGTATAAGGTTATTCGTCTTATTTTTCAGTTACTAATTTATTTGTTAAAAATAATCACCCTTAATAACTTTTAGGGTGATCTAATAGCGTATCGGAAATTGACATTTTTTTCTTAAGGAGTGATATTAATAGTTGAGTATTTACTTGCAATAGAGTATGTAGTAAAAGCTTTTGCTTCGATTACTTTATTATCTTGATGTTGTTACTGTTTTTTTTCCAATAACATATCCATTATAGTCAAACCTTTCTATAACAACTTAGTTTGTTATGATATTTTTTGATTGTTATAGTAAGGTGTTGTTATAAAGGACATATCTTATAACATAATATAAAATTCGATCCCGAAAAGAAACTGACTTTTATCGTGAATGTCTGTTATAAAGGATGCTATTATGGAGGGATTTGAATGTATTATATTTATTTTCATTAATTCGGTAACTATGCTTTTACTAATCTGAGGATCCATCAGACATAATTTCTCTACCTTCACAAGGTACGTAGAGGTAAGGTCTACATACATACTATCCTCTCCTGACCTCACTTCTGGAATTATACTAAGTTTATTATCATTGTTGTAGAGTACGTAGAGTCCGTTTGGCCATAAAAAATTTCACTTTTTTCAGAAATATTTGTACTTTTTTTTCGAAATTAGTGTTTGGCCATAACTTTTTAATTTTCACTTGAAGATGAATTTTGAAATTTTTCAAAAATTTAAAAACGCTCAAAAAGTTATTTTTCATAATTCATTTAAATCACTCCCAAAAATTAAAAATAACCCAAAATTATATTCATGTCTAAATACATCTCTAGTTTCTAAATACTTGTCACGATCCAATTTAGGATCATGACCGGCGCTTAGAAGCAAGTGCCCCCAAGTAAGTCCAATCAGTATTTTATAGAAAATCGGACAGAGCTTTCCACGAACCCTTTTTAAAAGTTGGCAGATGTTATTTGTTATGGGATTTTGCCCCTTTTGTTTTAGATTCCTTATCCTTTTTTGGATTTGTTTTATTTTATTAGTTAGTTTTTATTATTATTATTATTATTATTATTATTATTATTATTATTATTATTATTATTATTATTATTATTATTATTATTATTATTATTTAACTAATGACCAATACACCCTTATTAAAAAATATAGGGTATTACATCCTCCCCAACTTAAGAAATTCGGTCCCCGAATTTAACTCAAATTTGCACATGTAGACTGAAACAACTGGGAGTACTAGACTCGCATAGTATCCTTTATTTCCCAAGTAGCTTCTTCAACTGTATGATTTCGTCATAAGACTTTCACGAACTCAATTTCTTTTGACCGTAGCTTCATATCCATCGATTCCTCCTCGTACGACAACTTCTTATCAAGCAGTATAGCAGGTGCTTCTAGTCACAGAATATCTTTGGCCAAAAGTCTCTTTGCAGGGGCTGTATGTGCCAAACTTCCCATAGATTTTCTGCTCAATGCATCAGCCACCACTTTGGCTTTTCCAGGATGATATTCAGATCTCTCTGCTGAAAGATATACTTTAGACTTTTATGGTTGGTATAAATCTCGCAAGTTTTGTCGTCTCACAAATTTTGCCGTATAGGTAATGCCTCTAAAGTTTTTAGAGCAAATACCACTACAGCCATCTCCAAATCATGTGTAGGATAGTTTTGCTCGTGGTTTTTTGATTGTCTTGAAGCATAAGCTATAACACGTCCATTTTGCATGAGAACATATCCTAATCCCACCCTCAAGGCGTCACAAAATATTGTAAATCCTCCAAAACCTGATGGTAAGGCTAATATTGGTGCAGTTGTCAGACACGTTTTGAGTTTCTGAAAGCTTGGCTCATATTCCTCCGTCCACTGAAACTTTACATTTTTCTGTGTTAGCTTGGTTAGTGGTGCTGCTATTCTAGAGAAATCCTGCACAAAATTCCTAGAATATCCCTTTAAGCCTAAAAAGCTACGAATCTCTGTAGGAGAAGTAGGTCCAGGCCATTTTTGCACAACGTCGGTCTTCTTAGGATCTACCATAATTCCATTTGGATACAACATGTCCCAGAAATGATGCTGATTCTAGCCAAAATTCACACTTTGAGAACATAGCATAAAGCCGACGTTCTCGCAATCAGCCCAACCCGCTAGTAATATAGTCAGCTCTAGGCCTAGGCCCTCATGGGTTTAAAACGCATCACTAGGGTCTAAAGCTTGTTAACTTATATATCCAACATCTATTTTGTATTTTGCCGATGTGGGACTCTGTCTCAAGTATGGGGTGTTACATACACCCCCTCTTATAGACTCAGCGTCCTCGCTGAGGTTTGCCCTGCCTAACCTGAAATTGCCTAAACTCAGTTGAACTCTGACTCACCATCGGCAAGACTGACACAAGAGTGGCACTGATACCACATGTAACAACCTAGCCCGCTAGTGATATTGTTCGTTCTGAACCTAGGCCCTCACGGGTTTATAACGTACCACTAGGGTCGAAGGCTTATTAACTTATATATCCAGTATCTTTTTTGTATTTTGCCGACGTAGGACTCTGTCTAAAATTTGGGGTGTTACAGTACCATTCAATTGAATATTTTCCCACTTTTTTTCGGAGTTTTACAATTCTTATATCCAAACACCCATGTAGCAAAAGAGAAATAATTCAGTTTAATAGCACCTCTAATTTGTTTTTGGACAGAAAAGAAGTTATCTTATTCAAAATCTTTTTTATACTTAGTATTTTGAAATCTTCCAAATTAAATGTACTATTTATTTTAGCTTGACTCGAACCTAACTAAAGTGAAAGTGGAGACTCCATCTCTTGCAGTTTACGTGAACCTGTTTGACTGGGCACAAATTTTAAGAAAAATAAAGATTTTTGGAATTTGTGATCTTAAATAAGTTAAAAAGGGGTCTGGAATATTTGTGTGGTTATAAAATTTTTTCATTAAGGGTAGAATTGTAAATTTAAGCTAAATTATTATCAAATTTAAAAAAGAATCATTCTTTTTTGAACGGACAAAAAATATAAATTTACATAAACTACAACAGACGAGTGTTATGAATAATCCATACTTGGATCGAAATATAGTTAGCTCCCTTAAAGTTTTTTTGGATTGTTTGAAGTTTTATGGGTTATGCACTTCACTCCTCAACTGTGTTTAGAGGCACTTGACCCCTATTGGTTTTAATCCAATAAAAACCAATATAGCAATTTCCAATATGGTCAAAATTAAATCAATAAACATTTGGTAAGAATGTTTCTCTCCAAAATGGTACTCGAATTTAAATTAGTCGATCCATTATTAAATAACGGACACAAAATAAAGTAAAAAATCAAATAAATAAATAAATATAGTCAAACATCTTTATAATATTTTTGTTTATTTTGATATTTTGTGCTAGCTATAATGAAATGTTGTTATAGATGACACACATTATAACATAACATAAAAATCGATTCCGACAAAAGTTTGGCTTATATAGTAATGTTAACATCAAGAATGAACGAGAGAATCATACAAATTATAGAGAGAGAAAGTAGAGAGAAGGAGGAGAGTAGGTGAGAAGTCTCTCGAATGTCAGAGAGAAAATTGTAATAACCGAGAAGAAAATAAAATGAAATGAAGTCCGGGGGGGGGTCACTCATGTCGGTGACCCCGATATATCTATTTACACACTTGGGTCGGGTCAATGACCCACTATAATAAAGAACGGACGGGTCACATATCTGGGCTCAGATATGACTCTCAGTATTGGGCTCGGGAAAGGCCCAATTTAGACTTTATCATCATTGCCCAATTGTATACCAACTATACACTATAGATACATTGTGTATACAATATTACAATATGATACAACATCATGTATCTCAACACCCCCCCTCAAGTTGGAAGGGGGGAACCACTTGCAACTTGGAAAGCAGCGGAGCCAGCAAAGTACCCGGAAGCGGCTTAGTGAGCAAATCAGCCACCTGACGAGAAGTTGGCACATGGAGCAACCGCAAGAAACCAGAGAGCAACAAATCCCGGACAAAGTGACAATCCATCTCGATGTGTTTTGTGCGTTCATGAAAAACAGGATTGTTAGCAATATGTACAGCAGCCATACTATCACAATAAACAGAAACAGGATTTGAAACAAGGACCCCAAGATCACCCAATAAGCGGCACAGCCAAGTTAATTCAGCCACAACCTTGCTCAGGGCACGATATTCTGCCTCAGCAGATGAAAGAGAAACAACAGGCTGTTTCTTCGATTTCCAACTTACCAAACAACCACCCAAAAGCACACAAAAACCAGTAACAGAAGGTCCGGTGTCGGGGCAGGCAGCCCAATCACTATCAGAATAACCAGTTACAGAAAAATCAGCATGATCAGAAAAGAATAAACCCAAGGAGGGAGTGCCTTTTGGGATATCGCAATACATGCAGGGCAGCAGTCATATGGGGAAGTCTGGGGGACTTAAGAAATTGACTTAGATGTTGAACTGCATAACAAATATCAGGCCTGGTATGAGTCAAGAAGAGCATTTTGCCAACAAGGCTCCTGTACTGATCAGGAGAGGGCAAGAGATCACCAGAATCAGCATGTAGTTTGACATTGATGTCCAAAGGAGACACAACAGATGACACATTTACACAGTCAAATTGATGCAACAAATCAGAGATATATTTGTGCTGATTAAGGTGCATCCCACCTGGGACAGCATACACTTCAAGACCCAAAAAATAATACAAGGACCCTAAATCCTTGATTTTAAACTGAGCATCCAGAAAGTGCTTCAAAGCAGTCAATTCATCATTGTCATCCCCAGTTATGATGATATCATCCACATACACAGCAACTACCACAAAAGAACCAGGTTTACCCTTGAGAAACCGAGAGTAATCATTGAGAGAATGATGATAACCCCTGGAATAAAGAGCAGAAGATAGCTTGGCATACCACTGCCTGGAGGCTTGCCTTAACCCATACAAAGATTTTTTGAGTTTGCAAACCAAAGGAGGAGAAGGAGAAGAAGGAGAACCAGAATCAGCAAAAATAGTCAAACCAGGAGGGAGTTTCATATAAACATCCTCATCCAAATCACCATGAAAAAAAGCATTATTCACATCCAACTGAAAAAGGGGCCAGTGGTTTTTGACAGCCACAACAATGAGACACTTGACAGAAGTCATTTTTATCACAGGGGAAAAAGTTTTAGTAAAGTCAATCCCCTCAACTTGAGTGTCACCCCTTATTACCAACCTGGCCTTATATCTTTCAACAGAGCCATCTGCCTTATATTTGATTTTGTAAACCTATTTGCAACCAATGGGTTTCTTACCAGGAGGAAGAGGAACAACATCCCAAGTCTGATTTGTGTCCAAGGCTTTAAACTCCTGTCTCATGGAAGCTTGCCAAGCTGGAACAAATGCTGCCTGAGAATAGTATTGAGGTTCAACTTCCAAAGAGGAGGAAGAAGAGCCAGAGAAGGCAGGAAGTTGGCACACATAATCGTTAAGGTAGGAAGGGGGATTATGAAGTCTGGTAGATCTTCTAGGAGCTAGAACAGAAGTAGTATCCAAGACAGGAAGGGAGACAGGAGGACTGAGTGGAGCAGAAGAAGGTAGCTGGACAGGTGAATCAGAATCAGAAGGAGAGGAAGGAAGAGGAGAATCAGAATTATTAGAATTATCATCATGTTCTCCAGAATAAATGAAAGGAAAAGTAGGAGTGGATGAAGGAACAGAGAGAGAGGCTTTTTTGAAAGGAAAAGCTGATTCATGAAATTGGACATCCCCGGAGACTAAATACTTCTTGGAAGTATAATCATAAAGCCTGTAACCCTTTTTACCAAAAGGATATCCCAGAAAAACACAAGGAATAGCCCTAGGCTTCAATTTGTCCCTTTGAGGAATGGGAACAGTGGCATAAGCTAGGCAACCAAAAACCCTCAAATGAGCATAGGAAGGAATGTGGCCATACAGAATCTCATGAGGAGACTTGTTATTTAGTAATCTGGTTGGGACCCTGTTAAGGAGGTAAGTGGCAATCAATAAGCAATCCCCCCAAAAGGATATTGGCAAGCCAGATTGAAAGAGCAAAGCTCTACAAGCCTCAAGAAGCGTCCTATGTTTTCTCTCAACTACACCATTTTGTTGAGGGGTGTGAGGACAAGAGGTTTGATGAATGATACCCTGACTGCTAAAGAAAGAAATGCCCTCATTTCTAGAGCCCAGCTCTAAAGCATTATCACTTCTAACAGTCTGAACTACAGCATTAAATTGAGTTCTGACCATGGCAATAAAAGACTTAAGCATAGAAAAGGCATTACTTTTGGAGCCTAATAAGTGTGTCCAGGTTGCCCTTGAATAATCATCAACAATGATAAGAAAGTATTTGCAACCAGAAGAGGTTGAAGTATGGTAAGGTCCCCAAGTGTCCACATGAATCAGTTGGAAAGGTTTAGAAGTTCTAATGGAGCTATCAGAGAAAGGGAGCCTGGTTTGTCTGGCCATAGGGCAGACAGAGCAAGGAAATGACTGTTTGGAAGCAAATTGGAAAGGAAGACCAGAAATGCATTTCATGTTAGCAAATGGAATGTGTGCAAGTCTTAAGTGCCAAGTGTAATTCATATCAGAATTAAAATCATTATTACAAGTGGAACTATTAACATGAGAATGCATAGAAACAGTCTTGTTTTCAGATAAAAGATCATCATTACAAGAAGGCACAGAAACAACTTGTTTATTACCCGCATTACAAGAAACAACTTGTTTATTACTAGCATTACAAGAAACAGGAACAGGATTACAAGTAGTAGTGGAAGAAGGAGACCACGCTAGTTTATACAGCCCAGCAGATTGTCTACCAAGATCCAGTGGCCTCCTCAGAGAAGGGTCCTGTATCATGTGTAGAAAACAGGAATGTTCAGTGAACATAACAATACAATGTAACTGCTTTAATAACTTGTGAACAGATATCAAGTTGTGTTTAAAAGAGGGGACAAGCAGCACATTGTGAAGAGTAATGAAGGGAGTCAAGGCAAAAGAGCTAGTGCAGGTTACTTTGACTTTATAACCATTTGGAAGACTAACAAGGTAAGGCAGAGGTAAAGGGACAATATTAAAGAGTAAAGTCTTATCATGAGTCATATGATTAGAAGCACCTGAATCTATTATCCAGGTGACAGAATTAATGTGGGTGAGCAAACAAAGTTTGGAATCAGATACATGATTCTCAGTCAACAAAGTACCAGCAAAGTTTGCATATGAGGGAGAAGGAGCTTGAGCAGTGGATTCACCCAGCTTGGACTGGTGTATCATCATCATCAGCTGGTCATAATCATGCTTGCTCAACCCAGGGATCACAGAGCTTGAACCATCTAAGCTTGCAGCAGAATGATGGTCAACAGAAGCATTCCCTTGAGGAACAGGCAATATACCATCAGAAATATTAGAATCCAAATCACTACTCAGATGGGCAGCATCAGACCTCCTTCCCTTGTTAAATGTGGGACTATGTAGATACCCATGCAGCTTGAAACACTTATCAATTAAGTGTCCAGACTTCTTACAGTATCGACAGAACAAAGTCCCTTTTGTTTGATCAAAATTAACCCTCTGTATGAAAGGAGGAGGGGCAGCAGGCACTGTGGCCTTGTTGAATGCAACAGGCTGCTTATTTGTGTGCACATTAAAGGAGACAGAGGTAGGATCAAATTGAGATGGAGACTGTACTTGTCTTTGCATCTCATCATTTAGGACAATATTATACACACTGTCAAGGGAAGGAGGAGGCTGCATCATCAAGATATTACTCCTAACTCCTATATACACTTTATTTAGACCCATCAAAAACTGAAACACCTTGTTATCATCACATTCCTTAATTATACCTTCTTTAGCAGCACATGTGCATTGCATACCATGATTGACACACATAAAATCAAGCTCATCCCACACACTTTTCAATTTGTTAAAATAGGAAGCAACATCAGAGGATCCTTGAGAGATACGAGACAGTTCTCTCTTCAATTCATATATTTTGGACCTATTTGCAGTCCCATACCTGGTTTGAAGTTGGGTCCATATACCCTGTGCAGTATCATTATACTGTACAGATTCAGCAATAGAAGGAGAAAGGGAAACAATCAACCAGGAAATGACCATACTGTTGCACCTATCCCACAACCTCTGTTGAGGAACATTGGTAGTAGGACGGGCATAGGTGCCATCAACAAAGCTGATTTTATTTTTAGCCGACAAGGCAACAAGAACTTTTCGTCTCCAACCCCCATAACCAGTACCCAAGAATGGGATGGGAACGAGTGGTACCCCAGGGAGATCAGACGAGTACAGAAAAAGTGGACTAGAGGAATCTACAGTAGCAGAAGCACCAGTACTTGTGCTAGAAGACATAATGAACCGGCTTAGACAAATAACTTGTCGACAAACAGGATACTACCAGAACAAGTGTACAAACACAGTAACCAACAGACAAACAACAATTAGGTCAAGTAGTCACAGATACCACCAGATGCTCACAATTACAAAGTCAAATAAGCACACATAAATCGAGGAGAAAGACACAGAGTTACCCTCCTTCTTCGCAACCGGAGAAGATCGGCCTTCAAACACAGAGAAACCCTAGGTCTAATTTTTGAAAAAACAAAATTTTACCTGAGATCTGGTGAGGAACGTCGGAAACACACCCAAAGCGTCCAGAAAATGACAATCGAGCCACCGGAATGCGGTAAAACCGTAGGTTAAACCGTCAGAAACCCTAGAAGCCGATGAGTCATCCAAATCAACCGTCCAAAAATATCACAAAGTCTTTCCGGAGTGTGTAATAGAGAAAAACACACTCGGATACACTCAGAAAAATCTCCGATGGACTAAAATCATCATTGATAAAGCGGTCTCAGAAATCACCCCCAAAAAAACCTCGATACAGACTTCATCCATGACCACGAACACTCAGAAACATGATCGGATCGTCTACGAGGCTCTGATACCATGTTAACATCAAGATTGAACGAGAGAATCATACAAATTATAGAGAGAGAAAGTAGAGAGAAGGAGGGGAGTAGGTGAAAAGTCTCTCGAATGTCAGAGAGAAAATTGTAATAACCGAGAAGAAAATAAAATGAAATGAAGTCCGGGGGGGTCACTCATGTCGGTGACCCCGATATATCTATTTACACACTTGGGTCGGGTCAATGACCCACTATAATAAAGAACGGACGGGTCACATATATGGGCTCAGATATGACTCTCAGTATTGGGCTCGGGAAAGACCCATTTAGACTTTATCATCATTGCCCAATTGTATACCAACTATACACTATAGATACATTGTGTATACAATATTACAATATGATACAACATCATGTATCTCAACAAGTAAATGACTGTTATATAAAAATATTGTTATAAAGAGGGCTGACGGTAAATAAAACTTAAAGAGCATTTTTCCCCTTTCGTATTATTTCAATCATGGTCATTTTGTAAATAACATGATGACATTATAAATAATGATTCTTGAAAGTATTATGCTAAATGGGAGGTGGAGCAAAGATTTTATGTCACTGAGCGCTGAATATTACTGAGTTTAAGGTTGTTTATGACAAATAAGTGTCAATTTAATTTGTTTAAATAAGTTTGTATCTCAATGGAAGTGCTTGAATCTCAAGGTCATTTAATTATTGAGATTTGAAAAATAATTTCTATAAATTTAGTAATATTTTATACTGAATTTGGTTATCATTTCATTTCTGGTATAAGCAAAACTGATATAATATTACACTATAATCTGATATTATTTTATACAAATCCAACATGGGTTAACTTACACTAGACTCAAACATTTAAGATAAAATTACGATTGATTTCATATTCTTATTTTATAGTATATTTTAAAAGCAAGTGTAATTTAATAATGGATCTCATTTTTAAAAGCTAGTGTAATGTAATTTTGCCTTTAACAATAATGTAACACAACGTATATCTCATTTTTATGCAATGAACCAAATATAGAACTATTTGCACAAGATAATTTTGGTAAATATTAATTTATGTATTATAATTATAACATTAAAATTCATACATTACTTTACCTACCAACCAAAACTATCCCTAAATGTAAAGTTTTTTTTTCTTTTTCTTTTCTATGAGATAGAAGAAGTAAACCAAAAAAAGGAGAAAATAAAATAAAAGATAAAGGATCGAGTGAGGGGGAAGTTTGACATTTTCTGCCAAGTATTAGGGCTAAAGTGGTCAATAAATCTTCTAGGGCAAATTACATTTCACCTCCCCCAAATGGCAAAATAGATCCATTCACATCTCCAAGAGTTCAATTTCCCCTATTATACACCTCGGTTCTGTCCTCATGCAAATCTAATATCCCAGTGAGTTTCAACACTAAAATCCCTTCTTTCAATACATTTTTCACAATGACCCATGAATTTTCTTGAATTTTAATGTTTGACCAAGAACTAAATGGTGAACCCATGTTGTTGTATTGTGTTTGAGAATAAGTTGTTCTATGTGGATGAGTATTCTTGATTAAGTGTTATTTGATTAGTTTTTTTTTTGGCTTTAAACTTTTCTTGTTTGATTATGCCTGTGGTTACTTGATTATTGCTATGTTCCAAAGACTTCAAGTTTATATGTTAAATTGGGAATGTAGCTTGATTTTCATTTGGGGTTTTATTTTTAGCTTAATTATGCTATTGCTGACTTGATTATTGCCTCTTAATATTCCAAAGACTTTAGAAACACTAGGCAAAGATGACTGGTATCCGTGCCGATGGAAGGTAGCAGGTACCCGTGAAATAGTGAGGCGCGAAAACCCTGGTCCTCATCCAAAATATTTCAAAGACTTCAACTTTATTGGTTAAATTGAGAATGTAGCTTGATTTTCATCTGAGGTTTTTGTTTTTAGCATAATTATGCTTTTGGTGACTTGATTATCTCTACTTAATATTCCAAAGACTTCAACTTTATTGTTAAGGATTTTGGAATGTAGCTAGATTTTCTTCTGGGGTTTTTGTTTTTAGCTTTATTATGCTTTTGGTGACTTTGATTACTGCTTCTTAATAGTCCAAAGACTTCAACTTTAAGTGTTAAATTGAGAATGTAGCCAAATTTTCATCTGGTGTTTTTCTTTCTAGCTTTGGGTGACTTGATTACTGCTTCTGAGTAATCCACAAGACTTCAACTTTAAATGTTAAATTGAGAATGTTTCCAAATTTTCATCTGGGGTTTTTGTTTTTATCTTTATTATGCTCTTTAATGACTCGATTGCCGCTACTTAATGTTCCAAAGGCTTCAATGTTATTTGCTAAATTAGGAATGTAGCTTGATTTTCATAGGGATTTTTGTTTCTAGCTTAATTATGCTTTTGGTGACTTGATTATCGCTACTTAATGTTCCAAAGACTTCAACTTTCTTATTAAATTGAGAATGTAGCTTAATTTTCATGATCCCATTAATTTATTTGTCGGGCGCATTCCCATTAAGTGCCCTGCATAACAAAATTTCTTTGGTGCTTTTGTTTTTTGGCTTTAAACTTTCGCTTTATTTCATCTTACATTGAGCTGATAGAAGGTTAAGATCTGCATATACACTGATGGGATTATACTGAGTTTGTTGTTGTTGTTGTGACTTGAAACTTTCCATGTTTGATTATGCCTATGGTTACTTGACTATTGCTTCTCAATGTTCTAAAGACTTCAACTTTATTAATTGATTTGGATATATAGATTGATTTTCGTGGTCCGATAACTTTTTCTGCGTTGCATTCTATTTTATGTGGTGTATGACAAAGGTTTGTTCTTTAGTTGGTGCAATTTTTTCAGTTGAAGTTTTTATGATGGCCTAGCAATGGCCTCCAAGAAAATAATTGCCATTTGTCAATCTGGAGGGGAGTTTGCGACCAACAACGAAGATGGATCTTTGACATATGTTGGTGGGGAGGCATATGCTCTAGACCTTGATAACCAGACACTTCTGAAAGATTTTAAGCAAGAAGTAGCGGAAAACTTTGAGTGTGGTGTTGATGGAATGACGATTAAGTATTTTCTCCCTGGGAATAAGAAGACTCTCATTACAATATCTAAAGATAAGGACCTCAAGCGTATGATCAACTTCTTCAAGGATTCTGAACAAGTAGAGGTGTTTATAATTGTAGAAGAACCCGTTGCTCAAAGTACTCCAAATGTGACTGCCAGTAGGTATTTACTTCTCTTTATATTCAGTTCTGTTTGTTCATTTTGCTTCTTCATGCATATGTTTAAACTTGAGTTTTTTTTGAATCTGTTTTTGATTTCATTAATATCTTTATGACTTGCTTAACTATGAAGGTCGAGCAGGACTACTGTGTCGGAGCCTCCACTTACCCCTGCTAACCCCGTGGATATGGTCGATCCTGATGATCTGCTTCAAGCCCCAGTTGATACTAGTCCCCTAGCTGTTTATCCAAGTAGCAATAGCAATGATGAGAAGCATCGCAAAGCAGCTATGCAGTGGGAGAATGCAATTACTGGTGTTGGCCAAAGATTTAACAGCTTGTCTGAATTCCGTGAAGCTCTACATAAGTACTCGATTGCCCAAGGGTTCACTTATAAATATAAGAAAAATGAAAGTCGTAGAGTAACTGCTAAATGCAAGTCGGAAGGTTGTTCTTGGTCAATATATGCATCGAAGTTGCCTACCACCGAGCTAATATGTATTAAGACAATGAACCCAAAGCATACATGTGAAGGAGCTGCAGTAAAAGCTGGGTACCGGTCCACAAGGGGATGGATGGGAAATATAATAAAGGAAAAGTTGAAGTATGCTCCCAATTACAAGCCGAAGGATATTGCAAATGATATTGAGCGTGAATATGGCATTCAGCTGAACTACTCTCAGGCAAGACGTGCAAAAGAGAAGGCAAGAGAGCAGCTTCAGGGTTCTTACAGAGAGGCATACAGTCAGTTACCTTTATTATGTGAGAAAATTGTAGAAACTAATCGTGGTAGTGTTGCTACAGTTGCGGCAAAGGATGACTCGAGCTTCCATCGTCTATTTATCTCATTTCATGCCTCATTATCTGGTTTTCGACAAGGTTGCCGCCCTCTTCTATTCCTTGACAGCGCTCTTCTCTATGCAAAATATCAGGGAACACTGTTGGCAGCGGTAGGTGTTGACGGGGAGGATGGTGTCTTTCCTTTAGCCTTTGCTGTTGTAGATGAGGAGACCAAGGACAACTGGCATTGGTTTATTTCAGAACTTAAATCTGCTGTCTCAATGTCCTGTCCTATAACATTTGTTTGTGATTTCCAAAGGGGCATAAGGGAGTCAATTAACAATATTTTTAATGAAGAGGGTTACCATGGTTATTGCCTGCGCTATCTTGCGGAAAAATTAAATAACGATCTGCAAGGACAGTTTTCTCATGAAGCTAGACGTCTTATGATCCAAGATTTATATACTGCTGCTTGTGCCCCAACACTTGATAGTTTTGAACGCTGTGCTGAGAATATAAGAGCAATCTCACCTGTTGCATATGATTGGGTCACTCGAAGTGAGCCCGACCATTGGGCGAATGCCCTTTTTGGTGGGACAAGGTATGGCCTCTTAACATCTAACATTGGGCAGCTTTTTTATGATTGGGTTATGGAGCTGAATGAGCTGCCGATAGTTCAAATGGTCGATGTATTACGAGGGAAGATAATGGAATTGATCTATACTAGGCGTGTTGAGTCCAGTCAGTGGGCTACGAGATTGACACCGTTGATGGAAGAGAAACTTCAGAGCGAAACGTCAAAAGCAAGGTCGCTTCAAGTATTAACCTCACATGGGAGCACATTTGAAGTTCGTGGTGGTCAGTCTGGTGACGTGGTTGATATTGATCAATGGGATTGTAGTTGCAAAGGTTGGCAACTAAGTGGGATGCCTTGTTGCCATGCTATTGCTGTTTTTGAATGCATAGGAAGGAGTCCATATGATTATTGTTCCAGATACTTCACAACCGAGAGTTACCATGTAACATACGCTGAATCAATTAACCCCATACCTAACCTGGAAAAACCAGCAAGTGGTGAAATTGATGCGGCAATTATTATTACTCCCCCACCAACCAAACGTCCACCTGGCCGACCAAAGATGAAAAAGGTCGACGCATTTGACATGGTTAAACGGCAGATGCAGTGTAGCAAGTGTAAGGGCCTGGGTCACAATAAGAAGACATGCGGGTAAGCTTACTCAACTCTTCTCCGATGGAAGTGTACTAACAATATCAAAGAAACGGATGCATTGCACGTATATTGTTTAATACATACTCTTACCCACTGCATGATGCTTAATTCGTCAACGATGGCGTATCCTGTGGACCATCTGCTATCATCTATTCTTGTTTCTTCATTTTTTATGGGAAAGGGGAATGCGGATGTATTAGCATATAATGCATCGATAATGACAGCATCAACTCATTCTGGTATAGTTGCACAGTGTTTCTCCATTTCACTGTAATAGACCTATTAGAAGGACTCATTCTGCTTGGCTAGAATGGATTTGCTTGTTCTTATCAAAAAGGTGCAGTATCATGAGTCCTTCTCGGCCTATAATTCTTTGTACAGTGATTCAGAAATAATACTTCACAACGACTATAAATCTTGCTTGTTTCCAGTTTGTTGTAAAGTTGTATTACATAGTTGGTGCCCTTTAAATCTTTGAAGAAATGCATTCTTCGTTGCTTGTTTAATTTTGATACCATTGTCTGCAAATATTGCTGTCTATAACTGCAAAGTGCTTCGTCTTCTTGAAACAGGAAGCTAAATCAGATCGAAGAACCAGATCCTCTACTTGTTACAGGTTTGGTAACAGAAGACATTGAAGGCACAGAGTAAATTTTTGGTATCTTTGTTCACTATAGGTCTTCAAGTCGTGGAAACAACCATTAATGCTCTATATTACACCCCTTGGGGTGGCCCCCGATGCATAAACATAGGATGCCTTGTACATTGAACTGTCCCTTTTCTTTATTTGCTAGAGTTAAAAGTTAAATTGCTTAGATACTTGTTTGGCAGATATCTTGTGGTTAAGTTGATGGAAAGCCTAGATCTTTGACTAAAGAAACAATCTGTTTCTCTTTTAGCTGGTTTCATTAGTCAGAACTAGTCTCTTAATGTCGCGTATGCTGGTTTTATTGTTATCATTCTCTTTTGAATTGGAAATATAATTATAGGACATATCGTTATTAAAACAATTTCTCTATTTTTATAAGGCTTAAGGTCTGCATACACAATATCCCCCAAATCCTATTTGTGTGTGGGATGCCACTGTAGTTGTTGTAAAGGAAAGATCGTTTATCAAAATATAAATATTGGCTGGACGCATATATGTGCCTCGCTTACAGCTTCGTTGCATATGATCCGAGTAAACATCTGTATTTTTGTGTATTTGCCATGACATGAACTGACTGGGAATCTTGGCTTATATTACGCACAATATAAGACCTTATATGAACCTCTCCTACAAGAAAAAGTATTCGAAATAGTAAATTCGAAGATTTGATACAACTGTACATTATACATAACACAACTCATTCTACCGCGGACACGCATGAATGAAACACAACCAGATACCAGAAAACCAAGTACGGACAATAGACAAAAAGAAGTCAAAAAACAGTGAAACAGACACCCACAGAAACAACCCAATCCCACCTAATTATATACTACTAGTACATATATATATATATATATATATATAAAAAATAAACATGCTTACTTCTAGTAGATGTTTCTCAGTCAACTTCCTCCATTTTACTCTCCTCATTACCCTCTTCTTCCGATGCAGGCATCTCAGTATCATCTCCACTGGCTTCATCTTCCTCAATGCCAAGACCTAACTTCAACATCCTATGAATCCTCGCAGCAAACGTGCTCGGATCATCAAGACTGAAACCAGATGTCAACAAGGCAGTCTCATACAGAAGCAACACCAAATCTTTAACAGATTTATCATTCTTGTCAACCTCAGCTCTCTTTCTCAACTCCTCCATTATGCCGTTGTCGGGATTAATCTCCATCGTCTTTTTACTCAACATGTAAGCGCTCATGCTACTATCCCTTAATGCCTGTGCTTTCATTATCCTCTCCATGTTTGCTGTCCAACCATACTCTCCCGTTACTAAGCAGCAGGGAGAGTCGACGATCCTTTCGGAAACGACCACTTTTTCTACTTTGTCGCCAAGAATATCTTTGATGACTTTACATAAGTTCTCAAATGATTTCTTCTTTTCTTCCTTTTTCTGCTTCTCTTCTTCTGTTTCTTCAAATTTCAGCCCTTCTTTAGTGGCAGATACTAGTTTCTTTCTGTCGTATTCTTTTAATTGCCCGATCACGTACTCATCAATTGCATCAACCATGTAGAGAACTTCGTACCCTCTCTTCTTGAGCTTCTCAAGAAACGGAGAGTTCTCAACAGCTTTCTTGCTCTCGCCAGTAATGTAGTAGATGTCGTTTTGTCCTCCTTTCATCCTCGTGATGTAGTCCTTCAAACTCGTCATCTCATCACCACTCTTTGTCGAGTGGAACCTAAGAAGATCAGAGAGTTTGGTTCTGTTTTGGACATCTTCGTGAATGCCCAACTTGATGTTCTTTGAGAACGCTTCGTAAAATTTGTTGTAATCCTCTTTGTTCTCAGAGATCTCAAAGAACATTTCGATGCATTTCTTCACAAGATTCTTCCTGATAACCTTCAAAATCTTGTTCTTTTGAAGCGTCTCACGTGAAATGTTGAGCGGAAGATCATCTGAATCAACCACGCCCTTAACAAAGCCAAGGTAATCGGGAATGAGTTCTTCGCAATTGTCCATTATGAAAACTCTACGCACATAGAGCTTAATGTTGTTAAGCTTCTTCTTCGTGTCAAAGAGATCAAACGGAGCTCGCTTTGGAACAAACAGGATCGCCCTGAACTCTAGCTGCCCCTCAACAGAAAAGTGTTTCCAGTGAAGCGGATCCTCCCAATCGTTCGTCAGACTCTTGTAGAACGAGCAGTATTCCTCCTTAGTCACTTCTTCAGGCTTGCGGAGCCAGATCGGTTTCTGCTTATTGATTAGCTGCCATTCATGGGTCACTTCCTTAATCTTCTTTTTCTTCTTTTTGTCCTCCTCCTTATCCTCGCTGACTTCTTCTACGTCGCCTTCTTGTTCCTTCTTGCCTTCCTCGTCTTCATCATCGCTAACTTCTTTCTCGACGGTCTTCTCAGACCAGAGGTAAATCGGATAGCTAATGAACTCGGAATGTTTCTTTACAAGATCCTTTATTCTCCTCTCTTCCAAGTATTCCACCTGCATAATATACAAAAAACATATTTACTTGAGATTAAGAACTTCAATATACTAAAGCCTAAAGCTAACATCTTTTATGGATTGTTCCGTCTCGTCACAACAAGAAACGACGACAATGCCTCAATCCCAGACAAGGGGCTCGGCTATATGAATCCTCATTGACGATATTACTCAACTTAAACTCAACCTGAGCCAATATTATAAAAAGCAAAAAAAAATTATTAAGTTGCAGTAAAAGTTCTTTATATTTTCTAAAGGCATAAATCTCTAAGGCCTTATTTGTTTTTATTAAGATTAAGATGTTTGAATCCATCTGGATATCAAGATGTATATTAAGATTAAAACATTTGAATCTGAATACATATCTGAATATATTAAGACATGTTTTAAGATCTGAATAGAAATAATTAAAACTGTCCGATTTTTAACATCTGAATATATAAAATTTATGTTTATTTGAAAATTAATAACATAAAATTCAAATATTATACTAACTAATCCAATATTCTAATTAATAAAGTATATAATTTTTGAAGATATGTTGGTGGTGGTGATGGCTAACCGGTGAATGCCGATTAGAGGCGGTGGTTTGTGGCAGTTTTAGTTGATTATGATGATTTGTGCTAGTAGCTAGTAGTGATTGGTAGTGGTAGAAATTATGATTGAGGATGGTGGCGGCGGGTGGTGATAGTTAATAATGGCAGATGGTGATAGTAGTTGTGACTGAGGAAGGCGGTGAGTGGGTGGTTGTAGGTTATAATGATGGACAGTTCTGGCTTTCATTGTTGATGGTGACGGAGTGATCAGTTGTGGTAGTTGAGATGGAGAGTGTTGATTGTAGCTGAGAATGCTATATGATGGTCGGAGTGGTGAGGATAGTGGCTGGTAATGGTCGATAATGTTGGCGGCCATGATTGAGGATTATGGTGGCGTGGGGGTAGTGGAGGTGGTGGCGGCGGCGGTATGATGATAGTTGATAATGGTAGGCGGTGATGGCAGTCAATAATGAATATGTGATAACATCTTAATGAAATTAAGTCTCTGTTATAGATCTTAATCATACAGACCTATTCAGACTCATTAAGTGATGGTGAAGTAAAACAAAACAAACACACTTAATGATCAAAATCTGAATAATTAGGATTACGATTTTAAAAACAAACACACTTAATGTTTGAGATCTGAGAACTCCATTAAGTGCAAACAAATGAGGCCTAAATCTCTGGAAGGCTAAACAGCTCCTAGAAGCATAGGATGTAAAGTAAAAGTGCTAACACGACCAAAACTACAATATATTTTCAACTAATAAGTATGTCCAAAAAAATGAAACGATCAAACAATATTTGGTACCTGATCTTCCTTCAAGTAGAGGGTGATCTTGGTCCCTCTCCCCAGTGGCTCGCCAATGACATCACGGGTGACAGTGAACGATCCACCAGCTTGAGACTCCCATACATACTGCTCATCGTCGTTGTGCTTGGTCGTCACCACAACTTTCTCAGCCACAAGATAGGAAGAATAGAAACCAACACCGAACTGTCCGATCATACTAACATCAGCTCCTGCCTGCAACGCCTCCATAAATTCCTTTGTTCCAGATCTTGCTATTGTTCCCAAATCGTTCACTAAATCTGTTTATGAAACATAACCATTTCTTCAATAACCTTTCTTGGTCTTTGCTGAATTTGCATTTCTGATCATAACATTACTAGACAATACACCAAAAGAGCTCCAAATAGCAGAACAATTGCAAAGAGGGCCCTATGCTGTAAAGAGGGGTTACCGGCACCCAAAAAGTTCGGCAAAAATTCCATGCATACATGTATATACCTTCAAAGAATACTTCAAAAAATAGTGATATATTAAAAGTGACATCCCATGTACAAAAGAGATTTTGGTTGAAAGCAAAAGAAGACGTGCGACCTTCAAATCCTGGATTCGCATCTGAAGAGGTATAGTTCTTCTATGTTGTTTCTGAATATGTAGTAAATTTTATTTCACACAACTTAAAATTTCTATATCCGAATTTCACGTCGAACATCAAGAAGAACATGAAGTAATTCGATAACTGATAAACATAGTAATTAATTTGCTATTACAGGTTAATTAAACATAGTAATAGTATAAAAAAAATTGCGTGCCACAAATACTAAATAATCATGCACTTCATGATTAACAATATACCTGCTTTGGTCATACCGATACCACTGTCAATTATGGAAAGCGTCTTATTCACCTTATCAGGAACAATCCTAATAAAAAGCTCAGGCAATGCATCAAGTTTGCTTTTATCCGTCAAGCTTTCAAACCGAATTTTATCCAATGCCTATACAAATTCCACCAAAAAAATTCAACAAATTCAGCTCGAAAAATAAATAAATTCAATCAACAATTGAAACAACACATAAATTTAACTGCAACATAATCAAATAGTATATCTTTATCTAACAACTGAAGTATTCAAATGATACAGTCACACAGCTTCAATATGTTATTAGAGCAGAGCATCAATCCATCAATTATTATCAATATCTTCAATCAACAATCAAAACAACACAGAAATTTAAACTTCAACATAATTAAATATTATGTCTTTATCTAACAACTTAAATATTCAAATGATATGATCACACACTTTAATATGTTATTATATCAGAGCGTCAACCCATCAGCTATTATCAATTAACTTCGATCAACAGTCAAAACAACACGTAAATTTAAGCTACAACATAATTAAATAAATGTCTATCCGAAAACTTGAAGGAGAGCCTTAGCGCAAATAGTAAAGTTGGTGATATATGACCAAAAGGTTCATGAATTCGAATCGCGAAAACAGCCTCTTACAGAGATACAGGATAAAGACTGTGTACAATAGACCCTTATGGTCCGACCCTTCGCCGGATCCTGCGATTGACGGGAGCTTAACAACTTAAATATTTTAGTGATACGATGACACACTCCTTCCCCGAATCTTGCGCATAGCGGGAGGTTAATGCACCGAATTGCCCTCTTTTTTAATCTAAAAACTTAAATATATTAAGTGATACGATGACACACTTCAATATGTTACTAGAGCAAACAAAGCAAACAAAGGTCCTGAGTTCTGTTTTACCCTCAGCTGTTATCAATAAGAACTTTTACGTACTTGGCTGATGAAAAAATATCAGGTTCACACGTGAGGAGTCATATCGAAGACATAATTAAGTAAATAAACTCTAACAGTTTAAACTTTTAAACGAAACTTACATCAGAACAATTGCTGATTAGTTCACGTAGGAAAATCTCCTTATTAGTGTAAAAAGTATTGATAATTAAACTCAGTAGCTGATTTATCTCCGCTTGAAAAGCAAAAGTCTCACTCTCTCCCATATGTACGTCCGCCATTGATTTTCTTCTTCCCTTTTCACCAAAAGAAAAAAAGGAATGGATTTGAACAAGAGAACAGCTAACTGGATTTTTTGCTTTTTATTTATGGAAAATGAGAAAATGAAAGAAATTTGCTATTTATATGGAGGTGATTAGAGGAGTCGGTTAGTTTTTTTTTTTTTTTTTGAAGAACAATGTAGAGAGATTTGGAATACGTGAATGTTAATCTGACTTCGCGCTTGTGGGATTGTCTGTACGTAAGTAAGTCGTATTCGATGAATGCGACTTATAAGTAGTGGTTTTATATATACTCCCCCAGTCCAAAATAAGTAATTTTTTGACCTTTTTCTTGTGGTCCAAAATAAGTGATTTTTTAAATTTCAAGAATAAATAAATTATTTTTTTCCTACATTGTCCTTGGAGTAAATAGTGTTGGAATATGTGTTAGGAGTGTTTATGTGAGATAGTAAAAGTTAATATAGTCAATTGTATTGCTAATTAATGCTAAAAGGTAGATTTCTTAATCTGTGTGAAAAGATCCAAAAAATCACTTATTTTGGGTTGGAGGGAGTACGATTTAAGTTTATATTTCTCAATGAAGAATTAATTCAAATAGTCATTCACCCAATCACTTAAATAAAAATAATAAGTAATAATATAATATATGTATAATTTATGTATTATATATAATAAATATATAATCTATGTATATGGTTAAAAAAAATAAATAACAAATATAATCGGCTATTTTTATAAAGATGCCGTATTTTAATGGTCCTGTTTTTTTCCCACCGTGGATTACCGTTTTGGATTTCCTTATTTATAATTACATATAAACATAAATTTCCTTTACCTTAGTTTATAGAACTTCGATAGAGAATTGCTTATAATAAAAGATAATTCAGGACTTATCAGTTAAATTTTTTATACATTTAATAAATATGTGTTGCACTATATGGAAGAACTAGTAAAAGTAGGCCTGTGCTGTGCTCGGGCCCAAGTATTAGGTAGTATATTGTGAACTTTTAACATGATTGACGTAGTATAGATAATGTGTTAACATTATAAAATTCTTTGCTTGTATTTAGCTTTATATTTTTGTTTTAAATTACTAATCTAATTTATACATTATAACTTATTATCGTTTAATATTAAAATATTGTAAGATTTAAAATTATAAAAGGTGCATTCTTATACATTGTCATTCACAAGATATATTTTAATAAACTTATTTTTTTTGAATGCTTTTATCTGTCTAATTTGTTAATACAAACTATGAAGATTGTATTATCAATTACCATGATATAAATAATAGTATCCTTTTAAATATTAAAGTTGCATTTTAATACTTTAACTGAGGTTTTAAAAGTCGCGATCATGTAAAAACTTCTATTGCTAATAAATTATAAATAATGCAAGATTTTATCAATGTGATTGTCCTCATATCCTAATCAATTATTAGAAAATTATTTTTCTATTTTTTAAATTACTTTATCTGAAAATAAAGTTACAGAAAAGTGCTTCAATATTTTTAATAGAAAAAATATCATTCATACGGTTCATTCAAATAAATGTATAAGATGTAAATATATTCCGTTTTTCTAAAATTTAAAACTTCTTTCAAATATTAGTAAATCCTTTGATAGTTGAAGAGAAATTATTATTTTTTCTAATATCACAAAAATATGTAAACCAAATAAATTTATGGGTCTTTGTAAATGAATATACAATCCAACTAACAAAAAGTGCTTAATGATGATAATTTTTTATTTTCTCAATGAGCTGTTTGAATATATATCTTTATTTTTTTTTCATCATCTAAATTTCAAACAAAATGAGATATTACAAAAGAGGTAGACTTTCTAAAGTCTACCCCTTTTGTTCTGTTATGCTTTTTAATTTTACTTGTCTTTTTTCTTCTTAAATGATCACTATTTTATATGTATTTGGACCTGACATGTTTTTCTATATTAAACAAAATTTCTTTTATAATTTTGTTGTACATTAGATTTATTTACTCATTTTAACTTGTTTTTTTGGTTCACTTCGTAAAGCTATCTTCTAAATAGTTGTTGAGCTACAAGCTTATCTAGCTTCTAAGCCTAAACATAGATATTGATATTGGATTGTATATTTATTGTATATTTATTGTATACTTTGTATATTGTAGGCTTAGTTAGCTGTTTGGGCGTTAGCATAATCTGAGCTCATTCCTTTTACACTTGGGCCGTCTGACCCGACCCAAGTATTATGTATATCTGTATAGGACCCAGATGTTTTGGGTTATGAAATCATTCTCTCTCTCGAACATTCCAGAGAGTTCTCTCGTCTTTTCTCTCTTTCTCTCACTGTATCTCTCACCATTTTGCCTTCAATCTATATGTATTCATGGTATCAGAGCGGGATGATCCTCGGATTCTTCTCCGTTACTTGTTATAGATCGTGTTGGAAGTTTTATTGAAGGTTATTCTTGGATATTTGTGAGAGATTCTGTTTACCAAGAGAACGATGTGTATTGAACGGATAATCGGAACTTTTACTGCTGTTTGATGCGTCGATCTTCACTCAGTGGATGTTTTGGGTGATTTTCCGACATCCCTGACCTTTTTCCGCTGACTTTCCAGATTCTAGGATTTCCGGTGGTCGGACCTAGGGTTTTACTGCTATACGATGGCTCGATCCTCACTCGGTGGATGTTTTGGGTGATTTTCTGACGTCCCTGACCCTATTCCGGTAAGTTTCCAGACCCTACGGTTTCCGGTGGTTGGACCTAGGGTTTTATCTGGCGATTGAAGGCCGTTCTTCTCCGGTCGCGAAGAAGGAGGGTAACTCTATCCCTGTTCTAAGTGTTGTATATTTTGCATGTGGGTTTTGATTCAACTTTAGCCTGTTTACTGAGACTGTTTTTTATTTCAAACTGGTTATTGTTCATGACTTCTAATATGAATGTTAATAACTCCTCAGTGGACTCTACCAGCCCCCTTTTTGTTTACTCCTCTAATGTTCCTGGAGTTTCTCTTGTGTCCACTCCCTTCTCGGGCAGTGGTTATGGGGGTTGGAGGAGGAAAATGATTGTCGCGTTGTCTGCTAAGAACAAAATTGGTTTTGTTGATGACACATGTCCCCGGCCAGTCACTAATGTGACTGAGCAAAGACTATGGGACAGATGCAATAATATGGTAATTTCCTGGTTAACTGCCTCACTATCCCCTCAAATTGCTGAAAGTGTGCAGTATTCTGATACTGCACAGAGTATATGGTCACAGCTTCATACCAGATACGGCACTGCCAACAGGACCAAAATTTTTGAACTAAAAAGAGAGATTTCTCACACTTCTCAAGGGTCTCTAGATGTAGTTTCATATTTTAACAAACTTAAAGGACTGTGGGATGAATTAGAAACAGTGTGTACAAATCATGGGCAATGATGTGTTTGTGCTGCCAAAAATGGCATAATACAGAAAGATGATGAGAATAAGGTGTTTCAGTTTCTAATGGGCCTTAATGAAGCATACATGGGGGTAAGGAGTAACCTATTCATGATGCAGCCACCTCCAACCCTTGACAGTGTCTACAATATGGTCCTCAATGATGAGAAGCAGAGACAAGTCCAGTCCCCTTCTCAGTTTAATCCAGACTCTATGTTTTTCAATGTCCACACAAATAGACATTCAGTTGGATTCAATAAGGTCACAGTGTCTAATCCTTCTCCCCCTTTCAGACAGAGTGAATTTTGACCAAGCTAGAGGCTCTTTATTCTATAGATACTGCAAAAAATATGGACACTTAATTGATAAGTGTTTCAAGATTCATGGGTATCCACAAAGTACAACATTTAACAAGGGGAGGAGACCTGCTGCTGCTCATCTAACTGCTGGTGTGGATTTCCCTTCTTCTGAAGGCAATGTGTCTGTTCCCCAAGGAAATCCTCCTGAAAGCCATCACCCTGTTACAAACATAGATGGCCAGAGTTCTGTGATATCAGGGTTGAGCAGACAACAATATGACCAATTGATGAGCTTGTTACAACAGACTCTCAGTTAGGGGATTCCACTGCTCAGACTCCTCCTCCCATGTATGCTGCTAATTTTGCTGGTACTATGCTAACTGAGAGCCCTATTTCTGATTCCAAGCTTTGCATGCTTACTCACATTAACTCTGCCACCTGGATTATAGACTCAGGGGCTTCTAATCATATGACATATGATAAAAGTTTACTCTTTAACATACCACCTTTAACTGTACCCTACCTTGTAACTCTTCCTAATGGATATAAAGTGAAAGTGACATGCACAGGATCTTTTACATTAAATCCATCCATCACCCTTCACAAATGTCTTGTTAGTTCCTTCTTTTAAACACAACTTGATTTCTGTCCACAAGTTAGTGAAACAGTTGCACTGCATAGTTTTGTTCACTGCAACTTGCTGCTTCCTCCACATGATACAGGACCCTTCTATGAGGAAGCCTCTGGATCTTGGTAAAGAGGAGGCTGGTCTATACAAGCTTGCTTGGCTTCCAGCTTCCCCTTCTTGCTCTAATGGTTGTTTATCTACTTTTGTATGCACTAAATCTGACTCTTGTAATCATGACAATTCTTCCTCTACTGGTTGCCATAAAGATGTTGCTTTACCTTCCAATGTAATAGTTCTATCTGTAATAATGTTGTTACAACTGACATGAATTACATTTGGCGTTTGAGACTAGCTCATACTTCATTTTCAAACACAAAACACATTTCTGGATTGTCTTTTCCTTTTGCTTCTAAGCAGCCTTTCCCTTGTTCTATCTGTCCTATGGCTAAACAGACTAGACTTCCCTTTCCCGATAGCACAATAACTACTTCTAGACCTTTCCAATTGATTCATGTGGACATTTGGGGCCCCTATCACACTTCTACTTCTTCTGGTTCTAGATATTTTCTTACAATAGTTGATGATTTCTCTAGGGCCACTTGGACACACTTACTGGGTCTAAAAGCAATGCCTTCTGTCTGCTTAAATCATTTCTGTGTATGGTTAAAACCCAGTTTAATGTTGTGGTTCAAATTGTTAGAAGTGACAATGCTTTAGAATTGGGGTCTAGCATTGAGGGTGCATCTTTCTTTAGTACCCAAGGGATTATTCACCAAACAACCTGTCCTCATACTCCTCAACAGAATGGTGTTGTTGAAAGGAAACATAGGACTCTTCTTGAGGCATGTAGAGCTTTACTCTTTCAATCTGGCTTACCCATCTCTTTATGGGGGGATTGCTTGCTAACTGCCACCTATCTCCTTAACAGAATACCATCCACACTTCTTCATAACAAATCTCCCTATGAAGTTTTGCATGGAAAGGCACCAACCTACTCTCATTTGAGAGCATTTGGTTGACTTGCCTATGCTACTGTCCCAATTCCTCAAAGGGATAAGTTGAAACCTAGAGCCATTTCCTATGTATTCATTGGGTATCCTTTTGCCAAAAAGGGTTATAAGCTTTATGATCTCACTTCCAAAAAAATACTTTGTCTTAGGGATGTTATATTTCATGAAACCTACTTTCCTTTTAAAACTGTTTCATCTTCTGCTCTTCCTGCTCCTTCTTCATTTCCTTATGTTCCTCCTCTTGAGCATTCCTCCTCTGATACAGACTTGTTTATACCTGTCTGTTCCTCTCCTCCTCCTCCTTCTGCCACAGCTTCCCCTTCTTCTAATCCAACCTCCATTCCTCCCTTCAATCCTGATATTTCTCCTTCTGATTTTCCTTCTTCCACATCTCTTCCTGCTCTCAGAAAATCTGAAAGACAGCATAATCCTCCCTCTTATCTTAAGGACTATGTCTGTCAACTTCCTGCCTTTTCAGACTCTTCTTCTTCTTCTCTGGAATCTGAACCTCTCTATTACTCTCAAGCTGCATCTGTTCCAGTATGGCAGGATGCCATGAGAAAGGAGTTTGATGCCTTGGATGCCAACCATACCTGGGATGTTGTTCCTCTTCCTCCTGGTAAGAAACCCATAGGTTGCAAATGGGCTTATAAGATCAAATATAATGCTGATGGCAGTGTTGAAAAGCATAAAGCTAGGCTTGTTATTAGAGGTGATACTCAGGTTGAAGGAGTTAATTTCACTGACACTTTTTCTCCTGTGGTTAAAATGTCCACTGTTAAGTGTATTATTACTGTGGCTGTTAAGAATAATTGGAATTTATTTCAACTTGATGTTAACAATGCTTTCTTGCATGGTGATTTGGATGAGGAGGTATATATGAAGTTCCTTCTAGGTTTGACAGTTCTGCTCCTTCTTCTGCTTCTGTTTCTTCTGCCTCTGCTCCTCTTGTTTGTAAGTTGAAAAAGTCTCTCTATGGGCTGAGACAGGCTTCCAGACAATGGTATGCTAAATTGTCTTCTGCTCTATATTCCAGAGGCTATACACATTCTTTGAATGATTATTCTTTATTCATCAAAGGTAAACCTAGATCTCTAGTGATTGTAGCAGTTTATGTAGATGACATTATTATTACTGGGGATGACAATGATGAGATTGTTGCCCTGAAACTGTTTCTGGATGATCAGTTCAGGATAAAAGACTTGGGGTCTTTGCATTATTTTTTGGGCATAGAGGTGTCAGTTGTTCCTGGTGGGGTGATCCTTAATCAGCATAAGTATGTTTCTAACCTGCTGCATCAGTTTGACTGCATAAATGTTTCTCCTGTTGTTAGTCCTTTGGATATTAATGTCAAACTTCATGCTGATTCTGGTGATCTCTTATCCTCCCCTGATCAATTTAGGAGCCTTGTTGGTAAACTCCTATTTTTGACTCACACTAGGCCTGACATCTGTTTTGCTGTTCAGCATCTGAGTCAATTTCTGAAATGTCCCAGAGTCCCTTCGATGTGGGACAACTCAACACCCCCCCTCACGCCCAGATCTCTGGAACGTGGACAACATAAATGAGGGCCCAACATCGGTAACAATAATTGGGATGGGCCTGGCTCTGATACCATGATAAGAATGGACCTTGGGCCTAACTCAACCCCAAAAGCTAGCTTATGAGGTGAGGATTGCCCAAGCCATATAAGGAGATCAAGGACCTCAAATCCCTCCGATATGGGACAACTCAACAGAAAGATAGTCGTTCATAATTCACTATACGCATAGCATTAAAAGGATCAAATGGTAAAACAAATTTGAATAAGAAGGAAGCGCTACCGCCACGAAGAAGACATGCACCAAATTAATATAAGGATTCTATGAAATATTATTAAGTTCAATGATCACAAAAGAAAAACTATTAAATGTTGGTGCACTGTTTGTTATTAAACTGATTCTTTTCGTGTTCTCTAATTGAATTGAATAATTAGTGCATACTAATAATCATATCCTATAATAGAGTATATTTTTATGCACTATTTTTAATTTTTTTAAATTATTATCTTTTGGTTAGTTATTGTTATTATTAGGAAGTTGAAGAAAGAAAAAACGATTCGAGATTTTTTAAAGAAAGAAAACCGAATGTGAACAATAAATTAAACCAAAGCTAGATATTACTAGAATATTCTAGACTATTCTAAAATAGTCTAGAATGAGCTAGAATGTTCTAGAAGGTTCGAGAACATTATGGAGTTCTCTGGAACATTCTAGAAGATGATAGAAACTCTTTTATGTATAGTAGAGAATGTGAGAATATTCTAGAGTAGTGGAATATTCTAGAACATATGAGAATAGGTAGATATGAATATTGTTTAGGATACTTATATGGAATATTCTAGAATGTCGTAGAACATGGAGGTTGATGCCTATAAATAGGGGAAGACCTCCTCATTTGTATGAGGTACAAAAGGAGTGAAGCAAAGTGTGAGCCCAAGTGTGTACCAAAGTGATCCCTTGTATAATAAAAGTTGAAGAATTACAAAAGTCTCTCTCCATATAGCTACATATATTAAACCTTCCAAACTACCTCCATTTCTTCATTTATCAACTAAACAAAATCTC
This sequence comes from Nicotiana benthamiana, assembly GCA_034376525.1. Classification (NCBI taxonomy): domain Eukaryota; kingdom Viridiplantae; phylum Streptophyta; class Magnoliopsida; order Solanales; family Solanaceae; genus Nicotiana; species Nicotiana benthamiana. Next base: position 39,267,396 of record CM067335.1, on the reverse strand, counting down.
TTTCCTTCTTACATTTAAAGGTCTTCTACCTTTAAATTGTTCTCCTACATCTGGTATCAGAGCAATTGGTTCGTTAGGAGCGTGATTCATTAACTATGGCAGGAAAGAATATCGTGTGCATGGTTCCCAAGTTGACGGGGAAACAAAATTACAACTTTTGGAGGATTCAGATGGAGACACATCTGAAGGCGTATAATTTGTTAAAATATACGCGAGAAGAACTGGAGGAAGGTGCCGAAGAGAATGAAATAAGGCGTGATAGTATGGCCTTGTCCCAAATACACCAGGCCATCGATATGTCTGTGTTTGGCAAAATTTCCACAGCCCAAACAACAAAATAGACTTGGGATATTTTGGCCAAAGCATATCGTGGAGTTGATAAGGTCCAAAAGAATAATTTGATGGTGCTAAAAAGGAAGTTCGAGCTTGCCACGATGGAGAAGTCAGAGACAGTTGAGGGATACTTTTCGAGGTTGACGGAGATCAAGAATGAGATGGAGCTCAATGGTCATACCCTCAGCGATGAGACATTTGTTGAAAAGGTACTTAATACTTTACCTGTGAAGTTTGATCATATTGTGGCAGTAATTCAAGAGACCAAGGATCTTTCAACTTTAAGTACCGAGGAGCTTCTGGGCTCATTAATTCTTCATGAGAATAGAATTAATGGGAAATTAGAAGAGTCATTGGAGAAAGATCCGGCAGAGAAGGCATTGCAGGCACATACTAAAGTTAAAGAGAGAGGAGAATTTTCTAATGTGGCGGAAACTAGAGGACATGGTTTCCGAGGCAGAGGTCGTGGAGGCACCGGCAACTATCGTGGCCGTGGAAGAGGTAATCATCATTTCCAGCCAAGAGGAAATTACAACAATCCAGGTCAGCAAAAACCTCCCCTTAAATGCTATAACTGCGGTAAATTGGGTCATTATGCTAAAGATTGTTGGAGTAAAAGAACTGAAAATAAACAAGTTCATGCTCAAGTAGCTGAGGATGAAGGGGATAAAAGTGAAACCATTTTTTACTCCGCATCTATGGCTGCTGTTAGTGAAGAAACTAACAATGATGTCTGGTACGTTGACTCCGGATGTAGTAATCATATGTGCGGTAAGAAGGAGATATTTGCTAATTTGGACGAGTCTTTTAAATCCATGGTTAAATTTGGAAATAATCAAGTTATGCAAGTTGTCGGGAAAAGGAGAATACCGGTCACCATGGAGAATGGGCTTGAGTGCTCCATAAAAGATGTTTACTACGTGCCTAACCTGCTGCATAATTTGTTGAGCTTGGGTCAGCTCCAACACAATGGATATGAAGTGCATTTCAGTAATGATATATGCACTATAAGAGACAAGAGTATGAAAATTATAGCCAAGGTAAGTATGACCAAAAATCGGATGTTTCCAGTAACTTTCAACTACGGTCACTTACCCTGCTATAATTCAATTGCTCTTGATGATACTTGGTTATGGCACATGAGGTTTGGCCACTTTAATTTCGGCGGTTTACAATATCTTGTGAAGAATAAGATGGTGTCAGGTTTGCCTTCACTTGACTTTGCTCCAAGACAGTGTGAAGCATGCATTTTGGGGAAGAAGCATAGAGAGCCATTTCCGAAAGGCAAAGCTTGGAGAGCAAAACACCCATTGCAGCTGATACATTCTGATTTGTGCTCGGTGGAAGTTCCTTCGCTCGGTGAAAGTAAGTACTTCATTACTTTTATTGATGATTTCAGTAGAAAAGCATGGGTGTATTTGCTGAAAAATAAGTCTGAAGCTTGTGACACATTCAAAAGCTTCAAAACATATGTTGAAAAACAAAGTGGTCATTTTATAAAGACTCTGAGAACAGATCGAGGCACAGAATACACTGTGTGCGATGATTTTTCGAAGAAGCATGGGATTCAACATCAGTTGACTGCAAGGTACACTCCTCAACAAAATGGAGTTGCGGAAAGAAAGAACAAGACTGTGATGGATATGGTGCGGTCAATGCTGGCAGCAAAACAGCTGCCTAAAGAATTCTGGGCCGAAACTGTCTCTACTGCAATTTACTTATTAAACAGGTGCCCTACGAGAAGCAACCATGGAAAAACACCTTATGAGGTATGGACAGGTAGAAAACCAAATATTTCTCATTTACGAATATTTGGTTGTCTTGCCTATGCGCATGTACCCGATCCACTGCGAAAGAAGCTTGACGAGAAAGCAGAAAAGAGCATATTTGTTGGCTACAGTCGACAGACAAAAGGGTACAAGCTATATAATCCAGACAGCAAAAAGGTTATTGTCAGTAGAGATGTCACCTTTGATGAACATGGAGCATGGGATTGGAAGAAAAAAGCAGTTGAGCCATCTCAACCTCCAGCACCATCATATCTTGATGACGAGGAGCATGATGAACCTGCGCAACAACAGTCTCCCTCAGAAATACAACCAATACAGCATGGTCGATCACAGAGGCAACGACGTCTACCGGCTCATTTGGAGGATTACGTTGTCGGTAATAATGTTGATACTCTAACTGACGAAGATATTTTGAACTTTGCCTTGTTTTCAGATTTCGATCCTGTGGATTTCAAGGATGCAATTGAAGAGGAACGTTGGGTGAAAGCAATGGAGGAGGAAATCCATTCTATTGAGAAGAATGATACTTGGGAGCTTACCGACCTTCCAAGAGGAAAGAAACCCATTGGAGTAAAGTGGGTATACAAAACAAAGTACAGACCAACGGGAGAAGTCGACAGATACATTAAAGGAACTCAAGGAGATGGAATCTGCTATCCTAGAGGTGAGTCACTTGAACTTCTTGGATACACTGATAGTGATTGGGCTGGTGATACGATCGAGAGAAAAAGTACTTCCGGCTATGCATTCTTCACTGGTTCGGGTGTGTTTTCTTGGAGTTCAAAGAAACAACCAGTGATAGCATTATCCACTGCTGAAGCCGAGTACATTGCTGCATCAAATGCTGCTACACAGGCGGTATGGTTGAGAAGAATGCTCAGGTTTCTTCAACACAAACATGATGGTCCAACCACGATATTATGTGACAACCAATCAGCAACCGAGTTGGCGAAGAATCCAGTACTTCATGGTCGCAGCAAACACATTGATATCAAATATCATTTCATTCGAGAGATGGTACGAGAAAATAAGATCCGAATTGGCTACTGCAGAACTGGTGAACAGGTGGCAGATATTTTCACCAAGGCATTGAAGATGGAGACTTTTCTGAAGATGAAAAAGTTATTAGGAATGACCACCTACGAGGCTTTGGTTTAAGGGAGGCAATGTGAACAATAAATTAAACCAAAGCTAGATATTACTAGAATATTCTAGACTATTCTAAAATAGTCTAGAATGAGTTAGAATGTTCTAGAAGGTTCGAGAACATTATGGAGTTCTCTGGAACATTCTAGAAGATGATAGAAACTCTTTTATGTATAGTAGAGAATGTGAGAATATTCTAGAACATATGAGAATAGGTAGATATGAATATTATTTAGGATACTTATATGGAATATTCTAGAATGTCGTAGAACATGGAGGTTTGATGCCTATAAATAGGGGAAGACCTCCTCATTTGTATGAGGTACAAAAGGAGTGAAGCAAAGTGTGAGCCCAAGTGTGTACCAAAGTGATCTCTTGTATAATAAAAGTTGAAGAATTACAAAAGTCTCTCTCCATATAGCTACATATATTAAACCTTCCAAACTACCTCCATTTCTTCATTTATCAACTAAACAAAATTTCTTTCCTTCTTACATTTAAAGGTCTTCTACCTTTAAATTGTTCTCCTACAAAATCGTTATATAAGTAGAAAGGGAGGAAGGGGAAAAAGGAAAAGCAAAAAATAAAATGATTAAAAAAAGGAAAAACAATGAAAATAACAGGCGAAAATTACATAACAGACTCATATAATACGATATTTATATGCACCTAATAAATGTACAAGGAACTAATCATGTCTTAAATTTGTTAAACATATGTACAGAAAAAGTTTTTCTTGAAATTCTTTTCCTTATTTAATTTCGTTTAAGAAAAATAAAAGTATTACTTCATTTATATAGATTATACAAATATCAAGTATTTTTTGGAGACTAAAACTCTAAGTGAATGGAAAATTATGAAAATGTATAGAGTTAAGTGTGGATAATATAATTGGTTAAAACTTGAAATATTTGAATTTGAAAATAAAAGAAAATTTATAAATTTTGGCATTCGTAAATCTAATTGTCCGCGAGAAGCGCGAGAGAATTCACTAGTTGATAATAAAGTTGAGAACTCATGGTAGTTTATATATTATGGTACTTGGTCTTCTCTTCTTGACTCGGAATGTTGGTAACCATTGTAACCCTTATAATCTTGTTTTCAAGCTTCTTGAAATATCCCCTACACTTGAACCTACAACAACAACAACCCAACATAATCCCACTTAGTGGGGTCTGAGGAGGGTAGTATGTACACGGACCTTACCCCTACCTTTTGGGTAGAGAGGTTGTTTCTAAATAGACCCCCAGCATCCTTCCCTCCAAGAACTTCCCCCCTTGCTCTTGGGGAGACTCGAACTCACAACCTCTCGGTTGGAAGTGGAGGTTACTTACCATCGAACTACACTTGAACCTAATTTCAAGAAAATTCTGAGTGATCTTTTTGATGAAAAGATTTGATTTTTCAGGAAATCAATTTGTGTTATAGCAGATTTCTTTTTTGGATGGTCAGCTAAGGTTAACTCATTAATTTGGTATTTTCCATGCTATTTTTTATGGTACTAGTGGATTTGGATTAGCTTGTTATTACTCTATGTGGTTAAATTTACCTCGTAGACATACCGGTAAACTTGAGTTTATATTATTTGATTCAAGAGGCTGGAAAGTTTCATGTGACACAATTGTCACCTAGTCTAGCCATAGCAGATGGAAATGATCCTTATTCAATTTTTCAGTTGAAATACTTCCAACTTGGAAAAATTCTTAGTAAGAAAATTGAGATTTTATTATATAATTTTTAGTTGTTTAGTTCTTAGTAAGAAAAATATAATCATATTAGCAATAAGCAATTGTTTCTAAGCTGAAAATATATTGGTGATAAAACGTAGCTTGCCTGAAACATTTTAGAAAAAAATGTAACAAATAATCTTGAAAATAAGATAATTTGATCAAATTACATAATAAATCGAACTTTTTATATGCCGTTTCATAAAAAAAGATGAAGTTTTTATATTCTTCAAATTATTTCTAAATTTCAATACTCCAATGAAATTTTTATGTTTTCAAATTAGAATAGTAAAATTCAAAAGGAGTAGAAAAGTACACAAGTTTTAATCTCCAAAAACAGCATACAAATTACAATAAAATAATTTTCCTATGTGTATTAATGTAATAAATAATAAAAACAGTAAACTTTCTGTAACAAGAAAAAATAGAAATAGAAAGTTAGCAGCAAAAGAATATCGAAATGATTTCTAAAAAAAAAATCGAACTATATCAAGCCAACTGAATGCACAGTGTGTCCTTAAGAAAATTATTCCTCTAAAGTACCCGAGGTGCTGGAATATTATCTTTCCAGAGTGTTGGTACCAAAAATGCTGATAAAACAGCGAACCACTCGAAAGCTATAAAACACACTGAAAATTTTGTGCAGAAGAAGATCAGAAAATTTCGTAAGGAAAGATTCTGAGATTCAAAGCATATTTATAGACTTCTGACACTGTTTCTAAAAAAGTTTGCAACCTTTCAGAAACAACCATGGTTGTTGGAAATATTTCTGTTTGAAATATTGCGGGAAATTGGATTTAATGGGTCGTGGATTATTGCGGATTGAATTTTTATTAATTCATTAAATTAATTAATTGAATAACTGAAATGAATTTTATCCAAAAATATTAATCAATCATTCTTTGACCGAAGCCAAGTTGCACGAGCGACGATGAAGATGACATAAGCTTGTCTTCTTCTTAATTTTTTAAGAGCTAGAAGAAGAGCAGTTGTATATATACCCATCAAAAGTCTTTTCTACTCCAATATGGAACAATATCCCTTTACCAAGAAGGGAAACTCAAATACTTTATTTTTCTTCCATTTTTCATTCACCCTCTTTAAGCTAAACCAAGCTTAAAAAGCCCAATAATCTCCCATGTGAATGAGGAATGGCTATATAATAAGCGAATGCACGGACGCATGTGTGATTTACATGCAAGAATTAATTGCATCTGGATAAGTAGGTTTCCCTTTGAACTTTCTGTAGTGAACTTATATCGGATATAGTCGGTCAATTGGTAAATTTGATATCTTTAAATCGTCGAGCTTTGTTGTATTCTTAGACAACATAACTCACACAATCAACTCTTAACCATATATGGTTCTCACGGTTGTGTTCGTATCAACCATGAACATTGTATGGTTTCATGAGTGCTTAAAGAGTGGGCCTTTACTTTCATTCCCCTTTGATGCTTACATTTCACACTCATATAGGTGATTTCTAGATGTGTAATCCTATAGACACAACATCTGATCATATTCTGCCAGATTTAGCAAATCATTAAAAAGCTTAAGATTTATTAACTCATAAAAAACCCTTAATACTTATCTCGATTTCTGAACATTGTCTTTATCAAAAGAATGAGTTGAGATATTTGACAATATTGAACCTTCATTCGTAACTTTATTTGATCTCTTTGAAATGAGTTCTTGGGATCTCCAATCTGCTAGGTAGAGTTACCGCCACAATGACTTGTCATAGGTCTTAACCCCATTCCCTTTGATGATCTTTCAACTGTCTCTCTAGATAGACCTTTTGTAAGTGGATCTGTGATTACCCAAAAGGTCATCACTTATTTTTAAAGTAAATTTTACATTTCTGAGTTAAAAACCTCTTTCAGTATCACCTCGACTTTTGTGCGCAGTCCGGTTGCTTAATCGAAAAGTCTATACGTGAAAATTTGTAAAAAAATAAAATAAAATAAAAGTTAGCTTTAAAATGAATTAAATTGACTTCTGTCAATATTTTTGATAAACGGATCGGGAACCGTGATTTGATGACCCCGGAGAGTCCGTACGAAAATATGTGACTTGAGAGTATGACCAGAATAGAATTTCAAAGTCCTAAGCCCGAGAAATTAATTTTTTAAAGAAAATTCAATTTTGAAATTATTTATGAGACTTGGAGATGAATAGTGAGTAGAGCTTGATGGTATCGGGCCCATATTTTGGTTCCGACGCACGGTACAGGTGTTATATGTGATTTAAGATCAAACTATGAAGTTTGGTAAGAAACAGACTTAAAACAACATGAATTGGATCATTTTTGAGAAAATTAGAAATTTGAAGTTCTAAGAAAATTTCATGATTTTGATGCTAAATTCATAGTTGATGATGTTATTTTGATTATGTGATCGCACGAGTAGGTCCATATGATGTTTTTGAGTTAGTATGCACATTTAGTTTGGAGTTCCGAAGGCTCGGGTGAGTTTCGTGTAGGTTCCGGGTTGTCTTAGGCTTAAAACATGGATATTGGAGGTTCAAAGAAATGCAAATCTCTGAACCTGCCAGTGCGGTCCGCAGTCCATTTTGTGTTCTCTGCACTGGAAGCTGTGCGGCCGCACTCTATTTTGTTCGGTCCGCACAGGTTTACTGGTCCGACTTTGGAAGCATATGCCTTTTTATCTACAAGGAACTTTGAGATGATTCAAAAACAAAAGTTGTAGCTCTTCGTGTCTAGTTTCCATAAAGATAAAGAACTTACAATTTGGACATCTGTAGAGAAAGGTAGGTCCAAAATACTAAAATATGTCACTGTAGTACACAGGAAGGGCTGTGCGGCCGCAATTGATTTTGTGTGGTCGTACAGGGAATCTGAGAGTAGTATATTAGACGGAATTTTCAGTTATTTTTCATTTTTTAAAATCTCAAAAACATAAGAGGTGATTTTTCAAACACCTTTCTTCTCCAAAACGATGGTAAGTGATTTCTAATTCATTTTCTTCACTTCTTAACATCTTTTAACATGATTTCAACTTAAAATCACTAATTTATGGGAAAAATCAGGGGTTTTTGTAGAACTTAGATTTTTCAAAAAGTGGAGATTTGGACCTCGATTTGAGGTCTGATTTCAAAAAATATTATATATTTTAGTTCGTAGGAGAATGGGTAATCAGGTTTTGGTTTGAACCTCGAGTTTTGACCATGTAGGCCTGGGGGCCATTTTTGACTTTTAGGTAGAAATTTAGAAAACTCATCCTCATGCGTTAGAATCGATTCATTTAGCGTTTATTGATGTAATTAAGTAACTTGTGACTAGATACGAGCAAATTGGTGGTTGAATCAAGGGGTAAAGCGATAATTGAGACATGAATTGTGTTTGTGGCATCGAGGTAAGCATTTGGTCTATCCTTAGCTTGAGGGATTAGGAGTTGTGTCTATTTTCTAGGGGTTAAATTGTGGAGTACGATGTATAGGCATGGTGACAAGTATCTATACATCGGTGTCAAACAGGTCTGTGAGTCTTGTTTTATAATTGATATGACTCTGTTGTGGTTTATTGCACCTCATATGCTATTATCATTGTTGTTCCATTGCCGGGATGTTTGCTGATAGTATTGTTCCCTTGTCGGGATGTTTGTTTGATAGAGTTGTTCCCTTGCCAGGATGTTGTTGAAATATCATTGTTCCCTTGCCGGGAAGTTATTATGTTGCCTTTGTTCCCTTGATGGGATTCCTTGTGATTATTATCGTCTTGTTAAAAGGAGCGGGTGGTACGCCTACCATAAGATTTAATAAAATGTGAGCGGGTGGTACTCCTACCACAAGATTTAATAAAATGGGAGCGGGTGGTACGCCTACCACAAGATATAATGAAATGGGAGCGGGTGGTACACCTACAAAAAGATATAATAAAATGGGAGGCGGTGGTACGCCTGCCACGAGATAAATGAAATGGGAGCGGATAGCACGCCTGCAACAAGATATGAGAAATGGGATTGGGTTGCACGCCTGCAACAAGATGTGAATTGAAAGTGAAATCTGTCATTTTTTTCCTTAGCTTTGTTAGTAGCTGGATTTTAGCTCCCTATTCTCTTGATATTCTGCTTTTACCTGCTATCCCCCCGAAGCATGTTTCCCTTTCCTATCACTATTTGTTATTCTGTTTTACTTTCTGTTATATACTATATAACTTCACAGGTTTATTTGGTATTCTGGTCCTAGCCTCGTCACTACTTCGCCGAGGTTAGGCTAGACACTTACCAGCACATGGGGTCGATTGTACTAATTATACACTCTGCACTATGTTCATATCTCGGAGAAACTTTTGGACAATAGTCCGGAGGCTACCTTCAGTCCACGTGGATATCCAAGGTAGACCTGCAAGCATCCGCAGGCCCTAGCGTCTCCCTCTATCCCTATTTCCTGTTTCAGTTTCATTTTATTCAGAAATAGTGTACTGTTATTTCTTCAGACAATGTATGTAGTAATCTTAGATAGTCAGTGACACTGTGACACCAGGTTTTGGGTTGTTAAGGCTTAAGTATTCGTAATAGATTCTGTTTGATAAATTTTATTGTTGTCTTCCGGTTAAATCAAAATTTTTGCTATTATCACATTATCGCCTTATAATTGTTAAAATTAAATAATTGGATAATGAGATAAGTAGTTAAAGGTTTGGCTTTCCTATCTCACATTAATAGGTGTCATCACGACCCCCGAAGTGTAAAATTCGGGTCGTGACAAATTGGTATCAGAGCTCTAGGTTACATGGGTCTCACAGTTCATAGAAAAACTTAGTAGAGTTTGAGGAATCGATATGGAGACATTTGTATTTATCCCCCAGAGGCTATAGAGTTTGGAAAAACTTCACATTCATTCATTCTTTTCGTGCGATTTTTTTCTCTCAGTGCTAAATTGAAACCCATAATCTTGTCCTTTCGCGAATGGCGAGGTCACGTACCTCTTCTTCAGCTGAACAACAGCATGGGCTGGTGATAGATCAGCTATGTCTTCGAAGGCTTTGTAGAGGTTTGATAAGTTTCATCAAGCTCTTGACTACTACTTTCAGTGGTGCATTTACTTAGGATCCCCAATATTATCTAGACAGCTATCATGAGGTTCTTAGGAACACGGGGATAGTATAGACCAATGGGGTCGATTTTGCCACTTTTTTCTTGTCTGGATCCGCCAAGACTTGGTGGAAAGATTATTGCTTGGCTAGACCAGCCGGATCGCCAGCCTTGTCTTGGGAGCAGTTTACACAACTACTTCTAGAGAAGTTTCTCCCTGTCACACAGAGAGAGGCATATCGGAGGCAGCTTGAGCGTCTTAAACAGGGTTCCATGACTGTTACCCATTATGCGATCAGATTCATTGACTTGGCTCGTCATGGTCTTGTCATACTCCCCATCGACAGATAGAAAGAGGGGGTGAGTAGGTTGATTGATGGACTTATTCAGGATATTCGTCTTTAGATGGATAGGGAGACTAGGAGTGAGATACATTTCCAGGAGGCGACCAATGCTGCCTGGAGAGTTGAGATGGTTCTGTCACAGGGAAGTGGTCATAAGTCGGACAAGAAGCCCCGTCATTCATGCCGATTTTGTGGTACCTCGTCTAGAGGTAGGGATTCATATGGTAGAGGCTATCCCCCTAGTCCTTTTCAGTCGGCACTCCAGGTTTCTCATGGTGCTTCAGGTGTATGTGGTTTTCAGATGTAGTATTCTGATTAGCAGTCCTACAATGCACCACTAGCTCCTTTAGTGCACCGCCGCTTTAGAGTTTCTAGGTTCGTTATCCCCAGCAACCGAGGACTTGTTTTACTTGTGGAGACGCTAGGCACATTTCTAGATATTTCCCTCGAGCACCAAGTAGCTCTTAGCATTAAGGTTCCCGTGCCATGGTTTAGGCACTAGGTGTTCCACGACTTGCCCAGCCAGCTAGAGGTGGGGGTAGAGGTGCTAGAGGTGGGGGTAGAGGTGCTAGAGGTGGAGGTAGAGGTATTAAAGGTGGAGCTCGGGTCGTTAGAGGTAGAGGCTAGCTAGCAGCAGGTCATCCCATAGATGTAGTTCAAGGTGGTGGGGCCCACCCCCGATGTTATGCTCTTCCAGCCGGGCCCGAGGATGAGGCTTCAGATGCAGTTATTATAGGTATGATTCTAGTTATTGATAGAGATGCTTTAGTGCTATTTGATCCAAGGTCTAAGTAATCATATGTGTCATCTTATTTTGCACTGTATCTGGTTATGCCTGGTGATTTTTTGAGTGCTCCTATTTAGGTAGATCGAGTCCATCATTCATGTATAGTTGTGATTGGGGGTCTTGAGACTCATGTAGAATTGCTTCTTATGGACATGGTAGATTTCGATGTCATATTAGGGATGGACTGGTTATCACTTTACCACGCTATCTTGGGTTGTCATGCCAAGACTGTGCCTTAGCCTTACCATGTTTGCCTCATTTAGAGTGGAGAGGGATTCCTGGTCATTCTACCCGTAGTGTTATCTCTTATGTGAAGGCTCAACGTATGGTTGAGAAGGGGTGTTTGGACTATTTGGCACATGTTCGTGATTCTAGTGTTGAGTTCCTTCTATTGATTCTGTGCCCGTTGTTCATGAGTTCTCTGAGGTTTTCCCTTCACACCTGCTAGGTATGCCACCCGATAGAGATATCGACTTTTGCATTGATTTAGCTCAGGGCACTCAACCTATTTCTATCCTGCCATATTGTATGGCCCCGCCTGAGTCGAAAGAGTTAAAGGAGCAGTTGCAAGACTTTCTTGAAAAGGGTTTCATTAGACCCAGTGTTTAGCCTTGGAGTGCGCTAGTGTTGTTTGTTAAGAAGAAGGATGGTTCGATGAGAATGTATATTAATTACCGAAAATTGAACAAGGTTACAATCAAGAATAAGTATCCACAACTAAGGATTGATGATTTGTTCGATCAGGTTTCAGGGTGGCGAGGTATTTTCAAAAATTGATTTGCGATCTGGCTACCATCAATTGATGATTAGGGCATCCGATGTCCCTAAGACAGCTTTCCGCACTCAGTATGGGCATTATGAGTTCTTGGTGATGTCATTCGGGTTGACAAATGCCCCAGCAGCTTTTATGTATTTGATGAACTGGGTGTTCAGGCCTTACTTAGATTCGGTCATGATAGTCTTCATCGATGATATTTTGATATACTCTCGTAGCCGGGAGGAGCACGAGCATCATCTTAGAGTGGTTTTTCATACCTCGAGGGATAGTTAGTTATATGCTAAATTCTCTAAGTGTGAGTTCTGGCTGAGTTCAGTTGCATTTCTGGGTCATGTTGTATCTGTAGAGGGTATTCAGGTTGATTCGAAGAAGATCAAAGCAGTCAAGAACTGGCCTAGACCAGCATCAGCTACAAATATTTGGAGTTTTTTGGGATTGGCAGGCTACTATGGTCGGTTCATGGATGGGTTTTCATCTATCATAGCCCCGATGACTAGGTTGACCCAGAAGGTTTCCCTGTTCAGATTGTTAGATGCGTGTGAGGCGAGCTTTCAGAAGCTCAAGACAGCTCTGACTACGACTTTGTTGTTGGTTTTGCCTACAGGTTTAGGGCCTTATACAGTTTATTGTGATGCATCTCGTATTGGACTTGGTGTAGTATTGATGTAGGATGGCAAGGTCATTGCCTATGCTTCGCGGAAGTTGAAGATTTATGAGAAAAACTATCCAGTTCATGATTTGGAGTTGGCAGCCATTGTTCGTGCATTGAATATTTAGAGGCATTATCTATGTAGCGTGGCATGTGAGGTGTTCATGGATCACAAGAGCCTGCAGTATTTGGTCAAGTAGAAGGAATTGAATTTGAGGTAGAGAAGGTGGTTGGAGTTGTTGAAAGACTATGATATCACCATCTTATATTATCAAGGAATGGCCAATGTGGTGGTCGATACTTTGAGTAGAAAGTCAGTTAGTAGGGGCAGTCTTGCTTATATTCCGGTCGGGGAGAGACCACTTTCTTTGGATGTTCAGGCTTTGGCCAATTAGTTTTGTGACGTCGGATGTTTTTGAGCCCAGCCATATATTAGCTTGCACAGTCGCTCGTTCTTCCTTCTTGGAGCGTATTCTAGATCGGTAGTATGATGATCCCCATTTGTGTGTCCTTACAGACACGGTGCAGCATGGAGGTTCCAAGCATGTTACCTTAGGTGATGATGGAGTTTTGAGATTGCAGGTTCGAGTTTGTGTGCCTAATGTGGATGGACTCCGAGAGTTGATTTTGGAGGAGGCCCATAGCTCCCGGTATTCTATTCATCCGGGCACCACGAAGATGTATCAGGATTTGCGCAGAAGCATTATTGGTGGCGGAGAATGAAGAAGGATATCATTTCATATGTGGCTAAATGTTTGAATTGCCAGTAGGTTAAGTATGAGCATCAAAGGCCTGGTGGTTTATTCTAGAATATTAAGATTCCTGAGTAGAAGTGGGAGCGGATCACTATAGACTTTGTCGGTGGACTCCCACAGACTCAGAAGAAGTTCGATGCAGTGTGGGTTACTGTTGATAAGCTGACCAAGTTAGCTCATTTCATTCCTGTGGAAGTTTCCTACTCTTTCGAGAGAGTAGCTGAGATCTATATCAGGGAGATTATTTGTCTTCATGGTGTGCCCATGTCTATCATCTCGGACTGAGGTACACAATTTACCTTACATTTTTAGAGAGTAGTTCAGCGAGATTTGGGCTCACGGGTTGAGTTGAGCACAACATTTCATCCTTGGTCGAATGGGCAGTTCGAGTGGACCATTGAAATTTTGAAGGATATGCTCCGAGCTTGTGTCATTGACTTTGGAGGCTTATGGGTTCAGTTTTTCCTTTAGCAGAGTTTGCCTACATTAACAGCTACCAATCGAGTATTCAGATGGCTCCTTATGAGGCTTTGTATGGTAGGTGGTATCGGTCTCCGGTTGGATTGTTTGACCCCAGAGAGGGTCGATTGTTGGGTACTAATCTAGTTTAGGAGGCCTTGGACAAGGTCAAGATCATTCAGGATAGGCTTCGTATAGCTCAGTCCAGGAAAAAGAGTTATGCCAACCACAAGGTTCGAGATTTAGCATTCATGGTTGCTGAGCGAGTATTACTTCGAGTGTCTCTTATGAAAGGCGTGATGAGATTTGGGAAGAAGGGCAAGCTTAGGCCTAAGTTCATTGGCCCGTTTGGGATTCTTGATCGAGTGGGAGAGGCGACTTATAGACTTGCATTGCTGCCTAACTTATCAGTCGTGCACCCAGTGTTTCATGTGTCCATGGTTCAGAAATATCAGAGCGATCCATCCCATGTGTTTGATTTCAGCTCTATCTAGCTGGACAAGGACTTGTCCTACGAGGAGGAGCCGATATCTATTCTAGACTGGCAAGTTTGTTAGTTGAGGTCGAAGAGTTTTCCTTTTTTCCATGTTTAGTGGAGAGGTCAGCCTGCTGAGGCATCGACCTAGGAGTTTGAAACCGATATACGGAGTTGTTATCTCCATCTTTTCCACGACTTAGGTACTTCCTTCTTATGTCTTTTCGAGGACGAACATTTATTTTAGAGGTGGAGAATATGATTACCTAAAAGGCCATCACTTGTTTTTAAAGTAAATTTTGCATTTCTGAGGCCTTAAAAATTTCTTTCAACATCACCTCAATTTGTGTGCGTAGTTCGGACGCGTAGTCGGAAAGTCTATATGTTAGAATCTGTGAAAAATGATAAAAGTTGGCTTTAAAATGAATTAAGTTGACTTCGGACAATATTTTGGGTAAACGGTCTAGGATCCATGATTTGACGGCTCCGTAGGGTCCGTAGGAAAATTCGAGACTTGGTCGTATGCTCGGAATTGAATTTCGAGGTCCCAAGCCCGAGAAATGTATTTTTAAAGAAAATTGTTTTCTCAGATTATTTATGAGACTTGGAGATGAATTGTGATTAGAACTTGATGGTATTGGGCTCGTATTTTGGTTTCGTCACTCAGTATAGGTCTTATTGTGATTTAAATAAGTCTGTGAAGTTTGGTAAGAAACGGACTTGAAACGACATGAATCAGATCGTTTTTGAGAAAATTAGAAATTTGAAGTTCTTAAGAAATTTTCATGATTTTGATGCTAAATTCATAGTTGATGATGTAATCGCATGAGTAGGTCCATATCATATTTTTGAGTTAGTATGCACATTTGGTTTGGAGTTCCGAGGGCTGGGGTGAGTTTCATGTAGGTTCCGGGGTGTCTTAGGGTTAAAACATGGATATAAGTTCAGACAAGTTAAAATCTCTGAACCTGCCAGTCGGTCCGCAGTCCATTTTGTGTTGTCCGCACTGGAGGCTGTGCGGCCACACTCCATTTTGTGTGGTCCGCACAGGTTGACTGGTCCGACTTCAGAAGCCTATATCTTTTGATCTACAAGGAATTTTGAGATTATTAAAAAAAAGTTGTATCCCTTCGTGTCTAGTTTCCAGAAAGGTAAAGAAGTCATAATTTGGACATCTGTAGAGAAAGTCATAGCCAAAATAATAAAAATATCTCAATGCAGTACACAGGAAGGGCTGTGCGACTGTAGTTGATTTTGTGCGGTCCGCACAGGGTATCTGAGAGTAGTATATTTAAACGGGATTTTCTATTATTTTAATTTTTCAAAACCCCAAAAATATAAGAAGCAATTTTTCAAACAACCTTTCATTTCCAAAACGTTGGTAAGTGATTTCTAACTCATTTTCTTCACTCCTTAACATCTTTTAACATGATTTCAACTCAAAATCAACGATTTTCATTGGGGGAAAATTTGGTATTTTGGGTAAAACCTAGGTTTTTCAAAAAGTGGGGATTTGGACCTCGATTTAAGGTCCGATTTCAAAATATATATTTGAGTTCATGGTGGAATTGGTCGGGTTTTGACTATGTAGGTCCCGGGGCAATTTTTGACTTTTGGGTAGAACTTTAGGAAACTCATCTTCATGCATTAGAATGGATTCTTTTAGCGTTTATTAATGTAATTAAGAAACTTGTAACTAGATACGAGCGAATTGGTGGTGGAATCAAGGGGTAAAGCGATAATTGAGACGTGAATTGTGTATGTGGCATCGAGGTAAGTGTTTGATCTAAACTTAGCTTGAGAGAATAGGAGTTGTGTCTATTTTCTACGTGCTAAACTGTGGAGTACGACGTATAGGCATGATGATGAGTATATATAGGTCGGTGTCAAATATGCTTGTGAGTCTTGTTTTATAATTGCTATGACTCCGTTGTGATTTATTGCACCTCATATGCTATTATTATCGTTGTTCCCTTCCCGAGATGTTTGTTGATAGTATTGTTCCCTTGCCGGGATGTTTGTTTGATAGTGTTGTTCCCTTGACGGGATGTAGTTGAAATATCATTGTTCCCTTTGGCGGGAAGTTATTATGTTGCTTTTTTCCCTTGTTAGGTCTCCTAGTGATTATTGTGGGCTTGTAAAATGGAGTGGGTGGTACGCCTACCACAAGATTTAATGAAATGGGAGCGAGTGGTACGCCTACTATAAGATATAATGAAATGGAAGCAGGTGGTACGCCTACCACAAGATATAATAAAATAGTAGGGGGTGGTACGCCTACCACAAGATTTAATAACATGGGAGCAGGTGGTACGCTTACCACAAGATACATGAAATGGGAGCGGGTGGCACGCCTGCCACGAGATAAATGAAATAGGAGTGATGGCACGCCTGCCACAAGAAATGAGAAATGGGATCGAGTTGCATGCCTGCAACAAGATGTGAACTGAAAGTGAAATCAGCCCTTATTTTTCTTATCTTTGTTAGTAGTTGGATTTTGGATCCCTATAATTCTCTTGATATTCTATTTTTACTTGGTATCCCCTAAGCATGTTCCCCCTACCCATCACCATTTGTTTATTTTTTTTACTTTCCGCTGTATATTATTTAATTGCATAGGTTTATTTGGTAGTCTTGTCCTAGCCTCGTCACTACTTCGCCGAGGTTAGGCTAGACACTTACCAGCACATAGGGTTGGTTGTGCTGATACTACACTCTGCACTATGTGAAGATCCCAGAGCATCTTTTGGACCATAGTGTGAAGGCTACCTTAAGTCCACGCGGATATCCAAGGTAGACCTACATGTGTCCGCATGCCCTAGCGTCTCCCTCTATCCCTATTTCCTCTTTCATTTTCCTTTTATTTAGAAATAATGTACTGTTATTTCTTCAGATGTTGTATGTAGTAATCTTAGACAATCTGTGACATCAGGTTTTGGGTGGTTATGGCTTAAGTATTTGTAATAGATTCGATTTCATACATTTTATTATTGTCTTCTGCTTAAATCTGAATTTTCGTTGTTATCACGTTATTGCCTTATAATTGTTAAAAAGAAATAATTTGATAATAAGATAATAAGTTAATGGTTTGGCTTGCCTAGCTTATATTATTAGGCGCCATCATGACTCCCCAGGTTAGAAATCCAAGTCGTGACAGGATCCGACACGTTATCTCTTGACTTTACGTCGTCAATCGTGATAACACCACCAGAGAGTAGTTGTCTTATGGTATTGTTGCTCCTTTTTCGTTATGCGTAATGCTCCCTGCCTGCTTATTGCCGCTTATCTATCACAATGTATACAAATAGGCACCAATGGGTTGGGCCAAAATAAAATAGTTTCCAAGAAATTCTGAAGCCTTTTAGCTTTTTCACCGGCCTTATAAAGCTATGAATTCATATTCCATTGTAGACGGGGTGATGCACGTATGTTTGGATTATTTCCAAGAGACTACTCCTTCCGCAATTGTAAAAACATATCCACTCGTGGATTTAACTTTAGATGATTCGGTGATCCAATTTGCATCAGTATATCCCTCAATCATGGAGGAATATTTGTTATAATGCAAAGTATAATTTTGAATATACTTCAGATATCCCAAAACTTGTTTCATTTCCATCCAAAGTATTTGATTGGGATTATTTGTAAATCTACTCAATTTGCTAATAGCACATGCTATATCTGGTCGCGTACAATTCATGATATAAATCAATCTTCCCAATACTCTTACATAGTCTAGTTATGAGTAACTTTCACCTTCATTCTTTTGAAGTTCATTACTCACGTTAATTGGAGTCTTGGCAATTTTGAAATCCAAATACTTGAACTTGTCAAACACGTTTTCAATGTAGTGAGACTGTAATAATGCTAGACTTTATGGAGTCTTGTGATATTTGATTCATAAGATCACATCAGAAATGCCTAAGTCTTTCATATCGAATTTTCTAGCCAATATGCACTTGGTAGAATTTATATATACCATATTTTTGCTCATAAGCAACATGTCATCAACATATAAACAAACAATGACTTCATGACCTGGAGCGTTAATGTAAACACATTTGTCACACTCGTAGATTTTAAACCCACTTGCCAACATTGTTTGGTCAAATTTGGCATGCCATTGTTTGGGTGCTTATTTAAGTCCATAAAGTACCTTAACAAGTTTGCACACCTTCTTTTCTTTACCAGGAAGCAAAAAACCTTCAAGTTGTTCCATGTAATTCTCTTCCTCTAATTCTCCATTTAAGAAAGCTATTTTAACATCAATTTGATGGATTTCAAGACCATACACGGCCGCTAATGCCACTAACACCCTAATAGATGTTATCCTTGTTACTGGTAAGTAAGTGTCAAAGTAATCAAGGCATTCCTTTTGTCTATAACCTTTGACAGCAAGTCTTGACTTATATTTGTCGATAGTGCCATCAACTTTCATTTTCCATTTAAAGATGCAGTTCGAACCTAAAGGCTTATTTCTTGGAGGAAGATCAACTAACTCCAATGTATATTTATCCAATTGATTGAATCTCACAATTGACTGTCTCTTTCCAAAATGCTAAATCTGAATATGACATAGCTACTTTAAAAGATTGAGGCTCATTTTCAAGCAAGATGTCACAAAAGCTGGTCCAAAGGAAGTAGATATTGTTTGATGTTTGCTACGCCTTGGATCTTTTTCATGTGGAATATTTTCCTTTGGTTCTTCCCATGGTCATTTAGGTCTTTTACTTAAAAACTCGCATTTAGTTTTATACAGATATATTCTTTCAAAAAAATTCAGCATTATCTGATTCAATTACCGTATGAACATGAATTTCAGGATTATCAAATTTATGAACCATAAACCAACTTACTTTACTCTTTGTAGCATATCAAATGAAAACGCAATCCATAGTTTTTGTTCTGATTTTTACTCTTTTGGTAAAGGTAATTGTACCTTTGTTGAACATCCCCATACTTTGAAATATTTCAAGTTAGGTATTCTTTCTTTCTATTTTTCATATGGAATAGATTGTGTTTTGCTATGAGTTCTGTTGATGTCACGAACCCAGTTTGCCCTCCATGAATCATCGTGACGACACCTAGTCTCTCCGAAGAAATATTCAAAAAAGCGAAATAGCATAATAAAACAGTGTTTAAGATGCCGCCTGGCACATAACAATACAAAATCTCAACCTAACACTCCCAAAATCTGAACCCCTTGAATCATAAGCTAAGAGATATATAAGAAGCTCTAACTCCATAAATGTCTAACAAAAAGGAAAACTATTGAAGGGATATACTATTACAGAAAGATAGAAAGGGACTCATCGGTCTGCAGACGCGACAGATATACCTCGAAGTCTCTTCAGAAGCTCCTCGCCTCAAGGATGATAAGACTGAGTGGAATTACCTGGATCTGCACAACAAAAATGTGCAGAAGAGTAGCATGAGAACACCACAGTGGTGCCCAGTAAGTATCAAAACTAACCTTGATGGAGTAGTGGCGAGGAACAGTAAAGACACCTACCAATCCTATAAACTGTAGAAATATAGGAACAATGGAACAAAGACTACACGAAATGGCTATCAATACTACAATCACAATAAGGGATGACTACAACAAGTAACAACGGAAATACCAAATAATGACATAGAAGAACGAGCGAAAACACCAATCCAGATCCCTAAATTCACAATACAATTAAGGTAAACAATAACGCAGGTCCTACAATGGTCACATCAGGTCTTATCCAACAATTTCCACGAAGTACCGATTCTCAGGAAAATTACAGTTCACGAGTCCCAGTACCTTAAATCTAACACTTGGCATCCTGTGCCGCCATCAACCTCGTGGTCATGCTGACAACTCACTTTCTAACTAAAGCCACTCTCACATATATAACAAGTAAACGAGGGTGTACATCGATACTCAGCAAAATTAGGAGTACTTCACATCCAATAGGAGTGTTCAACTATGTGTATGCTTATGCAAGTTCTTTAACATAGCTCTTACCAGCTAATAAGCGTAAGGAAAAGAACGGACAACACGTAATATGTCTCCTCACAACTTCCACAAGGTAATGCTCATATAGATAAGCATACCACAACACAATATTAAACAATAAGAATAACCCCATGCCGTCACAAATCATCAAAATCAATCCATGACATAGACCACCTTGTCTCGCCATGTGTGCAAATAATTAGATAATAAGTGCCCGTTTTGTTTGCCACACGTGCATCATAATATTCCCACCTTGTATTGCCACATGTGCAACCTACATATAAGCATATATATACATACCCTGCCTTGTCACTGTTACGCCCCAAAACCAAGGGACGTGACTGGCGCTCGATCGGGTAGCCCCAATCAAGCAGACCAGGGTGTCTTTCCTATCCCATGTGTTACCCTATTATTTCAACTCATTATTCAAGTGAAATAGTCATTTATGATTAAACACATTCTTATGAAATATATATAACATACATGCTTACTCTACGTGATCTACAAGTTACACTTCCCAGATACATAGATACATAATTACTTAACCTACATTTCCTGTCTACGGAGCCTCTAGGGATACATAAGAGGTTTACAATACTTGTCGGTAGTAACGCTCCGGCTATACCTTACACAAATACAAAAATAAGACTCTTGGAAGAAAAGCGACATGAGCCACGTAGGGCCTCGAGGAAAGGGGATCACCAATACAGCTGACGGAAAGTGGAGGAGGTGCTATTGTCAGTGGACTGGAGTACCTGCAATAGAACCACCTACAATCATAGCAAGAATGTAGCGCCCCCAGCAAAAGGGACGTCAATACACTTGAATTGTACTGGTATGTATGAACAAACTTTACCCTAAGTAAAATCAATCAACACACATTTAATAAACACTAATAGAATCAACGATCAAATGCACATGAAAGGAACAACCAAAGAAAACAAGTTTTACAATCTCTCCTTTTCCACTTTCAACATCATTTCATACTTAAGAGTTTCACATATTTTCATTTCAATAGTGATTATGATCACTTTTCCTCCCTTATTACCTCGGTCCACCTTATTACCTCGGCCACCCTTATCACCACAACCCACACCTTATAACTTCATGTTGCAGCGTGTAACCCGATCCCACCGAACAATCACATCTCACACAACAAAAATAGTTCACAGTTCAATCACGTGGCTTCAGGCCATCCAGAATATCATTTCTTAACAACAATAACAATTCACAAAGTTTTCATTATTATCAATACCATTTCCATCATGTACAACAGCTTATATACAATTCAAGTCACAGTGATAATTGCCCACAACTAGCCACACATGGTATTACCATAGTTATTTCAACTGCATCAATTACGACTTCTTTCCATTATTTATTACACAGCCCTTACCACATAAACATATTCGCACACACACTTAGTTTGTTGACATTTATTTACACCATCGTATCAGGACGTTTAACCAACAATGTTCAAGGCATATTAATCATAAGAATTCACAAATGGTCTACATAAGTAACACATACTTGTACACCAAACAAGGTGACTTTACAAAAGTTTAAAGTTAGCCATACATACCTGGAGTCGAATTTCCTTCTTAGCTCCTACTTTCAATTCACCATACAACTTAGTACCGTCAATCTAGTTAACAAGTTAACACATATATCTTAGAATTGACGTTCACAAATACAACCCGAACTTACTTAGGTTTTCAATCCCTCCTTTTTGAAAATATTTACTCTTACCCAATTCCTCTGACTAGATTTTGGTAGTAAAGAACCTGTATGCACGGTTCAACTTATTTTTTTCAAGAATCAATGCATGAGAATCCCCCTTTCATTTAGATCTGAAAACCAATGAAAAAGGGTTGAGGATTTTACCTGTAAGAACAATGATGAAGATAGTTACTCGAAATTTTCGAGGTGACTTTGAAAATCAAATTGATGAAGATAAGACTTTCTCTCTCAAGAACCCTCTCTTCCCTCTCTCTAGTTTTGTTCAAAAAATATGTTAATATGAAGGGTTGGGGTGTTTTACTGAAGAAGGGATCAGGTTTAAAAGTTAGTAAAATTAGAGCCCCGAGTCATGTATGTGATCGTATTTGCAATCGCAAAGAGGAAATGCGATTCGCATAATGGACTGTAAAAGTGCTCCAAAACTCTGAACATTTCTGTTTGGTTTGCGGCAAAAATCCGGTCCGCATTCTTGTTATGTGGTCTCATAGCGCACTACAGAACTGCCCCTTTGCAAAATCTCAAGATAAATATGCGACGACTATGCGGTCCGCATACTAGTTATGCGATCGCATAATGGACCACATTTTGACCTCAATTTTGACTAACACCCTCACTCACTTTGCGAGACAAATGCGGACGCATGCTTGATTTGCGACCGTATTCTGGATCGCATAATAGCACTTTTCTAGAAAACTTTGATTCTTGATTTTTAAATGCTAACACATATTCGAAACTTAGCACTACGAGCTACTAGATTTTGAGTACAATTTTTCACGGGGCCTTACAATCACGTCGCATGTGCAATATATCAATTGTAGCAATAGCACGGTAGAAACCTCATGCCACCCCATAACAACAACCGCACGGCAGAAACCTCGTGCCCCACTACAACAAGTACAACAACAACAATGACAATATATTCAAGAACACGACAAATAAATCAATTCAAAAACTTCGGATCACAAAGAGACGGTAAAACTAGCTCACATGGAATTACCACAATAGAGAATACTAAGTGTGATAAGAACAGCTCAACAAGAGAGAACATAATATGAAGCAACGATCCCACAATATGTAATTCAACAACAAGGAAGCAAACACAAATCAAATAATTCCAAATAAGAAAATGTTAGCTAAATATAGATTATCTAAACTTCTTTTGTGTTTGGGCAATTTACGAATAATTTCAGTTAAGGATGGGTAGTGGGAAGATAATCATCATCTCAATCAAGTCTAAACAATTACAGGGGAGATAATAATGATTTCCAAAAAAGGGGGTCGTTTATGAAAGATAGCATGACAATAGATGAGGTAAACAACTTCAGTTAAGCAAAATAAGAGTCAAATAAGAAATAATAATGAATCATGAGCACCTAGTTCCATCTAGAGCATGTAGAGATGAAAGCAGTAAGCGAAAAACTCTAGCATATCAAGTACACATTCATACACAGTGAATGTAAGGCCCTAAGAACCCTAAAAGGCCAATTTTTTCTAAGCACTCACTCGTCACCTTGCGTACACGAACTACTATCAGCATAACAGACTCAAATCCTAAAAGGAACTCCCCCACACGAGGTTAGGCAAGATACTTACCTCAAAGACGACAAGCCGATACTCTAAGATGCACTTCTCGGGTGAAAAGACCTTCAGATGGCTCAAATCTAACCAAATTAACTCTAAAGCACAAATAAAACACATGAGAGACTATTCCGGATCACAAAGTCTCAATCTTGGTCAAATTCTAAAAATCGGTCCAATAGTTGTCCCTTGGGCTCGCACCTCGGAACCCGAAATCTTTTACAAAAA
Organism: Nicotiana benthamiana; assembly: GCA_034376525.1. Taxonomy (NCBI): domain Eukaryota; kingdom Viridiplantae; phylum Streptophyta; class Magnoliopsida; order Solanales; family Solanaceae; genus Nicotiana; species Nicotiana benthamiana. The sequence continues at coordinate 39,243,564 of CM067335.1, read as the reverse complement.
TTGAATACCCATTCCAATATGAGTTTAACAATACAAGATTTATCAAATTTTGATACCATTTGGTCCCTCAAATTACGATTTTTCATGTTAGAATCTTTTGTCAAAACCAACTCTTTTCCCAACCCAAAATACAATTTAAATGATAAAAATAACGATAAATTCATGGAATATATTTCATTATAGTTGAAGAACACTTACCCAATTGAATTTTGTGAAAACCCCACCACCAACAACCGACTCTAGAAGTCAAAATGTGATAAAAGTAGTGAAACCCTCGATTTTAGAATATACTTTGTCTGTTCAGGCATTTACCCTATGCTATCACGGACAAACTAATGCGATAGCGAAGCATAAAATTTTCCAGCCCTTTTCTTACCATCTTCAAATTCCTTTTATATTGTAAGATATAAGCTTTCAAAGTCGGGTCAGTGCAGTAGAGATTTTACACTATGCGATCGTTGGAAGACTTATGCAGTCGCATAGCACAACTCTATTTTTCCATTTTTTCTCTATGCTAACGCGGTCAGACCTATGCTAATGCACTGTACACCCCCGAAGCCAAAAGCCAGCAACTAGAAATAGCCTATAAATGATCCAAAACCAACCCGAAATTCACCCGAGGCCCTCGGGACCTCAACCAAATATGCCAACACATCTCATAACATAATTCAAACTTGTTCCAACCTTCGGAACGGTTAAAACAACATCAAAACATGGAATCACCCTCGGATTCAAGCCTAAGAATTCCAAAACTTATGAATTCCGAATTCGATCAAAACGTTTATCAAACCTCGTCTGAATGACCTAAAATTTTGCACACGCGTCACAAATGACACAACGGACCCACTCCAACTTTCAGAATCTTATTCCGACCCTAATATCAAAATTTCACAATTGATACGGATCCTTTAAAAATTCAACTTTCAGCATTCCAAGCCTAAATAAGTCACAGACCTCCAAAATATAATCCGAACACACACCTACGTCCAAAATCATGATACAAAGATGTTGAGATCACCCGAAACCAATTCCGGGGCTGTTTACTCAAAAGTCCAATTCCGGTCAAATTCTTACCATTTAAACTTTCAAAACTAGATTCGTTCTTTAAATTGGGCATTGAATCATCCGTGAATTCAACTGTGCACGCAAGTAGATACTCATATTAGAAGTTGTTCTAGACCTTACACCACTGAACAAAGCTTAATTTCTCAAAATGACTAGTCGGGTCATTACAGTTGAGTATTCAATTAGTTGTAAGGATAGCTTCCCCTACAAACTCTATGATAATTCGGAACTTATTAATAAAGAATTTATCATTTTCTTTAATGTCTAATTTTTTCTTTCTGCAATTCCATTGGATTGAGGTGTCTTGGGTGCAATAGTTTAATGAATAATTCTATATTCTGAATATATTTCTGCAAACGAAGATTCATATTCTCCACCCAGTCACTTCTAATCATTTTGATCTTTTTATTCAATTGATTCACCACTTTATTCCTGTATTACTTAAGTTTTTCAATTGTTAAGAAAATAAACATAATAATATCGAGTGCAATTGTCAATAAAAGTAATAAAAAAATTTCCCACCTCTAGATGGTGTCGACTTCATATCACAAATGCTAGTATGAATTAAGTCTAAAGCATTTGAATTCCTTTCAACAGACTTATAGGGATTCTTTACAAACTTAGATTCAACACATATTTGACATTTTGATTTATTACAGTCAAATTTAGCCAATATTTTTAAATTAATAAAGTTTAGCAAGGTTTTTTTAGTTGACAATGTCCTAAACGTATATGCCATAAATTATTAGACTCCAATAAATAAGAAGAAGCTGAAATTTTATTCATATTGTCAACAACCATTTCATTTAGTTTGAAAAGGCCCTTTGTGAGGTAGCCCTTTCCAACGTATATTTAATTCTTTCTTACGACAGCTTTGACAGATACAAATATTCATTTGAATCCATTCTTAATAAGTAAAGAAGTAGAAACTAAATTCTTCCTAATTGTAGGAACATGAAGAATGTTGTTAAGCGTTAACACCTTGCCGGAAGTCATCTTCGAGAGTATCTTCTCATAACATTCAATTTTGGTTGTTGCACTATTTCCTATGGAAACCTCTTCTTTGGGACCAGTAGCAGAGTAAGTCGCAAATGCTTCTTTGATAGCACAAATATGTCGAGTGGATCCAGAGTCAATCCACCACTCCTTTGGATTTCTAAATAGGTTGCATTCGGAATGCATTACACATAGATCATCAATGTCATCATTCTTTTCCACTATGTTGGCATGTCCCTTCTTCTTATCCTTTTTCGGGAGACAACAATCAGGGGCTTTGTGACCAGCTTTTTCACAATTGTAGTAGTTGCCCTTGAATTTCTTTTTGTTCTGCTCCTTAGTCTGACCAGAAGACCTCTTCCTCGTCTAACTTTTTGGAGTAGTCTCCTCAATGATATTAGCTCCCATGATCACTGAATTTCCACGAGACTTCCTTTTTGGATGTTTTGTTCTTCCTCAATCTTGAGACGAATCAAAATATCTTACAACTTCATTTTTTTCACTTGTGCTTAAGATAGTTCTTGAAGCCTCTCCACGAACAAAGCAATTTATCAATTGTTGCAGCCACTTGAAATGCTTTATTTGTGACCATACCTTTGGCAATAAGGTCGTGAAAAATAAGTCGAAACTCCTGAACTTGGGTTCCAAAAAAGTTGTTGTCTATCATCTAGAAACTTGGCAACCACAAACTTCTTCAAGCATGCATCTTCAGTCTTGTACTTCTTCTCAAGTGCGTCCTATAATTCTTTCAAATTTGTAATGACTCGATCGGTTATTTGCGCATCGTTCGGTGGTTTGAGGCCATGAGTATCTTTACTTTAGATATTATGACTTGTACGCATGGTAGGAATTGAATTTCGGAAAGTTCGGAGTTGATTTGGAGAGAAAATTCTCATTTCGGAAGCTTTAAAATGGAATAATTGACGAACGTTGGATTTTGAGCAAACAACCTCAGAATTAGGATTAGAGGTTCATGTAGGCTTGTATGATGATTTTGGACATGGGCATATATTCTGATCGGGTTTTGGATTATCCATCGGCCCTATTGTGAGAGTTAGTATTTTGGAAGAATTCCATAACATTCGGTTGAAGTAAATTTTAATCTTATCAATGTCTGTTGGGATTCCGGGACTAAGAATAGCTTGTATTGTGATTCTAGTATTGGGAGCACGTCCGAAAGTGATTTGGAGGTCCGTAGGTCATTTTGAGGTCATTTGGAAAAAGTTAAAAATTTGAAGATTTTTGAGAAGTTCGACCGGAAGTGGACTGTTTTTATATTAGGGTCGGATTTTGATTCCAAAATTTGGAGTAGGTCCGTAATGTCAAATGTGATTTGTGTGCAAAATTTGAAGTCAATCGAACGTTATTTTGATGGGTTTCAGCACCAAATGTAGAAGTTTGAAGTTCTAAAGTTCATTAAGCTTGAATTAGGGCATGATTCATGATTTTGATGTTTTTTTATGTGATTTGAGGCCTTGAGCAGGTTTGTGTTATGTTGTGGGAATGGTTTGTGTGATTGGACGGGGTCCCGGGGGCCTCGAATGTGTTTTTCGATGGTTTCAGATCATTTCGAGATGTTTTGGACTGTTGTTGCTGGTATCTGGTTTACTTCCGGATGCGAAGGGTGTCCCACATTCACAAAAGGAATTTGAGGCAACTGGGTTTTGGACTTCCCGAACGCGAGGCGGAGGTCATGAATGCGGAGGGTTGCCTAAGATAGCTTACGTGAATACGACACAGGGGTTGCAAATGCAAAGAAGAAAGTGGAGTGGGGCCTGGAGTAGTTTGGCCTTTGCAAACGCGGAGCTACAGCCGGGAATGCGAAGCATTGGTGTCTGCATCCTTAGCGAACGCGACGAAGGGCCAGTTTGGGCAGATTGTTTTAAAGACAGGATTTTGCCATATTTCATACATTTTCCATTTGGTTGGGCGATTTTTGGAGCTCTTGGAAGGGATATTTTCGTCATCTATGTCAAGTTAAGTGATCCGAAGTTATTATAAGTTAAATACATGGTTTTTATAAGGATTTAAACGTGCAAAATTGTAAAAAATGTGGGGTTCTCGTAGAAACCTAGAAATTAATATTTTTGGATTTTGACCACGAAAAAAAAAAATAGAATTTGGAATAAGTTGATTATTTGAGTTTGTGTGGTTATGGGTAAAGTTTATCTTAGAAAATTTTTGGAATCCGTGCACTGGGCCCGAGGGTATTTAAATCAACTTTTCAAGCGGAGTTGAAAATTTATTTAAATAGAATTGTTGTCAGTATTTGAGTATATTTTTATGGGTTTGCACATTTATTGACTAGTTTTGAAGCGTTGGGGCATCGATTTGAATTATTGGAAAGGCTTCGGAGCCGGCTATGGAACTTCGGAGCGAGGTAAGTCTCCTTTCTAACCTTATAAAAGGGAATTTACCCCATATGTGAACAAAACTAATACATGCTTCTATTTGTAGGGGCTATGTACTCACGATGTGACAAGAGTCTGTACGTGGCTACTAATTGTGTCTATGTCCTGGTAATTCTAGGTTTACACCATGATTTGATGATACAGTTATGTGATCTTGTTTATTTCTTGCCCTAAAAAGAATTTAGGTAGAGTATGCCTATTAAATGACTTGCAAAGAGTTGAAATTGAAGATTTTGGGATTTGAAAGTTTTCATTTGGATTTCATATGTCGAAAATAATTAAAGAATATTATAATGACTATTATTTGAAAAATTCTATGTGTTACCACATCGCAGTTATATTCCACGAGCGGGGTAAATTTCCTCTACTCTCATGGGAACGGGTCGTTCGCTTCGGCAGGTTAAATAGATGTATCTATGGTTCATGTTGTTCGACCCTCGGTAGTGCACAATTTATGTTTATATGTTGGTTCGAGCAGTTCGAACCTCGACAATGCACACTTTATATTATATGGTGGATCGGACCGTATGACCTCGACATGATTTGTGCATAATTGAATTGATTGCTTTGAAATTTATAATAAGTTATATTGCCTCTTTGGTCTAAGACAAATTTGTTAAATGATGAGTAATAAATTTGGAGATTTTTTGATTATAATAGAATTGCTTACTTAAATCAAAATATCGAGCTTACAACTGTTTTATATCTAACCCGTGTTTAAATCATATCATTGGAATTTTATTTATAGCCCATAGTAAGTGTCGGAGTCGCCCCTTGTCACTACTTCTTCGAAGTTAGACTGAATACTTACTAGGTACGCGTTGTTTTCGTACTCATACTACACTTGCTGTACATTTTATTGTACAGGTACTTGTATATCTAGTGGCCTTGTAGGCGCAGTGGCATGGTTGATAAGAGGACTTCGGTGAGATGCATCTTATGTTACGATCCGCATCCAGCGGATCCTTCAGAGTATTTATATTTTCTCTCCTGTGGTCACGACCCAAAATCAACTAGTCGTGATGGCACCTAACCCAACACACTAGGTAAGCCAATTCACAATTATTTTCTAATTAACTTAATAAAACAATTCAACGATGGAATTATCTTAATGTTATACATTTTTTAAGGACTGGTAGTACAAATCATGAGCTTCTAAGAATAGAGCTTATAAAGCTGATATGAACTAAATACATCTTCTGTTGAAAAGTATATTAACAACATTAAAAATCTAAGGCTAGCATGAACAAGAGGCAGCTACAGCAAGGATGCTGGTACATCTTCCAATACAGCTTCCGTCATACACAGCAACATCAGCATCCAAAATCTGCACGCAATATGCAGGAAGTGTAGTGTGACTACAACCGACCCCATGCACTTAATAAGTAACAAACCTAACCTTAGGTTGAAAGTAGTGACGAGCTGGAATATAGGTCGGGTCGAACACCAATAATAAACAACAATTCATAACAATGTAGTGCATATAAATAAGGAAGTAACTCAAATTCAAAATGCTCAGCTTTTTCACAGTTTTCAAAAAATAGTTCCACTTTTCAAGAATAGCAGTGAAAATCCAAATTCTTTACCTCGTCGTAAAATATGAGATAGTCTGAAAACTGTAATTTTTTAAAAATAATTTTCATAATAAATAAGATGTTCCATTTTCTATTCAGATAGTAAGTGTGGGATACCTCTCTATGACCACATATCAATATGTGTAAAAATTCATGAATGACGTGATATAGTACAACATAAAGAAAATGCGTCTCTATATATGTATGACCTATATGCATGCCAATTCCATGTATCTCAGAGATGAATTATGTACTCACATTCTCAGAGTTCTCAATCTCATTGTCTCATACTTTTCGCTCATCATGCTCAATCACTCAGTATTGTATATGGCCCATATGACCCACGGAAATCCATCTTGGAACATATACAACACCGAGGCTCAGTACCGAGGAAAACCCTATAGAGAAATCCATCACCAAATATCAAGTACTTCAGATAAATTCATGTTTAGGGAAATCTACCCCTCAATAATATCATCCGCGCTCACTGGAGGTATGTACAGATTCGGAGGTTGCTCCTTCAGCCCAAGCGTTGTCATATCAATATAACCGCTACGGCGTCAGTCCGATCCCACAACTGCCACTCATAATTAGACTCTAGGTCTCACTATGTCATAAATCTCTCCAGTCTCACCCACAGCCCACAATGTCATGAAAGCTAACCCGGAACAATGGTATGATGCATCAATAAATAATAACTGAGACTGAGATATGATATGAATGCATGAATATGACTGCGTACAAAATATCAATGAAATCAGTGAGATGACAGCTAGCAACGACCACTATGGCTCCTAACAATATTAGCATAAAGCCTAAACATGATATCTAGCATAATTGACAGCTCAGTTACTTTATCACGGGGTGAAAACATAGATAACAACAAAAATAGACAAAATCACAATTCACAGGGTGCACGCCCATACGCCCGTGATCTAGCATGTGCATCACCTCAATACCAACCATACATCACATAATTTGGGGTTTCATACCCTTAGCACCAAGTTTAGAAGAGTTACTTATCTTGAACAATGCAATTCTAACATCGAGCAAACCAAGCGATGCTCCAAAAGTGCCATCACGCACGTAGCGACCTTCGAATGGCTAACAACTAGCCAAAAGCAACAAAACTACATCAGATAAAGCCCAAGAAAACAATTACTAATGATAAAGATCGAATCCTACATCAAATCCCAAATCTAGCCGAAAATCACACCCGAGTATGCACCTCGAAACTCGACAGAACATACAAAATCCTACAACCCATTAGATTACGAGTCTAAATGTACTAGTTTTACTCAATTCTGACTCCAACTCGGTTTTCAAAACTCAAACATTCATATTATGAAACTTTAAGCCAAAACCTCTCAATTTCCTCTTTAAAATTCATCAACCAAAAGCTAAAATCGAATATAGATTCATGGAATATAACCAAAACAGACTAGAGAACACTTACCCAATTTATATCGTGAAAATTACTTCAAGAATCACCTCAATCCGAGCTCCACAACTCCAAAAATGTCAAAAATAGCTGAAACTCTCGAAATAGAGTACTTTATACTTCTGCCTAGACATCCTCTTTCGAGAATACGGGAGAACCATTGCGTTCACGATGAACAAAAATTATCAGCCACCAAAATGCTCTATGCTTTCACGGCATAGGCCTCACGAACACAATACACACTAGAGATAGAACTATGCGAATGCGGCACTAGCCTCGCGAATGCGATGAAGAAAGATCCTCCAGCTTCAGCTCCCAGCTCAACTCTACACGAACGCAATCTCTTACGCGCGAACACGAAGAAGAGTAGCCCCAACACTTCACAAATATGGACTAATATTAACGAATATGATGAATAAAATTCCACTTCCATCAAAATACACTATGCGTTTGCGACTCTTACCACGCGAACACAATGAAGGATTGAGAACCCAGAAACCACCAGAACATAAGTAGTGGAAATATGAAGAAACAATTTTCGAGATCAATCTGGAACATAACCGAGCCCCTCGGGACCCCGTCCAAACATACCAACAATCCCCATAATATAACACAGACTTACTCGAGGCCTCAAAATACACATAACAACATCGAAACGACGAGTCACACTTCAATTCAAAAATCAATGAACTTGAAACTTCGAACTTCCACAACCGATGCTAAAGCCTATCAAATTCCGTCTGATTGACCTCCAATTTTTCATGCAAGTCACATTTACCATTACAGACATGCTCCAATTTTGTAATCGAAATCTGACCCCGATATTAAAAAGTCCACTCCCGGTCAAACTTTCCAAAATTCTAACTTTTCGCCATTTCAAGCCAAATTCTTCTATGGACCTCCAAACCATAATATGGATGGGCGCCTAAGTCCAAAATCACCCAAAGGAGCTGACAGGAGACATCAGAAATCCAATCTGAGGTCAAATACTAAAAAGTCAAAACTTGGTCAAACCTTTCAAATTTAAAGCTTCTAGCTGAGAATTATTCTTTCAAATCAAATTCTGAACAACCTGAAAACTAGAATCGATGATTCACATAAGTCATAATATATTATACAGATCTACTCAGGCTCTCAAACAACCGAGTGAAGTGCAACTGCTCAAAACGACAGGTTGGGCCATTACATCCTCCCCCACTTAAACATACGTTCATCCTCGAACATACCTATAGTTATTCAAAAAGCCGACAAATCACCGTGTAACCTTACTATGCACATACCAGGGGGAACCCATGTCACACCATCACATATGGGTCTGATAACACAACGTAACTGAAATTTTATAATTCCACCTAATCCCTAAAACTTAGAACCAAATTTATGACATCCGGAATTTTCCATAAGATTAGAATATTTCATCTACACACTGTATAAATCTGAACACGTTGTATCAAGCCATAGTCTTAACCCAAGATGAAATTACATGATATACCACATAATTTAAATACTCATAGTGATAATTTCTGATCACAGTAGCTGCTCAAAATAACCCAATACAGGTAATACGTCATATCGAATAAAGCTTCGTTATAACACCTTCATGCACTGCCAATAATAACAGAACCGCGCAAGAACTCATAACCCTTGAACCGATCAACAGGTCGTGGAGCTCCCTCTCCTCCGAGAAGAACTATAGCAGATTTCTAAGTCGCTTTTCGATATTATCCTTCCAAATATACCACAATCAAATCCGATAGCATCCATCCTAGATACGATGACCTCATCCTTATAACATAATCACTCTAGCTACATGACACATCAATACAAATTAAAGCCACAACATGTGCAAACCCTACACAAATGGAAACATTCCAAATGTATTCAGTCCTGGAAATTACTCAAACGAGAGGACTGTTTCGCCAGCTTAACAAGTACCATCACAATGTCGTTCTTAGAGCCTAGCACACACCGTAGAACCAAAGCACGCTAATCAACACAAAGGATCATATCTCAACATAACTTTGTTGCAACGTGTGACCATATTATATACCTCAAGCCGACTTTCTTAAAATCAATAACCACGTAAATTTCGACACCAAGTATCCAAAGTGTATTACCATAACCACGGAGAGAAAATAACACCATATCACAATCCAGAAAGAACATAGTGTACCCGCAATCAGTCATGCAATACCTAAATACACATCTCACTCAAATTCCACTATAAAGCTCAAATAGAACCGCACCATATGTGCATATAACCAATGAATCACAACTCCTCGTGGAATACAAGGTTAATTTTACAGATCATTTCAGAACATGAATAAGCTTAACAAAAACCGAATGGAATGTGCCTCAACAATTGCAGTATAGAGCCAACCAATCCGACGTGGTACAGAACACACATCCATATCGGACTTACCAATGAACCCCAAATCAACTCTTGTCACTCACAATAGATAAATAACCCTCCGAAAATCCACAATGACTGAATTACAATACATACTACCTTATGATTAACGTTGGCTACATTTCCACGGTCCACAACCACGAAACAATATGCTCATGAAATCTCACAATCTCCAAATCCATAGAAACGACGAATCACCATATCTGATCTAAACTCCACTGCCTGAATGTCTAACACTTCTCAAATACACGATCATCCCACGAGGAATACTTTTATAACTCTTTTGTGCCACAAAGAAAAATTTGAACATCATCAGTCGATCAAACAAGAGAGTGTCAAAATACCAATAAAGTATCTATAAACCAAAACATATTGTGCCTTCTGAAATGTATACTCTCATCAAGCCATGTCAGATAGTAATATCAATTACCTAGTCCTCTGAACCCACCCATGATGCCTAAGAATCTCATGACCATCCCTTCAAAATGGAATAGTAACCTTACACATGCAAATTTTAATCCTACACAACACACCGCCATACCATGCATTCATACAAAAATTATGAGAGCTTCGTAATCTACTCCGAGTACCAAGCAATTGCATACTTAATTAGCCAAAAAAATTTCATTTGATCCCATCTAGGAGAAAATTACTATACATCATATGCTCCTCACGCCAACAGGAAATATACATCTCTAAACGGGGTAGAAACCATCAAGAACTCTCTGAATCCCATTTGCACAAAATCAAACCGTTAGGAATGAACCCCTCTAACTCAACCAGGCCATGCAGGCTGTCAAAACCAAAGAGTATCGTCACAAAACACATGTAGAAACTCACTACATCATAAGCACCAAAAAGAGCCAACCGCATTTGTTACCCTGCTGATCTAACCCGTTACCAAATTGTCCTAACTCTCTGAGTTCCTTCTAAATAACCTTAAAATTGATATGTCTCCTTGCCATCATACCAAAAACCTCAATCCAAGACTTACCACATGAGACCCTAGCATAAAACCACACTGCCCTAAGGCTCATAAGCCGCTGAATGCTCTCTTAAGGACTACGAAAGTTTCACTACCGAAATACTCACTCTAAAGAGACCTTCTGTGAATTTAAAGGGTTCCTTCTTACCTTCGTGATAATGGAATGTAGAATCTCCAATGGTATAGAAATACTGCGAGTCTTGACACTATCCAATATAACCCTTTCGATTCTAGCCACGTACGAATCTGCAAAATTCTCAATTCCCACATTTAAATATTGCATCCATTAGAACCATTCCTGAGGGTCTTCCATTCAAATTAGATCTTAATTAAATTGATCAAACAAACCGAACGATCTGTGGCCCATTAGCATAACAACACCCAAGGAAGTAATCCACTCTTCTAAGCAATCAGATGAAATACTACTCCATGCATGCTACATCCTTTAAAAATAACAACTCAATCACCCAATGTTTCTCATATACCCATAAGGCATAATACAACCATTATCTAAAATATCCTTTACTCGAGTCATCTTTGATCTCAACTTCTACAAGTCATAACTGATTCAGAAGTATACCCGAAACCGATACCAATCCAACACATAACCACAAAATTAAGTCATCGATAGCAAACTCCCCCACTTGGATCAAAGCTATGGAATAAAACATTTGTTAACTTACAATAACCATACCCCATTACTGCTACAACAACGCCGTAAAATTCAACTAGATCCTTCCTAGGCTCATGTAACACAAGCCACATAATCCTTCCTAGGATTCGAGAATCTTCACATATTATTTTCTTACCGAATCTCTTATCACTTAATGCATATTTTTTTACGTTTTTTGGATAATACATACAATTAATTTTTGCCGACCAGTCAATTTTGTATTATGTCCAAAAATAAAAATTGGGGACAATGAGAATTTAATTTACGTGATCCTAAGGAATAATCACTTGATGATCTGCAACTTTTTTTTTTCACGCAAATAATGTGCAGTACTCACACATGTCTAATTAATCGGTGATAAAAAAGAAACATGTATTAGCGCTCAAGTTTTCTAACTTGTTAAACATTGAAATGAATAAAATTCGTCTCCTCCTGATCTGAACTCTCGAGTTGGAGTCTTAAGAATAAAAAAATTTATGATAAGAAGCGCTTCAACCTTTTAATGACTTTGCTCGAAGCATATACAAATTAATTGGAGCCTTAATGCGAATATCAATAACGATAAACAGATCTTTTTAAGAATCACCTAAAAAAATATCTGGTTTGATAATCATGGAAGAATTTTATTTTTCCTAAAACGGCTGGATTTTTTTTAAATATTTAATCATTAAATTAAGGCAAGTGGAATAGCTTTGGATTAAATATAATCAAGATTCAATACTAAAGCCAATAATAACTCCTAATTTGCTGCTAATAAAATTATATATAGTGCCACTGGTAGAATTCTTTTTACATTTTATTTATTGATGATATAAAGAATTTTTAAGTAATTCATTTATTTAAAGTATTACAAAGAATTTTTATCACTTGCACATCCGTGTATTTTTTTCATCTTGTTGATCTCAAGCTAAGCAGATTCCTCAGAAATGCATAATGGTACTCCCTCTGGTTCATTTTAAGTGATTTTTTAGTTTTTTTTTTTGTAGTTTATAATATTTCATTTTTTCAGATATCAGGAAGGAATTAATTTATTTTTTCAATATTGCTCTATGGAGTCTAAGAGTAGTTTGTTATATTTTTAATGAGTAAATTAACGTTAAGATGGTCAATTTTACTGTTAATTAATGTTAAAAAGTGAATTCCTTAATAGATATATATATATATATATATATATATATATATATATATATATATATATATATATATATATATATATATATATATATATATATATATATATATATATATAAAAGGAGCCAAAAAATTATTTGAAATGAACCGAAGGGAGTAAATTGGTAACATGATCGTTATCCTATCCACCTACAATAAGAAAATTATTTACACAGAGTGTTTAATTACATTAACTTAATAAATATATGACATATATTTTTGCAGATACAATTAACATGAAACCGTAATTAGTACGAAAGCTATAGGGTCTTTGTTTATAATTTTTTCTTAAATTATTATTTAATTATTATAAATTAATATAATTTAATATAACATTCGATACGAATAAATTTTTATTCTGCGCACTTTGGCTAATAAACTGTCATGCTTCGAAACTAATCAACCCATGCCCTTTGGTTGGTTGGTTGGCTGGGACTCATCAGTCACATCAATCTCCAACATAAAATTTTCTCTCTTTTCATATCTATAATATGGACTGATCAAATTCATGGAAGTGATACAAATAATTAGTCATCTACCATGCATGCCAATCAGTATCCGTCAACATCTTGTGCACATGTATATGTCATTAGGAGCAACCTACGATGCTGGGGCACGATGGTACACCAAACATATTTAATTATAATATTACACGATGTTAATTTAAATTATTGGTATCCTAAAATAAGTTTCAGATATTAGAGGAAATAAAAAAAAACACCTTGTTCCAGTTCCTTAAACTGATTGCTGGTAACAGGGGCGAAGTTATGTATGACCAAAGATAGTCAACTGAACATTCTTTGCCGAATAATATATTATGTATGAGGTAATATATTACTTGTTATTGATAAAACCGTATCTAGGATATTAGGTTCCCTGGTGTTCAAATTTTTTTATTATAAAGTTACTACAGTACACAACTATTTCATTACGTCAATTAAAAAAATTGATGAGAAAACTCGTACAAAAAAAAGAAAGATGAAGAATGAAGAACCTTGAATATAAGAAAAAGAAACAAAAAGTGTTGTTGGTGACAATTGAACTCTCAGCCTTAACAATATTAGGAAATATTGTAAATATCTTTTGTGCATCTTTTTATTATTGGTAGAATATTCTCTCATTAATTGTACAATCCTATAGTTGGTAGGTTTTGATTTTCCTTCATTATTGTACAATCCTATAGTTGGTAGGTTTTGATTTCCCTGTACTGTATATATACTTTGGTGAGCAATACAAGAAATTCACTTCTCCAAAACTCTCTACATGGTATCATACGCCAGTGGCTTATCGCCAAACAAACCCTAAATACATACTAACGGCCGCCGCCGTAGCTCCTCTCATTGGAGCCCGTCGCCGCCGCCGCTGCACTAATCGGCAGCCCTCTTTTTCTCGACGTCGTTCAGAGCCTCCTATCCTTGCCTTGCGCTCATGGCCGCCACGATGTCAACCGCGCCTCTCCAGCCGATTGCCATCAATGCATCGGCTCAAATCCCACTCAAATTGGACTCCACTAATTACCTGGCGTGGAAATTTCAATTTCGAACCCTCCTTACGGGTTACGATCTCCTCGGCTTCTTGGACGGATCGAAGCCATGCCCACCGGCCACTATCGTCAACAACGACGTGACTTCCCCCAATCCAGCATATCCTTACTAGATTCGCCAGGACAACCTTATTCTCAGTGCCATCATCTCGTCGATCACACCGACGATCATCTCCTTCATTGCCACTGCGGAAACCTCTAAAGAGGCCTGGGACATCCTCGCGCGCAAATACGGCACCGCTTCTCGTGGTCGTATCATGGCTCTCAAACAGCAGCTCCATAATCCGGTAAAAGGTTCTAAATCAATTACTGACTTTATGCACGGTATTCGCGTGATTGTGGATGAATTATCTCTCCTGGGTGTTACCGTTGATTCTGAGGATCTTGTCATAAAGGTTCTAAATGGTCTTGATGACCCTTATATGGAACTCTCTCATGCCATCCAAGCCCGTGAGTCTCCCATCTCTTTTGCTGAATTACATGACAAGCTGTTAAGCATGGAGGCTTAGATTACTGCTCGTGTGCCGGCCACCTCCGTCACATCCGACTCGGCTCCGTCGGCTGCCTTCGTCGCCGGACACCAGCCAGTCTGTCACCGATTCGATAGCCGCGGGCGCGGCCGCATCAGCCGCGGGTCAGTCTCCGGTCGCGGTGGTTACTCCAACAATGGCCAATCTCGCGGGTACAATGGGAAGTGCCAACTCTGCAGTGAATTTGGCCACTCCGCGCGCCGCTGCCCATCCTATCCCGTCTCCGGCGCCAACCAGCCCCCTTACGGTGGACCATTACCGTTGCCAGCTTATGCTTCGCCGCCCTATCCAGCTGCTCACACAGCCCATCACTCTCCGACGATTCCCTCTGCATCCGATTGGATCCTAGACTCTGGTGCCTCTCATCTCATAACCTCTGATCTTGCCAACATGTCTCTTCACAGTCCTTACACTGGCTTCGACAATGTGGTTATTGGTAACGGTGAAGGTTTGACAATTACTCATACTGGACAACTTAACAGTCTTTCCTCTCTTTTATTACCTGGGGCTCTCTGTGTTCCACATATGCGTAAAAATTTGATCTCTGTTGCCCAATTATGTCGTCACAATAATGTTAACGTTGTTCTTTCTGATACTGATTTTCATGTGAAGGATCGTTGCACGTGGGCAACGCTCGTTCGCGGCCCACTTAGGGGCAACACCTACTACTGGCCGGCGGCTCCCAGTCTCCCATCTACCCTCACGGCACAAAAGCTCTCTGCGTCATTATGGCATTCTCGGTTTGGTCACCCGTCAGCTAAAACCCTGCGTCATTTAGTGTCGTCTAGCAGTATAGCGTCCAGTAATGTGTCTGATCTTGCCTGTGTATCTTGCAAGCTTCATAAGTGTCATAAGTTACCTTTTTCTGAGTCAAGTCTATCTTTTACTGCTCCCCTGGAGCTTATTTTCTCCGATGTATGGACCTCTCCGATTATTTCTAATGAAGGGTTTAAATATTATGTCATCTTTGTTGATCATTTCTCTAAGTATGTTTGGTTTTTTCCTTTATGCCGTAAATCTGATGTCTCACAAACCTTTCCCATTTTTAAATCCACTGTAGAGAAATATTTCTCTGCTAAAATCATTACTCTGTATACTGACAATGGGGGTGAATTTCTCTCTTTACGCTCTTTTCTTGCCTCTCATGGCATCTCCCATCTTACGTCACCTCCTCATACTCCTCAGCACAATGGCTATGCTGAACGCCGTCACCGTCATATTGTCGATACTGGTCTCACTCTCCTTCATCATGCCTCTATACCTCTCATTTACTGGCCTTATGCCTTTGCTACAGCAGTCTATCTCATTAATCATCTTCCCAAGACAAATCTCTCGATGCGCTCCTCCTTTGAGTCTCTCTTCCAGAAACGCCCCAACCTTGCCAAATTATGTGTCTTCGGCTGTCAATGCTTCCCTTGGCTTCGGCCCTACACCTCACACAAAATGGAACCCAGACCTCGTGCATGTGTCCTCTTCGGCTACTCTACTACTCAAAGCGCCTATCTCTGCTTTGATCCCTCAACGTCTAAAATCTTCGTCTCGCGTCATGTCACCTTCCATGAAGATGTCTTCCCATTCTCCAAAATGTCTAACCCTGAGTCTCCCCCTATACCCATTCCGGTCTCCCTAGAAGTCCTTCCGCTGCCGCCACCAGTACCTGCCGTTGCTCCCACTAGCGATCCTTCACCGGACGCACTCCCGGCGCCACCGCCCGCACCACCAGCGCCCCTTCCGGCACCGCCAGCGGCCCCTGCCGCCACCTGCATCCTCTCAGGGTGGTCATCATATGCAGACCCGCAGCAAAAATAACATCTTTATGCCTAACAAGAAGTTTGGTATGTCTGCTGTCACCTCTCCTGCTGTTACTGAACCTCAGACCCTGTCCAGTGCTATGTCTGATGAGCGCTGGCGCGCTGCTATGTCATCAGAGTTTGATGCTCTGCTACGGAATGGCACTTGGGATCTTGTCCAGCCTGATTCCTCGCAGAATGTTGTGGGCTGCAAGTGGGTTTATCACATCAAACGCAAGCCTGACGGTACTGTGGATAAGTTCAAAGCCCGGCTTGTTGCAAAGGGCTTTCATCAGCGTCCAGGTGTGGATTTCTAGGAGACTTTCAGTCCGGTTGTTAAGCCGGCAACTGTGCGTTTGGTTCTCAGTATAGCTGTATCCAAGGGCTGGCCTCTTCGTCAAATGGATGTGAACAATGCCTTTCTCCACGGGAGGCTTACAGAGGATGTTTATATGGCACAACCACCAGGCTTTGTTGAAAAAGCCTATCCATCTTATGTCTGTAAGTTACAAAAAGCTATTTATGGTCTCAAACAGGCACCCCGGACATGGTACAGTGCGCTCCGCCAAAGCCTTCTGACCATGGGTTTCGTCAACACTACCTCTGACACTTCGCTCTTCGTCTTTCAGCACTCTGGTATTACGGCCTATTTTTTGGTGTATGTTGATGATCTCATATTGACTGGCAATGATTCTGCTTTTTTGAACCGTGTGATTGACTCTCTTGGGTCTCCGTTTTCTCTTAAAGACATGGGTGATCTAAGCTACTTTCTTGGTGTTGAAGTTCTGCGCAGCTCCAAAAGGTGTTTTCTTTCTCAGCGTAAATATGTTGTTGATCTTTTGACTCGTCATAATATGCTGGAGTCAAATCCTATTCAGACGCCAACAGCGGTGTCAACTCGCCTTCATCTGGCCGACGGCTCGGCCCCTGCCGACGCACCTGCCTATCCACAGGCCCTTGGGGGCCTCCAGTATCTCTCCTTCACTCGTCCTGATATCTCCTTTGCTGTGAATAAACTCTCACAGTTCATGCATGCTCCTACTGTCACTCATTGGGGTGCAGTTATGCGCCTATTCCGGTATCTGAATGGGACGAGTGACTTTGGCGTCTGGTTGCGTCCTTCATCTGCTATACCTCTGCAGTGTTTCTCTGATGCTGATTGGGGTGGAAATTGTGATGACTGCTCCTCAACTGGTGCCTATGTTGTTTTTCTAGGGCCAAATCCTATTTCTTGGAGCTCCAAAAAGCAGCGTTCCGTTGCACGATCATCTACTGAGGCTGAGTATCGTGCCATTGCTTCTGCTGCCGCTGAAGTACGTTGGCTTCATTCCCTGCTGCGCGAGCTTCATGTCCCTCTACCGGCTGCTCATGTCATTTACAGTGACAACATTGGCACCACTTATCTCTGTGCCAACCCTATGTTTCATTCTCGCATGAAATACATCTCCATTGATTATCACTTTGTTCGTTAATTGGTCCAGAATGGGTCACTTCGTGTTGCACACGTATCCTCTGCTGATCAGCTTGCTGATGCTCTCACCAAGCACTTATCTCGTCCTCGGCTTCTTCTGGTGATTTCCAAGATTGGCGTGTCCTCCGGCTCTCCATCTTGAGGGGGCGTATTAGGAAGTATTGTAAATATCTTTTGTGTATCTTTTTATTATTGGTAGAATATTCTCTCATTAATTGTACAATCCTATAGTTGGTAGGTTTTGATTTTCCTTCATTATTGTACAATCCTATAGTTGGTAGGTTTTGATTTCCCTGTACTCTATATATACTTTGGTGAGCAATACAAGAAATTCACTTCTCCAAAACTCTCTGCAAACAATACTAAGCTCCCAACACCCCTTCTTAACCAAAGCACCCACCAGTAGTTTTGTTATATGGGTGCTTCTAATAATATATATCCATTTCTTTAAGTTTTCTATGGAATTATATCTAACCAAAGTTATGGTTAATAAGTGCTTAAGCACCCAAATTTTGTACATAGATCTGCCCTTGATGTATGAGGTAATATATTACTTGTTATTGATAATAAAAAATAGACTTTGAACATCCTATTACGTGCTATTGATAAATATAAAAAAATAAATATTGAACACTTTTGCATAACATCTTATCGCATTTTCTGATTTCATAGATCTGAGTGAATCCCGAACCACACGAAAGCCCAGCCCGAAAAGAATGCGTGGTGCCCATTGATTTTCTTTTTCTTTATTTTTTCCTTCTGAGCTTTATGATGTATTCTTGTGCCCTATGGTTTTTTCACGAAGATGATTGAGGGGTCGTTCTTGATCAATTTGGTTTTGCTTTAAGAGTATGTGGGCTTATGAAAGGGACAATTGTTGGTGTTAGGGATATAGTAGATATGCCCTAGATCCAATATCATATTTGATAACTTGAACATATTTTGTGAATGTCATTTGATATAAAATATATGGCATTTGATATTCTTTTATCATTATTATCAATTGTTTGGTTAAAATATATATATATGATATATATTTGATAATCGTAATTAATATTTATATATCAAGGTTATATATATTAAATATTAAGTTATTCATACAATCCAATTTTGAATTGGACATTGATTTCCTACGGTTTCAATATACATGGAAATTAGAAGTCAAAAAGAAATAGGACGTCTCACAACTGAAAAAGTTTTTCTTGGTTTTCAATAGAAAAATTCCAAGGTTTGGAATTGAATATGAAAATTCTGTTTTCTCGGCGTCACATTACCTAGGAATGGGAATTTCGAATTTCCAAATAAAAATTTTTCATAAGTTTATTTTTAGAATAAACTTTTACCCTAGGAAAATTATTACCTCAGCCAAATAGGAAAAGGGTTTGTAGGTGATACTATATAAAGGGTGATGGAGAAAATTTGCAAAGAGTTTTTTAGTTCTTAATTTTTCTTGAGAAGAAAACCCACTTTGTGAAAGTGAGAGCACAATGCAAATCCAAGAGATAAAATACAATTACAAGAAAAGTGTTTCTTGTTCTTCTAATTTGAGTTGAGATTTTTGAGAAAAATTTCAACACAATATTCTTCGTTCAATTTGTTCACGGGTTTCATTGATCAAAGAGTTGATGGCAAGGATCGGTCTCGGTGTGGATACGCATAGAGTCTTCGCACTATCGAAGAATTTTGAAACGAGACTCTCTTCACCAGGTAAGTCTTTGATCCGATCTTTGACACGTAAATAAATTTTAAACATGAGAAAATCTACCTAGGATTGTTATTGTCTTCCGCTGCGTGTTACGAACACATCATACGCAATCCTTCAGTGGTATCAGAGTCGTGGTTTATTGTATCTAAAATTTATTACGAATTAATATTATATTTGAAGAGTTCAAACCATAATAGATGTGCCTTGTGCAATAGTCAAATCGTTTGAATGTTGATATTATTTTATTGTGGATAAAGTATGCATTCATAAAACTATTGAGATCGTTCAAAACTTGAATTTTGAAATTTTGTATTAGATACAATGGGAATCTATAATAGGTTAAATGATTCTATTATTAATTTAATTGTTATTAGTTCATGAGATGTTAATTAATAATAATATTCTACCATGAATTCTTTTTATGTGATATATAAGATAAATATGTTAGAGGATGTTGAATTTTGTTTTATGTCATGTGCTTGCTCATTACATAATTTTGAATTATTTATTACATGTGATGTAAATTAATTTAGAGCTAAGCATGTAGACAATTGAACTAAATTCACATGCTATAAAAAGATTCGATCTTCGTGTTATTAAAAATAGTTTTTGTGACAATTCCCTCTTATTAAAAAATTTGAGTTCTTAAATAATAAAATATAAGATATTTTATTATAGAGCTATCCATCAAGGTAATTAATTTTACTTATTTCTTTTTTATAAGGAGCGGCCTGACTACCAGGAGACTTGTAGTTCGAGAATATGTTAAAATTATTTATTGCATTAGATGTATGGATTGAAAGAATTATTCAATTTTACACTAGACGCCTGGACTACCCGGGGGAGTATAAAATTTAATAAGTTCTTTGCAATAATGATGGTTGAACTCAACTATGCCAATAGGAACGACCTGACTACCAGGGGACTATTTGACATAGAGCTATTTAAGAAAATTGTATGGGGATACAATTGGTAAGAGTATCTACCTTTAAAATATAAGTGAGAAACAACTTGATTACCAAGGGGCTCATACATATTGTTAAAGGATTTCTTTACTCCACTAAAAGAAATAAAGATTTCGTAAACTATAATGAGGGTAAATAGTTTAAAATAATTAGTGGAAATATCATTTAGATAAAAGTCCATGTCTTTATGATATATGCAAATATGTTCTTATATTACTGCTTTTTCTTTTCTATATTTTAGATTTCTCAATATGTCAGTTATATCACTGTGTGAAATACTTGAGACCAACAAATTGGTATGACCAAACTTTGATGACTGGTATAGAAATTTGAGAATTGTTCTCATGCATGAAAAGCTTATGGATGTGATCGATAAGCCTGCAAAGATAATCCCTCCAGAGAATGATGTTCAAGGCAACAAGATTTATCATAAATAATTGGAAAAAAAACTGCAAGGAGTATCTTGCAACTCTAAAGGACAAGAAACAAGGCGAGACATTAATGAAAAATATTTTCAGGGTTTCTTTAGCTACTACTCATCCTTCACTGTGGGTATTAGATATTGGCAGTGGTTATAGCATTTGCAATATGTTGCAAGGGTTCAAGATAAGTAGAAAGCCAAAGAAAGGAGAAATTAATCTACAAGTTGGAAATGGTGCAAAAGTTGCGGCCTTAGCTATAGGATCAACTTCTTTAATAATGCTATGGGAAAAGTACTTATGTTGGATGATTGTTATTATGTTCCTAAATTTGTTTCGAACATAATTTCAGCTTCTATATTAGACAAACGTGATTTTCACATTAATATAGAAAATGGTATTTGCTCTATTTATTATAGTGATAACTTATATGTGAATGGCTATCTCCAACATGACGTTTATGTCTTACCTAGTGCGAATGCTAATTCGATTATGCATGTTTCAAGTCTAAAGAGGAAAAGAGATGATAATGTAAATCAAACATACCTTTGGCATTGTAGGCTTGGTCATATTGGAGAGAAAAGAATTAACAAGTTGTACAAGGAAGGGTACCTTAACAAGTATGATTTTGAATCATATTCAACTTGTGAATCTTGTCTCAAAGGAAAAATGACCAAATCTCCATTTAATGGAAGTGGAGAAAGAACTTCTGAATTATTGGGACTAATTCATACAGATGTTTGTGGGCCCATAAAAATTCAAGCTAGAGGTGGATATTCTTACTTCATCACCTTCACTGATGATGTGTCAAGATATGGATTTGTGTATCTTATGAAACATAAGTCTGAATCTTTTGAAATGTTCAAAAGGTTCCATAGTGAAGTTGAGAAGCAAACTGGAAAAAGTATCAAAGTACTAAGGTCTGATAGAGGTGGAGAATATCTTAGTGAAGATTTTACTAAATATCTCAAAGAGAATGGGATTCTCTCATAGTGGACACCTCCAGGAAGGCCACAACACAATGGTGTGTCTGAAAGGAGAAATAGAACCTTATTAGATATGGTGAGATCTATGATGGGGTTCACTGATCTTCCAATAAATTTATGGGGATATGCTTTGGAAGCAGCAACATACTTACTTAATAAAGTTCCCACTAAGTCGGTCTCTACAACACCATATGAGATATGGAAAGGACGTAAGCCTAACCTTAAACATATTAAAGTAAGGGGTTTTCCAGCTTATGTTAAGAGACTACAGTCTGATAAACTTGACTCAAGATCTGATAAGTGTAGATTCATTGGGTATCCCAAGGAAACAAGGGGATATTATTTCTATCACCCTTCTGACCATAAAGTTCTTGTGGCCAGAGGAGCAACCTTTTTGGAAGGGTAATTTCTTTTGGAAGGAAATTATAATGTAGAGATAGAACTTGATGAAGATCAAGAAACTAATGAATCAACACAATATGAAGATCATGAGACCCCAGTTTAAGAACCTTTATTGGATGTTTTGAAGTTGCCAAGGAAATTGCCATCTTCAATGGTTGAAGTTCAAGAACTAAATGAAGTTCAAGAACAGGTTAATGAACCAGTTCCAAACCAAATTGAGCAACAACGAAATCCAATACAAGGTGAACAGGTTGTACAAGTACCTCTTCAAAGGTTTACACGAGAACGTCATGTACCAACTAGATTAAATTTATTAGTACAAGATGATTTATCAAATGAGGATGATCATAATGATGATGACCCTAAGACCTATGAAGAGGCTATACGAAGTTCTGATTATGAGAAGTGGCAAAAGGCCATGGAATCCGAAATGGAATCCATGAAGGAAAACAAAGTATGGACTTTAGTTGAACCTTCAAAGGATATAAAACATATAGGTTGTAAATGGGTTTTTAAGAAAAAGATTGGAGCAGACGGAAAGGTGGAGACCTACAAAGCACGTCTTGTTGCCAAGGGATATCGTCAGAAAGAAGGAGTCGACTATGACGAGACGTTCTCTCCTGTGGCAATGCTCAAATCTATTCGGATTTTGCTTGCTATAGCAACATACTATGATTATGAAATATGGCAAATGGATGTGAAAACGGCTTTTCTTAATGGTGAGCTAGAAGAGGATGTGTACATGACACAACCTGAAGGTTTCATATCTTCGTCTGATCATAATAAAATTTGTAAGCTACAAAGGTCTATTTATGGATTAAAGCAAGCTTCTCGAAGTTGGAATATTCGATTTAACAAAACAATTGAAAAGTTCAATTTTGTTAGATGCGAAGAAGAACCTTGTGTGTACAAAAAGGTTAGTGGGAGCACAATTATATTTTTAGTGTTGTATGTTGATAATATATTGCTCATAGGGAACGCATTGCAAAATACCAAGATTTGACTATCTGAACAGTTTTCCATAAAAGACTTGGGAGAAGCAGCTTATATATTAGGAATAAAGATCTATAGAGATAGATCTAGGAAGCTGCTTGGACTTTCCCAGTCTTTGTACATTGATACTATTTAAAGAGGTATAACATGGATAATTCCAAAAGAGGCTATCTACCGATAGGCATTGGAATTTCTCTCAGTAGGCAGGATTGTCCTAAAACACCTAAAGAGAGAGAACGCATGAGTAGGATCCCATACGCTAGTGCAGTGGGAGCTATCATGTATACCATGACATGTACACGTCCTGATATGGCTTATGCACTTGGAGTGACTAGCCGATATCAGGCAAATCCTGGTGAGGAACATTGGAAGGTGGTGAAGACCATTCTTAAGTACTTAAGAAGGACTAAAGACCAATTCCTCATCTATGAAGATTCTGAGTTGAAACTTGAAGGTTATACTGATGCAAGTTTCTCTTCAGATAGGGATGATAGCAAATCTATTTCTGGTTATGTATTCATCTTAAATGGTGGTGCAGTGAATTGGAAAAGTTCCAAACAAGCTACAGAGCTACAGTAGCTGATTCAGTGACTGAAGCAGAATATATAGTAGCTAGTGAAGCTGCTAAGGAAGCTGTATGGATGGAAAAGTTCTTAACTGAACTTGGTGTGATTCCTTTAATGGAAGGTGCGGTTCCATTGTTGTGTGACAATACTGGAGCCATTGCTCAAGCAAAAGAACCAAGATCACACCAAAAGTCCAAACACGTTCTGCGAAGGTATCACTTGATAAGAGAGATCATTGAACGTGGAGACATCGAGATTCAAAAGGTTGATGGAAAGGAAAATGTTGCAGACCCATTCACTAAAGTGCTTGGCACAAAGGAGTTTGACAAGCACAAGTGGAAATTGGGGATGAAGTACAAGAGTGATTGGCTCTAGTGCAAGTGGGAGATTGTTAGGGATATAGTAGATATGCCCTAGATCCAATATCATATTTGATAACTTGAACATATTTTTGTGAATGTCATTTGATATAAAATATATGGCATTTGATATTCTTTTATCATTATTATCAATTGTTTGATTATTTTGATAAGGTCCTTGATTAAATTTTGAGATTTGTCATCGTGATGAAAATCATGATAATGAGAGCAACGTCTTTTACAGTTTAATCTAAATTTGTTCTTGATCGTAGGATTATTAATTTGGACATTAGTAATCCGGTTAGATCAATATTTATGTGATCGTCTTTATGGGATAAAGATTAGTTGATCTCATTAACTAAATCACATAGATAGATGATGCATATAGAGATATGGTCATTGAACCGACTCATTGGATAATTCCTAATGGTTAGAATTACCATAACTGTCAATAGGATATTTTCTTGAAGAATGTGATGTAACTGTTTTCTTTGACTTGAGGTCGTCATAGTAATTGACAAGTTATTTATTGTGCTTTGATACTAGACACCTATGGCCCTAGGGCGATAGTTGAAAGGATATTGGGTACGATTAAATACTTGTGGAATTAGTGATTGATCAAGACGGAATCTGTCAACTCTTGGTAATAAGTTTAAGCTCCATGTTGTCATGAATTATAAACGACCAAACTAAGACCTTGGCCAGGGCAATTGAATGAAAGAAGAAATGAGTTTCTTAGGTCATTCAATGGTCGATTATATTTGACGTGAACACATAGTTGGTCGCCTATTAGGATTTGACAGTTGAACCATATCCTAGGGTGATCCAGAGCTATAAGGACAGAAGGAATTATTACATTATTCTTCTACTGGTTCTTGAGAGTAAATTGTATACTTCATGCTATCCGGTCGTTAAGGAGTATTGCTAGACGCCACCCTTGATTAGTATATTGATATGATCAATTTACTACCGGTTTAGTATTGAACCTATGGGGTCGCACACTAACGAGTGTTCTGATCTTTGCTAAAGGATTAATTAACTTATTATTTGATAATTAAATTAAAGAATTTAATTAGTCAAATAAATTTAGTTATTAGTCCAAATGAAATATTATTATATTCTTTGCTAGCACAAAGATTATAATTAATATTATGAATAAATTGAAGTTTCTATTTGGAATAGAAATTAAATAATATCTCTTGGTTAAAATATATATATATATATATATATATATATATATATATATATATATATATATATATATATATATATATATATATATATATATATATATATATATATATATATATATATATATATATATATATATATATATATATATATATATATATATATATATATATATATATGATATATATTTGGTAATCGTAATTAATATTTATATATCAAGGTTATATATATTTAATATTAAGTTATTCTTACAATCCAATTTTGAATTGGACATTGATTTCCTACGGTTTCAATATACATGGAAATTAGAAGTCAAAAAGAAATAGGACGTCTCACAACTGAAAAAGTTTTTCTTGGGTTTCAATAGAAAAATTCCAAGGTTTGGAATTGAATATGAAAATTCTGTTTTCTCGGCGTCACATTACCTAGGAATGGGAATTTCGAATTTCAATATAAAATTTTTTCGTAAGTTTATTTTTAGAATAAACTTTTACCCTAGGAAAATTATTACCTCAACCAAATAGGAAAAGAGTTTATAGGTGATACTATATAAAGGGTGATGGAGAAAATTTGCAAAGAGTTTTTTAGTTCTTAATTTTTCTTGAGAAGAAAACCCACTTTGTGAAAGTGAGAGCACAATGCAAAGCCAAGAGATAAAATACAATTACAAGAAAAGTGTTTCTTGTTCTTCTAATTTGAGTTGAGATTTTTGAGAAAAATTGCAACAAAATATTCTTCGTTCAATTTGTTCACGGGTTTCATTGATCAAAGAGTTGATGACAAGGATCGATCTCGGTGTGGATACGCATAGAGTCTTCGCACTATCGAAGAATTTTGAAACGAGACTCTCTTCACCAGGTACGTCTTCGATCCGATCTTTGACACGTAAATAAATTTTAAACATGAAAAAATCTACCTAGGATTGTTATTGTCTTCCGCTGCGTGTTACGAACACATCATACGCAATCCTTCAGTTGGAACCATTTGCCCCCACTTGATACTCAATATGACATTGCCCAATCCTTCATGACTTTTCCCTTTTGGTCCCATGGGATTTGAATTGATCATTCGATATTTCTTTCTTTTTAGCTTCCATCCATCCGATATTTCGTATTTGTATTGAAACTTCAACTAATCGAGTACGTATCGCATATAAGGACAGATTTAGGGAGGGCGTAAGGATATTCATCTGAACACCCTTCGCCGAAATTACACTATATATATATTACGTTTTGAATATTCTTAATATAATAAGTGTAGTTTAGTGGTCAAAGGGGTTCAAAATCTATATAAAGTCATGAATTCAATTCCGACTAGCAAAAAAAAAAAAATTTAAACCCCCTTCGTGGAGATCCTGCCTCCGCCACTGAATATACACTATCTTCTCCTGACCCCACATGTAGAATTATACCAAATTTGTTATTATTGTTGTTCAGATCTAGAATCTCATACCTCGGATTAAGGACGAAGAGATCCTATCTATTTCACCACAATCCTTTTAAAACGGTTACTTTGCATCCTTTTTCCTATATATATTGTATTTATCTTTCCTTCTCTCTCCTTTTATTAAATTTTCTCCTTCAAATTTCCATATTTTGCACTTGACTCCGCCTATTCGTTTAAACATTTCATTTGTTTGACAAATCGAAGCAACAAATAGGGCCAAATTTCAGTGGATTGTGGAAAAAAAACATAATTAGACAATAATCGAGAACATTTTGCAAAATCCTAGCAGTGTAATTAACAAATATGGCAGCTAATTAATTACATTTGTAGTACAATCCCATTAAAACAGGGATTACTAATTAATAGCACTTCACAAATCTTCCGAATCCATTCACACAACTTTCTCTTCCTCATTTAATGCATTATCCCAAGATGCTCTCATTCTATTTACTATACTTGTAATATATTAAATTTAATAATTCATTGTGTTGTATAATTGTTGAATAATATATATCGATAGTAAATTAATAATACATATTCATATGTATGTATTATACTACTATCATATACGACTAGTGACAGATGTATAATTTTAAAGTAATGAGTGCTCACCGATAAAAAATACGAAAGAAGAAGAAAAATGAGTTTAGTAAATGAGTTCACTCTATGTATTTATCTAACTATTTTTGTAATTATTTATGCAAATTTACTAAATCCGGTTAAAAGTAATAGGTGCTCAAATACCCATAAGTGTCCATGTACTTCGCCGATGTATACTACGAATTTATGGTATGCACAATATGATATAATTATACTATTATAGTCAATCACAAATTCTTCACCCATTGTATATATAGAATGTATATTAATGTTAATGTTAGTGAATAATTATTATATATATACATGGAATAAATATATACAATGTATTATAATAATTTATAATTATGTATAAATATATATTCACAATATAATGATGGTATTTAATAATACACAGTATACCAACGATAATTAAATAAATAAATTACAGTGATATTCTAGTATGTTAATTTTAAATGTTATCATATTAGTTTCTCTTTAACGTGCTTCTAATTTTTTTAGCCACGGTTAAAGGTGATTGTGGAGCACATGTGGCTGCTAAGGTTTTGAATGGAAAACAAGTATGATTTGTGATATATTTCATGATACTAATCTTGTGGAAGAGTTACGTAGGTTACATATAATTAAAGGAAAATTGTATTTTGTTTGAATGTGCTAATTTGTTATAAAATCTGCTTTTATAGAAATAAACCAAAGTAGTAATATTAATACAAATACTCTTTAGTTGGTGACCTATAATGTAAAAATCTCTTTAGTTTTCACTTATAATACAGTAGCTTAATTTATGACATAAAAATAAGCAAGAAATTATTATCTAAATTATAAGTTTTCAAAATAAACTAGAATTTGCAGTTAATGTTGCATGGCTCGTGGCCAGTTTTCATTTCAATCAATTATTGAGAGATGCCAATACTATAGTACGTACTGAAATTACGTATTGGCTAGTGGTTTTCAAATGAGTCATTTTCTTATGTTATGTTCCTTTATTGGTACCTAACAAAAACAAGTCAAAATCACTTGATTATTTGTGTCGAGCATTTTAAAATAAAAAGTAAGGTGTTATTAAGAGTACTATATAGTAGTGCCTTTAACTTTAAGATAGCTAAAGATAGCATATTTATATGATTCATTTGAAACAGTACTACATATGAATTATCAAAGAGAATATTAGACACAATTTTTATTTTTAATTCTAATGTGTAATTCACAGAGGATCTTAACGAATGGTCTTCCGAAACAACCTCTAATTAAGATAAGGATAAAGTTACATATTAAGTTATTAACTACCATCAGCGCAAACAATATTATGAAAATCAAGAGAGAGTGTCGTTTTAAAAAAGCTACAATAGTTTCTTATTCCCCCGACCTTAGGAGTCAATTAGGGGGGGTTACGTTTGAGCACAAAAATCTTGAAACTCTTTTGCCAAATTTTAATTATCAATAATAAAAAAGATAAATCTTATTCAAGTATAATTAACTTCTGATCCAAAGAAAATAAAGAAGGATAAGAATGAATCAAATTTATTGATGTCATAATCTTATCTCCGATATGAAGAAAGTAGATTTACATTCTAAGCAAAAACGGATAGTAAAAGGAGTAGAGTGGAAAAACGAAGCAATTATTTCTCAGAGATCCTTATTTTCCCTTTTTATTCTTCTTGTTTTCTTGAGAGAAAAAAATCCCCCTCTTATTAGTGATTACCCCCAACTATATATAGTTCCTAGAACTTTTGTTCTGTGGTCTTTGATCAACATGCTCTCCTGTGACGGTCCTTTTCGTCATTACTTGAGTACAAAACTGACTTGACATATGTTGTCGATGATTTGACCCCGAGATTGGTCGTGGTGCTCTTCACTATTTTGCCACCTGGGCTAGATCCCAGCTTGGTCGACCACTATGGTCAGATTTTGACCTATACAGTTAGTCCCTCTGTCCGTCGAGGTCGTCCCTTAGAGGCTCGACGGGCGGATTATGCCAATTTGAAGCTAGGAGAAATCTGACTGTTTACCCCTTCAACGAGATTTTTAGATCGAGGCGATGGCGATGGCGACGGTGATGGCGCAACGCTTCAATAATGCCTTTGGGTCGTCGCTTCCGATCGGAGTTGAACCATTATGCTGATTCGAGACATCGTTTGTAGTTACTGTGATTATAACACACGTTCCTTGTGGATTGAACCGTTTCTCATGCCCTATCAGTTTCGATTGGTGACTCTTGAGTTTCCCGTTCGGGGCATTTATGTTCCTATAAATAGAGAAAATCATCATTCTATTGGCATACTTTTTCAATTTATCGAAAGAGTTTAGTCTTCATCTGATCCGATACTTCAGATTTTTAAGTAACTCTCATGTTAGTTGGAAACTGATATCACCGTCTTCCGTCGTACTTCCCTTTGTTCATTCGCTTTGTTCAATCAATATAAATGGTTGGTACTTCTTCCCACTCTAACAATCTTGCGCAGTTCCGGCGCCGGAAAATAATGCTCTTGCTCCCGTAGGAGTGGACAATGAAGGAGTTCCAACAGTAGCAGAAATATTGCCCCGTCCGCGGAAGCCATGGACCGATTTTAATAGCCCTTCCGGAGAGGAACCAGGGCATGTTCCTTCTATTATAAACAAAGCAGCAATCGTTGAGCTTAAGACAAAATGGGGGATTCCGCCTCATGTTGAGATGTTGTCGGCGACGTGAGATGATATTGTTCATTTTGACCGCCCAGGGTATTGTGCGTTCTATGCATATCCTTTTATTATTGGTTATACTCTTCCTCTTCCCTCTTCGGTGGTAGACTTCTCCTGTTTCTACGAGGTATGCTCGGCTCAACTTTTGTCGTACTTATACAAATTATTCCTTATACTACTCAAGTTCGTGGAGCTGTCCGGTGGGGAGATCACTCTGCGACATATGCTCAATATTTTTTCCCCTCAACTTCGACACGATGATCCACATGTGCCATCGAGGAACGAGGAGTCTGGTGGTGAAGATGGACGATAGAACCAATCGTCGTTTCTACAAAGCTAATTTTATGTGCGGACATAACACCTTGTGGCGGACTCTACAAGGTTCTTTAAGAGGTGGAACTTTGCACATAAGTTTTTGTATCTCCTGTCGTAGTGATGGTCGACTACTTTTCTTTGGTCAGCGTTAAATTGTTTTTTCTTTTGTAGCTGAGTGACTACCCCCTTCACTTGTTGATGATATCCGCGAATAGGTTAGCATCATTCTCCCTCATACGGCAGGGTGCGTGAATAGGCGTCCTTCTATGAGAAATTTGGGCATAAGCCCCTTACTGGTAAGTCGACTTTTTCTATTCCTCGTCTTGCAATTTGACCTCGTCGCTTACAGGATCATTACCGTTATTTGGGAGAGTACGAAGGGCGAGGGTTCCTCCACTTTCAATTCGTCAGCCGATGTCTTCTGCTCGGCTCGTATTAAGGTATGATGCATGTCCTATAATGAGGGCTGCTCAAGTTGAACCTACGAATCGGAGCCGTGTGCATGAAAACTGTTCTCCAATCTAGGACTCCGGCTCCTATTGCCTGCTCAATGGGTGTGTCTTCCCGTGCTAAGGAAGGGGAAGGTCCGTCGAAAAGACAGCGAGTGGAGTGAGAAATGGCTCTCCTAATCTCTATATATTTAGAGGATGACCTTCCCTTGCTGATGTCGAAAACGGGTGGTAACGCTAACCCGACCGCAGAGATAAACCAGGAAATCATGACCAACCCTACAGTAGAGGCTTCGGCCGCTATGATTGATCAACAAACTACTACAACAGAAAGTTGGGACCTCGAGGTTGTTGTTGCCACTTTGGGCGGGCATTCGCCTTCTGGACCGACCCGTGCTTCTTCTTCAGCTGTAGAGAGAGGAAAGTGTGTCGTGGTTGATGACTACGAGTCTAAATCCAACCTTGATCCTGATGATGTCAGAATGTTTGAGGAGGGCCTTACCCACACGGTGGTAAGGGCGGGAGGTCCATCCCGTATACTTGAGATTCCATCGGAGATTAACCTTCTGGGGACACGGAGGACTTGATACCGTAATTTGACCTTTTGTGCTCTAAATGTGAGGCTTTTCGAGACTCCCATGATGTTGATTTGATGCATGAAGTGGCTGTTATAGGCCCGAGGGTAAGTCTCTTATCTTTCTTTTTTGTGTTCCTTCTGTTTTTGGCGACCATGAACTTTACCGACTTTTTTTGACTTTTTTAGGCTTTCAGTCAAGCATGTTGAAATTGAAAGTGCTTGCAGGGCTGACACTCGAGCCAAAGTTCTATTGATGATGTTAGAGAAGTATTGGTGCTACCGTAACAAGTGTTGTGAGATGCACGAACGGCTCAGGGCGAATGCCGGCAATCAATCTCTCAGCAAGGAACTAGAGAAGAGAGATCAGGAGCTGATGTAAGCTATTTGTAGGAATAGCGAGCTTGAGGATCTACTTCATGTAATGGAAAAATAACTTGAATTCGGAAAAGGGGTTGCCGCAGAGTGTATGCATATTCAGGCGAAGGTGTTGTCATTGCAGCCCGAGTTGGATCAAAATGCCATCGGAGTTGAGGCTTTAAGTACATAGTGGATAGGGAAATTAACTGAACTGGCAGGAAGGTCTCCGAGTTGGAGGGTGCCGAGAGTGTTTGGGCGTCAGCTTCAGCGAGGGTCACGGCATTGGAGGACACAATTTGTGTCCTTCAATCAGAGCAGAAGTTTGAGATAGCATCGACTACGCTCAGGGAGGCGAGACTTGAAGAGCACATTGGTGAAATCAACCGGGCAGCTTCAACCTTGGGAGATCGGGTCAATGTTCTTAAGGCCAAAAAGATGTAATTGTTCGCGCAAGTCAAATATTCCTTCTTTGTTGTTCCTCTCCATTTGCACGAGCTCTAGGTCCATGCCGAAGCCCAGCGGGACATATACAAGAGTTTGTGGGAAGCGGGCAATGTTTCTGAGGCAGCTTCTAAATGAGCTCAGGTAAAGGCACGAGAGGCTCGTGTTAACTGTGGCTACGATCCTCTAACACTGGATCGGTTTAGCCATGTATAATTTGTGGCCATTTTTTCAACAATCTAAATAAAAAATGGGTTTTATCTTTGTACATCGCTTGTGTTTCTCTCCCTTCCCCTTGTTTTACACCTCTTTGGAGTAGGCTTTTAGATTTTTTTATAGTGACTTCTTCACTTTTAGGGAAGCCAATTTTGACTGAACCGATTAGGACTTTGTCGTGCGAGTCCGAATAAGGTCTCATCAATTTTGCCTATTTGGGCAAGATCGACTTTTGACTTATCGCTTTAAGTAGATTCATCCTTGACTCAAACAAGGTTATATTCGGATTTGTTGTTGTGGATGAAGTCAATCTTGACTTGAGTCATTCGAGTGGGATTGAATTGTAGTTGATTTGGCCGAAGTCTCTCTTTTCATATATATATATTTGAGCGAAATCGAACTTGGAGTTTGTAGAGAAATCAATTTTTCAGTAAGTAAAAAAATATTGTACGACGATGACCAATGGCTGCAAAGGCATTATTAAGGGAAAGACTGAGATGTTAGTCTGCATATTTCGAGTGGGTTCGAACTTTTCCTTCTTCTTCTTTTTGACGGGCCTTAGCCATAGGGGTTTTATTTCGAGCTAATGCCAAAATCTTAACTCATTACGATTCAAGCGAGGTTGAACTCTTCTTTTTGGCGATAGCCCTTGGTCATAGGGGTGTTATTTCAAGCTAAATGTCGAAACATTAACCAGTTACGATCCTAATGAGGCCAAACTTCTCTTTGACGATGATCCTTGGCCGTAGGGGTGTTATTTCAAGCTAATGTTGAAATGTTAACCCGTTATGATTCGAACGAAGTCAAACCTTTTCCCTCTATTTTTTATAGCTCTTGGCCTATGGGTGTTATTCCGAGATAATGTCAAAATATTAATCTGTCATGATTCGAACGAGGTTGAACTCTTCTTTTTTATGGCCCTTGTCTGTAGGGGTATTATTTTGAGCTAATGTTGATATGTTAAACCGTTATGATTCGAACGAGGTCAAACTCTTCTCTTTGGCAATGACCGTTGGCCGTATGGGTGTTATTTTGAGCTAATACTGAAAGGTTAACCCGTTACGATTTGAACGAAGTCGAACTCTACTCTTTGCGATAGCCCTTGGTCGTAAGGGTGTTATTTCGAGATAAATGTCAAAATATTAATCCGTTACAATTCGAACGAGGTCAAACTCTTTTCTTTGACGATGGCCCTTGGCCTTAAGGGTGTCATTTCGAGCTAATGTCGCAATGTTAACCCGCTATGATTCGAATGAGGTCGAACTCTTATCTTTGGAAATTGCCCTTGGACGTAGGGGTGTTATTTCAAGCTAAACGTCGAAATATTAACCTGTTATCGAACGAGGTCGAACTTTTCTCTTTTGCAATCTCCCTTGGTCGTAGTTTTGTTATTTCGAGCTAATGCCGAAATGGTAACCCGTTATGATTCAAACGCGGTCGAACTCTTCTCTTTGGCAATGGCCCTTGGACATAGGGTGTTATTTTGAGCTAAATGTCAAAATATTAACCCGTTATGATTCAAATGAGGTTGAGCTCTTCTCTTTGGTGATGGACCTTGGTCGTAGGTTTGTTATTTCGAGCTAATGTCGAAATGTTAACTTCTTATATCATTGTTAGATTTTTGGCAAATCATAGGCTACCATAATGTCTGTAGACATTGAAGCTGATCTTGGAGTACTCAATTTTGCTCTTCTTTTTTTCCTTTGGAGAGTTTCGAGTGTCCTTGGGGGAGTCCCATTTTTTCTAAGCCTCTGTGTTTTCTGGGTGAGTCTCAGTTTGCATAATTTTGTTTGCATTGGAGAGTGTGTTGTCGGAGAGTATAAAACGTTGTTGATTTTCTAACTGAGGGTATCGTACGCGTTCGTTTCATACATATAGTGGAATTTTCTTGTATTTAGTCCCTTCATCATTCGGTCTGGAGATCTCGTCGATAGGCGGGGCGATGAATTATCCCTTGAACTTGGAGACGTCCCCCTCATCGCCTCGTTAAAAACCTCCCGAGAAAACCTAATTGGGACAAAACTAATTGTTTGAGATGGGCGATATTCTAGTTGTTTTGTAGTAGTTTTCCTTCCATTATCTTCTAGTTGGAATGCTCCTTTGCTCGCTTACATGTGCGGAACTTGTGTTCCTGTTTAAGCAAACAACAGAGTGTAAATCAAAATGAGATTTTACTTACCTCCATCTAATAAGTCGGTGAATGAGGGTAGCCTTATAGCGTTGCTCTCTCTACCTGGCGTATAAGTGGTTGATGAAATGATGATTTTTAGATTATGCGGCTGTATTCAGCTCACCTTTCTTTTTTAAAGGTTCCCTAGATCTATGTGGGTTGAGTTCGCCTTAGCTGTTGCGGTATAAAAATTGAGCCCAGTTTGATCTTATCTGATTCGTACCTATAACAAGGGAGCCATGTCGTACCTTCTTCTTGGATCATCTCTCGTGTGTAGGTTTGTGTGGATATTAGTTGTAAATTTTGCTTTTAGCATGTGAGGTTTACTTACGACTCTTTCAGGTGGGTGGTTACATTTCACCAATTTTGGATCTGAAGGAAACTAGAAAATTTGATTAAGAAATCTCCACAGACGGCGCCAAATTGTTTGTGCAGAAAAAACTTGAAACTCTTTTGACAAATCCAATTATCAATAATAAAGAAGGTAAATCTTAGCCGAGCATAATTAACTTCGGATCCAAACATACATAGTAGGAAATTACAAAGGATAAGAATGTATCAGATTTATTAATGTTATAATCTTATCTCCGATATGAGGAAAGTGGATTTACATTCTAAGCAAAAAAGGATAGTAAGAAAAGGAGTAGAGTGGAAAAGTGAAGCAATTGTTTTTGAGAGATCCTTCTTTTCCCTTCTTATTCTTCTTATTTTCTCGAGAGAAAAAATCCCCCTCTTATTAGTGGATACCCCCTCTATATATAGTTCCTGGAACTTTTATTCAGTGGTCTTTGACCAACATGCTCTGCTGTGATGGTCCTTTTTGTCATTTCTCGAGTATAGTGCTAACTTGAAATATGATGTCGACGATTTGACCCCAAGATTGGTCGTGGTTTTCTTCACTATTTTTCCACCTGGGCGAGATCCCAGCATGGTCGATCACTATGTTTAGATTTTGACCTATACAGGGTAACCGGACGATCAACTCATTTCGATGTTAACCTATTCATCAACTCTAGGTTGAGCTTCTAGCTAGTGAAAAACTAAAGTCCTATATTATAGAATGAGATTCCATTGTTTTAAAATAACTTGACTTTTTTTGTTTCAAACCCCACGTATGGAATACATTGGATTTGTTGTTGTTATAATTTACAAAGGAGCAAAATGCTAATGTGGGTAGTACACATTATAACACGACACCAAAAATTGGATCTTCTAGTCTTTGCATTATTTAAACAATTAACATAGATTAATTACTTTAATATAACAAAACTTAGTGATTTTATCGTTATAAAGTTCATATACCTTTGTATTTGTCAAAATATGACCACCACATTCAAGCTTACTGACATGCCGTTCAAGCGGCAAGGTGGCGAGAGACGACATGGTCTATCCCATATCTCACCCTCACGATATCCGTCGAAAT
This sequence comes from Nicotiana benthamiana, assembly GCA_034376525.1. NCBI lineage: Eukaryota > Viridiplantae > Streptophyta > Magnoliopsida > Solanales > Solanaceae > Nicotiana > Nicotiana benthamiana. The sequence goes on along the minus strand of CM067335.1, from coordinate 39,207,249 downwards.
GAGAAAACACATCATTTATGGGACGACCAAGACAGACATAGTATGAAAAAAACATCAGACCAAGTACGCATCAAAGGATCCATAACTACATATAGGAGGGTAAAAACCTCCGAGGAGGGCGGGCGATCGATCTCTCCACTTTTCTCCCCTCTACATCTTCATAAGCGAAAAGCAGAATAGGAAAATCTCCAAGAAAATATGTAATATGTTCCCCTCCATTGATTAATGGAAGATCCGAAAAAAAATTCCAATAAGCTTAGTTACCTTTATTCTTCTCATGAATTTTTTTTCTCTAATTAGTTATTGATCTGGAATTTATTATGTGTGACTAAGATTTACCCCTTCATTTTATTTGATTGATTTATTCAAAAAAGTTCCAATATGTTTAGAGTCAAATAATTTGGCACTGTCTGCAGGGACTTCTTAACAAAATTTCTTAATGTCTTCCAGATCAAAGACAAGAAACACAATAACCCACCAAAAAGAGCGCTAAGGAAAAACCCAATCCATGCAGGGTAAAAAAGCAGCACAGAAGGGGAAAGAGAGATGAGTACAATCATCGAATTTGGAAATCATCGCCCCATCAACTGTCAAAATGTCAAACTAAACGAGTAACGTTGCAGACTTACTCTCATTCACCAATCCATCAGATGGGGGTGAGGAAAGTATCATTTTAACTCACATTCTGTTCTTTGCTCAAGCAGGAACACAAAATGTTGTGTGGGCGAGCGAGCGAAGAAACATCTCCATAAAAGAATGAGAAGCTCCCACAAGACAATCGGAGTACCATTCGCCGATGGCATCTTTAGGCAAGAAAGCAGGATTTAGGCAAAGAAACTCCAGTATGTGCACAAAATGAAAATAAGCGAAACAACAACGTTTCGTACTCTCCGATATTATACTCTTTCATGCAAACAATGTCAAGCAAATCGAGACTCCCCAAGAGGATGCCTAATTCTCCAAAAATTGGGACTGACAAAGTTTGAAATAACACCTGCTAAGGCCAAGGTCCTTCTCCATAAAGAAGAGCTCGACCCCGATCGTACGACGACGGATTTCTATTTCGATAAGTTCGAAATGACACTCTTTAAGGCCAGGGGCCTTCACCATAAAGAAGAGTTCGACGTCAATCAAACGATGACAAATTACTATTTCGATAAGTTCAAAATAACATCCTTTAAGGCCAAAGGCCTTTGTCATAAAGAATAGTTTGACCCCGATCAAACGACAACGGGTTACTAGTTCGATAAGTTCGAAATGACACCCTTTAAGTCCAAGGTCATTCGCCATAAAGAAGAGTTTGACCTCGATCGAATGACGGCGGGGTACTATTTCAATAAGTTTGAAATAACAACCCCGATCAAACGACGACGATTTACAATTTCGATAAGTTAGAAATAACACCTTTTAAGGCCAAGGGCCTTCGCAATGAAGAAGATTTCGACCTTGATCAAATAATGAAAGATTACTATTTTGATAAGTTCGAATAACACCCTCTAAAGACAAGGGCCTTCACCATAAAGAAGAGTTCGACCCTGATCGAATGACACCGGGTTACTATTTCGATAAGTTTGAAATGACACCCTTTAAAGCTAAGGGCCTTCGCCATAAAGAAGAGTTCGACCTCAATCGAACGATAAGAGGTTACTATTCTAATCGAAATAACACCCTTTAAGGCCAAGGGCCTTCACTATAAAGAAGAGTTCGACCTCGATCGAACGACGCTGGGTTACTATTTCAATATGTTCGAAATAACATGCTTTTAAGGCCAATGGCCTTTACTATAAAGAAGAGTTTGACCTCGATCGAATGACGTGGTTTACTATTTTGATAAATTCAAAATAACACCCTTTAAGGCCAAAGGACTTTTCCATAAATAAGCGTTTGACCTCAATCAAACGACGACGGGTTACTATTTCGATAAGTTTGAAATAACACCCATTAAGGCCAAGGGCCTTCTCCATAGAGAAGTGTTGACCTTGAGCAAACAACAATGGGTTGATATTTCAACAAAAATTTGAAATCACACCCTCAAGGTCACAAGTAGTTGCCATAGAGAAAATTTGAAATATTCCTAAGGCCAGGGGCTGCCAGAAAATATAAAGGGAAAGAAATATCGGGACTTGCCGTATGGGAATCTACCCCGTACAGAAGTCACAAAAAGCAAAAAACAAAGATAAATTACAAGGCAAATAACAATGAAAAATTCTTCTTCATACAAGGGCACTGCGCGAATAATCACACATTACACACGGCCCAAGCCGATAATAGAAAAGAAAATAGGAAAGGAAAAGAAATTAACGACAATCGACAATGAATAAAAAACACAAACAACAATAGAAAAAATACAAAGACAATATTCTTTCACTCGACATCATCTCCGCCACCATCTCTAGGAAGTTCTCCATCGGTATCCATGCCCTCATCCGCCTCCAGCGTCACGGAGTCATATCCATAATTGAAACGAGCCTCTCGCACCTTCGCTCGTGCTCCTTCAGACGGGGCCTTGGTAACACTTCCAACCTCCCAAAAGCTCTTATATATGTCCCGCTGGTCTTCAGCATGAACCCAAAGCTCTAACAAGTGGCGGAGAGCGGTGGAGGAGGAAGACTTGAATTTGAGCCAGTAACTACTCATTTTAGGCCTCTTGAGTGGCGACCCGATCTCCAAAAGATCGATGCTTCTCAGTCGTTATCACCAATGCGTTCCTCAAGCCTCGACTCTCTTAGCGTGGTTGTCGTCCTTTCTGATTTTTTCTCATATTGGAAGATGCGGATGACCAGGCACTCTCGATTCTCTCCAACCCAGCAACCTTTCTTTCCAACTCGGCCAATTTGCCTATCCACTCAGCACTCATCGCCTCAACCTTGATCAGATTCTAATCCATATCGGACTGTATCGACCTCAGATTCCCTTGAAGATGCTCACACTTTGCGGCAAGTCCCTTGACCAACTTGAGCTCTATGTCCTTTGCACGAAGATGCCCCTCGAGCGCACTCTTGCTATGAATAGCTTGCATCAATTCCTGATACTTCTTCTCCAACTTCTCACAAAGAGACAGATCACCATGGTTTGCCTTCAGACGCTCGTGCATCTTATGGAACTTGTTACGATAGCATCGATACTTCTCCAACATCTTCAAGAAAATCTTGGACCGAAATGTCGGCCCTAAGAGTATTCTCCATTTCCACCATGTACATCTGAAAAACGAGAAGATGGGTTAGAGCCATATCACCAAGAAAAATGAGGGAAATGTAAAAGAAAGTGTAACATACTCTCAAGCCTATAGCGGCCACCTCATTCATCAAGTCAATATCGGGAACATTCTGAAGAGCCGTATTCTCAGCGGCATAACACAAAATGTCGAAGTGCGGCACCATATCCTTCGTCTCCCCTAGGAGATTGATATCCGATGGGATCTCAAGCATACGGGACAGTCATCCCGCATGAACCACCGAATGTGTAAGACCCTCTTCAAATATCATAACATCATCAAGGTAGAGGTCCGACTTGCATTCGTAGTTATTAACCACGATGCCCTTTTCCCCTTTCATCAACCGAGGAGGAAGCATGACCAGGTATGGAGGACGAAGGCCCGCCCGAAACCACAACAGTGGCAATAGAAATCGGGCCCTCCATCACGGAAGGTTGCCGATCGACAACAGTGACAGGTATCTTCCTCGATAGGGAAAATATGACGGCTAGCTCCGTCTCTAAGGAAGAGTGGTATCAACGCTCGCCCCAGATCTCGTCAAGGAAGAGTCGTCCAGATGTATCACAGTTGTAGGTGTTGTCTCAAAGTCCACTCACCATTTCTTGGATGGTCTCTCTCCCTCCTCGGTACGGTGAATTCACCTGTCGAATGAGCAGCACGGGATGGAACCTCAGTCTGAGATGTGGCCCCCCCATAGGTATAACCGCGACCAAAGACTCGACTAACAAAGCCCTTGACAAAGGTCGAGAGCAGACGATGTCGGTTGCCGAAAAGTTAAGGGAGGAGCCCTCGCTCTCCGCACTGTACTAACATTGGCAAGCAGCACATAAGAAACTAAGTAAAAAGAGAGGAAAAATAGCTAACAGAAACAACATCTCACCTGTAAGGGGCCTGAGTCCATATTTCTCATAAAAGACAGACTATGTGCGAACCCCCACCATACGTGCAAAGTTCCAACTTCTCAGGAAACCCCGTTGGATCCGCCACAAGGTGCTCGGTCTGTACGTAGAAATAGTTCTCTTCAAAACAACGGTTAGCCCTGTCGTCCATCTTCACCACTAGACTTTTCGACCCTCGATGGCATATGTGAATCATCGTGCCAAAAATAAGCTAAAGGGCGAAGATATTGAGAATGTGCCCCAAAGTGACCTAACGACCAGCAAGCTCTGCAAACTTGAGCAACATGAGGAACATTTTGTACAGGTACGGTGAACGTTGGACGAGGCATACCTTGTAAAACGGCAAAAATCCACCACCATGAGAGAAAGAGGAAGAGTGTACCCAATGAGGAATAGATAGGCGTAGAACACGCAGTACCAGGGCGGCCAAAATGGACTATATCGTTCCCTACCACTAGCTACATTTAAACATAACGGGGAATTCCCCACCTGGATTTCTACGATTTCCTCCTCCTTTATAACCGAGTGGACAAGTTCTAGCTCCTTCCCGGTGCAATTGCAGAATTCGTTCCATGCTTTCCTAGGACAAGGCAAGATCTCAGCTACTGACGGGACCTCCTTATCTTCCACCACTTCTGCTTCTCCGGTGGCCAGAGCATCATTTTTCGGTGCCGGAATTGGAACAGGGAGGCCAGTGCTAGAAGAGTCAACAGCTATTGAGCCAATTTGGTAAAGAAAAGAGACAACGAAAAGGAAGGACAAATGTTTTCAATTAACTGGGGGAAAGTAAAATTTTGAAGTATGAGGAAGAAAGTATATTCGAAAAATCCTTTCAGGCAAAGGGCAAGGGAGCGTGCCAATTGAATGAGGTGTTCCTCCTATTTATAAGATACATAAATTCCCCAAGCACGAAACCCAAGAGTCGCCAATCGAGCCTGATGGCACACGAAACGTTCTGATTCCCTAGGAACGTCTGTCGTAATGGTGGTGACCACGAAAAATGTTTCAACCCAAATGACATTTTTGTTCCGAAATGGTCGCAACAGTCTAGGGATATCGAAAAAGCGTTGTCGTCTCATTTGAACCTAAGAAGCATAACCTAGGGGTGAGTAGTCAGATTTCACTCGGGTCGATAGCAATAATAATCCGTCTGTCTGGCCCGACCTGGGACGACCCTGACAGACGGAGAGACTAATATATTGGTCAATATCTGACCACCAAATTCAAGCTGACCGACATCTCGTTCAAGCGACAAGGTGACGAGAGACGACGTGGTCTATCCCACATCTTGCCCTTACGATATCCGTCAAAATAAGAAGACACAATATTCAGGGGACAATCAAGACAGACATAATGTGAAAAAAGTGTCAGACCAAGTATATAACAAAGGGTCCATGACTATAACTAGGGGGTGAAAACCTCCGAGGAGGGCGGATGATCGATCTCTCCACTTTTATCTCCTCTACAGTCTTCATAAGTGAAAAGAAAAACAGGAAAAGCTCCAAGAAAATATGTAAAATGTCAATGGAAGGGACAAAAGAAAATTCCAATAAGTTTGGTTACCCTTAATTCATTTCATGTATTATTTCTCTAACTAGTTATGATCTGGAATTTATTATGTGTGACTAAGAATTACCTATTTATTTTCTTTAATTGATTTATTCAAAAGAAATTTAATATTTTTTGAGTCATATAACCTTAACATAACAAAATTTAATTTTATGAAAATATTATACTATTTCAGCGAGTGGAATCCAGTAATCAAAACCCTCCTTGAAACTAAAAATAGTAGAAATAGGTTCTTAAGGTTGGATAAGAAACTAAAATAATAAGATAGATCTAAAAATAGACAGTTTCCTTTTGTTTTTCTTCTAAAAATAGACAGTTCAAAGGGTAAAAATAGACAGTTCAATGTGTAAAAAGGGGAGCAGCCTAAATCATACGACAGCACTCCTACATCTCCGAGTGGGACATCATCGTATATAGACACACACGCTCACATCTCTATCACTAATCACCCCACCCCCTACTACTCCCCCCACCCAACCCCCCTCTCCCCCCAAAAAAAGGGACCATCTTTTTCTTTTGAAAAATGCTCTGCTTTGTGTCTTCTTATCCGAGATTGTTCAAAAAAAATAGTTATATTTATTACCTATTCATGTCCTTGTTGATAGCAAACTTTGTTGTTGATGGAGCTTTAATGTGAAATAGATAGTACTCCGAGACTAAAAAATGCTCAGATTTGTGTCTTCTTATACGAAATTTGGCGTAGAGGACGAGTATTATGATTGTAGGCTACGAGATAGTTGAGTCTTGTGTTATCTTGTACTATTATGAGCATAGTCTAATATAGTTTTTGTCTGAGATAGCTAAGGATATTATCGTGTCTTACTATTTTCTCTTTTCGGTACATGACCTATTTACTAGCCATCATTTTTGTTTTTGTGTTTGCATTTTTTTCTTCTGTATTTATGTTCTTATTTTTTCTATAATCTCTATGGTGAAATTAATATTTTTTATTTTTTATTTTTTTTATCTTGAGTCGGGAGTTTTCCAAAAATATCCTTCCTACTCCTTTAAAGTAAGAATAAGATCTATGTACATACTATTCTTTTCAAATCCGTATTTATAAAATTTTATTGAGTAATTATTGCTATTGTATACAAAATTATTCAAACAAAATTATTATATTTATTATCTATTCATGCCCTTGTCGTTAGCAAACTTTGTCATTGCTCCAGCTTTAGTGTGAAATAGAGGAACTCCACCATTCAAAAAGAAAATATTCAATTTTACCACGTAGATGCATGTTACTCTATACTTAATAGATTGACATAAATCATAAATGACAACTTACGAATATCTCCTAGTAGCAAAATCCAAAAGATTAATTAAATCGTGATTAAAATTACTGGTCGATGATCATTCTCATGGCATACCGGACGTAACTCTTATGACTTAGTCTCAACTCTAATATTTATACGTAGAAAGAGAGCGTTTTGAGACGAGAGATCTTTTTATCTCCTATATAATAATCGTATAAGGCTAGCAGTAATTATTAGTATTACTATACTTTAGAAAATTGTTACTTTGCTAAGGGTTTATTGAGGATAGGTTATAATTACGTATTTTAATCGTTTATTATATTTTAATTTATTGTAATTTAATTGAATTTAAGCTGTAAGCGCAAGTATTTTGTACAAACTGTGTGTTTTATGCCTTGTAAGAGTGATTTCAAGCTATATAGATATTATAAAATGAACTCAAGTGATTTATATCTCTGAAGTCTGAGTAAAAGTTCAAGGAATTAAGCGGGGATCATATTAGGGGTCAACTTTGATAGTTAAGAACAAACAAAGACTCGAGTAAACATATTGCGCACTATTTAGTAAAATAGACATAACTTTTTTCAAATTCTAAACGGAATAGGGTGAAAAATACAATCAAAATCGTGATCAAGGACCTGGTCGCGGACTGAGGCAGTGCACTTGTTAATATGTGCAGCCACTAACGCATCACTAACGAGCCCGCACTAGTCCAGGCCTTAAAATTTGTCTTTTTTCACATTAGAGAAGGTATAATTGTTTGGGTCTAACCCTACTAGGTATATCTATACATGTAAAGGTGGTATTTTGAGGGGGTTCCACATATTTTTGACACAGATTCGACCTAAGGAGGCAGAAACACAACAGACGCAAGGTGAGGAATTCTTCTACAAATTTTCCTTCCTCTTCCTATTTTTTATTGTTGGTTATGACTGTCAATATTGTAGTTTTACATACTATTATGAATAGCTAATTTGTTATCTAGGGTTTTGATGGAACCTTTTATAGGATAAATTCTTGTTATGTTTTTATATAATTGAGCCATATCTTTTTTCTATTTGTTCAACTATGTTTATATTGTGGTTGGTTAACGAGCTCTCAATCGACTGTGTCTATTTAGTATGAATTACTCGGCAAAGAGTGCATATTTAGGTAGTTGTTGAACAACATCACTCCCGACGTATGTGAGTATCAATAACCAAGGGTTTAAATGTGGGATTAGGGATAACGAAACCTTGGGTGCGATCTAAGTGAGCTATAATCAAAGTCAGCTAGCATAACTCGGGAGAGTATGTCTAGTAAATTTTTTTAATTACTCGAGAGAGAATTACAATACGTAGAGCGCTCATGATCGGTAGAGAATACTTAAGAGAAAGTATATAAGACATAGGAGGAAGGATTCTGACCATTGGGGAAATTATAACTCTAGATCTCCTTAATCTTTTCTCCAACTTGTAGTATCTTTAGTGTTAATTTATTATTTTAATTTGTTAGTTAGCTAGTTAAACACAAGAATCTTAATATCTCTAAGTCAGGAATTGTTCAAACTTGTATTCTTGGTGATAGTGAACAATTGTAGCTAAGCCTTAGTTCCCTGTGGGATTCGGCTCCAGACTTGTAAACCGGATTATATTTGCAACGACCGCTTTGTCCTTTTCATAAGACATAGTTGGGCTTGATCATTTTTTGAAAATAATCTATCTAACTCCACAAGACGCAATATGAGTAAGATATGTGTATGCATTATCCTATATATTTTACAACTTGTTTGGATGGTTGTTACTCATTATATCGTGTTGTGTTGTTATCCCAAAATAGTATTTGTTTTGATTATTTCATTAAAATTGGTTGCATTATATTATTAAATCCATTGTTCCGAAAAAAACAAAAAGTTTCACTTTTTGAAACAATCAATTTGGTGTGATGGGATTGTTTCCTATTTTTCTTTCCAATTTTACCATAACTTATTACTCTATTATTCTATTTTACTATTTACCTTTTTTTTTATCTCCAAATCTCCCTTCTATAACCTACTTTGTCTTTATCTTTTTTTTTTTTTTGGAACTTCCACTACTTCCAACTCTAATGTAAAATTGCTAATTTTATTTGCATTTGCATGAATTTAATTGTCTAATCTATTTATAATATATATTTGGTGATAAGTTAGTAGAATGAGGTTTTTTCCTAAAGTTATTCTTTTGTATAATTTTTGATAAATTTAATATTTAAATAATTAAAGATATTTTAGTAAACTTATTAGTTATAATACAGTACAATACAATCAACTTTATATTTAACAATAACAAATAATATAATCTATCTAAAAATTATATTTATAAAATAATATAATACAATATAATATAACATAATGCAATACATTACAAAATAATAGGAAACGAGTAATCAACCCATCCAAACAAGCTCTTAGAGTATGGGACAAATTTGACCCTTTTTCTCTTTACTCTATTCTTACTTCCCTATATAATCCCCACCTTCCCCATTTCCCCATTAACAACCAATCTCAGCTGAACTCTATATCCATCACTAATTCCTCCATTTTTTTCACACACAACACACACTGTTATTCAAAGAAAACACCTTCCATTTTCATCTTTTTTTTTTCTTTTATTCTTTCACAAAGCCAATAAAAAAAATAGCGATTAATTATGGGTTTTCCACTAGGCTATACTGAACATTATCTTCCCAAATTACTCCTTCACCTTATTACAATTTTGGGTTTCATTAAAGAACTCATTTGCACACTATTTAAGCTTTTGGGCCTCGAGGATTTTCTCGAACCCGAATTTTCATACCCGGCCCAACCTGAATCATTTTCGGAGGCCCGGTATCACTCGGTGACGGCAGCGTTGATAAGGGAGATATTACCGGTGGTGAAATACTCGGAGCTAGTGGACCCGCCGGAGAACTGTGCGGTGTGTCTGTACGATTTCGAGTTGGACGATGAAATCAGACGGCTGAGAAATTGTAAGCATGTGTTTCATCGGAGCTGTGTGGACCGGTGGATGGATCATGATCAGATGACGTGTCCGCTTTGTAGAGCAGTTTTTGTACCAGATGATATGATGGAGGTTTTTAATGAGAAGTTGTGGTTGGCTTCTGGAGTTTCTGATTATTATGAAGAGTATTCATAATATTGTTCTACTTGTATCCAATTTTTCAAAAATCATGAATTTGGCACATATTTGATGACATTTTCAATAAGTTTGAACAACATAAGATTTGATAATATAAATTATACCAAAGTGTATATACCATAAGAGAAAGTAAAGTAAAAGAAGAAACGTTTTATATACTTTGCAAAATTTTTAAAATGTGGAAAAAGAATTGATAGTTCTATTTTCAAGAGCCGATTAATTTGAATTTTTATCTAAATAATTTGTATAATAAAAAGGAAAACGTTGGTGTAACTGATAAAGTTGATGTCATATAATTAAAAGGTCACGAGTTAAAGACGTAAAAACAGTTTTAGGGTAAGGTTACGTACAATAGACGCATGTGGTACAACCCTTCCCTGGACCCTCTGCATAGCGGGAGCTTAGTGCACCAGGTTAATTCTGCTATCTAAATTAATAAAGTATTGTCTCTGTTATAAATAGAATTTTATCTATGGTAAATGTCTATATTTAAAGAAATTTTAGGATTTATTACTTGGTGGTTAATTCACCCTCTCCCTATAAATAGAGGGTTTTATTCCATTGTAATTCATCACAAATCAATAAGAATTCTCTCCTTCTACTTTTTTGCAATACTCTTTTTCTTCTTTTATTGTTTCATGATTTGTTATCAGCACGAGACTCCAACCAATTGAGTAGAAGCTTTGGGATCGAGCATAATGATTATCAATTATTCCATATACTTCCTTCATGATTAAATTTTGGATTTAAAATAAGTATTTTACTTTATTTTTCTCTTTTAAATTCTTGAAATTCTATAATTTGATTTTATATACAAGCAAAGATAACAAAGTTTGATTATAACTCTAATGGAGTTTGTAAGAAATTACAACCACCTGAAGTTGTAAAATTTCTTTCCCTTGTCATGATCAAATTCATGTATGACTGTGGGCAAATTATTGAAACACGTTCTATTGAATTTACTCCATTCTCATTCCCGTAAGACAATGTGATAAGTTTGAAAGAAGACAAAATTATTACTATGAATGTATCAATGGATATGGATGTGGCAATACACGAAACTATAATCGACATCATTGTGGTAATGAGAACAATAAGGATTTTCTAAATAATTCTTCACTTTGTGAAAGTATTATTTGTCATCAATTTGACATGAGATTTTATAATGCACATAGAGATGATTGTGGTCCATTCATTATGTGAATTTGACAACATCTAATTTACAAATACATATTCATTCTTAGAAGAATATGAATGTGCTAGTGGTAGTGAACATATCACACTAACCTATAAAAGGGGGTTTGAGATAATATAAGAAAATAATGTCATTATTATGGCATGAATGATCATTCGTCACGTACCTATTGCACGCCAAAATATTTTGGTAATGTGATTATTAAAGAATAACATTAATGCAAGAAACACATATTGCAAATAATTTTGACCATAACCATAATGATATATCTTTCTCCTTAAAAGAGATATTCACCATATGATTTTTGATTAATATGTGGTAGTACAAAATTAATTGAGAACTCTGCAAGAGCCAATTATACTATTTTGAAAAACACAATTGATTACCAATAAGGTATTGTGGTGTAGTAAATCTCAAAAAAACTTATTCAATTTCAAAAGTATATACAAAAGTGGTTGATTATATTGAGACTATAAATAAAGAAAAAATTTAATAGTTTTCATTACTACAACTTGTATTGGGATAACATTTATGTAAAAAGTTACTCGCATTATTCTCCAGTTTGTACTACAAAAATAAAAGAATATCTCACTAAAATGAATGTTTATTAATATAAAAACTCATATCATAATAAACTTGGAGTTTATTAATAATTGCACACGTCATGGTGTAAACCTGAAGTTTATCAATATTGATAATTTATTTAGTTGGTTTACAACATAATTGATTTAGCCATGATATGCAAAAGTAAAAAGAATTCACATGAGTAAATATTAAAGAACTAGAAAGTTCTTTACGAATTCTCTTATATTGCGTGTTCTTATTAATTAATAGACCAACCAAATTGGAATTGAATCCCATGAATGCTGGAAATATCAAAAGTGAATATGACTCATTCACTTGCCATGTATGCCACATAAGATGCATCTATGAGATGGTTACATCTGCAATTAGTATTAACCCGCCAACTTGGTGTTTGCAAGGTAACTTGCTCAATAATATAATTTAGAGAATATTCTAGATTTTTCTATTCAAGAAGTTCGTCTTGATTAGTTGGTTTACATCACAGCTGGTTTAACAAAATGATTTATTGAATGCCTCCACTGAATAGCTAAACAATTGCTTATGAGAACAAAATTTTGTATATCAGTTTGATATACGTAATACATGAAAGTATATTATTTTCTCCCCTCATAAGTGGTTCGGGCCCATGAACCAAATAATTCTATCTTATCATTATTGATGTACGGTGTATATTTTAATTAACACCATAACACATAAAGATGAATTCTCAAAGTTGAGGAAACAAGTTAGCTTTTCTAACATATGAGAAAGACATGATAAACAGTTGAGAAAACGTTACGTGGAATGAATTATAATTTGTACATTTGGATCCTCGAATGAGATAATATGAACTTGAAGTTCATAAAAAGGATAATTCATCTGCAATATATTGCAAAAAATGCCAAACGCATTTGCTGACCCAAAGAAAGTAACTATATTCTTATTGCAAATGCTCATATAAGTCCTAGAAGGACAAAGTCTATGATAAGCTTAAAGCGTATAGACAATCTGTTTCAAAAAATTTCTTGATAAAGAAGATGAGAAAATGATCAAAATGATCATAATAAAGGAGGCAAGTGATCTGAAAGATCACATGGAATAATACTTCATAAAATCTCATGAAAGATTTAGGTACCTGAATATATAAATGAAGAGATCTATATATTATGTCTTTATAAAAAATAAGAATGTTGGAACTGATATAAAATGTTCGTCGACGACATCTATGATAACACTAAATATCAATGAGGATTTTAAGTCTATCGAATATAAACAAAAAAATATTGGCCAAATGAAAGAGATACAATTTAAGTAGAATTGGTTTCATATGAAAGCAAAATAATTTTGGACCTGCAGTTCAAACACTTAAAATTACAAAGTTAGTGGTGTGCGTTATCACCTTTATGTATCGTATATGTGTGGCATGACATGATAACTTGATGTAAATCTAAACTCTACTTATATGGCTTATTGACTATCCTTATATGGCAATCCATGAACGATTTAAAATGCTAATAGCATATGCAATTCTTGGAGAATTTTTGGTCACGAATGACCACATCCTAAGTACAATTTATGCACAAAGGTATTTTGCTATAACTATAAGCATGATAATGTGATAGCAAAAATTTTCAAGGTGCAACATATTCATTGGATTTAATATGGCGGATTTATTTACCAAATCTTTGCTAATGTCAACCTTCAAGAAGCTAGTGTACAAGATTGGGATGTGAGGGCTCAAGGATGTGAATTGATGCTCTCATCAGGGGGAGTTAATGCGTGTTACAATATTTTTCCCGTAAAAGGTTTTGTCCCATTGAGTTTTCCTGCAATATTTTTAACGAGCCAACCAAAAGGCGTATTATTAGATATGTGTACTCTTTTTCCTTTTATAGAATTTTTTTCCTATTGGATTTTAGTTTGGTTAAGGTTTAACGAGGCACATTATTTGTTGAATAGACGTTCAAGGGAGAGTATTATAAATAGAATTCTATTTATGGTGGCTAAGTCATTCTCTCCCTATAAATAGAGGGTTCTACTCCATTGCAATTCATCCGAAATCAATAAGAATTCTCTTTCTGCTTTTCTTTGCAATGCTTCTTCTTCTTTTATTATTTCGTAATAGTCTCATAATTGTTCAATTTTTACAGTAAATAACCCTTTTTGTTTATTTAGTAACTGATAGGCCTTTTAGATCACATACGAAAGATCTTTTTCAATGAATTAAAAGTCGAGTCTATTACTCAAATGGTCACTCAACTATTGCAAATTATCTCATGAGGTCACTTTACTTTCGTTTGTAATAATAGAGTCATTGAACTATGCCTATTGCATTCAGAATGTCACTCAACTAGATTTTTTAAATTTTGAATTGCCAAGTACCTATTTTACCCTATAAATTATAAATATTTATTTATATTTTTTAATATTATAATTTTTTCCTTTTAATTTATATTATGAACTTACCTATAGAATAAATAAATACTATTTATAAATTAAAATATAAAGTATTTAAGAGTATATAATGCTAGAATAACAAATAATGAGCGTAGTAAAAAATTAATTATAATAATTTATTAGTAATAATAATTTTAGTATTAACAATAAAAATTCAAAATTTATTTACATAATTTGTAATAAAAGAAAATAAAGGTTGTAAAATATATATTCCATGCACGTAATATAAAAATAATTATTTAAATAAAAGGTTTTTTTATAATATACATTATATATTCTTGAAAATTATGTTCAATTATATTATTATGTTTTACCAACTTATATATATATATATATATATATATATATATATATATATATATATATATATATATATATATATATAATTGAGCATAATTTTCAAGAATATATAATGTATATTATACAAATACTTTTATGTAAATATTATTTTTATATTATGTGCATGGATATATATTTTACAACATTTATTTTCTTTTATTCTAAATTGTCTAAATAAATTTATGATTTTTTTTGTTAATACTAAAAATTTTATTACAAAAAAATTATTTTAGTTAATTCTTTTACTATGCTCTTTATTTTGTTATTCCAGCATTATAGATGTTTAAATACTTTTTTTACTTTATAAATAATATTTATTTATTCAATAGGTAAGGCCGTAATATAAATTAAAAATAAAAAATTATAACATTAAAAAGCTTTTAAAAAAATAAAAGAAGGTTAATATTTATAATTTGTAGGTAAAATATGTATTTTGCAATTCAAAATTTGAAAACTCTTATTGAGTGACCTTATGAATGCAATAAGCATGGTTTAATAACTTTGTTATTACAAATAAAAAAAGTAATTTTATAAAATAATTTTAGATAGTTAAATGATCATCTAAGTAATTGACTCGTTAAAAATCTCATAAGAAAATGTTAGACCACGGTCTAAAGATTCTTTTTGATAATGTGACACCATAGTGTAAATTTTCTTATAGGTGTAACATATGTTAAATCACAGTATAATGTTTATGCTAGCAAACAGAAATTATATGAGCAATCGTTAGATTCGAGTCTAACATTATCGGGAGAGGATAATTTTCGCAGAATTTTATTTACACTGAGGCGGCAAATGAGGGATTTGCATCTATATTTATTTTTTTGTCACGTTTTAACTTATATTTATTTTATAAATAAAAATTATAAATGTACCTACTTTTTGCATAAACTTTAAACATATGGGTCTGAAGTAGCAAAAGTAATGACGAGCCTGAAGTCGTTTGTAATTGCTGAACTTCAGCATATTTTATCTGACATTTTGTCCTGGATTCAATAATTTTGTTGTAAAGCTTTTTCAAAAATTTCATCAGAAAATGCTAAAATAATTTAGTTCATTTGTAAAAACTTCAGCACTAAATAAACTGAAGTTTTGTCCTGATTTTATTTGTTTTATCATAAAACATTTTCAAAAACTTCATCAGAAAATATTCAAGTTATTGAGTTCATTTGTAAAAAGTTAAGCACTAAATAAGTTGAAATTTTGTACAATATTTTAGCTATGCAGAAATTCAGATATTTGATCGTTAAGGTAATGCTGCTTCTGGACAGCCATGGAAGTAGCTCGTTTTCAGCTTCATCTCTTAGTTTTACTTTGTTTTCTCAGGAGTCCAAGTCAGTAATATTCAGTAGCAGCGCCAGAATTATGGAGTACCAAGTTGCCATGTTCATGTTGATCAGTAACTGAAAATTTTGTAGTTTTGATTCCATTCTTGGATTTGTTTTCAGTTTCTCCTTTTCTTATTTCTGTTTTCAAAAAGGAAAGAAGGAAGAAAGACGCAGGTAGGGGCCTGAAGTTGTAAAAATTTAAATATATATTAAGTAATTTTAAAAATATGGGTATAGATTAAATGGAGGCGACCAAATAGGGCGTCCAGTGTAATTTTTGCCTAGCAAATTAGTGTGGGCCGAATCAGGTTCCTGGGCTAAACCAGTCAGTTGCAAGGGTAAAAATTGTACGAGGCGTCCTATTTGGTCGCCCCTATTTTGTGAGCATGTGATTTTTGCCCTGCATGGATTACTCCTATAAATTCAAACAAAATCATTTCTTTTGTCTATTTGCATTTTTGTAAAATTTTCGTGATATTTTCGGTTAGTTGTTTACATTTATTTGTGCATTTAATTAATAAAAAATACAAAAAATACTTGACATTTGCATTTAGGATTTAATTCTATATTTTACGATTAATCAGTAAATTAGTTGTTTGTAACAAACTCAAAATTACAAAAATAGCTAAATTTGCACTTTTAATTTCATTTTGTTGATTTTTATGTAGTTTACTTTTAATTTACTTTCTCAATTAATTGCGATGACTATTTAGGCTTAATTAGTATATTTAGGTCAATTAGGTTTTAGGAATTAATTTAGATTTTTATTAACAACGAAAAAGAATCAATTTTAGAAAAAAGGAAAAGATTTTGAAAAGAAAGGGAGATCACATTTTATATTTGGGCAAAAATTCACCCAAAATTTGCCCAAATTAACCCAGACCCAGCCCAATACACTACCCCTACCCGGTCTAGTCCCCAACTCGCCAAAACGACGTCGCCCCCCCCCCCCAGTTAAGTTGAGCCATCAATCCTTCTAATCCAACTGCTAAGATATGTCCCCTATTTCACATAATAATGTCCCAATAACATCGTACCTTGTCTCACATCCGTCTCCAACCCCATCTCACAGAAACCCTAACGCCGCCGGCATGAAATCGCCTCCCGCCAACGGAAACGTCCCAAACCGCCTAAAATTAACACCATCTATGCATCTCAACACCACCTATTTAACCATCCAACTCTCGTCCTTCGAATCCTTCCTAGGCGTGCCGAATATTCGATTCAGTATCCGCCGGCTCCCCCATGTCCAACGGCGCAACTTCAAAATTGCCTCAAAATCACACAAACAACCCCCATACCTCCCTCGTCCCAAATGCGTGAATCATTTCCTTCGAATAACCCTCCAATGGCTCGAATCTTGGTTTGAAGATCTGGACTATGCATGAATATTGTTTGTCGTGGTTGCATTGGGTCGATTCTGTCTTCTAATAGCAAAACTTGTTTGTTGAATTAAGAACAAACAGTCGGTGTTATTAGAAGACAAAATCAAGTGGTTAAATTGCCCTAACGTCGCATTGATCCAATAAGTCTGTTTTACCCTTCCTCTGTGGTGCTTCCTTCTTTCATATTCATTATCGTCCGTCACTAGCCTGTTAGCTTCTCATTTTTGTTGCTTTTATTTCAGAAATTTGCAATTTTGTTTATCCTATTATACATGTAAGCTTAATATAGATTTTGCATAGGTTTTACTTGATTAAGTTTTTTCAGAATGGTTTTACTGTTTTTTAATAGTTATTTTCATAATTTAATGTTGTTTGTTTTCTTTTGCTGTTTTAGCTGATTCTTTTATTTAATTGCATGATTCATTTGTTTCCCATGTTTTAGACATATGAAAGAATCAGTATGGCATTTTAATTGTGTGATAAGAACTTAATTTTCAATAATAAATCTCGAAGTTTACTTAATTGCAAGAGCCTAGGAGTTTATGCTATGGCTGTTAGTTATTGGTTAGTCAGGTTCTGAAACTGATGCATACTTCTAGGGTCATATTTGAATAAACAAACTTAGGAGGGGGGAGGGGGGTCTAAGGGTCAGTCTTGGTTGGCAGGGTAAATAACTAGGGTTCGAGGGTAGTTTAGGAATGGGACATGGGAAATCTTTTCCTTAACAGCTTAAGAAGCTTCTAGGAGGGGGTCCAATAGTAAATTGTGGGTCTAATTTGATCCACAAGTTAAAAAAGAAGGGACTATTAAGAAAAACAAATTGGCTGCTCTATTTTGCTTGCCTATAAAGGAACTCCTTCTTGCTCTAGAAGGCAGGACTTTACAGATTTTAGAGACCCTAAAAAGATAAATCCGGAAAATAAAAAGAAGCAGAGTTTATTATTCTATAGAGATTTGAAAGCATAAAATCGAAACAAGAAAGGGCCCAAAATCACTGTTACATTGAATGTTTTAGGTTGAGTTTTCAGGGATTCTCGAGGTTGTTTTTGAGTTGAATTCAATCTATTCAAGTTGGTTTTTAAGTTGTTTACTGGTGCTATTTGATTGAAATCATTCCCTAGTTTATTTGACACCACTGCCTAGGCCTTAAATTGGTTTTGTTGCTGCTGAACTGACCTCCAATTCATTTATTTCTCAATTTCCAAGTACACATTTGACCTCCAACACGTAAAGAATGGCTTATAAAATGCCTTTGCTAAAGAGAAATGAAGAGATTGTGTGACTGCCCTATTTGATGTTATCTCTTTTTATTTTTCCCAGCTTGTTATTTACTTTCAGTTTAATTTGAAGATACAATAGGACTGTGATGTGTTAATTGATTGCTACTGAAATATGTTGTTATCAGAAATAGCTATCAGGGTTGATTGTTGTTCTTTATGGCCTGCTTGCTTTGTTTACTCTAAAGGATTCTATATATTGAGTGTTAAGTATTGTAATAGCTTAGTCTAAGGACCATTTCAATACAATTATTTGCACAATCATTATTGTCATTCGGTCAGTAATTGGACTGACTCAGTACAGTTGATTTTATGTTTGCTTCTGGTGCTGCACTTATGTTTAATATCCTCACTAAGTTCGACTGTAATTGATTCCATGCAAATTTTTGGATTTTGAGTGTTCACTTGAATAAACAAGATTCATCATTATTAGTTTATTGTCTAGTGTATAATGGCTTGGTCTCTAAAATCAGTGAATCCTACTCAAAAACGATATCTATAGTAATATATTGATAAAACATGCTGCCAGTTTGAGTATTTCGAGAATTAAATGTGCAAGAACAAACTGTTGATTTATTTTCGACATTTAGTACAAATATATAGGAGTTCTCTGTCAGTTTACAAACGCGTTTGCTTTAAAGGTTTATTGTTGATATGGATTTTTAGATATGCATTTGCTTAGGGAAGTTATGTTAACAAGGAAGATTTTGAACAAGAATGAAACGGACAGCGATTTCGTTTTAAAGAAGAGTTGTAATTGGAGATGCTGCTATTTGCGATTGGAAAAATGAATACCTGTAGTCCAACTAATATTGTACTGAATCTTAGAATACGAGGTGCACCACTAAGCGAATTTTCATGACCCTTGCAATCTTAAACATATAAAACTGTTTTAGGCGTGTTAGTTAAACAATTTACCTTCCTAAATTTGGGTGCAATTTATGTGACCTAAATCCCAATCTCAACAATGTTAAAATATGTCAAAGACTGCGGGTGCATTTATGTGATGCGATTCGAGACATGTTTTAATAGTGTTGCAATCTTCCTTTAATCAATTAATTAAAAGCTGTCAAAATTTAAAATTGGCATATGGGTACAAATGGACTGAACTCAGATAATCAAGCCAAATATAATAGTCGAGCGACCGTGCTAAAACCACGGAATTCGGGAGTGCCTAACACATTCTCTCGGATTAACATAAT
This sequence comes from Nicotiana benthamiana, assembly GCA_034376525.1. Lineage (NCBI taxonomy): Eukaryota > Viridiplantae > Streptophyta > Magnoliopsida > Solanales > Solanaceae > Nicotiana > Nicotiana benthamiana. The sequence continues at coordinate 39,187,409 of CM067335.1, read as the reverse complement.
TTCTTACTCGAATTTCTGGCTCGCAGACTGTATACAAAGTCAAACTTTCCTCGATTCGGGATTTAAACGGGTGACTTGGAACACTATTAATTATCCCAAGTGACAACTCTGAATAAATAAATAATCCCATTTCGAATAATATCACTTTAAGTGGAAAAACTCCCTTATATATTTATTCCTCGGGGTAGGTGTGTAAAAAAAGAGGTGTGACGACTCTGGCGATTCTGCTGGGGAAAGAAAAACCCAGAACTTCGGTTCTAAGTTAAAGAATTCGATCTTAATAGCTATTATACTTGGCTTTATTTGTTATCTGATTTTCCTACATGTTTCATCCTAATGTGCTAAATGCTTTACCGCTTTAATATTACCTGAATTGTATATATAAAATTGTTACGAAACCCTTCTCTTATCATCTTCAGGGATGTGCTTGCTGGTCGAGAATCTCTATTCTGTTACTGTCATATCTTAAAGCAAGAAAGAGGCCGGACAAGTTACTAAGCCGGATGCCCTTTTGGTTCCTGATACGTAGCCCCCTCCTCGACTCGAGTTGTCCGCTCAGGTACACGGTCTAGAACATATACCCAACCTAGAATAACTCGACATCTTGCCGGATCCCTAGCAGGTACGCTTGCATCACGTGCATTTGACTTAGGGGACTCAACACAAGGGTTGGGTCCGTCTAAGAAAAAGGTGACTTGAAATGACAAGACCATCCTGATGCATCCTACTTGCTACTTGTGCATTTGTTTGCCTCGGACCTGCATGCTGACCGGCTTGTAAATAATAGGAGAAATAATAGGAGAAGAAAAACAAAGGAGAGAAAAGAATAATAGTGTTAGGGTTGAGTGGGTTAGCCACCTGTTTTAAAAACCTAATACCCAAATGGTACCGAAATTCTGCCAAACCTTTTTTAGAAAATCAAAGAAAATATTTCAAAATAGTTGGTTTTGTCAAATCTGCCCGAACTACGCCAGTTTGATTCTCAACGGATGTGACATACGTAGGCAACCCCCATCGGGTCCAACTTTCCTTTTGCAAAAACAGCCCAAAAACAACAAAACTTTTATTAATTTTGTCGGGTGATGCCATTCTTATTTAAAAATAAGCCGAATGTCCCCAAAAGGGAGCCGGAAGGTTGTTTTTGCAAGAACAACCACTTTGGATCACTTTCAACGGTTAGCGGGCACATCCTTAAAATCTTCTTTCTCGAAGTGCTAAAAGGTCGTATCTGCAAAGCCGGGTTTTTGTTTTTGAAATTTTCAATGAAATAAAATGGAGTAACTTTTTCTTCAAAATTAGTGATTAAATCACCTTAATAAATGTGCAGGATGAGCACGATTAAAAACAAACCTTTCTCAATCATGAGCAAAACCCCTTTGGAGTTGCGTCTGTGGTGAAATGATTTAGGCAAAGAAGGGTATGACGAGGTCAAAAATATTTGAAAGGTCTTACAGGCTTGTTGGAGATTAAGCCTCGGGGAGACATTATAAGGGCATTGGTCACATGCTGGGACCCGGTACACAATGTGTTCCATTTTTTAGATTTTGAACTCACCCCAACCCTAGAGGAAATAGTCGGATACATTGGGAGTGCTGAGGTTCCTTTAAGGCACAAGTATTTGGTTGCCCCAAGAACTGTAGTTGTGCATAAATTCTTAGACTCACTGAAGTTAAGCAGGATGGTCTACAACCCGGATTTGGAAACTAGATTTTGTACTCCCCACTTTATATACCAGAGATATGGCCACTTAGGAGGGTTCAACAATCCGGAAGGCAAAATATGTAGCAAAGAAAACCGCCAAAAATGGGAGGAACATGGACGTTTTGCTTTCACGGTAGTCTTCTTAGGGCTTCTAGTGTTGCCAATAAAAGATGGAAATATCGACATAGAAATAGCTGGGGTCGTCAGCATTTTAATCACCCAAGCTAAGAGCACCCTTGCACCCATGATAGTAGCTGAAATCTTATGCGCTCTCACAGCCTGCAAAGGCGGAGGAGAATTTTTTGAGGGGAGCAATGTGTTGTTGCAAATGTGGGTGACTGATATCTATGCTATCGGCCTCAATTTCTGAGTTATGGGTCAACACAGAAAACCTGCATAGAGGAATTTTATACGAGGATTAGCGGGATCAGCCTACCTGAAGGGGTCAAAGAACGGACATTATACTTTCGGTCTATCACTGCCACTGAAATAGAGTGGACGTTTGGATGGTTACCTGTGGATAAAATCATATATATGCCAGCAACTGGGCCTCATTTCCTCTTGATGGGTCTTAAGAGCATGCAGCCTTACGCTCTGCATCGGGTTTTAAGACAACTTGAGATGTGCCAAATAGTGCCAAAAAATGAAGATCTCAATATCCAAGTAGTTGAGATTGGTCCTGATGGTCAGTTTCCTGAAGCGAGAGTCCGCCAGGTCTGGAACGAATGTCAATATTTGGCGGCAAATACCTGTGTACGAGATCGAGCTAAAGGCGAAGTTTCACCTGGGTATCATGCTTGGTATAGAAGGAAAATTGTAGCTGGGAGGTCCGTCAAAAGACCTCATCTCTAGGAGTTTGTCGAATCCTCACAGGAACAGTATGCTGGGTTAGCTAAGGAAAATGAATATTGTGCCAGAATAGGGGAGTTGGAAAAGCAGGTCCCAGACCTTCAGTTTGAAAACAGCTTACAGGCCGCAGTCGATGAGGGTGAAAAGAAGAAACTAGCCAAAGAAAATGAAGTCTTACGGGCGGAAATTCAGAAGATAAAGATAGCAGTCGAAGATCTTGTCAGGAGTGCCAAAGACGCAAATTTATAGATAATCTGAGGCAAAAAGTGAATGACTATAGTTTTGACCTTAACAAAGCAGAAAGAGAATTAGCCGGGGTTCAAAAGCAATTGGATAAAAACGGTGAGGAACGAGCACGCCTGGTTAAGCAGTTGAAAGAAGAGTATGATAATGAGGTCAATGGATTAAAGAAAAGGGTCATCATCATAGAAAACAAAATGATTAAACAGGTGAAAGAATTCAAGGTTAAACGAGAGCATTGCTACATAGCATTGGCGCAATTAGAAATGGATTTGCAGTGACTTCAAGAACAAAACCAGATAGCCGAGCAAACTTTGGGGGCCAGGGACCAACAGATAGGGCGGTTGCTTCAACAAAAGGGTAGAATCAGACAAAGGATCCTGACCATTGCTCACTACATTACTAGGAAATGCCAAGTGTGCGAGAACATGACTTGCACCATCTTCTTTGTGGCAGTGATGGTATTTGTTAAACAGATAATAAGTGACTTGGATATACTTCAAAGGGATCTTGCATATAGGCCCGTGGCGAGACCGAACGATGTCCCACAGGCACCAGGAACTTTAATGCATTCTTGATTTTTTTTATTTGAGTCTGTATTTCCTTTCAGCTAGAGTCTATCAAGTTGCCTGAGTCTGTATTTTCTTTGAAGTAGGATAGTTAATTTTGGAGTCTGTATTTATTTTTTTCATCATAGCCTATTAGCTGTTTTAATCTATCAGTTTTGAGTCTTTGTAATCAAAGTATTTGCCATCTATGAAAATCGAAAATCTCAAAATATTTTTCTTCTATTTACATTTATTTTCCACGACCTAAGCTTGGTCTGATTCATGGGGGCTCATGATACGTACGCAATCTCCATAGGATTCGACCGTAACCCTATATAGAAGAGAAAGAAAAAAGAAAAAAATAGAAAAGAGAGGAAACAAAATAAAAGAAAAAAGAAAGGAAAGTGAAAGAAAAATAAAAAGAAGATTGAGAGAGACAAATGATGGCAAAAGCAAAGTCAAGAATGAAAGAAAGAAAAGAAACGAGAAAGAAAATCAAGTGGATGAGGAAAGCCGGGATGATACATGCAATCGGTGCAAATCATGTAGAAACCCATTTAACTATATAGGTGCATCACACTCCAACGTGCGATTACCTATCTATTATGTGTCTCAAACTAATCATTTGGTGTTGTCAATTTCCAGTATAGGTTTTATTGAAACGGTGGTTGGTTCTTGGTACACTGACTTCACATCCCTACTTCACCAGATCAAAGGGTAGCACAGAAATGTCTTCATAAATCACTCTGCCAGCAATTCCCATCATGGACGAAAGCCCAATCTCGGGCGTCCCTGCATCAAAGTCAGCATTCGCCGAGGAAAATCGGCTATTGCATCTCCGCATGATGGATATGTGGGACGCCTGGTCAAATGGAAAAGAGTTTCCTAGTGCAATTCCCAGATTTCCTGAACTTTTTCCAAGAATGGGGGGAACGTCCACTATCCCATTAAATCATCCCAGCATCCTACTAGGACATCCAACCATCTCAGCTCATTTTGTGGGAACACCTTCGGGGATTCGCCCCCAGAAGGCTATATCCAATGCAATCCCAAACATCTTTACAGCTCCATCATGCGCAACTGTAACACAGCCCGCTTTGCCAAGGCCCGCCTTTGATCCTCCAACTTTTATATTCCAAACACTCACTCCCCAAATGGAGCCTCTTCAATATCCCACCTATACTTCTTCGCAGCACATCTATTTGAGTTCACAACGGGATAGGAAAAGACCCCGAAAACCCCGGCACAGGAAGAAATATCAAAGAGTATGAGAATCCTGAAGCAAAGCCTCAAAAACATGCAGGGGTTAAGTGGACAGAAAATTGTGTCATACACTGACTTGTGCATGTTACCTCACGTGCATTTGCCGGTGGGATTCAAAACTCCGAAGTTGAAAAGTACGATGGGCATGGTGACCCTATTGCCCATCTTAAGAAATACTGTAATCAATTGCATGGAGCTAGAGGGAAAGAAGAATTGCTTATGGCTTACTTTAGGGAAAGCTTGGTGGGCATCGCCTCCGAATGGTATATGGATCACGATATTTCTCGGTGGCATATCTGGGATGATCTTGCAAGAGAATTCGTTCGATAGTTCCAATAGAATATTGATATTGCTCCAGACTTGAACTCGCTGGCAAATCAAAATAAAAAGCCCTCAGAAAATTTTCACGAGTATGCGATCAAATGGCGGGAATAGGCGTCAAGGGTAAAACCTCCAATGGATGAAGTGGAAATAGTCATTGTATTTCTTCAAGCTCAGGAGGATGATTATTTCCAAAATATGATGTTAGCCATGGGCAAGCCATTCGTAGAGGCTATTAAAATTGGTGAGATGGTAGAGAATGGACTGAAAACGGACAGGATTTTGAGCCAATCAGCTATTAGAGCGACCTCCCAAGCCATCCAAGGCGGGTTTGGAGGAGTGACCAAAAATAAGAAGAAAGAAGAAATAGTTATGGCGGCTTCAGGTGCAAGGAGACACCGCGCTCCTAGACCCATGTTATCAAATAGACCCCCCCCCCTAACATTATTACCCTCATCAAGACTTGGCCTATGCTCATCCACCGTATGCGGTTATGAATGTCCAACCTTTTGTACGACCGCAACAACATGCCAACAGAACTAAGCCCCATATGCCAGAAATCAGCCTCCTCCACAAAATCACTATAATCCTCTTCCTCCACAGAATAATTTTCCTCCTCGTGAGCCGCCCAGGAGGCAAACTTTTACTCCAATTGGTGAGTTTTACTCTAATCTATTTCCAAAACTTGTCCAAATGGGCTTGTTGCAGCCAGTTCCCCAAAAAAAGACAAAACCCAGCATCGCCTACTTACAGAGCCGGTGTCGGATGTGCCTATCATTCGAGAGCAGAAGGGCATGAAATAGATGATTGGTGGACCCTGAAAAGAGCACTGGAAAGCCTGATAGAGCAAGGAAAAATAGTGTTAAGGATGAGGATGTCCCTAACGTAACTAATAATCCATTGTCGGCCCACAATAACAGGCCAGTGATTGGGATGATTTGTGAAGATAAAGAATTTGATCCGGTGCTAAAGCCGTAATTGCTATTGCAGATACAGAAAAATCCATAAGGCACCCCAAAGCAAGATAAAGAGAAAAAGAAGAAAAAAGTCACCAAGGCAGAACCAGAAAAGAAAGTTAAAATAAGCACACAGGTGCTGCCTCCCAAAGATGGGATTCTTTATGTCCCACGAGGCCGAAACGAGAAGCAACAGACTTTGAGCCCTCCAAAGAGGTTTGAACTGAAGAAGGCGACCCAAATGTACATACCCAATGGGGCTTATGTGGTACGTGGGACATTAAGCCATCGAGGCCGAACGAGCCTGTGGTTATTGGACGCGTACCACAGCAGCCTATGACAGATCCTACTGCAGTACCGTGGAATTATTATAAAACAATGGTTACGTACAAAGGAAATGATATCTCAGGAGAGTCTCAAGAAAACCATCCCGCTGAGAAATACTCCAACATATAAAAAGTAAACAATGCCACTAGTAAGCGTTTCCCGACTAAGAAACCGGTAAATCCTGAAGAGGCAGAAGCTTTCCTCCAGAAAATAAAGATGGCAGACTATCAAGTGGTTGATCAACTACGAAAGTGTCCTGAACGAGTGTCCTTGTTGTCATTGCTGATGAAGTCTCCTGAACACCAAAAGGTTTTGATGAAGACCCTAAATGAAGCCTATGTGCCTACTGAAACTTCGGTGGAATAGTTAGAAATAATGGGAGAAAGATTCTTTGCCATCAATCAAATTTCATTCAGCAAAACTGACCTGCCCCCGGAAGGGGCTGCTCATAACAAAGCGTTGCATTTAATACTATGTGAGGGATATTATGTGAAGAGGGTCATGGTAGACGGAGGCTCGGGGGTAGACATCTTCCTAGTCTCCACACTCTAGCGGATAGAAATTGGGACTGGAAGGATTCATCCCAACAATGTCTGTGTGTGAGCTTTCGACGGTCTTAAGAGGGACACAATTGGGGAAATTTATTTGATTCTGACCATTGGCCCGGTGGATTTTGAAGTAACCTTCCAAGTGCTGGACATGGACACATCTTACAACTACCTTCTAGGGAGGCCTTGGATCCATGCAGCATGAGTTGTACCCTCTATTCTCCATCAAATGGTGAAATTTGAGCATGAAGATCACGAAATCGTAGTCCACTGAGAGGATGAAAAATCAATCTATCGGGACCCGTCTGTCCCATGTCTTGAAGCAAGGGAAGGCAGTGAGCACATAGTATATCAATCCTTTGAAATTGTAGTAGCTGACCAGTATGAAGAAGGGAAACCCTACCCTCAGCCCTTCCTCTCCAATGCATCCATTATGGTGGCCAAAGAGATGATACGACATGGATATAAGCCAGGAAAAGGGTTGGGAAAGTCCCTGCAAGGGGTGGCTGATCCATTTACCTTGCCTACTGATGAGAAGTTCTTTAGGTTAGGTTTACAGCCGATGCCGAATAATAGGAAATGGGAAAAAGACAAACAGCATAAGAGTGGGTCCTAACTCAACCGTTCCCACATCTGTAAGAAACCTTTGTCAATTCAAAGTGCAGTGAAGAAGAGGAGGATGAGGCCTTCACGACCGAAGAAATTGAAGAAATATGTGGGGCGATGAGAGAAATGCTATACGAAGCCCACATGGTTCAGCCAGAAGAGGGCACAAGCACCTCTGAGGTGCAATACATGGGAAAAGAACTAAGCTCCAAATTGGAAGGCTACGCCGTTTTGGATCAGGAGGGAGTCCCGATAGACTTGTCTTGCTACTTTTTCTGCATCCCAAGTTATTCCAGGGTGTAACTTGGATGTTTTCCTTAGTTTCTTGTCTTTAAATTTCCAAATGTAAACCCCTGTTATCGTTAAATTCCAAGAAATGAAATAAATATTTCATCGTTCATTCTTCTTTATTCCTTCTGATTTTGCTAATTTTTCTCTTTCATTTCTTCTTTTCAGTTCTAATAATATGGATATAAATATTATGACATGCTTGCGAACTTCAAGCCCAGATCCAAACACGCTGTCTAATTACGAAATAATGAATCAAGAACCGGAACATGATGAACAAGAGGCTTTTAGGGAAATCAATCGAGAATTAGAATAATTTGAGAATAAACCTAATCCAAACTTGAATGATACCGAGCCGGTTAACTTGGGAACCTCCGAATAAATCCAGGAAACCAAGATGAGCATCCACACAGACAAGAAAACCCGACATGCCATAATCCAACTTCTGTTCGAGTTTAAAGATGTGGTTGCCTGGTCGTATGATGACATGCCAGGACTGAGCGTTGATCTGGTAGTGCACAAATTTCCAAATTATCCTGAGTGCCCCCCGATCCAACAAAAGAAGAGAAAATTTAAAACTGATGTCAGTGATAAAATCAAAGAAGAGATCTCGAAACAGTTGGGAGCAAAAGTGATCCGCGTAGTCCGGTACACCACATGGTTAGCCAAAGTAGTTCTAGTACCAAAAAAGGATAGAAAAACCCAAGTATGCATGGATTACAGGGATTTGAACAAAGAAAGCCCCAAAGACAACTTCCCATTGCCCAATATCCACATCCTTGTTGATAACTGTGCCAAACATGTGATACAGTATTTCGTGAACTGCTCAGGGTATCACCAAGTGTTAATGGATGAAGAGGATGCAGAGAAAACCGCCTTTACCATACCTTGGGAAACCTATTGCTACAGGGTCATGCCTTTCGGACTGAAGAACGCTGGGGCAACCTACATGAGAGTCATGACTACCATCTTTCATGATATAATGCATCAGTAAAAAGAGGTGTATGTGGACGACTTGATCATCAAGTTCATAACTCAGGATGACCATGTGCGGGATTTCAGAAAGTTCTTCGGACGGCTGCGCATATATGATTTGAAATTGAACCCAGCCAAATGTGCATTCGGGGTTCCGTCAGGCAAACTTCTGGGATTTATAGTCAGCCGGAGAGGTATTGAGTTAGATCCGACAAAGATAAAGTCTATTAGAGATTTACCTCCTCCGAAAACTAAGAAGGAAGTAATGAGCTTGTTAGGGAGATTGAATTATATTAGTTGATTCATCGCTCAGCTGACTTCCACATGTGAGCCCATATTCAAATTGGTAAAGAAAGACGCAGCGGTCAAATGGACGGATGACTGTCAAAAGGCTTACGATAAGATTAAAGACTACTTGTCCAACCCACCAGTTTTGGTTCCACCTGAGCTAGGGAGGCCATTTTTCTGTACCTGACTATCTTGGAAAGTTCCTTCGGTTGCGTTCTAGGGCAACACGACATCACTGGAAAGAAAGAACATTCTACCTAAGTAAGAAATTCACCAGCTATGAGGCCAAGTACACTTTGATGGAAAGAATATGCTGTGCTCTAACTTGGGTTGCTCAGAAATTGAGGCATTACCTGTAGGCTTACACCACCTACCTCATAGCCAGGATGGATCCTCTGAAGTACATATTTCAAAAGCCAATTCCTACAGGTAGGTTAGCAAAATGGCAGATCTTGCTCATCGAGTTTGATATAGTCTATATCACTCGTACAACAATGAAAGCCCAGGCCTTAGCGGACCATTTAGCCGAAAACCCGGTTGATGATAAGTACCAACCCCTGAACACTTATTTCCCATACGAAGAGGTGAACTCGGTGGAAGCAATATATGAAGATACCGCTGCTTGGAAATTATTCTTTGATGGAGCAGTCAGCTCAAAAGGTGTGGGAATTGGGGCAGTTTTAGTTTCACCCACTGGTCAGCACTATCCATCCACCGCTTGGCTTCGGTTCTTCTAGACGAACAATACAGCTGAGTACGAAGCTTGCATCATGGGTATGAACATAGGAGTTGACCGAAATGTCGAAGAGTTGTTAATCATGAGGCATTTAGATTTAATCATTCGGCAAGCCCAAGGAGAATAGGAAACTCGAGATGTCAAACTCATTCCTTATCGGCAACATGTGGAAGATCTTAGCAGGCGGTTCAAGAAGATAGAGTTCATGTACATCCCTCACTGTCACAATGATCTAGCTAACGCACTTGCCACTTTGGCCTCGATGTTGCCTTATCCAGGAAACGCCCACATCGATCCCTTGGAAATCCAAATTAGGGAAAGGCATGGGTACTGTAATGTAGATGAGGCAGAACCAAATATCCAACCATGGTACCATGATATCAAGAAGTTTCTAAAAAACCAAGAATATCCTGAGCAGGCCACTAGAGACCAATAGAGAACTATCAAACGGCAAACAAGTGGTTTCTTCTTAAGCGGTGAGGTTTTGTACAAAAGGACCCCGGATCTCAATTTATTAAGATGGGTGGATGTCGAAGAGGCTGGATGAATCATGGATGAGGTACACGCATGCGAACCACACATGAATGGGTATGTCCTAGCAAAAAAAATCATTCGAGCGGTCTACTATTGGATAACCATGAAAAGGGATTATTTTATCTTTTTCCGGTGCCATCAGTGGCAGGTGCACGGTTATTTGATTCATGCACCTCCCATAGAACTGCATCCCATGTCAGCACCTTGGCCATTCGCAGCTTGGGGCATGGACGTTATTGGGCCGATCAAGCCGAAAGCCTCAAATGGGCACAGATTCATACTGGTTGCCATTGATGATTTCACAAAATTGGCTGAAGCCATCACTCTTAAATCGGTTACCAAGAAAGTCATGGTGGATTTTGTGCATTCCAATCTCATTTGCCGTTTTGGAATCCCAACAACTATTATCATGGACAACAGTGCAAATTTGAATAGCCGATTGATAGGAGAGATATACAAACAATTCAAAATAACGCACCGAAACTCTATACCCTACCGGCCCAAAGCCAATGGTGTTGTTGAAGAAGCAAACGAAAAAAGATTTTGAGCAAGATGATTCAAAGCTTCAGGGAATGGTATGAAAAGCTACCTTTCGCATTATTGGGGTATCTCAAAACCGTGCCCACATAATTTGGAGCTACTCCCTATATTTTAGTCTATAGAACTGAGGCAGTAATACCTGCGGAGGTGGAAATCCCGTCTCTCCGGATCATTGTTGAAGCTGAGATTGAAGACACTGAGTGGGTTGGGACTTGACTAGAACAGTTAACCTTAATTGATGAAAAAATGAATGGTTGCAATCTGCCATGGGCAATTGTACCAACAATGAATGGCCCGTGCTTATAATAAGAAAGTACGCCCCAGGAATTTTTAGGTGGGCCAGCTTGTATTGAGGTGCATTCTTCCTCACCATCAGGAAGAAAAAGGAAAATTTGCTCCTAATTGGAAAGGCCCGTAAATCATCAGAAAGATATTGTCGAAAGGAGCATTGTATCTGGGTAACATCAAAGGGGGTGATCCTGAAGCAGTAGTGAACGCAAACACATTAAAAAGCTACTATATCTAGGCTCTCTGTAGCAATCATTCAGTACGTTTGAGATGACGAAAGCTTTCATTTCCGCTATCCAAACACTATCAACCCTTGGTAAACCCATTTGAGCCGGTTACTCTTCTTTGACCACCCTCTTTATAACATGGAAATGTTATTCAAAAAAAAAAGAAAGACAAAAAGGGAAAAAAAGACAAAAAAATGAAAAAAACCAAAAAAAAAATAGTTTAGGAAACACTCCTGAACTACGTCAAACTTGATTCTGAAAGGATACGTAGGCAACCTCTTTCTGGAATTCAGTCACACCAAAATAAAAATCCAAAGCCCCCCAAAAAATGAACCTGGGGCAGATGATATAATGGCTCAGCCATGAGCCCTCCAAAATGGTTCCAAAGTTGTAATTCAATCCAAAATGCTATTTACCCAAAAACCCTGTCCAAGTCCTTCCGATCAATTGGTAAAGGTGTGGGAGTTGAAAACATCATTGTTGGAATCTCATGTAGTCCAAATTGAGAGAAATAAAATATGAGAGTCTTATCGGTGAAAACCTACGGGCACCATAATGCGACGGTGAGTAGAGAAATTGAAAATAAGAGAGTCCGTTTGGTGAAAACTCGTAAAGAGAACCACCGGGTGACGACGAAAAGATAAATGAGAGAGGACGATTGGCAAAAACCCTCAAAGGGCGTCATCGGCCAAAAAGAAGGCACCTACCATCATTGAAAGAGTCATGGAAAGGTTTCCTGGTTTTGAAACATGGGTCAATGAGCTTACGAGAAGTTGAGGCAGCTTGCAGGGGTCGGGCATCCCGTCCAAGAAGCATGTCATGTCCAATTGAAGCTTGCATGCATTCCCCAGATAAGTCCTTCTTTTTTCCCGAAAGGGGCGCTTCTATTTAAATTCATCATCTTGCTCTCTATTTACTTTGTCCTTGAATCTCTTTCGGTTTACCTCTGATTCTGAAACTATTACAAAGAAAAGGTAGCAGGATAGTTTTATAGGAACCTCCCCAGCAAGAGCTAAAGAAAGGTACCCAACTTTAGCGGGTGCATTAAGCTAATGTTGGATGGCCCTAATGGTTGATGCTTTCGAATCAATAATATGGAAAAGGAAAGAATATCCAAAGAAAAAGGTCCTAAGAGCAGAATAAAGTGAAAATCCAGAGCCCTATGTCGGCGAGTTGTCATAAAATCCTGAAGGTTGAAGCCATTGGCTCGAAAGAGAATATGATCTTCAAAACCAGCAAGCAGCAGAAACCCTAACAAAAGTTGGGCCTGGATCAAACAATAAAGGACACAGAACCAGCCACCTTTTCAAACTAACAATTATTCTTTTTTGAAGATTGTAATAGGTTCAATACGAGCAACCATGAAAAAAGCAGGTGCAGTCAAAAGGAAAATGCACAAGTGCTGAAACAGTTTCGCAGCAAATAATCAATGCAAAAGGGAAGTTTCCTCCAAGTTCTTTCTTGCATCTTATCAAAATAAAAAGGGATAAAGAAGATAACGAAAGAAGAAAACCCAAAAGAGGATAGTTTAGAATTCCCAATACCAACCTTTAGCCAACATTAAGGCTTCAATCCCTAAGTTGAGCGTTTTTTCCTTGCCAACATTAGGGATCCAACCCCTGAGTTGAGCATTTTCCCTTAGCTAACATTAGGGCTCCAATCCCCGATTTGAGCGTTTTTCCCTTTAGCCAACATTAGGGCTCCAATTGCTGAGTTGAGCGTTTTTCCCTTTAGCCAACATTAGGGCTCCAATCCCTGAGTTGAGCGATTTTTCGTAGCCAACATTAGGGCTCCAATCCCTGAGTTTAGCATTTTTCCTTAGCCGACATTAGGGCTCCAATCCCTGAGTTGAGCATTTTCTCTTAGCCAACATTAGGGCTCCAATCCCCGAGTTGAGCGTTTTTCCCTTTAGCCAACATTAGGGCTCCAATTACTGAGTTGAGCATTTTTCCCTTTAGCCAACATTAGGGCTCCAATTCCTGAGTTGAGCGTTTTTTTCTTTAGCTAACATTAGGGCTCCAATCCCTGAGTTGAGCGTTTTTCCTTAGCCAACATTAGGGCTCCAATCCCTGAGTTGAGCGCTTTTCCCTTTAGCCAACATTAGGGCTCCAATCCCCGAGTTGAGCGTTTTTCCCTTTAGCCAACATTAGGGCTTCAATCCCTGAGTTGAGCATTTTTCCTTAGCCAACATTAGGGCTCCAATCCCTGATTAGAGCATTTTTCCCTTTAGCCAACATTAGGGATCAAATCCCTAAGTTGAGCGTTTTCCCTTTGGCCAACATTAGGGCTCCAATCCCTGAGTTGAGCGTTTTTCTTAGCCAACATTCAGGCTTTAATCTCTGATTTGAGCGTTTTCCCTAGCCAACATTAGGGCTCCAATCCCCGAGTTGAGTGTTCTTCTTTAGCCAACATTAGGGCTCTAATCACCGAGTTGAGTGTTTTTCCCTTTAGCCAATATTAGGTCTCCAATCCTTGAGTTGAGCGGTTTTTACCTTTTGCCAACATTAGGGCTCCAATCCCTGAGTTGAGCATTTTCTCCTTAGCCAACATTAGGGCTCCAATCCCTGAGTTGAGCGTTTTTCCCTTTAGCCAACATTAGGGCTCCAATTCTTGAGTTGACTGTTTTTCCTTAGCCAACATTAGGGGCCCAATCCTTGAATTCAGCATTTTTCCTTAGCCGACATTAGGGCTCCAATCCCTGAGTTGAGCATTTTTTCCTAGCCAATATTAGGGCTCCAATCCCTCAGGTGAATGTTTTCTCCTTCAGCTAACATTAGAGATCGAATCCTTGAGTTGAGCGTTTTCTCCTTTAGCCAGCATTAGGGCTCCCATCCCAAAGTTGAGGGTTTTCTCCTTTAGCCAACTTTCGGGCTCAAATCCTTGAGTTGAGAATTTTTCTTAGTCAATACTAAGGATCCAATCCCTGAGTTGATATTTCACGACAGGAGTTTTCCCCGATTTATCCTATCATAGACAAATACAATTCTTGAGTATGAAAAACAAAGAAAAGAAAAGGTTCGGGTTTTTGTCACAAATAACTCACGAAATTTTCCTAGTGCAAAACTGGGCCAGAAAATTTCATTCGTTTGTTTGTTATCTGAGCAAGTTTGACCTCGAAGCACAGGTTCCGAGACCACTGAAAGGTTGAGTCTCAATCTGGAATAAAAGAAAGAAGAAAAAGAACAAAAGAAATTCAAATGCAGAAGCGAACATGGATGTGAGCTGATCAAAACTTGATTGAAATCACAAGCTCTGCCGGTCCCGCTTTGCTCAAATGCTGAACAACGAACCAGCACCTACAGCTTACGAGCATCAAGATTCAGATTGGAGTCCATAGCAAATCCAGCTAAGACTCAAGATCAAGCTTCAAGAGATTTATAGATAGGAATCGTGTAACTCATAGTTGATAGGCATAGCTAGCTTAGCTTTTGATTTTCCTTTGATGTAATAAGGAGATCAACAAGGAGTAGCAGCAGCAGTGAAAACACATCATTGCTAGTCTAGCTACCAAACACTCTCGAACTATACTTACCTGATTCTTCTTTAGCCGAGGATATGTAGGCAGCCTCTTAAGCATGGTGCGGTCAAGATTTTCAAAAATGCTTCGCACAAAGTATTCAAACGTGAAAAATCGCTTATGTCTGCTCACTTATCTTTGAACGAAAACTCTTCTTGTTTCCGGGCAAAGAGGGGCAGCTATGAGTATGTGATTTTTTCCCTGCATGAATTACTTCAATAAATTCAAACAAAATCATTTCTTCTGTCTGTTTGCAATTTTATGAATTTTCATGATATTTTCTATTAGTTGTTTGCATTTGTGTGTGCATTAAATTAATGAAAAATACAAAAATACGTGGCATTTGCATCTAGGATTTAATTCTATATTTTACGATTAATTATCAAATTAGTTGTTTGTAAAAAGTGGAAAATTACAAAAATAACTTAATTTGCACTATTAATTTTAATTTTTTTAATTTTGTGTAGTTTTTTTTAATTTGCTTTCTCAATTAATTGTGATGACTGTTTAGGCTCAATTAGTATACTTATGTCAATTAGATATTAGGAATTAATTTAGATTTTTATTATTATTTTGAAGAAATAAAGAAAAGAAAAACAACAAAAAATAATCACTTTTGGAAAAAAGAAAAAGATTTTGAAAAGAAAGGGAAATCAGATTTTATATTTGGGCCAAAACTCACCCAAAAGTTTCCCAAATTAACCCAGACCCAGCCTAATATACCACCCCTACCCGGTCCAGTACCCAGCTCAAAAATGACGTCGTCCCCCTCCCCCCCTCCCAATTAATCTGAGCCATCAATCCTTCTAATCTAACGGCCAAGATCCGTCCCCTATTTCACATAATAATGTCCCAATAACATCATACCTTGTCTCACATCCGTCTCCAACCCCATCTCACAGAAACCCTAACGCCGCCGGCCGGAAATCGCCTCCGCCGGCGGCAACATCCCAAACTGCGCCAAATTAACACCATCCATGTGTCTCAACACCCCTATTGAACCATCCAACTCTCGTCTTTCGAATCCTACCCATGCGTGTCGAATATTCGATTCAGTGACCGTCGGCTCCGCCGTTTCCCGCGGCGCAACTTTAAAATTGCCTCAAAATCACACCAAACAACTCCCATACCTCCCTCGTCCCAAATCCGTGAATCATTTCCTTTGAATAACCCTCCAATAGCTCGAATCTTGGTTTGAAGATCTGGACCATGCATTAAGATTGTTTGTCGTGGTTGTATTGGGTCGATTCTGTCTTCTAATAGAAATACTTGTTTGTTGAATTAAGAACAAACAATCGGTGTTATTAGAAGACAAAATCAAATGGTCAAATTGCCCGAACTTCGCATTGATCCAGTAAATCTGTTTCACCCTTTCTCTGTGTTGCTTCCTTCTTTCATATTTATTATTGTCTGTCACTAGCCTGTTAGCTTCTCCTTTTTGTTTCTTTCATTTCAGAAATTTGCAATTTTATTTATCCTATTATGCATGTAATCTTAATCTAGATTTTGCATAGTCTAAGGACCATTTCAATAAGTTATTTGCACAATCAGTATTGTCATTCGGTCAGTAATTTGACTGAATCAAGTACAGTTAATTATGTGTTTTCTTCTGACGCTGCACTTATGTTTAATATCCTCACTAGGTTCGACTGTAATTGCTTTCATACAAATTTCTGGATTTTGAGTGTTCGCTTGAATAAATAAGATTCATCATTATTAGTTTATTGTCTAGTGTATAATGGCTTGGTCTCTAAAATCAGTGAATCCTACTCAAAAACGATATCTGTAGTAATAAATTGATAAAACATGCTGCCAATTTGAGTATTTTGAGAATTGAATGTGCAAGAACAAACTGTTGATTTAGTTTTGACATTTAATGCCAATAGAGTAGTTCTCTATCAGTTTACAAACGCGTTAGCTTTAAAGGTTTGTTGTTGATATGAATTTTTAGATATGCATTTGCTTAGGAAAGTTATGTTAACAAGGAAGATTTTGAACAAGAATGAAACGGACCTCTATTTCATTTTAAAGAAGAGTTGTAATTGGACGTTGCTATTCGCGATTGGAAAATGAATATCTGTAGTCCAATAAATCGTGTACTGAACCTTAGAATATGAGGTGCACCACTTAGCAAATTTTCGTGGCCCTTGCAAACTTAAACATACGAAATTGCTTTAGGAGCGTTAGTTAAACAATTTACCTTCCTAATTCGGGTGCGCATTTATGTGACCCAAATCCAAATCTCAACAATGTTAATATATGTCGAAGACCGAGGGTGCATTTATGTGATGCGATTCGAGAAATGTTTTAATATCGTCGCAATCTTTCTTTAATCAATTAATTAAAAGCGGTCAAAAGTTAAAATTGGCATATGGTTACAAATGGACAAAAATCAGATAATCAAGTCAAATACAACAGTCGGTAGACCGTGCTAGAACCACGGAATTCAGGATGCTTAACACCTTCTCCTGAATAAACAGAATTTCTTACCCGGATTTCTGGCTCGCATACTGAATACAAAGTCAAACTTTTCTCGATTCGGGATTTATGGGATCCTATATAAATAAATAATCCGATTTCGAATAATATCACTTTAATTAGAAAAACTCCCTTATATATGTATCTCGGGGTAGGTGTGTAAAAAAGATGTGTGACACATTTAACCTATACCCATATTTTTAAACAACTTTTAACTTGTACCCACTTTTTAAATAACTTCAACCCCCTTTCTTCTCCTCCTTCATTTTCTTCTTCTGCTTCTTCTTCTTTTCTTCTGCTATTTTTGGTGCTGCTATGAAACTTCAGTTGATGGGATGATTGTCATAAATATATTTATCAGATTATTGAAAAATAAATTATAAATAATTACGTAAGTTAGTAGACAATAATTTATGAATATTTCCACGTATGTAAGTTAGTAGACAATGATAATTCTGTTCTTTTCATGTTTATTATTTTCAAAATTTATGATTTAGATATTGATGGCAATCTAATTATTTATCTAGTATGTTAGAAAGCTTTTTCAAAAACTTCAGATTATATAGTGCTGAAGTTTTTACAAATGAACTAAATAATTTCAGCTCTAGAGCTGAAGTCCGGCAGTTACATTACAAAACAAAAACTTCAGCTCTAGCATTGAAGTTTGCCAGTTACAATACAAAAACTTCAGCTCTAGAACTGAAGTTCGACAGTTACATTACAAAACAAAAACTTTAACTCTAGAGCTGAAGTTCGCCAGTTATAAAACAAACAATTCAGCGCTAGAGCTGAAGTTCGGCAATTACAAAAACAAAAATTTCAGTTCTAGAGCTGAAGTTCGCCAGTTACAAAACAAAAACTTCAGCTCTAGAGCTAAAGTTCGTCAATTACAAAAATTAAAACTTCAGCTCTAGAGCTGAAGTTCGCCAGTTACACAAACAAAAACTTCAGCTCTAGAGCTGAATTTCGCCAGTTACAAAAATAAAAAATTCAGCAATTAGCAAACAGAGAATAAAATTTTAGCCTCTATGCTTAAGTTCAGCAATTACAAACAAAAACTTCAGTAAACTTGCTACATCAAGCCCATTTACTAGAATGCTGAAGTTTTGCGTGATTGCCTTAGCTACTTCAGCCACGTATGCTGAAGTAATGAGAAAAAGCATTTATGTTTGTAATGTTTTTTGTAAAGTAGACACGAGTTAAAATGTGACGCAAAAAGCAGACATGGATGCAAATGTCCCGTTGCAAGGTATACCTGTTATCTTCCTAAAACAAATGTAAAACGAAGTGAAGTGAAAGAAATTGAGATCAACCTACTTTATTTATTGTTTGCTTTTTCTTGCTAAATACATAGTTTACATATTAATTATACATATGTTATCCGTATATTATACGGTTATATTTTGTTTAAGTGGAGTGGACGACCTTTTTTTTTAACATCTAATCTAATGATTGACTCTTTCTAAGCTTGGCAACTATTTTATTGCTTTCATATTGTTTGACAATTCTTGGAATTAAAACAAATAGCCACACATTACTGTTTAATATGAATAGCCGGGGCAATATATAATATATTTATAATGAATGTATAATTTATATATACCAATTAGAAAAAAAGTAAACAGTAAATCAGGTTGAATATTTGGAATTTGGATAAGTAATTTTACATTTTCTGTACACCAATACATAGGTGCGACAATAGTATGATTGAATATGATAAAAGGGACGAGGTAAGCCTAAAATGACACAAAAACAAAATTTCTGGAATTTATACAACATAATAAATTTATACAACCCACAATCTCTCGAAATGTGATGCAAATTTATACAACATAATAAAGGGAATGTTCTATATAGACAATAACTAACTGGTTGAAAGAAACTTGGTGCATATTTAACGTAAGATACAACATATCTATTTAGACGATACCAATTAGTTGGGATTAAATTTAGTTGTTGTTGCTCTTATTTTACATTGTGTTTAACTAAAAAAAAGGGACTTGGGTTAAAGTTTTAATTTAAAAAATTTTGGGTTACTGATAATCAAAGAATGTGTAAAAGAAAGTAATTTGACTAGAAATAAGATAATCAAAAAAGTAAAATAGACCAGTATATTCAGATAGTGTTTTTCGTGTCCCTATAATTGATTCATTCTCTTCCTTTTATAGCTTTTTTAGAGATATGCGTCTTTCTTTTATCATAGTAAGGTCATTATAGACGATTAAAGACATTAAATGCTACATTACATAATTATTATATTTGATACAGATTCTATAACGTTTTAGTACTTAAGGCTCATTAAATACTGTATGTGTACTCCCTTGTACTGTCAGATTCATTCTCCTTGATTCTTAAGCTTAAATAGGTACAGACACTCAGTCTTTTGAATAACCGATCGTGCCTCTTCCTTTGCCTCTGCTCGTATCTGTTGCAACTCGTGTCTCGTTGTCAATCATAACTCTTTGACCAGTTTACGTGTCATGACACGTCATCTTTATACCACTTTAATATGTAAACTCAATTTTTTCCAATAGATAGGCTCTCCACTTGCCATTTATTTATCAATTGAATATTTGGGAAGTAAAATTTATTAAAGCGGAAATATTTCCGCCATAAATGCGACAATAAAATTGACGTATCAGTTGTCATTTTCATTTAATGCATGTGTAAGTGGCATCTTTTTACTAATTCTGCAACTTTGCAGCGACTTTTATGGCTTTTTTACGGCTTCACTAAACACGAAGTGCCAGTTCTCATTATAACCTTTCCATTATTGCACATTTTCCTTTGACGGTTGGTTCTTAGTATAAATATAGTTTTCTTCTTTGTCTTTACCACATAGAGTTTTCTGAACATCTAATTTCTCAACTCTTTGTTGCTTCTTCCTCGTACTATCATGTCTTCACCAAACCTTAATCTTAGAAGGGTTCCCATAATTGATAACTTTCCTAATGCCCCCAGTAGGAGCAAAATATGAGGTAGGCTCCGTAATTTAGGATCTTCATCTGTACGCGGTTCTTCCGTTCCTTCACCTGGTTCTGGATCCTCTTCTAGAACAAGGGGTTCTTTTTCACAAAGATCTTCTTCAAGGGGTAAAGAATCTTCTGAACCTCTTCATGAACCTTTAGTAAAGGAGATAGTTCCTGCGGAACTATCTTTTTGTAATGACAGAAAGTTTCTTAGAGATCAAGTATCTTCTTTAGATCGTGCTGATATTTATCACACTTAAATTACTGAAGGTTTGATTTCTTTAGTTCGTATAGACTGCCATTGGGATCATGACTTTCCTATCATTATTCCCAATCCGAATCAAAGAATTACCTCCTACTTAACCGGGTTTTTTTGTTTATACGTACCCTTTTACTTTAGGATTTAAACCTGCTATTAATCATGTTATTCTCGAGTTTTGTCGTTTCTTTGATGTTTGCTTAGGTCAAATTGGCCCAATAATATGGAGGGTTGTCGACTGTTTGAGGAATTTGACCAACACGTCCAGTGTGCCCTTTACTTTCCTGCATCTAATTCATATTTATTCTCCTAGACTTTTTTGCAATGGTGATTTTACACTAGTAGCCAGGAGCAAAATAGTTCTAGTTAGTCCTGAAGATGACAAAGACAGTAGCTGGTATGCCAGGTTTATTGCTTCCCCCACTGTGGTTTAGTGGGTGATGAGAACGTTCCCTTTCCTGAGAAGTGGAATTTTGCACGTGAGTCTTCTAACTTTCTCCTACCTTTTTCTTTAATTTTGTTAATTTGTCTAATTTTACTTTTCTTTTCCAGCAACTATAGGAGTTGTGGAAGATGTTTCCAATTTCCATGATTAGGTAGGAAAGCTTTTGACTACTACTCCAATGGATGGTGGATCTTAGAAGACCATTTCCCAATGATTTGATTGGAAAAAAACTCATGGTAAGAGCTTTTGTTTTATTTTACATATATTTTTTCTTTGAACTTACTTCAATCCTTCTTTCTACCAGGATTTGCTATTCGAGAGGTTACCGTCGAGGCGGTTGCGGCTTCTCGTATCTCTTTGGAAAGGGCCCAAGAAATAATCTTGGGTTCTTTATCGAAAAGAAAATCCGTTTATGACCAAGACTCTGAAGAAGATGAAGATGGAGGCTCTTTGGTAACAAGGCCATGGGCTCGTAGACACATCATTTCTGATGATGAGGCAGAAGCATCCCCCCGCCGTTCTATTCCTCTTATTGAGTTTGTTGATACTCCATTTGTAATTCATGATGATGATGTTGCTCCCATTGCTGCTCATGACTCTGTTGAGCAGCTTTTTATCAACATGTTTGGTAGTGAAAGCCTATGCCCGATTTTAAATGAAGCACCCCTGGATTTTTATTCTACACTCGTGTCTATTCCTCCTTCTTTCACGATCTCGGTTGTTTCCGTTCCTTCCCAGGCTGTCTTTGCTACTTCTACTATTCCTCCTTTGACATTCCTCCTCCAATCACTCGCCGTGCTAAAGTTGGATCCTCAAGTAGGAGGGGTGCTATGAGGTAAGTGATTATTGAAGTCCCCGCTAAGGGCAACATTTTAAGGAAATCGGGTCTAGCAGATGTGTGGCTAAAGCCCTTAATTGGACTAATTGAGAAAGCCAAGCTAGAGAGCCATAGCTCATTGACCTAGATGAATGACATTGTGCATGCTTCTTTGAAGGTATTCCCTTTTTTTTTAAAACTTTTACTTTGTAATTTTTCTATCTTTGGTATTTTCATTTCCCTACCCTTTCCCTTTTTTAGGCCAATCTTATCGGCACCAAGATGATGAGAAGGGTTACTCTCTCAGAGCAATTAGTGTGTGATTCTCAATAAGAGGCATATAATTGGAAGGAACAGTATGAAAGTCTTCAGATTGATGTGGATTACTTAGAAGAAAGTAAGAGTACCATGGAGCAGCATGTATGAGCCTTGACTACAGAGTTGGTAGTTGAAAAGGCTTCCTCAAGTCAAGCAAATAAAGAAAAATCTGGTCTTGAAACTTCTTTCTCAGAGCAATTGTCAAAGGCTAGTGAAGAGATTAGAGAGTTAAAGGTTCTCTTGGGTGAGAAAGAAGCTTATGCTGGTGAACTCGTGCAGAATTTGACTCAAACACAAGAAGACCTCCGAGATTCTTCTGATAAGGTTTGTGCCTTAGATAGTTCCCATGCCTTTCTTCAAGCTTCTTATGCATCTGCCTTGGCTGAAAATGAAAAGTTAAAGAATGAAATTGATGACTGGGAAAGAGACTATGAGATTCTTGGAGATAAATCTATCATTGAAATGAGTTGGGCGTTCATAAATTCTCGCCATCATACCCTCGTTAAAGCTAGCCGGGAGAATTTTGACTTGGAATCTGAGTTATCCAAGATTAAAGAAACTATTGAAAAAACTCAACGAAACCAAGTTCTTTCTCCTCCCGATGCTGAAACTTCTGAAAATGTTGAAATTGAAATGGGTATCCCACTCCTTCAAGCCAAGTTGAACCGCTGCTGTAAGCTAAGCTGAGCCCGTTGCTGTTGATGTACCTGTTTCAGTTCCTTCATCTTCTTAGTGACAGGTTTAAGTTATTTGAAATTCTTTGTGTTTTTTTTTACTTGGAAAACTGTGGAAAAAACCCTAGGTCTCATTTGAGGATTTATTTTGGAAACTCAAGTCCCCAGACCTTTTATGGGGCAACATGTATAAATAATACTATGACTAAGTTCATACTTAGTCTAAGCTCTTTATTATTAAGAAGTTTCTCATTGAACTTCCATTTTGTTTATTCTTGCCTTAATATTCAAATTCATCATGAATTTTATAAAAGAGGGCCATTTTATATTCAAAACTTAATGAAGAAGACGTCTAAACTCATAATGGTGTTAACATACGATAAAGGAAATAGGAATACACATGTTTCATTGAAATAACTTTGACAAGTTTTAATTTGAACTTTGCCTAGTTTTGAATAACACTTTACACGTATTTGAATTACATTTATAACTTTCTCGTAACTGTTTTTCTTGTAACAGATTTAAAAAAGAAAAATAAACACGAGGTTTTTATTTATAACCTGTTTTAGTACATTAAATAAACATGAGGTTTTTATTTAAAACCCGTTTCAGTAAATTGCCTTTGCCCTAACTATGGTAAGGCTTTTCTTTGGTCTTAGCTCATGACTTTGCTCTGCACTTGTCTCGTTCAATGAGTGAACTTCTCAGGCTTGATCTTGGATTGTTTCTCAATCTTCTTTGCCTTCTTTATAACATGCTTGTGTATATTATATAGTCCCCAAGTGTTTGAGCATTTAAGTATGAAGCCTCAAGCACTTGATTGTTCCTCTCATTTTGGTCCTTTTCCTGTAAAAGGAAAAACATATGGGACTCGGAGGTATGATTATAGATGTAGACTACTTAATCCGTTTGAATTTCTATAAGAATAATTGTAACCCTAGGCCAGGAAGTTTAATTTATTCCACGTGCCTTGCAGGTCGTGACTCATCATTTATTATGGGTTATCTTTTTGCCTATAATCTAAAATTGTTAATAAAATTTTAACAATTTAAAAATTAAATTCAAAAGTATGGATACCTGACAGTGAGTATTCCTTATAATAGTATTTCTTCAGATGAACAGCATTCCGATGTGAAGGTAGTATTTTGCCATCCATTGTTTCCAGCTCGTATGCTCCTTTTCCTGCAATATTATGAATTCTATAGGGTCATTCCCATGTTGGACTTAATTTTCCCACATTAGCTGCCTTTGTAGATTGA
This sequence comes from Nicotiana benthamiana, assembly GCA_034376525.1. NCBI lineage: Eukaryota > Viridiplantae > Streptophyta > Magnoliopsida > Solanales > Solanaceae > Nicotiana > Nicotiana benthamiana. The sequence continues at coordinate 39,163,438 of CM067335.1, read as the reverse complement.
AAAACCTTTTTGAGCACGAAGTCCCAAATTTTGAAGAATCGGAGGCATGCTTTTTGGTTATAGTATTGTTCTATGACCTGCTTATGTGCTGCCATTATTATTAGTGCAGCTTCTCTTCTTAGTAAATCAAGAATTACACGCATTTTTCTGTCATTAGACTCTTTTGACGCATTTGTGAACCTTGTACTCAGCTCTCCTATCTCAACTGGAATTAAAGCTTCAGCACCATAAACCAATGAAAATGGTGTTTCTCCTATACTTATTTTTTCTATTGTGTGGTATGCCCATAAAACACCAAGTAACACTTCTGGCCAATTACCTTTGGATTTCTCTAAATGCTTCTTTAAATTGTTGATAATGACTTTGTTTGTTGACTCAGCTCTCCCATTACCCACCGGATGATAAGGTGTAAATGTAATCCTTTTGATTTTTCAACTTTGAAAGAACTCTGTGATTTGAGTGCTTATAAACCGAGGGCCATTATCACACACGATTTCCATTGGCACACCGAATCGGCATATGATATTTCGCCAAATAAAATTGTTAACTTTCTTTTCTCGCACATTCTTGAATGCTCCTGCCTCCATCAATTTAGTAAAATAATCAGTGAGTATGAGCAAAAATTTTACTTACCCTTTTTCCTTGTGGTAGTGGTCCCACAATATCCATCCCTCATTTCATAAATGGCCACGATGCAATGATCGGATGTTATAACTCTGCAGGCCTATGCATATTATTACCATACCTTTGACATTTATCACATTTAGCCACGAAATGTTTTGCTTTTTCTTCCATTTTGGGCCAATAATTGTCTCCCCTAATTAAGGTTCTTACCAATGACCTTCCTCCTGTGTGATTCCCACAATGTCCCTCATGTATCTCTCTCATTATGTATTCCGTCTGAGAAGGTCCGAGGCATCTTGCTAAGGGATCACCAAACATTTTTCGATAAAGATTGTCTTGCTTTAAGCAATACTGAGCATCCTTTTTTCGAAGCGCGTGAGCTTTTTCCTTATCTTAGGGAAGTACCACACTGCAAAAAAGCAACAATCTCGTTCCTCCAATCCCAAGTTAAGTTACTAAAATTTACCTTATTCTTGTCGGGGTCGAGAACTGAATGAAATAAATGAATAACTAAAGTATTTTCATTGCTTGCCATGTCTACCGCAGGTGCGAGATTGGCTAGGGCGTTTGTTGCAACACTTTCATCCCTTGGTATTGTGTAACTTTCTAGGTTTGAAATTGCTTTATCAAATGTCGTACCTTTTCTAAGTACTGATGCATCCTTGCTTCCCTAGCCGTGTAAGTCCCCGCCATTTGATTAACTACAAGATGAGAATTGCTTTTGATTATAATCTGATTTATGCCAAGTTCTTGTGCCAGTTCTAAACCTGCAATCACCGCCTCATACTCTGCCGCATTGTTAGTAATTTGATGACATTTAATGGTTTGTCTAATGGCTTCACCCATAGGTGGTATCAAAACAATCCCTAAACCTGCACCCTTTACGTTAGATGAACCATCAGTAAATAAGGTCCAAGTTCCTGGGTTAGCTCCATTGAACACATGTAACTCTTTTTCTGCTTCTAATTACATCCCTTGGCTACGAACTTAGCTAACACTTGAGAGTTTATAGAAGTTTTAGGTTGGTATGTGATATCATATTCACTTAATTTTATATTCCACTTAACTAACCTTCTTGATAAATCATACTTATGTAAAATATTGCGTAATAGATAAGCAGTTACTATGGCAATATGATGACATTGAATTTAAGGTCTTAATTTTCAACATGCCATGATTAATGCAAGTGCAAGCTTTTCTAATTGAGGATACCGCATCTCCGTATCTAATAAAGATTAGCTGACATAATAGATCGGAGACTGTTTACCTTTGTCCTTACAGTCTAAAACAGCACTGATTGCTACTTTTAAAACAGCAAGGTAGATGAGCACTCTTTCCCCAGCCTTTGGTTTTGCAAGAAATGGTGGATTTGATAAGTATGTCTTCAGATTTTTGAGTGTCTGTTGACATTCCTCATTCCATTCAAAATGATCTTGCTTTTTAAGAGCTGAAAAGAATTTAAAGCACTTTTCTGATGATTTAGAGATGAATCTTCCCAAAGCTGCAATTCTTCCTATCAATATTTGCACTTCTTTTTTACTTGAAAGCACATTAGGGATTTCTTCAATGGCCTTAATCTGTCGGGATTCACTTCAATACCACAATTAGAAACGAGAAAACCCAAAAACTTACTTGATGCAACACCAAATGCATATTTCTCTGAATTTAATTTCATATTAAATTTGCACAAAATATGTAACATTTCAAACAAGTGTGATATATGATTTATTGAATATTGAGTTTTAACGAGCATGTTCTTGAAACATTTTAGTCACTAGCATTTGATATGTTGCACCAGCATTTTTTAGACCAAAAGGCATTACTTTTTAATAGTAAGTCCACCTGTCTGTTATGAATGAAGTTTTTTCCTCATCTACCTGATCCATTTTGATATGATTGTAACCTGAATACGCGTCTAAAAAACTTAATAGTTCATGTCCTGCAGTAGCATCAATTAGTTGATCTATATGTGGTAGTGAAAAAGAATCTTTAGGACAAGCTTTGTTAAGGTCTGTGTAATCTACACAAACTCGCCATTTACCATTCTTCTTTGGTAGTACAACATTATTGGCTAACTAGTTAGGATACTTTACCTCAAGGATAGACCCAATCTTTAGTAATTTTTGAACATCTTCTTGAATCACCTGATTTTTGAAAGTTTCTTGCTTTCTCTTCTTTTGTTTGACAGGAGGATATGACGGATCTTCATTTAATTTGTGATTCATTACCTCTGGTGGTATTCCTGTCATATCAGAGTGGGACCAGGCAAAATAGTCCATGCTAGTTTTCAAAAATACAATCAACTTACCTTTCATGTCTTGGAATAGCTTGGCTCTTATGTAGACTTTCTTTTCAGGCCATTGTGCCAATAACATTACAGTCTCTAGTTCTTATATTGTTGTTTTTATATTCTCATTTTTCTCTGGTTCTTGAATGACATCAGGCCTTGAGTCCACGTCTATTCGCCCTTGTTCAGTTGAGGTTTGTATCATGATATCCCCAACTGGATTCTGTAACTACTATTTTTCTTCGTCTCTCGTACTTGAATCAGCTACGGAATTGATGCTCCTGGATGTATGTTGATCTCCACGAAGTTGATATATTTCCCATGGTGATGGAAATTTGACAACTTGACAAGGTTGATGGAACGCATCCATCTCGTGAATCCATGGTCTCCCAAGAATCATGTTATAAGCCATCTCTATATCTACCATTGGAAACTTTGAATCTTTGATAACACCTTCTGCGAATGTAGTGAGTATTACCTCCCCTTTTGTTATAACGCTAGAATTGTCAAATCTAGACAAAGTATGCACCTTTGGTACTAATTTATTTTCGGCTTGCATCTCACGTAACACTCTTAGCATAATAATATTCACGAAACTACCTGGATCAATCAAAACTCGTTTCACATTAGTATCATGTACAAGTAGAGATATTACCAGTGCATCATTATGTGGAGCTAATATACCATTCGTATCTGCATCATCGAACGTAATAGTTTCTTCTTCTAAGACATGTCGCATCCGTTTCCCTTGGGTAATTATGATTTTGGAAATTTTATTTGTTGTAGTGTACGTCACACTATTGATGTCTTCACCCTCGCCTATAACGTTGACGGTCCTGTTGGGAGAATGTGGTTTAGGGGGCTCCTGCATATTCTTCATGTATGCTTGCTTACCTTTCTCACTGAATAACTCGGTGAGATCCCCCTGTTTTAATAAATGATAAACTTCACTTTGTAAAAATCTACAATCAGTTGTTTTATGCCCATGATCATTATGAAATTCACACCAGTGATCAGGTTTGCGCCTGTTTGATCTCATCTCTTTTGGCCGTCGTACCTTGTCACCCATGCTTCTCAAAACAGCTACGAGTTCGGAAGTGCTCACATTGAAATTATAATCGCCGAATCTTGCCTTCAAGTTTCTATCATCGTCTCGAGACTCATGTGTGTTTTGATCATTCCCTAATCTTGATGACGATCCCGACTCTCTATTCCTCGATATATGGTCGTATCTCTAATTATCCTAGACCGTGAGTCGTTTCCCACAGGTCCTATGTATGGTTTGTGCCTATTTTTACCGGACCTTTTTTTGGTTTCCACCCGTCTCGAACTTATCTTTTCTTCTTTTTGATACCGTGAAATAATGTCTTCTTCAATCCTCAGCTTCGTGCTATAACTGTTATAAACGTCATTCCATGTTGTGGCTGGGAATTCATGAAGACTTTTCTTGAGTCGCCTCGTTGCCTCGGAGCTCTTTTCATTCAAATTATTGGTGAAATCTATAGCTGCCCAATTGTTAGGTACATGCGGTAATGTAATTCTTTCACGTTGAAATCTGTCCATGAATTCTCTAAGTAATTCTGAATCTCCTTGTTTGATTTTGAAAATATCTTTCATTCTTCTTTCGACGTTTTGAGCTCCCGAGTGTGCTTTGATGAAAGAATCTGCAAGCTCAGCAAAAGAATTTATAAATTTTTTAGGTAAAACAGAATACCATGTTAATGCACCCTTAGTGAGTGTTTTACTGAATTTTCTCACCAATACTGATTCAATCTCCTGTTTGGTCAGCCTTTGATGCCTGTTGCAAATGCAGTCACGTGGTCTCGTGGATCAGTTATTCCATCGTATTTGGGAGTATCAAGTATTTTAATTTTCTTTGGAATAGGGAGGGGAACAACTCTTGGCTTCCAATGTTGTTGTAAATATTTATCCACATCTATCCTTTTGATTACAGGCGGTACCCCAGGTATTTGATCTATGCGGTCACTTTGCTCCTTGAACTGTTTCTGTAATGTTAGTACTAAATTTTGTAAATCTGAATTGACTAAATTACCTGGTACTCCTTCTTGTGACTCACTGGGGGTTCCACCACTTTTTGAATTAACAAGCCCAGAACGAGAATTCTCCAGAGAGTTGTTATTTGGAGTGGCTGTGAGTGGTGCAGCAGGTAACTGACTAGCAAAAGCTTCAAGAGCTTTCTTGACCTGTGCAGCAATTAGTTTTTTGCAAAGCTTCATTGATAGCTTCAACATTTGCAAATTGAGCATTTCCATGTGCATGAAATCCATCAGGGGTGTCTTCTCGAGACCGTCGAGAAGAGCTTTGTAGAGAAGGGACCGGGATGTGATTATCCTGTAGATTTTCCTGAAGTTGTTGGTTTCCTTCATTTCCTTGAATGTTGTCGTTATTGTTCGACATGGTTGATGCAACAAGGAAAATTAAGCTAAATAGATTATTAATTTTCCGATAAAGGAACCAATTTGTTTAACCAAAAAAAAAAGGACTTCGGTTAAAGCTTTAATTTTGAAGAACTCGGTTTACTGATAATCAAAAGAATATATAAAAAAAGTAATTTGACTAGAAATAAGATAATCAGAAAAGTAAAGTAGACCAATATATTTTAATGTTTTCATGTCCTTATAATTGATCCATTCTCTTTCTTTTATAGCTTTTTTGGAGATATGTGTTTTGCTTTTGTCATAATAAGGCCATTATAGACAATTAAAGACATTAAATGTTACATTACATAATCATTGTATTTAATACAGATTCTCTAACATTTTTAGTACTTAAGGCTCATTAAATACTGTACGTGTACTCCCTTGTACTGTCAGATTCATTCTCCTTGATTCTTAAGCTTAAATAGATACGGGCACGGAGTCTTGTGAATAATCTCTCGTGCCTTTTCCTTTGCTTCTGCTCGTATCTGTTGCAATTCGTGTCTCTTTGTCAATCATAACTCTTTGACCACTTTAATATGTAAACTCAATTTTTCCCAATAAACATTAATTTTGTGTCTATTCGGGAGTCTATTAAAAACTTCTATCTACGAGTAGAAATAAACGAACCTTAAAAATTCTTTAATCTTGTTCATTTTGTTATAATACGAAATAGTTTGTCATTTTATGCGAAGTGTATTCATATCGGTAAATGATATATTTATTCCTCTTATGAACGTTGATATCTCACTTTTTGAATATAAAGTAGAACCTATTCGCGACGCATAATATAATTCAATAGAATATAATTAATATTTCTAGAGGGAGGGAAAGCAAAAGAATAAAATAGAAATCCCTTCATTGACAAAGCATTTAAATACAACTTTGATAATTTATTCACATAATTGACATCTGAATAGAAGAAAATACACATTTGACAGACACCGGAAAGATAAGAAAATAGGATCCAGAATCTTCAAAAGGCAAATGGCAGAAGAATCTTAAGCCTTGCTCTTGAATGGAATGGCTCTGATAATAATTTGGTGATAAACTGCAGCAAGAGCAGCTCCAATGAATGGTCCAACCCAAAAGATCCACTGAAAATTATCAGGAAACAGAAACACATTGTTAGCTATGAAAACAAAGAAGTGAAAGCCTCCGGGGCTTGGTTCAGCGGTACGAGCACAACACGTGATGTATGAATTAGGCGCATGTCACGAGTTCGAACCAGGCTATGGACAAAAGCGTAGTATTTAAGTGGAGAAGGATAGCAGCAGGGATGGATCAACCTTGCGACCTACGAGTTCACGTGAACTCAGTAGCTTTTGTACAAACAACGTAAATGTATTCGAAAAATTCACTCAATATCTATAAATGTTTTAATAGAACCTAATTACTATTGAAAATTTATAATTGAGATTATTCCAGAAACCCGTAAACATTAAATCCTAGATCCGTCTCTGGATAGAAGGGAGGGCTCATTATCCACCGAATTTAGACCCGTGCGCTAACTAGCCCTCGAAAAGTTCTCGATTATCAATATAAAAAAATGAAAGCCATTGTAAGAGCATAAAGCATGATGGGTGTTAGGCGCATGTAAGGACTATGAATGTGGCCGCAGACAAAGCTTGGTGTTCAAGTGAAGAAGGGTAAAGGAGCAAACCCGCTATCCACTAAATTTCAAATCGTGCACCAACTGGTACTTGGGGATTTCTCGGTTATTAAAAAATGAAACATGATCATCACACGCTGTAAGTTGGAGGACTTACATGGTCATCCCATGCCTGTTTTTTGTTGAAGATAATAGCAGCTCCAAGACTCCTGGCAGGGTTGATGCCAGTTCCGGTAATTGGGATTGTGGCCAAATGAACCAAGAACACAGCAAATCCAATAGGAAGAGGTGCCAAAATCTGTAAGAAAGTACGAAAGTTAGGAATGCAGTTCTGTATTCTTCAAACAACAGTAACTTACGCCTCAATCTGACAGAAGTTTAAATTTTATGCATTTGTTATCTCATTTTAGAGCTCTCAGCAAACCTCAATAGCACATGCTGGTATGAGCATTCTTTTTCTAGACCATACGCATGTATGTGGAATCTTGGAGCAACGTTTGACCAGTTCGAGCCATGGAAACAGCCACTAATGCTTGCATTAGGGTGGACGATGTCGGCATCACCTCCCTTGAGGTACGGCTCTTGTCTGGATCCTGCATGAAGGGGGAATGCCTTGTGCGTCGGGCTGCCTTTTAGACCAAATATGTTCACTCATTCTACTCAACCAAAACCTCGAAAGAGGAAAAGACGAGAAATCATTGCAGAATTTGCATCCAAATTGTCTCCTCTTACCGGTTACAACTTACTACAAATAGTATAATGATCCAACATATTAAAAGGCAGTCCGATGCACTAAGCTCTCGCTATGCGCGGGGTCCAGGAAACGGTCGGACCACAAGGGTCTATTGTGTGCAGTATTACCCTGCATTTCTACAAGAGGTTGTTTTTACGGCTCGAATCTGTGACCTCTTAATCACATGAACTTTACTAGTTACGCCAAGGCTCCCTTTCGCCATCCAGACGCATTATTGGTAAGAAATATCTTTTGAATAAAAAAGGCAAGAAGGCACTTACAGGAACATGTGAATCTCTGGCATTTCTCTTGGCATCAGTAGCAGAGAAAACAGTGTAAACAAGAACAAAAGTACCAATAATTTCAGCACCAAGTCCATCACCTTTAGTATAGCCAGGGTTAACCACATTAGCACCACCACCAAGTCTTTGGTATGGACCTTTCATAAAACCTTTAACAACACCAGCACCACAAATAGCACCAAGGCATTGCATTACCATGTAGAAAACTGCTCTGGTTAAGGAAAGTTTCCTTGCTAAGAACAGACCAAATGTCACAGCTGGATTAATGTGGCCTCCTGTTTCAGTACAAAAAATAGAGAGTCAGTTCTTGAAACTAAAAGGATAAGTGAAAAAAGACGGCAAAAAAAGGGGCAGCCCGGTGTATAAAGTATCCCGTATTCACGCAGGTTCGGGAGAAGGGTCACACCCTAAGGGTTTGTGTTGTAGGCAGCCTACCGTAATGCAAGCATTAGTGGCTGCTTTTGCACTAGAACCCGTGACTTATAGGTCAACAGGGCAACCCCACCTATTCTAAATCTTGAATCACTTCCGAAGAAAGGCTGGATCTCGAAGCAATATATAAATCAAAGAAGGTAAATAGTCCATATTTTGGGTGAGAAGTTGGAAAATAACAGACTCAAGAACAACTTTTGGCTCCAAAAACAAAGAAAGCTGAAATTTTTTTGTGGGTATGTATTCAAGAATTTATAAAACTAGTTGCCAAAAATAGGATGAAACATAAGAAATAACCAACAAGCTAAATTGCACTAAGCTAAAGAAGAGAAAACAATGAAAATTAGTAACAAAATTACATAGAGAATTACCCATGATACACAAAAAAGTTCACATTTTTAGTACATGATACACAAAAACTAAGACTGCCGGAGGGCAGCCCAGTTTGGGTTTGACATAGGTAGCCTAGCCTGATGCAAGTATCAATGGATGATTCTACGGCACGAACCCGTAACTTGTAGGTCACACAAAGACAACTTTATCGTTGCGCCAACGCTCCCTTACACAAAAACAAAGACTGAATACTTACTGTATTCAAGAATTCATATATTGCCAGAATTAGGATGGAGCATAAGCAATTAACTAGCAAACTATGATAAAGAAGGAAACAACAATTTAAAAAGAAAAAGTCACAATTACATCTTCAGTACATGATACACCAAAAAAAAAAAAAATTGAGAGTAATGTAACTGACCTGAGATACCAGCAGTGCAGTAAACAAGAGCAAAGATCATACCACCAAAAGCCCAAGCAACACCTTGAATACCAACAGAAGAACACAAACTATCTGACCTTTTAAGTCCCATTACAGTCAAGATAGTAATGTACAAAAACAAGAAAGTGGCCATAAATTCAGCAATTCCAGCTCTATAAAATGACCATGATGATAATTCACCAGCTTCAAATAATGGCGCTGGTGGTGGTTCAACATAATCTTTATTTTCTGTTTGTGCTGCTGTTCCTAAGGGTTGTGTTTCTCTGTATTTGTTTGCTCCAAGATTCACATCTTCTTCTTTGTTTTCTGCCATTTTTTCACACACAGGCACACAGTAAGGTTTCTTTTTTTTTCTCTCTCTCTTTGGAGATTGCCAAGAAAAGCAAGTTAGGTACTGAGGAAGGAAAGTGTTTTGTCTCTTTTTATAGTGGAGAAGTCATTATTTGCTAAGATGAAAAATTTGCCAAAAGTTAAACTTTAATTCTTTTTTACTCCAACTCCTTGTAAAAACAAAATAATGACATGATTTAATAAAAACAAATGACCGACAAAATTTATTATTTTTAATTTATATATATAAATTATTCGTTAATTATTTACAATTATATATTATACGTAAATTATATTTATATTATACATTTAATGAATATTTTTAATATAAGTGATTGGTGAGCGTCAATATATAAGTTAAATCTTCAACAAAGTAATAACATAAATAATTTAATGAAGTCTCGAGTTTGAAGTTTAGACACAGAAAAAATTATGGCAGCGCCATCTCCCTTTAATGAATTTTATGAGCGTGAATTTGAATTAGTCGAAGTCCGACGCAAAGATCGTAGACCAGATAAACCAAAACAATGACATTATTTGACATGAATTGAGCATCCATTTCTTTATATTTCTGAAATGCGAGATAAATGTGTTAGAGATGACGTAAAAATATTACTTTTATTTGTCTAAAATAGAATAACGGTTTACAATTTACAACATATGATGGTCATCACATCTAATTTTTCATTTGATTTTGGATAATAATTTTTTAAGCTTTTGGAAATAAAAAGTATATATTTAAACATTTATATACACCATACTTTAAACCAACTTTTTAAAATATAATTTTTTATTTTTTTGAAATTTTAACAGTAAAAGAAGTCGCAAAATAAAAATACTATCAATCATTGTGGGAAAGAGAGAACACAAATAATTTTTGTTTCAAACTTTTATATCATGGATTTATATAGTAAGTTTCACTTAATTTTAAATGAAGTGTAATTGACTGATTTTTAAAAAAAATTACTAATTTTACAGAAATAATCATCAAATACTACAAACTATCTGATTCTTGAAATGAGAATTTTGTATATAACATGAGTCAAAAACAAAAAAAAAATTACTACTTCATTAGTGTAATTCCTGAAACAAATTATTTAGTTAATGATATTATTATCAACATTCTTTAGTAGAGAAAATAATTAAAGACTGTTCTGGAAATTAAAGGGCACCAGAGGGGTAGGAGTTGGCAGATATATAATATATCATATTCTTGTCTGGTTTTATTTCTTGTTCTTATCTTTTAAAGACGACAACAATAACAACAATCCAGTATAATCTCACTTAGTAGGGTTTGGGGAGGGTAGTATATAAGCAGATACCTCTACCCTTGAGTAGAGAGGCTGTTTTCAAATTACCCCCGATATCCTTCCCTCTAAGAACTTCCCACATTGCTCTTGCGGAGGCTCGAACTCACAACCTCTCGGTTGGAAGTTGGGGTTACTTACCATCAGAGCATTCCCTCTTTTAAAGAGAATCTCATTATTTATTTAATTAACATATATCAATTTCATTAGCTGGTCTAGTCCAAATTATTCACCTAATCTTCAAATAATTCTGAGAATGTGGGCAGCTAAGCAAATATATTTGAAATTAAATAGATATCTGATAATGATTGCATTAACTTCCCTTTTCTTTCGTCTTTTATTTTAAACAAAAAAACATGAACCTATTATTTGGTTAAAATGTTATGGTTAATTAGCATAAATATATTTGGGTACTAAAATGATAAAAAAAAACATATATTTCTCAGCGTAGACAAAAAGTACTAGTTGGTTTAACCATTCGGATTCTGAATAGTACTCCATTAACGACTTGTTTGGATGGTTGTTATGTAATATTTTATAATGTATCATATAGTATTGTATTGTTTCGTTTTGATATATATAATATTTGGATAAGTTGTATTGTTTGCATTTATTTCAAGATATCATGTACCAATAATATAAAGAATAAACTTACAATATTATAAGAAAAAAGCAAGGTACAAGGTCGAATTATTATATAAAAAGATATGGTAAAGGATGCTTGCCTTAGTGAGCTCGAAAAAGAGGAAGGAAGATGATTATTTAATAATAAGGAAGGACAAGATGAGGCAAAAAAATAAGGCAACAATATGACCACACTAGATCTCTCTTTTCACAGAGTAACACTTTTCCTTATTAATAACAATGATATTATCGATACGATACAATAAAATTTAAGTAACAATCACAACAAATATTATATTTAATGTAACAATACGATACAATAATTAGCAGCTATAAGTTCAGTCGAATCCAGTAGGTTTTATTTAAACTTTTTATTTATATTGAAAAAATTATTGAATATGTAAAAATATTTAACTGTAAACTAAATAGCTAAAATAAGCTAGAGTTCAATGACAAAATCGAAATTCATAACTTTAAAATCTTAGCTTCACCTCCTATCATTTATTGTACAATTTTGTTTTGAATATCAAAAGTATCACAACTTACACTAAAATAAAAGAAGTTTTTATTGAAATGCTGCTTAGCTAAGCAACGTAATAAAGCTCAAATGTCAAACACTAAAAATTAAATTTTCTTTATGTGGGAGAATTCACAGCCACAATTCTGAAAGAAGAATGATATGGAGTTGGTACACGTCTTTTCAGAGTTGTTAGCTAGTTTATAGTAACTTGTTAGAGACAAGAATATCACTACACTATATTAGGGATAAGTAATTAAAAATTAGTTATAAATAGATTAAAAATTGGTTATCTTTGAAATTAACTACATTACACTTACTCCGTGTAAATTGTTTGAACCGAGTAACATTTATTGTTATATTTTCGCTTTCGAAAAGAAATTGGACGCTATATATTATCGATTAAAACCCCAAATAACGAATGACAGTTCAGCGAGTTCTTATTTAATTCGTCTAGGGCAGACTTCGGCCCCATTTGTTTGCACTTAAAAGAGGTCTGAATTTTAATTCTTCAGATCTTAGATATTAAGTGTATTTATTTTTAAAGTTTGAATCTTAATTATTAAGATCTTAATTATTAATGTATTTATTTTTTTTACTTCACAACCACATAATAGGTCTGCATGATTAAGATTTATAACAGAACTTAATTTCATTAAGATGCTCTCACATATTCATTATGAATTACCGCCACCGCCTACAATTATCAACTACCATCATGCCGCCACCACCACCATACTCAACCACCACCACCAACACATTCGCCACCATCTCCACCACCGCGCCACCATCATCCTCACTTATCGCCGCCATCATTATCGACCATCACCACTCACTATCTCCACCTGTAACGACCCAAATGGGTCATCACCTGTTTTTAATCAATTTTGTGCTTTCAAGGCCTTGAAAATCTCATTTAAAGCAGTCTCAATTTACGTGCGCAGTCCGGACGCGTAACCGGAAAGCTTAAATATGAAATTCTATGAAAAATGCTAAGTTTTGATGTTAAAATAAATAAATTCGACATCGATTAATATTTTGAAAAAACGTACCATGACCCGTGATTTGACGGTCCCGAAGGGTCAGTAAAAAAATATAGGACTTAGGCGTATGCCCGGAATCGAATTCTGAGGTCCCAAGACCGAGAAATAAACTTTTCTATAAAATTATTTTCTGAAAATGCTTAAGAAAAATTAAATGAAATTTGATTAGAAAGCGATGATATCGGGCCCGTATTTTGATCCCGGTGCCCGATACAGGTTTTATATATGTGTTAAGTTCTACCTGTAAAGTTTGGTTAAAATCGGACGTCGTTTGACGTGTTTCAAACTTAAAGTTCTAAATTTGAAACCTCATGATGTTTCGGGAAAAATTCATAATTTTGATGTTTGATTCGTTGTTTTTGAGGTTATTTAGGCGATTTGATCACACGGATAAGTTTGTATGATGCTGTTGAGTCAGTGCATGTGTTTGGTTGGGATCCCCGAGAGCTCGGGAGTGTTTTGGTGGTGTTTCGGAATGGCTTTAGGCTTATCAAAGTTGCAGGTTTTCCAGTTCAGGTATGGCCTTCTTTACGTTCGCAGGAGGACCCTCGCAAACGCGATGAGTAAAATTATACTGAAGGAATATCCTTCTACGCGAACGCGTAGGCCAGGTCGCAAATGCGAGGCGCCGGCGGGCTATGCCTTCGCGAACGCGTTCTTGGATACGCGAATGCGTAGGTTCATGGGGAGGAGTCACAACTCATGTATCGTGAACGCAACACTAGGCCCACGAACGCGAGGGCTCGAGGAGCTATAGCTTCGCGAACGCGAGCCCGTATATGTGAACGCAAAGACGAAAAAGCCAGATCCATCACGAACGGGTGAGGTCTGTCACAAACGCATAGCATTAATTCCCCCAGTTATTTTTAAACTTCAAAAACATAATGCAAACGGGATTTTCATAAAATTTCACAAACTCTTTCTTCTCCAAAGTTCTAGGGCGATTTTTGAAGCATTCTTTCACCACAACCTCTTGGGGTAAGTAATCTCTAACTAGTTTCTTCCATTTTCATAAACATCTAATGAGTTTCTAGACCTAAAACATATGTTTGAGAGTAGAAAATTAGGGATTTGGGTAGAATTAGGGCTTTTTCATTTTCCTTGATTTAGACCTCATTTCGGGGTCGAATTTGAAAATAAACTATATATTCGAGCTCGTGGATGAATGGGTAATTTTATTTTGGTCCGAACCTTGTGTTTTGACCAAGTGCGCCCGGAACCAATTTTTGAGTTTTTGGAGAAAATGATGGAAAAGCTATAACTAGGATTTAGGTTCGCATTTTTTTTCATTTATTGATGTATTGAAGCCATTTATGTATAGATACAATTGAATTGGAGCCGAATTCGAAAGGAAATGCATTTATTGAGGATTGAATTGGCTGTGGAAGTTTGAGGTAAGTGTTCGATCTAACATTAGCTTGAAGGATTAGGAGTTGAGTCATATTTTCTACTTGTTTCTTATTGAGTACGACGTATAGGCATGGCGACGAGTATCTATACATTGGTGTCGAGCATAAACATAAGTCTTAAATTGATACTTGTTGAGTTCTTGAATAATGCTATGGTTAAAATAATGGGAAAATCTGTGGTATTGAGCAAAGGCTTAGTTTAGTTTCGTGAAGGTTAATCATGAGTCAGAAGTGATGGTAATAGAGATGTTAGAAGTTGAATTGAGATTGGTTATAGCTGATTCATCCTTGTCAGGATGGTGTAAATTATAGTTAATCCCTTGTCGAGATTGTTGTTGTAATCACTGTAAGTTGTACATTTGGGACAGATTGCACGCCGCAAAATTTTTATTAATGAATATATAAATGGATCGGGTTGCACATCGTAACAGATACTATATTGGATCGGGTTGCACGTCGCAATAGGTATTATATTGGATCGGGTTGCACAACGCAACATATATTATATTGGATTGATTTGCATGCTGCAACATATATTATATTGGATCTGGTTGCACGCCGCGACAAATATATTATCATATTGGATTGAGTTGCACGCTGCAACAGATATATTATATTTATTGGATCGGGTTGCACGCTATAACAGATATATTATATTTATTGCATCGGGTTGCACGCCGCAATAGATATATGATATTTATTGAATCGGATTGCAAGCCGCAATAATTATATATATACATATGGATCGGGTTGCACGCTGCAACAATAGTATGATTATGTTGTTTTAGATATTGTACTGATCCTTCATATTTATTATTTTCTGTTAAGTTAAATTGTTCCCCAAAGAATGTACCCCCTTTCTTTTAACCTTTTATTACTTATTTATTTCTTCCATATATTATATAACTGCACAGGTTTATCTGGAGTCTGGTCCTAGACTCGTCACTACCTTACCGGAGTTAGGCCAGACACTTACCAGCACATGAAGCCAGTTGTGCTGATGCTACACTCTGTGTTTTTTCCACAGATCCAGGTACCGGAGCAGCATATGGTGCGCAGCAGTAGATCGGGAGCCAGCCTTCAGTCCACGAGATCCCGAGCTAGTCCTGCAAGTGTCCGCAGGCCCGGCATCTCTTCTATCTTTATTTATGATCTGTTATCTCTTGTATTTGAGGCAGACAGTGTTACTTTCTTTCAAACGGTTATATGTAGTAAATCTTAGTAGTCTGTGGATGTTGTGACACCAGCTCTGGGTAAAATCATATGTGAATTTTTCTTATTATTTTGGTTTATTTCGTTTAAGTCTTTCGCTAAATTATAAATTCCATTGTTGTTTAGTTATTTATTCCATGCTAAATAAATTAGTAAAAATGAATTTAAAATAAATGTAATCATGGATTTTAAATGTGTGGCTTGCCTAGCTTCTACGAGTAGGCACCATCACGACTCCCGAGGGCGGGGATTCCGGATCTTGACAAGTTGGTATCAGATCTCTAGGTTGCATAGGTCTCACTACTCATGGACAAGCTCAATAGAGTCTGAGGGATCGGTACGTAGATATCTGTATTTATCCCCCAGAGACTATAGGGTTAGGAAAACTTCACATTTGTTCTTTCTTGCCGTGCGGTTTTGTTCCTCAAATGCTAATTGAATTTCTACTTTGTTCTTTCGCAGATGGAGAGAACACGCGCTTCCTCATCTACCGATCAGTATCTCGATCCCTCAGCCGCAGCTTCCACTAGGGCAGAGGGTGAGGCCGAGACTGTGCTAGAGGCCGAGGTAGGCGCAGAGCTCAGCCCCAAGCAACAGCACTAGTGCCGGAGCCTCAAGTTGATTTCGAGGAGGAGGTTCCGGTACCAACACTTCCAGTGGGCCCAGCTCAGGTCCTAGATGGGTTTATTGCTACCCTGGTTCTTCAGGAAGCTCTGATCCAATTGGTGGGCCTCATGGAGAGTGTTACCAAAGCAGGTTTGCTTCCTGTAGCACCAGCCACTTCTCAGGCTGGAGGAGGGGCTCAGACTCCTGCTACCCGCACTCCGGAGAAGATAGCTCCCCAGATTCAGACTGCAGAGGTTCCTCCAGTTGGATCAGTTCAGCCCCGGGTAGTAGCTCAGGCCGGCGATGGAGCAGCCATGTCTGCAGATGCTTTGTGGAGGCTGGATAGTTCACCAAGCTATTCACTTCTACATTCAGCGGTGCATCCACTGAGGACCCCCAGGATTATCTGGATAGTTGTCACGAGATTCTTTAGAACATGGGTATTGTTGAGACCAATGGGGTTGATTTCGCTACGTTTTGCTTGTCTGGATCCGCCAAGACTTGGTGGAGGAATTATTGCTTAGCTAGACCAGCTGGGTCGCCAACCTTGAGCAGGGGCCAATTCATGCACTATTTTTGGAGAAGTTTCTCCCTATTACACAGCGAGAGGCCTATCGGAGGCAGTTCGAGCATCTACAGCAGGGATCCATGAAAATCACCTAGTATGATAATAGGTTCATTGACCTAGCGCGCCATGCTCTTATTATATTTCCCACTGAGAGGGAGAGAGTGAGACGGTTAATTGATGGGCTCATTCAGCCGATTCGTCTTCATATGGCTAGAGAGGCTGGGAGTGAGATATCCTTCTAGGAGGCGGCCAATGTGGCCTGGAGAGTTGATATGGTATTATCACAGTGGTGGTCACAGGGCAGACAAGAGACCCCGCCAGTCAGGCAGATTCAATGGTGCCTCGTCTAGAGGCAGAGATTCGTATGATAGGGGTCATCCTCCTAAGCCCTTCTAGTCAACACTCCAGGTTTCTCACGGTGCTTCAGGTGGCCTTGGTTCTCACGGACAGTATTCTAATCACCAGTCCTATAGTGCACCACCAGCTTCTATTAGTGCACTGCCGCTCCAAAGCTTCCGGAGTGGTCATTCAGGCCACCAGGGTCAGTCTCAGTTTCCTCAGCCGCAACATTCATGTAGATGTTATGAGTGTGGTAAGTATGGTCGTATCCGTAGGGCTTGTCCGAGGTTGGTGGGCACTCAGTCGCAACAGCAGGGTCCCCGTGCTATGATTCATGCACCAGATATTCCACAAGCTGCCCAGCCAACTAGAGGCTGCGGTAGACGTGTCAGAGGGGGAAGTAGAGGATTTAGAGGTGGAGTTTAGGCCGCTAGAGGTGGATGCTAGCGACCTGCATGCTCTCCCAGAGAGATAGATCAGAGTGGTGGTGCTCAAACCCGATGTTATTCTCTTCAGGCCAGGCCCAAGACTGAAGCTTTAGATGCAGTTATTACAGGTACGGTTCTGGTTTGTGATAGAGGTGTTTTGGTGTTGTTTGATCCGGTGTCTACATATTCATGTGTCATCTTATTTTGCTTCGTACTTGGTCTTTCCTAGTGATGCATTGGGTGTTCTTGTTTATGTGTCTACACCGGTGGGTGATTCTACTATTGTCGATCGAGTTCATCGCTCTTGTATTCTGGTGATTGGGTGTCTTGAGACTTGTGTAGATTTGTTGTTTTTAAACATGGTTGACTTCGATATTATATTGGGGATAGACTGGTTATCACCTTACCACGCTATCTTGGACTGTCATGCCAAGACTATGACCTTAGCTTTACCGGGTATGCCTCGTTTAGAGTGGAGAAGGACTCCCGGTCATTTTACCAGTCATGTTATCTCGTATGTGAATGCTCGGCGTATGGTCGAGAAGGGGTGTTTGGCCTATTTGGCATATGTTCATGATTCTAGTGCTGAAATCCTCGCTATTGATTCTATTCCCGTTGTTCACAGGTTCCCTGATGTCTTTCCTTCAGACCTGTCGTGTATGCCGCCCGACAGGGATATTGACTTTTGCATTGATGTGGCTCCTGGCATTCAACCCATTTCTATCTCGCCATATCGTATGGCCCCAACTGAGTTGAAAGAGTTAAAGGAACAGTTGCAGGACTTGCTTGAGAAGGGTTTTATTAGACCCAGTGTATCGCCTTGGGATATGTCGATGTTGTTCGTTAAGAAGAAGGATGGTTTTATCAGAATGTGCATTGATTACCGCCAGTTGAGAATAAATACCCTCTGCCAAGGAATGATGATTTGTTCGATCAACTTCAAGGTGCCAAGGTATTTTCCAAGATTGACTTGACATCTAGCTACATCAGTTGAGATTAGGGCTTCCAATATTCCTAAGACAGCATTTGGCATTCGGTACGGGCATTATGAGTTCTTGGTTATGTCATTTGGGTTGACAAAGGCCCCAGCTGCTTTTGTGGACTTGATGAACCGAGTGTTCAGGCCTTATTTGGACTCATTCGTGATAGTATTCATTAATGATATATTGATATATTCCCACATCCAGGAGGAGCACGAGAAGCACCTTATAGTGGTTCTTCAGACTCTCAAGGATAGTCAGTCATATGACAAGTTCTCTAAGTGTGAGTTTTGTTTAAGTTTAGTTGCATTTTTGGGTCACGTTGTATCAGCAGAGGGTATTCAGGTGGATCCAAAGAAGATTCAGGCAGTCAAGAACTGGCCTAGACTAGCATCAGCTACAGAGATTCGGAGTTTCTTGGGGTTGGCAGGCTACTATAAACGGTTTGTGGAGGGGTTTTCATCTATTGCAACCCCGATGAACAAATTGACCCAGAAGGGTTCCTAATTCAGATGGTCGGACGAGTGTGAGGCGAGCTTTCAGAAGCTCAAGACAGCTCTGACTATGGAATTGGTATTGGTTTTTACCACAGGTTTAGGGCCTTATACAGTTTATTATGAGAAGAATTATCCGGTTCATGACTTAGAGTTGGCAGCTATTGTTCACGCGTTGAAGATTTGGAGGCATTAACTCTATGGCGTGGCATGTGAAGTGTTCCTGGTCACAAGAGTCTTCAGTACCCGTTCAAGAAAAAGGAGTTGAATTTGAGGCAGAGAATGTAGTTGGAGTTGTTGAAGGATTATGACATCACCATTTTATATCATCCGGGAAAGGCCAATATGGTGGCCGATGCTTTGAGTAGGAAGTCAACCAGTACGGGTAGTCTTGCTTATATTCAAGTGGGTGAGAGGCAGCTTGCTTTGGATGTTCAGGCTTTAGCCAATCAGTTCGTCAGACTGGATGTCTCTGAGCCCAATCATGTGTTAGCTTGCACGGTTGCTCGTTCTTCATTATTAGAGCATATTCGTGATTGGCAGTATGATGATCCCCATCTGTGTGTCCTTAGAGACACGGTGCAGCGCGGAGGTTCCAAGCATATTACCATAGATGATGATGGATTTTTGAGATTACAGGGTCGAGAATATGTGCCTAACGTGGATGGGCTCTGAGAGTTGATTTTGGAAGAGTCCCATAGCTCCCAGTACTCTATTCATCCGGACACCGCAAAGATGTATCAGGATTTACGGCAACATTATTGGTGGCGTAGAATAAAGAAGGATATCGTAGCATATGTGACTCGTTGTTTGAATTGTCAGCAGGTTAGGTACGAGCATCAGAGACCTGGTGGTTTATTTCAGAGGATTGATCTTCACGAGTGGAAGTGCGAGCGCATCACTATGGACTTTGTTATTGGACTTACGCTGACTCGGAAGAAGTTCGATGCAGTTTGGGTCATTGTTGATAGGCTGACCAAGTAAGCATTTCATTCATGTGGCAGTCTCCTATTCTTCTAAGAGGTTAGATGAGATCTATATTTAGGAGATTGTTCGCCTTCATGGTGCGCCCATATCTATCATTTTAGAATGGGGTACGCAGTTTACCTCACGCTTTTGGGGAGCAATTCAGCGAGAGTTAGGCACACAAACCAAATTGAGCACAACAGTTTATCCCTAGACGAACAGTCAATCCGAGCGGACTATTCAGATTTTAGAGGATATGCTTCGCGCTTGTGTTATTGACTTTGGAGGTTTGTGGGGTTAACTTTTGCCTTTAGCATAGTTTTCCTACAGCAACAGCTACCAGTCGAGTATCTAGATTGCTCCTTATAAGGCTTAATATGGTAGCTAGCGTTGATCTCCAGTCTGATGGTTTGAGCCGGGAGAGGCTCAGTTGTTGGGTACGGATCTAGTTCAGGAGGCCTTGGACAAGGTCAGAATCATTCAGGATAGTCTTCGTATAGCTCAGTCCAGGAAAAAGAGCTATGCAGACCACAAGGTTCGAGATGTGGCTTTTATGGATGTTGAACGGGTATTGCTCTGAGTGTCACCTATAAAGGGTGTGATGAGATTTGGGAAGAAGGTCAAGCTTAGCCCTAGGTTCATTGGGCCATTTGAGATTCTTGATCGAGTGGGAGAGGTGGCTTGTAGAGTTGCATTGCCGCCGAGCTTGTCAGCCATGCATCCAGTGTTTCATGTGTCCATGCTTCGGAGGTATCACGACGATCTATCTAACGTGTTAGATTTCAGCACTGTCCAGTTGGACAAAGACTTGTCTTACGAGGAGGAGCCAATGACAATTCTAGACCGGCAAGTTCATCAGTTGACATCCAAGAGTTTTTCTTTTGTTCGTGTTATTTAGAGAAGTCAACCTCTTAAGGCATCGACCTAGGAGTACGAGTCTGATATGCGGATCCATTATCCTCATATTTTCCCCGACTCGGGTACTTCCTTACTTTGTTTGTTCGGGGACGAACAGTTGTTTTAGAGGTAGAGAATGTGACGACCTAAAAGGGTCATCACTTCGTTTTAATCAATTCTGTGCTTTCGAGGCCTTAAAAACCTCATTAAAGTTGTCTCGATTTGCGTGCATAGTTCGGGCACGTAACCGGAAAGCTTAAATATGAAATTCTATGAAAAATATTAAGTTTTGATGTTAAAATGAATAAATTTGACTTCGATCAATATTTTGGGACAACAGACCTAGACCCGTGATTTGACGGTCTTGGAGGGTCCGTAGAAAAATATGAGACTTGGGCGTATGCGCAGAATCGAATTCCGAAATCCTAAGCCCAAGAAATGAATTTTTCTGTTAAATTATTTTCTAAAAATATATGAGGAAATTGAAATGAAATTTGATTAGAAAATGATGGTATCGAACCCGTATTTTGGTTCCGACGCCCCGTATAGGTCTTATATATATTTTAAGTCCTACTTGTAAAGTTTGGTTAAAATCGGTCGTCATTTGACGTGTTTCGGACTTAAAGTTCTAAATTTGAAACTTGATGAAGTTTTGGGAAAAATACATGATTTTGAGGTTTGATTCCTTATTTTTGAGGTTATTTAAGTGATTTGATCGCACAAATAAGTTCGTATGATGTTGTTGAGTCAGTGCATTTGTTTGGTTGGGAGCCTCAAGGGTTCTAGATTATTTTGGTGGTTTTTCGGAATGGTTTTAGGCTTATCAAAGTTGCAGGATTTCCAGTTCTGGTATGGCTGGTATGGCCTTCTTCGCATTCGCGGGAGGACTCTCGCAAATGCGATGAGTAAAATTATACTGAAGGAATCTCCTTCAACGCGAACGCGTAGGCCCAGTCACAAATGCGAGGCAGCGGGGGGCTATACCTTCGCGAACGCGTTCTTGGCTATGCGAACGCGTAGGGTCATGGGGGAGGGGTCACAACTCATGCATCGTGAATGCGACACTAGGCCTGCGAACGCGAGGACTCGAGGAGATATAGCTTCGCGAATGCGAGCGCGTATACGCGAACACGAAGACCAAAAAACCTGAACCATTGCGAACGCGTGAGTTCTGTTGCAAACGCGTAGCATTAATTAGCCTAGTTATTTTTAAGCTTCAAAAACAGAATGCAAACGGGATGTTCAAAAATTTCACAAACTCTTTCTTCTCAAATGTTCTAGGGTGATTTTTGAAGCATTCTTTCACCACAACCTCTAGGGATAAGTAATCTCTAACTAGTTTCTTCCATTTTCATCAACGTCTAATGAATTTCTAGGCCTAAAACATGTGATTGAGGGTAGAAAATTAGGGGTTTGGATAGAATTAGGGCTTCTTGATTTTTCTTGATTTAGACCTAGTTTTAGGGTTGAATTTGAAATAAATTATATATTTGGGCTCGTGGGTAAATCGATACTTTTATTTTGGTCCGAACCTCGTGTTTTGACCAAGCGAACCCAGGGTCGATTTTTGAGTTTTTGGGAAAAATAATGGAAAAGCTATAATTAGGCATTGTGTTTGCATTCTCTAGCATTTATTGATGTATTGAAGCCATGTATGTATAGATACAATTGAATTGGAGACGAATTCGAAAGGAAAGGCGTTTATTGAGGATTGAATTGGCTGTGGAAGTTTGAGGTAAGTGTTCCGTCTAACATTAGCTTGAAGGATTAGGAGTTGAGTCATATTTGCTACTTGTTTCTTGTTGAGTACGATGTATAGGCTTGGCGACGAGTATCTATACGTTGATGTCGAGCATGACCGTGAGTCTTAAATTGATACTTGTTGAGTTCTTGAATAATGCTATGATTAAAATAATGGGAAAATCCGTGGTATTGAGCATACGCTTAGTTTAGTTTCGTGAAGGTTAATCATGAGTCAGAAGTGATTGTAATAGAGATGTTAGAAGTTGAATTGAGATTGGTTATAGTTGATTCTCCTTTGCCGGGATAGTGTAAATTATAGTTAATCCCTTGCCAGGACTGTTGTTGTGATCACTGTAAGTTGTACATTTGGAACGGGTTACGCGCCGCAATATTTTTATTAATGAATATATAAATGGATCGGGTTGCACGCCGCAACAGCTATCATATTGGATCAAGTTGCACGCCGCAACAAGTATTACATTGGATCGGGCTGCACGTCGCAATAGATATTATATTGAATCGGATTGCACACCGCAACAGATATTTTATTGGATCAGGTTGCATGCTGCAACAGATATATTATCATATTAGATCGGGTTGTACGCTGCAATAATAGTATGATTATGTTGTTTTAGATACTGTACTGATCCTTCATATTTATTGTTTTCTGCGAAGTTAAATTGTTCCCTCAAGCATGTACCCCCTTCCTTTTAACCGTTTATTACTTGTTTATTTTTGCCATATATTATATAACTGCTTAGGTTTATCTGGAGTCTGGTCCTAGCCTCATCACTACCTCGCTGGGATTAGGCCAGACACTTACCAGCACATGGGGTCGGTTGTGTTGATGCTACACTCTGTTCTCTTTTGTACATATCCAAATACAGGAGCAGCATACGATGTGCAGTAGTAGATCGGGAACCAGCCTTCAGTCAACGAGATCCCAAGGTAGTCCCGCCGGCGTCCGCAGGCCTGGCATTTCTTCTATCTTTATTTATGATCTGTTATCTCTTGTATTCGAGGCAGACAGTATTATTTTCTTTCAAATGGTTGTATGTAGTAAATCCTAGTAGTCCGTAGATGTTGTGACACCTATTCCAGGTTATTGCATATATGGATTTTCCTTATTATTTTACTTTATTTTGTTTAAGTCTTCCGCTAAATTATGAATTCCATTGTTCTTTAATTATTTATTCCTGCAAATTAAATTGGCAAAAATGAAATTAAAACAAAAGTATTCATGGATTCTAAATGTGTGTCTTGCCTAGTTTCTACGAGTAGGCGCCATCATGACTCCCGGGGTGGGGATTCTGGGTCGTGACACCACCACTCAAACCACCATCATTCTCATCCAAAATCAATCCTCATCCACCTCAACTACCACAATTGACCACCTCATTACCATCAACAATAATAGCTGGCATTATCCATTATTATAACCTATCACCACTCACCCACCACCTTCATCAGTCACAACTACTATCACCACCCATCATTATTGACTATCACCACTATTATCCTCAATCATAATCGTCATCACTACCAATCACTACTAACTACTAGCACGAACCACCACCATCAACCAAAACTACCACCAACCATCACCTTTAATCGGCATTCACTTGTTAGATTTTAAAAATTATATATTTTATTGATAGAACATTAGATTAGTTAGTATTTCATTTGAATTTTATGTTTATTAATTTTCATATAAAGATAAATTTTATATATTCAGATATTAAAAATCAAACTGTCTTAATTATTTAGTATTTAAATCTTAATATACATCTTAATATCTACATATATTGTAGATTCAAACTTTTTAATCATAAAAAAAAATGAGGCCTTCGAGGAATGAGGGTTGAAAAAGAGAAGAAGATAATATAAGTTCGCATTCAAATTACGTATTTAAGCCGAAAGCAAGTATAATTATTGCCAAGAAGGGCTAAATTAATAGAATTATTTGTTCCTTCCCAAAAACTCATTTAGTAATTGTACACAAGACCAAGAGATTTTCGGGGGAAAAAAAATCTCTTAATATTGCCAAAATAATATAAAATTTGAAGAGAACTGCAAAAAGGAGTAAACAGAAAAGAATAGAAACTACCCATTATGGTCTAGACAACTCATACTTATTAGATGACCAATGGCTTTGAAAAACTACTCACATGCAAATCCAAGTCCTTTGATTTTCTTTCTTTTATTAATGTTTTTGTCATGTTCTTGCAAGTTTATTTTAGATAGCTCCAACAAATTATAAACTAAGAAATTGAAATGGGGGAAGAAAAAACATTTTAAAGTAAAAAAATGATGTCGTTAACGTAAAAGGCGGGGTTAAGATTTTAATTTTATGAATTTTAAATTTTAAAACGATGATTTTAAGTGTTAAGAATTGAATTAAATCTGATATTTGTACATATTTAATAAAGAAATTAATACAAATACATTATTTGAACAAAAATCCAGGCTTCTAACTCCACCGCTTAGCATACAATGTCGTCTCTCTGTTTAATGCCCATCACTAATAAGTACATGTTATATTTAAATAAAATTTGGATTACATGTAATTCAACATTTTATGATGTAATTTTTTTAAAGGAAATAAAAAGAGGGGGAAAACAATAGAAAACATAAATTAACTGTTCAATCTATAATACCTAATATAAATAAGCCGCCCTAACCTTATCAAGAGCATTAATTATCGACTAATTACGTAACACATCATTAATAAATTTCTAAAATGGGTCAGCAGAGCCGCCCAGATCAAACTGACCAATCAATTACGTTCCACGGAAACAGAAAGAACAAATTCTAAAAAAAATCGAATTTTATAAGATGGAAATTATTATAAGTAGAAAATATGAGATTAGGACCACCTTATTGGGTTTATTATTAACTGGCCAACTATAAATGGGTTTTTGATAATGAATATAATAGTAATAACAATGATGATGCTAGTTATAATGGATAATAATAACAGTTCGCGTCTTAATGTAAAAATAGCACGGTTTAGCTAGTTTTTAGACTAGTTATTCAAAGATAGTTAGCATTTACCAAGTCAATCAAAAAAACGCAATTATTTTGCTGTAACAGAGACCGTTCCAACATAATATACCGGAATTAGGCGCACCTGTATATGAACTTTCAGCATATTATGATAGACTGGTATATTTAGTTGGCTCCAGTATAATATAATGGAGACTTGAGTATCGCCAAACTCCAGTATATTATGCTAGAGTATTTTTTCGGATTTTGAACAATATTTTCGTTAAGATTTATCTTTACATACAAAATGGCTAAATTTCGATTATTTTTAAAACTTGCTATTTTTTAGTGACCGCTGGTATCTAGTTATTTTTTAACTTCTCCCCATCTTAATCACTAGTAGTATTTTAATAGAACAAATATGCAGCCACGACCTTTCCTAAGTCAGTTATCTCCAACATCCAAATTTCGGAGACCCTACTCCATTTCTCTTCCATGAGTCAGCTTCTCCTCTATCTGAAAATCACCATTTTCCACCCCTCCCCCCTCTGCCCCCCACACATTTTTTATTTTCAGTATTTCAGTGCATCTCTTAAAAAATTAAACATGGATCAAGAAATTATGGACATTCTAAAATCTTAAAAATGGAACTGATCCAAAATTTTAAGTTAAAATAATGTTAACAGGGAAGCACCCTGCGGCGGCAACCATAACAATGGTGGTGGTACTTGTCCTAACAACCATAGTGGTAGAGGTAATCATTACGGGTCTATTCGGAGGAATGAGAATGTGTATTTTCGAAGTGATGGTGGAAGTGAAAGCCACATTTGAGTTGTGAGCTTGAAGTTCATCACTATTAAATAAATACTTTTTAAAAAAATTATATTCCATAATTATCTTTTAAATTTTATAGTCAAATATCTAAATACAGTCACCTCCTACCCTTAAGCCATAAAATAACCTTTATATTATTTTTCTCTTTCATATTTTTTCAAATTTCTCCTAACCACTACCCCCCTCCTACCCTTTGCTATTCATTGATGCTGCCGCCCTCACCTCCCAATCTCATTCTCTGACGCAACATATTGGATGAAAAAACCTCTGTTATTTCACCGGCATTACGTGCTAATCGTCGGCAACCGGAGACAACCAGTGATTGCGAGTGAGGACGGGATATTGATGTGGCTTCAATGAGACAATATTAGAGTTGTTTTCATTGTATTTTAATGTATCTCACTGTATTCTATGTATGTCTCATTGTCTTTTTTTCATTGTATTTCAACGTATCCCTCTATATTCTATGTATTTCATTGCATTCACTGTCCCGCTATATTTCATGAATGTATTCATATAATTTTTTAGTTAAAATAATTTATGTATTCATATGTATTATATAATTTCTCTAAAGATTGCTATGTTTTGGGGGTATTTTTCGGTTGAGAATCTTTTCTATAACTGAAAATACAAAAATTGTGTGTTATAATTGAATTTGTTGAGTTATATTAAGAGTCTATTATGTTAATCACTTTTCATTTAAAAATAATGTAATCCCCTATTTCATGTCGTGAATATAGTTGATGAAAGGCTATAATTATATATTTTAGTCGATTATCACACTCTAATTTATTGCACTTTAGTTGAGTTTGCGCTTTAATCGTTAGTGTTCTGCACTGATTGTGTGTTTTATGCCTTTTAGGAATAATATCGAGCTATATAGATGTTATGGAATGAATTCAAATGATTTAGAGTTTTGAAGTCTGAGTAAAAGCCCAAGGAATTAAGCCGGGATCGTATTCGGGGATCAACGAATTATAGAGCAACAAAACGAAGAATCGAGTAGGCATATTGTGCACTGTCTAGTGAATTACACATAATTTTTTTCTCAGAATTTCATTTGGGCTCCACAATATATGATTGGAAAGCTAACTCAAATAGATACAACTTTCATGTTTTACGTTTTTCCAAATTCGAAATGGAACAGAGTGAAAAGCGCGATCGAAATCGCGACCGCGTAACTGATGCGGGTTGAGGCACTATACCTGCCATATACCGCGGTCTACCACGGCCAAGGCAGTCTAGACGTGAAATATTGTCCTTTTTGGATAGGAGAAGGTATAATTGTTTGGGCCCAACCCTAATTGGTATATATTAATAGAAAAACGGTATTTTGGGGGTTGGACATACTTTTGGTAGAATTTAGACCTAAAGAGACTAAGAAGACCGGAGATTCAACCTAAGGAGTCAAGAATACAATAGGATCAAGGCGGAAAATTCTTTAATAAGTTTTTCCTTCCTCTTCCTATTTTTCATTATTGCTTATGATTTTTAGTATTGTAGTTTACATACTATTATGAATAGTTAATTTGTTTTCTAGGGTTTTGGTAGAACCTTTTGTAAGATAAATTCTTGTTATATTTTTATATAATTGAGCCACTGGATTTCTCAACTTATTCAAGTACGTGTTTGTTGTTGTTGATTGAAAGGTCATCAGTTCACTGTGCCTATTTAGTGTGTAATGCTTGAAAGAGAGTACATATTTAGGTAATTGTTGAACAACGTCACTTCTAACGTATGTGAGAAATCAATATATTGGGTTTAAAGGCATGTTTAGAAATAACAAAGCCTTGACTGGTCATAATGAGCGGTTAAATAAAGCCAACTAGCGTAGTTCGGGAAAATATGTCTAGTAAATTGTTGTAGTTGCTCGAGAGAGAACTACGACATCTAAAAGTACTCACGATTAGTAGAGAATACATTGGCAAAAATTGTAGGAAACATAGCTAGAATGAGTCTAACAATTGGGTAAATCATAATTCTAGACCTCCTTAATTTAGTCTTCAACCTTTTGTCTCGTTAGTTGATCATTTTACCATTTTCTAGTATTTGCTAGTTAATTAGTTAGAATTATAAATCTCAATCTTTATAATTTAGAAAATTGTTCAATCTTGTCTTCTTAGTGATATTAAACAGATACAGCTAAGCCTTAGTTCTCTGTTGGATTCGACTCCGAACTTTTAGACACGATTATATTTGCAGTGAAAGCTTATCCTTTTTAGGACTAGAGTTGGGCGTGCTCAAATTTTGGCGTTGTTGCCGTGGAACTAACGGTGTAGTTGTAGTTGTATATTTTGGTAGGTTTCGGGTTTGAACTTTTATTTTATTTTTTTTTTAATTTTATTTTATTATAAGTGATGATTTGAGAAACATGACATTTTGGAATTATGGAAATTTAGGTGTAGATAGTTCTACTATTGATCCTCATACATATTGTGAAGAAAACCACCCGTATAAAAATTAAATATTCCTGAGAGAGAGTTATGTGCACCAACTCAATCTTATTTGTGAAATATGTGTGATGTGTGTGGTGGTAAGAATGATCACATTTATGGTGTGCTTATATTTTTTATCTTACTCCAACCCCTTACTATGATGGTTCTACATTTTCTTGTGAAATTAATAGAAACAAAGAACCTGAGAATGCGGATCTGAAGGAGATCAAGGATATGTTAAAGTGTCTTATGGAACAAAACAATGAGAAACAATTGCATATAGAAGCAAAAGGCAACTATTTGCAAGTTGGAGGCTCAATTGAGTCAAGTGGTTGGAGTTTTTAATGCTCAACAAGCCAATATTGAGGATAGTAGCCAAGAAGAGTATGAATTTGAGGTGTTAATTGGGGAGATCAGAGTAGAACATCAACAACCTAGCCAACTACGATTTGAAGATGTCAATGTTGAAGAAGTGAGACTAGAGGCAACCAAGGACTTTGAGGATATAAATTTTGTTGACGGTATCATTGATGTTGAGGATGTTGAAAATCCTGAAGTTCATATGTTTGAGCGCATTGGTCCACACTCCAAGCATTTTTTCACATTATGTTTGGATGATGATATGGAAATAGAGTCATCTGAACCAATCGAAGAGTTAAGGAATGACGAACAAGGTGCATATATTCTGAGATTCTTCCTGCCAGAAAGTCAGGATACATACCTCATACAAAGGCCAAGGAGTGCAGAATATTACACTATTTTATTGGGCCAGTTAGATGCGTTCCACCGCTCCATGACCATAATCATAAGCTGGAATCAAAACTAGGGGATCTCGAGGTGGAGGCAAAAAGTGATTCACGTCGTGCCGCGACGTTAAATCAAGTGTTTGTTGGGAGACAAACCCAGCTTTATTTTTTTATTATATTATTTTTGTAGTGTCGAATTTTGATTATCCAGGAGCACGGAAAGCAAAGCAATTGGAAGGATGCAACATCAAACCAAATGGTTGGAACTAAGTGTGAGGTACCTGCACGAAGGAGCAAGTTTAGGAGAAATCTGAGTACCCCATGAGTTGTTAGTGCTTCGGCCTTTGGCCAACCAAGGAGTCTCTTTTACCCTTTTATTAGTTATGGTGTGCACCGAGAACAATTCATAATTTTAAGTGTGAGGTGAGGAGATTGTCTGGGTGACTTTCTATGCTATTTTAGTTGTGTTAGTTTAATTGAATATTTTTTTAAAATAGAAAAGATTGGACTTTTCCCGACGATGGATCTATTAGACAATTTTCTTGAGAGATTTAAGTCTAAAGAAAAAACAAACAAAAAGATTTTCTTTTATTAGGTAGTGTAGTAATTACCCCTTGATTTTTCTTTAAACAAGGGTTCTTTTCAAGGATTTTATTTGAACCGGGTGTAGTTAGTTTTTTTTTTTTTGGAATAGGAGACATCTTGTTGTGCTTTGAATTGAAGAAATATCTCTTGACTTGGTTATGCATTGATAATAGTGAGTACTTTGGGTGTGACGCTTAGGCTCAGTTGTTGACTCTAGTATAAGTACCTTAAATTTTCTGATCTTAACTTTGCTTAACTGCTTGGGCTAGAGTGTCTTGATGAAACCAACACCGAATGAGTTATGTGTCATGTGTGTCTAAGGATTTATTATATTCTTTACATTGCATTTGATGCCTAGAACTTGCCCCTTGTGTTTGCAAAGCGAAATAGTAGTTTTGTTCAATCTTGAAAGTGATATAGGCGTTTCTTTGTTCAGCCAGATATGTGTATTTTACCAACCTAATAGTTATATATCGTAGTTAACCCATTTGAGCCAGTAATCTTGTTTCTTTGGCAACTAAATTACAAGTCTTACCCATTTGTTTGAATTAACCATCTATTTGAACTTTCTAACCTCTCATGAGCACTTGAATTGTGATGATTTATGTCAATGTTAAAGTGCGGGGTGGTTGATTTGGCTTTTGAGTTGAACTAATGAAATCAGGAGAAAAATGCACTGTTTTGAACAAGTAAGAGGCACTTGAATTGAAAAAAAATATAATTGTATTGCTGTGAAAAAAAATTCATTGATAAGTAGTGACTCATGATGCAAGTGTGCTTAAAGAAGAATGTGGTAATATACATTGATGTGAAGGTGGAGTTTTGGTTTGACATAAGTACGGGATTTAAATGTTAAATTATATGTATTAAAGTGCTTAGGGAGGTGTAGTCACTCTCATATCTAAATGTATCCTACCCGTCTCATAGCCTACATTACAACCAAATAAAGTCATAATTGATCTTAGATTGAATGAGCTCGATTAGTGGAGTAATACACTACGGGCAAGCTTATGGTGCATCTTTTGTGGCATATGAATGTTATTTCTGAGAATGAGTGAATTCTTTCTATCTTGAGTTCCTAGGTGTTCTTAAATTTTATTGTGTGGAACAACTCTTTTTTGTTGTGTGAGGGCACTTGATTCATAAAGGAAAGGTAATGTCAGTGACCTTTATTGCTGTGAAAAAAAATTCATTGATAAGTAGTGACTCTTGATGCAAGTGTGCTTAAAGAAGAATGTGGTAATACACATTGATGTGAAGGTGGAGTTTTGGTTTGACATAAGTACGGGATTTAAATGTTAAAGTATATGTATTAAAGTGCTTAGGGAGGTGTAGTCACTCTCATATCTAAATGTATCCTACCCGTCTCATAGCCTACATTACAACCAAATAAAGTTATAATTGATCTTAGATTGAATGAGCTCGATTAGTGGAGTAATACACTACGGGCAAGCTTATTGTGCATCTTTTGTGGCATATGAATGTTATTTCTGAGAATGAGTGAATTCTTTCTATCTTGAGTTCCTAGGTGTTCTTAAATTTTATTGTGTGGAACAACTCTTTTTTGTTGTGTGAGGGCACTTGATTCATAAAGGAAAGGTAATGTCAGTGACCTCTATATTAGAATAAGTGGGTGAATTGTAAATATTGCGTGGTACTTGTGAGTCAAATCTTGAGGTGAAGATGTTATGTTTTTGTGCTTAGTCTATTTTAAATACTATTGATGTAATGAGTTAGGAGAATTGTTTTAAAAGGTCGCATCTATAAAAGTGTAATGTGTTATCTCGAAGACGAGAAATGGTTTAAATATGGGGTATTCATAATAGGCTATAATTACATATTTTAGTTGATTATTACACTCTAATTTATTGCACCTTTGTTGAGTTTGCGCTTTAATCATTAGTTTTTTCACTGATTGTTATTTTATACCTTTTAGGAGTGATTTCGAGCTATATAGATGTTATGGAATAAATTTTGAGTAAAAGCCCAAGAAATTAAGCCGGGATCGTATTCCGAGATCAACTGATGATAAAGCAACAAAATAAAAATTGAGTAGGCATATTATGCACTGTCTAGTAAATTACACATAAATCTTTGCTCAGAACTCCATTTGGGTTTCACAATATTTAGTTGTAAAGCTAACTCAAAGGGATACAACTTTTATGTTTTATAGTTTTCAAAATTCGAAACGGAACAGGGTGAAAAACGCGGTCGAAACCACGATCGCAGACCTAAGGCGGGCTAAGGCAGTATACCTTCCATATATCGCGGTATACCCCGGCCTCGGCAGTCCATACATAAAATATTATCCTTTTTGGATAGGAGAAAGTATAATTGTTTGGGCCCGACCCTACTTGAAATATACATTCATAGAAAAACGGTATATTTGGGAGTTGGACATACTTTTGACAGAATTTAGACCTACAGAGACTAAGAAGACCGGAGATTCAACCTAAGGAGTCAAGAATACAATAGGAGCAAGGCGGGAAATTCTTCAATAAGTTTTTCGTTTCTCTTCCTATTTTTCATTATTGGTTATAATTTTTAGTATTGTAGTTTTACATACTATTATGAATAATTAATTCGTTTTCTAGGGTTTTGGTAGAACCTTTTGTAAGATAAATTCTTGTTATGTTTTATATAATTGAGTCACTGGATTTCTCTACTTATTCAACTGCGTGTTTGTTGTTGTTGATTGAATGGTCATCAATTCACTGTGCCTATTTAGTGTATATTGCTTGAGAGAGAGTACATATTTAGGTAATTGTTGAACAACGTCACTCTAGCGTATGTGAGAAATCAATATATTGGGTTTAAAGGCAGGTTTAGAAATAACAAAGCCGTGACGTGGTCATACGGTTATATAAAGCCAACTAGCGTAGTTCGAGAGAATATGTCTAGTAAATTGTTGTAATTTCTCGAGAGAGAATTACGGCATCTAAAGTTCTCACGATCAGTAGAGAATACATTGGCGAAAATTGTAGGAAACATAGCTAGAAGGAGTCCGACAATTGAGGAAATCATAACTCTAGACCTCCTTAATTTAGTCTCCAACCCTTTGTCTCGTTAGTTGATAATGTTACCGCTTTCTAGTATTTGCTAGTTAATTAGTTAGAGCTATAAATCTCAATCTTTATAATTTAGAAAATTGTTCAATCTTGTATTCTTAGTAATATTAAACAGATAAAGCTAAGTCTTAGTTCTCTGTGGGATTCGATTCCGGACTTTTAGACCGGATTATATTTGCAGCAACCGCTTATCCTTTTTAGGACTAGAGTTGGGAGTGATCAATAGTCGGTCCAGCTGTAATCCCATGTTTCACGCAATGAATATAGTCGAATACACTCGAAAACAAAAATTTGTCTAGATATAATCCCCTACTTTACGCCTAGAAATATTATTGTATTCATGAATACAGTAGCTTAAATATATCGAATACATTCTAAAAAAATCTAAAAACATAGTTATAGAAAGTAATGTAATAAATGAAGAAGGGTCAAATATATGCCTCTACTATTCTTTATTGTTCAATACTATCCTCCATTATATTGTCCCTTCACATATACCCTTGTTGTCCAACAAACTTTTATATTTGTCCCCATTTTAAAGGATATGACATGTGGCATTATTTGAATATAAAAAACCAACCCAACAACAAAAAATCCAACTGAACTAAAACCCATGACCAGCGCGACTGAAGGAAAAATAGCACGGTATAGCAAGTTTTCGGATTGGTCGTTCAAAAATAGCCAGTGTTTACATATTCAATGAAAAATAGTCACTATTTTGCTGTAACGGAGAACGGTCCAGCATAATATACTGAAGCTCGGTGCACCTGTATATGAACTCCTGCATATGATGCTAGATCGATTTACTTTGTTGGCTCCAGTATAATACTGGAGACTGGAACGCCGATACTCCAAACTCCAGTATATTATGTTGGACATGTATACTTGCTGAAACTCCAGTATATTATGCTGGAGTTCTAGTATAATTATACTGGAACTCCATCATATTATGCTGGAGTTCCAGCATACTTATCCTGGAACTCCAATATAATATGTTGGAGTTCAAATATACTTATGCTGAAAGTTCAACATAACATATTGGCGTATTTTTCAAATTTTGAACAGTATTTTCACTTAGATTTATCTTTACATAAAAAGTAGTTAAATTTTGATACTTTTAAAATTGAGCTATTTTTGAACGATCAATTGTAAATCCGATTATTTTTTAATTTCTCTCCGTCAAAAAATCTTCTTCTTTTTTTCTTTACCTAGTTAACATATTATCTCTCTGAATCCGAAGTTAAAGAACCAGAACTCTCTCCTCTTATTGGAAGGTTTCCTCTTCCACAACTATTTCCTCTTTTCCACCTCAATAACCAATATTAATCTCCTAAAACCTCACAGCACAATCTCCACCATCAATAAATTACATTATAAAGAGACATTAGTCCAACAGACACCATTTGAAATAACCCACGTCACCTCTGATTAAGAGGAATACTCTTATTCACATTAATCGCCCCAAGTGCAAAGAAACAACTAATGTCTATGTCATAAAAGCAAACAATAAAAATCCAAAAAGAAAAAAAGGACTCAACCCCTACACCCTATCCAAAAAGTCTCACTAGCAACGATAGTTACAATCTTTGCAATAGAAAAATGCTAAAAAGATCTCCTGAGAAGTTATTATAGGCTTTTCGTTGTATAGTAAAGCTTAAGCAGAAATTTTTAAAACGCATTCATATCAGGATTAACCTGTTTAAGCACCTGGAAAATGTAGATCTTGTACGTCCAATTGACTTCTTTGCCCTCTTCTTCTTCTACTTCTCTCCTGTGGCAGCGACAGCTTTTTCCAGCTGCTGGTATGTGGTTTCAGTAATTGAATTGGCTTGTGGTGAATACAGTGAGCGGTTTGAAGGCGCAAGTGTGGTGCAGTGAGAGGGGGTCTGATTGGAACACGAGTCGGGTGTGTCATGAGTTATAGTTCGGTTGGGTCTTTTTTATTGTTGGGTTGTGTCTTTTACTCAAACAATGTCACGTATTATAATATAACAGAAGATAGGATTGAAGTAAAAGGATATATTTGATCGTTTTTCGTATAGTAAATAATAATTATAATTAGCTAATAATCACTAAAATATAGTAATTTATGAAAGTTTTTCTAAGAAAATCCATGCCAACAAATTTTTGCTTTGTGCTACCTTCCGTGTTAGTATCTGCTTTGCAATTTCAATTGACCCGAATTTGCATAGTGTAAGACCCATTAAAAAACACAATGCTCAATGCCAGGGTTTTTCCGTTTTCAAAATTCAAGACTTCTAATTAGAGATGAAGATATTCTATCAATCCCATCAAACCCTTGGTGTCATGACTTTGGATCAAGACGTGAAGGGGACGGGGGGAGACCTTTTAATTTGCCATTTTCGCACAGATTAATGTGTTATGAAAGAGAATATTATGTAATATTTAAGTTTTATGCACTGTCAATATATAAATATTTTATATTATTGGATTAAGTTACTTGCACTAATAAGTAAGAAGTTTCAAACAAATATGATGACATATCAAAGAAAAAAGTTAGATAAAGAATAAGCTACGGATGCGGATAGGCCGATGGCAGGGAACGCTAGCTCACATCATTTCTCTAAGAATAAGTGAGTTTCACGACGAGTCCAGAAAAAATTAATTTCATGAACTGATATTAAAACAATTTCATTTAGAAGTATACTAAGGTAAACACCAACAGAATCCCAAACACTAATTTCATGTTATAGAACTGCTACTGTAAGGACACAATTCATACAAGTTCCACACGATGCTGATCAACTAAAGACACAGATGAAGACATCTCAAAATGGAATCACATTAGCAATAGACCATTGTGTTCTGCCTCTCAGGCAGACCCTTCACTTGAGAAATAGAGAGATCTTGTGGGTGATGTACTATGTTCATAGTATCCATTAACCAAAACTCCTCCTGCAAAAGTGACATAATTCTTATGAGATTCTGTGTGATCTTAAATCAATTAAGCAAATTACATATGAACACTTTCGCACCAAGCTTGTGTCAAAGGTAAATCGAGTAAGGAGAACCATAATATCTCATGTTCTAATCACAACGGAGACAAAATCACAGAGTGATTTCTTTCCATCTGTCTAAGCCTTGGTGGGTCAGGAGGCTGGTGGAGCAGTTCAGGGATAAGAAGAAGGATCTGCACATGGTGCTTATCGACTTGGAGAAGGCGTATGACAAGGTCCCAACGGAGGTGCTATGGAGGTGCTTGGAGGCGAAGAGCATGCCAGAAGCCTACATCAGAGTAATTAAGGACATGTATGATGGAGCTAAGACTAGGGTTAGGACGGTGGGTGGCGACTCAGACCATTTTCCAGTGGTTATGGGGCTCCATCAAGGATCGGCGCTTAGCCCTCTCTTGTTTGCCTTGGTGATGGATGCTCTTACCCGACATATTCAAGGGAATGTGCCTTGGTGTATGCTATTTGCTGATGACATAGTCTTGATAGACGAGACGAGGGTCGGTGTTAATGAGAGGTTAGAGGTATGGAGACAGGCTCTCGAGTCTAAGGGTTTCAAAATAAGCAGATCTAAGACAGAATATCTGGAGTGCAAGTTTAGCACCGAGCCGAGCGAGGTAGGCAGGGACGTGATGATTGGATCTCAGGTCATCGCCAAGAGGGACGGTGTCAGATATCTTGGGTCGGTGATTCAGGGGAACGGAGAGACTGATGGGGACGTCACTCAGCGTATAGGAGCGGGGTGGTCAAAGTGGATGCTTGCATCAGGAGTCCTGTGTGACAAGAAATTCCCACAGAAACTCAAGGGGAAATTTTATAGAGCTGTGGTTAGACCGACCATGTTGTATGGGGCGGAGTGCTGGCCAGTGAAGAACTCTCATGTTTAGAGGATGAAGGTTGCGGAGATGAGGATGCTCAGATGGATGTGCGGGCTCACCAGGTTAGATAAGATTAAGAATGAAGTTATTCGAGAGAAGGTGGGGGCGGCCCCAGTGGATGAGAAGATGCCAGAAGCGAGGCTAAGGTGGTTCGGGCATGTACGGAGGAGAAGTCCTGATGCCCCGGTGAGGAGTTGTGAGCGGCTGCCGATGGTCGGCGCACGACGAGGCAGAGGGAGGCCTAAGTGGTATTGGAGAGAGGTGATTAGGCATAACATGGCTAGAATGCGGGTTTCTGAGGACATGGCCCTTGATAGGAAAGTCTGGAGGTCTAGTATCAGGGTTGTAGGATAGGGGCCCCTAGTGTTTTTCGTACTCCTCACCCGGGGTTGGGTGAGGCTTGGCAGGTCTATCCTTAGATGATGGGCGTATTGGATTGTGTCTCCCCTATGTTAGTTATTTATGGTAGTTACTGTCTGATATTATTGCATGCTATTTTATTTATGGTTCTTATGCTTAGATAATTATTTACGCTGTTTCTGCTAAAGCTACTAATGTCCTTTTGTTGTTGTTTTTGTTTTTGTTGTTCCTTTCCTTCACTGAGTCGGGGGTCGATTGGAAACAGCCTCTCTGCCCTTTCGGGTAGAGTTAAGGCTCGTCTACATATTACCCTCCCCAGACCACACTTTGTGGGACTATACTGGGAAGTTGTTGTTATTGTTGTTGCCTAAGCCTTGGTAGGCATAATTACCCGGTTCCTGTATTTGGTGAGAGATAGCAGATACCGGTGGAATAGTAGAGGTAGGGGGCAAGCTTGCCTGAACACCACCGTCTGTGAGAGAAAGAATATTGATGCCTATTTTCTGATTAAGAGAAAACTCGATTCACATATTACAAATCTACGATTATTCACATGTGATTCAAGTAAGGTGAGCAAGGATCCACTAACTAGAAAGTTCAGAGAGAAATAGCAAAAGGCCTCAAAACAAGAGATATAATAACGATTATTGAAACCAGATTAGCCAATCCCATAAGCAGTAGCCCCAAATAAAACTTAAAAAGTCACCAGTAATGCTGCTCTAAGTTGAAAAGAATGGACTTCCCCTCCCAAGAATCAGTCTCCTCTTCCCAAGAAAATCGTCAAATGTCATCCTTGAGCGAAAAGGTCAAAAACCATGCACACATTAGGTTTCTCCTAATAACTTTCCTATTCAGAAGATGTGATTTTAACGCAAACCAAACTCGTAAAGATCCTAGCATAGGCCAACAAAAGTAATTAGTTGAGGACGCAACATTCATAAGAAAGAACCGAAGCTGTTGATCCATTCAAAACCAACCATAGTCAATTCTTGGAAGTTATAAGAAAAGAAGCAGTAGACCCATAAAACTAGCCATAAACTATACAGCAGTTAAGCAACTTCTACACTCTATTGGCATTTTGTGGCAGCTATGCCTTCAGTTAAATGGT
Organism: Nicotiana benthamiana; assembly: GCA_034376525.1. Lineage (NCBI taxonomy): Eukaryota > Viridiplantae > Streptophyta > Magnoliopsida > Solanales > Solanaceae > Nicotiana > Nicotiana benthamiana. The sequence continues at coordinate 39,124,801 of CM067335.1, read as the reverse complement.
GCTCTCGAAAAATGTTCACGCTATGATGCAGCACCAGCATTTGCACTCCTAACTTTATAGATTATCACGTACCTGATATTGCAAAGCAAGTAAGGAGCAAAAGATATCCTGGTGGATGCCTAGTACCACTAAACATTTCCTTCAACAGCATCTTTGCTCTTGTTCGACCTCTTCCTTTTCTTCCTGCTTCTCACAGTCCCATCCCTGTTCTGGCTTTCCTGCACCTGCACTTGAACTTCCACGTTCACCAAGAGGGGAAAAAAATTGGGGGAGTGGGTGCGGATAATAGTAGTACAGTTTATAACACTTCAGTTGGCAAATATGGACTTTATGAACTTTTTGTGGAGGGAGGCTATATGGACTTTTTGCTTCTTATGTATATTGCTCTTAACTAAACCTTTATTAAGTTCGATATGTTATAAGCAACATCTGAAAATAGAACATCAGGACTCATGACGGGGTGAGACAACCTCTAAGCACCTCGAAGCAAACTTAGGCCCCTAAGGTCTAGTTGAACTGGCATTTCGAGAGGAGGGGTGTTCACTCTATATTGCACACTCTATATCTTGAATTGTCCGCCAATCCACCCTGTATGCCCCCACATATTTTATTTTAAAAAATTTCTTTTACATAATCCACTTTAGGTCATAATAAAATACTGTTCTAAAATCTGAATCTCACCTTTCCCGAGGTAGTAAAATTTGTATCAACAGATTTCTTTTTCTTCTTGACCGAGAGCGGATTTGGACCCTGCAAAAGGTAAGGCATAGACCATAGTTAGTCAGGGACACATTTAATTGAACATGCTTTACCACAATAACGTCCATGAAATACCATCTTCTGTACGTAAATATGGTCGACTAAGTCAACTTAGAGGAATGACAGGCCAAGAATTCAAATTACTACATGATATATGCAACAAATATCATGAACTCCATAAGCCAAAATCTTTTCCTACTCAAAAATAAGAGACGGCTACACGCACAACTATAGTTAAATACACACATACATGATCTATATTCTATAAAATATCACACTTACAAGAAAAAAAATAGTATCTCATATCAAGTATCTGCGTAGCCCTCTCGCATGGAGAAAGAAAAACCTTAGTTCAGATCTCAAATATCATAATCTCGGCACAAGTTAAATAGGAAGATATTAATTTAGAGGAAGATCATTCTATATGAATCAAGCATCATTGAGAAAGAGGTGCAACCTCCGAGTGCAGTAACTTTTCTATCCTATATGCATATCTATTCAAATTTTAGCTCATATGGTTTTCACCTTCATGATTAAGGTGACCCTGGAGTCTTTTAACTGGCCAGACTTTTTTATTCAGAGTTTTTCCAGCACCGATATTTTGTTTGGTTACCTTACTGGGCATCGTACGGTTCAACAACAACAACAACTACCCAGTATAGTCCCACAAAGTGGAGTCTGGGGAGGGTAATATGTAGACGGGCCTTACCCCTACCCGAAAGGGCAGAGAGGCCGTTTCCAATCGACCCTCGGCTCAATGAAGGAAAGGAACAACAAAAACAAAAACAAAAACAAAAGAGCATTAGTAACTTCAGCAGAAATAGCATAAATAATTATCTAAACATAAGAACCATAAATAAAATAGCATGCAATAATATCAGACAGTAACTACCATAAATAACTACCATAAGGGGGACACAATCCAATACACAAATTATCTATGGATATCCCTATCAAGCCTCACCCAACCCCGGGTGAGGAGTACGAAAAACTCTAGGGGCCCTTATCCTAGAACCCTGATACTAGACCTCCAGACTTTCTTATCAAGGTTGATGTCCTCAGAAACCCGCATTCTAGCCATGTCATACCTAGTCACCTCTCCCCAATACCTCTTAGGCCTCCCTCTGCCTTGCCGTACGCCGACCATCGCCAGCCGCTCACAACTCCTCACCGGGGCATCAGGACTTCTCCTCCGCACATGCCCGAACCACCTCAGCCTCGCTTCTCGCATCTTCTCATCGACCGGAGCCACCCCCACCTTCTCTCGAATAACTTCATTCTTAATCTTATCTAACCTGGTGAGCCCGCACATCCACCTGAGCATCCTCATCCCCGTAACCTTCATTTTCTGAACATGAGAGTTCTTCACAGGCCAACACTCCGCCCCATACAACATGGCAGGTCTAACCACAGCTCTATAAAATTTTCCCTTGAGTTTCTGTGGAACTTTCTTGTCACACAGGACTCCTGATGCAAGCCTCCACTTTGACCACCCGCTCTTATACGATGAGTGACGTCCCGTCAATCTCTCCGTCCCCCTGAATCATTCCAGAAACAATACCCAAGTTTCAGAAAACTACTTTCATAAGTGATTTCCAAAAAAGCTTCTGGTGACTTCCATTTCCTAAAAATCATTTATTGTTTCTCAAAAGTTCGAGGCCCAAAACTAGTAAAAGCTGCAACTCAAGATCAACCAAATCTAGGCAGAGACTTAAAAGCTCCAGGTGACCAAAGCTCCAATCTATTATTTCATAGATTCTCTTGATCCTCAGAGAATGTATAGGTTTTCATAGTTTATCGAGACTTTTCCCTAATATCCTAAGAACCATCGTCATTTGGGGTCTAACCGTTTTTGACCCTACTATAAAATATAATATTGTGCTAATTCCATAAAACAGATATGTAATGGTAAAAGAGACCACAATAAACACTAAGGATCAGCACTTTTCCTTAAATGAAAACCAATAAACACCATGTGAAAAACTTATATTGATAGTATAAAAAAGTTAATTTTCAAGGTCATGTGCTTTAGATGGTCGGAGGCATGTTTGATATCAAACTTTATTTATTGCATTGTAAAATCACCAAGAAACTAAAAGTGTTATTGTGCATCTTTGAGGTGAAGTGTGGTCCATGCCAAGAACAATGAAGAGGACCTGACAAAGGAAATAATCAATTTGGAATTCTATCCCTGCGTGTATATACAGTGAGGGGTATAGAGGGAAGGAACCTCAGTTTTTTCAAGGATGAACTGATGGTGTCCTTAGGACTGAAATACAAGTGTTTTATTTTGTTGGCTTTCTCCGTTGCTCCTTTCTACATATACCAGCCTCATATACCAGCACTATCTTCGTGTTATTCTGCTTTAATAGAACGTTAAGTATAATGTTTCACATGAAAGTGGAGAATATGGTCTTAAACGACAATACTTCAACAGAATGAGAAAAGCAACATGGTAGATTTTAAGCTGTGGAAGGGAAAATAAAACATTATTCGAACCCTAACCTTAGCTTTCTTTCTCTTGAAGCGAGCTTTATCCTTGACATCATTTCCACTATGCTTAATACTTGTCTTGATAGTCTGGACCTGTGAAACATTGTCTACCTCTTCCTTTGGTGCATCGGAAGAATCCCCTTGTTCGTCGTCAGACAATCTCCTCTTTTTCCTACGTCTAAGCATATTGTACTCCATGTCAGTCATATGAAGACGTTCTTCTTCAGCAGATTTGGCAAACTGGCGTTGAAATGATGATGGTTGTTCGAGAAATAATGCATTCCTAAGAGCATAAATTACAGGCACACCAGGTATCTACCCCAGGTCAGGAAAAGGGGATACAAAGGTCAGAAAACAGGAGAAAAGCCAGTTGGTATATACATAATAAAATGTTCTCCTAGGATCTTATGGGATTTTTCGGTTCACATTTGAAATAACATGAAATGTCTTTATCACAATATAGGACATCATCAATACCATCTCTGATGAATAATTAAGTTCAAATACCTTTTGAAGATTTCTCCGTAATTCAGCATCTTGAGTAGCAACAAAGAAGTGTTCAGAATTGTTCTCCCCAATAACTTCAGTTATGCAAGCTACAGCACTTTTCCGCTTCTCATGGTCACATCTGCAATACAGTCAGATTCAGACTAAGTGGCATAACTCAAACGAATGTCCTGAGAACTGAAGCAACATATCCTGCTTTTGAGCAAGCAAGAAGAAGAAAAGAAATGGCTAACCGCGCCATAATAAGATTATTAGCTGCATTCAGTGATTCACGATAGGAACTACCAAGGCTCTTCATCTCTGCAAGAACACATCTGCAAGCAAAGGCGATACGAACTATGAAGTGACCAATTGACCAAACAGTTTTAAAGCAAAACATATTTAGCTAGTGCTCCGAATTAATGCAAAGAAAGCTAAGTCATGTGAAGATCAAGTGGAGAAAAGACAAATGGAGCTGGTGAAAATAAACCTGGTAGTAAAAAGTTTAACTGTGGCGCCTAGAATATTGGCCAATGCAGTATCAGCAGGTGTTATGCGATTCGCAACAAGATGATGCACAAATGTTCCATCACAGAGGACTTTAAATGGCTCTCTAAACCCAAAACAAGCTGTGTAAAACCTCACAGCTCTCCTATGCCGCTTCTGCTTTTTCACTCTCATCTGTCAGCATTCATTAATTTTGGGGGGAAAAGAGGAACAAAGAGTTAAACTTCAACAGCAAAAGATGAGCATGAAGGATGAACTGAATTGCAAAAAATACAGAAATTTCTACATGAATGTAACAGAGTTGCAACGCTATTTGAACAATTAACTTCGTATACAACTCAAAGAGGAGAAGAAAATATGAAGCAGCAAACGAGGTAATTTTACCTGGACTGGAGAATCGTCGACCGACGATAACCGCCGCTGAAGCTAGTGAAGCAGCTCCTACTCTGAAGCAGTGGCAACTCGACGATTTGGAAGGCGGCAGCGGCGGCGATATCAAAAACCTTAGTGTTCGGCGATCTTTTTCTCGTGAAATTTCTTAAATTTTATTTTGCAGAAGAAAAAATAAAGAAATAAATTTTAGTTGGGTTGTGACTCGGGCTTATGTAATTGGAGTAAAACTTATACCAGGTAGCCACTTTTAGGGCTGCTAAATATAGCCAGTTTTTATAGGGAGTTTTTCCTAAATATACAATATATAAAACTTTATTACCAAAAATGTGCATAGTTTGTACATTACCTGCCCAGTCCATACTTTAACTATAATTTATATACCAATTGTTAATTAGACATAATCTGCTATTTATAGCGCGCGAAAAGTGCCACAAAATCTGGGATTGATTTATTCCACATTAAATTTGAAATTTGAAACGGAAAGGAGATCTGGAAGCTGCATAATTTTGGAACGGAAAGGAGATTTCTGTTCTTCATCTTCATCTATTCTTCCATATATTTTCCACCATTTATAGCCATTAAAAAGCTTGAAAGCTTTGAATTCAAATTTGGGTTTTCAAAAATCATTATTTGTTTGGATTGGGTGTTTTTGAAAATAATCCAGAATATGGTTTGGAGTTTATATCTCAATTTTGAGGGGTTTTGGTGAATATTAGACTTGGTTTTGACTGAATTTCAGATTGAAAGAAGAAGAAGAAGAAGAAGAAGAAGAAGAAGAAGAAGAAGAAGAAGAAGAAGAAGAAGAAGACATATTTCCAGAAATTGTAGATAAAATTGTACATTTGGAAGACTAAACTTCTATAAATCTTCTACAATTATGTCGAAAATGCCAATTATGCTACAATTGAAATGAGAATTGGGATATTAAAAATTCAATGTATCCAATTTGTAGATATCTCATATATAAATTGTAGATTATTTGTATTCTGATTGTAGATGCATTGTTTTCTGTTTTCACAAATCCAAAATGACTAAAACTTCTACAAAATCTTATGCAAAAAACAGTCTACATTTTATCTACAATTTTTCTAATTTGACTACAATTTATCTTCAAATTCTGGAAATATGTCTTATTCTTCTTCTTCTTCTTCTTCTTTGAGTTTCAATCTGAAATTCAGGTAAAATAAGTTTAAATCTTCACCAAAACCCCTCAAAATTGAGATATAAACTCCTAAACATATTCCTAATTATTTACAACAACACCCAATAAAAACAAATAATAATTTCTGAGAACTCCAATTTGAATAGCCAATAATGTCACTTATGGTCGCTACCTGATTATTTACTTGTCTTTTAGATTCTTTAATATAGAGGGCATCGTTTTCGGTTCCACGTCGTACATTACGAACATCTCTCTTGTTGCATGTTGATGGCCTTCCAAGCAAGGCAATGTATCTCAGGTCACCTTCAATGACATGAAACATTGTATTTTGTATTGTACCGGCCATGTTAACTGCGATGATGATTTCCCCTTTTGTTGTCTCTCTCACTATGTTGAATCCGTTGAGGACTCGAGAGGCCGGTACGATCTGGTAAACCTTTGTTCCTTTGTTAAGAGCCTGCTTGGACATACCGAGCCCGAGGGGGCTCCTAATTAGTCGTCTTCCCATGATCATCGACTGATACCTGTTGTGTATTTCCACCCAGGTCACGACAGGATATTTTGATTAAATTTTGCTTCAAAGCTACCGAGCTTCCTTCGTTTAAGCCTTGAGTGAAGGCTAGTACTGCCCAATCATCGGAGACTAGTGGTAATTCCATTCACTCTGTCTGAAAGCGGGGTACAAATTCCCTTAGCATATCATTATCTCACTGTTTGATTTTGAAGATATCGAACTTCCTGGTGGCGACCTTGATGGCACCAATGTGTGCCCTCATAAAAGAGTCTGTCAATATGTCAAGTGAATCTATTGAATTTGAGGCATGTTATGATACTATATCATAGCCCCTTTTGACAGTGTTTCTCCAATTTTCTTCAACATGACAGACTTAATTCTGTCATCCTTTAAGTCGTTCCCTTTTACAACACAATTATAAGCGGCGGTGTGCTCATTGGGGTCCGTAGTTCCGTTATACTTTGGGACATAGAGCATTATGAATTTCTTAGGGATGGGTTTCGAAGCCGTAATCGGCGGAAATGGTTTCTATATGAACTTCTTTGAATCTATGCCCTTCAGAATTGGGGGTGCGCCAAAATCCGATCGACCCTCAAGTTACAAGTCTCCACCCTTTTATCGTTATCCTTTATCTTCTTTTCTCCTGATTCAATTCTTTTGGAAGGTCCTCGAGCATCTTCATAATAGTTGGGTCTGTTGCTGGCCCGTTGTTACTCGACCTATCTAGTGTCTGCTCGTCTCGATGAGCCAATTCCGGTGCTGCTGTACTGTGAATTTTTTGTTGGCTTTGCAGCTGAGCAATAGCCACTTGTTGTGCTTTCAATATCTCAAAAATGACTTGAAGGCTAACTTCTCTTTCCTCCCCGCGCACACTCTCGTTGGTATGAGAGATCACATCAACATACACAGTGTTGTGTGAGCCCATGTCAATGGGGATTTGTGCTGGTGACACCCCTGGGTTTTGCGGTGGTACATCGATATCTGCACCGTTCTCTCCAAGAAGCCCAATACCATTGTCTTCATGTGCATTTGCTGAATTAGACATTTTTTGATCTGAAACCAAACATTCTTGGGAAAAAAATCGTGAAGAGTAACTTGTGTTTTTAAATAACTAGAAAAAAAATAATCACTATTATTTTTAGCCTAATAGTGGGCGCCACACTGTTTACCTTCAAAATGGTATTTATAATTATATTTGATTTTGTGATTCTAAAAATATATGATTTATTTTAATACTAGTTGTTAGGCAATAGATGTCAACTGCAAGTAAAGAGAACAAGATATGCAAACCAATATGGTCACAAGACTGGGCCTCGAGCTTGCTGGAGCAGGGGCCTCAAGATCTAGATAGGGCTAGCAACAATAAACAATTGATGAAGAATCAATGATAATGAGGGCCTCAAATATATCCTTTTGCAGTTAATTATAGGCAATAAATGAAGAACAATATATGAACGAGCAATAAATATGTAGAGTAACTGTTGAGCACATTTAGGCAAGAAACGCAGAGAATGTTCTATTGTATTCAATGACGTATGTATTCAATAAAAATCAATCATTTTACAAGATGATAATGGTCCCCTTTATATAGGAGAGTAACGTAGTACATATCTAATAATGATGGGGAAATTCTATTAGTACGTCTGTGTGATGGCTCACTACAGATTCGTACTATTCTTGTAGACCTGGTCAGTTCTAACCACGTGTCCTTAGGAGTTTTCCAGCCTTTCTATAACGATCGTCGATTTTCATGCTACCTCGAGGTACGCTATGATGAGCTTTCAACATACCCTCTCGAGGCGAGTGCTTCGGGGCCGAGACTTGATGTTCTCCCTCGAGGGACGCACCTCGAGGCCATACTTCAACTTCTACTTCGAGCTCCTCGAGGTTGGACATGGAATGCTACAATAACCCCAAAGTCAAAATTCCAATTTTGGCTGTATATAAGTTTATACCTCAATATTGAGATTATATCAATTTTGGTTAATTATGAGGTCTTCATAAGGAGAATAGTTAGTTCATATATGCATAGTTAGTTCATATATGCATGACATGTGCCTCCTCGCTTGACTTTGGTGTTAGAGAAATAACAGAATATGGGACGAAATAATTAAGCCTTGATGGTGTACTCACTCTCCTTAAGGAATTTAAACCTCCCAATATCGTTGCTGCAGGGATTATGGCATAATTCCTCCAGGATTTTACTAAGCTTGTAAAATCCGAGTTTTAGCAATTAACTCAAATTTCCCACAAGAACAGAATATTTGTGAGATATAGAAAGTACGTAGAAGAGAAATAAATGAACTATTGAGATGATTTCGTTTTGGAGATGATAGAGGTATTCATAATACCTCTAGTAGTTTGTTGGAATTAACAGACTCATCTCTTCCTAACAGGCACCTTTTAAAACCAATAGTCACCTTCTTTTGAATTTTAAAAAAATGGTAAAATGTTTTTTGAAATTAAAAGGGCTAAAACATTTTTAATTAAGTAAGTAATGGGTGACTAAAACATTAATTCGAGCTACTTAATTGGCCCAAGTGCCCAATCTTGACTATTAATATTATAGTCAAATTACAATTTTTCTCCAAAACACCCTAAAAATATTCAAATTATATAAGACAAAAAATATTTTTAAACATCTCTTCCTTTCTTTCAATGAAAGATAAAACAACATATTCTCAAATAGTCCCATCAAACACTAGCTAATCTAATGTCCGGATCTTTTGCATGTTACATGCTAGACATATAACATGGTGCATCCAGTGTATGGCTTGTACGTTTTTCAAGTCTCCGTTAGTAATTAGAGAAAGAACTGAAAACATAATAGTTTAAAGAAAAAAAATTATCGTTGAATCATAAAAAGATTTAAAGTTAAATTCAATATATTGTAATATGATATTGGTGCAAACAAATCAAGGAATGTGGCAGATCATCTTCATTGTTCTCTCCAATTTCCATAATAGTTTTGCATATCCTATAATAGGAACAAAAGCGAAAACCAAATTAGTGAACTGAAAATTTTGACTTAGTTAAGTATTAAATTACAAACTTTAACAAACCCAAGAAAATAAAATCACACAAAGCAGGACAAATAAGAAAGCACTTAAGCCAATGAACTTATGTTAGCGATAAATATATGCCTGGATAAAATAAAAGAGACTAAGTATAAAAAATCCAAATTAAATAGAAATAAATAGAAAAGAAAATCACACAAGCGAAAAGAAGATCCGAGATGCCGTTAAATTCATCTGGGGGGTGTTTAATAGATGATAAGTATGATATTCTTAATGTGAACTACGTATTTGAGTTCTATCACATGTCTATTTGAGATGAAAAACCTAGAACCACTTGAATGCTATTGTTTCAATATCTCTTTTAACATCTTTTGAATCTTGGCACTAAAAGAGGGAAAAATTATAAGAAAATACATATAATTTTATATCATAATAAAATTAGTCTATGTTTTTAAGTTTTACTCACCCTAATTTACATTGTATATATTTTGAAAGCATTAGTAAATTCAAAATATGTATTCGTATAACTAATGCTTCTAAAAGCTATATAGTTAAATTTGTGCTCTCACAGCCATTCTTTTCACTCTCTCTTCTTCTCACATCTTCTACACATGCTTCAAGGGGTCATCCGTTATTACTGCTTTTCCTTGTGTGTCACCTGGTTGCAATATAAGAAAATTAAAGAGTAGAAGTCCACCATTAAAGGCCATTCAAGCTTTGCTTTCGAAAATCGAATTTTTTGAGTTTGTTAATCGTTTGGATTGGGTGTTGTTCCAATTGATTGAAAATATCAAAAAGAGTTTAAAATTTACAGGGAAAAAATACTATTGAAATATACATTGGTATCAGTCGTTTTTCTTGATTATCATATTGCTACGCAGAATTATTTTCTTTTATTTCTTTTCTTGATTATCAGTAACATGAGTTTTTCTAAATTCTAGCTTTGACTGAAATCCCATTTTTCAGTTAAACAAATTGGTTCCGTTACAAGGAATTTGATAATCAGTTATATCTTAGCTTGATTTCCTTTGTTGCATTAACTATGTCAAACAACAATGACAACACCCAAAGAAACCAAGAAAATCAAACAAACCAACAACTTCAGGGAGATTTGCGAGACAATAATGCATTAGTTCCTTCTCCACAAGGTTCACCATGACGATCTCGTGAAGGAACTCCTAAAGGATCTCACATAGATGGACAAGTTCAATTTGAGAATGTTGAAGCTATATGAAGCTTTACAAAAACGTATCGCTACGCAGGTCAACAAGGCTTTACAAGCTTTTGCTAGTCAAATACCTGCTGCTCTACCCACACATACTCCAAATAACAATACTTTGGAGAATTCTCATTTTGGACTGGTTAATTCAGGTAGCGGCGGAACCCCAAGTGAAACACAGCTAATAAAATTTCAAAAGTTACAATTACCCACGGGAAGCAGCTGCGGCATGTGTTAGAAGAAGAAAACATCACGTTTGATGATGCAGATGCTGAGGATTTATTAACTCTACATAAGGACACACTGGTAATATCTTTACTCGTATATGATACTAACGTCAAATGAGTTTTAATTGATCTGGGTAGTTCTGTGAATATTATTTTATTTTGAGTGCTGCATGAAATGCAAGCAAAAGAAAAGTTGGTGCCAAAAGTGCAAACGTTGTCATGTTTCGACAATTCTAGTGTCGTAAAAAAAGGGAAGTAATGCGCACAACATTTGTGGAAGGTGTTGTCAAGGATACAAAATTCCAAGTAGTAGAAATTGAAATGGCTTACAATGTAATTCTTTGTAGGGCGTGGATCCACGACATGGATGTCGTTCCATCGATATTACATCAAGTCATTAAATTTCCAGCACCATAGGGATGATGTCAAATCAGGGGAGACCAACAAACATCCAGAAACATCAACTCCATGGCAAATTCAAATGGGAAAGGTGAAGAGAAATAACAATTACAGAATTCAGTTGTGGAGAACATAACATCAACCTCAGCTGATTCAGGGCAAACAGATATGGATTCAAGACCCGATTTCATTCAAGAACCAGATGAAAATAAAAATATCAAAACTACATTAGAAGAGTTGGAGGCGGTGGTCTTATTTGTACACTAGCCAGAAAGAAAAGTGTATAGGATCCAATCTTATCTCGGAGATGAAACGTAAGTTGATTGAATTTTTAAAAGCTAACGCGAATTAGTTTCCTTGGTCCTTTTCTAATATGACAGGTATACCACCGAAGGTAATAAATCAAAAATTGAATGAAGACCCATCCTACCCACCTGTCAAACAGAAGAAAAGAAAGCAAGGTGCTTTCAAAGATTAGGTGATTCAAGATGAGGTGAACAAATTATTAAAAAATGGGTCTATACGCGAGGTGAAGTATCCTGAATGGATAGCTAACACTGTCGTGGTACCAAAAAAGAATGGTAAATGACGAGTTTGTAGGTTATACAGATCTTAGCAAATCTTATCGTAAAGATTCTTTTCCATTACCTCATATAGATCAACTAATTGATGTTACTCCAGGGCACAGACTATTGAGTTTTTTAGATGCATATTCAGGTTATAATCAGATTAAAATGGATCCGGATGATGAAGAAAAATATCATTCATAACATACAGGGGGACTTATTATTATAAGGTAATACCTTTTGGTTTAAAGAATGCAGGAGCAACGTATCAAAGGTTAGTCACCAAAATGTTTCAAGAACATTTGGAAAAAACTATGGAGGTTTATATAGATGATATGCTCGTTAAAACACAACATACCATAAATCATATATCGCATATGTATGAAACGTTTAAGATTTTGTTAAAATTTAATATGAAATTAAATCCCGAAAAATGTGCATTTGGTGTTGTATCAGGTAAGTTTTTGGGTTTTCTTATTTCTAACCGTGGTATTGAAGTAAATCATGCACAAGATTAAGGCCATTGAGAAAATCCCCGATGTGCTTTCAAATAAGGAAGAAGTTCAAAGATTAACAGTAAGGATTGCAGCTTTTGGAGGATTTATTGCTAAGTCATCAGAGAAAAGCTTTAGATTCTTCTCAGCTCTTTAAAAGCATGATCATTTCGAATGGAATGAAAAATGTCAACATGCACTTAGAGATTAAAAAGCATACTTGTCAAATCCACCCTTGGTTGCAAAACTAAAGGCTGGGGAAAGACTACTCATCTACCTTGCTGTTTCAGAAGTAACGGTAAGTGCTGTTTTGGTTCAAGAAGAGTAAGGTAAACAATCCCCCTATCTATTCTGTTAGTAAATCTTTGTTATATGCGAAGACAATGTATCCTCAGTTAGAAAAGATGGCTCTTGCATTAATCATGGCATCTAGGAAATTGAGACCTTATTTTCAATGTCATACAATTGTTGTAGTTACCGCATGTCCTTTGCGAAATGTATTACATAATTAAGAATTACCAGGTAGGTTGGCTAAATGGGCTATAGTGTTAAAGGAATATGAAATCATATACCAACCTAGAAATGCTATTAAATCACAAGTATTAGCTGATTTCGTGGTTGATTTTAGTCAGGGGATGCAACCAGAAGCAGAAAAAGAAGTACAGATACTTAGTGGGGCTAATCTAGGAATTTAGACTATATTTGTTGATGGATCATCTAACGTGAATGGAGCAGGTTTAGGGATTGTTTTGGTATCGCCTACAGGTGAAAATATATGACAAGCAATAAAATGTCATCCAATAAATAACAATGAGGCAGAGTATGAAGTCGTGATTGCAGGTTTAGAATTAGCTCGAGAACTGGGCATAAATCAAATCATAATAAAGACTGATTCGCAGCTCGTATTTAACCAGATGCTGGGGACTTATACAGCCAGAAAAACAAGGATGCAGCAATACTCAGAGAAGGTGCGAGAAATAATAAAGCAATTTCAAACCTGGAAAGTTATGCAGGTACCAAGAGATGAGAATCTCGAAGCAGGCGATTTAGCTAATCTCACATCTACAACTGATGTGACAAGTGATTCAAATTCCTCGGTTATTCAACTACTTTATTCAACTCCGGATCTTGATAAAAATGAGATAAATTATAATAATTTAACTTGGGATTTGAGAAACGAGATTGTTGTTTTTTTACAGTATGGAACCGTTCCTGATGACAAGAAAAAAGCTCATGCACTTCGCAAAAAGGCTGCTCGTTGCTGCCTATATCAAGGTAATTTGTATCGAAAAATATTCGGTGGCCCCTTAGCTAGATGTCTCGGACCCTCTCAAACAGAATATGTAATAATGGAAATACACGAGGGGCATTGTGGAAACCACATAGGAGGAAGATTATTGGTAAGAACCTTGATTAGGGCAGGCTACTATTGGCCTAAAATGGAAGAAGAAGCAGGAAATTTCATGGCCAAATGTGATAAATGTCAGAGGTACGGGAACAATATACATAGACCAGCGGAGTTGCTACATTCGGTCATCACACCTTGGCTATTTATGAAGTGGGGGATGGATATCGTAGGTCCATTACCACAAGCAAAAGAGCAGGTAAAACTTACAGATTATTTCACTAAATGGGTAGAGGCAGGAGCCTTCAAACAGGTACGAGAAAAGGAGGTCAGAGATTTCATTTGGCGCAATATCATTTTATCGATTCGGAGTACCCAAGGAGAATGTATGTGCAATGGTCCTCAATTTATAGGGCCGCAAATCACCAAATTTTTCCAAAGTTGGTAGATTAAAAGGATTACGTCCACACCTTTATCATCCAGTAGGTAATGGGCAAGCAGAGTCAACAAACAAGGTTATTATTAATAATTTAAAAAAACATTTGGAAGAATCAAAAGGCAATTGTCCAGAAGTTTGCCTGGTGTTTTATGGGCATATCCCACAACAGCAAAAGCAAGCACGAGAGAAACACCTTTTCTCATTGGTTTATGGTGCTGAGGCTTTAATTCCAGTTGAGATAGGGTATCCAAGTACAAGGTTTACACACGCATATGAAGAATCCAATAATGAAGAAATGCGTAAGAGTCTCGATCTACTTGAAGGAAGAAGGGAAGCTGTGTTGGTAAGAATGACAGCACAAAAGCAAGTCATAATGCGGTACTACAATGGGAAAGCTCACCTCAGATTTTTTAAAATAGAGTACTTTGTGCTCAAAAAGGTTTTTCAATCCACAAAAGCAGCTAATAAAGGAAAATTAAGTCCAACATAGGAAGGACCCTACAGAATTTGTTGTATTGCTGACAAAGGAGCATATGAACTAGAAACAATGGATGGTAAAATGTTACCAACACATTGGAACATAAGTCACTTGAAAAGATATTATTTCTAATGAATACCCACGAGGTACATATCTTTTAAATTTTATTTTTGAATTGTTAAAGTTTTACTAACGATTTTATATGCTAGGCAAAAATCTAACCCGTACTAAATGATGAGTCACAACATATAAGGCATACAGAATAAACTAAAAATCATGGCATAGGGTTATCATTATTCTGATAAAAATATAAACGGGTTAGTCAGTCTTTATCTAAAATCGTACGTCCGAGTCCCATGCGTTTTTCCTTTTAGGGAAAGGACGAACAATCAAGTGATCGAGGCTTTATACTTTAACAATCAAACACTTGGGGGGACTACATAGTATATACGAGTACGTATAAAGAAGGCAAAGAGGATTGAAGAAAAATCAAGCCTGAACAAGTCAAGTGGTCAAGTGCAGAGTAAAAGTCACGAAGTAACGAGCCAAGGCTAAAATAAAACCTTACTATAGTTAGGGTAAAGCTATGTACTAAAGCAGGTTATAAGGAAAAACCTTGCATTTGTTATTTTGGAATGAAACGGGTTGTAAAGACAAAACCTCGTGTTTATTATTTTCTTAAAAATCTGTTACAAGAAAAACAGTTATGAGAAAGTTATAGATGTAATTCAAATACATGTAAAGTATTATTTAAAACTTGTCAAAGTTCAAAAAAACAAAACTTGTCAAGTTAATTCAAAGAAACATGTGTGTTCCTATTTCTTTTATCGTATGCCAACACCATTATAAAGTTGAGATGTCTTCTTCATTAAGTGTCGAAATATAAAAAGGCCCTCTTTTATGAAACTCATGTTTAAATCATGAGATTAACAGAAGCATTTTCAAAGAATAAAAATGCAAAGATATTCTATAAGTCCTTAAGAATAGAGGCAAGAATAAGAACAAACAGAAGTTAAAACGATAACATACAAAAACTTCTTGAGTACTTAAGACTAAAAAACAACTTAGTCACAAAACTATGGAGTTGTTTATACAAACTGCCCCATGAAAGACTTGGGGACTTTCATTCCAAAATCAACCCTCAAAATGATAACCAAGGGTTTGATTACAAAAAAATTTCAAAAGAATCCAAAAACCTACAAAAAAAGGAATTTAAAGCAATGTAAATCTTTTCACTAAGAAGAAAGAACCGAGCAAAGATCATCAACTGGCTCAACTTGGGCAGATCGTCAGCAGATGCAGGTTGATCTTCAATCACAGCAACTGAAGTACCAAAAGACGAAGTCTCGGCTTGGCTTGTAACAAAAGGCATGGGTTTGAAGAAGGTGTGACACTCGTGGAAACTTCAGTATTCATGAGGAATTCAACCTTGGGAGATGAAAAATCTTGTGTTTGTTGAGCTCGTTCAATGATTTCATTCACCTTGGCTAATTCTGATTCCAGGTTGAAGTTTTCTTGGCCCATTTCCACTAAGGTGTCACGATGAGAATTTAAGAAAGCCCAACTTACCTCAACATCAGTTTTCTCTTTAAGGAGTTCATAATCCTTCTCCCAAGCAGCGACTTCATTCTTAAGTTCTTCGTTCTCAGCCAAAATAGAACTATAAGATGATTGAAGGGTAAATGGGAGCTTTCCAAAGTGTGCACCTTATCAGCAGAGGCTCGAAGATCCTCTTGTGCATGTGTTAGGTTTTGCACAAGCTCCCCAGCATAAACCTCTTTCTGAGCCAACAAAGCTTTTAACATCCTATTTTCCTTGCTAGCCTTGGAAAGTTGTTCTAAAAAGGAAGACTCCAAGAGTTCTTTTTCCTTCTCAGCTTGGATGAGGGAAACCTTGCTCTGAAGTTAATGCTCGAACTTACTATTCTAAGGTACTTCTTCTCTCATGCAAATCCTCCATGTCGATTTGGGCACTTTCAAACCGATCTTTCCAGTTGTCTGCCTCCAACTGAGAATCACGAGCAGCCTCCTCTGCATCATAAGCAGCTTTCTCTAAATCACGTGCCATTTTCTTCAAGAGGGAGATTTTGTTCATCAGCTCAATGCCAACAAGATTGGCCTAAGTAAAAAAATAGGGGAAAGTTAGAATCCCAAAGTCAAAAGTTATTTTAGAAAAATGAAGAAAAGAAGGAAAGAAAAATACCTTTCAGGTGGCATGTACTATATCATTCATCAGAGTCAGGTTGCTATGGCTTTCAAGCTTAGCTTTCTCGATGGGGCCAATCAAAGGCTTGAGCCAAGTATCGGCTTGACCAGACTTTCTTAAGAGATTGTTATTGGCAGGAACCTCAATAGTAACACTCCTCATAGCAGCAACCCTCCTTCAAGAGCCTACCTTCGTATGGTGAACAATGGGTGGAGGAATTGCCAAAGGAGGAGCGGTAGAAGGAATAAAAATAGTGGAAGAAGGGACAGAAGCAACAATTGATAAAGGTAAAGAAGCAATCATATGAATATGAGATGAAAAACAAGATAAAGGAAGTTTATCTAGAACAGGTCCTAAAGTTCCACAACCAAAACCACTAACAAAAAGTTGGTCAATATACTCACGAGTATCGTGAGGAGGGACGTCATCATCAGGGATGATAACTGGAGTAATAATAGGCTCGGAAAGAGACAGATGAGGGGAGACTTCATCCTCATCATCATAGACGATACATCTCCTGGCTCGCGGTCTCAACATCAAGGAGCCTTCATCTTCTTCCTCCGAATCATCTTCCTCAACAGCTTTTCTTTTTGAAGAGCCCAAGAATATATCTTGGGCTGAAGAGGTACGAGTACCCAAAGAGTCACGAGAAGCCAAAACTGCCTCTACAATGACTCCTTGAATAGAAAATCCTTATAAAAAGAAGGATAAAAGTTAAAACAAAGAAAATATTTATATATAGACAAGGTAAAAGTGGAAACCCTTACCACGAGTCTTTAGTTTCCAACCGTAATAGTTGGAAAGGGTTTTCCACGACCTACCCTCCATTGGAGCGGTCTTTAGCAATTTTCTTACCCAACTACGGAAGTTGGGAACAGACTCCACAACTTCCATGGTTGTTGAGAAAAGAAAAATAAGCGACATTAGAAAAAGTAAGCAAGCTTTAAAAAGGAAAAAGCACGAGGAAGATTTAACACTTACGTGCAAAGTTCCACTTCTTAGTGAAGGGAACGTTATTTTCACCCACTAAACCAGTAGTGGGGGCAGTAACAAATCGAGCATACCAACCACATTCTTTATCATCCTGGGGCTCACTATAACCCTCTTGCTCCTAGCTGCAAGGGTAAACACGCCGTTGCGAAAAAACATAAGGGAAGACGAATTAGGTGGGAAAAAGTAAATTCAACATCCACCATATTAGCAAGGTGCCTCAAACAGGCGACATCCCTCCAAACAATCAGACCAATTTGACCAAAACATACAAAAGAGAATCCAATTAAATAAGAAGTGATCCTTTGATTTGGGTTAGGAATGATAATTGGAAAATCATCGCTCCAATGACAATCCTTACGAACTATAAGAGTTAAAATATCTGTGATTTGAGTGAGGAAAGCATCAACACAATCTAAAGGGGCAACTTGGGTCGTAAGAGATTCTCTATCGTGATAAAACAAAAATTATGTAGGGAATTTGCTTCTCGTATCAACGAATTAGAAGAGATGTCAACCAGCAACCATATCTTGAAACAACGATTAGTGGATATTGGTATTGTCACTGCACAACAAGCAAAGGATTGAGGATTCAATGGTGTAATGTTAAGAGTTCAACTAGAGTCTCATGGAGAGGCTCAGAGGATTCTTTGTTCCTAGAATAAGCCCTATAAGAAAGTGAACCTCTAGTCCTAGAAGAAGGGCCAGAGCTAGAAGAAGGAGTGGATGTGCTGCCACCGCGAGCAGATCCTGAACTACAGAGTCTACCCCCTCTTCTGTGTCTAATCAAAGCATTGGTGAAGCTATCTAAAACGGGGGTTCTCCTAGGGTTAGGGTTTGGTGAAGCTATGACGAAGAAGATTGAAGTGAAGCGGAAGCGAATAAGAGGTTTTTTAAGAATTAAAGTGTATGATACGCTTTATGTGGTAATAGACAAGTAATAAAGTTATATTTATACTAATGGGTAACCAACAAAAGGAAAAAGTACGATGATGGAAGAACCATAATAATGATAACTGACACTCCGTGAACAGGGAAGCCGAAAAGAAAGCCTAAGAAAGATGTCACGACCCAAACCCGGACCCAATTGTGATGGCGCCTCTGGTGGGGATAAGGCCAGCTAACTAAATCCAATTCTTCTTTTCCAAAATAGTATAAATAAATAGCTTAAGTATGATTTAGAACATTAATTATCAAAAATACAACCCAACACAGCCCTAATCGAGGCGTCACAAGTCACGAGCATCTATCACAATGTAAATCCACTACAAGATCTAAAATGTACAAAATTGAAATAATGAACAAAAGAGAGAAACATGGTGCTGTGAATGCTAGCAGTGGCCTCCTTGCGCATGTTACTCTGCCTCTGATAGACCAAAACCCGCTACCGGGTGAATAAATACCTGCATCTGCACACGAGGTGCAGAGGGTAAAGTGAGTACTTCCAACTTAGTGAATAATAAAGGTAAATAACAATTGAGCGGTAAAAAATCACATATAGCAAATCATCATGCTATATAGAAGCAGTGTAAACCCTTTTTAGAAAAATAGTGAAGCTATGAAATCTTTAGAAAAACATCTTAACTCAGTTTAAGTCTCTTTTGAAATGTCCTTTTTCAATGCTTACGCAACCGAATGCAAAACAAATAGTGCAGATAAGCACAAAATTTCTGCCCCGCGGGCACAACACCCAGTTATCAAGGAATGCCAGAGTATCAGGTCTACATTGCAAGAAGTAGCACAAAACAACAAATAATAGCAGACAAATAAGATAAAGTAAACACATCAGACAGTACCGGTACCGCTACGGCGTGCAACCCGCTCCACATATCGCTGCGGCGTGCAGCCCGCTCCATTTATCATCGACGACGCTCATTGGGGTTGTGCAGACTCCAAGAGGGGCCCCTTATGGCCCAAGCACAATAATAAGCCATCTCATGGCATCAACTAGGGCCTCGGCTTCAATACTCGATCCAGAATCACTTAAGCCCATCGGGCACAATAATATAGACGTATTCAACCCAAACTTCCGTAAAAAATAAATTAAGTTTTCAAGTTTGAGAAAATGTGGCTGAGTTTGCAAAACAGTATTAAATACTAGGACTGAGTTCAATAATATATAAATAGTAAGAAACCGGTAATAGCAAACCCTGAAGGATTCAATCAATTGGGACGAAGCCCCAGCAGTCAGCTCAAATCATAATGATAATAAGTGAATTTCAGTCAAATACGCACTATATTCATCTACCGGGACGGACCAAGTTACAATCCCCAACGGTGTTCTACCCCATGCTCGCTATCCGGTATGCAAGTCACCTCAATACAGCACTACGATGTGCAAATATGGAGTTTTAAACCCTAAAAATATCATTTACAATCATTACTCACCTCGAACCGGCGATATCTCTAGCTCACGACGCCTTTGCCTCTCAAATCGCCCTCCTTGCGCGTCGAATCTGACCAAAACCACAACGAATACGTCACAATAGGCTAAGGGGATAATACCTAATCGAAAAGAATCAAAAAATATAAAAAATTCTGAAATGGGCAAAAACCTGAGCTAGGGCCTACTTCTTGAAACTTAAATTTTTGTATACCAACGGGTTCTTTATCTCTCCACGAGTCTATACATATAAAGAATACCAAAATCGGAGTCCAAATGACCCCTCAAATTCTAATTTGAAATATCAAAACTCAAGCCCCAGTCCCCTTTTTGCTAAGTTTATATGGATTTCAAGGTCAATGTCACCATAAAATCGTATTTTTAGTTTATAAGACTTACTTTCAATCACTCCCAAACGAAACCCTCTTCAATTCCCGTTCAAAAGCTCTCAAGGATGCTCAACAATGGTGAAAATAAGGCTTAGTTCGCGGATGAAATATTATTAAAACCCTTATGTCCATGCCTCTTTTCTTCTATGCGATCGCAACCAATCCTTTGCGATCGCGAAATACAAAATCCATGCTCCAATTTTTAACCTTATTCAATCGCGAATATATCCATACGATCGCAATGCAGAAGATCCTTAACCTATGCGATCACATACCTATACCCGCGATCGTAGTGAACAATTTTCTACTCAATTCTCAAATCAACTTTACACTATGCAATCGCAAGCCTTCCTCTGCGATCGCATTGAACAACCAAACACCTTCGCAAAAATCCTCTTATGCGATCCCAGAGCCCCTCCTGCGATCGCAAAGAACAAAAGTCTCAATTATATTTTTTTTTGTGTTTAAATTTGAATTAGAAGATTTAAGTTACAATTATATAATATAATTTACAAGAAATTACGTTAGATAAAAAATTTCAAAAAAAGGCCCGAAACTTAGGTCAATGGGCCCAGCCCATTTAGCCCGGGACCATGTGGGCGTAGGACCACATTGAGCCAGTTCCACCCTCCAGGGCCATTAAGCACAGCCCACCAAAGCTCGGGACTGTTTGAATCGACGCATTTAACCCATTTAAAACCGGAACCGGACCACAATACATCCTTAATTTCCTCTCCTCCTTTGAATCTTTCTTGTTTTCAAAGAATTTTTGACTCTTTCCCCTGCACTTTGTTATCTCTCTCTTTAGTCACCTTTTATGTCCAAATTTTAAAAGCAAGTTAACATAGGGTCTCCCAATAAATTCATCAGAATACAAATATAAATTAGAAAGATCCCAGCAAATGCAAAAAAATGTTGGTTAATTCTATTTTATCTTATCTAAGTTTTGACGGATAAATTTACCTAATATTAATATTGATAAAAAATACGATAAATATTCAATAAAATAATTGAGGAACAAAAAATTGACCCGGCTGCCATCGTCATACATATATAGATTATACACATATAATACACAAATTATACATATATTATAATCTTTATCGGCTATTTTTAATTTAACCGATTAGGTGGACGGCTATTCGGATTAATTCTTTTTGTGGTTGTTACATAAATAGTCAGATATAATTATTTATTTTTTCTAGCTATATACTAAAATTATATATTAATTATTCACATATAATATATAAATTTTACATATATTATATGCTCATTAACTATTTTAATTTAAAGGGTGGGTTAACTTTTTTGTTCATAGACACAAATTGAGAAAGAGAAAAGGTCTTTCTATGCCTTCTCTCTCCACTTCTTGCTCAAAAATTTGAAGTACTAATTGTAGCAATATGACAAAGACATGTAAATGCTTAGGTGCACCCAACTTAGCCAACTGTCTACCAATGACCTCTAAAGCCAACCCCTTAGTCAGAAACAAACTTACTCTCTCACTGACTTCTGTTTGAAACCCTCTCTAAAACCCCATTAAAATATTATTATTTCTAAGTCTAAAAGGAAAGGTGTCTGTATCTATACTCTATACTCCTTTACTTTAATTCAAAATCAAGAAAACTCAAATTTTTCTATTTCACTGCACTTTTGTCTTTTACCCTCCCTCTTCTCTTTCCTCTCTCTCACTTCAAATCTAGGGTTTCCTTTTTCTTTTTCTTTTTCATCTTTGTTTTGCTAAAGAGCTGTTTGTCAACTTTTTTCACTCAAAACTTCAACATGGGGTTTGTCTTATGGAGTTTTAGATTTTAGCCATTTTTCAGTCTTGAGCTTTAATGTGTGATTTTTTGTAGTTCTTTTAGTTCAAGATTCAGTGTTTAGCTTTTTTTTTTTCACTTAAAACTACAACTTGGGTTGCCTTTTAAAGTTTTAGATTTTAGCCATTTTTCAGTTTTGAGTTTTAATGTGTGATCTTTTTTAGTTCCAGATGCAATCTTTAGCATTTTTTAACTGTTTTGTTTCCCTTGTTTGTGGTTCTTTCTTTACTAGAAAGTCCAACATTTCCCTTTATTTTTCTCGTTTTTAGCTTTATAGTCAATTTCTGAAATACCCCACTTAAGCCCTTGTCAGGTTCTTGCTAATTTATGTTAAAAGTTTTAATCTTTTTGTATATACAAGAATCAGTTTTTAGTAAAATTTTAGCGAGTAGAGTTATGTTGTTTTTAAGATCTTTATTTGGGTCGAATTTTGAGTTGTAGTGTTAGTATTTTTGTCCAATTTATGTTAAAGTTCCAATCTTTTCGACTATAGAAGCAAAAAAATTTCGTTTTTTCAGGTGTGAAAATTTTAGTGAGTAAATGCATGGATGGAAGGGAAGGGATGGTGTTATCTGGGGGTAGTGGTTATTATCTCAATAGAGGGATTAGTGGGTCTAATTCAGGGTCTGTGGGACCCACAGGGGCAGTACCTGTACCACCTGGTTACAATGTAGTTCAGTCCAATGTAGGAGGTGGTGGTACTTTGAGTAGTTCTAGTACATACCAATTTGTTGAGAATCCATCACCTAATAATTTTGGCCATGGTATTAATATGAGGGTTGTAGCCTCTAGTGTTTCACCTGGTGGTGATCCAGTGAAAAAGAAGAGAGGTCGGCCAAGGAAATATGGTCCTGATGGAGGAGGGGCAAAAATGTCATTAGGACTATCACCCTTGTCATCTAGTCCTTTAACTGGTTCCATTACTCCGGGGCCGAAACGTGCTAAGGGACGACCTCCTGGAAGTGGATGGAAGCAACAATTGGCTCCACTGGGTAAGTTATAAATTTGTTGAACTTAATTGGTTATGACATTCTATTAATGTTGTGTGAATTGATGAGTTTGGAGTTTGTTTGAACTCTATTTTGTACTTATTTGTCAAAAGTGTGTTGTAAAGATGAGACAAGAGGGGTTGCTCTGATGGTAAGCAACCCCCACTTCCAATCGAGAGTTTGTGAGTTCGAGTCTCCCCAAGAGCAAGGTGGGAAGTTCTTGGAGGGAAGTATGCCAGGGGTCTATTTGGAAACAACCTCTCTACCCAAGGATAGGGGTAAGATCTGCGTACATACTACCCTCCCCAGACCCCACTAAGTGGGATTATACTGGGTTGTTGTTGTTATTCTGTTGTAAAGATGATCTATACCTTTTGCATTACATTGGGAATGAGATGATATAATTTCATATTTTATATATATGTGCTTCATTATCACCTGATTGTTACACCTTCCGTCCTAATTTATGTAACATTGTTTGACTCAATACAGAGTTTAAGAACGAAAGGAAAAACCTTTGAAACTTGAACTTTAAAATGAGTCATGGATATTTGTGTGGATATAAATCATCTTTTAAAGGGTAAAATGGATCTTTTAATTGAAATGTTATTAATGACAAAAAGGTATCATTCTTTTTGGGATTGACTATGATGAAAGAGTGTCGCAGAAATTGGCACGTAGGGAGTATAGAGTTCTGGGGTTTGAGTTTTTGTGTCTAATCTGTACTATATGGTGCTTTTGCCACTGATTTACATTTGAAAAAGAAAACACAATCTTTTGAGGAATACAAACTCGGTTTGGCGTCCCTATTGTATTATGTGTACATCCTGGAGAAGCAAATTGCTTTGCTTGTTGGTATGGTGATACTTTAAATGATGTTTTCCATCACTTATAAGGTCTTAATGCTATTTGACTAACCACGCTCGTTCCTAAATCTTATGTTTTTCTTTTATTATGATTATCTTTTCTGTTAGGACGGGTGGGCGGCAACCGTTCTCACTTAGTATTGCTAATTCCTGAACTTGGTCGATTATGTTTTCCAATTGTAGTACTAGTAATTCGGAACTTGTCCCATTAATCATTGTAGATCTGAAAATTAAATTGCTTGCTGCAGGTGAATGGATGAATAATTCAGCTGGATTGGCTTTCACCCCTCATGTTTTACACATTAATGTAGGAGAGGTAATGTCATCCCTCATTTGTTAAAGTAGTTTTACCTATTTTACTTTGTTGATTTGTACATTTGAAATCATACTAGCATACCTTGAGCCGAGGGTCTATCGGAAACAGGTCGGGGTGAGGTCTGCGTACACTCTACCTTCCCGACCCCCACGTTGTGGGATTACACCGAATTTGTTGTTGAAACCATACCAGCTTAAATCAGTCGCATAAATGATTGAGAATTCATGTGGCATGTTACCATATGATTAGCATTGCATTGAAAAGTTGAAGTGCTCTGTATTATTTCACATATGCTCATTCCTTGTTACCCTTGATGTTGTTGGGAAGACATCCACAAAGTTTCTAAAAGGAGGAGTTCTTACGCAGGAATATGAAAATATGATAGCAGCTTATGTTTTTGTATACTAAAAGCATATTTGTGCCCTTAACATTATAATCGGCAAAAAGATTTTGTGACCTATTTTATTTTTGTATGATGCAACATGTTCTTGCTTGTTTTGCCTGTTCTGTATATGCAATGAGATAAGATAGTACCTTACATTCTGCAGGATGTTGCGGCAAAATTACTGGCGTTTGCAGAACAGAGGCCGAGGGCTTTATGTGTCTTAACAGCTAATGGTGCAGTATCTGCTGTAACATTACGGCCTCCTGCAAGTTCTGGTTCTACTGTCACTTATGAGGTTAGAGTGCTTTCTATTAATTTATAATTTACTTGGTATTGGACTTTCAAAAGCTTCCTTCTAGCCAAGTTCTCGATCTTCAGTCCTCTAATTGTAGATAGAATAGGCCCCCGATTACTCGTTGGTGTTGGTGTAGTGATACAATTAGCTTACAGATTTATTAGAACTGTTGTTTATGTGATGGGGTTGATTAAAACAATCCATTAAAGCGATCATGAATGCAGTCATTAATGACGAAAAGACTATTGTTGGTTTTAGATTATTTGTTGTGCAACTGCTTAACTGTAACATCTTAATAACATGTGCACCATGTTAAGTGAAAATCTTTTTGCGTGTTTTTGTAAACCGTGGAGTTCTTACCTTAGAATTTTGATCCTTATATGTTAATCCCAAATAGCATTATGGTAAACTTTGACACTAAATCAGAGTTTCTTGACCTCTCACCTTTTCTGAGCACTGTTGGTGGAGGAATACTGTTCAGAAGCTGAATGCTGCTCTGCACCGGTGAAGAGCCTTGGCTGATATAGGTGTTATATCAACCTATCTTTCTAAGGCAGAACCTTTTGGTGAACTCAAATGCTCTAGGGTTAGAGGTCGACGATTTTGATGTTGAAATGTTGACATCTTGCTTAGATAGTATCTCCTTCTGATACTCCTCCACGACCCTCCTATATGCAATGACATCATCATCACCAAGGTAGCATAGGCCTTATCCTGTTTCTGGGATAAACACATTCTGCTGCCGGCCACACCACCATGTGATGAAAGACAAACAAGAGGGGCCAAGAAGATTAGAATAATCTTATTTATCCCTCTATATTGCTTCATACATACTGATATTGTCATATTAATGCCAGATAAGTTTTGTGTCAATTGAAATACATGTCAGTAACAGTTCAGGAAAAGCTTATACAAGAAAACGAGCATTTCATATGGTCAAGTGTTGATTAAACTCCCTAGGACGTGATCTAGACAAACATAAGACTTCTTTAACAAGATAGTAAGAATTTTTCTAACATGGCAATGTCATTTCCGATATTCATAATTTCTTCGATCTCAGACATATATTCCTAACCACAATTAGATATCGGTGTTTAATATCAAGAAAACCTAGGTCAACAGTTAGTCATGTTATCATGTATATAAAAAAGAAAATAAAGTGACACCTATGACATGATATCTAGGAAAAATTAGATAAAGATCTAAAGAAGGATACTTAAACAAGTTTACATGGAGTATCAAGGTCGTAGTCAACAAAGTACCCTAAAATCAGGATGTCTATTATAACGTGTAAACACACGAGAGAATGTATATTCTGCTCCTCTAAATGTCATTTGAATTAGGCTGGAGAGTCATTAACTCTTACTAACAAGATCTCTAAATTGTGAAGGGTCAAACACACAAATATAATTCAGACTTCTAATAATTGGCATGACAGTGTATGTTTTCTGTTAATACCGTCACAATTTATTCCTATGGTCATGCTTTCTGATCAGGTTTCAGGTTCTCTTGATCAACATTTAAAATGTATTTTCTATTTTCGATTAGTTGAAAAAAGTAAAATAACAATTAACCTTTCAAACATATTTTCTAAGATGTTAAAGAAACACTTTTAATCATATGCTGAAGCATATTGACAACACGTTTGACAATATCCATAGAGCATACCTAGGTTGAGACACTTAACAAGAGAGAGTGCCATTTGCCTAAAGGTGACCAAAATGGTAAGAATCCCGATAAGTGAATCTGCATATGTTTTCTTCTGTCCTTTTCTCCAGCGTTTTCATGTCGTCTTCTCTTAGCTTCTTTTTTCCCTTAAGGGGCATTCCCTTATAGAAGCTTCTGGAGATGACAGATCTTGTTCCTGATATCCTTTGTGGTTGCTTCATTAATTTTTGGGTGGGTACATGCTAAAGTGATGAAGCGAAAAAAAAAAAAAATGGAAGGAGAAGATGAACATATTGATTGGTGCGACGATGTTTAATATCTAGTAGTTGATCTACTAAAGTGCTATGTAGGTCTATAGTATGTTAGTATCTATATATAATATAAAGTTGGATTAGTGACTTAGAGTAGGTGACGCGACACCTTTCTATGGCCCGCAACACTTTTTCCTCACATTTTTGCTGTTTGTTCTTTTTTCTCAAAAATGTGGGAAAAAAGATTATTGTGTTTGCTGGCCATCGAGAGGTGCCATGTCACCTACTCTATGACCTACTTTATATTAGATATAGATACTAATCAATTTTAGATATATATACCACACAGGTCAACTACTAGTTACTACATATCAAACCTCGTTGCAGGAAACAATATTTCCTTTTCTGTTTCCTTTCCTCGCAGGGAACTTTTAACTGGTTGAAGCACGATACATGTTTGGTAAGGATACTTTAGAATCACTCAGCAATTAGGTGACGAAGTGTTTGTATATTTAAGTAAAGAAACATATCTGTAGAAAGTGGAAATAATTAACCATCAACATTGGAAAATATAACACCTTGTTTTAAGAGTATTTAGATTGTTTATCATCACTGACTGCTATAATTTACATTTGTTTTCAATTATAATGCTGCTTTATATTGCCAGATAATGTTGATGTAGCGTTGGGAAACGACTAACAATTCTACTGCAGACCTTTTGTTTATGCATAATTCTTCTATTTGCGATGAGAATCAGCTGATGTGTTAAAGTTCTTCAAACAATTTAAAACCTATTGGCCAGGTGTTTGTCTTTTGGTGGACCACCCTTAGTAATCTAATGATTCAAATGAAATTGGATGTTTTATTTTTGATAACCAAGAAATCCTCAAAGATCATTGGTGCACGGTTCAAAACTCGGTGGATAATGGTCTCGTCTTCCTATAAATCTTGAGTTTGTTGTTCTTGTTACCCTTTGCCAGTACGCAAGTCATTTACTCATTTCCCTGAGAGTCTTTTGACCCTGCGGAATGAAACTTGTGCTTTGATTAAACTTAGATTTGAATGTTTGTCATGTTGTGCAGGGTTGTTTTGAGATACTATGCTTGTCTGGCTCGTACTTGGTCTCTGAAAGTGGTGGCCCACGTGATCGTACGGGTGGTATAAGTATCTCGGTTAGTAGCCCTGATGGTCATGTACTCGGGGGTGCCATTGGTGGTAGGCTCATTGCGGCCAGTCCTGTACAGGTATTATTTTGATTCTTGTGAAAATTTTCCATTTGAGAGGTCGGGTTTGATTTCAACTGCAGCATTAGGAGGCCTCAAATTTTAAACTTCGTGCATATAAATATATATGAACTTCTCCTTTCTCATATATTCATGAAATTTTCCTTGAAACAGCGCAATCCATTTCCACCATGTACTGAATTGTATCAAGATTAGACAAAATTTATCAACTCTGATCAAATTAAGTTCAGATTACGGAATTATCAACCTCATGGGTTGGCCTGGTGGCAATTGACTTGAGATTTTGGGGTTTGCTCCCTTTCAAGGTCTCAAGTTCGAAACTCACTGGGTGCAAACAATTTCTGAGAGCCATCGGACCGGGTAAAACCTAAATTAACCGTGGTGCACTTGCGGGAAACTCCTTGCCGAGGGCCTGTGCACCCTCGGGATTAGTCGGGGCTCTTAGAGACTCGGACACCCGGTGCAAATAAAAAAAATAAAAAAATATAAAAATTGGTAGTGAAATTGCTCTTGTCATACTGAGCTCGCTCTTATCGTATTTGGATTCTACGAATCTCGTACAGGCTACCTTTGACGTGGAGATCAGAAATATCTGTTTCTGTGTTCTATGTGACAAGCAAATAATTGAATTTTTTTTACAGGTGGTTGTATGCAGCTTTGTATATGGTCCAAAGGTAAAGAGCAAACAAGAAACCAGTACCAAAGGCGAGAACGAGTCTGCTGAAAAGCCGTCTACACCGATTAATGCTACTATGAATCAAGATCCAACTTCAAATTCAGCAACCGGTGTTTGGCCGCAGAGTTCAAGGCCTGAACTAAGAAATTCCCAGCCTGAGATTGACCTGACGCGCGGATGATTATAATTTGCTTCAATGGACACATGAGAGAGTTTGTATATATGTGCTGCTGTTGTAAATGAAACGCGCGCGCAGGAGATCGAGTCAACCATTTAACTAGCTGCCCATTAGTAGATTGATGGATTGTGCTAACAAACTCATGTAACAAAAGTATGCTTTTTTAGGTTGTTTAAATTAGCAATGGTAGAAGATGGTGTTGGTTGGAATTAGATTGTAATATTGCTATTTTTAGAAGGTTAAAGTGTGATGGACCATGTTATTTTAGAAAAATTGATTGATGCACTTTTTGCTTCTTTTTTTTTACTGTAGCATTTGACTTTGTAGAAAAAACTTGAAGTTTTGGCCTTGATGGTTTCAACATTCAAGCAAAGTTTGACTTTGTCTTCTTGATATGATCTCTCTATTGTGTGTGGCAACATCTATAGAAGTGATGTCCGGATCAATTTGCATGTCCCTCAGACTATTTTCTCATGTACTTACACATCTTAGATGACTCATAAAGGGGAAAATTTCTCATAAGAACAGCTGGGCTTCTTACTTTTTAATTATATAGTTCATATTTTAATTTACAATCAACTAGCCTAAAAATAATAGGTTTATAATTAGCAATTAACTTTAATAAGTTCTTGAAATTACAATTTAACTTTTAGTTTTTAAGGTATTTTTAAATTAGTAACTATGACACAAATATTAGTTTAACAAATTAAATTTATTTGGACGGTGAAGATTAGATTTTTAATAAGCTTAATATGTGGATTTAAATTCCGAATTTATTTTGTGAGAAATTTGGAGCGGGTATTATTTAGATTTGTTAGAAATAGTATAAGAAGGTTGTATATAAAATTTGAAGTCATTTAATGGAGATTTGGACCGGCTTTGAATAAGTATTGCAACTGAAAATCATGAAAGAAGTTCGTCTACAAATGCTTATATAAAAGTGCATAATAGTGTATAAGACGTGTTTATACACATATACACACTATGATACAAGAATATACATAATTATACACTGACTTTGTCTTTTTCCTTACGTCTTTTCTAAAATTTAACTCAACTATTGCTCAAATATGCTCCAAATTACTTCATATTTAAATTTCGAACTGTTTTTGATATTTTCAATCAATTGGAACAACATCCAATCCAAGCACCTAACAAACTCAAAAAATCATATTTTTGAAAGCAAAGCTTTGAATGACCCGCAATGGTGGACTTCTACTCTTCAATTTGCTTATATAGCAACCAAGTCACAGGGGGAGAAGTAGTAGTGGTGGACGGCCCCTTTATATTGTTTTTGATATTTTCAATCAATTGGAACAACAACCAATCCAAGCAACTAGCAAACTCAAAAAATCATATTTTTTGAAAGCAAAGCTTTGAATGACCCTCAATGGTGGACTTCTACTCTTCAATTTGCTTATATTGCAACCAGGTCACAGGGGGAGAAGCAGTAACGACGGACGACCCCTTGAAGCATATGTAGAAAATTTGAGAAGAAAAGAGTGAAAATAATGATTGTGCGAAACAAATTTAACTCAATAGCTTTTAGAAGCAATGGTTATAAGGACATATATTTTGAATTTGCTAGTGCTTTCAAAATATATACAATATAGACTAGAGCGGGTAAAACTTAAAAACATGGTCATTTTTTATTATGGTATGAAGTAGGTGTATTTTCTTGTAGTTCTTTCCTTATAAATTGAATTTGCATTTGGAAGTGACTACACTTTACTAATCATATAAGGTCCCGCTTGGCCATGAGTTTTGCCAAAATAAATTTGAAGTTTATTTTCAAAACTCATGTTTGACCATAAATTTTATCTATATTTTGGCAAAGTTCCAAATCTCAAACACCAAATCTCAAAATCACCCTAAAGTCTCAAAACATGGGAATTATGTACATGTTTTTTCAAAATAAAGTTGGAAAATATGTTTTGAAAATGTATATCCAAACACGTTCTTATTATCAAACCAAACTTCACCCAAATCAAAATTTTCAAAACAAATTTGAAATCGGTCAAACGCTAGCTAAGAGAATTAACCACTAATTAATCGCATTTGCTAATTGTGATTCATAAAATGCATTTGGTTTATCATAAAACGCATTCGATGTATAGAAGCTAACTACTAATTGTTATTTATAAAAGAGAATTGATCTTAAAAAATAGAGGTTAATTGCAATACAACTGATTTATAATAGACACCAGTTGTGCTTTATCTGGGATTTGACGTAACAAACATAGTGGAAACTGAATCGAACTAATATTATACATTAGACTTCACTAATATCACTAGACTATAGCTTTGATAGTAATAATAGAAAACCTTAGGTACTAAAAATGTGATTATGTCTAAAGATGTGATTATTTCATATATATTTTATTCAGAATTTTAAAAAAAAAAAGTGTTTGTCCACGAAATTTGAAAGTTTTTGAAAACTTTTCGGAAATGAGTTTTTCAAAAACCAAAATGTTGTTCTGACCACTTTTCAAATTTTTAGAAACACCTTCTTACCACTCTCAAAAATGTAATATTTTTCAAGTGAAATATATATATCCAAACATAATTTCAAATTTCAAATATAATTTTTCAACTTATAACTCCAAATACTACTTTTTTTCAAAAATTTATGTCCCTTGCCGACTAAGTGGGAGTTTGGACAAAAGAATTGTAAACTTCCAAAAAAAAAGTGAATTTTTTTAAAGTAAAAATGATATTTAAAAATTAGAGTTGTGTTTGGATATGGATATAATTTTGGGTTGTTTTTAAAATTTTGCGAGTAAATTGAGTGAAAATTTTGAAAAACAATTTTTTGAAATTTTCGAAAAATTCCAAAATAAATTTTCAAGTGAAAATTTAAAATTTTATAAACAAATACTATTTTTTTTATAAGAAAGTGAAATTTTTTTCCCAAAGAAAAAAAAATTTCTTATGTCCAAATAGGCTCTAAGTCAAGAACTTTGAATATAACACCATCACTGGAGTTCTTTTTATTCTTCTTATCTTTTGGTTCAAAACTTCATTTTTCTCACCTCCACTCGTGCAAATGTAACTATAAGCATACAATTTAAAAGATGCAGTTGAAGTCCACAAATTAACCTGTTTGAGATTCGTGTATGCCCAATTTTAGAAAAAGAAATGCTCAACAAATGATAAATATTTCCAAACTTTTGTACTTCCTTCCATAGCGGTAGTATTAGTGTTATTCTTGTGTTCCCTATTTTAAGATCAATATTATTAGTGACAAGAGGGGTTGCTCTGATAGTAAGCAACCCCCACTTCCAACCGAGAGGTTGTGAGTTCGAGTTTCCCTGGAAAGTTCTTGGAGGGAAGGACGCCGGGGGTCTATTTGGATACATACTACCCTCCCCAGACCTCACTAAGTGGGATTATACTGAGTTGTTGTTGTTGTTTCCTTTGTTTCCTTTTTATTTTTTCTGGCTGTTGTTACAATCTAGCTTTCCGTAATTCTTTCTTATCACTGCTGTGATTTTGCTTTGTTGAGTAGAGGGTCTTCCGAAAATAGTGACTTCACCTTCACAAGATAAGGGTAAGATCTACGTACATATTATTCTCCCAAACTCGACTTATGGGAATACACTGAGTATGTTGTTGTTGTAACCAATGATACATAATTCTTTATCATAACTGCTGTGATTTTGCTTTACTAAGCCAAGGTTTTCCAAAAACAACCTCTCTGCCTTCACAAGTGAAGGCAGGAATATGGTCTAGCACATGATACCCTCCCAGACTCGACTTATTGGAATACAATGGGCATGTTGTTGTAATCAGTGATACGTATATTAATCATAAACAAGGGAAAAGGTTGTAGGAATAGGTCTTATTATATATAAAGAAGTAAACAGGCCATGAGAATTATTTATCTGGTCCTGAATATCAGATTAGCACCTTCATCAAATGCTGCAGAAGAATACATAAAAAGCAATACAAGGAACAATTAAACTAAGACCTCAAACCAGATGTAATGTCTTAGCTTCCACCAACTTACAACATACTATCTGTCCTAGCTGGCAGCCGGCGGAAGAAGTTGATTGGCACAGAAGGCAGCCTATGGCGAAATCTCGGATGTCTCATCATATAGATGCCTATAATAGCTGCAATTACCTGGAATGGCGTCACGTACAAGACCAATGCAGCTATAAGGCAAAATGTGACGAATAAGGCTGTGGCACGTGGATCACGCCAACTCAGCAGTGACTGGAATCGCTCGCCTTGGGTTGCAACCTCACCAACGACTGTTTGAATCCGGCCAGCTACACTCCTTAGCCAATCATATCTCATTCGTACCAGTTCAGGGCTACGGCTAGTTGGGAATGTGTCAAACTCTTCATCTAGCTCGTCGGGGTGCACTGCCTCGGCTTGTGATAATTTTGTGTTCATGTGAGGAGGATACCTAGGCCGGTAACGGTAATTCCAGACTCCTATTAGAAACATGTAAAGGAAAACAGTAGGTAAAATAAGCTCTGGAAATGACATAAGCATAAGAAAGAGGACGTGCACGAGGACTGTTGTGATCGGGTTCTTCCACATGCAGATGTCTCCGAACCATTTGCCAACAGCAAATAATCCTGTGAAAATTGATATCAGACGGAAAAAGTTCGCCTTGCTACGCCTCATGCTCCAAAGGTGTGAGTCTACATCAGACATGTATGCCACCACTTCCTTTCTCAGCGGGGGTTCTGCTCGTCCCAACCGCATAGCCACTATGTTGACTGCTTGGTGTTGTAGCATGTCAAGTTGCATCACAGTGAAAGGCCTTACATAATGCATTTTCGGCAAAAGAGGACACGAGTATTTGTAAAGCATGTTGGCAAATGATGTGCATGTAAAACGGATTGCCAGATGCAATTCTCCCATCTTCTTAACACCAGTAGGATGAAGAACCAGCAATGGATATGAATGTGTGTAAACTCTGCCTGTTTCAAGTGTCGAGATACGAATTCTAACCTTTCCAACTTTTAGATCTTTGGTACCGTTTGAACCTTTGTCTCCCAGATGGCTGTTATCAAACACGCCAACGGTGAGAACTGTAGCTGGATCAAATACCTCCCAAGTGTATTGCTCATTGTACTTGGGACAGAGGTTATCAACAATTGTTCGAGTTCGAACCCATTTGTGACCATATTTTGCAACACAATATGTATCCAATGTGCCCTTGCTATCTTGTGTTTTCATAGGATGAAGTCCCACAGCATTTAAGACTCCAAGTTCCAGAACACCAATTGGTGGCCTCCACAGCTGTTTTGCTGTCGGGCGAAGATCACTACTATAATGAGTGGATTCGTCAAGGACATGATAGCCTCCATCGAGACAGACTCGGAGATGAAGCCTGCTTGAGAATTTCTCCTTCTTAAGCTGATCAATGTCAATGGTTACCGGCTTTTCCAGGTTAAACCAACGAGAATGAATAATTTTATCATAAGCACACTTCTCTATCATGCTTAAAGGGATTATGACTCTCCCAATGATCTCGTCTTTTCCTGGAGCCACACAATCCTCGACTATGAGGACGAGATTGTCTTCAAATGGTTCAGCAGCAACAAACAGGAGATCTTCATTCCAAAGAGGATTGAACGTTCGAGCCTGAACTGGCTTAGTTTTCAAAACTTGGTTTCCTATCTGTACCTTCACATAAGCATCTGGGAAACGAGCTTTCTCTGTCGGAATTAAGTCTTGTGCCTCAACAACATTAACACGGACATACCATAGCCTGGGTGCATGGTACACTTTTGAATGTATAAGAGTGGATGCAGCTGTGTCGACAGATAAAGCTGCATCAGAATGCCATACATCGGGAAAGGCTTCATCCGCTTGAGTACCGATCCAGACAGCAAGCATGAGCTCTCCCTTTATCTTCTCTCCTTTTTTATCTGCAAGCCGATACCACTCTGGAGCTAGAGGACTATCTGGCGGCACATGCATTGGGACTTCATTGAGGTCAAATCTGCATAGGCCGACAAAGTCATCTTTTGAGAAGATCCTTGTCCTTGACTACAACTTCGAGCACAGACGCCTGCATCCTCTCCCTAGAAAAGGCAAATACTACATTCCACAAAGGATTTTGATTTTTCTCAATGTGTTTCGTAATTCCTTAGTAATTCCCGATCCTAACTTCAACATAAGGATCCACACTCCCCGTAACATCCATTGCAGGAAGCTCTCGAGCCTTAACAACTCTAACAAAAAGGAAGTGCATCTTCTCAACAAGATCGTAAGTACAACCAGACATCCTATCTGTACGAATAACACAACCACCCAAAACTCGGCCCCCTCCAAGGAATGTGCTTGTTTCCTTGAGTGCATAATCAACAGGTTGTGCCATTGTCGCAGAATGCATCCGGACGAGCTGAGGTGGAGGCTGTGGTTCCATCGGACCTTCATATCCTCAGTCATATATCTTGTTCCTTGATGATGAACAGCAGCAGGAGGAGGAGCTTCTTATTGCTGCTGTGGGTGATTTGGATTGGGAAGATGATGGAACGTGTGTCTCACTTCTGATCTAGGAATTTTTGGGGCTGGAGTTTGAGCCGAGTCGCTGTGAACCTGAGTATCATTGGCTGCAGAAATAGGGGTAGATGACTTTATCTA
Source organism: Nicotiana benthamiana (assembly GCA_034376525.1). Classification (NCBI taxonomy): domain Eukaryota; kingdom Viridiplantae; phylum Streptophyta; class Magnoliopsida; order Solanales; family Solanaceae; genus Nicotiana; species Nicotiana benthamiana. The sequence continues at coordinate 39,089,040 of CM067335.1, read as the reverse complement.
TGGATCATCGATAATATACACTTTAAGGCCGAGTTCTCCCCTCACATGTGAGAAGATACTGCGCTTTCCAGAGGATAATGCAATACAACAGAATCCGAATAAGGTACAAAGGAAGTCCCGTTAATGGTAATCTTTCCAAGAAATGACCTGGACTGAGTAGCTCGAATATTGTTATAGACATAGGCATCAAGAACGAGCATATGGAGATTGGAAGGGTCAGAGATGTTGAAGTAGAAAGTTTCGTTCCACACCGGACTCAGGTCTTTTTCCTTGATTATAGTGCGAAACCTTTGACCATCAAAGTAAAGCTCCACAAAAGAACTGGATGATCCTTGACCATCTTTCGGCAAAAGATTATGGGCGCCAACAACTTCGACACCGAGCTTGAGGTTGCTTAAGATCATCTTTGAAAAATTATTGCAAAGAATACGTAGAACCAGCAGGAAACGAAAGATGGAAGCAGTACCTGAGAAATATAAAACAAAAAAAGTTACTATGTAGCAACAGAGAGTGAAGAAGGTACAACAACTCAGTATTGCCCCAAGTGGGGTTTGGGGAGGGTAGTGTGTCCGCCGACCTTACCCCTACCCCGGTGGAGTAGAAAGGCAGTTTCCTATAGACCCTTGCTCAAGAGGACTGAGAGTGAAAGGAGGTAAAACATTAAAATTAAAGGTCAAGAACTGCTGAAGAAGTCATTGAGGTTATTAAGGTTCATTGATGATGCGAAAAGACACCAAAGAAGAGGTAAAATATCTATAGGTAGATCGTCGCAGTATTAAATCTTAGTACTCCCCTAAAGGGGGGAGGGGGGAATATGGTGTGATATGGTGTTAAGTCGGAGTTAAGTGGTTCAAGTAATTATAGAGATGGTAAAAGAGGAATGTGGTAAAAAGGATAGAGGGATGATGTTGCATTTATTCAATTCCTACAGGTATGTTATGACTCCAGAACATTATACAAACACGACACCAGGGAGAGGCAGTAAAAGTTTTTGGCCAGGATGTTATTGATAAATAAATGTGAATGGACACTTGATACATCAAGAGCTGGTGGCTAGAGGTAAGTTATGACAAAGAATATGTCACAAGAGAAATTATGCAGAATACACACACACACACACACACACACATATATATAAGAATGGACCAACGAGTAATTAGTATTTGATTCAGGATGAGCCCAGTTATGGCTAGACAAGAGGTCAAAGATAAATATAGTGAACCACAGTATAGGAAATTCACTCTCGTAGATATAAGACTGCAATTATAAAAAAAAATTAAATAGGATTTGAGGCAGTTAAAGGTACCATTTAAGTTTTATGAAAATAAGAGATAGTGCCACTAAGGAGACAATCAACATTTGAGCATAGAAGTAACCCTACGAGCACAAGGGCGCGAAGTTATATAACTAAGGATAATTATAGGCGAGTAAGGACAACGAAAATATCTTTTAGGTGTACGATATAACAAGCTTGAAACTTTATAAGAGCCAGAAGGTCTCCCTAAGTACTACAACGAAAGACTAGCTGAGAAAATAATGAACAAGGTTTCCACCTAAGAATAGTGAGTTAAATAGTAAATGATCTGGTAACAACAATCTCACTATAATATTGTACACACTCCATAACAAAGTGGCACCTATCGTGGCTAGTGAATGGGAAGAAAAAAAATCAAAGATGATGTTTGAGATCATATAAGGTACATGAAATTACAGTATTCGTGGGCAATAAGACAAGCCAAGTATTCATGTAACAAGTGATAGAACGAATAGGAAAAGTAATTGTTTACATTTAAGGACAACTGAGAAGGCACGAAAGGAAATTTATGGTGCTAGCAAGTTAAAGGAAGATTGCAAGTAGTATAAATAGATAAGTGTAGGTCGTAAGGTAAAATATTATAGAGCAACAAGGTTTTAGGTAGATAGGAGTAATTTGAAAGGTGAATGAGAAGGTGACGGGAACATGTATGTCCTCGGAATTAAACTTATCAAAACAAGGGAGTTGATGGTTTCCATATGTTATAAAAAGCTCGGTACAGCCTGAATGAATATAGAGGAGTCTAAGATTATGAGCAATTAGGAGAGATGAAATGCCACCCCCGTAGTAGAATAAGGGTGTAATTTTGATAGATAAGAGGATGATATTTAGGCCTTTGATTGGCGAATAATTTAAAGAAAAGGGATTTTATAAATTGCACGGGATTGGAATACCACCATAAGATGAATCATGTTGGAATAGTATGAAATATGGTCATTGCAGTGTAGTATCGTCCCTAAGTGGATTAAACAAATTACTTCAGATGTTCCCCAATGAGACGTGAGACTCAATGACAATGTATCACATAAGAGGTTTTAAGTTATGAGTGGTAGATTATGATCAACATTAAGACTGGATCAATGATGGACGGATACAAGTTAAAAAGAATGAGAGGAGATTAGGTTGTCATTCTTAAGATGAACAATAATGAGGAAGCATTAAATGACTTAGATTTATACATGTAGGGTAAGCAGCGAGAGGATAACCTGGAGTTGGGTAATAGACCTCGATAATAATAAAACAAAAAGTTAAGAGTTATGGTATAGTTTGACCTACCTAGATGTAGTAAATCCATAAAGATAGATATACAAGGCTATGAAACAAGAGATAGCAATAGTCTTAAGTTTGATAAAGTACCAAACGAAAGACATCAGTACACCTATAAATGCCTAGAGGGACAACTTGTCATAATTTTGTATATGTTCATAAAGTGAGGCTTAGAGATTGGCTAATAGGTGGAGAAAAGGGGAAGGAGATTCGCTAGGTGCTCATACAAGGACATAGTCGTACGTACTGTATGACATAAGGTAGCAAATATTATGATATTTGAAGAATTCCAACCACATGTCATGGCGTGAGAAAGAGGCCTAAAGGGGGGAATGCCCAAGCGTTTGGATTTATTCACAAAACAATTGCTTAGATGGTAAGGTGAGAATAAGTATTCGTAAGAGCTATAGTTAATGAAACTAATAAGCACATCAGTCAACATTCGAGGACGAATGTTCCAAAGGGGGTAATGATTTTACATCCCATGTTTTCGTACTTGAGAGTACACTGTAAACCATTATATGTAAGCTCAGAAATGAGATTATTTTTGAAAGTACATAATGTGAGTTCATCATGTTATCTTGGAGGTTACAAATCTGTAAGATCATGAATAACAAGTACTAAAAGGGTTGGAAAGCTTAGACGCTAAACAAACAGAAGAAAATAAGTTTGTTAAAAGTCGACAAGTTCGGAATGTTATAACATGTACTGTGGGATGAGACGAGGATTCTTAATATGATAAGGAGGTTATACTATGAGTTATTTTAGTCGTATAATATTCATTTTCTACTTTTTTAAGGCAAGCAAGTTGTGGAACAAGAGTTGGCAAATGTCATCACAAGTTGCATTCATAAATTTGCTGAAATTTAGGTCCAATGTAGATGCACTTTTCTCCTAATATACATGGAATCAACGGATGACCAACATAGCAAATTGAATATCTACGAGTCTAGTTTCTAAATCATTAAATCGTTCATCCATACAACATTAGAGTAGAGAGATATTAATATTTTCGCGAGACCGTGCAAGCAGCTCCCAACGGGACCCACTTAGGCGGTGACTAACCTACTTCAATTTATAAACGATTTGCACGCCTATATTTGCTTATTTTTTAAATTCGTCTCCAAACTTACCCTAACCTTTATAAACAGATTCCACAAGGTTTGAAGTGATTACACCATATTTCAACATCAAAACTTAGTTCTAGAGAAGAAGAACACCTCTTTGAGGTTGCGTTATCATTGAGGATTGTTGTGGGCTATGTTTTGCTGAAATTCCAAGTTTTTGCTACTGTATAAGGTGGGTATAACAGCCCACTAATTGTGTTTAAGCTTTCTTGTATGTTGGTTAAGATGTTTGGATGATAAACTACAACATAGTATTTGGATTAGCTTAAGTCACTTCTATGGTGTTGTATTGCTATTGAGGGTTGTTGTGAGCTGAATATAACTTAAATTTAAACTAGAAGTTACTCTAAGAGGTGTGTATATTGTGTTCTTGCATGTTCTTAAGGTTATCTTGATGTTGATTAAGTTAAATGGATGGAGTAGATATGAACTAGTGAATAAAGTTACTAATTGAAGATAGTTGGAGTTGAGGATTGTTTCCTTTGTTATAAATATATGGTATAAGGATGGAATCATTGATGAGTGGCTTCATTATCATGTTAAGGATACTTTTAAGTTAATGTAGGTAGTCTATAAGGGGTGATATGGGTTATACGAATTCCAATTGGAGCTTGTCTCTCGTCGTGAAGTAGTTGAGACTTGTTATTGTTATATAGTGTCTTGTTATTGACATTTATATATTGATGGATTTCTCTGGTTGTTGTTGTTGGTATATGGTATTGATGGAGGCCTTTATTACAAGGGAGATGCTACCCAATTTACGTAAACGAGCTACTAGCTTAAGTTATAGACTTTGCCTTTGCTCAACACTGATTTTGAATCTCCTTATACTATGATAGATTGGGCTGACTTGTTTGAAGAGTTGCTTGGAAGGGATTAAGGACTCAACGGGCATAAGATATGTTAAGCCACTTACTTCTTTCTTTTGACATGATCTAAAGTGACATGAATATAAACAGTACGCTAATTCATAACGGATCTACTTGTAGAAACTAAGGTTGTCCATACTATTCTTCCTTATAAAGTTATTATGAACAAGTGTCTCTGATCTCTAAATCATACTAAGGTTCATAATGATGATAGGGATGTCCATAATGTTAATCGAAAGGTGCAATGACCTTACCTCACTCCGACAGGGTTAGAACATGATTCCATGAGTCGAGCATGCATTATATATATATGTATCTATTTTACTCTACCGAGCTGTGCTATAGTCACCCGGGTACGACACCTATTGTGCAATCACTGATCAGTTGGGCTTACCGAGCTTTATGTGGCCGAGTACGATTCTACCGAGCCTTTTGATAACCGGGTACATTTTTACCGAGTCCTCTTTGAGGCCGGGTACGATATGATGATGCCCATAGAGGCATATGTTCTTTTAAAGTTTATGCATATATATGTATTATGCATTTCATGTCAGTAGCCCCCAGAGGCACTCAGATGTTCCAAGTTGTTCTTCTCTATCTCTCTTTACATTACAGTTCTTATTTATGCTTTCCTGCCTTACATACTCGGTACTTTATTCGTATTAACATCCTGTTTGCCTGGGGAAGCTGTTTTTATGCCCGAAGGTCCTGATAGACGGGTTGAGAGTACTCTTAGTAGGCTATCAGCTCAGCAGAAGGTGTTGGTGCACTCCACTTTCTCCGGAGTTGCCTACTTGGTCAGTATGCTTCGGTTATATATTGATTGGTGTGGCGGGACCCTGTCTCGACCTTTATGATTTTATGCACTCTTAGAGGCTTGTAGACAGATGTTAGGTGTATGCATACTTGTATGGCCTTGTGGGCCGGTGTTTTGAGTTACAAGGGTTATGTCGGCCTTATAGGTCCGTTCTTGTGGCCTTGGGTCTTCATATGTTGCGTATTCCCTTATATTTTATTCTTGTTATCTCATGACGGGTTTTCTAGCTCATTTACTCAAGATAGTATGCTTAGAAAGATATGTTGCGCTGGTAATCGGCTGAGTAAGGAACCAGGTGCCAGTTTCAGCCATTCTGTTTGGGTTATGACATCGATATTTATTATTTTTTTGCTAAATTTGGTGAGAAACAGAATTAGTTTGACGTGATTTGGATGTCCAGTTGTTAAAATAAAAGTTCTCAAGTTTCATTTGACTTGGTGTCTGATTCGTAGTTTTAGGTATTATTTTGGTATTTTGATCATACGAGTGAGTTTCTATGAGGTTTTTGGACTTGTGTGCATGTTTAATTTGGAGTCTCGGGGGCTCATGTGAATTTCGGATAAGCTACAAAGTGAAACTGGACTTAGAATCATAGTTGGTGCCTTGTGTTTTTGGTGTCTGTTGGAGATCTCCTAATTGTGAGAACTGGCTCGCATTTTTGCAAGCCTTGCATTTGCAAAGAAACCATCACATTTGTGATCCTGGGAATGGTTGGGGTCATCACATTTGTGAGGTAAAGTTCGCGTTTGCGAACTTGTCATTTTTGCTTTTGTGAAGGCAAAGTCGTCTTTACGACTCTGCAAATTATTGAGGATCTTCACGTTTGCAAGGGCAGCAAGGTTCACATTTGCGACCTATTTATCGCACTTGTGATTACTGTGATTCTGAAAGGAGTTCGCAATTGCGGCCTTTTTCTCAAAATTGCAAACACGGTATCACAATTGCGTCATCTGCATCTGGGTAAAAGCTGAGTTAGATGGAATTTTTCTCATTCTCTCAAATATTCAAACTTATAAACCTTAGGGGCGATTTTTCCAAGATCTATTCTTACCCAATTGATTCTAACACTCTTCTTTCAATTACCCATTACATTTCATAATATTTTAACCTAAAATCTAGGATTTTTTCATGGTAGAAATTGAGATTTTGGGTGAATTAGGGATTTTTAAAATTGAAATGTAGATATAAATTGGGTTGGATTTCAAAAAAAATAAAATAACCGGGCTCGTGGGTAATTGGATTTTGGTCCAAATTACGGGTTTAGACCAAGTGGTCATGGGAGTTGACTTTTTCAGTAATGACCTAAATTGAACCTTTTTGCATTCGTGAGAAGTTACTAATGATTATTTTGATTTGTTTGGTTGAAAATTTACTAGATTTGGTTGGTTAGGAGACTTGCTCGAAAGGCAAAGTCGTGGTCGAGCCTTGAGTTCATTATTAGAGCGAGATAAGTGACGTGGTTAACCTTGACTTGAGGGATTAGGACCTGTTTGCCTATTTTCTACGCGTTTAATGTTGGTTACAACGTATATGTAAGTGACAAGTACTTATGCATTATTTTTGGGTTAGAACATGTGGTTGAAACTTGTTTTCGTGATTTATTTCCTTCTTCGATTATGAAATCCATGTCTAGACTAGTTTATCACTAAATTGATCATTATTTCCGCATTTATGAGTTATTTGTGATAATTGGGTACTATTGGAACTTGAGGCTTCGTATTTTGGAAACGTTATTACTGTAAGGTTTAATCTTGATCATTCTTTCTCCCAGATGTTATTTGTTCTTGCTTCGTGGTAAGTGAGAAAGTGTTAATGCACGAAATGCCAAGTGAGAGAGTGTTAATGCACGAATGATGCCGTGCAGATTATTGTTCTATTGTTGATTTATTCATAGTGAGGAAGAGAGCTAAAGCATGAAGGGTGATGATGAAATTGAGAGTAAAAGCACGAAGGGTGATGTCGTGACGTATTTATTGTTTTATGGAGAGATTGAGAGTAAAATCACAAAAGGTGATATTGTCCCCTTATTACTATTTCATGGTGAGCTTGAAAGTAAAGGAACGAAGAGTGATGTCGTGCAATTTATATTCATTATGTTTATCTGTCTCATTGACTGAAGGTTTATTGACTGTGTCATATTGTTATTCTCTATTGTGGTCACCGTATTTTGTACCCCTTTTCGCATGTCCCCTCCCAATAATACAATTTTAGTCTTTATTTGTTGTTATGTTGTTTATATATTTCTGTCTCCACAGGTTTCTTTACATGGGCGTCCTGACATAGCCTCGTTACTACCTCGTCGAGGTTAGGATCGACACTTACATAGTACATTGAGTAGATTATAATAATACTACGCTCTGCACTTCTTGTACAGATTTTGGTACTGGCCCCAGCTGTACTTGAGGTACATCACCTTAGATTATCATTTGGAGACTTGAGGTAGATCTGCTGGCGTCCGTATACCTTGAAGTCCCCTTCCATTATCCCTATTTACTGTTCTTTTCATTCAAGACAATTGTATTATTTCAAACCCTATTTGTAGATACTCTAGGAGCTCGTGTACTTGTGATTCTGGATCTGGGTCGTACTTAGATATTATTAGTTTTTATCTATTTCGTTTTAGTTTCATATATGGTTTAATTGGTTTTACTTATTTGAATTGAGTAGCACTGGCTTAAAAATTCTTTAACATTGATTTTCCTAGAAAGGAAAATATTAGGTGTTGTCGTAATCCCGAAGATGAAAATTCCGGGTCATAATAGCCCACCTAAGTAGTGGGTCCTAAATGGTGCTTATCTGGTCCACACAACATTAGTTTTGCATCCAAAAGCTTTTCACTTTCACTTTATTTTCATAGGTAATTAATGAACACTAAACTATAAAAGTTTACATGTTTAAGTAATTTGGTAGAACGTGTTAGCTTTTTTCAAGATTAATAACATCCATATTATGTTTAGCATAATTAGTTCTAATTTAACTGTATAAATCTTTTTCTTTGCTCTCATTAATTAGATTTAGTTTACAAGAAGTGAAAACATTTGCTTAATCCTAGCATCCTCCCGTACTTGACTCTTGAGCAGTGTTTTGAAAGGTGGGGGCGAAAGGCGGTACATTTTACTTATGGGAGTTTAATGGGTGGAACAGATCGAGCTGGTAGGGAAATTTAATACCCATATGGGTTATGATCTGGGCCAGTTACGGGTTGAGGCATACCGAGTTTAACGGATTCGGTTTCATCCGAATAAAAATTGAATCGTAAAGGTTACGGGTTCATGGGGCCGGGCTGGGTTAGTGTTATTTTTAGTTTTTTTTTTTATATTTTGCATAACTATTGTAGGTTATATTAATATAAAGTAAAAATATAAAGAATACAATGAAGATGAGAAAAAGTTGCACTTATAAAGTGCTACATTTATTTCAAAGTTCAAACTTACAAATTGAAAGGTTTACATTTAATGACAAGCAAATTAACCAAAAAATAACAAATTAAAAAGTTTTGCATTGCCTTAGTAAGTTCTTCATACTCAATATGAACTGAGTAACCTTCTTCTAGAGGTTAAATTCGGATGGGTTACCATGTGTTAATATATCTCCAAGTTCCTCGTCTTCTGGGCTATCAACATCTTCATGTCCTTGAGTTCTTCGTTCCGATCTAATCCGATCACTGAATACTAAAACTTCCAAGGCATTGCTTACCAATGAGTGATGAGTGTCTCCAAGTTGTTGTTTTTCTTTGCAAAATGCACTCTCTGACCCAACATCTGAAATTGGCACATTCAGCATGTCCCGAGCCATAGCGTAAAGAACAGAAAATTACTTTCCATTCTTATGCCACCATCCCAACGGTCAAAATTTCTCTGTGCGAGGCTCTTTTTGCTTCTGCAAGTAGAATTGAAGTTCATCAATTTTAAAAATATATATGTATAATTCCATCTAGTAACAATTTCGTCCGGCATGAATCTGGTTTTAAGATTATACTGGATACACTTATTCTTAAATTTCTTTATTCTAGATTGTCTATTATTTCCTTGAATAACACCAACTGCTCTTCTAACATGAGTAATATCAGTTGAAAATAAATCAAGGCCACTTTTAATAATTAAATTATAAACATGCTATGTACACCTAACATGAAAAATTTCATCAAGAGGTGGTTTTAAATGCAGTTTTAATATTGAAATTTCGCCATTATTGTTAGAAGCATTATCAAAAGACATGCACAATACTTTTTGCTTGAGATTATAAAATTCAACAACTTCACAAATAGTATCACTTATAAACATAACAATATGACTTTGATCTTCATCATATTTAAAAGCGATAATACGTTTTGCATACAAGTTGTATCATCAATCCAATGACTGTAATTGTCAAATAATCATTTCCAATAACAGCATATTCACTATCAGAAGTTATGGAAACTCTACAAGGAAGGTGGCTAAACAAATAATTTATGTATGTTTGATATTATCATGAAGATTAAAGATATCAGATTTACAAGTACTTCTAGAGATACCTTTAAATAAATGATTGTAAATCCTTTGAATATACATGATAAGATATGATGAAGAAGCAAAAGAAAATGTAGGCAACACAAAGTAATTATTTTTGCTAACTCCCGATGATCCTTCATTTTATCATATTTCATAAGGCATCCAGTAGTAGGGTTTAGAGTTGATTGATTTCCATCTCCATCAGATCCCCATTCTATATGATGCTTAATTATCATATGTTTACTAAGTGTCTCGGTCCCCCCTAATTGTCCTCCAGTCTTATGTTTAAAAGTATCATTACAATGCTTGCATTTAACTCTATCACTATTCGGTATTCTTCAAAAAAACTTCAAACCTTACTTTTTTTCTACGATTACTAGTGGGGTCCACAGGTGGTCTACTACTAGCACCACGATCACCACTCCTGCTACCAGCTCTAACACTACTAGGTATAAGTGGTATCTCATCTTTCATTTTTAATTCATTATCTTCTACACTGAAATATTCATGGAATTATTCATAACCTATATTATTATCAAGTAATATTTCAGAAATATTTGGAGAGGTTTTTTTATATTACTACCAGATGCTGAAGTTGAAGTACTACCTCTTTTTTTTATTTTCCCAATTAGTAACCATGTTACAAACGCTTTTTGTAGCATTAAATATACTGTAAAATTTTTACTACTAGCAACAATTAAATATGCAAATAAAATAGTAAATAAGAGAAAGAGTTGGAGGGAGTGCATCGAATTCGGCAATAAATTGAGCACTTGATAATTTCACAACTCCAATGTTACCACGAATAAACGTCAATTGTTCCAGTTATGAAGTTCAATTGTTCAAACTTCAAATAATAAATACTATGATAAATTAAACTCCAAAAAAAGAAGAGCCAAATAGTTAATTGCACTTTAAGTGAAGATTGAAGGATGAGAGAATATGAGAATTGAGAGATGAGTAAAAAAATAGAGGGGGTGGGGGAAGTGTATTTATACTTTTTCAAATGGGATTAATTATTTTAGAAAAAACCCCAAAAATTAGGCTAAATGTCAAATTCAACCGTTGGACAATGTCCATATTCTGGGGGGGGGGGGGGGGGAGTGTATTTATATTTTTTCAAAGGGGATTAACTATTTTAGAAAAAAACCCAAAATTAGGCTAAATGTCAATTTCAACAGTTGGGCAATGTCCATATAGTGGAATGGATTGTTGCCAACAGTCAGAATTTGAGGCCCAAGCTTAGAACAAAAAATTTATTACCATTAAACTGGTTTGGGCCGGTCAGGGCTGGGCTGGTTAACCCGATGAATAATGTTGTTTGTTGGCCGAGTTTGGTCTGGTTAACCGGTGGTTCAAAATGTGAACAGAACAACCCCCTGCCCCTATAACCCAGCCCCACCCGACCCCCTTGTATCGGGTACCAGTGTAAACTGGTTTGGGCTGGTCTGGAAACGGGCTGACTGGGACCCATTAGACACCTTTAGTTTTACTTGATACAGGACGAGACGTAAGCCTCGAGACATGGTGTGTAAGCCCAACAAGTCTTTTAATTTTTTAATTTATAAATTAATAATATAGCATTATAACAAAAAAAATATAAAAAGTACATTCAAAGTTTAAGAAAACTCAAAACATTTAAAGAAACTCATAGAAAATCAAATATCTTGCAGGTTTTTCAAATATAAATAACGGAAAAGGGCCAAAATACCCCTATTGTATGTTAAATAGTATATAAAAGCCCCCCGTTAATTTATCCTTCTGAATATGTACACCACATTATTTTTAATATCAAAACTACCCTTACGACTAACGGAAATCCAGTTGGGCATCTCATTAAATGACTTGGTATTTTTTCATTGTTCCATGCGGACTAGTGGGGCTCATATCTTGTTTGGGTTTGTTTTTACCCATTAAACCGATCCGACCCAAGCTCCCACCCTAGGCTTCATATTCTTCTTCACTTCACAACATCTTTGAACCCTAAGACACAAAAGCAGCCACCGCCGGACCCTCCATAGCCGCCGCCAGCTAGTGCTTCTTTGACCAGAACGACCACCCAAAATTCTTCGATTCAATACCACCCCACACAAATAGCTAATGATCCTCAGAAGCATTTCATTAATGTTAACTTCGAAAAATAAAAATAAAACAAAACACACACGCACATGAGGAATTCTGAAGGAAAGATGAGAAAAAAGGGTGGAGCTTGGGTTAATTCTGCTTAGGGTGTTCGACTGTTTGGTTCCGTTTCAGACGTGGGTAAGGTCTGGTGTTTGACGATGGTTTTCAAGCGTGGGCTGCGAAGAAGATGGTCTTGGGCGTCGGGGGGACTGGACGTGACTGGAGCTGACTGGACGTTGGCTTGGTCAGTTGGTTCGCTGGAAATGGTCGGACCTGTTTGCTCCAGCGAGCTGGGAGGCGGGGTGGACGATGACAAAAGTAGTCAGTCGTTTGGTCGGTGTGGTCTAAAAAGATGAAGCTAAAGCTTTCTTTGCTTGTTTCTCTACATTGTGGAGAAGATGACTTATTTTTGAAGACGCAGTCCGTTTCGTCTCTGTCTAGTTTGGAGAAGACGACCTCCAAATCTCCAATCTTCCCTTTTCAAAATGTAAAATCCCCTCTAATCTCTAAAGGTGTGAAAAATGAAGCTCCTCTTCTTTTTCATGAATGAATCCCCAGTGGAACAGTAGCGTATTTTCTCCAATCTCCTGGTCCTAATGTCTTTTTTTTTTTGTGTTTGGTCGTTGTTCTTCTTCAGTGATGAAGAAGATGAACAAACAGTAACATTTTTCTTCTTTTTTTTTGGTCTCTAAGTGCGATCGTGAGTTGTGTGTGTAACGTATTTGCGATACCCGTTCAATTTTCCGGTGAAGGCCCCATTGTTGATGTTGAAGGAAGAAGATGCTAAGTATTTTTTTTTAAGTTAAAAAATAATTAGAGCGGGTCAAACAATTGGGGCGGGTATATTTTACCCATAATTTTTGTTTGATCCAATAAGCCACATGGCCAGTAATACGTTGTCACCTCATCAAAAGTAGAGCTCACATCTGTTGCCATTAAATCAAGGGGTATTTTTGTTAATAGAATTAACTTCGTATATTTTTTGACCTGATAGATAGACGGAGTGTATTTTTTTGAACGAATATGTGGACGGATGGTATTTATATACCATTTAGCAAACGATAGGGATAGTTTTTTCCCTTTTCCGTATAAATAATGTAATAATGTTCACTAATAAATCAACAATAACGTTTTAAATTTTAACAATTATGAATTATAATTTTTAAGAAAATATTATCAAATTGCATATTTTACATCCCTAATTATAAATACACTATAAATTTTATCAATACTTATAATTTAAAATTATTACTCCTGAAAAATCATTACTCCTTCATGAGTAAATATAAAATTATTTTTAAATAGCAAAATAATAGACGTATAATAATTTTGAAAGACATTGAACTAGGACATGAAGATATAGCAAGTAATGATTTAAATTTGGCTATCTATTTTCAAAAACAAATCAAATGATATACATCTCACAATGTTCTCAATTAGTAAATATGCAATATTATGCTTCAGTACTTGAGTTATTCAAAATTTTCATATTCATGAAGACGAAAGAACTTTAATTATTTAGTTATTAAAGAGTTTTAAGAGTAAAAAGTGTTAATTAATGAATTCAACGCATGATTTGCATTGAAACTGTTAGGTGAACCCCGAACATTATGCGTTATACGTATTTAGGGTGCATAGTCTCGAGATATTTTGATAATGTCCTGCCCCAGTGCACGCCTCAAAGCGAGTCCCAAAAACACCTTTTAAAACATTGCTCTTGAGGACATATATTTAGATCTTTTTGTTCCAATATACTTGACTAGAGCGTCCCATTTCCCTATTATATTTTTCTATATAATAGTAGTGATATTGGACACTTTTGTTATCACATTCAATAAATTATCAATTTACGTCTTTTATGATGCTTGGTCTCTTTGACAATATTTTTGTGTGTATAGATTCTTTAAAAATAATGTATTTTTAAAGGATTCAACACAAGTATTTTTAAAAGTTAGCATAAAGTAGATGAAAAAATTAGTCCTAATTACTCCCCCTCGATCCATGATAAATGACTTTTTGATCTCTTTGTTCTGGTCCAAAATAAGAGCATGTTTGGATGGACTTATTTTAAGTGGTTAAGTCAATAGATGTTCAGCAGTAGGTTATGAATTCTAACTTTTGGCATTTGACTTTTGGATAGCTTTAAAACCAAGTACTTAAAAATACTTTTTTACTCTATCCAAACACAACAAAATAGCATAAAAGTTATTTTGACTTAAAAGTACTCAATAAACTAACCTAAACGGGCTCTAAGTATCATTTTATATATTCAAGAATAATTTAACTATTTTTCCAAAACTTGTCCTTATTTACATACTCCAATATATCAAGTTAACAATATGTAAATTGTAATTAAGGGTAATAAGTCAAAATACCTTTTTCTTTAGGAATTACTATTATTTTCTTAAAGAGATTTTTTCTTTCCTATACCTTATATGAAACCTTATTACCAAAAATATGCATAGTTTCTCATTTACCCGCCCTCTCCACATTTTTTTAAAGTTATTATACCAATCATTAAATACTAATTAATAGTAGATGAATCTTCTTAATTTGTCGAGCTAAAATTGAGGAACATAATGTTCTAAAAAGATTTAGCGTAAATCAGATCAAATCATATTCTTCCAGATATTCATATTTAGGCGTGATACAATTATAGAAGCAAATATTCTTCCATATTTTTTCCACTATTGATAACTATTAAAAAGTTTGAAAGCTTTGAATTCAAATTTGGGTTTCAAAAATCATTATTTGTTTGGATAGGGTATTGTTGAAAATAATCAGGAATATGATTTGGAGTATATATTTCAATTTTGAGGGGTTTGGGTGAAGATTACACTTGATTTTGACTGAAATTCAGATTGAAACACGGAGAAGAAGAAGAAGACGACATATTGCAGAAATTGTAGATAAATTATAGATTATTTATATTCTTATTGTAGATGCTTTTATTTTTATTTCCACAAATAAAAAATGGCTAAAACTTCTACAAATCTTCTGAAAAAACGTAATTGTGTCAAAAATCACAATTGTGTTACAATTGGATGAGAATTGGGATATAAAAATTCATGTAACCAGTTTGTAAATATTTTATAGATAAATTGTAGATTATTTGTATTCGAATTATATGTGCTTTGTTTTCTGTTTTCACAAATAAAAAATGACTAAAACTTCTACAAATCTTAAGCAAAAAATGCAATTATGTCAAAAATATCAATTATGCTACAATTGAAATGAGAAGTGGGATATGAGAATCCAGTGTATCCAATTCGTAGATATTTTGTAGATAAATAGTAGATTTTTTGTATTCTGATTGTAGATGCATTTTTTTCTAATTTCACAAATCCAAAACGATTAAAACTTCTACAAAATCTTCTGAAAAAATAGTCTACAATTTATCTATAACTATCTATATTTTTTTATAATTTATCTACAATTTATGCAATATGTCGTCATCGTTTTCTTCTTCTTCTTCTTCTTCTTCTTCTTCTTCTTCTTCTTCTTCTTCTTCTTTCAATATAAATTTCAGTCAAAACCAAGTCTAATCTTCACTAAAATTCCTCAAAATTGAGATATAAATTTCAAAATATATACTCAATTATTTTCAACAACACCCAATCAAAATAAATAATAATTTTTAAAAATCCAAATTTGAATTCAAAACTTTTTAATGGCTGTCAATGGTGGAATTCCTTCTCTTTTGTTTCTTTGAAGGTTTATTCTTCTTCATTGAGAAAATTTGAAGCTGAAGGTAAATGTGTGTATGAACTTTAAAGATTTGACTTCAATTATGATGAACTTTGTTGTTCTTCATTGATGAACTTCAACTAGAGTAAAAAATGGGGAACTAACTTTGTTGAAGGGTTTCTTCAATTTTCTGTGAATTTAGAGGGAGAATTTGGTTTCAGAAGATGAGAAATGGTAAAAAAAAATATGGGTATGGGTAAAACGTGGGGGAGACTGAGGAGTTAGAAGAGAGAAACGTGCAAATTTCTTTAATTAAGGAGTAAACAACGTATAATTAATTATGGTATATAATTAATAATTTAATATACTAAGTGTAGTTAAGTCAAACCTTAAACATTGAGGGTAATAAGGTATTTTTACATGACATAGGTTAAAAAATGTGTCAAAGGCCTAAAATCACTTATTATGGATGGAAAAAATAACGTTTAAATTATACGATAGTACAAATTTTTGATATATTTGTATACTCCATCCGTTTCATATTAAATGAGGTACTTTTTTTAGCCTATTCCAAAATAAATAACACATTTAAATTTAAAAATAATTTAATTTTAAACTCTTCATTTTACCTTTAATGAGATATTTTTATAGCCACACAAATTTCATGGTCCCACAAACTATTTACCCTTTAAACTCTTAAGATTACAATTTTAATTTTTTTTTTAAATTTTATATTTAGTCAATTTACCTGAAACAATATGAAACGAAAAAATATAAAATTAAACTTTTTTACAAAAGAACTAGAGGAATAAAAGAAAGATAAAAAACGAGGTCTCTATCACCGTTATCTTTATTTGTTGGGCGTCGTGATCAAATATGGAGTTTTAGGAAGGAGATAAATATAAATGGGGGAAATCATAACTTACGAATTGACAATTGTCAATGTCAATACTATGTATTAAATGTACTTGCAGACTACGTTAACGGCCTGAGACATGGTCCCCACTTGCACAAATTGTCTCACTTTTCGAGGCAGACTAAATAAAATTAATTTAATTTAATTTGTGAGTACTTGTACGAGTGATTTATTTTATGACTTACGTAATTTATATTAGTTGTGTGAGAACTTTTTTTGTTTAATATATTTGTGGACCCATATTTTATACATTTAAATTTATAAAAAGTTTAAGATTACAGAGTTGTAAAATAAAAAAAATCTCATACAATTAATATTAGTTACGTGAGGCACAAATAAATTCTTTTGTATTTGTACTCCTTGTGGTATGCATGGTGAAAGTGACAAAAATAATTCCGCATATTTTGGCTTAATCTAAATTAATTTTAAAAAAAAAAATATAGATGAGTAGATTCAAATTAATCACAATTGAATTCCTTTACCTATGAAAGTTGTGGTGGATTGATAAGTATTCCTTCATCCTTAATTAAATTTTTCGAGTTCAAATTTTATATATAAATTCAATTTTGTTGGGAAGCATTTTACCTCTCAAATTGGACTTCTCAATTTAAATTTAATCGAAATTTAACGAGGATACCAAACACCAGACAAAAAGATCAAGAAAATAAACACTTTTGAGTTTTGTTATATATTTTTTGGTTTGTCACTTGGTACTTCATAACAGTATTGGGGCCCAATCAAATTTAAATTCACATTGAAAAGTTCCATACTGGTCTGCGCGGAGGGGCGTTAAATGCTTCCCACAAAAGCGACGACAGTTAATTAATGATGAATGAGTACTTGTCATTCCACTACAACCCTTGGTTGTCAGTTATATAATATTTAATATCGTCTAACTGTTAGGTGTTTGCCATAATTTTCTTACCATATTTGATTTTCCTATTTGTTGGTTTGAAAAGGGCAATATAATTTCCTTAATTGGGTTTTCCTTCTTGTAGAGGGAAATTACAAAAATCTCCCATATGGCTAGTTATTTTTCTTGTAGGAAAATTTTTGGACTTCTATAAATTGAGGATCCTTCCTTCTCATTCAGTAACATCCACAATGTAGCCATATGGAGTTTGAGAGTAGTAATTAGGGGATAATTTTACGGGACATGTGTTAATGTATCACTTGTATTCTCTCAATATTTTGTACTCTCTTTTTATATAGTGGATTGCTCATCTCCGCAAGTCAGTTGACCGAATCACGTTAAATGTTTGTGTCTCTTTTGGTAGATTTCTCTTTTGCTGTTGGTTTTATCGTCGCTCAAGATTTGCATTACTAGCTTTCACATGACACCTGATTTTTTCGTTCCTAACACTAACTTCATTCAAAAATAAAACTTGAATTTTTATAGAATCAAAATAGAAAATATTTTTTCGTATTTGATCATTTCTTATATTCTATACCTATTGACTCTAACAATTGATTGCAGAGTTGATTATTCGGATCTTCTAATTCATAGATGTAGATCTCGGATTCATAAATAGGAATATTTTTGAAACTCACAGCGAAAAAAAGGCTTTTTGGTTTTTTTGTACCCCATTTTAATCTTGCAACTATTTTAAAAATACATACTATATATAAAAAATTTTTTAGAAGAAAGATTATATATATATGTTCGATCTCTAGTGATGGTGAAACCAATCAAAATGCGTATCGTTCAACCCGAACTCAAATTCTTTCTTCTCGACCTATCTCCGTCACGTGCATCCCACATGCTCGAATCTGCCCGTTTCTATGCACACAGGGGATGGACCTGATTCATGCCTGAGCTTCTTTTGCCAGTCTTCAAAACAAACCTTCACTTAGGCCAACAAATTCTCCAAATTTTTTGATGTCAAACTCTGTGCTTTTTCATAAGCATAGGCCCTATTTCAACTCAGCTCAATATCAACACAATGTTAGAAATATTTGTCCGTTTTATCACTTATCATCAAGGACCAGGTACATTAGGTTATACACATCATTATTCCAAGTATAAAGCACAATATTTCCCCCTTTTTGGCATCATTGAAAAGTTACATAAAAATGTGAGATAATCAAATTTTAAAACTTACTCATGGCCACTGGGGCTACTTCAAATACGAACATGGATTAATCATCATTAATCAAGCTAAGAATTTCAACTATCATAGAAATATAAACAGACAGTTAGAGCAAAAATAGTGAATTTCACTAATGATTGATAAGATTCTACACAAAGCATAAGAAGAAATAAAATTACTGAAAACATGAGCAAAAGGAACAAAAAATCCTAAACTGGGTCACTAATTAGTCTACAATAAGCTATGAGGCTTAAGGCTGGGAAAAAATGGGTGCTTGATTTCTAGTTTCAGCATATCTTGAAGAATGCCATCATTCTTCTCTTTTTCTCTTGCCAGCTCAGTTTTTGAGAGAATCTCTATTTTTGGATGAACAAGTTTTTTAGGAGTGGCATTGACTTCATAATCTCAAGCAAGCAGAGTATTAACCCCAAAATGATCATTGCTTGTACTAACCTCCCACTTCTTCAAAGGTACCTTGAAATGTGCTAGCACAGTTGTGAGAATTAAGCTATAGGAAATGGTATGAGTTTCGGTGCCATTGATAATGATCTCGCCCAACTATGCCTTATAAAAAGGACAAGCGGTTGTTGCAAATATAATCTGGGTATTTAGCCCAGAGTCGAATCCCACATGGAACTAACCTACCAATTACTTTTGTCAGACTCATTAAATTCTCCGCAATCAACTTCCCAGATATTTTGAATAACACTTGGTTATATTTCTACTAACTATAACTGAATAAAATTAAGTAAACTAAAGTTAACTATGACTGATTTGTAAACAAATAAGAGAAGGATCTAAGGTTGTGGTTTCTCCTATTGATGGAATCTCTTCCTGTATGTTTTGCATAATTTGCCTAATCGTCTTTATCGATCATGAGAACTCTTACTACATAAATCTCTCCCGAGTAATTACGATAATTTACTACATGCACTCTCTCGAGTTATGCTATTTGTCTTTGATTACAGCTCACTTCGATCGCACCCAAGGTTTCATTATCTCTAATCCCACCTTTAAACCCTCGGTTATTGATACCTCATATACTTTGGGAGTGGTATTGATCAACATCTACCTAAATATGCACTCTCTCCCGAGTAATACATATTAAATAGGCACAGTTAATTGAGGATTATATCAATTAACTACAACAATAACATAATTGAACAAACAGAGATTAAACTAGGCAAGCTATATTAACACAACAAGAAGTTCATCCCTCAACAAGTTCTATCAAAACCCTAGACTAAATAATTACCTACTCATAATCGTGTTCATAATAACAACAAGAAAATTCATCATGAATGATAAAAACAAAAGGAATAAAGGTAGAACTCGATGCCGAATTATCCTCCTTGCCTCTTGCCTCTTCTTACCTTCAACAAAACAATAATAACCTTGATAATCTCTTTTTGGGCGAGCTGGACCTCTTATAGTTTAAGTGAAACTACCCACAAACTTCCAAGTTTATCCCTAAAATTTCTGCGCTCCAGAGTGACTAGCGCGGCCGCGCTAGTGGCTGAACATATGGCCAAGTACACTGTCCCTTTTTTATGCTCTAGCGCGGCCGCGCTTGGTCCACACTAGAGTGGATAAGCATTTTCTCTCTTTTTTCTTCTTTCAGACATACTCAACTTCGAGGGCTTCCCTTGCTTTAATTTAGCTCCAAACACTGTTCTAAATCCTCCTAAGCCCAACTTGCTCCTACAAAACATGAAATTCAAAATTTGAGCCGTTTTATCATCATTTAACCTTCATAGAGTGGTGAAGCATAGTCAAGTTGGGGCATGAATAGTTACCAAACTACATGAATCTATTCTATTATCAACACCCCATACTTAAATCATAGCTAGTCCCCGAGAAATCCACCATACTCTATAATGTTGAAACACGTTCTCAAGTTGCTAAACTAAACGTGTGTTCATATTAGTAGGTTTTGATAAATGACAAACCGACGTGAACGGAACATTGACATATGCCGAAGTCCAAGCACAAGAGAAACAAAGATCAAGATTAAGTAAAGCAACAAAGTTATACATGAGTCGTTCTATAATTGTGATCTTGATCCGACAATTAATTCAAGACTTGGCTTCTCTCGTAAAATCATTTTTATCAAACCATGCATCTTTAATTTAAAGCAAAATGATTTTCTAACATTTCATTTTAACCAAAATGAATTCTAAACATGTCTTTCAAATCTGGACAAACAAAATCGATTATGTACTTTATGGTAATCGATTATGTTAAAGCAGTGTACACCAGATTTTACAAAGCTGCAAGATAATCGATTATGCACCTTATGATAATCGATTATGTTAAGGCAGTGTTCACCAGATTTTCAAAGCTACAAGATAATCGATTATGTGCCTTAGACTAATCGATTATGTTGAGACAGTGAGCATCAGATTTTACAAAGTAGCAAAATAATCGATTATAGATTTTCTGGTAATCGATTATATTAAAGACCGTTGCCAAAGTATTTTCAAACACTGAAAGATAATCGATTATGTACAATCAGACAATCGATTATGTTAAGCATAAAATCGGCGATTGATTTTTGAACGTTGCCAGGTAATCGATTATACGATTTGGTTAATCGATTATTCTGCTTAAAATCTGGGAATGATTTTTAAACGATTGGCAGATAATCGATTATCCTAGCACAAAATCAGCAATTTGTGATTGGCAATTAAGCAACGGTTTTGGGTGTTTTGAGCACTATAAATACAACTCAAATTCACTCTTCTAAATACAACAACTGATTACATTCTTGCTAAAGCTTACATACTCTCTTTGCAATCATTTTATATTTATTTCATAAGTTTTTGAGAGCCAAACTCTTGACGAAGTTGTTGTGTTCTTGAGCGTATTGTTTTTACTCATATCTACTCTATAAAGAGAGTCTTGTCTTGAGTGCTAAGTGTTTGTACACACTTGAAGGGATATTCCAATCCCTTGTTGTAAGAAGGAAAAGTAGTTCCTTGGTTTGAAGTCTTGAGGTGCGGTATCCTCGAGCAGGTTGAAGTCTTGTAGAGTGTATATCTACGAGCAAGTGTAACGGTTTGTTAGGCACCCGTAAGCTTAACGAAGTTAGTGTAAAACTCGAGAGAGTCTCTCGGGGACTGGACTAACCACACGTTGTGGTGAATCAGGATAAAATTCGGTGTGTTCTCTCCTTACCCTTTCAATTACTGCACTTACTTTATTCCTGCAATTTTAATTCCGCAAATTTACATTGTTTTTTGTTATAACGCTATTCACCCCCCTCTAGCGTTAAGCGTATATTCTAAAAATTGGTATCAGAGCCTAACTCTCTGAAAGACTTAACAGTTTGAGAGAAACAATGCATGGCTTCTACTCGTAACATTAATGCAGGACTAGGTGAAGGACAATGCTTCACAAGGCCACCACTCTTTGATGGCACAAATTATACTTACTGGAAGGAGAGGATGAGGATTTTTATTCAATCAAACAACTTCCAATTATGGAAAATCATAAAGAATGGAGAACAACTTCCAACTAAAAAGGTTGGAGATGAACTCGTCCCAAAGTCGGAAGACGAATACGATATGGACGATATCAGAAAGGTGGAATTTAATGCAAAGGCCATCAACATGCTATTTTGTGCTGTAAATCCCGATGACTATCGGAAAATCTCATGTTGCACCACGGCTAAGCAAATGTGGGATAAATTGGAGATCACACGAAGGCACGGACCAGGTAAGAGAAGCTAAAATAGATTTTCTAACCCACGAATATGAACTTTTTCATATGAAGGAAAGCGAGAAGATAGACGATATGTTCGAACGATTTTGAAAAATTGTTAATGATCTTCATGCTCTCAAGAAGACTTTCACGGATAGGGAGCTTGTCCGTAAAATTCTTCGAAGTCTCACTCCGGAATGGCGCTCCAAAGCCGACGCTATTCAAGAGTCAATCGGCATCACAAATGTCACAATCGAGGGGCTTAGAGGTAATCTCAAAACCTATGAATCTACTATTCTTAACCCTCCTTTGGATGATCAAAGGAAGCGAAGAATCGCCCTAAAGGCAAGCACGGCTCAACCTCAATATGATGAGGATTCAAGTAACGAAGATAACGAGTTCGGACTCGTTATTAGGAAATTTCACAAGTTCATGCGAAAGGAGTTTGAACGAAAAGGTAAGCGACAAGGAGACCAATTAAAGTGCTATGGATGCGGAGAAATCGGGCACATAAAATCAAATTGTCCAAATACCAAAAAGGAGAAGAAATCCGTCAAGAAACAAAGAGCATACATCTCTTGGGGAGGCGACTCCGGAGACGAATCAAGTGATGGAGAAGGAAACGAGACCGCAAACTTGTGTCTTATGGCACACGAAGAAACTCAAAATGAGGTATGTACTTCTTCTAAGAACTACTTCACTTTAGAAGAAATGCAAGATGCATTTGATGAGTTGTATAAAGAGTTTATTAGCGCTTCTAAATCTATAAAAGATTTAAGAAAACAATTTTCTTCAAAAGAAAAGGATTTTGAAAAACTTACTCTTGAAAATGAGAAATTAAAAGAGGAAAACAAGTTTTATGGAAAAAGAAGCGCCGATAAACCCGAAAGCTCAAATAAGGATTGTACTTCTTGCAAATCTCTAAAGGAAGAAGTAGAAAGTCTTAGAAGCACTTTGCACAAATTCAATTCTTCACACAAAAATCTCAATGAAGTGCTTGTAAATTTGAAATCCACTAAGCACGGTATAGGCTTTAAACACGAACCAAAAGAAAAAGTTGAGTCCATTTCTAAACCACCTAAGACTCAACTTAGGCAAAATAAAATAAATGTCAACACTCAACCTAGAAATTTTAATCCTAGAATTGCAACTCATCCTAGAACAAATGCTAGAAGAAATAGTGGCATGTATAGACCACCTAGACAAGATTTTCAAAAACCATATCAAAACTATGTTCCTAACAATAGAGTAAATACTAGAAGAAATATTGGCATGTATAGACCACCTAGACAAGATTTTCGAAAACTACATCAAAACTATATTCCTAAAAATAGAGCGAATAAATTTAGACCTCTAAATTATTATCATCCTAGAAGAATGCACAATCCAAATGTCATTTGTCATTATTGCTATAAAATTGGACATATTGCTCCCGTATGCTTCACTAGACATAGACATTTCACTGCAGGACAATCACAACAATATGTTGCACCTAACGCACAAGGACCCAAAATGGTTTGGGTACCAAAATCTCATTAATTTATTTTGTAGGTGTGTTTGAAGGGATCAAGTGTACTTTGGTACCTTGATAGTGGATGCTCCAAACATATGACCGGGGATGCATCAAAATTCCTTCAACTAAAACCCATGGAAGGAGGAAATGTTATTTTTGGAGACAATAACAAAGGAAAGATTATCGGCATTGGATCCGTCAGTAAGGACGAATCCTCCTCCATTAAGCATATTTTGCTAGTTAAAGGTCTTAAACATAATCTCTTGAGCATAAGTCAATTATGTGACAAGGGAAATCTTGTATTGTTTGACTCCAAAGAATGCTTAGTTATCCGTCGTAGTGATTTTAAAATTATTCTTCGTGGTATTAGAATGGATAATATCTATATGGTTGATCTTGAAAATTCTTCATCAAGTTATGTGAATTGTCTTTTGAGTAAAGAAGACGACATGTGGTTATGGCATCGTAGAGTAGCTCATGTAAATATGAATCTTTTAAACAAACTAGTTTCACAAGATTTAGTAATTGGTCTTCCAAACATGAAATTTGAAAAAGATTCTACTTGCGATTCATGTCAAAAAGGGAAACAAACAAAAGCCTCTTTTAAATCCAAAAATGTTGTTTCAACCACTAGACCCTTACAACTTCTTCACATGGATCTTTTTGGACCATCTCGTGTTGAAAGTCTTGGTGGAAATCTTTATGCTTTTGTAATTGTTGATGGCTACTCTAGATTCACATGGACGTTATTTCTTGTCATAAAAGTGATGCCTTTCATGCTTTCAAAAGTTTTCTTAAACGTGTTCAAAATGAAAAGAACACAACCATTACTTCCATAAGAAGTGATCATGGGGGAGAGTTCGATCACAATCTCTTCGCGGATTTTTGTGACGAACTCGGTATTGAACATACCTTTTCGGCTCCACATACACCACAACAAAATAGAGTGGTAGAACGTAAAAATCGATGTCTTGAAGAGATGGCTAGAACCATGCTCGATGAGGCCGATATTCCCAAATATTTTTGGGCGGATGCCGTGAGTACCGCAAGCTATGTTTTAAACAGAGCTATCATTAGACCGATACTCATGAAAACTCCCTATGAACTCTATAATGGAAGGAAACCAAATCTTTCCCATCTAAGAGTCTTCGGTTGTAAATGTTTTATTCACAACAACGGAAAAGATAATTTGGGAAAATTTGATGCAAAATCTGATGAAGGAATTTTTCTTGGTTACTCATCGCGTAGCAAGGCATATAGAGTTTTCAATAATCGAACCAAAACTGTTGAGGAATCTCCTCATGTTGTATTTTGTGAAAATGATGCTCGCTTGGCGAGAAAGGATTCTTGTGTTGATCTTGTAGATGCTTTAAAGAAAATCAATCTTCAAGACGAGGTACAAAAGGAGGATCCAAAGGAAGTTCAAGATAAAGTCATGGAACAACCTTCGGAAGAAGTACCACCACAAGAAGAAGAATCGATGATGCCTAAGGCTTGGAGGACGTCTAAAGACCATCCTCTTGAAAAGGTAATTGGCAACATCGAGAAAGGGGTAAGTACACGAAATCTTCTTATAGACACCGTAGGACATATGGCTTTTGTTTCACAAATAGAACCTAAAACCATTTCTGAAGCAATTGGGGATGAGCATTGGACCTTGGCAATGCAAGAGGAGCTAAACCAATTCAGACGTAATGATGTTTGGGAATTGGTGCCAAGACCCGATAATCATACCATAATTGGCACGAAATGGGTTTTTCGGAATAAATTAGATGAAAATGGTATAATCACTAGAAACAAAGCTAGGCTAGTTGCTAAGGGCTATAATCAAGAAGAAGGAATTGATTATGAACAAGCCTATGCACCCGTTGCACGCCTAGAAGCCATTCGTTTATTACTTGCATTTTCATCATCTATGAATTTTAAACTATATCAAATGGATGTCAAAAGTGCCTTTCTAAATGGATTCATTCAAGAGGAAGTGTATGTTGAACAACCCCCGGGCTTTGAAGATTTTAAATCTCCCGACCATGTCTTCAAGCTTAAGAAAGCTTTATATGGTCTCAAACAAGCTCCTCGAGCTTGGTATGAACGTCTAAGTAAATTTCTATTAGACAATGAGTTTGAAAGGGGGAAAGTCGACACCACACTTTTTATCAAAAATAAAAACAATGACATCCTGTTAGTTCAAATTTATGTCGATGATATTATTTTTGGTGCTACTAATGACTTTCTATGCGAGGAATTCTCTAAGTTAATGACTGGCGAATTTGAAATGTCAATGATGGGTGAGCTAAACTTCTTCTTGGGGCTGCAAGTGAAACAAATGAAAGAGGGAACTTTCATTTGCCAATCCAAATATTGCAAGGAGTTGCTAAATAGTTTTGAAATGAGCAACGCCAAAGCAATGGCCACCCCAATGAGTACATCCGACCATCTTGACAAAGATGAGAAAGGTAAGGAAGTAGACACCAAGAAGTATCGAGGTATGATCGGATCTCTTCTCTATCTTACTGCTAGTAGACCGGACATCATGTTTAGCGTATGTTTATGCGCTCGATATCAATCATGTCCAAAGGAGTCAGACTTAACTGCGGTGAAACGGATTATGAAGTATCTTGTTGGAACAATAAATGTGGGACTATAGTATCCCAAAGGTTCTTCACGCCAACTTGTTGGCTATTCCGATTTCGATTTTGCGGGTTGCAAATTGGAATGCAAGAGCACTAGTGGCACTTGCCATTTGCTCGGTAGCTCCTTAGTTTCTTGGTTTAGCAAGAAGAAAGTTACTGTTGCGTTGTCCACAACCGAGGCTGAATATGTAGCCGCGGGGAGTTGTTGCGCTCAAATCCTTTGGATGAAACAACAACTCTCGGACTATGGCCTTAGTATCGATCATATCCCTCTTCGATGTGATAATACTAGCGCCATTAGCTTGACGAAGAATCCTATTCTTCACTCAAGAACGAAACACATAGAAATTAGACATCACTTTATAAGAGATCACGTTCTCAAGGGCGATGTCGAAATTGAATTTGTTGAAACCAAAAATCAATTGGCCGACATCTTTACAAAGCCTTTAGAGAAAGAGTCCTTCTTCTGAATTCGTAGTAAACTCGGGATTCTTGACTCCATGTTGATCTAATTCATGCATTGCATTTTTATGTTTTTAACGATTACTAACTTGAGCGTCGGAGGCGCCTAATTCTTTTTTGCAGGTATCGCCCCAAAGACAGGGGGAATTATCAGACACCGGTGCAGAATAATCGATTTCTCTAAAGTCAATAATCGATTATTCCCCATTTACGTTTTATGTTTATTATGCTGGAAAATTGACATAATCGATTCTACAACACTACAATCGATTATCTAACAGTTTTGGCTTTGCAGGATTTTAGCTGTTAATTATAAAAATTGATTATCACATATCCCTAATCGATTATGTTGACATTTATTTTCAGGTGTTAAGTCACTGTGTGACAATAATCGATTATTTAAAACAGTGTAATCGATTTTCTTATTACCGTCTCGGATGTCCGTTACTACATTTCCTGAAATAATCGATTATCTCAAAAGCACAATCGATTATTCCCCGAGTCAGGAAATCACTGGGCACACTGTGTCAGAATAATCGATTACCATAGTTCCATAATCGATTATTCTCAGTCAGCATTTCAAAATGTTGTCTCTTTGTCTTTCTAGTTTGCATAATATTCTGTCTTTTATTTTTATGTATTTGCAATATTGTTTAATTAATAAAGAGTTAGATATTTTTTTTGCTAATGTCAAAAGGGGAAGATATGGGCTATGCACACTAATACATATTGGCATAAATTGAGGGGGAATTCATAACTTGAGGGGGAACTCGTTGCATATCTATATACTTGACTTAATTAATATGCATATCCCGATATTGGTTTGCCATTATCAAAAAGGGGGAAATTGTTGAAACACGTTCTCAAGTCGCTAAACTAAACGTGTGTTCATATTTGTAGGTTTTGATAAATGACAAACCGACGTGAACGGAACATTGACATATGCCGAAGCACAAGAGAAACAAAGATCAAGATTAAGTAAAGCAACAAAGTTATACATGAGTCGTTCTATAATTGTGATCTTGATCCGACAATTGATTCAAGACTTGGCCTCTCTCGTAAAATCATTTTTATCAAACCATGCATCTTTAATTTAAAGCAAAATGATTTTCAAACATTTCATTTTAACCAAAATGAATTCTAAACATGTCTTTCAAATCTGGACAAACAAATCGATTATGTACTTTATGATAATCGATTATGTTAAAGCTGTGTATACCAGATTTTACAAAGCTGTAAGATAATCGATTATGTACCTTATGATAATCGATTATGTTAAGGCAGTGTTCACCAGATTTTTCAAAGCTACAAGATAATCGATTATGTGCCTTAGACTAATCGCTTATGTTGAGACAGTGAGCATCAGATTTTACAAAGTAGCAAAATAATCGATTATGGATTTTCTAGTAATCGATTATATTAAAGACCGTTGCCAAAGTATTTTCAAACACTGAAAGATAATCGATTATGTACAATCAGACAATCGATTATGTTAAGCATAAGATCGGCGATAGATTTTTGAACGTTGCCAGGTAATCGATTATACGATTTGATTAATCGATTATTCTGCTTAAAATCTGGGAATGATTTTTAAACGATTGGCAGATAATCGATTATCCTAGCACAAAATCAGCAATTTGTGATTGGCAATTAAGCAACGGTTTTGGGTGTTTTGAGCACTATAAATACAACTCAAATTCACTCTTCTAAATACAACAACTGATTACATTCTTGCTAAAGCTTACATACTCTCTTTGCAATCATTTTATATTTATTTCATAAGTTTTTGAGAGCCAAACTCTTGACGAAGTTGTTGTGTTCTTGAGCGTATTGTTTTTACTCATATCTACTCTATAAAGAGAGTCTTGTCTTGAGTGCTAAGTGTTTGTACACACTTGAAGGGATATTCCAATCCCTTGTTGTAAGAAGGAAAAGTAGTTCCTTGGTTTGAAGTCTTGAGGTGCGGTATCCTCGAGCAGGTTGAAGTCTTGTAGAGTGTATATCTACGAGCAAGTGTAACGGTTTGTTAGGCACCCGTAAGCTTAACGAAGTTAGTGTAAAACTCGAGAGAGTCTCTCGGGGACTGGACTAACCACACATTGTGGTGAACCAGGATAAAATTCGGTGTGTTCTCTCCTTACCCTTTCAATTACTGCACTTACTTTATTCCTGCAATTTTAATTCCGCAAATTTACATTGTTTTTTATTATAAAGCTATTCACCCCCCCTCTAGCGTTAAGCGTATATTCTAACATATAAGGGTTCCTTCACTAAGATTTTCTCTAACGTATCACACAAAGAACATATCACCAAAGTTGCTCTAGTATTGTAACATCTTTTCCTCAAGAGTCGGCTCTCATGTGTCGTGCAATATTCATACTTACTCAAATTACTCTATACAGAGGTCAAGACTTACCTTTTCTCGTGAATCAAATGCCCTCACATCACAAAAGAGAGTAGTTCCACAAATAATAAGATTAAGAACAATTAGGAACTTAGATAGACAAAATTCACTCATTCTCAGGAAGGACATTCATATGCCATAAAGATGCACCATATATTTGCCCGTAGTGTACTACTCTATTAATCGAGCCCATTCAGTCTAAGATCAATTAGGACTTCAGTAGGTTGTAATGTTGGCTAGGGGGGGGGGGGGGTAGGATATATTTGGATATAGTGACTAACCTCCCTAGGCACTTTTAATACAATCGCCTTCGCATTCAGATCCATACTTATGTCAAACCAGACATTTCACCACACTTCTATTTATAATACACCAAACTCCTTTACGTGCAATTGTACTAAGTCAACCGTTTATCAAGGACTACATATACTTATTTTCTTTTCTTTTTGTTTTCTTTTTTAAGTGGTGTTTATTCTTTCCTTTTTCAAAGCACTGCACCTTTTTTCTCCATTTCATTGGTTCCACTTGAAAATCAAACCACCAACCCACACTTTAACTTTTGCATATTTCATAATCATTCAAGTGCTCATGGGAGGTAAAGGAGTTTAAACAAATGGGCCCTTCAAACAATTAGGTAAGGTTTGTAATGTGGTTTCCAAATAAACATGCCTATAGGCTCAACGGGGTTAACTACGGTGTATCGCATTTAGTTGGGTCTACTTTATATATCTGGCTCAACAAAGAAATGCCTATATCACTTCTAAGACTGAATAAAGCTACTATTTCGCTTTACAAATACACCGGGCAAGTTCTAAGCATTAAATGCAGAGCATAGAATATAATACAGCTCATACACACATGGCACATGACTTACTCCAAATTGGCTTATCAAAACACTCTCGTTTGAGTACTCATGTCAGTCACAAACATACAATTTAAGGCACTCTAACAAAAATCAACAACTGAGACTAAGCGTCACACTCTAGTGTCTACTGTATTCAGGTGTATCAATGCTAAGGGCTTCTCTTCCTATTTTACCTCATAGCCCATAAGTACCAACTAAAAACTAGAACAAAATAAATAAAAACTAACTACACCTGGTTCAAGAAAAACCCTTAGAAAAGAACCGTGGCCCAAACAAAAACCAAGGGGGAGTTACTACACTACCTAAAATAGAAATCTTTTGGTATTTTTTTAGACTTACTTCGCTCAAGAAAACTGTCGAGAAGATCCATCATCGGGAAGAGTCCAATATATTTTTGGGTTTTTTTTTAGATTTTCTCATCGACTTAGACCATCAAGAATCTCGTCGAAAGAGATTCGTTGTCGGGACAGGTCGACTTACCTAATTTGACTGCTACTCAAAGCCACAAAACCAAAGAACACATAAAACAATTAAGTTCTTACATATATACACATATACCGAAGTATCCCCCACCCCACACTTGAAAAGAAGACATGTCCTCATGGCATACAAAATAAGAATAGTGAGGTAAAGAAACTTTCCTGATTGATCAATCTTGATCGGAGACCATTCTTGGGTCCAAATGACATGCACGACCCAGAGCTCGCAGCCAGCCCATTATTTTCTACTCAGATTTGACCTGCTAGGTTGCCACCACATCAATACGTGTACCTAAGTCAGCGACCGGGATACTCAACCTTAACACCTCCTGCTCTACGTTTTTTGTTAATCGGGTAACCCGACCAACCCCAGATGGTCTTGCAGCTTCTGC
This sequence comes from Nicotiana benthamiana, assembly GCA_034376525.1. NCBI lineage: Eukaryota > Viridiplantae > Streptophyta > Magnoliopsida > Solanales > Solanaceae > Nicotiana > Nicotiana benthamiana. The sequence continues at coordinate 39,057,886 of CM067335.1, read as the reverse complement.
AACTGGCGCTTGGGTGGACAGCTCGGCTTCCGCTTCCTCCTACTCATCCTCGCCCTCCTCAGATGCAGCTGATTCATCACTATCATCACCACCAGGTGCCACAGGCTCCTTCCTAATAGTCATTTTATCATCTCGGAACTTTGCATCTCTCGGCACTATCCCATCCACTTTCAAAGTTTTCGGTACTCGGGCTACCCAATAAAGCCTAGTGATTAAGGAAGGGAAGAAGAAGCCATACCTCTTCATGGACAACATGTAAACATCTCCTCATGAATGAGCTTCGCTACGCAAAAGTTATGACTATTTATAAAGCACCAAATTATTACAGCTTGAGGGTCATTCACTTTCGTGGTGTTGGAGGACGAAAATAGTTGGTTGTTGATGACATACAACCATCACTTCCCTTCAAAGGTGAGTGTTGTTGAATGGAACTTCTCCCTATATTTCATCCACATAATCTCCTTGCCAGGTACATATATGGTTTCAACGAGCATATCTCACTGGGTATATCTTCTACCATACAGTTGATAATTGTCGTCCAACTGCTCCACAGGTGTGGGCAGCTGGTATATCCTCCGAATAGCCTTAACTGAGGCATCCACAACTTTCTTATGCACTGTTACTACACCATCCACATATTCTGTAATGTAGGCGTAGAACTCACGCACAACCATCACATTCTCATCATTTGGTTCTTCAAAGAAGATTTGTAGCCCACGTCTAACCAGCTCATTATACAAGTTGGGACAGCCAAGTTTGAGTGACCTAATTCTATGCCCCTCTCTTGTATTGGTTTCTTAGAAGCTTTATGAGTAAAACAATCATGAGCCTTGGCGGAGACGAACCTGTTACTATTAAAAGGACAAGTAGGAGCTAATGCACGCGCCCTGGAAGAACCAGCTTGGCCGCTGGATGAAGCACATATTGTTAGGTGTTTCCTGGAAGGTGCCATAGTACCTGGAAGAAGAATATCATTAGCACATCACAGAAGATGTGACACATCTGCGGTTACTCCGACTTCACCCTTGCAATTGGTCACAATTATCATTCACACTCATTGAGGCGTTTTAACAAACATGTTGTGGGTATCATTCACCAGAGCTCTAAATTAATCATGTTGTAATTCAATAAACACCACAATTGCCCAAATTCATCGAACTATGGTAAGAGAAAAAATCGACAAATACCACCACCCACAAGCACTACGTATACTCTACAAATTACAGCTAAAAAAAAGAGAAAAAAACTACTACATAATTAAGAGTTCAAAAGAAAACCAAAAAACATTGGCAAAAAGAAAACCTTACCTGAAGTGGGAGGAGATTGTGAGCGTAAAGAAGAGTAGTGGAGCTGGCATTGGCTTGAACCTTGGCGGAGTTAGGGCTGGGATTATTTGGGAATGGAGAAAAGGGGATTGTTTTTTTTGTTGTGCGGGTGTTCTTAGTCGTGGGGGAGGAGTGACAGGAGAAGAGTAGGAGAAGAGGGGAAAATTTAGGGTTGGATTAAAATATTAAGACAATCTAATAACAAAATAAGAAGATAAAAAAATAAATAGAATGTTAACTTATACAAAGTGGCCGGCGGAATGGAGCTAGCGCGTTCGTAGCGCGTCCGCGCTAGCAAAACAGAATGTTTGTCCATATGCGCGGTCCCTAACGCGGCCTTAGCACGACCGCGCTCCTGGGCAAAAAGCTTAGGCAGAATGTTTGGCCATATGCGTGGTCTTAGCACGGTCTCTAGTACGAGCATGCTCCTAGGCCTCGAGATTTTTCAACTTTTTTACCTTTTCCTTCAGTGTCTGGATTCTGATGAAACCGATGATAGAACTCTACATCTGCCCATGTGCTTGATTACTATATATCGTTTGATCCAAGTCCGTTCCCATTGCGGATAGTGCAGCTTTGCCACATTGAAGAACACGGTGTAAAAGACTGATAGATATGAATGCTATTCATTGAAATACTCTGAATATAGGTAAATAAGGAAGCTGAGTTCACGAAACTTGTTATGTGATATGATACCTTCTTTTTGTGTCAGAAGCGTAGTGAATTGACTCCTTTGAGGCACTTTATACTCTTTATTCGTTATGTACTAACTTCGCCCGTGACATCTCCTTGTCTGCGTTGCCATATTGCAGATCAAAACTAACATTGAGATCCTTGACTGAAAAAGAAAGTTACATGTGGATTTTCTTATAGTTTAATTCCTTGTGGGAAACATAAAAGAAAACATGTTAAAGACAGCTTTCAAGTAGAAAATACACATTATGATCTCATGCATCTATGCCGTACTATAAGTACTATTCTTGTGTTCTCTTCTCAGAATTAGCTGATACTTTACATTTCTGGTCTCTTATCTTCACTGCATTAAAACAACATCCCCGTGTACTAAACTCTCGCTATGCGCAAGGTCCGAGGAAGGGTCGGACCACAAGGGTCTAATGAAGGCAGCTTTACCCTGCATTTCTGCAAGAGGTCACTTCTACGGCTTGAACTCGTGACCTCCCGGTCACATGACAACAACTTTACCAGTTACGCCAAGCTCCCCTTCACTGATCTTCACTCATAGACATTAGAAATTCCACCTTGTTAGATATTTCTTTTCTTTGATCTTCCCTGGATTGACTTGAAAAATTCCACATGTTTTCAGCTTCACAAGTTATTAATTTCCACAGCAAGTGGTGATGGAAACAAACATTCCAACATCTATTGATGATTATGCTGCTGATATCTCTTCCATTAGGCAAGCTCAAGTACGCATCGAGCCCTTTGTGCACAAAACTCCTGTCCTCACCTTCAGAAACTTTAAATTCTATTGCTGGAAGAAAGCTCTACTTTAAATGTGAATGCTTTCAAAAGGGGTGAGAAGCTCTTTAACGATGTACAATTAAAGGATTTGTCTTCAAGTAGTTTTTGTGCAATGTGTGTTAGTAGTGAACTAAAGTTTCTGTTGTTTTCGCTTATAAAAGTTCTAACGAAGGGTTATTTGTTTGTGCAATTTGTCAGGGGAGCTTTTAAATTCCGAGGGGCGTGTAATGCTATTTATTCACTTGATGATAATCAGGCCGAAAAAGGAGTTGTAACTCATAGCAGGTTAGCTTAAAGGTGTCAACCGGATCGGGACCGGACCGGTATAACCCGGGACCGGACCGGCCCGGTTACTAAGGGGCCGGGTGGGCTGGGTTCGAGGGGGAGGGGGTTGGTCCGTTTGGGATTTTTGGGGTTGGACCGGCTCAGTTCAACGATAAATTTTTTTTTTAATTTGTGGAGCCCACATTACCGTTGGCAACGGTCCAGATCCGTTGGCCAACGGATAATTTTGTAAAAATGGCCATTTTTTGGTTATTTTTTTGTATTTATTAATTTACAATATTAACCCCTCTTAAAGTCTATAAATATTCTCCCCTCTTCTTCATTTCTTCACTCAAAATTCTTATTTCAATCTCAATTCTCAAATTATCAATCTCTCTCCTCCCTTCAATTTGCAAGATTTCATATTCTAAATTTATAATTTTATTTGTCTCTCTTTTCCCGAATTTAATTTATCGCAATTTGTCATTCGGAATTTGAAGCTTGAAGTTCAAAATTGAAATACTTGCTTGACGTTTGTTCGTGGTAACACCGGTTTTGCGTAATCAAGTGCTCAATTTATTGTCGAATTCGGTGCACTCCCTCCAACTCTTTCTCTTATTTAATATTTAATTGTATATTTAATTTTAGCCTATACTTTCATTTTTACAATATGTTTAGTGCTGCTAAAAGAGTGTGTAGAAAAGTTACTGGTAGGGGTGGAAATAAAAAAGAGGCAGTCCTGTAGCATCCGGTAGTAATAGTAATGACCAATAACACATGTTTCTGAATCATCGCCTAATGATAATCTAGAGATTGATTATGAACAATTACAAGAAGATTTTGGAATAGAAGATAATGAAATTGAAATAGAATATGAGATACCACCTACATCTAGTAGTGGAAATGTTGGTAGTATTGGAGTTGGAGTTGCTAGTGCTACAAAGGGTAGTAGACCACCAGTAGCTCCGACTTCTAATAGTAAAAGAAGAAGTCCGATATGGAAACTTTTTGAAATAATAGAAGGTACTAATAGAGTTAAGTGCAAACTTTGTAACGAAATTTTTAAACATTTGACCGGAGGAAATTTAGGGGGCACAGGGACACTTACTAGACATATGATCTCTATCCATCCCATAGAATGGGGCAATAATGAGGACGGAAGTCAAACAACTGTTAACCCTACTACTGGAGGTCTAGTAAAATAAGGTAAAATGAGGGATCGTGAGTAATTAGCAAAAATGATTACTTTGGGTTGTTTACCTTTTTCTTTTGCTTCTTCATCGTATCTTATTATGTATATTCAAAGGATTCAAAATTCTTTATTTAAAGGTATCCCTACAAGTACTTGTAGAGCAGATATCTTTAGACTTCATGGACAATATCAAACATACGTACGTTATTTGTTTAGTCACCTTCCTTCTAGAGTATGTCTAACTTCCGATATTGGTCATGCTGTTAATGGAAATGATTATTTGACAATTACATGCCATTGGATAGATGGTAATACTTGTATGCAAAAACGTATTATCGCTTTTAAGTATGATGAAGATCATTTTTTCCTGCTACGTTTATATGTAGTACAATTGTTGAAGTTGTTGAATTTTATAATCTAAACCAAAAAGTTTTGTGTATGTCTTTTGATAATGCTTCAAACAATAATGCCGCAGTTTCAATTTTAAAATTGCATTTGCAACCACCTCTTGATGATATTTTTCATGTTAGGTGTGCATGTCATGTTTATAATTTAATTGTTAAAAGTGGCCTTGATTTATTTTCAGTTGAGATTACTCATGTTAGAAGAGCAGTTGGTGTTATTCAAGGAAATAATAGACAATCTAGAATAAAAGAATTTAAGACTAAGTTTATCCAGTATAACCTTAAACCTAGATTCATGCCATGCGAAATTGTTACTAGATGGAATTATACATATATATTTTAAAAATGTTGCTACAAATATAGATTTCCTATAACTGAAGTTGCTAATGCACATTGTACTGATCCTAGGCGTATGTTATGATACTTGAGAGGTCATTAATGATGTTGTTAAATTTTTACATAAATTTTATACTGCTACTGTTGTGTTTTCTGGCGCATATTACCCCACTGTTACTATGGCTTTAATACATATAGCTGAAATTTCTTTGCTACTATCTGAATTTAAGAAGAAAGAAAAATATATGGATGTTGTTGAAAAAATGCAAGCAAAATTCAAAAAATATTTCTTTCCAATTCCACCGATTTACTTAATTGGTACAGTTTTAAATCCTTCTATTAAAATGTCTGATTGTCACCAATTAATGAATGCTTATATACTTATATAGAGATTGGAGAAACTGAAACCCCAAATTTATATGATTATAAGAACAAGCTAAATGAATATTTACAACAACTGTATAATTATTATGCAAATGAATGTGATAATATTGCTCGTGCTTCTGGCAATGTTAATCTTGCTATGCAATGTAGCAGTTCTGCTAATGTGGATGATGAAGGCCTTGATAATTTTAATATTTTTTCTACATTTTCTAACACTCAAACCAGTAGCAGGAATATTGATGAGCTTCAATTCTACTTGCAGAAGCAAAAGGAGCCTCGCACAAAGGAATTTTCACCGTTGGGATGGTGGCATGAAAATGAAAAGTAATTTTCCGTTCTTTTCGCTATGGCTCGGGATGTCCTGAATGTGCCAACTTTCACTGTTGCATCGAAGAGTGCATTTAGCCAAGCAAGACAACAACTTGGAGACACCCGCCACTCATTGAGAAGCAATGCTTTGGAAGTTTTAGTATGTTTCTGAGATTGATTAGATCGGAACGAAGAAATCAAGGAAAGGAAGATGTTGATAGCCCAGAAGACGAGGAACTTGGACATATATTAACCCATGGAAACCCATCCGAATTTAACTCCCCAGAAGAAGCTCAATCGGTTCATATTGATTATGATGAACTTGCTAGGGCGATGCAAAACATTTGAAATTACTACTTTACTAGTTTAGTTGTTAGAAAAAATGTAAACATTTCATTTTCTATTTTTTCAATTTGAAATTAAGAAATAAAGTAACACTTGCAATAAGTGCAATTTTTTCCCATCTTACTTGTATTCATTCAATTATTACAAAGTATTAATATAATTATAACTTAATAGTTATACTACACATAATTCAAAAAAAAATAAAAATATACTAAACCCGGCCCGGCCCCCTTCAACCCGTAACCCGTAAGGTTCAATTTTAACCCGAACTAACACAGCCCGCTACGAACCCGTTACTGTACAACCCGGCCGGGCCCGGAACCCGAACGGGTCGAAAAATTCCGGACCCGGACCGGCCCGGTAGACACGTTTAACACCCATGGGTTAGCTTAAAGCTTTCTGGTTTCTGTGGTTTACTATCTTTGTTTATTTTTCTGGATATAAACTAATTTGTCGTTCTGAGCCGAGGGTATGTCGGAAACAGCCTCTCTGTCCTACCGGGACAGGGGTTAGGTCTGCGTACACATTACCCTCCCCAGACCCCACTTTGTGGGATTTTACTGGGTATTTGTTGTTGTTGTTGTTGATATAAACCGATTTGCTTCCCGTCGAATTTAGTGGAAATCATGCCGCAGCTCTTTCTTTGGCTGCAAAACTACGTGGTATCCCTGCATATATAGTTATACCAAAAAATGCACCAAAATGCAAAGTTGAGAATGTCAAACGTTACGGTGGTCAGGTTATCTGGAGTGAGCCGTCAATGCAGTCCCGAGAGAATACTGCAAACAAGGTGTTGCAAGATACTGGTGCTGTTCTTATTCATCCCTATAATGATGGGCGCATCATAAGGTAACATTGTTTTTCTTTATCATTTACTAATATATGATATTTTGTTCGAGTCTGCCGTCTTGTTTAAAATCCCAGAGACAAAAAGATATTAGGTGACTATAGTTTCTTCCTCCAAAATATGGGGATATGGTTGGTTTATTTTTGAGTGTAGAGTCTCAAAATACTTTAATAGTTGAAGAAGGTTGCTCCAGTAGTTAAGGAAGATTACTCTAGTGGTTGAGAAAGATTGCTTTAGTAGTTGCTGCATTAGGAGTGCAATAGTTTTCCGAGTTCGATGTTGACGGCCTAGTTGTGGCAAGGGACGCCTTTTGTGAGCCTCCAACACCCCCTTGTAGGAAGACTTTTGTGCGAGTAATTCAACCGCTGCTAATGTGATCAATCTCTATGAGGTAATCCAATCTCTATTCTAGTAATTCAATCTCTACTCTAGTATTTTACTGATAAACCTTGGTTGGTAGAGTTATCCGATACTAGTGATGGCAAGAGGTAGCAGTTACCTGGTGCAATATTCGAGATATGCGCCAGCTAGACCAAACACCACCACCACCACCAACAACAACAACTATCCAGTATAGTCCCACAAAGTGGGGTATGGGGAGGGTAATATGTAGATGAGCCTTACCCCTACTCGAAAGGGCAGAGAGGCTGTTTCCAATCGACCATCGGCTCAGTGAAGGAAAGGAAAAACAAAAACAAAAACAAAAGAGCATTAGTAAGTCAACAGAAATAGCGTAAATAATTATCTAAACATAAGAAGCGTTGTTAAAAGAAAGTTGCCATTATTTGTTTCCGAACTCTGGAACTAATATCAAAACTGAAGCAACATGATCCTGATCAGCTATCTTGACTTGTTAGTCTTCTAGTTAATCTTCAACAAATGATTGTAATATTCTTCGATCATTAATTTCAGTTTAAGGCGGGAAAACTGAAAAGTATAAAAGAGCACTTTCTGCAAAGGACATCTAAAAGTAAGGGTATAAGAGATTTCATGTCTCAGTTTGAGAAGAAAAAATGCTCAGCCAGTTGCTACAAGGAATGTTGTGTTAATTCTAACCTCTCAAACTCATATTAAATGATCTCCATTTTCTTGCAGTATTTTATAAGAAAAGACTGTGCTTTGTAACGATTATGTTTTTTTTCCGTCACAGCATCTACAAGGTATGAAACTAATGTGAGTGTCACCCTTTATTCTAATACAGAATAGACATTTGCAATAATTTGTTTCGAAAAATTCCAAGTCGAACCTTGATCTTCTATTTGAAATGAAGGGAATAATAGTTTTTCCAAAATATACGCTATCTTAAAATTTGAACTGTTTGCAGAGAAACTAAATAGAATGATCTCTACTAATGAAGATTTCCATTTATATGTGGTCGTGGTCTTTACAGTGGGCAGGGTACAATATCACTAGAGCTTCTGGAACAGGCTCCGGAGATTGACACTTTAATAGTCCCAATTAGTGGTAAATCAACCATTTTAAGACTTGATATATCGATTGCTTGAAAATTTTAATTTGTAACTCAACCTCATTTTCTGGTTTGGAATGAAGGAGGTGGAATGAAGGAGGGAAGGATGCCGGGGGTCTATTTGGAAACAGCCTCTCTACCCCAGGATAGGGGGTAAGGTCTGCATACATACTACCCTCCCCAAACTCCACTAGGATTATACTGGGTTATTGTTGTTGTAATGAAGGAGGTGGTCTAATATCAGGAGTTGCATTGGCTGCTAGGGCAATTAATCCTGCCATTCGCATTTTGGCTGCTGAACCAATGGGAGCAGATGACGCTTTCCAGTCGAAGATCAATGGTAGGATTACTAAGTTATCTGAAGGCAACACTATTGCTGATGGGCTTCGAGCTTTTCTTGGAGATCTCACATGGTAAAGTCTTAGAGCTCCTTCTACTCTAAACTACTTTGTGCCAATTTGGCGCTTTTTCATAGTCAAAGTCAAAGGTTTGTTGGTGGAAAGATCGGGATAAATCAATATTTTAGAGGTCATGCTATTTTTTTGGTTCACATTCGGTGTATCTAGCTATGGTTTTGCTTTATTGAGCCGAGGATCTCACATCCTCTTTATCTTCAAAAGGTAGGGGCAAAGATTGGTTACATGCTACCCTTTCCTGACCTCACTTGTGCGAATATACTGGGGATGTTGTTGTTGTTTGGTGTATCTGCCTTTGCATTAAAGAAGCCTATTTCTCCCTTTGCTCCTTTTAGTGTCGGTCAAGCGCCATAAGGCTTTATTCATTTTATAATATTGTTTATCAAATGATCTCTGGCATTTCATTACTCAGTTTTACTTGTGTATCTTTGTATTTTTGCTTCGGTTTTCTAATTGGTGAGCTTGTTGCTGCCCTTTCTTTTACCTTTCACAAGCCGAGGGCCTTTCAGAAGCAACTTCTCTGCCTTCTTGAAGGTAGGAGTAAGGTCTGCATACATACTACCCTCCCCAGACGACACTTATGGAATTACACTGGGTGTGTTGTTGTTGTTGTCGTTGTAAATGATCTCTGGCATTTACCTTTAACATCAAATTTCAGGCCTATTGTCCGCGATCTCGTGGATGATGTCATAGTTGTTGATGATAATGTGAGAGTACAAGCTATGAAACTTTGCTACGAGATTCTAAATATTGCAGTGGAACCGAGTGGAGCTATTGGCCTTGCAGCTGTTCTTTCTGATGGCTTCCAAAGCAATCCAGCCTATAGTGAATGCAATCATATTGGCATTGTAATTTCTGGAGGCAATGTTGATCTTGATGTGCTTTGGAATTCGCTTGAGAAATAAGAAATTCCATATTCAATCTCTTCTCTCATAGGAACCAACTTTCATATATTCATGTATTGTGCGGATTCATCATAAATTGATTAGTTTTATGCTGTCAGCCTACCGCAACTATGTTTTTTATCCGGCTTAAGACTCACAATGTGAGCAAGCTCAAACATGTGCATTAATATAAATAGTTGTTAGTTGGAAATTACTGGAAAATGAGCTATCTAACATGCAACGGTGGAAGAATAGAAGTGAATTCATAATTTAAATTTGATACTTCTGCTTTTAAAGTTTAGAAAAGGGCTTGATATGTTCCTGTCCTATCGAAAAATAGTTATTAGTACCCCCATTATACTATCCTTGACTATCTATCCCTACTATTACCCATTTTAATATTTATACCCCTACATCTAATGGAGTCGTGCCCTACATACACGTGGTAGTTTTTTAAGTGTGCAGATCCATTTTTCATTTCAACCTAGTATCTATACCCGTAACTTTAGACCCATTTACATCACCAGTGAATTATTTCTTTGCGTTGCGCCTGTCTTTTACAAAATTCTCTTTTCTTAAAAATAGATATTTTTTATCGGCCTAAGCTAATTTAGTGCGAACAAAATTAGACACAATTTAAGAAAGGAAAAGCTAGATTTTAGTTAATATGTATTAATGCTAAGCTAATCTAGCCATGAGTAAACAAAGAAATTAAGTTAGAACAAATTAAACCGTAGTTGTAAAATTGCAGCAATTTTCAGAATTATACAAAATTTTTGAAGATAAAACAATTGTTGTATTTTCAGCTCTCAAATGTCGACCAATATAATCTAGTTCAAATTTGTCCCAAGTAACCTTTCAATCTATTTCAATCCCAAAACCTTCAAGGTTCAACAATGGCATTTCTGTTCTTTAAATTTTGTGAACCAATAGCTCTCGAAATCTCAACAATGAGATTCTTCTTGTTCAATCCAAATTTCAATAATGTACTAACAGCTGAAGCTTGATAAACAATACTAATTACAATAGAATTCCAACAAACATCAACTAAATTAAATCACCCAGTTTATCTTTTTCGAGTTTAAACATCAAACCCATTTATAAAATTCAAAGTAACGTTCATCAATAGTGGATCTAAAATTTTCGCACAAACTCAAACTACAATCATTTCAAAGAACTTAAAAGTTAATCAAGTGTTCGAATACCAAATCACCACAACAATGAGCCACAATTTGAGTTTAAGTTTTCAGCTACCGATTTGAAACACAACCAACTCTTAAAACTCAAACTTGAAATTTCTACTACGGATTTCCCCAAATACCGAAGTTAAAAGAATTATCTTATTTCTTTTTCTTTTTTTTTTTATTGAATCCAACAGCCTTAAATGGACTGAAACAGTTTCCTCCCTATAAACAATGGAGAAAAACCATATGTACGGATCAAAATCTCAGGTTCTTTTGGGGGTGTGTTTGGATATCGGGTCGGGGTTGAGCAGGTAGGGTAAAAGGGTAGATGGTTAGATTGTTTAAGATCGTGCCACATGTCTTAAAGAAAGAGTCCGTTAGATGCGGGGATATAAATATTAAAATGGGTAACGGTAGAGGCAGAAAGTGAGGGATAATATAACGGAGGATACTAATAACTAATTTTTGATAGTACAAGGACACATATAACCCTTTTCCTTTTAAAGTTTTTAGTACAAAAATAATTGTAATTTTAAAATTATGATTCCGGGTCTAATTTTTGTTAAAAGTTTAATGAGTTATCACATATATATCAATGTTCTGCGTCAAAAAATATTGGATTTAGATAGGCCCATTTTCTAAGAGCTACGTCTACTATCGGAAGAGAACTTAGCATGAGATTCTTTTTTGTAATCACCTTTGTTGGAGCTATTGCTCTTTAGTGATTCGAATCCACAATCCTTGAGTTGTAGGTGAGAGATGCTAACCAGCTGAGCAACCCCTTTTGTCACTTAGCATAAAGTGTATATTTGATTCATGTCTGAATTCATAATTGAGTAAAGTATTAGTGGTATATAATAGTTTATTATATTCAGTTTATGAAGTCATGAATATATTGTTCCTTTAAGTTTGCTAAAAGTGAATAATTTTAGACTCTATCAATATTTAACAAATCATGTCATAGATTTAACTGAAACTGTAACTATAACAAAAGATTTATTAATCAAAAACATAGAAAAGTCTCGACAAATATAAACACCACCTCAAAAATATAGCGGACACTATGAGCAAATTAATAACAGCAGAAAATGCAAAAGCTACATCTTCAAATGTGAGTTTCACCAAAATTCGCTAGACTAAAAACCTCACTTTTGAAAAATTTAAAGGACCAAAACTTCTTAAAAATACATTTAATATACTATTTTAGATTTACCCAAAACATATGGAACCATTTTCGTCATTTTCTATTCCTACTGTATGCTTCTCTCATAACAACCTTTTTTAGGGTTTTAGAGTCCGTTTCCTTACTCTGAAGCATGAGCTCCACAACAATGGATACCCAGCCCGCTCCTCTACCATGTTGGAGCAACATACTAATACAACCCCCACCACCACCGCAACCGCAAGCGCCGGTCACCTTCACCGCCGCCTTACCACCGGCTACGGCGGCAGGTACTGGAGTTTTGGTCGGGAGCTGCAAGTCGACGAAGGGGATAGCGGTAGCAATAGTAGACGCAAACTCAATAATTCAAGGCGGAGATAAGCTGAATCATTCAGCTGGCCGGTTCGTATCGGTACCTGAAGTGTTGAGCGAGATTCGTGATCCTAATTCTCGTCACTCGCTTAATTTCCTTCCATTCACTGTTGATACGATGGAACCTTCTCCTGATTCCCTTAAGAAAGGTTAAATTTTTTATTTTTAGAAAAAAATTTCTGCGTATTTGTATATTTATGCGCTTTGTTGAATGTGTAGTATTGTTGATTTTATGAACCTTTTATTTATTTTGGTTTGGTTTAGTTACATGAAATTAATCAGTTATCATAATATCCATTTTTCCTCAATCCCAAATTAGTTGAGGTAGACATAGCAATAATTGCTAACCATTTTGATATTGTGAAGATTCATCATTAATTTCTCCTTATATTCTGACTGTAAATTTATCTAAAAAATCTGCTCTTTTATTTGGGCTTGGGACCGGCAATTTGAACAAGCTCACTCTTGAGGTGAGCTTGCACAGGCGGGGGGAGAGGGTAAGTAGAAGATACTATGTTTTGCTGATAGCTGAACAAACTGGTTAGGCAGTTGTGGACGACTTGATTAAGTCATACGCAACTCTCGTGTGTGTGTGTGTCTATTGATAGGTAAGGTCACAACTTGTCTATTGTTTAAAACACCGACTTGGCCTTTATTAATTGAAATATTGACTTGTTGAAAGAATAAATTAGATGAAAATATGTGAAGTAGTTTTAATTTTTTCTTTCTCGTTTCTTGTCATTTTGGTGCTTAATGGCCTATGTTGCAGGGACTCTCCAAAATGTTACCCCACCCGTGTCGGATCCTCTAAAATACACTACTTTTGGAGGATCTGACACGTACCCTATGACATTTTCGGAGAATCCGAGCAACATAGTTAATGGCCACGGTTTATGTCTAGTTCCAATTATAGAGATAGGAGCCTAACTTTATCAAAAAAGTTGTAGATGTAGCGTTTGGTGTTTGCTAAGGCCCAAGAGTGTCTATAGTCTAGTTAGAGATTTGTATGTCAATATAGAGATAAATGTGAGATTTATTAGAATCTCTAGTTCTAGAGAACCCAGAAGTGTATGTTAGTTTAGGGACTGTAGAGTTTTAAAGAATGTCTAATTTTAGAGAACTATGCTCAGAGTGTTATTTTTAATCTTGGATGTCTTATTGAATGTGTTATGTTACTGTCTTTGCAGTTATCAGCTTTGCAAGAGCTACTGGCGATTTGCAAACACTTTCTGATGTGGATCTCAAGCTCATTGCTTTAACTTACACCTTGGAGGCTCAATTTCATGGAACTCATAATCTCCGAGATTGCCCTCCGCCTATTCACATGGTTAATGTGAAAAAGTTGCCAGAGAAGGAGTTGCCCGGATGGGGCTCTAATGTCCCTAATCAAGAAGAGTGGGACGCAATAGAACATGCAATGGATGCAGGAGCAAACACCAACTCTAGAATTCTCCCCTTGAAAGATCTGAGCTTGAATGTTATTCCTCTTGACCAACAAAGTAGAGATGGTTCAACCTTGAATGGCGGTGATTCTCATTCTGAGGATCAGATGGATGCTGATGGTGGCTTCGGGAAACCTAGAAAGTACCTGCCGCAGAAAAAAGAGGTAAAAATTGAAGGTAAGAAGATGGTTGCTGATGGAGTTGATGCATCACAGGGACAATATGATGAGGATGGTGATGATTGGCGACCTGCTGTCAGCCGAAGTACTCATAGGAGATTTCTCAGACGAAAAGCTAGACGTGAAATGTCTGAGACATCATCTAAAATGGATGATATACAAGATGCAGCTGAAAATGCAGTAAATGAAAACCTTGACAACTGTCAATGCGATGATATGGCTATGTCCCATATACCAGAAGAAAATCACGAGGTGAATGGAGAGGGCAAAATGATTACTGAAGTAAGAGATGGTGAAGAAAATTTGTCTACGATTTTGAGTCAAATGCGGCTTGAAGAAGATTCTGCAAAAGATCTTCAAGAGGACGCAGATGTAAACATTTCCCTTGAGGGGTCTGAATCCCATGATGCTAAGCAAGACAGTAAAGAATCTGAAGAAGATGAAGGTGAGAATTTTGACTGTGCTGATGGAGGAGCGGAAGATGCAGAGATGGCCAGCCAGATGGACGAGAGCATTGAAACATCGTTTGTGGATGATGACAGCAGCGAACAGAGTTGGATGTTAAAATCCTTGTCCGAGTCAAGCGTGGCTTGCATGACAGGTGATTTTGCAATGCAAAATGTTATCCTTCAAATGGGCTTACGCCTTGTGGCACCTGGAGGAATGCAGATTCGTGAGCTGCACAGGTATGTAAAAGCTGCTGTGATCCCCACCCCCCATCCCCAAATAAGAGAAAAGAAAAAAAAAGTATTTCAGCTTTGTACTACACTATAATATCCATTGTCTATTCTTCATGTTGCCGAGTTATCTTGAACGCTGTAAGAGGACTATTGAAATGCTTCTCTTATTGAGCCACTAATACACTTCTCCTTTATGCATGGAGTCCTCTATTATTTGGTTGTATAGGAATGTGATTTGCTGACTGTAGTTTTTATTTTCAGGTGGGTGCTGAAATGCCATGCTTGCTATAAAGTGACAACAGATGTTGGTAGGATTTTCTGTCCCAATTGTGGAAATGGAGGAACTTTACGCAAGGTAGCAGTGACTGTTGGTGAAAATGGTATTGTTCTTGCAGCACGCCGACCACGTATATCCTTGCGAGGGACGAAGGTGAGAAATGATACCTCATTTTCTAAGCATCTCCAATTTTAATACTTCCATTCACATCGTGCCACCTAATTAAAACAGTAACTTGAGTATATGGTAAGCTAACATTCGTCACTTTTTTTCTGTACATAGCTGCCTCTTTTTTTCCCATTGAATTACAGCAGAATGCATTCCAGAATCAAAGTTTAGTGGTCTGTGAAGCATATAAGCTTTTTATTTTAAATAATAATTGGTGATTTCGTGCAAGTTGCACATTGCACACATGCAGGAACTGAAATGTGTTCAATGCTTGTCAATCGTACATAAAAGTCTTAATATAGACACTTAGAATCCTCTCTTTTCAATCTTATACTTCACCTAAATGTCCTAGAATGTTAAAATTTTCTTGATGGCTTTCAATTTTAGTTTTCCCTGCCTTTACCTCAAGGGGGTAGAGATGCTGTTACCAAGAACCCCATATTACGCGAGGACCAACTTCCCCAGAAGTTTCTTTATCCTAAGACGAAAAAGAAGAACAACCAGGTTTGTTTCAGCAAGTGTCTCTTTCCCTCTTTTTTGTTCTTTCTTTCAATCTCTTTGATAAATATTTTAAGTTCACATTTTCAAGTTTGGTGAGAATGAGTTGATTTATTTGTAGGGGGATGCCATATTTACTCCGGACAATCTTTTTCTCCACCATACTAGTAAGAAGGCTCCTCTGCAGCCCCCTGTTCGAAAAGCTCTAGCTGTTTTCAGTGGAAAGAGGAATCCTAATGACAATCATTATTCTTGTGCTAAAGTTTGAATTTTGATATAGCCACTCTTATAAGTTTAAAATTTTGTATGAGCGAACTGGGTTTTCTATATTAGTCCATTAAATTATGGTTGAAAGCTGTGAAAATTAATGTGCACCAGATTTTTTTTTGCTTGTTTTATGGATAATCTCAGTAACATGAGATACGGTTTGGTTACAAATGAAATTGAGTTAATGCATTTGTTCTTGTTTCCTTTCTGGTATACAGTCATCCTTATTGAAAGGCATAGCAAAATGAAATTGCAAGTATCATTTATTGAATGTTTCAACGCCTCGGGCTTTGGTTTAGGAGCAATAGTACGGGCTCGAATCTTACTGCAGACAAGAGCGAGGGAACTAACATATAATCATTTTTAAGACTGCTAGGGATTAGCTACTTATTTTATTCTAAAAGTTTAAATTAAAAATTTTAACTTCAGAACTTTGTGGCTTGAAAATTTAGATTGGAAAATTGAGATTCAGGATACGATGGTTAATTTCTAAAAATACATAAGTTGCAACCTGACCTATGACCCAAATTTTCCTTACACACTTTCTGCGAATAAAAATTACTTTACACACGCAACCTTTGTAAAGTATGTTTAAGACACACTACTTTTGTCAGATGGGAGGTGTGTGTTTAACAATTAAAAGTGAGCGCGTCAGATCTATACATATTTTATCAACATGCTCATGTGCAGCTTTATTCGACGGCTCAGATTTAATTAAGTTGATCTTATGGCCTACATAATTCTTTTCTTTTTACCCTTTTCCTTTTCACCAAAACATGTCTCTCTACTCTCTAGCCTCCATTTTCTTTTCTCAAGGTATTATTCAATCAATCTCATCGGATAAACACAATAAACTCCGGCGAAGGTACAGGCCACTATTGTTTCTAGCCATTAACAATGTATCTCGTTGTTAATTACTCTCGCAAAGAGCTAGTATTTTTGTGCATTTTTAACTTGAAAGAGAATCTAAAGTTGCAGATTTTAATTTTGATTTTGGTACATAAAAATTTCAAAATTTGATAAGTTTGGATGCTTCAATAGTATGGATAGATGCTTGATTCAACATTTTGTTCTGGTGAGGATGTGCCATGGTTGTTGAAGTTTAGAGAAGAAAATAGATGGGTATGGGAGGTCATCATCAGAAGAAGATGGGAAACGTGAAGGGGTGGGGTGGGAGGGTGGGGGTTTTGATTCTTTTGTGTTTGTTTTCTTTTAAATATTATCAATTGGTGTAAATTTAGTATTTTTGAACTTGAGTTAGGCACGTGTCACGACCTTATTGGTGTGTGACCTCACACATATTTTGAAAATATGGTCAAGAAAAAAGTAGTGAGTTTTAGACACACTTTAGAAAGGTTGCGTGTGTAAAATATTTTTATTTGCAGAAAGTGTATAAGGGAAATTTGGGTCATAGGTCAGGTGGTAACTTATGTATTTTCCCGTATTATATCTATCATAAAAGCATGACATTTAAGTGGAGAAGGATAGAGGGTTTTCTTAACCAGTATTTTTTTTTGTTTCCTATCCGGATTCGTACCGGAAAGTCTCACATTGGAGGTATAGTGTCCCTAACAAAGGCGATTTCATACTTAGGTCTCGAACTCAAAACTTCTGGTTAACGATGATTGAATATTTATCACTCTACCACAACCTTCGTTGGTTACTTAACCAACATTAGTGTTACCATTTCTGGTGTATTAGTATCATTTTACCTACTTTCTAATTTATGTTACTCGATAGGTACTTAATTTGTATCATAACATTTCTTTGCTGAGTTTTGGTTGACTTTTCGTGTCTACAAAGCGTGACAGGAGTGAATTATGTTGCTTTCATCAGTTAGAGAAGATTATCAAATTAATATCAAGTCATGAAAAATGCCATACTTATTTGTTAGTTAATCAAGACAAGAGGGGTTGCTCTGATGGTAAATGTTAGACCCCCAAAATGAGACATGAGGGATGTCGGGCAGAATGCGTGTCAAGGGCTTGTACATTGCCCCTTGACATGTCTTCTTGAAGCAATGTATGGCGCTGGGCGAGTGTCTAAGTGGTGATGGGCTTAGGCAAGACAGCAAAGACAAGGCGGCTGTAGTGTCGGCAAGGCAGCCTTGAGTTTTGTGGGCATCGGCTAAGGCAATAGACGCATGGCACTTGACAAAAGCATGCGCGCGGATCGGTGGGACGACTTAGCTTATGGCAGGGCGTGGCTATGAAGCTAAGGGCGAGGCAAGGTCCAAGGCAAAGTCGGGCAAAGTATGCGCGGATCAGTGGGACGGCTTAACTCATGGCAGGGCGTGGCTATGAAGTTAAGGGCGAGGCAAGGTCCAAGGCTAAAGCGGGGCAAAGGCATGTGCGGACTGGTGGGATGACTTAATTCATAGCAAGGCGTGGCTATGGAATTATGGGCAAGGCAAGGTCCGAGACAAAGGTTGGCTAAGGGGCAAGGTGCGGACAAGCTGGATGCAAGCATGCGCGGCATGTGACGAAGCTGTGTGCGCGGCACATGACGAAGCTGGGGCGCGGCACATGATGAAGCTGTGTGCAAAGCAGCCACATCCGAGAATCATGGACATGTTCGAGATCATGGGCGAGTGGCAAGGCATGGCTGAGATCATGGGCGAGTGGCTGAAGACATGGCCGAGATCATGGGCAAGTGGCTGAAGTCATGGCCAAGATCATGGGCGAGTGGCTGAAGGCATGTCCGAGATCATGAGCGAGTGGCTGAAGGCATGATCAAGATCATGGGTGAGTTGGCTGAAGACATGATCCCCCTTTGTAGCTGTCCCTTTGTAACTGCCATTGGCAGCTCCCTTTATTTATATGCATTTCGTGTAAGGTTAAGGGAGGCACAAAAGTAGTGAAGCATAGCCAGAAAATAGTGAAGCTAGGCAGAAAAGTGAGTGTGCTGAGAGCAAACACTTTTGTGAGCAAAGTAAAAACGAGAGTCCTTGTATTATTCTGCGAGATTAATAAAGGTTGGGTTTTTACCCGTAAATTGTGTGTGTTCTTACGTTTGGTTCAAGCCTGAAAGTTTCTAAGTAAGGCTGTGTTGTGCGGAAAAAGGGAAGGCTGAAGTAGCTGCGAGCTACTGCCGCGCGGTGTTAATTTTGCGAAAATTAGCCCCGTGACAGTAAGCAACCCCCACTTCCTTTCGAGTCTCCCCAATAGCAAGGTGAGAAGTTCTTGGAGGGAAGGATGCCGGGGGTCTATTTGGAAACAGCCTCTCTACTCAAGGGTAGGGGTAAGGTCCGTGTACACACTACCCTCCCCAGACCCCACTAAGTGGGATTATACTGGGTTGTTGTTGTTTATTTGTTAGTTAATCAAGCCATGCATAAGAATTATCAATTTTTACACTATAAAAGCCTTAATCCATCTACTTCTTCCCCAAATCAACCCCTCTTCTTAACATTTCTTCCAAACCTTGACTTATATGGTCAAGTTATAGGAGAATTGCACCATGTAGAATAGAAAATCTTTCTCAGTAACCTACGCGACTTGCTAAATCGATGCTTTCTTGTTCCTCCCTACGTTCTATCCGAATCCTATCATTCTGACTAATCTGAATTCTTATCACGTAGACCTATTAAAGGAAAAAATGCTCCATATCAAGAATTTTTTAGTTTCCATGGCTCGTATACAAGTTATTTCTATTAATTCCAACACACTATCAATCAAAGATACTTCAAATGGGACAGGTCTTATATAAAACATTCTTATTATAATTTATTAAGACAAGAGGGGTTGCTCTGATGGTAAGCAACCCCCATTTCCAACCGAGAGGTTGTGAGTTCGAGCCTCCCCAAGAGCAAGGTGGAAGTTCTTGGAGGGAAGGATGCTGGGTTTCTATTTGGAAACAATCTCTCTAGACCCCACTAAGGGTAGGGGTAAGTTCTGCGTACATACTATCCTCCCCAAACCCCACTAAGTGAGATTATAGTGGGTTGTTGTTGTTGTTGTTATTATAATTTATTACTCTATTTGTTGTTGGTTTCCTTCTTTTCTCAGTTTACAAATTCTATTGCATAATTCTGTACTACTAATGTAAATATTGGAAATCTTATACAGCAAAAGTTGGTGGTAAAGATTATGACAATGAGCGACGAAAAAACTAAGCAGAAAACTATGGAGGCTGTTGCTGATATACATGGTATTCAAGAAAGCTTTCGAATAATTTTCGGTATGTTTGGTATGATGGAAGTCACTTTTTGGGGAAAACGTTTTCTATCAAAATAGGGAAAATGGCATCCCTCACTTCTGGTACGTAAGTCATTTTTCTTACAACTAACTTAACTTTTAATATCATATATATTATTTAATTCAACTATATTATTAGTCTTCTATAATAGGAAAATTCGTAAAAACACTCTCCGATTTGCTAATAGGATCAGTAATCATTCATATATATATATATATATATATGCTCTCTGAAAAATATTCTCATCAATCAACCACCGGAACATATTTTCCTAGGAATTGTCGTGAAAAACTCATCCATGAAAAGTGATGTTCGTTAAATTTTTGCCCATTAACCAAACATCGAAAAATATTTTCAATAAAGAAAAATTTCTTCTGTTATACCAAACACAATCTTTATATGTTGCAATTTTCCAATCAACTTTTTCCATTTTGTGTTTTTTTTACTCATATATATTGCTAGTTATAGTTTTCAAGTTTTAAATCTTATAGGAGTTGATTCCATAGCAGCTGATATAAAGGAGGAACAACAACAACAACCGTCTAGTGAAATTTTACTAGTGGAATCTGCGGAAGGTAGTGTATAAGTAAACTTTACCTTTACCCCGAAGGAGTAGAGAGGTTATTTTCGTAAGACTCTCGGCTCAAGAAGACAGAAAGACAAAAGGAGACAATATCAGTAACACCATAGAAATAATATAAAAAACGGAAAAGGTCCAAATATGTCCCTCAACTATGTGAAATAGGACAAATATGCCCGTCGTTATTAGTTTGGCCCAAGTATGTCCAAACCGTCCAATAATTGTGCATCCATGCCTTTAATAGACGAAACCAGTATTTTTTTTAATTATCTAATACCAAACCCGACCTAAATTTACCGACTCGACCCGACCCACCCCTAAAACAGACGCTCCCCACCTTCTGTCTTCTTCTTCCTAAACAAATCGTTTCCTTCTTCCATCTTTGAGTATGACAAGCTAGGGTTTTCCATCTTCTAACTAGGGTATGACTACTTTATTCTTTCTTTATGTGTTATATATGAAATTTCAAAATTTTTTCTTGTGTATTTCATATGTAGAGACAAACTATGCTTTGTTAGAATCCATTAAAGAGTCATATTGTTTCTCATATCTTTTTGTATTTAACACACTAAAGAACAAATTTGGTAATTTGATACAATCAACTGTTTTTTTATCAGTTAATTTGATAATTTTGATGGTTTTGTCGGGTGGTTGGGTCTTTTTATATCTTAATTCATTAATTTGATAATTTGATACAGTCAGTTATTTTTTTGTCTGCGTTTTGAATATGACTACTTTATATATACTGATGTGGTCCCTTCTTTGTCCCCTTTTATATACCTTTACATGTGAAGTCCGTTGAAGATGATTGATAAAGTGGACTTGGTGCTTCACGATAGGGGTAAGCGAGTTTTTTTCCCCGAGACAGAATATAACAAGATGTCGGTGCACACTTTGTCTGGTTATGTCTCTTATCTTATTAAATATGATTTTATTTGTGAAGAATATACAAAAAATTTAGGGTTTAGCTCTGTCGAACAACTTTTAGCGACTTGACCTTCGGGGAGGTACTACTTGGTAACTGGTGATGAAGGTGTGAAGACTCTTTAGTGCTTGTATTCTAAAGACTTCAAGGTAATTAATTTCTTGCTGTTGATGAGTCTAACTTAAAGGTATTTGCTCAAATATTACTCATCATACAGAGGCATATTCAATAGACGTTGATGTAGCTTCTAAATGCAAACATAGTCTTGAGGGAAGTGACTTTGATGAATTAGATTGTTTTGAGGATAATTCTATAGAACTTGATGGTATTGTCAAAGAAAAGAAGATGGTTGTAACTGATAAGTTGGAACATTTTAAGGAGTTAGAGGTATGTATGGCATTTAAGGATATTGTAGAAGCTAGAAGGGCAGTAAACTCCTATGCACTAGTAAATAAAAAAGGGTTGAAGTTGCTCAAAACTGATATGACTAGGGCTAGTTACAAATGTGCTGAAAGTCGTCCTTTTAGACTATATATTTCAAATGATAAGTGTCCTACCTATTAGAATAAAAACATTGAAAGATGAACATACATGTGATCCAATTTTAAAAATGCTAGGGCTGATCAGAATACTTTGGCCCATTTTTTAAAGAGAAAGGTGCAGTA
Source organism: Nicotiana benthamiana (assembly GCA_034376525.1). NCBI lineage: Eukaryota > Viridiplantae > Streptophyta > Magnoliopsida > Solanales > Solanaceae > Nicotiana > Nicotiana benthamiana. The sequence goes on along the minus strand of CM067335.1, from coordinate 39,035,634 downwards.
CAATCCAAGTACAAGTTACAGGATATAAAAGCTGAGTTGGAGAGTGATTTTAATTTATATGTGTCCAAAAGTAAGTTCAAAAGAGTCAGGGGTTTGGCTCTTAAGAAGCTAGATGGTGTTTTGTTGATGACTATAACAAACTCGAGGCATATGGACAAGAAGTAAGACAATCTAATCCAGACAGTAATGTTGTGATCTATTTATCAAAGAATGCTCTTGAAGAAGGGAAAAGAAAATTCTTAACGATGTACATATGCTTCAATTCATTGAAAAATGTTTGGAAAATGGCTTGAGACCACTGATTGGGCTGTACCTTTCTCAAGGGTAGATTTAAGGGCAAGTTGTTAGCAGCTATTGATCAAGATTGTATGAATCAATTTTATCCTCTTGTATGAGCTGTGGTAGACAAGGAATCTGCCAGGACTTAGGGTTTGTTTTTAGAATGTTTGAAGCTTTATCTGGAGCTAAATGATGGACAAGGAGTGACTTTCATCTCAAATATGCAAAAGGTAAACACTACAAATGTCATCTCTGATTTCTTTTATTCACTTGTATACACTTATATATTTTACCTTTTATGACTGATTGTTCCTGTTTTATCATAGGGGTTAATTGATGCTGTGCAGAATATACTTCCTGAATCTCATCATAGGTATTGTGTACGACATATTGAGGCAAATTAGCAAAAGAAGTGGAGAAGTGGACATATGAAGAAATTGTTGTGGTGGTGTTCTTGGAGCATTTATGAAAAAGATTTCAAAGATCAACTAAAGAAGATGGGAGAGCTATGTAAGGATGAAGATGCTTCTGCTGCCAAAGATCTCCTGCATTATCCTTCACAATCTTGGTGTAGAGCATATTTTGACACTCAACATAAAAACATAATGGTCGACAATAATTTTAGTGAGTTGTTTAATGCATGGATTCTTGAAGCTAGACATATGCCAATTATCAAGATGCTCGAGGATATTAGAATAAAGGTTATGAATCTAGCTATCAATGAAGATAAAATCAAGTAATGGCTAGTTATAATGAAATGTTCTGCTTCTATTTTAAACTCCTTGTATTTTGGCTCCTTATATATATTTTGTCAGAAAATGGAATGGTAACTATAGTCCAAGTGCTTTGATGCTTTACAATGACTGTAGGGCAACTATTCTCTATTACAAGGTTAAGTTTAATGGTGACTTTGATACAAAATCACAGAAGGTAATGATAGACACACTGTGGATCTTGAACATAAAAATGCAATTGTAGATTATGGCAACTTTCTGGGATCCCTTGGCCCCATTCTATCAAAGCTATAATATATGATAAGGTAGGAAATATTTTAAGTTAGTTTTCTCGCTTAAGCTCATATTTTCCAAGTTATCTAATTAGAGTTATTTCTTGCTTTTGAAAGGGTGATCCTAAGGAACAAATGCATTGTTACTATAGCAAATAAGCATATTACTTGACTTACAAGCACAAGTTTCAACCAGTTAGGGGTATAAAATTCTGAAAAATTAATCCTAGCCAAGCAATGGATCCACCTGAAATTGCCAAGACTGTGGGTTGACCCAAGGTAAAAGGAAATAGAGAACTTGATGAAGCAAGCAAGAGGAAGGGGGAAGTGGAGTTATTCAAGGAAATGTAATGTGATTATATGCAACAAATGTGGTGAAGAGAACCACAATTCTAGGACTTGTTTCAAGGTAAAACAAACTTATAATAAAAATTTAAAGTAGGATAACTTCTTATTAACTCATTCTTGTGATGACAGAGCAAATATGGTCCAGATATTGGCGATGAGGAAACACAACAATCTGAAACTGAAGTGACAACACAACAATCTGATTACTCTTCTTAAGTCATAACACAACAATCACAAGCCTATGGTACCGATATTGGCAATGAGGAAGATCCACTGTTGAGGCGCAAATCATCTCTGAGTCATAATCAATACTTAAGGAAAGAAGGCTGAAAGCAAGACTACCAACTGGGAGTAGAAGGATTCAATTTACTAGGGATGCAGATGAAGTATCTATGCCGACAAACTTGCCTTACTCACCAACTAAGACAACTTGGAAGGAGAAAGATGCAGTTACACTTAGCCAGCTCCAGCTGAAGTAAGAAAAAAGAAAAAGAAGATTATTCCAAATGGGGAAGGAGTTCCTGTACCAAATGATGAAATTTAGCATAAGTTGACTAATTATTTTTGTGAAAAACTTAAGGAACTTAGTTTATGGATGACTATTATACACAAAACTATTGAGTTTTGGTGAATTTTATGTTGGTTTAGCTGATATGCATATTATCTTGGTTTGGTGATTATGAATGTCTTTGTTTAACTATATTCCAGTGTGGCCATGTAAATATGTGATTATTCAGCAGTGTTGCTGCCATAACTATGTGGTTATTCAGCAGTATTGGTACTATAGCAGTATTTAGGTTCTGGTATCAATATATTCCAGTCTGTTTATTTTTTGGCCCGTTGTCACATATGGGGCACAAGAAGCTTCAAGGCTAAGGCATACAAGTCACCTGGAGTATTTATTCTACCGAGGTTTTACTGCACCTTAACCAAAATAACTGAGAGAACAATGGACCACAAATAGAAGAGTTTTCCCCTTGAACCACAAGTTAATAATATAACTGTTGAAATAATAATTTATCCAAAAAATTGACCACCGGCCATGTCTTTTGAAATACATGTTTTAGTTGTTAAAATGGGATTTTGAAATAAACTTCACCTACCAAGGTTAGGCACCGGCCTTGTTGTGTTAGATTTTTGGTTCTTTGTTTCACATTATTTATTCACACTAGGGGTTAACTAGTATAAATAGGCATTGTAATTCATTTGTTTATTATCAAGTTTTCAAGCAAGTATTGAGTGATCAATAGCTTGAGTGTAAGGAGTGTTTGTAAGAAATACTTTTGTATTTGAGAGTTTCCGAGTTGTATTAATAAATCCATTTTCGGTATTCTTTTGTCTCCATAAACTGTTTTGGGAATCATTAATTTTTTTTTTTGGTTCCTACATTTGGTATCAAAGCTAGTTTGAGTCTTGTGAGGTGTTAGGAAATTGAGTCATGTCAGGCAACAACTCGATTCAGTTTCAACTCCCAAAACTCAACGGTAAAAATTACAACAATTGGGCTATCCAATTGAAAGTATTTTTTCGATCACAGGCTTTATGGGAAGTTGTGGAAAATGGCTATACCGAAGTTCCAAACGCCAAAGCGTTCGAGGCGTTGAAGAAGGAGGAAAAAGATGTTTTAATTGAAACTCGAAAAAAGGACCAGAAGGCATTGTACGCTATCACTCAGGCTGTCGATGAACTGGTATTTCAAAAAATATCAGCGGCAGAGACGTCAAACCAAGCGTGGGTTATTCTGCAGAAATCCTACAAAGGTGACGATCGAGTGAAGCGGGTCCGGTTACAAACATTCCGTGCAGATTTTGAGTTCTTGCGCATGAAGGACTCGGAAAATGTTGCAAGCTACTTTGACCGTGTGCAGTCAGTCGTAAACCAATTGCGGGCTAACGGTGAATTGTTGGACGAGCAGAGGGTGGTAGAAAAAATCTTACGCTCTTTGAGCACAAGATATAACTACGTAGTAGCTGCAATCGAAGAAGGTTAAGATACAACAACTATGTCGGCAGACCAGTTGTTGGGTTCGTTCAGTTCTCATGAGCAGAGAATGAACCAGACGACGAGTAGAAGTAACCAAGAACAAGCTTTGCAAAGCAGCTATGTCCCAGGAAATCGCGGTGGCAGTCAAGGCAACAACAGCCATGCACGCGGTGGCGGACAAGGTAGCGGGCAAGGTGGAGGAAATTGGAAAAATAATTCTTCTGGTAAAATTGACAAGTCCAAAGTCAAATGTTACCGGTGTCAACAATTTGGGCATTACAAAAGGGAATGTCCGCGTGGCAACCGACACGGACGAACGCAGCAGGCGCATGTTGCAGAGGCAAGTGACTATATGGTTCTAGCATACAACGCTGGAGAACCAAATAAAAATCACTCAGATATTTGGTTTCTTGATAGCGGTTGCTCGAATTATATGTGCGGACGCAAGGACCTGTTTACGAAGCTAGAGGAGTACGAAGGCGGTGAAGTCAACTTTGGCAACAAGACGAAGGTGAGTGTCAAAGGTAAGGGTGACATCAAAATCCAGTCAAAGGATGGTATGGATGTTACTGTCGCCGATGTTTTCTTCGTACCTGGGCTTTTCTGGAACTTATTAAGCATTGGGCAGCTTTCAGAAAAGGGACACAAGATTCTTTTCCAAGACGGAGTCTGCACGATCCGGAGCAAGAACAACAAGCTAATCACGCAGGTAGAAATGGCCAAAAACCGAATGTTCGCTCTTACTCTTAATACGAAGGGAGTAATGAATTTTCAAGCTGTGGCAATGGATAGCAATTGGCTATGGCATCTTCGATTTGGTCACTTACACTTCAGAGGCTTGAAGTTGTTGGCGCAAAAGAAGATGGTGACAGGTTTACCAGTGATTGATGTTCCAGATCGAACGTGCGAAGGATGTCTACTTGGGAAGCAACACAGAAACGCGTTTCCAATAGGGAAATCCATACGGGTAGAGCAACCATTGGAGCTAGTACACACGGATCTGTGTGGCCCAGTTGAGGTAGAATCTTTTGGAAACAAAAAGTACATGCTTGTTTTCATAGATGATTTTACAAGAAAAACTTGGGTTTATTTTCTGCGTGAAAAATCTGAAGCATTCGGAAAGTTTAATGAGTTTAAAGCCTTTGTTGAAAAGCAAAACGGCTTTAGCTTGAAGACTCTGAGATCCGATAGAGACGGTGAATTTACCTCTAACGAATTTCAGAATTACTGCAAGTCCCAAGGAATTCTTCGTCAGTTAACCGACAGTTATACACCGCAGCAAAATGGTGTGGCAGAAAGAAAGAATAGGACGATCTTTGAGATGGCACGAAGCATGTTGAAGGCGAAAGGCTTACCGAAGGAAATTTGGGCGGAAGCTGTTGCTTGTGCAGTGTTCGTGCTGAATCGGTGTCGGACAAAAGCTGTGCTCGAGAGGACTCCGCTAGAAGCGTGGATTGGCAACATACCTGATGTTTCTTTGCTGAGGGTATTTGGGTGTATTGCATATCCCCATGTACCAGACGAACGTAGGAAGAAGCTGGATGATAAAAGTCAAAAGTGCATCTTTATTGGCTATAGTGAAGGGACTGAGGGTTATAGACTTTATAATCATGTCAGCAGAGAAGTCATCGTATGCAGAGATGTGCAGTTCGTAGAAGATGGAGCTTGGAACTGGAGCAGAAAAAATGACACTGGAAGAGGTGTGCTGATGAAAATAGAAGAGGCAGATGAGCAAAATGTCTTAACCCCAGAACCATCAGAAGATATTCCATCTCCGGAGCCAGTAGATATTCCATCTCCGCAGGCAGTAGATATTCCATCTTCACAATCAGAAGAAGAAGTTGAACGAGAAGAGCGGCCTCGTCGACAAACAAACACGCCACCACGTTTCAAGGATTTTGATATGAGGAGAAATGAAGAAGGTGTTGACAATGACAACAGTCCTGACTTTACCGATGAAACATTGGTAAATTTTTGTCCTTTTGCAGATTGTGATTCAGTTTCGTTAGAGGATGCTGCTGATAATGAAAGGTGGATTAAGGCAATAAATGAAGAAATTCATTCCATTGAAAAAAAATGACACATGGGAATTAACTTCTTTGCCAGCCGGAAAGAAGCCTATCGGTGTCAAATGGGTATACCAGACCAAGTATCGACCCGACGGTCAGGTGGACCGATTCAAAGCAAGATTGGTAGCCAAAGGCTATCGGCAAAAGCCTGGAATTGATTACTATGAAGTCTTTGCACCAGTAGCCAGAATGGATTCCTATCGCATGATAGTAGCACTTGCAGCTTAGAACCGGTGGAAGATCCATCAAATGGATGTCAAGTCAGCTTTCCTGAATGGTTTTCTTGAGGAGGAGGTCTACGTTGAGCAACCACCAGGTTTTGTAAGAAAAGGACAGGAGAATCAGGTCTACAAATTGAAGAAGGCATTACACGGACTGAAACAGGAACCACGAGCTTGGTGTACGCGCATTGATACGTACATGTTGCAGGCAGGATTCCAGAAGTGTCCTTATAAGCATACATTATACATCAAGTCAAAAGTGAATGGCGACATGATGTTTGTATGTCTTTATGTTGATGATTTGATTTTCACAGGCAATTGTGAATTAATGTTTGCAGAATTCAGGGAGGCCATGACTAGTCAGTTCGAAATGACAGACATGGGAAGTCTTACTTCTTGGGCATAGAAGTACAACAACGTAAAGATGTCATTTTCATTTTGCAAAAGAAATATGCCAATGATGTCTTGAAGAAATTCAAGATGGAATCTGCGACTCCAATCCGAACTCCAGTTGCTGAACGCCTGGAAATGAAGAAAGAAGGAAGCGGTGAGCTGGTTGATCCCACTTATTTCAAAAGCATAGTTGAAAGTCTGCGTTATTTGGCTTCAACTCGGCCAGATATTGTTTATGGCGTGGGAATTATCAGTTGATTCATGGAGACACCACATCAGTCACATTTGCAAGCGGCAAAAAAGGATTTTGAGGTATATTAAAGGTACCCATGATCATGGAATTTTCTATAACTACTCTGACAACTGCAGTCTAGTAGGATATACAGACAGTGATTGGGCAGGTGATGTGGAGACTCGAAAGAGTACTTCAGGTTATGCTTTCTTTATTGGGAAAGGAGTATTTTCATGGTCATCAAAGAAGCAACAAGTAGTTGCTCTTTCTACAGCAGAAGCAGAGTACATGGTAGCGACCTCTGCGGCTTGTCAAGCAGTTTGGCTTCGAAGGATGCTTGGAGAGTTGAAACACGAGCAGATTGGTCCGACAAGAATTATGTGTGATAACAGGTCAGCAATCGCATTAGCCAGGAATCCGGTATTTCATGGCAGGAGTAAGCATATCGGAATTAAGTATCACCACATACGGGATCTTGTTAAGGATGGTGAAATCGAACTTGAGTTCTGCAGATCTGAAGATCAAATAGCGGATATCCTTACAAAACCGCTGAGAGCAGAATTGTTCGAGAATCTGAAGTCAATGTCTGGTATAGGTAATTTTTGATAAATTAAGGGAGGCTGTTGAAATAATAATTTATCCAAAAAATTGACCACCGGCCATGTCTTTTGAAACACATGTTTTAGTTGTTAAAATGGAATTTTAAAATAAACTTCATCTACCAAGGTTAGGCACCGGCCGTGGTATGTTAGATTTTTGGTTCTTTGTTTTACATTATTTGTTCACACTAGGGGTTAACTAGTATAAATAGGCCTTGTAATTCATTTGGTTATTATCAAGTTTTCACGCAAGTATTGAGTGATCAATAGCTTGAGTGTAAGGAGTGTTTGTAAGAAATACTTTTGTATTTGAGAGTTTCCGAATTGTATTAATAAATCCATTCTCAGTATTCTTTTGTCTCCATAAATTGTTTTGAGAATCATTAATTTATTTTTAGTTCCTACAAGAACATTGAGTACTGAATCACTACTGTGAGATGCAGATATATAAAGTGTGCAAAGTTTATAAAAAATTACATTATACAACAGAAGCATTTTAACTCTTGTTCAAGATGAATTAACACTTAGCTGATTAACAGAAGCATTTTAATCTCACAAATGGTCTTTTTTCCACTGTTTCATTATAAAATGACTTACATATTACAATTATTTTCATTCAACCATTACAATACAATGCATCTAAATTATACAACTAAAACAACCATAAGCAATTGCTACCATAAACAATTACAACCATATTTTCAAGTCTTCCCTCAAACATGAAACAAACCACAAATCCAATAATGAAAACCCAAAACATAAGAAATAATTCCCCCCCCCCCCCCCCCCCCCCCACCTATTTCCCAGTCTTTCTTTAAGAAGAACATCTTTTTCTCTTTTCAATTTGCCGATGACTATAATAGCTCTTGGTGAAAATTCATTGTCTTTCCATTCCCAATAACCACATCCAGTTTTCTGCAAATAAAACATTAACATCATAATAAAAATCGATCACAAATATTTTAAAATCATTGATTTAAATCTGCCCGAATAAGCATTAATTAGAAAAAAAAATAGAAAACTTAAATCAGGTTTATGACACCTGAGATGTATTGCAGCAACTCCACATCCACACATCATTCGACGACTATTTGAATAACTCAAACATTCCGATATTTCAAAGCAAATGAAAGAAGTAAGAGAGGAAAGTGAGTGAATCAAACAAGAAGGAAACGACCTGTTGGATTAAAAACTTAGAGCATAAATGAAAAAACGAGGAGAAAGAAAAAGAAACCTAGTTGGAATTAACAGACATTGATGCAGAAGGAGGGAGAGATAGAAAAGCCTAGGTGGGATTTAGGAAGAATAGGACAGAAGGAAGCGAGAATGGGGTGGGCGAGAGAGGTCTGTTAAGTCTATTTTAAGGTGCGGACGAAGAGAATAGGCGATTAATTTGGGTATTTTAGAATTAGAGGTGGGTCGGGTCGGGTCGGTAGATTTCGAAGGGGTTTGGTATTAGGTAATTAAAAAAAATACTGGTTCCATCGAATAATGGCATGGATGTACAACTATTGGACGATTTGGATATATTTGGACCAAACTAATAACAACGGGCATATTTATCCTATTTCGCATAATTGAGGGGCATAGTTGGACCTTTTCCGTATGAAAAATAGTACAAATCAAAAGAGAAATATAATCCCTACCAAACTAGTCTCACAAAGTCATGACATAAGTCAAGATTCAACTACCTCCTAACCTACAACCCTAATACTCGACCTCCATATGCTCCTATCAAGTGTCATGTCCTCGAAGCCTGAAGCCTCGCCATATCCTGTCTAAGCACCTCCCCCTAATACTTCTTAGGCCGCCCTCTACCTCTTCACTTGCCCTCCAAAACCAGCTGTTCGTACCTCCTTACCAGAGCATATGAGCTTCTTCTCTGAACATGCCCGAACCATTTGAGCCTCGCTTCACGCATCTTGTCATTAATGGGAGCCACACACACCTTCTCCCGAATATCATTATTCCTAATCTTATCCACCTTAGTGTGCCCGTACATCCAACTCAGCATCCTCATTTCTTCTACCTTCATCATCTGGGTATGTGAGTTCTTAACCTGCCAACACTCAGCCCCATACATCATGATTGGTCTAACCACTGCTTTATAAAGCTTATCTTTGAGTTTCAGTGTCACTCTTTTGTCACACAATACTCCAGATGCTAACATTCATTTTATCAATTCTATCCCAATACTGTATATGATATTCTCGTCGATTTCCCCTCCCTGAATAATTGACCCAAGATATTTAAAGTTGCGTCTGCTCGACATAGCGAATATAAAGGAGCAGAAGATGATAATTTTGGTTGAAACGGATAGTATAGCAGTTGGAAAAGAATTTAAAGAAAGTAGGGAAAATTGACATAATATCAGTTGGTCCAGCTAAACAAGAGAAAAAGGAAATAAAGAAGGACGAGTAGAAGAATGAGAAGGCTGTGGGTAAGAAATGATCAAGTAGATGCAAATGATATTTACATTAATTATAGTATCAATGCAATTTAATTTATTGTAACATGTTGTTTGTCTTATTTTCAAGAAATTAATTTCACTTATTATAATTTTTATTTGATACTGTAAAATAATTTTTATATTATCAATGTATTGTAATGTTACTTTAAATATGATATTTGTCTTAATTGTTACTTAAATTTTATTGTATCGTATAGTTTTTTTGTTAATTAAAGATTATATTAATCACCAAAGAGATTTCCATACAAAATCATAGTTCAGCCACTAATACCTGACTATCATATCTAGACTATATATCAACTATCTCTATACCTATCCCTCTATTTACATAAGATATTGCTGAAGCTGTTGCCTAATTTTGGGGGTACCTCTAATATTACAACTATATGCAATCTCCCTAATTACCTTATCACTCCTACAGAAGACATTCTCAAAGATCCTCGCATTTCTCTCCAACCACAGAGAGTAGAATAATTCTGCTACAACAATTTTGAATATGTTAGCCCGGCTCGATTCCCCTTTTGCTTTACCAACAATCCATTGTATAAACTGTTCCCAGTTCAGCAAACTGGAATGAACCTCCCTGATCCAGGACAGTGTCTGATCCCTTAGTTGTGTAGCAAATGAACAGCTATGGAAGAGGTGGTCTCTGGTCTCCGGAGCTTGCTGGCACAAAACACAAATGTTATCCACATTCATACCCCAATGTAGCAGCCTATCCTTGGTTGGTAACCTATCATGAAGTACCAACCACAAATTGAAAACAGCCTTGGGCCTAACATAGTTTTGAGCAGTTAGATTCTTCTAGGGAACTCTCGGAAGTTGGCCAATCTGAAGCAGATAGAGTAGCCTAATGGAGCATACTGGCCTGTGCAAACTCTGGTGTTTTTGTAGCAGTCCACTTGCTGCAATTATCTTTCGGACCATCCAACTAGCTTGCTTGGGTACAGAATGTTCTCCAGTTGGTGCTGCTTTATATAAACAGTGTGAATCCATCTGACCCACAGAGTGTCTTTCTTGTGAGCCAGATCCCAGCATAGTTTAGCAATAGCTGCCTTATTCCACAGCATGAGGTTTGTGAGGTTCAGCCCACCAGCTGATTTCGGCAAACACATTTTGTCCCAGGCAATGTAGGCCTTCTTAGAAATACCTACTGATCCAGACCATATAAAACTTCTACAGACTGCTTCAATAAGCTTTAAAATCTTTGAAGGTATGAGGAAGAGTTGTGCCCAGTAAGCTTGTATACCAAAGACCACTAATTGTACCAATTGAAGTCTCCCAGCATATGATAATTTTCTGGCTGTCCATGAGGTGATCCTAGCAGTGATCCTATCTACCAGAGGCTGCCACTGAATCAAAGCCATCTTCTTGGTGGATAAAGGAATGCCCAAATATTTGAAAGGCAAATCTCCATACACATACCCTAGGTGATAAGTAATTTGCTGCTGGACTTCAGAACTAACCACTCCAAAGTAAACTGAACTTTTGGCCAGATTAGCTTTTAGCCCAGATGCATCAGTGAACTGAGAGAAATACTTGAACATGGTAATTACAGATTGCCTTTCACCTTTAGCAAACAGAAGCAGATCATCAGCAAAACTGATGTGAGTGATGCCCAGCCTTTTACAACCTGGATGGAATACAAAATCTTGGTCTTTCTTCAGTTCAGCCAGAGATCTACTTAAATACTCCATTACTATTGCAAATAGAAATGGGGAGATTGGTTCACCTTGTCTGAGGCCTTTAGCATCTTTAAAAGGTTCAGTTGTTTCCCCATTAATCATCACTATATAGCTAACTGTTTTGACACATTCCATGATCCAGCTAGTGAATCTAACTGGAAACCCCATTGCATCCATTACCTGTTGTAAGAAAACCCATTCGACAGAATCATATGCCTTTTGCAGGTCAATTTTGATCATGCATCTAGGAGTCACATGGGATCTGGAATAGTTTTTGATTAACTCATGGGCCAGGATAACATTGTATGCAATCTTCCTACCTGGGATAAATCCTGCTTGGGTTTCACAGATGATGGTATCCATGATTTTCTGCATTCTGTTGGCTAATATCTTGGAAATCACTTTGTACAACACTGAGCAATATGCAATTGGTCTGTACTCTTTGACTGTCGTTGGGTTAGGGAGTTTAGGTATCAGAGTGAGAGAGGCATAGTTGACTGGTTTGTACATCATGGTAGTCTGGAAGAAATCCTTGACTGCAACTATTATCTGTTTGCCAGTGATGCTCCAAGTCTTCTTGAAAAAACACTGCATTGTACCCATCAATTCCCGGGGCTTTTTCATCACCAATTGCCTTTAAACTGTCCAGAATCTCAGGTTTAGTAATATCAAAAACTAAATCCTTCTTCTGTTGATGTGTTAATGTGGGGCCATTGGTCATATACACTCGATTTATAGCTGGTAGAGAAGCAGTTGCTGTACCCATTAAAGACTTATAGAAATCATTGATCTCTCTTTTAATGTCATCTGGACTAGTAACCTTGAAACCACTGCTGTAACAAGCTCAGTAATATGCTTGTGTTGATTTCTTTCCTTCAAAACAGCAGAGAAATATTTGTTATTAGAATCACCCAGTTGGATCCATTTTGCCCTGGACTTCTGTTGTAGCATACATTCTTCAATCAATGACCACTTTTCCAGCTTCATTACTGTTTTCTTCTCTTTAAGTTGCAATTCATCAGTGTAGCCAATGCCATCTGATTCTGGATGTCCTTCAATTCTTGTCTACTATAATCACTTCTCTGACTAATGTTCTTAAAATCTCTAGTGTTTAAGGATTTTAAGGGTGCTTTCAATGACTTGAGATTGATTCACACTGCTTCCGTAGAATACTGAGTATTACTGTGCCAGTTGTCATTGACCAGCTGATGGAAGTCTACATGATTGGCCCATACATTGAAAAATCTGAAAGGAGTCTTCCTTTGCCTAGTAACTTTTGCGAGTGTAATCACCATAGGGTTATGATCAGAGATTAAGGGATGGTCATATACCGTTTGCACATGACTCCAGTTAATCATCCATTCATAATTGCCAAAGACTCTGTCCAGTCTACTACACACTCTATTACTGCCTGTCTGCTTATTTGTCCAGGTGAAATACTCCCTCTTCCAGGGGAGTTCTGAAAGTCCAACCTGCTGTATACATTGAGTGAACTCTTGGATCTCAGCTTGCTTCACTTGATTACTAGACTGTCTATCATTAGCATACAGAACAACATTGAAATCACCTGCCACTAGCCAAGGATCAGTAATAGCAACAGAATAGTCCTGTAGATTTTTCCATTGTGATCTCCTCTGGTCCATCCCATTAAAGCCATACACCACAGTGAGATAGAAGATTGCATCTCCAGAAATGCTTCTGACTCTATAGTGGATCAATTGAGCCTCCTCCTGGATAGTAGTGACTCTGATCGTTTGAGTGTCCCATAGGATCCAGACTCTACCATTTATGGAGCCATGATAATTTTTTAGCAGATCCCAACCAGGCACCAACAGCTTAGCAATCCTATCTTTATTTTTTTCTTTAACCTTTGTCTCTACCAGACCAATAAGGTTAAAATTTTTCTCCTAATATATTCCCTAACTTCCTTTTGTTTATACCTTTTATTTACACCCCTAATGTTCTAGATTAGCCATTTCATTGACAATTACTAGGTTCCCCTTCATCATCTGGAGGATTCTCAACCCTACTACTAGACATTGCTTCAAATCGATTACTCACCACAATAGGAGATAAATGTGGAAAGTTGGTAAGGTTAAATTCTGGGGATTGCACATGCTTCCCTTTATCTTCCTGTTTGTTCCTTCCTGTTACAATTGAAGGAGGGTCATGAGGCTCTCTCTGAGTTACACTGCTCTGCCTTGTCTCAGTTTGCTGTAGTGGAGCCTCCTCCTGCTTCTGAACATTCTGGTTTGGAGCTTTGGTTCTCCATTCCTGAATCACTTTGGGGTTTTTCACTTGGGGAGGCTGGATAGGTTTGGGATTCATCAAACAGTTGTGCCCAACCATAAGACATTTACCACAGTAAGATGGCTTCCAATCATAAACCACTTCTTGCAGAAACTTCTTCCCATTTGCATCCATTAACCATATATCACTAGGCAACTCTTTTGTAACATTCATCTCTATGAGCATTCGGGCATAGGAAATTCTAGACTGTTTGGTTGTACATTCATCCGCAAAAATGGGCTTCCCCAATACACTGGCTATTCCACTCAAGGATCTCATTCCCCAACAGGACATAGGGAGTTTAGGAAATTTGACCCACAGTGGAATTTCAGCAGGGAATTCCTCAGTGAAATCAAAATCAGACGTCCATTGCTTGAGAATCATGGGCCTATTTGCTATAGAGTAGGGACCAACACATAGAACTTATTTGGCATCATCAATTGTTCGGAACATCACTATGTAGTATCCTTCCTCATGATAAAATAGTTCTGGTTCAGGTACATACGACCAATGTAGGCTGATGAATCTCTTCATCGCGTTATATCCAGGCCCATCTCCTAAAATATAGATAATTAGGGCACATGTCCACTTGTTTTCTTCCTCCTCCACCTCTGCTTTGTTTAGCTGGCCTACTGGTTTCCCTTCAATCACTACCCGGGGATGTATTCTAATGCCATACCGTTAGAAGCAAATCGATTCTTCTGAAACAGATTAGCCCAGTTTCCCATTGGTACATCGGTGGAAATCACCTCCACTGGCTACGTTATATCCGTCACTGGATGAGCTTGAACTGGTATAGCCTTCTGCATGTGGCCATTTTCACCGGCCATCTGCTTCATCGGAGTTAACGATGCTTCAATCAAAGGATGATAGCTTCAACTTGTTTCTTGTGTAAGGAATAGCGTAAAATTCTCGTCAAATTTTGATTAGCATTAGTACCAAAAAATGTCCAATATCAGTAACACCATAGAAATAATATAAAAAACGGAAAAGGTCCATATATGTCCCTCAACTATGTGAAATAGGACAAATATACCCGTCGTTATTAGTTTGGCCCAAGTATGTCCAAACATTCCAATAAGTGTGTATCCATGCCTTTATTAGACGAAACCAGTATTGTTTTTTAATTATCTAATACCAAACCCGACCTAAATTTACCGACTTGACCCGACCCACCCCTAATTCTAAAAGACCCAAACTTAATCGCTTATTCTGTTCGCCTGTGACCTAAAACAGACGCTCCCCACCTTCTGTCTTCGTCTTCCTTAACAAATCGTTTCCTTCTTCCAATTTTGAGTATGGCAAGCTAAGGTTTCCATCTTCTGACTTAAGGTATGACTACTTTATTCTTTCTTTGTGTGTTATATATGGAATTTTAAATCTTTTCTTGTGTATTTCATATGTAGAGACAAATTATGCTTTGTTAGAATCCATTAAAGAGTGATATTTTTTCTAATATCTTTTTTTATTTTAACACACTAAAGAAAAAATTTGGTAATTTGATACAATCAACTATTTTTTTATCAGTTAATTTGATAATTTTGATGGTTTTGTCGGGTGGTTGGGTCTTTTTATATTTTAATTCATTAATTTGATAATTTGATACAGTCAGTTATTTTTTTGTCTGCGTTTTGAATATGACTACTTTATATATACTGATGTGGTCCCTTCTTTGTCCCCTTTTTTATACCTTTACATGTGAAGTCCGTTGAAGATGATTGATAAAGTGGACTTGGTGTTTCACTATAGCGGTAAGTGAGTCTTTTTCCCCGAGACATAATTTAATAAGATGTCGGTCCACACTTTGTCTGGTTATGTCTCTTATCTTATTAAATATAATTTTATTTGTGAAGAATATACAAAAAATTTAGGGTTTAGCTCTGTCAAACAACTTTTAGTGACTTGATCTTCGGGGAGGTACTACTTGGTAACTGGTGATGAAGGTGTGGAGACTCTTCAGTGCTTGTTTTCTAAAGACTTCAAGGTGATTAATTTCTTTACTGTTGATGAGTCTAACTTAAAGGTATTTGCTCCAAATATTACTCATCATACATAGGCATATTCTATAGACATTGATGTAGCTTCTAAATGCAACCATTGTCTTGAGTGAAGTGACTTTGATGAATTAGATTGTTTTGAGGATAATTCTATAGAACTTGATGGTATTGTCAATGAAAAGAAGATGGTTGTAACTTATAAGTTGGAACATTTTAAGGAGTTAGAGGTAGGTATGGCATTTAAGGATATTTTAGAAGCTAGGCAGTAAACTTCTATGCACTAGTAAATAGAAAAGGGTTGAAGTTGCTCAAAACTGATACGACTAGGGCTAGTTACAAATGTGCTGAAAGACGTCCTTTAGCCTATATATTTCAAACGATATGAAGTGTCCTACCATTAGAATCAAAACATTGAAAGATGAACATACATGTGATCCAATTTCAAAAATGCTAGGGCTGATCAGAATACTTTGGCCCATTTTTTTAAGAGAAAGGTGCAGTACAATCCAAGTACAAGTTACAGGATATGAAAGCCGAGTTGGAGAGTGATTTTAATTTAAATGTGTCCAAAAGTAAGTTCAAAAGAGCCAGGGGTTTGGCTCTTAAGAAGCTAGAGGGTATTTTTGTTGGTGACTATAACAAACTCGAGGCATATGGACAAGAAGTAAGACAATCTAATCCAGACAGTAATGTTGTGATCAATCTATCAAAGAATGCTCTTGAAGAAGGGATTAAAAGAAAATTCTTAATGATGTACATATGCTTCAATTCATTGAAAAATGTGTGGAAAATGGCTTGAGACCATTGATTGGGCTGGATGGTACCTTTCTCAAGGGTGGATATAAGGGTTAGTTGTTAGCGGCTATTGATCAAGATTGTATGAATCAATTTTGTCCTCTTGTATGGGCTGTAGTAGACAAGGAATCTGCCAGGACTTAGGGTTGGTTTTTAGAATGTTTGAAGGACAAGGAGTGACTTTCATCTCAAATATGCAAAAGGTAAACACTACAACTGTCATCTCTGATTTCTATTATTCGCTTGTATACACTTATATATTTTACCTTTTATGACTGTTTGTTCCTGTTTTATCATAGGGGTTAATTGATGCTGTGCAGAATATACGTCCTGAAGCTCATCATAGGTATTGTGTATGACATATTGAGGCAAATTAGCAAAAAAAGTGGAGAAGTGGACATATGAAGAAATTGTTTTGGTGGTGTGCTTGGAGCACTAATGAAAAAATTTCAAAGATCAACTAAAGAAGATGGGAGAGCTATGTAAGGATGAAGATGCTTCTGCTGCCAAAGATCTCCTGCATTATCCTTCACAATCTTGGTATAGAGCATATTTTGACACTCAATATAAAAACATGATGGTCGACAATAATTTTACTGAGTTGTTTAATGCATGGATTCTTGAAGCTAGACATATGCCAATTATCAAGATGCTCGAGGATATTAGAATAAAGGTTATGAACTATCAATGAAGATAAAATCAAGTAATGGCTAGTTATAATGAAATGTTCTGCTTCTATTTTAAACTCCTTGTATTTTGGCTCCTTATATCTATTTTGTCAAAAAATGGAATGGTAACTATAGTCCAAGTGCTTGATGCTTTACAATGACTATAGGGAAATTATTCTCTATTGCAAGGTTAAGTTTAATGGTGACTTTGGATACAAAATCACAGAAGGTAATGATAGACACACTGTGGATCTTGAACATAAAAATGCAATTGTAGATTATGGCAACTTTCTGGGATCCCTTGGCCCCATTCTATCAAAGCTATAATATATGATAAGGTATGAAATATTTTAAGTTAGTTTTCTCGCTTAAGCTCATATTTTCCAAATTATCTAATTAGTGTTATTTCTTGCCTTTGAAAGGGTGATCCTAAGGAACAAATGCATTGTTACTATAGCAAAGAAGTATATTCCTTGATTTACAAGCACAAGTTTCAACCAGTTAGTGGTATAAAATTCTGAAAAATTAATCCTAGCCAAGCAATGGATCCGCCTGAAATTGCCAAGACTGTGGGTTGACCTAAGGTAAAGAAAAATAGAGAACTTGATGAAGCAAGCAAGAGGAAGGGGGAAGTGGAGTTATTCAAGGAAAGGAAATGTGATGATATGCAACAAATGTGGTGAAGAGAACCGCAATTCTAGGACTTGTTTCAAGGTAAAACAAACTTATAATGAAAATTTAAAGTAGGTTAGCTTCTTATTAACTCATTCTTGTGATGGCAGAGCAAATATGGTCCAGATATTGGCGATGAGGAAACACAACAATCTGAAACTGATGTGACAACACAACAATCTGATTACTCTTCTCAAGTCATAACACAACATCACAAGCCTATGGTCCAGATATTGGCAATGAGGAAGATCCACTGTTGAGGCGCAAATCATCCCTGAGTCATAATCAATACTTAAGGAAAGAAGCTGAAAGCAAGACTACCAACTGGGAGTAGAAGGGTTCAACTAGGGATGCAGATGAAGTATCTATGCCGACAAACTTGCCTTATTCACCAACTAAGACAACTTGGAAGGGGAAAGATGCAGTTACACTTAGCCTGCTCCAAGCTGAAGTAAGAAAAAAGAAAAAGAAGATTACGCCAAATGGGGAAGGAGTTCCTGTACCAAATGATGAAATTTAGCATAAGTTGACTAATTATTTTTGTGAAAAACTTAAGAAACTTAGTTTATGGATGACTATTATACACAAAGCTATTGAGTTTTGGTGAATTTTATACAACAGAAGCATTTTAACTCTTGTTTAAGATGGATTAACACTTAGCTGATTAACAGAAGCATTTTAATCTCACAAATGGTCTCTTTTCCACTGTTTCATTATAAAATGACTTATATATTACAATTATTTTCATCCAACCATTACAATACAATGCATATAAATTATACAACTAAAACAACCATAAGCAATTACTACCATAAACAATTACAACCATATTTTCAAGTCTTCCCTCAAAACATGAAACTAACCACAAATCCAATAATGAAAACCCAAAACATAAGAAATAATTCCCCCACCCCCACCTATTTCCCAGTCTTTCTTTAAGAAGAACATCCTTTTTTCTTTTCAATTTGCCGATGACTATAATAGCTCTTGGTGAAAATTCATTGTCTTTCCATTCCCAATAACCACATCCAGTTTTCTGCAAATAAAACATTAACATCATAATAAAAATCGATCACAAATATTTTAAAATCTTTGATTTAAATCTTGCAGAGTAAGCATTAATTAGAAAAAAATAGAAAACTTACATCAGGTTTGTGACACCTGAGATGTAGTGCAACAACTCCACATCCACTGATCCTTCGACGACTATTTGAAGAACTCGAACATTCCGATATTTCAAAGCAAATGAAAGAAGTAAGAGAGGAAAGTGAGTGAATCAAACAAGAAGGAAACGACCTGTTGGATTAAAAACTTAAAGCATAAATGAAAACACGAGGAGAAAGAAAAAGAACCCTTGTTGGGATTAACAGACATTGATGCAGAAGGAAGGAGAGATAGAAAAGCCTAGTTGGGATTTAGGAAGAATAGGACAGAAGGAAGCGGGAATGGGGTGGGCGAGAGAGGTCTGTTAGGTCTATTTTAAGGCGCGGACGAAGAGAATAGGCGATTAATTTAGGTCTTTTAGAATTAGAGGTGGGTCGGGTCGGTAGATTTCAGACGGGTTTGGTATTAGATATTTAAAAAAAAAATACTGGTTCCATCTAATAATGGCATGGATGTACAAATATTGGATGATTTGGACATATTTGGACCAAACTAATAACGAGAGGTATATTTATCCTATTTCGCATAATTGAGGGGCATATTTGGACCTTTTCCGTATGAAAAATAGTACAAATCAAAAGAGAAATATAATCCCTACCAAACTAGTTTCACAAAGTCATGACATAAGTCAAGATTCAAATACCTCCTAACCTACAACCCTAATACTAGACCTCCACATGCTCCTATCAAGTGCCATGTCCTCGAAACCTGAAGCCTCGCCATATTCTGCCTAAGCACCTCCCCCTAATACTTCTTAGGCCACCCTCTACCTCTTCCTGTGCCCTCCACAACCAGCTGTTCGTACCTCCTTACCAGAGCATATGAGCTTCTTCTCTGAACATGCCCGAACCATCTGAGCCTCGCTTCCCGCATCTTGTCATTAATGGGAGCCACACACACCTTCTCCCGAATATCATTATTCCTAATCTTATCCACCTTAGTGTGCCCGTACATCAAACTCAGCATCCTCATTTCTTCTACCTTCATCTTCTGGGAATGTGAGTTCTTAACCTGCCAATACTCAGCCCCATACCTAATGACTGGTCTAACCACTGCTTTATAAAGCTTATCTTTGAGTTTCAGCGGCACTCTTTTGTTACACAATACTCTAGATGCTAACCTCTATTTCATCAATTCTATCCCAATACGGTGTATGATATCCTCGTCGATCTCCCCTCCTCTGAATAATTGATCCAAGGTACTTGAACCTGCGTCTGCTCGACATAGCTAATATAAAGGAGCAGAAGATGATAATTTTGGGTGAAACGGATAGTATAGCAGTTGGAAAAAAAATTAAAGAAAGTTGGGAAAATTGACATAATATCAGTTGGTCCAGCTAAACAAGAGAAAAAGGAAAAAAAGGACGAGAAGAAGAATGAGAAGGCTGTGGATAAGAAATGATCAAATAGATGCAAATGATATTTACATTAATTATAGTATCAATGCAATTTAATTTATTATAACAAGTTTGTCTTATTTTCAAGCAATTAATTTCACTTATTATAATTTTTATTTGACACTGTAAAATAAATTTTATATTATCAATGTATTGTATTGTTACTTTAAATATGATATTTGTCTTGATTGTTACTTAAATTTTATTGTATCGTATAGTTAAATCCGTCATTACATAATGATAAAATGTGCCACTTTATCTAACGATCGATTTGGTGTGATTGCATCATTACCTTGTCTTTTCTCTCAATCTCATCCTTCATTATTATTAAGTAATTTTATTTTATCTTTTACCCTATATAAATATATAAATATAGTAATTTTATCTCCTAGTATAATTTTTCTTTATAATATTGCAAGTTTATTGTTTATATTAATGATGCATGATATCATATTGGAACGATGACAAATAGTACAATTTATTGAAATCTTATATTTATCAAACAATACAGTACAATACGGTACATTATGAGGCGATATGTAACCATCATTCAGACAAGCTGAATCATCATTGTTTAATTTGTAAATTAATTTAAGTTTGACATCAACTTCTCTACCAATTCAGTCAATCCGAAATGGATTGGCCGTTAAATATTCCATAAGGGGAGCTTGATCTTGACTATTGTAAGCAATATAGTTAGACACCTGCGTAATAATATTCCTATATAATAGTTATTTACGATAAAAGTGTTATGAAATAGAAGATTCTTACACTTCTATTTAAGGTGAATGTCTTTAATGTATCTAATTAGAGAGATTTTAGAGTTCTATTAGTGGTAGCTAAATCTTCCTCTCCCCTATAAATAGAGGTGCCCCCTACCATTGTAAATCATCCCTTGAGACCCCTCTCAACTCAATAAGAAGAACTCTCTCTACTCTTCTCTCTATTGCTATTGTTCTTGTTCTATTGTTCTTGTCTTTTGCTTTAGTTTATAACACGTTATCAGCACGAGACTCTACCGTCTCAAGTACCATTCTCGAAAATCCAAGGTATTTTCCCTCTTCCTAATTTAATTTTCGAGTATGTCTGACATTATGAAAAGAAAGTTCGTTGCCCTTGAAATTTCGGGCAAGAACTATATGACATGGGTGTTGGATGCTGAAATCCACCTAGATGCTATGGGTCTCGGAGACACCCTCAAAGATAAAGAAAAAGCATCCACCCAAGATTGTGCGAAGGCCTTGATTTTCTTGCGCCACCACCTTGACGAAGGTTTGAAGATTGAATATCTCACCGTCAAGGATCCACTCGTTTTGTGGAACAGCTTAAAGGAGAGATATGACAACCTGAAGTTGGTCACTCTGCCACAAGCACGATATGATTGGGCCCATCTGAGGCTACAGGACTTTAAGTCCGTTTCTGAATATAATTCTGCTATGTTCAGAATTACTTCTAAACTGAAGCTATGTGGAGATAACATCTCCGATTACGATATGCTTGAGAAAACGTTTACAACGTTTCATGCCTCCAATATGGTACTGCAGCAACAGTACCGAGAGAAAGGCTTTACGAAGTACTCTGAACTGATTTCTCTCTTACTAGTGGCTGAGCGAAATAATGATCTGCTCATGAGAAATCACGAAAATAGACCAACTGGGTCTACACCACTGCCTGAAGCAGATATGGTGCACTCGCATTATGCCAAACATAAAAGGGACCATGATCACGGTCATAAACGGGGTCAAAGCCAAGGACGTGGACAAGGAAGAAATTCCAAAGAAGTCCGTCACCCCCCAAAGAGAGATAACCACCGAAAGCAGAAACGGGATCCCGAAGATCCTAAGGCAAATAGTTCAGAAACTATATGTTCTCGTTGCGGTGGGAAAGGGCACTGGTCAAAGATTTGCCGTATACCAAGACACTTGGTTGACCTTTATCAAGCATCTCGAAAGAGAAAAGGCCCTGAAACAAACTTTGTCTATGACGACAATGAGGACATCACCCACCTGGATGTGGCAGACTTCTTTGAGCAACCCGAGGGAAAGATAGACCACCTAATCGGTGACGGAACCGTGATGAAAGAAGATGGAGTTATTTGATTTTGTTCTACTTATTTGTATTAGTTAGTGAATAAACTAATAGTCATTAGCATTAGCTCGTATTAGTTAGTTCATAAAGCAATGTTAGCAGTAGTTCTTTAGAATATCTTCAATATGTTCAAATATCAATAAAACTTTTATTTTCCAGTGGGGGTAATCGACTAGCCTGAAAAACTAGTCGATTATCAACTATTTTCGCATTAAAGTTGAAAAACAATTGATCAACAATCGATTGTCTTTGGCTAACAATCGATTGTCTTGAAACAGTGTGTTCTGGAATTTTTCAAAAATAGCCAACAATCGATTGTCTTTGTCTAACAATCGATTGTCGTGAAACAGTGTGTTCTGGAATTTTTCAAAAATAGCCAACAATCGATTGTCTTTGTCTAACAATCGATTGTCTTGAAACAGTGAGGTCCGGAATTTTTCAAAAATCATCCACAATCGATTGTCTATATCGAACAATCGATTGTCTTAAGACAGTGTGATATGAAGTTTTTCAAAAATAACAAATAATCGATTGTGTGTGTTTAACAATCGATTGTCTATGTTCCAACAATCGATTGTGTGTTTAATAATCGATTGTCTTATGAAAAACGCTGAAATTTTCAAACTGCATAGTAATTAATTATGGACAACATATCTGATTTTGTTAGTCAACTGTTAGTAGCAGATTTTGAAAATATTATGTGACACAAAAAGAATTGAACTTGCTTATTCTTATGTTCCTGTATTTCTTTTGTATGTCATACCATGGAAAGTAAATTGATCGAAGGCTCCGGAAGAGCCATTGTAACTCTGCCCAAAGGCACGACGTTAATCATAGAGAATGCTATGTTCTCCTCCAAGTCTATAAGAAACTTGTTGAGTTTTAAAGATGTACGCCGGAATGGCTACAATATTGAGACAATGGATGAAGATAATCTCGAATATCTCGTCCTCACTTCAAAGAATGTCTCCGGCCAAAAAGAGGGTTATTGAGAAATTCCCGTCTTTATCTTGTGGCCTGTATTGGACAAGAATTAGTGCAATTGAGGCACATTCAACAGTAAATCTAAAGAATACTGAGTCCAATACATTTGTACTTTGGCATGATCGACTGGGTCACCCAGGATCAACCATGATGAGACGGATTATAGAAAGCTCATATGGGCATCCGTTAAAGAATTTCAAAATTCTTTCAAGTAATGAATATCCTTGCACTTCGTGTTATCAAGGCAAGCTGATTATCAGACCATCCCCAACAAAGGTTGGGACTGAGTCACCCCAGTTTCTGGAACGTATACAAGGGGGCATTTGTGGACCTATTCACCCACCTAATGGGTAGTTTAGGTATTTCATGGTCTTGATAGACGCATCCTGTAGATGGTCTAATGTGTGCTTGTTGCCATCACGCAACCTTGCGTTTGCAAAGTTAATGGATAATAGATGAGAATAATCTTGAATTCTTCATGAAAACGGGGCTGCCCATTTCGGTTTGGGTACACGCCATTTTGCATGCAACAATACTAGTTTGTCGGCTGCCCACTTCGGTTTGGGGTCACGCCATTTTGCATGAAGCAATACTAGTTCGTCGGCTGCCCACTTCGGTTTGGGGTCACGCCATGTTGCATGCAGCAATGCTAGTTCGTCTCTGACTGACGAATTGACACAAATATTCCCCATTGCAATTGGTTTTGGGTCATGAACCCAATATATCCCATTTAAGAAGCTTTGGATGCGCAGTATAGGTGCCTGTAGCACCGCCATCCCGCACCAAAAATGGGTTTGCAAAGGAGGTTAGGAATATATGTTGAGTTTGACGCGTCCTCCATTATTCGCTACCTCGAAACATTGACAGGAGATTTGTTCACTGCACTATTTGCAGACTGTCAATTTGATGAGACACTTTTCCCAAAATTAGGGGGAGAAGTCAGTGAAACCAAATGGGAAATTTTGTGGAAAAATGTATCATTATCTCATCTTGATCCACATACCTCTATTTGAAAGAAGGAGGTACAAAAGATTATCCATTTGCAAAGAATAGCAAATCAAATGCCTGACGCATTTACGGACTTGAAGAGGATAACGAAATCCCACATTCACGCGGAAAATGTTCCGATCCGTATTGAAGTCCCTATTGGACGAATATCTAGTGTCATATCCAATGAGTCAAATGCACGCCAGAAGCGTGGCAGACCATTAGGTTCCAAAAGATCGAAATCCTAGAAAGAGGAAAAAGAACGATCTAAATGACACTATGAAAGAATCACATGAGGACGCTCATGATTTTATTAATTCCGAGATTCACGAAGAATCTATTGAGCCTGAGACTCTCGAAAATACGGAATGCAAGAATGTGAGGATCTCGAACCTCAGTCTGTGGTAGTACAAAATTAATTGAGAACTCTCGAAGAGCCAATTATTACTATGTTGGAGAAACACAATTGAGTATTGTGCTGTAGTAAGTCTCAAAGAAACTTATCCAGTTTCCAAAAGTACACGCGAAGGCGATTGATGATATTGAGACTATAAATAAAGGAAGGCTTTGATTCTCCTATTACTACAACTTGTAGCGGGGTAATTTGTATATGAAAAGCTACCCGCTTTGTTCTCCAGTTTGTACTACACAAAACGAAAGAATGCCACAATAAAGTGGATATCTATTGGTATAAAACCCATGTCATAATAAACCCGAAGTTTATTGGTAAGTGCACATGTCATGGTGTAAATTTGAAATTTACCAATATTGATAATTTATTCAGTTGATATTCGTGTTAGCCATCTCATTTGAAGTATGATGTGCAAATTCACATAGGTGAATATCAAAGAACTAGAAGTTCTTGTTCTCAGTAATGAACTGACCAACTAAAGAGTTCGGGTTGAAGCCCCTAAATTCTGGAAATATCAAAGGTGAATATGGGCCCATTCACCTGCCATGTATACCACATATGATGCATCTATGATATGGTTACATGCGCCATTGTTATTAACCCGCAGCCTGGCAGTGCTTGCGAGGTAAATCGCTCAGTAATCTAACTTCGAGCATATTTTCCAGATTCTCTACTCAAGACAGTTCATCTTGATAAGTTGGTTTATATTAAAGTTGGTTTAGCAAGATAATTATTGAGTGCTTCCACTTAATAGCTAAACTGTTTCTTATGAGAACTAAGTTATATATATATATATCAGTTTGATATAAGTTGTATACGAGAGTATATTCTCCCCTCATAAGTGGTTCAAGGTCAGGAACCAAATAATTTCATCTTATATTAAGGTGCTGTGTATATTGACATAATGCACAAAGATGATTTCCCAAAGTTGAGGAAACATGTTAGCTTTACTAACATGAGGGGGAGACATGATAAACACTTGAGAAAGTGTTACATGGGATGAATTTTCATTTGTATATGTATATCCCCGAATATCATGATATGAACCTGTAGTTCATAAAAAGGAAATGCAATTGCAACATATTGCAAAGCATGCTATACGCATTTGCTGACTCAAAGAAAGTAACTAAATGGAAGAGATACAATTCAAGAAGAATTGATTCCATATGAAAGACATGTAGTTTTGAACCTATAGTTCATATGCTTGAAAGTATAAAGGCAAAGGTATGTATAGTCAGTTTTCGATATCTTATTTGTTCAGTATCACTAATGAAAGCTTGATATGCAGCTAAAGTTTATTATGTGACTTACATGACTTAACTTGAAAGATTTAAGTTGCTTGAAGCATATGCAATTCTTGGTCCTGAAGTACCACATCCTAAGTACAATTTGTGTACATATGTATCTTGCCATAACTATAAGCATGATGGCATTGAGAATGCATCTATGGAGATATTGAAGTGTTATTCCACGACATCATATGAAGATGTTCATATCTATCAAGAATGATGATTTCCAGGTGCGGAATATTTATTCAAGTCAATATGGTTGATTTATTCATCAAGCATCTACCAAAGATCGTTTTGAAGATGATGCACAAGATTGGAATGCAAATGCTCAAGGATATAAATCGATGTACTCATTAGGGGGAGTCAATGCGCGTTGCACTCTTTTTCCCTTACAAGGTTTTGTCCCACTGGGTTTTCCTTGCAAGGTTTTTAACGAGGCAACCAATAGGCGCATATTCAAACATGTGTACTCTTTTTCCTTACTTTAATTTTTCCCATTGGGTTTTGGTTTTAAGGTTTTATGAGGCACATCATTGAATAGACATTCAAGGGGGAGTGTTATGAAATAGAAGATTCTTACACTTCTATTTAAGGTGAATGTCTTTAATGTATCTAATTAGAGAGATTTTAGAGTTCTATTAGTGGTAGCTAAATCTTCCTCTCCCCTATAAATAGAGGTGCCCCCTACCATTGTAAATCATCCCTTGAGACCCCTCTCAACTCAATAAGAAGAACTCTCTCTACTCTTCTCTCTATTGCTATTGTTCTTGTTCTATTGTTCTTGTCTTTTGCTTTAGTTTATAACAAAAAGTTAATTTTTTTTGAAATCGAATATTAAATTATGTTATAATATATATTTTTATAATAACACTTTATTATAGCAATCAAATTCTTTTGGAATAAACGATACTGTTATAAAGAGGTTTGACCGTATTCATTCTCATTTAACTTTTAGAATCAAATCTAGTAACAGTTTGGATAACTCGATCGCAAAATTCAACCATTTCACCTATTTTTAAAAATTCTATTATTTTCGACCGTGCATATTTATCTATTGTATATATAATTATTAGCTTCTTTTTTTTCAAAAATATAATAATATTACCATCACTTTTCAAAGGGGCATTTACCTGCACGCAGGAATAGTCCTTTCTAATATATACAGTAGTAGTTTAATATGAATTTTTTTTTATACCTAATCATGCTGAAAAAATCAGAAAAACGCGTAAAAGTAGCCTCTCAAAGTCAAATTTGTTAAAAATAGCTCGTGTGCATAGATCAACTTGCAGTACACTAGGGCTTGGCTAGACGGTAATGTACGGATTCAATCAGTTCTTTAATCCAAACTTTTAATTATTTGTACTAATAAATCTATTCTTTGATGTACGAAAATTAAATTTAAAATCCAATTATTAACATTTGATGTTGGTAAGTTCAAATTCCAGCTCCATGATATGACCAATACATATTTAAATATGCTTATCCAACGTATAACATTTTTAGTGTAATCTTACATGTGGAGTTTGAGAATAATATATAGTGTGTATACAAACTTTAACCTTATCTTGTGAAGATAAAGAGGTTATCTTGCTCTTTCAAATAAAATTTTGGCCTGCAGTAATGTAATCGGGATTTCATCTCCTAAATTCTTTTTTCTATGAAAGCAAGAGGTGGAAAGTTTCCACTCCTTCTAAAACCCCAAGTATGGCATTAGCAATTGAAGAGCTTAGTTAGGATGGGTGGAACTACAACCCCTCGAACTGGCTCGATTACCATCGACTCAAAGATAGCAAAATCATAATAATGTTGAAAGGAAATATGGCGGTGGAGAAGCCTTATAAAATTAACAACAACAACAACCCAATATAATTCTATAATTGAACTCAGGGGAGGATAGCGCGTACGCAGACCCAACTCTTACTCTGGAGTAAAGAGACTGTTTTCGGTGGATCCTTGACACAAGAAGAAGAAGCTTTATAAAATTAGGAAACAATAATAATTAGGTAATAAGATAATCGAAGAAAAAGAAATAGTAACAGTAGTAATAAGATTTTAAGAATTAGAAAATACGTGAACCTTCTACCTTAGCTTTTAACCCAACCGTCCTATCATATACAACTAGACTTTTATGTAACAATATTCTTATATAATAATATTTCACAATAAAAATTAAAGTTTTTTGGAACTAATTTTTTGCTATATTATAATACATATTTTTTATAATAAAATTTTGCTCTAATATCCAAAAATATTTAAAATAAACTAAGCTGTTATTTGAGTGTATATAACTAATTCTCGTACAAAATCACATTTACTTACCGATCACGGATCACTACTTTTCGTTCTTTCTAAAAGTAAGTAGCGTAGTTGCATTTGTACCTAACCATTTTGAAAATCAGAAAAGACACGTAAAAGTGATCTATCAGAGTCAAATTCATTAGACTAATATATATATATATATATATATATATATATATATATATATATATATATATATATATATATATATATATATATATATATATATATATATATATATATATATAAACATGTAAAATTCTTAGACATCTTAACTTATATATTATCCAATCACTTTTTACGTATGTAGATGAATTTTTCTATTAAGTTAAATTGGAATAGTTTTACTTTGTATTTCGAATAACTGGCATAAGTTAATCCACTTGCGAACATACGCAAATTGATACAACTTGTTTCTTGTGTAAGGAATAGCGTAAAATTCTCGTCAAATTTTGATAAGCATTAGTACCAAAAAATGTCCAATATTGTGATAAGGTCAAATTTTGATCTTATATCCTTTGTGGTGGTATATATGTATCAGAGGTGAAGCCAAGATTTTTATTAAAGAGAGTTAAAATATAAAAGATGTGATTATATAATATATATATATATTTTTAAAAAAATTACCGAGCTAAACAACGTAATTTTCTGAAGAAGCGGTATTAGTTGACACCCTTAGATGCATGTAGCTCCGCCACTAACATGCACGACGTAGTTATGTATGTCAAAGGATTACAAGCTGAACATCTTTTGTCGGGTATACTGTATATATATGAAAGTTAATTAATAGTTTCTATATTGGGGTAATATAGAATTATACGTGAATATAGAATAAATTGTGCACTTGACTGCCCGCAATAATTTATGCTCTATGTCCGCCTCCGACACAATTGGAGGGATAGAAAAACTACGTAGTTAGTCCCCATCAATTTATATATGCAATCAAGCAATAAACGACTAACTTCGTACTAATAAAATCCATATTATAATCTCCCTTATGACATCTATCAATTCACTTTTTATTTAGTATTGCCCCAAGTGGATAAAAGTACTATTTTTTAATTATTTTGTTTATGCAAGCTTTTTTAACTTGAAGTACTTGTTTATTACTAGGATTAGAATAATAGTAGTTACGGTATAAAATTCACTATTTCTTTATACTTCATTTGGTTGCATTTTTAATTTCATAATAAGTAATACTGGTGTAATTTTATATTAAAAATCTTGATAATTTCATTCCTCCTGGTAAATATTTGTCTGCATTTGTTGTTTACATCAAACCTAATAATTTATCCTTAGCAGATAAATATTAAAGTAAGAATATAAATCACTTAGCTAGTCATAGTTACGTAATTAAAAAAAATATATAAAAAGTTAAAAATAAATATCTTACTTTCACTGATCTGGTGTAAATATCGAATGAAGGTAAAGTTTTTATATTTCTGTATTGTAGGCCTAGTATAATTTGTTCCGAACCGAATGACCCCTTAATCACGAATTGATTCAACTCTAATTGGAGCATTGACATATATATATATATATATATATATATATATATATATATATATATATATATATATATATATATATATATATATATATATATATATATATATATATATATATATATATATATATATATATATATATATAATTTTATTGATCTCAAACTCAGTAAGTATTTTAATTCTCAACTGAAATTGTAAACAAAATTAAAATAAATCGTAATAATTTGACCTAATTCAATTTGATTTCAGTTTTAAATTTCAATCAAGAAAACTGGCTAAACAAATTCGTGCATGTCTATAAGACACAAACCGTGTATATATGTTGACCCTCCTAAAAAAGGAATTAGTCCGGGGAAAAAAAGGAATTAGTGTAAGTCATTTAAACATAGTCAAACCTTTCGTTTTCCTTTAATTAATATAATTTCCCCCAATATAAAAAATTCAAAGCTAGATTAAATAATAATTTACTTATTTACTAGCAGTTCACCATTGGGGTCAGGAGACTTTCAAACCTCGATTGGAAAGCATCAATATGTAGGGTATTGACAAGGAGTCAAGGACACAAGAATTAATAAACAAAACATTAACCCTGCTTTACTTTACAGCTCGTCAAGAAATTATGTTGTTGGATTATGTTTAAAATCTGTATTCGAAAAATATTCTGCAAGGTAAAACAGAAACAAAAAACAATGTTTTTCATAAGGAATTTAATGTTTCTCAAGGTTTTGGATTAATATAGAACGAAATACTATTTTATAATACTGGCATGAAAATTATAGAATTTGGGGAACTTAACAAACGGTAACAAATTATACTAACACTTTTTGTGCTTTGATATTATGCAATATGCAGAAGAGAGAGGGGAGGGTGTCTTCAAATTTTTGGTGAAAAATAAGGCCAAGCCTCTAAATTTATAGCCTAGTTGTTAGAGACTCAACAGGTGCAAAGGTATTTGTTTGAAAAAATGCATAATAACTTAGAAATAGACTCCACCTCCAACCCATCCAATAAGATTAATAACAATATTATCATTACCCCTTATAATACTAACCTATATCTTAATGATCATCTTACCTCCATGCATACATGTCCGTTAACCACTACCCAATCAAACGACAAAAACTTGGATGATCTCCACGGCCAAGTGGCAAATGACATCTTCATGGGAGATTTTGCTATAAGAAACACGCAAGTATGTGCCTCCCAATCACAAATAGAGCCAATCACTATTACTACTTCGTCCACTACTCCACCCCTATAAACACTACCCCATCTTCAAAAAATGGCCAGAACCTCCCTCCCCCTCAGGAGAAGATACCGACTCCTCCAACTATTCCGCCTATCACGCAACCAAAATATGAACAACCTTCCCAACTTCCCTCCACATCCTAAACAAAAGCCGGCAATCTATGACCAACCACCAACACCACCCAATCACCTTGCCCAGTCGTGGATAGAATTGGGACTTCAAGGCCATGCAGTAACTTTCAATATGGAAATCAATGGCCAGGAATCGATCCTAGTGATACAAAACACTCACTTCCTTGCCCAACTGATATTGGAGGACATGAACTTAGCAATGAACAATTATGTGAACCAAATGTGGTTAAACAATATACTCCAACCAATAGATCCCAATATGAACCAAAACTTGGTGAACAACATGCAGCAAATGTGGAACATTCCACATCACCCAAACCAACAAGTCTTACAGAACCTCTCCTCAATCTACCCTTCTTTTCACCGGAGGACATGATGCTCCTCAACCCAGTCTTCATCCAATGGAATGCTTCAGTCTTCCCCAACCATCCAGACCCACAACCAGATCCCATGGAAGAGCAAGTTCAACAAATGAACGCACCAAATCAAGTAGGGTACCAAGAGGGAGATGAGGCAGTGGAAGACTTAGCATACTTAGTGGAACCAGTTGTGACTCTTTCAAGTCTAAACGAGGTAAAAATATTGATATTCAGGGAGATGCTCGACAGGAAGTATATCTTCAGCTGCCCGGTGACATTGTACAAGTGCTTGTTGGACATCCGTCCACCTCAGGATCCAACAGTTGGAAAAAATATAGTGATTATGATTCCATCACAAAGATTGATGCAAAACACCAATCCACCAAATAATATGCCCATGCACCAGCCCAATAACGTAGTCATTTGGAATGTTAGAGGTGCAAATAATGAAAATTTCACCAGAAACTTTAGGGAACTAATGGACTCACATAGGCTGTGTATAGTCGCACTACTAGAAACAAAAATGGAAAGCCACCTCTCATTATTGGAAGCATTTAGTTTCACAGAGATGATAGAGGTGCCTTCCAATGGACAAAGTGGAGGTTTTGTGATCCTTCGGAACAACGAGGTGGTTATTGTCAAAAACTTCAATAGAAATGGACAAGCTATTCATGCCATGATTGAGGTTAGACCTAAAAAATTAACTTGGCTAATTAGTGTTATATATGCTAGTAATGAGGTTAATTATAGATACATGCTTTGGGATAACCTAAGAAAAATGTATGATAGTTACAAAGGGCCTTGGCTAATAGGCGGAGATTTTAATGAAATAACTAATGTATCAGATAAGTTTTGTTGTAGATCTATTAATCAAAGGAGAGCAAAATCCCTCCGAAATTCGTAGACTATTGTAACCTATTAGATTTAGGCTTTAAAGGGTGCGAATACACTTGAACAAATTTTATGAAAAAAAATAATGGGTTGATCATGGAAAGACTTGATAGAGTCTATTCAAATGAAGGTTGGCTAGAAGCCTACCCCAATGCCACTGTCAACCACCTCCTAAAAGTCCATTCGGACCATAATCCCATTTTGATAAACTTGAACAACAACATTAATTCCATTAGGAATAAACCTTTCCGGCTAGAAAGTTTTTGGTGTAATCATCCAGAATTTAGCAACTTAATATCCGTCAATTGGGGTGACAAAGACTTACTAGAAGGCACGGAGAGTTTCAACGATATGGTGATAAGTTGGAAAACCAAACCTTTGGAAACATCTTTACTAGGAAAAAGAAGCTCCTAAATAGAATCAATGGCATCCAAAATTCCCCAAACTACCAAACAAGCAGTTTCCTCAGGAATTTGGAAACCAAACTAGTTGAGGAATTTAATTCAATCCTGAGACTAGAGGAGGATTATTGAAAAATAAGATCAAGGGTGGATTGGTTACGCGAAGGGGATGCTAACACTAGATTCTTCCACATCAAGACCAAAAATAGAAGACGAAGAAACAACATAGTTTTCTTTAAGGATGACTTAGGAAAATGGATAGAAAACCCTTTGCTAATAAGAAATCATGTCACAAATTTCTTTAAAAGTTTTTTCACCACCTCCCATAAGTGCTCTATCAAATGCAATGACACTGCTTATTACTCGCACAATTGTGACCTATCAATCCTAGATAGACCCCTTACAAACTACGAAATTAGAAAAGTTATCTTTTCATTTAAACCATTCAAAGCACCAAGACCGGATGAGTTTCATCCTTTCTTCTTCCAGAAATTTTGGCATCTATTAGGAGGGAAAATAATCAAGCTGTGTCACAATATATTTACTACCAATAAAATTCCGCCAGGGATGAACCACACGTACATCTGTTTAATCCCAAAAATAAACAATGCTAACCTATTAAAAAAACTTTCCTCCTATAAGTTTATGCAATGTTATTTACAAAACCATTACCAAGATAATTGCACATAGAATAAAGCCCCTCCTAGACCACCTTATAAACATTGAGCAATCCAGTTTTGTAAAGGGAAGAAGAGGAAGTGACAATGCTATTATAATTCATGAAATCCTAAGACACTTCAACAAATGTAAGGGAAAAGGGAAAATGATCCTAAAGCTTGATATAGAGAAAGTCTTCGATGAGCTCGAATGGTTCTATATTTATCGAACGCTTAAGTACTATAATTTCTCTAAAAATATTACAAATCTCATAATGAACGCTGTCACAACTAGCTCGTTCTCAATCCTTGTCAATGGAAATAAAACTGAAGAATTTACCCCTTCTCGAGGAATCAGGCAGGGTGACCCCTATCCCCTTACCCTTTTATTCTATGTATAAATATGTTATCTAACAATATTAAGCGTGAGGTGGATATCAAGAACTGGACTCCACTTAGACTTAATTCCTTGGCACCTAGTATATACCACATTTTTTTCACGGATGATATAACACTTATGGGAGAAACAAACTATAAGACCATCAACAGCATTAATCAATGCCTAGAAAATTTTAGTAAGCTTTCAGGCCTAAGAGTTAACAAAGCTAAATCTAAATTAATAGTGTCCAATAATTGTTGTAATGACACAAAGACTCTTATAAAAAATACACTGGGAATAACATCAAGTAATAGCTTTGGGAACTACTTAGGATTTCCCATGCTAAATGCCATTCCAAGGCATACAGACTGCCTTCCTCTTCTTGATAAAATGAGATCTAAACTCAACAACTGGAATGCTAAATGGATCAGTATGGCTGGTAGATGTACTCTCATAAAGTCTACCCTTAACACTCTTCCAAATCACCTTATGCAAACATCAATTCTTCCTAAAAAAACACTAAAGAAAATCGACAAAATCCAAAAGAATTTCTTATGGGGTACTACCCAGAACCAAAAGAAACTGCACCTAATTAACTAGGACATTGTCACTAAGGAAGTTTCCAAAGAGGGGGGGGGGGGGGGGTTAGGTATAAGAAAAGCTTACCAAAAAAACCAAGCCCTACTCACAGTCCTAGCTTGGAGAATCCTCAACAATACTCACTCCCTATGGGCAAAGGTATTAATTAGTATTTATGGGAGAAAAAAAACAACTGGCTCATCAATCACTTGGAAAAGTCTTTTGGAAGGATGGAATATCTGTAAAAAAGGCATTAGATGTCCAGTTCATAACAATTCATGTCACAACATTTGGGACACAAATTGGATCCCTATTTATAAGAACCTTAGGAGCAGTATTCAAGGACCTCTTCCAAAAGGAGAGGATAAACTACAAATTAAAAATATTAGGGATAATAACACTTGGTGCTTAGAAAAACTCTCCTTTGAACTACCAACACCTTTAAAGAATTGTATCAATTCCATTCCATGTAATAATGAAAACTCAATTGTCCTAAGTAATATATGTTGGAGTCTCACCTCAAATGAACTGTCTACAGCCTCTTCCTCCTACCAACTAATTGACAATAACAACAACAATACTTTAAATAGCATCTGGCTCTGGAAGCTCCAATGTCCTAACAAAATAAAATTCCTCCTATGAAAAATATACAATGGACTCCTTCCACAAGAAGCTTCTTATCAAAATTGGTATAAACATTGATCCTTTATGCCCAATATGTAAAAATAACAATGAAACTATTCGCCACATATTTTGGGAATGCCATATAGCCAAACACCTTTGGTATTAACACTGTTGACAACCCTAGCAACAAACTTTGGATGGACTTCCTCTTGAACACACAACCAAAAATAAGTCCTAAATATGTACATTCACACCAATTAATTCCTTTTATAATATGGGAAATTTAGGACAACAGGAATCAAAATAATATTAATAAAAATTATACTAATAAAAATGTGATAGTGGAGAGGACTATATTATTACAAGTTAAGTGGCTGAAACAACCCTTAGGGTGGTACAAAGCAAATATTAATGGTGCCTTCGACATAAAAATCATGGAAGGTGGCATTGAAACTGCGATACGTGACTCGAAAGGACGCTGGTGTGTAGGATCATCGATGAAAATTCTTACAACATCACCATTACAAACAGAACTTATGGCTCTATGCCACAACCTTCAATTCATAATCAAGGAAGACCTCTTCCCCGTGGAAGTGGAAACCGATGCAACGGATCTATTAAACATATTATACAATAACACCCTTGCTAACGACAAACTTTACTTTGAATGCATATCATTAGTGGAGGAGGCAACCAAGCATGGGAGGATATCATTCATGCATAGCTTCAGACAAGGAAATGGCGTGGCTCACACTTTGGCAAATGAAGCTCTAAGAAACAAGAGCTTTTATAAACAATGTATTTTTGCTATGCCTCCTAATTTTGTAATCGATCTCTATGAAAGAGATATGAAGGACTATGTTTATGTAAGATCATGTAGTACCAAACAATGCAAAACTCTAGCTGCTCTAGGAAATATTAGTGCCATAAATGGCCTAATGGTTGACAAAAGTAATGCATGTATAAACAATATCTATAGGGGGGAAACAACCCTCTCTACTTAGCCTTATATATATAATATATATTTTTCTTTCTTTGAAAAAAAAAGGTATTTGTTTGGAAATAGGTGTCTGTTTGGCAAAAATATTCAAACCGCATGCGAATAATATTACAATAAATAAAAAAATTATGAAAAAACAATAAATTTAGTCTAAAAAATTTATCAATCAAATCATTTACCCGAATCCAAAGTCGAACCTAACAACAACAATGACAGAATAAAACTTGCTTTTTTCTTAACTCTTTAAGAGCTGAAAAAACTATTTCTCCATATGAGCACAATTTCATTTTTTTCTCCATTTCTTTTACTCTATTTTCTTGCACGCCTTAACTCAAACTCCAACATACTCTTCAAAAATGTAATTGGACTCCAATTAATAATTAATCCTTACCAAATATATTATTTTTAGAGAATCTGTTATATACCCGAAGGCCTTTAATTTTAAAAGAATTCGAAGACATAATAGAGAAGTGGAAACTACAATAACAAAGAAAATTCAAGAAATAGTGACATACTCAAGAATTTAGACTCTATATATTCTGAGTTGGTAAAATATTCTAAAATGTACATCTAATTCTATTTATGCTAGATTTTCGTACATATATATAAGAAAAATATACTATTTTAATATTTTTGGTCCTTGTAATATCTGGTTAAATATATTTAACATTAATTTAACTGTTTGAAATATGTATATCAAATTTAACGAGTTATTAGTTATTAAACCATTTAACTAATAAGGTATATGTAATGTTACATTTATTACTGTTGCTTCTTATTTAAGGGTAATATAAATATCGCAAATAATCTAAATATATAATATATATCCTATCTAAATGGACCAAACCACATATTTTATTTTTAATTAAAGAATAAATATGCTCAGTGAAATAATATTTACTAATAACTGAATGATTATATATATAAACATCAAATCATTGGATTTTTTTATTGAATCCGCCACAGAAGAAATCCTCGTCAAAGTTGTACAGAGACGTGTTCTATAGTCAATATATTATTCAAAAATATATTTATATAAACCCTTTCAATTTTCTTCCCCAATCATTTATTCTTTTAGTGAAACCATTCCAAAAGCTATTTGCTACCTTTTGCATCTTCTTCCTTCAAACTACTGAAGCGTAATTCGGAACTGAAGCATAGTTATTGTTATTGTTTTTGTCCTTCAAATTATTGAGTCGTTGTTCGGAACCGAAACATAGTTATTATTGTTGTTATTGTTCCTTCAAACTACTGAGTTGTAATTTGAAACTGAAGCGTAGTTATTGTTGTTAGCTTCAATTATGGCTAAAATTTGTCAGGAATTATTATTACAACAATCTTCTTCTTCTCCTTCTTCTTCGTCGTCGTCTCCTTATGTGACATCATTAAGAGAAACATTTACAATATGGATGAAATCTTTAGTTTTCCATGGAAATGGTTGTACTGTCTTTAATTCTAAAGGTGATATTGTTTTTAGAGTTGATAATTACCAAGAAAGTTGTAGAGATGAAGTTTGTCTCATGGATCTCAAAGGCCAAGTTCTCTTCTCCATAAAAAGAGAGGTAAAACATGACATAAATTCACTATTTTTTTTTAATGTTTTATATGTAGATTTAACAAACTGAAACTATATTTAAGCTATATACATGGATACTATAAAAATTTTACGTTATTAGTGTACTTTAACATGTTTTTAAAAATATTTTTCTTGAGTCAAGGGTCTGTTGGAAAAATCTCTTTACCCCACAAAGGTATTAGCAAAGTCTGTGTATATACCCACCTTCCTCAGACTCCACTTACAAGATTATATTAAATATGTTGTTGTAATATTTAGATTACTAATTAATGCTTATATAGAGATACTATAAGCTTTTTTACATTATTAGTGTAGTTTAACATGTTTTGAGAAACACTTTTCTTGAATTAAAGGTTTATTGGAAACAACATCTCTACCCTAATATTAGGCATAAGATCTGTGTACAACCACTAACCTAAGATCTCACTTATAGAATCGCATAGGATATGCTGCTATTATAGTGTAGTTTAACATGTGATAATACGTTTACCATCTTTACTAGGTAAACTAATTAACACTTATTATAGAGATTTGTCAGTAATTATCCTATAACTGATCTGATTGTGTAAATATTTTTTATACCATCAGAAATACTGGGACTTACGCTAATGTGTAAACTAAATGTTTTTTTAAAATTTTGTTGTAATAAAATTATTCTTTTTTCTTTTTCTTCAGAAACTACGAGTTTTTGGTCGTTGGAATGGCTATGGTTGTGGTGGAATAAAAGGGAGGCCATTGTTCCAAGTAAGAAGGAATGGCATGTTTTCAAGAGAAGATGTCATATGTAATGTTGGGTGTGATGAAAATGTAGGAAATAGTTGCTTCAAAATTCAACAATTGGATAAAAATTCATCATTTAAAGTTACAAATAATATTGGCCAAGTTGTTGCAGAGGTGAGTACATATATAATTCTTTGAATTTTCGCTTTCATAGAAATAATATGAATATAATTATATATATTGATAGTGTAAAATCTTTTGTATGTTCTAAATTTTTCTTTGTGTGTATTTGTAGGTAAAACAAAAGAAATCATCAAAAGGAATTGGCTATGGTGATGATGTGTTAACTCTTGAAGTTGAACCAAATATAGATCACTCTTTAGTTGTGGCTCTTGTGACAATATGTGGCTTAATTCATGGCAAGTTATGACCAACACCAACAAATTCATATTTGTTATAAACTAGAAGATTCTTACACTTCTATTTAAGGTGAATGTCTTTAATGTATTTAATTAGAGAGATTTTAGAGTTCTATTAGTGGTAGCTAAATCTTCCTCTCCCCTATAAATAAAGGTGCCCCCTACCATTGTAAATCATCCCTTGAGACCCCTCTCAACTCAATAAGAAGAACTCTCTCTACTCTTCTCTCTATTGCTATTGTTCTTGTTCTATTGTTCTTGTCTTTTGCTTTAGTTTATAACACGTTATCAGCACGAGACTCTACCGTCTCAAGTATCATTCTCGAAAATCCAAGGTATTTTCCCTCTTCCTAATTTAATTTTCGAGTATGTCTGACATTATGAAAAGAAAGTTCGTTGCCCTTGAAATTTCGGGCAAGAACTATATGACATGGGTGTTGGATGCTGAAATCCACTTAGATGCTATGGGTCTCGGAGACACCATCAAAGATAAAGAAAAAGCATCAACCCAAGATTGTGCGAAGGCCTTGATTTTCTTGCGCCACCACCTTGACGAAGGTTTGAAGATTGAATATCTCACCATCAAGGATCCACTCGTTTTGTGGAACAGCTTAAAGGAGAGATATGACAACCTGAAGTTGGTCACTCTGCCACAAGCACGATATGATTGGGCCCATCTGAGGCTACAGGACTTTAAGTCCGTTTCTGAATATAATTCTGCTATGTTCAGAATTACTTCTAAACTGAAGCTATGTGGAGATAACATCTCCGATTACGATATGCTTGAGAAAACGTTTACAACGTTTCATGCCTCCAATATGGTACTGCAGCAACAGTACCGAGAGAAAGGCTTTACGAAGTACTCTGAACTGATTTCTCTCTTACTAGTGGCTGAGCGAAATAATGATCTGCTCATGAGAAATCACGAAAATAGACCAACTGGGTCTACACCACTGCCTGAAGCAGATATTGTGCGCTCGCATTATGCCAAACATAAAAGGGACCATGATCACGGTCATAAACGGGGTCAAAGCCAAGGACGTGGACAAGGAAGAAATTCCAAAGAAGTCCGTCACCCCCCAAAGAGAGATAACCACCGAAAACAGAAACGGGGTCCAGAAGATCCTAAGGCAAATAGTTCAGAAACTATATGTTATCGTTGCGGTGGAAATGGGCACTGGTCTAGGACTTGCCGTATACCAAGACACTTGGTTGACCTTTATCAAGCATCTCGAAAGAGAAAAGGCCCTGAAACAAATTTTGTCTATGACGACAATGAGGATATCACCCACCTAGATGTGGCAGACTTCTTTGAGCAACCCGATGGAAAAATAGACCACCTAATCGGCGATGGATCCGTGATGAAAGAAGATGGAGTTATTTGATTTTGTTCTACTTATTTGTATTAGTTAGTGAATAAACTAATAGTCATTAGTATTAGCTCGTATTAGTTAGTTCATGATGCAATGTTAGCCATAGTTCTTTAGAACGTCTTCAATATGCTCAAATATCAATAAAACTTTTATTTTCCAGTGGGGGTAATCGACTAGCCTGAAAAACTAGTCGATTATCAACTATTTTCGCATTAAAGTTGAAAAACAATTGATCAACAATCGATTGTCGTTGACTAACAATCGATTGTCTTAAAACAGTGAGGTCTGGAAATTTTCAAAAATCATCCACAATCGATTGTCTTTGTCTAACAATCGATTGTCTTGAAACAGTGAGGTCTGGAATTTTTCAAAAATAACCAACAATCGATTGTCTATGTCTAACAATCGATTGTCTTAAGACAGTGTGGTCTGAAGTTTTTCAAAAATAACAAATAATCGATTGTGTGTGTTTAACAATCGATTGTCTATGTTCAAACAATCGATTGTGTGTGTTTAATAATCGATTGTCTTATGAAAAATGCTGAAATTTTCAAACTGCAAAGTAATTGATTATGGACAACATATCTGATTTTGTTAGTCAACTGTTAGTAGCAGATCTTGAAAATATTATGTGACACAAAAGAATTGAACTTGTTTATTCTTATGTTCATGTATTCCTTTTGTATGTCAATTGATTGAAAGGCTCCGGAAGAGCAAATGTAACTCTGCCCAAAGGCATGACGTTTATCTTAGAGAATGCAATATTCTCCTCCAAGTCTAAGAAGAAACTTGTTGAGTTTTAAAGATGTACGCCGGAATGGCTACAATATTGAGACAATGGATGAAGATAATCTTGAATATCTCGTCCTCACTTCAAAGAATGTCTCCGGCCAAAAGAGGGTTATTGAGAAATTCCCGTCTTTATCTTGTGGCCTGTATTGGACAAGAATTAGTGCAATTGAGGCAGATTCAACAGTAAATCTAAAGAATACTGAGTCCAATACATTTGTACTTTGGCATGATCGACTGGGTCACCCAGGATCAACCATGATGAGACGGATTATAGAAAGCTCATATGGGCATCCGTTAAAGAATTTCAAAATTCTCTCAAGTAATGAATATCCTTGCACTTCGTGTTATCAAGGCAAGCTGATTATCAAACCATCCCCCACAAAGGTTGGGACCGAGTCACCCCCGTTTCTGGAACGTATACAAGGGGACATTTGTGGACCTATTCACCCACCTAGTGGGTCGTTTAGGTATTTCATGGTCTTGATAGACGCATCCTGTAGATGGTCTAATGTGTGCTTGTTGTCATCACGCAACCTTGCGCTTGCGAAGTTAATGGAAAATAGATGAGAATAATCTTGAATTCTTCATGAAAACGAGGCTGCCCATTTCGGTTTGGGTTCACGCCATTTGGCATGCAACAATGCTACTTTGTCGGCTGCCCGCTTCGGCTTAGGGTCACGCCATTTTGCATGCAGCAATGCTAGTTCGTCTCTGACTGACGAATTATCACAAATATTCCCTATTGCAATTGGTTTTGGGTCATGAACCCAATATATCCCATTAAAGAAGCTTTGGATGCGCAGTATATGTGCCAGTAGCACCGCCATCCCGCACCAAAATGGGTTTGCAAAGGAGGTTAGGAATATATGTTGAGTTTGAATCATCC
Organism: Nicotiana benthamiana; assembly: GCA_034376525.1. Taxonomy (NCBI): domain Eukaryota; kingdom Viridiplantae; phylum Streptophyta; class Magnoliopsida; order Solanales; family Solanaceae; genus Nicotiana; species Nicotiana benthamiana. The sequence continues at coordinate 38,993,767 of CM067335.1, read as the reverse complement.
TCCATTATTCGCTACCTCGAAACATTGACAGGAGATTTGTTCACTGCACTATTTGCAGACTGTCAATTTGATGAGACACTTTTCCCCAAATTAGGGGGAGAAGTCGGTGAAACCAAATGGGAAATTTTGTGGAAAAATGTATCATTATCTCATCTTGATCCACATACCTCTATTTGAAAGAAAGAGGTACAAAAGACTATCCATTTGCAAAGAATAGCAAATCAAATGCCTGACGCATTTACGGACTTGAAGAGGATAACGAAATCCCACATTCACGCGGAAAATGTTCCGATCCGTATTGAAGTCCCTATTGGACAAATATCTAGTGTCATATCCAATGAGTCAAATGCACGCCAGAAGCGTGGCAGACCATTAGGTTCCAAAGATCGAAATCCTAGAAAGAGGAAAAAGAACGATCTAAATGACACTATGAAAGAATCACATGAGGACGCTCATGATTTGATTAATTCCGAGATTCACGAAGAATCTATTGAGCCTGAGACTCTTGAAAATACGGAATGCAAGAATGTGAGGATCTCGAACCTCAGTCTGTGGTAGTACAAAATTAATTGAGAGCTCTCGAAGAGCCAATTATTACTATGTTGGAGAAACACAATTGAGTATTGTGCTGTAGTAAGTCTCAAAGAAACTTATTCAGTTTCCAAAGTACACGCGAAAGCGATTCATTATATTGAGACTATAATAAAGGAAGGCTTTGATTCTCCTATTACTACAACTTGTAGCGGGGTAATTTGTATATGAAAAGCTACCCGCTTTGTTCTCCAGTTTGTACTACACAAACGAAAGAATGCCACAATAAAGTGGATATCTATTGGTATAAAACCCATGGCATAATAAACCCGAAGTTTATTGATAAGTGCACATGTCATGGTGTAAATTTGAAGTTTACCAATATTGATAATTTATTCAGTTGACATTCGTGTTAGCCATCTCATTTGAAGTATGATGTGCAAATTCACATAGGTGAATATCAAAGAACTAGAAGTTCTTGTTCTCAGTAATGAACTGACCAACTAAAGAGTTCGGGTTGAAGCCCCTTGATTCAGGAAATATCAAAGGTGAATATGGGCCCATTCACCTGCCATGTATACCACATATGATGCATCTATGATATGGTTACATGCGCCATTGTTATTAACCCGCAGCCTGGCAGTGCTTGCGAGGTAAATCGCTCAGTAATCTAACTTCGAGCATAGTTTCCAGATTCTCTACTCAAGACAGTTCATCTTGATAAGTTGGTTTATATTAAAGTTGGTTTAGAAAGATAATTATTGAGTGCTTCCACTTAATAGCTAAACTGTTTCTTATGAGAACTAAGTTATATATATATCAGTTTGATATAAGTTGTATATTCTCCCCTCAAAAGTGGTTCAGGGTCAGGAACCAAATAATTTCATCTTATATTAAGGTGCTGTGTATATTGACATAATGCACAAAGATGATTTCTTAAAGTTGAGGAAACATGTTAGCTTTACTAACATGAGGGGGAGACATGATAAACACTTGAGAAAATGTTACATGGGATGAATTCTCATTTGTATATGTATATCCCCGAATATCATGATATGAACCTGAAGTTCATAAAAGGGATAATTCAAATTGCAACATATTGCAAAGCATGCTTTACGCATTTGCTGACTCAAAGAAAGTAACTAAATGGAAGAGATACAATTCAAGAAGAATTGATTCCATATGAAAGACATGTAGCTTTGAACCTATAGTTCATATGCTTGAAACTATAAAGTCAAAGGTATGTATAATCAATTTTCGATACCTTATTTGTTTAGCATGACATGAAACTTTGATATGCAGCTAAAGTCTATTATGCGACTTATATGACTTAACTTGAAAGATTTAAGTTGCTTGAAGCATATGCAATTCTTGGTCCTGAAGTACCGCATCCTAAGTACAATTTGTGTACATATGAATCTTGCCATAACTATAAGCATGATGGATTTGAGAATGCATCTATGGAGATATTGAAGAGCTATTCCACGACATTATATGAAGATGTTTATATCCATCAAGAATGATGATTTCAAGGTGCGGAATATTTATTCAAGTCAATATGGTTGATTTATTCATCAAGCATCTACCAAAGATCGTTTTGAAGATGATGCACAAGATTGGAATGCAAATGCTCAAGGATATAAATTGATGTACTCATTAGGGGGAGTTAATGCGCGTTGCACTCTTTTTTCCTTACAAGGTTTTGTCCCACTGGGTTTTCCTTGCAATGTTTTTAACGAGGCAACCAATAGGCGCATATTCAAACATGTGTACTCTTTTTCCTTACTTTAATTTTTCCCATTGGGTTTTGGTTTTAAGGTTTTAACGAGGCACATCATTGAATAGACATTCAAGGGGGAGTGTTATGAAATAGAAGATTCTTACACTTCTATTTAAGGTGAATGTCTTTAATGTATTTAATTAGAGAGATTTTAGAGTTCTATTAGTGGTAGCTAAATCTTCCTCTCCCCTATAAATAGAGGTGCCCCCTACCATTGTAAATCATCCCTTGAGACCCCTCTCAACTCAATAAGAAGAACTCTCTCTACTCTTCTCTCTATTGCTATTGTTCTTGTTCTATTGTTCTTGTCTTTTGCTTTAGTTTATAACAATATTCAATTTTTTGATTTGTACGTGTCATTTTCGCGCATGAATCATGCTAATTAATTTTTTGGGTATCGAGCCAATTCTATCGGATGTCCTCGAGGGACTAGTAAATTTCTATAAAATTTCAAGATTCATTGACTTCTACATCAATAGAAGAACTACCATTCTAATTTAAGAATACATTTTATATTTTATCTCCTTGTAAAAATCAAGATTGTAACATCAAACATACACCTATATATAAGTGAATTCTCCTTAACAAGCTCGTTTGGGGTTTAAAATTTTGTAAAGGGAAATTCAAATGTAACAATACACCATATTCTTTTATTTGTTTGCTTTTAAATGTTTCTTTATTTATATAAGATAAATTAGTTTATTCTTTATTCCATTGATAATATAAAATCCATGTCTTTTTTGGAGGTATTTACTATATAGTTTTTGTGACAATGATTCCACAATTGCCTATTTACCTTAACTAGCTAGAGAGAATTCAATATTTATTTGTTTGTTTTTAAATGATTGTATATGTTACGATCCAAAATCCACTAAGAGTTGCGGTGATAGCGAATACTGCTATCAGGCAAGTCAACCAAATTATTAGTTGAAGTTCTCCTTTTAACAATCTTGAAAGCTGGACTTTTCCTTCAATTTTTATAAATAAAAAGAAAGATAACCGCTTCGATTCGAATTAAATAATAGGTAATTAGTATAAAAATATTTCAAAATCATTCCAAAATCACAAGTCACAAGTGCATGAGTATCTATTAAGGCAATAATAAAATACAACATCCGTCTGAAATACAGTGGACATAAAGTAAATATATTATGCTGGAAAGAGACAACACTAGCTGCGGGCCGCCTTGAACAATGCGACTCACCTAGTCCCAGAATCATCCATGCTGCTATGCCCAATAGACCACTAGTAACACATGAACCTATGCAACAAAAATGTACAGAAGTGTAGTATGAGTATGAAAACAATATGTACCCAATGAGTATCCCGTCTAATCTCAAAGAAGTAGAGACGAGAGGTCGACTTCGACACTTACTAAGGGTCCAGTAATGTGATGTCAATAGTACATTAAATCGTGAATTTCTATAAACATGATTTTTAATCCAATAGAAGGAAACAAGTAAACAACTATTTCTTTTATAGGATTTCCATATTCCTTTTTCATTATTTATCCAAATATTCTCAAGCCATGAAGAGACAATAATAACTTTAATAAGTTCAAAGCAGCAATACAAGCATGCAAAAATCATGCCGAGATCGACGGCCTGCTCCAACAGAAATGTAAACTGTGCACTGCCGAGGTTCGAACGGCTCGAACCATAGATGCATCTATTTAATCTGCTGAGGCGTTCACCGCGCTCCAACAGGAAATAAACACACACAGGCAGTCAATCAAGAAGTCATTTTGGAAAATTTTTTTCGAAGAAAAGCTAATTCTCATTTAATAATTTAAGAAAGTGAAGTTTAAATCCTGTTAGAAATTCATTTACTAATTTAATGTGATTTAAGAAAGTCAAGCTGTCAATAAGTTTATAATTAATCCAAGTATAGCATGCTTTTGGGTCCTAACTACCCAGACAATGACATAATAGTAGCTACGCACGGACTCTCGTCACCTTGTGCGTACGTAGCCCCCACAATTAGGAGCACACATAACCGATTATTTCACCTATGGGGACAATTCCCCTTACAAGGTTAGAAAGGAGACTCACCAACCTCCGAAGATCCATAATCGGCATTTCACGCCCTTCCCAAGACTCTAATTGATGAACCAAAGCTCCAAAGCTAGCCAACAATGATACCAATCCATTAATATATACTTAATTATTCATTACAACCCAATTTATAACAATTTCTAACACCGATCAAAAAGTCGATGCAAACGCCCTCGGGCCCACGTGCCCGAATTTCCAAAATTTTTGAAGAATAATTTTATCTATAACCTCACGAACTCAAATATATGATTTACTCTCAATTTCATATCCAAAATCATGGTCAAATTCCAAGAACATCAATTTTCTAGGTTTTTCATCTAAACCCCTTGATTTTTTCTAATTTTTATATGTTAATCTATCCATAATCTATAACTTAAGATGCGTAGAAATTACTTACCTCTTTGATGATGACGGAATCCCTCCTCAAATGATCTCGAAAATGGCCTAAGGCCAAATGGGAAATGAGGGAAATAGGCTAAATTTCAAATTTAATAACTGGACACAACCCTCAGATGTCGCATTTGCGATAGGGGGACCCAAATGCGACTTTGCAAAAGCGAAGATTTCATCACAAATGCGATCCCTGACTTAACTGGCCTACTTCGCAAATGCGATAAGGGTTTCGCAATTGCGAACCCTTCAGGCCTCGAAAAAGTGACGCAAAGTGTCGCAAATGCGAATGACCCCCCAGCAGCCCAGGTTCGCAAATGCCAACAAGACCTCGCAAATGCGATGTCACATTTGCGACAAATACATTGCAATTGCGAACTTCCCCCTAGAGCCCAGGCACGCAAATGCGAGAAGGACCTTGCATTTGCGACGCATGCATCACAATTGCGATCATACCAGTACCAACACCCATATTCCTTAGCAAATCACTCTGAAGCTATCCCGAATCTCACCCGAGCCCCTGGGGCTTCAAAACAAACACCCGCACAAGTACAAAAACATAACACGGACATGCTCGAAGCCTTAAATCTCATCAAACAATGCTAGAACCATGAATCACGCCCCAATCCAAATCTTCATGAATTTTGAAATGTCCAACTTTTATTTTCGATGTTTAAACCTATCAAATCACGTCCGATTAACTTCAAATTTTGCAGACAAGTCATATTCGACATTACGGACATACTCCAACTTTCAGAATCGGTTTCCGACCCCGATATCAAAAAGTCCACTTCCGGTCAAACTTCTCAAAAACCTTTAATTTTTCTATCTTTAGCCAAATGACTCTAAAACGATCTACGAACCTCCGAATTCACTTCCGATCGCGCTCCCAACTCTAGAATCACCATGCAAAGCTACTCCTAGACTCGGAATCCCAAACGGACATTGATCTCACTGAAATGCACTTCAACCCAAACTTATGAAATTATTTCAAAATGCTAACTTCCACAATAGGCACCAAAATACTCTTGGGTCATCCAAAATCCGATCCGTGCATACGCCCAATTTCGAAATCATCATACAAACCTGCTGGAACCTTCAGATCCCGATTTCGAGGTCGTTTACTCAAAATTCCAGTCCTAGTTAATTCTTTCAACTTTAAGCTTCCGAAATGAGAATTCTCTTTCCAAATCAACTTTGAACTTCCCCACACTTAATTCCGACCATGCGTACAAGTCATAACACCTGAAATGAAGCTGTTCATGGCCTCAAACTGTTGAACGACGTGCTAGAGCTCAAAATGACCGATGGGGTTGTTACATTCTCTCCCACTTAAATATACGTTCGTCCTCGAACATGCTGAGAACTATATTGAAGTAGTCTGAAATCACTATTTATGTTCTCATGCACCTTCCCGCGCTACCACAACTCAGTTGAGCACGTTAACTCGATCAATTCTGAAGGTATTCCCTTTTATTCAAGAAAATAAGCCTTAGAGCCTAATTCCAACATCCGGGATTCTGTGCCCTACCTGTTTCCAACAATAGATCACCATATCAATCACTACATGCTGTCCCCAAACGTGGTTGCATAACTTTGCTGAATTCACACCTAGCATCACTTCACTCATCGGACCATGATAACATTTTCTGATCAACTTAGTCAAAATTCCACGAATCTGATGCTCCCATTGCACCTCATGACATACACAAGTCTTACTATAACTCTTACAATGCCGCCACAACGGAAGAGATATGCCGAAGTTTATAATTAACTGCCGAGTCAACCAATCATTGAGTCTATACTTCTGACAAAAAACATTACCTCATTTTGAACAAAATAATGATCTTTGATCCTTAATATATTTCACATAGCCAGATTGCACTGATGCTAAATCCAACAATCTTGTCTCACCCAGTACGAACTGCTCAGGCAATAAACCACCCCGACATGACCAAAAGTCTTATATGATGCCACAATGTGCCAATAGGCTACCGATTAGATTGCGATACAAAAAGAAAAACTCTGGAAAGGAATTTCAATAACCCCACTCGCAAATCATACATGCGATGCGGGCGTACAACTAATATGAGATTCCTTAAGAAAATATGAAGCAATCATAATCAGAACAGTAATATATTTATTATGTATAATTACTCCAACAAAGGCTTATGACTTGTACTACCAGTTTTGGGAATTGTTAGTGCTCAGGGTTATCTAATTTGAAGTTAGTGAATATCAATGTTATTTCTATTAATGCTAGACTTACCTGGTTTGGAGACTAAATGCCATCACGAGCCCTTCGAGAGATTTTGGGTCATGACACATGCCCCCCTCCCTATATTACCTGCTTCTTTTATTACTATTATTGGTATATGTATGACTATACTGCACAGGTTGTTTGTGGGTATCTTGTCCTAGCCTTGTCACTACTTTGCCGAGGTTAGGCTCGACACTTACCATTACATGGGGTCGGTTGTATTGATACTGCACTCTGCATTTTTTTTGTCGAATTTGGTGTCGGTCCGAGCTGATCCTGAGATTAGCTACTGGCTTCATTCAACAGGAGACCCGCGATAGATCTGCAGGCGTCCTCTTCTAGCTATTTTAGCTTATTGTTTCTTTTAATTCAAAAATAGTTATACTTTCTTTCAAACAATTTCTTGTAGTTATTTTAGAAGTTCGCGAATTATAACACCAAATTCTAGGTACTTGTGTATAAATATTAAAGGTTGTTACAGGTTTCTGTACTTTTATAACTTGCTATGGCTTAATTATTGTTAATCATTAAAAGGTTTAAGAACGTTGCTTAATAATCTCTAATGTTGGCTTGCCTAGTAAATAAAATATTAAGCGTTATCACAATTTTCATAGTGAAAATTCTGGATCGTAATACACCGCTTCGTCGAAATTATTTACTAATTATGTGTATTAATACAATAAGAAAACGGATAAGTAAAAGAAATAACACAATTCGACAAAGATTTTCCTACTTGACTTTGCTCTATGAAGTCAAAGGATTGAATCTTAACTAGAACATATTTTTGCTTAGTTAATGGATTTCTTACTTAATCTGTTTTAATTTTATCATCATCTTATGGAGAACATTTTTGGTAATATTTATCTACTCTTCCTTATAAAGGTATTGTATAAGGATATTCCAATCAGATTTGCAGTCACCTTCACAAAAAATCCTCTAATTAATAAAATAAATAAATGACCAAAACTTTTGAGGTAATAAAATTAAGAAAATACATTAATTTGTTTCCTTTAATTGTTTGCTTTCTATAACGTAAGAGTAAGAGGAAAAGAATAAAGAAAAGAAAAACAATAAATATATTTTCTTTATTACTATGTCTTCAAATGGTAGAGATTGTTGTTATTCAAATTTAAAGGCTTAAAAATAGTGCAAGTCTAAGTATATTTCTCCTATATATACCATCAAAATAGTAGTAATTGGGAGAAAGCAAAAGAATTTTATAATTCAGAAGTATATTTAATTATTTCTCAATATGGTTCACCACTTAGTGAAGATCATATTCTTGTTATTTATTATCATGCCCAAAACTATTCATAGTTGCTCGATCCCTGGATTTAGTTACGAGGTGCACATTCTCAATAGTCTTCCTGGTAACACTCCTCAACTAAAATTTCATTGTGCATCTGGAGATGACGATCTTGGCTATCACTCTCCAGCTATAGGAACAGATTTCAACTGGGAATTTTGCGGCATTTTTTATACTTTATTTTTTTGTCACTTTTGGTGGGGCGATAAAGATTTAAGTTTCGATGTATTTAACAATATAGATATATGCGTTGCGGATGGAAAAGATTTTGTTCCATCAGATACTCATAAATGCTTATGGAAAGTGCAGGATGATGGTTTTTATTTGGGTTATTTTGATGAACATGCTAGTAAAAATATTTACAAGAAATATCGTGATTGGTGAATAGTAATTTTTTCTTTTACAAAAATGTATTAGTCGGAAGAAAAAATGAATTACCAATAATATTGATTTGTTTTAGCAAACTTGTATTCATTTCCGTATTGTTTGTCTTTTCTTTTTTCTCCAAAAGGATATTGGTCAAATTAATTTAAAATGGCATGTAATAATAACAATATTTTTTATGTGATGCGTAACTTTTTTATTTTGGGACTGGGAATAATAATGTGGAAAATTGAATCTCTACCAACAAGGTGAAAGTTATTAGCCGGCCAACTAAGTTACTAATAGAGATGAGCTAGAATTTGAAGTTTGCGAGTTTTAAATTTGTCATAAAATTCATAGTTCGTTTTAGTTATTGAGTTTGTAATTTAATATTTATATATTTATTTATTAAATTTATTAATACACAGCATAAGCAAAAATCACTAGGTTTGTCTGAATCTGATTTTAATTAAGATTGATACATTTGATTAATTAGACAAGATTAGGCTAGAAGGTGGACATTGGTAAAATTCTAATTACTTTGCATTAGTAACAATTAGTTTAAACCAATTGTTACAAAAAAGAAAATTAAATAAGAGAGATAAGATCATTAGTATTGCAAATTACAAGAGGGATTAGTGTTATAAAAGATAAAGAAAGATCTCTAAAATATCATGATTAAATAAGAAAATGCTATTTTTCACTTTGCATGTAATATATTTTCTGCAAAGGAGGAAAGCTCAATCCTTTGAGAAAAGGAGGTTATGATTTCACGACCTACGCTAAAACATAAAGCATCATCACTATTAGGAAGATAATATTCAGAGTGTCGTGGGTATGGAGTTACTTTTGTTTGTGAGCTCTTTACTTTTAATGTAGGATTTTTCAGCACGAGTTTAAGTTTTGTTGAGTTCCAAGGTGAATACCGGACACCGGGTGAGAAATCAAAAAAAAGAAAAATCAATAGAGTAGTGTTATCTTGCTCAGCGATGGAGCTAAAATTTTCGCTAAAGTAAATCAAAATTTAAAGAAATAAATATACAAATAAAGAGAGGCATTTAACATGCATAGTGTGTGTATGTGTGTATATATAATTTTTTTACCTATTTAAATAGTATAATTTTTCGTCTGAAAAGTGTCAATTAACATCCCTCGAAGCTATACTGTTAGGATTATGATTCCTACTAAAGACAACAACCTTCATATTGAATAATTCGGATATATAAACTACATGAGCGGAAGCTAACCTGAATCCATATGTGGAAATGTTGAGCCTCCTTTTGATGATTGTCCTTGAATTGTTGAGAACTCCTTTAGCCTTCCTTCAAGTTTCTTGAAGTATATTTGTCCCCACAAGAATGTATCCACAATACTCAACAATATATGAAAAGGTTCACAATAATAGTGTTATGACAATTATCAAAATTTGGCTTATGGTTTTCCACCCTATTTGCAAGACAATGGACAATATGGTTCTTGATTCAATGGGAAGAAGAAGAACTTGTCTTGCACTAGAATGGGAACCATAACCCCACTTTATAACTCTAGGAGTTACATAACCCAAGAGACAAGAGTTACAAGACAAGAGTTATGTCTTGAGTTATGTCTTGCAAGAGTTACATAACTCAAGAGTCACAAGCAAGTAACCATAGTTACTTATGTAACCTTAGTTAGCCCATCATAAACTAAGGTTACCCTTTTGGGTATCTACACATTAGTCCTACACTTTAGTATGACAATACATTGGCCCCCTTAACATAATGTCCATAAGACCACATAATTAGGCCAAACCAAAAGATAGCACATAACATATAATTATCCATATATTGTTCATATGTGTGTAGATATAAGTCCATATATCTAGATATAAATCCATATATCTTACAATCTCCCACTTGGACGAGATATACAAACATATGTACAATCCTTAATATTATATGTTACAAACCTTAGGTGCACAAAATTGCTATCACAATAAAATTGTCATGAACAATCCGGTCCATCAATCATACCAACATAGGACCTAAGAGCTCGTCGTTACTCATTCGTAACTAGAACCAATCATAGATCACGTATATCAATATAACCAACGACATGGATCAAGTGTAGGTATGTAGCATGGAAATAACATAAAGTGTGGTCAATAGAATGTCAATTTCCAACTGGTTCTCTTTATTGAGATCATACTTAAACTGTAAGAGTACAAAACTTTAAAACTGAATATCTGCGCAGATATAACTGAATTACTGAATATAATGAACAATACGTAAATGTGCAATACAAACTCCCACTAAAATACATAATCCTTATCTGATTTGATACCCATACAAGCAATATGCTCATGAAATACTTTTGGTGTCAATTCCTTAGTGAGCGGATCCGCAAGCATGGAGTTTGTACTTATGTACTTAATGCACAATTGTCCATTTTGTACTCTTTCTTTAACAACCCGAAATTTGACGTCCTTATGTTTTGCTTTCGTCAAACTACTGTTGTTATTAACATATGCAACCATGGTTACATATGTTATTAGCATAAATGGCAAAATTGGAGTCGGTATACCTGATGATCTCAAACTGGTCCGAACTCCGATATGTAAGCATGTAATCCTTTGTTCTATGTATGTTCCTCATGACCCTTTTGGCTGCCTACCAATGGTCCATACCCGGATTGCTTAGATATCTGCCTAACATCCCAACAATGTATACTATATCAGGTCGTGTACATACCTGAGCATACATCAGACTACCTACCGCCGAAGCATAAGGCGTCTTCTGCATTTCCGAAATTTCATATGTATTATTTGGGCACTGTTTGAGACTAAACTTGTCTCCCTTAGTAACAGGGGAGTTGCCTGGTTTACAATCCTGCATGCCAAATCTTTTCAGAACCTTATCGATATAGCCCTTTTGTTACAGACCGAGAACACCTTTGGAGCGATCTCGTTATATCTGAATTCCTAATACAAAAGAAGCTTCACCAAGATCTTTCATTTCAAATTTCTTTGAAAGAAATTTCTTAGTTTCAAGTAATAATGCTATATCGTTACAGGCAAGCAGTATGTCATTGACATATAAAACCAGAAAAATATACTTACTCCCACTGAACTCATGGTATATATAGTCATCAGCAATATTCGGTTCAAAAAACCAAAAGATGTAATGACTGCATGAAACTTATAATACCATTGACGAGAAGCTTGCTTGAGCCCATTGATGGATTTCTTTAATTTGCAAACCTTCTTCTCTGATTCATCCGAAACAAAGTTTTCAGGTTGCACCATATAAATTGTTTCCTCAATGTCACCATTGAGAAAAGCAGTCTTAACATCCATTTGATGAAGCTCAAGATCAAAATGTGCTACTAATGCCATTATAGTCCTGAAACAGTCTTTCGATGAAACTGGAGAGAAAGTCTCTTTATAATCAATGCCTTCTTTCTGAGTGTAGCCTTTTGCGACAAGACGAGCTTTGTACTTAATAACATTGCCCCCTGAATCCCTTTTGGTTTTAAAAATCCATTTACAACCAATAGGTTTCGTACCTTCGGGCAACGTAACAAGCTCCCAAACGTCATTATCGCTCATAGACTTTATCTCACCATTCATGGCATCAATCCACTTTTGAGAGTTAGAACACTTAATGACTTGACGGAAGTTGATTGGATCATCTTCCTCAAGTCCAATATCACTTTCTTGTTCTTGGAGAAATACATAATAATCATCCGAAATTGCATTTCTCCTCTCTCTAGTGGACCTCTTTAATGCATTTCAGTTACTTGAGGTTGTTGAGTTTGATTTTCATTAGTTATATCAGGTTCTTGATGGGGGAGATTTTCGAGATTGTCTTGAACCGGAGTTGCATCAACAACTTGAGGGAAAGACACATGTTCTTCCTCAAAGACAAAATCTCTAACAACTTTATTTATCTCCCCACCCCCCAAACTCAATATCCTCAAAGAACCTAGCATTTCCCGTCTCAAAAATAGTTCGTGATGTGGGATCATAAAACTTAAAACCCCTGGATTTTCAGAGTATCCAACAAAATAGCTAATAACTGTCTTAGCGTCCAGTTTCTTTTCATTCGGCCTATAAGGCCTTGCCTCAGCTGGACAACCCCAAATGTGTAAATGCCGAATACTGGGTTTATGCCCAGTCCAAAGTTCATATGGGATTTTTATTGTAGCTGTAGTTGGAACTCTATTAAGAATATAAGCTACGGTTTTTAATATGGATTGGGACTTTTCATGAATAAGATATAGGTACCCATAACGAGAGTAATCGTCTATGAATGTGATAAAGTATTGTTGACCATTCCGACAAGGAGTAGGAAATGGCCCACAAATATCCGTATGTATCAATTCTAAGACGTCCGAATCTCTCTTAGCACCTAATCTAGTTCTTGTTTGTTTGTTTTCCCTTGATACACTCAATACAAATTCCGAATTTGAGGTATCAAGAGAATCAAGAATTCCTTCTGACACGAGTTTCTGAATTCTTTGAATGGATATATGACCCAAACGTTTATGCCAGAGTGAAATAGAATTCTCATTAGTTAATTTTCTTTTAGTACCACTTAAACTTGTATGCAAAGTTTCTTTATTTGAAGTTATTGTATCAACCAAATATAAGCTATCAAATGTTGATAAAACACCAGTACCAATAAGATTTGAATTCCGAAAGAGACTAACTTTATTATCCCCAAATGTACATTTACAACCGGATATGTCCAATTGGGGAACTGAAATTAAGTTCCGTCTAAAAGACGGTACAACAAAAGTCTCATTCAAATCTAAATGAAAACCGGTCTCAAACAACAGCCTAAAGTTGCCAATAGCTTCAACTGGCACCTTCTTGCCGTCACCCTCATAGATGTATCTTTCACCATCTTTTGGTTTTCGGCAGTTCAGGCAACCCTGCATAGATATCCTTATGTGAGCAGCATAACCTACCCACCAATTATCCTTAGGTACCGAAATTATATTAACTTCAGAACAAACAAGAGACAGAAATGTACCTTTTTTCGCACGCCAGGCATGGTACTGGGTACAATCTCTCTTTACATGATCAGTCCCATTACAAAGAAAGCAACCTAATCCAGTAATTTCAACCTTAGGTTCCTTATGTTGCTTAATCTTGGGCCTTGCAACCGCAACTTCCTTACCCTTCCTCTTCTTAGAATCCCTTGAAGAGGATGCCTTAGAAGAAGATGCCAAATGAGCACTTTCTGCCTTATCTTGCTTAATCCTTTCCTCTTCTTGCACACAATGTGAAATGAGCTCATTAAGAGTCCATTTCTCCTTCAGGCAGTTATAACTGACCTTAAACTGATTAAAGTGTGCCGGAAGAGATATCAAAACAAAGTACACAAGCAGTTCCTCAGGTAAATCCAGCTTGAGTGACTTTAGTTTCGAAGCAAGATGAGACATTTCCAAAATGTACTCCCTAATGTTTTCCTTGCCCTTATACCTCATAGAAACAAGTTTACTCAATAGTGCACTTGTTTCCGCCTTTTCGTTTTGAATAAAACGCTGTTCGAGGTTTTCAAGGAAAACTTTGGCAACAGGTTCATCATTCATAGTGCCCCTGAATGATTCTGGAATTGCACGCTTCATGATCATTAGACTCATGCGATTCGAGCGTTCCCACTTCTCCATCGCTCTCTTTTCATTAGGAGAGGATGTATCCTCAAGAGGAGTAGGTTGCTCAGTCCGAAGGGCTAAGTCAAGATCCATGCAACCGAGAATGATCATTACATTCTCTTTCCATTCCTTAAAGTTAGTGCCGTTAAGCACAGGGATGCTATTGAAATTGGCAGAGATCGTAGAAGCAGAAGAATTTACTGAAAATAGAACAAAGGATTACTAAATACATGCTTACAAATACTTGAACTTTAACTTTATAGATTCAAAATTAGGCATTTCCCATTACAAGATACCTAGCACAACATTGTTTTTAGTCTTTGGACAGAAAAACAACTTGTAAGTGGTACTCTTGGTGTAGTGATCAAACATAGACAATAAACTCCTGTCAAATATTAAACCTTCCTTTGGGCCGATTTAATATTCACATGGAAAACCAAATAATCGTCTCATATTTACCACCACAAGAATGTTCGAATTCCTGCCAAATAACACCTTCCTTTGGGCCGGTGTTAAACGCATGGAAGACTAACATCCACAGTCATCTTATATTTTAAAATTAATCAATCTACACAATAGAGGTTACTTTGGCAACATAATGCTTCAATTGAATAACTAAAATATTAGATGCTATAAACTTTAGTTCCTTAAGCCATTTTATGAATCTCAACTTAATGTGTTACATGATTGGATGTGTAACACTTGAATATTAATCGTTGTTTACTGAATTGGACAATTCTATAATATATAAGAATTGATGGACTATAAAACAATTAACATTCACTGAAACTTAAGAGAGTTGAAACGTTTTTCTTAAACTTTACTGGACCAGACAATCGATTGTCAACACAGACAATCGATTGTTTGGTTTTTTCTGAAAAAATTTTAAGTCACTGGATGTGACAAGGAAAAAATTTTCTAAGTTACTGGACCAGACAATCGATTGTCAAAACAGACAATCGATTGTTTGGTTTTTTCTGGAAAAATTTTAAGTCACTGGATGTGACAAGGAAAATTTTTTCTAAGTTACTGGACCAGACAATCGATTGTCAAATCCAGACAATCGATTGTCAGGTATAATTTAAAAACATTTCATCTCACTGGAGTGTATACAATCGATTGTACAGTGTATACTTTTTCTGAGTTATAACATGATTTTTAACATGAATCTTTAAACATGAAAACATGTTATTTACCAACTAAATCATGCTATATACAACGTTTTAACATAATATAAAAACATCAAACTGAATCAAATCATAACATTCATAAGATCATGCTATCATGCTATTTCATGGTAGAATTTCATAAACAAAATTCTAATTATACTTTAACATGAATCCTAATATAACATGAACCTTATGAACATCCAAATTATCCAAAATGAAGGGTGGCTCTGATACCAATTGTTAGGATTATGATTCCTACTAAAGACAACAACCTTCATATTGAATAATTCGGATATATAAACTACATGAGCGGAAGCTAACCTGAATCCATATGTGGAAATGTTGAGCCTCCTTTTGATGATTGTCCTTGAATTGTTGAGAACTCTTTTAGCCTTCCTTCAAGTTTCTTGAAGTATATTTGTCCCCACAAGAATGTATCCACAATACTCAACAATATATGAAAAGGTTCACAATAATAGTGTTATGACAATTATCAAAATTTGGCTTATGGTTTTCCACCCTATTTGCAAGATAATGGACAATATGGTTCTTGATTCAATGGGAAGAAGAAGAACTTGTCTTGCACTAGAATGGGAACCATAACCCCACTTTATAACTCTAGGAGTTACATAACCCAAGAGACAAGAGTTACAAGACAAGAGTTATGTCTTGAGTTATGTCTTGCAAGAGTTACATAACTCAAGAGTCACAAGCAAATAACCATAGTTACTTATGTAACCTTAGTTAGCCCATCATAAACTAAGGTTACCCTTTTGGGTATCTACACATTAGTCCTACACTTTAGTATGACAATACATTGGCCCCCTTAACATAATGTCCATAAGACCACATAATTAGGCCAAACCAAAAGATAGCACATAACATATAATTATCCATATATTGTTCATATGTGTGTAGATATAAGTCCATATATCTAGATATAAATCCATATATCTTACATATACAGCTCCGCCACAACTTGTGGTAGAGCTATGCGAACTATGAAGTAAAATGGGGCAGTACTACCCCTTCGAGATTAGAGATGTGTAACTCCGCCACTGCTTTTGCATTAGCACCTGAATGCCGCATGCATTCAGTATCTTATTTTTCAAATACTATAATATGTTTAAGATTATATTTTTAAAGATTACTTTTTCTTTCAAATTTTATGTCGAATTAAATTATATATATCGAGAAAATTTAGTAGCTCAATTGGTTAACTATCTGATAAACCTTTATCGTATTAGTAAAGATTCGATGCACCTATTCCCCATTTCTCCTTCTCCTCTTCGCTCTATCCAAAATTTAAAGAACGTGAGAAGGTTGAACACGATAGGGTCGTTGTTGCTGTCCAGCAGCTTGTCGTTTACATAAATGGTTCACAGATATGCATTGCTAATATTTTCAGTGTGGCTGTACTGTTAAAAGGAGCCTTGGCTTAAAGTTCATGTGAGTTACGTTTCACGATTCAATTTGTCCCTCTATGAACTGTCGTGATGGCAGGTAATCTCTATAAGTAGGTAAGTCTAATATTGCAGAATCAAAATAAAAACACAAGGATAACAACTAGCAGATAAAATTAATAAGCAGACACGGTGCCACTCGTCATATACAATAATCTTCTTTCCCAAAACCCAGAATGTCGCAGTATCACAACCTTCTAAGAAGTCCTAACTGTTCTATTCATCAATTGTAAATACACGACATGACGTCTTGAGCTCTAGCGCGTCGTTTGGCAGTTTGAGGCCATGAGCAGCTTCACTTAACGTATTATGACTTGTATGCATGATTGGAATTGAATTTTGAGAAGCTCAGAGTTGATTTGGAAAAGAAATTCTCATTTCGAAACTCTAGGTTGAAAGAATTTACTAATATCGGATTTTTGAGTAAATGACCTAAGAATTGAAATTTGAAGGTTCCAAAAAGTTTGTATGATGATTTTGGACTTGGGCGTATGTCCGGATTGGGTTTCGGATGACCCAGGGGCATTTCGGCGCCTATTGTTGAAGTTAGCCTTTTTGAAAGAAATTTCATAAGTTTGGTTGAAGTACATTTAAGTATTACCGATATTTGTTTGGGATTCTATATCAGGGAAAAGCTTTGTATGGTGATTCGGGTATTGGGAGCACGATCGAAAGTAAATCCAAAGGTTCGGAGGTCATTTTGGAGTCATTTGGCTAAAGTTAGAAATTTGAAGGTTTTTGAGAAATTTGACCGAAAAAAGACTTTTTAATATCGGGGTCAGATTCCGATTTTGGATGTTGGAGTACGTCCATAATACCGAATGTCACTTGTGTGCAAAATTTAAAGTCAATCAAACGTGATTTGATAAGTTTCAGCATCAAATGAAGAAGTTCCAAGTTCAAAAGTTCATAAAACTCATATTGCCGTGTAATTCATGCTTTTGACATCATTTGGTGTGATTTGAAGGCTCAACTAGGTTCGTAATGTGCTTTGAAATTGATTGGTGTGGTTGGATGGGGTTCCGGGGGCCTCAGGTGGATTTAAGGTGGTTAATGGATCGGATTGGAGTTGGAAGATAGAGTAAAGTTTGTTGTCATCTGGTGCAACCGCACCTTCCAGGTCTTGGTCGCAGGTGCAAAGCCACAGAAGTGGCCAAAGGAGCGGAGATGCGGTTGAGAAGGGAAATGCTGGGACCGCAGATGCAGTCATCACTCCGTAGAAGCGAGACCGCACCTGTGGAAGGGAAAGCGCAGAAGCGGAGTGAGGGGCATAGTCAAAGACCGCAGAAGCGGTAATGGGGCAGCACCTGCGGAACAAAAGAAGTGGTCAAGTGACCGCAAGTGCGGAAAAGCTGGAGGCAGTGTGTTCAATTAAAAACAAGCGTTTGGCTCATTTTCACCTTATTTCTTCCATGAGAGCCCGTCTTGGTGAGAGTTTGGAGCTCATTCTTTGTCATTAATGTCGAGGTAAATTGTTCCCGCTCATGACAAGTTAATATATGATTTAGATACGGATTAAAGTTTGGAAATTTGTAAAAAATTTGAATTTTGAGGAAATCCTGGAAATTTGGTATTCTTGGATTTTGACAACAATTTTGTACATGAAATTGATAGTATATTGTATATTTGAGTTTATGAGGTTGTGAGTAAACTTTATCTTCGATATAATCCAGGAGCGTGGGCTCAAGGTCTATATGGCCAACTTTACGAGCGGAGTTGGGGAATTGATATAAATTGAATTGTTATGAGTATTTGAGCATATATTAATGGGTTTGCCTAATTATTGATTAATTTTGGAGAGTTGGGCATCGATTAATGTCATCGGAAGGGCTTGAACGCCGATTATGGAAGTTCGGAGCAAGGTAAGTCTCCTTTCTAACATTGTCAGAGGAAATTAACCCCATAGGTGAAATAATTAAATCTGTGCTCCCATATATGGGGGCTACGTACGCACGAGATGACGAAAGCCCGTACATAGATACTATTATGATTAGGTGCGGATAGTCTTGAACCAAAAAGCATGCGTTACTCGGAATATTTGAAATCTTGTTGTCAATTTAAAGTGCTTAAATCATGTCGAATTGGTAAATAAATTTTTAAAGAAATTAAACATCATGTTCTTGACCGTTTAAAAGAAGTTGCCATATCTTTGAGTAATTGCTTTCCTGATAAATTCTTGGTTGATTGTTTGATGTGTTTATTTATTTTTTACCATGTTGCATCTATGTTTCATGAGCAGGATAATAGATGCATCTATAGTTCGTGCCACTCAGCCCTCTGGAAATGCTCATTTTATTATTATGTTTGATCGTGTCATACAACCTCAACTTAATTTGCGCATGCTTGTATTGCTTTACTTGCAAATTAATAAATGATTATAATGTCTCCCTGGCTTGAGATAAATATCCAAATGATAAAAATGAATTTTGGAAATTTCCTATTAATAAAATTTCTTTTTACTTGCTTCCTGCTATTGAGTTACAACCATTTTTATAAAAATCCTTGATCTACTATATTATTGGACCACTAGTAAGGGTCGAAGTCGACCTTTCATCACTACTTCTTCGAGATTAGATGTGATACTTACTAGGTACACACTATTTTCGTATTAATACTGCACTTGCTGTGCATTTTGTTTTACATACACATGTATCTCTAGTAGCCTATTAGGCGTAGCAGCATGGTTGACACAGAGTCTTAAGTGGGCTGCATCCCTCAAGACAACCCGCAACCAGCAAAGACTCTTTCGCAGTATTTTACTTCTTTTCTGTCCAATTGTATTTCGGAAAGTTATCCTATTGTACGTTTTTTCCTAGAAATTGCTCATGCACTTGGAACAACGGTTTCTGGGGGTTTAATGGGATATTGAGTAATGAAATTTGTAAACACTTTTATTTATTCTGTGAAGAATACTTTCTGCTAGTTAAATTAAAGGAAAATTATGGTTTTAAAAATATTAAAACGATAGATTAATACGTTATTCAATGTTGGCTTGCCTGACCGAGGTGTCTAGTGCTTTCATGACCTTTAATGGTTTTTGGATCATGACAACATGGTATCAGAGAACTAGGTTCCATTTGGTCTCATATGTCATAAACGAGTCTAATAGAGTCTTGCGTAGCGGTACGGAGACGTCTGTACTTATCTTCGAGAGGCTATAGGACTGTTAGGAGAACTTCCCTTCTTGATTCCTTATCGTGCAATTTGATTCCTTTGAGGCTTATGCCATTGTTTCCTTCTTACTTAATCTTATGCGAAGCAAAGCACGTATTATAAATCGGAATTGAGGAAGTTTAATGGTATTATAGAGGTGGTGTGGGATATTTCTCCATGCATAGTTGGTTGGGATATTCTCGTTGCCTTGCGAAAGAATATTATGTCATTTCAGCTCGGTAGCTACACTTCTGAGAACTTCAGGCTATGTGCAGGTTTGCTATGATGCTTATGATTGGTTATCGCACAGTGTTGATGTGGTGGTAGGATACTTGCCCATGTGTCGGGACAGTGAATGACTTGAAAGTAGGTCTACTCAATGCATGATTCATAGACTCGGTATTTCATTCCCAGCGGAGGAAAGGCAGTCTAACTAACGAGACTTGGTATTTTCAAGTGAGATGGAATTTTTATCTTTGACGTGGTGTCGTCGTCCTCGATTGAATGTGTTTATCTTGATGGTGTTGTGATCTTCTACAAATTCTACTTTGGGGCAGGATATTGTGAGATAGTATTGGAGAAGAGGCTGCCAAAGATC
This sequence comes from Nicotiana benthamiana, assembly GCA_034376525.1. NCBI lineage: Eukaryota > Viridiplantae > Streptophyta > Magnoliopsida > Solanales > Solanaceae > Nicotiana > Nicotiana benthamiana. Next base: position 38,973,060 of record CM067335.1, on the reverse strand, counting down.
TAGGGGTGGGGTGGTTCTAGATTGAATGGGTATTTCTACTTATAACTATTCGAGAAGGAGGATCTTCAGAAAGGGTTAAAGTTAGTAGCGATTTATCGGTTCAAGTGCTACAGTTATAGATATTGATCAAACGTAATAACTGGGTAGCAAATGATAAGGAAGGACATGTGGGAAGTGTTAGGTGGTAGTTAAGTTTCTCGAAGGTTAGGTATAAGAAGCGAAAGTCGAGTAGTTTCTTATAGGAGTCAGTTTGACCAAAGTGAGAGAGTGGCATGGTAGCATATGGGTTCAGCTTCATGATAAATACACACCTTAAGGAAGGTTTAGAATGATTTAGGAATTTTATTGGACTATTATTGGGTCTACAGGCTTAATTTTAAATATTGGCTAGTATAAGGCGGGAGGTTAGATGCGACATAAAAGAGTTTCTTGATATGAAGAAGGATACAACATGACTTTGGATGTGGGGGTATTGTCACACATTTAATTGATGTCCATAAGAAGCGAATGGACGTGTTCAGCTAGTGATTTAGCATAGGCCCAGGATGGGTTAGTGATTTTATAGTAAGTATACAGTGCAGCGTCGTTGGGAGATGTCAGCATGTAATTTCCACAAATGGGTTATCTTATGTGAGCAGGTTCGCGACTGCGTGGTGTTGACGAAGCTTCTACTAAGAATTCTACTAGCTATCTGATAAGAGGTCAAATATCTGAATGTTACTAGAGATTCAGAGTGTTCATGAAATGCTAAAGGAAGGAGTTATGGGGATTTCGCTATTTGGGATGTGCAAGGTTATGTCAATAAGAGATAAAGAATCTTGGTGGGTTCCAGAATTACATAACAGATGGCTCCAAGCTAAGGGGGAGAGTCCCACCGCCTACGATTGGGTTGCATAGTTATCTACTTGTGACATTTCGGGCTATCGGTATAATGGCAAGATAATTCAGCTAAGGAGAAAGAATATAAGTGGTAATTTGAGCAAATGATTTGAGAGATTTGTTCCATAAATGATCTTATCTATCCTTTTTTGGGCTTTGGGAAGACTCAGTATTTGTGTTCTGTGTGGAGGTGGTTTACAAGGAAGTGATTCAATCGGGTGCTCCATGGAGATTGGTGTCCATGTGCCAGCGGAGCCTTGGAGTGACTATATTCGAGACCAAGCTAGAGTGGGTAACTCTTAATAACGGTCCTAGTTAATTCAAAGGTTAAAATGTGGAGACTAAAGATCTCAAGCCCATGACATGGTTAAGAATCAAGCTTTTGTGGTGGATTATAATAATATGCTCTGGATGTTCTATGATATTTTCGACTTGCAGTGTAGCATTTTGAAGAATGAGAGGAAATGACTTTTGATTCGTAGAGAAGTTACCAGAATGGGTGTACCAGCTGAGGATGCGAATGTGCAGATATAGAAGGTATGAGATGTTTCGTGGGATTTCAGAGAGCATGGTCTCATGATTCAAGGCCACTCGGGAAGAGTGTGTATTGAGATTTTTATGGGTTGAATAGAGTCATTATTATCTGTAAGGTAAGTTACGGATGAAATAGAATAAGTTAGATTGGTTAGCCATGGTTGAATTGGCACAATGGTGACGGTGATCAGTTTCTTCAGTGTGAATAAGTTATGCATGTGATTTGTGATGGTATATGTGATGTTTTCCGACCACCGTAATTGATTTTATTTGGAAGTATTAAAGTATTCTGGCCTGCTATATGTGGGCAGATCCAGAGGGGTTATGGTGGCTTGGAGCACTACTTGAGGATTTCCATGCTCTATGGTTTTGAGAATTCACTCGTGTGCTGATGGTCCTCTTGGAATCATTTAAGTAAAATGTTTCTGTACGATGAAGTGTATACACTATTAGTGGTTCAGAAATTATGATTAAATTCTTATACTATCGCATATTGGCATGTTAGGTGCAGTGAGCGGTATGAAAATTTAAAGTGAGGAACTGAGGTTACGATTTAGTGTTGGCAACGATGTCACGAGATCGAATGAGAAAAAAAGGGATTTAAATGTTTACAGTAAGATGGTATTGTCTTTTACGTCACCTAAGACCGGTGTTTTCTGAAGGAGGCTTTGCAACCTGGTTATGGATTCTTCGTTTGCTTTACAACATTAGTGCAGCAAGTGGTATCGATGTGCAAGCTTTTTATCTGGCGATGATGGTCGTGGGAGCGTGTCTCACGGAGAGATTGTATGAGTGTGACATGTAGTCACTTGATTGATTGCAGATGAATACTATAGTAATATCGCTTACTTGAGAATTTATTCTTGAAGAGCACTTGGTTTATTGGCTTGTGGACTGTGAAGGTTTACTCCAGTTATGATGGTTGTTCTTGTGAGTTATAAGAAAAAGGGATATTTATGGACCCTTGAAAGGTTATTTTCCTAGTACAGTGCGATTAGAATTAGCTTAAGGTTTATGGATGGATTTAAATAAGAAGGTAGGCTCTATATCAGGCCGAATGTGTTTATTTCAGCATAGTGCTCCTTATGAAGAAGTATTCAGATATTGGATGCTATTTCATCATCGCCTATTTCATGTAATGCTATATTGGGCCGCGTGATTTGTGAAACGGCTTGATAAATTTCTTATGTATTGAGTTTCTGCGTAGTGATGGTGTTCTATGAGTAGGATGGCTCTTGTGATTTAGATTATATATCGCACCTCAGTTGTTCTTGAGTTCTATAGCTTATGGCGCTATCTGTCTCCCTGGGATGGTATCATGCACTTAGCATGCTTGCAACTGATATTCGATATTTAGTAAAAATGAGCAATTTAGATTTGTGTGTATCTCCTTATGTAAGTTCCATGTGTGTATCGGGTGGCACGCTGCCACGGGTATGTTATTCTGATCGGGTTTCATGCCACAATAGTATAATGATAAGTACATTTTTATATATTTTAGTTTTGGTGTGTTTTGTTTCACATTTTCTGAGGAGGAGTTCATATTAGTTGCGTGAGTTGAGTAGTCCCTTCCAATGTTCATTTCCCTTATGTACCACATTCGAGTTTGTAGCTTATTGGCACATTGTGGCAACATATGAGACTTTTGGTCATGTCTTGGGTGGCTTATTGCCTTAGTAGTTCATATTGGGTGAGACAAGATTATTAGATCTAGGATCGGTGCAATCAAATTTATGATGTGTATTAGAGAGCAAATACCACTAATTGGTTTAGAATGAGGTAATGGTTCTTGTCAGGAGTATAAACTCAATGATTTGTAGGCTATGCAGTTGGTTATGAATTTCTACACATCTCTTCCATCGTGGCGGTATTACAAGGGTTAGAACAGGATTTATATATGTCATGGGGTGTGTTGGGAGCATCAGATTGTGGAATTTTGACTATTGTTATCAGATGATGTTATCATGGTCATGTGAGTTATGCAGTGCATAGTGTGAATTCAACAAAGGTATGCAATCTTGTATCGGTGAATCATTTGGTGATTGATACAGTGTTCATATGTTTGAAGCAAGCCTAGTAGAGAATTTCGGATGTTAAAACTGGGCTCTAAAGGTCATTTGCCTAAGCAAAAAAGGATATCTTCAGATTTGATCTAGCTATTATGGTCAACTGAGTTATGGTAGCATAGGCTGGTGCACGAGGTATTAAACAATTATTTCGGACAACTTAAGTGTAGTTCATAACATGTTCGAGGACGAACGTATGGTAAGTGGGAGAAAATGTAACGACCTCGTTGGTCGTTTTGAGCTTTAGCACGTTATCAGTAGTTTGAGTCCATGAGTAGCTTCCCATTAGGTATTATGACTTGTACGCATGGTCAAAACATATTTTGGGAAGCTTGGAGTTGATTCTGAAAGGAAATTCTCATTTCGTAATCTTTAAGTTGAAAGAATTGGCTAAGATAAAATTTTTGAGTAACTAACCTCGTAATCAGGATTTGAACATTCCAACAGGTTCGTATGATGATTTGGACTTCGCCATATGTACGAATCAGGTTTTGGATTATCCGAGGGCAATTCACTGCCTATTGTGGAAGTTAGCATTTTTAGAAGAAATTTCATTAGTTTGGGTTAAAGTGCATTTAAGTGTTATCGATGTCTGTTTGGGATTCAGAGTCTAGAAAATGCATTGTATGGTGATTCTGGTATTAGGAGCACGACCGAAAGTAAACCCGGAGGTCAATAGGTCATTTTGGAGTCATTTGGCTAAAGTTACAAAATATTAAGGTTTTTGAGAAGTTTGACCGGAATTGGACTTTTTGATATCGGGGTCTGATTCCGATTCTTTGGAGATGGTCCGTAATATCGAATATGACTTGTGTGCATATTTTGAGGTCAGTCAGACGTATTTTATAGGTTTTAGCATCGAATGAAGAAGTTTGAAGTTCAAAAGTTTATAAAGCTTGAATTATAGCGCGATTCATGGTTTTTGCATAATTTGATGTGATTTGAAGGCTCGGCTAGGTTCGTAATGTGTTTTGGAATTAATTGTTGTGATTGGACGGGGTCCCTGAGGATTTAGGTGGATTCTAAGTGGTTCACAGATCGGATTGGAGTTGGGAGATAGAGATGAAGCATGGTGTCATTTTGTGTAACCACATCTAAGTCTTGGCCGCAGGTACAGAGCCGCATAATGGACGAAAGGAGCGCAAATGTGGTTGAGAAAGGAAATGTTGAGACCGCATATAAGCTCATGTTGTCGCAGAAGCGAGACTGCACCTTCTGAAGAGGAAGCGCAAAAGATGGAATGAAGGGCCTGGTAAAGGACCACAGAAGTGGTAGTTGGGCCGCACCTATGGTACCTAAGAAGCGGTCAAGTAACCCAAGGTTCAGAAAGGTTGTAGGCAGTGTATTCTTTTAGAAACAAGGGTTTGGCTCATTTTCACCTTAGTTCCTCCATGAAAGCTGATCTTGGAGCGAGTTTGGATCTCATTCTTTGTCATCAATGTCAAAGTAAGTTTTTCCCACTCATTACAAGTTAAATACATGATTTAGATACAGATTCAAGTATGACATTTGTAGGAATTTGAGATTTCGATGAAAACCTAGGAATTTGGTGGTCTTGGATTTTTACCACAATTTTGGACATAAAATTGAAAGTAAATGATGTATTTGAGTTCGTAATGTTGTGTGCAAACTTTATCTTCTAAAAAATTTGGAATCTGGGCACGTGGGCCCGAGATCGATTTGGTTAACTTTTCGAGTAGAGTTGGGGAATTGACATATATTTAGTTGTTATGAGTATTTGAGCATATATTAATGGGTTTGCATAATTATTGGTTAGTTTTGGAGAGTTGGGCATCAATTTCATTCATCAAAAGGGCTTGGAGCCGGTTATGGAACTTCGTAGCAAGGCGAGTCTACTTTCTATCCTTGTGAGAGGGAATTAACCCCATATGTGAAATAATTAAATATGTACTCCTATTTGTAGGGGCTACATACACACAAGGTGACGAGAGTTAATACATAGCTACAGTTGTCCGGGTAGTCTAGTGTAACGACCCGACAAGATATTTTTCTTTTTAAAACCTCATTCCACTAGATAAGACTTCCGATACTTGGTTTTACTGAATTATGACTTGCAGGAATGGTTGGTTCAGGATTTGGAAGAGTTTGGATTGAAATAAGAACACTTGGTTCCATAAGGTTGGCTTAAAAGAGCATATTTGAATTCGGTAAACGTTTTGAGTAAGTGACCTCGAAATCCAAATTGGAAGGTTCCAATAGGTTGGTACGACGATTTCGTACTTTGGCGTATGTCCAGATCGGGTTTTGGATGACCCGGGAGCGTTTTGTTGCCTAATAGTGAAATTTGATTTCTCAAGGATTTTGAACTTCGTAAATATTATGTTTGGAGTGGTTTTTCATATTATCGAGGTCCTAACAAAATTTTAAGACTGGGAATAGTTTCGTACTGCATTTTAAGACTTGCACATACCATTTGGTGTCAATCCGAGTGGTACAAGTACATTTCAGTCCGTTAGAAGTAATTTGAAGAACTTGGAATTCATAAGTTTGATTTAATTGGTTTTAGGGGTGATTCTTAGATTTAGCATTGTTTCAGGTGTTCTGAGGGTTCGAGCGAGTCTTTTTTATGATTTCAAACGTTTTGGTATGTTCGAGAAGGGCCCCGAGGCACTGAGCTTGAATCTGACAAGGCTCGAGTGAAGTTGGAAAATTAGAAAGGAGCTGAAGCTCCAGCTATCTGTCATAAACGCACCTGCGCTTGGTCACCATAGGTGAAAGACCGCAGTTGTAGTCAGCTTAGAGCAGAAGTGGCTAAGGGGAGGAGCTCAAGAACTGCATATGCGACTCCTTCTTCGTAGAAGCATCTACACAGGGGTAGCTCAAAGATGACAAAGATAGTCCCATCCCGCCTACCCAACTCCGCAAATGCAGACCCCCTATCAAAAAAGTGAGACCGTAGATGCGGTTCCCTTACCACAGGTGCAGAAATTGTTGAAGGTAGTGCCTTCATTTAATACGGGAATGTGTCATTTTTGACACATTTCCACCATTGTTTGGTCGATTTGGGAGCTTTGAAAGAGAGAGAGAGATTCCACCTAGCATCTTGAGGTAAGTTCAATCTACTTATTTCTAGTTTAATACTTGAGCTTTGGGTATATTAACACACAAAGATTAAGAAAAAATCATGGGATTAGAGCAAAACCTAGGGTTTTGATAAAAGATAATTTTAACCCAAAAATTTGTTATAGAATGAAGTAGAAATCATTTATTATTGATCCTTAGGTTACAAAGAAAAACTTTCTTCGAAATATTTCAGACTCCGGCCATGTGGACCCAGTGTCAGTTTTAGGAAACTTGTGTTTAAGTTTGGGAAATCACTTTAGTAATTAAAATGCCAACTCATGAGCTTGTATTGACTAGTTCCTACCTTGTTTAACTAGTTTAGGATTGTTCGGCTCAAAATTGAGGGTTTGAGCACATTCTTGGTATTGGAAGTACGCTTTGGAGCGAGGTAAGCCTCCTTGCTAACCTTGTAAGAGGGAATTGTCCCCATAGGTGAAATAATAGAATAATTTGCATCTGAATATAGGGGCTATGTACGCACTAGGTGACGAGAGTCATGTGTAGCTACTATTATGTTAATTTTCCGGGTAGTGTAGGACCCGTATCATGCCATATTTGTGAATGTTTATATCCTTTCATGCTAATTAGATCACTTAGGATATGCTAGAGATTTGGAAATGAACATACGTGAATGTATGCACTTGCTTGAACACTTGTATGAACTTAATTATATAAAATGTGCCTTTATGTACTCTCTCAATGATAATTGATATTTGTAGATCGGGCCGATCTCCTCGGTAGAAATAGATGCATCTACGGTTCACGCCATTCGACCCTCTCGAAGTGCATAGTTTCTTTTCTATTGGACCGGGTTGTACGACCTCAATAAATGTGCAGGATGAGTATGGATAAAAGTGAACACTTCAGAATGCTTAAAGAGATCCCCTTGAGGCTCCATATGTGGTGGGATGACTTAGGATCGCGTAGCAAAGAAATAGTGACAAGAGTTTTGGGAGGCCTTGTCTGTTTATTAAAAATCAAGCCAAGGTTGGACATAGTTGAGGCTTTGATACCCTTCTGGGACCCCACTCGCAACGTATTCCGCTTCTCTGATTTTGAGCTTACACCAACGACGGAAGAAATAGCTGGTTATGCGGGTTTAATTGGAAATCTCAGAAGCCGTTATCCATTGGCACCAAGACCGGTGACTCCCCATAGGTTCCTACACTTTTTAAGCATTAGTCGGGATTTCAGGACAGAAATATATCAGAATTGTTTTGCACACTCCTTTTATTGTATCATCGATACGGCAATCCCCAAGGTTTCGAATAACCGAGCACCGATCTAATCCATGCCAAATACAAAGATAAGTGGGAGGCAAGATGAGGCTTAGCTTTCATGGTAGCTTTCTTGGGAGTTGTGGCTTGTCCACGAAAAGATGGTCATATAGAGATATGCCTTGTGGGAATACTAGATGTTGCAACCAATCGAGCCAATAACATGGTGGTTCGTCTAATCGTGTCGAAAATCTATCGAGCTCTGACCATATCCCGAGAAGGGGGAAAGTTCTTTCAGGGTTGCAATCTATTGCTACAACTGTGGATGTAAGAGAACCCTTGCCACCGAAATGGTACATGAACTATAGTTTGATCGGGTTGAGTTGCATCGAAGAATTCAGAATCCGTATAGTAGGTATTGAGTTCCCCGAGGGCAATGAGGCTTGGTTTTCATGCTTGAGATCTTTGACTATGGATAAAGCTTAATGGGCTTTCGGATGGCTTCTCACTACCGAGGTTGTGTACACATCGGCAAAAGTGCCTTATATTTTTTTGATGGGCGCTCGGAGAATCCAACCCTATGCTTCTTACTGAGTCATGTGGCAGCTAGGAAGATTCCAACCGTCCACGGTGAAAAAGATCTGAGTAAACAGATCATCGAGCTAGGCCCTAAAAGCTGTACTCCTAGAAGGAAAAATCTGCCAGATATGGAGCGAATGCAGGTATCTTGAGCGTAAAACCATAGTACGGGATCAGGCTTAAGGTGAAGTGGACCCCAAATACTTGGTCTGGTTTGGCAATAGATTTCAAATTCATGAGAGACATGCCAAGAGGCCACATGTACTAAAATTTACTGACAAGGCCCAGATACTATAGGATTAGCTAGCCAAGGAAAAAGAATACAGGGCTGGAATAGGAGAATTGGAAAAATAGGTTCAGGATATCCGATTTGAAAATAGCTTGCAAGCCGCGGCCGATGAAGGTGAAAAAAAGAAGCTGACCCAAATGAATAAGGCTCTCAAGGCTCAAATTCAACAAACGAAAAAAGCTTCTAGAAACCAAGAAAGAAGCCAGTCCGATGAGAGATTGATAAAAGCGCTGAAGAAGCAAGTCTTAAAGTGCCAGGAAGAGTTGGAGAAATCTAAAGGAAATATGGCGAAAATCAGGGCACAGTGGGCAAAGAGGACAGAGGAAAGAGCCCAATTTGTGCAACAAATGAAAAGAAATTATGAGGGAACTATTACTAATTTGAGAAGGAAAATGACCACCTCGAGAATGAAGCATCCAAACAAGCCAAAGACTTTAAATCTGATAGGGAACATTGCTATGACCTGTTGGCCCAAATAGAGGAGGAAATACAACAATTACAAAGTCATCACCTTCATGATGCCAAGGTTTTGGAAGCCCGGAATGATCAGATAGGTCGGTTGCTCCAAGAAAAGGGCAGAATTATAGAAAGGCTCCTGACCATTGCTCATTACATAACTTGGAAATTCCAAGCGTGCGAGGACACTACTCACCACCTTTTTTGCGGTAGTAAAAATATTTATCAAAAAGATAGTAAGTGATTTGGATAGGCTTCAAGGGGATCTTGCATATAGGCCCGCGGAGAGACTGAACGATGTGCCGCAGACACCAGGAGCTTTAATCTATTCATGATTTTCATAGTGAGTATGTATTTCCTTTTCCACTAGAGTCTGTACTTTTTCTCCTCTAGAGTCTGTCAAGTTGTTCGAGTCTGTATTTTTTTTGAATTTGGAGTTTATATTTCTTTGTTCATGTTTTAATCTATCAGCATTGAGTCTTTGTAATCAAAGTATTTGGCATCTATGAACCTCGGAAAACTCAAACCATTTTTGTTTCTATTCACATTTATTTTTCACGAACTACACTTGGTCTGATTCATGTAGGGTCATGATACGTAGGCAATCTTCATAGGATTCGACCGTAATACTGAAAGAGAGAATAAAGAAAAGAAAAAAAAGAAAAACCATCAGAGAAAAACAAAAGAGGGAAGAAAATAATAAGAAACAAGAGATGAAAAGAAATATAAAGAGAGAAAAACAAGAAGCGAAAAGAAGAGAATGATGGCAAAGAAAAAGCCAAAGGCACGAAAGAGAGAAAATAAAAGAGAAATAGAAAATAAAAATGTGAAAATGAGAGAGAAAAAAGCAAAAAAAAAGAGTGGAAATCAAAGAAAGGAAAATGGAAGTGAAAAGACGGGATGACGCGTGCAACCATTGCAAACATGTAGACATCTGTTAACTATATAGGTGCATCACACCCCAATGTGTGATTCCCTACCTGTTTCTTGTCTCAAACTAACCGTTTGCTACTGTTATTTTTAGTTTAGGTTTTTAAAAACGGTGGTTGCTTATTAGTAAGCTAGCATCACATTGGTATTTTACCAGATAAAAAAGAAGTACAGAAATGTCGTCTGAAATGACCTTGCAGCAATTCCCATCTCGGAAGATAGCCCAAGCTCTGGCTTCCTAGCCTCAGAGTCTGCAATAGTCGAGGAAAACAGGATCCTACTCTTTAGGGTTATGGAGATGTGGGATACATGGAGAAATGGAAACGAGCGTCCAAGCGCCATCCGTTGATATCCCAAGCTTTTCCCTAGATCAGGGGGTACCTTCAATATCCCTATTAGTTATCCAAACATCTCATTGGGACAGCCCACCACACTGGCCAATTTTATTGGAGAACCTTCTGAGGTCCGCCCCAAGGTGTTCACATCCGGAATAGTCCCCAACATCTTTACTGCTCCCCCATGTGCGACCACAATATAGCCTGCACTGCCTAGATCCACTTTCGCTCCATCGGCTTTTATATTCCAAACACCCACTTACTAAACTAAGCCTCCTCAATACCACACCTACACTTTTCCTCAGACACCATTTGAGTTCACAATAGGACATGACAAGAATCCCAAGACTCCCAAACAGGATGAAATGTCAAAAAGGATGAGAAACCTGGAACAAAGCCTCAAAAACATGCAGGGTCTGAGTGGGCAGAAGAGTGTGTCATATACTGATCAACGAATGTTCTCGCACGTGCATTTGCCTATGGGATTCAAAACTCCAAAATTTGAAAAGTACGATGGGCATGGTGATCCTATTGCTTACCTAAAGAAGTATAGCAACCAATTGCGCGGAGCAGGATATAAAGAAGAGTTACTTATTGCTTACTTCGGCAAAACTTATGTGGGAATTGCCTCCGAGTGGTACATGTATCAGAACATCTCGCGATGGTACATTTGGGATGACTTAGCGAGAGATTTTGTTAGACAATTTTAGTATAATATAGATATCGCTCCGTACCGCAACTCATAAGAAAATTTGAAAAAGAAGTCCTCTCAGAGATTTAGGGAGTATGGAATCAAATGGTGTGAACAGGCATCAAGGGTAAAACCTCCAATGGATGAGGTCAAAAATGCTGACAGTATATCTACAAGCTCAGGAGGCAGACTCTTTCTAGAATATGATGTCGGCCATAGGAAAACCATATGCAGAAGCCATCAAGATAAGAGAAATACTGGAAAACGAACTGAAAACAGGCAGAATTCTAAGTCACTCCGCTATCAGAGCAACCTCCCAAGCCATCCAAGGCGGTTCTGGAGGAGTCAAATGGGGAAAGAACAAACAAGAAACCTCTCGATGGCAACATCGGGTATGAGACGACATCATGCTCCTAGACCCATATTCTCAGGAAGTATCCCTCAAAATTATTATCTTCACCAGAACATGCCTTAGGCTCGTCAACCATATGCAGTCATGAGCGCTCAACCTTTTGCACGACCGCAGCAGCAGTTCAGCAGGAACCAAGCTCCAAGAAACAAGCCTCCTCACAAAAACAACTACAACCCCCGTCCTCCTCAAAATAACTTCCGTCCCCATGAGCCACCCAGAAGGCAAAACATTACGTAAATTGAGGAGTCCTACTCCAGTCTATTCCCAAAACTTGTCTAAATGGGTCTGCTGCACCCCGTACCCCCAAAAGACAAAACCCAGAATCGCCTTCCTACCAACAGGGTGCCCGGTGTGCTTATCACTCGGGAGCTGAAGGGCATGACACAAAAAATTGCTGGACTTTAAAGCGAGCTATGGAAGATTTGATTGAACAGAGGAAGATAGTATTAAGGGATTAGTATGTACCTAATGTGACAAACAATCTGTTGTCGGCCCACAATAACGGACCGGTATTCAGAATAATTTGTGAGGATAAAGAATTCGACTTGGCTTTGAAGGGCATAATTGCCCTTGCTGGTAAAAAGCCACACACCCTGAAATTTAAAAGGAAGTTGAGGTTAAAACTGAGGCAACACCCGCAAAAGAAGCAGTCCTTTATGTCCCACGAGGTCATAAGGAAAAGCAGTTGACTCTGAGTCCCCCTAAGAAATTCGAGTTGTAGAGGACTACCCAGATGTATGTTTCCAAAAGGAACCTATGTAGGTCGGGGGCCAACTAGTCCACCAAGGCTAAGGGAGCCTGTGGTTGTTGGCCGCGCACCTCAGAAGCCTATGACAGACCCCGCTGCAGTCCCTTGGAATTATCATAAAATGGTGGTGACATACAAGGGCAAAGAAATCTCTGGAGAGACTCAAGAAAGTTACCTTGTGAGGAAATACTCTGACTTGGAAGAAGTGAACAGCGCCACCAAGAAGCGATTCCAACCCAAGAAACAAGTGAGCACCGAAGAGGGGGAAATTTTCTTTCGGGAGATAAAAATGGCAGACTATGAAGTAGTGGACCAGCTTCGGAAATCCCCTGAACAAGTCTCCTTGCTATCCTTGTTGATTGAATATCCTGAGCACCAGAGGATACTAGCCAAAACTCTCAATGAGGTATACGTGCCAGCTCAAACCTCTGTGAAACAATTAGAAAGAATGAATGAAAGATTCTTCACAATCAATCCGATCACATTCAGTAAAAATGACTTTCCCCCAGAAGGGGCCACTCACTACAAAGCCTTGCATTTAACTGTCAAATGTGAAGGTTATTATGTCAAAAGGTTAAGGGTAGACAAAGGCTCTAGGGTGTATATATGCCTATTTTCAACACTACAACGAATGGAAATCGGGACTGAAAGGATTCGTCCCAACAATGTGTGTGTTCGAGCCTTCGATGGTATCAAAACGGACACAATTGGAGAGATCGATCTAGTCTTGACCATTGGCCCATTTGAGGTAAACATCCAAGTGTTAGATATGGACACATCTTACAACTACCTCCTAAGAAGGCCATGGATCCAAGCAGCAGGGGCTGTGCCTTCCACTCTTCATCAGATAATAAAATTTGAACATGAGAACCAAGAAATCATGGTCTATAGGGAAGATGAGCAGTCAATTTATTGTGGTCCCTCCGTCCCCTGCCTTGAAGCTAGAGAGGGTAGTGAGCATATAGTCTATTAGGCCTTTGAAACTGTGTTGGCTAATCAGCATGAAGAGGGCAAACCCTGTCCCCATCCTTTCCTCTCCAATACCTCAATCATGGTGGCTAGAGAGATGATACGACATGGATTCAGACCGGGGAAGGGACTTAGAAGGTCCTTGAAAGGGATAGCTGAGCCGATTGTTTTGCCCACTAGAGCGAAGTTCTTTGGGCTAGGCTTCCACCCGACGTCAAAGGATATAACATGGGTGGACTGTGGAAAACATGATGATGGGATCTACCTCAACCGCTGCCACACTTGCATGAAACATTTGTAAGGACAAAGTATAGCGAGAAGGAAGAGGATGAGGCTTTCATAGCTGCAGAAATCGAGGAAATATGTGGGGCAATGAGAAAAATACTATATGAAACCCACATGGTTCAGTCAGGGGAAGGCTCAAGCACCAATGAGGTGCTATACATGGGGCCAGACGCCAAGTTGCAAAAGTGTAAGGCTACACCATTTCCAATCAAGCGGGAGTTCTGGTAGTCCTGTCCTGACATATTTTCTACATCACGCATCCCCAACACGAATGAAGAGAGGTTTATAAGGCGTGGCTACTACGGTGGTCATGTGGATGCCTATATACCAATAGGTAAAGGACCTATACTACTACGATGTGAACTCACTCTATCCCTTTGTAATGGCGGAGCGCCCCATGCCCGCCGGGAAGCCTGTCTGGCGTGAGTTATCTCAAGGTGTAACTCAGATGTTTTTCTTTAGTGTTTTGTCTTTATTAATTTTCCAAATGTAAACCCTGTTATCTTGCAATGCCAAAGAAATGAAATCAATATTTCATCATCTATGTTCCTTTATTCTTTCTGATTCTTGCTGCTTTCCCTTCATTCATTTCTTTATGTTCTAATAATGCGTCTTTAAATAACATGACATGCTCGCGGACCTTGTGCCCAAATCCAAACATGCAGCCTAATTGTGAAATAATGACCGAGAACCAAAGTACGACGAAGAAGAGGCTTCTAAGAAAACCAATTGAGGAACATTTCGAAAATAAACCTAAGCCAAATTTAAATGATACTGAGCCGGTTAACTTGTGTGGTCCTGAAGAAATCAGGGAAACCAAAATAAGCATCCACGCAAATGAGAAAACTCGAGATGCACTGATCCAACTCTTATTTGAATTCAACGACGTGTTTGCTTGGTCATACGAGGATATGCCAAGGCAGAGCATCAATTTGGTGGTTCATAAGTTGCCTAATTACTCCGAGTGCCCTCCAGTCCAACAAAAGCAGAGAAAATTTAAAACTAATATCAGTGATAAGATCAAAGAAGAGATCACAAAACAGTTTGGGGCAGGAGTAATCCGAGTGATCCGGTACACCACTTGGTTGCCCAATGTAGTTCCAGTGCCAAAGAAATATGGGAAAACCCGAGTGTGTGTGGACTACAGAGATTTGAACAAGGCAAGTCCCAAAGACAATTTCCCTTTGCCCAATATCCACATCCTTGTTGATAATTGCGCCAGACACGAGATACATTCTTTCGTGGACTGCGATGCGCTACGCAGGATATCACCAGGTGTTGATGAATGAGGAGGATGCCGAGACAACTGCCTTTACCACACCTTAGTGGACCTATTGCTATAGGGTTATTCCTTTCGGGTTGAAGAATGCTGGGGCAACGTACATGAGAGCTATGACCACTATCTTCCATGACATGATGCATCATCAAATAGAGGTGTATGCGGATGATGTGATCATCAAGTCCAAAACTCAGGATGATCATGTGAGGGATCTAAGAAATTTCTTTAAATTTCTGTGCAGGTATGATTTGAAATTTAACCCAGCCAAATGTGCATCCGGGGTTCCGTCAGGCAAACTTCTATGGTTCATAGTTAGCCAGAGAGGTATTGAGTTAGATCCAAAAAAGATAAAGTCTATTCGGGATCTACCTCCTCCGAAGACCAAAAAGAGTATAATGAACTTGTTGGGGAGACTGAATTATATTAGTCCATTCATCGCTCAGCTAGCTTCCACATGCGAGCCCATATTCAAATGGCTAAAGAAATATGCAACGATCAAATGGATAGATGAGTGTCAAGAGGCTTTTGATAAGATTAAAGATTATCTATCGTATCCACCAGTCTTGGTCACGCTGGAACCAGGAAGGCCATTTTTCAATAGCTGACAGTCTTGGAATATTCCTTTGGTTACATTCTCGGGCAGCATGATATCACTAGAAAGAAAGAACCGGCAATATACTACCTGAGCGAGAAGTTTACCAGTTACGAGGCCAAATAAATCCTGCTAGAAAGAACCTGTTGTGCCATAACTTGTGTCACTCAGAAATTGAGGCATTACCTATAAGCCCACACCACCTACCTCGTAACCAGGCTAGATCCTCTGAAGTACATATTTCAAAAACCAATTCCCGCACGGAGACCGGAAAGGTGGTAAATCCTACTCACCGAGTTTGACATAGTCTATCTCACTCAAATAGCAATGAAGGCCCAAGCATTACCATTTAGCCGAGAATCCAGTTGGATGAATACCAACCTCTAAATACTGATTTCCCAGACGAAAAGGTAAATTCGGTGGAGGTAATGTCCGAGGACACCACTGTTTGGAAAATGTTCTTTGATGGAGCGGTAAATGCAAAAGGGGTAGGAATTGGGGCAATCTTAATTTCACCCGCCGGTCAACAGTACCTAGCAAAGACTCGGCTTCGGTTCTTCTGAAGGAACAATACAGCTGAATCTGAAGCCTGTATCATGGGGATGAACATGGCTATCGACTGAGATGTTGAGGAACTATTGATCATGGGTTTCAGATCTAATCATCCGGCAAGCCCAAGAGGAGTGGGAATCTCAAGATTTCAAACTCATCCTTTATCGAAAATATGTGGAAGATCTCAGCAAACGATTCAAGATGATAGAGTTCAGGTACATCCCTCGCATTCATAATGAACTAGTCGACTCACCTGCTACTTTAGCCTCGATGTTGCCTTATCCAGGAAATGCCTACATTGATCCCTTGGAAATCCAAATCATGGACTGCGGTGGAGGGAGAACCAAACATCCAGCCATGGTACCATGATATCAAGATGTTTCTAATAAATCAAAAATATCTCGAGCAAGCTAGTGGGGACCAAAAGAGAACTATCTGACGGCAGGCAAGTGGTTTCTTCTTAAGCGGTGAGGATTTGTACAAAAGGACCTTAGACCTCAATTTATTATGATATGTTGATACCAAAGAGGCTGTATGAATCATGCACGAGGTATACGCGGGAGTCTGCGGACCACACATGAATGGGCATGTTCTAGCAAAGAAAATCATCCGAGCTGGCTATTATTGGATAACCATTTAAACGAATTGTCTTAGCTTTTCCGGAAATGCCATTAATGTCAGGTGCACGATGATTTGTTTCATGAGCATCCCATATAAATGCATCCCATGTTGGTGCCCTAGCTATTTTCAGCTTTGGGGCATGGACGTTATTGGGCCGATTGAGCCAAAAGCCTCAAATGGGCACAGATTCATACTAGTTGCCATTGATTATTTCACAAAATAGGTCGAAGCCATCACTCTTAAATCGGTGACCAAGAAAGCTGTGGTGGATTTTGTGTATGCAAATCTCATTTGCCGTTTTAGCATCCCAGCCACTATCATTGCAGATAACGCCGCAGAGTTGAACAGCTGATTGATGACGAAGATATGCGAACAGTTCAAAATAATGCATCAGAACTCCACACCCTACCGGCCCAAAGCCAATAGTGCTGTCGAAGCAGCAAGCAAAAATGTCAAAAAGATTTTGAGAAAGATGATTGAAAACATCAGGCAATGGTATCAGAAGCTACCTTTCACATTATTGGGGTATCGCACAACTGTGTGCACATCAATTAGAGCAACTTCCTATCTTTTGGTCTATGCCGCTGAGGCAGTAATACCTGCGGAGGTGGAAATACCGTCTCTCCAGATCATTATTGAAGCTGAGATTGAAGACACAGAGTGGGTCAAGACTCGCCTAGAACAGTTGGCCCTAATTACTAAAACACGAATGGCGGCGATCTGCCACGGGCAGTTGTACCAACAAAGGATGGCCCGTGCTTGTAAAGGCACATTTTTCCTCACCATCAGGAAGCAAAAGGAAAATTTTCTCCTAACTAGAAAGACACATACATTATCAGAAAGATATTGCCAAAAAGGAGCATTGTACCTGGGCGACATCGAAGGGGATTATCCCGAAGTAGTAGTGAATGCAGACGCAGTAAAAAAGTACTACGTCTAGGCTCCTTGTAGCAATGATTCAGTCTGGTTGAGATGACGAAGGCTTTCATTCCTGCTACCCAAACACTATCAACCTTGGTAAACTCATTTCAGCCGGTTACTTTTCTTTGACCACCCTCTTTGGAACCTGGAATTGCTATAAAAGAACAAAAGAAAAAAATAAAAAGAAAAGAAAAACAAAAATAAACACACAAAAAATAGAAAACAAACAACAAAATGAAAAAACAGTGATGAAAAATTGAGAAAAAAATAAAAAATAGTTTAGAAAACACTCCTGAACTATGTTCGACTTGATTCCGAAAGGATACGTAGGCAGCCTCTCTCTGGGGTTCAGCCACATCAAAACAAAATTCCAAAATCCCCCTCCCCTAAAGAATAAAACTGGGCAGCTGATATAATAGTTCAGCTTTGAGCCCACCGAAACAATTCCAAAGTTGTAGTTTCAATAAAATCCCTTTTCACCCCAAAACCCATCCAAGTCCGTCCGATCAATGGGCAAAGGCATAAGAAGGGGAGACACCGCTGATGGAACTTCATGCAGTCAAAATAGAGAGAAATAAAATGAGAGAGTCTTATCAGTAAAAACCTGTGGGCACCATAAGGTGGCGATGGGTAGAGAATCTAAAATGAGAGAGTCTACTTCATGAAAACTCGTAAAGATCACTTTTGGATGATATTAAAAAGAGAAATGAGAGATGTCGATTGGAGAAAACCCTAAAAAGGGCTTCATCGACGGAAAAGAAGACTTTTCTCAATACTGAAAGGTCCTGACAAGATTCCCTGGTTTCGAAATGTAGGTGAATGAGTTTATAAAAGTGGGAATGGTTTGTGCGAGTCAGGCACCCAGCCCAAGAAGCATGTGACGTCCATTTAAAGTCCGCATGCACCCCAGATAAGTCCTCTTTTTCTCCCCGAAAGGGATTCTACTCTTTAAATTCATTCTTTCTTGTTTACTATGCCTTGAATCCCTAACTCCGTTTCCCGAAACTAATACCAAGGAAAGATGGCAAGATCTGGCTTTATAGGGCTTTGCCTGACAAAAGTTGAACACCCAGTCTCAGCGGGCGCATCTAGACGATCCCGACTGGCAATAATGGCTGATGCTTCGAAAGCATAAAGGGTTTGAAAACAAAGAAAATCAAAGTCAAAATGCCTACAAAGGCAAAAAGAAGTAAAAGGTCGAGTTCTACTGGGCTAATTGGCTCGGTAAAGTTTCAAAAGCCAAGGTACCCAATGGTTTTGAAATGAAAGTTTGGGGTAAAGAAATCAAAGGCCTATGAAAGAAAAATAAATCTGAAAGTTGAGACCCCATAATCAACTAACAAGGCAAAAATTGGAAAATTAGAGGTCTTCTCAACACAAGCAAGGTCGGGATCAAGCAATCAAGGCCACAAAAACAACCACCATTTCAAACTAACATCTTGCTTTGTTTGAAAATCTGAAACAGGCGTAATCCAAAGCTATCGTTCAAAAAGCAAATGCAAGTAAAATAACGCAGGAGATAGGAGCGACTTCACAGCAACAATCAGCCACAAAAGCAAAGCTTCTTTCAAATCCTTTCCCGCAGTTTTAATAAAAGAGTAAATAAGGAAAGGAAAATCATAAAAAAATCATGTTTGCATAGGGCTTCCAATCTCTAACTGCACCCTCCCAAACCTAGAACCACATTCCCTATTGATCCCGGCTAAACCCGTGGATCTCACTAGCATAACCCCCAGGAACCTTTTTATTCCTATCCCGGCATAACCCATGGATCCACCTGGAATAACCCAGGAACCTCTTTTCCTATCCTGGCATAACCTGTGAATCCCTCTGGCATAACCCATGAGCCTTTTTCTTCCTATCCCGGCATAACCCGTAGATCCACCTGGCATAACCTAAGAACCCTTTTCCTTCCTATCCCAGCATAACCCGTGGATCCCGTTAGCATAACCCAGGAACCCTTCCTTCATATCCTGACATAACCCGTGGATCCCCCCTGGCATAACCCAAGAGCAGTTTTCTTTCTATCCCGACGTAACATGTGGATACCCCTGGCATAACCCAGGAGCCTCCTATCCCGGCATAACCCGTGGATCCCTATTGCATAACCTAGGAGCCTTTTCATCCTATCCCAGCATAACCCGTGGATCCCTCTAGCATAACCCAGGAGCCTTTTTTCTTCCTATCCTGGCATAACCCATGGATCCCCCTGCCATAACCCAGGAACCCTTCCTTCCAATCCCGACATAACCCGTGGATCCCCCTGGCATAACCCAGGAACCTTTTTCTTCCTATTCCGACATAATTTGTGGATCCCTTTAGCGTAACCCAGGAGCCTTTTTCTTCCTATCCCGGCATAACCCATGGATCCCCCTGGTATAACCCAAAAGACTTTTCTTCCTATCCCGGCATAGCCCGTGTATCCCCCTTGCATAACCCAGGAGCCTTGTCTTTTTATTCTGGCATAACCCGTGGATCCCCCTGGCATAACCCAGAAGCCCTTTTCTTCCTATCCCGTCATAACCCGTGGATCCCTCTGGAATAACCCAGGAATCCTTTTCTTCTTATCCGTGCATAACCCGTGGATCCTCCTGGCATAACCCAGGAGCCTTTTTCTTCCTATCCCAGCATAACTCGTGGACCCCCTGGCATAACCTAGGATTCCTTTCCTTTCTATCCCGAAATAACTCGTGGGTCGCACTAGCATAACCCAGGAGCCTTTCATTCATCTCGACATAACCCACGGATCTCCCTGGCATAACCCAGAAATCTTTCATTTCATCTCGGAATTACCCGTAGATTTTTTGTTTCATCCCTGGCATGGACCCTTCATTCCTATCCCGACATAACCCGTGGATTCTCCTCTTATCCGCCGAAGGGACCCTTTTTCTTTCCCAGCATAATCCGGCCATCTTCCAGCATAACCTGGCAATCTCTCCAAAGAATACACAATCCAGGCATTTACTATTTTCAATAAAGAAATAGCTCAAAATCGCTTTGCAAATAACTTGAGAAATTCTTGCCAGTGGAAACTGGGGCAAAAACTTTCGTTCGTTCGTTTATTTTGGTGTCAGGATAGGTCATTACCTCAAGACACAGGATTCGAGGTAGCCAAAAGAATGAGTCTTAATCAAGAACGAAAAAATAAAAAAAGAAATAAATTCAGAGTGATTGAAGAAGAAAGATGTTGACTGCTCAAATTTGATTCAAAATAACACAGTTCCACATGACTTGCTCCGCTAAAATGCTGAAGAAAGAACCGGCACCTACAACTTACGAGCACCAAGATTCAGATAAAGTCCACAGCAAATCCAGCTGAGTCTCAAGATCAAGTTTCAAGTAATTTTTAGATAGGAATCTTGTAACTCATAATTGATAGGCATAGCTAGCTTAGCTTTTATTTTCTTTTGGTGTAATAAGGAGGTTAGCAAGCAGTAGCAGCAACAGCAGTGAAAACACAACTCCGGTAGTCCCAGCTACCAAACACTCCATAACTACATTGACCTGATTCGTTTATCGCCAAGGATATGTAGGATACCTCTGAAGTAGGGTTCGGTCAGACATTTTTAAAAAAAAAGCTTCTCATGGAATGCTAAGCAGGCAAAAATCCCTTAGTTGCTCATTTACCTTTGCCTAAAAACCCTTCGTATCTCCGAGAAACAGGGGCAGTTGTGAGCACGTGATTTTTGTCTCGCTTTAACTATTCCAATAAATCTCTTAAGAATTAGGAATTTTCTTTGTTATTTGAATTTTTGGGAACTAATTGCATAATTTTCGTTGTTGCATCTCGTGTGCATTTTTAGTTGGCATAATCCATAAAAGTACAAAAAATACGCATTGCATTTAGGGTTTAATTGCACACGTTCTGGAAATAATTAGTTATTAGGAGTCTTACAAAAATACAAAAGCACAAACAATACTTTATCTTGACATTGTTTAATTTGTGGCTTTGAATTTGCTAATTTTCACTAGTTTGTGATAATTTTTTGAGTTAATTGAGTTGATTTGGTAGTTTAATTTAGTTCTTAGAATTAAGTTAGGGTTTTAGTTTAACTTTTATAAAACAATTACAAGAAAATTAAAATAGATAAAAAAGAATTACAAAATTGAATAAAGAAAACGAGAAGAATTTGAAATGGGGCCTTAATTACAAAAAAAATCCAGTCTGGGCCATATATGAAAATAAACCAGCCCAAAATACTATACACCTGAGCCACACCAACTGTTGAAACCCGGTCCAGCCCAACCCATACCAAAACGACGCCATTTTGTGATCTTTGAATCAAGGCCGTTAGATCTCATCAATGCATTGGTCTAGAACTAACTAGGATGCTCTATATTTAAGAGTCCTAATGCCCCTAACCCTCAATCACCTCTCAAAACACCCCAACATATACCGGCATAACGCCACCGCCCTCCACCAACCTTCCACGGTCCTCCGCCGGTCGGAAATCGCCTCCGCCAGCGGCGATGCTCTGATGCCCCCCCAAAACTACACCATTTCATCCCCTTAACCTCTTCTTTCCATTCCTGTAACCAATATCCTTCAAACACCAGCCAAAATCCTCGAATATTTGTTTAAAGGGGCGACTGCTCTCCAACCCACGACGCCGCCACCACCCAAACCCTACCAACTTTACACCCCTTGACCACCATAGCCTGTTCATCACAAATTCGTTACCCCTTGCTTTCGAATCTTGCTCAAACACCTCAAATCTTAGATCAAAATTTGGATCACAAATCCATATTTTGTCAAATAGGAAGATAATGGGTTCTGGGCTATAATAGCCCATACTTATATGTTTCTCATGAAAAATACATAATTGAGGACGATTATAGTCCAAATAATATCAAGAAAACTGGGCAGAGTTGGAGTCAATTAGTTTAAAGCCAAAATCAGTAAGTTTTCTTTCTTATTTGACTATATTTTTCATTTTTTTGTATATGTTAATTCTGTTTGGCGTTATTTTGATTTTTAGTGTAGTATTTGTTTTGTTTAGTTAATCCAGTGTTTAGTTTTTTTTTCATTGTTTAGTTTAGTTAATTTGATTGTTTTTCTATTTATCTTCAGTTTTCATAGAATTAATGGCAATTCCGTTGATTCATATTTTTATGTATCACATGAAATAAATTTTACACTAGTTTCAATTTTTACTTCCTAGTTAATTGGTAATCTACTATTTTTAACCTTAGGGCACTAATGTTTCACTAAGTTTAAAGACTAGTTTTGATTAATTAGGCTGATTAGTTTAATCATTAGGATTCTGTTAGTTGTTTGGACATAGCTAAAAATTTACAGCCTTGATAAGTAGTTAACCATGGTCATTTGACCAAGCTTAAGGGGCTTGGGTTAATTTTAACCTAGGTTAATTTTTGGTAGTTTCAAGGGTAATTAAGGTAATTTACCTAGAGAATCCTGCAGATAACTTAATTGGAACTCCCTGTAACAATCTAGATTAGGTTCTAACTTGGAATTCAGGAAATTAAGTGCAATAACTTGGCCAACAAGGCATAAATAAAAGGACTAACTAGCGAAAAATGAAAATAAAAGAGGGACTAAAGATAAAACAGAAATTTGAGAGTATCCCTTAGTATTTGGCCTATAAAAGGCAGTCTTTACTTCCTTGCACAAAAGAAGTTTGGAAATCTGAAAACTACACACAAAATTGCTAGAAGTTTTGAACATCTGAAATTTGACTTTCAAACATTCCATTGAAATTCTCTTAGATTAAGTTTGAGTTCCGGTTTTTAAATCGAATTCCCAGTTCCTAAAATAAAAAATGGCTTGAGTATTATTCAGATCTAGTTTAGTTCAAGTTCAGAGAATTCTAGGTATATTTCAAGTGCATTTTGATCCACTCGGACATGTGTACATTTGCTTATTGGTGTTCATTCTTTTTCTAATTACTCCAGGGATTGATGTGATGCTTTTGGGTTGAAATTGCTCTCGTTGCTTTGGTTTTAACTGGTGCTTATTACTACAGACTCTTCTTTTCTCTCACATTTCATTCTATTTCTAGGTACATGCCTGAAAAATAATCTGATGTAGCTTCTCAATTTGAAAATTGAAGTGAAATTGGTGTTTGACTTCTGCTGTAGACTTTATTGTTTTATTAGCCTGTTATACCTTGAGTTGTTCCACGATTTGGTAGATGTATTCATTGTACTTAAAACTGGGCTGTTGTAATTGGGTTGTATAGATTGCTTTGGCTTTAGTTTGTATTAATACAGCTGTTTAGTATAGCTCCAGTATAATTCAAGTTCATGTAGAATATGATACCTTGTTAATCAGCACTTGGATTGAAGCATTCAATAGTTTATTATGACATGCTGCATGATCCAACATTGGCTTTCGAAATGGTCTCAACTCGTTTAATGGCTTCTGAAAATGGGTACAATGGCTGTATGTGTCAAATTGTTAAGGCTAAATGGTCCCGACTTGTGAAAATAGTCCTTTGTTCTCCAAATCATTAAGGTATTTTGTTTCATCATTTCTTGAATATTGCGTATGGTAATTTACTACTTTAATCTCATCCCCCCTGATAAAATGTTAGTAGACTTGATATCATAATCAACATGAACAGTTAAAAATTGGTTTTGAAGTCAAAGGTTCAATGCTTCAGCATATTAAATCAGATCTGCGTTTGATATTCCAATCTATTTGGTAGTCATATTAGTTAATCACTACTTTCTTCATAATTTCTTGTACCAATTCGTAGCTCAAGAATTAATTCAAAGTTTGAAAACATTCGAAAGACATAATGGAGTCCAGACTTAGTTGTAAATATGCATAGTCCCACATTGGGACAAGCTTTCGCTGATATACATGAATGGGGTTGTAGCAATCTATCATTCCCTTGGGCTTGTCTTAAAAGACCAAGAATATCAAAGATCTCGAATTCTCATTTAATTCCTTGGTAAAATTTGCAATGCATATTTTGGGCCTTCCGAGTTAAGTAGCGAATTTGAATTAAGAGGTTTTTCCTCTTGCTTAAATTTTGACTTGAACCGTAGGCCTAAATTTTATTAACTAAGCTTTTAGAAACAATCATTAATAGAAAAAGGGTAGTTCATCATAGGACAACCTTTAAAATAAAGAAGGCGCGCCGCGCCTAACACAATTCACAAATAGTGTGGCCCTTTTGATTGTTTTTTTAATAAAAATACTTTGAACTCGAGACGAGTTATTTAGCAAATTTTCACGGCCTTCCACGAAGTTAATAACACGTTATCCACCTTAGGCACGTTTTAATAATATTACCTTCAAATACGGGTGTGCATTTCATGTGACCCAAATCCAAATTCCAAAACGTTAATTAAAATGTGTCGAGGATCCGGGTGCATTTCATGTGACGTGATCCAAAAATATATTTTAAACGATGTTTAATTTTCTAAAAAATTATTAATTTAAAGTGGTAAATAATTCTAATACTTGCGATATATGATGGCATGTATTAAAATCAGACTTTTTGCCAATTATAAGAGTTTAAGCAACCGTTCTAGAACCACGGGATCCGGGGTTGTCTAACACCTTTTCTCGGGTCAACGGAATTCCTTACTAATAAATTTCTTGTTCGCAGACTCCAAGTCAAAAATTTAATCGATTTGGGATTCAAAACAAGCCGGTGACTTGGGACACGAAAAGCCAAAACCTATCCCAAGCGGCGATTCTCAAAATAAATAATCCCATTTCGAATAATGTCACATAAATTGGAAAAACTCCCATATACATTACCCTTCGGTGTAGGTGTGTAAAAAGGAGGTGTGACAACTATCTCCATCTAAGGTAGGTATGCTTCAGCGTTATTTGATCCAAGGTCTACTATTCATATGTGTTATATCATTTTGCTCATTTCCTGGATATTCTTCATGAGCCTTTGGTACTCCTATTCATGTATCCACTCATGTGGACGATTCTATGCTTGTGGATCCGATATACCTGTCCTGTGTGGTTACATTTTGCGGTTTCGAGACTAGAGCAGACCTTATGTTGCTTGACATGACTGATTTTGAGGTCATCCTGCGCATGGATTGGTTATCTCCATGTCACGCCATCCTAGATTTCCTTGCCAACACTGTACATTAGCAATGCTAGAGTTACCAAGGTAAGAGTGGAAGAGTTCCTTTGTTAATACATCTACTCGGGTCATCTCTTTTCTAAAGGCTCGACATATGGTCGAGAAGGGTTGTTTAGATTATCTATCTTATGTTTGGGACACCACCCCAAAGTCTCTGATGATTGATTCAATTTCAGTAGTTCGGTAGTTTGTCGATGTGTTTCCTTCATACCTTCTTGGCATGCCACCGTATCGAGATATTGATTTCTGTGTTGATTTGGCTCTAGGCACCCAACCTATATCAATTCCATCATACTGTATGGCTCCGAGTGAGTTGAAGGAGTTGAAGGAGCAGCTTGAAGAGTTGTTAGCAAAGGGGTTTGTTAGACCTAGTATGTCACCTCGGGGTGCACCGGTGTTATTTGTAAAGAAGAAATATGGGACCATGCAGATGTACATTGATTACCGCAATTCGAACAAGGCTACCATCAAGAACAAGTAATCGTTGCTACACATTGATGATTTGTACGACCAGTTGCAGGGTTCTAGGGTGTTCTCTACGATCGCCTTGAGGTCAGGGTACCATCAGATGAAGATTCAGGACTCGGATGTTCCTCAGACTGCATTTCGGACTAGATATGGTCATTATGAGTTTCAGGTAATGTCCTTTGGCTTGACTAATTCCCAAGCAGCATTTATGAACTTGATGAACTGGGTGTTCAGATCTTATATTGATTCCCTTGTCATCGTCTTCATTGACGACATCTTTATATACTCTCATGGCTTGGGGGAGCACAAGCAGCATTTGAGAGTAGTGCATTAGACCTTGCCAGAGAAGAATCTATATGCTAAGTTCTCCAAGTGTGAGTTTTGGCTAGACTTAGTGGCATTCTTGAGGTATATTGTGTCAAGAGAGGGTAATAAGATGGATCCAAAGATGATTGAGGCAGTCTAGAGTTGGCCATGTCCTACTTCAGTGATTGAGATCAGGAGTTTCCTAGGGTTAGCAGGCTATTACAGATGATTCGTGCAGAGTTTTTCATCTATTGCATCACCTATGAATAGATTGACCCAGAAGGGTGCTACATTTTGTTGGTCCGATGATTGTGAGGCGAGCTTTGAGAAGCTCAAGATATCTTTGACTACTGCACTGTTTCTTGTATTGCTTTCTAGTTCAAGGATGTATACGGTATTTTGCGATGCTTCACGCATTGGATTAGGATGTATGTTGATGCAGGAGATGTGATTTATTTCATATGCTTGGCCTGAGCTGAAGATTCATGAGAAGAATTATACTGTGCATGATTTAGAGTTTGCCGCAATTATTCATGCTCATAAGATATGGAGGCACTATTTGTATGGGGTATAATGTGAGGTTTATATTGATCATCACAACTCACAACATTTGTTCAAGCAAATGGATCTCAATTTGAGGTAGCGTACATGGCTTGAGTTACTAATCGATTATGACATCACCATTCTTTATCATCCGCGCAATGCAAACGTGGTTGCGGATGCCTTAAGCAGGAAAGCAGAGAGAATGGGTAGCCTGTCATTCATTTCAGTAGAGGAGAGGCCGCTAGCATTAGACATTAAGTCCTTGGCTAATAGACTTCTGACATTGGATATTTCAGAGCCCAGCCGAGTCCTTGCGCGTGTTGTTGCTCAGCCTTTATTTTTGGGACAAATCAAGTCCTGGTAGTTCGATGATCCACATTTGGCGGTTCTCAGAGAGATAGTGTTACAGGGTGGTAACGAGGACGTTTCTATTAGTGAGGATGGTGTTCTGTGACCCTAGGGTCACCTATGTGTTCCTAATGTTGATGCTTTGAGGGAGAGGATCCTAGAGAAGGCACAAAGTTCACGGTATTCCATTTATCCAGGTACTACCAAGATGTATCGTGACTTTAGGCAATATTATTGGTGGAGGAGGATGAAGAAAGACATTATAGAGTATGCGGCTAGATGTTTGAATTTCCAGTAGGTTAAATATGAACACTAGAGGCTAGGTGGCCTACTTGAGCAGATGCCTATACCTGAGTGGATATGGGAGCGCATTACAATGGACTTCGTAGTTGGATTGCCCGGGACCTTGCGGAAGTTTGAAGTAGTGTGGGTCATTGTTGACAGTTTGACCAAGTTGGTTCACTTTATTCTAGTGGTGACTACTTATACAATAGAGACATATGCTTAGATTTAAATTCGAGAGATAGTCCAGTTGCAAGGTGTGCATGTTTCCATCATATCAGATAGCGGCTCTTAGTTCACTTCCCATATCTAGAGAGCCATTCCGAGCGAGTTGGGAACCCGTGTGGAGCTTAGCACAACATTCCATCCTCAGATTGACGGACAGTCGGAGCATACATTTTATATTTATGAGGACATTCTTAGAGCAAAAGTAATTGACTTTGGAGGTAAGTAGGATTAGTTATTTCCCTTGGTGGAGTTTGCTTACAACAACAACTATTAGTCTAGCATCGAGATGGCTCCATTTGAGGCTTTATATGGTCGAAGATGTCGTTCTCCTATCAGGTGGTTTGAGCCTGGTGAGGCTATGTTTTAAGGTACAGCCTTGGTGAAAGATTCCTTGGAAAAGGTAAAGTTGATTTAGGAAAGGCTTCGCAGAGCTCAGTCCAAACAGAAGAGTTACGCTGATCAGAAGGCGCATGAGGTATCATTCATGGTTGGCGGGAATGTTCTCCTGAAAGTTTCGCCAATGAAGGGTGCTATGAGATTCGGGAAGAAAGGAAAGTTGAGCCAAAGGTTTATAGGCCCATTCGAGGTGTTGAGACGAGTTGGGAAAGTTGCTTATGAGCTCGCTTTACCTCCCAGCCTGTCAAGCGTTCATCCAGTTTTTCATGTGTCCATTCTTCGGAGATATCACGCAGACTTATCCCATGTGTTAGAATTTAGTACCATTCAGCTGGATGATGTCGCGCCCCCTTTTGTCTCGTGAAATTAGGTTTTTGACGAGTATTGGGCTTAGGAGAATTGAAGAGTCGCCACCTAATGATTATAGTGCATTAGGACGCTAAGGATGGTTCAATTTGGCTAACCATCGATTGGGTAGGGGCTTGATATTATCACGAGGGGAAGATGTTAGGAACCCCTGATGATCCACTAGTTTGGTTCCCGGTCAAGCTATAGTTGTGACTTAACTGCACTAACACATAAACAAATAAGGGTATCACATAAGAGGATATTTTCACATAAAGGTCAGAAATAAACAAAGTTGGAAAGCATTGGAGAGAGTTGATTTAGAAGAATTGTTTTTATGATTTAAGGAAACAAAGAGTAAAGGGAGGGCAAGGTCCTAGGTTTCTTAATAATACGGATCACATCAATTCAATACCCGGTAATCACTCCTCAGAGAGGGGATACACGCAGTATTAGCGCACTGGTCATCATATCAATAGCTACTCTTTCCAACCTCATTAAGGTAGTAAAGCACGTAATGGTCTTATTTACCTATTGCATGCTATTACCCGTGCCGATCCTATCAATACCGGAGGTATTTGGGACTACTAATCCTAAAGGAAGGATACATCGGCTTACTTATGGTTTCAAAAGGTTGAAATACTAAGGCGACAAACAAAACATATACATAGCAAATTTAGAGGGAGGGAGAGTATATAGACAGATAATAGGGCTCAAACAAACCTCCTATAAAACTAGATAAAACACATAGTTTAGCATGTCTTACACTTTTAAGGTCTAATTAAAACCTACGGATTTAAGGCAGGCTGATCTGCTACATAATTCAAATAGAATCATTAGGGTACTTTTAAGTTACCCTTAGGCTTGCCTAAATGATTGACGAAACCTATAGGCATGATATCTACAGGTTTCAGGAATAAGAGCATGGACTAATTGCATGTTACTTTAAGAAAAGGTTTCCAGTTTTATCAGAAAAAGTATAAGTTCTACAATTGACAATGTACTATTGCTGCTAGTTTTAACTTACAGACGAGCAAGGCTATTCAAATTTGAATTATGACCCATATAGGCACGCTTTCTAGATGTTTGTTAACTCACCATTATAGACATAGAAGAGTGTAGAGATTCTGCAACATGGTTATCCAAACATTGTGCTATCTGATTATATTTTTATTATTAAGACCTATAGAAGAGTGTAGAGATTCTGCAACATCGTCACCGCTTCTTTGAAATTAGACAGGATACTTACTGGGTACACGTTATTTTCGAACACATACTATATTTGGTGTGCATTTTGTTGCACAGACACATGTATCTCTAGTGGCGTAGTGGGCGTAGCAGCATAGTTGACATGGAGACTTAGGTGAGCAGCATCCCTCGGGGCAAAGCTGTCAGCATTGTCTCTTTTAGAGTATTGTATTTCTTTTCTATCCAATTGTATTTCGGATAGTTATTGTATTGTACCTTATTTCCTAGAAATTGCTCATGTACTTGTGACACCAGGTTTTACGGTGATTATAGGATATTCAGTAATAATAATTGTAAATATTTTTATTTATTTTGTGAAGATTACTTTTTACTAGTTAAATTAAAAGAAATTTATGGTTTTAAAAATATTCAATGTTGGTTTGCCTTACCGATGTGTTCGGCGACATCACGACCTTTAATAGATTTGGGTCGTGACATCATTTCTACGGAAAAGATGAAAAAGAATATAGGGGATAGAAGGGGACTCCGAGGTCTGCGGATGCAGGCAGATGTACTTTGAAGTCTCCTGAAGCAGCAACCACAAAGCTAGACTCGAGGCCGATAGCTAGTACCTGGATCTTTACATGAAAATTATGTGCAGGAAAGGACATGAGTACACCACAATAGTACCAAGTAAGTGCCAAGCCTAACCTCGGCCGAGTAGTGACGAGATCATATCAGGGCCCTACTGGTTTAAATATAATGAAATAAAATAGAAAGAATATTACAGTAAAAATGAAATACACAAATCTAACAGGAATAGAATTCAATGAAAACCAACAGCTCATAATGCAATAATAGCAACATGGGATCTCTCGGGATACTATCCCGTAGTCCCGAACGTAAAAATGCAAGGGGATCTCCTCACCATTCCGTAGTAGAAAAATAAATATGTTGTATTGGGGATCTTCTGGAATATAGTTTCGTAGTCCCAAATTAAATATTCATTATAAGGGAATCTCCGAAATTGCCGTTCCGGATTCCTAAAGCAAGTATGCAGCTCAACTAACAGATATAATAGTTACAACTAGAAAACTACAAGTTAGGCTATGTCTGAGTCAAGTAACAATAGAAAATTTCACTAAAACATGCTGCACAGAATCCAGATAGGTAGTCAAGGCATGTATGCATGCTTTCCTAAACTAACCGGTATAATTACATATGCTAGTGTTTCTCAATTAAAGGAAAACAAATATTTTCTTAATGAAAAATAGAGTTTTCAAATAAATAGCCCATGTACGCACTCGTCACATCACGTATACGATGCTCAAATAACAAACAGTACCAAATCCTAAGGGGTGTTTCCCCATACAAGGTTAAGCAAGCTACTTACCTCGAACCAAAGGCCACTCAAAACTCAATCATAGCTTTGCCATTCAAATACACCTACGAACCAACAATATCTAGTAAATTACCAACCAAACGTTCAAAATAAGCCTTAGGAATCACCTACGATAACAAATGACTCAATTTAGACCATTATTGAAAAAGTCAACAACCGGGTCCGCTTGGTCCAAACTCGAAATTCAGACCAAAATCGATTATCCATATACAAATGGTTTTGGAATCCCACCTCGATTTGAGGTCTAAATCTCCAAATTTTTAAATCCCTAATTTCTACCAAAAATCCTCAATTGTACTATGAAAACCTTAGATTCCAGGTTGAAATTTTGTAAAATAAAGTGAAAGATTGAAAGAAACTAGTTAGGAATCACTTACCTATGATTGGGGAAGGAGAATTATTTGGAAAATTACCTCTTGTGTTTTAGGTTTTGAAAATTTGAAGAATGAATGAAAACTCTCGTCTAAAAGTCATTTTGATAAGTTGTAGGTGTCACATTTGTAACCTGGGGTTGAGAAATGAGAGCCCCACAAATGCAAAGAACCTCGCGCAAATGGGAAGGTCTCCCCATTCCTTCATTCATTGCTAATGTGAAGAAAACCCCGCAAATTTGAGCCCGAACTTTCGCAATTGCGACCAATTGATCGCAATTATGATCCCTGCAATTCCTAGACTCCTTTTGCAAGCGCGAAGAAAAGTTCGCAATTGCGAACGCTGTTGGCCCAGCTTCTCCTTACAAATGAGAGAATTAGCTCGCAAATGCCGACCCATTAGAGGTTGCAATTGCGATGTATGATCCCACAAATGCAAGATCACAGGCTTGCAACATACTCAGTTACACCAGCAATTCTTTTTCAAGTTCAAATCACTCTATAGCCTATTCGAAACTCACCCGAGCCCTTGGGGATCCAAACCAAATATGCATGCACGTTTTAAAATATCGAATGATCTTGTTCGTGCGCTCAAATTGTCAAAATAACACCTAAAACACGAATTTGACACCAAATCAAATAAAATTCTAAAGAACACGTTGAAATTTCTATTTTCTCAACAGACCTCCAAATCACGTCAAACCAATTATTTTTTTTGTCAAATTTCACAAACAAGTCATAAATATTATATTTAACTTATACCGGGCTCCAAAACGAAAATACGGAAAGAGCAAACATTAAGGATTTCTTATAAACCATTAACTTTTCAGACTCTCAAATTTTAACAAATTCATAACTCAAGCTAGACATCTCCGATTCCAGTCACGAGCATAAGCCCAGGTCCTATATTTTTATACGGACCCATCAGGAATGTCAAAGTACAAATCTGAATCCGTTTACAAAAATATTGTCCGAAGACAACTCAAAATGAAGCTTTTAAGAATAAATCCTTATTTTTATCAAGTTTCAACATGATAGCTTTTCAGAAATACATTCCAACTTTGCAGGCAAATCAAGTAGGGATCAAATGAGGGTTTTAAGGCTTCGAAACACAAAATTTAGTTTAAATTCATAATATGACCTATCAGGTCAGCACATTACGGGTTCGAACCGTGAAACTCGTCTCTTGTAGAAATGAAGGGTAAGGTTGACTTTTATGGTCCAGCCCTTATCCAGACCCGGCACATAGCGGGAGCTTAGTGTACCGTGCCGCTCTTTCTTTAATATTTTCAACATGGTCTATTTCAAGATATCAGTTAATTTGTCAACGTGATATTTGTCGACGCCCCCTCTTTCTAAAAGTTGAAATCGGGTTCACGACATTTGGGAGGACAACTCTATTCCCTTTCAAGAATTGGGTTTTGGAATTGGAGAATTGCCACATATTGATTATATTGCATTAGGACATTTTAAAAAGGGTTTGAGTTGAAGAAACCAGAGTTTGGGTAAGGGCTACAAATTATCTCGAGGGGAAGGTGTTAGGCACCCCGCAAGATCCACTAGTGTGGTCCAGACCATGTTACAATTGTGACTTTACAAATAAACAATCAAGACTCAAATAAGGACTTGCAATTAAATTGAAACTTGTGAAAGTAAGTAGAGAGAGAGTAGAAATTTGAAAGCTCTAAACAATTCTAAAGAAAGCAAACAAAGACAAACAAAGGAAAAGAGGTCCTAGGTTTATGATTAATATGGATCACTTCAATGCAATACCCAGCAATCACTCCTCAAAGAAGGGTCCCACGTGATATTAGCGCAACGATCATCATCTCCATATTCTACCCTTCCCACCCCGTAAAGGTTATTTAAGCGCATGGATTGGTCACGAATGCTTATTGCGTATTAAATCCGTCCCATTCTATAAGTCCTAGAGGGTATTTAGGACCAGTATTCCTACAAGGTAAGGACTAGGTTGAACCCTTAGGTTTAAAGGTCAAAATGCTAGGCGCCATACATAACAAGTAGGACTATACATAAAGGGAAAATACAAAGGCAAATAAGAGGCGTACAAATCCCTCCGTAAGTAAACATGTAATTAGCACGTCTCAAACACATTTAAGGTCTTAATAAAGAGTTTAAAAGCAGGAATGTTGGAAAAGATAAGCTGCAGCAGAAGCAGAAGGTTTAAAACTGAGTGCCTTAAAGAACTTCCAATTTTCAAAAAACAAAAGATAGCAGTAAGTTACAGCAGTTCAGGAATTAGTAAAAGTATAGATAAACCTGTTTAAAACACACTATGAAAATATAGTAGGGGTTTTGCAGTAACCTGCCAAGGCATAGGATAAATAGCAAACAACACGATTCTGGATCAAAAAACAACAATAGAGGTACGATTCCGAGATTATCTCAAAAATGGTACAGGCGATTAAAAGAGAAACAGAGGTTGAGTAACCTGAAACATGATTAATCGATTTGCATTAGGCCTAAAGCTTGCCTAGGCGTCGTATATACATTGCCTAATTACCTTAAGGTGAATATGCATATTAATCTAGTTTTAATAGAGAAGATGCACTTAACCAAACTTGTATTATTAAATTAAGAAACTGGTGAGTCGTTCAATAATTGCAACTCAGATGAAGTAACAATCCTAAGTGACATGATATTTAATGCACATAAAGCTCCTTAAACATGGTCTCTAAGTGCAACAGTAATTTTATAGCAGTTGTTTATTGATTACTAGCTGATTACAAAGAGAGTATAATAATATGAAAGTAAAGATCCTAAACAGGATATCTATATGTAAGAAGCATATCCTACACATGGTTTTTATTGCACAAATAGGTATGTAACGCCCTATAGACATATTCTTTACCACTAAATTAAACCAAGCATGCATAATCCCACAACATTTCACTATAGACCCCATCAGTTGTTTTTAAGTTATTATAAACCATGATAGCTGAATTACATAATAAAAAATAAAATAAGAAGTTACTCTATAGGGAGCCTTCAACCAGGCCCAATTCTTCCAACTTCACTTCTTTCGAGTTTTACAGGCTTTGACATGGTTCGGGTGCGGCAAAACTCCCTAAGGGTCCATTGGGGTCCTTTGCCAATACCAGCACCCAAACACTACCAAAATGTTATGCAAGTGCAGTGTGGAATTGCCAGCTTTGTGCATCAAAGTTCAATGGCTACTCAAAGGCACCCAAGGCAATGCTTACACAAAGGGTAGAACCTAAACTCTATGAGTAGTGAGAGTGAGACAGAGTTTTAAAGAAATTGAGTTGAAAAACAAGTTAGGAGAATGATCCATAAAGAAAGTGAGAGAGGTTGTGTCGAAACAAGAGAGAACACTGAGTAT
Organism: Nicotiana benthamiana; assembly: GCA_034376525.1. Taxonomy (NCBI): domain Eukaryota; kingdom Viridiplantae; phylum Streptophyta; class Magnoliopsida; order Solanales; family Solanaceae; genus Nicotiana; species Nicotiana benthamiana. Next base: position 38,938,302 of record CM067335.1, on the reverse strand, counting down.
GTTTCGTGTGTAAGAGAGAGTTTCGAACAATGATTTTTTTTTGTTTTTTCGTTTCCTTTTGTTCCTATGCTAAACACAAGGCACGGTATTTATTGTTTAGAAAAAAGTGAAAATAAGGTAATACGTATAGGTTGATTAGAAATATAGAAAGAGTACCTATTAGAATCAATCAAAAACTCGAACTCTCTTTAATTAGGGAGTCATAGCTCACGCGGTACAGATTGCATCAAAATAAGAAAAATAATGGTATGCATGGCTGATATTCCATGATAGAAGTAGTAAAAGGCATGATGCATGTGATAGGGACAAAGTACAAAACATAATTACAAGTAAGGAAAGTAAAAGAAGAATAAATATATATTGCATATAAACAGACGATTGACTGGCTGATTTTGAAAATAATTTGTTCATGAAATCACATCCGAGATGGAAAATCACAGGGAATCGGATTAAGTAAGGAAAACATCTCACAAACAAAGAAGATATTCAAATCAGTGGAGAACCTACAAAGAAATCATATACAAAGAATCAGGGAATAAAAAAGATACACAAAATCGGTAGAGCATTAGTAAATAGAAACATTAGACCTATTTAAACACAATAGGCACAAAAACAAAGAACCTTAAGTAAGAAATCACAGAATCAATGGAACATTAGAAGAAATTAAAGCATAGAAATTGGGGAATAACCCAAAAAATCACACAAACAAGCAGAAATACAAACATAAACATATAGTACTAGAAAAAAGAAAAGAAGATATAGTGATTTCGAAAGCGGTTCAGAAACCCTAGTTTTGAAAAGAAGAACAAAACGCTGAAAACTTGATCAATCAAAGAAATCGAGTAGAGAATAGTGTAAAACACAAAAGAATAAGTAAAAAATCATTTTTAAAAGACAGAGATTAAGAGGTCTAGGCAGAAGATAGGGTTTCATAATAAATCAGTGAAAGGTAAGGAACCTGGCTGTGAAACTCGTTAATAATGATGTTCGTAGCACCATCGGACTATAAACAAGCAGAGAAAAGGTCGGAGACAAACCCGACAAAGCTTCCGGTGACCATCTTGTATGGTGGGCCCATATGTAGTCTCGAAGCCAGAGGGGAATCAACAAGATAAAGTTTCATGACGGCTGATGGTCGAGAGAAGTGAGGATGGAGGTGGTCGGAGAGGCGGTGGCTTCATCGGAGACGAGAGAGAGAGAGAACCAGAAGGTTCTACAGTGAAAAGAGAGAAAACATTATCATAGAGAGAGAGAGAGAGAGATAGACCGTCTCTGAAGTGAAGGGTTTGGGGGGAGGTCGTTTAGGTTTTAATTTAGGAAAATAAATCTGGGTCGTTGACCTTATTTGATCAACGGCTCAGATCAGATTAGGGGTGGACCTGGTACTCGAATTGGGTGTGGGTCGGGTGATTTGGGATATGGGTTAGGGGAATTTGGGGTTGAAATTGGGGTCCTATTTGGGCTATGATTGTCATAAAATATGGCAAGCATTTAAACAGCCATTTTTTCAAAATAGTGAAAAAGATTTAAAAAACAGATTATTAATACTAATCTAATTAACAATGTATAAATATTAATCTAAAAGTATTGGAAATGATTTTATAATTATGAAATGCAATTAATCGTAAAATGGACTATAATTATAATTATATACAATTTAACTTTAAAAATACCAAATAAATATGTAAAAATATGTAAAGTTTATTTAAACTATATTTTAGTATAAATATAAGAGTAAAATAAATTATTCACCAAAATGATAATTTAGAGACTAATTATTAAATTTTGTAGTATAAAAATAGACAATAAATTTGTTTTAAAAAATCTTTAAAATTTAGAAAAATTCCAAAACACTTGGGTATGCTCATATATGCATATATATGTTATTTTAAAAGTATTTTGAGTATAAAATATCAAGGAAAAAATTGAGTGTCAATAATATTTTTTATGCATATCATAATTTATATGTAAAATATTATTAATATTATAACAAATAGTAACTACGAACCCAAAATTTAAAAATATAATAAATTTAATGCTAAAAAAAATTAAGATTTAGACCGATAGAGTTTAAATTCTAAATCCGCCTCTGAACGAGATGGTTGTTTTTCAGCCATATCACGACTATACCGGCAACTCAATGTTCGCATCCTACCGAAACAGCAGTCTTTGTTTTATTTCTACAGAAACAAACAGAGATTAGAGGTAGAATCAAGATTTGACGTTTATAAGTTCTAAATTTAAAGTTTACGGATTTTAAATATATAATAATTAATAACATTTTCAACAAATATATAGGCTTTGAAATAAGTTATTTGTTCTGTCGAACTCCTATTTTCATGCTAGTTCCGCCCCTGACAGAAACATATCAGAAATTTAATTTTGTTGGACAAACTCCTTATATTTTAAAAATATTTGGTTTTAATATTTAATATTTTTCTTGAAATTTCAATAACTTTTATATTTGTAACTATGTTTCACGTTGAAGATACTTAATTCATTTGAACTATTAGTTGATAAACAGCATCCATCTCTAATAGTGCAAACTGCTATTACTATTAATACTATAATAATAACAATTCAGTAAAATTCCGCATGTAAAATTTAAGATATAAAGTGTGTTTAGATCTTACCCTTATTCGAAGAATAAAAAAATTATTTCGATGGACACTTAGTTTAAGAATAATAGAAACTCTTCTGAAAAAATGTTTAATCTCTATTTTTGTAAGGGAAGGGGGGCGGAGGGGAGGGGGCAGCTATCAATTATTAGCTTTGTTATTTTTTTTTTGGGGAGGAGGGGGGGAGGGGAGGGGGTTTGGGTTTGTATATATAGTGTCAGCTATCAATTATTAGCTCTATTTTTTTTCTTTCGGGATTTGCGTGGTGTCAGCTATCAATTGTAGTTATTTTTTGTTCTTTTATCCATACGTTTGACTTTGTTTGATTAGAGAGGAAGAGTTGGAAAGTGTCTTCGAAGAAGTTTACTGTGCGGGCGTTTGGACATAAGAATAGTAAAATTTTGAAAAATTAATAAAAAAAATTCAAGTGAAAATACAATTTAAAAATTAAAATTGTGTTTGGATATGAATATAAATTTTTGGTGTTTTTGAATTTTTAAAACAGTTTTTTGGAATTTTTTTAAATTTTATAAAATACTTAAAAATTATTTGAAAGTAAAAATTAAAACTTCTATGACCAAATACTAATTTCAATTAAAAAAAAGTAATAGTTTTTACGGGGAAAAAAGTGAATAAAAATTTATGACCAAACGGACCTTTAGTTTCTTTTTGGAGTATACTACCATTTAGAAGCAAACAAACGATGGCCATGAAAGTGAATTCTGCCTAATTAATAACGTAAATAGGCAATTGTAGGATCATTGTCAAATAAAAAAAAAAATAGTAGTAAACACCTAAAAAAAGCCATGCCCAATATATTTATAGAAGGAATGAAAGAATACACCAAGCTACCTTATTAATAAAGAACGAGCTTGTTAAGGAGAATTCACATGTATATATATTTTTTTTTGGTAATTAAGCTTTTCATTAATCACCAATGAAGTTGATTACAAAATCACATTCGAGCTTCACCTTAGCCGACTGTCAAAATGCTAACATAATAACTACATTTACTGTCCTAACTATCTAGCTTCTACTATATACTAAGGTGTTGTAATAGTTGTCTAATTCTAGGGGTGCCTCTAACATTACAGTTGTACACTATGTCTCTCAGTATAGCAGTATTACATCGAAAGGTCTTGTTGAAAACTCTTGCATTCCTTTCCAGCCAGATAGCATATGCAACTTCAGTTATAGCCATTTTGAAAATGGCTGCACGACATGTTCGTCCCTTGGCTTTGGTAATCAACCATTGTACCTTCTGTTTCCAATTGCAACTAGGTATGTATGGTTCTTGTAGCCAAGTCATTACTCTTCCCCATAGATCCACAGTGACAGGGCATTCCGTGAGGAGATGATTTCTTGTTTCAGATTGGATTTGGCATAGAGGGCAGTGTTGCTCAATTCCCATTCCCCAGCTATATAGTCTATCCCTGGTTGGTAGTCTGTCCTGTAGGGCTAGCCACAGGTTGAACACTGCTTTTGGTCTGGCTTGGTTCTGTAAAATTAAGTTCTTCCATGGGACTGCTGGCACTTCTTGCAACTACGACTGGTACAACTGTCTAGTGGTGCATTTCTGGTGTCTCCAGTTTTGGATCCTTTGTAAGGTATCCCCAGATTGGATGATCTTCTTAACCATCCAGTTGGCTTGTGTAGGGATTGGCATGGTTTCTAATGTCCTGTCTTTGATGTAGTACACAATGATCCACCTGATCCACATGATCCACATCTTATCCTTCTTATGTGCTATGTCCCAACAGGTCTTTGCAATGGCAGCCTTGTTCCACAGTTTGAGGTTGGTTAGGTTCATTCCCCCTACTGACTTTGGGGTGCACATTCTGTCCCAGGAGATGTATGCTTTCTTAGTGAAAGTATTCATCCCAGACCAAATGAAGCTCCTGCAGATACTTTCAATCATTTTAAGAACTTTCAGTGGGAAGATAAACAGCTGAGCCCAGTAAGCTTGAATACCAAAGATGACAGATTGCACCAGTTGTAGTCTTCCAGAATAGGAAAGGGTTCTGGCAGTCCAAGAAGGGATCCTAGCTGTGATTTTTTCCACTAAGGGTTGCCACTGTAGTAGAGTAATTTTCTTGGCGCTCAATGGAACTCCCAGATACTTAAAAGACAGTCGGCCTTGTTCATAGCCAAGATAGTTAAGGATCTGTTGTTGCACAGGTATTGGTACTCCTCCAAAGTAGATTGAGATCTTGTTCAAATTAGATTTGAGACCAGAGGCTGCTGAGAATTGAGAAAAACAGTTGGATAAAGCCTTAACAGAGTTGAGGTCTCCCTTAGCAAACAGCAATAAGTCATCTGCAAAACACATATGTGTGATACCCAGTTTTTTACATCTGGGATGGAATTGGTTGGATGGATACTTCTGTAATTCAGTGCAGGCTCTACTTAGGTACTCCATGACCAAAGCAAAAAGGAATGGGGACATGGGGTCTCCTTGCCTCAATCCTGTGGCTGCAGCAAATGGAACTGTTGGTTCTCCATTGATCAGGACTGTGTAGCTCACTATTAATATACACTCCATAATCCATGTGATGAAAGTGCTAGGGAATCCTATCTGTTCCATGACTTGCTGTAAAAACACCCATTCTACTGAATCATACTTTCTGAAGGTCTATCTTAATCATGCATCTGGGGGAAATATGCTTCCTAGAATAGCATCTAACAAGTTCATGGGCTAGGATGATGTTATCCTGGATTTTCCTACCTGGAATGAAGCCTGCCTGTGCTTCATTGATGAGGCTGGCCATCACCTTCTGCAGCCTATTAGCCAGTACTTTGGAGATGAGTATGTATAGAACAGTACAACAAGCTATAGATCTATACTCTTTGATTGAAGCTTGATCGGAAATTTTAGGGATGAGAGTAATGGTTGCACAGTTGATTGGTTTGCACATTTTTGCTGAGTTGAAGAACTGCTTAATGGCCTTAGTGACTTGGTGACCAATGATGTTCCAGCTCTTTTAGAAGAAGACTGCATTGTATCCATCGATTCCTAGTGCTTTGTCATCTCCAACAGCTTTGAGACTTTCTTTTATTTCTGTTTCAGTAACTGGGGCACACAGTTCCTGTCTTTGTTGTTGGTTCAGCTTTGGGCCATTGGACATGTACAGTTGATTGATAGCAGGTAGTGTTGGTTCAGCAGTGCCCATCAGTGCTTTGTAGAAGCCCAGTATTTCCTCTTTAATCTCTGTTGGTGTAGTCAGCCTGATGCCCTGTGCAGTGGTAATTTCATGAATTTGCTTCTGGTGACTTCTATCCTTCATTACTGCAGTAAAAAATTTGGTGTTGGAATCCTCTAGTTGTATCCACTTTGCTCTTGCCTTCTGTTGCAAGACGCTCTCTTCAATCAAAGACCATTTTCCAGTTGTAAGATCAGTTCCTTCTCCTTCTGTTGTAGTGCATCATTGTAGGACTGACTCAATTGTTTTTGTATGGTTCCCAGTTCCTGTCGACTCTGCTCAATTTTAAGTGTAATTGTTTTGAATTCCCTGCTATTGAGTGTCTTCAAAGGAGTCTTCAGGGCTTTAAGTCTGTCCCATATTGATCTCATGGTATCTGTCTTCCCCTCCTGCCAAACTGTTGTTACAATATGTTGGAAATCTCTGTGTTCAGCCCATACATTGAAGAATTTGAAGTGCCTCTTTCCTTGCCAGGTGGATGGTTACAATGTTAGAAGTATTGGGTTATGGTCTGAAATTAGTGGTACATCATACTCAGTGACCACCTGATTCCAGGTGATTCTCTATTCATAATTGCCACACTCTGTCAAGCCTGCTCCATACTCTGTCCTCACCAGTTTGCTTATTAGTCCATGTGTAGTAGTCACCTCTCGAGGGTAATTCAGTCAGTCCAGTAAGCTGTAGGCAGTTGTTGAAGTCCACTGTTTCTGGTAATCTAGCTGACTTACATGACTGTCTGTGTCTGTCACACAAGATTGCATTGAAATCCCCTGCTACAACCCATGGTTCTTTGATTCCTTTTGCCAAATCTTGTAGACTGCTCCATAGAGTTCTTCTCTGCTCCAATCCGTTGAATCCATAGACCACAGTGAGGAAGCAAGTCAGGTCCCCTGTTCTGCAGGAAACCCTACTGTGGATCAGCTGGCTTTCCTCCAGAACACTAGTGACTGTGAAGATCTTCGGCTTCCATAAGATCCATACTCTACCTTTTTCCCCTGAGACATAGTTAGTTAAGACACCCCATCCTGGTGCTAATAGGCTAGCAATTCTATTAGCATGTGCTTGTCTAACTTTTGTTTCTACTAGCCCTACTAAGTTAATGTTGTGCTTCCTAATGTATTCCCTAAATTCCTTCTTCTTGTACCTCTTATTTACACCCTTTATGTTCCATACTAACCACTTCATTGATAAGATGTTGATGTAGTGTTCCCGACCTCCCCTGGAGGTTCGTCTCTACTATTGGACACTGCTGCAAATCTGTTACTCACAGTTATGGGTGATAGGGGGGAAAGTTGATACTGTTGAGTGCTGGGCTATGTGTTTGCTTTCCTTTGTCATTGCTCTTTTCACTCCTCTGGTTCTGGTATGATTTGGAATGCTGCTGAAGTTCAGTAGGTTCCTTTGTTGGGGACTGTCTCTGCAGAACAGGTCCCTTTGTTCTCCACTCCTGGACTGGCTTAGGCTTCCATACTTGTGTAGGCTGCATAGGTAACTGCTTTTGTAGATTTGCACAATTGTGGCCGACTGTTTGACATTTCTCACAGAATGAAGGCTTCCATTCATATTCCACATCTTGAGTAAAACTCTTCCCAATTGGATCCATAACTGTTATTTCTATTGGCAGAGCTTTGGTCACAGTCACTTCAACGAGCATTCCGACATAGGATATCCTTGTCTGTTTTGCCGTACATTCATCAGCAAAGATTGGCCTGCCTAGGACACTAGCTATTCTACTGAGGGATCTCATACCCCAGCATGACATTGGTAGTTTTGGGAATTTAACCCACAATGGTATTTCAGTCGGAAACTCTTCTGAAAAATCAAACTCAGGTGTCCATTGTTTAAGAATCATAGGTCTATTGGCTATTGAGTATGGACCAGCATGAAGTACCTCTTTAGCATCGGCAACTGTCTTGAATTTAGCAATGTAGTATCCCTCTTCATGGTAGAATAACTCAGGTTCAGGAACATGGGACCAGTGGTGGTTTATGAATCTTTTCATGGCATTGAAACCAGGACCGTCTCCGAGAATGTAGACGACTAAGGCACACATCCATTTGGCTTCTTCCTCTTCTACCTCTGCTCTTTCCAGTTGTACTATGGGCTTTCCTTCAAATAGGGTTGGGGCTATGTAATCGAGTGCTATACCATGGGTCGCGAATCGATTCTTTTGGAATAGTGTTGACCAGGTCTTCTTGGGTTCTTCTGCTTTGTTTGTAGCAATCTGTGGTTGTTCTACAGTTAGTATTGCTGGTTGCATGGTCGGCTCCGTCACAGGTCCTGCTTTAGTGATAGTCGGAGAGTTTGGAGCATCTTCAGCCTCTGTTGTCACCATTGTGTCTGTACTCACTTCTGATTCAGTGACTATCTCCGCCGGTGGCGCCGCCACTTCCATGGCGTCTAGGGTTTCCTCCGAGGATAATTTCTGCTTCTCCTTCTCGGTGTTCTTCTCCAGAATCAGTTGATTAAGCTTGTCAAAGGTGTCTATTGGGATTTTCCGTGGTCTTCCCCTTCCTCTGCTCCCGCCTTTCGCCATCGTGACACACCCGGCGTACGTTCTCTAACGTGCGCCGAGAGAGATGACAATTGCTTATTTTACTACGTGTTGCTACTCTAATTTTATCTTTCGTCACATGTATATTTGTATGTTTGACGTTACAATCTTTAATATTTACAAAGAGATCAAACACAAAACGCATTTTTAAATCGTAATGGTAGTTCACATTGATGTAGAAGTCAATAAATATTGAAATTCTATAGGAATTTACAGTTTTTCTGGGACATCCAATAAAACTAGCTCGATGCCAAAAGAAATTATTCAGCATGATTCATGCGCGCGAGAATGACATACACAAATCAATAAATTTTAAAAGAAGTGTTGATGTTGGTCATAATTTTCCATGAATCAAACCACATAAAAAGCCACAATTAAGGATTGATCTACATTTTGTCGCGATCCAAAATCCGTTAACGGTCGTGATGATACCGGATATCACTGTCAAGCAAGTCAACACTAAATAGTTAATTAAATTCTCATTTTAATATTTTTGAAATCATAATCTCCTTCAATTTAACTAGTAAAAAGATGAACTTTACAGAATTATTAATAAAATTTTAAAATCTTAATACTGAATATTCTATAATCATCCAAGAGCCCGTTGTCTTCATGAGTATTTTCTAGGAATTAAAACTACAATGCAATAATTGTCCGGAATATAGAATTGGACAGAAAAGAAACTACAAGTACTTTGAAGGAGACTCTACTAACTGCGGATTGTTTCGTAAGATGCAGCTCACCTAATTCCCCGTACCAACCACGCTACTTCGCCCACAAGGCCATTAGACATACGTGTGCATGTACAACAAAATGTACAACAAGTGTAGTATGAGTACAAAAATAATACATACTTAGTAAGTATCTAGTCTAATCTCGAAGAAGTAGTGACGAGATGTCGACTCCAGCACTTACTATGGCAAACAATAATATATCAATAATGTGATAAATCATGGATTTTATAAGGCGACTGTAAATGTCACAACCTTAAACCTGAACCTGATTGCAATAGCGCATATCGTGAAGACAAGACCAGCTAGTTGACCCAAATCATGTTTTAAACAGTTAATGAACACAAAAAAATAGTCTAAACATGGTTTAATAATACTGAATAGTGGAAATATAGCTAACAATGCGGAAATCCAACTCAACACAGCCCTAACCGGGGTGTCACAAGTCACGAGCATCAACTAGGGTATAAATACAAATGAAAGTCTGAAGTGTACAAATACAGACTAGTGAAATGAAGAGAGAGAAAGGCACGCCGGCAGATTTCTTGCTAAACTCTAATGACTCTTTCTCCGATAAGCCAAAACCCCCTACCGGTTGTATATATATCTGAATCTGCACACAAGGTGCATGAAGTAAAGGGAGTGCTCCAGCTGAGTAAATAATAATCATAACTAATGTCTAAATATTAAGAAATCATGAAAAGCATATCAAGATGCTGCATAGAAGTAATTCAAAAACCAGTAAGAAAGCAGTGAAGCTGTAAAAAAATTCCTTAAAACATCAGTTTAAACTTCTTTAAAAATGACTTTTTCCAATAGCTACGCAAATGAATGCAAAAATGTTAGTGTAGATATGCATAGAAATCTACCCTTTAGGAACAAATAACATAGTTTAAGAGGTAAATGACATGTAAATATGAAAGATAAACACATAAAGATTCACCTCTTGGGCTCAATGTCAATAACTCCCGCCTTCGGGCAATATCTCAGGACAATACCAGCCCCTCAAGCAATCACATAGAATTGTACCAGCCTCTCGGGCAATCACATAGAACAATACCATCCCCTCGGGCTATCACATAGAAAAATATCAACACCTCAGGCTATATCCACATCACACTACGTACCCGCGCTCACTGGGATTGTAAAGGCTCCGGGATGGGCCCTTTATGGCCCAAGCGCAATAGCGAGCCATCTCGTGGCATCAAATCTAGGCCCTCAGCCTCATATCAATCCATAATCCACCTCATGAAGTAAAAATATCAGGCCCTCGGCCTCATAAACATATCAGTACCTCACTGCTCTGGCGTGTAGCCCGATCCAAACGTATCCTCACAATACAGGCCCTCGGCCTTACTGATTCAAAATCACATAAGTCACTATCGCAATCAGTAAAACATGATGACCATCCCAAAATATTATTTGAAATATCTTTTCAAGTGCTAAAGCAAAATAAACTTGGCTAAATTTTGAAAACAATGGAAAATAATCAGGACTAGAGTCAGAACAGTGAGGAAGTAGTAATAAAAATCCCTGAAGGGTTCTAATTGCCGGAACTAGGCCCAATTATAACCCTTAGCCCAAATAATGATGATGCAAATTGTTTTAGTCAATGACACGGTATAATCATCAATCTGGACATACCAAATTACAATCACCCATAGTACACGACCCCACACTCACCATCAAGCGTGTGTGAAACCTCAATATAGCATTACGATGTGCAATCCACGGTTTCAAACCCTCAGAACATCACTTACAATCATTACTCACCTCGATCCGGTCCAAACTCTAGTATGTTGTGCCTAGCCTGCATAAATCGTCCTCCGAATGATCCAAATCTAGCCACAATCAAAGCATAATCATTAAAATATGCTAAAGGAAAGAAGCCCACTCAAAAGTATCGAATTTAACATCAAAATCCAGAACTTTCTCAAACCCGGCCCCCGGGCTGTGACGACCCCAGTTCGCCCTCCATGAACTGTAGTGACGGCACCTAGTCTCTCTGACTATGTAAGCCTAACGATGTAGAAAAATAAACTTAACTTGCGGAATAAACATTGAAAAGCAAAAATAATTGAAGGAAACAATATTTAAATGTCGCACGACATATACACAAAACTCCTTAATAAATCTTATGCACTATCCCAAAACACAAAAACTGACATATCCACAAGCTATGATAACACTACATAGCTCAAATTCTCCGGAATATCGAACAAGAAAAGAAAGTACAGAAGAGCTAAATACTAAATGCAGGAATAGAAAAAGACTCTTTTGTTTGTGTACGCGACAGATATACCTCGAAGTCCAGTAGAATCGCCTTGCCTCAAGAATGGTAAGAGTGAGAAAAAGTACCTAGATATGCGCATCAAAAACACGCGCAGAAGGGGAATGAGTATACTAGAGTGGTACTTAGTAAGTGCCAAGCCTAACTTCGGTTAGGTAGTAACGAGGAAGGTCAGGGTCTACCAAGGTTAAATAAGTAGTATAAGGGTTAACAGTAAGAAATAAAACAGTATAAAAATAAGTGCAACAAGAAGGAATAACATAGAATAGAAAAAGCAACAACAAGTAGAACAGAGTCTAACAAACCATGGAAAGGAATACAACTCAACATAGAGATAACAACTGGGGTATATTCCAGGATACCATCCTAAAGTCCCAATTACAACTACCCAATGGATCTATTGGGATACCATCCCGTAGTCCATCATATATATGTCCGAAAAATCTCAGGGGATCCCATTTGTAGTCCAACTATCAACGCGCGGGGGATCTACAGGAAATTTCGATCGTAGTCCCTAAATATAAATACCCAGTACTGGGGGAATCTTCCCGGTGCATTCCCGTAGTTCCATATAACTGTGCAGGGGGGGTCTATCGGGAATCTAACATGCAGTCCCAAAGTAAATATGCAAGGGGATTTATTGGGAATCTAGCCCGCATTCTAAAAGTAAACAAACAAGGTGGAGCTACCGGAATCCCACAACCGTAGTCCTAATGTAAATACACAACAACAACAAGAAAATATTCAGAGAAGGGAATTTTCATATTAAGGCAATAAATAATTCTAGCATAACATGCTACACAGAGCCCGGGTAAACAGATTTAACAATTAGAGCAATTAAATCACTTGGACATGCTTTCCTAAGCTAACAACAGGGTTAACAGTACAAGTAATAAAAGCAGGAGAAGGAACATACAATTAAGTTCTTAAAGAAAAATAGAATTTCCACCAATTCGCACAAGTACGCACTCGTCACCTCACGTAAAAGACATTTCAATTACCAAACATATCAATCCTAAGGGGAAGGTCCACCACACAAGGTTAGACAAGCCAATTACCTCTAACAGGATCAAAAATCAACTTGAAACCACATTTTTGCCAGGAGTATCCGACTCCAAATGGCGCAAATCTATTCAATTCAATTGCATATTGTAAATAATACCTCAAGTAACTGTATCTACAATTAAATTCTAAGCTAGTACGTGAACTTAGGTAAAATGATCAAAATGCCTCTCAGGCCCACGTCTCGGAACCGGGTAAAATTTATATTTTTTGAATCCTCATACACTCATGATTTTTGTATAACAAAAACACTAAAATCGGAGATCAATTGACCCCTCAAATACTCAATTAATATCTCTTATATCCCAAGCCCTAATTCCTCAATTTTTGGTCTAGATTACATGATTTACCAGGTAGATTTCATATTAGAAATGAGTTTTAAGACCAATAATCTTACCTCCAAGCGTTTCCCCTCAAATCATTCTTCTATACCCATCAAAAAGCTAAAAAAACTATTAAAAATGGTTGAAATAAAACCCCAAGAAGGGGAACCTCTATTAAAATAATACCTAGTAGTTTTTGCATCTATCGTCCTGCTTCTGCGGAACAAATTTCACATATGCGGTCCCAGTTGTGTGAAAAATATACCGCATATGGGGTCCCGCTTTTGAGAAAAATATACCGTATCTGCGGTTTCTGAAGAGATGGCCAAGATTCTGCTTTTGCGGCCTTTTAAACAGTTAATCAACATAAAGAAATAGTGTAAACATGGTTTAATAATGCAGAATTAGTGGAAATATAGATAACAATGCAGAAATCCAACCCGACACAGCCCTAACCGGGGTGTGACAAGTCACGGGTATCTACTAGGGTATAAATACAATTCAAAGTCTCAAGTGTACAAATACAGACTAATGAAATGAATAGAGAGAAAGGCAGTGCTACGAACACTGGTAGGTGGAAGCTACCTTGCTAAACTCTGATGACTCTTCCTCCGATCAACAAAAACCCCCTACCGGGTATAAAAATACCTGAATCTGCACACAAGGTGCAGGGAGAAAAGTGAGTAATCCAACACAGCGAGTAATAATCATAACTAAATTCTGAATGGTAAGAAATCACGTAAAAGTACATCAAGATGTTGTATAGAAGCAATTCAAATACCAGTAAGAAAGTACTAAAGTTGTAAAAAAATCCCTTAAAACATATTATCTTAGTTTAAACTTCTTTTGGAAATGACTTTTTCCCAAAAGCTACGCAAATGAATGCAAAAAATTTAGTGCAGATAAGAAGAAATCTGCCCCTAGGGGAAAAATAGCATTGCTTAACAGGTAAATGACATGTAAATATGAAAGATAAACACATAACGGTTCGCCCATTGGGATCAATGTCAACAATTCTCCCCCTCGGGCAATATCTCAAGACAATACCAGCTTCTCGGGCAATATCTCAAGACAATACCAGCTTCTCGGGGTACCCGCGCTCACTGCGGGTGAATAGACTCTACGAGGGTCCCCTTAAGACCCACGTACAATATCAAGCCATCTTGTGACATCAAATCTAGGCCCTCATCCTCATATCAATCAATAAGCCACCTTGTGGCATACATATCTCAGGTCCTCGGCCTTATAATCAATTCAGTATCTCACTGTTGCGGCGTGCAACCCGATCTAAAAGTATGCTCACAATACATGCCCTCAGCCTTACTCATTCAAAATCACATAAGCTACTCGCACAAATAGTAAAACATGATGCTCAGCCAAAATATTTTTTGAAATTACATTTCAAGTGTTAAATCAAAATAAACTTGGCTGAGTTCTGAAAACAATGGAAAGTAACATGACTGACTTTAAATGTAAAGTCAAAACAATGAGGAAATAGTAAAATACATCCCGAAAGGGTTTAAATAGCTGACACCAGGCCCAAATATGGAATTTAGCCCAAATAATGATGATGGCAAATAGTTTTCAGTCAAATACGCGGTAAAATCATCAATCGAGATGGACCAAGTTTCAAGCCCTTAGAACATCATTTACAATTATTACTCAACTCGATCCGGTCCAAACTATCGCATGCGATGCCTCTTCCGCATGAATTGACCTTTGGATGCTCCAGATCTAGCCACAATCAGTACATCATCATTAAATTATGCTAAGGGAACAAAGCCCACTGGAAAGTATCCAATTTAACATCAAAACACTAAAATTTCTCAAACCTGGCCCTCGGGCTGTCACGACCCCAGTTCATCATTCGTGAACTATCGTGACAACAACTAGCCTCTATGACTAAGTAAGCCTAACAATGCAGAAAAATAAACTAAATTTGCAGAATAAATAGTCAACAACCAAAATAACTGAATAAAGCGATATTTAAATGCCGCTCGGCATATACACACAACTCCATAATAAATTTGATACACCATCCTAAAACCCGAAAACTCATGGATACACAAGCTTTGATAACACTACATAGCTCTAATTCTCCGAAGTATCTAACAAGAACAGAAAGAATAGAAGGGACAAATACTAAATGCAAGAATAGAAAGAGACTCATTGGTTTTCGGATGCGGCAGATATAGCTCAAAGTCCCATAGAATCTCCCAGCCTCAAGAATGGTAAGACTGTGCAAAAGTACCTGGATCTGCACATGAAAGTCATGCGCAGAAGGGGCATAAGTACACCATAACGGTACTCGGTAAGTGTCAAACCTAACCTTGGTCAGGTAGTGACGAGGAAGGTTGGGGACCTACGGAGGTTTAACAAACATAAGGGTTAACAGTGCGAAATAAAAAAGCATAAATAAGTGCAACAATAAGGAGTAACATATAATTGAAAGAGAAACAACAACTAGAATAAAGACAAACAAACCATGGAGAGAAATACAACTCAATACAAAGATAACAACTGAGGCACCTTCCAGGACACCATCCTGTAATCCCAATTACAACTATCCAGTGGATCTCGTGGGATACTGTCCCGTAGTCCATCATATATATGTCCAAAGAGTCTCCCGAGATTCCGGCTTGTATTCTAACTATCAATGCGTAGGGGATCTACAGGAAATCTCTATCCATAGTCCCTAAATATAAATACGCAGTACTAGGGGAATCTTCCGGGTGCATTCCCGTAGTTCTATATGACTGGTAAGGAGGATCTATCCGGAATTTAGCCCGCAGTCCCAAAGTAAATATACAAGGGGATCTATAAGGAAACTAACCCTAATTTCAAAAGTAAACAGACATGTGGGAGCTACCGGATCTCATAGCTGTAGTCCCAATGTTCATGCACAATAACAACAAGAAAATATTCAGAGAAGGGAAATTTCATATTAAGGCTATAAATAATTCTAGCCTAACATGCTACACAGAGTTCAGGTAAACAGATTGAATAATTAGAGAAATTAAATCACTTAGACATGCTTTCCTAAGCTAATAACAGGGTTAATAATACAATTAATAGAGGCAGGAGAAGAAACATACAAAAAACTTCTTAAAGAAAAATAGAACTTCCACCAATTTGCACAAGTACACACTCGCTACTACACGTACAAGGCATTTCAATTACAAAATATATCAATCCTAAGGGGAAGGTCCACTACACAAGGTTACACAAGCCACGTACGCCAAACCGACTCAAAAATCAACTCGAAACCACGCTTTTGCCACGAGTCTCCGACTCTAAGTGGACCAAATCTATTGAATTCAATTGCATATTGTAAATAATATCTCAAGTAACTGATTCTACAATTAAATTCGAAGCTAATACGCAAAATTAGGTAAAATAACCAAAATGCCCCTCTAACCCACGTCTTGGAATCGGGTAAAATTTATATTTTTTGAATCCTCATACTTGGGAGCATATGATTTTTACCTGGTCGAAATAAGCTCCTACAGGAATCTTAAATTCTAGGAATTTCTTTGAAATATTAGGATTTTAATTTTTAGAATTTAATTGCATGCGCATGCTCATTACTGCATGTCTAGGATGGATTAGGATTTAATTGTTAAATAATTTTGATTACGAATTAAAATACAAAAAAAAAATATATTTCTGGCATTTAAAAATATTTTTGTTTAAATTCAACTTGGTGTAGTTTTATTTGTGATAATTAGGAAATTTTGGCTTTAAAATAAGGTTTGAAATTAATTAAAAAAAATAAAAAAGACAAAGAATATATATATATATATGTGTGTGTGTGTGTGTGTGTGTGTGTGTGTGTGTGTGTGTACACAGCCGCTCAGACTGGCCGAAATTAGGACAGACCTGAGTGGCCCAACCTGCTTCTCCCTTTCAAACAACACACTACCCAACCCAAATGACCAGCCCTGATACAGTCCACACAACATCGAACCAAACGACACTGTTTAAAAGCCCCATTATCAAAACTGTCAATCTCATCTCATCTAACGGCCATCAAACCCCCTCCCAAATAATATACATATGTCCAAATGTCTCTTATACAAATTAGAGACCGAACACTTTCTTCCTCGTACTATCTACCACCGACATAACACCATCCTTTTTACCACCTCAGAACCTCCATTGACCACCAGCCTACAACCTAACGTTGCCGGTGTAAATCGCCTCACGGCGGCGGACGGTAACCAAACCTCCCAAGATTTACACCACTAAACTGTCACAACTTCCTCTTTCCCACCCTGCAATCATTTCTCATCGAACATGCCCCCTACATGTCGAATATTCAAATAGTAGGGTCGTCGGAACCACTGTCTCCGGCTACATTGTTCCAAAGCCTTCCAGCTTTACACCAGAGAACCACTAGGACCTCCCCTATCCCATCCTGCAATA
Source organism: Nicotiana benthamiana (assembly GCA_034376525.1). Taxonomy (NCBI): domain Eukaryota; kingdom Viridiplantae; phylum Streptophyta; class Magnoliopsida; order Solanales; family Solanaceae; genus Nicotiana; species Nicotiana benthamiana. The sequence goes on along the minus strand of CM067335.1, from coordinate 38,921,099 downwards.
CGTTCCTTTCGCCCCCCCCCCCCCCCCCCCCCCCATCGGCTCGAATATCCACAGAAAGGTCGTCGAAATCCCCATCTCCAGCGACCCCAACTCCAAAGCCCTCCAAACTTACACCCCTAAAGCACCTCATTCTTCTCTTTCCAACCATGTATGTTACCCATCTCGAATCTTCCTGAAACCCTTCGAGTATCAATTCAAAGCTTCACCCTAAAACTCAAAACCCGCTGGAAATGGTTCAAATTTCTCCTAGGCAATCCCTGACCCTTCCTTTCCCAACCATATCACCCATGACTCCCAAACATCATGAACCAGTGAATAAATCCAAATCTGAGACCAGACTAAGGTCTCAGAACCATGAAAGCCTCCCTGAACTCTTAAAAACGGTTATACATCGTCCTAGGAGTGTTTGAAACCCCTGTGGAAGGGGTCAAGAGATGATTGAAAGGGTTTATATTTGACATGCATAAGAAGCTAAGTACTTTGCGTCTTTTGTATATATTATCCTGATTATTTGGTCTCTTCTGTATATATTTTCCTAAGTAGTTTATCTTTTTGTGTATTTCTATTAGCTCTTTGCTATTAGCTCGTAGATGTTCTCTTTTAAATAATTGTTTGCCAACAATCTCGCCTGAAGTAGGTCTAAATGGTCATATGCTATTGTTTGTCAATAATCTGAAATCCTTTCATATCTTGAGTAGTGTTGATATCTTGCTAGCATTAGTCTCCTGATTCTGGAATGCCTGGTTTGTTTATTATCAAGTAATTTGACTTTTAGGGCTCGATTGACCTACATTTTCAAATCATTATTTGTTAATTCCATGATTTCTAGTTTGTTTGGTCGTGCATGTTCCTAATTATTTGATTTCCATAATGATTTTTATTTTTGAGTTTAGAGTGATTTGTTGGGTAGACCTTTAATTGCAAGTTATAGCCTTCACCCTTCCAATTTGATTCCTGAGTTGAATGTTCGTTTTCTATTGTATGCTTCTCACCTTCAAGATCTTTGAGTGTTTAATTGGTTTATTCCTACAAGTTGAGTGTTCATGGATGGTTCCCCTGTTCTAGGTATTTTGATTCGTAGCTTTTGATTTGGAATAGTTATCTTGTATAATTTTTGGTTATAAGAAAATCACATTAAGGCTCCCATTTTTAAACCTGACTAGTTGTGGTTAATCTTGAACTTTGAAAGAATCCTGTTGGTCGAAGACCAAATTTGACCCAACTTGAGCATAATTGACTGAACCAATGAACTGACTAATGTTAAAACTTCAGGTGGGTAGTTTAGGAAAGGACATAGGGGTATAAGGGGGACTTGAACTTTGAAAATCTGATAGTTTTCCCTTAAAGCCTTCTAGCAAGGGACTAAAACACAATTCCTTCCTCAAACTTGAGGCACAAGTCTGGAAATGAAGGACCATTTATGAAAAATGCAAATTTGAAGTAAAGACTAAAAGAAAAATAGGAGAAAATCTTATGGCCTAATACTCTACTCTAAAAGAAACCATGGGCATTTTTAAAGTGATCAGAAATCTTATATTTGAGTGCTAGAGCTAAAATACATAATAGTTTCTCCTGTATCTTCAAAACATAGCATTTGTGGTGTTTGAGTCATTTTTATGAAGACTTAACTCTCTAAAAAGTCTACTGAAGTCTTGGATGCATTGTGTGTTTGGCTGCTAATTACTTAGCTGACTCATTACCTTTACTCATAGGCTTGTTTTCTGCTAAATTACAGGTAACTTCCAATGTTCATTAATGTATTTGCAGCTCAAGTGTAAAGTACTCGTAAATGGAAGATCTGAATTCATTGCACTATTTAAAACCCTTTCCCTATTTTCCCCTTATTTTGTTTGGATATAGCTGTAGTGGTAAAATATTCATCATGTTGTAATTAAATGTTAGACTGATTCATTTTTGTAATAATTGGACTTTAGAGGCTGATTTACTTGTAATAACTGGACATTCGAATTATTTCTAAGTATGATAAATCAATAGTGCTGGCAGTTAATGTATGGCTGCTCTAGATGGTCATTTCATATTTGTATAAATAAGGGAATCCAGAAATATTAGTTTAGAAATTATTCAAAATCCAGTTATTGTGTATGATGTAGTTCAGTCAAATTTTAATATGTTAACAGTGTTTTGTCTCAAATCTATAGGTCGTAATCAAAGTCATAGTCGCATTGTGAAAAGTCGACTCATATACTCCGACTGACGAGTATATGAATCAGTTTGTCCAAATCTAATACTAAAAATTGATATAAATGGATCATTAGCATCCTCTATATAAATGAATAGACGATTAATCTTGTGTATATATTTGAACTGAAAAAGCATTATGGAAACTGGGTCGTATGGACTTTAGGCCCAGTTGAGAGGCCCGGCAGTGGCCAAACACAATATGTGTTCTGGGCCAGCCCAAACACGAGTCCAGGGTATGCAATAAGCCATGAATGAGGCTAAGAGGCATGTATTGTTTTCTCAAATACAAGTCAATACATTGATTAGTGCATTTACGCACCAGTAACAGTAGAGAATTTAGCATGTGTTAGAATATCCTTATAAAATAAAGTGAGCCACGTTAATTCAAACAAATACCATGTGATGGCTCCTTGCTTCATTAAAACACATAGAAAAATAAGAAGTTTCCTTTAGTAAATTTCACGGCCTTCCCATGAATGTGAAAGACGTAGTTGCTATAGGCGCATGTTTAATAAAAATACCTTCCTTAATTCCGGTGCGTATTTATGTGACCCAAATCCTATTCTCAATGGAATTAAAATATGTCTAAAATTGCGGGTGCATTTATGTGACGTGATTCACGACATGTTTTAATAACATTACAAATTTTCCTAAAAAAGATGTTAAAAGCGGTTAAAAATCTAAAATTGCAGGAGTAACATGTATATCAAATAATATTTTAGCCAGTTATAATGGGCTAAAGCGACTGTGATAGAACCACGGGATCCGAGGGTGCCTAACACCTTCCCTCGGGTCAACAGAACTCCTTACTCAAGAAGTTCGCTGACTCCAATTGGGCAGTCAAAATTTCCTCGATATGAGATTTCAAATAATTCGTTGACTTGGGACACCAAAAGCAAAACTTATCCCAAGTGAATTAATATTTAATCCCATCTCGAATAATGTCACTTTAATTGGAAAAACTCCTATACACGTGTCATCTTTCGGGGTAACCACGTGTAAGTGAAAAAAGGAGGTGTGACAGCTCTGGCGACTTTGCTGGGGACAGGAACCCAGAAACTCTTGTTCAGGGTTCAAGAATTCGAGCTTACAATAACTGTATTTTTGGCTTCTTTTGATTTGCTTACTTGTTCTATGCTAAATGCCACACGTTTTACCGCTTTGATATTATTTTAATTGTATATATAAACTGTTACAAGACCCTTCACTTCTCACCTCCAACGATGTGCTTACTGGTTGAGACTCTCTATTCTGTTAGTGTCTTACCCTGAAATAAGAAACAGGCCCGACATGTTACAAAGCCGGAAGATCTCGCGGGTCCCCGGTACGTAGCCCCCTCTTCGACTCGAGTGGTCCACTCGGGTACACAGTCTAGACCCTATACAGAGGTTCTCAAGTTTGTATAACAAAACTTCATGCCGGATCCCTAGTTGGAACGTTTATTTGCATCACGCATTTTTACTTAGGGGGCCAACACAGGGGTTGGGTCCGTCTACGACAAGTGCCCTGAAATAAAAGACTACCCTGCTGCATTTTACATGCTACTCGTGCATTTATCTGCCTTAGATCCGCATGATGACCAGCCTGTAAACAAAGGGAATCAATTGAGATAAATAAGCAGTTTTAGGGTAGTCACTTTGAAAAACCAATGCTCAAATAGCGTCAAAATGCTGCCGGATTTATTAAAACAAAAACAAAAAACACAAAAAACCACAAAAACAAAACCAAATGCACCAAATTTTGCGGGTTTTTGATAAATTATTTTGGCCTGGTCCAACCCCATTTTCAAAATGTCAAGAAATGCCCAAGTTTATTTTCTTACTTATAAATGAGTAGGATGGTGCCATTACCGCGATAATTGCTGAATGTTGCTACAAAGGGACGCCGAAAGGTTGATCTTGCGCGAATGGCTACCTGTGAATTTTATTCGGACTGGTAAGCAAGCACAGCCTGGAAAAACTTTATCGCCGAAGTGTCGAAAGGCCGTATTCGCAAAGCCGGTCCTAGTTTCAAAAAATAAAAATGTTAGTTTTAATATTTTGAGAATACTAATTCGCCCTAATAAATGTGCAGAATGAGCACGATAGAACAAAATTCCTTTGGAGTTGCGGTTGTGGTGGAATGACCTCGGGGAAGTAGGACAGCAAAACGTCAATGCACATCTGGGGGCCTCACTAGCTTGTTGAAAATCAACCCCAGGGGTGGATATCATAAAGGCCTTAATCACCTTCTAGGACCCGACCCACAACGTCTTCCACTTCTCAAATTTTGAGCTAACCCCGACTTTGGAGGAAATGACCGGATACATCGGGACCCATACAATCCCTTTGAGACATCAATACTTGATCCCACCTAGAGCCCTTGTTGTGCACAAATTTCTGGATGCTTTGAAAATTAGTAGCAAGATTCAAAACCCTAACTTATCTGCTAGATTTTGCACCCTCCAGTTTATATACAAAAGATATGGCCACATCGGAGGATTCAACAACCCTGCAAACGTCATCTATAGCAAGGGCAATCAGATCAAATGGGAGAAGCATTGATTCTTCGTGTTTATGGTGTCTTTTTTGTGTCTTTTAGTATTCCCGCGAAAGGATGGAAACATCGACATACGGATTGCAGGGGTCGTTTGCACTTTGATGACTCAGGCAAAGAGTGATCTTGCTCCGATGATCCTATCTGATATCTTCCGAGCCCTTACCGTTTGTAATGCGGGAGGGGATTTCTTTGAAGGATGTAACTTGCTATTACAAATATGGATGATTGAGTATCTATGTCAGAGGCATCGATTCATGAATTGTGGGCTGTCAACAAAAGGTTGCATAGAAGAAGTCGACCACATGTTAAATGGGGCTAAATTACCTGAGGGTGTCGCAGAGTGGGTGTCATATCTCCGGGTTATTTCTACAAATCAAATACAATGGCAACTCAATTGGCTCTCCGCGGATGAAGTTGTGTATATGCCCGCAACAGAACCACATTTTCTCTTGATGGGCCTTAGAAGCGTCCAGGCTTACACCCCCCATCGGGTCATGAACAACTCAGAAGATGCCAGATAGTGCTAAAAGACGAATATCTCAGCATCCGGGTAGTCAAAATTGGGCCTGGTAGTCAGTTCCCCAAAGCCATGGTTCACAAAATCTGGAATGAATGCCAATACCTATCCGTTGACACTTGTGTACAAGATCGTGCCAGAGGTGAAGTGTCTCCGAGGTATCTTGCTTGGTACAGGAGAAAAATTGAGCATGAAAGACAATTCAAAATGCCTCACCTCCAAGAGTTCATTGGAACATCACCATAGCAGTGAGATTGGTTAGCAAAAGAAAATTAATACCGTGCTACCATTGGAAGAATGGAAAAGAAAATTCAAGAATTGCGATTCAAAAACAGCTTGCAAACTGCTGCTAGCGAGGGATAAAAGAAGGTATTGGTTAAAGAAAATGAAGCCCTACGAGCCCAGATTCAGAAAATGAAAATAGCCGCAGAAATCCCTCCGGGGAGTATAAAGGATGAAAGCTCATAAAGAACCTACGACGAAGAGTAACTGAATACGGTTTTAACTTGAATAAAGCTGAGGGTGAATTCCCTAGAGCGCGGAAGAAATTAATTAAAGTGCTGAAGAAAGGGCCCGCATATTGGAGAAGTTAAAAGAAGGAAGCGGCAATGAAAGAACTGGTCTAAAATAGAGAGTTATCACAGTTGAAAGCAAAATGGCCAAGCAGGCCAAGGATTTCAAAGCCGAGAGACAGCATTGCTATACGGTAATAGCAGGGTTAGAAAGAGATTTGTGGCAGTTTCAAAAGCTCAATCAGGCGGCTGAACGGACTTTAGAAACACAGACCGAACAAATAGGGCGTCTGCTACAAGAAAAAGGGATTATCAGGGAGAAGGTGCGGGCAATTGCAGACTATATCACCACTAAATGCAACCACTGTGAGGACACGACCAAATCTATGTTTTTTGCCGCTGCTATGACATTTTTCTGACAAGTAATGGAAGATCTCCATTATCTCCAAGGAAGTCTAGCGCGCAAACACGCGACAAGGCAGAATGATGCCCCACAGGCTCCAAAAGCATTGGAAGTGTTAATGTACTTATAGATTGGCATTTTTTCTAAAAAAAGAGTCTCTCTGTTTTCCTTCTGAGTCTTTAAGGGTATTAAGTCCCACTCTTTTAGTTTCTTTTTGTTCTATGAGCCATTGTAATCACAGTTTATATCCTTTTCAAAATTGAAAATCTCAAACATATTTTGCTGTGTACGTAACCTTTTGTTTCCATGAACTATGCTCGGTCAGATTCATGCAAAGCCATGATACATATGCAATCTCTATAGTATTCGACCGTGTTCCTTAAAAAGATAAAAAATATATATAGAATAAAAACAACAAAAAAGAGAGAGGAATAAAAGGGAAGAAGCAAAGGGAAATCGAAATAAGTGCCAGGATGACACATGTGACTGTGGCAAGCATATAGAAACCAATTATCTCCATTGATGCATCATGCTTAACGTGTGATTTCTTGTCGTCCTTCTATCCCGAACTAACTACGTTTTCTAGAATTACAGTTCTGGTGTTTAGAACAGTGGTTAGCTTTGCGGTAAACTGGCTTCAAACAGATACTTCACTTGTTCAAAGGGAAATACAGAGATGTCGACTGAAATGGCTTTACCGACCGGCCCAATTCCAGAAGTCAGTCCAATCACATGAGCACCGGCCTGTGAATTTGCAGCGGCCTAAGAGAACAGGATCTTGCGGCTCCTGGTCATGGAAATGTGGGATGCATGGACCAATGGGAAGGAACCTCCCAGCGCCATCCCTGGATTTCCCGAGCTATTTCCACGGTCAGGGGGTACCTCTGCTATTCCTATCAGTCACCCGAGCATTCTCTTGGGGCAGCCTACTATTTCCACCAATTTTGTTGGGGCGCCTTCTGAAACCAACCCTCCAATGTTTGCATCCGCGCAAATTCCTAATATCTGTACGGCCCCTCCGTCTGCAGCTACTACACAGCCTGTAGTACCAAGGCCCGTGTTTGACCCTGCAGCCTTTACATTCCAAACTCCTAACTACCAAAATGAGCCTCCCCCGTATCCTACATACAGCTATCCTCAGCCAACATATGAACTTACCCCGGTGCTAGACAAAACTTCCAAATCATCCGAGCAGGATGAGATCATAAGGAGAATGAAGAGTCTGGAGCAAAGCCTGAAGAATATGCAAGTAGTGAGCGGACAGAAAAGTGTAGCCTATTCAGACCTGTGCATGTTCCCCCATGTACATCTCCCTTTGGGGTTTAAAATGCCAAAATTTGAGAAATGTGATGGCCATGGCGATCCCATCGCCCATCCAAAAATGTATTGTAATCAATTACATGGTGCCAGATGGAAGGAGGAACTCCTGATGGCATACTTTGGGGAAAGTTTAGTGGGTATTACATCTGAATGGTACAGAGATCAAGACATTACCCGATGGCACATATGGGATGACTTTGCTCGGGACTTGGTGAGACAATTCCAGTACAACATCAACATTGCCCCGGATAGGAATTCCCTAGACAATTTAAAGAAGAAACCTGCTGAAAGCTTCAGAGAGTATGCTATTAAATGGCGAGAGAAAGCATCAAGGGTGAAGCCTCCTATGGATGAAACAAAAATGGTCACCGCTTTTCTGCAAGCATAGGAGGCAGACTATTTTCAGAACATGATGTCCGCAATGGGAAAACCATTCGCAGAAGCAATAAAGATTGGAGAGATGGTGGAGAATGGCCTCTAAACAGGGAGGACTCTAAGTCAATCCGCCATAAGAGCCACATCCAAAGCCATACAAGGAGGGTGGGGAGGGATCCCAAGGAACTAGAAAAATAGGAAGCATCTATGGCAGCCTCCGGGATGAGGAAACATCATATTCACATGCATGCATTCTCTGAAAGAGCACCTCAACATTATTATCCTCATAGAGATATGCACTATGTCCCTCAACCCTACGCAGTTATGAACGCTCAACCATTTCCCCGACCTCAACAGCGGAACAGTAGAAATAAAGCTCCAAGGAATCAACTTCCTCAGAATCATTACAACCCCCGCCCTTAACAAAATAACTATCGTCCCCGGGAGCCACCCCGAAGGCAGAACTTCACCCATAAAGGAGAGTCCTACGCCAGCCTGTTTCCTAAGCTAGTCCATATGGGTCTCCTCCAGCCTGTACCCCCAAACAAACAGAATCCTGAATCACCGTCTTACCAAAGGGGCATGCGTTGTGCCTACCACTCTGGTGCAGAGGGGCATGATACTTAAAATTGCTTGACCTTAAAACGAGCAACGGAGAACTTGATTGATCAAAAGAATATAGTTCTAAGAGATGATGAAGTCCAAAATGTAACTGATAACCTGTTACCGGCTCACAACAACGTGCCAGTCATCTGAATGATCTGCAAGGATAAGGAATTTGATCCCCCTTTGAAAGCCATCGTAGCCATCGCCGAGACCGAAAGGAAGCCAAAAGTCACCCCAAAGAAGATGGAAGAAAAGAAAATAAATGAAGCCAAATTCCCTGAAGCAGAAAAGAAGGCTGAAGTTGAAGCTGAGACAACCCCTATCAAAGAAATAATACTTTACATCCCACAGGGACGCAAAGAAAAACAGCCCACTTTAAGCCCACCAAAAAGGTTTGAGGTGAACAAAACCATGTGCATACCCAAGAATGCCTACATGGTGTGGGGATCGATTAATCCACCGGTTCTGAATGAGCCCGTGGTTATTGGTCCCGTGCCACAGAAGCCCATGACCAACCCCTTAGTCGTTCCTTGGAATTATCAAGAATCAATTGTTACATACAAGGGCAAAGAAGTCCTCAGAGAAGCCCAAAAGGGATGTCCCACGAAGAAATACTTAGACGTGGAAGAGATGAATGCCGCTACCAAACAGCGATTCCCGCCAAAGAAGCCAATTAATGCTTAAGAAGCAGAAGCTTTTTTCCAGAAAATTAAAATGCCGGAGTACGGAGTGGTAGATCAACTCCGAAAATCCCTGAGCAGGTTTCTCTACTATCACTCTTGATGATATTTCATGAGATCAAAAAGTGTTGGCCAAGACAATAAACGAAGCTTGTGTGCCCGCTGAGACCTGTGTAGAATAGCTAGAGAAAATGGCGGAAAGATTATGCGCCATCAATCAGATATCGTTCAGTAAGAATGACCTACCTCCGGAGGAGCTGCTCATAACAAGGATTTGCGCCTCACTGTCAAATGTGAGGGATATTTTGTCAAGAGAGTGATGGTCAACGGAGGTTCCGGAGTAGACATATGTCCACTATCTACCTTACAGAGAATGGAGATCGGGACATGGATGATTCGTCTAACAACGTATGTGTCCGAGCCTTCGACGGAATAAAAAGGGATAAATAGGTGAAATGGATTTGGTGCTCACTATTGGTCCAGTAGACTTCGAAGTAACATTCCAGGTGTTGGACATGGACACCTCTTACAACTACCTCCTAGGTAGACTGTGTATTCATGCAGCAGGGGAAGTGCCTTCAACCCTGCCCCAAATGTTGAAATGTGATTATGAAAACCAGGAGATTGTAGTTCATGGAGAAGATGAACAACAGATTTACCAGGACCCCTCTGTTCCCTATCTAGAAGCCAAGGAGGGGAGTCAACACATAGTCTATCAAGCTTTTGAAGTTGTAGTAGTTGATCATCGTTAAGAGGGCAAGCCGCTTCCTCAGCCTTTTCTGTCAAATGCTTCAATTATGGTGGTAAAGGAAATGACGCGCCAAGACTTCAAGCCAGGAAAGGGACTCGGAAGCTCCCAACAATGCATAACCGAGCCGGACGCGTTGCCTGCTCAAGAAATGTTCTTTGGACTGGGATTTCATCCAACCATAGAAGATATCACTTGGGTTAATCGCAGAAAGCGCCAAGGATGGGCCTTACCATGACCCTTGCCTCATTTGTACAAAACCTTTATAAAACCAAAGTACATTGAAGAGGAGGAAGAAGAGTCAAGTGCCGCTGAGGTGCTGTATATGGGGCTAGATTGTAAATTTCAATATTGGAAGGCCACACCCTTTACGGTCAGGCGGGAGACCTGGTAGTCTCGCCTTGCTACCTGTTCCCACATCACAAGCTATTTCATGGTGTAGCTCGGTTGTTTGTTTTCCTTTTTAGCACTTTAAATCTCAATTGTAAAACCTGTTTATCTTTCAAGTTCAACGTAATAAAATCCATATTTTGTCATTTAATTTATCTGCATTTTTCTTATTTTTGTCTTTATTTATTTTTTCTTTCAATCCCAATAATGCGGCTTTAAATAAAACGACATGCTCGCGGTCTTCTTGCCACGACCCAAACCCGCTATCTGTCTGTGAAATAATGAACCACGAACCGGAATACAATGAAGAAGAGGCTTTTAGGGAAATCACTCGAGAATTGGAACACTTTGAGAACAAACCTAAGCCTAACTTAAACGATACTGAACAGGTTAACCTGGGCGATCTCGATGAAATCAAAAACTAAAATAAGCATCCACGTAAATAAAGAGATACGAGATTCATTGGTTCAACTCCTATTGGAATTCACAGGCGTATTTGCGTGGTCCTATGATGACATGCCTGGTCTGAGAATTTGGTGGTTCACAAATTGCCTACATATCCCAGATGCCCTCCAGTACAACAAAAGCAAACAAAGTTCAAGCGTGATGTCAGTGATAAAATAAAAGAGGAAATTACAAAACAGCTTGAAGCAGGGGTAATCCGGGTAGTGCGGTACACCACATGGCTGGCTAATGTGGTCCCGGTGCCGAAAAAGGACGGGAAAACCCGAGTGTGTGTGGATTATAGAGATTTGAACAAGGCAATTTCCAAGGATAATTTCCCTCATCCCAACATCCACATCATTGTCGATAATTGTGCCAAGAATGAGATTAATCCTTAGTAGACTGCTACGTAGGGTATAACCAAGTGCTGATGGATGAGGAAGATGCTTAGAAAACCGCCTTCACCACACCTTGGGGAACATATTGTTATAAAGTTATGCCTTTTCGATTGAAAAACAATGGGGCAAACATGAGGGCTATGACCACCATCTTCCATGATATGATGCATCGAGAAATAGAGGTTTACATGGATGACGTGATTATCAAATCTAAGACACAAGGCAATCGTGCAAAGGATCTGAGAAAATTCTTTGAAAGGCTTCGGAAATATAATTTGAAATTAAATCTGGCAAAATGCGTTTTTGGAGTTCCGTCTGGAAAACTTCTGGGGTTCATCGTCAGTCGGAGAGGCATTGAATTAGATCCAACCAAGATCAAATCCATATGAGAGTTGCCTCTGCCAAGGACCAAGAAGGATGTGATGAGTCTATTGGGAAGATTAAATTACATCAGCCGGTTCATCGCCCAGTTGACTTCAACATGAGAGCCTATATTTAAGCTGCTGAAGAAGGATGCGGCCGTTAAGTGGACGGTTGAGTGTCAGGAAGCTTTTGACAAAATCAAACAATACTTGTCAAATCCACTAGTTTTAGTTCCGCCAGAACCAGGAAGGCCGCTGTTTCTCTATCTGACGGTTTTGCGGCAAATTGCCCAAGGCCTATGCTTTTTTGAAGGCTCTTTCGGTTGTATTCTCGGGCAGCATGACACCACGGGAGAGAGCAAGCCATTTATTATCTGAGTAAAACTTTTATCGGCTACGAGGTCAAGTACACATTGTTAGAGAAAACGTGTTGCGCCTTGACATGGGTAGCTCTAAAGCTAAGGCATTATCTGCAAGCTCATACCACGTACCTCATAGCCAGGATGGATCCACTAAGGTACATATTCCAAAAACCAATGCCCACATGGCGACTGGCTAACTGGCAGATCCTACTTACCGAGTCTGACATCATTTATGTTACTCGTACGGCGATAAAAGCTCAGGCACTGGTAGACCATCTGGCAGAAAACCTCGTTGATGACAAGTATCAGCCTTTAAACACTTACTTCCCTGACGAAGAATTAAACTCATTGGAACTAGCAGCTGAGGACACCCCCGTCTGGAAAATGTTCTTCGACGGAGCGGCAAACCAAAGGGCGTAGGGACCGGGCAATACTAATCCTACCTACAGGCTAGCATTATCCAGCTACAGCCAGACTTCGGTTCTTTTGCACTAATAATACATACTTTGGTTCTTTTGCATGAAAATGACTATTAACCAAGATGTCGAAGAGTTGCTAATCATGAGGGATTTCGATCTAATCATCCGACAAGCTAAAGGGACATTAAGCTCCTCCCGTATAGACAACATGTTGAAGACCTCAACAAACGGTTCAGGTCGGTACAGTTCAGGTACATTCCCCTTTGCCACACTGAGTTAGAGATGCACTTGCAACCTTAGCCTCCATGCTGCCATACCCTGGAAATGCCTATGTTGATCCTTCATAAATCCAAATCAAAGAAAGAAATGGGTATTGTAATGCAACCAAAGCAGAGCCTAGCCCACAACAATGGTATTACGAAATCTTGAGGTTCCTAAAATCACATGAGTACCCTGAGCAAGCTACAGTATAACAAAAGAAGACTATCCGACGGCATGCAGGCAATTTCTTCTTAAGTGGTGACACTTTGTATAAAAGAACTCCATATCTTAATTTGTTGAGATGTGTGGATGCCGAATAAGCCGGTAGAATTATGCACGAAGTACACGTGGGCATCTTTGGCCCCCATATGAATGGCTATGTACTGCCAAAAAAGATACTTCGAGCTGGCTTTTATTACAAGTCCATGGATAAGGACAGCTTCAGATTTGTGTGGAAATGTCATCAATGCCAGGTATACGGTTATCTGATTCATGCACCACCAAATGAGTTGCATCCTATATCGGCACATTGGCCATTTGCTGCTTGGGGTATGGATGTCATTAAGCCGATCGAGCCAAAGTCCTCGAATGGGCACAGATTTATATTGGTCGCCATTGATTATTTCACAAAATGGGTTGGGGCCATCATCCTCAAGTCTGTTACCAAGAAAGCTGTAGTGGATTTTTGGGCATTCCAACATCATTTTCCGCTTTGGGATCCCCGCTTCATCATTACTGGCAATGCAGCTAATCTAAACAGTCGACTGATGGGATAGATATGTGAACAATTCAAATAACACCTAGAAATTCCACTCCTTATCGACCTAAGGCTAATGGTGCGATCGAAGTAGCTAACAATAACATCAAGAAAAGCTTGAGGAAAATGATTCAAAGTTCGAGGAAATGGCAATAAAAACTGCCTTTCGCATTGAGGGGATATCGTACCACAGTACGTACATCAGTAAGAAAAACCCGTTATTTGTTGGTCTATGGAACCGAGGATGATATACCAATAGAAGTAGAAATCCATTCGCTCCGGGTGATTGTCGAGGCAGAAATTGAAGATAGTGAATGGGTCAGAACCCGGTTGAAACAACTAGCATTAATTGATGAAAAATGAATAGCCACGGTATGCCACGTGCAATTTTAAGAACAAAGAATGGCCCGTGCCTACAACAAGAAAGTGCACCCTAGGAATTTCGAAGTCGGGCAGATGGTTTTGAGACGGGTACTCCCTCATCATCAAGAAGCTAAAGGAAAATTCGCTCCAAATTGGAAAGGCCCATACATCATCAGAAGGATATTGCCTAGAGGAGCATTGAACTTGGGCGACATTGAAGGAAATGAACCCGAGGCAGCGGTAAACGGCAACGCCGTAAATAGGTATTATGTTCTAATCCCCTGCAGCAATTACCCCGGTTGATTGAGATGACGAAGGTTTCGCTCTCCCGATATCCCCTCTCTCTTTGTAACTCAGAAATGTTGTTCAAAAGAAGAAAAGAAAAGAAAAGAAAGTGCAAAAAAAAATGCAAAAAAAAAAAGAAATATAAAAGAAAAAAAGAGAAAATTCAACAAAAAAGAAAAGAAAAGAAAAGAACAAAGAAGAAAAGCAAAACAGTCAAAAAAAATTAGTTTAGGACCAAGTTTCTTGAACTACGTCTGACTTGATTCTGAAAGGATACGTAGGCAGCCTCTCCATGAGGTTCAGTCATATAAAAAAAACCCCCCATTTACCCAAGAAAATTAAAACTGGGGCAGAAATGTATCAGTTCGGTTCCGTCTGAACGATTACAAAGCTATAGATCCCCGGGGAAGAAAATACCATTTGTTGGGGTTTGAAAACCCCAACAAATGGAGACACTGAGCACCATATGGAGACACTGAGCAGAGAAAAATTAAATGAGAGAGTTCGTTTAGCGAAAACTCGCAAAGAGCACTATCGGGAGACGGGAGAAGAGAAATGAGAGAGGCCGATTGGCGAAAACCTGCATAGGGCGCCGTCTGCCGAGAAGAGAGAACATTGATGCCCAGGTCTGAGTAAGTTTATTTTGCGTTCGGAAAGTGGAAATCAGAAAGCAGAAATGGATTTAGGCCGGGTTTCAAGTCAATGAAGCATGTCGTCCCCATTTAAAGCCCGATCATATTTCCAGATAAGATCCCTCTTTTCCTTCAAAGTGCATACCTTTCTAAATTCGTACTTCACTCCTTTCCACTTTAATTTCCTCACCATTCCTTAAAGAAAAGTTGCACGGCCGGCTTCGCAGTTTTCTCCTGGCAAGAATGAGGGGAATGACCGACATCGTCAAATATGCTTGGCCAGTCCCTGTTGATCATGACAGTTAATAAAGAAATAAAAGAAAGGAAATTAAAAGTCAAAAGGCATGAAGTTGAAGCAAAATTGGGGGATTTTAAGCCGAACAGGGTGTCGATTCTTATCAAAAGTCCCAAAAGCAAATTCAAAAGCGGGACAAAACTCACATCCAAGGCCCGCGAAACAAAGACCGTTCTGATATAAGGACCCCCTGGCCAATTAAGCAATGACGAAAAGCCGAGGGTTCGCTTTTGAATACAAAGGAAGCCGAAATCAAGTGTCATAGGGCCGGAGAACCAATCATTGTTCAGACTAACTGTTTGTTTTGTTCGTGAGCTATAATATATGCAGGTGCGATTTAGAAAAGCAAAAAGGAACATCGGAAAAAAACAACCAAAGTATACGCACGAGGGCCAAAGATGGCGGTGCGTGAATGACAAAGGGAAGTTCTCTTTCTATTTTTCCGCAAACTCGTAAACGAGCATGATAGCACGAGATCCTAATCCCTACTTCCCCTTTTTATAGCTTGTGGACTTCATAGGAATTACCTAAGGATTGCATTCCACCCTCTCTAGCATAAACCGAGGAAGCTTCCCTCCACATCCCCAGCATAACCTGAGGACTCCTTCCCTATACTCTACCTTCCCCAGCACAGTCTAGGAGCTAACGCTCCCATACCCTTAGGATAACCTAAGAGTTATTCCTTGGCTCTTCTATCCGTAGCATAGTCAAAGGACCTCTGAGGTCCTCCATTGCCTCGTAGACCTCCCTAGCATAACCCATGATTTTTCATTCATTCCGGCATAACCCGTAGATTCCCTTGACATAACTAAGGATCTTCTTTAATCCCGGCATAACCCGTTGATTCCCCTGACATAACTCAGGATCTTCTTTCATATCGGCATAACCGCGGATTTCCCTGACATAACTCAGGATCTTCTTTCATCCCGGCATAACCTGTGGATTCCGTGACATAACTCAGGATCTTCTTTCATCCCGGCATAACTTGTGGGTCCCCATGACATAACTCAGGATCTTTGTTCATCCCGGCATAACCCGTGGATTCCCCTGACATAAATCAGGATCTGTTTTCATCCGGGCATAACCCGTGGATTCCCTTGACTTAACTCGGGATCTTCTTTCATCCAGGCATAACCCACAGATTCCCCTGACATAACTCAGGATCATCATTCATCGCGGCATAACCCGTGGATTCCCCTGATATAACTCAGGATCTCTATTCATTCCGGCATAACCTGTGGATTCCCATGACATAACTCAGGATCTCCTTTCATCCTGGCACAATCCGTGGATTCTCCTGGCATAACCTAGAAGTTCCCATCCAATTACGGCATAACTCGCGGATCTCCCTAGCATAACCTAGGAATGTTTTATTCATCCCAGCATAACCCGCGGATTCCCCTGGCGTAACCCAGGAATTTCTTCATAACCCATCCTTAGCATGAACTTTCCTATCCACCATAACCCGCAGAACTTTCCTATCTCGGCATAACCCGAGGATTCTTATCTTATCCCCCAGCACGAACCATTTGTCCTCCCCAGCATAACCTGGCGATCTTTCCAAGGGATACAAAATTCCGATTCTTATTATTGTAATAAAGAGTAGCATAGATGTGTATCACAAATAAGTCACAAAATTTTCCAGTGAAAACTGGGGCAGAAAATTTCATTCGTTTGCGTGTTTTTCTTTCTGAGCAGGTGTCACCTTAAGGCACAAAATTCGACATAATTAAAAGCATGAGTGTCAATTCAGAACAAAAGAAAAGAAAAGAGACAAAAGGTGAACTCAAAGTGAAAAGGCGGACAAAGACGCGGACTACTCAAACTATAATCGAAGTCACAAGCTCAGCATATCCCGCTTTATTTCAAAATTGTAGACTGAGCCAACATCTGCAATTAATGAGCATCAAGATTCGGATCGGAGTCTGCCGTAATAGATGGCCGAGACTCAAGATCAAGCTTCAACAGACTCATAGATAGGAATCATGAAACTTGTAGTTTGGCTTAGCTAGCTTAAATTTTTATTTTCTTTTGGTGTAATAAGGAGTTTAGCAAGCAGAAGCAACAGCATCAGCAACCAATCGTAGTCCCCCGGTAGTCCCAACTACCAAAACTTCCAGAACTACATTGACTTGATTCCTTTATTGCCAAGGATATATAGGCAACCATTTGAAGTAGGGTTACGTCAGAAATTTTTCAAAATGCTTCACATTGGAGTACTCAATCGGACGGAAATCGCTCATAGTTGCTCAGTTGGCTTTGCAAGAAAACTCTTCGTGTTCCCGCACAAAGAGGGGTAGCTGTGAACATATGATTTTTACCCGGTCGAAACAAGCTCCTACAGGAATCTTAAAGTCTATGATTTTATTTAAAATATTAGGATGTTAATTTTTAGGATTTAATTGCATGTGCATGTTCATTGATGCATGTCTATGATGGATTATGATTAAAATATAAAATATATATATATAAAATAATTTTGTTTACGAATTAAAATATAAAAAATATATATATTTCCGGCAATTAAAATTATTTTTGTTTAAATTCAACTTGGTGTAGTTTTATTTGTGATAATTAGGAAATTTTGGCTTTAAAATAAGGTTAGAAATTAATTTAAATAAAACGAAAAAGGATAATATATATATATATATATATATATATATATATATATATGTGTGTGTGTGTGTGTGTGTGTGTGTGTGTGTGTGTGTGTGTGTATAAAAAGCCGCTCAAGCTGGCCACAATTGGGCCACACCTGAGTGGGAAAACCTTCTTCTCCCTTTAAAAACAAGACACTACCCAGCCCAAATGACCATCCCTGATCCAGTCCACACAACACCAAACCAAACGACATCGTTTAAAAGCCCCATCATCACAACCGTCAATCTCATCTTATCCAACGGCTATCAAACCCCCTACCACATAATATACATATGTCCAAACATCTCTAATGAAATGATAGACCAAACCCTTTCTTCCTCATACCATGTACCACTGACATAACACCACCCCTTGACCACCTCAGAACCACCATTGTCCACCAGCCTACCACCCTAACGCCGCCGCTGAAAATAGCCTCACGGCGGCGGGCGATAACCAAACCTCCTCATATTTACACCACTAAATTGTCACAACCTCCTCTTCCCACCCTTTAATAATTTCCCAACGAACATGCCCCCTACGTCTTGAATATTCCAAAAACAGGGTCGTCGAAACCACCGTCTCCGGCGACCTTGTTCCAAACCCTTCCAACTTTACACCATAGATCCACTAGGACCTCCCCTATCTCGTCCTACAGTTTATTCCCTTCGAACACCCCCCCCCCAATCGGCTCAAATATCCATAGAAAGGTCGTCAGAATCCTCATCTTCGAAGACCCCAACTCCAAAGCCCTCCAAACTTACACCCCTAAAGCACCTCAATCTCCTCTTTCTAACTATGTATGTCAACCCTCTCGAATTTGCCTAAAACCCTTCGAATACCAATTCAAAGCCTAACCTTAAAACTTAAAACCCGCCGGAAATGGCTCAAATTCCTCCTAGGCAATCCCTGACCCTTCCTTTCCCCAACCATATAACCCATGACTCCGAAACATCCTAAACCACTGAATAAATCCAAATCTGAGACCACATTGAGGTCTCAGAACCATGAAAGCCTCCTTGAACTCTTAATACCGGTAATACATCGTCCCAGGAGTGTTCGAAACCCATGTGGAAGGGGTCAATAGGTTATTAAAAGGGATTAAATTGGACATAAATAAAAAGCTAAGTACTTTGCCTCTTCTGTATATATTTGCCTGATTATTTGGTCTCTTTTGTATATATATTTGCCTAAGTAGTTTATCTTTTTCTATATTTCTATTAGATCTTAAGTATTGTTTTTCAATAATATGAAATCCTTTCATCTCTTGAGTAGTGTTGATATCTGGCTAGCAGTAGTCTCTTGATTCTGGAATGCCTGGTTTTCTTTATTATCCAGTAATGTGATTTTTCGGGCTCGATTGACCTACATCTTCTGCTCATTATTTGTTTATTCCATGATTTCTAGTTTGTTTGGTTGTGCATGCTCCTATGTATTTGATTTCCATAATGATCTTGATTTTTGAGTTTAGAAAGATTTATTTTGGGTAGAACTTTAATTGCTAGTCATGGCCTTCACCCTTCTAATTTGATTCTTGAGTTGAATGTTCATTTTCTGCTGTATACTTCTCACTTTAAAGATCTTTGAGTGTTTAATTGGTTTATTCCTACAAGTTGAGTGTTGAGGGATGCTTCCCCTGTTCTAGGTATTTGGTTCATAGCTTTTTATTTATAACAGTTATCTTGTATAGTGTTTGGTTATAGGAATATCATATTAAGGCACCCATTTTTTAAACCTTACTAGGTGTAGTTAAACTTGAACTATAAGACAATCCTGTTGGTCCAAGACCAAATTTGACCCAACTTGAGCATATTGACTTAACCAATGAACTGACTAAGGTTAAAACTTCATGTGGGTAATTTAGGAAAGGACATAGGGGTATAAGGGGGACTTGAACTTTGAAAATCTGATAGTATCCCTTAGAGCCTTCTAGCAAGGGACTAAAACACAATTCCTACCTCAAACTTGAGTAACAAGTCAGAAAATGAAGGACCATTTAGGAAAAATGCAAATGTGAAGTAAGGACTAAAAGAAAAACAAGAGAAAATCTGATGCCCTAAGACTCTACTATAAAAGAAACCATCTACGCATTTTTAAAGGGATCAAAAATCTTTTCTTTGAGTGCTAGAGCTAAAGTACATGTTACTTTCTCCTGTATCTGCAAAACATACCATTAGTGCTGTTTGAGTCGTTTTTCTAAAGACATAACTCTCTAAAAACTCTGCCAAAGTCTGGATGCGTTGTGTGTTTGGCTGCTAATTGCTTAGCTGACTCATTACCTTTACTCATATGCTTGTTTTCTGCTGAATTACAGGTAACTTCCAATGTTCATTGATTTATTTGCAGCTCAAGTGTAAAGTACTCATAAATGGAAGTTCTGAATTCATTGCACTATTTTAAAACCCTTTCCCTATTTTCCCCTTATTTAGTTTGGATATATCTGTAGTGGTAAATTCATTATATTGTAATTAAACGTTAGACTGATTCACTTTTGTAATAATTGGACTTTAGAGACTGATTTATTTGTAATAACTGGACATTCGAATTATATTTTAAGTATGAACAATCAATAAAGCTGGTAGTTAACGTATGGCTGCTCTAGATGGTCATTTCATGTTTTTTAGAAATAAGGGAATCCCAAAATATTAGCTTAGAAATTATTAAAATTCAGTTATTTTGAATGATGTAGTTCTCTCAAATTTTAATATGTTAACAGTGTTTTGTCTCAAATCTATAGGTTGTACTCAGAGTCATAGTCGCATTGTGAAAACAGGAGTAATATACTCCGACTGACGAGTATATGAATATGTTAGTCCAAATCTAATACTATAAATGGATATAAATGGATCATTAGCATCCTCTGTATAAATGTATAGACGATTAATCTAGTGTATAGACTTGAACTGAAAAAGCATTATTGAAACTCGGTCGTATGGACCCCCCCTCCAGAATGAACTTTAGGCCCAATTGAGAGGCCCGACAGTGGCCAAACACAATATATGTTTTGGGCCAGCCCAAACGCGAGTCCATGGTATGCAATTAGCCATGAATGACACTAAGAGGCATGTATTGTTTTCTCAAATACATAGTCCATACATAAAATGATTAGTGCATTTAAGCACCAGCAAGAGTAGATAATTTAGCATGTGTTAGAATATCCTTATAAAAAAAAGTGAGCCACGTTAATTCAAGAAAATACCATGTGATGGCTCCTTACTTCATTAAAACACATAGAAAAATAGGAAGTGCCACTTAGTAAATTTCACGGCCTTCCCGTGAATGTCAAAGACGTAGTTGCTATAGGCGCGTTTTTAATAAAAATACCTTCCTAAATTCGGGTGTGCATTTATGTGACCCAAATCATATTCTCAATAGAATTAAAATATGTCTAAAATTGCGGGTGCATTTATGTGACGTGATTCGCGACATGTTTTAATAACATTGCAAATTTTCTTAAAAAAGATGTTAAAAGCGGTTAAAAATCTAAAATTGCAGGAGTAACGGGTATAGCAAATCATATTTTAGCCACTTATAAGGAGTTTAAGCGACCGTGCTAGGTGCCTAACACCTTCCCTCGGGTCAATAGAATTCCTTACTCAAGAATTTATGGTTCGCAGACTCCAATTGGTTAGTAGAAATTTCCTCGATTTGGGATTTCAAATAAATCGGGGACTTGGGACACAAAAAGCAACACTTATCCCAAGTGGCAACTCTTGAAATAAATAATTAATCCCATCTCGAATAATGTCACTTTAATTCGAAAAACTCCTATACACGTTTCATCTTTCAGGGTAACCACGTGTAAGCTGAAAAATGAGGTGTGACAATACGCTCACAAGTATTGCATAACAAGAACACTAAAATCGGAGTTCAATTGACCCCACAAATTCTCATTTAAAATCTCTTAAATCCGAACCCCTAATTCTTCAATTGTTTGTCTAGATTCCATGAATTACTAGGTAGAGTTCACATTAGAAACGAGTTTTAAGACCTAGAATCTTACCTCCAAGTGTTTTCCCTCGAATCCTTCTTCTATCCCCTTCAAAGAACTCCAAAAACGATTAGAAATGTTGGAAATACACCCCTAAGTCACGGAACCTCTTTTAAAATAATACCCAACAGTTTCCGCATCTATTGTCCTGCTTCTGTGGAACAAATTTTGCATCTGCGGCCCCGCTTTGCGAAACATATACCGCATATGCGGTCCGGCTTGTACGAAAATTATCCTGCATCTGCGGTTTCTGAAGAGATGGAAAATTTTTTGCTTCTGCGACCGCTTATCCGCTTCTTTGGGGCCGCATGTACGGTTCCCAAACGCATATGTAAAAATACTAGAAGAACAGCTGCTGCACAACCTCAACTCCTAAATTTCCTCCGTTAAGCATCTGAATTCTTCCCAAGGCCCTCGGGACCTCAACCAAAGGCATCAACATATCCTAAAACCTTATTCAAACTCGTACTAATCTTCAAAACACTTCAAACAACATCAAAATAACCAAAACACATTGCTTTCAAGCATAAGTTTCTAGAATCTTCTGAATTCTGTTTTCGATAAAAACCCAATCAAACCAGGTCCGAATGACCTAAAATTTCGCATGCACATCCCAAATGACACAACAGGACTGATGCAATTCCATTCCGACCCTCAAATCAATGCCTCACTATCGAACCAGAAACTTTCAAAATTCAACTTTCGGTATTTCAATCTTATATTAGCTACAGACCTCCAAAACACAATCCAGACATGCTCCTAACCCCAAAGTATCCAACGAAGCTAATAGAAAATTCAGATTTCCATTTTGAGGCCGTCTTAATACGGTTCTAACTACGGTCAACTTTCCAAAACTTAATCTCTCGATTAGGGACTAAGTGTCCCAAAACTCTTTGAAATTCAACACCGAACATCCAGGAATATCACATTAGCAGAAATAAACTTCGAGAAAGCAGTTAAAAGCTGATCGGGGCATTAATTCTTAAGATGACCGACCGGGTCGTCATATGGTCCCATGTCTCGGAATCCGATAAAATCAACATCAATGGAAACGTCATCCTCTCAGGAGTCTATGCATACCAAGAACATCAAAGTCGGACCTCAAATGGACCCTCAAATCCCAAATACCTTCTCCAAATTCAAGCCCTAATTCCTCGATTTTAGGCATAATTCCATGATAAATTAGGTGGATTTCATACAGGAATAAGGTTTTGAGTTCAAAAATCTTACCTCTAAGAAATCTTCTTGAATTCCTTCTTCAATTAGCTCTCCCTTGTTCCAAAATCGCTCAACAATGGAGGTTCTTAGCCTCAAAATCATGGAATATCCCTTTTAAAACATTGTGCCCAGGTATAAAATCCTTCTTCGCGAACGCGGTCAAAGTCTCGCATTCCGGAAGCACAAAAATTGCTGACCAAAATTTCCCTTACGCAAAATGCGAACATTGATCTCAAGAACACAAAGCTTTACACAAGAAACCCTCCGCAAACAAGTTAATCCCATTGCGAACGTGAGGGTCCTCACGCGAACATGAAGACCAATATGTATAGAACTCAAAATATGTGTTTTTTTAAAACTTCAAAATGGTTGGATTGACCACCCTAAACTCACCTGAGGCCTTCGAGACCTCAAAAAAACATTCCAACATATCCATAACATCATTCAAACTCGTTCCAACCTTCAAAATGCTCAAAACAACATCAAAACACCAAAATCACGTCGAATTCAAGCATAAGAATATCAAGAACTTCCAAACTCCGTCTTTGATAAAAAACCCAACCTAACCACGTCCGAATGACCTGAAATTGTGCACACACGTCAAAATGACACAATGAAGCTACTGCAGTTTTCGGAATTTCATTCTGACCTCTATATCAAAATATCACCTATTAACCGGAAAATGCTAAAATCTCAATTTTTCCAATTCAAGCCTAAACTTTTCACGAACTTCCATATATGCATTCCGATCACACTCGTAAGTCTCAACTCACCTAACGGAGCTAACCAAATCGTAAAAATTCATATTTGAGATCATATTTAAACAAGTCAAATCTTGATCAAACCTTTCAAATTTCAAGCTTCAGCTGAGAACTATTTTTTTCCAAACTCATTCTGATTACCTTGGAAACCAAAACCAATGATTTACATAAATCATAATATCCCACAGGGGATAAGTCATTCCCGAGAACTGGCTATCAAAGTAATAAAGCTCAGAACGACTGGTCGGGTCATTACAGCAAACTCAATAACATGTAGCATGTAAAAAATTCTTTTGTTAATAGGAGATTTTCCAAATTATTTTCTTTATTTAGAAATTTATATCTCCGGCCAATGCGGCCACATCGATTATCAATAATTCCAAAACAATCAATTAAGTCATGTGCAAATCATGCCGAGGTAGTATGACTCGATCCAACATAATATCTAATTGTGAACTGCCGAGGGTCGACCAACACGGACCATAAGTGCATCTACTTAATCTGCCGTAGGCGTCTGGCCCATTCCACAAAAAAGAAAACACAATCAAATAATCAATTAAGAATTTTTCAAGGAGCAATTACTCAAAGAAATGTCTATCCTCTTTTAACAGTTAAGAAAATGAAGTTTAACCTTTTAGAAGTTCATTTACTAAGTTCGATATGATTGAAGCAATTTAAATTGACAATAAGGTTTCAAATATCTCAAGTATAGCATGCTTCTGGGTCCTAGACTACTCGAACTTAAGCATAATAGTAGTTACTCATGGATTCTCATTACCTCATGCGTACGTAGCCCCTATATATAGAAGCAATTATTCCACCTATGAGGTTAATTCCCTATTACAAGGTTAGAAAGGAGATGTACCTCGTTTTGAAGTTCTATATTCGGCTCCAAGACCTTCCGACGACTCAAACCGATGCCGAACACACCAAGACTAGTCAAAAATGGTGCAAACCCATGATTATATACTCAAATACTCATAATAATCTAATTTATAATAATTTATAACCCCGATAGAAAAGTAGATAAAAATCACCCTCTGGCCCACGTGTCAAGATTCCGAATATTTTCAAAATAAATGTTACTCATATCTCATATGTTCTATATCAAGAAATTCATCTGATCACGTCCATGAATCGACCGTCAAATCAAGGATATACCATTTTCAAACTTTGGCGGCTCAAAATCCCAATTTCTTAAATCCAAACACGGATAAAAATAGAAACCAATAGAAATAATCATGGAGAAACATCAAAATAAAGGTCAGATATTTACCCTCTTGTTGCGATGAGAAAAACACCATGAAAATCACCTTAAATGGAGCTCTAGAACTCAAGAAATTCCTAAGACATTAAAATTCTCAGTTTAATACACTATCCAGGTGATTTTTCATCATCGCCTTTACAGGAGACCTTCATGTTCGCAAAGAGAAATTTTTCGCATTGACAGTCAATAAAGAAATCCTTGTTCACCTACGCGTAACCTCTCTTGTATTCGCAAAGAACAAATCTTCTCGTGTTCGCGAAGAACGTGGAAATTGGCATAACTCTCTCATACTGTATCTTAATTCAATGATTCTTATTGGAATAGCTTTGTATTTTGATACAGATCTAATGGATTAATCCAATCACAAATGAAAGGTAGTTTTCTCAATATAGTGCCCTTTATTCCTAAAGAAACGATGCTGAAACATCACATAGGAGCGCAACACAACTGAAACACGGGACCACATCTAATCACACAAACAAGTCCCATAAAATAGTATGGTCCTGCTCGAGGCATCAAATCACGTCAAACAACATAGAAATGATGAATCACACCCCAATTCAAGCTCAATGAACTTTAGAACTTCAAACTAAGACATTTGATGCCAAAACCCATCAAAACACATCTGATTGACCTCAAATTTTGCTCACATATCATATTTGACATTAAGGACCAACACCAACTTGCAGAATTGGTTTCCGACCCTGATATCAAAAAGTCCAATTTCGGTCAAACTTCAAAAAACCTTTAATTTCTAACTTTCTCCAAACGACTCCAAAATGTCCTACGGACCTCCGAATCCGCTTCCGAATGCGCTCCCATTACCAGATTCACTATACAAAGATATTCCTCGACTCAGAATCCCAAACGGACATCGATATCATTGAAATGTACCTTAACCCAAAGTTATGAAATTCTTCCAAAAATGCTAACTTTCCACAATAGGTGCTGAAACGTTTTCAGGTCATCTAAAACTCGATCTGGACATATGCCTAAGTTTGAAATCATCATACAAACTTGTTCGAAACTTCAAACCCTGATTCTGAGGTCATTTATTCTAAAACCCAATCTTAGTAAATTGTTCCAACTTAAAGCTTCAGAAATGAAAATTTTCATCCAAAACAACTCTGAAATTCTGAAATTCCAACTCCACTATGCGTACAAGTCATAATAGCCAAAGTTTCACAACCCTAAAACTGACCCGATCGTGATGGTGCCTATCGTGAAATTGAGCTAGCCAACACAAACCCAAAACCAACCAGAAAATCATAAGAAGTCATTTAAAGCCATTAATCAACTAAAATCGCATAAGATAACCTTAAATAAGCATTGAAAAAATATAACACAAGCCCGACATCGGGGTGTCTCTAGTCATGAGCAACTACAAACTCGTCTAAGAATAAGAAAGGCTAACATAGTCCGAAAATAATATACTAAGGCCAACTCTGTAGACTTACTGGAAGACTGACCAACACCCACTATCACATCCTAAGACTCTTGAATCGGTACACAAAGTGCGCAGGGTAATGTGAGTATACCAACTCAGTAAGTAATAAAAGTAAAAGCAGTTGCGTAGTAAGAAAACAAGTAATTCCACGTCATAGCACTATCGCAAAATAGTATATGTATTGAACAGTATAGAAAATCAATTAACTCGAAAAACAACTCAGTTCAGTAAAATCTTTCCATTTAAAACATCTTTCAATAGATTCAAACGACTGATGAAAATAGTGAGAAAAGGATAGAAACGTAAACAGCCCTCGGGCAAATCATGTACCACAAACCGCCCTCGGGCCAAATATCAATAAAACCAGCCCCTCGGGCTACCTGACAGTCACTTGTAATAAGCCCCTCGGGCAACAACATGAAACAACAATAGTCCATCGGGCAATATCACATCACTCACTCTGGGTACCTGTGCTCACTATGGGCGTTCAAACTCCGTAGAGGCTCCTATAACCCAAGCGCTATTACAAGCCATCTCATGGCATAACAAATAAAGCCTTTGGCCTCTCATATATCATAATTCAATATAACATGTTGCAGCGTGCTTCCCGATCCTATAATATTCTCACAATATAGGCCCTCAGCCTCGCTCAATCAAAACCTCTAAAGAACTCGGGCAAATAGTGAAACAAAATGTTCAGCCCAAAATATCATTTAAAATATCAAAACATAGTAAATACAGCTAAATTATGAAAACAATAATATACAGCATGACTAAGTACAGATAAGACATTCTTATCGTACCATACAGCATGACTAAGTACAGATAAGACATTCTTATCGTACCATCCTTCTTCGTCACAAATAGAACAGGCACACCCCAAGGCGACACAAACCCCTTATCAAGGAGTTCCTAAAGTTGCTCCTTCAACTCCTTCAACTTTGCGATATGGTGGAATAGAAATGGGCTGAGTGCCATGCACCAAATCAATATCAAAGTCAATATCCCATTCCGGTGGGATGCTCAGCAAGTCCGCAGGAAACACATCCGGGAAGTCCATCACTACCGGGACCAAATAAATAGTACGAGTCTCTGCACTTACATCCCTCACAACAGCTTAGTATGAAAGACAACATTTCTTAACCATCCATCGGCCTTTCAGAAATGAAATCACCCTACTAGGAAAAAATTCGATTGAACCTGACCACTTAATCCATGGCACACCAACGTCACTACCTTAGCATGACAATACAAAATAGTACGATACGAAGATAACCAATCCATGCCTAATATCACATCAAAGTAAACCATACAAAAGAAACAGAAGGTCCACTTATGTCTCCAAACCCCCAATAGTCACCACACACGAACAATATACGTGGTCCACAACAATAATATTGCCCACCGCAGTACATTCACGAATAAATGAAATAAGAGACTCACGGGCCGCGTCCAAATAACAAGCAAAATATGATGACATGTATGAGGAAGTGGAACCAAGATCAGATAACATAGAAGCATCTCGTGGCATACAAAGATAATGCCTATAATCGCATCATCACAAGAAGTAGCATCGGGTCTGGCTGAAAGTTCATAGAAATAGACCAGACCACCACCTGATCGACCTCCCCCTCTGGGCAACCCCTAGTTGTCGGTCCTCAACCCCTAACTGGGTGGGTGGGTGGTGAAGTAACTGTTGTTATAGTCGATGGCTTACTCCCCTACTCAGGTAAACCCCCAAGACAATGAGGACACTGTCTCCATATATGCCCCAACTATCACACTCATAATAATCACTTATTGCTGGAGACGAGAACTGAAGGGAAACCTTAGCACCGGGGTGACTAGCAGAAGAAGCTGGTATGGAGAAGCCCTCAACTGATGGAGCACGGGACGAACTCTACGCTGGAAGGGCACTAATTGAGGAATAACCTTGATGAGAACTGTGAGTACCATGGCCTGATCATGCCTTATGGTAACCTGGTTGAGATGACTGCGCATGCCTGAACGGACGACCTCTATTGCGCTAAAACTGACCTCTGTGAGGAGTACTATCAAATACACCCTGACCACGAGGCCTCTTAAACTCCCTTTCAATCCTCTCCTGACCACAAACAATCTCAATCTGTCGAGCTATGTCAGAAACCTCATACAAAGTAGCACTAGATACTCTCTCTCTATCGTCATGAGCAACCAAAGCTAAAAACTGAGGCCATCTATGAACCTCATGATCCTCTCCTCGACTTTTTCAGCCAACCAAACCGCATGACTAGCCAACTCAAAGAACTGCATCTCATACCATGTAACAGATCTGTTGACCTGACGAAGCTACTCGACTACTTGCGTAGCTCCTCTCAGCGATGCTCAAGTAAAAACTTCTCCAGAAAGAGAACGGAGAACTACTACCAAGAAAGGGGAGCTGCGAAAATCAGTCTATGCCTCTCGTTAGCCTCCCACCAACTAATGTAGCCTCGAAGAACTAAAAAGTAGTGAATGAGACCCCTACTGGGGTCCATCATGCCCGCAATTCGAATCATCCTCTAACACATATCCAAGAAACCATGTGCATCGTCGCTCTCTGCACCACTGAAAGTGACAGGCAGAAGTCTACCAAACCTCTCAAATTTTCATTGTTCGTCCTCTAGCATAATAGGAGCTATATAGTCTTGAGCAGTTGCAACTGACTAGGGTGGAGGTGCCTCCAGTGTCTGAAGTCCCTGCACGACCTAGTCAGTTGTTCGAGCTGTGGGAGTCTAAGTGCCTCCCCCGACCTAAGAAGTAGTTACGGCGGTAGTAACTGAGACCGCCTAAGTTAGGCCATTGCACACTAATAGAATCTGGGCCAGGGTCTCCTAAAGGCTTGGAATCACAATAGACACAACCGGTGCCTGAGCTGGTGCTGCTCGGGCGTCCAAAACTGGGACCTGATCATGAGTTGGGGTAGCTGGTGGATCTGCATTTGCGGCCCTAGCTACTGTGTGGGCTAAACCCTTGCCACTACCACGGTCTCGATCGTGTCCTTGGCCTCTGGTAGCCCCAGCTGGTGGTACTGGTGGTCATCCAACTTGTCCAGTAGCACGTGTCCTCACCATCTTTGAGAGAATAAAATAATAGAAGTTTAGTACTAGGATCAACTGATTCGCACGACAAGAATTCAAGAATATAAAGTTTTTTCTTAAAGGTTCTGCAGACTCTCGAAGATAAGTATAGATGTCTCCGTACTGATCCGCGAGACTCTACTAAACCTTCTCATGACTCCTGAGACCTATGTAACATAGGCTCTGAAACAAACTTGTCACAACCAAAGAAGTTAAAGCCAACGAGAAAATCATAAGAAGTCATTTTAAGCAATTAATTAACTAAAATCCCATAATATAAGCTTAAATAAGCAGTGCAGAAATATAACACAAGCTCGATATCGGGGTGTCACTAGTGATGAGCAACTACAGACTCGTCTAAGAAAAAGAAAGGCTAACATAGTCCTAAAATAAAATACTAAGACAATTCAAGTAAGATAAGAAGGTGAAGTGAAGGGCTGCGAAGGCCAAACAGCTACCCACCCAACTCCGAAGACTTACTGGAATAACCAGCAGTCAGTATCGCATCCTAAGACTCCTGGATCATCACACAAGCTGTAAGGAGTAATGTGAGTACGTTCACTCAATAAGTAATAAAAGTAAAAGAAACGGAGCAGAAAGAAAATAGGTAATTCCATGTCATAGCACTACAGCAAAATAGTATATGCCAAGAACAATATAGAAAATCAATTTACTCGTAAAATAACTGAGTTTAGTAAAACCTTTCCTTTTAAAACTTCTTTCAATAGTTTCAAATGAGTGATGAAAATAGCGAGAAAAAAGGTAGAAATGTAAATAGCCCATTGGACAAAACATGTACCATAAATCGCCCCTCGGGCCAAATTTCAATAGAACTAGCCCCTCAAGATACCTTACGGTCACTCGTAATCAGCCCCTTAGGCAATAATATGAAACAACAATAGCCCCTCGGACAATATCACATCACTCACACTGGGTACCGGCACTGGTGTTCAAACTCGGGAGGGGCTTCTACAACCAAAGCGCTATCACATGCCATCTTGTAGCATAATAAATTAGTCCCTCGACCTCTCATATATTACAAATCAATACAACATGTTGTGGCGCACATCCCCAACCCATAATATCCTCACAACATAGACTCTCGGCCCCACTAAGTCATAACCTCTAAAGCCACTTGTGAAAATAGTAAAACAGAATGCTTAGCCCAAAATATCATTCAAAATATCAAAATAGAGTAAATACGTCTGAGTTATGAAAACAGAAAGATACAACTCGATTGACTAGAAATATTAAGTCAAAATTGTAAGGAATTATAATAAAAAGCCCCTAAGGGCCCAAAATAGTTGGCACGAGGCCCAAATATACGGTTCAGCCCAAAACATAGTAATATTTTCCAAAACGCAATGATATCGAACAGTTTTCAATGAACACGCGACTTAACAGTCGTACGGGATAGACCAAGTCACAATCCCCAATGGTGCCCGACCCCATGCTCGTCATCTAGCATATGTGTTACGTCAAAGTAGCACCATGAAGTAAAATCCAGGGTTTCGTACCCTCAATACATCATATACAATCATTACATAACTCAATCTGGTCCAAACTCTATCATGCGATTCCCTTGCCCATTAGATCAGCCTCCAAATGCTCTGAATCAGACCAATACCAGATTCATGCTGTCAATATAAGCTAGAGGAACAAAGCCCACGCAAAAATAATTCAATTACATCAAATTCCCAATTTACGCTCTCCAATTTCAAGTCTTAATTCCCCAATTTTAGGTCTTAAATCCAACTAATTTCTTGTCTAATTTTATTGAAATAACCATAGAATCGAGTATTGAGTTAAAAACCCTTAACTCCAAGTGTTAACCCTTGAATCGCTCTTCAAATCCTATGAAAAAAGCTCTCAAGCTGTCTCAAAATAAGTGAAACAAGCTAAAATTCGTGAAGGCAGGTTTATATAGCTTCTGCCCCAAGGATTCTGCACGTGCAGGCTCAAACATACACCTGTGCGTCCACACCTGCGGTCCAATTGGTCCCACCTTTTGAGGTCACTTATCTGCCTAAAACCACATCTGTGGTCAACTACCCACACTTGCTCCATCGTAGGTGCGGTCACCTTACTGCATCTGTGTCTCCTGCCCTTCATAACATTGGTTGCGTCTGCGGCCCTTTCTTCACTTTTGGGGCCTCGCAACTGCGGTCCCCAATCCACAAGTGCGATTATGATAGGAACAACAGCTCAAGC
The DNA here is from genome assembly GCA_034376525.1 of Nicotiana benthamiana. NCBI lineage: Eukaryota > Viridiplantae > Streptophyta > Magnoliopsida > Solanales > Solanaceae > Nicotiana > Nicotiana benthamiana. The sequence continues at coordinate 38,889,597 of CM067335.1, read as the reverse complement.
TGCCCAAACTCAATTTCAATCTTTTCGACAACCTTCTAAAATCATCCTGAGGCCCCAGGAACCTCAACTAAAAATACTAACAAGTCATATACCACTATTCAAACTTGTACCAAACCTCGAAACACACAAAAAATCTCTGAAACACCAAATCACCCTCAAATTCAATTCTAAGGATTCCAAAACATACAAATTTCGCAAACAATCAAAACGTCTATCAAACCTCACCTAATGACCTGAAATTTAGCACACACATCACAATTGACAGAATGAACCTACTCCAATTTCCGAAATTCCATTCTGACCTCGATATCAAAATTTTCACTACCAACTGGAATGCCAAAATCCTAATTTGGCCAATTCAAGCCTAAATCTATCGCGGACCACCATTACACATTCTGATCACTCTCCTAAGTTCCAAATCAATTAACGAAGCTATTCGAACCATAAAACAAAATTCTGAGATCATTTACTCCCAAGTCAACTTCCGGTTGAATTTTCCAACTACAACGTCCCAAAAAAGAGACTAACTATCTCATTCCTCTAGAATACTACTTCGAGCCTAAACAAACCAACCCGATACTACATAATACGACTACACAACACATAAAGAAGTAGAAATTGGGGAAACCGAGTCATTACACTAAGTGAAGCTTCTCACAGCCTCAAATCACCGAACAACATGCTAGAGCTAAAATAATCGGTTGGGTCGTTGTTCTCTCCCACATAGACATACATATTTCCTCGAACGTGGTAAGAAATACACTGGAGTTGTCTGAAATTGCTGTTTAACACCTTATGCACCTACCTGTGCCACCATAACTTAGTTGAGTATATTAGCTCGAGCTAACTGGAGGATCTTCCCTATTGCTTTAGCCAAATAGGCCTTAGAGCTCAATTTCAACATGCAGAATTCTCCCCCAAGGCTGGTTCCATCATAGAAAAATCGAATCTTTATGCGATGCACCAATACATGGTTCCATACCTTTGCTAATCCATGCTATGCACTGGGTAGCTTTCATGACCATAATAATATCCTTTTATAACAACAGCCAAAATTTTACGAATCTGATGCTCACAATGTACCTCAAGGCATACATAAGTCTTGTTTCAACTCTAGAAATAGTGCCACGAAGGAAGATATGTGTAGAAATTCATAACGAACTTCCAAGTTAATAATTCATTTGGTTCCTCCTCTTTACATAATCCATTGCCTCATTATGAACCAAATAACTACATTTGCTCTTTAATATACTTCATATAAATGTGATCGCACTTATGCTAGATCCAATAATCTCGTCTTACCCAGTACGAGCTGCTCAGCTGATAAGCTACCTCAGACACAACCAAAAGCCCCATATGATGACATAATGTTCCAACATCTACCAACTCGAATGTGATACATAAGAAAAATGAACTCTGGAAAGGACTACTAGACCCATGTAGTAATTAGACAACCAAAAAGGTGTTATGAACCTTCCTCAGAAAAATGGGAAAAAAATCACATAAGAAAATATATAGGGGAGTGCACTCAACATCACAATATTGCGGAGCGCAACTCGATCAAAACAACATACCATTGGGTACCTGTCACTCGATCAGTACTAATAATTTACAAGGAAGTATTTACCGGGCTAAAATGTTCATAGCCACGAAATATCCAAATATCAGCTACAAGCATGCGAAGTGCATAATACCCTCCCTGAAAGGACAGATATCCATACGCTACAACAATCAAGCACAACTAAGGTGTGATATATGATTTGAATATCAAGAGTCATCCTGCTCACATAACATCATCGCTACATGGAACCTCTACACATATGAAATTTACCAAGTTGTTTTACAACTCACACGGCACAATATAGTATTACATTAAATAGCCGACGACGAAACGACATCCAACAACCAAATACTCCTCCATAAGGAGTGCTATGCTGAAATTAATACATCTGGCCTGATATAGAGCCCATATTCATATTTAAGTCATGCAGAAATTAATACATCGTACTAAGTTAATAACCTTTTAATGATCCATAATAACCCCTTTTTACCATAGCACACTAATATGCCGTAGAATTTCGGCACAGTTGATACAAATTTCTTAGATTTTAACTTGTCTTTTAATGCATTTTTAGTTAACTCTGATCAAGTTTGGTTTTTTGTGGTGCATGGACTTGAAGACCCGAAAACATGAAAAAGAAGTTAAAACTCATAAAAAGATAGATATGCTGCAAGTTTGTGGCCACATAATTCACATGCGGACCGCATAACTGACATGGTGATCGCAAACAGAGAAAGCCTTTTGGCCAAATAAAGAAGAAAATATGTGGTCCATTATGTTCTCATATAACACCTATGCAAGCCGCATAATGGTCTCATAACATCAGTAGAAGAAAGTTGTCCACATGATATGCGATGGAATATGCGATCGCATAACACACATGCGAACCGCATAACAGTTATGCGATAGAAGCAAGAACTAGAACTCAGCAAGTCTGCAATGGAATGATGGATGTGCGGACCGCATAACTTGTCTGCGGACATTGTGCAATCGCATAAGCTATCTGAGAGGGTATTTTTGTATGATTTTGACTACAACTTTTGGTCCACTATAAAGAGAATAACTAAGATTTTTGTGGGTCATTGAAGTTTGAAACAAGGACCTACTTAGAGATCATTGAATACTCCATTTATTTGGAAGGTTTTGAAGAAGGAATCTTGCTCTTTTGTATGCTTTATTGCTTTATTAAGTACCTTGTTCTTATATTTTAGCATGATTATCTAGTTTTAAATATTAAGGTTGTAGACCCTAAATGGGTGTAATATTAATGGAGATTTAACATGGAATATGTATATATAATGGTTGGTTGATATTTATTCATTTATTGTGCTTTATTTATTGTTGGATTTTGCAAATATTAATCTATTCCATTTTACTCTGTGTTTACTTGAAAAAGTAAATTAGGGTTTGGTAGAAACAAATATCAAAAACTCAAGACAGTAAATCTTGTTTAATAGAATCTCTTAGGAATAAGTGAGCTTCACTTGGCATAGATTGGTTCTTCTTAAATTGCAGCTCTTTTATATTTTGAAAAATCATAAATAGAAAACACCACCTAATTATTGAAAAATATTGGGTGGTCATTTAGAAATCATTTTCATATCAAAGGACCATTCATCAGAAATATATCATATTAACTCTGACAATATTATATTTTATTGATTGGGACGCAGCCTTGGTTTCCTTAATCAAAAATTATTTGCATTCTCATATCATAATTAGTAATCTCATTAATTCTCAACTATACCATTCTCTTGCTACATTAACGGAATAGAATTACGACCTAAGTCAAGTTCCACACTACTCAAGTAAACTTTTCACATCAAATTCCCTGTGGGATTTGACCCCAGCCTTGTTGGGTTATGATATTTGACACGGACCTCCTTACACTATTTAATTAAAGTGTAGTTTAAGTGTATCAAATATTTGTCCCGTTGCCGGGGAATAGGGTTTTGAAATAAATAATTAGTTCATGTTTTACTTTACGTCTTATTTTATTCTATCACAATTTTCTTGGTTTGCTTGGTGTTGATAGGAAAACATGGCTGGATATGAGGAAGAAATGGAAGAAAATCTTTCTGTGTATATAGATGAGTACATTGATGATACAAATGTTATTGTACCTCCAATAGTTGGCGCTGCTACTTTTAAGGTCGAACATGGTTTAATCCTAATTCTCAAAGCGGAGGGGTTTTTCAAGAATTTCACTGATGATAATCCAACACAACATCTTAGGAACTTCTTGGGCGTGTGTGCAATGCACAAGAAGAACAATGTCTCAGATGATGACCTAAGGTTGAGGGTATTCAAGTACTCAGTAGCTGGTGAAGCAAGGAAAAGGCTTCAAAATATGCCACCAAATTTCATTTATTTTTGGACTGAACTTGTCTGAGCATTCTTAGCTAAATGGATCCTGCAAAGGAAGAAATTTGAGCTCCGTGATAAAATTTTCTTTATCAAGGAACTACCGGGAATCTACATGAGGCATGGGAGCGAATCAAGTTAATTTTTGGCGAGGTTGCCTAATCATGATTTTCTGGAGTCTATCTTGTTGGAGAAATTCTACATGGGTTTAGATGATATGAACCAATCAATCTCCAAGAATGCAGCGAATGGATCTTTTATGGATAAGACATTTGCAAGGATTGTACAAATCATTGACAAAATCGAAAAATATAACCAAGCATGGCACTTTGAGGACACCACATCTGGAATTGCACATGGTACTTGCTTCTTGACCAACATGATTAAGGAGAACCAATAAAGAGATTAAGTAATTGCAGGGCTTGCCACAAATGTCAATGTGTTGAAAAAAATGTTCACTGAAAGCCAAACGAAGAAGGTAAATGTGGTGGATGATGTGCAACCCTCGCCAAATGAAGATTATGAGGAAGCAAACTATGTCTACAACTCTCAAGGAGGCTATCAAAGGCAACAATACTAAGGTCAAGGACAACAAAATCAATAGATGCCTAACCCTCAAGGGCAAGGAAACCAATATTGATACCCAAGTTTTCCCAAAATTGTTTTAAAATGCATATATGTCTTCAAAATCATGCATTAACATCAATGGGTTATTTTTCACAATTTCTACATTTTTTAATTAGATTTCCCGACATTTTATTTCTAATAAATAACTACAAAATTGCATCCCAAATGTTTTCAAAAAATATTTCTTGATTTAATATCACAATTTATGGCCCTATTAAGTCCAAATTATTTTATAAACAGCCAAATTGGTACCTTTTGCTATAATTGCAATAACTTTGCACTTATAGCCCATGGATATATTTTTTTCTATTATTTTATCAAAGTTGGTCCTTTGTATTTTTAAATACTAAAAAACTATTTTAAAAAAAATTTGTGCATGAAATTCTTTTTTTATAATTTCTAATTATTTTAGAAATTATTTATATTAATTTATTAGGGTATATAACAAATAGCCTTTTAATTTAAATTTTAGCCTAAGTCTACCAGCCCAACACCCTTAAAACTAGCCCAATAAACCCAAGTCCAATACCCTTACCTACCCGACAAAATTCTTGGCTAATCCTGATGATCAACGACCAAGAAACCCTTAAATCAATACCCCACTCTAACCCTAATCACTTCTCACCCCTCCCCTCCCCGCTGCCACTCTCCTCTCTATCTCTCAGATGCTCTTTAGCCTTAACCCTAATCACCCCCCCAACCGTCCCTAATCTACCGCCGTTCATGGTGGTTCTTCACCACCCCGTGCATCTAATTGTCACACCCCGAACATGGGCACGAATGTAATACGACACTCGGTGCCTGACTACATGTGACCGAGTAAACCAACTACTGGATGAATCAACATGTGATATCATAACATACTGAATGCGGAAAATATACTAACACATGTTGATATTCTAAAAGTCTAAATGATATAAATCAAGGTACGAAAATACTAATACAATTTATGAAGTGTATTTATAGCAAATATAATTTAACATGAAAATTTTGAGGCTCTGCCTAACTGTTATTCTAGTCTATGAAGCCTCTAATTTGTACTGAAAACACAGACTATATGAAAATACAGAATATTGTAGTAACGATAATGCCCCGAAAGAACTAAGGATCACCAATTAGATGGTACGAGAATCCTAGCGCTCTGAATCATCAACCTGCAAATCGTTACTTGCATCGTGAGAAGCAGGCCCAAGGCAAAAGGGGTGTCAGTATATTTGAGTTGCACTGCTTTGTAAAGCAACTAAAAGTTTATATTATAAATGTTGAAACTGAACCCAAGCTGATAACTGAGAATTGATAATTGATCACTGAAATGATGACTAATAACTGCTAACTAATCTAATAACGGATAACTGAACTGAAAGAAAGTACGGATACGGATTCTCCCTCTTGTGAATTATGAACAACATGTTTATCTGAATATTAAACTGTGGCCTCAGGCCTTTTATATATATATATATATATGTATGTATGTATGTGTGTGTGTGTGTTTGTGTGTGTGTGTGTGTGTGCGCACACGCACAAAGTGTGGCCTCGGGCCTAAGTATACGCATAACTACGACCTTAGGCCCAAAGATGCATGAAGCATAAACTGCGGCCTCAAGCCCAAAGATGCATAAAGCATTAACTGCAGCCTAAGGCATAAATATAGGTGTTTGACATTCATGGATTTAAAATTAGGAATTGAGAATCATACTACAATATATAATAGTGAAATAATGAATCAAGATGAGTTACACAATACTGGAATACTGGATCAAACTGACTTACATAACACTGGAATATTGAAATATACTGAGTTACATAATACTAGAATACGAAATCATATTGAGTTATATAATACTGAATCATACTAAGTTACATAATACTGGAACACTAAATCATACTGAGTTACATAATACTGGAATACTAAATATGATTAGAATGAGAAATGTATTCTTGAGCTGGTTATGAACATTGAAACTTCAATCGTTTATGATATGCTGAGTAATCTATACTGAGACTTATTGACATCAAGCCCAAGTCAATATTGAATACGAACTAAGCTCACAATGTTCAAGATGAAAGTCATGAACGGGTTATGAAGCTAGAGAATAGAAGTTCTACAACTATTCAAGGTACTAGGCTAAATTATTTTTTTGAGGCAATTACTAACGTAGTAAAAGAAACGTATTTTAGGGAGAGTCATTAACATTCCCAAACATAGAGAGTTAGCCTTGCATACCTTAACTTCCTCCTCTTGAGCATAATACAACATTCGCCAACCCTTTCAACTTTAGTTTATATTAATACAATTCAAATGGATTCCAAATAAGAATTAATAGTCATGTTTTGGTAATCAACACCCACAACCAATAATAACCAATCAACAACCCAAACATATCGGCATTCATACTTTTCTATCAAACCCATCAACTCATATCGCATAAAATAGAGTTTATAATCATTAATTCAATGATGGAATCAATTAGAGGGTGAAAAGATTACCTTTTTGACGTTCAATCTTCTTGAATTCGAGTTTTAGGGTTTCTTCTCTCAACAATGGAGTCCCAATCGAATATCTAATGATTTTGAGGGCTTACCCATGTTAATAAGATGTTGGAAAATTTAAATAAATATATAATCATCATTAGAACTTACGTTAGGTGGTGGAGGGACCCTTAAGGAGTTAGGTTCTTGAGAGCTTCCCTTCTAGAGAAAGTTTTTATGCTTCGGGGGTGTGGGATGAAATAGGGATAAAAAATGACTTCCCAAGTCATCCACCACATTCCGGATCGCGCGACCGTTATCACGACCGTGGTAAATCACTGGGACGCTGCCTCACAGTTGCAGTCACGATAAAAATGCACCAGAACCGTGAAGGTTACACACCATTCTGTAAATAAGAATAGTTTTGAACACAAAGATTCGTTTGGGCTCCACAATATATCGTTGTAAAACTATTTTAAAGGCCTACAACTTTCATGCTTTGAGTTTTTCACAAATTCCTTACACTTTTTCAATAATCCCTACTGGAAGACGGACCTTTTGCAATCTTAATCAATTTTATCGAAAATGATACACCTCACATTCCATCTTGATTTTGGAAAAAATTATTTTTACCCATAATCATCTTGATGGGACTTTATATGTCAAAAACATAACCTTACTACTCCGTTAACTCATTCATACCTAAATTGAATTTATGGGGTGTTACACAAATGGCCCCTTTTATGCTTGGTACCTCCATCTCTAAGGTCCATGAGAAGATTCTCAAGGAACCAGGCTAGTTTGCTTACACCTCTGGGTTTTATTGCATGTTTCAGGCTATTCTGGAAAGATTTCAAGTAAGAACTTCTTATTGCGCCTTAAATCCATGGATTTCTAAGTCTATTTCTTCATCTCTGTCTCACTTATGAAACCCCTAATTTTTGTCCTTTGATCTTCTCATATCTGTACGGATCTGAGAAGATCGGATCTATTTCACATATTTTCATGAAATATCTTCTAGTTTTCTAATTGACTTTCCATTTTCCTAAAGCTAGGGTTTCCTGAAAAATCCTTTTCTCCAATATGTCTTCTGACTTTGAATGTTTAATCTTCCATTCGTATGAGTTTTGACTGATTTATGTTGAGCTTGTCTCAACCCTAATTAGCTTATGCTAAAACTGTAATTTTCTGATATTTTTGCTTTGACTTTGAGTCTTTCTGTGTTTATTGCAACATTATTTTGTTCTACGCTTTGATTCTCATTATTTTCCTTTAGCATAATTCGATGTCTTGTGATTTTAAACCTATGATGTCTTTATTTGGGTTTGTGATTCGATTCTCGACTGATTCTGTGTGTCTATACTTGGCATGTTTGTTATTCATGGAAACCTATGTTATTCTCCTTTAAATCAGTATTAATTTGAGTTTTGATCCATTGTTTGCTCTATTAAGTCTTACGTACGATTCTTGATTATTTCCCTATTTTACACCTTTTAGTTATTTTCTTGCCTTATTTGATTAGCCATGATACTTATTGATTCCTCAAGATCGTTTCATTAACCGAACCTCTGTTTATTTACCTCTAATTGTTCATTATGTGATTAAGTCTTACTTGATTTTCTTTTCTTAAATATTGTCATGCCCTTTACCATTGGGTAATTACCCCTTAATTAGGTGAGACTTTACTGATTTCGTGCATAATTGATTCTGTAAGTTCCCTTACTTGTTGAATAATTAATCTCTTCACCTATTCTATTTAGCCCCTGACTACTATATATACTCTCCTCTATTCTCACTACTGGACAACGAACATTAGTTCAAAAACACTCTTACACTTAAAATCTCTCTGTTCTTCTCTGTCACTTGCAATCTTCTCTAATTTAGTCACATTCAGCACATCTTTATCCCTCAATACTATTTTCCTTTGTTCTAATAGATCCTTAACAGCCCCCTTTCGAGTCCAAAAATTTTCGGTGTCGTGACCTTCGGCCCCTGAATGATAAGCACGGCGGACACCCCGTTGGTAAGAAGGTGACTCAAGGTTTTGTCTATTCGGGGGCACAGGCTGCAAGAGACCCATCTGGACCAGCTTTGGGAATAAGCTGGAATAAGACTCCCCGATTGGTGTAACGTTTTGCTTTCTGGGAGGATCCCTGGGACGGAAGTTGTTTTGGGGAGGGCGGGGATTATAGTAGTTTTGGGGAGGCTGATTTCTTGAGGCCTGGTTCCTATTGACTTATTGCTGCGATTGAGCAAATGGCTGGGAATTCGTAATAGCGTAAGGTTGGGGAGAATAATGCATGTCTTGATGGGGATAATAGTGTTGAGAGGTCCTTTCCGAGAACATGGGCCTATGAGCATGATGTCTTCCCATACCGAAGGCTGCCATCGAAGCTTCTTCTTTAGTTTTGTTTCTTGCGACTCCTCCTGCCCCGCCTTGGATGGCCTGGGAAGTTGCTCTTATGGCTGACTAACTCAGAATTCTTCTTGTTTTTAACCATTTTCCATCTCGCCAATCTTGATTTCTTCCGTGAAAGGTTTGCTCATTGCTGACATCATACTTTTGAAAATAATCCGCTTCTTGGGCCTGTAGAAAAACAGTGGCCATCTCTATCTCGTCCATGGGCGGCATTACTCTCGACGCCTGTTCGCGCCGCTTGGTAGCATATTCTCTAAAACTCTTTGAAGGATTCTTTTTCAAATTAGCCAAAGAATTTCTGTCTGGAGCAATGTGAATGTTGTACTGAAATTGCCTTACGAAATCCCGGGCAAGATCGTCCTAGATATGCCATCGTGTGACGTCTTGGTCCATGTTCCATTCTGAATCAATGCCTACCAGACTCTGTCCAAGATATTCCATTAACACTTTTTCTTTTCCTCCTTCCCCACGTAATTGGTTGCAATACTTTTTCAGATGAGCAATGGGGTCGCCATGACTATCATATTTTTCAAACTTCGGCATTTTAAATCCCAGGGAAATATGTACATGCGGGAACATGCACAAATCTGTGTAGGAAACACTATTTTTCCCACTCAAGCCTTGCATTTTCTTTAAGCTCTGCTCAAGGTTTTTCATCATTCTTGCTATCTCATCTTGTTAAGGCATTTTAGGTGTTTTATCCTGCACTAGTGTGAGTTCATATGGTGGTTGAGGATAAGTGTATGCGGGGTATGAGGGAGGCTTAGTTTGGTAATTGGGAGTTTGAAATTTGAAGGCCGTCGGATCAAATGTGGGTCTCGGCACTGGGGGCTGTGTGGTTGCTGCAAATAGGGGCACCGTAAAAATATTAGGAGTCGAGCAAGAGGTGAAAACCTGTGGGCGGACATTAGAAGGCGCCCCGACAAAGTTGGCGGGAATGGTAGGTTGACCCAAGAGGATGTTTAGGTGGCTAATGGGAACAGTAGTAATACACCCCCCCCCCCCCCCCGATTTGGGAAGAGCTCAGGAAATCTAGGTATGAAACTGGGAGGTTCTTTTCCATTCGTCCATGCATCCAACATCTCCATGACCCTAAGTCGTAGGATCTTATTTTCTTCAGCTGCCGCAGATATTGAGGCCGGGACGCCTGCAATCGGGCTATCCTATGAGATGGGAACTGCTGGCAAAGTCATTTCAGGTAACATTTCGGAGCTTCCTTTCGTTTTGGTGAAATATTGATGTGATGCCACTTTACCACAAACCAAACACTGTTTCTAAAACCTGAGACTGGTATTTGACATAAAACAAACAGTTAGTTTGAGATAGAAAACAGACAGGGAATCGCATATTGGGTGTGATGAACCTATACAATTAACATATGTTTATATGCTTGTGATGGTCGCATGTGTCATCCTGACATTTATTCCAAATTTCATTCCTAATTTCCACTCTTTGTTTTCTTGCTTTTCCTTTTGTGTTTTTCTACCTCCCTGGTCTTCCTTTTATTTTGGTTTTTCTCTTTTTCTTTATTCCTCTCCCTTTTCTTTTTGTGGCTTTGGTGTTCCTTTTTAAGAATACGGTCGAATCATATGAAGGTTGCCTACGTATCATGCCCCGCATGAATCAGACCGAACGTAGTTCATGAAAAGTAAAATGAAAGCAACAAGATATTCTTGGAATTATCCATTTTCATAATGACAAACTTTGGTTACAAAGACTGGCAGATTTGAAAAGGCAACAAACAGACTCTGACATAAGAAGAACTACAAACTCGAATAAAAACAAAGCGTAATAGAAGATACAGACTCTAAGACAAATAGACAGACTCTTTTAAAGAGAAATACAATTTTCCAGAAATCATGAATACATTAAGACTTCAACTGCTCTTGGAGCCCACGAGGCATCATTCGGCTTTGCCGCAGGTCGACTAGTTAAATCCTCTTGGAGGTGGTGCAGATCTTCCATTACTCGACGAACGAAAAGCATCACGCTGGCAAAGAACATAGATCTATGCATGTCCTCACAGCCGTTGCATTTCATTGTGATATAACGAGTGATTCCTCTGATTCTTTCTTATCTGACACCTTTATTTTGTAATAACCTCCTAATCTGTTCAGTTCTGGCTCCCAAAATTTGTTCGGCTGCTTGATTCTGCTTTTGAAGTTGCTGCAAATCCAATTCTAACTATGCCAATGATGTATAACAGTGCTCCCTTTCAATTTTGAACTCTTTTCTTGTTTGAGCATTTTGTTTTCCACGGTGACGACCCTTTTCTTAAACCCTGACACCTCATCGTCGAACTCTTCCTTTAGTTGTCTGACCGGACGTGCTCGTTCTGCCAAATTTTCAACCAATTGTTTCCAAGCCTGGCTAGTTCCTTTTCTGTTTTGTTTAGATCAAAACCGTATCATCCACCTTCTGTCTCAGACCATTGATAAGTTTGGCATCTTTGGTGCTCCGGACGGGGTTTTCCGCTACGACCTTCATCTTTTGAATTTGGGCCCTAAGGTTTTCATTTTCCTTGGCCAGTTTCTTCTTTTCACCTCGTCTGCAACGGTCTACAAATCCATTTCAAATTGCATATTTATGACCTGCTTCTCCAGTTTGCTTATTGTAGCACTGTACTCAAGTTCTTTAGCCAACCAATCCCACTGTCCTTGCGATGCTTCAACGAATTCCTGGAGATGGGGCCTTTTGGCTGGCCTTTCAAACTCAACTTCTCTCCTATACCAAGCATGGTATCCTGGCAGCACTTCGCCTTTAGATCGATCCCGTACACAAGTGTTTGTTGTCAAGTATTAGCATTCGCTCCAAATTTTGCGGATTGTTGCTTCGGGGAACTGACCATCAGATCCAATCTCGACTACTCGGGTGCTGAGATCTTCGTCTTTTGGCACTACCTGACACCTTCCAAGTTGTCTCAAAACCCGGTGCGGGGCATATGGCTGGATACTCCGAAGACCCATCAGAAGGAAATGAGGTTCTGTTGTTGGCATGTATATAATCTCATCCGCAGGTAGCCACCCCAGAATCCATTCTATTTGACTGGTAGTGAGGGACTGAAAGTAGGATGTCCATTTTGCTACTCCTTTTGGCAAACTGGGCCCTTCAATTCTCGTGCAAAACTCTTCTATGAAAGTTTTCTTTACGGACCTATAACTTATGAATTTGGGATGGTGGCATAGATGCTCGGTCTTCCACATTTTCAATAATAGATTGCACCCCTCAAAGAAATTTTTCCCGCCCTTTGCAACCTGTAAGAACGCGAAAGATCTCGACCACTATCATAGGTACGAGTGTACACTTGGCTTTGGTGCGCAAAGTGCTGACAACCCCTCCGATCTTTATATCTATGTTCCTGTCTTTCCTTGGAAACACCAGAAGCCCTAGAAAAGCCACTATGAAGGCGAAGCGTCTGTGGTCCCGTCAATAACGGAACACATTATGCGCCGGGTCCCAGCAAGTGACCAACGCTCTTATGATGTCTCTTCGGGGTACAATCTCAAATAGCCCGGGAAGGCCCCCCAAATACTGCTTTATCTCATCTTGCCCTTCTCTACCAAGATCATTCCACCATAATTGCAACTCCAAAGGGACTCGACTTACAAATGAAAAAGGTTCGATTTGAATTGTGCTCATCCTACACATTTATTAAGGTGAATTAGTGACTTATGACTTTATTCCTGTTTGACTTCTAAAGTCAAAAGTTTTCTATTATGAAATTTATTTTCTAAAACAAAAAGCCCAGCTTTGCGAATACGGCCTTTTAGCACTTCTGCAGAAAGTTTTTAAGGTCATGCCCGCTAGCCGGCCAAAAATACCATAAAGACCCAAAGGTGGCCGTTTGTGCAGAATCAACCTTCTGGCATCCCTTTCATGAACATTTGACTATTCTTGACAATAACAGCGTCACCCGATTTATTTAGGACAACAAACAAAAATTTGAAAATTATCTTGACTAATTTTGCAAATGGGAGTTTGGACCCGATGGGGGTTGACTACGTATCCCACACTTGGAGAGAATCAAACCGGCGTAGTTATGGCAAAACATTTTTGTCAAACCAAAAATTTTGTTGAATGTCCCCCTTTTCGTTTGTTTTTTCCTTTTTCCTTTTTTTATTTTTTTTTCAAAAGTCCGGCAACATTTCGGCGCTATTTGAGCATTGGGTTTACAAACGAATAATCTCAGCAACCCTAGCACCACTTATTCTCTCGATTTTCTCTTTATTCACAAGCCAATCAACATGCGAATCCAAAGCAAATAAATGTGCAAGTAGCTCGTAATATGCATAAGGATGGTCTTTTATTTCGGGTCACCTGTCTTAGACGGACCCAACCCCTATGTTGAGTCCCCTAAGTCAAATGCACGTGATGCAAACAAACGTTCCTACTAGGGATCTGGCATGATGTTTTGTTTTACTAAGTTCAGAACCTGGGTATGTGTTCTAGACTGTGCACCCGAGCGGACAACTCGACTCGAGGAGTGGGCTACGTACCGGGGACCAGCAAGATCGTCCAACTTAGTAACTTGTCCGAGCGTCTTTCTTATTTTAGGGTATGACACTAACATAATAAGGAGTCTCGACCATCGAGCACATCCCCAAAGATAAAGAGAGAAGGGTTTTGTACGATTTTATCTATACAATTCAATCAATATCAAAGCGGTAATGCATTTAGCACTTAGCATGAACATGTAGAAAAATTAGAAGAAGCCAAATATAACAGTTATTTTAAGCTCGAATTCTTTAACCCTGAACAAGAGATTCTGGGTTCGATCCCCAGCAGAGTCGCCAAAGCTGTCACACATTCTTTTTTACACGGTTACCACGAAAGAGAACCTGTATAGGGGATTTTTTCTAACTCAAGTGACATTATTCGAAATGAGATTATTTATTTGATTAAGAATCGCCACTTGAGAAAGGTTTGGCTTTTGGTGTTTCAAGTCACCGTTTTTTCTTAATCCAAAATCGAGGAAAATTTTGACAGCCCAATTGGAGTCAGCGAACCAAATATTCTAAGTAAGGAATTCTGTTGACACGAGGGAAGGTGTTACGCACCCTCGGATCCCGTGGTTCTAGCACGGTCGCTTAATCTATTATAGTTGGCTAATAATTCTGATTTTTACACATTTTCCTCCTAAAAATGCAATTTTTATTATTTATACCACTTTTAATGTTTTTTAAGGGAATTTGCAATGTCGCTAAAACATATCGCGAACAACGTCATATAAATGTGCATGTAGTTTTTGATGTATTTCAACTTCATCGAGATTTGGATTTAGGTGACATAAATGCGCACCCGTAATTAAGGAGATAAAATTATTAAAGATGTGCCTAAGAGCGACTAACACGTTATTATCTTTGCGGGAACATCGTGAAATTCGCTAAATGGCGTGTCCCGAATCTCTAATATTTTTTTAAATAATCATTTCACGAGGGTCACACAATTTATGGATTCCGTTTTGCGTGACATACCTCGTTATTGTTATTTAAAGGATGACCCCAAAGCAAACAAAGATTTCCTATTAGATTTTGTCTCTACTTGGCCCTAATGAATTGATACTACATTATTTAGAGGTCTAAATTTATGCTAATCCTCAATACATCTATTATGCATTATTTCAATATTTTGTTTGACTAGGCTTCAAATTCTGGGCTCAATCATAGGCCCAAAACTTTATTTTACAAAGGTGGAACTTCCTGGGCTTACACCAAATGTCAACGGCCCAAGTGGGCTGCTAAAACAAACAAGGGACCTGCTGGGCTCCTAAATGAGCCCAACCTTTAATTTATATCCCTCGTGAATGCGAGTTATAACAATTTGACCAAATCACAGCCTCTAAACTCAAAATACACCTGATGCAAATTGACAATAATGACTACATCAAAATTGCCGCAAATTCTTAAGAAACCACAAACCAGTGTTGAATGAATTAACATGGCTACTAGCTATGCATGAAATATTGAACTTGAATGAAGTCTGTACTAACACATTAAAACACTATTTTGACAATTTCAAGACTCAAATGCTGAAATGAAAGTGATGTTCATATATTGACTCCATTGCTATTGTAAAAAGACGAATATCAAAATTCATAATGCAATAACTTTGGACTAAGAAACTAACCTGATAAACTTCTACTACTAAAAAACTAGACAACTGCTCAATAAGAGGCAAAACAGTCCAAATTTACTATTCATAAATCCTAATGAGATGAAAGTCACAACTAGTACAAATGAGAGTCTATATAGTGCATATGAACAGTCTTGTTACATACAATTGATATTAGGAACTACTACTACTCAATTCTCATGTAAATTACAAATATAAATGGAAGTCAACACAGAAATCAAGCAGAAGTAAATTAATCAATCATCCAGCAGAGTAAATGAAGTTGTTTATATGATCCTTTACATATTTAAAGTTGAGGAGTACATGGTAACAAAAATACAAAGGGGAGTAAGGAATCAGCAACAATTTTTGAAGATCAGAAGCCAAATTTGTGAGCAATATAGCAGTAATAACCAGATGCAAACAAAATATGCCACATACAGCTTTTAAAATGACCTCAAATCCTTTGAAAATGCACCCAGGAGCTAAAAAAAATAACCAAACCTAAGTTACTTGATGCAATATCCCAGAAACAAGATCAAATTAACCCTGAACCTAGATGGACCTTTAATGGAAAAGTATTTGTTGATTTTATGCTGATTTTAGAGTCTTAAATACCCAGGTTTTTGAAGGAAAGGCTCTCAAGTGATCCAACTAAACTAACATTTTCTAATTTTGGTTATAATTGCAAGAATTGGAAGATTAATTTTCTACCTATTGGTGGAAATTTTCAGAAATATTTCATACTGTGTAACCTCTTTTTTTGACTGAATTGGGGTCCCTTTTATAGCCAAAGGTTAGGACAACCCTTTTATTTAAATTTAACTAGTAGTCCAGCTTTTAATTATTAGAATTTACATACTTGGTTCTTCATTTTTTGACTTGCTTCCTAAGTTACTACACTAAACTACTAATTTTTAAACTAAAATCCCCTTCTAGAAGGGTCTAAAAGGTTCTAGCATTGTTTCTTATTTATAGGATAGCTATACTACCCTTATTTTAATCCTAATACTACCAGCACTAAGTTAAAATCCTGCATTACCCTTTTAATATTCTAGAATTACTTTTTGTATCAAGTTAAATCTAGAATTACCTATTACTAACTAACAGCTATAACCAATTCCTAATTATATTTAAACCAATAACCAGAAAATCGAATTAAAAATCTGAGGCTAATGACTAATCAATTATGTACTGCTATAAGCTAACAGGGATTCAAACTGAAATTAAGATATTAAAAAGAACTTGAAAAGCTATATTATCCTGCAATCCAACTACCAATTAACTTACTAATGCCAAAACCAAATCATATATTTTTTATTTTTTAACAAAAGAATTAAAAACCTAACAGAATCCATGCTAAAAATTACGCAAATTATACATGTATTTTCAGAACTTCTAACTAATAAAAGAAAATCAAATAATATTATAATAATCTTGATAATTTGCAATAGGAATAAACAAACCTAATGAGGAACATAGTACTGTAACAAAGTCAGAAATCAAGTAGGATGATACACTAAAAACCGGAAAAGAAAACAAAATAGAATAAAAATGAAAACAAATTAAAATTACATTGAACTTGCTGATTGGGTCATCCAATTGAGCTTGCTGAGTTTAACTTGAATCTCCAGACGGATTTGCATGTTTATTTTTGGCCAACACAAACATGCAACTCCATTTTAGAATTCAAGTGGCTTCAAAAATCCCATTTTAGCGTGTTAGGTCTAATCACATATTTAAATTCGACGAGTTTGGGGCTTATTCGAATGGAGTTGGACTAGTTTTTGGGTAGAGGAGGGCAAGGGGAGTGTAGGGTGTTAACTTGGACGCCATTAGAGTCGGCGCCCCCGTGGATGGCAGAGCCACCGCTCCTTTAAAAGAATATTCGACGAGTTCGACGGGGTTTTGAGGGGTGATTTTACGGGGGTTAGTAAGAGGAGAAGACGGGGAATCTAGGGTCTAATTTTGGGTGGATTTGGGGTTGCGCCGGCGATTTCCGGCCGTCGATGGTGATACGGTGGGGGATGGGCGGTTTTACATTGGCGCAGTTAGGGTATTTTGAACAAGGTAGGAGATTTAATTGTAGGGGGGCTGGTTCGACAATTAAATAGGGTTACATCCTTCATCTTGACCACCTGACCAAAATTGGTCAATGGTACAGATTTCTTGGGCGTGAAACGGCGTCGTTTTACCCTCTAATGTTTTGGACCGGGCAGGGAATATGGGTCTAGGTTTATTTGGGTGGGTTTCGCGGTTATTCGGGCTAGGTTTCGTCTCTCAAAGACCCATATAGTATACAATCCATGATTCTCTTTGTGTGTGTGTATATATATTCCAGATTTTATAATGAAAAAATAAAAATAGCTATTTATTATGAAATAAGCTAAATAAACTCTTAAATCCTAAATTTCAAAGAAAATTAACCAATTTTGTCATTTTTTCCTCATTTTCAATATTAACTAATAAATAACCAAAAAAATGTAATATTCAAATCCTATGAAAACATGCCATATTTTTCATATTTCTATGAACTATATTAATTAAAATGTGTAATATGCAAATAAACACAAAATTATGTAATTAATTCCTAAAATCAAATAATAAAAGGAAAAAATGCAAATAAATACAAAATCACTCAAATATTTCCTAAAATTAAATAATCACGCAAATAAACCATAAAACTTCAAATAGTAAGAGAAAAATCGTAATTTAATGAATTTTATAGGAACATTTCGAGCGAGACAAAAATCACGTTCTCACAAACCCAGGAGCCTTTTTCTTACTCATTCCGGCATAACCCGTTGATCGCCCTAGCATAACCAAGGAGCCTTTTTCCTTCTCATCTCGGCATAACCCGTGGATCACCTTGGTATAACCCAGGAGCATTTTCTTCCTCATCCCTGCATAACCTGTGGATCGCCATAGCATAACCCAGGATCCCTTTTTCCTTCTCATCCCGGCATAACCTATGGACTTCCCTTTTATCCCCAGTAGGAACCCTTTTCTTTTATCCCGACATAACCCATCGATCTCCCCGGCATAACTCAAGGACCCTTTCCTTTCGGCATAACCTAGTCATTGTCTAGCATAACCTGGTGATCCTCCCAATTTAAGACTTCATTCCTAATGATGTACAATCCTGATCTTTATTACCTTCAACAAAGCAGCTCGAAGTTGTGTTTCAAATAACTCACAAAATTTTCCTAGTGAAAATTGAGGTAGAAAATTCAAGGCACAGGATTCGAGATGACCGAAAGAGTGAGTCTCAATCCAAAATAAGGGAAAGAAGAAAGAACAAAAGAGGCAAACTCACAGTGTTTGACGAAGAAAAGGATGCGGACTGCTCAAAAATTTTATCGAAGTCACAAGCTTCGCATGTCCCAGTTTGATCCAAATGCTAAAGAAAGAACCATCACCTACAGCTTATGAGCATCAAGATTTAGATCGGGGTCCACATCAAAATCAGCTAAGACTCAAGATCAAGCTTCAAGAAATTTATAGATAAATATCTTGTAACTCATAGTTAATAGGCATAGGGTAGCCTAGCTTTTGATTTTTCTATGGTGTAATAAGGATTTCAGCAAGCAGTAGAAGCAACAAGACTGAAATCATAGCTCCAGGTAGTCCCAGCTACCAAAACTCCCTAAACTACACTGGCCTGATTCCTTTTAAGCCGAGGATATGTACGCAGCCTCCAACGCAGGGTGCGGTCAAGCTTTTCAAAAATGCTTCTCACGGAGTATTCAAACGGTCAAAAGTCGATCGTGTACGCTCACTTATCTTTGCACAAAAACTCTTCGCGTTTCTAGGACTAGAGGGGCAGCTTTGAGCACGTGTTTTTTGCCCTACATTAATTATTCCTGTAAATTCAAAAATAAAATAATTTTCTTTTGTTTATTTGCAATTTTGTGGATTTTTTGTGGCCGTTTCTGCTAGTTGTTTGCATTTTGTTTGTGCATTTTAATTAGTGAAAAATACAAAAATATGATGCATATGCATTTAGAAGTTGTTTTGATATTTTTTAAGAATAATTAGCAATTAGTCATTTAATAAAAAAAGAAAAATCAAAAGTAGTTTAATTTGCACGTTTAATTTTAATTTTTTACTTTTAGGTGATTTTCTTTTAATTTTGTTTTAATTACTTGTGATAATGATTATGTAGGACTAATTAGGATATTTACAGGCTAAATTGGGGTTTATAATTTAATTTACATTTTTGGTTAAGTTTGAAAATGAAAAAAAAGAAGAGAAAGAATAGAAATCTGAAATTTAATAAGGGAAGAATAAAAAACAATTGAGCCAATTTGAATTAAATTCCAGCCCAAAAACCCACCATAACCCTGTCCATACCCATGCCCCCAATCCGGTCCAACCCCCTAAGAACCAAGCGACGTCGTTTGGTTCAATTAATCTTGACCGTCTAGGATTCGGAATCCAACGGTTGAGAACTAGGGTTCCATTAATACAAATATATCCAATCCCTATCCCACCCCCAAAGCCCTCGTCTCTATCACCCCTCTCAGACCAAACCGTCCACCGCCATAAACTACCAGCTAGAAATCGCCTCCACTAACAACGATCATCTAATCCCAACCAAATTCACACCCTAAGCCCACTTTGACCTCCTCATCGCAAAGCTACCATTGCTTTCATCTGAAACTAGCCCAAAATTCTCAAATACCCGAAACCCTAGAGCGCCGCCATGGGTTGCTCAGCCGTGCCAGGCGGCGCTGCTTCCAAATCACCCCAAACTAACACCCAGAATCCTCACGGTTCCTTCTTCCTTAATCCGAACTCAGATTTTCTCGAATCACATTCCAACAACTCAAATCATAGTTTTAAAGTATGAAGGCTTTTTCGGTTTGGTTCTGTCCTCTAACAATGCTATGTGTTTGTGGTACTAAGAATGAATGATTGATGCTATTGAGGGACAAAATTAGAGGTTCGAGTCGCCATAGGTTTCGGGCTTTGATCTGGTAAGTTGTGATTCTTCCCATTTGCGTTATTCTTTTATACTTATCCATCACTTCTTTCATATAAATTCTAATTCGTTGAAACTTGAGTTTGTTTTTTCACCGGCCTTGCTAAGCTCTCTTCTTTTTGTTTTCAGAAACTCTTGACCTCTGGTTTCTGTAATTTGTCCCTCGATTATGTGTTGCTTGACTCCCTGGTGTTAACAGCTTAATTAATATTTTTCATCGAGATAATCACCTAGCCATCTATCGTATCGCCGTTGACCAAGTTGACTCAGAAGGGTTTTCATTTGCATGGTTTGACGAGTATGAGGAGAGCTTTCAGAAGCTCCAAATAGCCTTGACCACATGTCCAGTATTAGTTTTACCATCAGTTTCAGGTTCATATATCGTGTATTATGATTGTTCGAGAGTTGGGATTGGTTGTGTATTGATAGTGGAGGGTAGAGTTATTACTTATGCTTCTCATCAGTTGAAGCCCCATGGGAAGAACTGCCTCGTTCATGATTTGGAGTTAGCTGCCATAGTTCATGCGTTGAACATTTGGAGGCATTATCTGTATGGCGTATCTTGTGAGGTATTCACCAATCATCGCAGTCTTCAACATTTTTTCAAGCAAAAGGATCTTAATAGGAGGTAGCGGAGATGGTTGGAGTTGCTTAAGGACTATGATATCACCATATTGTATCATTCGGGAAAGGCCAATGTGGTGGTTGATGCTTTGAGCCAAACGGCAGTGAGTATGAGGAGTTTGGCATATATTCCAGTTGGGGAGAGGCCCCTTGCAGTTGATGTTCAAGCCATGGCCAATCAGTTAGTGAGATTAGATATTTTAGAGTCTAGCGAGTGTTGGCTTATGTGGTTTCTCGGTCTTACTTATATGATCGCATCAGAGAGTGCCACTACGATGACTTCATTTGATTGTCCTTAGAGACAGAGTTCAGCATGATTATGCCAGATATGTGACCATTGGTGATGATTGAGTCTTGAGAATGTAGGGCTGGATTTGTGTGCCTAATGTGGATGGGCTTAGGGAGTTGATTCTGGAGGAGGCCCATAGCTCGTGGTATTCCATTCATCAGGTTGCCGCAAAGATGTACATCACGATTTGAGGCAGCACTATTGGTGGAGAAGAATGAAGAAAGATATTGTGGGATTTGTAGCTTAGTGTCTTAACTATCAGTAGGTAAAGTATGAGCATCACAGACCGGGTGGTTTGCTTTAGCAGATGGTGATTCCTGAGTGGAAGTGGGAGAGGATCACTATGATTTTCATTGTTGGACTTCCATGAATATTGAAGAAGATTGATGCTATTTTGATGATTCTGGATCAACTAACCAAGTCGGTGCACTTCATTCCTATTTGTACTACTTATTCTTCAAAGCGGTTAGCACAAATATATGTCTGGGAGATTGTTTGGTTGTATGGTCTCCCAGTTTCCATGATTTCAGATCATGGCACTCAGTTTTGCTTCCCAGTTTTAGAAGTCTGTTCAGCGAGAGTTAGGTACTCAGGTGGAGTTGAGCACAGCTTTTCATCCTCTGACGGACGGGTAGTCCGAGCATACTATTCAAATATTGGAGGACATATTGCGTGCTTGTGTTATTGATTTCAGAGGTTTATAGCATAAATTCCTACCGCTTGCAGAGTTTACCTACAATAACAACTACCAATCGAGTATTCAGATGGCTCTATATGAGGCTTTGTATAGGAGATGGTATAGATCTCCAGTTGGTTGGCTCAAGCCTAGCGAGGCAAGGCTATTGGGGACAGATTTTAGGATGCCTTAGAAAGGTGAAGGTGATTTAGGAGAGGCTTCGTACATCGTAGTCGCGATAGAAGACTTATGCGGACTGGAAGGATAGAGATGTGTCCTACATGGTTGGTGATAAGGTCTTGTTGAAGGTTTTGCCCATGAAGGGTGTTATTAGATTTGGGAATAAAGGGAAGTTGAGTCCGCGGTTCATTGGGCCTTTAGATGTGCTTCGGAGGATCGGGGAGGTGGCTTATGAGCTTGCATTTCCACCCAACTTGTTGAATCTGCATTCGGTATTTCATGTTTCTATGCTCGAAAGTATATTGGAGATTCCTCTCATGCTTTGGACTTCAGCACAGTCTAGTTGGATGATGATTTGACCTATGATGTGGAGCTAATAGCTATTTTGAGTCGTCAAGTTCGAAAGTTGAAGTCAAAGGATATAGCTTTAGTGAATGTGCAGTGGAGAGGTCGGCCCATGGAGGAGGCTACCTGGGAGACCGAGCGGGAGATGCGGAGCAGATATCGTCACCTATTTGAGGCTTCAGGTATGTTTCTTGACTCGTTCGAGGATGAACATTTATATAAGTTGGGGAGGATTTGATGACCCGGCGAGTTGTCTCATGAGTTATCGTTCAGTTTCCCCCGTTTCTCTCTATTCATGCTTTGATATTTTTTTAATTGATCGAATTGATTAGTTTGCGTTCGGAGTGGATTTAGTAAGAAGTGAGACACTTAGTCTCTTTTAAGAAGGTCTATGTTGGAAATGTCAACTGGATGTTGACTTATGTGTTAGAGGGCTTGGATGTGAGTTCCGATGCTTCGACTAGCTTTGGGAGGTTAGGTTATTTATGAATTAGTAGAGCGATTGGAATTTGTTTTGGAGGTCCGGAGTAGAATTAAGCTTAAATTTGTGAAGTTGAGATTTTGGCAATTTCTGGTCGATAGGTAAAATTTTGATGCCGGGGTCAGAATGGAAATTTTATAGTCATTGTAGCTTCGTTATGTCATTTGGGACGTGTGTGCAAAAAAAGTTCAGGTCATTTGGACGTGCTTTGGATCAATTTGCGATAAATAGCGTGTTTCAAATGTTTTTAGAAAACTTAGGCTTGAATTCGATGTGTTTCGGAAAATTTGATGTTGTTTGAGGTGTTTCGATGATTGGAACAAGTTTGGATAAGGTTTTAGGATGTGTTGGTGCTTTTGGTTGAGGTCCCGGGAGTGTCGGGTGAGTTTCGGATGGTTAATCGGACCATTTTTTGTATTTTGCGCAAAAGTCATAAATGACATAACAAGCCTATTCAAATTTTTAGAATCAGATTCCATCCCCCGATATCAAAAAGTTAATTTCCAGTCAAACTTCCAAGCCTTTCATTTTTAACTTTCGTCATTTCAAGCCAAAAGCAACTACGGACTTTCAAATAAATATCCGAACACACTCCTAAGTCTAAAATTACCATATGGAGCTATTGGAACCATTGAAGATCTATTCCGGAGTCATTTGCACAAAAGTCGACTCTCCGGTCAACTCTTTTCTTTTAAACTTCTTAAATTAAAATTGTTTTTCCAAATTAATCCCGAATTATCCGAAAACCAAACTCAACCACACACGCATGTCATAATATGTATTACGAGGTTGCTCGAATTCTTCAGCCACTGAACGGGATGCTAATTTTCAAAACAATAAGTCGGGTAGTTACAATACATTATATGCAAAGTGAAAAAATATCATTTTCTTATTTAATCATGATGTTTTAGTGATATTTCTTTATGTTTATCTTAATAATCCCCCATTTTAGTTTGCAATTAATGTTCTTATCTCTCTTTTAACTATTTGTTACTAATGCAAAGTAATCAGAATTTTACCGATTTACACCTTCTAGCTTACTCTCGTTTAATTAATCAAATGCATGAATCATAATTAACATCAAACCTAGTTATTTTTTCTTATGCTTTGTGTATTGAGAAATTTTATATATATATATAAATATTTAATTGCGAAGTCAGTAACTAAAACAACCTATGAATATTATGTCAGATCAGAATCTACAAACATTAAATCCTAGCTCTCTTTATTCTTAACTTAGTTGGTCGGCTACATGACTTGCACCTTGTTGATCGGGATTCAATTTCTTACTTTATTATCCACAGTCCCCAAATAAAAGGGAGCACATCACATAGAAAAGTAGTGTTATTATTAGATGCCATTTTAAATTTCTCATTTTGGAGAAAAAAGAAAACAAAACAATAATACTGTTATAAAACAATAAAAGAAGAAGAACAATATTGTAGAGAAAGAGAAAGAAAATTCTTATTGAATTTTGGGGTGATTTACAATGGGGTAAGACCCCTTTATTTATAGGAGGAAAAATAACTTAGCCTCAAAGTAAAACTCTCTACAAAATAGACATTCACTCTAAATAGAATTCTATTCTTAACACTCCCCCTTGAATGTCTACTCAATAAGTAATGTGCCTCATTAAAACCTTAACTAAAACAAAACCCAATAGGAAAAAATTCTAGAAAAGGAAAAAGAGTACACATATCTAACAATACGCCTTTTGGTTGCCTCGTTAAAAACCTTGCAAGGAAAACCCAGTGGGACAAAACCTTGTAAGGAAAAAAGAGTACAACGCGTATTAACTCCCCCTGATGAAAGCATCAATTCACATCCTTGAGCATTCGCATTCCAATCTTGTGCACCATCTTCAAGAGATCGTTGGTAGAGATTTGATAAATAAATCAGCCATATTAACTATAGTGAATATTTACACCTTGAAATCATAACTCGTGATAGATATATAATGTCTTCATAAATATCGTGGAATGGCTCTTCAATATCTCCATAAAGGTATCATTGCTATCACATTATCATGCTTATAGTTATAGCAAGATACATTTGTGCATAAATTGCACTGAGGAAGTGGTACTTCAAGATCAAGAATTGTAGATGCTTCAAGCAACTTAATTCCTTCATGAATTGTCATATAAGTTAAGCCATATAAGCCATATAAAGAGGTTTTAGTGCATATCAAGTTTTTATGTCTTGCATAGATATATAAGATATCGAAAACTGATTGCACATACCATTGACTTTATACTTTCAAGTATTTGAACTACATGTCCAAAACTACATGTCTTTCATATGGAATCAATTCTACTTGAATTGTATCTCTTCCATTTGGCCAATACTTTTGTGTCTATGTTCGATAGACTTAAGATCCTCATAAAAACTTAGCGCTATGATAGATATCGTCGACGAACATGTTACATCGTTTCCAATAAATTTTCATAAAGACATAACATAGAGATCTTCATTCATATATTCAAATACCTAAATCTCTCATGAGATTTTATGAAGTGTTGTGTCATGTGATCTTCTAGATCACTTGCCATATTTATTATGATCACTTTGATCATTTGCTCATCTTCTTTTTCAAGAAGTTTATTTGAAATCATTTGTCTATACGCTTTAAGCGCACCATCGATTTTGTCTTTCTAAGACTTAATATGAGCATTTGCAATGAGAATATAGTTACTTTATTTGGGTCAGCAAAATGCGTCTAGAATACTTTGCAATATATTGCACATGGATTATCTTTTTATGAACTTCAAGTTCATAGTATCTTATTCGAGGATCTAGATATAAAATGATAATTCATTCCACGTAACTTTTTCTTAGCTATTTATCATGTCTCTCCCTCATGTTAGAAAAACTAACTTGTTTCCTCAAAGTAATAAACAAAAAGATAGACATCAAAGTAGAGAGAAATAGAGAAGAGAATATATTTCTTCTATGTATCCAAGTGTATTACAAAATGATTTCTCATCCTCTATTTATAGTACTACATAGAGGTATACTAAAAGAATTCCATAAATATGTCATTAAGCTTTTGAGATCATGGAGGAAGATCATGGGAGAGATCATGGAGGAAGATCATGGAGGAAGATCATGCTGAAAACTCCATGAATCTACCAAAATGCATCTCTATAGCTAATTGGATTTAACACTTGCTTTGAATTTAGACGAAATTATACGCACACATGCACTGGACTAAAGATGTATTTAGCTTAATTCCTTTTAAGCATGGCTTTCACCCAAACCAACATTAAAGAAAACCAAAGTTGTAAAAGATTCAAAACATGATAAAGCTGTAAGTTCCTCAAAACTAAAAGTAAACTTTGCCAGTAGTGCAATCCAAAGTTGTAAATTAATTCACGTCTTTGGTAACCTAAAGAAAACCTCATTTCATGTAAATGAAGTGAAGTAGCTTACCAACGGCAATTATAAAAAAAAAACATGGATATGTACAGCACCAGCTGCAACTTTTCTTTTATAAAACAAGGCATGACGATTGAAAAAGCTGAGTTTAATACCAATATATATACAATGAATCCATTTTGGGGGCTACGAGAATCTTATCAGAATCAAATCCCTTTTTCGAGAATGATTTTATTTGCACATATTAACTAATGAAATACTCAGTAGAATCGAGATGCAAGAAGCTCACAGTAAAAAGAACTACTACATGGAATCATCTACCAACAGTAAAAAAAAAAAAAAGAGAGTGCACCTGAATTGGAATTTTAATTAACAAACTTTCAGTGATTACAAATGTCCAAACTGAATATTTTGATTGAGCAGATACAGTCATGAAGAAACACTGTGTGCACATGAAACTAAAGCTTTGATCACACACTTAAGCACAAATGACAGTAATTGATTTTTGAGTCTCAAACTATTCTAGTGATTACATAGAACGGCACAAAATCAAACACATACTAGTACCAGTAGCCATTTTAAAACCATTTAACATCTCTCTGTTCAAAAGGGGTCAGATTTTCGAACGAAAATAGCGATACTTAATCTCCGGCACCATAAAGTCAACGAATGAGGCTGAGCCCAAACAGAAAGCCTTATGGAGAAGGTTCGAAAAATAGACTCACCCTTAATCTCAACAAAAACAAGATGCATTCAAAAGACACAAAAACAAAGCACATTCTTTATATCAAACCGACAGAACTTTAGTCATTTAATTCGTCTAAATCCAACAGAAAACAATTTTTTTTTTCTTTATTATCATTTGAATAACATATCAGACAAGAGGAAATGGTAAGTCAAGAACCTGAAAGATGCAATATTTTCCGATATCAAAGAATCGTTGACGACGCTTCGAATCCCAAACTCCGAACAAGAGAAACAACAGCTCAAATATACACCGCATCAATAATAATAAGATGGAATTATTTGGTTCCTGACCCTGAACCACTTGTGAGGGGAAAAATAATATACTTTGATATATAACGTATATCAAATTAAAATAGATAACTTTGTTCTCAAAAGCAATAGTTTAGCTATTAAGTGGAGGCACTCAATAAATTACTTTGCTAAACCAGATATGATATAAACTAATTTATCAAGATAACCTATCTTGGACAGAAAATCTGGAAATTATGCTCGAAATTTAATTACTTAGCAAGTTACCTCGCAAGCACCGGCCATGTTACTAGTTAATAATAATCGCATATGTAACCATCTCATAAATGCATCTTATGTGGTATACATGGCAGGTGAAAGGGCTCATATTCACCTTTGATATTTTCAGAATTCATGGGATTCAATCCTAACATTAGTTGGTCAATTAATTAATGAGAACAAGCAATATAAGAGAATTCGTAAAGAACTTTCTAGTTCTTTCAATATTTACCCATCTGATTCTCTATTATTTTGCACATCATATTTAAATTGATATGGCTAAACTGATTATGCCAACTGAATAAATTATTAATATTGATAAGTTCATGTTTACACCATGGCGTGTGCAACTATCAATAAACTCCAAGTTTATTTTGATATAGATTTTTATATCAATAAACATCCACTTTATTGTGGCATTCTTTTGTTTGTGTAGTACAACATGGAGAATAAAGCAGGTAGCTTTTCATATACAGATTATCCCGCTACAAGTTGTAGTAATAGAAGATATCAAATCTTTCCTTTATTTATTGTCTCAATATAATCAACCGCTTTCGCATATACTTTGAAAACTGAATAAGTTTCTTTGAGACACTACAACACAATACCTTATTGGTAATCAATTGTGTTTCTCCAACATAGTAATAATTGGCTCTTCTAGAGCTCTCAATCAATTTTGTACTACCACAAATTCATCAACATCCATGTGGTGAATATCTCTTTTAAAGAGAAAGTTATACCATTATGGTCATGGTCAAAATTATATGCAAGATATGTTTCTTGTATTATCGTTGTCCTTTAATAATCATATTTTCAAAATATTTTGGCGTACAATAGGTACGTGACCAATGATCATTCATGCCATAATAATGACATTATTTTCATATATCATCTCAAACCTCCTTCTTGAGGTGATGTGGTAGATTCACTACCACTAGCACGTTCATATTCTTCCAAGAATGAATATGTATTCATAAATTAGATGTTATCACACTCACATCTTGAATGGACCATAATCATCTATATGTGCTTTATAAAATCTCATATTGTCAAATTTATGACAAATATTACTTTCACAGAGTGAAGGATTATTTTGAGAATCCTTATTATCTTCATTATTACAATGATGACGATTATAATTTCGTCTATTGCCACGTCCACATCCATTGATACCTTCACGGTAATAATTTTATCTTCTTTCAGACTTATCACATACTGCTATCACATTCTCTAAAGGGAATGAGAATTGAGCAAATTCAATTGGACGGGTTTTCAATTCTTTGCCCTCAATCATATATAAATTTAATCATGGCAAGGCATTGAAATTTACCACTTCACGTGGTTATAATTTCTTACAAAACTCCATTAGAGTTGCAATCAAAATTTATCATCTTTGCTTGTATTTAAATCAAATTATAGAATATCAAGAATTTGAAAGAAAAAAGTTAAATACTTACCTTAAATCCAGAATTTAATCATGAAGGAAGTTCATAAAATAATTGACAATCATTATGCTCAATCCCAAAGCTTCTACTCAGTTGGTTAGAGCCTCGTGCTGATAACGTGTTATAAAACAATAAAAGAAGAAGAACAATATTGTAGAAAAAGAGAGAGAAAATTCTTATTGAATTTTGGGGTGGTTTACAATGGGGTAAGACCCCTCTATTTATAGGAGGAAAAATAACTTAGCCTCAAAGTAAAACTCTCTACAAGATAGACATTCACTCTAAATAAAATTCTATTCTTAACAAATACAACTTTATTAACGGAATTCAATATTATTGGAATTCATTTTTTCTTCTTACAAATACACTCTTACAAAAGAAAAAAATTACTATTCACCAATCACGATATTTCTTGTAAATATTTTCCTTAGCATGTTCATCAAAATAGCCCAAATAAAAACCATCATCCTGCAAAAAAAAAAAAAAAAAAAAAAAAAAAAAAAAAAAAAGATGTTCTATAGCTGGAAAATGATAGCCAAAATCGTCATACCCAGATGCACAACTAAACAGAAATATGTTCTAGTTAAGGTTCAATCCTTTGACCTCTAGAGCAAAGTCAAGGAGGATAATCTTTCTCAAATTTTATTATTATTTTACTTATCCATTTCTTATTATATTAATATACATAATTAATAAAAAATATTAATGAAGCAGTATCATGTGATATCACGTTGTCGCAGGTGCATTCTCCCCTGTCTATCAACATGGTGGTGATAAATGTGTGGGATAGTAGGGTGGGGTGAAAAATAAAGGAAAAGCAGAATGAGTAGAATAAGAAAGAAAAATTTAATGAAAAAGAATAAGAAGAAAAAATTTAAAAATAACTTTTTATATAAAATCTAGAAGTGGCAATTATATGTGAATTTTTTTATTTTTCTTAATATAAGCTTGTTGAGTTTGAAAATAAGGGCCAGTATACGTTACTTTATAACAACGAGGATACAAATATAAGCGGATTTAAGATTTAACTTTATGAGTTCAAAAATCCATTAGTATTGAACATATTATATTTAAAAAAAATATAAAGAATGAGCTATTACGTGCAAACAATAGAAATTCAATAATAAGAGTCTGATCTTCTCGCTTAAGAATATGCGATTCCTTCGGAGTGAAGTTGTTGGGGGGGAGAGAAGATGAGGAAGCTAGTTTAATGGCTTTTTACACAAACTTATATTTCACGTTAAAAGTTCAGATGAATCCGAAACTGCAACTCTACATCTGCCCTTTGATACAAGTAACCCCAACTATCAATAGAGGATAAAATTGTATCATTCGTATAAGTGAGAGACAATTTTGGTCCTTCTCACAAC
This sequence comes from Nicotiana benthamiana, assembly GCA_034376525.1. Taxonomy (NCBI): domain Eukaryota; kingdom Viridiplantae; phylum Streptophyta; class Magnoliopsida; order Solanales; family Solanaceae; genus Nicotiana; species Nicotiana benthamiana. The sequence continues at coordinate 38,859,023 of CM067335.1, read as the reverse complement.
TTTGAAATATGATTTCTCAAGCAAAAATAATATAGTCCCTATAAACTTTTATGAGCCATTTTTAAGCATAGATATTGGTAAAGCGACTATCACGACCCTAAACTCGAACATATCATGATGGCACCGATGGTACTAGACTTCCATAATTTTTCTACAATATTTCACTCAAAGATATGCAAAAAAGACTTTTTGCATAACATAATTCACAAAGAACAAGAGTTTAACTCAAAAATAGATATGCAAAAAGAAAAGTCCCAAACAACGGAATGTTACTGAGTCATGAGCAACTACTAAAAACTTATTCAATAATAACAAGACTAACATAGTCCGAAAAATCCAAAATACAACTAAAGGAAAGATAGAGAAGAAGAAATTAAAGCTGCAAACGCTGGGCAGCTACCTCTTTATCTCCAATTATCAACAATAGGACTACTAGTAGCCGCTGTCGTGGCCAGAAATATCTGGATCTATACATAAGGTATAGGGAGTAATATGAGTATACCAACTAAATAAGCAACAGAAGTAAATAAGGACTGAGACGCAGTGACAAGCTAAATACAAGTACGATTCATCTCACAGAAATTCAGTAAAGCGTGGCATGCTTTACATCTACTTTTTAAGTCAAACCAGCCTTTTCAAATCCAATTCAAGTAAAGTCAATAAGAAATATCTTTCAACAGTTGTCAAACAATGACTCAAAGCAACTATATGCATAAACAATGAAATAGTATACCTCCCGTCGGTACAACATCACTCAGTCCTCCAAATCTCCAACATCATAAGCACTCATGACTCATATCCGCTCAACACTCGGTACTCGGCACTCGCACTCAGTAAATACTTGCGCTTACTAGGGGCATAGAGCTCGATCCCGTAAATTTTCTTACAAATCAAGCCCTCGGTCTTACTTTGTCATCAATCTCTCCAGTCTCTCGGCTTTTCCGAAATCAAAATAATCAGCCCAAACAACACTAACATGATGCATCAAATAGAATAATTGAGACTGAGCTATGATGCAATAATACATGAACATGAATAAGTACAGAATATTAGCAATAACAGTGAGAGGACAACATTAAACGGCCTTTAAGGGTCCAAACAATAATGGCATAAACACCAAACATTGTGTCAATCTTTCTATAACACATAAGGAGCATATGGTTAACGACATTTTCTTTAACTTTACAGTTTCAATGGGACAGACCAAGTCACAATTCCTATCGGCATACGCCCACACGCCCGTCACCTAGCATGTGCGTCATCTCCAATTAGTCACATGACACAAAAGAAATCCAAGGTTTCGTACTCTCAAGACCACATTTACAACTGTTACTTACCTCCAATCCTATCAAATTCCTACTTTGTAATGCTTTTGCCTCTCGATTCAGCCTCCAAACGTCCCGAATCTAGCCACAAGTAATACAACACAATCAATAAAGGTAAAATGGATCAATGCCACAAGAAACTACTAAATTAGATCCAAAATCCGACATCTACTTAAATGCGGCGCCGAGCCCATATCTCGAAATCCAACAAAAGTCACAAAACCCAAAATACCATTCACTTCCGAGTCTAACCATACTAATCTAATCAAAATCCAACATCATTTGGTCTCTCAAATACACAAAGTCCACTCTCCAAAATCCGAAGCCCCAACCCCCAATTTTCACTTCAAAACTTTACTAATTAGGTGGGAAATCAACAGGAAACATCATAGCTATGGATAATTAGGATCAAGGGACTTACGTTGGTGAATCACCTTGAATCCCCTTCAAATATCACCTGAAAATATCCTAAGTCCGAGTTAAAAATTGTGGAAAATAGTTAAAATCTTGAAGTCCTCTCTTTATATATTTTGCCCAGAAAAATCGCACCTACAGTCCCTTTTGTTGCTTCTGCGACACTGCACCTACGAAACTTCCATCGCAGGTGCAGAACGCACATCAAATCCTAGGTTCCACATCTGTAGCCAACATCTCGAACATGCGATTTCGCACATGCACATTTCCCCCCGCTTCTGCGGAATCGGCCAAACTCCCAAATTTCGTATATACGACTCAACCTCACATATGCAGGCTTCCAAATGAGACCATCTTCTCAGACCTAAGATTCGTCCACAGGTCCTCTATGGCCACATCAGCGGCTCCACAATCGCTCTTGCTGTACTCAGTAAGTGCCAAGCCTAACCTCAGTCGAGAAGTGATGAGGAAGGTCAAGGCCCTACTGATTATAGCTAAAAAAGAGATAAAATAGTGTTGAATTAAACAATATGATTAAAGGATAACAATGTAAATAACACTGGACAATAAGAATAACAACAAATATTACAGAGGCAAAAGTAATCGCAGAAAGAATACGGCTTAGCATAGAGTTCACAACCAAATATCTCCCAGGATACCGTCTTGGAATCCCAAACATAAATATCCAGTGGATCTCTCGAGATACCGTCCTATAGTCCAACTCATAGTGTGTGTGGATCTACCTGAATTCTGATCCGTAGTCCTAAATGTAAATAACCAATACTGATGTAATCTACCGAGTGCAGCCCCATAGTTCCAATATAAAAGTACAGGGAGGGTCCCGGAATACAAATCCGTAGTCCCAAAGTAAACATGCAGGATGGTCTCCAGGGATACCGTCTCGTAATCCCAAAGTAAACACACAACAACAATACGAACAATACTCAATTCAATTAAATTTTTAGACCAAGGTAAAACAGGTATTTCTAACCTAGCATGCTGCACATAAGCCAAATAAGGCAGTTGACCAAATAAGCAATTAAGTCAAATAGACATGTTTGCCTAAGCTAAAAGCATGTTTAAATTGCAAGTAGTATAAACAAAAAAAGAAACACAATTTAAGTTACTTGATGAAAATAGGATTTTCAACAATTAGCACATGTACGCACACGTCACCTCACATACAAGGCAATTTCAAATATCAACAATACCAAATCCTTAGGGGAGTTCAACCACACAAGGTTAGGCAAACCACTTAATTTGAGCCGGCTCAAAATCAACCCAAAACCACGCTCTGGCCACGAGTACTCGACTCTAAATGGCCCAAATCTATTCAAATAAATTGCATAATATAATAAAACTTCAAGTATCTTCTTCCACTAATAAATTCTAAGCTAATACGCAAAATTAGGAAAAGTGACCAAAATGCCCATGTTCCCAGGTCTCGAAACCGGGTAATATCTATAAATTCATAATCCTCACACTCTAACGAGTACATTTATACCAAAAGAACAAAAATTGGACCTCAAATGATCCCTCAAATCACCACTGCAATCTCTCCAATTAATCAAGCCTTAATCCCCAATTTATCACCAATTCCCCTTTAAATTTCGTACTTAGAATGATAAAAATTACCATAATAATGAGATTAAGGACCAAAGGCTTTACCTCAATGAATTCCTGTGAAAATCTCTCTTGCAAATGCTCCCCAAAGCTTTCTACCGTCTGAAAAGAGATGAAAAATAACTCAAATTCGCCAAGGCATCTACTTATATGTTCTGCCCAGCGATACTGCATTTGTTGTTCAAATTCCCGCTTCTGCACTATCGTTCAAGCGGTTAAGGGAACTGGTTTTGTGGTTTTCACTAAAGCCTCCTTCTCCACACCTGTGACCCAGATTACGCATATGCGGTCCCACAGGTGCGGTACGCTTCTGCTTCTGCGTATTCTGTTGGCTTCAGTTGTGGCCGCATCTGCGGCTGCATGTCTCATTCTGTGAGTCCACAGAACCAATCCCCTAGCCGCAGGTGTGGTTTTGACAGTAATAGAACAACCTCAACTGTCAAATCCAACTCAAAGTCTCCCGTTAATCATCTGAAATCACCCCAAGGCCTCCGGGAGCTCAACCAACAGAACGAAAAAGTCATATACCACTATCCAAACTTATACCAAATTTCAAAAAAAAAAAAAAACTCAAACAACATCAAAACACCAAATCATAATCGAATTCAAGCCTAAGAAATCTAAAAATTTCCAAATTACACTCTCGATCAAAAAGTCTATCAAACCTCGCCCGAATGACCTGAAATTTATCAAGCGTGTCACATTCAACACTATAGAGCTACTCTACAACAACAACAACAACAACAACTACCCAGTATATTCCCACCAGGTGGGGTCTGGGGAGAGTAATATGTAGACGAGCCTTACCCCTACCCGAAAGGGCAGAGAGGCTGTTTCCAATCGACCCTCGGCGCATAGGATAAAATGGAAAGCAGCATTAAAACAAAAACAAAGACAAAATTAGAAACCAAAACAAAACAAAACAAAACTACAAAGTATTAGTAAATCCCGCAGAAATAACGTAAATAATTATGTAAACATAAGAAACATAAATACAATCGCATGCAATAATAACAAACAGTAACTACCATACTAACAACCATAAGGGGGATATAAGCTAAAACACAAATCATCTATGGGTAACCTTGCTGTCCCACACCCAACCCCGGGAGAGGCGTACGAAGCACTCTATGAGCCCCTAGCCTACAACACTGATTCTAGACCTCCAGACTCCCCTATCAAGGGTCATGTCCTCGGAAACCTGCATTCTAGTCATGTCCTGCCTAATCACCTCTCCCCACTGCTTCTTAGGCCTCCCTCTGCCTCGCCGACCGCCAACAATCTCCAGCCGCTCGCAGCTCCTCACCGAGGCATCGGGACCCCTCCTCCGTACATGCCCGAACAACCTCAGCCTTGCTTCCCGCATCTTCTCATCCACCGAGGCCACCCTTACCTTCTGTCGAATAACTTCATTCTTAATCTTATCAAGCCTGGTGTGCCCACACATCCACCGAAGCATCCTCATCTCCGCAACCTTCATTCTCTGAACATGGGAGTTTTTCACGAGCTAGCACTCCGCCCCATACAACATCGCAGGTCTAACCACGGCTCTGTAGAATTTCCCCTTGAGTTTGTGTGGAATTTTCTTGTGACACAGGACCCCTGAAGCAAGCCTCCACTTTGACCACCCCGCTCCTATTCGATGGGTGACGTCCCCGTCAATCTCTCCGTCCCCCTGAATCACAGACCCAAGATATCGGACACTGTCCCTCTTGGTGATGGCTTGAGAACCAATCATCACGTCCCTGCCTACCTCGCTCGGCTCGTCGCCAAACTTGCACTCCAGGTATTCTTTCTTAGATCTGCTTATTTTGAAACCTTTAGACTCGAGGGTCTGTCTCCATTCCTCTAACCTTTCACTAATACCGACCCTTGTCTCGTCTATCAATACTATATCATCAGCAAAAAGCATACACCAAGGCACATCCCCTTGGATATGTCGGGTTAGAGCATCTATCACTAAGGCAAACAAGAGGGGGCTCAGCGCCGATCCTTGATGGAGCCCCATTACCACAGGAAAATGGTCTGATTCGCCACCCACCGTCCTAACCCTAGTCTTAGCTCCATTATACATGTCCTTGATTACTCTGATATAGGCTTCCGGCACGCTCTTCGCCTCCAAGCACCTCCATAGCACCTCCCTCGGGACCTTGGCATACGCCTTCTCCAAGTCGATAAGAACCATGTGAAGGTCTTCTTCTTATCCCTGAATTGCTCCGCCAGCCGCCTGACTAGGTGAATAGCTTCTGTGGTGGAGTGGCCTGGGATGAAACCGAACTGGTTCCCAGATATAGATATCGCCTCCCTAACCCGCGCCTCAATCACCCTCTCCCAAACCTTCATCGAGTGGCCTATTAATTTGATACCCCTATAGTTTTTGCAGCACTGGATGTCCCCTTTGTTCTTGTACAAGGGCACCACTGTACTCCACCTCCACTCATCCGGCATCCTTTTAGTCTTGAAGATCGCATTGAACAGCCTAGAGAGCCATTCCCCTCCAGACTTACCCATGCACATCCAGAACTCCACCGGGATCTCGTCAGGCCCGGTCGCTCGACCCCTACTCATCCTACGCAACGCCCGTAAGACCTCCTCCACCCTAATGCGCCTGCAGTACCCAAGGTCTCTATGTTTCTCTGAATGCCCCAACTCCCCTAGCTCTATGCTTTGATCCCCCTCTTCGTTAAGATGGTCCCGAAAGTACGTCTGCCACCTCTGTTTGATTTGAGATTCCCTCATCAGAACTTTACCATCCTCGTCCTTGATACACCTAACTTGGTCTAGATCACGTGCCTTCCTTTCCCTTACTTTAGCCAACCAGAATGACTTCTTATCCCCACCTCTCTCGCCTAGTTCCTCATACATGCGACCGAACGCCGCGTTTTTAGCTTCCGTGACTGCCATCTTAGCTTCTCTTCTCGCCTCCTTGTAGATCAACCTGTTCGCTCTCCGCTCCTCGTCGCTTGTGCTCCCTGCCAAACTAGCGAACGCCGCCTTCTTCACCTCCACTTTACCTTTGACTACCTCGTTCCACCACCAATCACCCTGATGTCTGCCTGAATATCCCTTAGCTACCCCGAGCACGTCCCGTGCTACCCCCCTAACCAAGTTCGCCGTCACTGTCCACATAGCGTCCGCATCCCCATAACTTCTCCAAGCTCCGCCCTCCACTAACCTCCTTTCCAACTCCTGTGCTTTCTCCTTAGACAAAGCACCCCATCTAATCAGCGGTTGACCCCAGGCGCCCCTCCTCTTCCTCTTCACCCAGAGATCGACATCCATCACTAGGAGTCTATGAGGAGTTGAAAGAGACTCTCCCGGAATAACCTTGCAGTCCTTGCACAAGCCCCTATCGCTCCTTCTGATGAGGATGTAATCAATCTGAGTCCTCGCCGCCGAACTCTTGAAGGTGACCAAATGCTCCTCCCTCTTCCGGAATGTCGAGTTCGCTATCAGAAGCTCGGAAGCCCTGGCGAAATCAAGCAGCGAAGTGCCTCCTCCGTTCCTGGCCCCAAGCCGAAGCCACCGTGCACCTCATCATAGCCACCAGCCTCAACCCCAATATGGCCATTAAAGTCCCCTCCAATAACTAACTTCTCAGATTGGGGAATACTACCAACCAGATCATCCAAGTCCTCCCTAAAGCGCCTTTTAGCCTCTTCGTCTAAGCCTGCTTGCGGCGCGTAAGCGCTGATGACGTTGAGGACGCCACCCCCAATAACCAACTTAATAGACATTAACCTATCATTCACTCGCCTAACCTCGACTCCCCTTAGGTCCCTATCAACCAAGATGCCCACCCATTCTTGCCCCTCACGACCCAGAATACCACAGCTTAAACCCATCTACATTCCGCGCCTTCAACCCTTTCCACCTAGTCTCCTGGACGCACGCTATGTTAACCCTCTTCTTCTGAAAAGCCTTCGCCAACTCTATGGACTTACCCGTCAGAGTGCCTATGTTCCATGACCCAATCCTTAATCAATGGGCGTCCGCTGCCCTCTTCCCACCCTTACCTCCCGCCCTGCCCGTAGGACCACCCCCTGCTCCCCTACTCACCCCCGCTACCACCCCCACCCCCTAAGGACATGACCTTACGCTATCATCCCCCGCCGCGGCCACTATCCCACCAACCGACTATGGGGTACAGTGGCACACACACGCACTATAGCGAAAAACGCAAAAGGTGCAAACTAGATAACAACAGAATAGACCACACTCGAAATGCTAGCTAAAATACATAAAAAGGTGCACAAAGTAAACAAGAGAGTGGGAGGTACCAACACCCGGTGGAAAAACCTGAAAGTGTGCTTTGATGCGCCCATGTTTTCCTGAAGCTTAGCAGAACGTGCAGCTCTATTGTGTCCTGCCGCGAGTCTGAACGTGAGTTGCCGGAGATCCTCGCCGGCGAAATAGGCACCTGTCCAAGAAAACAGAACACACCCACAAAAGCAGAGGAGAGACTAAAAAGGAAAAGTGCAGGGGTTGCCAGAAATATTTCCGGCGGAAACAAAAATTCCAGACCTCTGGACAGCGCTGAGATCTGCTGTGGGTAAGCAGTGAGAAAAATGAGGTGGCTACTCTAACTTCCAAAATTCCATTGTGTCTCGATATCAAAATGTTACTATCATGCTGGAAATGAAAAAAATTCAACATTAGTCATTTCAAGCCTAAATAAGCTACAGACCTCCAAAATACAACACACTCCTAAATCAGAAATCACCCATCAGATCTAACGGAACCAACCAAATTTATGGGATGGGGTTGCATGCCACAACATGCTACATTGGTTATTCCATGAATGAAACATGTGGCGTGCAACCTAATCCCATAAATTTCCTCAAAAATTAGGCCTTCGGCCTTACTTTGTCATCAATCAGTCTAGTCTCTCGGGCTTTCTGAAATCAAAATAATCTATCCAATAAAACATTAACATGATGCATCAAATAATATAACTGAGACTGAGCTATGATTCAATAATACATGAACATGAATAATTATGGAATATTAACAATAATCGTGAGATGACAGCATTAAACGACCTCTAAGGGTCCAAACAATAATGTCATAAAGCCCAAACATTGTGTCTAGCATGATTTACAGTCAATCTTTCTATAAAACATATGGAGCATATGGCTAATGGCAGGTTACTTAACTTTATTGTTTCTACGGGACAGACCAAGTAATAATCCCAATTGTCGCACGCCCACACGCCATTCACCTAGCATGTGCATCACCTCCAATAAGTCACATGACACAAAAGAAGTCTAGGTTTCATACTCTCAGGACCACATTTACAACCGGTACTTAGCTCAGTCCAATAAAATTCTTACTTTGCAATGCCCATGCCTCTCGAGTTAGCTTCAAAATGTCCCGAATGTAGCCACAAGTAATCCAACACAACCGGTAAAGGCTAAAAGAATCAATGCCACAAGAAAACTACTAAATTAGAGCAAAAATTTGACATCTACTTAAATGCGGCCCCCGAGCCCACATCTCGAAAACCAACTAAAGTCATAAAAATCATAATCCCATTCACTACGAGTCTAACCATACTAAACTCATCAAAATCCAACATCAACTTTTCTCTCAAATCCTAAAATCCACTCTAAAAAATCCCAAGCCCCAACCCGCAATTTTCACTTCAAAATGCTACTGATTAGGTGGAAAATCAACAGGAAACACCATAGCTATGGATAATTAGGCCTAAGGGACTTACCTCGGTGAATAGCCTGGAATCCCCTTGAAATATCACCTCAAAAGCTCCAAAGTCCGAGATAAAAATTATGGAAAAGAAGAAAAATCTCGAATTCCTCAATTTATACATTTATCCCAGTAAAATCACACTTGCATTCCATTTTGCTGCTTCTATGATGATGCACCTACGGAACTTCCATCGCAGGTGCGGAACTCATTTAAAATCCTAGGTTCCACATCTAAAACAACATCTCGCATCTACGATTTCGCATATGTGAATTTCTATCCGCTTCTACGAAATCTGCTAAACTCCCAAATTTTGTATCTACAACTTAGCCTCGCATATGCGGGCTCGTAGTGCAACCGCTTCTAGCACCTACGGTTCTAGTACATGTCATATATGGCCGCATCTGCAGCTCTTCAGTGTCTCATGTTGTACTAAGTAAGTGCCAAGCCTAACCTCGGTCGAGTATAGACGAGGAAGGCCAGGGCCCTACACTTTATAGGTGAAAATGCGATAAAATAGTATAAACTATTACAATATAATTAAGTGATAGCAGTGCAAATAACACGAGACAATAAGAATAACAACAACTATCGCAGAGGCAGAAGTAATCACTAAAAGAAAACGGCTCAACATAGAGATAACAACCAGGGATCTCCCAAGATACCGTCCTGGAGTTCTAAACATTAATATCTAGTATGAGCATGTGATTTTTGCCTCGCTTGAAATATTCTTATAGAATTCATTAAAATTAGGATTTTTCTTTTATTACTTGAATTTTTAGGAATTATTTGCATGATTTTGTGCTTTTTTACATTTTTGTGCATTTTTAATTAATATAATTCATAAAAAATTCAAAAAAAGTACATTTGCGTTTAGGACCCAATTTTTCATTTTTTCTTAGGCATATTGGTAAAATAAGAAAACATAACAAAAATAGTCATTTTTTTATATTTGTTCAGTTTTCTTTTTAAAAATAAGGATTAAAGTTATTTAAGAAATTAATTAGTTGTAATTGTAGAGCTCAATTTGGCCTTGTCTATTTATATTTTGTACTCGATAGAATCTGAAAAAATTCAAAAGGAAAGGAGGAATAATTAATTAAAAAAGAGAAAAAAAATAAATCAAATAAAAGAAAAAGAAAGAAAGAAAATTGAAAATAACTTAGTCTCCCTATTAGAAAACTCGAATTGGGCCAGTCTCACATAAGTCATTAGCCCAAACTCTCAGACCTGTGCAAATAACCTCCAAACCCGACAATACCCTGCCATAACCCGTCACTCATTAAAGGTGCCTCAAACGATGCCGTTTTAGTGCATAGTTCATCTTGACCGTCCATTTCCTATTATCTAACGACCCAGATTCGGCCTCAGTATAAAATAAAACTGTCCAAATACATCGCCAACCGTAGAGACCAAACCTTCTCTTCCTCGTACCTGTCATCTCCGCCACCCTCCGCCTCGCTTCCGCCGGCCTGAAATTGCCTCCGCCGGCGGCCGGTCTCCGATCAATGCCAAAAATACACCCCTGAATCCCATCCTCCTCCTCTTTCCAACACCCAAAAACCATCCTTCAAAACTGTGGACGCTGCCTTCGCGCCCACGGTGCCACCACCACCAAACGACCCCAATTTTACACCCCACAACCCCCTCTTACCAAATCTCATGCCAAAACAATTCAAATCCAGCCCGAGCCCCTCGAATTTTCGATCTAGGTTTTGTTTTTAAAAATTTTAATCCGTTTCTAGAATTTCAAGAACTAGAATGATTTTTAATTAATTTTATATGTCTTATTTTAACAAAATAAACATATAAAATTAAATAAAAATCAATTTCAAAAAGCAATCAAGATGAAGACTGAAAAACACAAAAAAGTGAGTCTCTACTTTTATTATATCGTAATTTTTGCTTGACGATTCCATTTTTTTGTTTTCTTGCATCAGTTTGATTAATTTTTGTTTAATTTATTTAAACTTTGCTTGGTTTTATTCATGTTTCGGTTCCTGTTTCATCCATTACTTTTATTCATGCTTATTTATTTGTTTTTGGCTTAATTATCTTCTTTTATATTTAATTAATGATTCAGCTCTTCCTTCTTCTCGTTATTTGATGATTTTATTTGTTTTCTCCTTTTGGTTGAGAATTATTATTAGTTAATCCTATGTTAGTTCGTGTCTTTTTTAATCGTTTAGTCCAATGTGAGTTACTTAATTCGTAATCCAAGTATTACTTTGATTTTTGTTTTGTTTAATTGATAGTGTGATAGACGTATGAATTGAGATTAATTTTCATTTTTGTTTAACATTTGATACTTCAATCTTAGAGTTTCTGAAATATTTTTGGTTATAGCTAAATAATCTAGACATTAGTTAACCATGGTTAATAAAAGGGGCTGGGGTTTAGGTTAGTAATTTCAGATTAAGTTCAGGGGTAGTTTAGGTACTCAGAATTGCAGAGGAATGCTATAGTTAAAACTAGGACCCTCTAGAATCTTCTGAAATAGGGTCTTAATTAGAATTTTAATGGTTTTAGTGCAGTAATTCGCCATCAAGTCAAGAATAAAAGGACTAGTTAAGTAAATCTGAAAAAATAAGGAAGGACCTAGAGTATAATTAGAATGAAAAGGGTTGCCCTAAGGGGTCACTATAAAAGGGCATATCCTTGCTTGCCAAAAGGGAGGAGAATGATGATAGGTCGAGGAAATTTGAAAATTAAAAATATGAAGGTGTAATGGTTTTAAGAGCCTGAAAGATTGCTGAAAATTCAAAACAATTTATGTAGAAATAGATAAATACATCAACGTTAGATCCTAGAGAGAAAATTCCAGAAGATTGAACAAAAACTATAGTTCAGAAATCCAAAATCTATTGTTTCATCTAGTTTCAGTAGTTGAAATTCATTTCCAAACTCTGAAAGTGATTATGATCCACCTATTGAAGCTCATTTTGGATCATCATCCTTTAGTTCAACTTGGTTTTGGTAGATCGAACCTTATTTTGGGCAAGACTACTGCATCCTGTTTTGTTTCTCCTGGATTTTGACTTGGAATTGTTGGTTCTCTGTTGAAACTGCATCTGCTACTACACTGTTGCTTAGATAATCCTCCCTTTACTTATTTCTACTCAAATTCCTAGTATTCCTTTGGTCTCACATGATATCTGAAGATTAAATCCCAATGTATGACCAAATTTGATGATCAATGATGAGTTATTATTTTTTATTATCCGGAATTTCTATTAATTTTATTTAGATTTGATGTTCAGCAAAGTGATGTATGTAAAAATACAGTCATTTGTAAATAACTGGACTGTCGGAATTTTTTTATTTCTTAGGAGTCATTGTTAATTTGGTCGTAATTGTCATGGCAATTTCAACTTGAGTTTAGAATAGGGTGTTGGCTAGAAATTGGGTTCAACAGTAGAATGCACTCTTATATTAATATAAAATTAGGCGTATTCTATACTTTACATGAACCTATTTAATACATGCTTGCTAAAATGTGAACTCTAGGAGTTAACCATAATTTAGTATTAGTGTTTGCACTCTATTAGCTTGAGGATTCATTAATTACTTTACATTGCTATTAAATTTCGGATTAAGTATGTTGGTATACCAATGATTTGAATAATGCAATGAGGTTGGAAGTTAAATTGGGTCTCGCCTACGATTTGAATAATTCTTGTGGTTTTCTTTGTTTTTTAAGAAAAATGTTAGGTCCAATTTGTTTAAATTGGTACTTTTTTTTTATTTCTTTTAGCTGTTGCTTCATTTTCTTCAATTTCTGCCATATCTGCTGCATTGGTGAGCCTGCACAATCCTGTCTCCAAACATGCTGTAAAATGTTATGAAACTGAGCATGTTCCATAACAGCACTGTATAGTCTAAAAGGTTTAGGATGCAAAGGCTTATGATCACCAAATTTAACTAGAATAGGGGAATGATCAGAAACTAAAGGGGTCATGTAATCAGCTTCCAAATGTCCAAACTGTTGCAGCCACTGATAATTGCCCAGTGCCCAGTCAATTTTACTATACATTCTAGTGGAAGCATCTTGCTTATTTGTCCAAGTGAAGTGCAAACCTTTTGCTCTTAGTGCAGTGAGTTGTAAATCAGATACAGTATCTTTAATATCCTTAACTTCAGCATCAGTAACTGGAGATCCAATTCTGTCATCAGTACATAAGACACAGTTAAAATCACCACTAATCAGCCAGGCATCTTGACTGGAACCATGAAGAGATCTGAGGTCATTCCATAGTTGGCTTCTGAGGATTGCAGTATTGTGACCATATATAACACTAAACTGGATTTTGATTTGAGTTCTTGTATCATCTACAGAACAGTGAATAAGTTGGTCAGTAATAGAAGATATATGAACCTGAATGTATGGCTTCCAAAGCAACTAAATTCTTCCATTTACAACCTTGGAATAATTGCATTGCACCTTCCAATCCTTGGCAACCTTATCTAATATTTTCTTGGTTGTGCTCCTTTACTCTAGTTTCTACTACACCCATGACATCTACCTTATTTACATCAAGGAAAATTTTCAATTCCCTTTGCTTATGGGGAAAAATTGGTACTTTTAAAGGCTACAAAATGAGATTCAGGAGCCCAGCACGCTAATTTTTTTTTATTTCATAAAAAACATGAGATTTGGGCCCAGCTGCGTACTAGTAAGCCCACGAATCAGAAACCCACTCTGGCCAATATATTGTGTTGGATACTGAAGAGCTCGTTGTAAAAAACGAATAAGCTTTCTTCTTGGGCCAGTAGCCCAATATACTGAAGATCGAATACATATTCAAAGTGTTAGTTTAATTTTGCAATGTAATCTTGGGCTTTCGAGTTAGGTAGCAGGTTCAAATTAAGAGGGTCTTCCCTTTTATTTGAATCCGGACTTGAACTCGAGGCCTGAATTTCATAGTATTAATTAATTAGGTCTTATTAGAGACAAGCCTCAATAGAAAAACCTAGTCTCCTCAATAGTTGCCTCTTAATAATAAAACAAGGTGTGTCGTTCCAAATAAAATCCATAAATTGGGTGGCCCTCTTTAAATGCTCCTATTAAAATATTTAGAAATTTGGGACATGTCGTTTAACGAACTTCATGGCTTCCCCCAAAGATAATAATATGTTAATCGCTTTAGACGTGTCTTTAATAATTTTACATTCCTATGTACAGGTGTGCATTTCATGTGACCTAATTCCAAATCCTAAAACGTTGGATAAATGTGTTTTGGATCCGGATGCATTTCATGCGACGTGATCCAAAGACATGTTTTAACGACGTTCACATCCCTAAAATTCAATAAAAAGCGGTAAATAATTTAAAATTGCACCATAGGATGAACATGTATAAGATCAGAATTTTAGCCAAGTATAATAATTTAAGCGACCGTGCTAGAATCACGGGATCCGAGGGTGCCTAACACCTTCCTTTGGGTCAAGAGAATTCCTTACTTAGAATTTCTAGTTCGCAAAATTTTGGCAGAAATTTCCTCGATTTGGGATTCAAAACAAACGGTGACTTGGGACACCAAAAGTCAAGCCTATCCCAAGTGGCGACTCTAAAAATATAAATAATCCCATTTTGAATAATGTCACTTTAATTGGAAAATCTCCCTATACGTTTATCTTTCGAGATAGCCGTGAAAAAGGAGATGTGACATCTAGTGGATCTCCCAGGATATCGTCCCGTAGTCCAACTCATAGTGCGCGGGGATCTATCGGAATTCTAATCCGTAGTCCCAAATATAAATACCAAGTACTGAGGGAGTCTACCAGGTGTAGTCCCATAGTTCCAATATAAAGGTGGAGGGAGATTTCCCGGAATACCAATTCGTAGTCCCAAAGTAAATATACAGGGGATCTCCGGGGATACCGTCTCGTAGTCCTAAAGTAAACACAGAGCAGCAGCACGAACAATACTCAATTCAGTTCAAATTTAACACCATGTTAAAATAGGAATTTCTAACCAAGTATGTTGCACATAATCCAAATAAGGCAGTTGAGCAAATAAGCAATAAGTACAAGTAGACATGCTTCCTAAGCTAAGAACAGACTTAAATTGCAAGTAGTATCAAAAGAAAAAGAAACACAATTTTAGTTACTTAATGAAAATAGAATTTTCAACAATTAGAACAGGTACGCACTCATTACCTCATGTACAAGCCATTTCAAATATCAACAATGTCAAATCCTAAGGGGAGTTCCCCCACACAAGGTTAGGCAAACCACTTACCTCGAGCCGGCTCAAAATCAACCCGAACACACGCTCTTGCCACGAGTACTCAACTCTAAATGGCCCAAATCTATTCAAATATATTTCATAATGTAAAAAAACTTCAACTATATTATTCCACTAATAAATTCTAAGCTAATACGCAAAATTAGGAAATATGACCAAAACGCCACCCAATCCCATATATCGGAATCAGGTAATATCTACAAGTTTGGAATCCTCACACTCTCACGAGTTCATTCATATCAAAAACACCGAAATAGAACCTCAAATGATCCCTCAAATCACCACTCAAAGCTCTCAAGTTAATGAAGCCCTAACCCCAAATTTACCACTGATTTCCCTTTAAATTTCATGCTTTTAATGATTAATATCACCATAATAATGAGATTAAGGACCAAAGGCTTTACCGAATGAATTCCTATAAAAATCTCCATTGAAAATGCTCCCCAAAGCTTCTTCCGTTTGAAAAGAGATGAAAAATAACTCAGTTCGCGAAGGCATCTATTTATATGTTCTGCCCAGCGATACTGCATCTGTTGTCCAAATTCCTGCTTCCGCGCTATTGCTTATGCGTTCAAAATAACTGCTTATGGAAGATTTCACTAAAGCCTCCTTTTCTGCACCTGCGACCCAGATTCCGCATCTGCAGTCCCGCAAACGTCGCTTCAGCAGTTTTTGCTGCATTAACTTGTGGGCGAATTTGCAGCTCTATGTCTGCTTATGCAAGTCCGCACCTGTGGTGCCCTAGCCGTAGGGGCGGTTATGACAACAATAGAACAACTTCAATTGTCAAATCCAACTCAATATCTCCCGATAACTATATAAAATCACCCCGAGGCCCCCAGGACGTCAACCAACAGCACGAAAAAGCCATATACCACTATCCAAACTTAAATCATTCTTCAGAACAACTCAAACAACATCAAAACACCAAATCATCGTCGAATTCATGCTAAGAAATCAAGAAACTTCCAAATTACGCTTTCGATCAAAAATTTATCAAACCTCGTCCGAATGACCTAAAATATGGCAAGCATGTCACATTCAACACTATGGAGCTATTAAAAGTTTTGGAATTCCATTCAGACCTCGATATCAAAATCTCACTATCGAACCAAAACTTCAAAAATTCAACTTTCGGCATTTCAAGCCTAAATAAGCTATAGACCTCCAAAACACAACACACTTTTAAACCCGAAATCACCAACGAAGCTAACGGAACCAATGAAATTTCATTAATGAGGCCATCTTTGCCCCTGTTCCGACTACGGTTAAAATGCTAAAACTTAAATTCCTAGTTAGGTACTATGTGTCCTAAAATACTCCGAAACTCAAAACGAAACCTCCCGGCAACTCAAAATAGCAGAAACTAACATGTGGAATGCAGTTAATAGGGGATCAGGGCATTAATTCTTAAAATGACCGGCCGGGTAGTTACAGCTACGAGCTCGCACCCGTGGGTCCCACTCCGCAGGTGCGGAAGACACCAGTAACAGCAACTTCAACTGCATTTTTCAATTTCCAAACCATCCGTTAACCACCTGGAATCACCTTGAGGCCCTCCGGACCTCAACCAAACATACCAAGACACCCTTCATATTGTATGAACTTTGTCAAACCTTCGAATCACTCAAAAAACATCAAAGTACCAAATTACCCTCGAATTCAAGCCTAAGAACTTCTAACTTCTAAATTCCATAAATGATGCCATAACCTATCAAAGCATGTCTGAATAACCTCAAATTTTACAAATATGTCATGAACCACGAACCTACTGCAACTTCCAGAAATACATACTGACCCTGATATCAAATTTTCAACTGCCAAACAAATTTGCCAATTTTTCAACTTTCCCCAATGCAAGCCTAATTCCACTACAAACCTCCAAATAACATTCTGTATGCGCTGCTGAGTGAAAAATCACCAAATGGAGCTAATGGAACCATATAATTTAAATCAAACATCATTTACACATAAGTCAACATCTGGTTGACTTTTCCAACTTAAGCTTTTAATAAAGAGGCTAAGAATCTCAATTCACTGTAAAACCACCCTAGACCCGAACCAACTAACCCAAGATATCATAATATAGATGAAGAACACTAAAATATGCTGGAGTGGGGAAACAAGGCTATAACTCTCGAAACGACCGACGGGGTCGTTACAACTATATAGCACCAAGGGGTGCAACTTGACACAACTCAGATGAAAAATTACATTGTTTAGATGGCTAAAAAATTTCTTTTACTATAAAACAATAAAGGAAGAAGAAAAGTATTTCATAGAAAAGTAGAGAGAGAGAGATAAAGAGAGAGAAAGAGAGAGAAAGAGAGAGAGAGAGAGAGAGAGAGAGAGAGAGAGAGAGAGAGAGAGAGAGAGTTCTAATTAATTTAGGATGAATTATAATGGAATAGGACCCCTCTATTTATAGGGAAGAGTGACTTAGCCACCAAGTAAAATCCCTAAAATCTCTCTAAAGTATAGACATTCACCTTAAGTAAAACTATATTTATAACATCTCCCCTGAATGTCTATTCAACAAATAATGTTCCTCATTAAAACCTTATCTAAAACAAAACACAGTGGAAAACAATTCTAGTAAAGAAAAAGTGGTACACATATCTAACAATACACCTTTTGGTTACCTCGTTAAAAACCTTGCAAGGAAAAAACTGTGAGACAAAACCTTGTAAGAGAAATAGATTACAACACATATTAAATCCCCCTTGATGAGAGAATCAATTGACATCCTTGAACCTCTACATCCCAATCTTTTACACTAGCTTCAGGCAGGTTGACATCGGCATGGATTTGGTGCATAAATCATCCATATGATCACTTGAATGAATATGTTACAGCTTGAATTCATTATTATTGTGTATATGTAATGTCTTCATATAATGTCGTGGAATATTGTTATCAATATCTCCATGCAGGTATTCTCGCTATCACATTATCATGCTTATAGCTATAGCAAGATACATGTGTACAAATTGCACTTAGGATATGGTACTTCATGACCAATAGTTGTAAATGCTTTAAGTGATTTAGATCCTTCAAGGGTTGTCCTATATCTTAAGTCATATAATTAAATTTAATTAGATACATATCAATTTTATGTCATACAAGACAAATAAGATATCGAAAACTAATTGCAAATACTATTGACTTTATTCTTTCAGGTGTTTGAGCTGCAGGTCGACAACTACATGTCCTTAATATGAAACTAATTCTACTTGAATTGTTTCTCTTCCATTTGGCTAACATTTTTATGTCTATTTTCGATAGTTTACGACTCAAAATCCAACGGTCGTGATGGAACCTAACTCAACATACTAGGTAAGACCACTAACATAAAATACCACCGAAATGTGTTTAAACGATAAATAGTGAAGAATAATCTAAATACTTACTAATTGACCCAAGAACTGGTTGTATGAATCATGAGCGTATAGGACTTTGAAATTTACAAAGCTCTACAAAATAATTAAACGATTTGTTGAAAATTGAAAGAAATAGATTTCCAAAATATAAGCTACCAAAACAAGTGGTAGTTATATTCGAAATGCACGAGCATCTTCAGAGTTAATTCCAGACAACACCAGCAGCTCCGCTCCAAAAATCTGCATGTGATGTGCAAAAGTGTAGTGTCAGTACAACTGACCCCATGTACTGATAAGTATCTTGTCTAACCTTGTCGAAGTAGTGACAAGGCTTTTTAGATTAAATATACACACTGGGAAAAAATATGCACTGTAAATCAGCAATAGAACTATACAACGATATAACAGAGGAGAATACGTGACATAAATACATAAACAATAACCGAATTATAGAAGTGATCACAATTTAGCATCTTGCACTACCTAGACCATTCATGTCCTTATAATAAATCGATAAACCACGACAATCACTTCATAACTTTCATAGCTTGAGGAGTGTATCTAAATATCAAGTCATTTATACGAAAACACCCTTCGTTCTTTTATCTCATCCGCACCCAATATACGTATAAAAAAACCAACCGGATGACAAAAATACCAATAACACGTAGTATAAAGTAGGAAATATGCAACTAGCAATAATGACAAGGATATACTATGGTCAACAGTAAAAGACTACGCAATAAACATGTGAGTAATGACAGCATTTTGAAAATAAGAAATACCAACTTTAATTAACTAGCATAATGGAGTCCTAAGTACAGATATAACACATATGAAGGAAACACATGATCTTTACAAGTTAACAAGTAGAGGCATGAATGAATAACATAGAAAAAGGGCTTATAGTAAAATGCAATAGAATAAGCACGACATGGAGGTAATCATAACAACAGGTAATAGGCATGTGTTTGCAAATTAAACAAGAGAAGATATGGACAACGCAACAATGAATGAAATAGAGGGCAAGGCCAGGACAATAACAACAGGTCACTCGAGGTCTATAAATATGAAAATTACCGCTCAAGATAACGACGTGAACATGTACATGGGAAACATATATCATAACATAATGCATGTCCCTCAGCGTCGCTTGCAAGAAAACACTCATCATGCCATGATCTAACGATAATATAAAAGCACAAAAATGTAAATGAAATGACATGGCATCACCTTTCGTGCTTTCACTCTCAAATGATGTCACACGAAATCACCATTCGTGCTTTTACTCTCAATAATGTGAGCACTTAATTTTTGCCTCGATTAAATTACTCCTATAGAGTTCTTAGAATTAGGAAGGTTTTTATTTATTTGTTTGACTTTTAGGATTTAATCCTATATTTTTGTGTGTATTTTTATTTGTGTGTGCATCATAAGTCATAAAAAATACAAAAAGAAATTGCATGAGTATTTAGGATTTAACTTTTACATTTTTAGACTAATTAGTAATTAGGTTTCTACAAATACAAGCAAAATTCATAAAGAAATCTTTATTTGTTTTGTTCGATTTTAATTTTAGTCTTAGGTTTATTATTTTCTTTTAAATTGATGTGAGACAAATTTTAGCTTAATTAGATAGTTTGAATTTTAGTTTTTAATATTAAAAAATAAAAGAAAATAAAAAGAAAGAAGAATCAAAAGGATTAAAATGTTGGTTTGTGTAGTATTTGGGCTAAATTCCATTTCAGCCCAAAAAAACCCTCAAATCCGGTCCCAACCAAGCTCAAAACCTGCCCCAGTCCGGTCCAGACCTCCTCCCCATTAAACGACATCGTTTGGACATTCTAATCATAGTTGTCCATATCCTTTGATCCAACGGTGCCAAAGCTAGGGTAGGATTAATGTATAAATGTTCCAATCACCCCCGCCTCTACCCATAAAGAACCTCTTACCATGTCTCTCCTTAACCCTAACTGTGCTGGCATAAAGCCACCGTCTACCACCATCCCTCCGCCATCTGCCAGCGGCCGAAAATTGCCTTCGCCGGTGGCGTTCGTCCAAGTGCTCCCAAAATTACACCCCTAGGTTCTCCTTGACCTCCCCGTTCCATATCTACACTCCTTTCTTCTCAAATCCTCACCAATCATCTCAAATATTCTCCTGTGGCACTACTTCGAAAGCGCCTCAAAATCACACCAAGCAACCCCCATACTTCTATCGTCCAAAATCTGTTAGTATTTCCCTTCGAATATCACCTGAGATGCTCGAATTTTAAATCAGAGATAGGTAGAACCCTAGAAGGTTCGAATGTGGTGACCTCTTCCTCGAATCAAATCCCAATTCATATTTCAAGCTATGCATAGATAAGTTCTTCTCTTGTTTAATTTTGCATCCCTGTTTTTCTGAAATGAGTTTAAATCTGGTCTTCTGTACATAAGTTCAATCATGTGTTGTATTTGAGTCATTTATTTTTGTTTAAATATGCAATTTGATTTCTGATTAAGTAATCTAGTTCGATAGGATAACATTTTCTGTATGTGTGTTGATTTTTGTTCTTAAATTCCTTTTTTCTTTTTGCATGAGTCTTCTATTTTTTTGATGTTCTTCCATTCATATCTAGTATTCTTTGATCAAGGGTTTAAATTGTTCTGATTGCATTTTGGTAATTGGATTTGATTTCAACTGTGGAATTCCGTGTGTAGTCATTTGTTTTGCATTTTCGATTTTATTGTTGCCATTCTTCATAGTGTAGTTTTAGCTCTATTTACTTGGTCCTAGCTGTTAATTCACTGATTCTTGTTAGCATAATACTAAATTTAACCTCAGGGCACTAGATTAGTTAGAATTAATTTTAATCGAGGTCGTTTGCTTAGACTTGATCACTTCAGCTCCTTGATCAATTAACTGGGGTTATCTAACTACGGTAAAAGCGGGTCTAGATTTGGTTTGAACAAGGTTAGTAATTTAGAGATTGAATTAAGGGTAGTATAGGTATACCAATAAAGCAATAATGCAGTAACAAACATTGGAATCCACTAGAATCTTCTGGATGGGGTCTCAATCTGAAATTCATGTTTTAATTGATATAACTTGACCAACACGTAAAGATTTAAGGGACTAATGAGCTAAAATCTGAAAAATAAGGAGGGACTAAGGATGTAAAATAGGATCTGAGTCTTGCCCTAGGTTTGGCCTATAAAAGGCATGCCCATTGCCTTGATTAAGGGTAAAAAAAAATCTGGAAAAAATCCCCACAAGTTTCCAGAAGTTTTGAGATATGAAAATTTGAATACCAAAATTGAAATACCAAATCTGAAATCTTAGCGTGTGGAAATTCATTTCAGATCATTAGCTTCCCAAAAACCAAAAAAAATATAAAACAAAATTCCAAAACCACTATTTAATTGAAAATTCTAGGGTTAATTTCTAGTATTATTGGTTGATTGGCAACTTCCATCTTAGAGTCTGATTGATGAAGTTTCCTAAGGTTTACTGGTTGGTTTCAAGTGTGTTTGGATTCAATCAAGGCTGTTCTGGGGGTTTTTCATTAGTTGTTCTTCATCTGTCCTTATTCAAGGGTCATGGTGATACAATTTTGGCTTTCAATTGCTCCTCTTGTTGTGTTGCTGCTAGTTTACCATTGCTGACTAATCATTGCTGCTGCTGATCTTACTTTCTCCTTCATTTTGTCTTAATTCCAGGTACATGCCTTGAAACTGATGTGGTGTAGCTTCTCAAGTTGAACATTGAATTGAAATTAGCGCTTGGTTTTCGCTATAGACCGTATTGTTTAATAGCTTGTTAGATTTTGAGTGGTTCCATGATCTGGTAGAAGTATTCATTGTATTTAGAACTGGACTGTATAACTGGACTGAATAGCTAGACTGTAAAATGGATATTAATTGTAGATTATGTTAGTTCACACGTTAGAATTTGATGTTTGACTTCTGATGATTGTATAACTGAGTTGTATGTACTTTTAGACTTGTATGACCTTGATCTTAGCTATGGTACAATTAAATTGTTATTTTCTTAGCAGCAGTGATGTTTGATATATTGATGAATTGTTCATTATGCACATTAAAAGTAAACTTCAGGATAGTTAAATGTTGCTACCTTTCATGTTTAGTTTCATGTGTAGTAATAAGAGTATCTTATGTGTATAAACAAAGGTGATGCGGTTGTTCAAGTATGGACTTTAACTTGAGGCCCAACATCCTTGATTACTTTAAATACTAGCAATTAATATTGCCAATTAATTTGGCCCCCCTTTAGAGACAAATTCGATAGAAAATATTATTTTGCTTTAGGATGGCCTTTTAAAAAATAAAACGAGGTGCGCTAAGCCAAATGAAACCTAAAAGTTGCGTGGCCCTCAATTAATTAAGCTTGATTTAATACTTAGAACCTAGAACGTGCCATTAAGCGAATGATCATAGGCCTCCCGCAAAGGTAATAACACGCTAGTCACTTTAGGCTCGTTCTTTAATAATTTTACATTCCTAAATACGGGTGTGTATTTCATGTGACCCAAATCAAAATACCAAAACGTTGGATAAAATGTGTAGAAGATCCGGGTGCATTTCGTGTGACCTGTATCAAAAAACATGTTTTAAACGATGTTCAATTTCCTAATATTATTAATTTAAAGCGGTAAATAATTCTAAAAATTGCACTATAGGATGGTATGTATTAAAATTATATTTTAGCCAATTGTAAGAGTTGAAGCAATCATTCTAGAACTACGAGATCCGGGGGTGCCTAACACCTTCCCTCGGGTCAACAGAATTCCTTACTCAAGAATTTCTGGTTGGCAGACTCCATTTGATAAGTCAAAAAATTTCCTCAATTTGGGATTCATAACAAACTGGTGACTTGGGACACCAAAAGCCAAACCTATCCGAAGTGGCTACTCTGAATAAATAAATAATCCCATTTTTAATAATTTCACTTAAATTGGAAAACTCCCTTATAGATTACCCTTCGGGGTAGGTGTGTAGAAAATAGGTGTGGCAACTCTGGCAACTCCGATGGGGATTGAACCCAGAATCTCTGGTACAGGGTTCAAAAATTCAAGCTTAGAATAACTGTTATGTTTGGATTTTCTTTCCTACATGTTCCATGCTATATGTGCTAAATGCCTTACCGCTATGATATTGGATGAATTGTATATATAAACTTCTACGAAACCCTTCCTATCTCTAAACCTTCTACATCATGGAGAAGGGTGCGCTTCATGTGACTTCTCTTTTGTTTAGAGTATTTTCCCATATTAACCGAGGTTTGGATAAGTTGATAAACCAGAGCCCCCTCCCCCCCTCCTTCTTGAGTTGTGCGCCCGGGTAAACCAGGTTTAGAACAATAAACCCGGGGTTTAAGCCTAGTATAACAAAGCCTTATGCCGGATCCCTAGTAGGAACGTTTGTTTGCATCACGTGCATTTGACTTAGGGGACTCAACACAGGCGTTGGGTCCGTCTAGGACAGGTGACCTGAAACAAAAAGACCATCCTGATGCATCTTACGTGGTACTTGTGCATTTATTTGCTTTGGATTTGCATGTTGTTCGGCTTGCAAATAATGAGAGAAAATTGAGAAATAACAGTGTTAGGACTAAATGAGAGTAACCACTTGTGTTAAAAAAACAATGCTAAAATAGTACCGAAATGCTGCAGGATTTTTTAAAAAAAGAAAAAAAGGAAAAAGAGACTTTTTATCAAAAATTTGGTTTTGACAAAACATTTTTCTTGAATTACGCCAGATCGG
Source organism: Nicotiana benthamiana (assembly GCA_034376525.1). NCBI lineage: Eukaryota > Viridiplantae > Streptophyta > Magnoliopsida > Solanales > Solanaceae > Nicotiana > Nicotiana benthamiana. The sequence continues at coordinate 38,834,566 of CM067335.1, read as the reverse complement.
ATCCAACTTCCTTTTTTGAATAATATAACCCGAAAAGCAACAAACGATTTCTTTGTTTTCGCCACAAATAAGTCAGGTGGTGCCATTTTTGTTTAGAATAAGCCAAATGTCCCCAAAAGGGCGCTGAAAGGCTGTTTTTGCAAGAACAGCCACCTTGAGTCATTTTTAAAGGTTAGCAAGCACAGCCTTAAAATCTTCTTCCTCGAGGAGATAAACGACCGTATATGAAAAGTCGACGTCTTGCTTTGAAATAAAGGATTGAGACATCTTGAAAAAAGGAAGAACAAAAAAGGAAATGATGTTATTTTCTTCCTTCGCGGTCACAATAGGTTTCTTAAATCACCCTTAATAAACGTGCATGATGAGCATAGATGAAATTTAACCTTTCACTTCCATTAAAGAGATTCCTTTGAAGCTCCATATGTGGTAGAATTACATAGGAACGGGTGGCAAAAAAATAGTGACAATAGTTCTAGGAGGCCTCGTCGGTTTATTAAAAGTCAAGCCAAGGTCGGACATAGTTGAGGCTTTGATACCCTTCTGGGACTCCACTCGCAACGTATTTCACTTCTCCAAATTCGAGCTCAGATCGACATTGGAAGAAATAGTTGGTTATGCGGGTTTAAATAGAAATCTGAAAAACCGCTATCCATTGGCACCAAGACCAGTGACTCCCCACGGGTTCCTAGGATTGTTAAGCATTAGTCGGGATATTCGAGGCAAAAATATATCAGAAGGGTTTTGCACACTCCATTTCTTGTATCATCGATATGAAAATCCTCATGTTTTGAAGAACGAAACTCCAATCTCACCCATGCCGGAAACAAAGATAAGTGGGAGGCAAGACGTGGCTTAGCTTTCATGGTAGCTTTCTTGGGAGTTGTGGCTTGCCCAAAGAAAGATGGTAATATAGAGATCGGCCTTTTTGGAATGCTCGATGTTGCAATAAAAAAGCCAACAACACGGTGGTTCCTCTAATCGTGTCTGAAATCTATCGAGCTCTGACCATATACCGAGAAGGGGGAAAGTTCTTTCAGGGTTGCAATCTGTTGCTATAATTGTGGATGCAAGAGCACCCTTGCCACCGAACTGGGTACAGGAACTACGGTTTGATCGGGTTGAGTTGTATTGAATAATTTAGACCGGGGTAACACGTATTGAGTTCCCTGAGGGCACTAAGGCTTGGTTGTCATGCTTGTGATCTTTGATTGCGGATAAAATTGAATGGGCTTTTGGATGGCTTTCCAATACCGAGGTTGTGTACACATCGACAAAAGTTCCATATATTCTTTTGATGGGCATTCGGAGCGTACAACCGTACGCTCCATACCGAGTCCTGCGGCAGCTAGGAAGATTCAAAACCTTCCACGGTGACGAAGATCTGAGTAAAGAAGTCATCGAGCTAGGCCCAAAAGCTGCCTTCCCAGAAGGAAAAATCTGCCAGATATGGAACGAATGTAGGTTTCTTGAGCCTAAAACCATAGTGTGGGATCAGGTTAAAGGCGAAGTGGACCCCAAATACTCTGTTTGGTTTGGCAAAAGATTTAAAATTCCTGAGAGACCCGCCAACAGGCTACATGTACAAAAATTTACTAACGGGCCCCAGATACAATGGTATTGGCTAGCCAAGGAAAAGGAATATAGGGCCTGAATAGGAGCATTGGAAAAATAGGTTCTAGATCTCCAGTTTGAAAACTTCTTGCAAGCCGCAGTCAATGAAGGTGACAAAAAGAAGCTAACCCAAGAGAATGAATCTCTTAATGCTCAAATCCAACAAACGAAAATAACTGCTAAAAACCAAGAAAGAAGTCGTTTCGATGAGAGATTGATAAAAGGGCAGAAAAAGAAAGTCTTAGAGTACCAGGAAGAGTTGGAGAAATCTGAAGGGAATATAGCAAAAATCCGGGAACCGTGGGCAAAGAAGAAATAGGAAATATCGCAATTTGTGCAACAAATGGAAAGAAATTATGAGGGAACCATTACTAATTAGAGAAGGAAAATGACCACCCTCGAGAATAAAGCCTCCAAACAAGCCAAAAACTTTTAAGCCGATAGGGAACAGTGGTATGACTTGATTGCCAAATTGGAGTAGGAAATACAACAATTACAAGGTCAGCATCTTCATGATGCTCAGGTTTTGGTAGCCAGGAATGACCAGATATGGCGGTTGCTTCAAGGAAAGGGCAGAACCAGAGAGAGGGTCTTGACCATGCTCATTACATCTCTAGGAAATGCCAAGCGTGCGAGGACATGACTCGTGCAACCCTTTTTGTGGCAGTAATGATATTTTTCAAATAGATATTGTGGGACTTGGATAGGCTTCAAGGGAATCTTGCAAATAGGCCCACAACGAGATCGAACGATGTCCCGCAACCATCAGGAGCTTTAATGTATTCATGATTCTCATATTGAATATGTATTTCCTTTTCTACTAGACTCTATACTTTTTGTCCGCTAAAGTCTGTCAAGCTACTCGAGTCTCTATCTTCTTTGAGTTTGGAGTTTGTATTTCTTTATTCATGTTTTAATATTTCAGCATTGAGTTTTTGTAATCAAAGTATTTTCCATTTACGAAACTCAGAAATCTAAAAACCATTTTGTTTCTATTCATATTTATTTCACGAACTATGCTTGGTATGATTCATTCGCGGTCATGATACGTAGGCAATCTTCGTAGGATTCGACCGTAACCCCAAAAGAGAGAAAAACAAAAGGAAAAGAAAAACCCTAAGAGAAAAAAAGAGGGAAGAAAATAAAAGAAAAACAAGAGAGGAAAAGAAATAAAAAGAGAGAAAGCAAAAGAACAGAATGATGGCAAGGAAAAAGGCAAAGGCGCGAATGAGAGTAAATAAAAGAGAAAGAAAAAGAAAAATGAGAAAATGAGACAGAGAAAATCAAGAAAAACAAAGAGTAGAAATATAAAATAGAAATGAAAAGTGTGATGACGCGTGCAACCATTGCAAACATGTAGACAGTTGTTTAACTGTATAGGTGCATCACACTCCAATGTGCGATTCCCTATCTGTTACTTGTCTCTAACTTACCATTTGCTGCTATCACTTCCAGCTTAGGTTTTTAGAAATGGTGGTTGGTTTTTGGTAAACTAGCATCACATCGGTATTTTACAAGATCATAAGGAAGTAAAGAAATATCGTCTGAAATGACCTTGCCAGCAATTTCCATCTGTGAAGATAGCTCAATCTCAGGCATCCCAGCCTCAGGGTCTACAACAGCCGAGGAAAACAGGATCATATGCCTTAGGGGAGAAGATCTGAAAGAGAACCATCGAGGTCACAATTCAAAACCTTGAACACCTAAGGTCTAATGGTGGAGAGGGGTGAGTATAGACCATCCATGGCCTGAGAAATCACAGATTCTGGTGAAAGTACGGTGAGAAAAGGTAGGGGGAGGATAGCATTCCGAAGAATCCCTATAGAGTTTGAGAGACGAAGGGGTTCAAAGGGCGGCAAATTAGGTGAAATGAAGGGGATTAGGGTAGGATGTTTGGTTTAATTATTTGAGGGTAAATTATGGACCGTTGATCTGGGAGATCAACGGTTGAGATTAGAGATAGTAGGTGCAAAACGAGTCTAGGTCGGTTTGAATTGGGTTTGGGTAAGGGTAATTGGATTTAAAAATTGGGTTCAAATTGAGGGTTCAAAATAAGGCTAAAATTAAAATAAATGGGGCCAGCATTTAAATAATCTTTTTTCCCTATTTGATTAGTAAAATAATTTCTGGAAATAAATTAAAGGTGCTAAAATGATTAATAATTTATAATTATCAAATTAAAAATACTGGAATCAATTATATTCATATAAACACAATTAGATCTTAAAAGAGCTAAATATTGGAATTATATGCAATTTATCTTTAAAAACACTAATTAAATTTATAAAAATATACAAAAGTTATGTTAGCTATATTTTAGTATTGGTATGATAATTCAATAAACAAATTACCAAAAATAATAATTTTGGGAATAATTATTTGTTTTTTACTTGATAAAATAAGGCAATAAGTTAATTCAATAAACTTTTAAGAATTAATAAAAAATAATAAAACATTGGGACATACTTATATATGCATATACATGCTATTTTTAAGATATTTTATGTATTAAAATATACAGGAAAAAATTAGGTATCAACAGTTACCCCTCTTTACCCTGGAAGGATGAAAGAGTTGTCGGATAAAGATATGATGACCAATTTGACCGAACAAAATGATTTGAAGAATTTTGACTGAGCTCTGGTTCCTGAGCTTTCTACATATCCCTTGTGTTACAAGAATCATGACGTTTGTAGTTTAAAATCCATCAACGTAACATGCTGTTGGAGATATTTTCAAAAACGAACGGGATATTCAGGTAGGGGTGGTGGTTATGAGCTTGGTAGGGTTGCAGAAACTGGAGCGTGGTCGTTCCTGCTGGGACAGTCGCTGCTTGGTAGTTTACATTCAAATAAACAATTGGAGCGCATATATTGTTCATAAATTTAAATGTGATACAAGTTCCCGTTGGACCATGAATGTCGTCTTTAGATGTTTTTGATGATGTCCTCAGACCATGATGTCCTGGGCCATGAAGCATGTAATAGAGGATTCGCAGGCTTTGAAATGATGTTCTCATGCTCTGAGAATGATGCCTTTGAACCATTACGCCTTTTAATAATGCTATGGAGAAATAAAAGTGGGGTTCTCAAGCCATGGCATGGAATTCTCAGGCGATGAAGATGGTTCCTCCGAAAAATGACACCTTTGGACAGTTTGGCAATCTTTCAGCCCATGAAGTGCAGAAGGTGGAATTCTTTCAGCCGATGCAGGATTTAAATGAGGTGATGATATTTCTGCCGTGCAAGAAATGTACATATAATGGCAATCTTTCAGCTGATGCAGGATTTAGATGAAGTGGCGAGATTTTAGCGTTGCAAGAAATGTAAATAAAATGGCGATCTTTGAGCCGATGCAGATTTAAATGAAGTGGAGATATTTCAGCCTTGCAAAAAGTATAAATAAAATGGAGATCTTTTAGCTGATGTAGGATTTAAATGAAGTGGCGATATTTCAGGCTTGCAAGAAATGTAAATAAAAAGGCGATCTTTTAGCTGATATAGATTTAAATGAAGTGGCGATATTTTGGCCTTGCAAGAAATGTAAATAAAATGGTGATCTTTCTACAGATGCAGATGGAGGGAGAGCTTAACCTCGAAAGGCAGAAAGGTAGCCATATGCAATGTAGAAAAAAACAGATGGAGACAGAGCTTAGTCTCGAAAGGTAGAAAGGTAGCCTTATGCAATGCAGAAAAATGCAGATGAAGGTAGAGCTTAACCTCGGAAGGTAGAAAGGTAGCCTTATGGAATGCAAAAAAATGCAGATGGAGGTACAGCTTAATCTCAGAGGACAGAAAGGTAACCTTATGAAATGTTGAAAAATGCATATGGAGACAGAGCTTAGTCTCGGAAGGTAGAAAGGTAGCCTTATGCAATGCAGAAAAATACAAATAGGGGTAGAGCTTAGTCTCGGAAGGCAGAATGGTATCCTTATGCAACGCAGAAATGTAGATAGAGACAGAGCTTAGTCTCAGAAGGCAAAAAGGTAGCCTTATGCAATGTAAAAATGTTGATGGAGACAGAGCTTAGTCTCGTAAGGCAGAATGGTAGTCTTATACAGTGCAGAAATGCAGATGGAGACAGAGCATGGTCTCAGAAGGAAGAAAGGTAGCCTTATGCAATGCAAAAAAGTAAAAGGTGAATAGTATTAAAATCTCTTAGCTTATGGTTTGATAGCTGATAGCTAATTGGGATGTTGCGATTGATGGGGATGTTGTGTACGGATAGTAAATGCGAATAGGTGACGGTTTTGAGAGTTATATTTCCGAGAAGTGTGAGTGTATAGATATATCTGATGATTTTACGACTTGGATGCCTGCATCCAAAGAAAAATCATGAGTTTTGTAAAGGGGAGAAGGTTAACTTGTATCTCCATGGACCTTTCTTGTCCTCATTGGCTTTTGCTCGGTGATGTTGTGTATCATTGGGGTAGTGTCGCTAAACAAAGAAATTTTGATGATACGCATGCATGATTTAGTAAAAAGTGTAATATAAATACATATTTGAGAATGATTTTCTTTTAGATGAACCAACGACTGTGGCATGGTTCAAGACATTGCAACCTCTCTTGCTCCGGAGTTTTGAGGGTCCACCTAATAATTCTTACCCAGTTTACTAGGTTGATACTTCTGACGGCTGTTGCGATGATCGGCTGAAGTTACTTCGTAATTTTGAGGGTCCTCAAAATTCTTCCTCAGTTTCCAATTACAGGGGGAATTGAAAATTTTATTGAATTGTGACTGAACCCATAAGGCTATCTACGTATCCCCTCTTAAACGTGAATCAGGTTAGACATAGTTAAAATTACATAAGGAAAACGTATATGGTTACACGTAATTTCATTTGACTGTATCTGAATTGATTGACTTCGGCCAAACTCCTCCGTCCATATCTACAAGTATAAAGGCTCCTCCTGTTAGAACCCTGTGCACCATATACGGGCCATGCGAGTTGGGAGATAACTTCACTTTGGCTTCTTGTTGATGTGGAAAAATATTTTTTAATACCTGCTACCCTGGTGTGAACTGTCTTGGTCTGACTCTCTTGTTAAAATCTTTGGCCATTCTGTTCTGGTAAAGCTGACCATGGAAAACCGCATTCATTCTCTTACCATCTATGAGGGCTAACTGTTCATACTGACTCTTTACCCATTCTGCATCGTCGAGTTCTGCTTCCTGTACGATCCTCAAGGAGGGAATTTCTACCTCCGCAGGAATGACATATTTTGTACCATAGACCAGCATATATGGCGTTGCCCCAGTTGATGTGTGGACTGTGGTGCAATACCATAATAAAGCAAATAATAGCTTCTCGTGCCACTGTTTATGCTTCTCTACCATCTTCCTCAGTATCTTCTTGATTTTCTTGTTGGCGTGTTCTATAGCTCCGTTCACTGAGGCCTATAGGCTGTGGAATTCTTGTGTCTAATCTTGAAGGTTTCACACATAGCTTTAATCGGGTCACTGTTGGGATTGGAACCATTATCAGTAATGATTGACTCTGGGACGCCGAACCGACAAACGATACGGTTGCGGACAAAGTCTTCCATGACTTTCTTAGTCACTACTTTGTACGATGCTTCTTCAACCCATTTGGTGAAATAATCAGTTGCCACTACAATGAACCTATTCCCGTTTGATACGGCGAGCTCGATAGGTCCAATAACATCTATTCCCCAAGTGGCGAACGGCCATGGCGAGCTTGTTGCATTGAGCTCATTTGGAGTCACCTTTATCATGTCTGCATGGATCTGACAACATCGGCACTTTTTTGAACATATTGGATAGTCAATCTTCATAGTCATCCAAAAATAACCAACTCAAAGTATATTTTTGGCTAAGACAAAATCTTTCATATGTGGACCACAGGTTTCGGCATGAATTTCCCCTAGCAGTTTAGACGCTTCCCTCACATCAATACACTTTAGAAAACCCAAATCCGGAGTTCTCCTATACAGGATTCCTACACCGTGAAAGAAATTGTTGCACAATTTTTGAAGTGTGTGCTTATGAATAGCATTTGCAAGCTCTATGTATTCTCCTTTGGTTAAAAATTCATTAATGTCGTGGAACTAAGGCTTTCCATCTGCTTCTTCCTCGACATGAGCATAGTAGGCTGGCCGATCATGAATCTTCACTGCAATAGGGTCTATGAAGTTCTTATCTGAATGCTGAATCATAGAAAAAAAGGTGGCCAGTGCATCAACAAACTCATTCTGGACTCGAGGAACATGCCGGAATACTGTCTTTGTGAACCTCTTTCTCGACTCCTATACATGATGTAGGTGTGGGAGTATCTTGGAGTTCTTGGTTGCCCATTCTTCTCGGACCTGATGTATAAGTAAATCTGAATCTCCAATCACTAGAAACTCTTAGATGTTCATGTCGACTACCATCTTGATCCCTAAGATATAGGCTTTGTACTCGGCCATATTATTGGTGCAGGGGAACCTGAATTTGGCGGCTAACGGATAGTGCTGGCTAGTTTCTGATACTAGGACTGCCCCTATGCCAACTCCTTTGAAATTTTCTGCTCTGTCGAAAACAACCATCATAGGATTCTGCAATGTCTTCTCTTATAAAATAATACCTCTTCATTAGGAAAATACGTCTTTAAGGGTTCGTATTATCCGTCCACGGGATTTTCTACAAGGTGATCTGCTAATGCCTGCCTTTTTGATTACTTTCTAAGTCACATAGATAATGTCGAATTCACTCAACAGGATTTGCGACTTGAATAGCTTGCTAGTGGGCATGGGCTTCTGAAAAATATACTTTAATGGGTCCATTCTTGATATGAGATGGTGTAAGCACAGAAATATTGCCTCGGCTTATGAGCTACCCAAGTTAGAGCACAATAGGTGTGTTCTAACAGAGAATATTGGGCCTCGTGTGGGGTGAACTTCTTGCTGAGATAATAGTTGGCCAACTCCTTTCTCCTCGTTTAATCATGATGCCCCAGAAAACAACCTAACGCTCTATCTAGCACCGTAAGGTAGAGTAATAAGGGTCTATCTAGCTTGGGCTGAAACAAGACTGACGGTGTTGACAATTACTTCTTCATTCTGCCGAAGGCCTTTTGGTAGTCATTAGTCCATTTGGTAGCGGCGTCTTTCTTCAAAATCTAAAAGATTGGTTCACAGATGAAAGTAGATTGTGCTATGAACCAGCTGATGCAGTTAAGTCTCCCCAAGAAACTCATTACTTCTTTTTTTTTCTTTGGAGGTGACTATTCTTGAATGGCTTTGACCTTTGAACTTGAAAGGTTATATTCCTTGGCGACTCATAATGAACCCGAATAGTTTTCTGGCAGGAACCCCGAATGCATATTTTACGGGGTTCAGCTTCAAGTTGTACCTTCTCAGCTTGTTGAAGAACTTCCTCAAATCTTCCATGTGATCAGTGGCTTTCTTGGAGTTAATAATGACGTCATCCACATACACCTCGATCTCCTATGTATCATATCATGGAAAACGGTATTCATGGCCCTAATGTAGGTTGCCTGAACATTCTTTAACCCAAACGTTATCATCCTGTGAAAATACATCCCCCACATCGTAATGAAGGATATTTTCTCAGCGTCTTCTTTATCTATCCATATCTGATGATACCCAGCAAAACAATCAACAAATGACTATAGCTCATATTTGGTGCAGTTTTCGGTTAGGATGTGTATGTTTGGCAAGGGGAAGTCGTGTTTTGGAATGGCCCGGTTGAGAATCCAGTAGTCGACAAAAACACTAACCTTCCCTGCCTTTTTTGGTATTGGCGTGTTGGCTAACCATGCCTCACTAAACACCTTCAACAAGGCATTTTTGCGTGAATCGAAAATCTATAGCAAAGCCAGGATAGAGATTTGGGTTAATGGTCGAGTATTCCTTTCCTTGTATCTTTCTTCAGAGATCATTTGGCCTGATTTCCATGATGGCTTGTTGACTAGAGGCCTGCTTACTCGACTAAGCCTAGTGTTCTAAGGGTATAAACCATGCCGGCTCTCGTCATACCCTGAGCCGCAACTGCTTCCCTAAACCTATCTTTTCCCTTCCTTCTTGCCTTGGCTATTTAGTTCCATGGTATGGCTTTTGTGTGGAATGGCGTTATCGCTGTCATTGCTACTGGAATAGGCACCTTTGCTTTGGCAGGTAATACAACAACTTCAAATTGCTCAGGCGCCTTTCTGGTCTCTAACTCGACTTCAATTGGTGTTGGCATCTTTGTAGAGGCTAGTGTTTCAAACTCAAGTGGCATGGACATGTTCACCTCGGCATCCTCAGAAAGATGAATTGGAACTACAATCAGATTAAGGTTAACTATCCGTTTCTTTGAATCATCCCTTTTCGTGATCAGACAAATTGATCCTTTGGGATTCCAATCATCCTCTATTTTAATCATATAAACACTTCCACCCTTGTGGTTTGGGTGAGGGTTATTTCGGACATTCAGAGCAGGCTACTTTGCGACGATGTTCCTATTGTCAATCAAAGCCTATATTTTGTCCTTCAGAGAGTAGCATCCATCAGGGGTGCGCCCTTTCATGCTAGAATGGTATGCACAAGTTTTATTCGGGTTGACCCATTTGGAAAGGTTTTTAGGGGTTATGACATTGATAAGGGTGACATAACCAGCAGCTTTGTGTCTTTCATATAGTTGGTCAATTCGTTCGGCAATGGTGATATATTTTTTAAGAGGTCTGCGATCGAAATTTGGTCGAGGTCTAGGAGAGTTTTGTCGAGTAGGAGGTGATTGATAGTGGGAAGGTTGAGTGTCATAAGCTGGTAGACGTGTATGGGTTGGGAATATTTGGGTACTGAGTATGTTGGAGGTGGAGGTGATTGATAAGTAGGTGGTGGAGTTTTGTATGAAGGTGCAGATGTTCGGAAATTTGGAGTGGGTTGATATGTAAGTAGAGATATCGGGTAGGTTTGGTATTTGACAGATGATTTGTTTCTCTATGCAACCATTACGGCACTTACTTCCCTCGTTTTGGATGTACCACCGGACTGCAGGGCCTTGTTCTCGATCCACATCAGTCTTTCATAGTATTGCAGATCCTGAGCCCGGACGAAAAATTTGTTCATATTTTCTTCCCCTAATGTTGGTCGAACCTTAGCAGCCTCTAATCTCTAACTAATGGCATACTTGTGGAATTTTTCTCTGGGTTTCTTCTTCTAATTTTTAATGTAAAACACATATGGTGCATTTTCCATGTTAAACCTGAACCTATCCATGAAGTTGGACGCCATACTAACCCAGTTTGACCATTTCTTTAGCTCCTGGATGATATACCAAGACATAGCATCTCCATTTAGCCTCCTCATGAAAAGCTACATGCGGATCCTCTTATCGTTTCCTACTACAGCGAGCTTGTCGTAGTATGTCCTCAAGTAAACCCTGGGATCCCCTGTGCTATCAATCATTTTGAACTTGGGAGGTTGGTACCTATCGGGAAGTTCGACATCGGGCTGTATGCATAAATATTCATAGTTTCGCCCCTCAAATCCTTTGCTACCTTAAACGCATTGGATCCTGGTGGTCAACTTCTTAAGTTCTTCAACAAAATTTCAGATGAGTGAGTCTTTGTTATCAGACTCGGGTGTGCTCGAGATGGGTTGAGTAGGATGCTTCACAGTTTTCACGTAGATGGCGGTGTTGTGTTGGCTGTGGCACTAGTCATTTGTGGAGTTTAATGGCTCCGGGATAAATAGCGAAGTGTTTTTGGGAGTGCGGCAAGTACTGCAATGGTGGTGAGGAGCAGGATGGTTTGGGACATTTTGTGGAGGTATGGGATTCTGAGTAACTTCTGGAGCGGCAAAGGAAAATGACAGACTTGTCAAATTTCAATGTTGATCCATTTCTTCCTGAAATTTAAACAGTTTCTGCTCGAGTTTGGATGTACTTTCTTTGGGGCCCTGAGTACTCTGAGTGATCTCTACCCGTTCAATTGAGTTTTCCTTTATGATGTTACTAAAATCATCGATCTTTCCCTTATTCGTATTTCTGATAAGACTAGAAGGAGGAGTGGGTGGAGGATCCTTGGGTCTTTTGGAATATGATGACGATGCCAGAGTTCATGAACTAACCTTTTGGGGAGGGGAATAAACAAAAGTAAAAACAAAAGGGTGAAAAGTTAGTAAGGATTATAAGAACAGATGTTGCAATATTTAAACACTTAGTGCAGGAAAAATAAAGTGTGTCCTAATTAAGGGGACCTCGTTACGCCCGAGGTAGGCCTAGTGACAAGTTAATTTGAGAACTTGGAATGTTAACTCATTTTATTGATTAGAAATAAGACAAATCCCAAAATGACGCTAAATAAAATGTCATTAGTGGCCATTACATTTTCAAAGGAAAAGAAAACTCTAATCTATTTGGTCCCAGAAGGACCTTCTCCAGATTTGGCAGTGTTTGCTCCCTCGTATAGCTCTTTTTATCTCGCGCAGTCCTAGTAACAAGTAGGACCTGGCTATACGACCGCCTTTATTTCCTTTAGCAAATCGATTATCTTCGGCCCTCTTCAGAAACTTCTTTTCCAGTTCTACTATGCCTCGCTCCAGGCGGATCAGCCGTCCGTTGGCGCTGACAGTATCCCTCCATTCTTCACGTAGTTTTTGATTAGCTTCTTGTATTTCATGGTGCTCATTTTCACATTCCCGCATCCTCTTGCGTATTTGGTTGTATTTTACCTGTGCTTTAACCTTTTCATCAATGATCCTGTGACCTCGAATGAATCCAGGCTAACCCAAATCATTGTGATTGTCTTCCAGCCAACCTGAACAGTCTATGGTACAACCAGCATGGTAGCACTCTGGTTTGATGGTGTCTTTTCCTAAGACAATTTTGCAATTCCATATATATGCTGAGCCTGGACCTGTATGAACTATCGTCATTCGGAAGTCATCTCGGAAGTGACTTTTGTCGACCCTTGGTATATCCTGTTTCCTTCATGCCTGTCTCATAACTCGAAGAGGACCGTAAGGGTAAGTTCCCCTCAAACCTATAAGTATTAGAAATGGTGCATCCCTAGACCGGGTAATTAACTCTCCAGTAGGGAACCACTCGAACATCCACTGTACTTGGTCCTCTTTCAGATTCGATCAAATCTACCTATACCTTAACATCTTCTGCTTGAGCAAACATTTTGGGCGTATAGTTTATTCGCATTGGCTGATAGAAGGAAATATGATTGTCCTAGTCTCTACGCATAATTTCTTGTCTATACTCACCCCTCTGCAGATGTTCCAGGAGCCAAAGTTAGAGTAACAAGTTGCAACCTTTGAGGTGCTTGGCTCCCTATTAGCATTTCTCCTGGGATCGGTATATTTCTGCAACTATCATTGGCACAAGAGCGAATGGCTGTCCATTAGTTCCTTCCATTAAGGGTTTTGTGACAATGGCTAGCCTGATATGGATCCTAGCCTTCTTCATAGGAAATACTATCATCCCCAAAAAGTAGAACATGAAAATAAAGACCCTTTGATGGATATGCCAAATGTTGTGAGGGCGAACTCGTCAGGATAAGTACGGTAAGATTTACCGTGACCATACCTTTCATACAAATAGTCAAAGGGATTGTATGACTCCTTTAGACATATCATGTCGGGATTATTCCTTAGACCTGTCATTTTAAGAAAACCTCTACCCTTGAGATTTTCCGGCATTAGCAAACCCGGAGTTTTCCATGGTATCCCAGCTAGTCCTCCTATTTCCTCAAGCAAAGGTGTCATCTCAATGTCTCTAAAGTAATATACCGACCTATCACAATCCCAAAAATAGAGTTGTAGCTTTTATGTATCTGTTGCTGGGTTGGATTTCCAAAAGAGAAGGCAGGTTTCCTAAATGTTTCCTGACAAGAGCTTGATCGTTCGGATGAAGATCTCCCCACCAACTCAAAAATTTTGGGTGAATGTTGGTGACTATGCCGAATCTGGGAACTTCGTGCCTTATTTTCTACAAAACAAAAGTTTTAGGCCCTACCCCGCCAAACTCGACTATTTGATATAAATAATTGGCATAGCAAGCATTTAGTTCTCTAAATAAATGCATAGAACATGGTAAGATCCGTTTGGGTTTTAGGGAAACACAGTGTACTTTGGACAAGGCTATCCAAAAGAGTCACTATGCGGACAACATAACTCACTCGGCTTGGTTTAACTATGATGCATGCATAACTTAAAGAGAAGTTGTTTCTATGGGGTATTAGATCGATACCCTTGAGCGGACAACTTAAGAGGGAAAGGTACAGAACCGTTGACTACACCGTTCATCGGCTAGTTTTACCATAAATATGCCTTTTCCAAATTTAGGGGGTAAGGCTATCGGAAGGGTGCAACCACTCATTATTAGCGTCGCAATGGTTTTTTTTTGGCACGAGTGGAATACGATGTTGAATATGTTGTTACTAGAATTAAACAAGTTGTCATGTGTTTGCACGTTCATAAAGTAATAATTACAATAATTGTTCATAATTACAACAGTATTAAAGAAAAGCGGTAAAGAAAGCACTAAGAGAAAGAATAGGAAACAAAGAGTCAAGTCAGTTTCGTAGTAGAGTAAAGAGTAAATACTTAAAAGAAACAAATGAAGACGCGTAAAGAAGCAAAAAGTGACAAATAGCTTGAAATGGTAAAAGCCTAAAAGAAATCCCCAGCAGAGTCGCCATGTTGTCGATGCCCTCTTTTTCTAAAGTAAAATCGGGTTTATGACATGTTGGAGGACAACTCATTCCCTTTTGGGAATTATGATTTGAATTGAAGAGTCGCCACCTAATGGTTAATGTGCATTAGGACACTAAATGAGGGTTTGAGTTGGAAAACCAGAGTTTTGGGTAAGGGCTAGAAATTATCACGAGAGGAAAGTGTTAGGCTCCTCTCAAGATCCACTAGTGTGGTTCCCGACCAAGCTATAATTGTGACTTTAAATAACAAATAAGCAAATAGAAGGGGGTATTCACATAATATTGCAAGTAAATTTAGTGTTTGAAGAAGGATAAAGAAAGTAGCAATTTTAAAGAAATAGTTTAAACAATTCTAAAAATAAATATAAACAAGAAAAAGGAAAGGGGGGGATCCTAGGTTTAGAAATAATATGGATCACATCAATGCAATACCCGACAATCACTCCTTAGAAGAGGGGTTGCACGTGGTATTACCGCACCGATCATCATGTCTACATCTACCCTTGCTACCCCGTTAAGGTATTAAAACGTGGAATAGTATCATTTCTTGTTGCATGCTATTACCGGTTCACATCCTACTAGTTCCAGAGGCATTTGGGACTTCTAGTCCTAAAAGGGAAGGAAATTGGAGCTTTTTCATAGTTTAAAAGGAAAAATTCTAATGCGACAAACAAAAGACATAAAGCAGCTCAACGGAAACATATAGCAATTTGAAGGCTCAAACATGTCTTCTCACATAAAGAAGCAAATTGTCTTGCATGACTTCAAATACTTATTATTGTTTGAATTAAAATTAAAGCGTTAGGATAGACAGATTTATCGCATATTTCTCAGATGAGAAGTCTGAATTAGGCCTTGTTTGGTTGTAGTTTATCAAAGATTGACACAGTTAATCAATTACCTACCGGTTTTCCTAGGTGAAACTTATAGGCATGATATCTAACAATGTGGAAGTATATATTGATTTAGAAGAAAGGGTTACTGATTTTAGAAACAAATAAATTCTATATATATTAATGACATTACTATTGATTTTACACTTGTAGGCTAATCAAATTCAAATGGTTACTCCAATAGGTATGATTTCCAAGCATTATCAACTTTAAAACGATTATTGGGGTGCAGGAATCCTATTGGCATGGTATCTAGGATGCAACTTGTTATTATTTTAACCTATAGACTGTTTGCCTAATATATATGATGAAGTGCGGAAACATATAGGCATGGTTTCTATATGCATAAGTGCAGAAACTTATAGACATGATTTCTATAAGCAAATGCATAAGTGAAAAAGCAAGACGTGATTGCATAAGTAAATACCTAATGCATTATATCTACCTGTATGCATACATGAGTGACCCTCCCCTTTCTACTAGAACCCCATATGTTATTACAAAATATTATAGACTAAAATGAATCAGAAAATAAAGTAAAAGTTACATCAGAAATTTAAGCTACAACCAAACAGCCTAATTCAGACTCAAGGTCTAAAATATGAGATAAACCAACTTCCAAGATCAAATTTCCAAAGCCTTTCTCTTATTTGGGATGTGTCAAAGTTTCCTAAGAGTCTCATATTGACTCCGAGCAGCTCTTACAACACAAATATATTGCATAATTAAGATAGTGCAATGTGGAAGGGCCAGCCCTCAAATGTCCAAGTTCAGAGGGAAGTCAAGGTCCTAAAGCAAGGCTCATAAGAAGGGTGTAGAGCTAAAAGTCTAAGTGTAAGTGTAAGTGCATAGAGGGGAGTTTGGGAAGGCCATGGAAGGTTATTGGTCATGCTCAATAATTAGGATTGTTGGCACACCCCTAACCAGCCTGTTAACCAAAGTTGAGAGTTAGGACTCATTGAGGGTCAGGTTCAGACCTGGGAAGCAATATCAATACTACCAGGCCATGAACCTTAACTCACATACATAGAAAGGAGTGAGGGTATGGGGAATTCAAAACAAACAACATATGCAAAGAGAAAGTAGCATAGTCATTACAGAACATGAGGAACAAAGTAGACAGGAGTATATCAACTATAAAGTAAACACATAGGGAAGAAGCTGAAATCAAAATTGAGACAAACCAGTTTCAAGGAAACAAATAAGTGAAAATAGAAGTCTAGTAATCCAAATTGCAAGCAAACAGTACAAAAGACCTCAAAAGAGAGTAGAGTATTGAAAGAGTATTGTAGTTGAGAGCGTGAGAATATTTCATTTGAAGTGTTCAATAACCGATGTATGTTTCAAAGTATAGAAGGGTTGTTCCCCTTTTATATTGCAGTAAGAAAGTAAGAAAAGGTAAGGAAATAACATTGAAATCAATCTCCCTTTAATTAAGGGACTCTAATTTTAAACGGGTAAAGGCAATTAAGGAAAGAGTTAATCAGAATATTTTCTCAAGCAGTACAATACATGGTACATACATAGAAGTTATTCAAGGAAAAGGTCCAGTAGTACTTGGTTTGTGAAAAATAAGGAAAGGGAATCAATCAAATAGCCAATAAAATAAAAGTTACAGACTTTTACTCGAATGAACCAAGTTATGAAAAGGCAAAGAAGGTATAGTTTAAAGGAAATCAGTAGCAATCGATTAAACACAATTAAAGGAATTCAAAATCAATTAGTAGTTGGCAAAACCCTTTTTGAAATAAGAATTTCTCATATATAAAGCAGACAAATCAGACAACAGGAGCCGTTATGTTACTTAGAAAAGAGTGTAACATTGAAAGGTTCAGAATCATAAGCAAAAGGATACAAGTTTAGTTCAGAGACTCATAGTGAGTCTGAGAGTCCAGGGTTAACACGAAATCAAAGTTGCCAAAGAAAACCCTAAGTCCTAGGGTTTCAATTTGAATCAGAAATAGAGATGAGAATACAGATAACATGCTTAGAGGCATGAGAAACCAACATACATGATAGCATGTTTGAAGCAACAGAGTAAAAGAAAAGTCGATCTAAGAGCATAAAAGAACATGTTTAAGAAATGTTCGAAACTTAAGCGAGTTCAGAAGAGAACTTTTAAGAACAACAGATGACACACATTTAGGAAGAACACGAACAGACCCCAGTAGAGCAAACAAAAACAAAGAACTCAACAGAAAACACATATAGTAGAATAATACTTGAAAGCATAACAAAGAGCATGTAGGAAAACATAATAAAGATTAACATACGAATCTAGTCTTAGAGGCACAGTAGAATATAAAGCAACAGGAGCATTATATATACTAAAAAATAAAAAGCAGAAGAACAACATATGCGAAGTAAAAGGAAAATACACGAGCATTATATGGACAAACACACATGAAGAAAAGAAGAAGGATCATAAAAGATATTTTGAAAAACATTTCAGAAACCCTTAATCGAAGACAAGAGATTTTGAAAAGGAAAATATGGGGTAAATACTTTAAATATCAAGTAGAACACAATTACATCATAGATCTATGAAAACAAATAGAGAAATATCCTCGAATAGCTTAGGGTTGCGAAGAAACCTTAGAAATGAGAGGTCAGGAAAGACTCATATTGATTGAATATGCCGTAGCAAAGGCCGGAGAGGCCATGGAACAAAATATCTGAGAAGATCTGAAAGAGAACCGTCGGTCATACTGTAAAGCCTTGAACACCCAAGGTCTAATGGTCGAGAGGGGTGAGTATAGACAATCCATGTCTTGAGAATCCATGGATTCCGGTGAAAGTACGATGAGAAAAGGTAGGAGGAAGATAGGGTTGCGAAGAACCTTGAGAGAGTTTTGAGAGACGAAGGGGTTCAAAGGGCAGCTAATTAGGTAAAATAAAAGGGATTAGGGTAGGTCGTTTTGTTTAATTATGGAACGGTGAATATGGAATGTTGATTTGGGAGATCAACGGTTGAGATTAGAGAGGGTAGGTGGGAAACGGGTCTGGTTCAGTTTGACCAAGGTTTGGGTAAGGGTAATAGGATTTAAAAATTGGGTTCAAATCGGGGGTTCAAATAAGGCTAAAATCGAAATAAACAGGGCTAGCATTTAAATAACCATTTTTCCCTATTTGATTTTTAAAACAAATAGTAAAATAATCTCTAGAAATAAATTAAAGGTGCTAATATGATTAATAATTGATAACTATCAAACTAAAAATACCGGAGTAAATTTTATAAATATAAACACAATTAAAATAGGATAATATTGCAATTATATGTAATATAGCTTTAAAACGCTAAATAGATTTATAAAAATATACAAAAACTATGTCAGCTATATTTTAGTATAGGTATTAGAACCCAACAAATAAATTACTAAAAATAATAATTTTGTTAATAATTATTATTTTTTCCTTGATAAAATAAGATAAAAATTGATTTAAAAATCTTTTAAATATTAAAAAATTAATAAAATATTGGAACATACTTATGTATGCATATATATTCTTTTTTTTTGTAATATTCCATGTTTTTGTACGTCAGAGTACGTCGTAAACCAATTGATGTAAGCTCAGAAATGAGATCGTTTTTGAAAGTACATAATGTAAGTTTTATCTTATCTTGGAGGTTACAAATCATTATGATCATGTATAACAAATACCGAAATGGTTGTAAAGCTTAGACGCTAAACGAACAGAAGAAAATAAGTTTCGTTGAAAGTCGACAAATTTGGAATGTTATAACATGTACTTTGGGGGTGAGACTAGTGTTCTTAACATGATAAGGAGGTTATTCTATGAGTTATTTTAGTCCTATAATATTCATTTTCTACATTTTGAAGGCAAGCAAGTTGTGGAACAAGAGTTGGCAAAGGTCATCACAAGTTACATTCATAAATTTACTGAAGTGTAGGCCAAATGTAGATGCACTTTTCTCCAAATATACTTGAAATCAATAGATGATCTACATATCAAATCTAATTTATACGAGTCTAGTTTCCAACCCATTAAACCGTTTATCTATACGACATCGGAGAAGAGAGATATTCTAGATTTCACGAGACTACGCAAGCAGCTCCCAATGGGACCCACATAGGCTGTGGTTGAGCTACTTCAATTTATAAACGATTTGGATTCCTATTTTTGCTCATTTTTCAACTCAACCTCATCAAAAAACTTCTCCAAGCCCTTCTAAACAGGTTCCACAAGGGTTTGAAGTGATTCCACCATATTTCTACATCAAACCTCGTCCTAGTGAAGAACAACACCTCTTTGGGGTTGTGTTGTCATTGAGGATTGTTGTGGGCTGTATTTGGATGAAATTCCAAGTTTTTGCTGCTGTCTAAGGTGATTAGAACAGCTTAATAATTGTGCTTAAGCTTGCTTTTATGTTGGTTAAGTTGTTAGGAGGATAAACTACAAGATAATAAGTGGATTAGCCTAAGTCACTTCTATGGTGTTGTATTTCCATTGAGGGTTATTGTAAGCTGAATATAACTTGGATTTAGACTTAATGTTACGGTAGGAGGTTGGTATATTGTGTTCTTGCATGTTCCTAACATTATATTGATATTGATTAAGTTAAATGGATGGATTAGACATGAACTAGTAAATAATGTTACTAATCGAAGATAGTTAGAGTTATGGATTGTTTCCTTTGTTATAAATATATGGTATAAGGATGGAATCATTTATGAATGAATTCATTATCATATTAATGTTACTTTTAAATTAATGTAAGAAGTCTGTAAGGGGTAGATGGGTTATACGGATTCCAATTGGAGCTTGCCGCTCGTCGTGAAGTAGTTGTGACTTATTGTTGTTATGTGGTGTCTTGTTTTTGACATTTATACGTTGATGGATTTCTATAGTTGTTATTTTTGGTATATGGTATTGGTGGAGGCCCTTGTTACAAAGGAGATGTTGCCCAAATTTAAGTAAAACTAGCTACTAGCTTAAGTTATAGACTTGGCCTTTGATCAACACTGATTTTGAATCTCCTTATGCTATGATAGATCGAGTTGGCTTGTTGGAAGAGTCACTTGGAAAGAATTAAGGATTTCAACATGTTTAAGGTATGTTAGGGATAAGCTTCGTCCTTTCTTTTAGCACGAACTCTGGAAAATTCCTAGGACGTCAAATGTATATATGTATTCACGACATACGATTAAACGATCATTCCATGCATATTTGTTTGCTATGAGGTCGGATGTCATCCATGGAGGCTATCAGAGTTTCAGTGTCAGGTGGTATCTCTATTATTATTTTTACATCAGCTATGTGTGATTCTACTTTCTGTCTTACATACCAGTGCATTCCTATTCGTACTGATATCTAGTTGCTTGGGGACATTGCATTTTTGTTTCATGCGTACAGGTCCTGATAGGGACTCTTATCGACCCCTCCGCTAGGGTTTCGAGGTTCAGCTGTGAGTTAGTAAGCTCCACCTTTTTCTAGAGTTTTCATAGGATGGTTACTTTTGTTGTATAGTTTCGGTATAGTCGGGGCCTTCTCTAGACAATACATATGACACTCTTAGAGGCTATTGTGGACATAGTATTCTGGGTTTCTTTTTACAACTTCCACTCTCCAGCCCAAACGCTTGGCATGTACATATATGTATGTAGGCATGTATGTCTCCAATCACGGCCTCGTCGGTCATCTAGTACTTTATTATTTTGACTCGTCTACTTTTGGTTATATGGCTTATTGTTATTCAGGTCATGACCATAATGGAGGCTTAGTATTTTAGATGTTTTCCTGCCCGATTCGTTGGGCCCCGGTTTAGTTAGCTAGTATGTGTAGTGGCTAACTCGATCAAATATCGAGGGCCAGTTGTGCCTCCCCTAGTTTGGGGCGTATAAAACTTGGTATCAGAGCAGGTCGTATCCCAGGGAGTCCACAAGTTGTGTCTAGTAGAGTCTTGTATATGGGTGTGTACTGCACCACACTATAAGTAGGAGGTTACAAGGCATTTAGGATTGTCACTCTTTCTTCTTACTCTAGATTGTGTGGTAGAGCTTAGTTATAAGAACTCAATTTCCTATACTTTATCTTATTCATGATACAATGATGCCTATATCCAAAAATACAGTTGGTAAGACAATGAATGTGGACGTGGAAGAGTTTATCAGAGGAACTCGATTTTGCATCATGCTTATAATTCGTAAATGTTAGGTCTTCAGCAAATCATGTGTACACTGAGATATGTGAGCCTCTTAATAATTAGCCCCAATGCATCAATATATATCTACCCATATGGTAAAGAGCAACGAGAGAATTAGGAGTTGGATATAAGTTTCAATAAGTGAAAGAAATAACATATAAAAGAAGATGAATGAGGTACCTAGACAATGAAGATTATCAGTATTTGCAATTCATGTAGAGAAATATAAGCATTCTGAGTTACTTTTAATAGTAACAAAGATTTATACAGCTGACCACATACACCTCAATTATTTCCTATGTGAACTGACAAATATAGTTTAAGAGAATGATGTAATATCAAGATCAAGCTGGGTTTAGAGTAACAAAAATTTGTGGATGGATTGTTATCGTTAGCTAACATTTTCGAAGGGTACTGCGAAGGTGGTAATAGATTTCTTTGTATGGCACCTAGATGGCGATCTCTAGAATAGTGCAATCAGATATGAATACAAGAAGATTCAGCAATTTCAAAAGATAGGCGGCGGAATCCTAAAAGTTATAAAATATTTACCTTAGTATGACTCCCGTCCTAGAGAGAGAGAGAGAGAAAGAGAATATTAGGATACCCGAGGAGCCAATGAGATGAAGCAAGAGGATCTAAAAGTGAAAGAAAGTTTTATTGAAGTTTTCAGAATAATGTGATAGATAGAAGTATCAGTCAGAGAATAAGAAGAGAGTAACTAAAATATTATGAGTAAGGCGTGATAAATGGTATGACAGGATGACAAAGTGTACAGTCAACTGAAGGGAAAGACAAAAGGTGACATGCCACGACAAAATAAAAGTGTATAAGCCATAAAACAATATCCCTATTTTGAGAAATGAGTTAGTGACTCCGACATGATTACTAGAAGGAAAAGGTGGACCCAGAGTAATAGAAAGAAGTATGGGATGGTGAAAATGATAAACTGAGCATGAAGTGGGAATCGAATTATGGAAATGATAATAGTTGCCATCATTAGAAATAGAGATTTCGTTCCGGCGATAATAGAATGGACAACAAAAGAATAACCTTTAATAGGTCATTAATTAAGATGTTTCCCTAAGGCAAGCACTGTGAGCAGAGTTAATCATAAGAGACTAAGTGTGCCAGTTATACTAGGTGTTGCTTTCATGCGTAAGATATTTAGTTATTCTTGGTACATAAGATTACCATTAGTCAATTAAAGTTCATTGATAATGTGAGAAGACACCAAAGATGAATAGATAAAATATCCATAGATAGATCATCGTAGTACTAAATCCTGGTACTCCCCTAAAAGGGGGAATATGGTATAATATGGCATTAAGTCGGAGTTAAGTAGTTCAAGTAATTATTGAATGGTAAAGGAGGAATATGGTAAAAAGGAGAGACGAATGATGTTGCATTTATTCAATTCCTACAGATATGTTGCAATTCCAGAAAATTATACAAGCACGTCACTGGGGAGAGGCAGTAAAAGTTTCTGGCCAGGATGTTATTGATAAATAAGTTTGAATGGACACTTGATACATCAAGAGATAGTAGCTAAAGGCAAGCTAAGATTAAGGATATATCCCAAGAGAGAATTCCACTAAGGAGACAATAAAAATTTGAGCCTAGAAGTAACCCGACGAGTACAAGGGCACAAAGTTACGTAACTAAGGACTATTATAGGCGATTAAAAACAACAAAAATTTCCTTTGAGTGCATTATATAACAAGCTCGCAACTTTACAAGACCCAGAAGGTCTCCCAAAATACTGCAACAACAGACTAGCTGAGGAAATAAGGGAGAAGGTTTCCACCTAAGCATAGCGAGCTTATGAGGTACAGGAAATTACAAGTATACGTGGGCGATAAGACAAGACAAGTATTTATGCAACAAGTTTTAGAACGACCATGAAAAGAAGTTGCTTACATTTGAGGACAACAGAGAAGGCACAAAAGGAAATTTATGATGCTAGCAAGTTAAAGGAAGGTTGCGAGTGGTATAAATTGATAGTTGTAGGTCATAAGGTAAAGTATCATAGAGCAACAAGGTTTTGGGTAGATAGGGGTAAGGATAATAAAATACATGTTTGAAGATGATAAGAATAGGTGAATCCACATGATTAAACTCATCACAACAAGAGAGCTAATAGCTTTCGTAACTTATTGAAAGCTCGCTATAGCCGAAATGAACTCAAAGGAGTCTAAGACTAGGTGCATTTAGAAGAGATGGAATGTTGTACTGGTAGTAGAATGAGGGTGTAATTTTGATAAATGAAAAGAGAATAATGTTTAGGCCTTTGATTGAGTAATGATTTAAAGAGAATGGATTTCATGAATTTCATAGGATTTGAGTACCCCCATAAGACGAATCATGTTGGGATACTATGAAATATGGTCATTGCAGTGTAGTATCGTGCCTATGTGGATTAAGCAAATCACTTAAAATGTTCCCTGATGAGACATGAGCCTCAATGACAATGTATTAAGTAAAAGATATCAAGTTAGGAGTGGTAGATTAGGATCAACATTAGGACTGGGATCAACGATGATGGATACAAGCTAAAAAAAGTATGAGAGGAGGTTAGGTTGCTATTCTTAAGATGAACAATAATGAGGAAGCATTAAAGGACTTAGATTTATACATGTAGGATAAGTAGCGAGGGGATAACCTGGAGTTGGTAACATACCTTGATAATAATAAAACAAAAGTAAGAGTTATGGCATAGTTAGATCTTCCTAGATGCATCGAAGTCCTAAGGATGGATATTGAGTCTATAAAAAAAGATATATCAATAGTCGTAAGTTCAACAAAGTGCCAAATGATGAACATCAGTGCACCTATAGATTCCTAGAGGGACAACTTGTCATAATTCTGTATATGTTCATAAAGTGAGGCTTAGAGACTGGCTAAAGGATAGAGGAAATAGGAAAGGATAGTTTGTAGGCACTCATACAAGGACACAATTGTACATACTGCATGACATAAACTAACAAATGCTACGATATTGGAATAATTCCAACCACATGTTATGGCATGCGAAAGAGGCCTAAAGGGGAGGACGCCCAAGTATTTGGATTTATTCACAAAACAATTGCTTAGATGGCAAGGTGAGCATTAAGTATTTGTAAGAGCTATAGTTTATGTAACTGATAAGCGCATCAGTCAACATTCAAGGACGAATGTTCTAAAGGGGGGAATGATGTTACATTCCATATTTTCGTACGTGAGAGTATGTCATAAACTAATTGATGTAAGCTCAGAAAGGAGATAATTTTTGAAAGTACATAATGTAAGTTGCATCTTGTTATCTTGGAGGTTACAAATCTTTAAGATTATGAATAACAAGTACCAAAAGGGTTAGAAAGCTTAGACGCTAAACAATAAAAAAAAATAAGTTTTGTTTAAAGTCGACAAATTTGGAATGTTATAACATGTAATTTGGGGTGAGACTAGGGTTCGTAACATGATAAGGAGGTTATTCTATGAGTTATTTTAGTCGTATGATATTCATTTTCTACATTTTGAAGGCAAGCATGTTGTGGAACAAGAATTGGCAAAGGCCATCACAAGTTACATTCATAAATTTTCTGAAAGTTACGCCAAATGTGGATTCACTTTTCTCCCAATATACTTGGAATCAAGGGATGATATATATATATATATACCAAATTTAAGATATACGAGTCTAGTTTCCAAAACATTAAACAGTTTATCTATACAACATAGGAGTAGTGAGATATTCGATATTTTGCGAGACTGCGCGAGCAGCTCCAAATAGGACCCACGTTGGTGGTGGTTGAGCTACTTCAATTTATAAACTATTTGGATGCCTATTTTTGCTCATTTTTCAACTCAACCTCATCTACAAACTTCTACAAACCCTTACAAACAGGTTCCACAAGGGTTTGAAGTGATTCCAAAGTGACTACACCATATTTCAACATCAAACCTAGTCCTAGTGAAGAACAACACCTCTTTGAGGTTGTGTTGTCATTGAGGATTGTTGTGGGCTGTATTTGGATGAAATTCCAAGTATTTGCTGCTGTCTAAGGTGAGTCTAACAGCCTAATAATTGTGCTTAAGCTTTCTTGTATGTTGGTTAAGTTGGTAGGATGATAAACTACAAGATAATACTTGGATTAGCTTAAGTCTCTTCTATGGTGTTGTATTGCCATTGAGTATTGTAAGCTGAATATAACTTGGATTTAGACTTGAAGTTACTGCAGGAGGTTGTTATATTGTGTTCTTTCATGTGCCTAAGGTTATGTTGATGTTGATTAATCTAAATGGATGGAGTACACATGAACTAATGAATAAAGTTACTGATCGAAGATAGTTAGAGTTGTGGATTGTTTCCTTTGTTATAAATATATGGTATAAGGATGGAATCATTGATGAATTACTGCATTATCATGTTAATTATACATTTAAATTAATGTAACAAGTTTGTAAGGGGTAGATGCGTTATACGAATTCCAATTGGAGCTTGCCGCTCGTCGTGAAGTAGTTGTATCTTATTGTTGTTATGTGGTGTCTTGTTATTGACAATTATACATTGATGGATTTCTATTGTTGTTATTGTTGGTATATGGTATTGGTGGAGGCCGTTGTTACAAAGGAGATGCTGCCCAAATATAAGTAAAACGAGCTACTAGCTTAAGTTATAGACTTGGCCTTTGATCAACACTGATTTTGAATCTCCTTATGCTATGATAGATCCAGTTGACTTGTTTGAAGAGTCACTTGGAAGGAATTAAGGACTCAACATGTTTAAGGTATGTTAAGGCTAAGCTCTGTCATTTCTTTTACCACGAATTCTGGAAAATTCCTAAGACGTCAAATGTGATATTTTACTATATTATTGATAGAAGACCTTCTATGGAAGGCATTGAGATCATAGCTGAAGTATTTTCACAACTCTATTAAAATTGGTGTTCCACTCATTCGGTTAAATAGGGTATTCGACATCAATATATGTCATTTTGTCGCTTTCATAACTATATGTCTATATATATGAATTCTTATTCGTCTTTGGGTTGTTTAAAAAAATAATAAATAAAATAAATAAAGGCATTTAGTATTTGCGATCAGTATTTCTTCCTTGTTAAAGTGTATTTTGAAATCTCTGAAGGGACACGCCGATTTCCAGTAATCTCAGATAATTTTTATCTAAACTACTAAAACACTTGACTTTTTTTTAAATACTTTATTTTATTAAATATCAAGAAATCAGGTATAAAGACTATGTGAAGCACCTTAAGCTTTTTATGAACATCTTCAGGGTTAAGTTATCTTTCTAAAAATCGAGTTAAGTTTTCAAGCATATTCAAAAGAAAAGAAAGATATGAGCTTCCACGAGACAATTTTTATGCACCTGTGAGCCAAGATTGGCTAAGTTCTTATTATGTGCATTCGATGTTCATATCATACATGGAATATTATGCATGGACTTTGAGCTATAATCAGAGGTAAGGGCCTATTTTCCCAAAAACTATATATTGTACAGATGGCCACTGATTAACAATATGATACTGGTTAGTTACTAGAAGAGACCACCACTGCTAGCATTTAGTTGGGTATGTCATGTATTTGCATCAATATATATATATAAATGTATTCACGACATACAATTACACGAGCATACCATGCATATTTGTTTACTATGAGGTCGGATGTCTTCCATGGAGGCTATCAAAGTTTCAGTGTATTGAGGTATCTCTATTATTCTTTTTACATCAGCTATGTGTGATTCTACTTTTTGCCTTACATACCAGTACATTTTTATTCGTACTGATGTCACGTTTCCTGAAGACACCTCATTTTTGTTTCGTGTGTGCAAGTCCAGGTAGGGACTCTGATCGACCCCTCCGCTAGGGTTTCGAGGTTTAGCTGTGAGTTGGTAAGCTCCACCTTTTCCTGGAGCTTTTATAGGATGGTTACTTTTGTTGTATAGTATTGGTATAGTCGGGGCCTTGTCTCGACAATATTTATGACACTCTTAGAGGCTATTGTGGACATAGTATTCTGGGTTTCTTTTGCAGCTTCCACTCTGCAGCCCATAGACTTGGCATGCACATATATGTATGTAGGCATGTATGTCTCCAATCACGGCCTCATCGGCCATCTAGTACTTTATTATTTTGACTCGTCTACTTTTGGTTATATGGCTTATTGTTATTCAGTTCATGACCTTAATGGTCCAGGCTTAGTATTTCAGATGTTTTGCTGCCCGATTCATTGGGTCTCAGTTTACTTAGCTAGTATGTGTAGTGGCTAACTCGGTCAAATACAGTATCGAGGGCCAGTCGTGCCTCCCTTAGTTTGGGGCGTTACAATTTTGAAGGTTTTTGGCGTATTAAAATATACAGAAAAAATTGGTTATTAACACACACATGTCTTTAGACCCCCAATAGTCACCACACACGACCGGTACACACGATCTACAATAACAGTATCGCCCACCGGGTAGATACATGAATCGGAGAAGCAAGAGACTCACATGGTGTAACCAAATAACAAGCAATGTATTTTGACACTTAAAAAAAGGTGGAACCAGGATCAAATAATATAGAGGCATCTATATGGCAGACTGAAATAATACTTGTAATGACAACATCGGAAGTAGTAGCATCGCGTCTAGCTGGAAGTGCATAGAAACGGTCCTGACTGCATCTTTTTCGACCTCCCCCTCTAGGGTGACCTCTAGCTTACTGACCTCTATCCCTAGCTGGGTGGGTGGGTGGTGATGAAATAGCTAGAGTCGATGACTTACCCCTTTGCTGAGATGAACCCCCAAGACGACGAGGGAACTGTCTCCACATATGACCCATCTTTCCACACTTATAATAACTCCCCGAGTGCTAGAGAAGGGAAATGAAGGGAACCCCTAGGACCGGAGTGACTAGAAGAAGCACCTTGCATAGAAGAGCTCTGAACTAATGGACCACGACACGAACTCTTTGCTGGAATGGAACTAAGTGATGACTGGCCCTGATAAGAACTGTGAGAACCATAACCCAATGATGCCCCACGATAACCTAGGCGAGATGGATGAGCATGTCTTAATGGACGACCTTTATCGTTCTGAAACTGACCTCTTGAAGGAGTACCACCATAACTACAAGATCCTCGAGGCCTCTTAGTCTGCCTTTTCTCTCGCTCCTAGCGACGAACAGACTCAATCTCACGAGCAATGTCAACAACCTCCTCAAAGGTCACACCAGTCACCCTCTCCCTAGTAATAAGAATACGAAGAAGATAAGTGCGGTCATCAAAAAACCTCCTAATCCTCTCTCTATCTGTTGGAAAACTAAATCTTATGACGAGATAACTTCAAGAACCTCATCTCATAATGCGTGACAATCATTTATCCTTGACGCAACAACTCAAACTCCCTATGCAGCTCCTCTCTGCGAAACTATGTCACATACTTCTCCAGAAAGAGAATAGAGAACTACTTCGAGGTAAAGGGTGCTTCACCAACAGACCTACGCCTGTCAAATGTCTCTCACCAATTGAAGGCGGCTCCAGAAAACTGATAAGTAGTGAAAGCGACCCCGCTGGTCTCCAAAATACCTATTGTACGAAGCATCCTCATACACTTATCCAAGAAACCCTGGGAATTCTCGCCCTCTAGACCACTGAAGGTCGGAGGCTGAAGTCTACCAAACCTCCCAGCCTGTGCCGCTCATCCTCTAGCATGTCAGGAACTATATAGTCCTGAGCAGCTGCAACCAACTGGGCTGGATGAGCCCACGGTGTTTGAAGTCCCTGCACGACCTGCTCATGTGTGAGAGTGGTGGGAGTCTGATTGCCTCCCCGGCTTGAGAAGTAGCTGCGGCTGTAGTAACTGAAACCGCTTGACCTAGGCCAGTGTAAACAGATAGCCTCTGAGCCAAGTCCTCTTAAAGACCCGGAATCACAATGGGCACAGCTAGTGCCTGAGGTGGTGCTACTGGAGCATCCACAACTGGGACCTGATCCTGAACTAGGGCGGCTGGTAGATCTGCATGTACTGGCCTAGCTGCTGTGTGGCCCATACCTCTGCCCCTGTCGCGATCACGATCGCGTACTCTACCTTTAGTGGCCACAACTGGCGATGACGGGGGTCATCCATCCAGACCGATAGTGCGTGTCATCACCGTCTATGAGAGAATAGAACAACAAAGGTTTAGTACTCGGATCAACGAATTTGCACGACAAGAATTTCAAGAATGTGAAATTTTCATAAAGGTTCTGCAGCCTCACGAGGATAAATATAGAAGTCTCTGTATCTATCCACGAGATACTACTAAACTTGCTCATGACTCGTGAGACCTATGTAACCTAGGCTCTGATACCAACTTGTCACAACCCTAAACCCGAAGTTGGTCGTAATGGCACCTCTATGAATACAAGGCCAACAGACACTTTCCCATTTTAGTTTTAAGAAATTAAACAATAATAAACAAGTAATCATAAAAAATAATCTCAAAGTTGTAGTTAATAGTATAATTTGCAGAAAAACAATCAAACACAACCCGATACCAGGGTGTCACTACTCATGAGAATCTAATATTCGAATAATGCAAGAAAGTTCTATAAAGTCCAACACAATTCTAAAAAAATAGATAAAAGATAAGGGAAGAAGCTCTGGGATGCGAATGTCGGCAGCTACCTAGAGAATCTTTGGATCCGGGTGAGCTGGAAAGATCAACACTCAGTAGCGGGAATA
Source organism: Nicotiana benthamiana (assembly GCA_034376525.1). NCBI lineage: Eukaryota > Viridiplantae > Streptophyta > Magnoliopsida > Solanales > Solanaceae > Nicotiana > Nicotiana benthamiana. The sequence goes on along the minus strand of CM067335.1, from coordinate 38,804,517 downwards.
AATGCATCTGAATCTGCAGAAAGGGTGCAGAGAGTAAAATGAATACTCCAACTCAGTGAGCAATAATCATAAATAAATGACTAAGATATGAAAACATGAAAAGTACATTACAGGTTATAATGAAGTAGTAAAACTAGTTAAGATATGTAAAATCATATAATTTCACTTCAAACTTCTGGAAATAAATTTTCAACAATTAACCTGGTAAATGACAGACAATTAAGAAAGATAAACACACAAAGGTTCGCCCCTCGAGCACAATGTCAACAAATCTGCCCCTCGGGCAATATTTTAGGAAAATACCAGCCCCTCGGACTATATCTCACATCACAATGGGTACCCCCGCTCAGTGGGGGTGTGCAGACTCCTGGAGGGGCCCCTTATGGCCTAAGCACAATATCTATCCATCTCGTGGCATTATCACAAGGCTCTTGGAGTCATATCAATAAGCCACTTCGTGGCGTACATATCATAGGCCCTCGACCTCGTAATCATAACCTAATGTTTCCTCACAACATAGGCCCTTGGCCTTAGTCAGTCAAAATCCTCACAAGCCCCTTGGGCAATAGTAAAACATGATTCTGAATCTAAAATATCATTTAAAAGATCATTTAAGTGTTAAAATAGAATAAATATGGCTGAGTGTGAACACAATGGAATATAACATGACTGAGTTCAAGTATAAAATCAAAACAATGAGAAAATATCAATAAAAATTCCGAAATGGTTCAAATAGTCGGCAATAAATCCAAATATGGCATTCAGCCCAAATAGTGATGATAGCAAATAGCTTTCAGCCAAATACGCGGTAAAATAGACATTCGGGACTAACTAAATCGCAATCCCTAATAGTACACGACCCCACACTCGTCATAAAGCATGTGTGTCACCTTAATATAGCACAACGATGTGCAATTCGGAGTTTCATACCCTCATGATATCATTTATAATCATTACTCACCTCAATCCGGCCAAATCTCAAGCCCGCGACGTTTTTGCCTGTCGAATCGACCTCCACTCGCGTTGAATCTAACAAAAATTAGAACAACATCAAAACATTCTAAGGAAACAAAGACCAAGTGAAAATAATCAATTTATAGCATATGTCTCGAAATTACCAATACCCCACCCCTGGGCCCACGCCTCAAACAATAGATTCTTTATCACTCCACGAGTTCATGCATATCAAAAGCTCTAAAATCCTACCACCAATGGGCCCTCAAATCCCCAATCAATGGTCTAAGTTTCTAAGCCCTAGTTTCCCTAAATGTGACCCTTAAATTTCATTAATTATTTCACTAATCCGTAAAATAATACCATAGGAATGGGTTTTAGGTCCAAAATCCTTACCTCAATGAAGTCCCCTTGAATTCAGTCTTCAAACTCATCCAAAAAAGCTCCAAAATCGACTTAGAAATTGTGAAAATAGCTCAAAATCATGGAGGAAATAACTTATTCATTCTGACCCAAACATTTTTGCATCTACAATCATTCTACCGCTTATGCGGTCCTCAGTTAGGTTCCCACTTTTTCGCATCTGCAATCCAATATCCGCATCTATGCCATCGTAGGTGCGGTCCTCAAACCGCTTCTATATTTTCTACCTCCCTAGCTCCTTTTGGTTTATGCGGCTCCCTTCCTCGCATCTGCGGTTCTATGCGTAGGTCCGGAAATACCATAAGCAAAGAAATCTACAACTTAACCAAAAATCCCAAACTCTCAATCAACCATCCGAAATCACCCCGAGGCCCGCGGGACCTCAACCAAAAACATCAACATACCCCAAAACCTTATTCAAACTTATACCAATCTTCAAAATTCCTCAAACAACACCGAATCAACAAAAACACATGCGATTTAAGCCAAAGTTTCAAAAATCTTCTCAATTATGATTTTGATAAAAAAACCCAACTAAACCACGTCTAAATGATCTGAAATTTTGCACACACATCCCAAAGAACACATCAAAACTATTGCAACTCGTTGAATTCATTCTGACACCTATATCAAAATCTCACCTATCAATCGGAGATCGCCAAAATACCAACTTCGCCAATTCAAGCCTAAATCTACTCCGAACCTCCAAAACTCATTCTTATTGCACTCCTAAGTCCGAAATACCTCCCAAAGTTATCCAAACCACCAGAACTCACACCAGAGCCCTCTAATACATAATTCAACATCTAGTTGATTATTACAACTTAAGATTCTAAAAAAGAGATTAAGTGTTTCAAGTCCATTCCGAACCTGAGCCAACCAACCCGACCATATATATAATCAGTAAATAATGCAATAAGAAGCGAAAATGGGAAAAATGGAGAAGTAAATCATGATATGACTGGCGGGGTCGTCACAGGAATATTCTCAAAAGCCAACTTGATCATATATTCACCGTAATAGTTACGGGACTCGAAAAATGCCTAACACCTTCTCTCTGAGTCAAATGAATCTCTTTATCTCGAATATCTGGTGCAGTCAGTTTAAAAGTCGAACGTGTTTTAGAAAAAAAATATTCTAAATCGTGACCTGCCACACCGCAACCAAATGTTAGGTGGCAACTATGAATAATCTTTAATAACACAATTCTATCAAATTTTAATTTTGAAAAACCCTTTTCAGCTTCAAAAATATTTTTTATTATTTTAAAAGGGGTGTTAAGGTGAAAAAAGGGATGTGAAAAATTGCTTACGTATTTTTCAAAGTATTTCTAATTTTGAAATGGTTGATTAGTGGCTTGCCTAGTACCACGATAGGCGTCATCATGACGGTTCATTTTTTGGGTCTTGATAGTTGTACATTGAGAAAACTGTTTGATTGTAGGGGACTCTATTGTCCATCAATGTAGACTGCAGTGCTCAGTTTATAATGAACTTTTAGAAGACCTCTCAGAAAAGATTAGGCATACGAGTAAATTTCATCATAGTTTTTCATTCTCCGAAATATGTCAAGGCAGAGCACACTATTTAGACACTTAAGAATATGTTCGTTATTTTATGATAACACCTACCTTTCTAGTATCAAGATGGCACCATATAAAGCTCTATATGGGTGAAGGTGTATATCCTTAATTGGTGGGTTCAAAATTGAATAAATAGATTTGTTGGGACTATACCTTGTCTATCAGGCTATAGAGAAAGCTAAGTTGATTTAAGAGCATTTGAAGACAGCTCAAAGTTGCCCAAAAGTCCTATTCGAACATGCGGCATAAAGACCAAGTGCTTCAAGTTGATTATTAGGTGTTTCTAAAAGTTTCACTTATAAAAGGTGTTATAACAAGTAAGGAAAGCTCAGTCCCAAATACACAAAGCCGTATAAGATCATATGAAATACCCTTCAATTAGCTTATGAGTTGGAGTTGCCACTAGAATTTGCAGCTATACAACCAGTAAACACGTATTGTTATAATATTCAAATTTCCAGTATTCAGATACTCATATCAGTTCAATACTTATATACTCAAGTCAATCCAGTACTCATATATTCATGGCAGCTCAGTACTCAAATATTGATGTCAGTTTAGTACTGAAACATTCGTGTCAGTTCAATATTCATATATCCATGTTAGTTTAGTATTCACGTATCCATGGCAGACCAGTATTCACGTATACATTTCATGTTATGCGCATTATGATGCCTTGTGAGGCTTGGGTTATGGTTTGTTAGCTTGAAGGTGTTTTGGATACATGTTGAAGGTAACTAACCTTTTCGTTCTGGCTTTATATTATAATTTCCATGCCCATTAGTATTCAGTCAATGCAGCAGTCATTCAGTTCAGTATCTTAGTAGTTCACTAGTCATATATTTATTCATTTTATTATGCAAGTGTTCATGAAAGTTCATGTTTCAACCAGAATTATTTATGGTCCAGAGATAGTCGAAGTTATAGTTAGGACAATCATTCGAGAAGAAATGATTCCAAGGGGGAGATAATATAACACTCCCTAAAAATTCGACCTAGGTGTGAACTTGTTAAATGATTATTAATGGTGATATCTCAAAAATGCACCGGGTCTTGGCATTCTCTTGAAAAGATCACCTGTGTATTCTTTTACTCCATTATGTGACTTAGATTGGGTGCTTTCCATGTCACTAACATAATTTATACTTGGTAGTTATATATATATATATATATATATATATATATATATATATATTGGGAACGGAAAAAGTAATGTGTCATCTCTCATGGGCTATGAAAGTCACTTATCTATTTTCTCAGTTTTTTTGGCTTTTTCCTCACTACTTTATTGGTTTATCTTAGGTTAAAAAATCTAAAAATACCTAAATAATTACTCAAATAAAGGGTTAAGCTGGCAGTTACTCAAGAAAATCAAAGATGAAAAGACATTAGTTCTCAAGCCGTTTCATAAGTGAAACTGTTCATATTATGTACCTCCTGCCTATTTAGTACAAAAGGCTCATGTGCTGAAGCACAAGACTTGGATAACGATCAAGTAATAGAGCTCCACCAACCAACAAGTAAACTTAAAATGGTAGAATGTAGAATTTATCAGAAAAGAGTGCTGCTTTAAAATGATCTTCCTTCCGTCTCTATGGCAATTACCACATTCACTTTAAAATTAGATGTGCACCTGAAAATGGATCGCAACAGTTGGCGAATGAATCGTGGTGGTGTGATGCCTATTGGAACTGCCAAAAAGGATGATACAACATATATTGTTTATGCTACAACTTAGAAAGTAGTAGCTTCGGGCACATATATCCGAGAGCTGATTTAGTACTACAACAACAATAACAATAATCCAGTATAATCACACTCTGAAGTAGAGAGAATGTTTCTAAATAGACTCTCAAAATCATTCCTATCAAGAACTTCCCACCTTGGAGAGACTCGAACTCACAACCTCTTGATTGGAAGTGAAGGTTGCTTACCATCAGAGCGACACCTCTTGTCTACTAGTAGCTTTTTCATTTGAATTGACACTTAAATTGTTATATATTGCAGGTAGGAAAGAGTTGTGTCATCAAGTATGGTACTTCTGCACTCTCTAAGAGTTCTGAATTTCTGAATACTGGTAAAAAGGGGTTCATAGTGTACTCTTCAGCGGCCAAAAAAGTGAGTATTATCTTTGTGCATATATATTGATACTATATATAAAAAGAGAACCTTCTGCAATTGTGTTTCACAACTTTTGGTTTCCTCTTTTGAAATGTTAAAATGTGCAGTTGAGCGAGTTATATTTTTCATGTTTTTTGTTTCTCTTAGGACTATTTTTTTTTACCGGAGGAGAAGAAGCAGATTTTAAGGCATAAATATTTTAAGTTCATTGATAGATTATTCTCATTGTTTTTTACATATCAGTTCTTGTTTTTTTTCATGTCTTATTGCTCTAATTAATAACCATAACATGACAGTTGTGTTTTCTTAAATGTGGAACGATCCGGCCAGTCATTTAATAATTACCGCTCCGTTTTTCCCTATTTCTACTTCTTTATATTTTGTTCAGCCGTATTATATGATGTAGAGTTGGTTGGTTCGAGTTCGAAATAGTTTTGATGAGATTTGAGACACTTATAGCATGTTTGGCCAAGCTTATTTTTGGCCAAAAAGTGAGGTGTATGGCCAAGCTTTTGGTAGGAAAAGAGTGCTTTTGAGGAGAAGCAAAAGCAATTTTGAAGAAGTAGAAAAAAGTAGTTTCTCCCCCAAAGTATTTTTTGAGAAGCACTTTTGAAAAAAAATACTCTTAGAGGTACTTTTTTAAAGCTTGCCAAACACGAATTCCTGCTCAAAAGTGCTTTTCAATCTAATTAGCTAAATAAAAACTACTTCTCACAAAAAGTACTTTTGAGAAAAGCATTTATCAAAATAAGTTGATTTTGGTAGTTTGGCCAAACGGGCTATTAGTCTCTTAAATTGGTCTTTTAGTTGGAAAAGTCAATCGGAAGTTGACTTATGAGTAAACAATCTCGAAATTTTGTTTTTGTGATACGGATAGCTTCGGGAGGTTATATGGGAATTAGGAGCAAGATCGGAATGTGTTTTGGAAGTCCTAAATTGAATTAGGTTTGAATTGGCAAAAATAGATTTTTGGCATTTTGCGGTTGATAGCAGAGTTTTGATATTAGTGTCGGACTGGAATTCCGAAAGTTTCAATAGGTTCGTTGTCTCATATGTAATGTGTGTGCAAAATATCAATTCATTCGGACGAGGTTTGATATACTTTTTAACCAAAATAGAAATTTGGAAGTTTTTTAGAGTCCTTAGTCTTGAATCCGTGGTTGATTGGTTGTTTCGGTGTTTTTTAGGTGTTTCGAAGATTGGTATAAGTTTGGATGGTAGTATTTGACTTGTTTATACTTTTGGTTGAGGTCCCAGGGGCCTTGGGGTAATTTTCTTTGATTGACGGGAGATCTGGAGTTTGAGATTTGCAGCTGAAGCTGCTAAACCACTGTCCTAACTGCTCCTACGGCTTGGGACTGCAGGTGCGGGAATGCAGAAGTGGAAGGCTAGCCACAGATGCAGAAGTTGCGTGAAGGGCTAAAGCATATGTGCTGATGATAGGTCGCAAATGCGGAAGGTGAGGCACATGTGCGGAATTTTGGTTTGACGTGAAAACTGCAAATGTGGTTCCTTGATAGCAGATGCAGTACCACAGATGTGGTATAGGAACACAGGCGCGAAAAGCTAGGTTAGAAAGTATGAAATATTTCCTTCACAAATTTTTGGTTATTTCACAATTTTTAAGACGGCTTTGGAGCTTTTGGGAGATTTTTAAGAGAGAATTCAAGGGAACTTTGTTGAGGTAAGATTGTTGAATCTAAAACTTTTTTCTATGATGTTGTTTCATTGATTAGGCTTAAAATTTATGGAAATTTTTCATTAAATATTGAAGAAGTTAGGGCTTGAAATTGAAGACCTTTGATTAGGGATTTGAGGCGTTATTTGTGAGACGTGGGCCTGAGGGCCGAGTTTAGCTAATTTCGGGATTTTACATTAATATTATTTTTTTTGCTCGGGCTTTGTTCCATTAGCGTATGTTGATGATAATATACTGATTTTGGTTAGATTCAGAGCATTTGGGGGCAATTTAGAGAGGCAGGGGCATCGCGGGCTAGAGTTTTGTCTAGTTTGAGGTAAGTAATAAGTGTAAATATTGTCATGAGGGTATGAACCCTCGTTTCACTACTTTTATGTGATCCACATGCTAGAAGACGAGCGTGAGGGCGTGCACCGTTAGGGATCGTGACTTGGTCCGTCCCATTCAACTACTAAGTCGCGTATTTGATTGAAAACTATTGGATACTATTATTTTTTGGAAAGTATTTCTATGTTTTGGGCTGGATGCCATATTTGGGCCTCGCGCCAACTATTTTGACCCTTAGGGGCTTTTTACTACTATTCCTCATTGTTTTGACTGAATATATATAGACTTACTCATGCTGTTTTAATGATGTCATGACTCAGGCGTATTGACTCCGTTTTGATACGTTAAATGATATTTTTGGTTGAATATCCCGTTTTATTTTTTGCCCGTAGTGTCTTGAGAGGTTTCTGACTGAGTGAGGCCGATGGTTTTATTGATTATGCCACGATATGGCTCGTTATAGCGCTTGGGCTGTAACGAACACCCACAATGAGCGCGGGTACCCAGTGTGAGAGATGTGATGTTGTGCACGCTATATTTAATATATGTTGTTGCTCGAGGGGCTGATTGCAAATGATGGTGAGGTAGCCCGAGGGGCTGGTTGTGTTGATATTTTCCCCGAGGGGCTATTTACGAGTGAGTATTTTCCCGAGGGGTCGACTATGTTTTCATCATTTCTAATAACTGTTTCATCATGCATTTGAAAATTGATGAATGGTTTTTTAAATGGATTTTTACATATCTTCAAATAATTTCTGCCAAAAATTGGATTTTCAACGAAATGATTAGATTATATATTGGTTTTGGAAACACACAATACTTATTGTGGTTTATGGTGTGAATAATGTGTTTTCTTACTGCTCAATCTTTATTTACTCCAATTACATACTTCGTTGGCGTACACACATTACTCCATGCACCTTGTGTGCAGATTCAGGTATTTCTAAACCGACAGCGGGTGTGGATTATCCAGTGGCAGGTTCATCAGAGTTAGCAAGGTACCTGCCTGACATTCGCAGCCGTACTTTTCTCCCTATTTTCTTCCTTAGAATGTTTTTTGTATATTTTCAGACTCTTCATTGTATTCATATCTTAGTAGATGTTTGTGACATATGACATCCCGATGTCGGACTTGTGCATTTACACTGGTTAATTAGACTTATGTTATGAGATTTCTTGTTAATTATTAGCTTAAAAATGACTTTCATAGTATAATGGTTTGATTTTAGAATTATGTCAGCTAGCTTAGTTTATGATAGGCGTCATCACGAATGGGAACGTTTTAGGGTCGTGAAAAGGATAAGCATTTTATCTATCATTAATATGTGACGACCCAAAAGGGTCATCAGTTATTTTCTTACTATTTTGTACTTCAGAGGCCTTGAAAACTCCATCGGGGGTAGCATCGATTTGCGTGCGCAGTCTGGGCGCATAGTCGGAAAGCTTCGATATGAATTCTGTGAGAAAATTGCTATATGTTTATATTAAATTTAAATAAACTTGACTTCGGTAAATATTTTGGGTAAACAGACCTGGACCTGTGAATTGACGGTTTCCCGGAGGGTCCGTAGGAAAATATAGGACTTGGGCGTATGCTCGGAATCGAATTCTGAGGTCCCAAGCCCGAGAAATGTATTTTTGATTGAAAATATTTTCTGGAAATAATTAAGGAAATTAGAAGTAAAATTTGATTAAAAGCTTATGGTACTGATCCTGTATTTTGGTTCCGGCGCCCAGTACAAGTCTTATATTTTGGTTTAAGTGCTTCCTGTATAGTTTGGTTGAAAACAGACTTCGTTTGACGTGTTTTGAACTTAAAAATGGAAATCTGATGTTTTATGAAATTTTATATGAAATAGTGAGCTTTGAGGCTTAATTCGATGTATATGATATTATTTTGGCGATTTGATCGCGCAAGTAAGTTTGTAGGATGTTTTTGAAGTTGTGTGCATATTTGATTTGGAGACCCGAGGGCTCGGGTAAGTTTTGGATAATTGTAGGAGTGCATTTTTAAGCTTGAATGTTGCTGGTATGAACTGTCTGACTCGCAAATGCGATATCGCAAATGCGAGTGGCCCTTCGCAATTGCGATGTAATCCAAGGCCAGCCTTTCTTACAAATGCGAGCATTTCTTCGCAATTGTGAAAAAAGCTCACGGTGCCAGTGATCGCAAATGCGATCCGTATGCTGCAAATGCAACCATCAGTTCGCAAATACGAAGGTACCGAAAATGGGAAGGGTTCGCATTGTTTCGCATTTTCCATGTCATAAAAGGTTGGGGTTCGCAATTGCGACATCTACAGCCTGCAATTTTTGTACTTAGTCGAAATTTTGACAATTTTCACGCCATATTGAAAAACAAATCCTTTAGGCGATTTTTCAAGAACAAGGCCTCTTCCAAATTGTTCGTAAGGTATTTTTACTTATTTCATTCAACCGTTAACATCATTTAATATGTTTTCAACTTAAAATTAATAATTTCCATGGGTGAAATTAGATGGTTTGGGGTAGAACCTAGGTTTTTCTAAAATTGGTAATTTGAACCTCAATTTCAGGTCCGATTTCAAAACAAATCATATATTTGTGTTCGTGGGGGAATGGGTAACCGAAATTTTTATTCGAACCTCGGTTTTTAACCATGTTGGCGTGAGGGGAATTTTGGTTATTTTACCTAAATTTGCGTCATAGCTTTATATTGAACAGTATAATAAGTTGTTGAGATGTTATTTACGATATGTAGTTGAAATGAATAGATTTGGGCCATTGGGAATTAGATACTCGTGGCAAACGTGTAGTTTCAAGTTGAGTTGGAGCCGGCTTGAGGTAAGTGGCTTTTCTAACATTGTGTGTGGCACTTTTCCCCAAGGATAGGTTATTTGGTAATTGAGTGCCTTGTACGTGAGGTGACGAGCGCGTAGTTGAGATAATTGTTGACAATTCGATTTTACTTAAGATATTGAAACTGATTTTTCTTTCATATTTGCTTTATTTTACTTGCAATTATAACCTTTGTGAGATTTAAAAAGCATGTCTAGTTGATTTAACTTACCTACTTGCTTAAATTGCCTTGAGTGTATTACGTGAAGCATGTTATGCTAGTACTACATGTTGCTTGTTTTTTTTTTGTACTTCCCTTGTGAATATCTCCTAGTTGTGGTTGCACATTTACATTAGAAATACTGATGTGGGATTCTGGTAACCCCCTTATTTGTTTACTTTGGGACTACGGGTTAGATTCCAAGTAGATCCCTTTTTTGTTTAATTTGGGACCACGAGTTAATTTCCCGAGAGATCCTCTTGCACATTTATATGTGGGACTACAGGTTAGATTCTCAGGAGATCCCCCTGAATATTTACTTTGGGACTACGGGTTAGATTCCCGAGAGACCCCCGTACACATTTATATTATGGACTACAGGATGGAATCGTGAGAGATCCTCGTTATTGCTATTGATAAGGAAATGGACTACATGATGGTACCTTGGGAGATCCTTGATGTTGGTATTGATATGAAAATGGACTACAGGACGACATCCTGGGAGATCCTCGTAATTGGTACTGTTATTGAACTGTCTTACTCTATGTTATCATCCTCGGTGTATTAGTTATTGTTTGTGTAACCTGACTTAAATCACAATTGTATTCCATTATTTCTGCTTATTTCATACTGTTGTCAGTATTTTTGTTATATTTCGTAATCTCAGTAGGGCCCTGACATTCCGCGCCACTACCCAATCGAGGTTTGGATTGGCACTTACTAAGTACCGCTGTGGTGTACTCATGCCTCTTCTGCACATGTTTTTCATGTGCAGACCCAGGTACTTAATCTCAGCGGCACTATCATTGAGGCCAAAAGAGCTACTGATTCTTTGAGGCACTTTTGCAGCGTCCCCTTACCTATGGGTCTCCTTCTTTACTCAATCTGTAGTATTTGGACTTCTTCCATACATTTGTTGTAGATATTCTGGAGTTAGAGCCATGTATTACTTTTCGTTAGCTTGTGTTACTGTGAGTTTTCGGGTTTTGGGGTTTTATTGTAGACTTACGCATTTTGAGTTCCGTATGCCAAGTGGCACTTATATACCGTTTTCCTCATGTTTTGCTTAATTTAATCAAATGTTTCCGCAAGTTATATAAATTTCCATATTGTTAGGCTTATCTAGTAGTAGGAACGTGGTGCCATCAAGACATGTTCATGGAGGGTGAACTGGGGTCGTGACAAGGTGGTATCAATGATCTAGGTTCATAGGAGTTACGGAACATAGGCTGGTTTATTAGAGTCTTGGTGATCGGTACATATACGTCTATACATATCTACGATCGGCTATGTAACTGTTTAGGAAGAATCTCACTTCATTGATTTCCTTGTCGTGCGATATTTTTGACATCGGATCTAAACTTCTGTCTTCTGTTCTCTCACTGAATGTGGGGACACGCACTACTCAGATGATTAGGCACCTGCGGCCCCAACTGCAGTCATTGGAGGCCGGGGTAGAGGTCGAGGATATGCACGTGGTACAACCAGAGCACCTGCATGAGCTGCCACCGAGGCACCACTAACAGATCCAGCCAGAGCCCAAGCACCTGGCATGCCTACTACTTCCACTACTACTCCAGCCTTCCAGGAGACGTTGGCTCAGTTCATGTCTATGTACACCACCTTGGCTCAGGCAGGGTTGCTTTCCCTCACAGTAGCCACATCCCGGGCAGGGTGGAGCACAGACTCCTGCCGTCCGCGCTCCTGAGCAGTGAGTATAGGTTGAGAAGGCTCCAGAGATCATTTCCATTCCGCCTACAGTGCCAGTTCAGCCCGTAGATGGGGCAGCTGCTTCTAAGGATGAGAAGCGGATGTTGGAGAGTTTCAAGAAGTATGATCTTTCGGTTTTCAGTGGATTAGCGACAGATGATGCCATGGGAATTCTAGAGGAGTGCCACCATATTCGTCGCACTATGGGCATATTAAAGTCCAGTTGGGTTTCTTTTACCACTTTTCAGCTTTGGAGAGCCGCCTATGATTGGTGGTGAACATATGAGATAGATAGTCCACATGAGGCTGCTTGTGTCGTCCCGTCTATTCATTTTTTTTTTCTTTTTTTTTCCACTCTTTATTTTTCTTTTATTTTCTTCCCTCTTTTGTCTTTTCTCTTAGGGATTTTATTTTCTTTTTCTTTTTGTCTCTCCCCCTTTTTTCTTTCTTTTTAGGGTTACGGTCGAATCCTATGAAGATTACCTACGTGTCATGACCCTACATGAATCATACCTATCGTAGTTCATGCAAATAAATGAAAAATAAGGAAACAATTTTGGGATTTTCAAATTTTCATTAATAAAAACTCTAATTACAAAGGTTCTACACTATTTGATTTTCTTCAAATACTGGGGCCGAGGGGTGTCATTCGGCATCACCGCTGGTCTATGTGCAAGACCCCTTTGTAACTGCTCCAGATCATTCATAACCTGACGAACAAATATCATCACTGTAGCAAAGAAAGTTGTACAACCCATTTGTTCACCGGCCAGACAGTTAAATGCCTCTGATTTTTTCCCAGATGCGTCCCCTCTCTTGGAGTTGTCTACTTATCTGTTTGTTACGAGCTTCTAGCACCTGGGAGTCATGAAAGTGATGGTCTTGCAACAGTTTTATTTCCTTCTACATATCGACGATTATCCCATTGCATTGTTCCCTCTCAGCCTGAAATTCTTTGTCCTGTCAGGCTACATTATCTTCAAATGCATTCATTTTTCTCTTCATATTTGCAATGGTTCCCTCATAATTCCTTTTCATTTGTTGTACAAACAGGGTTCTTTTCTCTGTCTTCTTTGCCCATTATGCCTTAATATTTGCCCTATTCTCTTCAAATTTCTCCAATTCTTCCTAACATTCTATGACTTGCTTCTTCGGCCCTTTTATCAATTTCTCATCGGACCATCATCTTTCTTGGGCTTTAGCATCTATTTTCATTTGTTGGATTTGGGCCTTGAGGACTTCATTCTCTCAAGTCAGCTTCTGTTTGTCTCCTTCATCGGCCACTGCTTGCAGGTTGTTTTCAAATCGGAGATCATGAAACGTTTTCTCCAATGCTCCTATTCGGGCCCTGTACTACTTCTCTTTATCTAACCAATCCCATTGCACCTGAGCCTCATTAGTGAAGTGTTGGACATGTGGCCTCTTGGTAGGCCTCTCAGGAATTTTAAATCTTTTTCCAAACCAAATCAAGTATTTGGGGTCTACTTCTCCCTTTAGCCCTATGTTGCACAATTGTTTTAGGCTCTAAGTATCGACATTCATTCCATATTTGGCAAATATTTCCTTTTGGGAATGCAAATTTTGGGTCTAATTCGATGACTTGTTTACTCAGATCTTCGTCGCCATGGACTATTTGGAATCGTCCTAGCTGCCGCAGGACTCGGTAAGGAGCGTATGGTTGGATGCTCCGAACACCCATCAAAACAATATAAGACACTTCTGGTGATGTGTATATAACCTCGGAGCCATCTAAAAGACCATTCAATTTTTTCCGTAGTCAAAGACCACCCAAAACTTTGACCACGGTTTCTTTGCTAACTTTTCCCAAATCATTCCACCACATGTGGAGCTGCAAAGAGATGTCACTCGGGAATTAGAAGGGTTCGATGTCAGTGATATCCATCGTGCACCTTTATTTAAAGGAGATTTATTGATTTTTTTTTTGCCTAAAAAGAAAAATGTCTATTTTTGCAAAATTTTCTTCATTTAGGAAAACAAGGACTTGGTTTTGCCGGTATGTCCTTTCACCACTTTTGGAAAGAAAAATCTTAAGGTTGTGCCTGCAAACCAATCAAAAATGACTCAGGGTGCCTATTCTTGCAAAAACATCCTTCCAACGCTCTTTTGGGACATTCAGTTTGTTTTAACAAGAACGGCATCACCCGATTTAATTAGGACAACAATTAAAACTTTGACATTTTTGGCTATTTTTTCAAAAAAGAGGGTTGGACCCGATGAGGGGTTTCCTACGTATCTCACATCCGGTGAGAATCAAACCAGCGTAGTTCAGGCAAAATGTTTTGTCAAAACCAAATTTGTTAAAAAGTCTCGTTTTTTAATTGTCTTTTTCTTTCTTTTTTTCAAAAATCCCGTTGCATTTCGGTTCTATTTGAACTCTGATTTTCCGAAACAAGTGGTTACTCTCATTTAGCCCTAACACTGCTATTTTTCTCAATGTTCTCTCGTTATTTATAAGTCAGCCAACATGCAAATCCAAAGCAAATAAATGCAAAAGTAGCACGTAGATGCATAATGATGGTCTTTTCAATTTGGGTCACCTGTCCTAGACGGACCCAACCCTTGTGTTGAGTGCCCTAAGTCAAATGCACGTGATGCAAACAAACGTTCCTACTAGGGATCCGGCATGAGGTTTTGTTATTATATGTTTAAACCCTGGATTTATTGTTCTATAACTGGCTTACCCGACCGGACAACTCGAGCCGAAGGGGTGCAATATACCGGGGATACAGAAGCTCTGTCGACTTAGCAGCTTATCCGAACCTCGTTATAAATGGGAAAAGACTCCAAGCAGAAAAGAAGCTATATGAAGTGCACCCTTCTCCATGATGTAGAAGACTCAAAAAGAGGAAGGGATTTGGAACAGTTATTTATAAAATTCATCCAATATCAAAGCGGTATAGCATGTATCACATATAGCATGGAACATGTAAGAAAATCAGGAAAGCCAAATACAACAATTATTCTAAGCTCGAATTATTGAACCCTGAACAAAAGATTCTGGGTTCTTATCCCCAGCAGAGTCGCCAGAGCTGTCACACCTCCTTTTTAAACGAATCCCCGAGTAATAAATGTATAAGCAAGTTTTTTTAATTTAAGTGACACTATTTAGAATGGGATTTTTATTTATTTAGAGTCGTCACTTGGGATAGGCTTGGTTTTTGGTGTCCCAAGTCACCGGTTTATTTCGAATCCCAAATCGAGGAAATTTTCCAACTTCCCAAATGGAGTCTGCGAACAAGATATTCTAAGTAAGGAATTCTATTGACCCGAGAAAAGGTGTTAGGCACCCTCGGATCTCGTGGTTCTAGCAATGTGATTTAAACTATTATAATTGGCTGAGAATCTGATTTGTAACACATGTTCATCCTATAGTGTAATTTTAACTTATTTATCGCTTTTAAATTGAATTTTTAGGAATGTGAACGTCGTTTAAAATATGTCTTTTGATCGCGTCACATGAAATGCACCCGGATCTGAAACAAATTTTATCCAACGTTTTGGGATTTAGATTTGGGTCACATAAAATGAACACCCGTATTTAGGAAGATAAAATTACTAAAAGACGCGCCTAAAGCGATTAACGTATTATTATCTTTGCGGGAAGCCGTGGAGTTTGCTAAATGGCATGTCCTAGATTTCTAAGTATTTTAATATAAGCATATAAAGAGGGACAATTTATGATTTTTATTTGGCGCGGTGCACCTCATTTTATATTTAAAGGCCAATATGGAGCAAACTAGGATTTCCTATTGGATTTGTCTCTGAAAGGATCTAGTTATTGAATATTGTAAATTTCGGGCCTCAAATTCAACTCCGGATTCAAAACAAAAGGGAAGAACCTCTTAATTTGAACCCGCTACCTAACGTAAAGGACCCAATTCACGCTCTAAACTTATTTATCACCAACATTTAAAAAACTGAAATGAGTAGAAAAATCCTTCAGCAAGCCCAATACGAAACAAAGCAATTACTCTGGGGTTTAAGCCCGTATATGGGGCCATTCTCTACCCTAATGGAATTAAACAACCTGATATGGCGTATGGGACATCTTGGGCAGCTCGTGACTGGGCTAATTTAGGCCCAAAATTATGCCCTGGGAAATCCAGGTATTATTTTGAACTAAGTTTGAGTTTACATTGCTACACTAGCTGATTTTAGAATGCATAATGTTGTAATTGGCGAGCTAATGACAGGGTTCAACCTCTAATTTGCACGATACATAAATTGAAATGTAAGACTTTAGAGATAATTTCACAGGCTAACAGCTACTCGACCTGCAATACACCACTAAAAGTAAATCATGTCAAGCTAGAAGTACATAACTAGTCACTCGATCAACAGAAATCATGAGACTACATAAGCACTAACACTATAATTGTGATTAGCATTCCTTTAAGTTCCCACTAGTCAAAGTACTTATAACTGAAGACAAACTAGTATATTAAGGAAAGGGCAGTCCAATTATACAAATCATTAGAAGTCTTAATTCACCAAATTTCAGATGCTGCCACTACACAATCTAGCATGACACTATTGTGTACATAAGTAAACTAATAAATTGATGTGATCAATTTGTCATATGAACAATATATATGGATAAAAAGGAATTTAAACAATTCAAGCACTCAAATCAACATTTAATTTCAAATCAAAGCTTCAATTACAAGTTCCTTAGCCTTTGGCCATTGGAGATTAAGCAAGTACCTGGAATGAAGAAAATGAGAAAGGAGAAGGAGTCAGCAGTGAGTACAAGCAATTAACAGTTGAAACCCAACAACAACACAACAGTAGGATCAATTTGATAGCAAAAATTGCATCACTACATCCCAAGAGTGAATGACAGATGAACAATAACCACACAAAATCACCAGAAAAGACTGGATCAAACCCAAACAAAACATCTGAAGTTTTAGCACCTCATACATATGTATTTCAAGTTATTTTCACCTTACTTAAGCTAGAAATTCAAACTGAAAACTTGAAAGGGAGACTAATCTTAGGAAAAAGTATAAAACAGTATTTTTTGGGATTTTTTCTGAAGATTTAGGATCTAAAAGAACTTTCTAACTCTAAATTTCAGATTTGGCTTTTGAAATTTAAAATTCAAAAATTTATAGATTCCAAACATGTAAAAATGTTTGGAGAAATTTTCAGGGTTCAAAACTTGTTCAATAAGGCAATAGTATGCTTTTTTATAGGCTAGGCTTAGGGCAACCTTCCTATTTTTGTTTTACCTATTAGTCCTTCTCTTATTCTTTAGATTTACTCAATTACTCCCTTATTTTCTGACTTGTTACTTAAGTTACTGCATTATAGTCTTAAAATTTTGATTAGAACTTCATCGAGAATGTTCTAGGGATTTTCAACTCAGTTACATGCAAGATCCTATTCTTGAAATACCCCAATTGCCCTCCCATTCATTTGAAATTACCAATCCTAACTAACCCAAACCTCCAACCTTGTTATTAACTAAGGTTAACTAACTAATCCTAATTCAGCTATATCATAACAACTTTAAAAAAGAAAATCTATTTACTTGAAAACGTTGAATCTAATTAACCTAAGATAATTAATGAATTAACTAGAACTGCACATGACCGTAACATCTATGAAACAATTAATTTAAAACCAAATACATAATTAAAGCAAAATAGAATCAAATCAAAACAACAACTAAGACAAATCAGAATCAATTAACATGAAAAGGATTTAACCAGATGAGAAACTTACTGATTTAGATCGGACAAAACAAAGAAAAGAAAACTAGAATCAAGAACCAGGATCCAATGGCGACACTAAATGACCATGTTAATATTATTAGAATTCAAAACAAGATTACCTGAACAAACAAAAACAGATGAGGATTAAGTTACTTCACACGGATTTGTAAGCAAAACAAAAAAATCAAAACCTAAATCGATCAATCATGCAGAGGAAACAATCATGGAGAAGGAACTAGACCAGGAGGAAACATTCAGAGGTCTTCACTGATTTTGAGCTAACGACTCTACCGGATTGGAATTTGAATCTTTAAATAATGCTATATGTTTGTTCTTGCCAAGAACAAAAACATAGCATGACTTCAAAACCCTTTCGAACACCGGCTAGAACCTAGAACAGCGTCGAACGAAAGCCCTAGATCAACGGCTCGGACTGGATTTGAATGGTTTTGGCTTGGGATTTGGTAAGAGGGGGTCGAGAGGTTGTGTGGTGTATTTTTGGTAGCCATCAGAGCCGGTGCCGTCGTGGGTGGCGGAGCAGCCACCACTTTGATTGAAGATTCGAGAAGATCGGTTGGGATTTGAAGGTTGGGACGTAGGGCATTGCAAAGAGGAGAAGGAGGGGATTCTAGGGTGTAATTTTGGTGTTAATATGAGCATCGCTTCCAGTGAGGCGATTTCCAGTCGGCGGTGGACGACGAAGGGTGGTGGTGTTACATCTGAGCAGACTAGGGTTCTGGGGTACAAGGTACGAGCGTAGAATAGTTATATACCTGTTACGACTAGGCTTGGATACCGTTGGATCGAACGGATCTTTTTGAGTCAAAACGACGTCGTTTCGATGGCGAGGGTTCTGGACCTGTTCTTAGAGTGCAATTAGGCTGGTTTTGAAGTGTATTTGGGGTTTGGGCTTGAATGGCCCAACATTTTGATTGGCCTGATTTCTTTCCCTCTTTTCTCTTTATTTGTTTAATTATTGAAATTTTGATTTTATGAAAATGCAAAAGTACAAGTAGCCAAAACATGTTTAATTTCTAAATAAGACTAATTGAGTTTCCTAAAATTAAGTAGACCCTAATTTTAAAAGCAACAAATGAAATTAAAAGAACAAAAAATGTAAAATGATTATTTTTTTTATTTTTTATTTTTTATTTTTTTCAATGATGTTCAATTAAAACAAAATCTAAAATTAGGTCCTAAATGCAAATATCCTAGCTTTATAATTTGTATCTTTTATGATGCCTAATAATGCACAGAAAATCAAGCAAAATACAAAATCATGAAATTAATTCCTGAAAATTCAAATACTAAAAGAAAAATTCTAATTCTAATGAATTCTATAAGAGTAGTTTGAACGTGTCAAAAATCACGTGCTCACAACCATGGAAAAAATTTTGTGTGAAGGTAATAACAAATCTGAATTGGGGATTTCACTTATGGCATTAGCTGAATGAATTGTACAGAAGTGTAGAGGTTGTATTATACAGCCCCACTAACTAACTAACCAATCTATTCTAACAAAATAATAAAATATTTTAACTTTGTGTTATTTACATATTAAACCCCAATATTAATCTATAATGCCATACTTCAATATTCACTCTCAAGTTTGATGGAGAAGTATATTTAGCACACCCAACTTGCTTAATAACAAATTATGTTGCCCAGAAGTTAAACCCTTAGTAAGCAGATCAACCAACTGATATGAAGTATGCAAATAGTTGGTTTCTAGAACTTTTTAGGCGATCTTCTCTCGAACAAAATAACAGTTAATTTCAATATGTTTAGTGCACTCATGGAAAATAGTATTGAAATCAATATATATAACAACTTTATTATCACAATAGCGAGTAACAGGTCGAAGAACAGGAACCCTTAATTCTACAAAAAGTCCCAGTAACCAAGTGAGCTTAACAACAACAGTGACCATACTTCTGTACTCAGTTTCTGCACTGCTACTAGATATTGTGTGTTGCATTTTAGACTTTTAAGAGACCAAGGGGTCCCCAAGTTTTACCAAGTATCCACTAATAGATCTTCTAGTAACAGGAAAACACCCCAATATGAGTTACAGAATGCAGTACGGGAATGCACATGTGATATCCTCAGGAAAATACTAGGACTTGGTGCATTTTTGCGATATCTCACCACCCTAAGAGTTGCCTCCATGTGGGACCTTTTAGGAGCTTGCATGAATTGGGTAAGAATCTGGACAAAATAGGATATGTCAGTTTGGGTAACTGTCAAGTACCAACCTTATCAAACTCCACTATGATGAATTTTTCATTGATTTTTTCATACTCCGAACGTGGGCCTGGATATAATATGGCATTCGGTGCCTAACTATGTGTGAAATATCGAACCTACTAGCTAAGTGAATCGACATGTGATATGATAACATACTGAATGTAGAAGATAAACTAGCACATGCTGATATAGTGAAAGTATGAATGATATTAATCAAATAAACACTAAAATAAATATAAAGCATACCAGTAGCAAACATTACTTTCGATGAAAAACCTATGAATCTTTATAACTATCACTCTAGTCTACGAAGCCTCTTATAAAAGTACTGAAAACATTGATAGTCAGAAAATACTTAAGGTTATAAGTAATGATAATGCCCCAAAATAACAAGGATCACCAAATAGACGGTATGAGAATCCTAGCGCTCTGAATTGTCAACAGGTAAATCATTACCTGCATCATGAGATGCATGATCATGCAAAAGGGACGCTATTACATTTTAATTACACTAGTAGGTAAAGCTACTAAAAGAAAGAACCGTAAATGCTGAAGCTAAAATTAATTTGATAAGTGATAACTAGGAACATATACTAATAATTGATAGATTAATTGATAAAGGAACTTATCACTGATAACTGAACAGAACAAAACAAGTGAAGATATAAATACTCCCTCTTCTGAATGATTGAAAACCTATTATCTAAACAAATAAACTGCGGCCTCAAGCCCAAGTATACATATACATAACTACGGCGTTAGGCCAAAAGATGCATAAAACATAAACTGCAGCCTTGGGCCCAAATACATGTGTTCAATATTCAGGGATTTAAAACTAGAAATGTGAATTGTGTTGTAATACAGCATACTAAAATACTAAACCATACTGAGTTACATGATACTTGAATGTTGAATAGAACTGGACTGAGACATGTATTCATGAACTAATTATGAAAATTGAAAAGCCAATTGTTTATGATATGCTGAGTAATATAGGATGAGACTCATGGGCATCAATCCCAACTCTATATTAATTATGCAGTAAGCTCACAACGTTCGGAATTAAATTCATGAACGAGTTAACCTGCTAGATATAGAAATTTTACAACTATTCAAACAAGTACGCTTAACTATACTTCTGAGACAATTAGTAAAGTCGTAAAAGAAACGTAATGTTGGGAGAATCATTAACATTAAAAAACATAGAGAGTTATCCTCAAATACCTTAAATCCTTGCTCTTGAGCGTATTACATCATTCGGCAAACGTTTCAACTTTAATATATACCAATACAAGTCAAAGGGATTCCATATTAGCAATAGTACTCATGTTTTGATCACTTTGGCATTTTCTCAATACTTGGTGGGGATTAGACCTTATTAATGGTTTTTCTACACCCAACAACCCATTTCTTACTCATAGATAAATTCTAAAATCTCAATTTACTATAACTAATACCATTCTTCATCACCCATAATATTAAAAACATCCCTATAAAATGATTAATACTCCACAACCCAAACCTGTAATCGTTCATTCTTTTCTATCAGACCCATCAACTCATATCTCATGAACATAGAGTCAATAATCATTAATCCAATGCTATAATTAATTATAGGGTTAATACATTACCTTTTTGAAGTCCAACCCTCTTGAATTCGAGTTCTAGGGTTTCGTTTTTCAACCATGATGTCCCAATCAAATATATAATAATTTGAAGGGTTTACCCACGTTAATAAGGTTTTTGGAAATTGAAATTGACTTAGAGGCACCATCAGAACTTACATTAGATGAGAAAGGGACTTGTAGGAGTTGGATTCTTGAGAGCTTCACTTTCTATAGCATGTTTTAGTGTGTTGCGGTGTGGGGGATGAAGTAGGGCTTTACAAATGACCTCCCCCTCCCAGGATGCTCTCCTATGCACCTGAATGTCCAACCGCACACTTGGACGCGCATCAGGGGAGTAACACTACCCCAAGTACGCAGCCGCGCATGAGACTATCCGGGCGCGCACCTGGGCTCAAAATTCATTTGGGCTCCGAAATATATAGTTTGAAAGATATTTCAAAGAGACAAAATTTTTAGGTTTCCTATTTTCCCAAATTCCGAACCAATATTTGCGAAATTCTTCTAGAAGACAAGCCTCCTATAAACTTAGTCTATTTTATCGAATCTTATGCACCTCACTCTCTGTATTGATTGAAAAATAACTTTTTCCCACCCATAATCATTCTAATAGGACTTCATATGTCTAAAATATCGACTAGTACTCATTTAATATGTTGATACCTACACCAATTTACGGAATGTTACATTATCCGCCCCTTGAGATCATTCGTCCTTGGATGATTATCCTGAGTGTAACTTCGGCTAATTCTCGAACATAAACAGATCTGGTGGAAACATGAACTTTCATGAACACTTGCATACTAAACTGAATGAATACATGATTTTGAATTGCGGAGATACTGAACCGAATAACTATTGCATTGACTGAATATTGAGGTGATTGAATACTGAAGGACGTAGAGATTATAATATAATGTCTAAACGAAAAAATTTAGTTACCTTCAACATCTACCCTAAACACTTTCCAGCAAACAAATAATAACACAAGCCTCATAGGGAATCATAATTCGCATAACATGAAATATATACATTAATATTGGTCTGCCATGGATACATGAATACTGAACAAACATGGATATATGAAATATTGAGTTATCACGAATATTTGAGTACTTAATTGATATCAATATCTAAGTAAGAAGCTAGCATGAATATCTGCGTGTTGTATTGACTTGAGTATCTGAGTATTGAACTGCCATGCGTATCTGAGTACAAGAAATTTGTATGTTATAACATGGTACATGAAATACTAGATGTATAGCCCCAAATTCTAGTGGAAACTCTAACTCATAAGCTAAATGAACGATCTTTGATAGGATCCTAAACTTCCCGATGTATCTCGTAGTGCGCTTTCCTTTCTTCCCATATGTTATAACACCTTTAATAGGCGTAACTTTCAGAAATATCCATTCATCAACTTGAAACTCAAGGTCTCTATGTTGCACGTTCGAGTAGGACTTTTGGGAAACTTTGAGTTGGCTTCAATGCTCTTAAATCAACTAGCCTTTCTCCATAGCCTCATAGACCGAATCTGGTCCCAACAAATCTACTTCACTAACTTTTAGCCCACGAATAGCGATATACACCTTCATCCATACAGAGCTTCATATGGTGCCATCTTTATTCTAGAAAGGTAGGTGTTATTATTAGAAAACTAAATGAGAGGTATGAAATCATCCCAATTACCTTTAAAATCAAGTACATCTCTTGAAGTGTCTGAATACTGCACTCTGCATGGCCATATTTCTTAAGAAGAAGATCTATGCCGAGGTTTACTCTGATGCCTAATCGTTTCTGAAAGGTCTTTAAAAAGTTCATTGTAATAGAGAACAACGGACAACACCATACCATGCCTTTAGAAGTCATGTTTTCAAAGTGAGTGAGACAATCCTGTAATAAATTCTACATTTACAATCTCCACGAAGATTATGTTTATTCTGTGGTAAAATACTAAGATTTTTGTAGCTCGACTTTAATTTATTGGTAATTCAGACACTTGGCCATTAAGTTTTCAATGTTTTTTTCATGTTGTTCCGCCTATCAATCTCCTTAAGATCATGATACATCTTTCAAGAACCACTGTCAATAGAATACCTGAAATTATGTGCTTTTAAAATGGTCCTCCCTCTGTAAGTCCATCTACATCTAGAACACACGATCCATTTTGGTACTTCAAAGTACAATTATCTTTCCCTTGTTTAAAAGCCATAACATTTATACGTATGAATACCTCTTTCAGCTGCCATAAGTAGAGATCATCAAATTGTTTTTATTAACTTCGGCTACTAAGGATGAACAAGTCATGCTCTGGATAATAACTCCACTATCTTCGAAGTCCAAAAGTGAAATTCCTCACTTGGCTAAGCAGTAAAGTTCTTTCATTGCATTTTTCTTGCCCGCCTCAATAATGAGCTAAACTTCCCATACTTAATCATCTTTTTGAGTTACTTCTTGAAAACATTTACAACATCGTTGTAGCCGAAGTCTATGACCAATACTCCGAAGATAGAGTCTCGTGCAATGAAACTACTCTTGTGATACAAAACTTGGCATGATTTTAAAAAATTTTATATCCCATGCTAACTATGCTGGTGTCAAATCTCCGATTAGACTTACTGACAATTTTTACACCCCCCCCCCCCCCCTTAGGCCAAAGATTAAGGTCTTGTACTTGAGGATCCTTCTATTATGTTGGGATACAGGCAGTTGTCCTTGTTTTCTGCAATTTTTTGTATTTTACGTCAATGATGACTCATCTTCTAAATTACTTTTCAGCAATATTTCTTATTAGAAAAACTAAATTACTTACATAAATGGACGGTTAATGTGCTCACGCTGTCAATCTTGGGAAACCTCTTTTCGGTAACTCTTAACGGCTATTCTTCTATAGCTTGCTCTCTTACTATTGAGCTATTTTTTCCACTGTTATTGAACATTTGGTTTAACTTAAACTTTATGTGTTTTAACACGTGTTTGGTCTTGCAAATTATTACCAACTCACTAGTGTAACCTATCAAAGTAAATCAAATTGTACATTTACTAGCTTTGTTGAAATTACTAATTCACTGTATCTACTCAAAACTTACTATTCTTTTATTAACAACCTGCTAGCATCTTGTTTTCTAGTTCTTATTTGATTGACTAAAGTGAAATACAAGGGTATTCCTAACTTCCCTCCCCATCTGAAAGTATTCTACGACCTCATACTATCATTTTTTTAATTATGTACATTGGACCAGACATAGATAAATTTCATCTATCATAAATAGAAATTGGAATATCTAACCCCAAATTTTCTATACACTCCAAAATCATATCAGACTATGAACACCTGGTAACAAACCCTTAGTCACATAACCTAAGGAGGAACTGTGTTATTCTTTATCTCACAATAATAGTGGTTTCCCATTCGTAAATCATATCTTCGTGGTCATATGCATGAGTTGTATGAAAAATACATCCTTGGTAGTAAAAAACATTTCGGACTCACTAAGTATTTTGCCATATGGCTATTTTCTATATAAAACAATAGTGATCCACTTTATGCTCGCTATGGTTAAATCCTTAACTTGTTACACCATAGGGTCTGACGTCTAAACTATCATTATCCAATATGTGGCTCCATTTCCAAGAATTAAAAATGCCACACTTTCATGACGTAAAACACATATAGATACACTACCATACGCGAACATGTCCTTCAATAGTGTACCATCATTTCATAAATCACTTCATGTACCATTCCGTGACTCTTGGATCTTAATCCGTACCTAACTTAGGTAAACTGATAATCATACATAATATATTTTTTTTTGTACTTTCTGATAAGGTTATGCTCTAGTTTGTACTATTACACATTGTATCCCACTTTTAACGTCATCCCAACTCTTATTTGTTACCAACCCATACTCTATAATTATACCCCAATGGGCAAATATCCCCTCTCGGACCTTGAGTTTTTTCTGCTTGTCTCTTAGGAATTCGGTGTATCTAGAATTCGAAAGGAAGAGAAGGTTAGACCTATTGCTCTAGGCTTCATGGCACGATCTAAAGTAGAAAGAAGAAAATCCTGTCTGTCTTTGTATGTGCCATTTATACAAGTAGTCGGCACACACATAGAAAGAAAATTCGACTGAACACAACTTCATAGTCTCCCTAAGATTGTTGAACTTAGGGCTTTAATACCAAGCTTCCTCACGCCCCGAACCTAGGCCTGGACGTAACACGGCACCCGATGCCAAAGTACAAGTGATCGAGCAAAATAACTTGCTGGCTAAATAACAATGTGATATCATAACATACTGAATGCATAAGATAAACTAGAACACGCTAATATACTAAAATTCTAAATGATACAAAATCAAAAAAGCGAAAACATTAATATAATTCTAAAACATATCTGTAGCAAACATTTCTTAACATGAAAAACCTGTGACTCTGCCTAACTATTAATCTAGTCTATGAAGACTTTAATGAAGTACGAAAAACACTAACTGTATGAAAATACTAAAGATCGCAAGCTAATGATAATGCCCTGAAAGAACTATGATCACTAAACAGCTGGTACAAGAAACCTAGTACTCTAAATCATCAACCTGTAAATCATTACCTGCATCATGAGATGCAAGCCCCGGGTAAAAGGAATGTTAGTACATTTGAATTGAACTGGTATGTAAATAAACTGATAGAAAGAACTATAAATGTTAAAACTAAAATTAAACTGATAATTGATAACTGGAACATATACTAATAATTGATAGCTGAACTGATAACCGATAACTGAACTGACCAAAGGGAATAAGGATATGAATAGTGTCTCTTCTGAATGATGAACAACTTGTTTATCTGAATAAATAAACTACTGCCTCGGTCAAAATATATATGTGCACAAATTGCGGCCTCAAGCCCAAGTATACGTATATATAACTACGACCTCAAGCCTAAAGATGTATGAAGCATAAACTGTAACCTCGGGACCAAATACAGGTGTTTAACATTCACGGATTTAAAAATAAGAACTAAAAATCACACTGTAATATATAATATTGAAATTCTAAACCATACCGAGTTCATTAAGTATGTAAACTGAGTCTGAAACTAACTCAGAACGAGTGTACAACAGATGTTGGTGAACGATAAATATCAAGTAAAATAATGGAGATTAGTTATACGAGAGAATTATGATTAAACTGCAACCTCAAAATTGCACTAAGAAAGTATACTGGAATACTGGCTCTAAGGGCTCTCTTAGCAAACTGCCATATCAACAACCTTTTTCTTAGATCAAACTACACAGCTTGTGGTAATCACTCAACAACAACAACAACCCAGTATAATCCCACATAGTGGGGTCTGGGGAGGGTAGTATGTACACAGACCTTACCTCTACCCTGGGGTAGAGAGGCTGTTTTCAAACAGACCCACGGCATCCTTCCCTCCAAGAACTTCCCACCTTGCTCTTGGGGAGACTCAAACTCACAACCTCTCGGTTGGAAATGGGGTTTGCTTACCATCAGAGCAACCCCTCTTATCCTTATGGTAATCACTCATGGAAAACAATTACTTCCTTTGTGATTTCTATTATTCTACACTCTATAAGGATCAACAACCATTTTTTAGAGAAAAGAGAATAAGAGAAAGTTTAGAAAGAAAATATTTTATTGCACACTTAATATTTTTTCCAGGGAGAGAATTCGATATTCCTCCTGAACTTTGAAGGTCCCATTTTATAAGTAAAGAAGATGACTATATACTAGTAATACAATTCACAACCTCATTGCTTACTTCAGGAAGCAATAATGGTTGATAAGGACTAACAAAGACTTAAAGAAAAAGACTCGATAATATAATTGTGATCTCATTACTTACGTTGAAGACAAGAGGGGTTGCTCTGATGGTAAGCAACTCCTATTTTCAACCGAGAGGTTGTAAGTTCGAGTCTCTCAAAGAACAAGGTGGGAAGTTCTTGGAGGCAAGAATGCCGGAGGTCTAATTGGAAACAACCTCTCTACCCAATGATAGGGGTAAGGTCTGCATACATACTACCCTACCTAGACCCCACTAAGTGAAATTATACTGGATTGTAGTTGTCTTACGTTGAAGAATAATAAGGACTGACATAGAAAGACAAGGGTTGGGTCCTTATGTCTCTCAATTATTTTACAAGGCTCCAAGAATGCTAAAAGCTGAAAATTATTTAAAGTAAAGCTACTAAAAAGTCAAAAGTACCTTTAGGCTTAATTCATAAAAGAATAGATTTCTTAATGATAGAAATTTCTTCCACAGATATTGACTTTAATAGACCCACCAGATGTTCATGATTGTGTAGATGGTTTTATTGTGTATCCTTCTTTAATCCACTACTCTTCCTCATGAAGACACCTGTACCGGTTTTTTTTTCTACCTTCATTTTTCTAATCTTTCTACTTATTTTCCTTTTCTTTTTGAAGAATCGCCTTTTCCCTTTTCAAAACATTCTATAGCTTTTATACGGGCCATCATTTCTGCTAAATATACACTATTAATTTCATATTTGCTTAACTCAAACTCTAACAACAACAACAACTACCCAGTATACTCTTACCAAGTGGGATCTGGGGAGGGTAATATGTAGACGAACCTTACCCCTACCCAAAAGGATAGAGAGGCTGTTTCCAATCGACCCTCGGAAACAAGGAAATGTTGGGGCATCTTTGTTTCATATCACATCATTCTCATGGTAATCCTTCATTGCATGTTTAATCCACTAAAAACAAGGATGCTCCATGCATATGTTAGAATAATTCCAACCGGCTAATAATTCTAGCCATATCTCATTTGGAATACATTTGTAGCATTGTAACTCAGAGTATCCTCATCATCATAAAAACGGAAACTCTATTTCATTTTTGTATGTTCGAATGTGGCACAGGAAAAGGCTTTCCTTGATGAATATGAACAGGCCTGTGAAACCAGATAGTAACATATTTCTTTAAGTCTAAAATATTTTTAAATAGCTAAATCGCCAATAATTATAATGTTAAACCATAATAAGATTGTTTGTAGCCAATGATTCTGTTGGTGTAATTTCCTGAATTTACCGCTGTTAAATTCTATAAGATTGTGATAGTGATATAGTAAATACCAGAACATCCATAAAATTCTTCTGAGAATTTTTGGGGATATGTCATAAAAATACGGGAAAATGAATACTCCGTATTTACTCTAAATGGCTTTAATATGGAGCCTTTACACTTTTTGATATTCTAGCTTATGATGGTTCTTATTTCAAGAAAGACTGGTGTTTGGCCAAAAAGTTGATTTTAGTGACTTTGGTCAAAATTTTGGGTAAACGGACTCGAACTCGTATTGTGATGGTCCCTGTGGGTCTGTAGTAAAATATGGGATCCGGTTGTGTGTCCGAAATCAGATTCGGAGGTCCCTAGCCCAAGTAATAAATTTTTGATAAAAATTGTAAGACAAAAAATCTAATAATTTAAAGAAATTGATTATTGCTTTATCTCATTGGTATCGGGCCTGTATTTTAGTTACTGAGCTGGTACAAGGTTAGTATAATATTTAAGTCATATTTGTGAAAGTTGATGAGAATCAGAGTTGATTTGACGTGATTCAGGTATCCGGTTCCAAAAAGAGGACCATCAAAGTATTTTTAAGAATTTCATTTGTGTTGGTGTTAAATCTATAGTTTTATATGTTATTATAGCGATTTGATCGCACGAGCAAGTTCGTACGATGTTTGTAAGTTTTTGTGTGCATGATTGGTTTGGAGCCCCGAGAGCTCGGATCAGTTTTGGATAGGCTACAGAGTGATTTAGATTTAAAGAATCTTGCTGGTAAGGGAATGGGCAGCTTCGTCACTGCGAAGAATAAGTCCGCATTTGCGGGTGTCAGGGATTGCGTTTGCGAAGAAATGTTCACATTTGTAGTGGCTAAAGAAATGCGAGGAGTTCTTATTTGTGATACTTTTTAGCAGCTGATAATTTTTGACTTTGACGGAATTTTCATTCATTCTCCCATTTTTTCCATACTTAAGCCTTAAGAGATGTTTTTTCAAAGACTATTTCTTTCCCAAATCATATATATAAGTAATGTTAATACTCAATTTTGTCATATATATTTTAAATATGCATAAATACCTTTAAAATAGCATATATATGCATATATGAGCATGTACAAGGTTTGTATAATTTTTTTCCATAATTTTAAGGATTTAAAATTGACATATTTTCTCCATTTTTATCCATAAAATATCCAATATAAGTATTTTCTAAATTATTGTTATGACAATTTATTTATTTGATTTCTATACTTGTGCCAAAATATGGATAGTTTTTGTGCATCTTTATAATCATATTTGGTATTTTTCCAGCTAAATTGCATGTAATTACAATGTTAACCCCTTTTAATGTATAATTCTATTTTATACATGTAAAATTGGCCCCTATATTATTAAAATGAAAATTATACATTTCTAATTATTTTGGTATAGAAAATGTATTTTTCAGAAACTATTTATTATTTAATTAAAATTGAAATAGAGAAATTGGCTATGTAAATCATAGCTAGATTTAAATTTCAATTTTAGCCTAATTCTAATCCAATCCCATCCCAATCTCCTATTAAATAACCCGACTAAGGCCCCAAACACTTTCTACCCGATCCAAAACCCAATCAGATCCTGGCCGTTGATCTAAAAGATCAACGATCCTTATTTGTTCTTTCCTTTTTTAATCCACACGTCCCCCAAACCTAAACAATTTTCTAAACCCGCCGCCTTCAAATCCTCTCATGTTCTTTCTTCTCTCAACCTAACCCTAGACTCTATCAATCACTTCCCTTCTCCGATCATCTCCGGCGACCACCTTTCAACCCCAAGCCTCCAATTGTTTCCTCAACGTCTTTCTCATCAGATATGAGGCCCTCAAGGGTCCTGGACATGCTAATTTGGATCTAGGGTTTTTGTTTATGTTGTTCATGGCTTCTCCGGTGTAATTTCGGGCAAAATCACACTATATATATTACAATCTTTGAAGTTTACAACTAGTTCTTCCGTTTCTTCTTCTGTTTCCTTTGAAATCCTAACTCTCATTTGAATCTCTTGGATTTGTGTTATTTTTAACACTTTAAGTCTGTTCCTTTCTATGATTTACACTATTCTTAAACTTTTTCTGAAAAGCTCTCAACTTGAAACTGTTTTACTTTCTTTAAAATTAGGGTTCCTCGGAGTTTCTTCTACACTTGTTTTAATCGACTTCTTATTTATGTTTAATCCTCTTTTCTCGCACATCTTGACATATTATGTGTTCTTAATGCTCTTTCAACTCGACTCTATTTAAAGCCTTAATTTCATAGATCTTCTTTATTTTGTTCTATGTGTTAGCATGACTACTTGATTTTGTTAAGCTTCTGTTGGTTACCATGCTTCGAATGGGTTTTTTACTGAGTCTTTAGCCTACTTCTATCACCTCTATGTGATTTTTATTCATATTGATTTTATCATCTCTTGCTTCTTTCTGTCGATATGGCTGACCTTGCCTTTTTGCTACGCTTGTTCGTTCTTCTTTATTTATATGTTGCACTATGGAATTGTGACCCTCTCTTGATTTGATTATGATTTTCTTACTTATGGTTTGATTGAAAGATTTCCTTTTAAATCCCTAAAAGCTTTACCTCGTCTGTTTAAGTTGACTGATTGCATTACCTTATTTGCTATGTTACTTTATTTTTAATTGAGTCGTGTCCTTAATTGAGGTTTTCTGAATTTAGTCCTAGTTGACTATTCTATGCCTACTGAACCTTGATTCGTTCCTTATTTAGTCATGTACTGATTTTTCTTCTTTCCTTATATGATACTGAATCTTTCCATTTGATTTGATTCCCTTAACTTAAGGGGGTACTTCCTTGATTTTCTAATTGATTGATTCCGGGTTCTTCAATTATTATTCTACTATGATTCATACATTATATTACAACCTATTTTCAACTATAAGTACTCCAGTCTTTCATTAATACAGAGACGAACACTTGGGGTTCAGAAACGATCTCTCTTACTAAAAAATCTCTACTCTCTCTTGTGCTATTTGTCAATGTTAACCGGCTGCAAGCAAAAGCTAATCATTTGTGCTCTCTTGTTCTCTCATTCTTCTTACATCTCTCTTCACTGGTATGTCCTAGTTTCA
Organism: Nicotiana benthamiana; assembly: GCA_034376525.1. NCBI lineage: Eukaryota > Viridiplantae > Streptophyta > Magnoliopsida > Solanales > Solanaceae > Nicotiana > Nicotiana benthamiana. The sequence goes on along the minus strand of CM067335.1, from coordinate 38,772,870 downwards.
ATATTATGTTTCAACAACGACATGCTTCTCTTATTGTTTCAGTTTCTCCTATTTATATTTTGTTTCTACTTTTGGTTCTATTGTGAAACTTGTAGCTAAAAGTACATTATAAGTATGGTATTATGTCTCCCCCTTCCTTTATATTAGTCCATTCCCCTTAATGTGTGTTCCTAAGTATTCCTTACCAGTTGTCTTTTACCTACTGTGTACTTACCATCGTATGAATCCCTAATCCCCTATCACCCTTGTATGTGCTTTTATTCTTCATTATTGGTTTGTGACCATGCCAGTATTAGCTATTTTTGAGCATGTCTAAACTAGTCCTAAGACCTTTGCTTGGTTACAGGTAGGCAGCCATATGATCTATATATCCCAAACCCCTGACCCCGGTGCGACCACTGAATTCATTTAGTTATGTAAACTAGTTGTGTATGATCCTATCCTGAGGTGCTTGAACTTTGTTCACCACCCCAATCTCTGTTGCTTTACTAATTACTTGCAAAACAGGCTTTTTACTACAATATTTTAATAAACCTTTTTAAACTTGTGTCCTTCACTTTCACTTTATTGTAGTACATTATTGTAGTTTCGAGAGAGAGAATAACGATAAGTTGATTACTCATGATCAATACAGAATACTTATGCAAAATTGTAGGAGACTTAGCGGGAAGGATTCCGACAATTGGAAAAATCATAACTCTAACCTCCTAAGTTTAGTCTCCAACCTTTAGTGTCTTTAGTTGCTATTACTATGTTAATTTGTTACATAGTTAGTTCGATAGAAGAATCTTAATATTTATAACTTAAGAATTTACTCAAGCTTGTCTTCTTAGTGATATTGAACAGTTATAACAAAACCTTATTTCTTTGTAGGATTCGACTCTGGAGTTTTAGACTGGATTATATTTGCAGCGACCGCTTATCCTTTTTAGGACTAGAGTTGGGTGTGATCAAATTTTGGCGCCGTTGCCGGGGAACTAACGGTATAGATATACGTGTACATATTACTAGGTTTCAAGTTTGATCATTTATTTTTAGTTTTAGTTTTGTATTTGATTTTTAAAATTTTTTGTTTTACTTTTTAATTTTAAAAACATGGCATCTTGAAATTATAAGAGTTTTGGTGTTGGTAATTCTACTTTTGATCCTTATACATATTGTGAAGAAAACCACCTGTGCCAGAATTATCAAAATATTCCCGAGAGAGAGTTATGTGCACCAACTCAATATTTTGTAGGAATGTGTGTGATATGTGTGATGGTCAACATGGTCACTTTCATGGATGTTCTTATATTTCTTCTCTTCCCCTAATCCCTTACTATGATGGTTCTACCTTTTTTTGTGAAGTTAATAGGAACAAAGAACCCAGGATGATGACCTGAAAGAGATCAAGGATATGCTAAGGTTCGTTGTGGAATAAAGTAATGAGAAACAACTACACATACAAAGGCAAGATGCTACTATTCACAACCTGGAGGCACAAGTGAATTAGTTGTTAAAATTGAGGTGCTAATGGAGGATGTCAGAGTAGAACACCAACAACCTATCCAACTACAATTTGAGAATGCCGGTGTTGAAGAAGTAATTCTAGAGTCAGCAAAGGACATTGATGATACAAATTTAGTGGACTTTAGTGTGATTGGTGTTGAGGATGCCGAAAATCTTGAAGTTCAAGAATTTGAGCGCGTTGGAACTCATTCCAAACACTTTTCTACATTATGTTCCGATGGTGAAATGAGAATTGATCCTTGTGAGCATAAAAATGAGTCAACGGAAGAGATAGATGAGCCGTGTATTTTGAAATTTTCAAGGCCGTCTATGCAAGGTGACACTCCTCAGTCGAGAGACAAAACTGCATGAGAATTTATTTAATTTTTGGCTCTCAAGAAATTGTACCGTCCCAAGAGCAAAATCAAAAGCGTGAAGCAAAACTTGGGGTTCAATTCATAAGTTCGAGGTGGAGACCGAAAGTGATTCGCATCGTGACGCGACGTTAACTTAGGCGCTTATTGGGAGGCAGCCCATATTTATTTCTTTCTTTTGCTTGTAGTTTGTTTTAATTTAATTTTGATTGTATTATTTTTATATTATCCTTTTTTATTTTCTAGGAGCAGAGGAAGCAAAGGCAATGGAAGGAAGCAATAGTAAGTGAGATGATTAGAACTAAGTGTGGGTTGCCCGCCTAAAGAACCAAGTTTGGGAGAAGTCTGAGTATCCCATGAGCAGCTAATTCATAGGCCTTTGGCCTACCAGGGAGTTTCTTTTATCCTCTGGTATTTATGGGTGTGCATTGGGGAAATGCACAATTTTAAGTGTGCAGTGAAGAGACTTTTTTGGTGATTTCCTATGTTATTTTAGTTGTATTATTTTATGTGTATTGAGAAAAATAAAAAAATAATAATTAGGTAGAAATAATCCCACTTGGTTTTTCTTGTGGACACTGTTCTTTCTAAGGGATGACTCTTTGAATCAGGTAGTAGTTTCTTTTGTAGGTAAAATTGTCAAAAACAAAATTTTGACTTTTCCCTATGATGGACTTCCTCAACAGTTTTCTTGAGTGTTTAAAGTCTAAATAAAAATATAAAAAAATGATTTTTTTAACTGATAATGGAATAGGAAGAACTTGTGTGTCTATGTTTTTGACATGGTTTATATCGGGGCTTAGAGGTGGAGTATTTGTGTTGAGTACCTTCTTCTTGATTATTGTGACTATATGCCTTCAGAATATGTGTGACTTTCTTTTGACGTTTGGGCTCGTTCATTGACTCTTATTATTACTTCCTAGTGTTTGAATTATATGATGATTGTGCTAGTTGCTTTAACTTGAGAGCTGGGTCTAAGCAGTCCAGAGTAAGTTATGTGTATTGTGTGAGGTCAGATTTTGGTTGTACTCTATGCCATCCCTTGTCAGTATAGAACTTACCCCGTGTGTGAGTCGAAGCGAAATGATTAAGTCTTGTGATATTAGGAAATGATATAGGCATTTTTTTGATTTACCCTTGAGCTTATTTGCCTACCATTAATAATATTATACTTAGTAAGCCCTTTTGAGCATGTAAACCTTTTTTATTTGGCACCCACATTCCGAGCCAACCCCTATTTTGTTCCAAATCATATTTTGTTCACCCTTTACCTCCGAAAGAACTTAAGTCGTTGAAGCCGAATAGAGGAATATAGTGGAGTCAATTTTTGAGGCTAGGATGTTCGACGAGTCACACAAATATTTTAATTAGTCTTGGTATTGGTCAAATAATAAAAAAAGTGTGAATAGTGCTTATGTCTGGTTCTAAGAGTTGGTATAAACCATTGTCATTCATACGATGCTTAAATATGTTTTGAAATTAGGTTGCTTGCCGATGTGATTAAGTTTAAGTTGCTCGAGGACGAGCAAGAGTTTAAGTGTTGGGTAGTGATAAATGATGAAAAATGTATGTTTTTGAGTATGTTTGCATATTATTTCTTATGTGAGTTGCGGGAGATTACATGTTTATAAACATATAATATGCTCATTTCATGTTTATTGTGTGCATGAATGAATTTGGATGGAAGTTGGTGGGATTGGATGGTTTAATGCAAAAAGAGTAGAGATGCAAGACCTAGAAGCCTTCCAAAATTAGTGCATTGCATGAAGGTAGGTGCGAAATGTCCTAGGAGATGAACAAAATACAGCGAAATATGGAGGTTGGCACTAGACCTGGCACGCGAAAGAACAACGAATAAAAAAGATATAACTGGGAGCGTGCTAGAAGTCGCGTGTTGCACCAACTCTGGCACGCAACTTAACATGTCCTTTTTGAATTAGGAGAGCTCAAGGATGCCCCACATCAACCCTAATTGATATAAATAGATCATAAAATGTCCTTTTGAGAGAGGAGAAACTACTTTAAGGTAAGACAACACCCAAGGAGTCAAGAATACGCTAGAAGAAGGAAGGAAGATTCAACAACGAATTTTTCCTTTCTTCTTCCTATTTTTCATTATTGGCTATGAATTTTAGTATTGTAGTTTTACATACTATTATGAATAGCTAATTTATTATCTAAATTTTTTATGGAACCTCTTGGAGGATAAATTCTTGTTTTAATTTTATCTACTTGTTCAACTACGTGCTTATTTCAGTTGATTGAATGGCCATCGATTGACTATGCCTATTTAATAAGTGTTGCTTGAGAAAGGATATATATTTAGGTGGGTTTTTAACAACATCAATCCTAAGTTATATGAGAGATCAATACGGCGGGTTTAAAAGCGAGATTAAAGATAAGGAAGCTTTGACGTGATCCTAGTGAGCGGTGAAAAAGTGCGAGCTAGCGTAGTTCGAGAGAATATGACTAGTACATTATTGTAGTTTCTCGAGACAGAATAACGATAAGTCGAGTGCTCATGATCAGTAGAGATAATTAGGCAAAATTTTAGGAGACTTAGAGGGAATGATTCCGACAATTGGGAAAATCATAACTCTAGACCTCCTTAATTTAACCTCCAGCCCTTAATATCTTTAGCTGCTATTACTATTTTAATGTGTTACTTCGTTAGATCGATAGAATAATCTTAATATTTGTAACATAGGAATTTATTCAAGCTTGTCTTCTTAGTGATATTAAACAGTTAGAACGAAACCTGAGTTCTCTGCGGGATTCGACTCCAGACTTTTAGACCGGATTATATTTGCAGCGATTACTTATCCTTTTTAGGACTAGAGTTGGGCGTGATCAGTGCCTAAGTGTATGATGGGTACAATCAACCTCATGTACTTAATAAGTAACAAACCTAACCATAGGTTGAAAGTAGTGACGAGCTCGAAAGATAGTCGGATTCCAACATCAATAGCCAATAACAGTTCACAACAATGTAGTGAAGCCAGTAAAGGTATATGACTTAGGAGATGTATGCTCAGCATGATCACAGTTACAAGAAAGTAGGCATGATTTTCAAGTAAAATAGTCATATCCAAATCTCACCATTGAGGAACAACTAAACTTGAGTTTATCAAAAGAACTGTATCCCTTATTTTGCAACACCACATATGAATTTATGTTACCAATTAGCATGAGAAAAGTACATATCTAAGCCTACATGTGAATATACATGTCAGATCATCAATTATCATATACTGTCTAGCATGAGGAATATACATCTGTATGCCTACATATCAAATTATAAATGTTATATTACCATCTAGGATGAGAAAAATGCATCTTTATGCGAACATGTTAGGTAATCAAATGTCACGTCACTGTTTAGCATGAGAAAGGTACATCTCCAAGCCTATAAGTAAAATAAACATGTCAAAAACTCAGTTCACAATAAATTCATTAAGTACACACACCTTAGCACACTCCAGGTGCCTGGCTCAAAGCCCGTCTCATAACCATAGATCCATCAAAATAATCACGCTTAGCATTGTACGGGTGTGCGTCATAACTGCCCATTATCAAAGAACATAAATGAAATAATGTGCATGCACCCACTGCTAGCATGTCAGATTCCGGAGGGGCAGATCCTACCCAAGCGCTAATTGTAGTCACTTAGCCCAACTGGTGTGGTCTGGTGCCTGCGTAGCCTCAAATCACTACAACTTGGCACAATGTGGGGGGCTAACATACTCATCTCAATATTAATATTACTGTTGCAGCGTGCAACTCGATCTAAGTATTAACATAAATACCACTCTATTGCCCACATCAGCCATAAATATGCTCTAGTCTCAATATGCCAACATCTCACAGAAACTTAATACAATTATATAACATGGAATATCACAATGTACCTCAAATACCGTCAAAACTTGTGTCACATACAAGGACATCAATAACATGTGAGACATCATATAAAAAATGCTCATATATATATATATATATGCGAATGTAACTATCATGAATGTACGGTATAACTACGGCTAAGGCAAATAGTTTAACATGGCGTGAATAGCCCTATCATACCAAAACAATTAAGCAAGAGGCCTAGACATAACTCTAACATGAATGATATTTCACGTAGTCGCATAGATGGAGGAAACATGAAATCGAAGAAGCATGATTTCTATTATAAATATTAGTACTAATTAGCAATATAATAAAAATGTTAACTAACATGCTACTATTATAATAGGTAAAACTACACCAAAATTTAGAAAGAACAATAGCGTTTAAGTCCAACCAATTTGGGGTCGGTTGTTTGGATTCTCATTTTTCATAGACTTATCTAAGACCAATATTATGTAAACTAAAAAAAATAAAAAGTATGAAGTATAAGTTCTCTATTTTCTGCAGACAAATGAATCTCTGATAGAAAATGTTAAATTGAGCTGATGGTGTAAAAGAATAAGTTATATCTTCGATATTTTTAACTTAAATCTCTTTAAAAAGTAATTGGGTTATGCAGGTAAAACAAAAACAATCATTTTGTGGAGTTCAATTTGGAGATGATGTGTTAAGTTTGGTGGTGGAACCTAATGTTGATCATTCATTAGTGCTCTTGTGACTGTTTATGGCTTGATATAACAAAGATTATGAGTGTTCCTTTTTATTTTTTGTTTACATCTTTTAATGTTTCTACTGAGCAGCGTAAATTTTAAATTAATCGAGTTAGTGAATTTTAGATACTAAATGGTGGAGAGAAAAGAAATTGAAATTTTTTGACTAGTTTTCATAGTATTTATTAGAGTGAGCTGTCGGCTATAAGAGCACGTCGTGTCTCAAAATGTTTTGTTGCAATAGTTCAGTGTACAACTATACCCAAAAATATAGATAGTTTAAACTGTACAAATGTACAATCGTGTAATATCATTTCAAAAAATTATAACATACATTAAGGATTGCCCATGGGGTGTTCGTAACACGCAGCGGAAGACAATAACAATCCTAGGTAGATTTTCTCATGTTTAAAATTTATTTAAGTGTCAAAGATCGGATCAAAAACGTACCTGGTGAAGAGAGTCTCGTTTCAAAATTCTTCGATAGTGCGAAAACTCTATGCGTATCCACACCGAGACCGATCCTTGCTATCAACTCTTTGATCAATGAAACCCGCGTACAAATTGAACGAATAATATTGTGTTGAAATTTTTCTCAAAAATCTCAACTCAAATTAGAAGAACAAGAAATACTTTTCTTGTAATTGTATTTTCTCTCTTGGCTTGTATTGCACTCTCACTTTCACAAAGTAGGTTTTCTTCTCAAGAATAATAAAAAAACGAAAAAAGAACCATACAAATTTTCTCCATCACCCTTTAATAGTATCACCTACAAACCCTTTTCCTATTTGGTTGAGGTAATAATTTTCCTAGGGTAAAAGTTTATTCCAAAAATAAACATATGGAATTTTGTACCAAATATCCAAAATTTCCTTCTTTTGAGAAGTACCGAAACTTTTCTTTCTTTGAATCAAATTCATTACCAAAAAGGCAATGAAGATACGTTCCGGACTAAAAGTGTCCAATTCTAAATAGGTCTAATTAGTCATCATTAATATTTATGTAAAATATATAAACAATTATTAATTAATTGTATTAAATATATATCACATATATATTTTCAAGAGATATAATTTTATTTTCTATTCCAAATAGAAAACTTTAATTTGTTCATAATATTAATTATATATATCACATATATTTCAACTAAGAGATATTATTTAATTTCTATTCCAAATAGAAACTTCAATTTATTCACAATATTAATTATAATCTTTGTGCTAGCAAAGAATATAATAATATTTTATTTGGACTAATAACTAAATTTATTTGACTAATTAAATTCTTAAATTTAATTATCAAATAATAAGTTAATTAATCCTTTAGCAAAGATCAGAACACTCGTTAGTGTGCGACGCCATAGGTTCAATACTAAACCGGTAGTAAATTGATCATATCAATATACTAATCAAGGGTGGCGTCTAGCAACACTCCTTAACGACCGGATAGCATGAAGTATACAATTTACTCTCAAGAACCAGTAGAAGAATAATATAGTAATTCATTCTCTCCTTATAGCTCTGGATCACCCTAGGATATGGTTCAACTGTCAAATCCTAATAGGCGATCAACTATGTGTTCACATCAAATATAATCGACCATTGAGTGACCTAAGAAACTCATTTCTTCTTTCATTCAATTGCCCTGGCCAAGGTCTTAGTTTGGTCGTTTATAATTCATGACGACATGGAGCTTAAACTCATTACCAAGAGTTGGCAGATTCTGTCTTGATCAATCACTAATTCTACAAGTATTTGATCGTACCCAATATCCTTTCAACTATCGCACTAGGGCCATAGGTGTCTAGTATCAAAGCACAATAAATAACTTATCAATTACTATGACGATCTCAAGTCAAAGGAAATAGTTACATCACATTCTTCAAGAAAATATCCTATTGACACTTTATGGTAATTCTAACCATTAGGAATTATCCAACGAGTCGGTTCAATGATCATATCTCTATATGCATCATCTAACTATGTGATTTAGTTAATGAGATCAACTAATCTTTATCCGATAAAGACGATCACATAAATATTGATCTAACCGGATTACTAATGTCCAAATCAATAATCCTACGATCAAGAAGAAATTTAGATTAAATTGTAAAAGACTTTGCTCTCATTATCATGATCTCTATCACGATGACAAATCTCAAAATTTAATCAAGGACCTTATCAAATTAATCAAATAATTAATAATAATTATAAAAGAATATCAAATGCCATATATTTTATATCAAATGACATTCACAAATATATGTTCAAGTTATCAAATATGATATTGGATCTAGGGTGTATCTACTATATCCCTAACAATCTCCCACTTGCACTAGAGCCAATCGCTCTTGTACTTCATCCCCAATTTCCACTTGTGCTTGTCAAACTCCTTTGCGCCAAGAGCTTTAGTGAATGGGTCTGTAGCATTTTCTTTTACATCAACCTTTTGAATCTCGACATTGCCACGTTCAATGATCTCTCTTATCAAGTGATACCTTCGCAGAACGTGTTTGGACTTTTGGTGTGATCTTGGTTCTTTTGCTTGAGCAATGGCTCCAGTATTGTCACACAAAAATGGAACCGCACCTTCTATTGAAGGAACCATACCAAGTTCAGTTAAGAACTTTTTCATCCATACAGCTTCCTTAGCAGCTTCACTAGCTGCTATGTATTCTACTTCAGTCACTGAATCAGCTACTGTAGCTTGTTTGGAACTTTTCCAACTCACTGCACCACCATTTATGGTGAATACATAACCAGAAATAGATTTGCTATCATCCCTATCTGAAGAGAAACTTGCATCAGTATAACCTTCAAGTTTCAACTCAGAATCCCCATAGATAAGGAATTGGTCTTTAGACCTTCTTAAGCACTTAAGAATGGTCTTCAGCACCTTCCAATGTTCCTCACCAGGATTTGCCTGATATCGGCTAGTCACTCCAAGTGCATAAGCCACATCAGGACGTGTACTTTTCATGGTATACATGATAGCTCCCACTGCACTAGCGTATGGGATCCTACTCACGCGTTCTCTCTCTTCAAGTGTTTTAGGACAATCCTCCCTACTGAGAGAAATTCCAGTTTGGATAGCCTCTTTTGGAATTATCCATGTTATACCTCTTTAAGATAGTATCAATGTACAAAGACTAGGAAAGTTCAAGAAGCTTCCTAGATCTATCTCTATAGATCTTTATTCCTAATATATGGGCTGCTTCTCCCAAGTCTTACATGGAAAACTGTTCTAATAGGCAAATCTTCATATTTTGCAATGCTGGTACGTCATTCCCTATGAGCACAAAAATATAATTGTGCTCCCTCTAACCTTGTTGTACACACAAGGTTCTTCTTCGCATTTAACAAAATTGAACTTCTCAATTGTTTTGTTAAATCGAATATTCAAACTTTGAGAAGCTTGCTTTAATCCATAAATAGATCTTTGTAGCTTACAAATTTTATTATCATCAGACAAAGATGTGGAACCTTCAGGTTGTGTCATGTACACATCCTCTTCCAGCTCACCATTAAGGAAAGCTGTTTTCACATCCATTTGCCATATTTCATAATCATAGTATGCTGCTATAGCAAGTAAAATCTGAATAGATTTGAGCATTGCCACGGGAGAGAAAGTCTCGTCATAGTTGACTCCTTCTTTCTGACGATATTACTTGGCAACAAGACGTGCTTTATAGGTCTCCATCTTTGCGTCTGCTCCAATATTTTTATTAAAACCCCATTTACAACCTATAGGTTTTATATCCTTTGAAGGTTCAACTAAAGTCCATACTTTGTTTTCCTTCATGGATTCCATTTCGGATTCCATGGCCTTTTGCCACTTCTCAAATTCAGAACTTTGTGTAGCCTCTTCATAGGTCTTAGGGTCATCGGCATTTTGATCAACCTCATTTGATAAATCATCTTGTACCAATAAATTTAATCATGACGTTCTCGTGTAGACCTTCGAAGAGGTACTTGTACAACCTGTTCACCTTGTGTTGGATTTCGTTGTTGCTCAATTTGGTTTGGAACTGGTTCATTAACCTGTTCTTGCACTTCATTTAGTTCTTGAACTTCAACCGTTGAAGATGGAAATTTCCTTGGAAACTTCAAAGCATCCAATAAAGGTTCTTCAAGTTGGGTCTCATGATCTTTATATTGTGTTGATTCATTAATTTCTTGATCTTCATCAAGTTCTATTTCTCCATTATAATTTCCTTCCAAAAGAAATTCCCTTTCCAAAAAGGTTGCTCCTCTGGCCACAAACACTTTATGGTCAGAAGGGTGATAGAAATAATATCCCCTTGTTTCCTTGGGATACCCAATGAATCTACACTTATCAGATCTTGAGTCAAGTTTATCAGACTGTAGTCTCTTAACATAAGCTGGACAACCCCAAACCTTAATATGTTTAAGGTTAGGCTTACATCCTTTCCATATCTCATATGGTGTTGTAGAGACTAACATAGTGGGAACTTTATTAAGTAAGTATGTTGCTGCTTCCACAGCATATCCCCATAAATTTATTGGAAGATCAGTGAACCCCGTCATAGATCTCATCATATCTAATAAGGTTCTATTTCTCCTTTCAGACTTGAAATATGCATAATCGAATTAGCATTCACACTAGGTAAGACATAAACATCATGTTGGAGATAGCCATTCACACATAAATTATCACTAGAATAAATAGAGCAAATACCATTGCCTATATTAATGCGAAAACCATGTTTGTCTAACATAGAAGCTGAAATTATGTTCGAAACAATTTTAGGAACGTAATAACAATCATCCAACATAAGCACTTTGCCCATAGGCATTATTAAAGAAATTGATCCTACAGCTACGGCCGCAACTTTTGCACAATTTCCAACTTGTAGATTAATTTCTCCTTTCTTCATCTTTCTACTTATTTCGAATCCCTGCAACATATTGCAGATTTTATAACCACTACCAGTATCTAGTACCCACAATGAAGAATTAGTAGTAGTAAAAGAAACCTTGAAAACATTTTTCATTAAAGTCTTACCTTGTTTCTTGTCATTTAAAGTCTTAACTTGTAGATTAATTTCTCCTTTCTTCAACTTTCTACTTATTTGGAACCCATGCAACATATTGAAGATTTAATAACCACTGCCAGTATCTAATACCCACAATGAAGAATTAGTTGTAGTTAAAAAAACCTTGAAAACAGTTTTCATTAAAGTCTTGCCTTGTTTCTTGTCATTTAAAGTTGCAAGATACTCTTTGCAATTTCTCTTCCAATGTCCTATTTTCATACAATGGAAACATACAGCATCAGATTGGTCAGCATTGCCTTCTTTGCTTTTGGGTTTGGTCACACCACCATTAGGCGCAGTAGGCTTTTTCTTGGGTTTAATTTTACCCTTACCCTTCTTCTTAGAAGAGTTTCCAACCAACATGATAGTTCCTTTCTTCTTCTCAGATACAAGTTGATTCTCACAATCAATCAACATGTTAAGCATCTCATGAAGATCACAATCCATTTTATTCATATTAAAATTAATAACAAATTGTGAAAAGGATTCTAGTAGTGACTACAAGATCAAATCTTGAGAAAGATCTTTACCCAGTTTGCACCCAACCTTCTCAAGTTCTTCAATAAGATCAATCATATGATTGACATAGGGTCCAACTGGTGAGTTTCCAGTCAATTTGGATCCATATAAAGCCTTAGATAGTTGGTATCTAGCTGTCCTGCTTTGTGTATCAAACATCTTCTTAAGATGTTCAATAATTTCAGTTGGATCCATATCCTGATGTTTCCTCTGCAGTTCAAAATTCATAGAAGTGAGAATGATGCATTTGGTAGTAAGACATTCTTCCAAGTATTTCTGATAAATCTTGGTAGCATCATCATCATTTACATCTTGGACTTCCTTGGCGGGCTTATCGATCACATCAATAAGTTTTTCATGCATGAAAATAATTCTCAAATTTCTGTACTAATCATCAAAGTTTGGTCCTACCAACTTGTTGGTCTCAAGTATTCCACGCAGTGATATAGCATACATATTGAGAAATCTAAAATATAGGAAAGAAAAGGCAATAATATAAGAACATATTTGCATATATCATAAAGACATGGTCTTTTATCTAAATGATATTTCCACTAATTATTTTAAACTATTTACCCTCATTATAGTTTACGAAATCTATATTTCTTTTAGTGGAGTAAAGGAATCCTTTAACAATATGTATGAGCCCCTTGGTAATCAAGTCGTTTCTCACTTATATTTTAAAGGTAGGTACTCTTACCAATTGTATCCCCATACAATTTCCTTAAATGGCTCTATGTCAAATAGTATCGTGGTAGTCAGGTCGATCCTACTAGCATAGTTGAGTTCAACCATCTTGATAACAAAGAACTTATTAAATTTTGTACTCCCCCGGGTAGTCCTGGCGTTTAGTGTAAAATTGAATAATTCTTTCAATCCATACATCTAATGCAATAAATAATTTTAACATATTCTCGAACTATAAGTCTCCTGCTAGTCAGGCCGCTCCTTATAAACAAGAAGTAAGTAAAATTAATTACCTTGATTGATAGCTTTATAATAAAATATCTTATAATTAATTATTAAGAACTCAAATTTTTAATAAGACGGAATTGTCATAAAAACTATTTTTAATAACACGAAGATCGAATCTTTAATAGCATGTGAATTTAGTTCAATTATCTACATGCTTAGCCCTAATTTAATTTACATCACATGTAATAAATAATTTAAAATTATGTAATGAGCAAGCACATGGCATGAAACAAAATTCAACATCCTCAAACATATTTATCTTATATATCACATAAAAAGAATTCATGCTAGAATATTATTATTAATTAACATCTCATGAACTTAAAAAAAATAAAGTAACAATTGAATCATGTAACATATTATAGATTCCCGTTGTATCTAATATAAAATTTCAAATTCAAGTCATGAACGATCTCAATAGTTACATGAATGCATATTTTATCCACAATAAAATAATATCAACATTCAAACGATTTGACTATTGCAAAAGGTACATCTATTATGGTTTGAACTCTTCAAATATAATATTAAAATATTTTGTAAATAAATTTTAGACACAATAAACCTGGGTCTAATACTACTGAAGGATTGCCTATGGAGTGTTCGTAACACGCAACGGAAGACAATAACAATCCTAGGTAGATTTTCTCATGTTTAAAATTTATTTACGTGTCAAAGATCGGATCAAAAACGTACCTGGTGAAGAGAGTCTCGTTTCAAAATTCTTCGATAGTGCGAACACTCTATGCGTATCCACACCGAGACCGATCCTTGCTATCAACTCTTTGATCATTGAAACCCGCGAACAAATTGAACGAATAATATTGTGTTGAAATTTTTCTCAAAAATCCCAACTCAAATTAGAAGAACAAAAAATACTTTTCTTGTAATTGTATTTTCTCTCTTGGCTTTGTATTGCACTCTCACTTTCACAAAGTAGGTTTTCTTCTCAAGAATAATAAGAAAACGAAAAAGAACGATACAAATTTTCTCCATCACCCTTTATATAGTATCACCTACAAACCTTTTCCTATTTGGTTGAGATAATAATTTTCCTAGGGTAAAAGTTTATTCCAAAAATAAACTTTGGAATTATGTACCAAAAAATTCAAAATTTTCTTCTTTTGAGAAGTAACGAAACTTTTCTTTCTTTGAATCAAATTCATTACCAAAAAGGCAATGAAGATACGTTCTGGACTAAAAGAGTCCAATTCTAAATTGGTCTAATTAGTCATCATTAAATTTATGTATAATATATAAACAATTATTAATTAATTGTATTAATATATCACATATATATTTTCAAGAGATATAATTTTATTTTCTATTCCAAATAGAAAACTTTAATTTGTTCGTAATATTAATTATATATATCACATATATTTCCACCAAGAGATATTATTTAATTTCTATTCCAAATAGAAACTTCAATTTATTCACAATATTAATTATAATCTTTGTGCTAGCAAAGAATATAATAATATTTCATTTGGACTAATAACTAAATTTATTTGACTAATTAAGTTCTTTAATTTAATTATCAAATAGTAAGTTAATTAATCTTTTAGCAAAGATCAGAACACTCGTTAGTGTGCGACCCCATTGGTTCAATACTAAACCGGTAGTAAATTTATCATATCAATATACTAATCAAGGGTGGCGTCTAGCAACACTCCTTAACGACGGGATATCATGAGGTATACAATTTACTCTCAAGAACCAGTAGAAGAATAATATAGTAATTCCTTCTCTCCTTATAGCTCTGGATCACCCAAGGATATGGTTCAATTGTCAAATCCTAATAGGCGATCAACTATGTGTTCACGTCAAATATAATCGACCATTTAATGACCTAAGAAACTCATTTCTTCTTTCATTCAATTGCCCTGGCCAAAGTCTTAGTTTGGTCGTTTATAATTCATGACGACATGGAGCTTAAACTCATTACCAAGAGTTGACAGATTCTGTCTTGATCAATCACTAATTCTACAAGTATTTAATCGTACCCAATATCCTTTCAACTATCGCCCTAGGGCCATAGGTGTCTAGTATCAAAGTACAATAAATAACTTATCAATTACTATGACGATCTCAAGTCAAAGGAAATAGTTACATCACATTCTTCAAGAAAATATCATATTGACACTTTATGGTAATTCTAACCATTAGGAATATCCAACGAGTCGGCTCAATGATCATATCTCTATATGCATCATCTAACTATGTGATTCAGTTAATGAGATCAACTAATCTTTCGATAAAGACGATCACATAAATATTGATCTAACCGGATTACAAATGTCCAAGTCAATAATCCTACGATCAAGAACAAATTTAGATTAAATTGTAAAAGACTTTACTCTCATTATCATGATCTCTATCACGATGACAAATTTCAATATTTAAGTAAGGACCTTATCAAATTATCAAATAATTAATAATAATTATAAAAGAATATCAAATGCCATATATTTTATATCAAATGACATTCACAAATATATGTTCAAGTTATCAAATATGATATTGCATCTAGGGCATATCTACTATATCCCTAACAATCTCCCTCTTGCACTAGAACCAATCGCTCTTGTACTTCATCCCCAATTTCCACTTGTGCTTGTCAAACTCCTTTGCGCCAAGAGCTTTTGTGAATGGGTCTGTAGCATTTTCTTTTCCATCAACCTTTTGAATCTCGACATCGCCACGTTCAATGATCTCTCCTATCAAGTGATACCTTCGCAGAACGTGTTTGGACTTTTGGTGTGATCTTTGTTCTTTTGCTTGAGCAATGGTTTCAGTAATGTCACACAATAATGGAACCGCACCTTCTATTGAAGGAACCACACCAAGTTCAGTTAAGAACTTTTTCATCCATACAGCTTCCTTAGCAGCTTCACTAGCTGCTATATATTCTACTTCAGTCACTGAATCAGCTACTGTAGCTTGTTTGGAACTTTTCAATCTCACTGCACCACCATTTAAGGTGAATACATAACCAGAAATAGATTTGCTATCATCCCTATCAGAAGAGAAACTTGCATCAGTATAACCTTCAAGTTTCAACTCAGAATCCCCATAGATATGGAATTGGTCTTTAGTCCTTCTTAAGTACTTAAGAATGGTCTTCAGCACCTTCCAATGTTCCTCACCAGGATTTGCCTGATATCGGCTAGTCACTCCAAGTGCATAAGCCACATCAGAACATGTACTTGTCATGGTATACATGATAGCTCCCACTACACTAGCGTATGGGATCCTACTCACGCGTTCTCTCTCTTCAGGTGTTTTAGGACAATCCTCCCTACTGAGAGAAATTCCAGTTTGGATAGCCTCTTTTGGAATTATCCATGTTATACCTCTTTAAGATAGTATCAATGTACAAAGACTAGGAAAGTTCAAGAAGCTTCCTAGATCTATCTCTATAGATCTTTATTCCTAATATATGGGCTGCTTCTCCCAAGTCTTACATGGAAAACTGTTCAGATAGCTAAATCTTTATATTTTGCAATGTACGTCATTCCCTATGAGCAATATATCGTCAACATACAATGCTAAAAATGTTATTGTGCTCCCACAAACCTTTTTGTACACACAAGGTTCTTCTTCGCATTTAACAAAATTGAACTTCTCAATTGTTTTGTTAAATTGAATATTCAAACTTCGAGAAGCTTGCTTTAATCAATAAATAGATCTTTGTAGCGTACAAATTTTATTATGATCAGACGAAGATGTGGAACCTTCAGGTTGTGTCTTGTACACATCCTCTTCCAGCTCACCATTAAGGAAAGCTGTTTTCACATCCATTTGCCATATTTCATAATTATAGTATGCTGCTATAGCAAGTAAAATCTGAATAGATTTGAGCATTGCCACGGGAGAGAAAGTCTCGTCATAGTTGACTCCTTCTTTCTGACGATATTACTTGGCAACAAGACGTGCTTTATAGGTCTCCACCTTTGCGTCTGCTCCAATCTTTTTATTAAAACCCCATTTACAACCTACAAGTTTTATATCCTTTGAAGGTTCAATTAAATTCATACTTTATTTTCCTTCATGGATTCCATTTCGAATTCCATGGGCTTTTGCCACTTCTCATATTCAGAACTTTATATAATTTCTTCATAGGTCTTAGGGTCATCATCATTATGAACAACCTCATTTGTTAAATCATCTTGTACCAATAAAGTTAATCATGACGTTCTTGTGTAGACCTTTGAAGAGGTACTTGTACACCTGTTCACCTTATGTTGGATTTTGTTGTTGCTCAATTTGGTTTGGAACTGGTTTATTAACCTGTTCTTGAACTTCATTTAGTTCTTGAACTTCAACCGTTGAAGATGGAAATTTCCTTGGAAACTTCAAAGCATCCAATAAAGGTTCTTCAAGTTGGGTCTCATGATCTTTATATTGTGTTGATTCATTAGTTTCTTGATCTTCATCAAGTTCTATTTCTCCATTATTATTTCCTTCCAAAAGAAATTCCCTTTCCAAAAAGGTTGCTCCTCTTGCCACAAACACTTTATGGTCAGAAGGGTTATAGAAATAATATCCCCTTGTTTCCTTGGGATACCCAATGAATCTACACTTATCAGATCTTGAGTCAAGTTTATCAAACTGTAGTCTCTTAACATAAGCTGGACAACCACAAACCTTAATATGTTTAATGTTAGGCTTACATCCTTTCCATATCTCATATGATGTTGTAGAGACTAACTTAGTGGGAACTTCATTAAGTATGTTGCTGCTTCCACAGCATATCCCCATAAATTTATTGGAAGATCAGTGAACCCCATCATAGATCTCATCATATCTAATAAGGTTCTATTTCTCCTTTCAGACTTGAAATATGCATAATCGAATTAGCATTCACACTAGGTAAGACATAAACATCATGTTGGAGATAGCCATTCACACATATATTAACACTATAATAAATAGATCAAATACCATTGCCTATATTAATGCGAAAACCATGTTTGTCTAACATAGAAGAAGAAATTATGTTCGAAACAAATATAGGAACGTAATAACAATCATCCAACAAAAGTACTTTGCCCATAGGCATTAATAAAGAAATTGATCCTACAGCTACGGCCGCAACTTTTGCACAATTTCCAACTTCTAGATTAATTTCTCCTTTCTTCAACTTTCTACTTATTTCGAACCCCTGCAACATATTGCAGATTTTATAACCACTACCAGTATCTAATACCCACAATGAAGAATTAGTAGTAGTTAAAGAAACCTTGAAAACATTTTTCATTAAAGTCTTACCTTGTTTCTTGTCATTTAAAGTCTTAACTTCTAGATTAATTTCTCCTTTCTTCAACTTTCTACTTATTTGTAACCCAAGCAACATATTGCAGATTTAATAACCACTGCCAGTATCTAATACCCACAATGAAGAATTAGTAGTAGTTAAAGAAACCTTGAAAACATTTTTCATTAAAGTCTTACCTTGTTTCTTGTCATTTAAAGTTGCAAGATACTCTTTGCAATTTCTCTTCCAATGTCCTATTTTCTTACAATGGAAACATACAGCATCAGATTGGTCAGCTTTGCCTTCTTTGCCTTTGGGTTTGGTCACACGACCCTTGGGCGTAGTAGGCTTTTTCTTGGGTTTACTTTTACCCTTACCCTTCTTCTTAGAAGAGTTTCCAACCAACATGATAGTTCCTTTCTTCTTCTCAGATACAAGTTGATTCTCATAATCAATCAACATGTTAAGTATCTCATGAAGATTACAATCCATTTTATGCATATTAAAATTAATAACAAATTGTGAAAAGGATTCTGGTAGTGACTGCAAGATCAAATCTTGAGAAAGATCTTTACCCAGTTTGCACCCCAACTTCTCAAGTTCTTCAATAAGATCAATCATATGATTGAAATAGGGTCCAACTGGTGAGTTTCCAGTCAATTTGGATCCAAATAAAGCCTTAGATAGTTGGTATCTAGCTGTCCTGCTTTGTGTACCAAACATCTTCTTAAGATGTTCAATAATTTCAGTTGGATCCATATCCTGATGTTTCCTCTGCAGTTCAGAATTAATAGAAGCGAGAATGATGCATTTGGTAGTAAGACATTCTTCCAAGTATTTCTGATAAATCTTGGTAGCATCATCATCATTTACATCTTGGACTTCCTTGGCGGGCTTATCGATCATATCAATAAGTTTTTAGTGCATGAAAATAATTATCAAATTTCTGTACCAATCATCAAAGTTTGGTCCTACCAACTTGTTGGTCTCAAGTATTCCACGCAGTGATATAGCATACATATTGAGAAATCTAAAATATAAGAAAGAAAAGGCAATAATATAAGAACATATTTGCATATATCATAAAGACATGGACTTTTATCTAAATGATATTTCCACTAATTATTTTAAACTATTTACCCTCATTATAGTTTACGAAATCTTTATTTCTTTTAGTGGAGTAAAGGAATCCTTTAACAATATGTATGAGCCCCTTGGTAATCAAGTCGTTTCTCACTTATATTTCAAAGGTAGGTACTCTTACCAATTGTATCCCCATACAATTTCCTTAAATGGCTCTATGTCAAATAGTCCCCTGGTAGTCAGGTCGATCCTATTGGCATAGTTGAGTTCAACCATCATGATAGCAAAGAACTTATTAAATTTTGTACTCCCCTGGGTAGTCGAGGCGTTTAGTGTAAAATTGAATAATTCTTTCAATCCATATATCTAATGCAATAAATAATTGTAACATATTCTCGAACTATTAGTCTCCTGGTAGTCAGGCCGCTCCTTATAAACAGGAAGTAAGTAAAATTAATTACCTTGATGGATAGCTTTATAATAGAATATCTTATATTTTATTTTTTAAGAACTCAAATTTTTAATAATAGGGATTGTCACAAAAACTATTTTTAATTATACGAAGATCGAATCTTTTATAGCATGTGAATTTAGTTCAATTGTCTACATGCTTAGCCCTAATTTAATTTACATGACATGTAATTAATAATTCAAAATTATGTAATGAGCAAGCACATGGCATAAAACAAAATTCAACATCCTCTAACATATTTATCTTATATATCACATAAAAAGAATTCATGCTAGAATATTATTATTAATTAACATCTCATGAACTAAAAACAATTAAAGTAACAATAGAATCATGTAACATATTATAGATTCCGTTGTATCTAATACAAAATTTCAAATTCAAGTTATGAACGATCTCAATAGTTACATGAATGCATATTTTATCCACAATAAAATAAAATCAACATTCAAACGATTTGACTATTGCAAAAGGTACATCATTATGGTTTGAACTCTTCAAATATAATATTAAAATAATTTGTAAATTAATTTTAGACACAATAAACCTAGCTCTGATACCACTGAAGGATTGCCTATGGGGTGTTCGCAACACGCAGCGGAAGACAATAACAATCCTAGGTAGATTTTCTCATGTTTAAAATTTATTTACGTGTCAAAGATCGGATCAAAAACGTACCTGGTGAAGAGAGTCTCGTTTCAAAATTCTTCGATAGTGCGATGACTCTATGCGTATCCACACCGAGACCAATTCTTCTATCAACTCTTTGATCAATGAAACGCGCGAACAAATTGAACGAATACTATTGTGTTGAGATTTTTCTCAAAAATTTCAACTCAAATTAGAAGAACAAGAAATACTTTTCTTGTAATTGTATTTTCTCTCTTGGCTTTGTATTGCACTCTCACTTTCACAAAGTAGGTTTTCTTCTCAAGAATAATAAAAAAATGTAAATGAACCATACAAATTTTCTCCATCACCCTTTATATAGTATCACCTACAAACCCATTTCCTATATTTTTTTCAGTTGAAGCTTGGTTTTTATATATAGCAAAAATAAGGATGTACAAGTGTTCCTACGCGTAGCCGATTGGACAATCAGCTACTGGTGCTATTTACATTTCAGTTTCTACGAAACTACCAAAAGAAGCGCAGTCTCATATGTTTGAGTTCAGCAGGTAACAACACAAAAATAGTTAGTTACGGAAAGTAGTTGAGTTGTCGTAGACCATTCTGCCAGCTTTTGCTATGTCTCCCACGAATGTGAAGGAGTAATGCAATCTCTCTGGTTGTTCTATCTTCATTATAAGTCAAGTTCTCAAATCGAGCTTTGTTCCTAGCCTACCATATTAATGCTACAGCATGCACAAATGCAGCAGCAGTGATGGCATTCCTCCATGCACGACTGCGAGCCTTACTGCAGATCCATTCTAGTTCTCTGTCCCAGTCAAGTACTGATCTTGAATATCCAATTCTGGACCATAGACTATTGGTAGCAACACGTTCAAAGTAGAAATGCTGGAAAGTTTCCACCTGTTGTTTGCAGAATACACACATTGAAGGGACTTGAATACTAAAGTTTGCTAATCGGTCCACAGTAGGTAACCTTCTTTGAGCAGCCAGCCAAGCTGTGAAACTGTGTCGAGGCAGTACATTTTAAACCAGAAGCAGATTTCTCCAGTCCACTCTATCGAATCTAGGGAGCATGTTGATATATAGTTTCTGGATGTGGAGTTTGTCAAGGCAACACACAGTCTTGAATCTGTCATTCAAAGTACCTTGTAGCTGCTGGTTTGCCATAAGATCCTCTCTGTATTGAATGATCTTCCTGATGACCTATGCTGCTTGCTTGGGCACATTGACTGAGCCAATATCAGCTCTTTTGATGTAGTAGCAGTGAACCCAGCGTACCCATAAGCAGTCCTTCTTCCTTGCAAGGTCCCAAAGTAGCTTTGTGATTGCTGCTTTGTTCCAGATGGTTATATTCAATATATTGAGACCTCCAGCAGTTAGGGGTCTGCAGACTCTATCCCAAGCCACTAGGGCTCTCTTTGATACACTAGCAGCTCTTGTCCAGAGGAAAGTCCTACAGATGGTGTCAATGGCCTTTTAGACTTTCTTAGGCAACAAGAAGATTTGGGACCAATAGGCTTGTATGCCAAAGATGACAGCCTTGATTAACTGACATCTTCCTGCATAGGAAAGCAGTTTTGCAAACCAGCAAGTGATCCTAGCTGTGATTTTCTCAATGAGGGGCAGGTACTGATGTATAGAGAGTTTCTTTGAATCCAGTGGAATGTCCAAGTATCTAAAAGGAAGCTTACCTTCACTGAAGCCCAAGAGTTCTCTCAATTCTGTCTTAACCTCTTGTAATACCCCTGCAAGGTAGATAGCACTCTTGCTTGTATTTGCTTCCAGTCCAGAAGCCTTAGAAAATTGAAGGAATGTCTGGTGTAATATCTGAATGGAGATGGTATAGAACATAAGTAGATCATCTGCAAAGCAAATATGTGTACAGTTGAGCTGCCTGCACTTTGGATGAAAGTTGAAGTTTCCATTCTTTTCCAGTTGCCCCATGCTTCTGGTCAGATACTCCATAGCTAGCACAAACAGATAAGGAGACATTGGATCCCCTTGTCTTATCCCTCTCTTGGCATTGAATGGTTTGGTGAGTCCTCCATTCATTACTAAGGAAAAGGATGCAGTAGTGGTACAGGCCATAATCCAGTCAATGAATTTGGCTGGGAATCCATAAGCTACCAGAATCTGCTGCAAGAAAGGCCATTCCAGTGTGTCATAGGCTTTTCTCAAATCAACTTTCAGCGCACAACTAGGGGAGACGCCCTTCCTAGAGTAGCCTTTGAAATTCTCATGGCTGAGGAGGATATTGTCAGCAACACTCCTTCTTTCAATGAATGCAGACTGTGCTAAGCCAACTAATACAGTGATAACACCTTGCATTCTTTTGGTAATGATCTTTGATATAATCTTGTACAGGGTAGTGCAGCAAGCAAAGGGTCTGTAGTCATTTACTGTGGCAGGAGAGCTGACCTTGGGTACCAATGCAATGGCTGTAGTATTGATCATATGAGGCATTGTGCAAGAGGTGAAGAATTCCTTTGTAGCAGCTAAGATATCATTCTTGATTAGTTCCCAGTTTTTTGTAAAAAACTCCACAGGATAGCCATCTACTCCAGGAGCTTTATTCTTTGGCATATCAAAAAGTGCTTCAGACACCTCCTCCATAGTGATCTCCCTAATTAGCATCCTCTGTTGATCTAGGGACAGGCACTTGCCTGTTTTGATGGTAGTCATATCCACACAAGGCAGTTCCTGAGCACATACTCCCATCAGACCTTTGAAAACTGTAAGGAACTCCTGCTCCACATCTGTTGGTTCAGTGAGCTTTACTCCTGTGGCAGTGTAGATTGAGTTGATAGTATTTTGGCTTTGTCTGATCTTCCATTGGGCATGGAAGTATCTAGTATTTGCATCACCACAGTCAATCCAGGTAGCCTTTGATTTGTGTCTCATCACTTGCTCTTCCACACTGCTCCATTTCTCTAATTCTGCCAATGCTGACCTTTCCTCAAGAAGTAGTTCCTGCGAAAGTGGGGTATTCTGCATTTGAGTCTGGATAATGTCAAGAGATTCTCTGGCTTGGATAAGTTTCTGACTGTAGGATGCCATATGATTGTTAACCTCTTTTAACTGCTGCTTCAAAATCTTCAATTTAGACCAAACCTGCTGCATAACATTTCCCCTGCACTCCTATCTCCATACATGCTTGACTATGTCTTGAAACTGTGGAAGGTCCATGATACCAATGTAGAGTCTGAAGGGCTTAGGGTGCAGAAACTTCTGGCTACTCAACTTGATGAGAATTGGTCTATGGTCTGAGACTGAGGGATTTAAGAATTCAGCTGCAATATGTCCATACTGTTGCACCCACTTGAAATTTCCCAGTGCCCAATCTATCTTGCTGTAGACTCTTGTTGAAGAATGCTGTTTGTTTGTCCAGGTATAATCCCATCCTATCTTCCTAAGGGGAGTAAGTTTCAAGTCATAGATGAACTGCTTGAATCCTCTAACCTCAGCCTCAGTAACTGTAGAGCCAATCCTATCTTCAACAGATAAGCAGTGTTGAAATCTCCACTAATTAACCAAGTGTGTTGGTTAGGAATAGAAATTCCTTTAAGGTCACTCCATAATCTATCCCTCTGGCAGGCAGTGTTGTGGGCATACACAATGGTCAATTGAGTTGTGGTATGGCTAGAGGGGTCCTCTATATAGCAGTGTACAAATTGGTCAGAATGATAGGATATGGTAGTCTGGATGTGTGGTTTCCAGAGCAGCCAGATTCTACCATTAACTGCCTCTGAGTAGTTGCAGAATACCTTCCATCCCTGTGCAACCTTCTTTTGGATTTTTAGAGCTTTATGCTATTTTACTCTTGTTTCAAGACAACCCAAAACATCCACTTTATTAGCATTCAGAAAGGCTTTCAGTTCTTTCTGTTTATGGGCTAGGTTCAGCCCTCTTATGTTCCATGTGACAATGATCATAAACACAAGGGGCCAGGATCAACCTGCTGGCCTTTCCTGCCAGCATCTAAAACCTCATTGACAGCCTCTCCTTTCTTGCATTTATCAGCTGATGCAGTTTTTAGGATAGTGTTTCTATTATCCTGTGTATTGCCTTTTGGACCTCCAGATGTTGATTGTATTTGTGCTTGCTGAGGAGTTGCAACACCTACATCAGCTGTTTGAGGCTTTGTAGGCACTGCAGCTTTTACCTCTCCAGCAGTGAGGTCTACAGTGACTTGATCCTTCCCTTTCTTGCCATTTCCAACCAATGTTGCATTGATAATCCTGGCATCACTTGCATCTCCAGATGTCAACTGTACTGGTGTTTTCTGAGGAGTAGTCAGCACTGCATCAGTTACCTTCACTACCTGAAGTTCATTCACCTCAACAGCAGATTGAGTGCCTTGAGGTATTTCAGCAGCAGGAGCCTTCTTTATAGTCCATCTCTGTCTGTTTGCTTTTGCAGGCTTCCTCTTTCTCCTAGGGCCCTCCTGGTGGTCCAAGTTTGTATTTCCATCCTTCTTGACATTAAACCAACAGTCTAGGGAATCATGTCCAAACTTTAGGCAATGATTACAGAATTTGGGCTTCCAATCATATTCAATAGTTTGGATCTTAGGACCATAGGAGGTATCAATGTCAATCTGGTCAGGTAATGGTTGGGATGCATCAACCTCTACCAGCACACGAGCAAAGGATATCCTCTCAAAATGGGCTGTTACTTTGTCAGTGTACAATGGATTCCCCACAGCACTAGCAAGCTTGCTCAATACCTCTGCTGACCAGTAGCCTACTGGCAAACCAGGGAATCGAATCCATATAGGAATGGTACTCAGCACATCACTCTGAAAAGAAAAATCCATCTCCCAAGGCATCAAGCCCATGGGCCTGTTTCTGTAGGTATATGGACCAGACTGCAGCACCAGATCCATATACTCTTTGTTCAAGAACCGAAATATGCAATACCCTTCAGAATGAGCTAGGATTTGAGGTTTAGAGACAAAGTTCCATACATGCATTACATAACTCTCCATAGCTTTTTCAGTAGGGTTGTCACCGATAATATACCCAATCAAAGAGTTTTGCCAGTACTCCACCAGAGGTTTGAGGTCCTCCTCAATGATGGTAACAACATTTTTTCCCTCCTTACTGACTGGGGGAACATATGACAGAGATTTCCCCATTTGAACATTTCGATTTCCTCTCACCACATAAGCAGCAGTTGGAGGCCAGACAGTACAGACTCCCCAGCATCAGAAAATTGCTATCTCCTCACAAGGTCATCATCTTGGCTTTCCCTATGCTGCTTTCCAACATCAGCTTCCTTTGCATGTGTTCGATCTGTCTGTTGTGGTTGCGAAGAAGGAGGAAGAAAGTCACCCAAGGTTATAGGTTCAAGTTCTTTAGTCACCCCAGAATCTGGAGTAGCTATATCCAAGTTTGCGACTGGTTGTCGACGGCGACGGCGAGCCATTTCCAGCGGCGATAGCTCCTTGCTAACGTGCGCCAGGAAATTGTACTGTTCTATTGGTTTTGTGCGCCGAAAGAGACAAAGACACTAACGTGCGCCGAGAGCATCCAGAGCAATGTTCCTTTCCCTTTAATATAACCCTTTTCCTATTTGGTTGAGGTAATAATTTTCCTAGGGTAAAAGTTTATTCCAAAAATAAACATATGAAATTTGTACCAAAAAATCCAAAATTTCCTTCTTTTGAGAAGTACCGAAACTTTTCTTTCTTTGAATCAAATTCATTACCAAAAAGGCAATGAAGATACGTTCTGGACTAAAAGTGTCCAATTCTAAATTGGTCTAATTAGTCATCATTAATATTTATGTAAAATATATAAACAATTATTAATAAATTGTATTAAATATATATCACATATATATTTTCAAGAGATATAATTTAATTTTTTATTCCAAATAGAAAACTTTAATTTGTTCATAATATTAATTATATATATCACATATATTTCAATCAAGAGATATTATTTAATTTCTATTCCAAATAGAAACTTCAATTTATTCACAATATTAATTATAATCTTTGTTGCTAGCAAAGAATATAATAATATTTTATTTGGACAAATAACTAAATTTATTTGACTAATTAAATTCTTTAATTTAATTATCAAATAATAAGTTAATTAATCCTTTAGCAAAGATCAGAACACTCGTTAGTGTGCAACCCCATTGGTTCAATACTAAACCGGTAGTAAATTGATCATATCAATATACTAATCAAGGGTGGCGTCTAGCAACACTCCTTAACGAACGGATAGCATGAAGTATACAATTTACTCTCAAGAACCAGTAGAAGAATAAGATAGTAATTCCTTCTCTCCTTATAGCTCTGGATCACCCTAGGATATGGTTCAACTGTCAAATCCTAATAGGGGATCTACTATATGCTCACGTCAAATATAAACGTCCATTGAATGACCTAAGAAACTCATTTCTTCTTTCATTCAATTGCCCTGGCCAAGGTCTTAGTTTGGTCGTTTATAATTCATGACGACATGGAGCTTAAACTCATTACCAAGAGTTGACAGATTCTATCTTGATCAATCACTAATTCTACAAGTATTTAATCGTACCCAATATCCTTTCAACTATCGCCCTAGGGCCATAGGTGTCTAGTATCAAAGCACAATAAATAAGTTATCAATTACTATGACGATCTCAAGTCAAAGGAAATAGTTACATCACATTCTTCAAGAAAATATCCTATTGACACTTTATGGTAATTCTAACCATTAGGAATTATCCAACGAGTCGATTCAATGATCATATCTCTACATGCATCATCTATCTATGTGATTTAGTTAATAAGATCAAATAATCTTTATCCGATAAAGACGATCACATAAATATTCATCTAACCGGATTACTAATGTCCAAATCAATAATCCTACGATCAACAATAAATTTAGATTAAATTGTAAAAGACTTTGCTCTCATTATAGTGATCTCTATCACGATGACAAATCTCAAAATTTAATCAAGGACCTTATCAAATTAATCAAATAATTAATAATAATTATAAAAGAATATCAAATGCCATATATTTTATATCTAATGACATTCAAAAATATATGTTCAAGTTATCAAATATGATATTGGATCTAGGGCATATCTACTATATCCCTAACAATCTCCCACTTGCACTAGAGCCAATCGCTCTTATACTTCATCCCCAATTTCCACTTGTGCTTGTCAAACTCATTTGCGCCAAGAGCTTTAGTGAATGGGTCTGTAGCATTTTCTTTTCCATCAACCTTTTGAATCTCGACATCGCCACGTTCAATGATCTCTCTTATCAAGTGATACCTTCGCAGAACGTGTTTGGACTTTTGGTGTGATCTTGGTTCTTTTGCTTGAGCAATGGCTCCAGTATTGTCACACAACAATGGAACTGCACCTTCTATTGAAGGAACCACACCAAGTTGAGAGGAACTTTTTCATCCATACAGCTTCCTTAGCAGCTTCACTAGCTGCTATATATTCTACTTCAGTCACTGAATCAGCTACTATAGCTTGTTTGGAACTTTTCCAACTCACTGCACCACCATTTAAGGTGAATACATAACCAGAAATAGATTTGCTATCATCCCTATCTAAAGAGAAACTTGCATCAGTATAACCTTCAAGTTTCAACTCAGAATCCCCATATTAGATAAGGAATTGGTCTTTAGTCCTTCTTAAGTACTTAAGAATGGTCTTCAGCACCTTCCAATGTTCCTCACCAAGATTTGCTTGATATCGGCTAGTCACTTCAAGTGAATAAGCCACATCAGGACGTGTACTTGTCATAGTATACATGATAGATCCCAGTGCACTAGTGTATGGGATCCTACTCATGCGTTCTCTCTCTTCAGGTGTTTTAGGACAATCCTCCCTACTGAGAGAAATTCTAGTGCCTATCGGTAGATAGCCTCTTTTGGAATTATCCATGTTATACCTCTTTAAGATAGTATCAATGTACAAAGACTGGGAAAGTCCAAGAAGCTTTCTAGATCTATCTCTATAGATCTTTATTCCTAATATATAGGCTGCTTCTCCCAAGTCTTACATGGAAAACTGTTCAGATAGCCAAATCTTGATATTTTACAATGCCGGTACGTCATTCCCTATGAGCAATATATCGTCAACATACAACACTAAAAATATAATTGTGCTCCCACTAACCTTTTTGTACACACAAGGTTCTTCTTCGCATTTAACAAAATTGAACTTCTCAATTGTTTTGTTAAATCGAATATTCAAACTTCGAGAAGCTTGCTTTAATCCATAAATAGATCTTTGTAGCTTACAAATTTTATTATGATCAGACGAAGATGTGGAACCTTCAGGTTGTGTAATGTACACATCCTCTTCCAGCTCACCATTAAGGAAAGCTGTTTTCACATCCATTTGCCATATTTCATAATCATAGTATGCTGCAATAGCAAGTAAAATCTGCATAAATTTGAGCATTGCCACGGGAGAGAAAGTCTCGTCATAGTCGACTCCTTCTTTCTGACGATATTCCTTGGCAACAAGACGTGCTTTATAGGTCTCCACCTTTCCGCCCGCTCCAATCTTTTTATTAAAACCCCATTTACAACCTATAGGTTTTATATCCTTTGAAGGTTCAACTAAAGTCCATACTTTGTTTTCTTTCATGGATTCCATTTCGGAATCCATGGCCTTTTGCCACTTCTCATATTCAGAACTTTGTATAGCCTCTTCATAGGTCTTAGGGTCATCATCATTATGATCAACCTCAATTGATAAATCATCTTGTACCAATAAATTTAATCATGACGTTCTCGTGTAGACCTTCGAAGAGGTACTTGTACAACCTGTTCACCTTGCGTTGGATTACGTTGTTGCTCAATTTGGTTTGGAACTGGTTCATTAACCTGTTCTTGCACTTCATTTAGTTCTTGAACTTCAACCGTTGAAGATGGAAATTTCCTTGGCAACTTCAAAACATCCAATAAAGGTTCTTCAAGTTGGGTCTCATGATCTTTATATTGTGTTGATTCATTAGTTTCTTGATCTTCATCAAGTTCTATTTCTCCATTATAATTTCCTTCCAAAAGAAATTCTCTTTCAAAAAAGGTTGCTCCTCTGGCCACAAACACTTTATGGTTAGAAGGGTGATAGAAATAATATCCCCTTGTTTCCTTGGGATACCCAATGAATCTACATTTATCAGATCTTGAGTCAAGTTTATCAGACTGTAGTCTCTTAACATAAGCTGGACAACCCCAAACCTTAATATGTTTAAGGTTAGGCTTAAATCCTTTCCATATCTCATATGGTGTTGTAGAGACTAACTTAGTGGGAACTTTATTAAGTAAGTATGTTGCTGCTTCCACAGCATATCCCCATAAATTTATTGGAAGATCAGTGAACCCCATCATAGATCTCATCATATCTAATAAGGTTCTATTTCTCCTTTCAGACTTGAAATATACATAATCGAATTAGCATTCACACTAGGTAAGACATAAACATCATGTTTGAGATAGCCAATCATACATAAATTATCACTATAATAAATAAAGCAAATACCATTGCCTATATTAATGCGAAAACAATGTTTTTCAAACATAGAAGCTGAAATTATGTTCGAAACAAATTTAGGAACGTAATAACAATCATCCAACATAAGTACTTTGCCCATAGGCATTATTAAAGAAATTGATCCTACAGCTACAGCCGAAACTTTTGCACAATTTTCAACTTGTAGATTAATTTCTCCTTTCATCAACTTTCTACTTATTTGGAACCCCTGCAACATATAACCACTACCAGTATCTAATACCCACACTGATGAATTAGTAGTAGTTAAAGAAACTTTGAAAACATTTTTCATTAAAGTCTTACCTTGTTTCTTGTCATTTAAAGTCTTAACTTGTAGATTAATTTCTCCTTTCTTCAACTTTCTACTTATTTGGAACCCATGCAACATATTGCAGAATTAATAACCACTGCCAGTATCTAATACACACAATGAAGAATTAGTAGTAGTTAAAGAAACCTTGAAAATATTTTTCATTAAAGTCTTACCTTGTTTCTTGTCATTTAAAGTTGCAAGATGCTCTTTGCAATTTCTCTTCCAATGTCCTATTTTCTTACAATGGAAACATACATCATCAGATTGGTCAGCTTTGCCTTCTTTGCCTTTGGGTTTGGTCACACCACCCTTGGGCGCAGTAGGCTTTTTCTTGGGTTTACTTTTACCCTTACCCTTCTTCTTAGAAGAGTTTCCAACCAACATGATAGTTCCTTTCTTCTTCTCAGATACAAGTTGATTCTCATAATCAATCAACATGTTAAGCATCTCATGAAGATCACAATTCATTCTATTCATATTAAAATTAATAACAAATTGTGAAAAGGATTCTGGTAGTGACTGCAAGATCAAATCTTGAGAAAGCTCTTTACCCAGTTTGTACCCCAACTTCTCAACTTCTTCAATAAGATCAATCATATGATTGAGATAGGGTCCAACTGGTGAGTTTCCAGTCAATTTGGATCCAAATAAAGCCTTAGATAGTTGGTATCTAGCTGTCCTGCTTTGTGTACCAAACATCTTCTTAAGATGTTCAATAATTTCAGTTGGAACCATATCCTGATGTTTCCTCTGCAGTTCAGAATTCATAGAAGCGAGAATGATGCATTTGGTAGTAAGACATTCTTCCATGTATTTCTGATAAATCTTGGTAGCATCATCATCATTTACATCTTGGACTTCCTTGGCGGGCTTATCGATCACATCAATAAGTTTTTCATGCATGAAAATACTTCTCAAATTTCTGTACCAATCATCAAAGTTTGGTCCTACCAACTTGTTGGTCTCAAGTATTCCACGCAGTGATATAGCAGACATATTGAGAAATCTAAAATATAGGAAAGAAAAGGCAATAATATAAGAACATATTTGCATATATCATAAAGACATGGACTTTTATCTAAATGATATTTCCACTAATTATTTTAAACTATCTACCCTCATTATAATATACGAAATCTTTATTTCTTTTAGAGGAGTAGAGGAATCCTTTAACAATATGTATGAGCCCCTTGGTAATCAAGTCGTTTCTCACTTATATTTTAAAGGTAGGTACTCTTACCAATTATATCCCCATACAATTTCCTTAAATGGCTCTATGTCAAATAGTCCCCTGGTAGTCAGGTCGATCCGATTGGCATAGTTGAGTTCAACCATCATGATAGCAAAGAACTTATTAAATTTTGTACTCCCCCGGGTAGTCCGGGCATTTAGCGTAAAATTGAATAATTCTTTCAATCCATACATCTAATGCAATAAATAATTTTAACATATTCTCGAACTATAAGTCTCCTGGTAGTCAGGCCGCTCCTTATAAACAAGAAGTAAGTAAAATTAATTACCTTGATGGATAGCTTTATAATAAAATATCTTATATTTTATTATTTAAGAACTCAAATTTTTAATAAGAGGGAATTGTCACAAAAACTATTTTTAATAACACGAAGATAAAATCTTTTATAGCATGTGAATTTAGTTCAATTGTCTACATGCTTAGCCCTAATTTAATTTACATCACATTTAGTAACTAATTCAAAACTATGTAATGAGCAAGCACATGGCATAAAACAAAATTCAACATCCTCTAACATATTTATCTTATATATCACATCAAAAAAATTCATGCTAGAATATTATTATTAATTAAAATCTCATGAACTAAAAATAATTAAAGTAACAATAGAATCATGTAACATATTATAGATTCCCGTTGTATCTAATACAAAATTTCAAATTCAAGTTATGAATGATCTCAATAGTTACATGAATGCATATTTTATCCACAATAAAATAATATCAACATTCAAACGATTTGACTATTGCAAAAGGTACATCTTATTATGGTTTGAACTCTTTAAATATAATATTAAAATATTTCGTAAATAAATTTTAGACACAATAAACCTGGCTCTGATACCACTATAGGATTGCCTATGGGGTGTTTGTAACACGCAGCGGAAGACAATAACAATCCTAGGTAGATTTTCTCATGTCTAAAATTTATTTACGTGTCAAAGATCGAATCAAAAACGTACCTGGTGAAGAGAGTCTCGTTTCAAAATTCTTCGATAGTGCGAAGACTCTATGCGTATCCACATCGAGACAGATCCTTGCTATCAACTCTTTGATCAATGAAACCCGCGAACAAATTGAATGAATAATATTGTGTTGAAATTTTTCTCAAAAATCTCAACTCAAATTAGAAGAACAAGAAATACTTTTCTTGTAATTGTATTTTCTCTCTTGGCTTTGTATTGCACTCTCACTTTCACAAAGTAGGTTTTCTTCTCAAGAATAATAAAAAAACGAAAAAAGAACCATACAAATTTTCTCCATCACCCTTTAGTAGTATCACCTACAAACCCTTTTCCTATTTGGTTGAGGTAATAATTTTCCTAGGGTAAAAGTTTATTCCAAAAATAAACATATGAAATTTGTACCAAAAAATCCAAAATTTCCTTCTTTTGAGAAGTACCGAAACTTTTCTTTCTTTGAATCAAATTCATTACCAAAAAGGCAATGAAGATACGTTCTGGACTAAAAGTGTCCAATTCTAAATTGGTCTAATTAGTCATCATTAATATTTATGTAAAATATATAAACAATTATTAATTAATTGTATTAAATATATATCACATATATATTTTCAAGAGATATAATTTTATTTTCTATTCCAAATAGAAAACTTTAATTTGTTCATAATATTAATTATATATATCACATATATTTCAACCAAGAGATATTATTTAATTTCTATTCCAAATAGAAACTTCAATTTATTCACAATATAAATTATAATCTTTGTGGTAGCAAAGAATATAATAATATTTCATTTGGACTAATAACTAAATTTATTTGACTAATTAAATTCTTTAATTTAATTATCAAATAATAAGTTAATTAATCCTTTAGCAAAGATCAGAACACTCGTTAGTGTGCGACGCCATAGGTTCAATACTAAACCGGTAGTAAATTGATCATATCAACATACTAATCAAGGGTGCCGTCTAGCAACACTCCTTAACGACCGGATAGCATGAAGTATACAATTTACTCTCAAGAACCAGTAGAAGAATAATATAGTAATTCCTTCTCTCCTTATAGCTCTGGATCACCCTAGGATATGGTTCAACTGTCAAATCCTAATAGGCGATCATCTATGTGTTCACGAAATTTAATCGACATTGAATGACCTAAGAAACTCATTTCTTCTTTCATTCAATTGCCCTGGCCAAGGTCTTAGTTTGGTGGTTTATAATTAATGACGACATGGAGCTTAAACTCATTACCAAGAGTTGACAGATTCTGTCTTGATCAATCACTAATTCTACAAGTATTTAATCGTACCAAATATCCTTTCAACTATTGCCCTAAGGCCATAGGTGTCTAGTATCAAAGCACAATAAATAACTTATCAATTACTATGACGATCTCAAGTCAAAGGAAATAGTTACATCACATTCTTCAAGAAAATATCCTATTGACACTTTATGGTAATTCTAACCATTAGGAATTATCCAACGAGTCGGTTCAATGATCATATCTCTATATGCATCATCTATCTATGTGATTTTGTTAATGAGATCAACTAATCTTTATCCGATAAAGACGATCACATAAATATGGATCTAACCGGATTACTAATGTCCAAATCAATAATCTTACGATCAAGAACAAATTTAGATTAAATTGTAAAAGACTTTACTTTCATTATCATGATCTCTATCACGATGACAAATCTCAAAATTTAATCAAGGACCTTATCAAATTAATCAAATAATTAATAATAATTATAAAAGAATATCAAATGCCATATATTTTATATCAAATGACATTCACAAAAATATGTTCATGTTATCAAATATGATATTGGATCTAGGGCATATCCCTAACAATATTTACTCTGTTATGAGTCGACATTTTATTAAAAATAACATATTTATCTTCATAAAGTGAGAATAATCATGGGAGAACTTAGGGAACGGAAAAGGATTCCCGAACTTTCTTTGTTAAAAAATTATATAGTACATATATATTAAGCAAAACTCCTGGACTGAATCGGAAAGAAATGCTTATATTAGAGAATTCAGCTTATTCTTGATAGCACAACACCGTAACCGAATGGTGGATTTCAATGATGATTGGAAAAGTATAGTTCTTTTTCCTTTGAAAGGAAAATGTGTAACCCAAATATTGAGTTTGGAATATATATATATATATATATAAAACACAAATATGTAGCTAATTATGTTTAGAAAGAATTTTAAAAAAAGGCAATTTGGTGCACAAAATATTTTGTATTCATATAGTGTTTGAAAAAGCTCGACTCATAGGGGTGTAACATAAATAGCGTATCTTAATATAAGTAGTGGCTACTTCCATAGTTCGAACTCGTAAACTATATTTAATTCTAAAAAATAACGAGTATGACAATCTCTGTACTATTTTAAGTCTAAAGAAAGTATTCTCCTTTCCAAAGCGTTAATTCAAGGGCTTATGCTTGTAAAATCTTATGTGTATTAATTTATCCAAGTATCTACATTTAATGTTATGGTAGTTTAGCTGTAAATTCACATTTCTACTTGATTAGATTGGTCTCAATTGAAGTCACGATTCATGCATTTAATAATAGTGGTGATACCGTATTTAGTTAGCAGAATAATAACTCAGGCATGGCAGAAGAATATTGGTTGATATAGAATTATTGTTGGTTCTTTTCAGGTGGATTCTTTGCTAAAGATGAAAAATTTAAATGCCAAAACGCAATATGATACATAAAGTATTTTGCATTTATATATAATTCGGGAAAAAATTGCATTTCAAGAGGGTATAATATAGATATTTTATTCTAATATAAGTATTAGTAACTGATTATGTAACTCGAAATCATAATTTATAGTTCATACGGAAAAAAATAAAGACCAAACAATAAAATAATAAAGTAATAAAAGAGCTCTCGGCGCACGTTTAGGCAATGAAACAGTACTCCACGGCGTAAGTTAGCACGACGCTTTCTCGCCGATAATGGCGCGTCGCCGGCGACAACCAGTCATCTCCACTTTGCAAATCGTTACTCCAGCACCAGGAGTAACTAAAGAACTTGAACCGCTAACATTTGGGAACTTCCTACCTGAGAAATATCAAGCTAAAGAAACTTTGCATGCAGATGAGATTGTGAACGTAGAGCCTCAATTAAAGGTGAGTGATGTAGATCCTGCTAGCTTGGCTGTTAGGAAATTGCAATTTTCTGATATCGCCATATCTGAACACTCCTCTCCTACTGTTGCCGAGGTCGTCAGGTGTAATCATAATATGGGTAAGGCTCTATCGTTTGTTCCGCCAACTGATAGGGATGGGAAAAAGGTAGTTAAAATCAGTGCAGATGAATTGAAACCTCAGTCGGAGTACTGGAGTGCTTCATTAATTGGTTACATCATTGGAGATAATCCTACTGTGAAAACCTTGGAGAATTTTGTTATGCATGTCTGGAGTTTTGTGGCTAAACCACATATTCTAATGCACTCTGATGGTTACTCTATCTGTCGCTTCAATAGTGTTGAGGATAAGAACTTAGCTATCCAATATGGTCCATACTCATACAGGAACCAGCCAATGGTGCTGAAACCATGGGATGTTGATTTTTCTTTTCAAAATGCTGTTCTTAGTACTATACCTGTATGGGTTCGATTCCCTGGCTTACCAGTGGGCTACTGGTCTTCTGAAATCCTAAGCAAATTAGCTAGTGCAGTGGGTAAATCTTTGTACACAGATAAATTCACAGCTCATTTTGAGAAGATTTCATATGCCAGAGTACTGGTTGAAGTAGATGCTGCCTTTCCTTTGCTTGAGGAAATTGAAATTGAAACTTCTTTTGGGATGAAGTTACAAGGGATTGAGTATGACTGGAAACCTGTATTTTGTAATCACTGCTTGAAGTTTAGTCATAACTCTCTTGACTGTTGGTATAATGGCCATAATGAAGGGGAACAGGAGGTGCAAGAGCAAGGAAGGGAAATAAGTAAAAGACCTCGAGTCAAGAAGTCAGGAAAGCAATCAAGGCAGGAATGGATTCCTAAAGCTAATACAGATACACTGGAAAGTGAAGTAATGCCTACTAATACATTGCCTAGCTTTCCAGTGCAAACTGTTCAACTTGTTGAGAGGGTGCAGAGGGTCTAAATCAATACTGATATGTTTGCAAGTCAGAGGACTGATGATGATCCTGGCAATCAGGAAAGTATTGATAGTGGTGATACTGTGGTATTGATTGATCAAGATAAGGGTAAGGCTGTTGCTGGATTTCTTGATGATGGTAGGAGGGGGCAGCAACAGGATCCTGGACCTTCTTTGAGTATGCTGCCTAATGTTTCATGATTATAGTTACTTGGAATATTAGAGGGCTTAATAAAGCCCATAAATAGAAAGAACTGAAAAAATTTCTGGTTAGAAATAAAGTTGATGTTCTTGGATGCCTTGAAACTAGAGATAAAGAACACAAAGCTCATAGGATTGTAGATAAAACTGCTAAAGGATGGAAGATCTAATACAACTACACCAATGTTGTCAATGGGAGAATATGGCTAATCTGGAAATCACACATTCAGATATATATATCCTGTGTGACTGACCAGTTTATTCATTGTCTGGTAGAGGATCCTGTTAATAAAATCAAATTACAATTGAGTGTCATTTATGCTCATAATTCTGCAATTCTGAGGAAGCAGCTGTGGGATCATATGAGAGTATTAAATGTTCCCAGTCAAGATGTATGGTTAATCAGTGGTGATTTCAATTCTGTCTTATATTCTGATGATAGGATTGGATCTCCTGTTATAGATGCTGAAGTTAGAGGGTTTAAGGAGCTTATTTCTGATCTTCAATTGACACCCCTAAGGTCTAAAGGGTGGAGGTATTCATGGACAAATAAGCAGGTTGATAGCAAAATTGATTAGGCACTTGGTAATTTCCAGTGGCTTTAGCAGTATGGCCATCTAGAAGCAGATTTTATGAATCCCTCAGTCTCTGACCATTCCCCTATACTCATACAGTTTGGCAGTCAAAAGTTATTGCATCCTAAACCTTTCAGATTATATTATGCTATCATGGAGGATCCTCAGTTCTCTTCTATATTGCAGCATGTATGGTCTCAGAAATGTGAAGGTTCACCTTTACAACATATTTGGTATAAAATGAAGAACTTGAAGCAGCACTTAAAAGAAATGAACAGGCATATGGCTTCCTATAAACAGAAGCTAATCCATGCTAGAGAATCACTGGATATTATATAGAACCAGCTACTGCACAATCCATTCTCTGAGCAACTCTTTAAAGATGAGAAAGAAGCTCTTAATGACATTGAGAAATGGAGCAATGTAGAAGAACAAATCATGAGTCAGAAATCAAAGGCATGCTGGATAGAATGTGGAGATGCCAACACAAAATATTTTCATGCTCAGTGGAGGATCAGAACCAGTCAGAATAATATTACTTCTATATACACTGAAGCAGGTATGAAGCTAACAGAACCAGTGGCTGTGGAGCAGGAATTTATTGAGGTATTCAAGTCATTAATGGGTGAAAGTGCTGATGAATTGCCTTGTATTAACACTGCTATTATTAAGGAAGGACAATGTCTTACCTTATCACAGCAAAGATCACTTATTCAGGATGTTACTCTGGATGAAATCACTGAAGCTATCAAAGATATGCCTAAAGACAAAGCTCCAGGTGTAGATGGTTTCCCTGTGGAGTTCTTTACTAGCAACTGGGAGATTGTCAAGGAGGATGTATATGCTGCTACAAAGGATTTCTTTACTATTTGTAAGCTGCCTTACATGGTCAATACCGCTGCCATTGCCCTTGTACCTAAAGTTAAAGCTCCTAGAACAGTGAAAGATTATAGGCCTATTGCATGCTGCACCACTATCTATTAAATCATATCTAAGGTCATTACTAGGAGGCTGAAAGCTGTTATTGATGATCTTGTTGGTAAAGACCAGTCAGCATTTATTGAAGGGAGGAGCATAATTGATAATATCTTGCTCAGCCATGAAATATTCAAGGGATACTCCAGAAAAGGTATATCTCCTAGGTGTGTTTTGAAGGTGGACTTGAGGAAGGCATATGACACTCTTGAATGGAGTTTCCTCAAACGACTGCTTATTGATCTAGGATTCCCTGCCAAGTTTGTTAATTGGACAATGGCTTGTGTCTCTACTGTAACTTACTCACTAGTGATAAATGGTGGTCTCACTAAGCCTTTTCTTGCTAGAAGGGGTATTCGACAAGGTGATCCTATGTCACCTTACTTATTTGTCCTTGCTAAAAACTTGAGTAGGCTATTGGCTCAGTTGCATAGAAATGGTGATTTCAACTTCCATCCAAGATGCAGGAAGCTGAACTGTGCCCATATTTGCTTTGCAGATGATCTTCTCCTATTCTATCGGGCTGATACTATATCTATTCAGATATTTCATGATGCTTTCCTTACATTCTCTGCAGCTTCTGGGCTATCTGCTAACAACACTAAGAGTGCTGTTTATCTGGCTGGGGTACATCAGAATGTCAAAGATGCTATCCTTGAGTCTTTGGGATTCAGTGAGGGGCAACTACCTTTCAAATATTTAGGCATACCTCTCCACTCTAAGAAGCTTACTATCCACCATTACCTGCCACTGATAGAGAGGATAACTGATAAAATCACCTGCTGGTCTGCCAAGCTGCTGTCTTATGCAGGTAGGAGTCAATTGATCAAAACTGTGATATTTGGGATCCAAACTTATTGGGCACAAATATTCATCTTGCCAAAGAAAGTGATGAAAGTCATAGAAGCTGTTTGCAGATCTTATCTTTGGACTGGTAATGCAACAGTATCTCAAAGATCACTGGTAGCATGGGAAAGGATATGTAGACCTATCACTGCTGGAGGCCTCAATATTATAGATATACAGGTATGGAATAAGGCTGCTATCACTAAGCTACTGTGGGATTTGGCAAGGAAGAAAGATTGTTTATGGATCAAGTGGATACACTACTATTATATAAAGAGCTGTGACATTGCAACAATGCCCATTCCCAAGAATTCATCTTGGGTAGTTAGGAAAATTATAGAATGCAGAACTCCTCTTCTGGATGATCATAGACTGCAAGGTGATCTTATGCCTAGACTGGATGGAATGTGCAGGCTTGGCAAATTCCATGTACAGACACTATATCATGCTATGCTTCCAATCTTTCCTAGGGTGGAATGGAAGAATCTTATGGTGACAACCAATGTCCTGCCTAGACATAAATTCACTACTTGACTTGCTGCTCAAGGTCGACTCCCTACTTTCGACAGATTATTGAAGATTGGAGTGAATGTGGAGGAGAAATGTGTATTCTGTCATCAACAAGTAGAAGATTATGCCCATCTGTATTTTACTTGTCCAGTTACTAGTAGGTTGTGGCATAGAATATGTTGTTGGCTGGGCTATAACAAAACAATTGGTCGATGGGATACTGAAATCCAGTGGATATGTTGCCTAGCTAAAAGCAAAGTGTGGCACAAGGCTGTTGTGGCTACTGCCTTTGTTATCACAGTTTCATTCACTTGGAGAAGTAGAAATGTTATTAGATTTGAGGGGAAATCATTCGAGGAAAATCAGTTCTGTCGTGAGATTGCAATGCTTATTCATATTCGGGGCAGAAAATGTAAGCGATGGCAAACGGGACTGCGACAGCTCAATTATTACCTTTGTCGTAGATGTTAAGTGTTGTAGTAGCATTGTATGAATTTGTACAATAGTAGTTAGTCTATACTACTACTATGAACTCCTCATTATAAATTTGTTGATATCAATGAAAACCAAAAGTTAAACCTAAAAAAAAACAACTGATTAGAACTTCTTGTGATAGAGTAGGTTTTTGGAACTGAAGGGAGCATTCATTATGAGCAAAACCACGTGTATTAGTTGTCTCTATTATCAGCTTGACATCAAACACGTAACATGAATATATATTATAGATGTGTTATGTGTTCTGCGTACACACTATCCTGTACAGACTCTATTAAATGGGATTATACTGGGTTGTTGTTGTTGTTGTTGTTATTGTTGTTGCTGTTGCTGTTGCTGTTTTATGTGTATTCACTTGCTGTCAGATGCGGACAAAATTTAAAATTTATGGAGCACATGAGCGGACTACTCAACTAATATCTTATCGAACTTTCAATTTTAAGAGCTTCAGGTAAAATACTAAAATATATAATTATTTCTAACATATATGTACATATATATCTAAAACTTTTGACGAGGTTAACAGGTCCAGCGAACCTTCTTCTTTGTACATAGGTACGCCTCTGCGTGCTGTCTAAGAAATCTCCTGTTAGCAGGGGTGCTGTTATGTTGGCCAAAGGATGGTCAATTGAACGCCCTCCGCTAAAAAATTATATTACGTATAAAGAAAACTATTATTTGTTATTGATCAAAAAATAAACTTTAAATACTTTTGTATAACCTACTAGAAATTAAATTTGAACAATTTTATTCAATTTTCTGGTTTCGACACTTCGCCACTGCTTGTCAGCAATAAAATATTAGATTATATTGATTATAGTGATGTTCGGATCAACATTCCCGCACTTCAACTAGTATTTGCTATTTCTCATGTACATACAACGAGTAATTTAGTCAATCGAAACATTTAAAAGACAGAAAAAGTCATCTAATATTTTTGTCAATGCTGAATCTGTTAGGATTTTATTTTGTTCATTTAATAGTTTATCAATCTTTTACAACTCATTGGATGCCTTGTTTAGTCTTCAGATATTTCCTAAGATGCAGCCATTGACTTATGAGTTCGAACTAACATTAGAATCGGTCACTAATACTTGTATTAAAATAGACGGTATACATTATATTTTCTGGGATGATTTCCTTCCTCACAGGGATGGAGCTGGCCATCAGCTACGGGTTCAATCGAACCCAGTAGCTTGGGTTCAAACTCTTTATTTGTCTTAAGAAATTAATTAAATATGCATTAATTATTAATTTCGAAACCAATAACTAAAAAATATTAGAATTCTAAATCTATAAGTTTCAAATTCTGACTCCGCCTTTACTTCCTCAGACCCTGCGTGAACGCAAAATATTATTCATCGGACTGCCTTTTTTTTAATCATAGACTTAAAATGCTTCATTATGTTGTTAGATTTACTTTTTGGATTGAGAAAACTAGAAGTCTCAAAATCACATGGTATCCCTTACTCCTTGTATGACATAGCATATCCTATTTTTCTAACCAAACCATAAGATTCAAATTACTAATTTTCTGAGTTTATGCTATTGGAGTTCAGCTTTGGAATCCTGAGTTTTAAGAAGCAAATAATTAAATAAAGAGTGTAACTTCTATACACGGACAGTATCTGAACAACAAGAGACAACGACCCTGCTGCAACAAGTTAAATTATACAGACAACGTAAATTCATAATAATGTTACTTTGGAGGGTGAGTTTTAAGCTATGTTGTCGGACCCGTCGGATACTCCAAAAATGCACTACGTTTGGAGCATCAAATACACACTCGACAATACTTTCTAACAATCCGAGCAACATTGGTTTTAAGAACTATCATACACTGAAAGTATCTGAACAACAAGAGACAACAACCTGCTATAGCAAATTAAATTACAATGACAGCCTAAATTCGTAATTTTTTTTTTTAGGGGGGGAGGGGGGGGGGTGCTTTCCATCTATTTGAACATTCAGCCACTATAAGAATTTTTTGCTACCTGGAAAAAAATCTGCCAATTAAATAGATGAAGAAAGAATCTGTTCATAAACAGAAAATACTCGCAAAAAACAACTTGAAATGCTCTTACACAGCTTCTTATTTGGCTAGGAATATAACCTATGTGCTTATACTACTCATATTTTTGTACCTTATCTAACGCGGCTAAGTCTATGCAAGAAACAAAATTGAAAGAATATGCAAAAAAAAAAAAAGAGGAGGAACTTCCCTCACTAATTTACATTATTTATTTTTGTTACCTATACTTGTATCTGGTTTGCATGGGAGTGTTTTATGAGCTCTTTTTCGCGCTCTTAATGTTTCGCATTCTCATTACAAGCTTCTGTCTTTCTCCTTCTACCTCTGCGAATTTGAGGCTTAATTCTGAATATCTCCCTTGCATTTCCTTCAGTTCAAATTCCATTAACTTGTTCCTCTCCCTCAATAGTTCCATTTCTTCTGATAGTTCTTCAAGATTTCCAGTATTAGATGCTGCGTTTTCCATTTCCATGTCCGACGAACAGCTGTTGCTGCTGCATTTAATTATATGGGCATTGTCAATTAGGAATGTAGAAGAGAAGACAATTATTGTTAAGAGGCATCTACAATAATTAGTCTTACATGTGGACAGTTTTTTCATGACAATGTACGTACTTATAGCCAAAAATGGATCGCCTCTCAAATTGGGTTAAGTTATTCATGTTCAAGTTGACTCGATAGTGATACAAAATGATTT
Organism: Nicotiana benthamiana; assembly: GCA_034376525.1. Taxonomy (NCBI): domain Eukaryota; kingdom Viridiplantae; phylum Streptophyta; class Magnoliopsida; order Solanales; family Solanaceae; genus Nicotiana; species Nicotiana benthamiana. The sequence continues at coordinate 38,729,874 of CM067335.1, read as the reverse complement.
TAAGAATATTAATGTCTTTGTCAAAAGTTAAGGATCAATCGTGAACACGGGATTCATACCTCTCCATAGACGATGCTTGACAGGGATTTTCATCTTCTGTGCATGTTGTAGTCGCAAGATTTTGATCTTCTGTAGCCACCTGTACCGAAGTATCAGCTTTCAAATATTCCTTAAATGATCTTCGGTTTCATATTATATTTACGGTGTTTGACTAGGCACAGAGTTTAAGAAAGAAAACTGACTTTTAGCACATACAAAAGTTACCTTTAGAATTTGTGGTCTACACATGTCATGACATTTCTATGGTTACAAGAGCATGTCATTAAAGGGTCTACTGGAAAGTAAAACATTAAAGAATATTCACGTATAGAGAGCCGAGATGTGTCATTCTTTTTCGAACAAATTAAAAAGAAAAGGATGCCATATAAAGTGGAACGAAGAGAGTAAGAGTCAAACAGCCTTAAAATCATATTATTGGCGATACTTAGTCTATTTCTCTTCTCCTCACATAATTAAGTCTTCAGATAAGGCAAAACTGTCTTATGTCTGATATTAAATAAAGAGAATTAAGAAGTTTTCATGCCAACTCTAATTTAGAAGATAAGATTTTTCTGCTAACCTGTTCTGACTTTTGTTTGCGGAGCCTTTCCGTGCTAAGCCGTAGTTCTTCTAACCTTCTTTCTATTTCTTCGATTTTGTCCTGAAGATCTTTTTCCTTCTCAGTAAATGAATTCGTTAAGTTATCAAATGCATTTTCGTTCAGCTTGATCTGATCCTGCGATGGTGGAACAAAAACTAAGATTGATCGCACTCCTACTATTTACAACTAGATTTAGGTAGATCAAATAAAGGTGAATATTACCTCAAGTAAATTTATTATCTCTTTTAGACTTGCAACTTGATCATTTGCATCTTCGAGCTTTTCGTGCAAACTATTCAATGCATTCTCTTTCTCTATCAGATCATCTTTTAACTCGGATACCTGCTTTCTCAAAATTTCTTTCTCCAATTCATTCTCAAACAAAAGGCTCTTCATTTCTTTGCATTCAGATATAAGGATATCCACTTCAAAATGCAGTTCCGCAATTAATTTGTCCTTCTCATCCATAAGAGATCTCGTAGTGTTTAATTCCGTTCCAGTCTCTAGAGCTTCTTTTTCCACTGAAGCTAGCCTAGTTTCCAGTTCTCTTCTTTCATTGTGACCTTGCTCTATAACCAATTGCATCTCCTCAATCGATTTCCTCGTTTTTTTCAACTCATTCGCCAGAGTGCTCTTATATTCTTCATGCTGAGAAAGGATAAACTTTTTCGTCAATAGATTTTCAATCTCCGCTTTTCGATATACGATTTTCTGTGACAGGTTCTGCTCAGTTTCTTTAGTCAGCTCTTCTTGTTTTCCGAGGCGCACGGATTTTTCTTCAATTTCTGACAGCAACTTTTCCATTTGATCTGACATATTATTTACTTGGCTAGAAAGCTCAAATACCTTTGCTTCGTAATGCGCTTTGATTGACCGGAGATCCTCGGATGACTTTTGAAGCATCTTTTCCAGTTGCATTTTCTGTAGGCGGAGATCATTAGCTTCGTTTAACGCTTTAGTAGCCAACTTTTCATTCGCCTCAAGTGAGCATTCCATTTGCATGGATATCCCTTTAAGTTCCTCTTGAAGCCGCTCTGCTGTAATAACATTTTGCCGCCTTGTCTTTCTCAAGGCTTCTTCAGCTCTTATTGCTCTCTGCTCTAGTTCGATTTTATCATGACTAAGGGTATCGAGATCAGCTTCAAATCCTTGAGCTTGCTGTTCTAGTTCTTGCTCCAGGTTACTGACTTGAGCTTCGAGCTCACTATAGAATCCAATGAATCGGAGAATTCTTTAGATTGATTATTCAGCTCATTCTCCAAACTCACAATCTGCTCTTCAAGTTCACTTACAGTTGCATAAGAAGTTGCACATTCATATTGCATTTTCAGTTGTTCCTGAATCTCGCTTTGCTCAAGTTTGTATAACATGTCGTGGTTTTCTTGCTTCAGTATCTCATTGTCGAGGGCAAGTTGCTCCATCTGCATCTCTATGTCATCTCTTTCTCTCCTGTATATCTCGATTTCATCGTGCAAGTCGGTAATCTTTTGCTCCAGCATATACGTGTCCTTGATGTCGCTATGCTCTCTGACAAGATGCTCTAGTGCTTTTTGCTCTTCGTCATCTTCATCCGTCATTTCATGCTTGGAGATAACATCCGGAAACCTTTCAGCATCAAAAGATGTCGTTGATTTGTTGGAATGGTTAAGATTTTCTTTGTTTTTCTGTTCTAACATATCATCTAGGTCACGCACAGCAAGAATTAACTCCGAATTCGATTCTTGCGTCTTTTGAAGTTGTATTTCCAGATTTGCATTAAGGTCCTTTTGATAACTCAATTCTTGTCTAAGTTCACTAACAAGAGTTTGAAGATCCCCTCTTTCATAGAGCAACTTGTCTTTGGATTTCGCCTCGTCTAAACATCTTTGAGAGGCTTTAAGTTTATCACATTCTTCTTTGAGAGCGTCTCGTTCTTTTTTTAGGCTCGCAACCTCTTTCGATAGATCTTGCCCTCTTTTGCACTCCTTGAATATTTGTTTACGAAGAGTTTGAAGTTCCAAGTCCGACACTTCTACCTGCCTAGCAAAAGCTGCGAGCTCGGATTGTAGCTTTGCTACGACAATATCCGACACCTCTTGCGATGCTAATCTCTGAAGAGCTTCTCTTGGAGTGCTTGAAGAACCATCTGTACTTACTTCAAGAGCAGAACCCGCCAGCCAATCCAATTGCTGATTTTCTTCGTAAATTGCTGTAGAGACATCGGCACTGGGGTTCTGCGGAACCAAAGCAAGATTCGGAGATGAAGGGAAGTCTATGTGATCCTGATGGCCACTGTTGTTTCTCATTCTGATTTGCGGAGGCGTATCAAATCCCGAGCTGCTCCCAGAACTGGACATGGTAATATCTAATTCACCTGATGCCCGGCGGTTGCCATTCAGTACACCATTGTGCAAAATAGGCTTGTTGATTAACCATCCTATGAATCCATGCACAGACAAGAACGAAGCGATCTTATCAATCAAAGTGGAAGAATAATAACTAGCATCCTATGCCTGAGGACCGCGTATCTTCAATTTCTTATAATCAGACATAAGTCTTTATATCTCACCTCTGTAGAATTGGCCTTAAGGCTAGCTTCTACATCATTATTGCTTGGTTGCATCCTCAAGATCCTATCGTCCGAATTTGGTTTTGCATATTCGAATTCTTCAACAACACTGTAAAAGCACCGAAAAGATAAAAATTAGTTTAAATTCAGCACAAGATTTAACATTTCAACTAGCATGCGAGAACCAAAAGGTCAGAAGAAAAACACGAAAGCTATTGGGAAATGGGAAACCACCTTTGACCAGAAGAATCTTGAATCCTCTGTATTGAAACCTATCGACAATGACACAAATTAAAGTCCAATTAGATTGGAAAAGTTTGCAAATAGCAATACTATGGTGTATTCTTGGACGAATAACTGAGAGACTTACATGTAATACAGCTCCTGATTTTGAATTTTTGAGCGGAAGAGCAATGGAAGAGAGCTTAGATGCCTCTGCAAAATTCGAGAAATCAATTGAAGCTTCTCCAACAACTCCAACTTTGGTACTCCCCTACAATGTATATATCAAAAAAAAAAAAGGTAAGCCACTTGATAACAAATCAATGTAGCATAAACAGTTGAGACATGAAACGCAAACTTACGGTTCCCAGGATAAAGTAATAGATCTTTTCGTGAATCTTGCCTGACTTCGGTTCTTGAATCAACTTCACAGTTTCAAAAACTGCTTTATCCCAGTAACAGCTCCCATGACGAACTATCGCCTTCTCTAGTTTTAATGTCGGCTTCCCCACATCAGCAGGGACTACAGATATCATCAATGCATCCCCCGCTACCTATGACACATAAACAAATAAACACATTATGCTATGAATGGATGTCAATTTTCCAGCCACCGTTCCCAGGAGCGGAGCTAGTATGTCGGTTACAGGTCCAGTCCAACCAGTAACTTTAGTCCAAAATCTATATTTCTCTAAAGAAATTCATTAAAAATGTACAAATCACTAATTTAGAACTCGATAACTTAAAAAGATTACAACCCAAAACCCATGAGCTTCAAATCTCGACTCCGCCTATGATCCTTCTTATTAGAAACTTGATAAGAAAAGAAAGAAGAACGAAAAACAGAAGAAGGCTTGAGGCGTGATTATCATCACGTCACTTCAGCTTTGAGATGATTTTAACAACCGGGGACCAGCTCAATGAACGCCTTTTGGGGGATACTTTCTCGATCAACTATCTGACTTATTCAGAATGGCCATGAACCAAGACATGAAGAAATACATTGCAAAAGAACGCCTTCTTTCTGGAGGCCTCGGACTGTTACAATGATTGCTGACTTTTGGGTTAGTAGACAATGCTCTTCTCATATACAACAAGCTTTTTATCAGTTGCCTCGAGAAAAGTGTCTGATTTGAAGTGAAAAAAATCAAAGGAAAATGGATACAGAAAACAGCTTTTTTGCCATGAAAATGTAAAGGAATCAATCAATCAATTCATCAACTAAGTGTCAATTCCAGATTAGTTGGGTCAACTACATGAATCCTCAATATCTTTTCACTTTATTCGACCCTATTTCATTCTAATACTAAATAATTTGTGTTGAAAGGGAGCCTTGGGGCGACGGTCAAGTTGCCTCCGTGCAACTATAGTCATGGGTTTGAGTCGTGAAATCAGCCAATGACCCTTGCTGAATAGGCTGCCTACATCACACCCAAGGACTCCTTGGGATGCAGTCCTTTTCCAAACCTTGCATAACCGCGGTATACTTTGAGCACCGTGCACCGAGCTGTCCTTTTACTAAATAATTTGTCTTCCCGTTCAAACTATGGTATTAGACAATAAGTTCAGTCGAAACATTAATTCTTTCATCCATGAATCTGAAGTTCACAGTGCAGACGAAAAAAATCAATCATTTTCAAGGGTTAATTATTTTCTAATGCTTAATCAATCAACTCATCCAATTCAGATTGCTATCAACTATCAAGAAGCAACTAAAAACAGTAAAAATTCAATCTTTCACAGAAATTTTCAACGAAAAAGCTACTCAGAACAGTAAAAATTCAATCTTTGACTGAAATCTTTACCATGCAGTAAAAATCTTACCTGAGTTGCATGAAACTGCAACTTTAACACAACTTTGATCTTGTTCTTCTCACTCCTCCACCGCGCCGACTTGAACATTTTTACACTTTTACCCCTTACTTTACCTCATTTATAACACACCCTTTTCACACTTTTCGCTTGAGCTCACCGGAGCTCCGGCGGACACGGCCGTAAAACTACCATGAAGCTAAAAAAAACAGCAATTTCAATAAAATAAACAATACCCAATTCGTGTTTTTAGTGTAGAGCATAAGAATTGAGCTAAAAGAGTGAGAAAGTGACGCGTGGCATTGAGTTGACACAGTGGGTGAATGTCACTAGAAATGAGTTAAAACAGAGCAATTTACACACGCACACACACAGTGGTTCAGAGTTTTTTGAGATTGAATTGGGATGAAAAGAATCAAGAATGTATTGAGAGGAGAGAATAGAGCAGATCTAATGTGAGTATAATGTTGTTCTTGGCAAATTCACACACACACAGTGGTTCTCTCTCTATATTCTCTGTTTCTCTCTCTATATCTTGCATGTAACAAAAGTCCACCACATTGTGAAAATTTTATATAATATCTTTTTTATTTACTTTAGCAAAATAATATACATTCCTTTCCACTTCATCTGTGATATTATTTGACTGGACTCATAATTTTTAAAAAAATTAAAACTTTAATCTTGAACTATTAAATGAATACAAAAATATTATTAAGAATAGAATTCTAATTAGAGTGAATGTCTATCTTGTAGAGAGTTTTACTTTGAGGCTAAGTTATTTTTCCTCCTATAAATATAGGGGTCTTACCCCATTGTAAACCACCCCAAAATTCAATAGGAATTTTCTCTCTCTTTCTCTGCAATATTGCTCTTGTTCTTTTATTGTTTTATAACACGTTATCAGCACGAAGCTCTACTATCTCAAGAATCTCTTTGAGAAAATTAAGGTATTTTTTTCTCCTCCTAATTTTGTTTTAATTATGTCTGACATTATGAAAAGAAAATTCGTTGCCCTTGAAATTTCGGGCAAGAACTACATGACATGAGTGTTGGATGCTGAAATCCATTTGGATGCAATGGGTCTTGGAGACGCCATTAAAGACAGAAATAATGCATCCACACAAGACTGTGCTAAGGCCTTGATTTTCTTGCGCCATCACCTTGATGAAGGTTTGAAAATTGAATATCTCACAGTCAAAGATCCACTTATCTTGTGGAATTGCTTAAAGGAGAGATATGACAACCTGAAGTTGGTCACTCTGCCACAAGCACGATATGATTGGGCTCATCTGAGGCTCCAAGACTTTAAATCTGTTTCTGAATATAATTCTGCAATGTTTAGAATTACTTCTAAATTGAAACTCTGTGGAGATACTATAACTGATTATGATATGTTTGAAAAAACGTTTACAACGTTTCATGCCTCCAATATGGTTCTGCAACAACAGTACAGAGAGAAAGGTTTCAAAAAGTACTCTGAGCTGATTTCTCTTCTCCTTGTGGCTGAGCGAAACAATGACCTGCTCATGAGAAATCACGAAAATCGACCCACTGGGTCTACACCATTGCCTGAAGTAGATAAGGTGTATTCCCATTATGCTAAGCGTGGAAAAGGCTATGGCTTTAATCATGGTCGTGGTCGTGGTCGGGGTTATGGCCGTGGACGTAGACAAGGAAGAAATTTTCCTGGTATTAGTCACCCCCAAAGAGATATAACCACCAAAAGCGGAAATGGAATTATGAGAATCCAAAAGCAAATAGTTCAGAAACTATATGTTATCGTTGCGGTGGAAAAGGGCACTGGGCAAAAATTTTCCGTGTACCGATATATTTGGTTGAACTTTATCAAGCATCTCTAAAGAGTAAAGGCCCTGAAACCAATTTTGTCTCTAACAATAATTTTGACATCACGCACTTGGATGTGGCAGACTTCTTTGAGCACCCTGAGGGGAAAATAGATCACTTGATCGGTGATGGATCCATGGTTAAAGAAGATTGAGCAGTTTGATATTTTTATTTTTTTTACTTATTCGTAGTAGTTAATGAATAAACAATTATCATAGTTTACATAAGTTATCTATTATTGTGATATGGTTCAAATTTTATATAACTTTAGATTACACATTCATCTTATGCTTTATTTGTAATGATTTTTCAGTAAGTTAATCGATTAACATAACAGATAATCGATTAACCAATATATCCTATTAAACTGGACCTTTTTCGCAAGGCATGTTAGTCGACTATCCGATTTAGTTAATCGACTAACCTAATGACTGTTACCTAAGTTAATCGATTATCACTTTAGTTAATCGATTAACCTTATGTCCGTTGTCTGTTCATCGACTAATTTTTTTTTTAACGTTGAAACAGGTTAGTCGATCATCTATTTGGTTAATCAACTAATCTCAGCAAATTTTGAAAATATTGTTTAATTATTAAGCAACGGATACAAGAGTATTAAAGGAGAATAACTATGATAAAAGATTTTTTTTTTTCATAATGACTGCACTGAAACTATTATGTTGAATCATAAACTTAAATTTGTTTTTCGTATATTTCTTTTGTATGTCAAACCATGGGAAGCAAATATGGATATCTCACAAAGCAAACTTGGATCAACGTCCAATTGTAAAAATATTTGTTTAATTGATTCATGTACCACACATACGATATTCAAAGAGAAGAAATATTTCTCTCATTTAAGTATGTGTAAGGCAGATGTTACTACAATTTCTGGTAGTAGTAAATTGATTGAAGGCTCCGGAAGAGCAACTATAACTCTGCCTAAAGGAACAATATTTATCATAGAGAATGCAATGTTCTCTTCCAAGTCCAAGAGGAACTTGTTGAGTTTTAAAGATATCCGTCAAAATGGATATCATATTGAGACAATAGATGAGAATAATCTTGAATACCTCATCATTACAAAGAATGTTTCTGGCCAAAAGAGGGTTATTGAGAAGTTCCCATCTTTATCTTGTGGCCTGTATTGGACAAAAATTAGTGCAATTGAGGCACATTCCACAGTAAACCAAAAGGTTACTGATTCCAATACTTTTGTACTTTGGCATGATCGATTGGGACATCCTGGATCAATTATGATGAGACGGATTATAGAAAACTCATATGGGCATCCATTAAAGAATTTAAAGATTCTTTTAAATAACGAATTTTCTTGCACTTCTTGTTATCAAGGCAAGTTAATTATTAGACCATCACCAACAAAGGTTGGAACTGAGTCACCTACGTTTTTGGAACGTATACAAGGGATATTTGTGGACCTATTCACCCACCTAGTGGGTCCTTTAGATATTTTATGGTCTTAATAGACGCATCCTCTAGATGGTCTCATGTGTGCCTATTGTCATCACGCAACCTTGCGTTTGCAAAATTAATGGCACAAATAATTCGATTACGAGCACAATTTCCTGATAATCCAATTAAGTCTATTAGACTAGATAATGCTGTTGAGTTTTCATCCCAAGCATTTAATGATTATTGCTTATCAATTGGGATAAAAGTGGAACATCATGTAGCTCATGTTCACACACAAAATGGTCTTGCAGAATCTTTAATTAAACGTCTGCAGTTGATTGCAAGATCATTACTCATGAAAACGAGGCTGCCCACTTCGGTTTGGGGTCACGCCATTTTGCATGCAGCAATGCTAGTTCGTCTCAGACCGACGAATTATCACAAATATTCCCCGTTGCAATTAGTTTTGGGTCATGAACCAAATATATCCCATTTAAGAATTTTTGGATGCGCAGTATATGTGCCTGTTGCACTGCCATACCGCACTAAAATGGGTCCGCAAAGAAGGTTAAGAATATATGTTGGGTTTGAATCTCCCTCCATTATTCGCTACCTCGAAACATTGACAGGGGATTTGTTCACTGCACGATTTGCAGACTGTCGATTCGATGAGACACTTTTCCCAAAATTAGGGGGAGAAGTTGGTGAAACCAAGCGGGAAGTTTTGTGGAAAAATCCATCATTATCTCATCTTGATCCACATACCTCTATTTGTGAAAAAGAGGTGCAAAATATTATCCATTTGCAAAGAATAGCAAATCAAATGCCTGACGCATTCACGGACTTGAAAAGGATAACAAAATCTCACATCCCCGCAGAGAATGTTCCAATCCGTATTGATGTCCCTATTGGACAATCTTCTAGTGTCATATCTAATGAGTCGAAAGCACGCCTAAAACGTGGCAGGCCATTAGGTTCCAAAGATCGAAATCCTAGAAAAAGGAAAGCAAATGATCAAAATGACACTACGAAAGAATCTCATGAGGAAATTCACGATTTAATAAATTCTGAGATTCATGAAGAATCCATTGAGCCTGAGACTCAGGAAAATAAGGAACTATCAATAAATCCAATCGATATTGAGACAAATTTTAATCGAGTAGATATAGTGGTGGATTATGTCTTTGCATATAATGTTGCATCTAGCATTATGCAAGAAAATGAGGATCTTGAACCTCAATTTGTTGGAGAATGTCGACAAAGACTTGATTGGTCAAAATGGCAAGAAGCAATCCAATCAGAATTGAATTCACTTGCAAAACGTGAAGTTTTTGGGCCTATAGTTGAAACACCTAATGGTGTTAAGCCTGTTGGCTATAGATGGGTCTTTGTACGCAAGAGAAATGAGAAAAACAAGGTACAAAGATATATGGCACGCCTTGTTGCACAAGGATTTTCTCAAAGTCCTGGTGTCGATTATGAAGAGACATATTCACCCGTAATGGATGCTATAACTTTCCGTTATCTCATTAGTTTTGCTGTCCTTGAAAAGCTTGACATGCATTTAATGGATGTGGTTACTACCTATTTATGGCTCACTTGATAATGAGATATACATGAAAATTCCCGATGGATTCAAAATGCCAAACACTCATAATTCAAAGTCCCGGGGAAATGTTTTCAATCAAATTGCAAAGATCTTTGTATGGTCTAAAGCAATCAGGACCAATGTGGTATAATCGTCTTAGTGAGTATTTATTAAAGGAAGGCTATATAAATGATGTCATTTGCCCATGTGTTTTTATAAAGAAAACAACATCGGAATTTGTTATACTTGCCGTATATGTCGATGACATAAACCTTATTGGAACTCCCATATAACTCCAAAAGGCAATTGATTATTTAAAGAAGGAACTCGAGATGAAAGATCTCGGAAAGACAAAATTATGTCTTGGTTTGCAAATTGAATATTTGGCAAACGAAATTTTTATTCATCAATCTGCCTATATAGAAAAGGTATTGAAACGGTTTTACATGGATGGAGCATATCCTTTAAGTACTCCGATGGTTGTTCGATCACTTGATGTGAATAAGGATCCATTCCGACCGCAAGAAAAGAATGAAGAGCTACTTTGTCCTGAAGTACCATATCTTAGTGCAATTGGCGCACTAATGTATCTTGCAAATACTACAAGGCCTAACCTAACTTTTTCAGTTAATGTCTTAGCAAGATATAGCTCTGTTCCCACAAGGAGACATTAGAATGGAATCAAACATATATTGCGGTATCTAAAAGGGACAACCGATATGGGCTTATTTTATAGCAATAATTGCAGTCCCGATCTTGTTGGTTATGCTGATGCTGGATATTTATCTGACCCACACAAGGCTCGATCTCAAACAGGTTATGTGTTTATCTGTGGAGGCACTGCCATATCTTGGAGATCGACTAAGCAATCAATTGTGGCTACTTCATCTAATCATGCTGAGATAATCGCTATTCATGAAGCAAGTCGAGAGTGTGTGTGGTTGAGGTCTATAATACTTCATGTTCAAGACAAATGTGGTTTGAAATGTGACAAACTACCCACGATTTTGTATGAAGACAATGCAGCATACATAGCCCAATTGAAAGGGGGATTCATAAAAGGAGACAGAATAAAGTATATTTCACCAAAGTTATTTTTCACACATGATCTTCAAAAGAATGGTGATATCAATGTGCAACAGATTCGTTCAAGTGATAATATGGCTGATTTGTTCACAAAATCTCTACCAACGTCAACCTTCAAGAAGCTGGTACACAAGATTGGAATGCGAAGGCTCAAGGATGTGAATTGATGCTCTTTTCAGGGGGAGTTAATGCGCATTGCACTCTTTTTCCCTTACAAGGTTTTGTCCCACTGGGTTTTCCTTGCAAGGTTTTTAACGAGGCAACCAATAGTTGCATTACTAAATATGTGTACTCTTTTTCCTTTTCTAGAATTTTTTTTCTCATTGGATTTTATTTTAGTTATGGTTTTTAACGAGGCACATTACTTATTGAGTAGACATTCAAGGGGGAGTGTTAAGAATAGAATTCTAATTAGAGTGAATGTCTATCTTGTAGAGAGTTTTACTTTGAGGCTAAGTTATTTTTCCTCCTATAAATAGAGGGGGTCTTACCCCATTGTAAACCACCCCAAAATTCAATAAGAATTTTCTCTCTCTTTCTTTGCAATATTGCTCTTGTTCTTTTATTGTTTTATAACAAATATATTATTATTAATAAATTAAAATACTTTAAAATAATTATTTTTAAATATAAAATTATGTCATTATTACGAGTTAATATTGATATAACATAAAACGAAATAATGAGAGTAATTGACCATATTGTTTTGTTTGTCCCCTAATTGGGAAGAAGAGAAGAGAAATTAAAATATTATTGGTGAAGCTTCTCCTTGCTTTCAGATTATAATAAGATACCGACAGATTCGATATTAGGCAAAATCCAAAAGTAAATTAGGCAAAGTTGTAGTAAACGATATAAAAATCTAATAATAGAGGATTTAATATCCATACTAGACACCGCAAGGATTAAAGTAATTTTTTTTTTTACAATTTGAGGGATCATAACGTAGTTAAAAGGGCAGTTTGGTGCAATAAGTCATTGTTATGTGTGAGATTTAAGGAAAGGCTGGATCACAAAGGTTTATTGCAAACAGTCTTATCTTGTATCTCTGGAATAGGTTATTTCTACGGCTCGAACACATGATCGCTTGGTTACATGACAGCAATTTTATCAGTTGCCGAAAAGGGTCAAACCACAAGGGCCTATTGTATGCAGTCTTACCTTATATTTTTGCAAGAGGCTATTTTCACGGCTCGAACCCGAGACCTCTTGGTCACATGACAATAACTTTACCAGTTGCTGGGAAGGGCCTTACCTTGCATCTTTACAATAGGCTATTTCCTAGGCTCGAACACGTGACCTCATGATCACATAACAACAATTTTACTAGTTATGAGGAAGGGTCAAACCATAAAGGTCCATTGTATGCAATCTTACCTTGCATTTTTGCAAGAGGCTGTTTTTATGGCTCGAACCGCGACCTCTTGGACACACGACAACAACTTTACCAGTTATCGGGAAGGGTCAGACAACAAGGATAGTTGTTTTCATGGTTTAAAACTGTGACCTCTCACGTAATAGCAACTTTACCAATTACGTCAAGGCTCCGCGACCATAACATAGTGCTTTATATATATTTTTTGAATAGATCTTGCTTAATTGGCACTTCAAGATGCAATTTCCACATTTGGCCATATTCACCTTTTTCAAGGAAATGATTGGTTCATGTTACAAACGTATGATCTTGATTTTTCTTTTATGTGACCTAGACTAGCATAGGATTCTGATATGCTCCCAAAAATCCTTATTTTTATACTTTTATAGTTTTAAATATTTGTTATTAAAGTTGTCATATTCTTTTTAGTGGTTTCTGAGATTATAAACCCTTTTTTTTTATTTTTTATTTTAAATGATCTTTTTAATAAAATTTACTAACTTTTTTTCTAGAGGATCGTCTAGCTTACGATTTATGAACAACACTCGCTCATATTATTTTACCACTAATAGACGACCGTCTATCCTATAATCAACCGAAAATTAAATCGGTAAAATATTCTCTAGCTGAATAGACTTCTAAGGAGTTAAAACTTATTTACCGAGGCGCATTTAGAATTTTAAGCTTATACTTGTAATAAACTCTCTGTACAAATATTAAAAATATGCAAAAGTTACTAAATTTAAGTGAATTCCTAGTATTTGGACCAGATTTTGTTCTGTTTATGTACACAAATAATCAAAAGAAATCTTACATAATGTGATTTTATTTTTCATAACAAATTATTTCCCATTTTTCTTAATGATCAATACTTGATATAAAAATACATATAATTATCAATCTATTTGCTAATATCATAAAACATGAGTAATAGGTCATTAGAAAAACAAAAATACTATCGAAATGGATGAATCTTTCCAATATGGCACTTTGCAAGTTGCAACAAATGCACGCCAACGTTGAAAAGTCCATTAACTATTTTTCCCTTTTAGTGACTACACTTCACATGTCCAAATCCAATTGTCATATCAATTTTCCTTCATTAGGAAAAAATAATTAATGTTGTCACAAAATTTTTGGTTTCCACTTTTGGAAGATCAAATATCCCCATTTCTTTACCTTTCTAAACCTATAATTAATTATACACATTAAAAGCTATTCACCTCATCACCTTTAATTGGCATATATTTTCTTTCTTACATTCATTAAACTTTATCCACTATAATAATAACGTTACAAAATTATTTTTTGTTATGAAATAATATAAGAACAAGAACAATAATATAAGAACAAGAACAATATAGAGAAAAGTAGAGAGAGGAGTATTCTTATTGATACTTTTGGGATGGTTTACAATGGAATAGAACCCCTTTATTTACAGGGAGGTGGTGACTTAGCCGCCAAGTAGTAAACCCTAGAATCTCTCTAAATATGGACATTCACCTTAAATAAAATATTTTATAACACTCCCCCTTGAATGTCTATTCAATAATGTGCCTCGTTAAAAACCTTAACTAAAACAAAACCCAATGGAAAAAAATTATAGAAAAGGAAAAAGAGTACACATATTTGAATATGCGCCTATTGGTTGCCTCGTTAAAAACCTTGCAAGGAAAACCCAGTGGGACAAAACCTTGTAAGGGAAAAAGAGTGCAACGCGCATTAACTCCCCCTGAAAAGAGCATCAATTCACATCCTTGAGCATTTGCATTCCAATCTTGTGCACCATCTTCAAAACGATCTTTTGTAGAGATTTGATAAATAAATCAGCCATATTGATTTGAATAAATATTCCGCACCTTGAAATTATCATTCTTGATAGATATGAACATCTTCATATAATGCCGTGGAATGACTCTTCAATATCTCCATAGAGGTATTCTCGATGCCATCATGCTTATAGTTATAGCAAGATACATATGTACACAAGTTGCACTTAGGATGTGGTACTTCTGGACCAAGAATTGTATATGCTTCAAGCAACTTCAATCTTTCATGGATTGACATATAAGTTAAGTCATATAAGCCATATAATAGAGTTTAGATGCATATCAAGTTTTCATGTCATGCTAAACAAATAAGATATCGAAAACTGATTACACATACCATTGACTTTATACTTTCAAGTATTTGAACTACATGTCCAAAACTACATGTCTTTCATATGGAATCAATTCTGCTTGAATTGTATCTCTTCCATTTAGCCAATATTTTTATTTGTATTAGACAAACATAAGATCCTCATCGATATTTAGCGCTATCATAGATGTCGTCGACGAACATTTTATATGGGTTCTAGTAAATTTTCATAAAGACATACATGGAGATCTCTTTATTTATATATTCAGGTACCTGAATCTCTCATGAGATTTTATGAAGTGTTATGTCATGTGATCTTCTAGATCACTTGCCTCCCCATTATGATCACTTTGATCATTTGCTCATCTTCTTTATTAAGAAGTTATTTTGAAACCGATTTGTCTATACGCTTTAAGCGTATCAAAGACTTTGTCCTTCTAGGACTTAATATGAGCATTTGCAGTGAGAATATAGTTACTTTCTTTGGGTCAGCAAATGCGTATAGCATGCTTTGCAATATGTTGCAATTGAATTATCCTTTTATGAACTTCAGGTTCATATTATGATATTCGAGGATCTATATATACAAATGATAATTCATCCCATGTAACCTTTTCTCAAGTGTTTATCATGTCTCCCCCTCATGTTAGAAAAACTAACTTGTTTCCTCAACTTTGAGAGTCCATCTTTGTGCATTATGGTGTTAATGAAAATATACACCGCACATCAATAATAATAAGATGAAATTATTTGGCTCCTGATCCTGAACCACTTGTGATGGGAGAATATAATATACTCTCGTATACAACGTATATCAAACTGATATATATAACTTTGTTCTCATAAGAAACAGTTTAGCTATTAAGTGGAGGCACTCAATAATTATCTTGCTAAACCAACTATGATATAAACCAACTTATCAAGATGAACTATCTTGAATAGAAAATCTGGAAATTATGCTCGAAGTTATATTAATGAGCAATTTACCTCGCAAGCACCGGCCAGGCTGCGGGTTAATAACAATCGCACATGTAACCATATCATAGATTCATCATATGTGATATACATGGCAGGTGAATGGGCCCATATTCACCTTTGATATTTCCAGAATTTATGGGATTCAACCCGAACTCTTTAGTTGGTCAATTAATTAATGAGAACAAGTAATATAAGAGAATTCGTAAAGAATTTTCTAGTTCTTTAATATTTACCCATGTGAATTCTCTATTACTGCACATCTTACTTAAAATGATATGGCTAACCCGAATGCCAACTGAATAAATTATCAATATTGATAAACTTCAAATTTACACCATGACATGTGCAATTATCAATAAACTTCAAGTTTATTATGATATGGGTTTTTATATCAATAAACGTCCACTTTATTGTGGTATTCTTGTGTAGTGCAAACTGGAGAATAAAGCGGGTAGTTTTTCACATACAGATTATCCCGCTACAAGTTCTAGTAATAGAAGATATCAAATCTTTCCTTTATTTGTAGTCTCAATATAATCAATCGCTTTCGCATATACTTTGGAAACTGAATAAGTTTCTTTGAGACTTACTACAACACAATACCTTATTGGTAATCAATGGTGTTTCTCCAACATAGTAATAATTGGCTCTTCTAGAGCTCTCAATTAATTTTGTACTACCACAAATTTATCAACATCCATGTGGTGAATATCTCTTTTAAAGAGAAAGTTATACCATTATGGTCATGTCAAAATTATATGCAAGATATGTTTCTTGCATTATTATTGTCCTTTGATAATTACATTGACAAATTAATTTCGCGTACAATAGGTACGTGACCAATGACTATTCATGCCATAACAATGACATTATTTTCATATATCATCTCAAACCTCCTTCTAGGGGTGAGTGTGGTATATTCAATACCAATTTCATGTTCATATTCTTCCAATAATGAATATGTATTCGTGAATCAGATGTTGTCACATTCACTGCGGGGATATGTGATTTTGTTATCCTTTTCAAATCTGTAAATGCGTCTGGCATTCGATTTGCTATTCTTTGCAAATGGATAATATTTTGCACCTCTTTTTCACAAATAGAGGTATGTGGATCAAGATGAGATAATGATGCATTTTTCCACAAAATTTCCCGTTTGGTTTCACCAACTTCTCCCCCTAATTTTGGGAAAAGTGTCTCATCGAATTGACAGTCTGCAAATCGTGCAGTGAACAAATCCCCTGTCAATGTTTCGAGGTAGCGAATAATGGAGGGCGATTCAAACTCAACATATATTCCTAACCTTCTTTGCAGACCCATTTTGGTGCAATATGGCAGTGCTACAGGCACATATACTGCACATCCAAAAATTCTTAAGTGGGATATATTAGGTTCATGACCCAAAACTCATTGCAACGGGGAATATTTGTAATAATTCGTCGTTCTGAGATGAACTAGCATTGCTGCATGCAAAATGGCGTGACCCCAAACCGAAGTGGGCAGCCTCGTTTTCATGAGTAAATGAGGAATTCAAGATTATTCTCATCTATTGTCTCAATATGATATCCATTTTGAATGATATCTTTAAAACTCAACAAGTTCCTTTTAGACTTGGAGGAGAACATTGCATTCTCTAAAATGTTGTTCCTTTAGGCAGAGTTATAGTTGCTCTTCCGGAGCCTTTAATCAATTTACTACTACCAGAAATTGTAGTAACATCTGCCTTACACATACTTAAATGAGAGTAATATTTCTTCTCTTTGAATATCGTATGTGTGGTACATGAATCAATTAACCAAAAGAGATATACGAACATGAGAATAAACAAATTTAATCTGTTGCTTCATAATTAAACAATATTTTCAAAATCTTCTGATGTTAGTCGATTAACTTAGTTAATAGTCGACTAACTTGAGAAGCAGTCATTAGGTTAGTCGACTAACTAAATCAGATAGTCGACTATCTTGCCTTGCGGAAAAGTCCAGTTTTAATGCGAAATATTAGTTAGTCGACTAACTAAGTTGATAGTCGACTAACTTAGTAAATTGTCATCAGGTTAGTCGACTATCTAAATCAGATAGTCGACTAACTTAGCTTGCGGAAAAATTCAGTTTTAATGCGAAATATTAGATAATCGACTAACTGTTAGGTTAGTCGATTAGCTCTACTGGAAAATAAAAATATCTTTGAAATTTAAGCATATTGAAATATTCTAAAGAACTAATACTAACATTATATCATAAGCTAACTAATACGAGCTGATACTAATGACTATTAGTTTATTCACTAACTAATACAAATAAGTAAAATAAAATCAAACAATTCCATCTTCCTTCATCACGGATCCATCACCAATTAAGTGGTCTATTTTCCCCTCAGGGTGCTCAAAGAAGTCTGCCACATCCAAGTGGGTGATGTCAAAATTGTCGTTCGGAGACAGAATTGGTTTCATGGCATTTACCTTTTAGAGATGCTTGATCAACCAAATGTCTTGGTACACGGCAAATTTTCGCCCAGTGCCCTTTTCCACCGCAACGATAATATAAAGTTTATGAACTATTTGCTTTTGGATTCTCATCGTATCGTGCTTTTGGCAGAGTGACCAACTTCAGGTTGTCATATCTCTCCTTTAAGCCATTCCACAAGATAGGTGGATCTTTGGCTGTGATATATTCAATTTTCAAACCTTCATCAAGGTGATGGCGCAAGAAAATCAAGGCCTTAGCATAGTCGTGGGTGGATGCATTATTTCTGTCTTTAATGGCGTCTCCAAGACCCATTGCATCCAAATGGATTTCAGCATCCAACACCCATGTCATATAGTTCTTGTCCGAAATTTCAAGGGCAACGAACTTTCTTTTCATAATGTCACACATAAAATAAAATTACATCAAGAGCGTGTCCATACTTACGGGCTTTATTACAATTATCACATTCACTTCAGGGAATGGATCATAATCATCTGTATGTGCTATATACAATCTCATGTCAAATATTACTTTCATAAAGTGAAAGATTATTTTGAGAATCTTTATTATTCTCATTATCACAATGATGACGATTATAATTCCGTCTATTGCCACGTCCACATCCATTGATACCCTTCACGGTAATAATTTTGTCTTCTTTCAGACTTATCACATACTGCTATCACATTCTCCAAAGGGAATGAGAATGAAGCAAGTTCAATGGGACGGATTTTCAATTCTTTTCCCACAATCATACATGAATTTAATCATGGCAAGACATAGAACTTTTACCACTTCACGTGGTTATAATTCCTTACAAACTCCATTAGAGTTATAATCAAACTTTGTTGTCTATGTTTGTATATGAAATTAAATCGTAGAATTTCAAGAATTTGAAAGGGAAAAGTAAATTACTTACCTTTAAGGTATACCAATAAATGTTGTGATATCAAATATATCTCTTGAGTTTCCATCCCGTTGCATTACTTTATGATGATACCATCTCTTCTATTTTTCCCTATAGAAATTCTGGAAGAAGGAAGAAATCAAATTCAATTGGTTAGAGACTCGTGCTGATAACGTGTTATGAAATAATATAAGAACAAGAACAAGAATACAAGAACAAGAACAATATAGAGAAAAGTAGAGAGATGAGTATTCTTATTGATACTTTTGGGATGGTTTACAATGGAATAGAACCCCTTGATTTATAGGGAGGTGGTGACTTAACCACCAAGTAGTAAACCCTAGGATCTCTCTAAATATGGACAATCACCTTAAATAGAATATTTTATAACATCTTTTGAATTTTAGCTATTATAATGGTAAAGTTAATAAATAATATGCACTATGACGATAAATTCTATCCTTAACAGCTTGTTTGGATGATTGTTACATATCGTTTTATAATGTAGCGTATCGTATTATATTTTACTGTACTGTATTTTTTTGATGAATGTAAAGTTTGGATGGATTGTCTCGTTGTACCGTCGATTCATATTATCACGCACCAGTAATATAATAAATTAAATTATAATATTATAAAGAAAAATTATGATACGGTAAATAAAAAGATATGGTAAATGATAAAATAAAATTATTTAATAATAATGAAGTGTGAGATTGAGAGAAAAAGATAAGGTAACGATGCGACCATACCAAATCGGTCGTTATATAAAGTGGTACATTTTATCATTACGTAACGATGGATTTAACGATACAATACAATAAAATTTAAGTAACAATCAAAATAAATATTGTATTTAAAGTAATAATACAATGCAATATAGCAACCATCCAAACAAGCTGTAAGATGACTCTAGTGTTATTCTGTAAAGTTTTATGATTTTTACTATTATTGTCAATAAAGTTCAGTTTGTTATAAACTAAAGCAAAAGACAAGAACAATAGAACAAGAACAATAGCAATAGAGAGAAGAGTAGAGAGAGTTCTTCTTATTGAGTTGAGAGGGGTGAATTACAATGGTAGAGAGCACCTCTATTTATAGGGAGGAGGAAGATCTTGCTACCAATAATAGGACTCTAAAATCTCTCTAATTAAGTACATTAAAGACATTCACCTTAAATAGAAGTGTAAGAATCTTCTATTTCATAACACTCCCCCTTGAATGTCTATTCAATGATGTGCCTCATAAAACCTTAAAACCAAAACCCAATGGGAAAAATTAAAGTAAGGAAAAAGAGTACACATGTTTGAATATGCGCCTATTGGTTGCCTCGTTAAAAACCTTGCAAGGAAAACCCAGTGGGACAAAACCTTGTAAGGGAAAAAGAGTGCAACGCGCATTGACTCCCCCTAATGAGTACATCGATTTATATCCTTGAGCATTTGCATTCCAATCTTGTGCATCATCTTCAAAACGATCTTTGGTAGATGCTTGATGAATAAATCAACCATATTGACTTGAATAAATATTCCGCACCTTGAAATCATCATTCTTGATGGATATAAACATCTTCATATAATGTCGTGGAATAGCTCTTCAATATCTCCATAGATGCATTCTCAAATCCATCATGCTTATAGTTATGGCAAGATTCATATGTACACAAATTGTACTTAGGATGCGGTACTTCAGGACCAGGAATTGCATATGCTTCAAGCAACTTAAATCTTTCAAGTTAAGTCATATAAGTCGCATAATAGACTTTAGCTGCATATCAAGTTTTCATGTCATGCTAAGCAAATAAGATATCGAAAATTGACTATACATACCTTTGCCTTTATACTTTCAAGCATATGAACTATAGGTTAAAAGCTACATGTCTTTCATATGGAATCAATTCTTCTTGAATTGTATCTCTTCCATTTAGTTACTTTCTTTGAGTCAGCAAATGCGTATAGCATGCTTTGCAATATGTTGCAATTGCATTTCCCTTTTATGAACTACAGGTTCATATCATGATATTCGGGGATATACATATACAAATGAAAATTCATCCCATGTAACACTTTCTCAAGTGTTTATCATGTCTCCCCCTCATGCTAGTAAAGCTAACATGTTTCCTCAACTTTGGGAAATCATCTTTGTGCATTATGTCAATATACACAGCACCTTAATAATAAGATGAAATTATTTGGTTCCTGACCCTGAACCACTTGTGAGGGGAGAATATACTCTCGTATACAACTTATATCAAACTGATATATATATAACTTAGTTCTCATAAGAAACAGTTTAGCTATTAAGTGGAAGCACTCAATAATTATCTTGCTAAACCAACTTTAATATAAACCAACTTATCAAGATGAACTGTCTTGAGTAGAGAATCTGGAAACTATGCTCGAAGTTAGATTACTGAGCGATTTACCTCGCAAGCACTGCCAGGCTGCGGGTTAATAACAATGGCGCATGTAACCATATCATAGATGCATCATATGTGGTATACATGGCAGGTGAATGGGCCCATACTCACCTTTCATATTTCCAGAATTTATGGGCTTCAACCCGAACTCTTTAGTTGGTCCGTTCATTAATGAGAACAAGTGATACAAGAGTATTCGTAAAGAACTTTCTAGTTCTTTAATATTCACCTATGTGAATTTGCACATCATACTTAAAATGAGATGGCTAACATGAATGCCAACTGAATAAATTATCAATATTGGTAAACTTCAAATTTACACCATGACATGTGCACTTATCAATAAACTTCGGGTTTATTATGACATGGGTTTTATACCAATAGATATCCACTTTATTGTGGCATTCTTTCGTTTGTGTAGTACAAACTGGAGAACAAAGCGGGTAGCTTTTCATATACAAATTACCCCGCTACAAGTTGTAGTAATAGGAGAATCAAAGCCTTCCTTTATTATAGTCTCAATATAATCAATCGCTTTCGCGTGTACTTTGGAAACTGAATAAGTTTCTTTGAGACTTACTACAGCACAATACTCAATTGTGTTTCTCCAACATAGTAATAATTGGCTCTTCGAGAGCTCTCAATTAATTTTGTACTACCACAGACTGAGGTTCGAGATCCTCACATTCTTGCATTCCGTATTTTCAAGAGTCTCAGGCTCAATAGATTCTTCGTGAATCTCGGAATTAATCAAATCATGAGCGTCCTCATGTGATTCTTTCATAGTGTCATTTAGATCGTTCTTTTTCCTCTTTCTAGGATTTCGATCTTTGGAACCTAATGGTCTGCCACGCTTCTGGCGTGCATTTGACTCATTGGATATGACACCAGATATTTGTCCAATAGGGACTTCAATACGGATCGGAACATTTTCCGCGTGAATGTGGGATTTCGTTATCCTCTTCAAGTCCGTAAATGCGTCAGGCATTTGATTTGCTATTCTTTGCAAATGGATAGTCTTTTGTACCTCTTTCTTTCAAATAGAGGTATGTGGATCAAGATGAGATAATGATACATTTTTCCACCAAAATTTCCCATTTGGTTTCACCGACTTCTCCCCCTAATTTTGGGAAAAGTGTCTCATCAAATTGACAGTCTGCAAATAGTGCAGTGAACAAATCTCCTGTCAATGTTTCGAGGTAGCGAATAATGGAGGACGATTCATACTCAACATATATTCCTAACCTTCTTTGCAAACCCATTTTGGTGCGGGATGGCGGTGCTACAGGCACCTATACTGCGCATCCAAAGCTTCTTAAATGGGATATATTGGGTTCATGACCCAAAACCAATTGCAATAGGGAATATTTGTGATAATTCGTCAGTCAGAGACGAACTAGCATTGCTGCATGCGAAATGGCGTGACCCTAAGCCGAAGCGGGCAGCCGACAAAGTAGCATTGCTACATGCAAAATGGCGTGACCCCAAACCGAAGTGGGCAGCCGGCAAACTAGTATTGTTGCATGCAAAATGGCGTGAACCCAAGTCGAAGCGGGCAGCCGACAAACTAGCATTGTTGCATCCAAAATGGCGTGAACCCAAACCGAAATGGGCAGCCTCGTTTTCATGAAGAATTCAAGATTATTCTCATCTATTGTCTCAATATGATATCCATTTTGAATGATATCTTTAAAATTCAACAAGTTCTTCTTAGACTTGGAGGAGAATATTGCATTCTCTAAGATAAACGTCATGCCTTTGGGCAGAGTTACAGTTGCTCTTCCGGAGCCTTCAATCAGTTTACTTCCCATGGTTTGACATATAAAAGAAAATATACGAACATGAGAATAAACAACTTCAATTCGTTTGTGTCACATAATATTTTCAAAATCTGCTACTAACAGTTGGCTAACAAAATCAGATATGTTATCCATAATCAATTCCTTTGCAGTTTGAAAATTTCAGCGTTTTTCATAAGACAATCGATTATTAAACACACACAATCGATTGTTGGAACATAGACAATCGATTGTTAGACATACACAATCGATTATTTGTTATTTTTGAAAAACTTCAGATCACACTGTTTAAGAAAATCGATTGTTGGTCATTTTTGAAAAATTCCGGACCTCACTGTATCTGACAATCGATTGTCAAATATAGACAATCGATTGTTGGTCATTTTTGAAAAATTCCGGACCTCACTGTTTCTGACAATCGATTGTCAAATATAGACAATCGATTGTTGGTCATTTTTGAAAAATTCTGGACCTCACTGGATAAGACAATCGATTGTCAAATATAGACAATCGATTGTTGATCACCTTTTGAAAAATTCGTTATAAAGACAATTGATTGTTGATCATTGACAATCGATTGTTTTGCAGTTTTATGCGACATGAGATAACCGACTAGTTTTTCAGGTTAGTCGATTACCTCTACTGGAAAGTAAAGATATTATTGATATTTGAGCATATTGAGAACTAATACAAACATCATATCATGAACTAGCTAATACGAGATAATACTAATGACTATTAGTTTATTCATTAACTAATACAAATAAATCAAACAGCTCCATCTTCTTTCATCACCGATCCATCATCGATTAGGTGGTCTATCTTCCCATCGGGTTGCTCAAAGAAGTCTGCCACATTCAAGTTGTCGTCAGAGACAAAATTCGTTATGGGGCGTTTACTCTTTCGAGATGCTTAATAAAGGTCAACCAAATGTCTTGGTATACGGCAAGACTTAGACCAGTGCCCGTTTCCACCGCAACGATAATATATAGTTTATAAACTATTTGCTTTTGGATTCTTATCATATCGTGCTTGTGGCAGAGTGACCAACTTCATGTTGTCATCTCTCTTCTTTAAGCCTTTCCACAAGATGGGTGAATCCTTGATGTTGAGATATTCAATCTTCAAACTTTCATCAAGGTGATGGCGCAAGAAAATCAAGGCCTTCATACAGTTTCAAACCTTCATTAAGGTAATGGCGCAAGAAAATCAAGGCCTTAGCATAGTTTTGGGTAGATGCACTATTTCTGTCTTTAATGGCGTCTCCAAGACCCATAGCATCTAAGTGGATTTCATCATCCAACACCCATGTCATATAGTTCTTGCCCGAAATTTCGAGGGCAACGAACTTTCTTTTCATATGACACAATTACATCAAGAGCGTGTTCATACTTACGGGCTCTATTACAATTATCACATTCACTTCAGGGAATGGATCAAAATCATGTGCTTTACACAAGCTGCTACCATATTCTCTAAATGGAATGGAGCGAATTCAATTGGATGGAATTCTTTGTCATGTCCACATTCATTGATACCTTCATGGTAATTAGTCTTCTTTCAGACTTATCATATACTGCTTCCACATTCTCTAAAGGGAATGGAGCAACTTCAATGGGACGGAATTCTTTGTCACGTCCACAATCATACATGAATTTAATCATGGAAGGACATAGAGATTTTACCACTTCGTGTGGTTATAATTTCTCACAAACTCCATTAGAGTTATAATCAAACTTTGTATATAAAATTTATAGAATTCCAAAAATTTGAAAAGGAAAAGTAAATTACTTACCTTTAAGGTATACCAAATATATTTTCTTCCTTTCTTCCTTTCCTTTCTTTCCTTTTTTTTTTCAATGTTTTTTCTTTCTTTTCTCCTTTTGGCTATCCAGTACTCTTCTTTGTTTTCTGATTTTGCTTTCCAGAGGCACGTTTTTCCTCTTTTTTTTTTTTTCTTTTTCTTTCTTCATTCTTTCTTTGAAGCAAAACCCTACACAAACAAAAGTTAAGACAATCGAAAATTTCAATTGGTTAGAGACTCGTGCTGATAACGTGTTATAAACTAAAGCAAAAGACAAGAACAATAGAACAAGAACAATAGCAATAGAGAGAAGAGTAGAGAGAGTTCTTCTTATTGAGTTGAGAGGGGTGAATTACAATGGTAGAGAGCACCTCTATTTATAGGGAGGAGGAAGATCTTGCTACCAATAATAGGACTCTAAAATCTCTCTAATTAAGTACATTAAAGACATTCACCTTAAATAGAAGTGTAAGAATCTTCTATTTCATAACACAGTTATTTTTATGTGAGAAAAATACTTTATTGTTATAGTAGATAAATCTAGTAACTTCAATCTGACAAAGATAATTTTGTAACGTTATTGCCATTGTGAATAAAGTTCGATGACCATAAAGTAAAATTAATCCTATTTATTTTGTAGTAAAATAAAATCGTTGAGAAAAAAGTGGCTTAAATCTCGAGTTGCCTAAAATGTAATCAAGATATCTAAAGATTTCAAAACTAAACAAATAAAGAGAGAAAAAGCTGGAAAGAACGTGACAAGAAGGCAAAAACGAATATAAATTACCAAGGCATGTCCAATAGGCAAGTTTAGTAAAGCAATTAGATGTATCATTAATTAATGCTAAATAATGATACTAGTACAATATATAGATTCTACTAGCAATTACTATTTAGTAGGCAAAGAATTTTGGTCTAATGGTAAGAATACAATATGTGATATTTGAGTTATAAGACGTATGTCACAAGTTTAAATTCTCTCGCAAACAAAATTTTAGTATTTAAATGGAGTAAATAGAAAGAACAATTTATTATTCATCGAATTTTAAATCTTGCGTAGCTTTCAAAAAATATCTCGATAATTAAAAAAAAGTGATAATTTAAGAATGATTATTTAATAGAGCTGGATCCCTTTGTAATAAAATACTATAACCAATAATAGAGTCAGTATTGATGCCGAAACTCTGAGTTTTTTTTAACGTATGGCATTTATTTTTTGTGTTAGGTGGAATATTTAAATAGCTTACAAATACAGCTAAGTAAGAACTATGTATTTTGTAATTTAATTAGTACTTAAATTTTACATTTGCTTGGTTGGGATCGAAATTTTATTTTAATAACAGAATACTATAGAACTACGTACGTTGGATGCTGTACCATCTTTATGTCATTCTGGAATGCATTTTATAACAGAAATGACATGGTTTGTATGTTAATTCTAAGAATAAAGTCCTATTTAACAAATTGAATTCAGAAAATAAGAACAGAGTGTGCTTCATTATAGTTATATTTATTAATTCAAGTTCACAACAGATGGGTACATACAGTTAAAAGAGTTTTAAACTTCATTATAAAAGTTTATATGTAACTGCTACTTTATTTTTAACCTGATTATATATACACTATTACACCGTCAATATATAATTAATTACTTAAGTCGATTCTTCGTGCATGATATAACAGGTTTACTACTAATATATAAAAGTTAAACTTATTTGGAAACCAACATGCATGCGATCAAGGGCGACCCGTCCATAAAGCAGGTAAAGCAATCGCTTTAGGCGTTATATTTATGAGAGTCTCATTTTTTGGTATATATATATATAATAAAAAAATTATAAAGTGAAACAATACAGGAAAAGTTTGTACAAGAAGAGCACAAATTTGAGATAGTGAATGCCAATGGGAGGGGCCCACTTATATTACTCATAGTAATTTATTCTTTGGGTACAATTACATGAACCAACGTTACTAATTTTTTGGTGATGGAAATTAAAGCATTTTCAGGTATGGAAAGAGTCCCTCTTTAAGGAAGAATATCTTGGAAAATAATCAAATAGGTAGAAATTTATTTTTATTGTGTTATGAAATAATATAAGAACAAAAACAATAATACAAGAACAATATAGAGAGAAGTAGAGAGAGGAGTATTCTTATTGATACTTTGGGTGGTTTACAATGGGAGAAAACCCCTTTATTTATAGGGAGGTGGTGACTTAGCCACCAAGTAGTAGACCCTAGAATCTCTCTAAATATAGACATTCACCTTAAATAGAGTTCTATTTATAACACTCCCCCTTGAATGTCTATTCAATAATGTGCCTTGTTAAAACCTTAACTAAAACAAAACCCAATGGGAAAAATTATAGAAAAGGAAAAAAAAGTACACATGTTTGAATATGCGCCTATTGGTTGCCTCGTTAAAAACCTTGCAAGGAAAACCCAGTGGGACAAAACCTTGTAAGGGAAAAAGAGTACAACGCGCATTAACTCCCCATGAAAAGAGCATCAATTCACATCCTTGAGCATTTGCATTCCAATCTTGTGCACCATCTTGAAATTATCATTCTTGATAGATATGAACATCTTCATATAATGTCGTGGAATGACTCTTCAATATCTCCATAGAGGTATTCTCGATGCCATCATGCTTATAGTTATAGCAAGATACATATGTACACAAGTTGCACTTAGGATGTGGTACTTCAGGACCAAGAATTGTATATGCTTCAAGCAACTTCAATCTTTCATGGATTGACATATAAGTTGAGTCATATAAGCCATATAATAGACTTTAGATGCATATCAAGTTTTCATGTCATGCTAAACAAATAAGATATCGAAAACTGATTACACATACCATTGACTTTATACTTTCATGTATTTGAACTACATGTCCAAAACTACATGTCTTTCATATGGAATCAATTCTGCTTGAATTGTATCTCTTCCATTTAGCCAATATTTTTGTTTGTATTCGACAAACATAAGATCCTCATCGATATTTAGCGCTATCATAGATGTCGTCGACGAACATTTTATATCGGTTCCAGTAAATATTCATAAAGACATAACATGGAGATCTCTTTATTCATATATTCAGGTACCTGAATCTCTCATGAGATTTTATGAAGTGTTATGTCATGTGATCTTCTAGATCACTTGCCTCCTTATTATGATCACTTTGATCATTTGCTCATCTTCTTTATTGAGAAGTTCCTTTTGAAACCGATTTGTCTATACGCCTTAAGCGTATCAAAGACTTTGTCCTTCTAGGACTTAATATGAGCATTTGCAGTGAGAATATAGTTACTTTCTTTGGGTCAGCAAATGCGTATAGCATGCTTTGCAATATGTTGCAATTGAATTATCCTTTTATGAACTTCAGGTTCATATTATGATATTCGAGGATCTATATATACAAATGATAATTCATCCCATGTAACCTTTTCTCAAGTGTTTATCATGTCTCCCCCTTATGTTAGAAAAGCTAACTTGTTTCCTCAACTTTGAGAGTCCATCTTTGTGCATTATGGTGTTAATGAAAATATACACCGCACATCAATAATAATAAGATGAAATTATTTGGTTCCTGACCCTGAACCACTTGTGAGGGGAGAATATAATATACTCTCGTATACAACGTATATCAAACTGATATATATAACTTTGTTCTCATAAGAAACAGTTTAGCTATTAAGTGGAGGCACTCAATAATTATCTTGCTAAACCAACTATGATATAAACCAACTTATCAAGATGAACTATCTTGAATAGAAAATCTGGAAATTATGCTCGAAGTTATATTACTGAGCAATTTACCTCGCAAGCACCGGCCAGGATGCGGGTTAATAACAATCGCACATGTAACCATATCATAGATGCATCATATGTGG
Organism: Nicotiana benthamiana; assembly: GCA_034376525.1. NCBI lineage: Eukaryota > Viridiplantae > Streptophyta > Magnoliopsida > Solanales > Solanaceae > Nicotiana > Nicotiana benthamiana. The sequence goes on along the minus strand of CM067335.1, from coordinate 38,700,932 downwards.
TATACATGGCAGGTGAATGGGCCCATATTCACCTTTGATATTTCCAGAATTTATGGGATTCAACCCGAACTCTTTAGTTGGTCAATCAATTAATGAGAACAAGTAATATAAGAGAATTCGTAAAGAACTTTCTAGTTCTTTAATATTTACCTATGTGAATTCTCTATTACTGCACATCATACTTAAAATGAGATGGCTAACCCGAATGCCAACTGAATAAATTATCAATATTGATAAACTTCAAATTTACACCATGACATGTGCAATTATCAATAAACTTCAAGTTTATTATGTATGGGTTTTTATACCAATAAATATCCACTTTATTGTGGCATTCTTTTGTTTGTGTAGTACTACTGGAGAATAAAGCGGGTAGCTTTTCATATACAAATTATCCCGTTACAAGTTGTAGTAATAGAAGATATGAAATCTTTCCTTTATTTATAGTCTCAATATAATCAATCGCTTTCGCATATACTTTGGAAACTGAATAAGTTTCTTTGAGACTTACTACCACACAATATCTTATTGGTAATCAATTGCGTTTCTCCAACATAGTAATAATTGGCTCTTCTAGAGCTCTCAATTAATTTTGTACTACCGCAGATTCATCAACATCCATGTGGTGAATATCTCTTTTAAAGAGAAAGTTATACCATTATGGTCATGGTCAAAATTGTATGCAAGATATGTTTCTTGCATTATCGTTGTCCTTTAATAGTCATATTTCCAAAATATTTTGGCGTACAATAGGTACGTGACCAACGATCATTCATGCCATAATAATGACATTATTTTCATATATCATCTCAAACCTCCTTCTAGGGGTGAGTGTGGTATATTCAATACCAATTTCATGTTCATATTCTTCCAATAATGAATATGTATTCGTGAATCAGATGTTGTCACATTCACTGCGGGGATATGTGATTTTGTTATCCTTTTCAAATCTGTAAATACGTCTGGCATTTGATTTGCTATTCTTTGCAAATGGATAATATTTTGCACTTCTTTTTCACAAATAGAGGTATGTGGATCAAGATGAGATAATGATGCATTTTTCCACAAAATTTTCTGTTTGGTTTCACCAACTTCTCCCCCTAATTTTGGGAACAGTGTCTCATTGAATTGACAGTCTGCAAATCGTGCAGTGAATAAATCCCCTGTCAATGTTTCGAGGTAGCGAATAATGGAGGGCGATTCAAACTCAACATATATTCCTAACCTTCTTTGCAGACCCATTTTGGTGCAATATGGCGGTGCTACAGGCACATAAACTGCACATCCAAAAATTCTTAAGTGGGATATATTAGGTTCATGACCCAAAACTCATTGCAACGGGGAATATTTGTGATAATTCGTCGTTCTGAGACGAACTAGCATTGCTGCATGCAAGATGGCGTGACCCCAAACCGAAGTGGGCAGCATCGTTTTTATGAGTAAATGAGGAATTCAAGATTATTCTCATCTATTGTCTCAATATGATATTCATTTTGAATGATATCTTTAAAACTCTACAAGTTCCTTTTAGACTTGGAGGAGAATATTGCATTCTCTAAAATGTTGTTCCTTTAGGCAGAGTTATAGTTGCTCTTCCGGAGCCTTTAATCAATTTACTACTACCAGAAATTGTAGTAACATCTGCCTTACACATACTTAAATGAGAGTAATATTTCTTCTCTTTAAATATCGTATGTGTGGTACATGAATCAATTAATCATAATAGTTTCAGTGCGGTCATTATAAAAAAAATATCTTATATTTCATAATATAAGTGTATTATAAAGTTGCACTCAAAAGCTGCCAACAAGTAGTATGATGAATTACGATGCAATGTATGATGAGCGTTAAAGATGATACTGCTGTATGCTAAACCTAGCAATCATGAATATACAAATGCACAATATAAAATCCACATACTACTAATAAATTCATACAACTTTTTCTCATTTGAATTGATATGAAGTATTTGCAATGTTGCACAAAATATATACGTCACGAGTAAAACAAACTAGAATTACACCATTACACACTTACATATGACACTATGTAGAATTATTATTGTGTTAATGCGTTAACACACAAGATGTGTACATAATAATAATTATTATTTTTTTTTACATGATGAACAATTAGTTACAGATAATGCGTGGTAATTGTGATACTGACATACAAACAATTAATTATTTTTACACATGAATGATGCGTAACTAACGTAATACACATATACTTAACATTACATAACCATTGTGTATAACAAAATAAGGATTCCATGTATTTTTCAGTACCAATGATTATTAAATTTAGATTCATATGATACTTATATTAACTTGAATATAAGCACAACATTATTATAATAACGACTTAGTATATCATTCTTTGTCCACGTCCACGGCCATGACCCCGATTACGACCACGGCCATGATTAAAGCCATAGCCTTTTCCATGCTTAGCATAATGGGAATACACCTTATCTACTTCAGGCAATGGTGTAGACCCAGTGGGTCGATTTTCGTGATTTCTCATGAGCAGGTCATTGTTTCGCTCATCCACAAGGAGAAGAGAAATCAGCTCAGAGTACTTTTTGAAACCTTTCTCTCTGTATTGTTGTTGCAGAACCATATTGGAGGCATGAAACGTTGTAAACGTTTTTTTTTCAAGCATATCATAATCAGTGATATTATCTCCACAGAGTTTCAATTTAGAAGTAATTCTAAACATTGCAGAATTATATTCAGAAACAGACTTAAAGTCTTGGAGCCTCAGATGAGCCCAATCATATCGTGCTTGTGGCAGAGTGACCAACTTCAGGTTGTCATATCTCTCCTTTAAGCCATTCCACAAGATAAGTGGATCTTTGACTGTGATATATTCAATTTTCAAACCTTCATCAAGGTGATGGCGCAAGAAAATCAAGGCCTTAGCATAGTCTTGGGTGGATGCATTATTTCTGTCTTTAATGGCGTCTCCAAGACCCATTGCATCCAAATGGATTTCAGCATCCAACACCTATGTCATATAGTTCTTGCCCGAAATTTCAAGGGCAACAAATTTTCTTTTCATAATGTCAATGAAAGCACCATTGCTACTGCTAATAGCATAGTAGCGTTAAAGTTCAATGAATAATATTTAATAATGATGAACAGCAGAACAACTAGTTAATTATTAAAATATCTTTCCACATTATAAATGATCAAATAATAGATGGCGCTCTTCTAGAAAATCATATACATAGTTCAATAAAATACAAATAGCTAGCCGAATGAAAGCTCAAACTTGAAGCGGCAAGTAATAAAAAAAAAACCACAAAATGTATTACTTACCTGACTATCGACAATATCAATGCCAACATCATATCCAATCTTTGTTGTATCCCATTTAATAAGATCATCAAACTTCCGGCAAGCAAGATTAAGGACTGCATCCCCTCTTTTGGCATAAAGTTGAATCAAGACATTGTTGATCTTCTGGGTTGTGCTCTCAGAGTTTGACCCATTCTAAGTTTCAATCACTTAATTTTCTCAAAGAGATTCTTGAGATAGTAGAGCTTCGTGCTGATAACGTGTTATGAAATAATATAAGAACAAGAACAATAATACAAGAACAATATAGAGAGAAGTAGAGAGAGGAGTATTCTTATTGATATTTTGGGGTGGTTTACAATGGGAGAAAACCCCTTTATTTATAGGGAGGTGGTGACTTAGCCACCAAGTAGTAAACCCTAGAATCTCTCTAAATATAGACATTCACCTTAAATAGAGTTCTATTTATAACATATTGGCTTTAGTACATAAACAAGTACCATTTTTACTTTAAAGTTTTAACTTTTTTGTCACAAGTCACAACTTTCTCAAGCTAAGTGAAAACAATAATATGACGATCCAAAGGGTCATCACTTGCTTCTTTATTTATTCTGTGTTTTAGAGGCCTTAAAACCTCATTTAGGGTTGCCTCGATTTGTGTGCGCAATCCGGGCGTGTAGCCGGAAAGCTTAAATATGAATTCTGTGAGAAAAATGTTAAATTTTGATATTAAAATAATTAAATTTGATTTCGATCAATATGTTGGATAAACGGACCCGGACCCATGATATGACGGTCCCGGAGTGTCTGTAGGAAAATATGGGATTTGAGCATGTGCCCAGAATCGAATTTTGAGGTCCCAAGCCCGAGAAAATGAATTTTTGCGTAAAATTATTTCTGGAAATAATTATGAAAATTAAAAATGAAATTTGACCGAAAGTAATGGTATTGGGCCCGTATTTTGGTTTCAGCGCCCGATACAAGTCTCATATATTTTTGAATCACTCTTGTAAAGTTTGATTAAAAACGGATGTCGTTTGACGCGATCCGGGCCTTAATTGGGAAATTTATGCTTAAAAGGGAGTTTTGAGAAATTTCATTGATTTCGAGGTTCAATTCGTTGTCCATGATGTTATATTGGTGATTTGATCACAAGAATGTGTTCGTATGATATTTTTGAGGTTGTGTGCATACTTGGATTAGAGTTTTGAGGGCTCGGGTGAGCTTCCAGTAGGTTCCGGGATACCTTAGTCTTAAAAAGATCAGATGTTGCAGGTTTAGAAAATTGGCATGTCTCTGAACCCTCTAGCGCGGCCCGCGAGAAATCTCGTGCGGCCGCGGTCCGCGGTGGGTGTTGCGCGGCCGCGGTCAGTTTGGTGCGGTCCGCACTGGGCAGTAATCCGCAGACCTTCAGAAAACCTGTGCGGCCGCGGTCCTTTTTGCGCAGTCCGCACAGGGCACCTCAGAGGGGTATAAATACACATGAATTTCAGTTATTTTACACTTTTCAAAAACCCCAAAACATAAGAGGCGATTTTCCAAACAACTCTTCTTCTCCAAAATGATTGGTAAGTGATTTTTAACTCGTTTTCTTCACTCATTAACATGTTTAAAAATGATTTCAACTTAAATCAAAGATTTTTATGGGGAAATTGGGTGTTTTGGGTAAAACACAGGTTTCTAAAAATCGGGGAGTTGGACCTCAATTTGAGGTCCAATTTCAAAACAAATCACATATTTGGATTCATGGGGGAATGAGTAACCGGGTTTTGGTTCGAATCTCGGGTTTTGACCACGTGGGCTCGGGGGCATTTTTGGACTTTTTGGGCAAAACTTTGAAAATTCATTTTTATGCATTTAAATAGATTCATTTAGCATTTGTTGATGTACTTAAGTAATTTGTGACTAGATTCGAGTAGATTTGTGGTGGAATTGAGGGGTAAAGCTATAGTTGAGGCTTTTGTTGAGTTCAAACCATCGAGGTAAGTGTTCGGTCTAACCCTAGTTTGAGAGATTAGGAGTTGAGTCGTATTTGCTACTTGTTTGTGTTGCGCACGACGTATAAGCATGGTGATGAGTATTCATATGTTGGTGTCGAGCATGACCGTGAGTCTTAAATTGATAGTTGTGTACTCTTAATTTATTCTATAAAAGCCTTAATTGATGAACCTTAATATTGAGTAATGGTTTTAACTGTGCCGAGTAGAAATTGAAGAGTATTGGTTATAGTTGACTCTCCCTTGGCGAGATGATTGTTTCTATATTGTTGTTCCCCTAATGGGAAGTTATTATGTTACTTTGTTCCTTGTCGGGATTTCTTGTGATAATGTGATAATATGAAATAGGATCGGGTGGTACGCCTACCACAAGATATTGAAATGTGAGCGGGTTGTACACCTACCACGAAATGAAATAAAATAGATCGGGTGGTATGCCTACTACTAGATGTAATGAAATGGGATCGGGTGGTATGCCTACCACGAGATGTAATGAAATGGGATCGGGTGGTACGCCTACCACAAGAAGTAATGAAATGGGATCGGGTGGTACGTCTACCACGAGATGTAATGAAATGGGATCGATATGCCTACCACAAGATATTGATTGAAATGGGATCGAGTGATACGCCTACCACGAGATATTGATGAAATGGGAGCGGGTGGTACTCCTACTACGAGAAATTGAGAAATGGGATCGGGTTGCACTCTTGCAACGAGATGAGCAATTAAAGTGAAAGTTGTTTTATCTATTCTTATTCGTGTTAGTAGCTTTATAATGAGCTTTTTTGTCTGTTCTGAGAATTTTGTTCATTTTTCTATTCCCAGAGCATGTTTCCCCTCGCCAGTTTTACTTGTTTATTTCCTGCTATTTCTTTCGCTATATATTATATAACAGCACAGGTTTATCTGGAGTCTGGTTCTAGCCTTGTCATTACTTCGCTAGGGTTAGGCCAGACACTTACCAGCACATGGGGTCAGTTGTGTTGATGCTACACTCTGCACTTATGTGCATATACCATGGCATCTTTTGAGTAGCAGCAGTAGTCTGGGAGCGAGCCTTCAGTCTAGTGAGGCACCGAGGCAGCCCTACAAGCGTACGCAGGCCCGACAGCTCCTTTATCTTTATTTCAGCTTGTACCTCATGTATTTCGAGAAAAACAGTTATATTTTTCTATCATACCACTGTATTTAGTAAATCTTAGTAGTTCATGAGTTATGTGACACCAGATTTTAGGTAGAGACTATGTTGAAGTTCCGCATTGTTATTCAGTTTGCATTAATATTAAGTCTTCCGCTTCTTTAGTAATTCAGTTGCTTTTATCTTATTGTTGATAATTATTAAAGAGGATTATGTGATTGAGGAAAAGTAATTAATTTTGGCTTGCCTAGATCCCATTAGTAGGCGTCACCATGACTCTTGAGGGTGGAAAATTGAGATCGTGACAAATAACGTGTACACTATTCTATATTATATTTTTGTACTTTGTTCTTCAATTCAAGTATCCATTCTACAATAGCAAAAGATCAAAAATTATTGTGGAGGATTAGAGTTCAATGTATTGATTCAAGAAAAAAGTAGAGTGTTTTTTGTTGGTTCAATCTATTCTAATAATTCAAGTCTTACGAGAAGCTTACTCAAGCAAGAATTTAATTTAATATCAAATTATCCGTTCTTGAACCAGGTGCTATCATTCTATCTTTTTATTATTTTCTCATCTCAAATTTAATATTTTGCTATTTAGTGCATTTTTAGACTATTTATTAGAAGATAAGTATGTCAAATAGAAAGTACGAATCTGGTTATGAAAAATTCAAGAAAAGAAGAAGAATTCAAATGGTAATACAATCTTAAAAAGGTGCTCTTGATAAATTTTTCTTGAATAATAAAAATCTTGAATCAGAAAAATTGGGAGAGTGTTCTTGTGACAACCCAAAGGGGGTCATCACTTGTTTTTTACCTATTCTGTACTTTCAAGGCCTTAAAAACCTCATCTGGGGGTTGCCTTTATTTGTCTGCGCAGTCCGAGCGTGTAGCCGGAAAGCTTAGATATGGATTCTGTGAGAAAAATGCTAAATTTTGATATTAAATTGAATAAATTTGACTTCGTTCGACATTTTAGGTAAACAGATCCGGACCCGTAATTTGACGATCTCGAAGGGTCCGTACAAAAATATGGGACTTGGACGTATGCTTGGAATCGAATTCCGAGGTCCCAAGCCCGAGAAAGGAATTTTTGCGTGAAATTATTTTCTAGAAATAATTAAGGAAATAGGAACTGAAATTTGATTAAAAGATTATGGTAACCGGCCTGTATTTTTGTTCCAGTGCCCGGTACAAGTCTTATATATGGTTTAAGTGCTTTATGTAAAATTTTGTTGAAAACGGATATCGTTTGACGTGTTTCGAGCTTAAAATGGGAATTTAATATTTTATGAAAACTTGGAAGAAATTATGAGTTTTGAGATTTAATTCGACGTATATGATGTTATTTTGGCGATTTGATCGCACGTATAAATCCGTAGGATATTTTTGAGCTTATGTGCATATTTGATTTGGAGACCCGAGGGGTCAGGAGAGTTTTGGAAAGGGGTCGGAGTGCATTTTGAACTTTGAATTTGCTGCTATAATTGACCTGCATATTTCATAATTGCGAAGAGTCAACTCGCAAATGCGAAGCCCTTAATTCCTGGCAGAGTTCACAAATACGAACTATACCCTCGCAAATGCGATGGTGAGGTCTTCGCAAATGCGACCTTATGGTTCGCAAATGCGAACCTCCCAGTTTTCCCCATAGTTTGCAAATGCGAACAAGAATCTCGCAGTTCCCATGTTAGCAGGGTCGGGGTTCGGAATTGCGACATCTGCAATCTTTATACTTAGTCGAATTTTGGATATTTTCACCCTATTTTCAAAACACAACTCCTTTGGGCGATTTTCCAAGAACAAGACCTTTTTCAAATCGTTTGTAAATTGGTTTTTATACATCATTTAACATGTTTTCAACTTAAAATTAATGATTTTATTGGGTGAAATTGGAGGTTTGGCGTAGAACCTACGTTTCAAAAATTGGGAATTTAGACCTCAATTTTGTAGAAAATCATTCTATCTATGATATGTGCGCTTTGGTTGTATTAGCATGATTTTCAGGTATAGGTTTTGATGAATGACAAACAATGAAGTAAAGTGTCAAACAACGATATTATATGACAAACAATCAAGATTTAATGCCAAGAAACATATTGATGACGGAATTGCATAGACAAGCCAAAGACGAGCTCAAATGTTCAAGACCGAAGACCCAAGGCGTAGGTCGTTAGGTAGAACCAATGTAAGAGCAACACTTAAGTCATCTCGTCTTTTGGCTCAACATAGGTCATCATAAATATGCATAAAATTATTTTATTAAGTCATATTTATCATAAACATATTTTATTAAATCATATTTATCATAAACATATTTTATATACTTCAAACAAAATGTTGTTAAAGTTCTCATTTTAACCAAAATGGTTTTTGAAGTAAGTATTCAAATATGGACTAGAATAATCGATTATACAATCTGCATAATCGATTATGCTGTAGACCGTTGCCAGTGTTTGAACACTGGAACAGAATAATCGATTATGCAGAATCAAGTAATCGATTATTCAGCAGAAAATCAGCTTCTGATTTTCGGAACGTTGGAAGAATAATTGATTATGCAGAATCAAGTAATAGATTATTCAGCAGAAAATCATCTTCTGATTTTCGGAACGTTGGAAGAATAATCGAATATACAAATCCAATAATCGATTATCCTTGCATAAAATCAGCATAATTGATTGCCAATAAAGCAACGGACATCCACCCTTTAACCCCTATAAAAAGAGGTCTTTTGAGATGTTTTTAAACACACAACACCTCCCAATATTGATATACATATTGACATTATTTGAGCATCATTTTAGAGCTTTTGTTGAGCCATTTGAGAGACAACTTTGAGTTGTTCATAGAGCTAAATTTGTATCTCTTTATCTACTCTTTTGAGAGAGTTCTTGTTGTAAAAGAGAAAGGTGTTTGAGAAGATCATATCTTCTCATTGATTGTCGGGTTTGCTAAGTACCCTCAATCTTAGTGGTTGAAGTCTTGTGGTGCGGTATCCACGAGCAAGGTGAAGTCTTGAGGTGCGGTATCCTCGAGCAAGTTGAAGTCTTGTAGAGTGTATATCTACGAGCAAGTGTAACGGTTTGTTAGGCACCCGTAAGCTTAACGGAGTTAGTGGAATCTCGAGAGAGTCTCTCGGGGACTGGACTAACCACACGTTGTGGTGAACCAGGATTCGGTGTGTTCTTTCCTTGTTAATTTAATTACCGAATTTATTTTATTCCTGCAATTTTAATTCCGCAATATTTATCAATATTCTCGTGCTGCACTATTCACCCCCCTTCTAGTGACGGGCATAAATCCTAACAAATTTGAGGTCCGATTTTACAACAAATCATATATTTGGTTCATGGGGAAATGTGTAACCGGGTTTTAGTTTGAACCTGGGGTTTTGACCACGTTGGCCTAAGGGGCGTTTTGGTCATTTTTACCTAAATTTGCATCTTAGCTTGAAATTGAATAATAGAATCAATTGTTTGAGATGTTATTCATGAGATGTAACAGAAATAAATAGATTCAGGCCATTTGGAGTCGGATACTCGTGGCAAACGTGTGGTTTCAAGTTGAATTGGAGCCGGTTTAAGGTAAGTGACTTGTCTAACCTTGTGTGGGGGACCTTTTCCCTAGGATATGTTATTTGGTAATTGAGTGCCTTGTACGTGAGGTAACGAGCACATACTTGAGCTAATCGTTGAAAATCCAATTTTTACTTAAGATATTGAGACTGAGTTTCTTTCGACTTACTTTATCTTACTTGTAATTATAACGTGTGTTAGATTAGAAAGACATGTTTAGTTTATTTAACTTGCCTACTTGCTAAAATTGCCTTAACTGCACTATGTGAGACATGTTAGGCTAGAACTATCTGTTGCTTGTATTGTTGTACTTCATTTCTGAATATTCTCTTATTATGGTTGTGCATTTACATTGGGACTACGGACGTGAGATTCCAGTAGCACCCCCTCCCCCCGTTTGTTTAGTTTGGGACGACAGGTTTGAATTTCGAGAGATCCCCCTGCACATTTATATTTGGGACTACAGGTTATTCCTTGGAGATCCCCCTGCATAATTACTTTGGGAATGCGGGTTAGATTCGCGGGAGATCCCCCTGCACATTTATATTATAGACTACAAGACGGTATCCTAGGAGATCCTCGTTATTGGTATTGATATGTACATGGACTACAGGACGGTATCCCGGGAGATCCTCGTTGTTGGTATTGACATGGAAATGGACTACATGATGGTATCCTGGGAGATCCTTGTAATTGGTACTGATATTGAGATGTCTTACTCTGTGTTATCTTATCCTCAGTGTGTTGGTTGTAGTGGTATGACCTGACTTAATTCATAGTTGTATTCCATAAGTTATGCTTATTTCATACTGTTGCCAACATTTTTATCATATTGCTTAATCTCAGTAAGGCCCTGACCTTCCTCGTCACTACTCGACTGAGGTTAGGCTTGGCACTTGCTGAGTACCGTTGTGGTGTACTCATGCCCCTTGTGCGCATGTTTCCATGTGCAGATCCAGGTACCTCCACTCATGCGTACTATCCTCGAGGCGGAGAGATCTAGTAGAGACTTCGAGGTATATCTCTTGCGTTCGTAGACCAGGAGTCTCTATTCTGCTCCAGCTTTAGTAGTTATTCTATCCTTTTGTTTCAGTTGTTTAGACATTCTGAATTAGAGCAGTGTATCACATTTCTATTAGCCTGTGGTTCCCATGAGTTTTCGGGTTTTGGGATGAGATTTTAGACTTTTGTATTTTATTTCTGAGTTGTATATGCCAAGTGGAACTTATATACCATTTTCTTCTAGTTTGCATAATTTATTTAATAATATTTCCGCAAGTTATGTAAATTTTCGCATTGTTAGGCTTACATAGTTGTAAGAACTAGGTGGCATCACGACATGTTCATGGAGGGTGAACTGGTGTTGTGACAAGTTGGTATTAGAGCTCTAGGTTCATAGGAGTCGCGGAACATAAGTCGGTTTATTAGAGTCTCGCTGATCTGTACGAAACGTCTGTACTTGTTTACGAGAGGCTATGTAACCGCTTAGGAAAAAATCTTCACCTCATTGATTTCCTTGTCGTGCGATATTTTTGACATCGGATCTAAACTGATGTCTTCTATTCTCTCACAGATTGTGAGGACACGTACTACTCGAGATGATCAGGCACCCGTGTCTTCTACTGCAGCCGTCAGAAGCCGGGGTTGAGGCAGAGGTTGAGGACGTGCACGTGGTGCATCCAAAGCACCTGTGCGAGCTGCCACTGAGGCACCACCAGCAGATCCAGCCAGATCCCAGGCACCTAGCACACTTACTACTGTCACTACTCCAGCCCTTCAGGAGACACTAGCCCAGTTCATGTCTATGTACACCATCTTGGCTTAGGCAGGGTTGCTTCCCCTCGCTGCAGCCACATCCCAGGCCGGGGGAGGAGCACAGACTCCCGCCATCCGTACTCCTACGCAGCGAGTGCAGGTTGAGCAGGTCCCAGAGATCGTTCCTATTTCGCCTGCAGTGCCAGTTCAGCCCGTGGATGGGGCAGCTGCTTCTGAGGATGAGCAGCGGAGGTTGGAGAGGTTCAAGAAGTATGATCCTCCGATTTTCAGTGAATTAGCGATAGATGATGCCTTGGTATTTCTAGAGGAGTGGCACTGTATTCTTCGCACTATGGGCATAGTAGAGTCCAGCGGGGTTTCCTTCACTGCTTTCAGCTCCGGGGAGCCGCCTATGATTGGTGGCGCACTTATGAGATAGATAGTCTAATCGAGGCTCTACTTCAGTGACTTAGACCCAGTTTTCGGAGATGTTTATGAGAGAGGTTATCCCCCAGAGTCTCAGGGACGCATGGAACATAGAGTTTGAGCATTTGCGCCAGGGTGCTATGACTGTTTTGGAGTATGCTAATTGTTATACCAGATTGGCCAGGCATGCACCAGCTTTTGTTGCTACAGTCTGCAAGAGAGTTCGTAGGTTCATTGAGGATCTTATCCCACCTATCATATCTAGCATGGCTTGAGAGTTGGAGAGGGACATTCCTTATCAGCAGGTAGTGAGCATTCCTAGGAGAATCGAGAGTATGCATGCTAGGGGGCGAGAGAAGAGATAGGCCAAAAGGTCTCGAGAGTCGGGCCACTATTCTAGTGCCCTACCCAGCAGCAGGTTGACATGGTAGGGGTTTTGTGGGTCACCCCATATATTCAACTCTTCCACCAGCCAGTAGTGCTCAAGCTCCGTCTATATCTCAGGAGCCTTACTATGCACGTCCAGTTTCTAGTGCGCCTCCTGCGCGGGATACTTCCAGAAGACCTGGCCCTAGTCAGCCACAACCACCACGCCCTCCCAAAGCTTTTTTTGCAGTGTGGTGATACATGCCATATGGTTAGGGTCTGCCCCAGACTGGGTAGGGGTGCGTCTTCACAGACTGCTCAGCTACAACATGCCCTGCAGAACTCTCAGGCTATAGTTACAGCCCTCGTTGCCGCCCCACCCACTCCGCCAGCTAGAGGTCGAGGCCAGGGAGGTAAAGGTCTCCCTCGAGGGGGAGGCTAGGCCAGATATTATGCCCTTCCTGCTCGTGCTGAGGTTTTTGCCTCCAATTCTGTTATCTCAGGTATTATATTGGCTTGCCATAGAGAGGCATCAGTTCTATTTGATCTAGGCTCTAGTTATTCTTATGTGTCTTCTTACTTTGCTCTACATTTCTGTGTGCCTTGGGATTATTTGAGCGCCCTCATTTATGTTTTTACTCTTGTGGGAGATTCCCTTATTGTGGACCGCGTTTATCGGTCATGTTTAGTTACTATTCGTGGTTTTAAAACTAGGGCAGATTTATTGTTACTCAACATGGTTGATTTTGATATTTTTTTGGGCATGGACTGGTTGTCGCCCCATTATGCTATTCTTGATTGTCACACCAAGACCGTTACACTAGCTATGCTAGGTATTCCGCGTATTAAGTGGAGTGGAACTTTAGATCGCACTCCTAGTAGAGTTATCTCTTTCCTTAAAGCTCAGTGTATGGTTGAGAAAGGGTGTGCAGGATATTTAGCCTATGTGAGAGATGTTACTGTGGATACCCCTTTTCTCGATTCTGTTCCAGTGGTACGGGATTTTCCCAATGTGTTTCCAGCTGATCTTCTAGGCATGCCGCCTGATAGAGACATTGATTTTACATGGATTTGTTGTCAGGCACTCAGCCCGTTTCCATTCCCCCTTATCGTATGGCTCCTCCTGAGTTGAAAAATTTGAAGGATTAGTTACAGGAATTGCTTGATAAGGGTTTTATTCCACCCAGTGTTTCACCGTGGGGTGCTCATGCCTTGTTTGTGAAGAAGAAGGATGGTTCCATGCGTATGTGTATTGATTATCGCCAGTTGAAAAAGGTTACGGTGAAGAACTGTTATTCTGTGCCTCGTATTGATGATCTGTTGGACCAGCTTTAGGGCGCACATATGTTTTCTAAGATTGACTTGCGCTCACGTTACCATATGTTGAAGATTCGGGAGCCAGACATCCCGAAGACTACTTTCAGAACTCGATATGGTCATTACGAGTTCCTTGTTATGTCCTTTGGTCTGACTATGTCCCAGCAGCTTTTATGCATTTGATGCACAGTGTACTCAGGCGATATCTTGACTCATTCGTTATCATTTTTATTGATGATATTCTGGTGTATTCCTGGAGTCGGGAAGATCATGAGCAGCACCTGAGGGTCGTGCTTCTGACCCTGGGGGAGAAGGAGTTATATGCGAAGTGCTCAAAATGAGAGTTTTGGTCGGATTCAGTGGCATTCTTAGGCCATGTGGTTTCGAGCGAGGGCATTGGGGTAGATCCGAGGAAGAGATGGGCCGTGCAGAGTTGGCGCAGGCTGTCCTCAGCCATAGAGATTCGCAGTTTCCTTGGCTTGGCGGGTTATTACAGTCATTTTGTGGAGGGGTTTTCATCGATTGCAGCCCCTATGACTAGGTTAACCCAGAAAGGTGCTCCATTTCAGTGGACAAAGGAGTGTGGGGCGAGCTTTCAGAAGCTCAAGACAGCTTTGACTACATCACATATTTTGATATTGCATGCTAGTTCAGGATCTTATACATTTTTTTTGGTGCCTCGCGGGTTGGCCTTGGAGCGGTGTTGATGCAGGACGGTAGGGTGATTACCTACGTGTCCAGATAGTTGAAGATACATGAGAAGAATTACCCCGTCCATGACCTTGAGTTAGTTGCTATTGTTCTTGCCTTGAAGATCTAGCGTCATAATTTGTACGGTATTCCTTGTGAGATTTATACTGATCATAGGAGTTTGCAGCATTTGTTCAAGCAGAAGGATCTAAATTTGCACCAGAGAAGGTGATTAGAGTTGCTAAAAGACTATGATATCACTATTCTGTGTCACTCGGGCAAGGTCAATGTGGTAGCGGATACCTTGAGTCGTCGGGCGGAGAATATGGGGAGTTCTGCTTATTTACTTGCCTTAGAGAGACCTATGGCGATGGACATTCAGGCCTTAGCTAGTTAGTTTGTATGATTGGAGCTTTTGGAGCTTAGTCGGGTTCTAGCCTGCGTGGTTTCTCAGTCTTCATTGATCGATCGTATCATGGAGCAACAGTATGATGACCCTCAATTACTTGTCCTTTGAGACACGGTTCAGCACGGCGATGCTAGAGAGGTGACCATTAGAGATGACGGGGTATTGGGGATGCAGGGCCGTGTTTGTGTGCCCAATGTTGATGGGCTAGGGGAGTTGATTCTAGCAGAGGCCCATAGTTCGCGGTATTCCATCCACCCGGGTGCCGCGAAGATGTATCAGGACCTGAAACAACACTATTGGAGGAGGTGGATAAAGAAGGATATGTTAGATAATACGCTTAACGCTAGATGGGGGGTGAATAGCGTTATAATAAAAATTAGCGTAAACTTGCGGAATTTAAAAATTGCAGGAAATAAATAAATGCGATAAGTAAATAAATTAGAACAAACGCACCGATATATCCTGGTTCACCGCAACCCGTGGCTAGTCCAGTCCCCGAGAGACTCTCTCGAGATTTCCACTAACTTGTTAAGCTTACGGGTGCTCAACAAACCGTTACAACTTGAGGACACAAGCCTCAACAACCTTTTCTCGGAGATACAACACTCCAAGACTTCAACCAAGGAAACACAAGTTCCTTCTTACAACACAAGGACTAACACTTCCCTTCAAGTGTACAAAAACACTTAGCACTCAAACAAGACACTCCTTTAAGAGTAGATATGAGTAAAAAGAATACGCTCAAGATCGCAACAACTTTCGACAAGAATTTGGCTCTCAAAAGCTTATGTAATGAATATAAAATCATAAGCAATAAAGTATGCAAGCTTTAGCAATTGTATGATCAGTTGTTGTATGTTGTTGTGCTTAAAAGACTGAATTGAAGCTGTATTTATAGTTGAAAAACTTGGTATTACCGTTGCCTAATTGCCAATTAAGAATTGCTGATTTTACTCAGTGACAATCGATTGTCAAATTACCACAATCGATTGTTTGCCAGTTCTTCCAAAAATCAATCCCAGATTTTACGCATAACAATCGATTATCTAAGATCAATAATCGATTACTGGCAACGTTCAAAAAATTATTTCCAGATTTTACGTAAAACAATTGATTGTCAGAAATCTACAATCGATTACTCAGCAACGTTCAAAAAAATCCTTTCCAGATTTTAGTTAACACAATCGATTATAAGAAATCAATAATCGATTACTCAGCAACGTTCAAAAAATCCTTTCCAGATTTTAATTAAAACAATCGATTATAAGAAATCAATAATCGATTACCTGACGGTATTTGAAAACATTTTGGCAGCGGTCATTTATACAATCGATTATACTAAGTTAACAATCGATTATATATCAGTCTTGAAAAATCAATTTAGACACTGCCTCTTGACAATCGATTGTTATAGGTTCACAATCGATTATTTAATAACTTTGAAAAAGTCGGGAAGACACTGCCTCAACACAATCGATTGTCATAAGTTCACAATTGATTATTTTGTGACTTTGAAAAATCTGATGGACACTGTCTCTTCACAATCGATTGTCATTAGCTTCACAATCGATTATTTTGAGCTTTGAAAAACTTTGATGGACACTGCCTCATCACAATCGATTGTCATAAGGTTCACAATCGATTGTCATGCAGATTTGAAAAATCTGATGCTCACTGCCTTAACACAATCGATTGTCATAAGTTCACAATCGATTGTCAAGCAGCTGACTTAAACATAATCGATTATCATAAGTACATAATCGATTATCTTAGTCCAGATTTTAGATGCATGTTTAAAAATCATTTTGACTAAAGTAAATATGCATTATTTAAAATCATTTTGCTCTAAATTAAATATGCATGATTTGTTAAAAATATTTTTACGAGAGAAGCCAAGTCTTGAGTTTAAGTTGTCGGATTAAGATCACAATTAAATACCGACTCATATATAACTTAATCTCGATCTTTGTCTTGTGCTTGAATCTCGTTATATATCAATTTTGCACTTGTGCTTGGATCTCGTCATGTGTCAATTTGCGCATAGTTTGTCATTCATCAAAACCTACAAATATGAACACACGTTTAGTATAATGCCTTGAGAACGTGTTTCCAACAGGATATAGTTAGATATGTAGCTAGATGCCTCAACTGTCAGCTGGAGAAGTATGAGCACCAGAGACCAGGTGGGTTGCTTCAGAAAATAGAAATTCCGGAGTGGAAATGGGAGAGGATCACCATGGATTTTTGTATTTGGTCTCGCTCGGACTGTGAAAAAGTTTGATGACATTTGGGTGATTGTGGACCGGCTGACCAAGTCCGCTCATTTTATCCCTGTGTGTACTACTTATTCATCGGAGCGGTTGGCGGAGATCTATATCTGGGAGATTGTTCGTCTACATGGTATTCCAGGTTCTATCATTTCGAACAGTGGTACTCAGTTCACATCACGATTCTTGAGAACCATTCAGTAGGTGTTTGGTACTCGAGTGGAGTTGAGCATGGCATTTCACACCCAGAAGGACGGACAGTCCGAGCACACTATTCAGATTCTTGAGGATATGTTTCGCGTGTGTGTGATTGAGTTTGGAGGGTCTTGGGATCAGTTATTACCATTGGCAGAGTTTCCCTACAACAACAGTTATCAGTCCAGCATTCAGATGGCGCCATACGAGGCTTTATATGGCAGGAGCTACAGATCTCCGGTGCGTTGGTTTGAGCCGGGTGTGGCTCGACTATTGGGTACAAAATTGGTTTAGGATGCATTGGATAAGGCTGAGGTGATTCAAGATAAACTTCGTACAGCCCAGTCCAGAAAGAAGTGTTACGTTGACAAGAAGGTTCGTGATGTATCATATATGGTCGAAGAGTGGGTTCTGCTTTGGTTTTGCCTATGAAGGGCGCTATAAGATTTGGGAAGAAAGGGAAGTTGAGTCCGAGGTTCGTTGGCCCTTTTGAGGTTTTGAGACGTGTTGGGGAGGTTTCTTATGAGCTTTCCTTACCTCCCAGTTTGGCCGGGGTTCATCTAGTATTTCATGTTTCGATGCTTCGGAGATACCACCGTAACCCGTCGCACGTGTTGGATTTCAGCTCAGTCCCATTAGACAATGATCTATCCTATGTTGAGGAGCCAATGGCTATATTGGATAGGTAGGTCAGAAAGTTGAGGTCAAAGGACATTGCTTCTGTAAAGTCTCAGTCGCAGGGTCAGGTGGTAGAGGAGGCGACTTGGGAGCCGAGCCGGATATGTGGAGCTGTTATCCTTATCTTTTTCGCGACTCAGGTACTTCTTTATTTTGTCCTTTCAAGGATGAACGGTTGTTTTAGTGGTGGAGGATGTGACAACTCAAAGGGGTTCATTACTTGTTTTCTTACCTATTCTGTACTTATGAGGCCTTGAAAACCTCCTATGAGGTTGCCTCAATTTGCGTGCGCAGTCGGGGCGCGTAACCGGAAAGCTTAGATATGAATTCTTTGAGAAAAATGCTAAATTTTGATATTAAATTGAATACATTTGACTTCGGTTGATTTTGGGTAAACGGACCCAGCCCCGTGATTTGACGGTTCCGAAGGGTCCATAGGAAAATATTGGAATTGGGCATATGCCTGGAATCGAATTCCGAGGTCTCAAGCCTGTAAAATGAATTTTTGTGTGAAAATATTTTCTGAATATAATTAAGGAAATTGGAAGTTAAATTTGATTAAAAGATTATGGTATTGGGCCCGTATTTTGGTTCCGGTGCCCGGTACAAGTCTTGTATATGGTTTAAGCGCTTTCTATAAAGTTTGGTTGAAAATAGACGCCGTTTGACGTGTTTTAGACTTAAAAATGGAAATTTGATGTTTTATGAAACATGGAAGAAATTATGAGTTTTGAGACTCAGTTCGATGTATATGATGTTATTTTGGTGATTCGATCGCACGTATAAGTCAGCAGGATGTTATTTAGGTTGTGTGCATATTTGGTTTGGAGACCCGAGGGCTCGGGTGAGTTTTGAAAAGGTGTCAGAATGTATTTTGAACTTGGAAACTTTGCTGCTACAACTGACCTGCAGGCTTCGCAATTGCGAAGCCTGGCTCGCAAATGCCAGATCGAAAATGCGAGATCGCAATTGCGAAAGGTCAGCTCTCAAATGCGAGGCCCTTAATCCTGCCAGAGTTCGCAAATGCAAACTATACCTACGCAAATACGATGGTGAGGTCTTCGCAAATGTGAACCTCCCAATTTTCCTCATAGTTCGCAAATGCGAACAAGAATCTTGCAATTCCATGTTAGCAGGGTCAGGGTTCGCAATTGCGATGTCCATGTTCGCAATTGCGACCTCTGCAACCTGTAATCTTTATACTTAGTCGAATTTTGGACATTTTCACCCCATTTACAAAACACAACCCCTTTGGATGATTTTCCAAGAACAAGACCTTTTACAAATCGTTTGTAAGTTAGTTTTTACTTATTTCTTTCAATCTTTAATATCATTAACATGTTTTAACTTAATATCAATGATTTTCATGGGTGAAATTAGAGGTTTGGGGTAGAACCTAGGTTTTTCAAAAATTGGGGATTTTGACCTTAATTTGAGGTCCGATTTCAAAACAAATCATATATTTGGATTCGTGGGGGAATGATTAAGCGGGTTTTGGTTCGAACCTAAGGTTTTGACCATGTTGGCCTAAGGGGCATTTTGGTGATTTTACCTAAATTTGCATCTTAGCTTTAAATTGAATAATAGAATCAGTTGTTTAAGATGTTATTTATGAGTTGTAATTGAAATGAATAGATTTGGGCCATTTGGAGTCGGATACTCGTGGCAAATGTGTGGCTTCAAGTTGAATTGGAGCCGATTTGAGGTAAGTGGCTTGTCTAACCTTGTGTGGGGGACCTTTCCCCTAGGATATGTTATTTGGTAATTAAGTGCCTTGTACGAGAGGTGATGAGGGTGTACTTGAGCTATTCGTTGAAAATCCAGTTTTTACTTAAGATATTGAGACTGAGTTTCTTTTGTACTTACTTTATCTTACTTGCAATTATAACATATGTTAGATTAGAAAGACATGTTTAGTTGATTTAACTTGCCTACTTGCTTAAATTTCCCTAACTGCACTACGTGAGACAAGTTAGGCTAGAACTATCTACTGCTTGTATTGTTGTACTTCATTTCTGAATATTCTTTGATTGTGGTTGCGCATTTACATTGGGACTACGGACGTCGGATTCCGGTAGCTCCCGCCCTCCAGGTTTGTTTACTTTGGGACTATGGATTAGATTCTCGGGAGATCCCCCTGCACATTTATATTTGGGACTACATGTTAAATTCCCGGGATATCCCCCTGAATATTTACTTAGAGACTACGAGTTAGATTCCCGGGAGATTCCCATGCACATTTTTATTATGGACTACATGAAAATGTCCTGGGAGATCCTCGTTATTGTTATTGATATGGAAATGGACTATAGGACGGTATCCTGGGAGATCCTCGTTGTTGGTATAGACATGGAAATGGACTACAGGACGGTATCCTAGGAGATCCCCGTAATTGGTACTCATATTGAGTTGTCTTACTCTGTGTTATCTTATCCTCGGTGTGTTCGTTGTTGTTGTATGACCTGGCTTAATTCACAGTTGTATTCCATAAATTATTCTTATTTCATACTGTTGCCAGCATTTTTATTATATTGCTTGATCTCAGTAAGGCCCTGACCTTCCTCGTCATTACCCGACCGAGGTTAGGCTTGGCACTTGCTGAGTAACATTGTGGTGTACTCGTGCCCCTTCTGCGTATGTTTTCATGTGCAGATCCAGGTACCTCCACTCAGGCATACTATCCTCAAGGCAGAGAGATCTAGCGGAGACTTCGAGGTATATATCGCGTGTCCACAGACCAGGAGTCTCTATGTGTTTCAGCTTTAGTAGTTATTCTATCCTTTTGTTTTAGTTGTTTAGACATTCTGGAGTTAGAGCAGTGTATTACATTTCTATTAGCCTGTGGTTCCTGTGAGTTTCCGGATTTTGGGATTAGATTGTAGACTTTTGCGTTTTATTTCTGAGTTGTATATGCCAAGTGGCACTTATATACTATTTTCTTTTAGTTTGCTTAATTTAATTAAAAATGTTTCCGCAAGTTGTATAAGTTTCCGCATTGTTAGACTTACCTAGTTGTAGGAACTAGGTGCATTAGGACATGTTCATGGAGGGGAACTGGGGTCATGACAGTTCTCTAGATGAGCAAGTTAGTAATTCGGTTGAGTTAGTTACTTCTTAAATTAATAATATTCAAGTAGAAAAAGAACAAGTAAGTGACAAGTCAGATTTAGATCCTCAAAAAGTCAAGAACTTATAAATGAAATAGATAATTCAAATCCTATAAATATATATGATCCGAGTCAATGGACTTATGTAGATGCAAATTTGAGAGATCTATTAGTAGAAAAGGGACCGATTAGAATAATTGACACAAGTTTTCCAAATGATAATCTTTCAAGATATTTTTCTACTACACATTAAATTCAATTGGAAAATGGTGAAAAACATGATAGAAGATGGTTAGTTTATTCTAAACACTTAGATAAAGTATTTTATTTTTGTTGTAAATTATTTAGTTCGTGTTTCGGAACTTGTAGTAATAAACTAGCTAGTGAAAAAAATATTAGTACTAAGCTCAAAACTCATGAAATAACAAATGAACGTATATTTACATGGCTGCATGGATTGATTTAGAAATAAGAATGCAAAAATATAAGACAATCGATAAAAATGTTCAAGAACAAATCAATAGAGATAGAGAGCATTGAAAAAATGTATTATCAAGAATTATTGTCGTGATCTAAACTCTTGGAAAAAATAATTTGACATTTAGAGAAAAAAATGAAAATATATATCAAGAGAATAAGGAAATTTTTTAAGTTTAATTGAAATGATTGCAGAATTTGACCCCATCATGCAGGAACATATTCGACGAATTAAGCATGATGAAATTCATAGTCATTACCCTGGTCATAGAATACAAAATGAATTGATAAACTTATTGGCAAGTGAAATTAAGAATAAAATTATAGAAAAAATTATAGAAGCAAAATATTTCTCGATCACACTTGATTGCACTCCATATACAAGTCATCAAAAATAAATATCTTTTATATTGTGGAGTGATGTTTGGATATAATTCCACATTTTTTGTACATTACTTACTTTACATTTTTATGTTTTAGTGCTAAATTGTATCATAGTTATGGCTAATTGATTATGAGCTTTAATTGCTAGTGTTTTGCACTAATGGTGTGTTTTATGCCTCGTAGGAGAGATTCCGGGCTATGTAGATGTTATGGAATGAATTCAAGTGATTTGCAGCTTTAAAGTTTGAGTAAAAGTTCAAGAATGTAAGTCGGGATCGCGTTTGGGGTTCAACGGATGATAGTTAGAGCGAACGAAGAATCAAGTAAGCATACTGCTCACCGTCTAGTAAAATAGATATAACGTTTTGCTCAGAACTCCATTTGGACTCCACAATATATGGTTGGAAAGCTAATGCAAAGGAATACAACTTTTATGTTTTACGTTTCTCCAAATTCTAAATGGATCGGGGTAAAAAATATGCGCCCAGATGCGCAAGCTCTCTAGTTTTAGCGCGGCCATTTGCGCGCCCAGGTGCGCGACCGTGCTAGTCCAACCCAATAAAAGTATTCTTTTTTCACCTTAGACAAGGTATAATTGTTTGGGACCAACCCTACCTCGTATATATACATAGAAAAATGATATTTTGAGGAGAGGAGGACGTTTTTGAGAGGAAAACACAAGCACAGAGCCATCGTGGAGGCCCGGTTTCATCTTTTCTTCCTCCAAACTTAGTAATTTTTATGTTTCTTTGTATGACTTGTCATTTTTCTTCCATGTCTATATGGAGTTAAACTTCACGTTTTAAGATTGTGGTTTTTCATGACTATTGTTATTCAGATATTGATTTTGATTTCTTAGTTTATCATATCGGTTTATTTATTCAATCATGCCCTTACTCATTTGATTTCTTGATCACCAATCAAATACTATCTACGAATCTAGATTTAAACTCGAAAGTGGATATTCTAGATTGCATATAGGATTGAGTGGAGCAAGTTCTTGAACCTGGGCATTGGGGAACAGATTAGCTGTGATGATAGACATATACCTTATTGCCTTGCTTGATTGATTTACAGGAATTATAAATGCGTTCTTGTTAATTCTAACTTCATAGACATAGAGTCGTTAGATTAGCTTGAAAAGGCGAGTAAGAACTCGACTGATTCGTATGAGCAATATTAATCATAACAACCAATAAACTTGATATTTTATTATATGTGTTGACATGGCATCTTGGAATGAGAATTGGTCAAATATTGGTTTTTCTTATTATGATGATCCTTGTCCATATTGTGGAGGACCTCACTGGTGGAAAAATTGTCAGAATGTTCCCGGGAGAAAGTTGTGCGTAGAATCTCAATCCTTTGTGTGGAATATTTGTAATATATGTGGTGGTCAAGATGGCCATTGGGATGGTTGTCCTAATTCTTATTATCCTTCTCAGAGTTCTTATTATAATATTTCTAATAATGTTTATGAGTTTGATAGGATCAAGGAAGTGGAGGATATGGAAAGCATGGCTCGTATTATGGACATGATGAGGCAAGTAGTCGAACATCAAGATGACATTCGAAAGGCTGCACAAAGAATTAGTACAACAATCATGAGAATGAAGGTCGAGGCAGAGGAAGTCGCTGAAGAGAGCGAGTTTCCACCAGAAAATAATTTTGAAGAAGCAAATATAGTGAGCCAATCTTGGCTAGAGTAACAAGCTCAACTTATAAAATCTCACGAGTTTCTCCGTGATAGTCGTTCAAACATGACAAAACAACTAATAGAAGGAAGAACTTAGCTCAGGCAAGAGATAAACAAATTTGGCTTAGATATCCATGACCTGCACGATCAATTGAATAAAAAGGTTGAGGCGTCTGATGCCCTACAACCAATTTTTGTGGATACTGGCCAGTTTGAGGAGCGGAAAGAGGAACTGCAACTATTCGACCAAAATATTATTAATGATGCCAAGGTTGACAAAGAGTGCAAAATTGAGGATGTAAAAAATAATGCAATTTTGGAGTTAGAGCATATTACACCTCATTCTAAACAGTTTTCAACATTCTGTTTGGTTGGTGACATGGAAATTGATCCATTCAAGCATATGGAGGATACAATAGATGAGGAACAAAGTGTTTATATTCTGAAATTTACCACACCAAGGAGACAAAATGACATTCCTCACTTAAAGGGTAAGAAGTGTAAGATGTGATACCTATTACTCGGTTTCTTCATTTTTTCACCATTCCCCACAAACGTGATACAAAGGATGATGTAAATTGAGGGACAATTTATATCCTCAAAGTGGAAGGAAAAGTAATGAAAGTGTTGGCATCGTGCCCTAACGTTTAATCAAGCGCTTGTTGGGAGGCAACCAAATTCTATTTCTTTTATTGTGCTTAATTTTTTTTATTGTGTTATTTTTCGTAGTGTTGTTTTTGTGTTTTATAGGAGTTGGAGCATGGAGTCAAAGCCAATAGGCATGTGTAAAAGCGAGCAGCTGGTTGAAACTAAGTGTGAGGTACCCGCACAAGGGATCATACTTAGGAGAAGTCTGAGTATCACGTGAACTGCTATTCTTCGGCCTTTGGCCTGCGAGGGAGTTTCTTTTACCCTCTTGTTATGTTCAGTGTGCATTGAGGACATTGCACAATTTTAAGTGTGGGGTGAGGAGATTGTCTAGATGATTTTCTGTGCTATCTTAGTTTAGTTGTAGTGGTTTTTAAAAAAAATAAAAAAAGAAAATCGAAAAATTTGGACTTTTCCCGGCGATGGGTTTTGTAGACAGTTTTTTTTAAGGGATTAAGGCCCAATAAAAAATGAAAAAAAGGGTGAAAAATAGAAAAAAATCCAAAAATGAATCTTTTATTTTTTTTAGGTAGCAATAATCCCCCATAGTTTTTATTTGTGCAACAGTTCTTTTTCATGGGATGTAATTGAATCGGATAGTAGTATTTTTCCTTTTAGAGTAGATTAGAGTTTAGGGAATAGAATGAGGAAGAATGATAAACCTAGGCGCCCTTGACTTGTTTGATAGTAGCATATTTAGGCTTTGGCATGTGTAGTATCTTCCCTATGATTTGAAATTATTGATGATGTCTTATATATTGGATAGCATGTTTTGCGACACCTATGTCCCATTTTCTTGACTTATGTTTACTTTGTACTTAATGCTTAGTATCTCGTGACTCCGTGAATACTTGCATATGTTTGAGAGTCGAAATGAAACCGTTCTTAATGAGTAACGTGCCATGTGTGGCGAGGTTTTTGTATAATCTATGTATTGTGCTTGTGTCTAGAACTTGCCTGATATGTGAGTTGAAGGGAAATTTTAGGTGATGTTCAGTTTGAAAAGTGAATGTTAGGCTTTCTTTGATATTTTTTGAGCTTTATTACTTATCACAAAGAAAATTTATCCCTAATTAACCTTTTTGAGCCTATAGACTTTATTTGGCACCCACATTACAAGCATATACCCTTTTTATTCTTAATTGACATTGTTTTGATCCATTTTCCTCTTAATGCACTGTAATTGCGAGATGAACGCTAAAAGAAGTAAGAAGGAACTAAGTGTGGGCTGTCTTTTGAGTGGAACCAATAAAAGGAAGAAAGGTTCACTTGTTTTGTAAAATAATACACCATTAGCAGAAATTGGAAAAAAAATAAAGATGAATACATTGTTGTTTTGTTCCTGCTAGTGGGTATGAATTAATATAGTGCATAAAAAAGAAGGGAGCAATTTTGGGATGATATTATGTGTGAAATTGAAGTGGATTGAAGAACTTACGCTTAAAGTTGATTATGTGGTGTGTTAAAGTGCTTAGGAGGGTTAGTCACTATTCCTAAATATATCCTAACCGCCCTTTATACAACATTACAACCATGAAAAAGTCCTAATTGATTTTAGATCGAGCAAGCCTACATTACAGAGATTTACATTAAGGGCGAGCCTATTGTACCAAGAGCATGCATGTGACTTCTTTTGTGTGTGAGAGAGAGTGCTTTAGATATATATATATATATATATATATATATATATATATATATATATATATATATATAAACTATATTTGATCATGAGATTTGATTGTGTGGGTTCAACGTATTCTCTTGTTCTTGTTGTGAGGGCACATGGCTTCATGAGGGATAGGTAATGTTATTAGACTTCTCTACGACGTTGGGTATTCAATCCATGAGTGCATCGTGATATTGAGTTGTTTTTTGAGGCTAGGAAAATAATTTTTAAGAATAATATGAGTAAAAGGAAACTGTTGCATATGTTAGAGTTTAATTGTTGCTATAAACCATGGTCATTGGTGTAGTATGCTCCAAATGTGTTAAGATGTTAAGTTCTCTAAGACAGAGTAAAGTGTTGGTGTGGAGTGTGGATATTTTAGCAACTCCAATAAAAATTAATGAATTTTCTAAAAAAAATTAAAAGAAGATGATGCAAGCGGAAAAGGTCTTTTTGAAGTTATTATAGATGAAATGAAAAATATTAGACTTGATATTGATAACTTAAGAGGGCAAGGATATGATAATGGGTCAAATATGAAAAGAAAATATGAAGGAGTGCAAAAAGGACTTCTTGATGTAAATCCTAGATCATTTTATAGATCATGTGGTTGTCAAAATATAAATTTGTTACTTTGTAATATGGCTAGTTCTTGAAGCTATATCATTTTTTGAAGTGGTACAACGTATATACTGTGAAGACCCAAAGGGTTATCACCTGTTTCTTGATTCATGCTATATTTCTGAGGCATTGAAAACCTCATTTAGGATTGTCTCGATTTGTGTGCGTAGTCCGGGCGCGTAGCCAAAAAGCTTAAATATGAATTCTATGAGAAAAATGCTAAATTTTGATATTAAATTGAATAAATTTGACTTCGGTTAATATTTTGGGTAAATGGACCGGGATCTAAGATTTGACGGTCTCGGAGGGTCCGCAGGAAAATATGGGAATTGGGCATATGCCCGGAATCGAATTCCGAGGTCCCAAGCCCGAGAAATGAATTTTCAAAAGTAATTATTTTTCTGTAATTGTTAAGGAAATTTAAAATGAAAACTTATTAGAACGTGTTGGTATCGGACCCGTATTTTGGTTCCGGCGCGGTACAGGTCTTATATGTATATTAAGATATTTCTGTGAAGTTTGGTTGAAATCTGACGTCCTTTGACGTGTTTCGGGCCTAAAACTCTAAATTTGAAAGTTTAAGAAGTTTGAAGAAAAACTAGTGATTTTGAGGTTTGATTCATTGATTTTGATGTTATTTTAGCGATTTTATCGCACGGTTAAGTTCGTAGGATGTTGTTGAGTTAGTGTGTGTGCTTGGTTGGGAGCCCCGAGGGCTCGAGAGTGTTTCGGAGGTGTTCCAGGGTGGTTTTGAACTTAGAGAAATTGCAGAAAATCTGCAACAGGTGCACATGCTAATCCTTCTTCGCGTTCGCACCCTCTCTCCCGCATTTGTGAAGCCTCAAATTTTTCTTCATCGCGTTCGCGTACCAATTCTCGTGTTCGTGTATGACTGTAATCCTTCAATGCGTTCGCGTAGGCTAAACTTTGGACCCCCAAGTAGTTTCCTCTTCATATTCGCACTACTGCACTCCCGAACGCGATAGTTGTCAGCTCATGCCCTTCACGAACGCATAGGGTAATTTTGCTTAGCGATTTTTAAAGTTTTAACACAGAACCCATTCGGGATTTCTCCCATATTTCACAAACCTCTCTTCTCCAATGCCTTGGGACGATTTTGGGAGCACTTCTTCACCAAAGCTTCTTGGGTAACTATTGCTCGACTAGTTTCCTTCATTTCCCATCAATCTCCATTGAATTCCTAAGCTTAAATCATGAAATTTAGGGTAGAAATTGGAGGAAACGGGTAGAGTTAGAGCTTTTTAATTTTTCTTGATTTAGACCTCGTTTTAGGGTCAAATTTGAAAACAATTTATATATTCAGACTCGTGGGGGAATGGGTGATATGAATTTGGTTTGAACCTCGTGTTGTGACCATGCGGGCCCAGGGTCAATTATTGGAATTTCGGAAGAAAGCTTGAAAATTTATAATTAGACATTGAATTTGGTTTGTTTTACACATATTGATATTATGAAGTCATTATTGTATAAATTTGATCGAGTTGGAGCCGAATTCAAGAGGGGAAGCGGTTTTTGTGGATTGATTCGGCCGTGGAAGTTGAGGTAAGTGTTTGGTTTAACCGTAGCTTAAGAGAATAGGAGTTGCGACTTATTTGCTATGTGGTAACTGATCGAGTATGATGTATAGGTATAGTGACGAGTATCTATGCATTGGTGTCTAGCTTGACCGTGAGTCCTTATTATGCGAATAGTTTGGATTTTATTATATCGTCCAGGCTTGATTGATGACCTCTATATGTTGTAAAGAGCTCCTAAAAGGAATTGTGATCGTTAAACTTAGTGGAGCATTGGCTCGAGTTGAAATACAAATTGTGAAGGTATATGAGATAATTAAATCTTTGGTGGATTGGCTCAAGTAATAATGTAAACTACGAGATGAAAGTGAAAGAAAGAGAAAGAGTTAATGATAATTCCCCTTGCTGGGGCGTGGTTGATTATATTGAATATTTTCCCTTGCCAGGACGTTGAGATTATTGATTTTGTACCCTTGCGAGGTTTTAACTATTTGTGTGTGTTCCCTTACCGAGATTTTCATTATTTTTTTAATATTCCCTTGCCTAGTTTGTGATTGTTGATTGAGTGAGGAAGAGTGTTAAATCACGAAGGGTGATGCCAGGTATTGTTTGTTTATTGTGAGGTAAGAGTGTAAAACACGAAGGGTGATGTCGTGCATTGTTTTATTATTGTGAGAAAAGAAAGTAAAGCACGAAGGGTGATGTTGCGCCGCACGATGTACCATTCCGTGCCGATTCAATTAATTATATGTGAGGAAAGAGAGTAAAGCATGAAGGGTGATGTCGTGCCTCACGATGTGTTATTCCATGCTGATACTATTGATTATATCTGAGGAATGAGAGTAAAAGCACAGAGGGTAATGCCGTACACATTTTATTATATCATTGCTTGGTGAGGATGAGAGTAATAGCACGAATGGTGATGCCGTGCACTTGTTGTAGTTTGCTATGATTTCTTATTATTCTTAGTTCAAGTATATTTAGTTGTCTCTTTCCACTATCACCGTGATTCTTTAGGTTGACATTTCTCTTCATTGTGTTGCTTGTTACTATTGAGTCAAGGTATCTCTATGCTACGCCGTGTCTTGAATTTATGCCATAATTACTACATGCTTATGTGACTTAATTGATGATTGGCATCCGACATATTAAATACTAATTTCCAAATTGATCCTTAAAGCCCATAATAAATTGCTACTTGTCATTATTTATTTTCCTTGGCGAATCATAATTATTTTGCAGTTGTTGTCTTATGAATTCATATTAATTGTTGCGTTTATTAGGGTAAATTTAATTTGCAAGAACTGTTGATATATTGAGAATGGGGAGCGAGTGGTACCAATATAACGAGTGATATTGAAATGAGAGTGGGTGGTACGCCAACCACGAGATATTAAGAAATGGGATCAGGTTGCACACCTGCAACAAGATGAATTGAATATGAAAGTTGCCTTTTCTTTTCATTTATTGCTAGAAATTAAACTGTAGATGTACGTGCTAGTATACCTGATATTTTATTTCTATCTGTTGCCCTGAAGCTTGCTCCCTTCCCCATCTTAAATGGTTATTTTCTTGCTACTTCTCCGTTGTACTTGTATAGATATTTGCACAGGTTTTACCTGGAGTCTGATCCTAGCCTCGTCACTACTTCGCTGGGGTTAGGCTAGACACTTACCAGCACAGGGGGTCGGTTGTGATGATACTACACTCTGTGCTATTTTGCGCAGATCCAGGTTTCGGGCAGCAACAACAGAAGCATTACTGTCGGAGTAGGCCTTCAGTCCAACGAGACCCAAGGTAGCCTTGCAGGTGTTCGAAGGCCCGGCGTCTCCCTTATCCTCTCTTTTTTTATCTCATTGTGTCGAGACAAACAACTTATGTTCTCTTTTTCATACATTTTTATGTACTATTCTTAGGAGTTCGTAAGTATTGTAACTCCATTCTTAGAGGCTTATGTTGAATTCTTCCGCATTTCTATACAGTTTTTCTTTAAGACTTCTGCTTATTTAGTTAAATCAATTGCTTTTATTTTAATGCTGATAATTGTTAAAAAGGATTGTGTTGATAATGAAACCTTAATTAATGTTTGGCTTGCCTAGATCCTATTAGAAGGCGCCATCACAACTCCCGATGGTGGAAAATCCGGGTCGTGACATATATTCACCATTTTCATCTTCTACTAAGTGATGGAAATTACTAAAGGATAGTTTACCCCGTCTAACTCTTAAATCATTTTCACAAACTCGTTGGGATAGTCGTATTGAAAGCATTAAAGAAATAAGATTTCAAATTCCATAAATAAGAGATGCTTTATTGAAATTAGTAGAAATTAGTGAGGATCCAAAAACTAAAAGTGAAGCTAATTGCTTAGTAACATATGAACTCGAAAAATTTGAATTTTTATTGGGTATGACTATTTGGTATGATATATTATTTATTGTTAATTCAGTTAGCAAAAGTATAGTCAGAAGACATGCATATTAATGTTTCTATAGATCAATTAAAAGGAATAATTTCTTTTTTTAACAAATATAGAGAAGAAGGATTTGCAATTGCTATGATTTCTGCCAAGGAAATTGCATTTGAAATGAATATTGAACCAAAAGTTCGAAAAGAAACATATGATATCTAGGAAGAAACAATTTGATGAAAATGTTGATAATGAAATCTTAAAGTCTTTTGAAGAGTCCTTTAGAGTTGATTACTTTTTATACATAGTAGACAAGATTATTTCTTCACTTCAAAATAGATTTGAACAATTTGAAACATATACAAGTATTTTTGGTTTTCTATTTAATGGTAAAAAACTAAGATCACTATATGAAGGAAAATTAAAAATACATTGCCTTAATCTTGAATGTTTCTTAAAGCATAATAATCAATATGATATTCATGGTTTAGATTTATTTTCTGAGTTGAAAGTATTAAGGGAAATAGTACAAATAGAAGATAATAGTGTAATCGATATACTCAATCAAATAAAGAGACCTGATTCTTTGACAAATGCCTATATTCTTATAGAATAATATTAATAATTCTGGTTACCATTGTTTCAATGGAAATAAGTTTTTCAAAATTAAAATTGATAAAATTTTACCTAAGATTAACAATGTCCAAAGAAAGATTAAATGAGTTACCTATATTGTGAATTGAGAAAGACTTATTAGGAGAAATTGATTATAAGAAAATCAGTAATAATTTTGCATCTAAAAATGCTGGAAAAATTGAATTCAAATAATAAAAAATTAAAAATATTAAGGCCCCTAATAAAAGTTTCGCTTTAGGCCTCGAAAAAACGTCGGGCCGCCCCTGCATGCAATATCGACTTAATACCTTTTTTTGAGTACAAATACCCTTTGATTTTTTTTATTTTTTTCATTTTTCCATCTGGTGTCCAGTACTCACATTGGGATCTGACTAAATTCATGTAGGGAAGTCCAATATCGCGGGTAAAACATTCCCCAACAAAGGCGATTTTATACCTAGGGCTTTGATACCCTTTAGCGTTATCGTTAATCTGCGTGCCCATATGAATTACTAAAGAACTTTGTTCTTTACTTTGTTCCTTAAACATGAAGTAAAATAAACAGCAAAGTAAATACAACAATTTTTACGTGAAAAACCACCCGGCTCAAAAGGTGCAATAACCACGACCTACTGCATATGATTTTTAACTTCAACTCTATTAGAACAATAAGCCAAAATGTATCAATAATAAGACTGTAATTCACTATTATCCAGTACTTCTAATACAACTATTTTATTTACAAGTTACTCTAACTTGTAATGCAAACACTCACTCCAACTCACCAATTGTTTTGATACTTTGATTACAACTCAATTTCCTAACATGCATTCACTAGGCTGACTCAAGAAGAACACAACTTTGGTACTCGATTAGAGTGTACAGCATGTAGTTCTTCAGTTGATGTGTGAAAGAATAATCTCAAAAGTCCAAAAATATATAGTATTTAAACGTCGGTACTTTAAGAGCTTCTAGGAGTCATATGCATGGGACTAGTTCTCTCAACTATTTTTGGAGAAGTTTCTTCATATCACTCAGATGGAGGACAATTGGAGGCAATTTGAGCATCTCCAGCAGAGTTCAATGACTGTCACTCAGTACGAGACCATAGTTATTGACTTAGCATGTCATTCTCTTCTTATCCTCCCACTGAGAGAGAGGGTGAGGATGTTTATTGAGGGGCTTGCTCATCCTATTAGATTGCAGATGGATAAGGTGACAAGGAGTGATATTTCTTTCCAGGATGCAGCCAATATAGCCAGGCGAGTTGAGATGGTTCTATTACAAGAGAGTGGTCAGGGATCTGACAAGAGGCCCTGTTATTCTGGCAGGTTCAGTGGTGCCTTATCTGGAGGCAGGGATTCTTTTTGTAGGGCCATCCTCTTAAGCCATTTCATTCATAACTTCATGATTCTCACGTTGCTCCAAGTGGTCGTGGTTCACATATGCAACAACAACAACAATAACAACCCAGTATAATCCCACTTAGTGGGGTCTGCGGAGGGTAGTATGTACGCAGACCTTACCCCTACCCTTGAGTAGAGAGGTGGTTCACATATGCAATATTCTTATAAACTACCATACACTGCATCACTAGCTCCTATTAGTGCACCTCTGCTCCAGTGTTATATGGTTGTTACTCAGGCCGTCAAGATTAGTTCCAGGGTCAGCAGCTAAGGTCTTGTTATGCATGTGGTGATCCGAGGCACATTGCTAGATTTTTCCCTCGAGCATCGAGCAGTTCTCAGCATTATGGTTCTCGTGCCATGGTTCTAACACCGAGTGTTCCACCGCCTGCTCAGCTAGCTACAGGTAGGGGTTAGCTAGCTAGAGGTGGAGGTCGAGGTGTTCGAGGTGGAGGTGAGGCCGCTAAAGGTGGAGGCCAGCCAGCAGGAGGCTGTCCTAAGGATGTAATTCGGAGTGGTGGGGCTAAGCCTCGAGGTGTTGCTTTCCCAACCAGGCTTGAGGCTGAGGCATCCAATGCCATTATCACAGGTACAGTTTTAGTTTGCGGTAGAGATACTTCAGTTTTATTTGATCCGGAGTCTACATACTTCTATGTATCATCATATTTTGCTACGTATTTGGTTGTTCCTCGCGATTCTTTGAGTGCTCTTATATATGTGTCCACACGGGGGTGATTCTTATTGTTGTAGATCACGTTTGTCGTTTATCTGTGGTTATTATTAAGGTCTTGAGACTCGTGTAGATCTCCTACTTCTTATGGTCGATTTTGATGTCATTTTGGGATGGATTAGTTGTCGCCATATCATGCTAGTCGTATTTGTATGACTAATGTGGATGGACTTCGTGAGTTGATTATAGTGGAGGCCCATATTTCTTGACACTCTATTTATCCATGCGCTGCTAAGATGTATCATGACTTGCGAAAGAATTATTGGTGGAGAAGGATGAAGAAGGATATTGTGGCATATGTAGCTTGGTGTTTGAATTATCAACATGTAAAGTACGAGCATCAAAGACCCGGTGGTTTGCTTTAGAAGATTGAGATTCCTGAGTGGAAGTGGGAGCTATCACTATGAATTTTGTTGTTGGACTCCCACGGACTCAGAGAAAGTTTGATATAGTATGGGCTATTATAGATAGGCTGACCAAGTCAGCGCATTTCATTCTTATGGCAATTTTCTATTACTTGGAGTAGTTGGTTGAGATCTATATCTGGGAGATTATTCATCTTCATGGGGTGCCCTTGTCTATTATTTCTGACCGAGGTACGCCATTTACCTCGTATTTTTGGAGAGCAGTACATGTGATTTGGGTATGCAGGTCGAGTTGAGCACATCATTTCATCCTCAGAAGGATGGACATAGCGAGCATACTATCCAGATTCTGGAGGCTATGCTCCGAGCGTGTGTTATTGACATTGGAGGTTCTTGGGATCAATTTTTGCCATTAGCAAAGTTTGCCTACAACAATAGTTATCAGTCGAGAATTTAGATGGCTCCCTATGAGGCATTATATGGTAGTTGGTGTCGGTCGCCAGTTGGATCGTTTGAGCCGCGAAAGGCTGTTGTTGGGTACAGACTTAGTATAGGATACCTTGGATAAGGATAAGATTATTCAGGTTAGAATTCGTACAACTCAGTCTAGGCAAAAGAGTTATGCTGACCGTAAGGTTCGTGATGTGGCATTCATGGTCGGAGAACGAGTGTTGCTTCGGATGTCGCCTATTAAGGGCGTGATGAGATTTGGGAAAAAGGGCAAGTTAAGTCCTAGGTTCATTTTGACTTTGGAGATTATTCGGAAAGTGGGAGAGGTGGCTTACGAGCTTGTGTTGTCACCAGGATTATCAGTCGTACGTCAATTGTTTAATGTGTTCATGCTTCAGAAGTATCACAATGATCCATCCCACATGTTAGACTTCAACATTTTCCAGTTGGACAAGGATTTAACCTACAAGGACAAGCCAGTGGCTAACCGGCATGTTCGTCGCTTGAGATCGAAGAGTTATCCTTTGGTTCGTGTGCATTGGAGAGGTCAGCCTGTAGAGATAGCTACCTAGGAGTTCGAGTCCGATATGTGGAGCCAATATCCTCATCTTTTCACTAACTCATGTACTTTTCTATGTCTGTTCGAGGATGAACAATTGTTCTAGAGGTTTAGAATATAACAACCCAAAGGGTCATCTTCAGTTTTAGAATCTGAATCCAAATTTCAAGGCCTTAAAAATCTCATTTTCTTCCTCCTCAATTTGCTTGCACAGTCCGGACGCTTTTCCGGAAAGCTTGTATGTGAAATTTAAGAAAAATATGGAAATTTCCCTTTAAAATTGAATTAAGTTTACTTCGATCAGCATTTCGGTAAACGGACTTGGACCCATAATTCGATGGTCCGGGAGAGTACGTGAGAAAATATGGGACTTGGGTGTATGCCTGGAATTGAATTCTGAGGTCCCTAGACAAAAACATAAATTTTTGAAGAAAATTATTTAACGAAAAATATAACAGTTTCTGGAAATTTAAGGATTCTTGATTTTGATGGTATCAGGCCCGTATTTTGGTTTTGGAGCTTGGTACAAGTTTAATATGGTATATAAGTTATGCCTGTAAAATTTGGAAAGAAACAGCATTCATATGACGTGTAATTCGGACTCTCGGTTGTGAAAATGGAAATTTTAAGAGTTCAAGAGATTTTCATTGATTTTGATGCTAAACATGTTGTTTAAGATATTATTTGGGTGATTTGATCGCACGAGCAAGTCCGTATGATAATTTTAGACTTGCATGCATGTTTGGTTTGGACCTTCGAGGGCTCGGGTGAGTTTTGGATAGGCTACGGGATGTATTAGACTTGAAATTTTTGATGTTTTAAACTTCTGTTGTCATCTGGTATGTCTTTCTTCACGTTCGCAAAGGAACTCTCATGAACGCGAAGAGTAAGTTAGTTTGAGGGAAATTTCCTTATATGCGAACGCGAGGCACAGGTCGCGAATGCTGAGTGTTGGGGGCATTACCCTTCGCGAATGTGACCTGGCTATCGCGAACACTAAGGCCATTTTGGTAGGGACAAAGGGAAGGGGAAAATACTCTACACGAACGCGACGAATGGCTCGCGAACGTGAAGGTCATGGGGGTGAACCTTAGCAAACGCATACAGTATATCGCGAACTCGATGGCTCTTCTAGCCAATGCTTCGTGAGTGCAATAGGCTTCTTGCGAACGCGAAGAAGACCTGTCTAGCAAATTAAACATAGAACCTAAGTCAGGATTAGTCCAAAATTTCATATGTTGTTCGGTAAAAACCGACCTTGGGCAATTTTTGAAGAGGGATTTCATCACTAATCATAGGTTTGTGTTCTTCATCTCATTTTTTTCATTTTCCATCATCACCCATTAGATTTCTAGGCCTAAATCTTGTTGTTTAAGGGTATAAATTAGGAATTTTAGGAGAATTCGGGATTTTACAAATGTGGGGATTTAGACCTCGATTTGGGGTTAAATTTTGAAACTAATTGCATATTTGGGCTCATGAGTGAATGGGTGAGCAGGTTTTGGTTCGAACCTCGAGTTTTGACCAAGCAGGCCCGGGGTCAAGTTTTGACGTTTTTTGGAAGAATGTAAGGAAATCTGTAAATTTTCATTTGAATTGATTTCTTTGGCTTCAATTAATGTTAACAAGTTAATTATTGCTAGATACAAGTGGATTGGAAGTAAAAATTAAGGAAAAACGATATTTGAGGCTTGAGTTTGGCCGTGAAATTGAGGTAAGTGTTTGGTCTAACCTTAGCTTGAGGGAATAGGTGTTGTGTCGTACTTGCTACGTGTTAGTGTCGAGTACGCGTGTAGGTGAGGTGACAAGTATTTATACGTTGGTGTCAAGCATGTCTGTGGGTCTTATACTATGATTTTTGTGACTTTTATTATGTACTGTTCATGCTTAAATTGATGATTATCACTGTGGTACAAGACTTATGATAAATTCTTGGTAATTGACCATTATCGAGTATTGGCTCAAGTTGAGGTTTATTTTGTGAAATAATTGTTGAAACTAGAATGGTATAGATGATTCCTTGCCGGCATGTTATTATTTCTATTGTTGACTCCTTTGCTGAAAGGGTATTATTTTTATTGTTGATTCCCTTGCCAGGATATTATTATCCCATTGTTTGGGTGAGGGAGAGAATAAAACACAAAGGGTGATGTCGTGTATGACATTGTGAGTAAGTGTTAGTGCACGAAGAGTGATATCGTGCCGATATTTTGACTGTTAATACACGAAGGGTGATGTCGTGCCATTTCTGTTGATTTCTATAGTGAGGACGAGACTAAAAGCCCGAACGGTGATGCCGTATTCTTGTTACTGTGTTATCATTTCTGTTGATTCAAGTTTGATATGTACTTTGTTGCTTTACTTTATTATTGTTATAACCTGATATCCCCTCAGTATGTCCCCCTTTTCCCATCTTTATCCGTTAAATTCTTGTTATTATTGCTTCTCGTATATGATTTCACTGCACAAGTTTATATGGTTATAGTGTCCTAGACTCTTCACTAATTCATCAAGGTTAGGCTCGACATTTACAAGTATATGGGGTCGGTTGTACTGGTACTGCACTATGAATTTTTTGTGCATATTTCAGTGCTGGACCTCGTGAGTAGATCGGGGGTTGTTGCCTTCGGTCCATAGGAGACCTGAGATAGATCTGTCAGTGTTCGCAGACTCCGGCGTCCCCTTCCTTATATTTTAGATACTATGTCTCTTTTCATTCCGAGAACAGTTGTATTCTTCTTTCTAAACCAGTATTTGTAGAAATTCGTAGATGTTCGTTAAATAGTGACACCAGATCATTAAGTAGACATATATTGGAGTATTTTGAACTGTTATATCACTTTTGCATTTCTATACCTATTTAATTTTAAGTACTACTTATTTTTGTTTGAGTTAATTGTTAATATATTAAGATCATAGTAGTTGGCTTGCCTAGCTTTCACAAGTAGGTGCCATCATGCCCAATGGTGGAAAATACGGACTGTGGCAAGTTGATGTATGAAAGAATAATCTCAGAAGTCCAAAAATAGATAGTATTCAAACACTTGGACTTTAAGATCTTCTAGAAGTCCTATGAAGGATAAACAAGAAATAAAGAAAGGAGGAAAGTTTTTGCCGAAGTCTGAGAGCAAGGAATCAATGAATGTTAATGCCTAGCCATTAAAGGTCACTACAAAAGCGAGTAAGAAGCAAAGTGTGAAGACAACATCCTTACAGGATAAAGTTGGCCAAAAGTTCTCTGAAGGAACTGCAAGCGAAAGAATATCCATTCTTGGACTTTGATTTCCTAGCAATTTTTGAAGAACTTGTTGAGTTGAAACTCATTGAGTTACCCTAAATGAAGCGGCCATACGAAGATGGAAAGACTAATGATCCAAATTGTTGCAATCACCATTGGTTTATTGGTCACCCTATTGAGAAGTACTTTATTTTCAAGGAGAAAGTCATGGACTTGGCTGCTGAAGGAAAAAACTTGCTTGCGGATTAGAAAGATAGTTCGAATCAAGTCTCTTTCATTTTTGGTTCACTTGATCCCATTATCCTTTGCAATTTTGTCTGAGTACATGAATGTGATGACATCCAAACTGCATCATCACCATATGATTAAATTTGGTGACTTTGAACCCGTCGATGTGACCAAACCATTTCTTCTCCCTATGATGTATAAACTAATAGTGGAGAAAAGATCTCAAGATAAAAGCGAATCACGTAATGATCAAACTGATGATGAAGGTTGGATTCCTCTGACTCGGCAGAGACATTGCAAGACAAATTCACAATGGGAGTCAAATAAGCAGTTGATTAAAATGGTGAAAAGACCCAAGAAGAAAATGATAAAGAAGAACTGGAAGAAAACAAAAATGGCAGAGAATCACTATGCAAGGCTACGTCGTCCAGTGACATTGGTGGAATTCCTGCCAAGCTAGTTACACCAGCGAGATTCCTGTGAAATATATCAAGGACTCATATGGTAAGATAGATGAAAAAAGACAAAAAAAAGAGGATCCATCATTGCTACCATCTCCCTTGCCTGAAAAAATCACTGGGAATTCTGAAGAAGTGGATGTTTGTGACGCAAAAATCACATTTACTAATGATTATCTTTTGCTTGGTGAAACATACTATAATCGCCCCTATTTATGGTTGTCTTTGTGCGAGAATAGATAATAGGTAGAATTTTGATCGATGTTGGGTCTGGTGTCAATATTCTCCCGATTCGTACTGTCAAAGAGCTTGGCATACCAATAGATGAACTATGTGATAGTCATATGATGATTCAAGAGTTCAAGGGGAGAAAAGAGCAATATGGGCTATCAAATTGGAAATAAATATGGGAGATTTACATTCGAGTGCATAGATGTATGTGATTGATATAAATACCTCATATAATATCTTGTTAGGAAGAGCCATGGATACACGAGAACAAAGTGGTTTCATCCACCTACCATCAGTGCTTGAAATACTAAGATGGTGGGGTCAAAAAGAAGATAGTTGCTGACAATAATCCCTTTACCGAGGTTGAATCATACTTTACCAATGAAAAATTCTACTTATAGAATTACGTCTCAATGGAGGTTAAGGTGGACTATGTAATATTGACCAAAAGTGTTGCAAAGAAGGTGGATGCAACAACTAGCAAGGAAAATATTACAGTTGAATAAGAAGCCTTATGTGTTTGATCGACTTACGAAGCCAAAGTCCTCAGTCTTTGATAGGTTGGTACCACTAAAGAAGGAAAACAAGCGTCATGGAAGTGATAGAAGGAATGGAGCACCTATCTTCGCTAAAAAGGACATTTTGACCACAGACTACCCAAGTCCGATTCCTTCTAGAATGAGGCGAAAGACAAAAATTGTAGTTTCATGCGAAGAGGTCCTCAAATCAAAGGCTCATACTATAATACACACTAAAGAATAGGAGGAATATGAAGAAAGTGTGGGGTCATATCATATCACCATTCATATGAACAAAATGTTTCATCTTATACGGAAGTCGAGGAAAAGTGCCTTGATATTCATATATGTCATCACAAATCTTTCAATGATGGTGATCCTCAAGAGGATGAAGACGCTAAAGGTGCACCACCAGAGCTTGAAGAAGGGGTGAAGACAGTGATTGATGCACTAAAAGAAGTCAATCTCAGAGTAGTTGAACTAATCCTTCCACTTGAGCGTCAAATATCATCGTTCCTGCTTGTCATTCAAGAAGGACTCACTGATGAAAAAAATGCTCATTTATGCCTTGAAGAATTTGAAGCTCTTTATGAAAAGAGGCTAGAAGCTCATCAAAGCCTTGAATATTATCAAGCTCGCCTGTCTTGATCTTTTAACAAAAGGGTGCACATTAGATCTTTCCAAGTGGGTGACCAAGTTCTTGTGATCAAAAGTCCTATTATTACCTCTCGTTGGTTTGAGGGCAAATTCTCGGCTAAATGGGATGGACCATATATTGTACAAGAGGTATACTCAAATGACGCTTACACTATAGTTGACTCAGAAGGTTTGTAGATTGGCCCCATCAATGGGAAATTCATGAAGAGATACTATCCTTGAAGAAAACAAATATGCTCATTAACACACGAGCCTAAACTACAAGTTGTAACGCACGAGCCTAAACTTCAAGGTGTAACGCACGAGCCTAAACTGTATATGCAATGCTCCTCAAAGTACGAGCCTAAACTGCAAGTTATAATGCTTCTAAGCTCCCCAATTTTGAACTACATCTTTAAGGTGTAAAGTTATTCGAATTCGAGAAAAGTCTTCAAGTTGTAAAGCTCTTCAAATTTGGGAAAAGTGCTCGAGTCACAAAATCTTCAAATACGAGCAAAGACTCCAATCAAAATCTCTTCAAAGTTGAGAAAGGACTTCAAATCACAAAGTTTTTCAAATGCGATCCAAACTTCAAGACGTAAAGCTCTTTAGATTCGGCAAAGTCTTCAAGTTGTAAAGTTCTTCATATTCGAGCAAAGTGTTCAAGTTGAAAAGCTCCTAAACTTTGAGCTAAATCTTCAAGTCACAAAGCTCTTCGAATTCGAGTGGAACTTCAAGTAGCAAAGCTCTTCAAAATTGAGCAAGTCTTAAAGTTGCGAAACATTTTGAATTATAAGCTAAATCTTCAAATTACGGAGCTCCTTAACGCACGAGCATAAATTGCATGTTACTCCTGGCTCGGAAGAGTATAAACTGTGCGCCACCCTAAAAAAAGGCCCGTGAGATTGAAAACCTCGAAAGAGGCGGCCTAGGAAAAAGTTAGGACATAAAAAAAATAAAGTCTACTAGGTTGAAAACCTCGAAAGAGGAAGCCTAGGAAAATTCGAACTACGGAATGACTTGATCCTCTTCACCGAGGTACGTAGGCAGCTTACAGTTTCATTCTAAGTTCCGTCATATGAGTTCATATATTACCCAAGGCATTATTTAAATGAGGTATGATGGAATATAATTCACTTGATTGACACTTGAAAAATTAGGTAGACATGTATTCCTTTGTTGAACTCTCTGTCTTATCTTTATGGGTCAATGGGGGCAAACCCTCGATGCCAAATTGAGATCTTTGATGGAATGATTGTAGTTTCTTCAATAAGATGCTATATATTCATGTTGAAGGCTCCAATTCTAAGTCAAATTGATTTTGTCAAGTCTATTACATTATCAATTTGAAGTATTCAAGCCCGCTAGGTCTTAAAGTTGCAGTATTTAAGCCTGCCAAGTCATCAAATCCATAAAGTATTAAAAAAATCTCACTTGTTATAAACTGCAGTATAACTTGATCCTCTTCATCGAGATTTGTATCGTCAAGACAATGATAATCTTTAGCAAGCTGCAAACTTTTCAAGATAGTCATGTCTTTGAGCTGAATTCTTCAAGTTTTCCAAGTCGTCAAGTTGAATTCTTCCTATTTTTTATATCATTTATTTGAAGTCTCTAGCATGTTAAATATTCAAGTTGAAGTTGAGTTAAATTCTTCTTGTCCGTTAAGCCTTCAACTATCCAAGTCTGTCGCGTCTTCAAGTTGAATTCTTCAAAGTGGCTAGATCTTCAAGTTTAACTCGTATACTTTAACCTTCAAATTGAATCATCAAGTTAAAGTCTTTAAATCCACTAAGTCTTCACGTCGAAGTCTTCAAATCTATCAAATCTTCAAGTAGAAGCCTACAAATTGGCCATGTCTTCAAGTTGAAATGTAAAAAAAAGATTCGATTGTGAGGTTATCTTTACTAAAGCAGTATCTTTGGAATTGATTTCTTCTTCTACCTACAAAAAAAAGGAAAAACATATCTATATAAAGGAGATCATAAAATTACCTGTGAAGATTGAAGTAGAAGAGATATTCTTGGTGGTAGCTTTTTAAAAAGAAATAAATCATTCTTCATATAATCTTTGATTCATGTATCTCGAAATGAGGAGGAGTTTTCATTCCTTTGCGCCAAAAGGTCAAATCTTTTGGTGGTGAAGTAATATCTTCAAGTTAGACTGTATATTGGACTTTGCTAGTCTTTGTCTTGGGCAAAATATAGTCTTCAGCTTAGATGATGTAATGGTATTATCCTCGGAAAAAGTAAAATCTTCAGCCTAGAGGGTTGTCTTCGCCTTGGACAAAGTATAGCCTTCAGCTTAAATGGTGTAATGGTCATAGCCTCAGACAAAGTAATATCTTAAGCTTGGATATTTGCCTTCGCCTTTCCAAAATAAATCTTTGGCTCAAACGGTGTAATGGTCTTTGCCTCAGATAAAAAGTAAAGTCTTTGGCTTAGATGAAATAATGGTCTTTGCCATAGATAAAGAAAGTCAAGTTTTCAAACAAAATAAAGTCTTTGGCTTGAAGTCATAAGTCTTCGCTTCAAATAAAATGAAGTCTTTAGCTCAGACGGTGTAATGGTCTTCGCTTTAGATAAAATAGATCTTCGGCTCAGACAGTGTTATGATATTTGCCTTAGATAATAGTGAATTATTTGTCTTAGACATTGTAATGATCTTTGCTATAGATAAAGAAAATCAAGTTTTCAAATAAAATAAAGTTTTTGGCTTAGACGGTGTAATGGTCTATAACGCAAATAAAGTGAAGTCAAATCTTAAAAGAAAATAGAGTCTTCAGCTTAGGCGGTGTTATGGTATTCGCTTTTAAATAAAATGAAGTATTTAGCTCAGACGGTATAATGGTCTTCACTTTAGACAAATTGAAAAATCTTTGACTTGAACAGTGTAATGGTCTTTGTCTCAAATAAAAGTAAAGTCTTTGGCTTAGAAGATATAATGGTCTTTGCCATAGATAAAGAAAGTCAAATTTTGAAAAAGAAATAAAGTCTTTGGCTTAGAGATGTAATGGTCTATGACTCAGATAAAATAAAGTTAAATCTCCAAACAAGATAAAGTCATTATCGTAGACGGTGTAATGGTCTTCGTTTCAAATAAAAATGAGGTATTTAGCTCAGATGGTGTACTGGTCTTCGGTTCAGATAAGAATCTTTGGCTTAGACAGTATAATGATCTTTGCCTAAGATTAAGTAAAATCTTTTGCTTAGACGGTGTAATGGTCTATGCCTCAAATAAAATGACATTAAATCTTCAAACAAGATAAAATCAATTTCTTGAGGTGTAATGATCTTCACCTAAAACAAAGTAAAATCTTTGGCTTAGACGATTTAATGATCTTTACCTCAGATAAAGCAAATTTTTAGCTCGAATAAAGTAAAATCTTCAGCTTAAACAATGTAATGATTTTCGCATGGACAAAGTAAAGTCTTTGAGTTAGATGGTGTAATAGTCTTCACATACATCAAGCAATGTCTTTGACTTAAATGGTATAATGATCTTTGTCTTAGACGTTGTAAATTCTTCTACTCGAGACATCGCAAAATTTTGGCTTGGCCAATGTAAAAGAATTTTCGCCTCAAACGGGATGAAGTAATTCAAAGAACTTATACAATAACTGTTGCTTCCTCCTTTGAACCTGAAAAGAAATGGCAACAAAGAGAGATACAAGAGATGGGAAGGGATTAAATTCCTTTCCAAATTTCAAAGATGAATGCAGCATGCAAAAGTGCAGCAAATTCCACCAAAGAAGTTTCCCGCAAACAATAATGAAAGAGAAATCAAGAAGTCTTACATGGAAAACTAATAAATAAATTTTGGTAGTTCAAAGAAGTGAACCTGCAAAGTGTGGAGATGAACTCAAGTTTATAACATCGTCAAGGAAAAAAATCACGTGAGATCTTTTTGGTGAAGAAAAAAAGAGTAGAAAAGGTTGACATGGACAAGGATGTACTTGCTATTCTTGGAGAAAAGTACAACAAACTCAGATGCTTCAAGCAACTTTTGATGATGAAAAGTACTGACAACTTGACTAGCCTTTTAAATGGAAAATATATAAAAGAGAGTACTACCTTATGAAAAATAGCAGAGGATCTAATTCCTTTGCACAATTCAAAGATAAAGGCAATACGTATAAATGGCTAAGAGATGAATCTTTCTACTTAGTGGTCTACTTTCCACTCAAATGTTCAGGGCCTTTTAAAGTTATTGCCAAATTTTCGCGTGAAGAAAGCGTGCTACTCATGCGCACTTCAACCCTAGTCTTTGGAAGATTAATATCTACAAGTCTTGAAGTAGGGATATTTATAAGTATTTAAATTTTATCGAATTTAAATTTATAAAATTATTTGAACCATATTAAATTCAAATATTAGTCCAAATAAATATTATGGCTAATAATTTAATTCCAAAATATAAATGTTAGGCTAGTATATTTAATTAGACTACGAATTAAATGATAAGCCAACTTTATTAGCCCAAGGTCCAAATGGCTATTAGCCCATCTTAAAGCTCGGGCTCATGTCACATGTCAAGTGATGTAGCAATCCAAGCCAAAAGAACGAGCCAACAAAATCTTGCCACATATCAAGTGATGTGGCAATCCAAAGACAAGTAAATGAACCATTG
Source organism: Nicotiana benthamiana (assembly GCA_034376525.1). Classification (NCBI taxonomy): domain Eukaryota; kingdom Viridiplantae; phylum Streptophyta; class Magnoliopsida; order Solanales; family Solanaceae; genus Nicotiana; species Nicotiana benthamiana. The sequence goes on along the minus strand of CM067335.1, from coordinate 38,656,201 downwards.
AAATAATGTCATGTGTTAAGTAATATGGCAATCCAAGTAAAAAAAAACGAGCCAACAAAATCATGCCATGTAAGACAAGTAAATGAGCCAATGAAATCATGACATTTGTCAACTAATGTGGCAATGCAAGCCAAATAAGTGAGCCAATTAAATCATGCCAAATATCTGGATGGTATTGGCCAGTTCAATCAGACCAATCAAATTGTGGAGCCACGCCACTCCCTACAACTATAAATAGATGTCTTCATAAAGCTAGAAGACACTGGAAGTGATAACAAGAAGCAAACAGAGAGCTCGTAGATCAAGCACCGCAGATATCTCTACAAGCTATAAGTTCAAGCACTCAAGCTACAAGTTCAAGTTCAAGTTCAAGATCAAGAGCGTAGCCAAATCAAATACTAACGCGTTCAAGATCAAATTACTTGTTGATGAACCCAAATTCAAATTCAAGGAGGAGATTCAAGGTCAAGCTTTACAGGCCCTTGAATCAAATCAAAGTCTAGCACATTAAGATACTTTACATTCTTGAAGAATCAAAGGAATACCATAGAGATTGTAACACTTTCATGTATTTAAATCAAATACTATATTTGTTACGCAATTTCCAGTCTGGACTATTTATTTCTCGACGTGAAAATTCGTTGTTACAGGTGCACCTGTGTATGAACTTCTAGCATTATGCCGGAACTCCTACATGCTGAAAGTTCCAGCATAATATACTGGAGATTAGAGCACCTGTGTATGAACTTCCAGCATATTATGATGGACCAATATATTATATTGGAACTCCAGTATATTATGCTGGAAGCTCAATATATTATACTAGAACTCCAGTATAATATATTGAAACTACAGTATAATATACTACAATTCCAATATACTTATGCTAGAACTCCTATACTGGCGTATTTTTCGGATTTTGAACATTGTTTTGGTTCAAATTTATCTTTATATAAAAAAGTGGCTAAATTTCGATTGCGTTAAAACTTAGGCTATTTTTAAGTGACCACTTATAAATCTCATTATATTTGAATTCCTCCTGAATCTATTGGAATTTTCAATTTGGTCCCTCCAAAAATTTGCAAGTGCATTCTATTTTGACCCGTCTAAATAAACAAGGACTGATGGAAACTTCCCTTAGTCCCTTAGTATATATAAAAAATAATAATAATGTTCAAGAAATGCATTTTTAGTGCACCGATTTACCGTTTTTAATAATAATATTCAAGAAATAATCCAATTTGAGGAGTGGAAATTTAATAATGAAGATTGACCAACAACTACATTTTGTCCTAAACGATATTTTGGATGCTCTTAAATCAATGGAGACATTTGACAACACAACTTATTAGTTATTATAGACGAAAAATTAATCCCATTGATCCATTTTCTTTAAAAAGGATTCTTAGAATATGCTTCTATTTCATAATAATTAACAATCCTTTGACTATCTATTTCATTAACCAGTTGAAATAAAAAGGATAGTGAGCTATTTATGTCTGGAATATTACAAGTTTTAGACCAAATCTTAACAAAACTAAGGGTGATCTTTCGACTATGGATTCAACTGAATTTATAACTTCCGATATAGAATATCATTTATCGGAAATATTTTCTTACATTCAGTCTTCAACATTTGCCGAACCAAAGTATTTTCTAATTAACAATAATCATAGAGATATATGTGAAAATATAATTTTTTGTTCTGCTTAACATATTACAATAATAAATAACTATTTGGGTGAAAATGACCTATAACAATAGGTAACCGTCTACTTTAAGCTTAATGGATAACTTAAAAGGTACGTAAATTAGTGAACTGTTATAATTTATATCTATATCTATCTATTTTCAATAATTCAAATTATACCGCCATTGACTTTTGCAAAACGTTGCCAAGTCTTTTTATTTTTATTCTGTATTACATATGTTTCATGTTGATGATGAGAATCATCATGTTATTGGGGGTGCTCGAAGATCAGAGGCGAATCTAAAACTTTAACTTTGTGGGTTTAACTTTTAAGTTTTTTAGTATTGAACTTATTATATTTTTAAAGTTATGAATTCATATCTACTATTTACAATTTTAACGAATTTTTATATATAAAGTTTTTACTTTGCATTAAAGTTATGAGTTCAATTGAACCCGTTATTATTACACTACATATGCTTCTGTCTATAATAGCATTACGGTAAGGGGTACTCGACCAACAATATGGTAAAACTTTTATTCTCAATTGTTAAATTATGGTATTTTGAAAATATTCTATTTTTGGTTCTTGATGAATGTGTCTTGGATAAGATTTTGTACTTAATTATATTTAGGAATGATATGCTAATTTGTAGATCATAAAGCTGTATTTCTTTCAATCACCGATTGTAAAAACTGATTGAATAAATACAACTAGAGTTTCAACTCGATAATCATAACCCTAATGTCGAAGGATGAAACATTGATGTTGTAATCCTGGCACCATATTCTGAGAAGGTTTAAAAGGTGAGAACATTAATTGAATTTACCAATATATAACTTTTGATTTGAATCTGTCCTACGAATTTCATTTAAATCATATTTTGAGATTAATAGTATAAATCCTCTTATACACTTTAGTTTAATATTTTGTACAAACTATTATATATTTTATTCTTAGAAGCTTATTAATTGAGCTTGGCTTTTGAATAACCTAATATTGTCAAGAGAAGTTGTACTATTTTGTGTATGTTGAAAATATATAGATGACAATATTAACCAAGAATAAAGGAAACTAGAAATAACTTATCAGATTAACCGCGCGGCTGTAATAAGTCACTGTCTCGAAAGCGATTTTAGTGTGATTAAGGTTCAAAGCAGTTAAGATCGACCACTTCTCAAAGTTCTACAATACAAAAAAAAAAACTTATATTTTATTCTCTGCTATTAATGTATCTTAAATCTTGAGATATTACTTTGATATACATGAATTATTAAGCCTTAACGAAAGTGTGTGTATATATATATATATATATATATATATATATATATATATATATATATATATATATATATATAATCATAAATTAATTTTATTGTTCCTTCATATATATAGTTGACTAAACCCTTACGCATTATTGTACGACGTGCAATGCATGTTCATAAAAACTAGTATTATATAAAAGCACGGATAATTTACGCTAAATGTGAACGATTAAAACTTCCCCGAAATATTGATAGACTTTTATGCCCTTAAATATTTGTATAATTTAAGGATCTAATTGTAAATTACTTAATGATGGAATTCTTTTTTGATTTAAACTATATATACACCAACCGTACAAAGTTAATTCTACTTGGATTAAAAAGGCATGCATATAATTTTCTTTTAAAAAATTTATTATTCCTAATTAATAATTGTGGGAGAATAAGAGATTTACATAGTGTTAAGAATAGAACTCTAATTAGAGTGAATGTCTATCTTATAGAAGAGTTTTACTTTGAGGCTAAGTCTTTTCTCTTCCTATAAATAGAGGGGTCTTACCCCATTGTAAATCATCCCAAAAGTATCAATAAGAATTCTCCTCTCCCTACTTTCTCTGCAATATTATTCTTGTTCTTGTATTATTTTATAACACATTATCAGCACGAAGCTCTACTACCTCAAGAATCTCTTTAAGAAAATTAAGATTTTGTACAGGCAAATGTGAAGACAGATGTTTCAAGGGACAAGGACCGGAAGGAGAAGAGAAACTAACAACATACTGAACTGGTTTGCATACTAATAGCTTTCGTTGAATTAGTAAGGCATTTACCCATATGCGTGATAAAGATGCTAATGCCTTTATGTGTTAATATCACAACAGCCAACTAACTTCAGCAAGTGGAATCTATACTAATTGTTAAATCTTTAAAAATAAGTGCTAATTACGTATAGTCGCACAAGCAAGAAGAGTTTATCAAATTTCGGAGAGCTATTATAATGATATGCCTACTGTCAGCATATGCATATTTATATTGTTAGTGAATTAAATTGCAATTTTTTTATTGTTATATGCCACGTGAGTTTGCTCTTGTGATACTTGCTGATACTTGTATTTATGCAATTCAGTTACAATATTGCATATGCTGTATTTTTGTATTCCCTCCTAATTTCGTTTTAATTATGTCTTACATTATGAAAAGAAAGTTCGTTGCCCTTGAAATTTCGGACAAGAACTATATGACATGGGTGTTGGATGCTGAAATCCATTTGGATGCAATGGGTCTTGGAGACGCCATTAAAGACAGAAATAATGCATCCACCCAAGACTGTGCTAAGGCCTTGATTTTCTTGCGCCATCACCTTGATGAAGGTTTGAAAAATTGAATATCTCACAGTCAAAGATCCACTTATCTTGTGGAATGGCTTAAAGGAGAGATATGACAACCTGAAGTTGGTCACTTTGCCACAAGCACGATATGATTGGGAATCCAAAAGCAAATAGTTCATAAACTATATGTTATCGTTGCGGTGGAAAAGGGCACTGGGCGAAAATTTGCCGTGTACAACTTTTTGTATATTATGTTATCAATATTACAATCTTATTATATTATTTAATCCGTGTAACAGCCATACATGCTCTATGAATCAACACTGTCATGCTTAGTGCTTCACTTGTTGTAGATTGCACTTATGTAATGCTGTATGTTATCTGTACAAGCTCTAACATATTATTTGTCTGTCACTACCAATCCTGTTATATGTCAGTTTTTCTCTTTTGTTGTGCTTATAACAATGCATAAACTTTTGAGTTTACATGCAACAAAATACTAATGCAATGTGATTTGTAAACTACTAATACTGCTGTATTGCTTTCAAATTCGTCCTATTATTTCTGCGCTAATATATCTACATAATGTACCTGTACATTATGGCTGTAAATTTTTGATGCACAGCACAAATTATGCTACTACTAATTGTTAATACTTTGACATTAAAAGGAGAATAACTATGATAAAAATATTTGTTTAATTGATTCATGTACCACACATACGATATTCAAAGAGAAGAAATATTTCTCTCATTTAAGTATGTGTAAGGTAGATGTTACTACAGTTTCTTGTAGTAGTAAATTGATTGAAGGCTCCGGAAGAGCAACTATAACTCTGCCTAAAGGAACTATATTTATCATAGAGAATGCAATGTTCTCCTCCAAGTCCAAGAGAAACTTGTTGAGTTTTAAAGATATCAGTCAAAATGGATATCATGTTGAGACAATAGATGAGAATATCTTGAATACCCCATTTACTCATGAAAACGAGGCTGCCCACTTCGGTTTGGAGTCACGCCATTTTGCATGCAGCAATGCTAGTTCGTCTCAGACCGACGAATTATCACAAATATTCCCCGTTGCAATTAGTTTTGGGTCATGAACCCAATATATCCCATTTAAGAATTTTTGGATTCGCAGTATATGTGCCTGTAGCACCGCCGTATCGCACCAAAATGGGTCTGCAAAGAAGGTTAGGAATATATGTTGGGTTTGAATCGCCCTCCATTATTCGCTACCTCGAAACATTGACAGGGGATTTGTTCACTGCACGATTTGCAGACTGTCGATTCGATGAGACACTTTTCCCAAAATTAGGGGGAGAAGTTGGTGAAACCAAACGGAAAATTTTGTGGAAAAATGCATCATTATCTCATCTTGATCCACATACCTCTATTTGTGAAAAAGAGGTGCAAAATATTATCCATTTGCAAAGAATAGCAAATCAAATGCCAGACGCATTTACATATTTTGAAATGGATAACAAAATTACATATCCCCGCAGAGAATGTGATAGCAATATGTGATAGTACCAAATTAATTGAGAACTCTGTGCAAGAGCCAATTATATTATTTTGGAGAAACGCAATCGATTACCAATAAGGTATTGTGTTGTAGTAAGTCTCAAAGAAACTTATTCAGTTTCCAAAGTATATGTGAAAGCGGTTGATTATATTGAGACAATAAATAAAGGAAAGATTTGATATCTTCTATTACTACAACTTGTAGCGGGATAATCTGTATATGAAAAGCTACCCGCTTTATTCTTCAGTTTGTACTACACAAACAAAAGAATGCCACAATTAAGTGGATGGTAATTGATATAAAAATCCATATCATAATAAACTTGGAGTTTATTTAGAATTGCACATGTCATGGTATAAACATGAACTTATCAATATTGATAATTTATTTAATTGGCATTCTGGTCAGCCATATCAATTTAAGTATGATGTGCAACAATAATAGAGAATTCACATGGGTAAATATTAAAGAACTAGAAAGTTCTTTACGAATTCTCTTGTATTACTTGTTCTCATTAAATTAATTGACCAACTAAAGTTGGGGTTGAATCCCATAAATTCTGGAAATATCAAAGGTGAATATGGGCCCATTCGCCTGCCATGTATACCACATATGATGCATCTATGATATGGTTACATGTGCGATTATTATTAACCTGCAGCCTGGCCGGTGCTTGCGAGGTAAATTGCTCAGTAATCTAATTTCGAGCATAATTTCCAGTTTTTTCTATTCAAGATAGTTCATCTTGATAAGTTGGTTTACATCATAGTTGGTTTAGCAAAATAATTTATTGAGTGCCTCCATTTAATAGCGAAATTATTGCTTATGAGAACAAAGTTATCTATATCAATTTGAATACGCAATACACGAGAGTATATTATATTCTCCCCTCACAAGTGGTTCAGGGTCAGGAACCAAAAAATTTCATCTTATTATTATTGATGTGCAGTGTATATTAACATGATAATGCACAAAGATGATTTCCCAGAGTTGAGGAAACAAGTTAGTTTTTCCAACATGAGGGAAAGACATGATAAACACTTGAAAAAAAGTTACATAGAACGAATTATCATTTGTATATATAGATCCTCAAATATCATAATATGAACTTGAAGTTCATAAAAAGATAATTCAATTGCAACATATTGAAAAGCATGCCATACGCATTTGCTGACCCAAAGAAAGTAACTATATTCTCACTGCAAATGCTCATATTAAGTCCTAGAAGGACAAAGTCTTGGATACGCTTAAAGCGTATAGACAAATCGGTTTCAAAAAGAACTTCTTAATAAAGAAGATGAGCAAATGATCAAAGTGATCATAATAAGGAGGCAAGTGATCTAGAAGATCACATGACATAACACTTCATAAAATCTCATGAGAGATTCAGGTACCTGAATATATGAATGAAGAGATCTCCGTGTTATGTCTTTATGAAAATTTACTGGAACCGATATAAAATGTTCGTCGACGACATCTATGATAAGCGCTAAATATCGGTGAGGATCTTAAGTTTGTCGAATACAAACAAAAATATTGGCCAAATGGAAGAGATACAATTCAAGTAGAATTGATTCCATATGAAAGACATGTAGTTTTGGACATGTAGTTCAAATACTTGAAAGTATAAAGTCAATGGTATGTGCAATCATTTTTCGATATCTTATTTCTCTAACATTACATGAAAACTTGATATGCATCTAAAGTCTATTATATGGCTTATATGACTTAACTTATATGTCAATCTATGAGGGATTTAAGTTTCTTGAAGCATATACAATTCTTGATCTTGAAGTACCACTTTCTTAGTGCAATTTGTGCACATATGTATCTTGCTATAACTTTAAGCAGATAATGTGATAGCGAGGATATCTCTATGGAGATATTGAAGAGCCATTCCACGATATTTGTGAAGACATTATATATCTATCACGAATGATAATTTCAAGGTGCGAAATATTCATTCAAGTCAATATGGTTGATTTATTTATCAAATCTATACTAACGATCTCTTGAAGATGGTGCACAAGATTGGACTGCAAAGGCTCAAATATGTGAATTGATGCTCTCATTAGGGGGAGTTAATACGCGTTGCACTATTTTTCTCTTTCAAGGTTTTGTCCCACTGGGTTTTCCTTGAAAGGTTTTTAACGAGGCAACCAATAGGCCCATTTTTAAATATGTGTACTCTTTTTCCTTTTCTAGAATTTTTTTCCCATTGGGTTTTATTTCAGTTAAGGTTTTAACGAGGCACATTATTTATTGAGTAGACATTCAAGGAGGAGTGTTAAGAATAGAACTCTAATTAGAGTGAATGTCTATCTTATAGAAGAGTTTTACTTTGAGGCTAAGTCTTTTCTTTTCCTATAAATAGAGGGGTCTTACCCCATTGTAAATCATCCCAAAAGTATCAATAAGAATTCTCCTCTCCCTACTTTCTCTGCAATATTGTTCTTGTTCTTGTATTATTTTATAACACATATTATAATGTCTATACAAGATTCTTCCAAACGATGAGTTGTATTTGAAAAAGGAAGAGTCTATATGTTTAATTTTTCCTTAAATGCGGCAATTCCGGAACATCAAAATTTGAGTTCTATTTGGAGAAGGGAAAAAATTAATTAATTTAGGGATCTTAAAGTTTTACAAATACAAAAAGAAAAATTTAGTATTAAGCTCTAAAAATTAACATTTTAAGCGAAGTAAAAAATCGTGAAACCCTTTAAAATCTTCATCCATATTAGTTCATTTAAGTTAAAAACTAAATTAAGTTAGATATATTTTATAACATATTTTATGTTACTGAATATTATGAGTTACTACATAATTCAAATAATTGAGTTATTTTCAAAATTTTAATTAATAAAAACTAATTAAATAAAAAATATTAAAATATAAAATCTAACTTTAAAGAGAAAAAAATATAGGGGCAAGTTAGCATGACTATTTTTCTTTTTTACTTAAATAATAATATCAGATAAGAAGTTGCACGTCCTATTCTGACTAATCAGAAGAAAACGTATATTATGTTATAAAATATTCTATTTAAGGTGAATGTCCATATTTAGAGAGATCCTAGGGTTTACTACTTGGTGGCTAAGTCACCACCTCCCTATAAATAAAGGGGTTCTATTCCATTGTAAACCATCCCAAAGTATCAATAAGAATACTCCTCTCTCTACTTTTCTCTCTATTGTTCTTGTTCTTGTATTATTGTTCTTGTTCTTATATTATTTCATAACACGTTATCAGCACGAGTCTCTAACCAATTGAATTTGATTTCTTCCTTCTTCCAAAAATTTCTATACGGAAAAATAAAAGAGATGGTATCATCATAAAGTAATGCAACGGGATGGAAACTCAAGAGGTATATTTAATATCACAACATTTATTGGTATACCTTAAAGGTAAGTAATTTACTTTTCCCTTTCAAATTCTTGAAATTCTACGATTTGATTTCATATACAAACATAGACAACAAAGTTTGATAATAACTCTAATGGAGTTTGTAAGGAATTATAACCACGTGAAGTGGTAAAAGTTCTATGCCTTGCCATGATTAAATTCATGTATGATTGTGGGCAAAGAATTGAAAATCCGTCCCATTGAATTTGCTTCATTCTCATTCCCTTTAGAGAATGTGATAGCAGTATGTGATAAGTCTGAAAGAAGACAAAATTATTACCATGAAAGTATCAATGGATGTGGACGTGGCAATAGACGGAATTATAATCGTCATCATTGTGATAATGAGAATAATAAAGATTCTCAAAATAATCTTTCACTTTATGAAAGTAATACTTGACATGAGATTGTATATAGCACATACAGATGATTATGATCCAATCCCTGAAGTGAATGTGATAATTGTAATAAAGCCCGTAAGTATGGACACGCTCTTGATGTAATTTTGTTTTATGTCTGACATTATGAAAAGAAAGTTCGTTGCCCTTGAAATTTCGGGCAAGAACTATATGACATGGGTGTTGGATGCTGAAATCCATTTGGATGCAATGGGTCTTGGAGACGCCATTAAAGACAGAAATAATGCATCCACCCAAGACTATGCTAAGGCCTTGATTTTCTTGCGCCATCACCTTGATGAAGGTTTGAAACTGTGCTAAGGCCTTGATTTTCTTGCGCCATCACCTTGATGAAGGTTTGAAAATTGAATATATCACAGTCAAAGATCCACCTATCTTGTGGAATGGCTTAAAGGAGAGATATGACAACCTGAAGTTGGTCACTCTGCCACAAGCACGATGCGATGAGAATCCAAAAGCAAATAGTTCATAAACTATATATTATCGCTGCAGTGAAAAAGGGCACTGGGCGAAAATTTGCCGTGTACCAAGACATTTGGTTGAGTTTTATCAAGCATCTCTAAAAGGTAAATGCCCTGAAACCAATTTTGTCTCTGACGACAATTTTGACATCACCCATTTGGATGTGGCAGACTTCTTTGAGCACCCTGAGGGGAAAATAGACCACTTAATTGGTGATGGATCTGTGATGAAGGAAGATGGAATTGTTTGATTTTATTTTACTTATTTGTATTAGTTAGTGAATAAACTAATAGTCATTAGTATCAGCTCGTATTAGTTAGCTTATGATATAATGTTAGTATTAGTTCTTTAGAATGTTTCAATATGCTTAAATTTCAAAGATATTTTTATTTTCCAGTAGAGTTAATCGACTAACCTAACAGTTAGTCGATTATCTAATATTTCGCATTAAAACTGGATTTTTCCGCAAGCTAAGTTAGTCGACTATCTGATTTAGATAGTCGACTAACCTGATGACTGTTTACTAAGTTAGTCGACTATCAACTTAGTTAGTCGACTAACTAATATTTCGCATTAAAACTGGACTTTTCCGCAAGGCAAGATAGTCGACTATCTGATTTAGTTAGTCGACTAACCTAATGACTGCTTCCCAAGTTAGTCGACTATTAACTAAGTTAATCGACTAACCTCAGCAGATTTTGAAAATATTGTTTAATTATGAAGTAACAGATTAAATTTGTTTATTCTCATGTTCGTATATCTCTTTTGATTAATTGATTCATGTACCACACGTACGATATTCAAAGAGAAGAAATATTACTCTCATTTAAGTATGTGTAAGGCAGATGTTACTACAATTTCTGGTAGTAGTAAACTGATTAAAGGCTCCGGAAGAGCAACTATAACTCTGCCTAAAGGAACAACATTTTAGAGAATGCAATGTTCTCCTCCAAGTCTAAAAGGAACTTGTTGAGTTTTAAAGATATCATTCAAAATGGATATCATATTGAGACAATAGATGAGAATAATCTTGAAGTCCTCATTTACTCATGAAAACGAGGCTGCCCACTTCGGTTTGGGGTCACGCCATTTTGCATGCAGCAATGCTAGTTCGTCTCAGAACGACGAATTATCACAAATATTCCCCGTTGCAATGAGATTTGGGTCATGAACCTAATATATCCCACTTAAGAATTTTTGGATGTGCAGTATATGTGCCTGTAGCACCGCCATATTGCACCAAAATGGGTCTGCAAAGAAGGTTTGGAATATATGTTGAGTTTGAATCGCCCTCCATTATTCGCTACCTCGAAACATTGACAGGGGATTTGTTCACTGCACGACTGTCAATTCAATGAGACACTTTTCCCAAAATTAGGGGGAGAAGTTGGTGAAACCAAACGGGAAATTTTGTGGAAAAATACATCATTATCTCATCTTGATCCACATACCTCTATTTGTGAAAAAGAGGTGCAAGAATATTATCCATTTGCAAAGAATAGCAAATCGAATGCCAGACGCATTTACAGATTTGAAAAGGATAACAAAATCACATATCCCCGCAGTGAATGTGACAACATCTGATTCACGAATACATATTCATTATTGGAAGAATATGAACATGAAATTGGTATTGAATATACCACACTCACCCCTAGAAGGAGGTTTGAGATGATATATGAAAATAATGTCATTGTTATGGCATGAATAGTCATTGGTCACGTACCTATTGTACGCCAAAATAATTTGTCAATGTGATTATCAAAGGACAATAATAATGCAAGAAACATATTTTGCATATAATTGGACATGACCATAATGGTATAACTTTCTCTTTAAAAGAGATATTCACCACATGGATGTTGATGAATTTGTGGTAGTACAAAATTAATTGAGAGCTCTAGAAGAGCCAATTATTACTATGTTGGAGAAACACAATTGATTACCAATAAGGTATTGTGTTGTAGTAAGTCTCAAAGAAACTTATTCAGTTTCCAAAGTATATGCGAAAGCGATTGATTACATTGAGACTATAAATAAAGGAAAGATTTGATATCTTCTATTACTACAACTTGTAGCGGGATAATCTGTATGTGAAAAATTACCCGCTTTATTCTCCAGTTTGTACTACACAAGAATACCACAATAAAATGGACATTTATTGATATAAAAATCCATATCATAATAAACTTGAAGTTTATTGATAATTGCACATGTCATGGTGTAAATTTGAAGTTTATCAATATTGATAATTTATTCAGTTGGCATTCGGGTTAGCCATATCATTTTAAGTATGATGTGCAGTAATAGAGAATTCACATGGGTAAATATTAAAGAACTAGAAAGTTCTTTACGAATTCTCTTGTATTACTTGTTCTCATTAATTAATTGACCAACTAAAGAGTTCGGGTTGAATCCCATAAATTCTGGAAATATCAAAGGTGAATATGGGCCCATTCACCTACCATGTATACCACATATGATGCATCTATGATATGGTTACATGTGCGATTGTTATTAACCCGCAGCCTGGCCGGTGCTTGCGAGGTAAATTGCTCAGTAATATAACTTCGAGCATAATTTCCAGATTTTCTATTCAAGATAGTTCATCTTGATAAGTTGGTTTATATCATAGTTGGTTTAGCAAGATAATTATTGAGTGCCTCCACTTAATAGCTAAACTGTTTCTTATGAGAACAAAGTTATATATATCAGTTTGATATACGTTGTATACGAGAGTATATTATATTCTCCCCTCACAAGTGGTTCAGGGTCAGGAACCAAATAATTTCATCTTATTATTATTGATGTGCGGTGTATATTTTCATTAACACCATAATGCACAAAGATGGACTCTCAAAGTTGAGGAAACAAGTTAGCTTTTCTAACATGAGGGGGAGACATGATAAACACTTGAGAAAAGGTTACATGGGATGAATTGTCATTTGTATATACAGATCCTCGAATATCATAATATGAACCTGAAGTTCATAAAAGGATAATTCAATTGCAACATATTGCAGAGCATGCTATACGCATTTGCTGACCCAAAGAAAGTAACTATATTCTCACTGCAAATGCTCATATTAAGTCCCAGAAGGACAAAGTCTTTGATACGCTTAAGGCGTATAGACAAATCGGTTTCAAAAGGAACTTCTCAATAAAGAAGATGAGCAAATGATCAAAGTGATCATAATAAGGAGGCAAGTGATCTAGAAGATCACATGACATAACACTTCATAAAATCTCATGAGAGATTCAGGTACCTGAATATATGAATAAAGAGATCTCCATGTTATGTCTTTATGAATATTTACTGGAACCGATATAAAATGTTCGTCGACGACATCTATGATAGCGCTAAATATCGATAAGGATCTTATGTTTGTCGAATACAAACAAAAATATTGGCTAAATGGAAGAGATACAATTCAAGCAGAATTGATTCCATATGAAAGACATGTAGTTTTGGACATGTAGTTCAAATACATGAAAGTATAAAGTCAATGGTATGTGTAATCAGTTTTCGATATCTTATTTGTTTAGCATGACATGAAAACTTGATATGCATCTAAAGTCTATTATATGGCTTATATGACTCAACTTATATGTCAATCCATGAAAGATTGAAGTTGCTTGAAGCATATACAATTCTTGGTCCTGAAGTACCACATCCTAAGTGCAACTTGTGTACATATGTATCTTGCTATAACTATAAGCATGATGGCATCGAGAATACCTCTATGGAGATATTGAAGAGTCATTCCACGACATTATATGAAGCTGTTCATATCTATCAAGAATGATAATTTCAAGGTGCGGAATATTTATTCAAATCAATATGGCTGATTTATTTATCAAATCTCTACAAAAGATCGTTTTGAAGATGGTGCACAAGATTGGAATGCAAATGCTCAAGGATGTGAATTGACGCTCTTTTCAGGGGGAGTTAATGCGCGTTGCACTCTTTTTCCTTACAAGGTTTTGTCCCACTGGGTTTTCCTTGTAAGGTTTTTAACGAGGCAACCAATAGGCGCATATTCAAACATGTGTACTCTTTTTCCTTTTCTTTAATTTTTTCCATTGGGTTTTGTTTTAGTTAAGGTTTTAACGAGGCACATTATTGAATAGACATTCAAGGGGGAGTGTTATAAAATATTCTATTTAAGGTGAATGTCCATATTTAGAGAGATCCTAGGGTTTAGTACTTGGTGGCTAAGTCACCACCTCCCTATAAATAAAGGGGTTCTATTCCATTGTAAACCATCCAAAGTATCAATAAGAATATTCATCTCTCTACTTTTCTCTTTATTGTTCTTGTTCTTATATTATTGTTCTTGTTCTTATATTATTTCATAACATAATAAGAGATGTAAATCTAATCAGTCACGAAATTCATATGTCAATGGATGACTATTTCATTATGTTCAAAACCAGTTGTATGCGTCACAGTAAAGCACAAGAAGTAAATCAGAATTTCAAAAGAAAAAAAATTTATATAGTGCTGATATAATAAAATTTCTTTTTAAGGAATATGAATAAAATAATCCAACTCTTTATTATTACAAATGTATGTTAGGTTGAAGCTATTGTTAATTATCGAAACTATTATAATAATTAAAAATAACAACGTAACGTACTCTCTCCTCCTTTCCTCTCGGTGCACGTTAGCATAACGTACGCCGAGCTCGTAGAAATAACGAAAGGCGGAGGTCGCGGCGGAGGTCGACCTCGGAAGATACCGATAGAAACCTTTGAAAAGCTGAACCAACTGATTTTGGAGAAGAAGGATACCAACATTGTGCAGAATCTCTCTGTACAAAACCTAGACGCCATGGAAGCCGATGAGCAAGTTGCAAATGTAGTGACAGTACAGCAAGATGCAATGGTAGGTACGGATGACACGAATCTGGAAACTCCGACTGCAGCAGTTGTCGAAGTGGCTATAAATCCTCCAATTCCAGCAGTTATAGATCCATCGAAGGAGATGACCATGCAACCAGCAACGGTGATAAAGGAAAACCCAGAGACTAGCAGAAGCACCTTAGTGGAGCCTAAGAAGAGCTGGACAACCCTATTCCAGAAGAATCGATTTGCGACCCATGGAATGGCTCTTGACTACATACCCCCTGTTATGATTGATGGGCAACCTATAGTACAGCTCAATAAATCGGAGGTGGAAGAGGAAGAGGCAAAATGGAAGTGTGCCTTAGTTGTATATATCCTAGGAGACGAGCCTGGCTTCAATGCAATGAAAAGATTCATCAATCATCACTGGTCGCATGTCCCAGAGCCAGATTTGTTCTACCATGGAGAAGGATATACATAGTGAAATTCAAAAGAATGTCTAACGCCAAAGAGATACTATGTGCAGGACCTTACTCAATAGCTAATAGGCCTATGATACTCAAGCAATAGACACTTGACTTCGACTTTTCAGAAGAGTTCCGAACTGATATTCCATTATGGGTAATGTCTCCGAAACTTCCAATGTCTTGCTGGGGTATGAGGTCTCTAAGCAGAATTGTTAGCGTATTAGGTAAACCAATATTTACAGATGAATGTACAGCCAAACAGACAAGAATTTCCTACGCCACAATGCTTATAGAGGTGACTGTCACTAAAGAACTACCACAAGAGATATGGGTTATGGTTCTGAATGGGAAAAAGTTCCTACAAGAGGTGGAGTATGAGTGGAAGCCCTCTCATTGTGATAAATGCCAAACAATAGGACACAATTGTGCAGTGCAGTGCAGACAAAACAAAACACAAAACAGCACACACAAGTGTGGAAGCCAAAGGTAGTCCGGGAATGGAGAACTAAGGGCCCTGTGCAAAATGTGGCAATACAGAAACAGTTACCAGTGCAGCATAATGAACCAAAGGGAGTCCCTACTGATACCAAGATAGTCCAGAGCCAGATGGTCGACAAAGGAAGCCAAAAAGATAAAGGAAAGCAACCTCAGAGCCTAGTTTTCAACATCACTAATTTCCCACCTTTGTCCCCCATCACTATCAGTAATAGGTTTGAGGTAGTTTCTGGTAGTAAAGAAGACCCTCCAGGGGAGCAAGGGGGATCAACTTCTCAATAATGAAGTGGTTATTTTGGAATATAAGAGGTGTACATAAAAGATACAAGCAAAAAGAAGTTCGGGAGTATATTAGGAAAAACAAAATTAGCCTAGTTGGATTAGTAGAAACTAAGGTACAACAAATGCATGCTAGTAGTATTGCTAACCTACTAGCACCAGGATGGGGCATCCTAACAAACTATATCTCTGGTGAAAAGGGCAGAGTGTGGATTCTATGGAACCCAAAAGTGTTTGAAGTCACTAGTATTCTGGAGGAAAGTCAATTGATACATAACAAGGTTAGAAGCAGGATAGAAGACTTCACATGCCTCCTCACTGTGGTGTATGGCTTCAATGGATTGGAGCAGAGAAGATCACTATGGAGCAGCCTCCAAACACTGTCATCAGGGATGCAAGATCCATGGGTAGTAGCTGGAGATTTCAATGCTATCTTATGTGACAAAGATAGGCAGTCTTGCAAACCTGTAAGACTCCCTGAAACCCAAGACTTTAGTAAATGTATTCAACAAGCTGGATTGTCAGAATTGCCTTGGAGGGGTGAATACTACACCTGGACAAATAAGAACACTGGAGTGGACTGGGTATGCAGCAGACTGGATATGGTATTTGGTAACTATGAATGGATGATCAGTGGAGCCAAGTGGTAACTGAATATGATCATCCTCTAATCTCATATCATAATCCCATGATAGTGACATTGACATCATCTTCCTGGAATGGGAAAAAACCTTTCAAGTTCTTTAATGTATGGGCTGATCATGAAGATTTTCATCAGATTGTGGCAAGTGTTTGGCTTACTGGAAATTCAGGCACTATGAAAGCCATATGGTCTAAACTGAAAGCTCTGAAAAGTCCTCTGAAAGACCTAAATATTAAGGAGTTCAAGACTATCTCACAGAGAATAGACCTTAGCAGACAGGAACTGGGGACAATACAAGCTCAGATGACAAAGGTATACTCTGATGTCTTGCAGCAAAAGGAGAAAGAGCTCGTGCTGAAACTGGAAAAATGGTCAATGATTAAGGAAAGTGTTCTGTAGCAGAAGGCTAGAGCAAAATGGATACAGCTTGGAGATTCCAACACTAAATATTTCTCTGCAGTCAGGAAGGAGAGAACTCAACACAACCAGATTACTGAACTTACAAATGCAATGGGTACCAAAATCACTACAGCTGAAGATATCAAAAAGGAGATCATTGGATTTTATAAGGCTCTGATGGGAACTTCTGTATCCACCCTTCCAGCTATAAATTAAATGTACATGGCAAATGGAACAAAACTAACACATCAACAAAGAAGGGATCTATGTGCTGATGTAACTGATATGGAAATTGCGGAGAGTCTCAAAGCTATTGGAGATGACAAAGCACCAGGGATAGATGGTTACAATGCTGTTTTTTTCAAAAAGAGCTGGAGAATCATTGGCAGGCAGGTTAGTAGTGGCATCAAGCAGTTTTCTCCTCAACCAAGATGTACAAACCCATCAACTGTGCCACTACTACCCTAATTCCTAAAGTGTCCAAACCAACTACAGTCAAAGAGTATAGGTCAATTGCATGCTGCTCTGTCCTCTATAAAATGATCTCAAAAATATTGGCCAATAGGATGCAGAAGGTGATGGCAAGCATTATCAGTGAAGCCCAAGCAGGGTTTATTCCAGGCAGAAAGATAACAGACAATATCATTCTGGCACATGAACTAGTCAAAAGCTATACCAGACAACATGTGTCACCTAGATGCATGATTAAAATTGACCTCCAGAAAGCCTATGACTCAGTAGAATGGACATTCTTACAACAGGTTATGGAGGAGACTGGTTTCCCCAGCAAATTCACCAAATGGATAATGGAATGCATCTCAACAGTGAGTTTCTCTGTGCTAGTCAATGGAGAGGCAACTGAACCCTTTGTTGCTGCTAGGGGACTTAAGCAAGGGGACCCTATTTTCCCCTTCCTATTTGCTATGGTCATGGAGTACTTGAGCAGATCATGCAACTCACTAAACGAGAATCCAGAATATCAGTTCCACCCTAGATGTAAAAAACTAAGTATTACTCACATGTGTTTTGCTGATGATTTGTTGCTGTTTGCCAAAGGTGACATTACCTCTATCATAGCCTTATCCAGATGCTTCTCTCAATTCTCTGAAGCATCTGGTTTACAGGCTAACCTGAACAAGAGCTCTGTTTACTTTGGTGGTGCTGCACTGGATGTTAAGAAACAGATTATCGACCACCTGGCTATGAGCAAGGTGAGTTACCATTCAAGTACCTAGGTGTCCCCCTGTCTACCAAGAAGATCACATTGCTCCGATGGAAACCTCTGGTGGAGAGGATCACTGCCAAGATCACCTCATGGACTGTCAAGACATTGTCTTATACTGGGAGAATCCAACTGGTCCAATCTGTCATTTTTGGTATCCAAGCTCACTGGGAACAACTGTTCATATTCCTTGTTAAAGTCCTGAAGATGATAGAAGTCATTTGTAGGAGCTTCATTTGGTCTGGGTTGAACTCTATCACTAGGAAAGCATATATCTCCTAGGACAGAATGTGTACCCCAGAATCAGCAGGAGGGATGAATCTTACTAATCTCAAGCTCTAGAATAAAGCTTCCATTGCAAAGACATGCTGGGATCTCGCTCATAAAAAGGACAAACTGTGAATAAGGTGGATCACTGTATACTACATCAAAAACAAACCTATTGAAACCATGCCAATTCCTGCACATGCAAGCTAGACGGTCAGAAAGATCATCCAATCTAGAGAAGTTTTGCAGAGGTTTCAACACTGGAGGGAGCAGGTCTGCTCAGTTAGACAACTATACCATTTACAGCTTCAAGACCTGCCGAGAGTCCCATGGAAGAATTTGATCATACAGAACTATGCAAGACCAAAGGCAACATTCAATCTATGGCTGTTCTTACAAGATAATTGCAAAGATGGGGAATGAGTGTTGATCAACACTGTATCTTATGCCAAAACCATCCAGAGACAAGAGATCACTTGCTACTATTGCCCAGTCACTGTTGAACTATGGGAGAAAACAATGCACGGCTGAAGGAGACTTATCCTCACCTTACTGCTGGAACCAGAAACTGCAGTGGCTCATATGTAAAGCCGAGGGTATAACATGTCGAGCATCCATCTTCAAAATGGTAGTTGATGAGTTTGCATATACTATCTGGCTGGAAAGGAACTCAAGAATCTTCAACAACACATTTCGTTGCAATGAAGCCCTTTTGAGAGACATAGTATACACTTGTAATGTTACAGGTACCCCTCGAATTAGAAACCACTTACAACACCTTCAAATCTATTATTTTTAGGTAGTTAGGACATTAGATACAGTTAAATTGTTATATTAGAGATGTTCAGCTGAGTTAAAGCTAGACTATGGTTTTGTAATGCTATTTCATTGGTGATTAATGAAATCCTTAATTACCAAAAAAATGGAATTATATAGTTGATTGGTTTAAGATTTACGTGCAACGCATGTACGTAGAGATTAGTATTATATTAAAAGCACGAAGGCTCTTCACAAAATGTCGTTCGTCTTTTTATCCTTTAAAATTAATTTTATATTGGACAAAATTGCATTTAACTATTTATCTAATATTTAGGATTTTAAAATAAATAAAGTTTTCACTATTAAGTCTTTCTTTATTTGAACGATGTAGAAACTCCTATTTAGGGTTGCCTCAATTTGCGTGCAGTCCGAGCGCGTAGCCGGAAAGCCTAAATATGAATTCTTTGAGAAAAATACTAAATTTTAACATTAAATTAAATAAATTTGACTTCAGTAAATATTTTAGATAAACAGACCCGGACCCGGACCCGGACCCATGATTTGACGGTCCCGGAGGGTCCGCGGGAAAATATGGGACATCAAATTCTGAGGTTCCAAGCCCGAGAAATGAATTTTTGTGTGAAATTAATTTCTAGATATAATTAAGGAAATTGGAAATAAAATTTGATTAATTATGATATCGGACCCCTATTTTGGTTCCGATGCCCGGCACAAGTTTTATATACGGTTTAAGCGCCTTCTGTAAAGTTTGGTTGAAAACAGACGTCATTTGACGTGTTCGGGCTTAAAAATGGAAATTTGATGTTTTATGAAAATTTAAAAGAAATCATGAATTTTGAGGCTTGATTCGATATATATGATATTATTTTAGCGATTTGATCGCATGAATAAGTCTGTAGGATATTTTTGAGGTTGTGTGTATGTTTAGTTTAGAGCCATGAGGGCTCAGGTGAATTTTAGATAGGTGTCGAGTTGCACTTTGAACTTAGAAGTTGCAGATTTTCAAAGCTGGAGTTTCAGACCTACAGGCTTTGCATTTGCGAAGCCTGTCTCACAAATGCGAGCCTTGTACCGCAATACGAGAGGTGGCCTGGGCAGCCCTCTTCGCAAATGCAAAATATATGTCGCGAATTGCGATGCCCACCTAAATCCTCTAAGGTCACAAAGGCGAGGATCGCCTTCGCGAATGTGATATATGTTGGGACAGCTTGAGGTTGCGAATGCGACTAATTGTTCGCAAATGCGAACAAGCTCTAGATTTCTTTAGAGTTCGCAAATGCAAACTCAGCTTCGCAATTCCCAACCCAATAGAGGTTGGAGTTCAAAATTGCAAATCCCAGTTCGCAAATCCCATATCTAAGGCTCATCAAATTTTATACTTAGTCGAATTTTCACCATTCTTTCAAAACCCAAACTTCTTATGCAATTTTTCAAGAACAAGTTTCTTTCCAAATCATTTGTCAGTCGATTTTTACTCATTTCTTTCAATCTTTAACATCATTTAACATATTTTCAACTTAAAATCAAGGATTTTCATGGGTGAAATTGGGAATTTTGTGTAGAACCTAGGTTTTTCTAAATTAGGGATTTGGACCTCAATTTGAGGTCCGCTTCCAAAACAAATCATATATATGAATTTATGGGGGGATGGGTAATCAGATTTTGGTTTCAACCTCTATTTTTGAACACGTGGGTCCAGGGACATTTTTGGAATTTTTGGGTAAAACTTTTGGAAACCATTTTTATGCATTCAGACTGATGCACGTAGCATTTGTTGATGTATTTAAGTATTTGATGACTAGATTCAAGCGTATTGGTGGTGGAATCAAGGGCTAAAGCTATAATTGAGGGTTGAGTTGAGTTCAAAGCATCACGGTAACTGTTCGGCCTAACCCTAGCTTGAGGGATTAGGAGTTGAGTCGTATTTGGTACTTGTTTTTGTTGCGTACGACATATGAGCATAGTGACGGGCATCCATATATTGGTGTCGAGCATGACTATGGGTCTTAAATTGATAGTTGTGTATTCTTAATCGATTCTATAAAATTCTTGATTGATGATCCTTGATAATGAGTATTGGTCGTAATTGTGCCGAATAGAAATTGAATAGAATTGGTTATAGCTGACTCTCCCTTGTCGGGACACTTGAATTGTTGTTATTGATTTTCCTTGCCAGGAAGTTATTACATGGTCTAGTTCCTTTGCTGGGATTATATTGTGTATTGTACTGGAAGTAATGGGACTGGGTGATACGCCTACCGTAAGATATTATGAAATGGGATCTGGTGGTACGCCTACCACAAGATATTGATTGAAATGGGATCTGGTGGTACGCCTACCAAAAGATATTGATGAAATGGAATCGTGTGGTACGTCTACCATAAGATATTGATTAAAATGGGATCGGGTGGTACGCCTACCACAAGATGTTGATTGAAATGGGATCGGGTGGTACGCCTATCACAAGATAATGATTGAAATGGGATATGGTGGTACACCTACTACGAGTTATTATGGAATGGGAGCGGGTGGTACGCCTACCACTAGGAACTGAGAAATGGGATCGGGTTGCATGCCTGCAGTGAGATGAGCATTTATAGTGAAAGTTGTTTTATCTATTCTTGTTCGTGTTAGCATCTTTATAGTTGGTTTCTTTGTCAGTTCTAAGAATTTTGTTCATTTTGCTACACATAGCATGTTTCACCTCCTTATTTTTACTTGTTTATTTCCTATTATTTCCTTCGCCATATATTATGTAGCTGCACAGGTTTATGTGGAGTCTGGTCCTAGCCTCGTCACAACTTCGCCGGGGTTAGGCCAGACACTTACCAGCACATAGGGTCAGTTGTGCTGATACTATACTATGTGCTATTTTTGCACAGATCCAGGTTTCGAGCAGCAACAACAGTAGTGTGGGAGCATATTTTCAGTCCAATGAGACCCGAGGTAGCCATTCAGGCGTCGACAGGCCTGACGTCACCTCTATCTTTTATTTTATCTGTTATCTCATTGTATTCGAGACAAACACCTTCTGTCCTCTTTCAGACATTTGTATGTATTATTCTTAGCAGTTCGTGAGTATTGTGACTCCAATTTTGGGTAGAGGCTTATATTGCGTTTTTCCGCGTTTTTATTCAGTTCTATATAAGATAAAGACTTTCGCTTAATTGTTTGAATTTCGTTGATTTTGTATTAGTTCCGTAAATTATTGAAATGGATTAGATTATTATTGGAAAAGTAATTAAGATTTGGCTTGCCTAGCTCTCATTAGTAGGCGCCATCACGACTGTCGACGGTGGGAAATCCAGGTCGTGACAAGTTGGTATCTGAGAACTAGGTTACATAGGTCTCACAACTCACGGACAAACTTAGTAGAGTTTGAAGGATCATTTCGGAGACATATGTATTTATCCCAGAGGCTACAGAGTTAGGAAAACTTCACATTTGTTCTTTCTTGTCGCGCGGTTTCATTTCTCAAATATGATTGGCTTTCTACTCTGTTCTTTCACAGATGGAAAGAACACGCATTTCCTCATCTTCTGATCAGCAGTCTGAGCCCCAGACAATCCCCACTAAGGGTATAGAGCGGCGCCAAGGCCATGCTAGAGGCCGAGGTAGGGGTAGGGCTCAACCCCGAGCAGGCGCACCAGTGGCGGAGCCTCAGATTAACTTTGACGAGGAGGTTCTGGCCCTAACTCCAGATGTTCCGATGGGCCCAGCTCAGCTCCTAGAGGGGTTCATTGCCACCCCAGTCCTGTAGGACGCTCTAGTTCGATTAGTGGGTCTTATGGATAGCGTCACTCGGGTAGGGTTGCTTGCTGTAGCACCAGCCATCTCTCAAGTTGGAGGAGGGCCCCAAACTCCTGCTACTCATACTCCGTAGCAGGTAGATCCCCAGGTTCAGATTCCAATGGTTCAGCTAGCTATGGCAATTCAGCCAGGAATGGTTGTTCAGACCGTGGAGCGGCTATGTCCGCAGATGCTTTGAGGAGGTTAGATAGTTTCACCAAGCTCTTCACTACTACCTTTAGTGGTGCACCCACCGAGGACCCTCATGATTATTTGGACAGCTGCCACGAGGTTCTTCGGAACATGGCTATTGTTGAGTCCAATAGAGTTGATTTCGCTACATTTTGCCTATCTGGATTCTCCAAGACTTGGTGGAGGGATTTCTGTTTAGCTAGACCAGCAGGGTCTCCGTCCTTGATCTGGGAGCAGTTCACGCATACATTTATGGAGAAGTTCCTCCCTGTCACATAGCGTGAGGCCTATCGGAGGTAGTTTGAGCGTCTCCATCAGGGATCCCTATCAGTCACCCAGTATGAGACCAGGTTTATTGAGTTGGCTCGCCATACAATTGTCATACTCCCCACATAGAGGGAGAGAGTGAGACGGTTTATTGATGGACTCATCCACCCTATTCGTCTCCAGATGGCCAGAGAGGTGAGGAGTGATATCACTTTTCAAGAGGCGACCAATGTAGCCCGAAGGATCGAGATGGTATTGCCATAGGGTGTGGTCATAGAGTAGACAAGAGACCCCATCAGTTAGGCCGATTCAGTGGTGCCTCATCTGGGGGCAGAGATTCATACGGTAGGGGTCATTTTCGTAGACCATTCCAGTCATCGATCCAGGTTTCTCATGGTACTTCACGTGGCCGTGGTTTTTCGTCATATTATTCTAATCAGCAGCCTTACAGTGCACCATCAACACATATCAGTGCACCACCACTTTAGAGTTTCCAGGATCGCAGTCCCAGCAGCCAAGAGCTTGTTTTACTTGTAGCGACACGAGGCACATAGCTAGGTATTATCCTCGAGCTTCGAGCAGTTCTTCACAGCAGGGTTCCCGTGCTATGGCACAGGAACCAGAAGCTCCACAGCCTGCCCAGCCGACTAGAGGTGGGGGTAGATGTGCTAGAGGTGGAGGTAGAGGTCATAGAAGTGGAGCTTAGGCCACCAAGGGTGGAGGCCAGCCAGCAGCCGGCCGTCCTAGAAATGTGGTTCAGGGAGGTGGAGCCCAGCCCCGGTGCTATGCTCTTCCAGCCATACCAGAGGCTGAGTCTTCAGATGCAGTCATTACAGGTACTATTCTGGTTTGTGATAGAGATGCTTCAGTGTTATTTGATCCAGGTTCTACATATTTGTATTTGTCATCTTATTTTGCACCGTACCTGGTCATGCCTAGCGATGCATTGAGTATTCATGTTTATGTGTCTACACTGGTGGGTGATTCTATCAAGGTCGACTGAGTTCATCATTCCTGTGTTGTAGTGATTGGGGGTCATAAGCCAAATAAGCCAAACACCCCTTCTCGACCATACGTCGAGCCTTCACATATGAGATAGCACTGCGAGTGGAATGACCAGGAGTCCCCTTCGACTCTAAACGGGGTAAATCTAGTAAGGCTAAGGTCATGGTCTTGGTCGAGAAGGGGTGTTTGGCTTATTTGGCTTATGTCCGTGATTCCAGTGCTAAGGTCCCCTCTATTGATTCTGTTCCCATTGTTCGAGAGTTCCCTGAT
Organism: Nicotiana benthamiana; assembly: GCA_034376525.1. Classification (NCBI taxonomy): domain Eukaryota; kingdom Viridiplantae; phylum Streptophyta; class Magnoliopsida; order Solanales; family Solanaceae; genus Nicotiana; species Nicotiana benthamiana. The sequence goes on along the minus strand of CM067335.1, from coordinate 38,631,184 downwards.
GTATTCCCTTCAAACCTCCTGGGTATATCTCCCGATAGGGATATCGTCTTTTGTATTGATCTGGCTCAGGGAACTCATCCCATTTCTATCCCGCCATATCCTATGGCCTCGCCAGAGTTGAAAGATTTCAAGGATCAGTTCAGGACCTATTGGAGAAGGGGTTCATTAGACCTAGTATCTTGCCTTAGGGTGCGCCAGTATTATTTGTCAAAAAGAAGGATGGGGTAATGAGAATGTGTATTGATTACCGATAATTGAATAAGGTAATGATCAAGAATAAATATCCACTGCCGATGATTTATGATTTGTTCGATCAGCATTAGGATGCCAGGGTATTTTCCAAGATTGACTTGCGATCTGGCTACCATCAATTGAGGATTAGGGCATCCGATGTCCCTAAGACAGCTTTCCGCACCCGGTACGGGCATTATGAGTTCATGGACTTGATGAACTGAGCATCTCTATCATTCGAGTTGACCAATTCCCCAACAACTTTTATGGACTTGATGAACTGAGTGTTCATGCCTTATTGATATATTCCCGTAGTCAAGAGGATCACGAGCAGCACCTCAGAGTGGTTCTTTAGACTCTGAGGGGTAGTCATTTATATGCTAAGTTCTCGAAGTGTGAATTCTGGTTGAGCTCAGTTGCATTCCTGCATCACGTTGTATCGGCAGAGGGTATTCAGGTGGACCTGGATAAGATTGAGGCAGTCAAAAACTGGCCTAGACGATCATCAGTTATAGAGATTCGGAGTTTCTTGTGGTAATAGGCTACTATCTTCGGTTCCTGGATGGGTTTTCATCCATTGCAGCCCCCGATGTCCAGGTTGACCCAGAAGGGTGCCCAGTTTAGATTGTCTTAGGAGTGTGAGGCAAGCTTTCAAAAGCTCAAGACAACTTTGACTACGGCATCGGTGTTGGTTTTGCCTACAAGCTCATGATCTTACACAGTCTATTGTGATGCTTCCCCTATTGGGCTTGGTGCAGTTTTGATATAGGATGGCAAGGTTATTGCTTATGTTTCGAGGAAGTTGAAGCTTCATGAGAAGAACTATCCAGTACATGATTTGGAGTTGGCACATATTGTTCACGCTTTTAAGATTTGGAGGCATTATCTGTATGGCATGGCATGTGAGGTATTCACTGATCACAAGAGTCTTCAGTACTTGTTCAGGCAAAATGAGTTGAATATGAGGCAGATGAGGTAGTTGGAGTTGTTGAAGGACTATTATATCACCATTTTATATCAGCCGGGGAAGGCCAACATGGTGGCCGACGCATTGAGTAGGAAGTCAGCCAGCATTGGCAGTCTTTCTTATATTTCTATCGGCCAGATACCGCTCGCTTTGGACGTTCAAGCCTTGGCCATCAACTTGTGAAGTTGGATAACTTTTAGCCTAGTCGAGTCTTAGCTTGCACGGTTTCTCATTCTTCATTATTGGAGCGTATCCGTGATCAGTTGTTCGATGATCCCGATTTATGTGCCCTAAGAGACACGGTGCAGCGTGGAGGTTCCAAGCATGTGACTTAGGTGATGATGGTATTTTGAGATTGCAGGGGCGAGTTTGCGTGCCTAATTTTGATGGGATTGGAGAGTTGATTTTAGCGGAGGCCCATAGTTCCCGGTATTTTATTCACCAGGAGCTACGAAGATGCATCAGGATTTGTGGCAGCATTATTGGTGGCGTAAAATGAAGAAATATATTGTTGCGTATCTGGCTCGATGTTTGAACTGTCAGCAGGTTAAGTATGAGCATTAGAGGTCTAGAGAATTATTTTGGAGAATCGAGCTTCTCGAGTGGAAGTGGGAGAGCATTACTATGGATTTCATTACTGGACTTCTGTTGACCCAGAAGAGGTTTGACATAGTTTAGGTCATTGATGATAGGCTGACCAAGTCAGCGCATTTCCTTCCTATGGCAGTCTCCTATTCATCCATGAGATTAGCTGAGATTTATATCCGGCAGATTGTTCGCCTTCATTTTGTGCCGGTATTTTCATTTCGGATAAGAGGACGCACTTTACCTTGCATTTCTGGAAAGTAGTTCAATGAGAGTTGGGCTTTTAGGTGGAGTTGAGTACAAAATGTCATCCCTAGACGAACGGTTAGTCTAAGCGAACTATTCAGATCTTAGAGGATTTGCTCCGAGCTTATGTCATTGACTTTAGAAGCGCGTGGGATCAATTTTTTCCCTTAACATAGTTTTCCTACAACAACAGCTACCACTCGAGCATCCAGATGGCCCCTTATGAGGCTTTATATGGTAGGCGATGTTGGACTCCGGTCGGATGGTTTGAGACGGGATAGGCTCGGTTGTTGGGTACAAATTTAGTTTAGGATGCTTTGTACAAGGTCAAGATCATTCAGGATAGGCTTCGTTCAACTCAGTCTAGGCAAATGAGTTATGCACAATGCAAGGTTTGAGATGTGGCATTTATGGTTGGTGAGCGGGTATTGCTCCAAGTGTAGCCTATGAATGGCGTGATGAGATTTGGGAAGAAGGCAAGCTTAGCACTAGGTTCATTGTTCCGTTTGAGATTCTCGATTGAGTGGGGAAGGTGGCCTATTAACTTGCATTGCCGCCTAGATTATCAGTCGTGCATCCAGTTTTTCCATGTATCCATGCTTTTGAGGTATAACGGCGATCCAGCACACATATTAGACATTAGCACTGTCTAGTTGGACAAGGATTTGTCTTATGAGGAGGGGCCGGTGGCTATCCTAGACCGACAGATTTGTCAGTTGAGATCCAAGAGTTTTCCTTCTGTTTGTATTCAATGGAGAGGTCAGCCCCATGATGCATCAACCTGGGAGTCCGAGTCTGATATGCGGAGTCGTTATCCTCATCTTTTCCCCGACTCAGGTAGTTCTTTCTTTTTTCATTTCGAGGACGAACGGTTGTTTTATAGGTGGAGAATGTGACAACCCAAAGGGTCATAAGTTGTTTCCTTACTCATTTTGTACTTCCGAGGCCTTGAAAACCTTTTTTAGGGTTGCCTCGATTTGTGTGCATTGTCCTAGTGTGTAGCCGAAAAGCTTAAATATGAATTTTGTAAGAAAAATGCTAAATTTTGATATTAAATTGATTATCTTTTGACTTTGGTCAACATTTTGGGTAAGTGGACCCGAACCCATGATTTGACGGTCCCAGAGGGTCCGCAAGAAAATATGGAAATTGGGCGTATGCCCGGAATCAAATTCCGAGGTCCCAAGCTCAAGAAAAGAATTCTTATGTGAAATTATTTTCTGGAAATAATTAAGGAAATTGGAAATGAAATATTTTAAAAATATTATGGTACCGGGCCTAGTTTTTTATTTCGGTTCTCGGTACAAGTCTTATATATGGTTTAAGCGCCTTTTGTAAATTTTTGTTGAAAACGGACGTTGTTTGATGTGTTTCGGGCTTAAAAATGGAAATTTGATGTTTGATAAAAATTTGGACGAAATCATGAGTTTTGAGGCTTGATTCGATGTATATGATATTATTTTAGCGGTTTTATCGCACGGATAAGTCCGTAGGATATTTTTGAGGTTGTGTGTATGTTTCGCTTGGAGCTCTGAGGGCTCGGGTGAATTTTGGATAGGTGTCGAGTTGTATTTTGAACTTTGAAGTTAAAGATTTTCAAAGTTGGTGTTTCAGACCGGCATGCTTTGCACCGCAAATGTGAGCCTTGTATCGCAAATGCGAACCTTGTATCGCAAATGCGAGAGTTGGCCTGGGAAGCGTTCTTCGTAAACGCGAAGTATATGTCGCAATTGCGATGCCCGCCTAAATCCTCTAAGGTCACAAATGCGACGATCACCTTCACAAATGGGATGCTCATTGGGACAGCTTGAGGTCGCAAATGCGACTAATTGTTCACAAATACGAACAAGCCCAGATTTCTTATGAGTTCGCAAATAGGAACTTACCTTCACAATTCCCAAGCCAACAGAAGTTGGAGTTCGCAATTGCGAACCCCAGTTCGCAAATCCCATACCTGAGTCTCAGGAAATTTTATACTTAGTCAAATTTTCACCATTCTTTCAAAACCTAAACTCCTTAGCCGATTTTCAAGAACAAGTTTCATTCCAAACCATTTGTAAGTCGATTTTTACTCATTTCTTTCAATATTTAACATCATTTCACATGTTTTCAACTTAAAATCAAGGATTTCCATAGGTGAAATTGGGGACTTTAGGTAGAAACTAGGTTTTTCTAAAATTGGGTATTTGGACCTTAATTAGAGGTCCGATTTTAAAACAAATCATAGATATGGATTCGTGGGGAAATGGGTAACCGGGTTTTGGTTCGAACCTCGGGTTTTGACCACGTGGACCGGGGGTATTATTGGAATTTTTGGGCAAAACTTTTGGAAATCCATTCTTATGCGTTCAAATTGGTTCACTTAGCATTTGTTGTATTTAAGTAATTTGTGGCTAGATTCAAGCGTATTGGTGGTGGAATTGAGGGGTAAAGCTATAATTGAGGCTTGAGTTGAGTTCAAAGCATCGAGGTAAGTGTTTGGTGTAACCCTAGCTTGAAGGATTAGGAGTTGAGTCGTATTTTCTACTTGTTTGTGTTGCATATGACGTATGAGCATGGTGACGGATATCCATATATTGGTGTCGAGCATGACCGTGGGTCTTAAATTGATAGTTGCGTATTCTTAATCGATTCTATAAAATTCTTGATTGATGATCTTTGATACTGAGTATTGGTTGTAATTGTGCCAAATATAAATTGAATAGAATTGGTTATAGCTAACTCCCCTTGCAGGGACTTGAATTGTTGTTACTATTTTTCCCTTGCCGGGATTATATTGTGTATTGTGTTAGAAGTAATGGGATCGGGTGGTACGCCTACCACAAGATATTGATGAAATGGGATCGGGTGGTACGCCTACCACAAGATATTGATTGAAATGTTATCAAGTGGTATGCCTACCATAAGATATTGATGAAATGGGATCGGGTGGTATGCCTAGCACAAGATATTGATTGAAATGGGATCTGTGGTACGCCTACCATAAGATGTTGATTAAATTGGGATTGGGTGGTACACCTACCACATGATATGAATTGAAATGAGATCAGGTGGCACGCCTACCACGAGTAATGATGAAATGGGAGTGGGTGGTACCCATACCATGAGGAACTAAGAAATGGGATCGGGTTGCATTCTTGCAACGAGATGAGTATTTATAGTGAAATTTGTTTTAACTATTCTTATTCGTGTTAGCAGCTTTATAGTTGGTTTCTTTGTTTTACTTGTTTATTTCCTGTTGTTTCTTTCGCCATATATTATGTAACTGCATAGGTTTATTTGGAGTCTTGTCTTAGCTTCTTCACTACTTCGCTGGGGTTAGGCCAGACACTTACCAACAAATGGGGTTGGTTGTGCTGATAATATACTCTGTGTTATTTTTGCATAGATCCAGGTTTCGAGTAGCAACAACAGTAGTGTGGGAGCAGACTTCCAGTCTAGCAAGACCCGAGGTAGCCTTGCAGGCGTCCGCAGGCCCGACATCTCCTCTATCCTTTATTTTTATGTTATCTCATTGTATTCTGGACAAATAACTTATGTTCTATTTCAGACGTTTGTATGTAGTATTCTTAGCACTTCGTGAGTATTGTGACTCCAGTTTTGGGTAGAGGCTTATATTGAGTTTTTCCGCATATATATTCAGTTCTATATAATATAAAGACTTACGCTTAATTGTTTGAATTATGTTGCTTTTGTATTACTGCCGTTAATTGTTGAAATGGATTAGATTAATAGTGGAAAAGTAATTAAGATTTGGCTTGCCTAGCTCTCATTAGTAGGCGTCGTCACGACTCCCGGGGGTGGAAAATCTGGGTCATGACACATAGATTGTAGTTTATTTTGTCGTATAAACGTAGTAACTTTGTAGATAATTCTGAAAACAACATTGCTTTATTCTTTTATTAACCTTATTTGTAGTTTAATTGTAGGTAAATATAGTAATTTTTGTAGATAATACCATAAAATTATAATTCTATGTATTTTGAACTATACAACATGCACTTGTGTTATCATTGGTGATTACCAATTCCATATTGAAATCTCGTACACTTATACACACGAACCCCCATATCATTCCTAATCTCCACTGGGGGACAATTATTGTTTACCATGTATTTGATTTCTACAATTTTTTCTGAAGTATCAATCGATAGTTGTTCTGCAATTGTAGAAATCAGAATACTGTAGCATGCATTCTCTTCTATCACAATGGCATCAACTTCAAAATCTCTAAATCTTCCATAGTTATCCAATTCCCATTCAATTGTAGCATGATTGTGATTTTGGACATGATTGTATGTTGTTGCTGATATATTATTCTAAATTTTTTCGTTTTTTTGGATTTCTAGATTGAGAGAAAAAAAGATGAAGAACAGATATATGATTGCGAATTTGATTTCTGAAAACGACCAAGAACTGAATATAGCAATTTTGAGTTGTTGAATCTCGAAGATTTGAATTCTACAATTTGAATTCAGTTTGTTGAAGTTGTTCGTACTTTTTTTTTAAAAAAAATTTGAATTGTACTTTAAGAGTAAATTACGCAGATGAGAAATCTCCTTTCCGTTTCAAAACTTGAATTTAATATAGAACCAATCAATCCCAAGATTCTTTCCTGATTTTTCGTGCATTATTAAGGGAAGCTTCGGCCGTATTAATTACTAATAAATGAATGATACAGAAATTGTAGGAAAAATATGGACTATGCGGGTAATTTAGATACTATGCACATATTTGGTAATAAAGTTTCATATATGGTATAGGAATGAAAAAATCTCTTTTTAATTTTATAGCTCATATTTCAATTTACAACCAACTAGCCCATAAATAATAGGTTAAAATTCAACATCCAACTCCAATAGTGTCTCAAAATTACTATATAATTTTTTAAATAGATTCCTCAATCTTTTAAATTAATTTTTGAATAAGTAATTGTGACTCAAATACTAATTCAACAAACTAAATTCATTTGGATGGTGAAAATTAGATATTTAACAAGCTTAAATATGTGAGTTTAAATTTTGAATTTGATTTTGTGAGAAATTTGAAGTGGATGTTATTTAGACTTGCTAGAAATAGTATAAGGAGGTTGTATATAAAATTTGAAGTCAGGAGATTTGGATTGGTTTTGAACAAGAATTGCAACTGAAAATCGTGGAAGAAGTTTGTCTACAGACGCTTGTATAAAGGTGTATAAAAGTATATCATAGTGTATAAGGTGCGTTTCTACACTCATACAATATTATACAAGATTATACATAATTATACAAAAAACTGGCTTCATCTTCTTCATTGCATCTTTTCTGAAATTTAACTCAAATCTTGTTCAAATCTTCTTCAAATCACTTCAAATTTAAATTTTGTACTCCTTTTGATATTTTTAATCAATTGGAACAATACCCATTCCAAACAACTAACAAATACAAAAAATCACATTTTCAAAAGCAAGGCTTTGTATGGTCTTCAATGGCGGACTTCTACTCTTCAATTTTCTTTCATTGCAAGCATGTGATATAAGAGAAGAAACAGAAAATATACTATCTTTTGAAGCATATGTAAAGATGTGAGAAGAAGAGAGAGTGAAACCAATAGTTGTGAGAACAACGAAGTAACTCCATAGCATTTAGAAGCAATGATTTTAAAAGATACATATTTTGAGTTTACAAATGCTTTCAAAATATGTACAATGTGAATTAGGTGGGGTAAAACTTAAAAATATGAATTATTTTTGTTATAATATGAAGTCATGTATATTTTCTTGTAATACTTTCTTTTTTAATCGGAGTATTAGTTATAATGAAAGAGAATAATTCGTCAATGTCAAACAAGAAGTGAATTTTGACCTAATAAGAATGAACTTGTGAAAAAGTAATTAAATATGACATGAGGCTATCAAATTCATAATTAAAATACTAAATAACCTGTCAATCTCAACAAAAGCAATAATTTGTCTTGATAAGCAATAACATAATCTGAGATTACAAATTTAGTCAACATCAATATATTGTAATTAGATGGTGCTATGAAATTCACATTAAAACCAAATCTGATATATGATTATATTCACCACTGGCATTTTTCAGTTTTTATTTTTGGTGTGGTCATAGGTAACGATTCAAATACTAAAAATTCTTAATTAACTAGCATGCTTATGTCAAAATAAATTTTCCTTTATTTTCTGAGTAGTTGATCATTAGTTCATGATTTTAAAGTAACAAAAAATAGTTTAGTAGTCCTTATAGACAAATTAGTAAGTTGGATGATTCCATTTTTTTTTTTACAAAATTAAGTTTTTTGTTATAAATAGAACTCTAATTAGAGTGAATGTCTATCTTATAGAATAGTTTTACTTTGAAGGCTAAGTCTTTTCTATGCCTATAAATAGAGGGGTCTTACCCCATTGTAAATCATCCCTAAGTATCAATAAGAATACTTCTCTCTCTACTTCTCTCTATATTGTTCTTGTTCTTGTATTATTGTTCTTGTTCTTATATTATTTCATAACACGTTATCAGCACGAGACTCTACTGTCTCAAGAATCCTCTTGAGAAAATTAAGGTATTTCCCTCTTTCCGAATTTGGTTTTAATTATGTCTGATATTATGAAAAGAAAGTTCGTTGCCCTTGAAATTTCGGGCAAGAACTATATGACATGGGTGTTGGATGCTGAAATCCACTTAGATGCTATGGGTCTTGGAGACGCCATTAAAGACAGAGATAAAGCATCCACCCAAGACTGTGCTAAGGCCTTGATTTTTTTGCGCCATCACCTTGATGAAGGTTTGAAAATTGAATATCTCACAGTCAAAGATCCACTCATCTTGTGGAACGGCTTAAAGGAGAGATATGACAACCTGAGGTTGGTCACTCTGCCACAAGCACGATATGATTGGGCTCATCTGAGGCTCCAAGACTTTAAGTCTGTTTCTGAATATAATTCTGCAATGTTCAGAATTACTTCTAAATTGAAACTCTGTGGAGATAACATCTCTGATTTGATATGCTTGAGAAAACGTTTACAACGTTTCATGCCTCCAATATGGTACTGCAACAACAGTACAGAGAGAAATGTTTCAAAAAGTACTCTGAACTGATTTCTCTTCTGCTTGTGGCTGAGCGAAACAATGACCTGCTCATGAGAAATCACGAAAATCGACCCACTGGGTCTACACCATTGCCTGAAGCAGATAAGGTGTATTCTCATTATGCCAAGCAGAGAAAAGGCCATGGATCTAGTCATGGTCGTGGTCGTAATCGGGGTCATAGCCGTGGACGTAGACAAGGAAGAAATTTCCCTGATGTCCGTCACCCCCCAAAGAGAAATAACCACCAAAATCAGAAACGGGATTATGAGAATCCAAAGGCAAATAGTTCAGAAACTATATGCTATCGTTGTGGTGGAAAAGGGCACTGGTCAAAAGCTTGCCATGTACCAAGACATTTGGTTGATCTTTATCAAGCATCTCTAAAGAATAAAGGCCCTGAAACAAATTTTGTCTCTGACGACAATTTTGACATCACCCACCTGGATGTGGCAGACTTCTTTGAGAACCCTGAGGGGAAAATAGACCACTTAATCGGTGATGGATCTGTGATGAAGGAAGATGGAATTGTTTGATTTTATTTGTATTAGTTAGTGAATAAACTAATAGTCATTAGTATCAGCTCGTATTAGTTAGTTTATGATATAATGTTAGTATTAGTTCTTTAGAATGTTTCAATATGCTTAAATTTCAAAGATATTTTTATTTTCCAGTAGAGTTAATCGACAAACCTAACAGTTAGTCGATTATCTAATATTTCACATTAAAACTGCAAAACAATCGATTATATTAAGACAGTGTGATCTGAAGTTTTTCAAAATAGCAAATAATCGATTATGTATGTTTAACAATTGATTATATTAAGACGGTGATCTGAAGTTTTTCAAAATAGCAAATAATCGATTATGTATGTTTAACAATCGATTATATTAAGACAGTGTGATCTGAAATTTTTCAAATTAGCAAATAATCGATTATGTATATTTAACAATCGATTATATTGAGACAGTGCTTAAACAAAAATTTTAAAACTGCAAAGTAATCGATTATGGAAAACATATAATCGACTATCTGATTTAGTTAGTCAACTAACCTCAGCAGATTTTGAAAATATTGTTTAAATGTGAAACAAACGGATTGAATTTGTTTATTCTCATGTTCGTGTATTTTCTTTTGTATGTCAAACCATGGGAAAGCAAATATGGATATCTCACAAAGCAATCTTGGATCAAATATTTGTTTAGTTGATGCATGTACTACACATACGATACTCAAAGAAAAGAAATATTTCTCTCAACTAAGTATGTGTAAGGCAGATGTTACTACAATCTCTGGTAGTAGTAAATTGATTGAAGGCTCCGGAAAAGCAACTATAACTCTGCCTAGAGGAACAATGTTTATCATAGAGAATACAATGTTCTCCTCCAAGTCTAAGAGAAACTTGTTGAGTTTTAAAGATATACGCCGGAATGGCTATCATATTGAGACAATAGATGAGAATAATTTTGAATATCTCATCATTACAAAGAATGTCTCTGGCCAAAAGAGGGTTATTGAGAAATTCCCGTCTTTATCTTGTGGCCTGTATTGGACAAAAATTAGTGCAATTGAGGCATATTCAACAGTAAACCAAAAGGTTACTGATTCCAATACTTTTGTACTTTGGCATGATCGATTGGGACACCCTGGATCAATCATGATGAGACGGATTATAGAAAGCTCAAATGGGCATCCGTTAAAGAATTTCAAGATTCTTTTAAATAATGAATTTTCTTGCACTTCTTGTTATCAAGGCAAGTTAATTACAAGACCATCACCAACAAAGGTTGGGACTGAGTCACCTACGTTTTTGGAACGTATACAAGGGGACATTTGTGGACCTATTCACCCACATAGTGGGTCTTTTAGATATTTTATTGGTCCTAATAGACGCATCCTGTAGATGGTCTCATGTCTGCCTGTTGTCATCACGCAACCTTGCGTTTGCAAAACTAATGGCACAAATAATTCGACTACGAGCACATTTTCCTGATAATCCAATCAAGTCTATTAGACTGGATAATGCTGCTGAGTTTTCATCCCAAGCATTTAATGATTATTTCTTATCAATTGGGATAAAAGTGGAACATTCTGTAGCTCATGTTCACACTCAAAACGGTCTTGCGGAATCTTTAATTAAATGCCTGTAGTTGATTGCAAGATCATTACTCATGAAAACGAGGCTGCCCACTTCGGTATGGGGTCACGCCATTTTGCATGCAGCAATGCTAATTCGTCTCAGACCGACGAATTATCACAAATATTCCCCGTTGCAATTGGTTTTGGGTCATGAACCCAATATATCCCATTTAAGAATCTTTGGATGCGCAGTATATGTGCCTATAGCACCGCCATACCGCATCAAAATGGGTCCGCAAAGAAGGTTAGGAATATATGTTGGGTTTGAATCGCCCTCCATTATTCGCTACCTCGAAACATTGACAGGGGATTTGTTCACTACACGATTTGCAGACTGTCAATTTGATGAGACACTTTTCCCAAAATTAGGGGGAGAAGTCGGTGAAACCAAACGGAAAATTTTGTGGAAAAATGCATCATTATCTCATCTTGATCCACGTACCTCTATTTGTGAAAAAGAGGTGCAAAAGATTATCCATTTGCAAAGAATAGCAAATCAAATGCCTGACGCATTTACGGACTTGAAAAGGATAACAAAATCCCACATCCCCGCGGAGAATGTTCCAATCCGTATTGATGTTCCTGTTGGACAATCATCTAGTGTCATATCCAATGAGTCGAATGCACGCCTGAAGCGTGGCAGGCCATTAGATTCCAAAGATCGAAATCCTAGAAAGAGGAAAGCAAACGATCAAAATGACACTACGAAAGAATCTCATGAGGAAATTCATGATTTAATAAACTCTGAGATTCATGAAGAATCCTTTGATCCCGAGACTCAGGAAAATAAGGAACTATCCATAAATCCAATCGATATTGAGGCAAATTTTAATCGAGTGGATATAGTGGTGGATTATGTCTTTGCTGATAATGTCGCATCGAGCATTATGCAAGAAAATGAGTATCTTGAACCTCAATCTGTTGGAGAATGTCGAAAAAGACATGATTGGCCAAAATGGCAAGAAGCAATTTAATCAGAATTGAATTCGCTGGCAAAACGTGAAGTTTTTGGCCCTATAGTTGAAACACCTAATGGTCTTAAGCCTGTTGGCTATAAATGGGTCTTTGTACGCAAGAGAAATGAGAAAAATGAGGTACAAAGATATAAGGCACGCCTTGTTGCACAAGGACTTTCTCAAAGGCCTGGTGTCGATTATGAAGAGACATATTCGCCTGTAATGGATGCCATAACTTTTCGTTATCTCATTAGTTTTGCTGTCCTTGATAAGCTTGACATGCATTTAATGGATGTGGTTACTGCCTATCTTTATGTCTCACTTGATAATGAGATATACATGAAAATTCCCGATGGACTCAAAATGCCAAACGCTCATAATTCAAAGTCCCGGGAAATATTTTCAATCAAATTGCAAAGATCCTTGTATGGTCTAAAGCAATCAGGACGAATGTGGTATAATCGTCTTAGTGACTATTTGTTAAAAGAAGGCTATATAAATGATGCCATTTGCCCGTGTGTTTTTATATAGAAAACAACATCGGAATTTGTTGTACTTGCCGTATATGTCGATGACATAAACCTTATTGGAACCCCCATAGAACTCCAATAGGCAATTGATTATCTAAAGAATGAATTCGAAATGAAAGATCTCGGAAAGACAAAATTATGTCTTGGTTTGCAAATTGAATATTTGGCAAACGGAATTTTTGTTCATCAATCTACCTATATAGAAAAGGTACTGAAACGGTTTTACATGGATGGAGCACATCCTTTAAGTACTCCGATGGTTGTTCGATCACTTGATGTGAATAAAGATCCATTCCGACCGCAAGAAAGGAATGAAGAGCTACTTGGTCCTGAAGTACCACATCTTAGTGCAATTGGCGCACTAATGTACCTTGCAAATACTACAAGGCCTGACATAACCTTTTCAGTTAATGTCTTAGCAAGGTATAGCTCGGCTCCTACAAGGAGACATTGGAATGGGATCAAACATATATTGTGGTACCTAAAGGGGACTACCGATATGGGCTTATTTTATGGCAATAATTGCAGTCCTGATCTTGTTGGTTATGCTGATGCTGGCTATTTAACCGACCCACACAAGGCTCGATCTCAAACAGGTTATGTGTTTACCAGTGGAGGCACCGCCATATCTTGGCGATCGACTAAGCAATCAATTGTGGCTACTTCATCTAATCATGCGGAGATAATCGCTATTCATGAAGCAAGTCGGGAGTGTGTGTGGTTGAGGTCTATCATACATCATATTCAAGACAAATGTGGTTTGAAGTGTAACAAACTACCCACGACTTTGTATGAAGACAATGCAGCATGTATAGCTCAATTGAAGGGAGGATTCATAAAAGGAGATAGAACAAAGCATATTTCACCAAAGTTATTTTTAACACATGATCTTCAAAAGAATGGTGATATTAATGTGCAACAGACTCGTTCAAGCGATAATATAGCTGATTTGTTCACAAAATCTCTACCAACGTCAACTTTCAAGAAGCTAGTTCACAAGATCGGAATGCGAAGACTCAAGGATATGAATTGATGCTCTTTTCAGGGGGAGTTAATGCGCGTTCCACTCTTTTTCCCTTACGAGGTTTTGTCCCAATGGGTTTTCCTTGCAAGGTTTTTAACGAGGCAACCAATAGGCGTATATTCAAACATGTGTACTCTTTTTCCTTTTCTTTAATTTTTTCCCATTGGGTTTTGTTTTAAGTTAAGGTTTTAACGAGGCACATTATTGAATAGACATTCAAGGGGGAGTGATATAAATAGAACTCTAATTAGAGCGAATGTCTATCTTATAGAAGAGTTTTACTTTGAGGCTAAGTCTTTTCTATGGCTATAAATAGAGGGGTCTTACCCCATTGTAAATCATCCCTAAGTATCAATAAGAATACTTCTCTCTCTACTTCTCTCTATATTGTTCTTGTTCTTGTATTATTGTTCGTGTTCTTATATTATTTCATAACATTTTTCAACTTTTTAAAATATCTTTGAGGTTATCAAAAACTCTATGGATAAAACATAGCTTTTTATAACAACTATCCAATATATATTCATGTTCATCGAAATATATAGGGGCAACTATATATATAGTCACGATATTTAGAAAAGGCTTATACATTGTATGTACATCATATAATTTTTATACCATAAGATCACATTTATATAATTATATATAATTTATAATATTGTGGCTAGGGTTTCTGAAACCCTAACTCCTACTAGGCCTTTCTCCACCGTTTTTGCATTATTAACTTGAGACTGTCGTACGAACCCATACAGTATGGCAGAAGCACCAACGGGTGAGGAAAATCGTAAATGTTGTATTCATTTGGCAGATCCGAGCGATGTTAATTGTTACTGTTGTGTTTTATTTAACAGTATTATGATAGAAAATAAAGATGAGTATCCTCATGATGCGCGTGTTTACCTATATATATCGATAGTATTTGGGTTCATAACTATTATTTTTGTTATATTAGTAGCAAGAAAATTAGCTTATGAGATTCTTGCTAATGGTATTCGCTGCAATTCGTCCTGTGTTATATGACTATTCCTATTTTCTTTTTAATTTTGACCTTTTTATTTTGTTTCTTACATGTGCCTTAGAAGAAGTAATTTCTTGATGGAAGGAGAAGCTTATTGAAATACTAGAAGAATAAGAATTAGCTACCAATAAATTTTGTAGCTAAATAGGAAAATTATGGCTAATTCAATTTAGCGAAGAAGTTCGTAACTAATTTCAATTTTTTTAGTGATATTAGAAGCTAGCCAACTTTAAGTTGTTTCCTTCGACCCAAAGGGTTATCACTTATTTTTAATTAATCATGTACTTTCGAGACCTTCAAAACCTCATTTAGAGTTGCCTCGATTTGCATGCGCAGTCCGGTGTATAGCCGGAAGGCTTAAATATGAAATTCTGTGAAACATTGCTATGTTTTGATGTTAAAATAAATAAATTTAACTTTAGTCAGTATTTTAGAAAAACGGACCCGGACCCATGATTTGACGATCTCGGAAGGACCATAGGAAAATATGAAACTTGGGCATATGCCCGGAATCGAATTCCGAGGTACCAAGCCCGTGAAATGAATTTTTAAAGAAAATTATTTTTCTGAAATGTTTAAGAAAATTAGAAAAAAACTGATTAGAGGTGATGGTATCGGGCTCGTATTTTTGTTCCGAGGCCCGATACATGCCTTATATATGACTTGAGTCATTCCTGTGAAACTTGGTTAAAAACGGACATCGGTTAACGTGATCCAGACCTTAATTAGGAAATTTGATGCTTAAAGAAATTTTGAGAAAATTCAGTGAACTTGAGGTTTAAATCGATCTTGAGAAAATTCGCGAAAAGTGAGTATGGTGATTTGATTACACGAATATATTTGTAGAATATTTTTGAAGTTGGATGTATATTTGGATTGGAGTTTTGACGGCTCGGGTGAGCTTCGGGTAGGTTCTGGGATGCCTTAGGCTTAGAAATCAGATGTTGCAGGTTGAGGAAGTTGCAGAGCTTTGAACCCACTTGTGCGGACCGCGAGAAATTGTGTGCAACTATGGAGGGGCCAGCACGACCGCGATCGCCTTTCTGCAGTCCGCATGGAGGGGCCAGCGCGACCGAGGTCGCCTTTGTGCGGTTCGTGGTCGAGGCAGCGCTGCCGTTGTCGCCTTTGGGCAGTCCGCGATGAGTGCTGAACCGCAGGTCTTCAGTTGAGCCTGTGCGGCCACGGTCCATTTAGTGTGGTCCGCACAAGGGTCCGCCAAGGGTATAAATAGACGAGAATTTCAATTATTTTTTAATTTTCAAAACCCTAAAAACATAAGAGGAGATTTTTCAAGCAACCTTTCTTCTCCATATCAATTGTAAATCGTTTTTAACTAGTTTTCTTTAATAATTAGCAATTTTAACATGATTTCAACTTAAAATCAAAGATTTTCAAGGGGGGATTGGATGTTTTGGATAGAACTTAGGGTTTTTCAAAAATTGGGTATTTGGACCTCAATTTGAAGTCCAATTTCAAAACAAATTGCATATTTGAGTTTATGGAAAAATGGGTAATCGGATTTTGTTTCGAACCTCGAGTTTTGACCACGTGGGCCCAGGGTGATTTTTAACTTTTTTGGGTAAACCTTTGGAAAACTCATTTTCATTCATTAGAGTTTGTTCATTTAGTGTTTATTAATCAAGTAAAATTGTGGATAGATACGAGTGAATTGGCGGTAGAATCAAGGGGTAAAGTTATAATTGAGGCTTGAGTAGTGTTCAAGGTATTGAGGTAAGTATACGGTCTAACCTTAACTTGACGGATTAAGAGTTGAATCATATGTGATATTTTCTCTTTGTTGAGTATGACGTATAGGCATGGTGACGAGTATCTATACGTTGGGGTCACGCAGGACCGTGAGTCTTAAATTAAAAGTTGTTGAATTCTTAAGTGACATCACGTATGCCTTAACTAATAATCTACTATATCGAGCAAAGATTTGTTTATCCTTGTAGATCCTATTTAGGATTGAGCATCTTCGTTAATCAAACTGTGATAAGGTTAGCTATAGCTAATTCTCCCTTTGTCGGGATGATTGTTTCTATATTGTTGTTCCCTTGCCAAAAAGTTATTATATTGCTTTATTCCCTAGCTAGGATTTCTGTGAGTATGTGATAATTTGAAATGGGAGCGGATGGTACGCCTACCACGAGATATCATGAAATGGGAGAGAGTGGTACGCCTACGAAGAGATATGATGAAATGGGTCGGATGGTACGCCTACCACGAGATACAATAAAATGGAAGCGTGCGGTACATCTACCACAAGATATGATAAAATGTGAGTGGGTGGTACGCCTACCACGAAATATGATGAAATGGGATCGGGTGGTACGCCTACCACGAGATACAATGAAATGGGAGCGAGTGGTACGCCTACCATGAGATATGATGAAATGAGAGCGGGTGGTACGTCTACCGCGAGATATGAGAAATGGGATCAGGTTGCATGTCTGCAACAAGATTAAAACTGAAAGTGAAAGTTGTCTTTACTTCTCTTTATCCATGTTAGAAGTTAAATTATAGTTTTCCTTATTGTTCTTGATATTCTGTTTACGTGTCACCCCCACAACATGTTTTCCTTTCCCAGCTTTTAGTGTTTATTACTTGTTTACTTTTCCACCATACATTATATAACAGTATAGATTTATCTGGATTCTGGACCTAGCCTCGTCACCACCTCACCGGGGTTAGGCCAGATACTTACTAGAACATATAGTCAGTTGTGTTGATGTTACACTCTACACTTATGTGCAGATACCAGAGCATCGTTTGAGAAGCAACATTAGTTCGGGAGCTAGCCTTCAATCCATCGAGACTCTGCGGTAGCCTTGAAGGCGTCCGTAGCCCTGGTTTCTCCTCTATCATATGATTCATTCTTTTATCTCATATATTCGAGACAAACATTGTTTTTTCTTTCAAACGGTTGTATTTAGCACTCTCAGTAGTCCGTGGATGTTGTGACACCAGGTATTGGGTAAAGATTTGTATTGGTTTTCTAGACATTTGTTTCTATATTCATCTAAGACTTTCGCTAAATTTAGTTTCCGATGTTCTTTAAATGCTTATTCATTGCTAATATAATTGGTTAAAAGTGAACTAAAATGAAAAGGGTTAATAGCTTCCAAGGTTTATGGCTTGCCTAGCTTCTACGAGTAGGTGCCATCACGACTCCCGAGGGTGAAAACTCGAGATCGTAATAAGTTGGTATCAGAGCTCTAGGTTGCATAAGTCTCACAACTCACAGACAAGCTAGGTAGCGTTTGAGGGATCAGTATGGAGACGTCTGTATTTATTCCTAGAGGCTACAGATTTAGAAAAATTTCACACTTGTTCTTTCCTGTTGGATCTGTTCCTCAAAGCTAATTGAATTTCTACTATGTTTTTTCGCATATAGCGAGAACACGCGCTTCCTCATCTACCGTTCAGCAGCCTGCGCCCCCAGCAACAGCTTCTATAAGGAGCAGAGGGTAAAGTCGAGGCTGTGCTAGAGGCTGAGGTAGGGGTAGAGCTCATCCCCAAGCAGCAGCACCAGTGGTGGAGCCTCAGGTTGATATTGAGGAGGAGGTTCCAGCCCCAGTAGTTCTGGTAGGCCCAGCTAAGGTCCTAGAGGGGTTTATTGCTACCCCGGTTCTTTAGGACTCTCTAGTCCGATTAGTGTGCCTCATGGAGAATGTCACCCGAGCAGGTTTGCTTCTAGTAGCACCAACCACTTCTCAGGCTGGAGAAGGGGCTGAAACTCCTGCTACTCGCACTTCGGAGCATGTAGCTCCCTAGATTCAGACTCCAGCAGTTTAGCTAGTTGGAGCAGTTCAACCAGGTGTAGTGGCTCGGACCATCAATGGAGCGTCGATGTCTACCGATGCTTTGTGGAGGCGGGATAGGTTCACCAAGCTCTTCACTACCACCTTCAGCGGGTGCTTCTTTAGTGGATCCCCAGGATTATCTGGATAGTTGCCACGAGGTTCTTCAAAACATGGGTATTGTTGAGACTAATAGGGTTGATTTCGCTACATTTCGCTTGTCTGGGTCCGCCAAGTCTTGGTGGATGGATTATTTCTTAGCTACACCAGCAGGGTTGCCAGCCTTGACCTAGGGGTAGTTCAAGAGGCCATTATTGGAGAAGTTTCTCCCTATTACACAGTGAGAGGCCTATTAGAGGCAGCTCGAGCGTCTCTAGCAGGGATCCATGATAGTCACCTAGTATGAGACCAGGTTTATTAACTTAGCTCAACTTGACCTTATTATACTTCCTAGTGAGAGGGAGAGAGTAAGATGGTTTATTAATGGGCTTATTTAGCTGATTCGTCTTCAGATGGATAGAGAGGCTGGAAGTGAGATGTCCTTCAATAAGGCGGCTAATGTGGCCCAGAGAGTTGAGATGGTATTATCACAGGGGGTGGTCACACGGTAGACAAGAGACCCCTTCAGTCAGGAAGATTCAGTGGTGCCTCGTCTGGAGGCAGAGATTCATATGATAGAGGTTATCCTCCTAGGATTTTCCGGTCAGCACTCCAGGTTTCTCACATTGCTTAGGTAGTTGTGGTCCTTAGATACAGTATCCCGAACAGCAAACCTTCAGTGCACCACTAGTACCTATCAGTTCACCACCGCTTCAGTGCACCACAAGCTGAGGACTTGTTTTACTTGTAGTGACATGAGGCACATTACTAGGTATTTCTATCGGGCTTCGAGCACTTCTCAATAGGAGGGTTCTCGTGCTATGGTACAGGCACCAGATGTCCCATGGCCCGCCCAGCCAGCTAGATGTGGGGGTAGAGGTGGAGGTAGAGATCCTTGAGGTGGAGATCAGGCCGGCAAAGGTAGAGGCCATCCAGCAACAGGCTGTCCCAAAGAGATAGATCAAATTGGTGGGGCCCAGCCCCGATGTTATGCTCTTCAAGCCAGGCCCAAGGCTGAGGCTTCAGATGCAGTTATTACAGGTACGGTTCTGGTTTGTGATATAGGTGATTCGGTGTTGTTTGATTCGGGGTCTACGTATTCATATGTGTCATCTTATTTTTCCCCTTACTTGGTCTTGCCTAGTGATGCTTTGGGTGTTCCTGTTTATGTGTCTACACCGATAGGTGATTCTATTCTGGTCGATCAAGTCCATCATTCTTGCATTGTGGTGATTGCGGGTCTTTAAACTCGTGTAGATTTGTTACTTTTAGAGATGGTTGACTTCGATATCATATTGGGGATGGACTGTTTATCACCTTACCATGCTATCTTGGATTGCCATTCCAAGACTGTGACCTTAGCTTTACCGGGAATGCCTTGTTTATAATGGAGAAGGACTCCTGATCATTCTACCCGTAGTGTTATCTCTTATTTAAAGGCTCGGTGTATGGTCGAGAAGGGATGTTTGTCCTATTTGGCATATGTTCGTGACTCTAGTGTCGAGGTCCCTTCTGTTGATTATGTGCCCGTTGTTCATGAGTTCCCTGATGTTTTTGCTTCAGACCTGCCGGGTATGCCGCCCAACAGGAATATCGACTTTTGCATTGATGTGGCCCCGGGTACCCAACCCAATTCTATCCTGCTATATCGTATGGCCCTGCCTGAGTTGAATGAGCTAAAGGAACAGTTGCAAGACTTTCTTGAAAAGGGTTTCAATAGACCCAGTGTATTGCCTTAGGGTGCGTCGGTGTGACGACCTACAGGGGTCATCACCTATTTTCTTTCTCATTTCGTGCTTCCGAGACCTTGAGAAACTTAATTTTAGTCGCCTTGATTTGTGTGTGCAGTCCAGGCGCGTAACAGGAGAGCTTAAATACGAATTCTGTAAGAAAAATACCAAATATTGATAATAAATTGAATAACTTTGACTTCGGTCAATGTTTTTAGTAAACGAACCCTGACCCATGATTTGACGATCTAGGAGGGTCCGCAGGAAAAAATGGACTTGGGCGTATGCCGGAATTAAATTCCGAGGTCCCAAGCCCGAGAAATGAATTTTAGTGTGAAATTGTTTTCTAGAAATAATTAAGGAGCTTGGAAATGAAATGTGATTAAAAGATTATGGTATCGGGATCGTATTTTGGTTTCGATGCCCGATACAGGCCTTATATATGGTTTAAGCACTTTCTATAAAGTTTGGTTGAAAATAGACGCTGTTTGACGTGTTTCGGATTTAAAAGGGAACGTTTGATGTTTTATGAAAACTTGGAAGGAATTATGAATTTTAAGGCTTAAATCGATGTATAAGATGTTATTTTGGAGATTTGATCGCACGGATAAGCCCGTAGGATGTATTTGAGGTTGTGTGTATGTTTGGTTTGGAACCTCGAGGGCTCGGGTGAGTTTTGGATAGGCCAAGAGTTGCATTTCTAGACTTTGGAAAGATCTTGTATCAGTGATCTGCACGCCTCGCATTTTTCAAGGCCAGCATTGCAAATGTGACTCTCGCAATTCCGAGCTGCTCATCGCAAATGCGAAGAAGGGCCCTGGCCAGCTTGATCGCAAATGCGGCCTTCTCCTTCGCAAATGCGGAGGTCCAGCCTTCGCAAATGCGAGCCCATTCCTTGCAAATGCGATATCTTCCCATCTGGCCTGAGTTCGCAAATGCAAACATGTTTTTCGCAATTCCCATGTCTGCAGGGTTCGATATTGCCGACCCTATTTTGGCAAATCCCATATCCGCAACCCTGCATATTTTATACTTAACCGATTTTGAACTTCATTTTTCACATTTTCTCAAACTAAAACACCCATAGGCGATTTTCCAAGAAATATTTCTTCTCCAAATCTATTGTAAGTTAATTTATACTCACTTCTTTCATTCATTAACATCATTTAACATGTTTTCCACTTAAAATCAATGAGTTTCATGGACGTAATTAAGGTTTTTGGGTAGAACCTAGGTTTTTTAAAAGTTGGGGATTTGGACCTCAATTTGAGGTCCTATTTCAAAACGAATTACATATTTGACTTCATGGGGGAATGGGTAACCGGTTTTGGTTCGAACTTTGAGTTTTGACCACGTGGGCCTAGGGGCATTTTTGGACGTTTTGGGTAAAACTTTGGAAAATTCATTTTTATGCATTCAAATTGATTCATTTGGCAATTGTTGATGTATTTAAGTAATTTGTGACTATATTCGAGCAATTTTGTGGTGGAACCGAGGGGTAAAGCCATATTTGAGGCTTGAGATGAATTCAAAGCATTGAGGTAAGTGTTTGATTTAACCCTAGCTTGAGGGAATAGGAGTTGAGTCATATATGTTTCTTGCTAATTGCCGAGTACGATGTATAGGCATGGTGACGAGTATCTATACATTGGTGTCTAGCATTACCGTGAGTCCTTGTTATGCAAATAGTTTGGATTTTGTTATACCTTCCATGCTTGGTTGATAACTTCTATATGTCGTAAAGAGCTTGTGAAATGGATTGTTATCTTTAAACTTCGTGGAGTGTTGGCTCGAGTTGAAATACAAATTGTGAAGGTACATGAGATAAGTAAATATTTGGAGCATTGGCTCAAGAAATAATGTGAACGATGAGATGAAGGTGGAAGGAAGAGAAAGAGATAATGATATTTCCTTTTGCCGGGGCATTGTTGATTATTGAATATTTTCCCTTGCCGGGACGGCGAAATTATTGATGTTGTATCCTTTCCTGGTTGTTAATTGCTTGTTTGTGTTCCCTTGTCGGGATTTCCATTATTATTTATTTATTTCCTTGTCCTTGTATATGATTGTTGATCGGGTGAGAAAGAGTGTTAAAGCACGAAGGGTGATGCTGTGCATAGTTTGATATTGTGAGGAAAGAGTGTAAATCACGAAGGGTGATGCCGTGCCATATGATGTGCCATTCCATACTGATATTCTATGATTATACATATGTGAGGAAATGAGAGTAAAAGCACGAAGGTGATGCCGTGCCATACGATGTCCCATTCCGTACTAATATTCATTGGTTATATATATGTAAAGAATGAGAGTAAAAGTACGAATGGTGATGTCGTGCATATTTGTTATACCGTTTCTTGGTGAGGATGAGAGTAAAAGCACAAAGGGTGATGCCATGCACTTATTGATCTATTCTGTATTGTTGTATGAGTTGTGTTTTTCATTCATGTTAGTCAAAGTTTACTTGAAACTGTTATCTCCCCACAGTATGCTTCCCCTCCCATATTGTTTACCTGTATTGTATTTCTATTCCGCTGCATATTTATAATTGCACATGTTTATGTGGTAGTACAGTCTAGCCTTGTTACTACTTCATCGTCGTTAGGCTAGACACTTACCAGTACATAGGGTCGTTTGTGCTGATACTACACCCAGTGCTACTTTCGCACAGATCCAGGTTTTGAGCAGCAGCAGCAGTAATAACGTGGGAGCAGACTTTCACCCAAGTGAGACCCGAGGTAGCCTTGCAGCCGTCCGCAGGCCCGACGTCTCCTCTATTCTTACTTTAGACTGTCATCTCCTTGTATTCGAGATAAATAGATTTATGTTTCTTTCAGACTTTGTATTTAGTATTCTTAGATGTTCGTGAGTGTGTGACTCCAGTTCTTGGGTAGAGATTTATGTTGGAAATTTCGTATTTTTATTTAGCTAATTAAAATTAAGACTTTCGCATATGATTTTAATCTCGTTGATTCTATTTTAATGCTGTTAAATTACTAAAAGGGACATGTGTTTAATGAAAAGTAATTAAGTTTAGTTTGCCTAGCTCCTATTATTAGGCACCATCACGATCCCCAATGATGGAAAATTCGGGTTGTGACAAGTTGGTATTAGAGCAATAGGTTGCATCGGTCTCAAAACTCACGGACAAACTTGGTAGAGTCTGAGGGATCGGTACACAGACGTCTGTATTTATCCCCCAAAGGCTACAGAGTTAGGAAAATTTCACATCTGTTCTTTCTTTTCGTGCGGTTCTGTTCCTCAAATACTAATTGTCTTTCTACTCTGTTCTTCGCAGATGGCAACAACACGTGCTTCCTCGTATTCTGATCAAAAGTCCGATCCACAAGCATCTGCCACTAGGGGCAGAGGACGAGGTCGTGATAGAGGCCGAGGTAGGGGCAGAGCTCAGCCCCGAGCAGCAGCACCAGCAACGGAGCCTCGGGTTGATTTTGAGGAGGAGGAGGCTCCGGTCCCAACAGTTGCGGTGGGCCCAACTCAGGTCCCAGTGGGGTTTATTGCTACCCCAGTTCTTCAGGATGCTTTTGTCTGATTGGTGGGTCTCATGAAGAGCGTGACCCGAGCGGGTCTGCTTCCTGTAGCTCCAGTTGTCTCTCAGGTAGGAGGAGGATCCTAGACTCCTACTACGCATACTCCGGAGCATGTAACTCCCCAGGCTCAGATTCCAGTAGTTCAGCCAGCTCTGGTAGTTCAGCCGGGGGTGGTTGCTCAAACTGGCGATGGAGCGGCTATGTCCGCAGATGCTTTGTGGAGGATAGACAAGTTCATCAAGCTCCTCACTACTACCTTCAGCGGTGCACCCACCGAGGACCCTCAAAATTATTTGGACAGCTGCCACGAGGTTCCTCACAACATGGGTATTGTTGAGTCCAATGGAGTTGTTTTTGCTGTATTTCTCCTATCTGGATCCGCTAAAACTTGGTGGAGGGGTTTCTGTTTATCTAGACCAACAGGGTCTCCAACCTTGACCTGGGAGCAGTTCACGTACATATTTTTGGAGAAGTTTCTCCCTGTCACACAGCGTGAGGCCTCTCGGAGGCAGTTCGAGCCTCTCTATCAGGGATCCATGTCAGTCACCCAGTACGAGACCACGTTTATCGAGTTGGCTCGCCATGATGTCATACTCCCCACTAAGAGGGAGAGAGTGAGACAATTTATTGATGGACTCATCCAGCCTATTCGTCTCCAGGTGGACAGAGAGGGGGGGAGTGATATCACTTTTCAGGTTGCGGCCAATATGGCCCGGAGGATGGAGATGGTATTACCACAGGGGGTGGTCATATAGTAGATAAAAGACCCCGTTAGTCAGGCCGATTGAGCGGTGCCTTATCCGGAGGCCGATATTCATATGATAGGGGCCATACTTCTAGGCTTTCCAGTCAACCCTCCAGGTTTCTCAGGGTTGCCCCAGGTAGTCGTGATTCCCATGCGCACTATTCTGATCAGCAGCCATTCAGTGCACCGCCAGCTCTTATCAGTGCACCGCAACTTTAGAGCTTCTGTGGTGGTCCTTCGGGTCGATAAGGTCAGTCTCAATTTCCAATATTACCGAGGTCTTGGTACACATGTAGTGATCCTGGTATTATTGCCAGATTTTGCCCTCGATCACCGGGTGGTTCGCAGCAGTAGGTTTCTCGCGCCATGGTACAGGCACCAGGTATTCCACAGCCCGCCCCACCAGCTAGAGGGGGAGGTAGAGGTGCTAGAGACGGAGCTCCGGACGCCAGGGGTGGAGGCTAGCCAGCAGCCGCTCGTCCAAGAGATATAGCTCAGGGAGGTGGGGTCCAGCCCCATTGTTATGCTTTTCCAGCCAGGCCAGAGGTCGAGTCTTCAGATGTATTCATTACAGGTACTATTGTGGTTGGTGATAGAGATGCTTCAATGCTATATTTGATCTAGGTTCTACGTATTCGTATGTGTCATCTTATTTTGCACCGTACCTGGTCATGCCTAGTGATGCATTGAGTATTCCTGTTTATGTGTCTACACTGGTGGGTGATTCTATCGTGGTCGACTGAGTTCATCATTCCTGTGTTGTAGTGATTGGGGGTCTTGAGACCCGTATCAATTTGTTGCTTTTAGACATGGTCGACTTCGATGTCATATTGGGGATGGATTGGTTGTCCCCATATCATGCTATATTAGATTGCCATGCCAAGACCGTGACTTAGCCTTACCAGATTTGTCCCATTTGGAGTGAAGAAGGACTCCTGGCCATTCCACTCGCAGTGTTATCTCATATGTGAAGGATGACATATGGTTGAGAAGGTGTGTTTGGCTTATTTGGCTTATGTCCGTGATTCCAGTGCTAAGGTCCCCTCTATTGATTCTGTTCCCATTGTTCGATAGTTCCCCTATGTCTTTCCTTTAGACCTGTCGGGTATGCTTCCCAACAGGGATATTGACTTTTGCATTGATGTGGATCCGGAAACTCAGCCCATTTCTATCCCGCAATATCGTGTGGTCGCTGAAAGAGTAAAAGGATCAATTGCAGTACCTGTTGGAGAAGGGAACTTGGGGTATGCCGGTGTTGTTCGTCAAGAAAAAGGATGGGTCAATGAGAATGTGTATTGATTATAGACAATTGAACAAGGTAACGATCAAGAATAAGTATCCACTGCCAAGGATTGATGATTCGTTCGATAAGCTTTAAGGTGCTAGAGTATTTTCCAAGGTTGACTTGCGATCTGGACATCATCAATTGAGGATTAGAGCTTCCGATGTCCCTAAGAGAGCTTTGCGCACTCGGTATGGGCATTGTGAGTTCTTGGTCATGTCATTTGGGTTTACCAATGCCCTAGTAGCATTAATAGAGTTGATGAATCGAGTGTTCAAGCCTTATTTGGATATGTTCATGATAGTCTTTATTGATGATATTTTGGTATACTCCCGTAGCCACAACGAGCACGAGCAGCACCTTAGATTGGTTCTTTAGACTCTGAGGGATAGTCAGTTATATGCAAAGTTGTCCAAGTGTTAGTTTTTGCTGAGTTCAGTAGCATTTCTGGGTCACGTTGTTTTAGCAGAGGGTATTCAAGTGGACCTGAAAAAGATAGAGGAAGTCAAGAACTGGCCTCGACCAGCATCAGCTACAAAGATGCGGATTTTCTTAGAGTTGGCAGGCTACTATCATCGGTTCGTATAAGGGTTTTCATCTATTGTAGCCCTAATGACCAGGTTGAGCCAGAAGGGTGCCCAATTTAGGAGGTCGGATGAGTGCGAGGCGAGCTTACAGAAGCTCAAGACAGCTCTGACTACGGCACCGGTGTTGGTTTTGCCCACAAGATCAAGGACTTACACAGTCTATTGTGATGCTTTCCGTGTGGGGCTTGATGTAGTGTTGATGCAAGATGGAAAGGTTATTGCCTCTCTTCAAGGTAGTTGAAGATTCATGAGAAGAACTATCCAGTGCATGATTTAGAGTTGGCATCTATTATTCACGCGCTATAAATTTAAGGGCATTATCTGTATGGCATGGCGTGTGAGGTGTTCACTTATCACAAGAGCCTTCAGTACTTGTTCAAGAAAAAGGAATTGAATTTGAGGCAGAGAAGGTGGTTGGAGTTGTTGAAAGATTATGATGTTACTATCTTGTATAACCTGGGAAAGGCCAATGTGGTGGCCGATGCGTTGAGTAGAAAGTCGGCCAGTATGACCGGTCTTGCTTATATTTTGGCCAGCCAGAGACCACTTGCTTTGGATGTTCAATCCTTGTCTAATAGACTCGTGCGGTTGGATATTTTTGAGCCTAGCCGAGTGTTAGCTTGCACGATTGCTCGTTCTTTGTTATTGGAGCGTATCCATGATTGACAGTTTGATGATCCCCATTTGTGTGTCCTTAGAGGCACAGTGCAGCATGGAGGTACCAAGCAGGAGACCTTAGGTGATGATGGTAATTTGAGATTGCAGGGGCAAGTTTTGCGTGCCTAATGTTGATGGGATTCGAGAGTTGATCTTAATGGAGTCCCATAGTTCCCGGTACTCTATTCATACGGGCGCCGCGAAGATGTATCGAGATCTAAGGTAGCATTATTGGTGGCTTAGAATAAATAAAGATATTGTATCGAATGTGACTCGATGTTTGAACTATTAAAAGGTTAAGTATGAGCATCAGAGGCCTGGAGGTTTATTCTAGAGGATTGAGATTCTCGATTGGAAGTGGGAGAGGATTACCATGGATATTATTACTGGACTCCCGTTGGCTCGGAGAGGTTTGACGGAGTTTGGATTATTGTTGATAGACTGACCAAGTAACCGCATTTCATCCCTATGGCAGTCTCTTATTCATCCGAGAGATTAGCTGAGATTTATATCCAAGAGACTGTCTGCCTTCATGGTGTGCTGGTATCTATCATTTCAGACAGGGGTACACAGTATACCTCACATTTCTGGAAAGCAGTTCAGCGAGAGTTGGGCACTCAGGTGGAGTTGAGCACAACATTTCATCCCCAGATGGGAGGTCAGTCCAAGAGGACTATTCAGATTTTAGAGGATATGCTCCGAGCTTGTGTCACTGATTTTAGAGGCTTGTGGGATCAGTTTTTGCCCTTAGCAAAGTTTTCCTACAACAACAGTTATCAGTCGAGCATTCATGTGGCTCCTTATGAGGCCTTATATGGTAGGCGCTTTCAGTCTCCGGTTGGATGGTTTGAGCAGGGATAGGCTTGGTTGATGGGTACAGATTTGGTTCAGGAGGCCTTGGACAAGGTCAAGATCATTCAGGATAGGCTTCATTCAGCTCAATCTGGGCAAAAGAGTTATGCAGACCAGAAGGTTCGAGATGTGGAATTTATGGTTGGTGAGCAAGTATTGCTCCGAGTGTCACCTAGGAAGGGTGTGATGAGGTTTGGGAAGAAGGGCAAGCTTAGCCCTAGATTCATTGGTCCATTTGAGATTCTTGATCGAGTCAGAGAGGTGGCATATATACTTGCATTGCCGTCTAGCTTATCAGCTGTGCATCCAGTTTTTCGTGTATCCATGCTTCGTAGGTATTACGGCGATCCAGCCCACGTATTAGATTTCAGCATTGTCTAGTTGGCAAGGATTTGTCTTATGAGGAGGTGGCGATAGCCATTCCATACCGGCAGGTTTGTCAGTTGAGATCCAAGAGTTTTCCTTTTGTTCGTGTTCAGTAGAGAGGTCAGCCCCCTGAGGCATCGACCTGGGAGTCCGAGTTTCATATGCGGAGCCTTTATCTTCATCTATTTCCAAACTCAGGTACTTCTTTCTTTTGTCCGTTCGAGGACAAACGTTATTTTTAGTGGTGGAGAATGTGACGACCCACCGGGGTCATCACCTGTTTTCTTTCTCATTCCATGCTTCCGAGACCTTGAAAACCTCAATTTTAGTCACCTCAATTTGCATGCGCAGTCCGGACGCGTAGTCGAAAAGCTTAAATATGAATTTTGTGAGAAAAATACTAAATTTTGATATTAAATTGAATAAATTTGACTTCGGTCAACATTTTTGGTAAACAGACCTGAACCCGTGATTTGACGGTCCCAGAGAGTCCATGAGAAAATATGGGACTTGGGCGTATGCTCAGAATCGAATTGTGAGGTCCCAAGCCCAAGAAATGATCTGCATTTCTAGACTTTGGAAAAATCTTGTATCAGTGATCTGCATGTTTCGCATTTGTGAAGCCAGGATCCCAAATGCAAACTCGCAATTGCGAGCTGCTCATCGCAAATGCGAAGATGGACCCTGGGCAGCTTGATCGCTAATGTGGCCTTCTCCATCGCAAATGTGGAGGTCCAGCCTTTGCAAATGCGAGCCCTTTTCTCGCAATTGCGATATCTTCCTATCTGGCCTGAGTTCGCAAATGAGAACATGTTTCTCGCAATTTCCATGTCTGCAGGGTTAGCAATTACCGACCTTGTTTTGCAAATCCCATATCCGCAGCCCTGCATATTTTATTCTTAACTGATTTTGAACTTTATTTTTCACATTTTCTATAACTCAAACACCCATAGGCGATTTTCCAAGAAATCTTTATTCTCCAAATCAATTGTAAATTAATTTATACTCATTGCTTTCAATCAGTAACATCATTTAACATGTTTTCCACTTAAAATCAATGAGTTACATGGGTGAAATTGGGAGTTTTGGGTACAACCTATGTTTTCCAAAAATTGGGGATTTGGACCTCAATTTGAGGTCCAATTTCAAAACGAATTATATATTTAAGTTCGAGGGGGAATGGGTAACTAGGTTTTGGTTCAAACTTCGAGTTTTGACCACGTGGGCCGGGGGCATTTTTGGACTTTTTGGGTAAAACTTTGGGAAATTCATTTTATGTATTCAAATTGATTCATTTAGAAATTGTTGATGTATTTACGTAATTTGTGACTAGATTCGAGCGATTTTGTGGTGGAACCGAGGGGTAAATCCATATTTGAGGCTTGAGCTGAATTCAAGGCATCGAGTTAAGTGTTTGGTTTAACCCTAGCTTGAGGGAATAGGAGTTATGTCTTATATGTTACTTGCTAATTGCCGAATACGATGTATAGGCATGGTGAAGAGTATCTATACATTGGTTTCTAGAATGACAGTGAGTCCTTATTATGCGAATAGTTTGGATTGTGTTATACTTTCCACGCTTGATTGATGACTTCTATATGTCGTAAAGAGCTTGTTAAAGGGAGTCTGATCTTTAAACTTCGTGGAGCGCTGGCTCGAGTTGAAATACAAATCCTAAAGGTATATGAGATAAGTAAATCTTGGAGCATTGGCTCAAGTAATAATGTGAACTATGAGATGAAAGTGGAAGGAAGAGAAAAGTTAATGATATTTCACCTTGCCGGGCCATTGTTGATTATTGAATATTTTTCCTTGCCGGGATGTCCAGATTATTAATGTTGTACCCTTGTGGGGTTGTTAATTGCTTGTTTGTGTTCCCTTGCCGGGATTTCAATTATTATTTATTTATTTCCTAGTCCTTGTCTGTGATTGTTGGTTGAGTGAGGAAGAGTGTTAAAGCACGAAGGTTGATGCCGTGCATTGTTTGATATTGTGAGGAAAGAGTGTAAAGCACGAAGGGTGATGTCGTGTCGTATGATGTGTCATTCCGTACTGATATTCATTGATTATACATATGTGAGGAAATAATAGTTAAAAGCATGAATGGTGATGTCGTGCCGTACGATGTGTCATTCCGTACTGATATTCATTTGTTATATATATGTGAAGAATGAGAGTAAAAGCACGAAGGGTGATGCCATGCACTTGTTGATCTGTTCATTATTGTTGTATGAGTTGTGCTTTTCCATCATGTTAGTAAAAATTTACTTGAAACTGTTATCTCCCCACAGTATGCTTCCCCTACCCATATTTTTTACCCGTCTTGTATTTCGATTCCGCTGCATATTTATAATTGCACGGGTTTATGTGGTAGTCTAGTCTAGCTTCGTAACTACTTGCCGGGGTTAGGCTAGACACTTACTATCACATAGGGTCGGTTGTGCTGATACTACACTCTGTGCTATTTTTGCATAGATCTAGGTTTCAAGCAACAGCAGCGGTAGTGTGGGAGCAGACTTCAAGCCTAGTGAGACCCGAGGTAGCCTTGCAGGTGTCCGCAGGCCTGGTGTCTCCTCTATTCTTACTTTAGACTCTCATCTCCTTTATTCGAGATAAACAGATTTATGTTTCTTTCATATTTTGTATTTAGTATTCTTAGATGTTCGTGTATGTGTGACTCCAGTTCTTAGGTAGAGATTTATGTTAGAAATTCCATGTTTTTATTCAGCTAATTAAATTTAAGACTTCCACTTATGATTAATCCCGTTTATTCTATTTTAATGTCGTTAAATTACTAAAAGAAATATGTGTTTAATGAAAATTAATTAAGTTTGGCTTTCCTAGCTCCTATTAGTAGGCGCCATCACGATCCCGGAGTGTGGGATATCTAGGTCGTGACAGCAGGTGTGGTTCGTTAAGAAGAAGGATGGTTCGATGAGAATGTGCATTAATTACAGGAAATTGAACAACGTAACAATCAAGAATAAATATCTGCTGCCAGGGATTGATGATTTATTCGATCAGCTTTAGGGTGCCAAGGTATTTTCAAAGATTGACTTAAGATCATGCTATCATCAGTTGAGGATTAGGGCATCTGATGTCCCTAAGACAACATTCCACACTCGGTACGGACATTATGAGTTCTTGGTTATGTCATTCGAGTTGACAAATGCCCCAGCAAATTTTATGGATTTGATGAACGGAGTGTTCATGCCTTATTTGGACTCGTTCGTGATAGACTTCATTGATGATATTTTGATTTATTCCCGCAGCCGGGAGGATCACGAGCAACATCTTAGAGTAGTTCTTCAGACTTTGAGGGATAGTCTGATATATGCTAATTTTTAGAAGTGTGAGTTCTGGTAGAATTTAGCTGTATTTCTGGGTCATGTTGTATTAGTAGAGGGTATTCAGGTGGAGCCAAAGAAGATTGAGGCAGTCAAGAACTAGCTTAGACAAGCATCAGATACAGAGATTCGGATTTTTCTGGGATTGGCAGGCTACTATCGTCGATTCGTGGAAGAGTTCGCATCAATTGCAGCCCCGATGACCAGGTTGACCAAGAAGGGAACCCAGTTCAGATGGTCGGAAGAGTGTGAAGCAAGCTTTCAGAGGTTCAAGATAGCTCTGACTACGGCACCAATATTGGTTTTACCCACAGGTTCAGGGCCTTATACAGTTTATTGTGATACTTTCCGTACTGGACTTGGTGCAGTGTTGATGCAGTATGGCAAGGTCATTGCCTGTGTTTTACGGCAATTGAAGATTCATGAGAGGAACTATCCGGTTCATGACTTAGAGTTGGCAGCCATTGTCCACGCGTTGAAGATTTGACGGTGTAACAACCCGGCCTGTAGTTTTCAGATTTATAGCCCCATTTACCCCATCTATGCTTATTTATATGTTGTTTAGCTGTGTTAAGTTATATCGAGTTTGTAGGTTTGGGTTCAGAGTAGTTTTGGAGCAAAATGATCACTTAATCTCTTAGTTAGAAAGCTAAGTTAGAAAAGTCAACCAGAAGTTAACTGATGAGTAAACGAGTTTATATATGGATTTTTGTGATTCGATTAGCTTCCTTAGGTGATTTTAGACTTAGGGGTGTGTCCGAAATATACTTAGAAGATTCGTGGTAGAATTAGGCTTAAATTGATGAAAGTTGGAAGTTTAGAAATTCTTAGGCTTGAATTCGAGGTGATTTGGTGTTTTGGTGTTATTTTGGGTATTTTGGAGGTTCGACTAAGTTCAGGTAGTGATATATGACTTGTTGGAATTATTAATTGGAGTCTCGAGTGTCTCTGGTGAGTTTTGGATAGGTTTGGGTTTCCAAGCATAAATGATATCATATTGAACAAACGAGCTCCTATTTCTTTTTTGATTGAAGCATTAGATCCGTATCGTAATTATGGACCGTAGCAAAAATAATGGTCTAATTTGGACATCGTATGTGGATTTTATGGCTATTATTTTACTAAGAATTAGGTTGCCAGATTTTTCAGTTTAATTACGAAATTGCCACTAGTAGAGTATTTAAAAACTTGTACTATTTGCAAATATTAAAACCTACATATCTCATTCATTATAAGGTAAAATTGAGTGATTCAAAAGCCTAAATTGATTAGGATTTTACAAGGAATTTATTGGAGGCATAAAATATGAGTTTTGGGGCCGTTTGGCACAAGAAAAGAGGCAGAATAGCTGGAAGGAAAATATATAAAGCTAGAGTTTGTTCATTCAGTCATATTTTGGGTTGGGGAGCTCGGATTTGGGCGATTTTGGAGGCGATGTTCACCATATGGATTGGGGTAAGTATTCTCTACTCCGTTTTGGTAATATTTCATCTTTTCATCTTCGTGATTGGGATTTAATTGATGATTTCAAAGTGAAATTAAGGGAATTAGGGTTCGAGTTTCGGAGAGTTTTAAGTGAGGATTTTAGGGACCAAACGAAGTCCGATTTTGATAAATTTTATATGGTTAGAATCGGGAGAGGGTGAGGACTATTATCCTGCATTTTTAACTAATTCCGAGATATGGTTCCGGAGGCCGGGTTTTGGCCGATTTAGGTTTATTTTTATATTTTTCATTTTTTATTGTGGAATTCCATTCTTTAGACTATGTTGATAGTAGTAATCTGATTATGGTTATATTCGGAGCTTTTGGAGACTGAGTCCAGAGACGAGGGCATCCCAGAGTAGGATTTTATGTGATTGAGGTAAGTAACAGCTTTAACTCTGGCTTGGAGGGTATAAACCCGGAGAATGTAATATCATGTGATTGTTTGGTGGTGATACCCATGCTAGGTGATGGGCATGTGGGTTTGCACCGCGAGGGTTTGAGACTTGGTCCGTCCCATGAGGCTCTGAGTCCTAATAACTATTATTTGTGATTATGTGTTTACTTGTTGAACTTTTCTGCCTTCATGTTAGAGATAATGCTTAGGTTTTATTTAGGCTCACATTATTTTTACTCAAATACAGAAATTATTATAAATGTTTACCTTAGTCTCTATTACTTGTCAATATGTTGTAATACTTGATGTGGGTTGTGTCCCCTTAATCGTTGATGATGGTGAGGCTCGTGAGGAACATGATTGAGTAAGGCCAAGGGCCTGGTTGTGAGGATATTAATACTATAGTGCGTGAGTTGTCCGCGTAGCATGTGAGTTGACTGTGCGGGTCCAGGTATTGATACCATAGAGCGTGAGTTGTCTGCGTAGCACGTGAGCTGACCGTGCGGATCCAGGTATTGATATGATGGCATGCGAGTTGTCCGTGCTTAGCGCATGGGCTTTGGGAGCCCCTCCAGAGTCTGTACACACCCCCGCTGAGCGCAGAGTGTTGAGTGTATTGAGTATTGAGTGTTTGAGTGTTGAGTGACATTGCTATGAAGTTGCATCTACTTTTGTTGTTGCTGCATTTATCTGTTAAATTTCTTTGTGATATTTACTGAGTTATGAAATTTACTGGTTTATCTTTAAATTGTGAAAATAAATAATTGAACTGTTTTACTTAGCTCGTCACTACGGCTCAGTTCCTTAGTTATTTCTGTTACTACTAAGGTGGTAGTACTCATAGTACACCCTGCACTTTATGTGCAGATCCAGGCGAGTTAGAGTGCGACGATCATTGATTTCAGGCCGGCTATCTATAAAGATTGCAAGGTAGCTGCCAGCGTCAGCAGGACCTTGTTACTTCTTTTGTCATTTCTTCTTTTGGACAGTTAGTCAGTTTATATATCTTAGTTTATAGTTTTAGACGCTCATCACTTAGTGACACCCCGATGTTTGGGACTCATTTTTTTGTATTTTATATTATTTATATTTAGAGTTGGTTTAGTTTATCATGAATTAAATTATTGAAAATATTTTATTAAATTCGTATAATCAAATTAGTAGTAATATTTTGGGAATTGGCTTGCCTTGTAAAATGATATGCGCCATCACGACCATGGTTAGATTTTGGGCCGTGACAGACGTCACTATCTGTATGGTGTGCCATGTGAGATATTCACTTATCGTAAGAGTCTTCATTACTTGTTCAAGTAAAAGGAGTTGAATTTAAGCCACAAGAGGTGGTTGGAGTTGTTTAAGGATTATGATATTACTATCTTTTATCACCTGGCGAAGGCCAATATGGTGGCCGATGCCTTGAGTAGAAAGTCAACCAGTATGGGCAGTCTTGCTTGCATTCTGCGTGAGATGCTGCTTGCTTTGGATGTTCAAGCTTTGGCCAATAAATTTGTGAGGTTGGATATTTTTTAGCCTAGTCTAGTTTTAGGTTGCTCGTTCTTCATTATTGGAGCGTATCCGAGATGGGCAGTTTAATAATCCCCATTTGCGTGTCCTTAGAGACACGATGCAACGTGGATGTGCCAAGAAGGTTACCTTAGGTGATGATGGAGTCTTGAAAATAAAGGGTCGAGTTTGTGTGCCTAATGTGGATGGGCTTCGAGAGTCTATTTCAGAGAAGGCCCATAGTTCCTGTTATTCTATTCATCCGGGTCCCGCGAAGATGTATCCTGATTTATGGTAGTATTATTGGTGGGGTAGAATAAAGAAGAATATCATTGTATATATGGCTCGATGTTTAATTTGTCAGCAGGTAAAATATGAGGATCAGAGGCCTGGTGGATTGATTCAGAGGAATTAGATTGCCGAATAGAAGTGGAACAAATTACTATGGACTTTGTTACTGGCCTTCCGCAGACTCGGAAGAAGTTTGATACAGTTTGGGTCATTGTTGATAGACTAACCAACTCAACGCATTCATTCCTCTGGCAGTCTCCTATTCATCCTAGAGTTAGCTGAGATTTATATCTGAGAGGTTGTTCGCCTTCATGGTGTGCCTGTATCTATCATTTCAGATTAGGGTACGCAGTTTACCTCGTGTTTCTGGAGCAGTTCAGCGAGAGTTGAGCACACGGGTTGATTTGAGCACAACATTTCATCCCCAGACGGATGGTTAGACTGAACGGACCATTCAGATTTTAGAGGATATGATCCACGCTTGTGTCATCAACTTTGGAGGTTCGTGGGATCAGTTTTTGCCTTTAGCTAAGTTTGCCTACAATAACAGCTACCAATCAAGCATCCAGACAGCTCCTTATAATGCTTTATATGGTAGGCGGTGTCGATCTCCGATTGGATGGTTTGAGCCGGTAGAGGCTCGATTGTTGGGTACGGATTTGGTCCAGGAGGCCTTGGACAAGGTTAGGATCATTCACAATAAACTTCGTACAGCTCAGTCAAGGCAAAAGAGCTATGCAGACCGCAAGGTTCGAGATGTGGCTTTTATGGTTAGTGAGAGGCTATTGCTACAAGTGTCGCCTATGAAGGGCGTGATGAAATTTGGGAAGAAGTGCAAGCTTAGCCCTAGGTTCATTGGTCCATTTGAGATTCTTGATCGACTGGGAGAGGTGTCTTATAAACTTGCATTGCCGCCGAGCTTATCAACCGTGCATCCGGTATTTTATATGTCCATGCTTCGGAAGTATCACTGCGATCCATCCACGTGTTAGATTTCAGCGCTGTCCAGTTGGACAAAGACTTGTCTTACGAGGAGGAGCCGGTGGCTATTCTAGACCAGCAGGTTCATCAGTTGAGATCCAAGAGTTTCCTTCTATTCATGTTCAATGGAGAGGTCAACCTCCTCAGGCATCGATCTTGGAGTCCGAGTCCGATATGCGGAGTCAGTATCCTCTTTTTTTAACCGACTCAGGTATTTTCTTCTTCTGTCCGTTCGAGGACGAATGGTTGTTTTAGAGGTGGAGAATGTTATGAACCAAATGGTCTTGAAAACCTTATTTAGAGTCACCTAGATTTGTGTGCGCAGTCCGAGCGCGTAACCGGAATGCTTAAATATGAAATTATGTGAAAAATTGCTAAGTTTTGATGTTAAAATGAATAAATTTGATTTTGGTCAGTGTTTTGGAAAAACATGCCCGGAACCGTGATTATACGGTCCTGGAGGGTCCATAGAAAAATATAGGACTTGGGCATATGCCCGGAATCGAATTCCGAGGTACAAGCTCGAGAAATAAATTTTTAAAGGAAATTGTTTTTTTTTTAAATGTTTAAGAAAATTGGAAATGAAATCTGATTAGAAAGCGATGGTATCAGGCCCGTATTTTGGTTCCGGTACCTGGTACAGGCCTTATATATGGCTTGAGGCATTCCTGTGAAATTTAGTTAAAAACGGATGTCGGTTTATGTGATCTGGACGTTAATTGGAAAATTTGATGTTTAAAGAAGTTTTGAGAAATTTCAGTGATCTTGAGGTTTAATTCGATGTCCGTGATGTTATTATGGTGATTTTGATTACACGAATATGTTTGTAAAAAGTTTTTGAAGTTATATGTATATTTCGATTGGAGTTTCGAGGGATCTGGTGAGTTTCGGATAGGTTCCGGGATGCCTTAAGGTTAGAAATCAGATGTTGCAAGTTCAGGAAGTTGCATGCCTCTGAACCCTCTTGTGCGGTCCGTAAGAAATTGTGTGCGACCGTGGAGGGGCCAACGCGGCCACGGTCGTCTTTGTGCAGTCCTTGATGGAGGGGCTAGCGCGGCCCTGGTCGCCTTTGTGCAGTCCGCGGTGGAGGCAGCGTGACTGTGGTCGCCTTTGTGCGGTCCGCGGTGAGTGCTGAACCACAGCTTTAGCTGAGCCTGTGTGACCATGGTCCATTTAGTGCGGTCAGCACAGGGAGTTTGCCAAGGGTATAATTAGACGAAAATTTCAGTTATTTTTTATTTTTCAAAACCCTAAAAACATGGAGATGATTTTTCAAGCAACATTTCTTCTCTAAACCTATTGTAAGTCAGTTTTATCTAGTTTTCTTTAACCATTAGCATCTTTTAACATGATTTCAACTTAAAATTAGATATTTTCATGGGGGAATTGGGTGTTTTGGATAGAACTTAGGTTTTTTCAAAAATTTGGAATTTGAACCTCAATTTGAGGTTCTATTTCAAAACATATTGCATATTTGGGTTGATGGGGAAATGGGTAACCGAATTTTTGTTCGAACCTCAAGTTTTGACCACGTGGGCCCGGGGGCGATTTTTTACGTTTTGGGTAAAACTATGAAAAACTCATTTTCGTGCATTGGGGTTGATTCATTTAGCGTTTATTGATGTAATCAAGTAAAATTAGGGATAGATACGAGCGAATTGATGGTAGAATCAAGGGGTAAATCTATAATTGAGGCTTGAGTGGTGTTCAAGGCATTGAGGTAAGTATTCGATCTAACCTTAGCTTGAGGGATTAGGAGTTGAGTCATATGTACTATTTGCTCCTTGTTGAGTACGACGTATAGGCTTGGTGACAAGTATCTATACGTTGGGGTCAAGCATCACCATGAGCCTTAAATTGAAATTTGTTGTATTCTTAAATGACATCACGTATGCCTTAACTAATGATGTACCATATCAAGCAAAGATTTATTTATCCTCGTAGATCTTATTTATGATTGATCATCTTCATTAATCAAACTGAGTTAAGATTGGTTATAGCTGATTCTCCCTTGCCGAGATGATTGTTTCTATATTAGTGTTTCCTTGCCAGGAAGTTATTATATTGCTTTATTCCCTGGCCGGGATTAGTTTTGAGTATGTGATAACATGAAATGGGAGCGGGTGGTACGCCTACCAAGAGATATGATGAAATGGGTGTGATTGGTACGCCTACCACCAAATATAATAAAATGAGATCGGGTGGTACTCCTACCACGAGATACAATAAAATGAGAGCGGGTGGTATGCCTACTATGAGATATGATGAAATGGGAGTGTGTGCTACGCCTACCACGAGATATGATGAAATGGAATCGGGTGGTGTGCCTACCACGAGATACAATAAAATGGAAGAGGGTGGTACACCTACTACGAGATATGATAAAATAGGATCGAGTGGTACGCCTACCACGAGATATGATAAAATAGGAGCGGGTGTTACGCCTACCATGAGATATGAGAAATGGGATCGGGTTACACGCCTGCAATAAGATTGAAAGTGAAAGTGAAAGGTATCTTTACTTCTCTTTATCCGTGTTAGAAGTTAAATTATTATTTTTCTTATTGTTCTTGATATTCTGTTTATCTGCCACCTCCGCATCGTGTTCCCCTTCCCCAGCTTTAAGTGCTTATTACTTGTTTACTTTTTCACCATATATTATATAAATGTACATGTTTATCTGGAGTCTGGTCCTAGCCTCGTCACTACCTCGGCGGGATTATACCAGACAATTACCATCACATGGGGTAGGTTGTGCTGATGCTATACTCTGCACTTATGTGCATAAACCAGAGCAGTACTTGGGCATCAACATTAGTTTTGGAGCTAGCCTTCAGTCCATCGAGACTCCGAGGTAGGCTTGCAGGCGTCTGCAGGCCCATCGTCTCCTCTATCTTATATTTCATTATGTTATCTCATGCATTCGAGACAAACAGTATTTTATTTCTTTCAAACTTTTGTATTTAGCACTCTTAGTAGTCCGTGGATATTGAGATTTGTATTGATTTTTTAGACATTTGTTTCTATATTCATCTAAGACTTCCGCTAAATTTATTTTTCGTTGTTCTTTAAATGCTTATTCATTGCTAATATAATTGTTTAAAAGTGAACTAAAACGATAAGGGTTAATAGCTTCTAAGGTTTATGGCTTACCTAGATTCCACGAGTATGCGCCATCACGATTTTCGAGGAGTTCTATGCGCCATCACGATTTTCGAGGAGGAGAACTCCGGGTCATGACTATTACTATTAATATTAATTTTACTATTTTCATTTCAATGTTGTTCACTATAATATCAAGTGTTTCTCTATGTTGTTCAATTATAATAACAAGTGTTTAGTGATTTCCGAGGGGAAAAAGAGTTAACTTCTGTACAGTAACATAAAATTATAGATGATCGTGTTTTATTCCTGGTTCAGGATTAATAGATTGATTTTCAAACTCAATCTCATTTTCTGTCTCCCCCCTCCCCCACCCCAAAAAAAAAAGACACACGCACAAATGAGCTAGGACATTATTGGAAATTAAATAGTTAGATATAGATAGTTATGAAGACAAGAGTATTTCAACAAATAAGTGCTTATAACTATATGTTTCATGTAATTATTGCAATTGAAATATTTAAATTACAAGCTATATTCTTATTGTTTTGTTCAGAAAATTATTCTCTCTAATGGAACAATTACTAGAAGAAATAATGATAATCATCAAGGCTCATTTAACTAAATGTAAATATTGATATTAGACCGAGAATTATAGAAACTATAGAGAGAGAAAGTATAGAGAAGACAGAGCGTTTGGAACTCTCTAGAATCACAAATATTATTACAGAACAAATAAGAGAAATGAAATTCGGTAGGTGAGAAAAATATCTCACCTACATATATACATGTTATACACGGACGGTCCGGGTCGGGTGATCCGGCCCAAAATTAAATAATGACATGTGGGCTCAGACACAAAATCATCACAGCCCAGTTACAACCCAATTACAAGGTATACCATGGATATACCGAAAATATACACTGAGTATACACAAAAATGTACAAGCCTATACAAAGCTAAATCATGTAGCTTCTCTCATCTCAACACCCCCCCTCAAGTTGGAGGGGGAAACCACCTGCAACTTGGTGAGCAGCGGAAGAAGTAAAGTGCCAGGTAGGGGCTTAGTGAGCAAGTCGGCCAGCTGACGAGAAGTAGGCACATGAAGCAACTTGAGAAAACCAGAAAGTAGCAAGTCCCGAACAAAATGGCAATCCACCTCGATATATTTGGTACGTTCATGAAAAACAGAATTTTTAGCAATATGAACAGCAGCCATACTATCACAATATACAGAAATAGGAGAGGAAACAGAAACCCCAAGGTCAACCAACAAGCGAGAGAGCCAAGTCAACTCAGCAACAACCTTTCTAAGGGCTCGATATTCTGCCTCAGCAGAGGAGAGAGAAACAACAGACTGTTTCTTTGATTTCCAACTGATCAAACAGCCACCCAAGAGCACACAAAAATCAGTAACAGAGCGCCTAGTATCACGGCAAGCAGCCCAGTCACTATTAGAATACCCAGTAACAGAAAAATCAGCATGAGCAGAGTAAAATAAACCCAAGGAGGGAGTGCCCTTAAGGTAGCGCAGAACATGCAGGGCAGCAGTCATATGGGGAAGTCTGGGGCATTTGAGGCATTGACTCAGATAATGGACTGCAAAACAAATGTCAGGCCTAGTATGAGTCAGGAAGAGCATCTTGCCAACTAGACACCTGTACTGGTCAGGAGAGGGCAAGAGGTCACCAGAATCAGCATAAAGTTTGACATTGATGTCCAAAAGGGACACAACAGAAGAAACATTGACACAGTCAAACTGATGCAGCAAATCAGAGATATACTTATGCTGATTAAGGTCATCCCACCAGGGACAACTGACATCTCAAGGCCCAAAAAATAGTGCAAAGATCCCAAATCTTTGTTTTTAAACTGATCATCCAGAAACAGTTTCAGAGCAGTAAGTTCATCACTGTCATCCCCAGTAAGTATGATGTCATCCACATAGACTGTTACCACTACAAGGGAGCCAGGCTTACCTTTGATGAACAAGGAGTAGTCATTCAAAGAATGTTTATACCCTCTGGAATAAAGAGCAGAAGACAACTTGGCATACCACTGTCTGGATGCTTGTCTCAGCCCATACTCTCTGGAATCAGAGAGAAATATTACTACAGAACAAATGAGAGAAATGAAATCCGGTAGGTGAGAAAAATATCTCACCTACATATATACATGTTACACACGGACGGGTCGAGTCGGGTGATCCGGACCAAAATTAAATAATGACATGTGGGCTCAGACACAAAATCATCACAGCCCAATTACAACCCAATTACAAGGTATACCATGGATATACCGAAAATATACAGTGAATATACACAAAAATATACAAACCTATACAAAGCTAAATCATGTAGCTTCTCTCATCGACCTGTCAATCTCACTAAAAGTAGTAGCTTGTCTTGATTAGCATTAACATAATCGCAAATTGAAGATTTAGTCAACTCTATGTAATTATTACTAGATGATGTTATGAAAGTTACACATAAAAAATAAAATATGTTAAAATTAAAAAATTGACAATTCACCACTGCCATTTTTCAACCTTTTTAATTTAATTAAAATAAATTGATTCGTCATCAGTAATAATTCATTATTTTTCAAAAGCGTTATTTTGCAAGAAAAAAAAATACCTTTTCCTTAGATTACATTTTCTCATCCTCCTGTCAGTTTGTACACACTTTAATCAATTTACATTATCGCATTTTTGGCGTGTTGCGTATCTCCCACAACATACGCAAAATCAGAATGTCCAAACTTTTATCTCGCCAAAAATGTTAATTGAAAAAAGAAAAAAAGCATAAAATTATATTTTAAGAAAACCTCCAAATATTGAGAATTTTGTGAAATAGCCACAAAATAGTTATATCCTCTAGCCGGCCAAGACAGCCGGCCATCCCTATTCTTTGCTCTTACTACAATCCATATCTATAAATATATATTCATACATTTTT
Source organism: Nicotiana benthamiana (assembly GCA_034376525.1). Taxonomy (NCBI): domain Eukaryota; kingdom Viridiplantae; phylum Streptophyta; class Magnoliopsida; order Solanales; family Solanaceae; genus Nicotiana; species Nicotiana benthamiana. Next base: position 38,588,670 of record CM067335.1, on the reverse strand, counting down.
ATAGCTATTGAAATTAAACCAACAACTACAATCCTCTTTCTCTTTTTTCTCACAAAACCCTATATTCACTCCCCTCACACAACACTCCTGTTATTCCAAAACTACTTCGTACCTGTATTGGTAGGACGTAGCAAGTATTCTGTAGATTAACCGAAGTATGCACGAGCTGACCCGAATATCACAATTACTAAAAAATTGAGGCAAGCTAGGGCATATTCACTCTCCTCTCACAACACTCCTATTATCCCAAAAGTACCCAATATGTATATTTGTGGGGCGTAGCAGATATCTCGTAATTAGTCGAGGTGTGGACGAGCTGATTCGAGTAGTACAATTATAAAAGAAAAAAAATGAGGCAAGCAGGGGCATATTCAGGAATTCTTTCGGGAGGAATATCAAAGACAGGACCACACTCATTACCATTGGCAAGAATCAAGAAAATAATGAAAAAATCAAGTGATGATGTGAAGATGATATCTGGAGAAGCTCCTATTATTTTTTCTAAGGCATGTGAATTATTCATTGAAGAACTTACAAAAAGGGCATGGATTATAACCATGCAAGGGAAAAGAAGAACTATTCATAAAGAAGATGTTGCATCTGCTGTTATAGCAACTGATATCTTTGATTTCCTTGTAAATTTGGTTACTGAGTCTGATGTTGCTGATAATAAGTGTGAGGTGAATGAATTCTCAAGTCATAATGGAGGCATAAGTGAAGGCAGAGGCGAAGCCAGGGTTCTAAATTAATAATATATATACGTTCGATGAATTTGTTAAGTTATTATATTCGGTCAAACTTGTCCGTATTTTAGCTTCGCACCCCAGGGTAAAGGACACACTGAGGGGTTTTAAGATGCTAATAGTATTTTCGTTTTAATTCTAAGCAAGTTGGGATCAATTATATGTATTCTTTTAAAGACTTGCTATATATATTTAAGTTAAATAATCTGAATTGTCTGTGTTTCTTGCTTATATTTGCTTTCCCAGACTCATTATATATATATATATATATATATATATATATATATATATATATATATATATATATATATAAAATTCTACGTTGTTCGGACTCTCCGTAAATATCAATAGTTATATGTCAATCTTCGAAAACTAGTGCATTTTTTAAATATCAAATATGGGTGCGGCAACCATTTTAAAGCGATCTCATAATATAGGTCCAATTATCAAACAAAAAAAAATAAGATAAATAAATAAATAAGTGGGACCATTATGCTAGTCTTCAAATGTGTGTAGAAAAAAAAGATTTAAGTTATATAAATTAAGCATGTAAATGCTTGGGAGGAAGAAGAATAACAACAACAAAAAAATAAGAATTGGATCTACACTTATTGTGTGAAAGACTATCACATAGTACTACTACACTATAAGTCGTGATGGATCACGTATTTTACCTTTTTCCTAAAAGATATTTCCTTCTTTACCTTTTTCCTTTTTTTTTCTCTTATGCATTGTCTAGATTTATCATATACCATATATTTAAAATATAAGAATCATCTAATAATATATTAATGTTGACTAAATGTATAATCTATGGTTACATTATTGCTTAACACGACAAATAATTGCTTTTGGTGAAATTGACAGGTTATAATTAATTTAAAGCAGCCTGTTCATTATTATACTTCGGGAAATCATTGAATGAAAGAGAGGTTAATGTTTGAACTATTTAAGTGTATTCATCTTGTAATTACTGGGTGTTGTTATTGCTGCTATTGTTATTGTGTTCATCTTGCATTAGAAATATTACATGCCTTTTCTTTTGTTTCTTTTCTGATATTATTATCCTTTCTGTTGAACCGAAAGTCTTCTGAAAACAGCTTATCTATTCTTTTAGGGGTAGGGGTAAAGTATGCGTACACTTTACTCTCCCTAGATCCCCAATATTGAAATTTTATTGGGTATGATGTTGTTATAGTATTTATCTTGCAATAAAAATTAATAGAATATTTACTTTATGATTTTATTCTTAAAAAGGTTTCTACATGGGTTTTAATACGAGCAAAATGCTATCAATAAGAGTATTTTTTTGGGGCCGTTTGGTATTAAAAATTTCACTTTTTTCGAAAAAATTTTACTCCGTTTTTGGAATCGGTGTTTTCGGTCATGCAGGGTCAGATTTGCCCTTGTACTATTCAAAATAAGCTATATTTACCCTCCGTTTGCATTCTTTAACAAATATACCCCCACCGTTACACTTTCGGGCCACATTTACCCTTCCACCGTTAAAACTTTTTTCCTCAATTTTTTTAAACACGTGGCATTCTCTCATTGGTTCATATTAACCCACCCATTTAAGTCTTGCCACCCGACCGATCCAAGGCAAATAACCCGCCCCGACCCTTCTCCAAACCCTTCCCCTTCATCTTCCTCTCATTTCCAGGATCAACTGTGAAAACTCTTTTTCCATCTAACCTAAAGGCGATAACTTCAGCTACTACCTTTCTGTGATCATCTTCTCCAACAGCACATAACACCTCAACAGTACTCAAGCAAACTAACATAACCTTAATGAGCTCGAAAGCATCTCTTAAACAACTTGCTCTACCAAGGAGATAAAACACGAAACCACAGTGAGCTACATGAGGTTGAATACCACAATATACCTCGATGATTTCAATCAAATGATGATTATGTTTCTTGGTCTCTGACATAGCACTTCTGATTCTTAAAACCCCTGCAGAAATCATCAATATCACGAGGGACATTAAGTGGAAGTAACCATGGAAACATTTTCAAGTTGATAAGCAAGTTCATTTATAATGAAAACATGTGATCTCATAACAAGTTCCCACGCAGTGCTGACAAGCTTCATCCCGTCACTTCGAAGGCCTTTATGCACCAAAAAGATTTTGCCATTATAGTTAAGGCCATTAGGATATGAAGGATTCCAGTGTTCAACTAGGGCATTCGACAGCTTCAAGATTGCTCCATTGTCAATATTCCTTGCAACTCCAACTTCCGCATTCATTATGACTGAATGCTTTACTTCAAACAACAGGTAAAGGATATCTCCCTGGACATGAAGGAAAGAGTCAATAACAAAATTACTTTGAGAATCAACCCCAGAAGTTGCGATATAGTTGATAACCGGATTTTCCATTGGAAATAAATACCTGGGGGTCGGGGCGGGTTATTTGCCTTGGATCGGTCGGGTGGCAAGACTTAAATGGGTGGGTTAATATGAACCAATGAGAGAATGCCACGTGTTTAAAAAAATTGAGGAAAAAAGTTTTAACGGTGGAAGGGTAAATGTGGCCCGAAAGTGTAACGGTGGGGGTATATTTGTTAAAGAATGCAAACGGAGGGTAAATATAGCTTATTTTGAATAGTACAAGGGCAAATCTGACCCTTAACCGAATTTCAAATTTTATTTGAAGTTGAATTTTGAAAATTTTCAAAATTTAAAAAACTTTAGAATTTGTTTATCAAAATTTTCACTTGAAATCAATCATAAAAATTCAAAAATAGCTTCAAATTGTATTATGTCCAAATATAACTTTAATTTTGAACTATCATTTTCACTTTTTTATTAAATTTCACAATTCGTATGTCCAAACGCGGCTTATTATAACACATTTATGTGCATGTCCAAAGGCGTATCCTGCTTGAGCTATATGGGTTCACATGAACCCATACTTCTCTCCCTAAACCATGTATAATAATATTATATTTCTTTAGAATTATTTAAATATATGTATCATGTGCACCAAGCTCAAAGACTCTTATGGTCTAAATATTATTAGGTGCACTCTACAAGTGAAATTGACGGATCAAATCCCACTCCGAACAATCTATTTTGGGCATGGGGTATAAATATATATAAAAATTACTAAAATTTCAAAAAGAATATAATTTTGAACCTATAATTTCAAAAATGTGGCAGGTTTATAGTAAGAGACTGAAGTCAAACTCGTCAAATGTAAATTCTAGATGTACCTCTTTGGCACGACCTCAACCGACCTGGTCGTGATGGCGCCTCTCTTGAAGACAAGGCCAGCCGACACAACACTCACATTAACCCTTTAACCACTACGAATCGTTTTTAAGCCTTCAATTAAACAATGTTTCATAATAAAATTCTGAAATAATGGTGCGTAGAAATACAAGCCCGACATCGAGGTGTCACTAGCCATGAGTATCTACCAAGGTCTGAATACAACAACAACAGTAAAAAGGTACTAAGTACAAAAATGAAAGTGAGAAGGAAGAAGCGGTATTGCGAACGTCGTGCAGCCACCTTGCTAACTCTGATGACTCCGCGTCTGAGCAACCAGCACCCGCTACCAGGTTCCGAAATGCCTGAACCTGCACACAAGGTCTAAGGAGTAATGTGAGTACTCCAACACAGTAAGTAATAAGAGTAAATAAAGAATGAGCAATAGGAAACAATGAATCCATATTTTTACATTAGACTAAATAAGCACAACATGCTTTCAAATCACAGTACGAGTCAATTGTCTCATTTTAAATTCAGCTTGTTGGTAAAAATTATTTAAAATAACTTCCAGCAATTTTAGTAGGGGTTCAATATAATTTGTAACAAAAAATAAAAACTATAATCGACCCCTCGGCCAAAACATAGTTCGTAAAACAGCCCCTCGGGCAAAAACTGTAATCATAAGCACCTCACAACTTGAAAATCTCAGTGGAAATAACCAATGCCAAATTAATGATTAAATTATGAATATTTCATAAACCCAGTTTAAATAATAGTTTTTTTAAAAATATATGTCTAATATTTTCGATAGAGACTCAGTGTAAGGAGGAGTGAAAACGGTCATTAATCAACATTTCAATAGAGCTCACTCTAGAGAGAAGTGGAAATCGATAAGTTCGTAATCAGGCCCCTCAGGCAAACATCACTCATATGCGTGTGTGTGTGTGTGTGTGTGTGTGTGTGTGTGTGTGTATATATATATATATATCCCCTTGGGCTAGCCTCTCAGTTACTCGTAACTCAACTCCTACCAATCAGTGTCACACCCACTTTTTTACAAACTTCACTTAACCCTATTAAAATTAATAAAAGGATTGTGTAAGTTCAAAGGGTATTCAATTTTGAAAGTGATAAAAATTGTGTTCGAAAGAAAATAACTCAGAGTCTCCACCTGACATTTGATTTCAGTGTGCCAGATTACCGTTTATTTTTAAAAAATTATAATTTTTCATTTAAAATACTTTAGACTCCAAAACAAAATCCGCACCAAAGATTCAGGTACTAGGGTTCATTTGACTCGGGGAGAAGGTGTCAGGCATTCTCCGAGTCCCGTAACTAGTATGGTGTACATGATCAAGTTCACTATTAAAATATTCGATTGAGGTAAAAATACAAAAACAAAATGAACACATGTGACGACCAAAAGGGTCATCACCAATTTTTTTATTCATTTAAGTGACTTCGAGGCCTTGAAAACCTTATTTAGGGTTGTTTCGATTAGGGTGCACAGTTCCGGCGCGTAGCCAGAAAGCTTAAATATGAATTCTGTGAGAAAAATACTAAATTTTGATATTAAATTGAATAAATTTGTCTTCGATCAATATTTTTGGTAAACGGACCCGGACTCGTAATTTGACGGCCCCGGAGGGTCAGCAAGAAAATATGGTACTTGGGCGTATGCTCGGAATCGAATTTCGAAATCCCAAGCCCGAGAAATGAATTTTTATGTGAAATTGTTTTCTGAAAATAATTAAGGAAATTGGAAATGAAATTTTGATTAAAAGACTATGGTATCGGGCTCGTATTTTGGTTCCGGCACCCGATACAAGTCTTAAATATGGTTTAAGCGCATTCTGCAAAGTTTGGTTGAAAACGGACGTCGTTTGACGTGTTTCGGACTTAAAATGGAAATTTGATACTTTAAGGAAATTAGGAAGGAATCATGAACATTGAGGCTTGATTCGATGTATATGATGTTATTTTGACGATTTGATCGCACCGATAAGTCCATATGATGTTTTCGAAGTTGTGTGCATGTTTAGTTTGGAGCCCCGAGGGTTCGGGTGATTTTTCGATAGGCCACGGATTGCATTTTTGAACTTTGGAAAAAAATATGGCATTTCAGTTCTGATATGTTCGCAAATGCGAAGAAGGTCTCGCAAATGCAAGCTTGCAATTGCAACCCTTGCATAGCAAATGGCATACTAGGGATTCGACTGCCTAATCGCAAATGCGATCCACTTGTTCGCAAATGCGAATACGGACAAGTCGCAAATGCAACATAATTGGTCGCAAATGCGAACCTGGGGTTTTTGGAAGAGTTTGCAAATGCGAACTAGTTTCTCGCAATTCCCATGCCTGTAGAGTCATGGTTCATAATTGCAAACCCCGGTTCACATTTCCCACATCAGAGACCTGCATTTTTCATACTTAGTCGAATTTTTCACCGTTTTTCTCCATTCTTTCAAAACACAAACTCCTTGGGCGATTTTTCAAGAGCAAGGTTTTTTTTCCAAATCATTTGTAAGTTGGTTTTTACTCATTTCTTTCAATCTTTAACATCATTTAACATGTTTTTAACTTAAAATCAAGGATTTCCATTGGAGAAATTGGGGATTTTCGGTAGAACCTAGGTTTTTCTAAAATTGGGGATTTGGACCTCAACTTGAAGTCTGATTTCAAAACAAATCATATATATGAGTTCGTGGGTGAATGAGTAACCGGGTTTTGGTTCGAACCTCGGGTTTTGACCACGCGGGCCCAGGGGCAATTTGGACTTTTTGGGCAAAACTTTGGGAAATTTGTTTTTATGCATTCAAATTTATTCATCTAAAATTGTTGATGTATTTAAGTAATTTGTGACTAGATTCGAGCGTATACTTGGAGGAATCAAGGGATAAATCTATAATTGAGGCTTGAGTTGAGTTTAAAGCATTGAGGTAAGTGTTCGGTTTAGCCCTAGCTTGAGGGATTAGGAGTTTAGTCGTATTTGCTACGTGTTTGTGTTGTGTACAACGTATGGGCATGGTGATGAGTATCCATATGTTGGTGTCGAGCATGACCGTGGGTATTAAATTGATAGATGTGAATTCTTAATTGATCCTATAAAAGCCTTGATTGATGATCCTTGATATGAGTATTGATTTTAACTGTGCCTAGTAGAAATTAAATAGAATTGATTATAGCTGACTCTCCCTTGCCGTGACATTTGAATTATTGTTATTGTATTCCTTTACCGGAGAGTAATTACATTGTCTTGTTCCCTTACTGGATTATTTTGTGTATTGTGTTGGAAATAATGGGATCAGGTGGTACGTCCACCACAAGATATTAATTGAAATGGGATCGGGTGGTACGCCTACCACAAGATATTGATGAAATGGGATCGGGTGGTACGCCTACCACAAGATATTGATTGTAATGGGATCGGGTGGTATGCCTACCACAAGATATTGATGAAATGGGATCGGGTGGTACGCCTACCACAAGATATTGATGAAATGGGATCGGGTGGTACGCCTACAACAAGATATTGATGAAATGGGATCTGGGGGTATGCCTACCACAAGGTATTAATAAAATGGGATCGGGTGGTACGCTTACCACAAGATATTGATTGAAATGGGATCGGGTGGTACGCCTACCACAAGATACTGATCGAAATGGGATCGGGTGTTACGCCTACCACAAGATAGTGATTGAAAAGGGAGCGGGAGGTATGCCTACCACGAGATATTGATTGAAATGGGAGCGGGTGGTATGCCTACCACGAGATATTGATTAAAATGGGAGCGGGTGGTACGCCTACCACAAGTTTTGATGAAATGGGATCGGGTGGTACGCCTACCACAAGTTATGATGAAATGGGACCGGGTGGTACGCCTACCACGAGAAATTGAGAAACGGGATCGAATTGCACGCCTGCAACTAGATAAGCATTTAAAGTTAAAGTTGTTTTATATATTCTGTTTCATATTAGCAGCTTTATAGTTGGTTTATTTGTCAGTTCTGAGAATGGTTTTCATTTTTGCTATCCCCATAACATGTTTTCCCTTCCCATTTTTACTTGTTTATTTCCTGTTGTTCCTTTCGCCATATATTATGTAATTGCACAGGTTTATCTGGAGTTTGGCCCTAGCCTCGTCACTACTTTACCGGGGTTAGGCCAGACATTTACCAACACATGGGATCGGTTGTGCTGACGTTGCACTCTACACAGATGTGCAAATACCGGAGCAACTTTTGAGCAGCAGCAATAGCCTGGGAGCAAGCCTTCAGTCCAGTGAGACACCGAGGTATCCTTGTAGGCGTCCGCAGGCATCGACGTCTCCTCTATCTTTATTTCCATATATATCTCATGTATTTCGAGACAAACAGTTTACACTTTCTTTCTGATGTTGTATTTAGTGAATCTTAGTAGTTTGTGAGTTATGTGATATCAGATTTTGGGTAGAGGCTATGGTGAACTTCGGTATTGTTATTCGTTTTCATTAATATTAAGTCTTTCGTTTGTTTAGTTAAATCGGTTGCTTTTATCATATTTTTGATAAAAATTAAAAAGAATTATAGGGTTAAGGAGTTGTAATTAATATTTGGCTTACCTAGCTCCCATTAGTAGACGCCATCACGTTCCCCGAAGGTTGGGAAATTAGGGTCGTGACAAGTTGGTATGAGAGTACTAGGTTACATAGGTCTCACAACTCACGGACAAACTTAGTAGAGTCTGAGGGATCGGTACGGAGACGTCTCTATTTATCTCTCGGAGGCTACAGAGTTAGGAAAAACATTACATTTGTTTTTTTCATGTCATGCGGTTCTGTTATCAAATATTGATTGTCTTTCTACCTTGTTCTTTCGCAAATAGCGAGAACACGCGCTTCCTCATCTTTCAATCAGTAGTCCAAGCCCTAGGCAGCCCCCACTAGGGGCAGATGCCGAGGCCGTGCCAGAGGCCGAGGTAGGGGCAGAGCTCAGCCCCGAGCAGCAGCACCAGTGGCGGAGCCTCAAGTTGATTTAGATGAGAAGGTTCCGGCCCCAGCTCCAGCAGTCCCGGTGGGCCCAGCTCAGGTCCCAAAGGGGTTCATTGCCACCCCTGTTCTTTAGGACACTCTGGTCTGATTAGTGGGTCTTATGGAGAGCATCACCCGGGCAGGGTTTCTTCCTGTAGCACCAGCCGTCTCTCAGGGTGGAGGAGGGGCCCAGACTCTTAATACTCGTACTCCGGAGCAGGTAGCTTCCCAGGTTCAGATTCCAGTGATTCAGCCAGCTATGGCAGTTCAGCCATGAGTGGTTGTTCAGACCAGCAGTGGAGCGGCCATATTCGCAGATTCTTTTTGGAGGTTGGATAGGTTCACCAAGCTCTTAAGTACTACCTTCAGCGATGCACCCACCGAGGACCCTCAGATTATTTGGACAGCTGCCACGAGGTTCTTCAGAACATGAATATTGTTGAGTCCAATAGAGTTGATTTCGTTGCATTTCGCCTATCTGGATCCGCCAAGACTTGGTGGAGGGATTTCTATTTAGCTAGACCAGCAGGTTCTCCAGCCTTGACCTGGGAGCAGTTCACACATACATTTCTGGAGAAGTTTCTCCCTGTCACACACCGCGAGGCCTATCGGAGGCAGTTTGAGCATCTCCATCAAGGGTCCATGATAGTCACCCAGTACGAGACCATGTTTATTGGGTTGGCTCGCCATGCCATTGTCATACTCCCCACTGAGTGGGAGAGAGAGTGAGATGGCTTATTGATGGACTCATCCAGCCTATTCGTCTCCAGATGGCCAGAGAGGCGCGGAGTGATATCACTTACTAGGAGGCAGCCAATGTGGCCCGGAGGATCCAGATGGCATTGCCACAAGGGGTTGGTCATAGAGCAGACAAGAAACCAATCATGCCGATTCAGTGGTGCCTCATTTGGAGGCAGAGATTCATATGATATGGGTCATCCTCCTAGACCCTTCCAGTCAGCACTCCAGGTTTCTCATGGCACTTCAGGTGGTCTTGGTTCTCAGCCGCATTATTCTGATCAGCAACCTTATAGTGCACCATCAGCACCTATCAGTGCACTACCGCATTAGAGTTTCTAAGGTCACCAGTCCCAACAGCCAAGAGCTTGTTTTACTTGTGGAAACACGAGGCACATTCCTAGGTATTGCCTCGAGTTTCGAGCAATTCTTTACAGCAGGGTTCCCGTGCCATGGTACAGGCACCAGATGCTCCACAGCCTGCCCATCGGGCTAGAGGCGAGGGTAGAGGTGCTAGAGGAGGAGGTAGAGGTCATAGAGGTGGAGTTCAGGGCGCAAGGGGTGGAGGCCAGCCAGCAGCCAGCCGTCCTAAAGATATGGTTCAGGAAGGTGGGACCCAGCCCCGGTTTTATGCTCTTCCAGCCATACTAGATGTTGAGATTAACAGATGCAGTCATTACAGGTACTATTCTGGTTTGTGATAGAGATGTTTCAGTGCTATTTGATCCAGGATCTACGTATTTGTATGTGTCATCTTATTTTGAATCGTACCTGGTCATGCCTAGTGATGTATTGAGTACTCTTGTTTATGTGTCTACACCGGTGGGTGATCCTATCTTGGTCGATCGGGTTCATCGCTCCTGTGTTGCAGTGATTGTGAGTCTTGAGACCCATGTTAATTTTTTTCTTTTAAACATGGTCGACTTCGATGTCATATTAGGGATGGATTGGTTGTCCTCGTATCATGTTATCTTAGATATCCATGCCAAGATCGTGCCTTAGCCTTACCAGATTTGCCCCGTTTAGAGTGGAGAGGGACTCCTGGTCATTCCACTCGCAGTGTTATCTCATATGTGAAGGCTCGACGTATCGTCGAGAAGGGGTGTTTGGCTTATTTGGCTTATGTCTATGATTCCAGTGCTGCGGTCTCCTCTATTGATTCTGCTCCCATTGTTCAAGAGTTCCCTGATGTGTTCCCTTTAGACCTGCCGGGTATGCCGCCCGACAGAGATATCAACTTTTGCATTGATGTGGTTCCGGGTAGCCCATTTCTATCCTGCCATTTCATATGGCCCCGCCAAAGTTGAATGAGTTAAAGGATCAGCTGCAGGACTTGTTGGAGAAGGGCTTTCTTAAGCCTAATGTATCGCCTTGGGGTGCGCCGGCGTTGTTCGTCAAAAAGAAGGATGGGTCAATGAGAATGTGTATTGATTATTGACAATTGAATAAGATAACGATCAAGAATAAGTATCCATTGTCGAGGATTGATGACTTGTTCGATCAACTTCAGGGTGCCAGGGTATTTTCAAAGATTGACTTGCAATATGGCTACCATCAGTTGAGGATTAGGGCATCCGATGTCCCTAAGACAGCTTTTTGCACTTGGTACGGTCATTATGAGTTCTTGGTCATGTCATTCGGGTTGGCCAATGCCCCAGCAGCTTTCATGGACTTGATGAACCGAGTGTTCAGGCCTTCTTTGGATTCATTCATTATAGTGTTCATTGATGATATATTGATATATTCTCGCAACCAGGAGGAGCACGAGTAGCACCTCAGAGTGGTCATTCAGGCTCTGAGGGGTAGTCAGTTATATGTTAAGTTCTCGAAATGTAAATTCTGGTTGAGCTCAGTTGCATTTGTGGTTCATGTTGTATCAGTAGAGGGTATTCAGGTGGACCTAAAGAAGATTGAGGCAGTCAAGAACTTGGCTAGACCAGCATCAGCTACGGAGATCCGGAGTTCCTTGGGGTTAGCAAGCTACTATCGTCGGTTCGTGGAGTGGTTTTCATCTATTGCAGCCCCGATGACAAGGTTAAACCAGAAGGGTGCCCAGTTCAGATGGTCAGAGGAGTGTGAGGTGAGCTTCCAGAAGCTCAAGAAAGCTCTGACTACGGCTCCGGTGTTGGTTTTGCCCACAAGCTCAGGACCTTACACAGTCTATTTTGATGCTTCCCGTGTTGGTCTTGGTGCAGTGTTAATACAGGATGGCAAGGTTATTGCCTATGCTTTAAGGCAGTTGAAGATTTATGAGAAGAATTATCCGGTTTATAATCTGGAGTTGGCAACCATTGTTCATGCCTTGAAGATCTAGAGGCACTATTTGTATGGCGTGGCATATGAGGTGTTCACTAATCACAAGAGCCTTCAATACTTGTTCAAGAAAAAGGAATTGAATTTGAGGCAGAGAAGGTGGTTAGAGTTGTTGAAGGATTATGATGTTACCATTTTATATCACCCGGGAAAGGCCAAGTTGGTGGCCGATGCGTTGAGTAGGAAGTCAGCCACCATGGGCAATCTTGCTTATATTCCGGTCGACCAGAGACCACTTGTTTTAGACGTTCTGGCCTTGGCCAATCGACTTGTGAGGTTGGATATTTCTGAGTCTAACCGGGTGTTAGCTTGCACGGTTGCTTGTTTTTCATTGTTCGAGCGTAACCGTGATCGGCAGTTTGATGATCCTCATTTGTGGGTCCTTAGAGACACGGTGCAGCGTGGAAGTGCCAACAAGATGACCTTAGGTGATGATAGTATTTTGATATTGTAGGGGCGAGTTTGCATGCCTATTATTGATTAGATTCGAGAGTTGATATTAGTGGAGGCCCATAGTTCCCGGTATTCTATTCATCCGGGCGCCGCAAAGATTTATCAGGATTTGCGGCAGCATTATTGGTGGCACCGAATGAAGAAAGATATTGTGGCATATGTGGCTCGATGTTTGAACTGTTAGCAAGTTAAGTATGAGCATCAGAGGCCTGAAGGATTGTTCCAGAGGATTGAGCTTCCCGATTGGAAATGGGAGAGGATTACCATGGATTTCGTTACCAGACTTCCGTTGACCCGGAAGAGGTTCGACGCAGTTTGGTTCATTATTGATAGGCTGACCAAGTCAACGCATTTCATTCCCGCGGCAGTCTCCCATTCATCCAAGAGATTAATCCATATATATATTCGAGAGATTTTTCGCCTTCGTGATATGCCGGTATCTCTCATTTCGGACAGGGGTGCCCAGTTTACCTCGCGTTTCTGGAAAGTAGTTCAGCGAGAGTTAGGCACTCAGGTGGAGTTGAGTACAGGATTTCATCCCCATACGAACGGTCAGTCTGAGCGGACTATTCAGATCATAGAGGATATACTCCGAGCTTGTGTCATTGACTTTGGAGGCTCGTGGGATCAGTTTTTGTCCTTAGCGGAGTTTGCCTACAACAACAACTACCATTATAGCATCCAGTTGGCCCCATATGAGGCTTTATATGGTAGGCGGTGTCGGACTCCAGTCGGATGGTTTGAGCTGGGAGAAGCTCGGTCTTTGGTACAGATTTGGTTCAGGAGGCCTTGGATAAGGTCAAGATCATTCAGGATAGGCTCCGTTCAGCTCACTCTAGGCAAAAGAGCTATGCAGATCGTAAGGTTCAAGATGTAGCTTTCATGGTTGGTGAGCGGGTATTACTTCGAGTGTCTCCTATGAAGGGCGCGATGAGATTTGGGAAGAAGGTCAAGCTCAGCCCTAGGTTCATTGGTCCACTTGAGATTCTTGATCGAGTGGGAGAGGTGGCTTATAGACTTGCATTGCCGCCTATCTTATCATCTGTGCATCCAGTATTTCATGTATCCATGCTTCGAAGGTATCACGACGATCCAGCCCACCTGTTAGATTTCTGCACTATCCAGGTGGACAGGATCTATCCTATGAGGAGGAGCCAATGGCTATTCTAGACCGGCAGGTTCGTCAGTTGAAGTTGAAGAGGTTTCCTTCTGTGCGTGTTCAGTGGAGAGGTCAGCCTCCTAAGGCATCAACCTGGGAGTCCGGGTCTGATATGGGGAGCCGTTATCCCCATCTTTTTCCCGACTCAGGTACTTCTTTCTTTTCTCCGTTCAAGGACGAATGGTTGTTTTAGAGGTGGAGAATGTGACGACTCAAAGGGTCATCACCTGTTTCTTTATTCATTCTGTGACTTCGAGGCCTTGAAAATCTCATTTAGGGGTTGCCTCGATTTGCGTGTGCAGTCCGGACACGTAGCCGAAAAGCTTAAATATGAATTCTATGAGAAAAATACTAATTTTGATATTAAATTGAATAAATTTGACTTCGGCCAATATTTTGGGTAAACGGATCCGGACTCGTAATTTGACAATTTCGAAGGGTCCGCAGGCAAATATGGGACTTGGTTGTAGCCCGGAATCGAATTCCGAGGTGGCACCCGGTAAAGTCTTAAATATGATTTAAGTGCTTTCTCTAAAGTTTGGTTGAAAACGGACGTCATTTGACGTGTTTCGGACTTAAAATGGAAATTTGGAAGGAATCATCAACTTTGAGGCTTGATTCGATGTATATGATGTTATTTTGGCGATTTGATCACACGGATAAGTCCGTAGGATGTTTTCGAGGTTGTGTGCGTTGTTTAGTTTAGAGTACCGAAGGCTCTGGTGAGTTTTAGAAATACCACAGATTGCATTTCTGAACTTTGGAAAAAAATCTAGCATTTCAGTTTGGAATCTTCGCAATTGCGAAGAAGGTCTCGCAATTGCGAGCCTTGCATCGTAAATGTGAGACTAGGGATTTGACTACCTAATCGCAAATGTGATCCACTTGTTCGCAAATGCGAATACGGGCAGGTTGCAAATGCGACATAATTGGCCGCAAATGCGAACCTGGGGGTTTTTTGAAGGGTTCACAAATGCGAACTAGTTTCTCGCAATTCCCATGCCTGCAGAGTGGGGGTTCGCAATTCGCATTTCCCACATCAGAGACCTACATTTTTCATACTTAGTCAAATTTTTCCCCATTCTTTCAAAACACAAACTCCTTGAATGATTTTCAAGGGCAAGTCTTTTTTTTCCAAATCATTTGTAAGTTGGTTTTTGCTCATTTCTTTCAATCTTTAACATGATTTAACATGTTTTCAACTTAAAATCAAGGATTTCCATGGGTGAAATTGGAGATTTTGGGTAGAACCTAGGTTTTTCTAAAATTGGGGATTTGGACCTCAACTTGAGGTCCGATTTCAAAACAAATCATAGATATGGGTTCGTGGGTGAATGGATGATGGGGTTTTGGTTCGAACCTCGGGTTTTGACCACGCGAGCCCAGCGGCAGTTTTGGACTTTATGGGAAAAACCTTGGGAAAGTCGTTTTATGCATTCAAATTTATTCATCTTGCAATTATTGATGTATTTAAGTAATTTTTGACTGATTCGAGCGGATTCGTGGAGGAATCGAGGACTAAAACTATAGTTGAGGCTTGAGTTGAGTTCAAAGCATCGAGGTAAGTGTTCAGTTTAACCCTAACTTGAGGGATTAGGAGTTGAGTCGTATTTGCTACGTGTTTGAGTTTTGTACGACGTATGAGCATGGTGACGAATATCCATATGTTGGTATTGAGCATGACCATGGATCTTAAATTGATAGATGTGAATTCTTAATTGATCCTATAAGAGCCTTGATTGATGATCCTTGATGCTGAGTGTTAGTTTTATCTGTGCCAAGTAGAAATTGAATAGAATTGGTTATAGCTGATTCTCCTTTGCCAAGACATTTGAATTGTTGTTATTGTATTCCCTTACCAGGAAGTTATTACATTGTCTAGTTCCCTTGCCAGGATTATTTTGTGTGTTGTGTTGGAAATAATGGGATCAGGTGGTATGTCTACCACAAGATATTGATTGAAATGAGATCGGGTGGTACGCCTACCACAAGATATTGGTGAAATGAGATCGGGTGGTATGCCTACCACAAGATATTGATTGAAATGGGATTGGATGGTACGCCTACAATAAGATATTGATGAAATAGAATCGGATGATACGTCTATCACAAGATATTGATGAAATGGGATCGGGTGGTGTGCCTACCACAAGATATTGATTGAAATAGGATGGGGTGGTACGCCTACCACAAGATATTGATTGAAATGGTATCGGGTGGTATGCCTACCACAAGATATTGATTGAAATGGAATCGGGTGGTACGCCTACCACAAGATATTGATTGAAATAGGAGCGGGTGGTACGCCTACCACGAGATATTGATTGGAATGGGAGCGGCTGGTACGCCTACCATAAGTTATGATGAAGTGGGATCAGGTGGTACACCTTCCACAAGTTATGATGAAATGAGACCGGGTGGTACGCCTACCAAGAGAAATTGAGAAATAGGATCGGGTTGCACGCTTGCGACGAGATAAGCATTTAAAGTGAAAGTTGCTTTATCTATTCTATTTTGTCTTAGCAGCTTTATAGTTGGTTTCTTTGTCAGTCCTGAGAATGTTATTCATTTTTGCTATCCCCAGAGCATGTTTTCCCTCCCCAATTTTACTTGTTTATTTCCTGATGTTCCTTTCGCCATATATTATGTAATTGCACAGGTTTATCTAGAGTCTGGTCTTAGCCTCGTTACTATTTCGCCGGGGTTAGGCCAGACACTTACCATCACATGGGGTCGATTGTGCTGATGCTACACTATGCACTTATGTGCAGATAGTGGAGCAGCTTTTGAGCAGCAGCAGTAGCCTGGGAGCGAGCCTTCAGTCCAGTGAGACACCGAGGTAGCCTTGCAGGCGTCCGCAGGCATCGGCGTCTCCTCTATATTTATTTCCGTACGTATCTCATGTATTTCGAGACAAACAGTTTACACTTTCTTTCAGACGTTATATTTAGTGAATCTTAATAGTTCGTGAGTTATGTGACACAAGATTTTGGGTAGAGGTTATGTTGAACTTCCATATTGTTATTCGTTTTCATAATATTAAGTCTTCCGCTTGTTTAGTTAAATTAGTTATTTTTATCATATTGTTGATAAATATTAAAAAGGATTATGTGGTTAAGAAGTTGTAATTAATATTTAGGTTGCCTAGCTCCCATTAGTAGGCGCAATCACGGTCCCCGAAGATTGGAAAATTCGAGTCGTGACAACACACTAGAGGCTCCAGGTCGTCCCTACCTAAATAAAAGGGGAAAAAAAAGAAAAATAAAATAAAAATGCTACAAACTCTACTTTTGGCCTCCAAATACAAGTACTACGGGACATACCCCAATAATACATATAAATTATTCGGGACATTCCCCGAATAAATTTAACTAAAGGGACGACCTCTTGTTTCTAAACTGACAAAAATTCTATGGCTTGCCTATCCAAGTGATAACGACCTAAACATGCTCCTAACAATTTTTAAAAATACAAACCAAAATGAAGTAACAAATAAAAACAATAAAGCAACAATAAAAATAAAATATAATATTTTATATTCCCAAACCCAAACCGCGTGTGAACTTTATCAAACAAGTTTATTTCATATTCAAATTCTTTTAAAAATTATCAAACCCCAACCACCAGTATTTGTTTTACTACCCAACCCACTAAAGAATCTATTTAATCTATTAATTTAATTCTCCTATTATTAAATTATAATCCTAAAGCCTTGAAACCTCAAGACATAACAGAACTGAAATCCCAATCTAGCTATCAAAATTTATCCAACAAAATAGAACTAAACAATAGAAAAGGTAATCAAGAACACAAACATTCTCTAATTAAAAGACAAGAAAAAAAAAAGAAGGGGTAACATTCAGACCTTTCAAGAACAAAGTCGAAAATGACAATTCGACAAGCTGAACAGAGCAAGGTCATCAGACTGAAAAAAACCGAAGCTATGAATTAGAACTTCGACATAGAAGCCTCGCCGGAAGCTTCGAACGGATCTCACACGACTCAGTCTTAATCGGACTCCATTAAAAACCAAAGGTCTCGAACGAGCATCGCGACGACCTCGAACAAAATTGTTTGTTGTTATGGGGCTGTTCTGCTGCGTTTTTTGGAGCTATTTTTGAGCCGTTTTTCAGCTTTATTTTGAGCTTTCGGAACAGTTTTTCATGACCAGAATTGCTGACTTCAACAGTGGTCTATGGGTTGGTTTTAACTGGTTTTAAGGCAGAGTTTTTCATGATTGTTTAGGGTATTTTGGAACTGATTTGAAGTGTTTTCTGGAGGATGGTGGCTTGCTGATTTCTAAAGGAAGCGAGGGTGGTCGTTCTTATGGGTGTCGCAGGTTCTAAGGTGTTGGTTGAAGAAAAAGCTCATTATGATGTGTCGTTCTCTTGTTGTGTGTATCTAAAAGACTGTCTTTTTTAGGGCTAGGTTTAAAGTGACATATTTTCCTAATAATATTTAATACGTGAATTAAATAGAAAAATATGAAATTTATTATAATTTTTAATTTTTGTTTTTTTTAAGTAAAGTAAAATAGTTAAAATTACGTAAATAGAGATATTAGACCTAAACTAAATATTTAACACTAAAATGTATAAAATCTTGTGGATGGTCAACAAATACATGTCTACAATCAGTACTCGCATCCAGCACTCACGCTCAATAAGTATCATATAGTAACTGTTGTGACGTGCAGCTCGATCCATATATCTCGTCGACGCGCTCACTAGGGTGTGCAGACTCCGGAGGGGGTCATACAGCCTAAGCGCTATATCGCTGCGGCGTGCAGCCCGATCCAACATATCGCTGTAGCGTGCAGCCCGATCCATATAAGTATTGTTGCCGCTTGCAGTCTGATTCCTGTCCGCAGCTATATATATATATATATATATATATATATATATATATTGATGTGGCATGCAGCCGATCCATAGATATATAATCCTCACAACTAGTCCCTCGGTATGTCTCAGTCATTAACCTCACCACTAGACTCTCAGTCTATCTCAGTCATCAATCTCACTATCAGACCTTCGGTCTATCTCAGTAAAATAGGGAACTCAGCTCAAAACAGTTTCCACACTTTTAAGAATATAGTGATAAAGCATATTTGAGTAATAAACATGTGAAATATGATTAAGGATATGCTTTCAAACAAATAGAGTGAGGAAAGATAGCAAAAATGCATCTAAGGGTCTCCACAAGTCGGCACAAGGCCCTAAACATGGCATACAACCCAAAATATAATAACATCAAACAATTAACTATCAAATACGCATTAAAATAATCGTTCTGGATGAACTAGGTCACAATACCCTAGCGGTGCTCTACCCTACGCTCGTCATCTAGCGTGTAAGTCACCTCAAAGTAACACAAGATGTGTAATCCGGGGTTTCAAACCCTCAGGACAGTATTTACAATCATAACTTATCTCGAACCAGCAATCTCTAGCTCGCGAAGCCTTTGCCCCTCAAATTAGCCTCTACGTCCGTTGAATCTATCCAAAATCAGAACGAATACATCGCAATATGCTAAGGGAACAAAGCCCAAATGAAAACAATCAATATCGGGCACAAATCCCGAAATTACCGAAACCCGTTCCCCAGTCTCACTTTTCGAAACTCAAAAATTTTTATATCATTAGATTCCTTATCTCCCCACGAATTCATACATATTAAAAGTTCTCAAATCCAACTTAAAATGGCCTTTCAAATTTCAAATCAAAAGTTCAATTTCGCAAGCCCTAGTTCTTCAATTTTAGGCTTAGTTCCATAATTAATTAGGTGGAATTCACATATGAATCGAGTATTGCGTTCAAAAATCTTACCTCCAGGTATTATCTCTTGAATCCCTCTAACAATCCCCTCAAGAAGCTCCAAAATCACCCAAAAATAGTGAAAGTTAGCTCCAAAATCGCGGACAAGAGCTATTAAAATATTCTGGCCAAGCTTTAAAAGCCTTCTTTAACGCGGTCCATCTCTTGCGGATGCGTAGCACAAAATTTACGTTGACCAATTTTTACCTTACGCGAACGTGACATGCCAATCGCGAACATAATGCTTCCACACCCTTGACCTTTGCGAACGCGTCCGCTTCCATGTGAACGCAATGAATAACTGACCATCAGCCCCAAATCCTCCTCTGCAATCGCGTACACACACTCATGAATGCGATGAAGTCGCCTCAGAAGCCTTCGCGAACGCGGCATGGACCCTCGCGAAGGTGAAGCCCACAGAACTCAGCCCTTTGCGAACGCGCGCTCCCCTTCGTGAATGCGAAGACCAAAATACCTGCAACACTTCAGCTGATTTTTCTTCAATTTCCAACAACATGAAATGGTCCGATTGACCACCCGAACTCACCCGAGGCCCTCGAGACCTCAACCAAACATGCTTGCGTATCCCATAACATTATTAAAACTTGTTCTAACCTTTGAAACGCTCAAAACTACACTAAAACATCAAATTTGCATTGGATTCGAGCCTAAGAATCCCTAGATCTTCTAGATTACGCTTTTGATAAAAAAATCCAACCAAACTACGTCCGAATGACCTGAAATTTTGCACACATATCCCAAGTGACATGATGGAACTACTACAACTTCCAGAATTTCATTCCGACCTCAATATCAAAAATCTCACCTATCAACCGGAAAACATCGAAATCTCAATTTCACCAACTCAAGCCTAAACCTCCACGGACTTCCAAAATGCATTCCGATCACATTTCTAAGTCCCAAATCACCTGGCGGAGCTAATCAAATCATAAAAGTTCCGATCCGAGAGCATATACAAACAAGTCAAACCTTTCAAATTTCACGTTCAACTGAGAACTGTTTTCTTCCAAATTCATTCCGATTACCCTGAAAACTAAAACCAACGATATACATAAGTCATAATTCATCACGCAGCGCAAGTCATGCCCGAGATTTGACGATTAAAGTGTAAAAGCTTAAAACGACTGATCGGGTCGTTACACTCTTTACAACAATGTATCCATCATCTTGAAATCATGGATTCGCTTATGTGCATGTTTATTGATTTTTATTTTTATTTTTATTCTTATCATACGAATACAGTCAAAACTGAACCGACACCTATTGCATGAGAAACGACTCCCAACTGAGTTAATTATCTTTTTTAATGTTTCTCTGCCACAAATATACTAATTAAAGTAATTTTTATTTTTACTTTCACCTCCAAGCTCTCAACTGAATTAACAACCTTTTGCATGTCCTTAATCTTAGGCAAATTTTAGCTAATCCATTCATTTATATAATTGGTTCTTAGCCACTAAAAAGAACAATAAATCAACTAAGTTCATTGAGTTAAATATTCATGAGCTTTTATTCCAATATAACTTGGGGGATCTGAGATTATTCATATATGTAAATTATCTCAAATCTCAATTCCCAAATAATAGAACAAACATAAAAAATAAAAATAAAAATCATGTCTTTTTCAGGAACTCAAACAAAATGCAAGGCATGTGATAAAGCTGTGTATGCTGCAGAGCTTATATCTGCAAGTGGTGTTAATTATCATAATACTTGTTTCAGATGTAGCCATTGCAATGGAAGACTTGCTGTAAGATTTTTCAATTCTTTCATTTCTTCAAATATTTCATGAATTGTTATTGGGAAATGTTGTTGTAATATCAATTAATTTGAAAGGAAGCCATAACGCAACAGTAAAGCCATCTCCGTATGACCTATATGTTATGGATTCGAGCCGTAGAATCAGCCACTAATGGGATTAGGGTAGGCTGTCTATATCACACCCTTTGAGGTGTGTCCCTTCTCCGGACTCAATAGTGAAATCAGGGATTTCCTCAATGGTATTCAAACTTGAAAAAAGTAGATGTTCAATAAATTTTATGTACCTCTAAAACATGATATTTAATCTTTATACGCGGTATAATTTTTCGACAAAGGGTGGTTAATTGACCACCGTAACCAAATTATAGTTTCGACATGTCGTGATCCTGTGTGAATGCGGTATACCGTGTGCACCAAGCTGTCCTTTTTGTTGTAGTGTTAAATTAATCCAAAACGAAGAAGTAACCCAAATTAGTTGGTCGGTTAATCGCTTAAATTAAAAATCATTGACATGTGTCATATATAATATGTATTTAGTCATGTATAATCTATGTATACTAGCCAAGGGCGGATCTGTAGCCTAATTATGTGGAATGTGAACCCATGGTCTTTCCGCCAAACTAGATATTTTATGTACGTACTTTTAGAATTAGTCATGTAATATGTATTGGCACCCATGCTCCATAAAGATTAAATGTTGCATTTGGTTCAATACTTAATTATTTACTCAAAGAACCGGAAATCAATTACCTCTTATCACTTTTTTCTCTCTTTGTTTTAGTGGTGCGCTTATGTTCTAGAAATTGTAAATCCGCCTCCAACATCAGCTAAAAAAAACAAATAATGAATCCGGATAGCTATTTGCGTAAAGAGTATTTAATGAATAGATACAACAGTTATGTGTTTGAAACATTCATCCTACATAGACCAGTTTTAAACTAGCTATTAATCTACTGCAATCATCATCCTCAATTAGAGCTTCGACCAGTAATGGAGCCAGCTGCTCAATCTAATCCTTTTTATCAGAAAATTATAATATGTATAGGTTAATTTCCTTTTATATATATAATTGTTGAACATTATAATTAACATAAGAAAAATAACTAGCGTTAGATTTGATCCCTAGTTGGGACATTTCTTAAATTTTCAATCTTGCCTCCCGCGACCCTACTTGTAACCAGTAATGTGAGCAATCACACACAAGCTGAATTAATATCGAATAGATAATAAAAATAGAAGAAAAAGATTTAAAATTTTATTTATGTAAAAGATCATCAATTTTGAAGCTTCTAATTTTAATTTTTTGTTGATTTACCTTTGAATTATAGTTGAGCAACTACTCTAGCCTAGATGGAGCTTTATTTTGCAAGCCACATTTTGAACAGCTTCTCAAGGAGAAAGGAAGTGCCTCTTTTAAGTCCACTTCACGTTAGTTTTTCCAAATCTTTTAACATTTTTTTATTTTTATTATTTTCTTCAACTAATTATTTGTTTCTTATATCAATGTGCAGTTGGGAGGAACAGTGACCTGGTATGTATCTTATGCCTAATTTAATAATTACTCCCTCTATCCTAATTAATGTGATATTTCACTTATTTATATTCAAATTATATGAATTTTAATAAAAAATTTAAAATATATTTTTTAATCAGACATGAGAATAATTTTCATGGTTTATTCCTTACTGTTTTCTTTTCAACAAATGATGTGACTATATTTCTCTTGAGCCGAGGGTCTATCAAAATAGTCTCTCTACCTTCGCAAGGTAGGGATAAGATTACGTATCCACTGAGTTTATTATTGTTGTTATTGTTGGCATGAGAATAATTGCAATTTAAAATATTTTTGTATAGTTTTTAAATATTTAAAATTTAATTTTAAAATATCGATTTGATTTTATTCAATTTAATATCAAAAATTAGTTAAACGATTGATCCTGGAGATGTAGTACTACATAAATTGGGGTGAAAGAAGTATTTTTTTGTAAAAGAAAAACGCTAATAATATTTTCATGTAGTTATAACTAATATTTGTTAAATGGAATTTGTTATACTAATTTTGTATATATTAAGAATGTTCAAGTTTCATCTTTCTATATTCTTGTGATTACAGAGCAGAAGCTCTAGCAAATTGTCCTCTCTATTTTCTGGCACTCAGGAAAAATGTGCTGCATGCAAGAAAACTGTGTACCCATTGGAAAAGGTAAGAAATTTTAGTGTAGTATGTTATAAACTAAATAATAACAAATAGAGATGGCTCATAAATTGTAATCAATCTACCTGTTGGACCTAGAACCATCCAACTTATTTATTTGATAAAATGTGTTTTATTTGGGAAAATAAACTAGACTTGTTCCATCATCACCCCATTGGTGACATGATATGGGTTGTCTCGCGAGATCTTTGGTCCGAACCTTCATATTCATTCTCTCTTAAAGGATAAATCTCGCATTCGCTATCGCAAGAATACAGCGATCGAAGAGTTATGGCTCAACTACTTCGCGCATTACATCGCATTGACGAAAGGGGCACGTTGCAAGCTAAGAGCAGTGTAGGTAAGTGATAAGCATAGAAGGCATTCCCGAAAGGCAGTATTCTAAAAAGCTTATGTTACACTATAGAGCACAAGACATATTGAACAAAAGATCTTCTCACTAGTTCTTTCATCTCTTGCTCTTTGATATTGGTAAAGAGCCCTTGTTCTTCTCTCTTGATATAATTACTGAGACCCATTAAATATTCATGAAATAAATGTCATACGTGTGAAGAACATTGAGATAGCTTCTTCCACGATCAAGGGCATGGCGAGATGGATTAGACATTCTTATTGTTAATTAGAGGTTTAGGATTCAAACTGCGGGAATGAAGAAACTTCTAATACGAAGGGTTTTACCCTTAAATGAGCCTTACATGGGCCTTACATAGTGTAAATATGTCAGGCCAGGAAATTTCGAGTATCAGACGGTCAATTCTACCAACCAGGAAAAGAGAAAGAGCCTCCTTTCTTCTGTGTGTGTTAGCCCTTTATAGTTTTTCAACATGGCTTCTTTTTCAATCATGTTTAGAAATAATTTTCTTGAGCCGAGAGTCTATCGGAAATAATTTATATACTTTCATAAGATAGAGGTAAAATCTGCTTAAAAATTATCCTCCCCAAATCTCACTTTTGTGAGAATATACTAGATATGTTATTATCATGTTAGCCCTTCATGGAATATAGAGTTTTATTATTTCACTTTCACAAAAGTCTTTTTTCATCTTTTTAACATTTAATTCAAATACTCTAAAAGTTTTAATCAAAATATATATTTGATCTAAAAACAGGTGACAGTAGATGGAGAATTTTACCACCAATCTTGCTTCAAGTGTGCACATGGTGGATGCAAACTTACAACTTCATCATATGCAGCATTAGATGGACTTCTCTATTGTAAACCTCATTTCTCTCAATTATTCAAAGAAAAGGGTTCCTATAACCATCTTACAACTACTACAAACAAAAAAAATAGTGGATCAAATGAAGAACAAGAAAGCTCTACTACTACTGAAGCTGAACCACAGGCTGCAGAAGAGACTCAAGATTAGTCATAATTATGAAATAGTGTTGTTATTATTGTCAGTGAGACTAATTATCTTGAGGAGAATATGTGAGTATATTGGTTTTCTTATTTGTTTTCTTTGTTTGCAATTTTGTAAGCCTGTTAAGGCACCATATATTTGTATGCTTTTTCTCAGTTTTGCTAAATAAGACATCCATTATTTGTCTTACTTTTTTTGTTTAACTAATTGATAAAGGCATAGTTCAGTGGCTAAATCGGTTCAAAACCTTATTTATTGGAAACAATCTCTCTATTTACACAAAGTAGGAATAAAGTCAGCAACATACATATTATCCTTCCCAAACTCCATTAATAGGTTATATGTATCCGTGTTATATTTTAATAATCTAATAAACTTAATGTTAAGAACCAGATAAGGAACTTGTTACTATCCTCAAGTACTTAAAATTAATAAAGTCTCAAAATCGGGGACATGGTTCAAATATTCAGAGTCAGAGAAATATCAGAGGAAACGGATGGACACTAGTTCCCTTGGTAACTGCATCAGTCAACCCCTCGACAGCTAGGAGTGTTCATGTTTCGGTTTGAATCGGTATTTTCCTAAAATAACAAAACCAAGTAAGTCGGTTTTTCAAATATTAGAACCAAACCAAACCAATTAAGTCAGTTTTTTCTCGATTCGGTTTATGTCGGATTTTCGAGTTTTTCAGTTATTTGTTGGTTTTTTCTTAAATATGAGACATACACTACCAAACACATATTTTGGCGACCACATTTTCAACATAACACTATTAAAGCAATTGCCCATTGAGAAATCTGTTATTTACCAAGATATATTGATGATAATTGAATCAAATAGTGATGAATAATTTAAGACTCAATTAAAAATTTATTATTTTTAACATGAAATATATTCTTACACTTAACAAAATAAAACTACCAATTAAACTAGAATGTAAAGGTACAGAACTATGCTAAAAGTGCAAACGATTAGTATTTACTACAAAATTTAAAACTTTCTATAAAACTATACATATATATAGGTGTAATTATAAATTTAATATAGCTACATCTATACATATATGTAGGTGTAATTATAAATTTAATATAGCTATATTTGGTTTGGTTCGGTTTTTTAATTATAATCAAAACTAAACCAAATTTGATCGGTTTTTAAATTTCAAAACCAAAACCAAATCAAACCAAAAAGCATCTATTTTTTTTGGTCGGTTTGGTTTGGTTTTCAATTTGGTTCGGGTTTCCGGATTTTTGTGAACACCCTACCGACAGCTATAAAGTTGTTGTGTGCACGTGCAACAGAGCAAATAGTGTGAAAGTCAACGTTTGGGGATTTCCCTTGTACCAAACAGGCTTACATCATTCATGTGATGTCGCCTATGCAATATTAATATTGAAACAAAGGTGAAACATCACACACATTCAAGAATCACCAAGCATTCTCTCAAACTGAGCAATCAATCTGGAAGTGATTCGCAAGGGTATCAAGACAAAGAACAACATAACAACGGACCAGTTCCCTATATTGAGTCCATAGTCATGTTGCACCTTTGATAAAGTTCTTTATTGTAATTCCTACTTATTTTAGTTAGAAGCATTGTGTAGGAAACTTTTGTAAATCATAAACTTTTGTGTTTGTGTCTTGGCTAGAGTTAGTCGAGTTGTAAATGTTTGTAATTGATTTATTATAAAGTGGATTGTGATAAAGTAGTTACAAGCTAGTGAGAGATTAGAGGTTAATTTCTAAGCTACGATAGGTTGTAATATGAAGTTTTCTTAGTGGTGAAGTTGAAATCCTACAAGGGTAGGTCGTGATTTTTAATCCCGTGAGCTGGGAGTTTTTCACGTAAAACTCCATTGTGTCATTTACTTAGTGCGGCGTGCGTGTGTTCTGTGGGAACTAATAAAGAACTTGATTCTCTATATAGTAACCCTTAGTTTTTATTAATTAGTATCAGAGCTAGTTTTTTTTTATTAGGCTAACACTTAGAAAGGATTCTCATGGCTGCGTCCCAAACTTTGAAGAAAGTCAATCTACCTACATACCACCAAGATTCACCGCCAATACTATGGACGGTGGAAGACAAGGATGCACGACTTTATCATAGCTAAAGACTCAGAGCCCTGGGATATTATCTGCGATGGACCCTTCATTCCCTATGAAGAACATTGGAGGCCCATCAATGGTAGTTCCTAAAACAAGAAAGGAATACAACGATGTTCGCCGCAAGGCTATAGATAGGAACTTTCGAGCAAAAAAAAATCCCCATA
Source organism: Nicotiana benthamiana (assembly GCA_034376525.1). Classification (NCBI taxonomy): domain Eukaryota; kingdom Viridiplantae; phylum Streptophyta; class Magnoliopsida; order Solanales; family Solanaceae; genus Nicotiana; species Nicotiana benthamiana. The sequence goes on along the minus strand of CM067335.1, from coordinate 38,561,589 downwards.
TGTTGTATTGGACCAGATGAGTACAACATGATTTCAGCATACCAATCTGCTAAGAAGATCTAGGAAGCTCTCCAAACAGCTCATGAAGGGACAACACAAGTAAAGCAATCGAAGATTAACATGCTAACTACATAGTATAAGCTTTTCAAGATGAAGGATGATGAGTCTATTTGGGATATGCACACTTGTCACACCCCTTGTTTTACACCTCACTTAACCTTCTTAAAAATAAATAAAAGGATTTTGACGCTCAAAAGGGTTTTTAATTAAAAAGTGACAAAATTGTGCTCAAATGAAATAACTCAGAGTCGCCACCCGATATTGGTTTCGGTGTGCCTGGTCACCGTTTTTAAAAATAATAATTGTTCCCTTATAACAATTTGAACTCCAAACTAAGTCTCCACCAGAGATTCGAGTAAGGGGGTTCATTTGACTTAGGGAGAAGGTGTTAGGTACTCTCCAAGTTCCATAACTAGTATGGTTGCATACTCGATCTAGTTGGCTTTTTAAAATATTCAAATTGAAGAAAAAAATAAACACACGAGGCTCAAGGTCGTTCCCACTTAATAAAATAAAATAAAAGCAAAAATAAAATACTATTATATGCTTCCACGAATCGTTCCATCTTTGCCTTCGTTTACATTCACTTCGGCCATACCCTAAACGAAATATATACAAAGTCTTCGAGGCATTCCCGGATGGATTTAACTAAGGGGTAACCTCTCACCTTAAAAGAAGCTAAAATACGAACGTCATATAGGTTTGCCTACCCAAATGTGGTCGGCCTAGTCATGCTTCTGACAGGTAAATTAATAAATGAAAAGAAGGAAATGAGGGGAATCAAACTAAGCTAAAATTATTTTAATGGCTAGTTACCAAACGATCCGTCTTAGCATCCCAAATCACTTTTGAACCTTTAAATCTCGAACCTCAATCCCATTTGTGTTCCTAAACATCATCTATCCATAAATTTCTATGTGTTATTTAGCATATACAAGTAATTCAAAGATGACATTACAAGTAACAAATGTATAAGGACATAGACAACAACCAAAAATAAGCAAACAAGCTCAACTAAAATAAAACAAGATGCAATTTGATAAAACTTAAACCAACCAAGAACATTAATCCATAATCATGTAATTAGCATAGCACATGAAAAATAACAACACACATAATAAAGAGAAGGAGATGAGAGGGACCTCAAAAACAGAATCTGACCGCAACCATTCAAAAGATTGGAATGTGAATACTTAAGATGCATACAAGTACTAGATAGAAACTTTGAAACATGACCTGGACTAGAAAATCGAATGGCGACCTCGATTGGCAACAAGAACTCAAATTTTAAAAATGAGAAAAGAAGCATGATGTAGCGGATAATAAGTGATATGAAACTCAGCTGGGCAGAAATAACTTTAGTAACAAACGGCAAATTTCGACCTAAAACAAAACCTCTTAGAAATCAGATTTTAGAAGTTTTCCTTTCTTGGTTTTCAGATCTGTTTAAACGTAAAATAAAGAATAAAGCGAGAAATGTTGAAGGAAAATGATTAAACAATAGTCGTCATTTTCGCTTGCCATCGCTGGCTAGTAACTTCGATTGGCGGCGAAGATGGAGGAACAACAGCCAGAGCGAGGAGGGGGCTAATGCAGCTGGAGTCATTTCTTTCTCTTTAGTGCGCCATGGCTATTTGTTGTGTGTTGGAAGGATGTTCGGTGATCTTCTTCTTGAGGAGTTCAGTCGCTAGCCTTTTTTGTTGAAGAAGAAGGAGGTGAGTAAGGGTGTTAGTTTTAGAGAGGATGACGGCTTGGTTCAGTTTTTGAGAGGTGACAGTGTGGTGGTCGTGTGACTGACAGGCAGCATTGAGTCTTGGAGAAGGCGACAGAGGCAGCTTGGTGGTGGGCGGCGACAGAGGCAACTTGGTGGTGGGCGGTGGATCGTGGTCTCTTGGGGTGTCTCTGGGGTTTATTAGAATTGGGTTTTTTGACCCGATCCTTAGTTAGGGAGACCCAAAAACTAAGAGGAAGGTAAATGTGATCGAGCCCTGGTGCCTACATATCCTTGGCTATAAAGGAATCAAGCCATACGTAGTTCACAAAGTGAATGAGGTGATGGAGTATGCTGAGTCGGAGAGCCGGTCGAGATGTCGTTCTGTCAAGGTTTCAGTCAGTTGTCCTATTATTACATCAAAATCAAAAAAAAATAAAAAAGACTACCTAAGCCTGTTAACTATAAGTTACAAGATTCTCTTATATAAGTCTTCTGAAGCTTGATCTTGAGTCTTGAATGGTTCTTCGTGCAAATTTTAGATATGAACCTTAACGCTTGCTAGTTGCAGGTGCTAGTTTATCTTCTTAAGCTTTTCAGATCAAAACTGGACACACCATGCTTATGACTTCAGTCATGTCTTGAGCAGCTTACATCTATCATCTACTTCTGCATTTGGTTTCACTTCTTGGTTTTCTTTTTTTTTTCTTCTTTTTTTTTTTTTTTTGGATTGAGACTACTTCTGTTGGTCACCTCGGACTGTTGACCCGTATTCTTGCCGAGAGCTTCTACTACTTCTAACTTGAATTGAATTCTAAAATAACTTCCCTTATTCTCCGGGTGGGTTCCTGCTACTGACTCGAAACTTGAAATAATTCTGAAACGAATTCCCTCATTCTCCAGATGGGTACTTGTAGTCAAAATAACAAAGCAAACAAAATTTTCTGCCCCAGTTTTTACTAGGAGATTCGTGAGTTGTTAGCAAAACTGTATATTACCTATGCTGTTGATACAATAATGAGAGTAATACTAAAGATTTGACTAGTATGTGCATCTCCTGTGAGTAAAACCAAGAATATTTTACTAACAAGTGCATCTTCTAAGAACAAAACATGAAAAAACTAAGAATTGACCCTCTCTCTTTTTTCAAATCCAGACTTCCTCCTTATTTTTTTAAAAACAAATATATTATCCTAGGAGAAAATTAATCAGACTAGGTTTTAGTCTTAGGAGAAAGATTCACCATACTAAGATTTTGATCCTTGGAGAAAATTCTTCAGACTAGGTCCCCTCTTATATATATATATATATATATATATATATATATATATTAAGAGAAGGATTCATTAGACTAAGATTTTGATCGTAGGACAAAACTCATTAGACTATGTCTTCTATCTTAGGAGAAAGATTCATGAGACTAAGATTTTGATCCTAAGAGAAAGATTGATCAGACTAAGACTTTGATCCTAGGAGTCATCAAACTAGGTCCTTTTTTTGTTATCTTAGGAGAAAGATTCATCAGACTAAGATTTTGATCCTTGGAGAAAGTTCATTAGACTAGTTTTCTTATCTTAGGAGAAAGATTTATCAAACTAAGATTCCTATCCTACGAGAAAATTCATCAAACTAGGTTTTCTATCGTAGGAAGATTTTGAGCCAAGGAGAAAATTTGCTAGACTAGATTTCTTATCTTAGGAGAAGGATTCATCAGACTAAGATTTTGATCCTAGAAGAAAATTCATCAGACTAGGTCCTTTTTTTATTATCTTAGTAGAAAGATTCATCATACTAAGATTTTGATCCTAGGAGAAAGTTCATCAGACTAGGTCTTCTATTCTAGGAGAAAGATTAATCAGACTAGGTACTTTTTTTGGTTACATTAGGAAAAAATTCATCAGACTAAGATTTTGATCCTAGCAGAAAATTCCTCAGACTAAGATTTTGATCCTAGGAGAAAAACTCATCAGACTAAGATTTTGATTCTGATCCACAATCCTTAGTCGACTTGTAGTACCCTGCAGGTTTTCACCATCAAGCCTCTCTTATTTTGCTCTTTGCTCAACTCATTGTTGCCTTACGATGCCCATGAGGCTTTTTACCGATAATACTCTCTCATGTTATCATTTTCTCTCTTTGTGCTGAGAACAAAGGTATTACCCATGATGCGAGAAGATTATACTTTCGCCACACACTTGATTTGACATCCTCAAAGATTGGTCGGAAGGTCTTTCTTTGGACCGTAATGTAGGCTTTGACAGGGTTAGAAAGAAAGGATCACATAAATGCTCAAAATAATTTAAGATGAAAGGGTTCAAAATTATAACTTTTGGAATCAGATCTTTTGGCAAAATTAAAACTTCTGCCCCAGTTTCTCGGAGTCTGGGGAATTTTTTCTTCTTCTTCTTTTTTTCTTTTTTGATTTTCTTTTATGGGATTTCTTAGAAGATATGACCCACTCTTTGACTTCGGGGATTAAGAAATATTTTATTTGGTGTGTGATCACTCCCAATTATTTCTTATAAAAAGACTAAGCGGTCGCTGTAAATATAATTCGGTTTACAAGTCCAGAATCGAATCCCACATATAACTAAGGCTTAGATACAACTGTTCAATATTTCTAAGAAGACAAGTTCAAACAATTCTTAAGTTATAAATATTAAGATTATTATATCTAATTAACTAAATTAAATTAGTAGCTTAACAACTAAAGATACTACGGGTTAGAAAAAATATTAAGGAGGTTTAGAGTTATGATTTTCCCTATTGTCGGAATCCTTCCCGCTATGTCTTATATAATGTTGCCTAAGTATTCTCTACCGATCATGAGCGCTTTGCATGTTGTAATTCTCTCCCGATTAATTACAAAAATTTACTAGACATACTCTCCCGAGTTACGCTAGCTGGCTTTAATTACAGCACTTAGATCGCACCCAAAGTTTCGTTATCCCCAATCCTACCTTTAAACAGTTGGTTATTGATTCCTTACATACATCGGGAGTGATGTTGTTCAAAAATTACCTAAATATGCTCTCTCTCCCGAGTAATACATACTAAATAGTAACAGTCAATTGAGAGCTCTTCAACCAACCGCAATATAAACGTAGTTGAACAAATAGAGAAAAGCTATGGCTCAATTATATAAAAACATAACAAGAATTTATCCTGCAAAAGGTTCTATCAAAACTCTAGATAACAAATTAGCTATTCATAATATTATGTAAAACTACAATACTAAAATTCATAACCAACAATGAAAAATAGGAAGAGGAAGGAAAAACTCGCAGAAGAATACTCCTCCTTGCTCCTATTGTGGCTCTGCCTCCTTAGATTGAATATGTGTCAAAAATTGGTCTTCTGGCTAAAAATATCATTTTTCCATATATATACATACATATATATATATATATATATATATATATATATATATATATATATATATATATATATATATATATATATATATACCAACTAAGGTTGGGCCCAAACAATCATACCTTCTCAATGTGAAAAAGGGTACTTTTCCCAGGTTTGACTAGCGCGACCGCGCTCGTGACCGTGCTAGTGGCCGCGCATATTGTGAAGTATTCTGTCTGACGAACGTGGCCTTAGCGCGATGCACTATTGAAGCAAATTTTTCACCCTGTTCCTTTTGGAATGTGAAAAAATGTAAACATGAAAGTTTTATTCCTTTGAGTTAGCTTTCCAGCTATATATTCTGGAGCCCAAATGGGGTTCTGAACAAAACGTTATGTGCATTTTACTAGACAGTGCGCAATATGTCTACTCGAGTCTTCATTTGTTCTTAACTATCAAAGTTGACTCCTGGCACGATCCCGACTTAATTAGTTGGACTGTTACTTAGACATCAAAGCTCCAAATCACTTGAATTTATTTCATAATATCTATATAGCTTGGAATCATCCCTACAAGGCATATAACACACAGTTAATGCAAGACACTAGCGATTAAAGCTCAAACTTAATTAAAGTGCAGTAAATTAGTGCGTAATAAGCGACTAAAATACGTAATTATAGCCAATCATCAACAGCCAACACTTAACCCATTGCTCATCCTCGAGCAATCAAACTACATTTTACATAGACACACCCTTATTAAGAAATATTCCTAACTCACCAAAAGTATTTAAAATAGACTAAACACAAAAGGGTAACATCTTCACCTCAAGATTTGACTACAAGTACCGTACATTATTAAAAACTCACCTACTTACTCTAATATAGAGGTCACTGACATTACCTTTCCTTCATGAATCAAGTGCCCTCACACAACAAAAGAGAGTAGTTCCACACAATAAAATTTAAGAACACTTAGGAACTCAAGATAGAAAGAATTCACTCACTCTCAGAAATAACATTCATATGCCGCAAAAGATGCACCATAGGCTTACCCGTAGTGTACTACTTTACTAATCAAGCTCATTCAATCTAGGATCAATTAGGAATTTATTTGGTTGTAATATATGGTGTGGGACGGGTAGGATACATTTAGATATAAGAGTGACTACACCTCCCTAAGCACTTTAATACATATACTTTAACAATTAAAACCCTACTTATGTCAAACCAAAGCTCCACCTTCACATCAATGTATATTACCTCAATCTTCTTTAAGCATAATTACATCAAGAACCACCACTTATCAAGGAACATTTGCACACAATACAATTTTTTTTTTCTTTTTCAATTCAAGTGGCTCTTGCTCTTTCAAATTGGTGCGTCTTTCTCCTTATTTCGTTAGTTCCATTCATCCCAAACCAATCACCCCACACTTTAACTTTTACAAAGTTCATAACAATTCAAGTGCTCACGAGAGGTGAAAAGGTTCAAAAAGATGGTTAATTCAAACAAATGAGTAAGACTTATAATGTGGTTGCCAAAGAAATAGGATTATAGGCTTAACGAGGTTAACTACGATACATAACAATTAGGCGAGTAATATATAAATATATATATATATATATATATATATATATATATATATATATATATATATATATATATATATATATATATATATATATATATATATATATATATATATATATATATATATATATATATATTTCTTCCAAGACTAACAAAACTACTATTCCGCTTTGCAAACACACATGGCAAGTTCTAGACATCAAATGCAATGCACAGAATACAACAAACCTCACACACACATGGCACATGATTCACTCAAGATTGGATCATCAAGACACTCCAGTCAAAGAAGTTAAGAAAAGATAAAATCATACAATTTAAGGTACTTATACACGAGTCAAAAACTGAGCCTAAGCATCCCCACCGAAGTACTCACTATTCTTAAGTCATAACAAAGTCAAGAGATATTGTTTCAATTCAAAATACAATACAATGGATCATATTTCTAAAAAAACTAACTACACCCAGTTCAAATAAAACTCTTGGAAAAGAATCGTGGTTTAAAGAAAAACCATGGGGTAATTGCTACACTACCTAACGAAAGAAAATATTTTTTGTTTTTTTTCTTTAGACTTAAATACCTCAAGAGAATTATCTAATAGATCCATTGTCGGGAAAAGTCCAATCCTCTTATTTCATTTTTTATAAGAAAACATATTCAATTAAACTAACACAACTAAAATAGCATAAAAAGTCACCCAGACAATCTCCTCACCCCACACTTAAAATTGTGCATTGTCCCCAATGCAAACTATACTAATAAGAGGGTAAAAGAAACTCCCTGGTATGCCAAGGCTGAAGCACTAGTAGCTCATAGGGTACTCAAATTTCTCCCAAGCTTGGTCCTTCGTGGGGGTACCTCACACTTAGCTCTAACCATTTGGTTTGTTGTTGCATCCTTCCAATACCTTTGCTTTCCATGCTCCTAGAAAATAAAAAAATTGACACTACAAAAATAATACAATTAAAAAATAAAAAATAAATAAAAGAAAGCAATAAAGCTGGGTTTCCTCCCAACAAGCGCTTGATTTAACGTCGCGGCACGACGTGAATCACATTTTGCCTCCACTATGAACTTATGAATCGGACCCCAAGATTTGATTCTGCTCTATGATCATGCTCCTAGGGTGGTGGTACAAATCTGACTGGCCCAATAAAATAATATAGTATTATACACTTCTTGGCCTTTAGATGAGGTGTGTAATCTTGACTTTCTGGCAAGAAGAATTCCAGAATGTAAGCACTTTGTTCCTTATTCCTTGACTCCTCAAATGGCTCAAACGACTCTATTTCCATATCATCATCTAAACACAATGTGAAAAAATGCTTGGAGTGAGGAACAATGCGCTCAACTACATGAACATTGGGACTGTCTATATTCTCAACACTAACGATAATAGAGTCAACTAAATATGTATCCTTAATATCCTTGGTTGACTCTAGTATCTCTTCTACAACATCGGCATCCTCAAAGTATAGTGCGATTGATTGTTGGTGTTCTACTCTAGCCTCCTCCTCTAGCTCATCCTCATAGTTTTTTAAATCCTCCAGTATAATAGCAATTTCTACAACCAATTCATGCTTATATTGGCTACTATCCACAATGTCAACTTGTTGCGCTTTACAAGGTTCAATTAATTTATTAGCTTGAGCCTCCAAGTTGTGAATAGTTGTCCCCTGACTTTGTACCCGCATTTGTATCTCATCATATTATTCCGTAAGGCACTTTAGCATATCCTCGATCTCTTTTAGGTCCTCATACCTGGGTTCCTTGTTCCTATGAACTTCACAAGAAAAAAAAGAACTATCAAAGTAAATGGTTGGGGGAAGATAAGAACCATAAGCACAACCATAAAAGTGATCATCTTGACCACCACACATATCACATACATTCCACACATAAGATTGAGTTTGTGCACAAAACTCGCTCTAGGGAATATTTTGATAATTTTTGCCTGTGTGATTTTCTTCACTATATGCATAAGGAGGATTAAAAGTAGAATTACCAACATCAAAATTCTCATAATTCCATGATGACATGTTTCTCAAATAAACAAAGAAAACTAAAATAAAAAAATCAAATAATAAAATAATAGTTCAAACTTAAAACCTAGCAATATTTACACCTACAACTACATCGTTAGTTCTCCGGCAACGGCGCTAAAATTTGATCACGCCCAACTATGCCTTCTAAAAAGGACTAAGCGGTTGTTGCAAATATAATTTGGTTTACAAGTCCAGAGTCGAATCCCGCAGAGAACTAAGGCTTAGCTACAACTGTTCAATATTGTTAAGAAGATAAGTTCAAACAATTCCTAACTTATGAATATTAAGATTCTTATATCTAATTAACTAAATAGTTAAATTAGTAGCTTAACAACTAAAGATACTACGGGTTAGAGAAAAGATTAAGGAGGTCTAGAGTTATGATTTCCCCAATTGTCAGAATCTTTCCCCCTAAGTCTTCTATAATTTTTCTTAAGTATTCTCTACCGATCATGAGCGCTTTGTGTGTTGTTATTTTGTCCCGAGTAATTGCAGCAATTTACTAGACATACACTCCCAAGTTACCCTACCTGGACAACTCACTTAGATCGCACCTAAGTTTTCGTTATCCCTAATCCCACATTTAAATCCTTGGTTTTTGATTCCTCACATACGTCGGGAGTGATGTTGTTCAACAGCTACCTAAATATGTACTCTCTTCCGAGTAATACATACTAAACAGGCACAGTCAATTGAGAGCTCTTCAACCAACCACAATATAAACGTAGTTGAACAAATAGAGAAAAGCTATGGCTCAAGTATATAAAAACATAACAAGAATTTATCCTATAAAAGGTTCTATCAAAACTCTAGATAACAAAGTAGTTACTCATAATAGTATATAAAACTACAATACTAAAAATCATAACCAATAATAAAAATAGGAAAAGTAAGGAAAAACTCGTAGAAGAATTCTCCGCCTTGCTCCTATTGTGTCTCTGCCTCCTTAGGTCGAATCTATGTCAAAAATTGGTCTGCTGGCTCAAAATATTGTTTTCCCATGTATATATACCAAGTAGGGTTGGAACCAAACATGTATACCTTCTCCAATGTGGAAAATGACACTTTTACCGAGTTTGACAAACACGGCCGCGCTAGTGGCCACGCATATTGCCCAGTATTCTGTCTGCCGAGCGGAGCCTGAGCGCAGCTGCGTATTCATATGCACTTTTCACCTTGTTCCATTCTGAATTTGGAAAAACATAAAACATAAAAGTTGTTGTCCTTTGAGTTAGATTTTTAATCATATATTGTGGAGCCCAAATAAAGTTCTGAGAAAAAAGGATATGTAAATTCTACTAGATAGTGCATAATACGTCTACTCGAGTCTTCATTTGTTCTTAACTATCAAAGTTGACCCCTGACACAATCTCGGCTTAATTCCTCGGACTTTTACTCAGACTTCAAAGCTCTAAATCACTGAATTCATTCCATAACATCTATATAGCTTGGAATCACTCCTACAAGGCATAAAACACAGAGTTAGTGCAAGACACTAGCGACTAAATCTCAAACTCAGTTAAAGTGTAGTAAATTAGAGTGTAATAAGCGACTAAAATACGTAATTATAGCCTATCATCAGTGTGACCGAACTGTAAGGATGCCTATGTATTTTAAGGTGACAAGAATCAGGTCAAATGTAGTTCAAACACAAAGTTGGTTTTTTTTTCTTTTTCCTTTTTTTTCTTTTTTCCTTTTTTTCTTCTTTCTTTTTTTTTTCTTTTTCTCTTTTCCTTTTTTTCTTCTTCTTTTTCTCTTTTTCTTTTCCTTTTCTAGTTCCTAACTCTATTTTTTATTCCAAAAGAGGAGTATGAAAGAAAAAATTAAGGCTCAAAAGGGGGTAGGAAAGGATAAAAATGTTTGGGTAGTAGAATAGAATGCCTTCGTCATACCCAACTTTAAAAATGTGAGGTACGCGCATGCAATTGAAGATAATCAAAGAAATCATACACAATATATATTGATGTCATCAACACAAAAAGAAAGTGCCAATGAGAAATATGTTTGTCTGAATGAATGTCCCTTGCAAGTTCGAAGCGGACTTGACTCAACCTTATCTTGATGTGGAAGAATGAATTTAAGCACTGAATGATTTAGCTCAAATTGTTTGAGAGATATTTCCTTATTATGCTCTTATCAACCTCTTGATTTCCCATACTTACTACCTCAGTTTCACTTATTTCTAAGTTCAGGTCATCTCAGAATGCGTGAATCTTTAATTGTTTCCTCAAACGCATCTTTTTATCATATTCAAAATTATGTCATTACTTCATGATTAGACTAACTTATAAGACTAGGCTGAGAATTATGCATGCATGTCATGTCACTAGAGTCAGCATGAAAAAAACTATAAAAGGAAAAGTGTTCTAAAAAATTGACTAGAACTAACAGAAAATAAAATATTGCATTTGACAGATGGTGAAAAGGGTTTGAACAAAACAAGAAAAATAGGCATGGGTTGCAATCCTGGAACCATACTAGATAACACTGGATGAATTACTACAACTAAACGAACTAGGCAAAATACGAAGAAGAAGGGTTTGAGCCACAAGATAATATCTAGATAACAACCATGAAATAACTTGAAAAACATAAATGACAACAAAATAAACCACCAAAACTCCTCCCTGGCTAGCCAAGAAAGGACTGTCTTTCCAATTACCAAGCTTGACACCTTAGCCAATGGACTGCACATCAAAATTACTGGAACCTTCACCATTTTCAATATCATTAACTTCAGCCAGCAAGTTCCCAAGAGAATTCTCATACTACATGTCACCATGCATCTTTCCCACAAAGTGTGCATCATTATATGTAGGTAAAGGATTCTACACGATGTTCTGGGTGTCACTGCCCTGAATAACAAGTATCCCTTCTTGAATCATTCTCTCTATTTCTCTTTTCAAATCCTGATAACTTTCGACATTGTGCCCCTGGGAATTTGAATGGTATTCACACCTTTTAGAAGGATCAAAGCTTCTTGCATGTGGGTCCACATGATTCAGAGGAATATGTGTAATCATGTCGTAATGCTTTAATCTCTTAAACAAGCTTGCATGTGACTCTCCTATCAGTGTAAAATTATCTTTCAACCTTTGTTTACCTCTATACCCCTGGCTTGGATGTAGGTTATGGGGCAATTAAAAATTTTGTGGAGATCTTGTGGTGCTGGTGCTCGCCATAAGGAGTAACCCAATGGTTGGATAGAGGGCTGGATATTATTAGGAGGATAGTTCTGAGGTGGATTACGTAGAACTTGGGGATAGGTTTAGAGTTGGGGTCGATGCTGAGTATATTGGTGAGGCAGACTCGTTGGGCCATGTCGCGATCCTGAGACGACTATGGCCATATCACCACACTTCTTCTACACGGCAAGCTTCCTGTATCATTCTGAATTGTCTGTGTTGTTGTTTTTAAGGCAGAATAGATCATGATCTTCTTGACTTCAGTCCCTCTTCCACAATTTCTCCCATATTTACCACATCATTGAAATCCTTACCGATGGCTGAGATCAAATGGCCGAAGTAAGTAGGCTCTAGTGTTTGAAGAAAGTATTCAACCATCTCATCTTCTTCCATCGGAGGATTGACTCATGCAGTTTTCTCCCTCCATCGGAACCTATATTCTCTAAAGCGTTCACTGGGCTTCTTTTCTACCTTGGTCAGGGACAGACGATCCGGGACAATATACATGTTGACCGGAAAATGGCGAGCAAAGGCCTAAGCCACATCATCACATGTGTATCACCTGGTGGCGTCCTGGCGGGTGTACCATTCTAGAGCTGCCCCATTCAGACTCTAGCTGAATTACGCCATCAGTAATTCATCTTTTCCCGTGGTGCCTCTCATTTTACTGTAGTAACCTCTCAGATGAGCTACAAGATCCTCATATTTGTCATACAAGTCAAAATCGGGCATCTTAAACCCGACATGTAGTTGAACATCAGCGAACAAACACAAATCCTTATAAGCCACACTCACTTGGCTTCCTAACCCTTGCATATTTCTTAATGATTGCTCCAGACTCTTTACCTTCCTAAATATTTCCTCTTGCTCCGTGTTCTTGGGTGGTCTCTTAGTTTCAACATGAGGCTCAAAGTGGGGAGTGTAGGAGTAAGGATCTGGGACTTCGAAGATGGGTTTCGAGGGGATAATATTGGGTATATGGAGCTGGGAATGCGGGCTTACTAGAGGATTGGTGGATAGTATCTTGCGAAGGGTGTAAAAAAATGGGAGCAGATGCCGGAGCATGGTATGAGGTTGTTTTAGCTGGTATAGCATGGAAAGTTTGGGAAGAAGTTCCATGGTAATTGTGGTAAGGGGTAAAGCCTAGTGCATGTTGAGGGAAAAGGTCAGCGGTAGTGAGAATCTAGGCTTCTGATAGTGGTGGGATAGTTGTAGGGTTTCCAGTGTAGTTAGTGGGGAATGAAAGTGGAGGATGCCCCCTGACAAGACTGATATATTTTTATCATATGTTGTTTTAACCTTTGGACATCCTCTTTTAATTCAAACTCCGACTCCACAAACTCTTTTGATGGGTCAACAACTCCTGTCTCCAAGTCTTTGCTCGTCATATCTACCTTGCTCTTTGACCTTGTGTTGTACAGATGGCTCGCGAAAGTGCCACAAACTAACCACCCTCTGTTATGATAATAATTAAAGTAACAATGGGAGCAAAACAAAGCCGACATATTAGCGTTAGGACATTTTTCAGATAAAAATATCACATTATTTGCAATGCCCCTAGAAACAATTAACGGTTCTAGAATGAATTCGAGGGTCACAAGGTCATTTGGAATCATCCCAATTTTGTTCATTTCAACCTTCTCTTTTCTTTCTCTTATAGCGCGTCTTGGCTTGCTCATTTTCCTTCCGCTCTTTTTCTTTTTAATTGTCACTCTTTTCTTTCCTCTCATTTCTCACATACACAACTTCATTTTTGTTTTCTTTTCTCTCTCTTTTTTTCTCTCTTTTTTCAAAAAAAAAAATGATTCAATCGAACCTTATGTAGTTTGCCTATCTATCATATCCATCATGAATCAGATCAAGCGTAGTTCTGAAAAATAATGGACATAATAAATTAAGAAATAGAAATATTTTTAGATTTTTCATTTATAATTTTTTTCCGATTTTCAAATACAAAATAGGAAGTACGACAATGAGATACTCGACCAACTAAACTATTCTATGACAACTCTGATCCATAGAAGAGTGGATAGAAGTGAAAACTCAACAAAGGTGACCTAAAAGACATGTGAATACCTCACTAAGGCTTATGTGGATTCAAACTCCTAATAATCATGGCCCAAAATCAATTCGCAGAAATGACCCATTTTACAAAAACGACCGATAAGGCTAGAAGTGGCCAAAGATACAAACTCAAAAAGGATGGACCTTAAAGTAATATGATACCTAGTTGTGGACTCGAGATCCTAAGACATGAATTATTGAACCACTTTTGTGAAAATGACCCTATTTTACAAGAATGACCGATGTGGTCAAAAGTGGCTACACATGAAAGATTTCGCTAAAATCTCGCAAAGCCAAGAAACTAAGAATTACTAGGAAGACCAGGCCCTATATGGATTGCCTACGTATCACGTCTCGAAATACGAGAATCAAGTTCGCATAGTTCGGGAAGACCGGATATAGGAAAAGCCTTTTTAAAAAAATGCCACTAATTTGGAAAAACTATCCCTTTTTTTCTTCTTTTTTATAAAAATTGATGGAAAATGTGAAAAAAAATTGGTTTTTTTTCTCTTTTTTGTGATTTTGTTTTTTTGAAAATGGTGGAAAGTGAAAAATCCTTTTGAATTCTTTTTGTTTTCAATTTTTTTTGGGTCTCTTCTTGAAAAGGTTGTGAAAGAAAAATGTAACTAAGCCCTACTTGCTTCATTTTCTACCCTTCTTTCCCAAGCATCAGTCTGCAAAATGGCTTTTTTACCCTCAAAGATGCAACATGTATTACATAGAGATGGTTGAATTTCTTTTTGGGCCACGAGTCCATTTTGACAAAATTTGGATAGTCCTCCAGCAAAGAGACACAGTACCTGGGACCGAGCCCTGCTAGGTCTAAATGATATGATATAAATAAAAATGACCTAAAGGCTGACCTAAGTTTAGGTTCACTAACAAGGAAATTCGGGGGAGCATATGGTCGATTGTGGTTGCTCAAGCTTTCCATCCACTCCATACATCTAATGGCCTCCAACCTAAAATAAGGGTGACTCAACAAATAGTTCGTGCACGCGACACATACTTTGAGACTTTTTGCAGAAATAAGACCCATGGTTATGCAAATGATGACAGTTCGTAAAGCAGTAACACATAAAGGAAAAATAGTACACAAATAAGCAACTAGAAAATAAAATGACATAAACAAAATAAAAATCAAATAAAGCAAACCAAACACATAAAACCTCAACCGAATATCCTAAAAACTAACAAGATCAAGTACTAGCTCAAACCTGCAAGTTCTCAACTGAGTCGCCAGAGCTGTCATACCCCTTTTTTACACCTCAATTAACCCTCTTAAAAATAAATAAAAGGATTTTTGAAGCTCAAAAAGGTTATTAATTAAAAAGTGATAAAATTATGTTCAAAATAAAATAACTCATAGTTGCCACCTAACATTGGTTTCGGAGTGCCAGGTCACCGTTTTAAAAAAAACGATTTTCCCTTAAAACACTTTGGACTCCAAACTAAGTCTACACCAGAGATTCGGGTAAGGGAGTTCATTTGACTCGGGGAGAAGGTGTTAGGCACTCCCCAAGTCCTGTAGCTAGTACAGTTACATACTTGATCTAGTTGGCTTTTTAAAATATTTAAATTGAAGTAAAAATAAAAACATAAAGGAAAAATAAACACTTAATAAAACATTGTTGAATTAGCTGACAGAACAAGCGAATGGTATTTTGATTTAAGTTCACCCAATCCTCTAAGCCCTTACAACAACAACAACAATCCAGTATAATTTCAATTAGTGGGGTCTGGAGAAGGTAGTGTGTACGCAGACTTTATCCCTACCCTGGGGTAGAGAGGTTGTTTCCAAATAGACCCCCGACATCTTTCCCTCCAAGAACTTCCCACCTTGCTTTTGGGGAGACTCGAACTCACATCCTCTAAGCCCTTATTCTTGAAAAATAGGCATATGGGACAAAATAAAAGCAAAAATAAAATACTATTCTATGCTTCCTCAAACTGTTCCGTCTTTGGCCTTTATTTACATTCACTTCGGGGCATACCCCTGATAAAAATATATACAAAGTCTTAGGTGCATTCCCCGAATGAATTTAACTAAGGGGCGACCTTTCACCATAAAAAAAGCTAAAATATAAACGTCCTATTGGTTTGCCTACCCAAATATGGCCGGCCTAGACATGCTTCTAGCGGGTAAATTAATAAATGCAAAGAAGGAAATGAGGGAAATCAACCTAAGATAAAATCATTTTAATGGCTAGTTATCAAACGATCTGTCTTAGCATTCCAAATCATTTTTGAACCTTTAAATTCCGAACCTCAATCGCATTTCTATTGATAAACATCATATATCCATTAATTTCTATGTGGGATTCAGCACATACAAGTAATTCAAAGCTGACATTACAAGCAACAAATGTACAAGGACATAGACCACAACCAAAAATAAGCAAACAAGCTCAACAAAAAGTAAAACAAGATGCAATTTGACAGAACTCAAACCAACCAAGAACATTAATTCATTATATTATCATAGCATATGAAAAATAACAGCACACATAATATAGAGAAGGAGATTAGAGGGACCTCAAAAACAGAATCTGACTGTAGCCGTTCCAAAGATTTGAAGCACGATTATCCAAGATCGCATGCAAGTACTTGACAAAAACTTTGGAATAGGACCTGGACCGGGAAATCGAATGGCGACCTTGATCGGCAATAAGTACTCAAATTTTAAAAACGAGAAAAGAAGCAGGATGTAGCGGATGATAAACGATATAAAACTCAGCTGGGCAGAAACAACTTCAGTGAACAAACGACAAACTTTGACCTAAAACAAAACCTCTTAGGAATCTAGATTTTAGAAGTTTTCCTTTCTTGGTTTTCAGATCTATTTACCCGTAAAATAAAGAACAAAGTGAGAAATGTGGAAGGAAAATGGTTAAGCAATGCTCGGCATTGTCGCTTGCCATCACCGGTGAGTAACTTTGATTAGCGGCAAAGATGGAGGATTAACAACCAGGGCAAGGAGGAGGGTAATGCAGCTGGAGTCATTTCTTTCTTTGTTCGTGTGCCACGACTGTTTGTTGTGTGTTAGAAGGGTGTTCGGCGATCTACTTCTTGAGGGGTTAGCCGCTAGACTTTTTTGGTGAAGAAAAAGGAGGTGAGTAAGGGTGTTAGTTTTGGAGAGGGTGACGGCTTGGTTCAGCTTTTAAAAGGTGAGAGTGTGGTGGTCATATGGCTGACGAGCGGTGGATTTGGTCTTGGAGAAGCCGGCAGAGGAAGCTTGGTGGTGGGCGGCGGCTGGTGGTCTCTTGGAGATTCTCTGGGGTTTATTAAGTTAGGTTTTTTGTGTAATATTGGAAATCTATATGGTGCTAAGATGGGATATAGGCTATTAGATTAGAATAGAATAGAAGGTGGAAATTTTTTAAAGGCAATGGGGCAAATCTGTTTGTATTGAGTCAGATCTGGGTCAAATGTTAAGAAAATTGGTTAAGGGAATGGGTTGCCTAACTTGGGCCTGAGAATATCTGAAATTAGGCTTTTAAATTGGGATTTCAACTCTTAAAATTCACCAGTTAAAAAAGACTTGAACCTTTCACTTAAAATAATTTTAAACATACTATTACATATAAAAACAATTTCAATTAAAGTAAAACCATATTATTCTTATATATTATTAATTTTTGTATTTTTGAATTAACTTATTTTTTTTTTAAAAGTAGATAAACTCAAAACAACTAAATAAAACATCAATTAGTCGAATAAGAGAAAAATATTTTTTATTTTTTATTTTTGTAATAAAAATAATATAAAAGAGTCTAAATTAGTTGAAATAACTATATTAGATCTAAACTAAGTATTTAAATGCTAAAATATGTAAAATCTTGGGGAGGGTCAAAAATCACATGTCTACAACACTCGTTTCACATCTATCATCAATGAGCTTCACTCTCTAGGAGAAATCACCCCCAAGATCAAACTTGTTAGGAAGATACTTAGTGTATTACATAGTTCCTGGGAAAGCAAAGTAAATGCTATCATAGAGACAAAGGATCTATGGAAGTTGACCATTGATGAACTGATTGGCAATCTGAAAACTTATAAAATAAAGAAGAATATGGATAATGAGAGAAGAGATCCCAAAAGGGATATGAACCTAGTACTCAAGACGGACATCAATGACTAGTGTGGTGAGGATGCTAATATAGTTTACCTAACAAAAAGATTTCAGAAAATGGTTTACAGAAATGGAGGCATTCTAAAAAAGGGCAGCTCCAGCAAACCAAAAGGTTATGGCCTATGTCATAAGTGTGGTAAGCCAGGACACTTCATCAAGGATTGTCCGCTCCTCAAGAAAGATCAGTACAAACACAACACAGACAAAGCAACCATGAGGAACCTGGTTCCTTGATTCAAGAGAAAAGATGTCCCTGACAATGTTGTGAAACAAGCTCTTGTTGCATGGGGAAACTCTTTCAGCGAATCTGAAGAAGATGATGATCAAGGTGACAACTCTATGATGACAGTGGAAAGTAAAGCAACTGAGTGTAGCTCTATCTTTTCCCTGATGGCACAATCTAACGATGATGAAGATGAACATGATGATGATGATGATGATGATGATGATGATGATGATGATGATGATGATGATGATGATGATGATGATGATGATGATGATGCGGTAAACTTTCTAGATGTTCAAAGAAATCTAAAATCTTATTCTACAAAAAAACTCATGTCCTTGGCAGATGTTTTAATTGATGCTTATCATAGTCTTATAAATGATAAATATGCATTAACTATGAAACTAGGAGAAATAGAACATGAGAGAGATGATCTAGTAGTCGTAGTGGTAGATTTAGCGAAAACCATTGAGAGTTTAAAGAAGGAAAAAGATATGTTAACTGAAAAAATTGCAAACATAGAACATGAGAGAGATGGTCTAATAGTTGTTGTGGTCGATCTAAAAGAGACCATTGAGTGTGTTAAAAAGGAGAAAGAAGTTTTAACTAAAAAGGTTTCTAGCATAGAGCATAAGAGAGATGACATACTAGTAATAATTGTAGACCTGAAGGAAACAATTGAGGAACTAAAAGGACAAGGTAGGCATGAGATTCTTCAAAAGGGAAACGAAGTTGCAAATGAGACACATCTTAGGCTTGAAGATGAACTAAAATCAGTGAAATCTAGTTTGTGTGTTGAACTCGAGAAAAACAAACAACTTCAAGAAGATCTAGGTAGAGTCAAGAGTGATCTTGAAAAATCACTCATGTGGAACTGGTCCTCAGATGCTATCACTGTTATGTATATGAACAATAGGGGAAACAAGCAGGGTATTGGGTTCCAAAGGGAAACAATTCCCTACAACCCTCGTAGCAAGTATGTTACAGTACCAGATAACTGGCTCTGCACTCACTGAAGTAACACTGGGCACTTTAAGGAAACTTGTATGGCCAGATTTCAGTCTCAACAGGAAAATAAAGTTTTTGCTAAAAAGGTAACTACTGCTAGAGAACCCGGTCTCTCATATAAAAATGTGTGATATCTGCTTGGACTAAAAGATCCCCCATTCACAATTTCCTCAATACAAGGGACCCAAACTTGTTTGGGTTCCTAACTCTAACCCTTGATTTTCTTGTGCAAGGAGGAGTGAAAGGGAAAAGCCAACAATGGTACATGGACAGTGGCTATAGGAAGCACATGACTCAAAGTACAAACGATTTCCTTTCACTGAAGGCCCTGCAATGAGGGAGTGTATCTTTTGGAAATGGCAAGAAGGGATACATTTTGGGAGTTAGAAGGATTGGAAAGTCTCTTTCTCACTCAATTGAAAATGTGTACTATGTGAAAGGGTTTAAGTAAAACTTGTTGAATGTATCCTAAATCGTGACAAGGGAACAAAATGGATTTGTGTCAAAGATATACAGAATCACTAATCTTACGACTGGTGAAGTGGTGTCAGTGGCCAAAAGATAGAAAAATATACGCTGACTTTGAGTCCTTGCAGAATGGGGATCTTAGTTATCTGAGTGCTATTGATGATGATGTTGAACTATGGCACAGAAAACTGGTTCATGCAAGTTTTACGTTTCTGAACAAACTGGTCAAGAAGGATCTAGTTCGTGGTCTGCCCAAGTAAAGCTTTAAGGATCACAAGGTGTGTGATGCTTGTGTAAAAGGAAAGCAAGTCAGATCCTCTTTCAAGCCTAAAAAGGAAGTTAGTACCTCAAGGCCACTTGATCTCCTCCATATGAATCTAGATGGACCTACGAGGGTGCTAAATAGAGGAGGAAAGAGGTACATCTTCGTTATAGTGGGCGACTATTCTATATTCACCTGGTCTCTATTTCTCATAACTAAGGATGATACCTTTCAAGTATTTGTTGCATTTGAGAAGAAGATCCAGGTGATGATGAGCAATAATGTAGTATGTATCAGGTCTGACCATGGGACATAATTTAATAATGCCAAATTTGATGAATTCTGTGCCAAAAATGGTGTCACTCATAATTCTTAGCTTCAAAAATACCTCAATAAAATGGAGTTGTAGAGAGGAAGAATATGGATCTTGAAGACATGGCAAGAACAATGTTGATTGATAGTGGCATTACAAAACGTTTCTGGGCAAAAGTCGTCAACACTGCATGCTACCTGGTGAACAGGTGCATGATCAGGTCTCTTCTGAACAAAACCCCATATGAACTAGTGAACTGAAGGAAGCCCAAGCTGATACATTTAAGGACCTTGGTTGTAAATGTTTTATTCTCAACAATGTAAAGGAAGTACTTGGAAAATTTGATTCTAAAATAAATGGAGGAATCTTTTTTGGCTATTCATTACAAAGCAAAGCCTACAAAGTATACAACAAAAGAACTCAATGTGTTGAGGAAATCATACATGTGATGTTTGATGAGTCTCACCACTCATTTGGATAGGATTTACATGATTAGAGTGATCAAGATGGAAAATAGTCAACTGTCCTTGGTGAAGTTATTGACATGGAAAATGGAAAAGTTGATATGATAAGCCACGTCAAGGATTCAAACGAGGATGGTTCAAATATATCTCCAATTGATGGAGAGGAACTTGTCCCTTAATTACAATAACTGAAGCTGAGATAGAGTTGTCGATGCTGTCCAAAGCACCCCACATGTTGAGATGAGAAACAATCAAGGTTCACAATCAGAAATACCTGAACCTTCTCACAATAAGATTCAGGTGTCGAACTAGTAGCACAAAAGTTCACACCCTCTTGAAAATGTAATAACTCCTCTTGATTCAGGAATTTAAACCAGATCAAAGACAAGAAACTCACTGCCTTCTAAGACTTTATCTCTTAAATATTGCTCAAAAATATCAAGGAAGCATTAAAAGATGCAGACTGGATTACAGCTATGCGAAAAGAACTCTATCAATATGAAGGAACAACGTATGTCACCTGGTTTTATAACCTGCAGACCGAACCGTTATAGGAACCATTTGGGTATTCAGAAATAAACTTGATGAGTTTAGAAACACAACAAAGAAGAAGGCAAGACTAGTAGTTCAAGGTAACAATCAGGAAGAATGGATTGACTATGATGAAACTTTTTCTCTAGTTGCTCAAATTGAGTTAATCAGAATCCTCATTGGCTTTGCATCTCATATAGAATTTAAATTATTCCAAATGGATGTCAAAAGTGCATTTTTGAATAGTTTTCTAAAGGAAGAAGTCTTCATCAAGAAACCACCTGGATTTGAGAATCATGAGTATCTCGAGCATATCTTTAAACTTGGCAAGGCTTTGTATGAGCTAAAGCAGGCTTCCCACTTGGTATGAAAGGTTGTCAAAATTTCTTCTAGAAAAAAGCTTTACATGAGGAAAAATTGAGAACACCATTTTTTGAAAAAACGAGGAGGAACCTGCTCATTGTGCAAGTCTATATTGATGGTATCATTTTTGGAGCAATGAACGATTCTCTATGTGAGGAATTTTCAAAACCAATCCGGAGTGGGTTTGAAATGAGCATGATAGGGGAATTGAAATTCTTCTTGGGTTTACAAGTGAAGCAAACTCCTAAGGAAACAATGATAAGTCAACTAAATTACATCACGGAGCTACTGAATAGATTTGACATGGAAGGATAAAAAATCATTAATACTCCCATTACCACAACCACTCGGCTGGACATGGATGAACCTAGTTCCTCTGAGAACGAGACCTTGTATAGAGGTGTCACTCATGTATCTCACAGCAAGCAGACCAAATATTATTTTAAGTGTGGTACTTTTTGCCATGACTCAATCTAATTCAAAGGAATCTCATCTCAAGGCAGCAAAGAAATCATGAGATATCTCAAAAAGACACATGTCATGCCCTCTGGAGACAATTTTAATTTAATTGGGTATGCTGATGCTCATTACGTGGGCTATCTGGTTGATAGGAAAAGTACTTCTGGCATGGCATACTTTTTGGGTTCATGTCTGATTTTATGTGGTATAAGAAAACAAAACTTAGTGGCACTCTCAACTGCAGAAGCTAAATATGTGGTGACTGCCTCTTGTTGTGCTCAACTGTTGTGGATTAAGTAGTAGCTGAAAGATTTTGGTTTGTTTTCTGATCGCATTACCTTACTATGTGACAATACCAGTGCTCTCAACATGGCCAAGAATCCATTTCAACATAAGAGAACAAAGCACATTAATGTGCGACACTATTTTCTTAGAGATAATGTTGAAAAGGGGATCATTTGCACGAAATTTTGCAACACAAAAGACCAAATTGCAGACATATTCACCAAAGCACTAAGCAAAATGCAATTTGAAAATAATCACTTGGTACTAGGATTGATGAAATCAAGCAGAGGACCTGGTCCCTCGATTACTGGCTACGAAACAAATGTACAAGTAAAATAGCTAAAAAGTGTTTCCGGAAAAGTCTAACTCATCTCGATATCGTTACAGGTAGGCACACATGACGATTACAGAGCAAAGAAGTAGCTAATACATTGCACGTTCTTTAAAAGATGAGGCTTACATTGGTAAAAATTTTTAAGGAACCTAGTTCCCTTGTCACATGTTAGTAGTTCCTTTGTACTCTCATGTACAATTTTAAAACAGCTAAACCGTGCTTCGTCATCAAATTGTTAATGTCTCTTTTTCCCACTTTTTGAACCCAAGTGTCTCACTCGTTATAAAGTGACCCGTCCATCCAAAATTAATACCCATTCCTAATCGGTCCCTCACCTCTCTTAAATAAATTCACTCACAGTCACTTTCACAAATGTTCACATCAATAATCCAAAATTCCTCTCTTTCCTTCTTCAAACCGGCAACCTCTTCTTCAACTCAACACATTCCACCATGTCTGAAAATTAGGGAACACAAAATATTCCAACCAGCATCCCCATTGTGTATTCATCCGTTGAAGCATCAGTGATACAAACCACACTCCCCACTTCAACTAGCCCAAACCCTAAGCCAGAGTCACAACCACCCTCTGTTTCCTCTCCAAACCAATCGAGTACTGGTTCTCATCGGAGTCGCAAAACTTTGACTCCCAAGAAATTTGTGGCTATGACCTCTCCTTCTGCCTCACCGGAAAAAATGGTCGAAGAAGATACAGTGGAGGGAGAAGAAAATCAAGAAGTTTCTAGTCTACCAGGGGAAGAAAGTTCTGCCAAAGAACAAGGTGTGGATCATACCAACGATGAATCAACAATGATTGCACGAAGCTTTGATTCTACCTGTAATGCTCCTCTTATTCCTTCTGAAGTTACTTTGGAGTTACAAGAACAGGAAGCCATAGAAAATATATTGTTGCTGCTGAGGGAAGTCTAGTTGGTGGTTATGAGGGTGTATCTGAGTCTCAGAGAGAAGATCATGGTACAGAGGTGGAGGGTAGGGAATTGGTGCATGTCGAAACCTTGACACATGACAGTACTACTGGGGAACCAAGTGAGGGACCTCATCCCTCTGCCCAAGAAGATACCTTTGGTTTTAATTGAATAAAACCCCTAATTTTTCACAAGAAACCCACGTCAGTACTGATCCCGCCCCCTATCATCTTTTATATGATTAGATGAGATCTCTCTCTGAGGAGGAGAATGAGAATAGTGAAGAGGAAGATTATGATAATGTGGCTCCTGCGAGCTTCATTAGTGGCAGAAGTAAAAAAGTTAACTCCCAAGGAATCAATTCCTAAGTGGCCTATCACTAGGTTGCAGAAGAAGGAAGAACTTGAGTCTGTTATGAAGGAAAACAAAGAATAAAGAAAGAAAAGGATATTGGTGAAAGATGGAAAGGTAGTGCCTCCTGCACTAGTTATTGAAGTTGATGATTAGGTGGAAAAGGAACCTAGCTCCTTGGTTCGTCAGTCCTCAAAGAAACTTACTATTCCTAAGTCAAAGAAAGAGTCATTTTGCGAGTGAGATGGGTGTGAGCAGTGTTGAGGGTAAAAAATCTAGTGAAAGAGTGGCATATGTGTATGTTGAAAAAATGGTGAGGAGTCTGGTGAAAGAGTGGTTCAGGAGTTTCAAAGAAGGTGCCCAAGAAGCTTACAGACAAAGGGAAGAGTGTTAGAGAATCAGTGAAAAGGAAGGCTGGTGCTAATAAGTAACCTGGTTCCTTAAAGAAGGCCAAGATTAGTGAAACTCGGGATGTTGGCAGGGAAAATTTGAGAAACCAAAAGGTGATGTGGGACTGGACATTTGCCCATGATATTCTAGACCTATCAGGAATGCGCTAACTGGATTACATCGTTGAGTACCAACAGTGGACACATATGTTCACTAGTGACAGTCCTAAATTGTATGAGGCAGAGGTGCAGTTTTTATACCGACTTCTTCAAAGTTGAGGATGATAATTTTTGTTTGATGATGAATGGTGTTGATTTTGTGATAGACATTGCTGTCTTGTGAACCATTTTGAGCATGCCTGTTGAGGGTATGTCTTATGTTGAAGGAACCTTCTCTTCAAACTTCAAAAATGCCATCTTGAACGATAAAACAATACATCAAGAGGAACGAGTACCCAAGAAGGCCCTCCTTTCAATGCACCAATTGCTATTTGAATTGGTGAGCAAGGTTCTCCTCCCTCGTATAGAAAGACGGTCCACTACATCATGAGCAGACCCAGTTCTCATGAAAGCACTGGATGGCTACATAACTATAAACATGCCTGGCATCATGCTAGAGTACATGAAGAAGGTGCCAGAGTTTAAGGATGGTCACTATGGTATGCCTTCCAAGTTCCTCCTCACTAAGGCCTTTGAATTCTTCAAAGTCTCTTGGGGAAAATCTAAAATGGGTACTCGCAAGCAACCTTCTCCAAGACCACCCTCTAGGAGTGTGAATCCATTGATAGAGGGGTTGGGTAGCACTTATGATATCTCCCAGCTGATCAACCTCAAAATAGTGCTATTGAAGAGATAAAGAAGCTGAAGGCAAGGAATGCCATTCTCGAAGGTCAGCTCAGTCAGGTTCATGAGACACCTGATTCCAGCAGCTTTAAAGCACAAAGGTTGTCCGTCTGACAAAAAACAAATTTTGACCTCATGAAACAGGTTTAGGACCCGAAGAAGAGACTACTCAATGATCGAATCGCGACATCCTTCTTAGAACCATTACCTCTTCATCTGGGCCTTCCCTTCTAGTGCTCCCTAAAAAAATGTTTCATTTCCAGTGTTAAGTTCTTAGTGTTTGTCCTCTGTTTTTGTTTTGATGATGTTTATGACTGGCACCTTTTAGCTGTTTTTATTTTGTGGATGTTTCGGTAACAATAAAAATGCTCCCTTCTTAATATCCAAAAATTAATGGAAGTTTTGTCCTTTTGATGTCTATATCTTGATCTTATGATCTATTTTTAGTCATGATTATGTGCACACATGTGGCATAAGTTAACCAAGCTTGTTACTGATCTTTTTATGATGCCAAAAAGGAAAAAGATAATTGAGAGGGAACAAAAAGGGGGAACAGATTCAGGGAGAATACATGATATGTGTATGTCATTCTGGTTCTTAGGGGGAACTTCAATTATAAGTGTGTCATCATTAAAAAGAAAATTTGATAGGTTATATGTATCCCTATTAGTTTTTGATGATCTAACAAATTTAATGTTAAGAACCAGATAAAAAACTGTTACATATCCTCAAGTACTTAAGATCAAAAAGTCTTAAAGTCGGGGACATAGGTCAATTCTTCAGAGTCAGAGAAACACCAGAGGGAACAGATGGACACTAGTTCCCTTGGTGACTGTACCAATCAACCCCGCCAGTTGTAAAGTTGCATCTACACATGGAACAGAGCAAACAGTAGGACAATCAACTTTTGGGGAATTCCCTTGTATCAAAGATATTTACATCATTCAAGTGATGTCACCAATGTACTATTAATATTGAAGCAAAGGTGAAATATCACACATATATTCAAGAATCATGAAGTATTCTCTCAAAGTGAGCAATCAACCTGGAGTTATTCTCAAGACCATCAAGAACAAAGAACTACATACCAGTTTGCTGTATTGAATTATTACATGTCCTTAGTCATGTTGCATCTTTGTTAAAGTTCTTTACTTGTAATTTCTGCTTAGCTTAGTTAGAAGCATTGTGTAGGAAAACTTTGTAAATCATAAATCTTTGTGTTTGTATCTTGGCTAGAGTTAGTCGAGTTGTAAACTTTTATAATAGAGTTATTACAAAATGGTTTGTAATAGAGTTGTTACAAGTTAGTGAGGGATTAAGAGGTTAATTCTAAGATTACAATAGATTGTAATTTGAAGTTTGCTCAGTAGTGAAATTTAAATCCTACAAGGGTTGGTCGTGGTCTTTAATCCCGTGAGCTGAAAATTTTTCACGTAACTCCATTATGTCATTTACTCACTGTGTGTGCGTTCTGTTGGAACTAATAGAGAACTTGGTTCTCTATATAGTTTGGTGGACCCTTTATTTCTATCATCCACTATATATTAAAATAATACTGAGTATGATATTGTTAACCGTTAATCTAAATTTGCATAGGGTAGGCCACTAAGTGTATTAGGAGTTTCATACTAGAAGGTTCTCAATTTTCGGAGAGCTCGATCCTAATACATCTCGTTAATAAATATGAGAGATTCAAGATTAGTGTAATGAATATCTAATACTGCTATATATTCAGACTAACCATCTTGAGGAAAACATGCGGAATATAAATTAGTGGTTTTATTATTTGTTTCTTCATTCGCAATTTTATAAAGCCTATTAAGGCATTATTCTTGATAGGGAAAGTATATCAATGAAATAAAAAATTAATTATTTGAAACTAAAATAAAAGAGCAATAAAATCTCGTAGCTCAATTGGTTAGAGCGCTCGCTTAGTCCGCGAAAGTCTTGAGTTCGACTATTTTTATTTTCCTGTATTTCAATATTTTGCTTAGCTATAATTTTATTCCTTTATTGTTACTGATACACTTCTCTTTCCTTCTTGTGCTGAGGGTCTATCGGAAACAACCTCTCTACTCTTCGGAGTAGGGGTAAGGTCTGCGTATACACTATCCTCCCCAGATTCCACTTGTGAAATTTCATTGGGTTGTTGTTGTGGTTGTCGCTTAGTTGTATTTGTTGCAGGAACAAATACAGTTGATACATGTTGTATCCTTTGTGTACACCCCTATATGCAGTTGATAAGTGTTGTATCCTTTGTATATACCCTTGAATTTTACGTTGATTATAGTTGATTTATATTATATTCGTTGCACGAATAAATACAATTACGCAAATAAATACATTAGATACACGTTATATTCATAGTAATACGATTGATACTATTTCATAACGATTTAATAGTAGTTATGAATGGTAGTTGCTTTGATGGTAAGCAACCCCCACTTCCAACCAAGAGGTTGTGAGTTCGAGCCTCCCCAAGAGCAAGGTGGGAAGTTTTTGGAGGGAAGGATGCTGGGGGTCTATTTGGAAACAGCCTCTCTACCCAAGGGTAGGGGTAACGTCTGCGTACACACTATCCTCCGCAGACCCCACTAAGTGGAATTATACTGGGTTATTGTTGTTTTAATAGTAGTTATGAATGGTAGGCATACTATAGTTACGAGGTTCTAAACTATAGTGGTTATGAAACCTATTTGTTACCAAGTTTATCAAATAATCGAATATCTAATCGTTTAAATTAAAAGTAGAATATATAATATATGCATATTTTATATATTATATATATAATTATGCATCATTAACTTACAATCTTTGTATATGGTTAGAAAAATTAAATGGCGAATATGACCAGTTATTTGCGTAAGGATATTGATGTTTTAGCATATAAAACTAACCAGAATTCACGTGCCAATCACGTGACATCCCTTACGCCAACACCACGAATTCAGAACTCTCACCATCTCAATACAAAAATACTCGAGAGAGGATAAAGCAAAGGCAAATTCTCACTCTCTACTAGTCTACTGCTTACACTTTCACAAGGCGCACAATCCCTCGTTCCTTTAAACATCTTCAATATTATTCAATAATATCTGATGAAATTGACTTTGGTTTTTTTGCAAGAATGAACAACCTTACCCTTGACAATACCTTAACACCCAACCCCTTCTTGTCAGTTTCATCTTTACACCATTCAGGAATCTCAAAATCCCTTTTTATTCCCAGAAAATCCAATAAAGTTACTGTTTTTCCTCTTAAACATGATAATTCAAGCTCCCTAACAAATGGGTTCTTATCAAAAACTCATTTTTTACCCAAAAAATCCAAGAAAGCTACTATTTTTGCTGATAAATATGATAATTGCAGCTCAATAACAAGTGGGGTTTCGTCAAGAACTGGTTTTTATGGGAAAAAGAGCAAAAAAATTGTTGTTTTTGCTGCTTCTAAAGATGATAGGAGTAATAATAAGCTTGACCAGTGGGACCAAATGGAGCTCAAGTTTGGCAGATTGATTGGTGAAGACCCAAAATTGACCATAGCTAAGGTGGTCTAATTTTTACCTTGTTCATTTCAGCAAATTATGTTCTTTATTGAAGGGAAGCCTTTGCGTAATTGGTAAAGTTGCCCATGTGACCAAGGTGTCACTAGTTCAAGCCGTGGAAACTTATTCCTGCAGAAATACAGGGTAAGGCTGCACACAATAGACCGTTATGGTCCGGTGGGAGCTTAGTGTATCGGGATGCCCTTTCTATGTTCTTTATTGGTTTTTGAAAATTTCTTTGTTTAGTTAAGAAAATAGGTATATGAGATTCTTATAGCCGACCGAAAAGCTAGTTTTGTATTGAGACATACTCCATCCATTTCAAATTATGAACCTATTTGACTAGACACATAGTTTAATTTAAAAATAAAGTTTTTATGCTTGTGGTCATAAATGTGCTATAACAGTTGTGTGGCTATAAAGTTGTTGAAATGTGTGGTCTTAAATATTCCATATCATTTGTGTGGCTGCAAAAGCTTGTCATTAAAGGTAATATGAGAAGTTTAAGTTAGATTATGTTTAATATTTGTGTTATTCTTTTTGGAACGGATTGATAAGGATATAGTGTCACATAAACTGAAATGGAGGGGGAGTATGTAGGATTCATATAGCCGACCCAATTAACTAGTTTAGGATTGAGATGTAGTTGATAGTATATATATATTAAGAGACTTTTTGAATTGTTTAATTTAAATGTGAGGAGTCGAGAGACTTTTTCTACCTGTGTGCTAAGAATGGAGCGTTTTATCCCCTCTAAAGTTTCAAACTTTGCTTTTTTTTACCAATAAAATGAGGGTTCTAGAGGAAAGGAGAACTAATCATGCGTCTAGAATTGAGACATAGTTGATAGTATAGATAGCTGATAGACTTGTTGAATCAATGCAATTCAGATTTGAGTTGTAGGATTCATGTAGCCGACCCAAAAACTAGTTTAGGATAAAGAAGTAGTTGAATAGTATATATAGTTAAGAGACTTTTTGAATCAATGCATTTCAAACTTGAGGAGTTATGTTACTTTCTGCATCGGGTGAGAATGGAGTGTTTTATCCCCTCTAAATTTTTGAACTTCGATTTGGTTACCAACAGAATGTGGAGTACTATAGGATAAGAGAATTAATCCTGTATCTGGAATTGTACAATTATAGATTATATATTGATATCTGCTAATATATTGTAAGTTACTTAGTATTGACCTTGCAAAGCTTTTTGATGCTGTATGTATCTTTCTATTTTTGATAGCTATTCTTGATTTCATAGATAATAAGTAGGAAGACAAACCCAGATGCATCTCATCTTGAAATTGAAGAGTCATTTGGTAAGAAGAAGGGTAAAACATCTAGTGAAATTGTGGAGGTTCCATTTGACGCGTCCAAGGAAAAGAATTCTCTCAATTCATCAAATGGATTAAATTTGGTTCGTCCTGTGCCGAAGAAGGGAGTTAAGTTCGAAGTTGATGATAAACCGCTAAAGACTGAAGGTGATAAACAAAGCCAACCGATTTCAAGGCCTGCAGTAAGTAGGAGAAGTAGTGTTCCGAACGCTATGTTGGGGAAACCGCTTGGGACTGAGGGTGATAATAAACAAAGGCAACCAATTCCAGTACCTTCAGTAAGTAGGAAAAGTAGTGTTCCAAATGTTATACTCCGGAAACCATCTTTGTATTCCGAGGAGGATGAATCATCAAATTTCAAAATTAGGCCAAACTTGACACTGAAAATGGGCAAAGAGCTGATATCTGAGAAGTTTAGTGATGTTACATTGTTGAAGAAGCCGGAACCGATGAAGATCAACTCCGACAGTAGTGAAAACAATGGACAATCAAGCGATAAGTTTAGTGATGCTACATTGTTGAAGAAGCTGGAGCCGATGAGTATCAACTCCAAGAATTGTGATAAGAATGGACAATCAAGCGATATCTTACCGGTAGATAGCGATGACACTACAGATTCTAGTCTGACTACGGTGTATGCATCAACTGATGAATCCAAAAAAAGCTTGCTTCTGAATAAGCCAGGGCCTAGTAATTTAAATCTGAAGATAGATCTAAACCAAGAATCTTCCGAGGATCAGCATACTAGTGTTTTGGATGAAAGTATGTCGAATGCTGCTAACGTTTCTTCCGAGCATAAACTTGACCAACCGTTACAAAGTAGCATAAGTAATCCTCTTGAGGAGCAAGTCTCAGAGACAGGTAACAGAATTCTGTTCTTTACAGATACTCGTCTGAAGTGGTAATTTAAGCATCTTAATCAATTTAATTGATTGTTTTTCAAGGATTCCAGCAGACTGAATCTTTGGATGCTGCGCTACTTGGAAAACCCAAAAGGTACTTGTGGACATTATTTTGCCTTTAGCTGCTTTGTTTTTAGATTTTGCTTGATTACTAACTTGGGATAGTATAGATTAGACCAACCTAAAAGGGCAATATCAAGTGTTAGTCAAGAGGCGATGCGTCCTGTCAAATCGGAGGGCTATGGAAATGCTTCAGAGATTGACAGCTTCCTGGCAAAATCACCCATTAAGGTAGATTAATAATTTTTCTTTCTTTCTGCATCAGTTCCTTAACTAGGAAAAATGTATATGTATTGATAAAAAATTCAAACCGAGTGCTGCAAATACTCACCTGGACGGGGTCAATGGGAGATCATGAAGGCCATGGCCTAGGTTGGCGACCTCAGCAGGGGCCTGTGTTCCTGCCGCCCCTACATAAACTAAAAAAAGATAAACTGAGTGCTGCAATCTTGTAGGAACACGAGGATAATGACTGGGTAAGAGCTGAAGAGCTTGTTAAGAGTGGAGGAAGACATGAAGTGGAACTAGTCAGCTGCAGCACTAGAGGCTTTGTTGTAAGTCTACTACTACCCCAACTCATCATATTAGTTCATTTTTTACTTTTTTTTTAGTGGCAGGTGCACATCTTCTCTCAACTTTTTTCTTATGGAAACTCATGGCGTCTTTTTACAGGTAGCTTTTGGTTCCTTGATAGGATTTTTACCATACCGCAATCTAGCAGCGAGGTGGAAATTCTTAGCTTTTGAATCCTGGTTAAGGCAAAAAGGCTTAAATCCATCCCTGTACAAGCAAGGTTTGGGGATCATTGGAGAAAATGATGGTTTTGGTAAGGCAGCTTTTCCTGAGGCCGGCATAGATCCGCAAATTGCTCAAAATGTCGAGGAGATCTCGTCAGAGATGAAACTTGAAGATCTTCTCAGGATTTATGACCAAGAGAAACTCAAATTCTTATCATCATTTGTTGGTCAGGTGTGGAGAGCATCATTATTTTATGTCAATATTAGTACTCTGAGTAAGACCGTAATTTGTGATCTCTGTGGTGTAGAGGGTCAGAGTAAGTGTGGTGATGGCTGACAGAAATTCCAGAAGGCTAATATTCTCGATAAAGGCGAAAGAAAAGGAAGAATTGGTAGAGAAGAAGAGGATCCTTATGGTAACAACTTTACCTTTTTTTAAAACTTGCAAGTGTTTTTGCTTATTCTTTTCCCAGCTGGCTCTTTCTCAAACTTCCGAGCTTCCATAGTTTGATATTAGCTTTTCTATGTTAAACTGGTCATGAACATTGTGACTTACTTCAGGAGACCTGACCTGACTTCTACTCCTTGTTGTATATTGTTTCGAAGAGATATGGAAAAAACATATAGGCATATTTTGAAATAAAGCTAGTCAGCGAGAACACACACTCCCCCCCCCCCCCCCCCCCCCAACACACACCCAGGGACATTGTGACTTACTTCAGGAGACCTGACCTGACTTCTTCTACTTGTTGTATATTGTTTCGAAGAGATATGGAGAAAATATATAGGCATATTTTGAAATAAAGTTAGTCTTCGAGAAACCCCCCCCCCCCCCCCCCACCCCGGAAAGGGGAGCTTTGTAGTAATAGTAAAGTTGTCTCCATGCGACCTTGAGATCATGGGTTCGACCCGTGGAATCAATCGCTGGTGTTTGCATCAGAATAGGCCGCATACTTTATTCCCGGGCCCTGCCTAAACGTGGGATGCTTCATGCACCAGGTTGCCCTTTATTGAGGACCCCCCACCCACAAATGAAAAATAAAATAAAACCTACTTGCCACCTTCTCTTGCAAAAAAAGGAAGGGGGGGGGGGGGGGAGGGTGATTCTCAATAGTTCTGGACTTCTAGTGGATTGGGTTTTGAAAGAAGCGGGAACTTATGCAATATTACCTTTGTATTTTGACGAGTAACTGTATGCTAGTATCTCAGTGTCAGTAATTCTGGATCTTGCTCCCACAAATGAAGTCACCGAGCTTGTGTCATTTGTGTTGCAGGCTAAACTTCAAGTCGGGGATGTGGTAAAATGTTGCATACAAAAAATTACCTACTTCGGGATATTTGTTGAGGTATATCGGTGATGTAGCATGAGCTTCTTATGGAAGACATATGACACTTGGCAGTCATTCCAGTTCACTATTGATTACATCTTAAATTTGCAATATTTAATGTAGGTTGCAGGAGTACCTGCTCTAATTCACCAGACAGAAGTCTCATGGGACGCCACTTTAGACCCTGCGTCGTACTTTAAAATTGGTCAGGTAGTTGTTTCTCTAAGAGTACACCGTTACAAATTTGTAATTCATACCTTTTGTTGTAAAAGTGAAATGAACAAGAAATTTATCTGATGAATATAAGTGTAGTGTTTTGAGTTGTGAAAACGCGATGCCCGCTTAATTTGTTAATTATGTTGTGCATGTGAATGTATTTGCAGGTTAAGCTCATAATATGTTCTATGATAATTTTAGAGCTAATAGTTTTATAAATATCTTACTTTATTGTGTAATTTTTTTTCTTTTCTGTAGATTGTGGAGGCAAAAGTTCACCAGTTAGACTTTTCACTTGAGCGCATCTTTTTGTCGTTGAAGGAAATAACGGTAATCTATCATATTTCCAGATATTATTAAGGAGCTCTCCTGATATTGTCAGTTAATATTGATATTTACCAATGCGTTTAAATGTACTCTTTCTAGCCAGATCCGATGATGGAGGCGTTGGAGGCTGTAATTGGTGATCATGATAATTTGAATGGAAAACTCCAAGCAGCAGAGCAAGATACCGAGGTTTATGTTCTTAGCCTTACAATTTGAGCAGTTTTATTCTTTTTGCAACTTGATTCGATTTACTGAAGACACCTTAGATCAATACGTCATGGTTGTCATCGTGTTCAGTTAAAGGGATACGTGTTGTCATCTCGAGCAATAAATTGCATACATAACTCAACACTGTATAGATGATACTCTTCAGAAAAAAGAAGAAATCATTACTGAATGTGATTGTAAATTGCACTATATGTTTGCTTTCTCTCCGGCTGATAGTAGAATTTTAATGCACTGTTGGACAGTGGCCTGACGTGGAATCACTTATCAAAGAACTAAAACAGTTTGAGGGTATTTCCTGTGTGTCAAAAGGACGGTACTTCTTGAGCCCTGGTTTGGCTCCAACATTTCAGGTAACACCTTACATAAGGCTTACGCAATTGAACTAAACCATTCTTTATTGTTTCCGGGAGCTTCTAATCATTGATCTGCTATCAGGTATATATGGCATCCATGTGTGAAAATCAATACAAGTTACTTGCTCGGTCGGGAAATAGGGTACAAGAGGTGAACTTTCTCCTACTCAATTTTCCCCAACTTACATCATAAAATTGTTTATCAATCTATTCTCTTCCTAGCAAAAGAAGGGTAAAGTTTCATTTTGGAAAGCTATATCATATTCAAGATATTTAAATTCCAGTTCATATCAATCAAGTATTTCTTGGACTTCTTTTCTTAAAGTTCAGAACTGTGAAAAAGGGCAGCCCGGTGCACTAAGCTTCCGCAATGCCCGAGTCCCCGAAAAGGTCGGACCACAAGGGTCTATTCTTGCAGCCTTACCCTGCATATCTGCAAGAGGCTATTTCTACGGCTTGAACCTGTGACCTCATGGTCACATGTCAGCAACTTTACCAGTTCCTGTGAAACGCTTCACAAATCTTAGTCTTACAATTTCTTGAACCTTATCACCTTGTTTTCTGACTTGTAACTTTATTGCTACCAGTTATTCGAAAATATGCGCATAGGTAATTCTTTTTTATGGTAGTACTCAACGGTTATATATGGGCATTGTTTTGTGCAGGTGATAGTAGAAACACTATTGGGTAAAGAGGAGATGAAATCTGCAATTCAATCTTGTACAAACAAAGTTGAATAACCAATCAACAAATAATAATACTAATAAAATGACCAATCTTTCTGTGGAGGCGGCGAACGGATGGTAAGGCCACGAAGCCAAACAAGAAGCTACTATAAAACTGAAATTATAACAACAGAAGCGGAGAAAAGAAATTACCTAGGCAGTATCCTATTTCAAACACAAAAGATATCGGTTTATTGTTTAGACCTTGGATATCTGGTGAGCTAGGTTGAGGGTTGGTTCAAAATAATTTTGGTTATTTTTCTTCTATCTTGTTTGTTAATATATATATTTTTCCTTTTCCTGAAGAGTTAGGAGCTTATGTAAGGTCTATGACATACATTATGTTTGA
This sequence comes from Nicotiana benthamiana, assembly GCA_034376525.1. Lineage (NCBI taxonomy): Eukaryota > Viridiplantae > Streptophyta > Magnoliopsida > Solanales > Solanaceae > Nicotiana > Nicotiana benthamiana. The sequence continues at coordinate 38,526,122 of CM067335.1, read as the reverse complement.
ACATTTATGTTCCAAATAAGTTGAAGTCGGTTATACGAATTTTGTGGATCCATTTCTACTGTGTCAGGGTCATGCTTAATGTGCAGGGCAGAAAGAATTCAATATTTTGGAGGATTTATCATATTATGTCTATATTTAAGTTAGGTTTTCAGTGGTGCAATGCTCTTAATTTTGGTTCTTTTGACTAGCTGTACAATGTATATAACAACAACAACAACTACCCAGTATAATACCACAAAGTGGGGTCTGGGTAGGGTAATATGTAGACGGGCCTTACCCCTACCCGAAAGGAGAGAGAGGCTGTTCCAATCGACCATCGACGTACAGTGTATATTACATATTTTTGTAAACGAAAAATCTGTGATGGCTAGCAACGCACGGTTCGAAACTCAATTGATTATGCAGATTGTCTTGTCCTCAATTGATAATGCCGGGTTTCTTGTCCTGTATAAGAGTTTAGTCACAACATAATAGCAATTGTCTTTCTTTTTTGGTTTTCCACCTGATATTTATTATTCGTTTTGAGGTCTGGCCTTTTCGAAGTCACGTCAGAAAATTCCACTTCAGGGTGGGTGAGGGGTAAAATGTTTTCTATTAAAGACGACTCCATATTCTGGGATAAATCTTTCTTATTAAAGATGACTCTATACCCGAGGTAGGAGTGTATAAAGAAAATTGATAAATCGTACCAATCTGCTAATTTGAGTTAAATCGGAAAAAGAATTCGATTGTGGTTTAGGTTTGATTTGTTTCGGTGTCGGAAAAAATACCTGACCAAATTGCTTGGGCTTTGATTTTAACTAAAAAAAGTCCAACTAAAATCAAACCAACACGATATTATATTTATATAATTTTTAAAAATATTTTATATATATAAATATTTATTGTAATATAATTTAAAAATATTTCTTAAATTTGTTCAAAGTTTTATCTTTAAACGTATTATTAAAGTTTGGACTAAACATTTTTGAATGATCTAATAAATTTTGATAGCCCATAAAAGTAGTCAGTCAAATAAAGTTCAAATCAATACTAATGCTAACAGGGGCGGCCCACCAATTTCATGGTCTAAAGCAAACTTTTATGGCGGTTTTAACTTTTTTATTAATAAAAATATTTTATTTTATTTAAAGTCTATTTTTTAACTTTTTTTTAGATGAAAGTTATTACTAATTTTTAATAATCAATTTCTCCTAGTAAGTCTCTCTTCATTGACAATATAACTAATCCATTTAATGTCTTTGAGTCGTTATTGATCTTAGATAAGGTTTATCAATTTTAATTTTGAAATATTCTTTTTCTTTGAAGCAGCGATAAAGGAGTTATTAACATTATTCTACAAGCAATTAGGTATTTGGAAAATAATCAAATCTTTTTATTTGATTGAGTATATAAATAAAATTGTTATTTTCTAATTATACTATTTTTCTTAATATTTTTAATCTCAAAAAATAAATCTAAACTATCAATATCGGGTTGATTATTATGATTTACGGAGCATTCAAGATGAAGGCAACAATTTTTTTAAATTTCCATCATCTAGTGATCTCAGTTTTATCGATAAATATAAAATCAAATATATTTTCATATGCCTATAATCATTCAAATATATTTTGAAGTAAAAGTATAATATCGTGTACTCTCTCCGGTCCATAATAAATGATTTTTTTCCTTTTGATTTAGTCCAAAATAAGTGTCCTTTTATATAATTGAGAATGAATTAACTTTATCTTTTCAACATTTTCCTTTATATACATCTCTCAATATGCCACGTTAACAATATATAAATTTTAATTAAGAATAATTCAGCCAAAATACATTTTTTGTTCTAGAAGTCGGTATTTTTTTAAGGAGCGCAACACAGGTTAAAATGTCATTTGTCATGGACCAAAGGGAGTTAGTATAAAAAGTAATCAACTTTAAAGAACTTTTCGAGAGATTTTGTGATTTCGCTATTAACATTCTCCTCAAATTATTTCTTCATATATATATTACACGCTTCTTATGAAATTTGAGTTCGATATTAATTTCAAATGCTATTTTCTTCGCAAAAATCAAAGAAATTGCAAATCATTCGCCTTTATATTTTTTAAATAAAGAAATCAAAAATTTTCATTTTACATAATATTTTCTTTAAAATTTATATATAGCCTATTAGGTGTAAAAGAAAATAAAGCCTCCAGCATTTGCATCTATACTCGCTTTTTGTGTCACATTTTAACTTGTGCTTGCTTTGCAAAAAAAAATTACAAGCGTACCCGCTTTTTTGCATAACTTCAGCACACGGGGCTGAATTGGCAAAAGCAATCACGTAAAACTTCAGCATTCTAGTAGCCGAGCCTAAAATTCAGCTATAGAGCTGAAGTTTTTGGTGTTGTAACTGGCGAACTTGAGCTCTAGAGCTGAAGTTTTTGTGTTGTAATATTTTGTTTAAATTTTATTTAGATCCAAAACGACTAAAACTTCTACAAAATCTTCTGCAAAAAACTTCTTCTTCTTGTTCTTCTTCTTCTTCTTCTTCTTCTTCTTCTTCTTCTTCTTCTTCTTCTTCTTCTTCTTCTTCTTCTTCTTCTTCTTCGAGTTTAAGTCTGAATTTCAGTCAAAACCAAGCCTAATCTTCACCAAAACCCCTCAAAATTGAGATACAAACTCCAAAATATACTCCCAGTTATTTTCAACAACACCCAATCAAAATAAATAATAATTTTTAAAACTCTAATTTGAATTCAAAGCTTCAAAGCTTTTTAATGGCTGTCAATGGTAGAATTGCTGCTCTCTTGTCTCTTTGAAGGTTTGTTCTTCTTCATTGAGAAAATTTGAAGCTGAAGGTAAATGTATGTATGAACTTTGACGATTTGACTTCAATTTTGATGAACTTTATTTTTCTTCATTGATGAACTTCAACTGGAGTAAAATGGGGAACCAACTTTATTTAAGGGTTTCTTCAATTTTCTATGAATTTAGAGGGAGAATTTGGTTTCAAAAGATAGAAAATGGTAAAAAGAACGTGTGTATGGGTAAAACGTGGGTGAGACTGAGAGGTTAATAGAGAGAAACGTGCAGATTCCTTTAATTAAAGAGTAAAAAATATACAACTATTTATACCCTTAATTAATTATGGTATATAATTGGTAATTTGATATACTAAGTGTAATTAAGTCAAACCTTAAATATTGAGAGTAATAAGGTTTCCTATGTGGCATAGAAATGTAAAAATTTCATTGATTTACCTACTTTATGGACGGGCCGCCACTGAATGCTAATAAAGAAAATGGAAACTTACACAAGTATCCCAAATAAATATCAGCTTACCAACCTTTAACCATTAGTTATAGACTTACCAAAACTAGCCAACAAAAATTGAAAAACCAAATAATAGAGTTCTTTCTATCAAAGAATCACATAAAAAAATCACCTTTCATATTTTTAAGTGTGATTAGCAACATTAGATATAAGACAGAAAGGAAATTTTATGGGCGGGGTAGCAAATAATGTGATGAAATACAAAAATCTATACAATATCCCAAAAATCTAAAAAAAAAGAAACATTTTCAATGGGTAGAGTTGAAATTCATTGAAAATATATAGATAAGTCAATATACAAACTTTGCAGAAGATTAGAGGTGATTTGGACTGATTTTGTATTAAAACTTATAATTAAATCGAGTTCAAAAAAGTCTTTTGCGACACATGTATCAAACATGTATCATGCATGTATCTCACAAATAAGCATACATGAATATACATGTGATACGCAATTGATATAAATATGATACATACGTGATACACAAATGATACGCAGTGTGAAACACATATCTCTTTTTTCATGTTTAACTTTTTCTTCGAATTTTCAATTCCAAACACGTCAAAACTTTACCAAATCATCCCAAAACTAAGATTCAAGCTCCTTAAGTTATGCTCAATCTATTCTAATAATACCCACTCAAAAAAAATAAAATTTAATTTTTTTTGCTACAAATAGCTAATTGGCTAATTTGGCTAATATTAGTAATATTTTATCAATTGTCCAATTTTTGTAATGAACTACTTATAAATGGACATAGCTAGTAATTTCCCTAAAGAAAATTTAATTCAATACTAGAAATGAAAATAGTGTTGGATATTTATTTTTTAAGTTTTGCATTAATTTATAATGAAAAAGTATAATCAAGTTTATCTTTTTCTTTCGTGTTTAGTTGTGTAATTAGTAGTACTTATTAGTTGTACATATTTTAGCATGATCTATATAGTATTTTAGATAATGTTAATTTTTATTTGGTGTATTAATTAGTAATATTTTCTGTGTGATTTTTTCTTTTTTCTTTTTTGGTAATTAAACTTTCCATTAATCACCAATGAAGTTGCATTACAAAACCACAGTCGGGTGTCAACTTAGCCGACTATCTGATTGCTAACATAATAACTACTTTCCAATTCTAACTATCTAGGTTCTACTATATGCTAAGGTGCTGTAATAGTTGTCTAATTTTTGGGGTACCTCTAATGTTACAGTTGTATACTATGTCTTTCAGTAGAGCAGTATTACATCGAAAAGTCTTGTTGAACACTCTTGCATTCCTCTCCAGCCAGATAGCATATGTAACTTCAGCTGTAACCATCTTGAAAATGGCTGCACGACATATTCTACCTTTGGCTTTGGCAATCAACCATTGCATTTGCTGCCTCCAGTTGCCTCTAAGTGTATATTGTTCCTGTAGCCAATTCATTACTCTTCTCCATATATCCACAGTGACAAGGCATTTTGTGAGGAGATGGTCTCTTGTTTCAGCTTGGGCTTGGCATAGAGGACAGTGCTGCTCAATTCCCATTCCCCAGCGATGTAGTCTGTCTCTTGTTGGTAGTCTGTCTTGTAAGGCTAGCCACAGATTGAACACTGCTTTTGGTCTGGCTTGGTTCTGTATAATTAAGTTCTTCCATGGGACTAGTGGTACGTCTTGTAACTGCAACTGGTACAACTGTTTGGTGGTGCATTTCTGATGTCTCCAGTTTTGGAACTTTTGTAGGGTATCCCTGGACTGAATGATCTTCTTAACCATCCAGCTGGCTTGGGCAGGGATTGGCACAGTATCTAATGGCCTATATTTGATGTAGTACACTGTGATCCACCAGATCCACATCTTGTCCTTCTTATGTGCTACGTCTCAACAGGTCTTTGCAATGCCAGACTTGTTCCACAGTTTAAGGTTGGTTAGATTCATTCCCCCTATTGACTTTGGAGTGCACATTCTATCCCAGGAGATGTATGCTTTCTTGGTGACAGTATTCTTACCAGACCAAATGAAGCTCCTGCAGATACTTTCAATCATTTTAGGACTTTCAATGGGAAGATGAACAACTGAGCCCAGTAGGCTTGAATACCAAAGATGACAGATTGCACCAGTTGTAATCTTCCAGAGTAGGACAGGGTTCTGGCAGTCCAAGAAGTGATCCTGGCTGTGATTTTCTCCACTAGGGGTTGCCATTGCAGTAAGGTGAGTTTCTTGGTGCTCAATGGTACTCCCAAGTATTTGAAAGGCAGTTGGCCTGGTTCATAGCCAAGATGATCGAGGATCTGTTGTTGTACTAGTATTGGCACTCCCCCAAAGTAAACTGAGCTCTTGCTCAAGTTGGCTTTGAGACCTGAAGCTGCTGAAAATTGGGAAAAACAGTTGGACAATGCCTTAACAGAGTTGAGGTCCCCTTTGGCAAACAGTAACAGGTCATCTGCAAAACACATATGTGTGATTCCCAGTTTTTTACATCTGGGGTGGAATTGGTATGCTGGGTCATTGCTCAATTCAGTGCAGGCTTTACTTAAGTACTCCATGACCAATGCAAAAAGGAATGGGGACATGGGATCCCCCTGCCTCAATCCTCTTGCTGCATCAAAAGGAACTGTTGACTCTCCATTGACCAGGACTGTGTAGCTCACTGTTGATATGCATTCCAGAATCCATGTTGTGAAAGTGCTGGGAAAGCCTATCTGTTCCATGACTTGCTTTAGAAACACCCATTCCACTGAATCATATGCCTTCTGGAGGTCTATCTTGATCATGCATCTGGGGGAGATGTGCTTCTTAGTAGAGCTTTTAACCAGTTCATGGGCTAGGATGATGTTGTCCTGGATTTTCCTGCCTGGAATGAAGCATGCCTGGGCTTCATTTATGAGGCTGGCCATCACCTTCTGTAGCCTATTTGCCAATACTTTGGAAATGATTTTGTATAGCACAGTACAACAGGCTATAGGTCTGTACTTTTAACTGAAGCTGGTTTGGACATTTTAGGGATAAGAGTGATGGTGGCACAGTTGATTGGTCTGCACATTTTTGCTGAGTTGAAGAACTGCTTGATGGCCTTAGTGACTTGGGGACCAATGATTTTCCAGCTCTTTTTGAAGAAGACTGCATTGTATCCATCTATGCCTGGTGCTTTGTCATCTCCAATAGCTTTGAGGCTGGCTGTGATCTCTGTATCAGTGACTGGGGCACATAGTTCCTGTCTTTGTTGTTGGTTCAGTTTTGGGCCATTGGACATGTACAATGGGTTGATGGCAGGTAGAATTGGTTCAGCAGTGCCCATCAATGCTTTGTAAAAGCCCAGTATTTCTTCTTTAATCTCTGTAGGTGTAGTTAGCTTGATACCCTGTGCAGTAGTAATTTCATGAATCTGCTTCTGCTGGCTTCTATCTTTCATTAATGCTGTAAAGTATTTAGTGTTGGAATCCCCTAGTTGTACCCACTTTGCTCTTGCCTTCTATTGCAGGACACTCTCTTCAATCAAAGACCATTTTTGCAGTTGTATGATCAGTTCTTTCTCCTTCTTTTGTAGTGCATCACTGTAGGCCTGGCTCAAATGCTTTTGTATGGTTCCCAGTTCCTGTCTAGTTTGGTCAATTCTGCTTGTAATTGTTTTGAATTCCTTGCTATTGAGTATCCTCAAAGGCTTCTTCAAAGCTTTAAGTCTGTCCCATATTAGTTTCATAGTATCTGTCCTCCCCTCTTGCCAAATAGTTGTCACAATGTGTTGGAAATCCCTGTGTTCAGCCCATACATTGAAGAATTTGAAGTGCCTCTTCCCTTGCCATGTGGGTGGTTGCAGTGTTAGTATCATTGGGTTATGGTCTGAAATTAGTGGTACATCATACTCAGTGACCACCTGATGCCAGGTGATCCTCCATTCATAATTGCCAAACACTCTGTCAAGCCTGCTCCATACCCTGTCTTCACCAGTTTGCTTGTTAGTCCATGTATAGTAGTCACCTCTCCAAGGTAGTTCAGTCAGTCCAGTAAGCTGTAGGCAATTGTTGAAGTGTACTGTTTCTGGCATTCTAACTGACTTACATGACTGCCTGTCTCTGTCACACAAGATTGCATTGAAGTCCCCTGCTACAACCCAAGGTTCTGTAATTCCTTTTGCCAAATTCTGTATACTGCTCCATAGAGTTTTCCTATGCTCCAGCCCATTGAATCCATAGACCACAGTGAGGAAACAATTCAGGTTTCCTGTTCTGCTGGAAACCCTGCTGTGAATCAGTTGGCTTTCCTCCAGAACACTAGTGACTGTGAAGATCTTTGGGTTCCATAGGATCCAAACTCTACCTTTTTCCCCTGAGACATAATTAGTTAGGACACCCCATCCTGGTGCTAATAGGTTAGCAATTCTATTAGCATGAACTTGTCTAACTTTTGTTTGTACTAGCCCTACTAAGTTAATGTTATGTTTTCTAATGTATTCCCTGAATTCCTTCTGTTTGTACCTCTTATTTACACCTCTTATGTTCCACACTAACCACTTCATTGATAAGATGTTGATGTGATGTTCCCGACCTCCCCTGGAGGTTCATCTTTACTAGTAGACACTGCTGCAAACCTGTTACTCACAGTTATTGGTGATGGGGGAAAGTTGATACTGTTGAGAGCTGGGCTGTGTGTTTTCTTGCCTTTATCATTGCTCTTAGCAGTACTCTGGTCCTGGGCAGATTGGGGATGCTGTAGTTCAGTAGGTACCTTTGCTGATGATTGTCTCTGTATTGCAGGTACCTTGGTTCTCCATTCCTCGACTGGTTTGGGCTTCCACACCTGAGTTGACTGTTTAGGTATCTGCTTTTGCAAATTGGCACAGTTGTGTCCAACTGTTTGACATTTCTCACAAAATGAAGGCTTCCATTCATATTCCATATCTTGGATAAAGCTCTTCCCATTTGGATCTATTACTGTTATTTCAGTTGGCAGGGCTTTGATCACAGAAACTTCAATGAGCATTCGAGCATAGGATATCCTTGTCTGTTTTGCAGTACATTCATCGGCAAAAATTGGCTTGCCTAGGACACTAGCTATTCGACTGAGGGACCTCATACCCCAGCATGACATTGGCATTGGGGAATTTAACCCACAGGGGTATTTCAGTTGGAAACTCTTCTGAAAAATCAAACTCCGGTGTCCACTATTTAAGAATCATGGGCCTATTGGATATTGAGTAAGGGCCAACACACAATACCTCTTTAGCATCTGCTACCGTCTTGAATTTGACAATGTAGTAACCCTATTCATGGTAGAATAAGTCAGGTTCAGGAACATGGGACCAGTGGTGGTTTATGAATCTTCTCATGGCATTGAAGCCGTGCCCCTCTCCGAGAATGTATACCACTAGGGCACATTTCCATTTAGCTTCTTCCTCTTCCACCTCTGCTTTTTCCAATTGCACTATAGGTTTCCCTTCAACTAGGGTTGGGGCGATGTAATCAAGTGCCATACCATGAGTCGCGCATCGATTCTTCTGGAAAAGTGTTGACCAGGCCTTCGTGGGTTGTTGTACTGTGTTTGTAGCAATCTCTGGTTGTTCTTCCGTGAGTGTTGTTGGTTGCATGGTCGGTTCTGTTCCGGGTCCTGTGTCGGTGGCATTCGGAGAGGTTGGAGTATCTTCATTCTCTGTTGTCACTATTGTCTCTATGCTCGCAGCTGTTTCAGTGACTATCTCCACCGGTGGCGCTGTCACTTCCATGGCGTCTAAGGTTCCTCCGATGGCAATTTCTGCTTCTCCTTCTCTGTGTTTTTCTCCAAAATTAGTTGATTAAGCTTGTCGAAAGTGTCCTTGGCCTTCCCCTTCCTCTGTTTTCGCCTTTCTCCATCGCAACCCGACCGGTGTACGTTCTCTAACGTGCGCCGGAGAGATGAGAGAGACGGAGTCTTTTATGTTAAAATAATTTAAAAATTACAACTTAAAACTTGATTTTATTATCTTTGTTATTGAATATTTTAATGTAATGTCGTGACTTATTTCATATTATTATTTTATTTTCTTGGAAAATACTTATATCTTACTAAAATTAAAATAAATATTTGGAGCACAAGTTACATATTTTGTGCTATTAAGACTTTACCCGGAAACAATCCGAAAACCTGAAAAAAAAACGAAAAAAACGAGATTGAAAACCCCAACTTTATTAGCTTGGTTTGATTTGGTTTGGTTATAAATTTAAATGGGTTGGTAATTGAAAAATTCGAACCAACCCGACATATGTACATCGGAGGGGGAGGGGGAGGGGGAGAATTAAAATGCTTCCTACTAAAGATAATTTTTATGCCTAAGGTCCTTACTCGAAATATCTTGTTAAGAATGAATAGGTACTTACTATCTCACCATAGTCTTTGGTATTCATCCTGCATCCATTAACCCATTAATACTTCATTCTCCGGTGCAATGCTAATGTTAGTATTTTTTCGGAGCAAGTGCACAAATAATCATTTTTATCTGAAGATTAATTAACACTTATTTTATTTTAAATTTATAAACTAAATCTTAACTTAGAATAATTTAAAATATTTTTGTCTTGAAAAATTAAATTAAAAGAAAATTGAAATTCAAAACGTACTAATTAGTTCCTACATAGCAGTCCTGTAACGTGGCTATCTTGTGTCATTTTTACGTTTTCTCCTTAAACACAACTTGAGCCATGAATTTGGATGTGACAACAAATTGGCTCATTAAAACTAAGGTATCTTTGCTTTGATTGAACTCACCCGACACACTCTTCTCTGGCAACTCTAATTCAAGTTTTGTACATATAAATAGAGACCATTTTCTCATATTTTACTTATTTTTGCACTCTTCGTATACCAAAAAATATACTCCTTCCATTTATTTTTAATTGTTCATTATGAACTTTACAGGTTTCTTAAAAAATAAATAAATTGCATAATCAATTATGATATTTATATTAATTAATATATATATTTAATAAATTTAAGATAAATAATTTATAGGATGAGTATTTAAAAAAAATTATCTTCTCCTAATAGGAAAAGCGACAACAGACTTCAAAGATGATTTTCAATTCTCTATGGAAGGTCCCTTCTTGGGGACTACACTTATATTTTCTTTCCAACCTGATGTTCTGTACCTCCTTAAGACCGGAATAAATCTAAATTTGTAATTGGGATAAAATGCTTCCTAACAGTAGTAGAGCCCGATTTTTATCAAGGAGCATCAAAATATTAAAAAATATACACTGAAAAGTTTAGGGGGTCAACGAATGGGAAATATATATAAAACAAACAAACAAACAAACAAAATTATCTAGCAATACAATATAATTTTTCGGTGAAGGGGTGTCGACCTGGGTTGGGTTGAATGTGGCTCGGCCTCTGCCCCTAACAAGGGCGACTCCATTCTGCTAGAATCGAACCCGAGACCTGTGCTAAGAATAATAATGAAGTATATACCATTTCACCACAACACTTATATATATATATATATATATTTATATATATATATATATATATATATATATATATATATATATATATATATATATATATATATATATATTCTGGTGCATTTATATATTAGTTTATTTCTTTTTCCAAAAGGACTCAAATTTGCAATATAAAAGAAAGGGTCCGTATACCATATAATATACGATTTGCCAGGTTATATTTTATAATAAGATTATATTCAAGAAATTCAGCTAATATTCTTTATGAATATTTATAGATGAAAAGACTCATTATTTTGAATGAGCTAAGGTGTATTCGTACGTGCAGTAACTATGCATCAAATCTATTTGGCCCAAGACAACAACAAATACCTAATAATATCGTGAAAATAGTATGGGTTAGCTAATTTTTGAATTAGTGATTAGAAATAGTTAATGTTTGCAGAATCATTGAAAAATAACTATTATTTTACTCTAATACGGAAAATTCTAGCATAATATACTGGAGATTGGTGCCCTTTGTATATGAATTTTCAATATATTATGCTTGAACCCCAACACACAGAAAGTTCCAGCATTATATACCGGAGATTGGAACACTTGTATATGAACTTCCAGCATACTATGCTGGAAGTCTAGTATATTATGCCGGACTCCAATATATTATGCTGGAAGCTCACATATAAAAAAGTCGAACTTTAGTATATTGTACTGGAATATTTTTTGAATTTTGAACATTATTTTATTTCAATATTATCTTTACATGAAAAGTAGCTAAATTTCGATTACTTTTGAAACTGTAACTACTATTCAATTACCATTTGTACATCTGGCTATTTTAAATTTTCACTGTATAATCCCATATCCTGGGGTCTGGAGAGGGTAGTGAATATGTAAATCTTTACTTCTAACTTGGAAAAATAAAGAGGTTATTTTTAATAGACTCTCAATAAAAAAATATAAGAACTACATTAACAGAAAAATAGACAACAAAGGACTGCCCAAAGAAAAAAAAATAATTACATTTGATGACCATTACAATTACACATCTCTCTTCCCATGTAAATTTTTTGTGGTTAAAATAAAAAAAAAAAGGAGTGGTGCGGTCAAGCAAAAGATTTGATAAATTAGAAGTCGTTTAGGTGCTAATAATCAGTTCATCTATTATGAATATTATAATAAAAAATATATATTTTATTTATTATTATTTTCAGGGGTACGCAAACATTATGGACCAATAAGGGGAATAGAGGGAGTATTAAGAGCCTGTTTGGACATAATAGTTTTTTTTGCTCTTTTTCCAAAGCAGTGTTTAGCCATAAATTTTTTATTTTTTACTTAAAAATGAATTTTAATTTTTTTTTAAATTTTAAAAAATTCTAAAAAGTTAGTTTTTAAAATTTTCACTCAAATTACTTATAAAACTTCAAAAATAATTTAAAGTTATATGCATATTCAAACACAATTCTAATTTTTAAATATCATTTTCACTTAAAAATATTTCACTCTAATTTTAGAATTTTACAATTTTTATGTAATGCCCACTACGACTGTTAATATTGTTGATTGGAAATAATTTTTAAATGAGAAAAAAAAGAAATAATTTTTTAAAAATTACTTCTTCTAATTTTTTTTAAAAACCCGTGCGAGGAGCCTTATCCCTACCCGAAAGGGTAAAGAAGCTGTTTCCAATCGACCCTCGGCTCATTGAAGAAAAGGAAAAACAAAAAACAAAAACAAAACCAAAAGAGCATTAGTAAGTCCAGCAGAAATAGCGTAAATAATTATCGAAACAAAAGGACCATAAATAAAATAGCATGCAATAATATCATACAGTAACTACCATAAATAACTACCATAAGTGAGACACAATCCAAAACACAACTCATCTATGCATAACTCAACCAAGCCTCACCCAATCCTGGTTGAGTTGTACGAAAAACTGTAGTAGCCCTATCCTACAACCCTGATACTAGACCTCCACACTTTCCTATCAAGGGCCATGTCCTCGAAAACCCGCATTCTAGCAATGTCATGCCTAATCACCTCCCCCAAATACCTCTTAGGCCTCCCTCTGTCTCGCCGAACGCCGACCATCGCTAGCCGTTCACAACTCCTCACCAGGGCATCATGACTTCTCCTCCGCACATGTCCGAACCACCGCAGTCTCGCTTCTCGCATCTTCTCATCCACCGGGGCCACCCCCACCTTGTCTCGAATAACTTAGCATTTTTCTTCTAATTGTTCCTTATTTCTTGAGTGTGTTTTGAGTTCGCGGAGGAATTGAAGCTATTTAATTTGGAGTTTAGGGTTTCGAATCTTTAATCTAATGTTATGATTTTGTTGTGTGGATGTTATTATACAATTTACTATAATACAGATATCGTATTCACTGAGTATGCCTTCCGATTGTTTGACGAGATGCCTGAGAGAGCATAATTTTTATTTTTTTATTCATTTCCGAATATGAACTACATTGATGAGGTTTCCTAAATTCTTCTCTGATTCAATGATGTGCAGGTCAGCAACAAAGGTTTCAAAGCTTGCTGTCTGTTGTTGCCTTAGAGACGTCTGTTGTGAGTAATTTTGAGCTTAGTAACTCTGTTCAATTAGAAGAATATGTTTCCTTCAATCTAATGGAAATCAAAGAATTCATACTTCTTCATTGTTCTTTATATTATGTATATGTGTGTCTTTTTGAGTTTGTATCTCGTTTGTGTCATTTTTCCAACTAGACATATTCACTGCTCAGCAACATTTTTTAATTTGTATATCCCTATTAATATTCTTATTTAGCTGCGGAGGTTATTTAGGACCAATTATTGGGTTAATTTATATTTTGTTACCCGGTTTTCTTGAATATCAGATTAGCTTCTCCAGAATGCTGTAACTAACTAGTGTTTATGCTATACTTTAAAGGAACACCATACTATGGCTTCATCCAAACATATCCAGAAGTCCAAAAAAGCAAAACAAATAGCGTGTCGTAGTGCTGAAGCAGTTGAAAGAAGTGATGATCTTGTGACCAAGATGTTACTTGTCGTTCCAGCAAGACCCCTTTGTTCAGGTTCAAACTTGTTTCTAAGCGGTGGAAATCTCTCATCTCTGATCCTTGTTTTTCTTCCCTCTGGAGACCCCAAGCTTCCTGACTGCACTCATTTTGCGGAAGGATATTTGGTGGTTCATGGACAAGTGCAACAACTTTACTTACATTCCACTAAAAAATGAAGCAGCAGTTGAAGCGTCTCGTGGATTCTTAGATTTTTTGAAAGACATTTCAATGGCATGGTTGAAATTTTGAGTTCCTGTGGTGGTTTAATTTTCTGCTGTAGACATAAGATGTCGATGAGAGAGTACTATGTCTGTAACCCAACTACCAAGCAATTCACTACTATTACCAAGCCCAGATAGCATTTTCACAGTAGACATGTGATTGGCCTTTGACCCGTCAGTATCACCTCACTACAGAATTCTTAAAGTTGGCTCTCTTTACAATAAGATATACTCTTCAGAGACAAACTCCTGGAGGGTATTAGGAGATCAGTTCCCAAATCCAAGTGATTTTAGGGAAGGCAAGGGAGTTTTCTTCGATGGAGCAATCTTTTGGTTGTTAAAGCTGTCAAGTAGCTTTTGCTATTTTGATATGGATATGGAAATTCTGCACTCTGATTATCCAACACCAAAAATCAACATTGTAGACTAGTGCTTTAGATGTGTCAATAATAATTTGTATCTAGTTATGCCTTCAGATGGGCACCAGAAATTTCAATATGACATGTTTGAATTGGGAAATGACTACTCTTGGAGCCTAAAGTATCATATTGATCTACTGAAAGTTGGAGGTGCATTCAATAGTATTCTTCTTCCTTTTCACCGAATTAAGGTGTTGTCTGTTATGGAAAAAGAATGGAGTGATCAGGAACTATGTGTGGCCCTTTACATAGCACACGAAGTCATGGTAATCAGCTTAAAAGATAATACTTGCAGCAAGGTCGTGCCATCACATGATTCGTCTATCTAATTGAGAATCCTTTCTTGTCATGTGACTTTTAAAATCTATGTGATTAGTTACAAAACCTTTATGTTATCTAGGTGGATGCTTGCTTTTGTGTTCTCAAGTGTTCATAGTATGTGGTATTTAGTTGTTTTGAAGAGGGGTTGCTCTGATGGTAAGCAACCCCCACTTCCAACCGAGAGGTTGTGAGTTCGAGTCTCCCCAAGAGCAAGGTGGGAAGTTCTTGGAGGGAAGGATGCCGAGGGTCTATTTGGAAACAGCCTCTTTACCCCAGGGTAGGGGTAAGGTCTGCGTACATACTGCCCTTCCCAGACCCCACTAAGTGGGATTATACTGGGTTGTTGTTGTTGTTGTTGAATATCGAATTATCCTTTTGTATATAAATCTTGTTTTGTAAGAGGAGAACTTTCTGTATATTAGTAGTGTGTTCTATGTTCGGATCTTGCGTGAACACGGGATGCCTTGTGCGCTGGTAGTAGTGTGTTCTCTCTCATTCTCTTTTTGTGCCTTGTGATATTATGTAGAGAGCCATCTTATAATCCAATAGCTTTTCCATAATCAGAGTTTAGCACTCATCGACTGAGATTACTCTCTAATTAGCATTTTATTATTGCCAAAGTTTTCTTGCTTTTTTTGTTTTCATTATTGCACATTAATGGACAGACATTCACCAACACAATTGAAGCAATTCATATCAACCTGCTTTGTTTGCTTTACTATCTATAAATCTCCCATTGATATCCAATTCGAACGAAAATGTAAGCCCTTTTCCACTTGTCATATTGTCATAGACTCATTGTCCTCGAGCAAGAGCGGATTAAGAGTTTAAAGAAAAATAAATACTTATGTCTCGTTCCTCAACAAAGCGTTCACTTTTTTTCAATTATCCCATTACCTGTATCTTCTTCGAGCTACTTCCCAACAATAATCATGGGAATTCAATGTCCACTTTCCAATTTCTCCTAATCATCCTAGTACTCAACATGAGCAAACTCTCAACTTGTAAAAACATTCGAGAAATCACATTAACAAGCACAGAGACTTAGTCAGAGATTATGTTCATTGCAATTTGCAACTCTTAATATGTTTCATGTTGTCAAAATAAATGACCTCAATTTTACAAGAATAGTGGAAAATACATTAAAGGTACAAAAAAAAAGTCATTAAAAGAAATGAATTTCATCTCATGGTTATCTGCCTAAAAATAGAAAGCAATAAAAAAAAGAACAACTGGCTTCGCCCGGACTCGAACCGGAGACCTTCAGTGTGTTAGACTGACGTGATAACCAACTACACCACGAAACCTGTTTGCCACTTAATATCCTTATTTATATTTAATTATCCTTTGTTGCTGAGTAATTAGTACACCCTCCATTTCAATTTAAGCAAAAAAAGAAAATACCCACTTTTATAACTTACATTTTTAAACATACTATAGCGTTTGTGTAGCTATAAAAATTTTGAAACTTTATGTGGCAATAAAACTTTTCGTCAAAGGTAAAATAAAAAGTGTAGATTTAATTCTTTTCAAATATAGAAGTGTGTAAGTCTTCTTGAAATAGAGAATTAAAAAATAATGTCATATAAAGTGAAGTAGATCGAGTATTTACTCCCCAAAAAAGGGAAGAAAGAAAGAATTTAAAAAGATAAAGAGGGTCTTCTCTAGATTTGGACTATAAATTGCAGGAAGCAGCCAAAAACATTTGAATGCAACTTTAAATTTTCAATTGGAAAGAATAAATTTAGTATTTTGTTATAAAATGAAAGTAAAGCAGTAAAATGTTAACAAGAAATATAAGCAACTTAATGAAATATAAACAAGAAATATAGATAGAGAGAAGGAAGAGATTTTATTCTTCAAATTGTGTGAATTTTCCTATCTATTACAAGGCCTTTATATAGGCATAAAAATTGAGGAAAATATCATGGAATATGTCATTGAACATACAAAATATGTCATTGAATATGTCATTAAACATTTGAGATGAAGATCATGGAAGATTAGTAGACATCCAACATAATATGATATTTATCATAATACTCCCCATTTGGATGTCCACAGATAATGTGTCTCGTTAAAACCTTATTAGGAAAAAACCCTATGCGAAAAAAATTCTAGTGAAGGAAAAAGAGTACACATGTATAGAAATATGCCCTTTTGTTGCCTCGTTAAAAACCTTGCAAGGAAAACCCAGTGGGACAAAACCTTTTAAGGGAAAAAGAGTGCAACGCATTAACTCCCCCTGAAGAGAGCATCAATTCACCTCCTTGAGCCTTCGCATCCCAATATTGTGTACTAGCTTCTTGAAGGTTGATGTTGGTAGAGATTTTGTGAACAAATCAGCCATATTATCACTTGAACGAATCTGTTGCACATTGATATCACCATTCTTTTGAAGATCATGTGTGAAAAATAACTTTGGTGAAATATGCTTGGTCTGTCTCCTTTTAGGAATCCTCCCTTCAATTGAGCTATGCATGCAACATTGTCTTCATACAAAATCGTGGGTAGTTTGTCACATTTCAAACCACATTTGTCTCAAATATGATGTATTATAGACCTCAACCACACACACTCTCGACTTGCTTTATGAATAGCGATTATCTCAGCATGATTAGATGAAGTAGCCACAATTGATTGCTTAGTCGATCGCCAAGATATGGCAGTGCCTCCACAGATAAACACATAACCTCTTTGAGATCAAGCCTTGTGTGGGTCAGATAAATAAATAGCATCAGTATAACCAACAAGATCTGGACAGCAATTATTGCTATTAAATAAGCCCATATCGGTAGTCCCTTTTAGATACCGCAATATATGTTTGATTCCATTCCAATATCTCCTTGTGGGAGCAGAGCTATATCTTGCTAAGACATTAACTGAAAAAGTTATGTCAGGCCTTGTAGTATTTGCAAGATACATTAGTGCGCCAATTGTACTAAGATATGGTACTTCAGGACCAAGTAGCTCTTCATTCTTTTCTTGAGGTCGGAATGGATCCTTATACACATCAAGTGATCGAACAACCATCGGAGTACTTAAAGGATATGATCCATCCATGTAAAATCGTTTCAATACCTTTTCTATATAGGCAGATTGATGAACAATAATTCCGTTTGCCAAATGTTCAATTTGCTAACCAAGACATAATTTTGTCTTTCCGAGATCTTTCATCTCGAATTCCTTCTTTAAATAATCAATTGCCTTTTGGAGTTCTATGGGAGTTTCCATAAGGTTTATGTCATCGACATATATGGCAGTACAACAAATTCCGATGTTGTTTTTCTTATAAAAAAACATGGGCAAATGGCATCATTTATATAGCCTTCCTTTAATAAATACTTACTAAGACGATTATACCACATTCGTCCTGATTGCTTTAGACCATATAAAGATCTTTGCAATTTGATTGAAAACATTTTCCGGGACTTTGAATTATGTGTGTTTGGCATTTTGAATCCATCGGAAATTTTCATGTATATATCATTATCAAGTGAGCCATAAAGATAGGCGGTAACCACATCCATTAAATGAATGTCAAGCTTTACAAGGACAGCAAAACTAATGAGATAAAGGAAAGTTATAGCATCCATTACGGGTGAATATGTCTCTTCATAATCGACACCAGGCCTTTGAGAAAATCCTTGTGCAACAAGGCGTGCCTTATATCTTTGTACCTCGTTTTTCTCATTTCTCTTGCGTACAAAGACCCATTTATAGCTAAACAGGCTTAACACCATTAGGTGTTTGAACTATAGGCCCAAAAACTTCACGTTTTGCTAGTGAATTTAATTCTGATTGGATTGCTTCTTGTCAGTTTGGCCAATCAAGTCTTTGTCGACATTCTCCAACAGATTGAGGTTCAAGATCCTCACTTTCTTGCATAATGCTAGATGCAACATTATATGCAAAGACATAATCCACCACTATATCCACTCGATTAAAATTTGTCTCAATATCGATTGGATTTATTGATAGTTCCTTATTTTCTTGAGTCTTGGGATCAATGGATTCTTCATGAATCTCAGAATTTATTAACTCGTGAATTTCCTCATGAGATTCTTTCATAGAGTCATTTTGATCATTTCTTTTACTTTTTTTAGGATTTCGATCTTTGGAACCTAATGGTCTGCCACGTTTTAGGCGTGCTTTTGAATCATTAGCTATGACACTAGAAGATTGTCCAATAGGGACATCAATACAGATTGGAACATTCTCTGCGGGGATATGAGCTTTTGTTATCCTTTTCAAGTCCGTAAATGCGTCTGTCATTTGATTTGCTATTCTTTGCAAATGGATAATCTTTGCACCTCTTTTTTACAAATAGAGGCACGTGGATCAAGATGAGATAATGATGGATTTTTCCACAAAATTTCCCGTTTGGTTTCACCAACTTCTCCCCCTAATTTTGGGAAAAGTTCCTCATCGAATCGACAATCTGCAAATCCTGCAGTGAACAAATCCCCTGTCAATGTTTCGAGGTAGCGAATAATGGAGGGCGATTCAAACCCAACATATATTTCTAACCTTCTTTGCGGACCCATTTTGGTGTGATATGGCGGTACTACAGGCACATATACTGCACATCCAAAAATTCTTAAATGAGATATATTAGGTTCATGACCCAAAACTAATTGCAACGGGGAATATTTGTGATAATTCGTCGGTCTGAGACGAACTAGCATTGCTGCATGCAAAATGGCGTGACCCCAAACCGAAGTGGGCAGCCTCGTTTTCATGAGTAATGGTCTTGCAATCAACTGCAGACGTTTAATTAAAGACTCTGCAAGACCATTGAGTGCGAATATGAGCTACAGGATGTTCCACTTTTATCCCAATTGATAAGCAATAATCATTAAATGCTTGAGATGAAAACTCAGCAGCATTATCTAGTCTAATAGACTTAATTGGATTATCGGGAAATTGTGCCCGTAATCGAATTATTTGTGCCATTAATTTTGCAAACGCAAGGTTGCGTGATGACAATAGGAACAATGAGACCATCTAGAGGATGCGTCTATTAAGACCATAAAATATCTAAAGGACCCACTAGGTGGGTGAATAGGTCCACAAATATCCCCTTGTATACGTTCCAAAAACGCAGGTGATTCAATTCCAACCTTTGTTGGTGATGGTCTAATAATTAACTTGCCTTGATAACAAGAAGTGCAAGAAAATTCATTATTTAAAAGAATCTTTAAATTCTTTAATGGATGCCCATATGAGTTTTCTATAATCCGTCTCATCATAATTGATCCAGGATGTCCCAATCGATCATACCAAAGTACGAAAGTATTGGAATAAGTAACCTTTTGGTTTACTGTAGAATGTGCCTCAATTGCACTAATTTTTGTCCAATACAGGCCACAAGATAAAGACGGGAACTTCTCAATAACCCTCTTTTGGCCAGAGACATTCTTTGTAATGATGAGGTATTCAAGATTATTCTCATCTATTGTCTCAATATGATATCCATTTTGACGGATATCTTTAAAATTCAACAAGTTCCTCTTGGACTTGGAGGAGAACATTGCATTCTCTATGATAAATATTGTTCCTTTAGGCAGAGTTATAGTTGCTCTTCCAGAGCCTTCAATTAATTTACTACTACCAGAAATTGTAGTAACATCTGCCTTACACATACTTAAATGAGAGAAATATTTCTTCTCTTTGAATACCGTATGTGTGGTACATGAATCAATTAAACAAATATTTTTACAATTGGAAATTGATTCAAATTTGCTTTGTGAGATATCCATATTTGCTTCCCATGGTTTGACATACAAAAGAAATATACGAAAAATACTATTATTTTTATAGAGAAGAAAATAAACAAATTTACCCCAAAAGAGGGCTAGGTTCAAGGGTACGCACCTAGTAGCTGCAAGCCTAAGATCAAAGGCAGTTCAACATAATAGCTTCAGTGCGGTCATTATGAATCGAGATAAAAAAAAATCTTTTATCATTGTTATTCTCCTTTTAGTATCAAAGTATTAACAATTAGCAGTAGCATAAGCAATCTTCACAATATTTCTTTTATTACTATATTTAATGTGCTACAAATAAAGCGTAAGATGAATGTGTAATCTAAAGTTATATATTTTAAAACCATAATACAGATTATATAACAAATTATAGCATACAAAATCCACAATTAGTGTTTTCAACCATATTACAATATTAACGAATACTTGCTTGATACTTGGCTTTACTAGCTTAAAACAGAAAACATAAAATTTGAACCATATCACAATAATAGATAACTTATGTAAACTATGATAATTGTTTATTCATTAACTACTACGAACAAGTAAAAAAAAAATCAAACTGCTTTAACCATGGATCTATCACCGATCAAGTGGTCTATTTTCCCCTCAGGGTGCTCAAAGAAGTCTGTCACATCCAAGTGGGTGATGTCAAAATTATTGTCAGAGACAAAATTGGCTTCAGGGCCTTTACTCTTTAGAGATGCTTGATAAAGCTCAACCAAATGTCTTGGTACACGGCAAATTTTTTGCCCAATGCCCTTTTCCACCGCAACGATAACATATAGTTTCTGAACTATTTGCTTTTGGATTCTCATAATTCCATTTCCGCTTTTGGTGGTTATATCTCTTTGGGGGGTGACTGACACCAGAAAAATTTCTTCCTTGTCCACGGCCACGGCCATGACCCCGACCATGATTAGAGCCATAACCTTTTTCACGCTTAGCATAATGGGAATACACCTTATCCACTTCAGGCAATGGTGTAGACCCAGTGGGTCGATTTTCGTGATTTCTCATGAGCAGGTCATTGTTTCGCTCAGCCACAAGGAGAAGAGAAATCAGCTCAGAGTACTTTTTGAAACCTTTCTCTCTGTACTGCTGTTGCAGAACCATTTGGAGGCATGAAACGTTGTAAACGTTTTTCCAAGCATATCATAATCAGTTATAGTATCTCCACCGAGTTTCAATTTAGAAGTAATTCTAAACATCGCAGAATTATATTCAGAAACAGACTTAAAGTCTTGGAGCCTCAGATGAGCCCAATCATATCGTGCTTGTGAAAAAGTGACCAACTTTAAGTTGTCATATCTCTCTTTTAAGTCATTCCACAAAATAAGTGGATCTTTGACCGTGAGATATTCAATTTTCAACCCTTCATCAAGGTGATGGCGCAAGAAAATCAAGGCCTTAGTACAGTCTTGGGTGGATGCTTTATTTCTGTCTTTAATGGTGTCTCCATGACCCATTGCATCTAAATAGATTTCAGCATCCAACACCCATGTCATGTAGTTCTTGCCCGAAATTTCAAGGGTAAGAAACTTTCTTTTCATAATGTCAGACATAATTAAAACAAAATTAGGAGGAGAAAAAATACCCTAATTTTCTCAAAGAGATTTTTGAGATAGTAGAGCTTCGTGCTGATAACGTGTTATAAAATGAAAGTAAAGCAGTAAAATGTTAACAAGAAATATAAGTAACTTAATGAAATATGAACAAGAAATATAGATAGAGATAAGGAAGAGATTTTATTCTTCAAATTGTGTGTATTTTCCTATCTATTACAAGGCCTTTATATAGGCATAAAAAGTGACGAAAATATGTCATGGAATATATCATTGAACATAAAAAATATGTCATTGAATATGTCGTTAAGCATTTGAGATGAAGATCATGGAAGATTAGTAGACATACAACGTAATATGATATTTATCATAATATATTTAATGTTAAAGAATGTTATAACTGAGATTTAAATTTACAATCTGATGCATTCTTTGAACCATTTTTATCACTACACACAAAAAGTCTTCCGTCTATCAGCGGGATTCACCCGTCTATATATCTAAATAATTCGAGTCTATATAAAGTTGCCTGCATCACTTTTTCTTAGAATGCATTTCTTTTTTGTATCATGTATGACCGCGAAATATTTTGTGCACCGAACCGTTATTTTTTTTACAGAGGTGACGTGACACTTTTCTTAAGCCAGGTTTCTTATTTATCTAGTACATGTTATTAGATTTTTGCCCTTTTTTCTCTTCATCCTTTTCCTCCATTGAATCTCTTTTAGTTTTTACATAAAGTTTCAGTTATGTATTAAGTACTAATTTTGAAACTATTCGATATACATTGCTGACTTATAGTACCAATTTAAGGATTCAACAATAAACAAAACATGCAGTTAACTGAGAGACTATATCATCCTTTATAGTTAAATCAAAACCAGACACAAAGTGATTCACTCAGTTCAGTAATTATATTTCTAATACAAAGGAAAATGCAGGTTCAAGAAATTAAACATTCAGAACTAAAGGGCAGTCCGTTCTAGTGTACAAAATATTTTGCGTTACGCGGGAAATTGGAGGAAGGGCCGCATTCCAAAAGGGCGTGATGTAGGAAGTCTACCCTGATGCAAGCACGACACATGCATCATTGATTGATTCCATGGCTCGAACCCATGATCTATAGGTCACACGGAGACAACTTTATTGTTGCTCCAAGACTCTCCTTCTATACATTCAGAATTAGATACATATATATGTTAGCATTTCAAACAATTTTGAAACTCAAACTGCAAACTTGAACTAGCATCATCTTAATATATGTGCAAAAAACCACGGCTAAACTCATCCGAATCTCCTCTAACCGGCATTCCATGTCTGTCCAATTGACCAGAACCCGAATACACGCCTTTCCTAGTGAATGTGGTGTCAAAATTAGAACCCTTTTGCAAGTTAGTTTTTGAGTACCTCTTATCATACTGAGGTCTTAATTTTGGTGCACTCATTGATCGCGTCTTTGCCTTAGCTGCCTCGGTATAAGACATGTAGTTTTGATGATTACCCGAGTAGTCACTCGAGTAGCTTCTTGTACCATCGGTACTCTTAGTTGGCGTAAATGGTCCTCGCCTCGAACGAGCACATTTAGATGAGGCTGAGTGAAGTTGTGGGCTAGTATCAGCAGAGGAGAAACAGGTTTCATCCAAGCTATAACTTAAGTTGTCTGAATTTAAGCTAAGATCAGAGGAATGGAAGAGATACCTATGTGTAGAAGTAATATATGGTTTTCCAAAATCCATACTGCAGCCCATATGGTTTGAAGAATTCCTCTGCATTAATACCATTTTATGTTAGGCATAAGCTTATGCAAATAGATAATAGGGAAAACATCTAAATTTACCTCTCTAGCATATAAAATACAACAACAATAACAACAAGCAGGAGTATATTCCCACAGTGTGAGGTCCGGGAAGGGTTAAAGTATATGCAGACCTTGCCCCTACATCGTAAAAATAGAGAGCTTGTTTTCGATAGACCATCGGCTCGCGAGAAGTAATTCACATCAGGTCTAGCATATGTGCCTTTATATTTTAGGGTCAATCATATCCTTGCCTTTTACATAAAATTGCTCTATCATGGATTGGTTGGATTCCATGAGTCAAGATACATCACCAAAAAGGTCCAAAATTATCTCTCTGGTCATCACTTATGTTGTGCGGACTTTTCAAAATATTATCGTAGCCGTATCAGATTTTCCAAAAATACAATACTTTTAAAGTATCCAACACGTACCCGGCGATATTTTCGAAGAGTCCGAACAACATAAGTCATCACTCTAGTCTAAAGTTATCTTCAATGATACTTTAATTTGGAACTTTGTTAGGGTTATTACGACAAGAGGGGTTACTCTGATGGTAAGCAACTCCCACTTCCAACCGAGAGGTTGTTTCGAGTCTCCCCAAGAGCAAGATGGGAAGTTTTTGGAGGGAAGGATGCCGGAGGTCTATTTGGAAACAATCTCTCTACCCAAGTGTAGGGGTAAGGTCTGCATACACACTATCCTCCCCAGACCCCACTAAGTGAGATTATACTGGGTTGTTGTTGTTGTTTTTGTTTGTTAGGGTTATTGGCAAATACAAACGGTTTGCTAGTATGAACGGCATCAAAGTATAATGCATCTTCCAAAGAATAAAATATACGGCCAATACCTTGAGCATAAACATTTCATCATTCTTCATGCTCCTTGCACGAATAACATGCTCGAACTTATCAGGAGTTGTAGGACCCTAACACCATGATTCAAAAATACAATTATTAAACCAAAAATTAATCGCAATTAGTTGACAATTACTACAACTTGTTACTAATTAACTTATTTTCAGGCCTCTTTTCAAATTTGAAAATGGAGGTGAAGGTGATATTTTACATACATGATGAAGAAATTGAACAGAATTGGAGCTAAAATGAGGCGAATCCGAAACCTGAGATCGTCCAGCACGGGCTCCCGACTGAGCTCTTATCAATGCATATATCAGCAGTTTGTTTCCTCACTATATGACCTCTTACTAATGCTTGAATCTTCACGAGTCCCTTCAATGCCCTTAATGCTCTCCTTGACTTCAAATTTACGCGCAAAACAGAAAATCAGAAAACTAGCTACTCGTATAATCAAGTGTCGTTACTACTGTAGCGAATACGGGATCTAGAGAGCTAGTGAGTTTAGAATGAGTAATTTTGTTATTTCTTAAAGTTTTCTACATATGTGTACACAGTTTAAGCAGAAATGCGAAAGCAATGAGTTTAGTTTAAACATACATAAACACATTCAAGAATAAGGTTGTAACAACAACAACAGCAACAACCCTGGATTGGAATTCCACACGTGGGGTATGGGAAAGGTAGCATGGACGCAGATCTTATCCCTACATACCTACTTATGAAGATAGAGAGCCTTATTTTTGAAAGATCCTTGGCTTAAGAATATGAGAAGTGGAATATCAAGAATCAGGTTGTGTCAGGAAAAAAACTAAATTCCAAAAAGAAATGGAGTTGTTTTAGATGGATGATTTTCTATGGAACTTGGAACAAAAAAACATGAATTTTTCAAAAGTGATAGGCGCCCTAATAATTCATTTTCACACTTACTCTAAAGTCTAAGGTTGACATTTTCATAAAATTAGGACAGAGGACCATTCACCAAAACCTTGACCGACGTCTTTGTATTATCAACTTGAGACATAGGTATTTCTTATATTCAAATTCAATAAAGTGGTCCATTAAAAAAAAATTCCTAATCGGTACTCTATGTACAACCTCCACTTCCAACTAAGAGGTTGTGAGTTCGAGTATCTCCAAGAGCCTGGGAAGTTCTTGGAGGGAAAGATGCTGGAGGTCTATTTGGAAACAGTCTCTCTACGGGTAGGGGTAAGGTCTGCGTACACACCCTCCCCAAACCCCACTAAATGAGATTATACTGGGTTATTGTTGTTGTTGGTACTCTATGTACACCAAATCATTGAATATATGTTATTTATTTTTTTAATACATGTTTATTAGGTATCATGATTAATTGCTACATACTTATATTAATCTATTACTTAAATGTAGTATTAATATAATAGACGAAATGGCCTCGTGGCCACTTAAATTTGCTTTCATTTGTAAAGCCGATACACAAACTTACATCGTTTCCATTTGAACACTCAAACTTATATATTTGGTAACTAATAAATCTATTTGACCGTTGACCATGCACATGTACAAGTGACAGAAGTAATGTGGACAAAGTATATGCAAGTCATGTAAACTAAGCGCGTGACTACGTTAATTTTAATTAAAAAATTAAAAGCAGAAGAAAAAAATTACAAAAAATAAAAAATAAAAAAAATAAGCCCCTTCCAAAATAAGTAATACCCTTATTTCCCCTCACCCCTTTTTCTTTCTTTTCCCCTTTCCCATTGACGTCTGCACCTCCCCCTCACCTTCCTTTTTCTTTTCTTTATCCTTCACTCCAATCTTTCCTTGCTTCTTCCTCTTTTTGTAAAGCCCAGCAATAGTGAGAAACAAAGAAAAAAAATAGATTTTGTTAAAAAAAATTGCCAATCATTTCTTTCACATTAACTCCCTCCTCCACCCTTTTTGCATCGATCTCAAATTGGAAAACAACAAGAGAAAGACTATCAGAAAATTGACAAATTTTTGCAAAAATAATCTACTTATACAATCCGACTTCATCTCTCTTTCTGATTTCATAATTCGTATCCTTTTTTGACATAGCTTCGCCGGATCTTTTATTGCCTTGACCGAATTTTAGTGGGTGACCCATCGACTCTTTGACTTGAGGAATAATTTTATGAATATTGTTAGAAGTTAAGGATGGAAGGAAGGTCAACTGATGACTTTTCCCCATGGCAGCACTAAATTGCGTAGAAGAAATAGTGAAAGAAGTAAAATAAGAAAAGAAATTTTGATAAATTAATTTTCAAAGAGAGACTTACAGATGAAACATGTAAAATAATAAATGGTCTTAGCATTTGGCAATTGAGTTACACGCAGATTTATTTATACTCAATTGATTGAGTTGAGGTGCTAAGATGAAAAAAATTCAAAATTTAAATATCGACTTAAAATCTGGTACAAGTTTAAGTTGCTACAAAATCATTTTGCCTAATATAATTTAATATAAACATGAGATGCGAATAAACTTTTTTTGTTGCTTCTCTACTTTCGATCAAACTACACAACTTTTCTTTTACTCTTTGTTTTTATTCTTTTTCTATGATAAAGAAGCACCACAAGAGTGAAGCTAGTTTAAATAGGGTCATAAAAGCAGTCCCATGTGAGCTTTCTACAGCCTTGTAGCAGTACTTGCCAAATTGGTGTTTACATCAAATGAATAGCATAATTATTTGATATAAATAGAAGTATTTTCATGTACAACATACTACGAAAGAAAAAATATGAAAGAATTTATATAACTTTTATATATTCACAATACAAAATTTCTATTGTCTCACGTAATTGACAGTAAATAAAATTAACAACCTACAAATAAGGTAGATAACTTGCACTATAGCAAGCTAAACCGCAAAATTTATTTACAAAGTTAATGTATCTCTTCGTTCCACTTTAATTAATTTTTTGATATTTTTATTGTCTATACTATTTATTTATTTTTAAAATATCAAGAAAGAATTAAGTTTTAAAAAAAAAAATTACACTTGAAGTAAAGAGCTTAGGAGTATTTATTGTATTGTTAAAGAACAAATTAAAATTAATATGATTAACTTTATTATTAATTAACTCTAAAATATAAATTTCTTAATGTGCGTAAAAATAATTAAAAAATTACTTAAAGTGAGATAGGAGAAAATATGAGTTAACTCTATAAGAAAGGGCCTTCTGGCCAAACTTAGAAGTTTTTGTTTATCCATGTAAATATTTTCAAGTGGTAATAATATTTTAATTACTAAAAAAAAGGGCTGAGTGGATTAATGAATGAATCACGAAAACTCTGCACCGACCACGAATTTTCTAGTTTTAGATATTTCGGTGTTATTAATTGTCCACGAATACTAGTGAAATGTCCAATTTCTTTGCCCCAATTGTAACAAAACCTTCTACACCTTTTTCACCGTCCTTTTACAGATTACGAGTAAATTGTCTCAAGAATTATTAATGGAATTCACAAAATGGAAAAGGAAAATTCATTTTATATGAAAATGTTCAAGACACGAGGCTCAAATCATAATTTAATTTCCAATGTAATTTGAGCATATATTTTAAATAAAATTTATATATTAAAAGAACGATAAAATATTTTGACAAACTTATAGTAAAAAAATCATTATTTGACGTGAAATGAAACAAAGAGAGGAAATTATTAACTAACCAGACAAGCTCGAAAATGTGACTGTATCACGACGGCAGCCCATTCTTCCCGACCAAAAACGACACCGTTTCTCGTTGTCAAGGCTGCTATACCACCGCTGCTTGCTGTCGGCTCCAGCACCTCTTCTACCGTGACAGGGCTGTTGGTGGGGTCCACTGCACAAAGGTATGTAGCATATAGTTAATGGGTTTAACTGAACTAATGTTTACATAAAGACATGTTCTTTTCGTATTTTATGCGGATTACGTTAAACAAATATAATTTTAAAAATATAAAAGCATTAAACCAAAAAACTAATGTTATATTATTTCCAAATACACGTGGAAACATTATGTTCTTCTCGAAACAAACTAAATAAGAAATAATACCACATAAAATATAATATAGTATGTGAAAAAATCACTAAAGTTTTACATCAAATATTAAATTCTGAAACTCATCATTATATAAACGTTAAAGACTTAATGTATCAAATTTAAATCCTGAATTTATTTCCGTCACTATAACGTCATTTTTACCGTGAATAGACGTGGAGACACCGTAGTGGCGTGATCTATCAGGGTGGTGCTGTTGAAAATCGTTATTTCTGTAGGATTTAACGTTACTCCATTTCTTTTGCAGCGAAGAAGAAGAAGAAGTAGTGTCAGTTTTCTTGAAACCGAAGAGTGCTTTGAACCATTTAGATGTTTTGCCCATATTGTTTCAAATTAAAGACGAAAATTTAAAGACATAAAGGAACTAATATTGACTATTCAGTCCCACAAAAGTTTTTATTTTGCTCATATTGTGGGATTATAAAGAGCATTTGATTCTGTCAAAAACTGAGAAGAGAAAGTATTGGAAAGAGAAGTAGAGTGAATAGAGTGAGAAGAAGAAGTGGAGAAGATTTGTAAAAGTTTGGAGAAGTCAAATGTTATGTGCTATTCGTAGGACATTGGGATAATATGTATGGCTTCTTCTTCTTTGGATCACCTTTATTATTAAGAAAAATCACTGCTTATGTCGAGGATATTATAATTTTTATGTGCATTTTAATGCGTTATATTTTTTAGGTCTCTAATAGTATTTTCTCCGGTTTGTTGAGTTGTCCCACATCGAAGGGAATTGAGGTCTTTGGTCTCCTTATATGGCTTGGACAATCCTCACCTCATAAGCTAGCTTTTGGGGTTGAGTTAGGCTCAATGTCCATTCTAATCATGGTATCAGAGCCAGGCCCATCCCAATTATTGTTACCGATGTTGGGCCCCCATTTGTGTTGTCCACGCTCCAGAGATCTGGGTGTGGGGGGGGGGGGGGGTGTTGAGTTGTCCCACATCGGAGGAAATTGAGGTCATTGGTCTCCTTATATGGCTTGGACAATCCTCACCTCATAAGCTAGCTTTTGGGGTTGAGTTAGCCCAAGGTCCATTCTTATCACGGTTCAAATAAGTAATTTTTTAGATGGTTCTTTGTGGTTCAAAATAAGTCATTTTCTTAGATTGTAAAAATAAATAAATTATTTTTTTTCTACATTGTCCTTGGAGTAAATATGTTGAAATATGTGTTAGAATTGTTTATATGAGATAATAAAGATTAATATGGTCAATTCTATTGTTAATTAATGCTAAAAGTTGAAAATTTCTTAATCTATATGAAAACATCCAAAAAATCACTTATTTTGGACCGAAAAAAATAATTTTTTTTGGACAATATAATTATATGTAATTATAAATAGCTTGATGGGGTAAATTCTTATTTTGTAGCAAGTGTGTCGAAGATTAGCACGGCCCTCCGCAAGGATGACATGCACAAATTCAGAAATGGTTTAAATCTACTATATTTCTTCTTTTCTTTTTCTGTGTATTGTTGGGATTTTCCTTATTCTGAGACGAGGATCTATCAAAAATAAGAGAGAACTTATATCGTCGGTAAGGGGTCACGGAAACCGTTAGCCTCCACCAAAACACGGTCTTTATGTGATACTATATGTATATATACATCGAGGATCTCGTACAAATATTACTTGGTGCCCCTTTATTAAATAATGGTTGTATGCTAGATTTGGTGAATTGGATGTTCTAACGTCCTCACTGTAGTTGTCGACGCAGGATAGAAACTTGTCTCTTGCGTTTAGATTTTTTCTTCATTTTATTAAATTTAAATAGAGATTTTTTCTTTCCTATATCATATATGAAAAACTTATTATCAAAATATGCATAGTTTCTAATTTATCCACTCTATTCACATTTTTTATCAGTTATTATATCAATCATTAAATACTAATTAATAGTAGCTGAATCTTCCTAATTTGTCGAGCTAAATTGAGGAACAAAATATTCTAAAAAGATTTGGCATAAATCAGATCAAGTCATATTCTTTCAGATATTCTTATTTAGGCGCGCTACAATTATGGAAGTAAATATTTTTCCAGATATTTTTCACCATTGATAGTCAGTAAAAAGCTTGAAAGCTTTAAATTCAAATTTGGGTTTTCAAAAATCATTATTTGTTTGGATTGAATGTTGTTGAAAGTAATCGGGAATATGATTTGGAGTTTATATCTCAATTTTTGGGGGTTTTGGTGAAGATTAGACTTGGTTTTGACTGAAATTCAGGTTGAAACTCGAAGAAGAAGACATATTGCAGAAATTGTAGATAAATTATTTTGTATTCTGATTGTAGATGCTTTATTTTCTATTTTCACAAATAAAAAACGGCTAAAACTTCTACAAATCTTTTGAAAAAACGTAATTATGTCAAAATCAAATTGGATGAGAATTGGGATAGGTACAGTTTGTAGATTTTTTGTAAATAAATTGTAGATTATTTGTGTTCTAATTGTAGGTGCTTTATTTTCTATTTTCACAAATCAAAAACGACTTAAACTTCTATAAATCTTCTGCAAAAAAATTAATTATGTCAAAAATGCCACTTATGCTACAATTGAAATGGGAATTTGGATATTAAAATTCAATGTATCCAGTTTGTAGATATTTTGTAGATAAATTTTAGATTATTTGTATTCTGATTGTAGATGCATTGTTTTCTTTTTTCACAAATCTAAAACGACTAAAACTTCTACAAAATCTTCTGCAAAAAATAGTCTACAATTTATCTACAATTTTTGCAATATGTCTTCTTCTTTTTCTTCTTCGAGTTTCAATCTGAATTTCAGTCAAAACCAAATCTAATCTTCACCAAAACCCCTCAAAATTGAGATATAAATTCCAAAACATATTCCCAATTATTTTCAATAATACCCAATCAAAATAAATAATAATTTTTGAAAACCCAAATTTGAATTCAAAACTTCAAAGCTTTTTAATGGTTTTCAATTGTGGAATTGTTGTTCTCTTGTCTCTTTGAAGGTTTGTTCTTCTTCATTGAGAAAATTTGAAGCTAAAGGCAAATGTGTGTATGAACTTTGAAGATTTGACTTCAATTTTGATGAACTTTATTGTTCTTTATTGATGAACTTCAACTGGAATAAAATGGGGAACCAACTTTGTTGAAGGGTTTCTTTAATTTTCTGTGAATTTAGAGGGAGAATTTGGTTTCAGAAGATAGAAAACGATAAAAAGAACGTGGGTATGGGTAAAATGTGGGTGAAATTGAGGGGTTAGAAGAGAGAAACGTGCAGATTTCTTTAATTAAGGAGTAAAATATATAATTAATTATACTCTTAATTAATTATGATATAAAATTGATAATTAGATATACTAAATGTAATTAAGTCAAACTTTAAATATTGAAGGTAATGAAATTTCCCATGTGACATAAAAAATGTAAAAATTCCATTTAGTTATCGTTTATAATTTGCTTGGTAGCCAACTGGTTTATGTTTTTCTATTTTATCTTCTTAGAATTATATCGGTTTAGTACTTGTACATAATAATTAATTTAATTAATCTATTCCTTCTCAAATCCCTCCTCAGAATCGAAATTCTCAACCTGTAGCTCCTCTCTCCACAAACAGAAAATACCACTGTCCTTTTCTTCAACAATTACCTCAAAAAGTAGCAGTATTAGTCGACTTCGACTCGACGACGACAATTGAGAGTTTGCTCTCTGCTAATAAGTTTCACTTCAAATTTTGTTGCTAGTCATTGTTATATCTACCAATGGTTGTACCACGTCGCCAATCCCCGGTCTGCCTCTAATTAGGAATAGTCTTTTTACTTGTTTAAAGGTAGGATAAGGTCTACGTATATACTTGTCACGACTTAAAATATTACCCGTTGTGATGGCGCCTATCGATGATACTAGATCAGCCGACATCACCAAAACGCTTTCAACAATAACCAGAAATAAATCAAGACTTCTAAAATAACTGAAATATGTGCCATAGAACATAAGTATGGAAATAAAGGCCGACATCTGGATGTCACTTGTCATGAACATCTAATATTATCAATCCGAAAGTAACAAGATTTCTTATGAACTTTGCAGGTTTTTAAAAAAATAATAAATAAACTACATGATCAATTATAATATTTATATTAATTAATATATATATTTAATAAATTTAAGATAAATAATTTATACGATGAGTACTTAAAAAAATTATCTTCTCCTAATAGGAAAAGCGACAACAGACTTCAAAGATGATTTTCAATTCTCTATGGAAGGTCCCTTCTTGGGACTACACTCATATTTTCTTTCCAATATGGTGTTCTGTACCTCCTTAAGACCGGAATAAATCTGAATTTGTGATTGGGACAAATTGCTTCCTAATAGTGGCAGAGCCCGATTTTATTAAGGGGCATCAAAATATTAAAAGAATATACACCGATAAGTTTAGGGGGTAAACGAATGGTAAATATACATAAAACAAACAAAATTATCTAGCAATATAATATAATTTCTCGGTGAAGGGGTGTCGATCTGGATTGAATGTGGCTCCTCCTCTGCCCCTAACAAGGGCGCCTCTATTCTGCTAGAATCGAACCCGAGACCTGTGCTAAGAATAATAATGAAGTATATACCATTTCACCACAACACACACACACACACACACACACACACACATATATATATATATATATATATATATATATATATATATATATATATATATATATATATATATATATATATATTGGGGTGCATTTATATATTAGTTTTATTTCTTTTTCCAATAGGACTCAAATTTGCTATATAAAAGAAAGGGTCCGTATACCATATAATATACGATTTGCCAGGTTATATTAATATTATATTCAAGAAATTCAGCTAATATTGTTTATGAATATTTATAGATGAAAAGACTCATTATTTTGAATGAGTTAAGGTGTATTCGTACGTGCAGTAACTATGCATCAACTCTATTTGGCAAGACAACAACAAATACCTAATAATATCGTGAAAATAGCATGTGTTAGCTAATTTTTGAATTAGTGATTAAAAATAGTTAATGTTTGCACTGTCATTGAAAAATAACTATTATTTTACTCTAATACGAAAAAATCTAGCATAATATATTGGAGATTGTTTATGAATATTTATACATGAAAAATTCTAAAATTGTCATTTTTAATTGTTCATTATGAACTTTGCAGGTTTCTTAAAAAATAATAAATAAACTGCATGATCAATTATAATATTTATATTAATTAATATATATATTTAATAAATTTAAGATAAATAATTTATACGATGAGTATTTTAAAAAAAATTATCTTCTCCTAATAGGAAAAGCGACAACAGACTTCAAAAATTTACCCTTCCCAGACCTCACTTTGTGGGACTATACTGAGTAGTAGTAGTTGTTGTTGTTGTACCACGTCGCCAATCCCCGGTCTGCCTCTAATCAGGAATAGTCTTTTTACTTGTTTAAGGTAGGATAAGGTCTACGTATATACTTGTCACGACTTAAAATATTACCCGTTGCGATGACGCGTATCGATGATACTAGAGCAGCCGACATCACCAAAACGCTTTCAACAATAACCAGAAATAAATCAAGACTTCTAAAATAACTGAAACATATGCCATAAAACATAAGTATGAAAATAAAGCCCGACATCGGGATGTCACTTGTCATGGACACCTAAAATTAATAATCCGAAAGTAACAAAATTAGCATAGTCTTGAATCCAAAACACAGAAAATAAGGGAATATAGGGAAGAAGAAAGCGAGGCTATGAATACCGGCAGCTACTTCGCGACCTCCAATAACCAGTTACGTGTTCTATCAACAAACTCTACACCCAACAGCTTAGGGGCGGATGCACACTTACCGAAGCGGTGTCATGCGACATTGCTTCATTGGAAATTTTTATTAAATATATGAATTAATACTGTACGAAAATGGATAAGTAGACCACTTGACATAAATTTTGTCGTAGTGTGTTGGTTATGAGCTTCATTTTGTTCTAAGAGGTCCAAGGTTCAAACCTCAACTAGCTCATATTTCTTTTGCAAATATTTGAGAGAGTCAATAAAACCAATAAACTATGGTTATTTCTTATCTAAAAGTATGATAA
Source organism: Nicotiana benthamiana (assembly GCA_034376525.1). Classification (NCBI taxonomy): domain Eukaryota; kingdom Viridiplantae; phylum Streptophyta; class Magnoliopsida; order Solanales; family Solanaceae; genus Nicotiana; species Nicotiana benthamiana. Next base: position 38,491,270 of record CM067335.1, on the reverse strand, counting down.
TCAAAGTTATGTTCAAGTTATTTTATAAATTTCGGCACTGCTTACGAAAATTCCTTCATATGCCCATGAAACAGCTCCTAGATCTGCACACGAGGTGCAGGGAGTTATGTGAGTACGCCAACTCAGTAAGTAACAATAATAAACATGGAACTGAAGATAGTGACGAGCTACACAATTTTAGTTCATTTTCAATAACTTCATGAAGGAAAATAGTCATGCTTCCCAAGTTCTGATAATTCAAGTCAAATAAGTTTATTTTACTCAAGTTCAAGTAAAATCAGATAAGAATATCTTTCAACAGTTTTTAAAACATGGACATAAGACAACTGTGTGCATCAATAATCTAATCACATACTGCCTCTCAGGCAATCATCTCTCAATCCTCCCAATTACTCTAACCTCACAATCACCCATTCCTCACAATCACTCGGCACTCAGTAGGTACTTGCGCTCACCTGGGGCGTGCAGACTCCGGAGGGGCTCCTTCATCCCAAGCGTTATAGTAAACCAATTATGGCATAAATCAATCAGTCTATCGGCCTCACTCAGTCATAAATCAATAAAATATGTTGCAGTGTGCAACCCGATACCAAGAAGTATCCTCATAATCAGGACCTCGTTCTCACTCAGTCATCAATCTCTCCAGCCTCTCGGGCTCTTAGAAATCAGGAAAAATCAAACATCAATAACATGAAGTATCAGACTGAATAATAGAGGTTGAGATATTTTATACGAGTAAAAACTATGACTGAGTACAAATAGCATATAACAGGCAATTCGACAAGTAACACAGCCTTTGCGGGACTCAACAATATCAACACATCGCTTAAACATGGTTCTAGCATGATTTACAGTCAATCTTTCATAGCACATAGAGAGCATATAGCTAACAACATGTTGTTCAACTATACAATTCTACGGGATGGACCAAGTCACAATCCCATCGGTGCATACCCACACGCCTGTCACGTAGCATGTGTGTTACCTCTAAAATAGTCACAAGACACAATATCCAGAGTTTCATACCCTCAGGACAATATATACAACTGATACTTACCTTAATTAGAGCAAAATTATACTCTACAATGTCTTTGCCTCTCGAATAGGCCTCCAAACGTTCTGAATCAAGCCAAAAGTAATATAACACAAGCAATATATGCCAAGGAACCAATTCCACAAGGAAAACTACTAAATTGGGCTCAAATCCTGAAATTAACTCAAACTCGGGGCCCATGTGTCAAAATTAGATAGAAGTTACAAAACCCGAAAGTTCATTCACTCACGATTCTAACCATACTAAATTTACCAATATTCGACCTCATTTTTCCCTCCAAATCTCCAAAACTTACTCTCCAACTCTCAAGCCCTAACCTCCCAAATTTTAGCTCAAAAACTTACCAACTAAGTGTAAAATCAGTGGGAAAACATCAATATTGAACATAAATAAGCATAAGGAATTCACCTCAACTGTTGATCTGAAAATCCTCTAAAAAATTCCCAAAATTCTAGCTCAAAGATGTGAAAATGAGGAAATTCCCGAACTATTTATACCTTTTGTCCAGCAAAACCGTATTTGCGGCCCCTTTTCCACTTCTGCTATACCGCATCTGCGGACCAAGCTCCGCATCTGCGGAAAATCACTTAAATCCAGCTCCCCGCTCCTGCGATCATGAACCGCATCTGCGCTCATCGCAGGTGAAGAATTAACATCGTACTTGCAGACCAACACAAGCACCTGCACCCACTCTTCTCGCTTCTGCGGGCTTGCACCTGCGATGAAACATCTGCATGTGCGTTTATGATAGCTGATTTCAATCTTCAGCAGTCTTTCAAATTCCAAACTTGTTTTGACAACCATCCGAAATCAAATCGAGGCCCTCGAGACCTCAACCAAACATACCAAAGCATCTCATAACATCATACAAACTTAGTCGAATGTTCGAATCACTCGAAACAACATCAAAACACCAAATTACACTCGGATCAAGCCTAAGAACTTCTAAACTTCCGAATTCCACAAACGATGCCGAAACCCGCTAAGCCACGTCCAAATGAGATTTCAAGACAAGTCAAAAATGACACCACAAACTTATTCCAATGTGTGAAATTCTATTCCGACCCCGATAACAAAATTTCCACAATTGACCAAAATGGCCAAAATTCTAACTTTCGCCAATTCAAGCATAATTCTACCACGGGCCTCCAAATCATATTCCGAATGTGCGCCCAAGTTCAAAATTACCTTACGGAGCTAACGTAATCATCAAAATTCAAATCCGAGATCGTTTAAATATAAATCAATATCTGGTCAACCTTTCTAACTTAAACATTTTCCTAAGAGATTAAATGTCTCAACTCACTCCAAAATCACTCCGAACCCGAATCAACTAACCCCGTAAGTTGAAATATAGCTGAAGAACACAAAAGAAGTAGAAAATAAGAGAACGGGGCTATACATCTCGAAACGACCGGCCGGATCGTTGTAATACTATTCTCTTATATATGATTTGTATTCCATTGAGTATGTTGTTGTCTGCATATAAATAAAAACTCTAAGAGGCCGTTTGATTCATAGACAAGTTATGCAAGGATTACTAGTTGGAAATTAAGAATCAATTAGTTATTTCCTTGGATTTTATCTAATTAGATAAAAGGTGTGAATGAGAAATTGAGGGAAACGAAAAGTTTGAAGTTGTTTCCTTTACTAATGCACTTTGTTTTTCATCGAAAAAAGAATAGAAAATCTTTGTGCTTATATAGAGAAGCACATCTTCTATCTCTTAAAGAGTTAAAAAGAAGTGGTGCCTCATGCTGTCATTGTCATCGCTAGGCTCGGCCTCGGACCAAATTTATTTCCTGTTTTTTGTTATACAATTTCATTTCTAATATTGTTTTGCAAAATTTTAATTTAAAATTCGCGGTGCCCACAGATTCGAATTCGAATTGGTCAATTTATATAACTGATTGATAATTTTTTAAACTAAATTTATTTCCTGTTTTACATTATACAATTTCTTTTCAAATATATTTTTGCGGAATTTTAATTTAAAATTTGTGATTCCAAATAGTCGTTTTAAATTTCAAATTCGCGAAGTGACTTCTGCCGAAATGGTACCTTTGTACCTATTCACCCCATACTGTTTGGCTATAAATATAGATGTTTTGCCTCATTTTTCAGCATCGAAAATATGCGTACTCTCTCCTTTCTCTTCTGTATTTCCACACTATTTTTTAAAGCAAAAACGTAAGCATAAGTGTGATTTACTTCCATTTGTTGATTTTGATGAAGTTCTGTAATTTTTGTTGCCAGTATTATAGAATAGTTGTTTCATTCTATCTTGAGAGAGATTAATCCTATAACCTGGAGGAACAGTGAGGGGATTAAATTCCTTAAGAAAACACAGTTTTCTGTTGGGCTCGAAACTTTTATTTATTTTTATTTCTATTATGTTTCTGCTATGTTTATTTTACTTTTTGTAGAAATAATTTTCAAACGAGGTTTCTAGCATTATCTAGTATATGTTGCATGTTTGGTTTGTCATATTTAAAAGTAGATATACAAGGATATTAAAAAATAAATGATTTGCCATGTCAATATGTCTAACCTCTGCTTAAATCAGCTCACTACATTACCACGTAAATTAAGTCATAATATTATTCATATACCGGAACCTAAATGTGGTCTTTTTAGACTCAAAAGACTAAAATAAATGGAAAAAAAAAAACTTAGTGACCAAAGTATGTAAAATGTTGTTTTAAAGCGCACTTTTCTTTAACGTTCATTTTGGATATTAAGGTAAAGCGCATTTTAAAATCGCATTTTATGTAAAACACTTTTATGAAATATGCTTTTTTATTTTGTGGGCTCACCAATAACTCTTCTGCGCTTAACTGACATAATAATAATTTAAATACATAAAATGCGTTTTTAAAAGGGCATTTTACCTCAAAAATTCGATCCCCACCCCCCAGATCGGGCATTGCCTTATTTAAAGGCGTTAAGGATTTTGCAAAAAGCCATTCAGAAATATTCTCAAATCCTGTTAAATTTTTTTCTTGTTAAGTTCTCAAGCGTTTTGTCATATTGTCTAAAGAGCGAAATGTAGGGGCTTCATTATATTGGGGGAGGAGGGATGAGGTTGTGGTGGTGAATAACTGAGTGAGCTATAGTTTCTCTCCACAGAGTCATGTTAAGTTGCCACTTATAATAGAGTACGATAGACTGGTATCATTGTTGTGTAATAAAATGAGTGTGAGCAAATGTTCGGTGAACCTTAAATTAACCGAACAATATATGTATTCTGTCACTCAGCTAGGGGTTGCATGTTGCAGTGAGTTTAATATCGAGGATGATGAAACTCTGAGAGAATTTTTGGGGACTTCGGATGAATAACGGAATTAATTTTGATACAATTATTGAAAATGTACGTGAAGGTTGAAGAAGTTCGTAATAATGAGATTGCACAATGCAGAGATAAACCTCAATCATCGGGTGGTTATTCAGGAGCAGTTTTAGTCGAACAGGTTCCGACTTGAAAGAGTTTGGCCGGATATAAACTTATCTCCACGGCCGAATGAGGAGCGAGAAAATAATTTCTCTCCTACTTTACATAATCCACAAGACAAGTGGTAAACTTCAATTTTTCTTTGTGTTACAATATTTATTTTTATTGTATTAATTTTGTATTAACACTCATATATCCCACATGGGTTACTATCCAGATATGAATTTTACAAGTGATGAACCCACACCCAGTTGGAAGATGCATAGTTTTGGTGTGTTGGATCATAGTGGTCTATCCGGGAGTCATCACCAATAGGATAATATCCATCATGTAATGTCAACACATTACGACTTTTAAGTGAATTTATATAGCTATATGTAAAGTATTTATCAATTTGAGTAGCTTATTATTTTGTTGTTTGTGTAGTGAAAACGAGCAACTTGATGGTCCTATCCTCACTCAGTTGCCCGTAGATGATATGTTTACTCGGGATATTGCAGATACACAGAGTCAGGAAGATAATAGTGGTTATGACAACAATGCCGATGAGTCTGGAGATGACACACCCTTACTTGACGAGGGTGATGATGAGGAGGAAGAGAATGTCGAACCTGATTTGACAAGGAAGCATGCTCCACCTCCCATTAGACAAAGAGTGTACGAGTCTCACATGTTGTTTCATTCAAGGCATATTCCCTACCTTGACCATTTGCAAAGTATGCCGGATGTGGATGCCCTTACAAGGGATTTTGATGAAATTTGGACAGAAATGTGGGATGAGTGTAGACCAACAATGCTGGCAAAGAGCATGCTTTTTCCTGATAAAGCACGCCTAAGCAAGGCGGCAAATTATACAGCATAAAAAAGTGTTGTGAGATGACGGTGTGGGAGTCAAGTCCGGATGTATACAAGATTGTTTGTCGTAGATGGTTTACATGTTGTCATTGGATGTTGTGTGCAAACAAAAAAAAAACAGGTACATGGAAAGTGGGTAAATATATTGGCACCCAAATTTGTGAAATGGATACATTCAATGGGAATCACTTCAACTTGGATGTTAACTTGATTTCTTTTGTCCTGATTCCACACATTGAAGTGTCCATAAGGTACAAGATCAAAGAGTATATCACTCCATCCACCAGAAATATAGGCGTACTATTACCAAAAGAAAGACATATCATGGGCGCTAATGTGCATCTGAAATTGTTTATAGTGACTAGAATAAGTCATTTGCATCTCTACCCAGGCACATAGCTGCATTGCAACACTTTAATCCCGAGAATAGTTGTTGAATGGAAGCTTGAGCGGAGTGCAGAAATACTAGAATATATATTCAAATATATGTTCATTTAAACCAACAATTGATGATTTCGTACATTGCCGTCTGGTAATATCCATAGAAGATACTCATTTCTATGGAAAGTATGATATTAATCTGTTGATCGCTCTTGCAGTAGATGCAGTGGACAAATATTTCCCCTAGAGTTTTTCCAGCTGTTCCAATGAAAGCCAATAGACGTGGACACTATTTTTCAACCACTTGAAGGAGCACGTTATCAAAAGATGTTCAGGTATTTGTCTAATATCTTATCAGCATTAGGGTATATTAAGTTCTGTAGAGCATCTGCCTGAATAGCAGTAATCATATGCATACCTCCATTACTGTGTGAGGCATCTGATTGCTAATTTCCAGAAGAAATATCCCAATAAGGACTTACATTATTTAATGTGGATGGCTGCAACTGATCACCATGAGTGCAAATTCAGGAGGCGCATGGAATCGATCCACCAGGAAGATGAAAGATCCTATCATTGGTTGATGCGACATGAGCTTCACTAGTGGACATTGCATGCGCATGGTAGCAAACGATGGAAAACCCTCACAACAAATGTGTTAGAGTCTTTTAACGAGTTATTGAAGTCAGCACGTGGATTGCTTGTCACTGCGATGGTGTGGAGTTCAGACGGTGGAAAGGTTTGTTAAAAGGCATAGAGTGCATTGGAATTGATGGAGAGAGGTGTTGAATTTATGCCAATACCAATGAAAATATTTGAGAAATAAGGAGGCGAGCACATTGGCATTCATTTTTACAATATTGCAATGAGAGAAATGTTTTTGAAGTTCGCATCGCTATCCATCAAAAATGGGGGAATAATATACACACCGTAAATGAAGCCAACAGATTGTGTTCTTATGGGAAATGGTCCATCTACAACATGTTTTGCTCACATGCCATCAATTGCTTTCAACATACAGGTTTCGAGCCAATTAACTATTTTTATAAGCAATATAATATTGTTGCATACTTAAACACATCTAGTGGGCAATTACAGTCAGTTGGTGCTGAGCATTATTGGCCGCCGAAAAAATTTCAAATGGTATGTAACAAGGACTATTTGTGTAAGCTACAAGTGCAAAAAAGAACATGTATAGGGAACCAAGTGGATGTTGGTAATATCGTTTATGCGCATAAATGTGGCATTTGCTCACAAACAGGACATGATCATCTTAAATGTCCTTCAGCTGGTTTGGGTGGCGACGGTAATCCAGCTCCTGGTGAAAGTTTGTCGCATGTATCCAACTATCAAGGATGCACGTAATGTTTTATTTTTGTAATGTGTTTGTAATAAGTGTATGTACTTGTTTATCTTGCGGAATGTATGAAAGAAAAATATGTTTCCATTGATATTATATATTTTTGATATTTAACATTAATACTACAGTACAACAATCTAACATAAACCCATTTAAACAACCAAAAAAATTGTCATTTACCATTATCGTTGTTGTCTGGAACTATTTCACTGTCATTATCATTAACTTCATCATCAACATTGTGTATGTACCCTTCGGGTCTGAGGGCATTGTAATCTAGGCCCCAGTTGACACACACTTCTCGCATTTCATCACTATCATCAAGAACATAACTTGCTTGATTTCTACAATAATATGGGACACTTACGTCCAGCGTCTATGTTAGAAACTTAGGTAGTCCCTCCCACTCGACAATTGTTGGGAAAACATGATAATCATTGTCTCTGTGCAATTTATCATTTTCTAAGAAATCCCAATACTGATCCTTCGTTCCTCTTAAAAAGTTAAGATCATATGTTGAATGATGAACATCAAGTGCCTTTTCCAGCTCTACAATATCCTTCACCAGATGCATAATGACATCTGGTTCATCTTTATGTGTGTTTGTTTGGAAGGCTGCAGATATTGCTTGTGGCACAACAAGCCCATGCCAGCGACACAATACTTCGTAATCATGCCATTTTGAGTAAAGGGGAACCCGTTGTAATTTTTAGCCCTAAATTCGCATACCTTCAGGCTTTGTAGAATGCACTTCGCCCTCAATAATGTTCCCTGCAACTTTGAGATCAGTGCGTATATTAATAGGTTGATTTTCAAATGCACGGAGAACACCATACCACTTGTCATCACTCAAGTCAGTGTATCGACCTAGCATATTGTTTTCAAGGTAGGGGCCGATAGTGTTAAGACGTGATCCATGAGGATCTATTAAACAACCTTCAACTTTTTGCCTCTTTTTGAACCACTTGTTAAATGTTAGTGGAATTGTTTTATTGGATGTTGTAATGTTTGTTCAAAAGGCCTTTGAGATATATATGAATTGGTTCAGTTTAAGAAGCTTTCTTATACCCAAAATAATGATTACCACGTGAAGCATAGTTCGATTACATACCACGTTATGTGTATTATCTTGTCGACCTGATAAAGTTATCATTCTGCAAAAGTTGTCTTCTAGAAAAGTTGTATTGTACCGTAAAGAATCATTAGCACGCGAAGCATATCGCGGTTACATACCACATTATGTGTATTGTCTTGTTGAGCTGATAAAGTTGCCATTCTGCAAAAGCTACTCGCCTGGAAAAGTTGTATTGTACCGTAAAGAATCATTAGCACGAGAAGCATAGCGCGGTTACACCACTTTATTTGTCTTATATTGCCTATAAATAACTAGCGAATTTTAGTTATTATCTGTGCTTAACCAAAACAAATAGCAATACTTTCCATAAAGTAGTTTTTTTCATTAACAAATGTCAAAACGCATTTATGTATTCATGTGCTATTGTGGAAAATGTTGTATTTTGTCGAACTGTTGGGAGGATGGTCTTGTTGTGCACTGATACAGGATGTGTGTAAACGGGTTTGGAGGCAACAATGGAAATTATTGTAATTTTGAGGTATGGCTTGATGAACCCTGTAAGCAGGAACGCTACAAACGATCTTTGTAGTACTATCATGATATGAACAAAGATACGAACGTGACGAGATAGAATTAAACGAGAAATTGTGGAGTTCAAGGAGACTAAAAGAGGCAAAAGGAGAAAAAATAAGCTGGAAGAGAAGTTTAAGTGGTTGGAGCAAAGAATACTAGAAGATCCTGACTAAATAATGACATGTATGTGTTAAGCGTTGTAGTTTATCTTTATGTTTTTCGTATCATGTATTTTCATTTGTTGTACTGAATTTAAATTATGTTAAGTTTCTATGTTTGTGTTTGTGTAGTAGTATTAAAATAAATAAGAACCGGGGAAATAAAAATATTATGCGCATATAATATAAACATAAAAAGTTATTGCTATTGTTTAGATAAAATACAAAAAAAATCAATGTGCCCCGCAGCCTCTGTACTTCAATGTAGCCGCTAGCCTGAGGCGCATCCCAGCCCACCTAGCTATGCTATTAGGATCATCCTCATCATGTCACCTCTTTATCACAAGATGCGCTGCAGCATGATCATCAGTAGTGCTGGCAGGACCAGTAGAAGGGGTCGTCGGTCTAATAGAAACCTACATAAGAATAAGTTAGCTCAGTATGTGAAAATATATATTAGTAATGTATGTGTTAAGTCAAAAAACATTAAATTATCTTACCATGGTCTCATCGGGCTCCTGATTATAAGTATATGTCGCATCCAGGTCGGCATCATACAAAGTGGCATCCATGACGTGCTGGGATGAAGCCTTAATAAATAAATTATAAAGTTATTTATGGTAAATCAATGAGATAAAAACAAATTTAAATTTAATAGTAACAAAAACATGCATGCGCCTATGAAAGATCCCTAATACCCCTCGATAGTGAGTCATAACTCAGTCGGCACCCACTATCCACATCTCGGGTTGGCCGATCCTCAGCATCGATCGATGAACCTGGAAAGTACTAATACCAATCCTCTCTAATAATGCTCGTGCCCGTGATCAACAATAGATCTGATAGGGTCACCTACGAAGACCCTGGAGTTAGCTGCAGCTGAAGGCTGAATGACGACATACTGATGTGATGCTCGACTGGATCATAGAGGTAACTCGATAGATTTGCTCCAACATCCTCAACACGTGTGTCAATGCCCCCTTGCTAGGGACCACCTACTCTCTGACCCCCACAACCCCGTGGGACAGCCCTGCGCCGTTGTCCCCTACCTCGTAGAATAGACCTTCAACTATGATAATGCTCTACGTCACATAAGGAAGGTCTTGTACTAAACGCTCATCCGCTCGGGCTCGCTGCAGTGACCGAGCAGCCAACTTTATAACCTGCCAGCCATACTCGTGCAAAATGGCCGCTCCCTCACCGACATAATGTTGTATCTGCAATCCCAACTGGTCGAATAAATGTAGGACAATATCCTGTACAATGTGTAAAATTTAAATTACGGAATGCTAGGTTAAAATTATAAGTAAGAATACAAAATAACATACTAGTGCCTCGTGCCTCCCAGCGTATGGAATGTACCGACCACTAGCTCGATGAATGGGATTCCCGACGAAGAGTCGGTTAATGCCACGATACCAGCACATATAATCATGCTCAGTATTTGGATGATTGGGTGAAGGGGTGGAATCAGGTCAAATCACCGGTCCCAAGTATCGATTTGCTCCTCTAGCCATGCCACATATGCTTGGTACACCCTGGAATGACCATCCCGCTGGAAATGTATGGTCTGCCAGGTGGGCGGGTGTCGGTGCGAGCTATAGACGGCCAAATTGGCGAAGTACCCGCTTGGTGGCATGATGCTCCATAATATCAAGGCACATCCAACAGGACGGATGACCCCCTCATAAGTCGGCTGGCCGAGCAATAAGCAGGCATGCCAGCTATCAGCTCGTCATTGTATGGCGTCCAGATGAACTATTAAGTAACAATAGAAAATATGAGTATACGCAACATATGTGAAGCTATGCCAAGTAAACTAGGTATACATTTACAGGTGCTCCCTCCAGCAAATCCAAGATATCCCTGCACAAGGGGAGATTATGTTGAGCCTCGTACTCACGTGTATACCCTACCAGAGAACCCATATCCTAGCTAGAGGGAGAAATAGAGGTGGTACTTCCGAAGCTACTGGTGGTAAAGGTGCCTGCGACTGCAGGACCGCTCCTAGGCCCAAACCTAACATAAAAAGTTGACGTAAAATTTAAGATATATTTTTACTAGGTATGTTAAAATGAATAGAGTATTCGAATATGTTGTCACCTGTAGTAGCGGCAAAGATCCAGCAAAGTCCCTCTGGGTGCCCACGCTCTCCCGACACATCTTCTTGTACAAGTAGGCGAGAACAGCATCACCCCAGTTGTACTGGTTAAATCATCTAGACGCTCAAGATGATGAAGAAATCTTAAGCTGACTAGGTTCCCCGAAGTATTCGGGAACAAGACCCTTCCACACATGGCTTTCCATCCATGCCCATGACCCCTTGGGCACACCCCGTGGTGTCCTAACAAGCCTCCTAATGCCTAGCGCCACGGACGGCCCCGTGGTCTTGGCCGCACCAAGTGACGAGCATGCAGGTGCTTGTGTCGCCCCATCGATATCCCTCGCCAGCGCCCAGGCACAGGCAGATGCTGTTAGAAACACGTCCTCAATGTAATATACTAAACGTGTACTCTTTTGTAGGTTTTGATGAATGACAAACGAAGCAAAAATTGATATATGACGGAATTCAAGTACAAGCGCACAATGGTTGCGAATAAGATTGAAGTTCAAGATATAGCTTTTAATTGTTATTGAGTTGTTCTAAATTGTAATCTCGATCCTATAACTTGACTCATAGTATGGCCTCTCTCATAAAACTATTTTCCAAAATCATGCATAGTTAATTCTGTGTCAAAAAGATTTTAAATCATGCATATTTACATTAGACAAAATGTTTTCTAAACATGCCTCAAAAATCTGGGCTAAACTAATCGATTATGTACTTATGATAATCGATTGTTTCTGAGCCAAGACTGCATGACAATCGATTATGAATTAATGGTAATCGATTGTGAGTAAGACAGTGAACATCAGGTTTTTCCAAATCTGCATGATAATCGATTGTGAACAAATGACAATCGATTGTTGTTGAGGTAAAGTTTTTCAATACTCAAAATAATCGATTATGAACTAATGGTGATCGATTGTGTTAAGTTGATGTCTTCCAGTGATTTTAAATTTAATTAAGTAATCGATTATGTCTTTAGATAATCGATTATCACTGAGACAGTAAGTTTTATGATTTTCAGAAAATAACAAGTAATCGATTGTTGCAAAGGACAATCGATTGTTGAAGCTGGCCGTTGTCAAATGATTTTCAAATACCATAAGGTAATCGATTATTGATTCTAGATAATCGATGTTCTGCTTAAAATCTGGAAATGATTTTTAGAACGTTGCTGAAGTAATCGATTATTGATTTTATATAATCGATGTTCTGCTTAAAATCTGGAAATGATTTTTAGAATGTTGCTGAAGTAATCGATTATTGATTTTATATAATCGATGTTTTGCTTAAAATCTGGAAATGATTTTTAGAACGTTGCTAAAGTAATCGATTATGAACTTAGTGTAATCGATTATCTGATTTTGAATATTGCCAGTAATCGATTATAGATTATGTATAATCGATTGTGAAGCGTTAAATCTGGGATTGATTTTTAAACTGACTGGCAGATAATCGATTGTTTGGTCTTAATAATCGATTATCACTGAGTAATTTCAGCAACTCTTAATTGGCAATTAGACAACGGTTGAACCAACTTTTTCAACTATAAATACAGCTTCATTTCAGTGTTTTAAATACAACAACATACACAAACTGATCATTACATTGCTATAAGCTTTCATTCAATTGTTCTTCATTTTCTACTCATTTCATAAAGCTATTGAGAGCCATATTATTGCTTAAAGTTGTTGTGATCTTGAACATATTCTTTTACTCATATCTACTCAATAAGGAGTACTTTAGTTAAGTGAGTGTCCAAGTATTTGATATACTTGTAAGAGAATTGCGATTCTCTTGTTTCAAGGAACTTGCGTTTCCTTGGGTGAAGTCTTTGAGATTGCGATCTCCGAGCAACTGTTTGAGGCTTGTGTCCTCAAGTGTGTAACGGTTTGTTGAGCACCCTTAAGCTTAACAAGATAGTGAAAAATCTCGAGAGAGTCTCTCGGGGACTGGACTAACCACGTTGGTGGCCAACCAGTATACATCTTTGTGTAAGTTTATTTTCCTGCATTTATTTTACTTCCTGCAAAGTTTAAATTCCGCAAGAAAACGCTAAATTCTATTAATACGCTATTCACCCCCCTCTAGCGTAAAGCGTAGTTTCTAACAATTGGTATCAGAGCCCAACTCTCTGAAAACTTAACCGTTTGAGAGAACCATCCATGGCTTCTACTCTTGACTCTTTTGCAGGAATTGAAGAAGGACAATGCTCTACACGACCTCCTCTATTCAACGGCACAAACTACTCATACTGGAAGGAGAGGATGCAAATCTTTGTGCAATCAAATAGCTTTCATTTGTGGAAAGTATTCACCAATGGAAACCAAATCCCAACCAAGAAGGTGGAAGACGAATGGGTTCCAAAGACCGAAGAGGAATATACCGCGGAGGATATTCGTAAGGTTCAAAATAATGCCAAAGCTATAAATTTATTATATTGTGCTGTTAATGCTAACGACTACAGGAAGATATCATGTTGCAAAACAGCAAAAGAAATGTGGGATAAGCTTGAAGTGACATACGAAGGAACCGACCAGGTACGAGAAGCTAAAATTGATTTCTTAACTCACTCCTATGAATTATTCCACATGAAGGAAGGAGAGAAAGTAGACGAAATGTTTGAGCGATTCTCAATGATCGTGAATGATCTACACGCCCTCAAAAAGATGTTTACGGATAGAGAACTTGTCCGGAAGATCCTCAGAAGTCTCACTCCGGCATGGCGATCAAAGGCCGATGCAATCCAAGAATCCATTGGCATCACAAATGTCACAATTGACGCATTAAGAGGTAATCTCAAAACCTATGAATCAACTATACTTAACCCGTTTGTTGATGATCAAAGAAGGCAAAGGATTGCTCTAAAGGCTAGCCAACCACAAATTGATGAGGAAGGTGACAACGAGTTTGGACTCGTTATCAAAAGGTTTCAAAAATTCATGCGCAAAGAGTATGAACGCAAGAACAAAAAGCAAGGCGATCAACTAAAATGCTATGAATGCGGAGAAACCGGGCACATAAAATCAAATTGCCCTAACATCAAAAAGGAGAAGAAACCCTTCAAAAAGCAACGTGCATACATCTCTTGGGGAGGAGATTCCGGAGATGAAGCAAGCGAAGAAGAAGACGATGAAGCAGCAAATTTATGTCTCATGGCTCAAGAAGACGGCAAAGACGAGGTAAGTCAAATCTCTTCTCAAAATTTCTTTACTCTTGATGAAATGAGAAATGCTTTTGATGAACTATATGCTGAATTTATCAAAGCTTCAAAAACTGTCAAAAGTGTTAAAGAAAGCGCTTCTCTAAAAGAAAAAGATTTTCAAACACAGCTTTCATTAAAAGAAAAAGAATTAGAAAAACTGGTTTTCGAAAATGAGAAGCTAAAAGAGGAAAACAAGTTTTATGGAAAAAGAAGTGCTGATAAACCTGAAGGTTCTACTAGAAACTGTTCTTCTTGTGTGCTTCTTAAGAATGAAGTAGCTAGACTTAAAGGCACATTAGATAAGTTTAATTCTTCGCATAAAAACTTGAATGATGTGCTTGTTAATCTAAAATCAACTAAACATGGAATAGGATTCAAGAATGAAGAAAAGGTTGGTGCTAAACCACAACAACCTAGAGCTCAACCTAGGACTAATAACCAAAATGCTTATCCTAGAAGTAGAAATCCTAGAAATAACTTGCATGTTAGACCAACTAGTGAAAATGCTAGAAGACCTAGAAATGATGCATATTTTAGGCCAAACCTTGAACAATTTAGAAGACCAAGAAATGACCCTCCACCTAGAAATAGATATTCTAGAAATGATGCATATTTTAGACAAACTTGTGAACCTCCTAGAGCTCATAATAGGAGAAACAATGGTGTTCAAAGTAGAGTAAGCAACCTTCATTCATCTAGTTACTATGTACCTAGAAAAATGCATAATCCCAACGTGACTTATCATTATTGTAGACGTATTGGTCATATTGCTCCCGCTTGCTTTACTCGTCATAGACATATAAATCAATTGCATCATTATAACATGCCTAACCCTCAAGGACCCAAGATGGCATGGGTACCTAAAGAACATTAATTTGTTTTGTAGGTGTGCTTGAAGGGATCAAGTGTACTATGGTACCTTGATAGTGGATGCTCCAAACACATGACGGGAGATGAATCCAAATTCCTTCAACTAGAGCACAAAGAAGGAGGAAGTGTCACATTTGGTGATAACAATAAAGGAAAAATCATCGGCATTGGTTCGGTCGGTAAGGACGAAAACTCCTCTATTAAACATATACTACTTGTGAAAGGTTTGAAGCATAATCTCTTGAGCATAAGCCAATTATGTGACAAGGGAAATCTTGCTCTATTTAATTCGGATGAATGTCTTGTATTTAGACGTAGTGATTTCAAGATCATACTTCGTGGTTTTAGAATTGATAATATCTATATGGTTGATCTTGCAAACTCCTCACCCGAATATGTTGATTGTTTAGTAAGCAAAGAGGATAACTCTTGGCTATGGCATCGTAGAGTAGCACACATGAACATGCATCTTTTGAACAAAGCTTCTTTCTCAAAACTTAGTAGTTGGTCTTCCCAGTTTAAAGTTTGAAAATGATTCTATTTACAATTCTTGTCAAAAAGGGAAGCAAACCAAAGCATCTTTTAAATCCAAGAATATTGTTTCAACGTCTAGACCTTTGCAATTACTTCACATGGATTTATTTGGTCCCTCTCGTATTGAAAGTCTTAGTAAAAATAAATATGTTTTTGTAATTGTTGATGACTTTTCTAGATTTACTTGGACTCTATTTCTTGCAAATAAAAGTGATGCTTTTCAAAATTTCAAGTATTTCCTTAAGCGTGTTCAAAACGAAAAGGAATCAACCGTCACTTCGATTAGAAGTGATCATGGGGGAGAGTTTGATCACAATCTCTTTGCGGATTTTTGTGACGAACTCGGAATCGAACACACCTTTTCCGCTCCACGGATACCACAACAAAATGGGGTGGTGGAAAGGAAAAATAGGTGTCTCGAAGAGATGGCAAGAACCATGCTCGACGAAGCTAAGATTCCCAAATATTTTTGGGCGGACGCCGTGAGTACCGCTTGCTATGTTTTAAATAGAGCAGCAATTCGGCCGATACTCATGAAAACCCCATATGAACTTTATAAGGGTAGAAAACCCAACATTTCTCATTTACGTGTTTTTGGTTGTAAATGTTTTGTTCATAATAATGGGAAGGACCAATTGGGTAAGTTTGATGCTAAATCGGATGAAGGTATTTTCATTGGTTATTCCTCACGTAGCAAAGCATATAGGATCTTTAACAAAAGAACCCAAATTGTGGAGGAATCCCCTCATGTTGTGTTTTCCGAAGATAATACTCGCTTGGCGAGAAAGGAATCCGGTTTTGATCTTGCAGGTATCTTGGATAGTTTGAAAGATAAAATCCAAGAAGAACCTTCAAAGGAAAACAAAAATGAAATTAGGGAACAACCAACGGAAGAAGCGCCACAATTAGAAAAAGGAATAAATACGCCTAACGAGTGGAGAACGATCAAGGATCATCCTCTCGAACAGGTAATTGGCGATATTGGAGAAAAGGTAAGTACCCGAAACTCTCTTAAGAACACTCTAGGACACAATTCTTAAGAGTTCACGGCATTACTTGTTAACACTAGTGTAATTTCGCTATAAATTACTAACTTGAGCGTCGGAGACGTTTAAATCTATTTTGCAGGTACCACCCCAAAGGTAGGGGGAATTATGAAGTTTTAGCACAAAATAATCGACTATTTCAAGCCACTAATCGATTATTTTCTGTGCAGTACATCGATTATCAGTATCAATAATCGATTGTTTATGACTGATTATTACTATTATGCATCTGTGTTTAATTTTTTACTTCCTAAATTGCATAATCGATTTCCGCCTCAGTCATTTAGCAATCTTTCTACAACAATCGATTATTTTTTCATACAATCGATTATTTGACAAATTCTGATATTCTCCAAGTTCACTGTATCAAATTAGTTCCCTAAATAATCGATTACCAAGAATTGACAATCAATTACTTCATATTAACTTTTTGTTACCGTTTGGCTCCTCAATCGATTCCTGTCAGGTCTTAAATGCTCCATAATCGATTACCAAAATTTAACAATCGATTATTTCATTCAAATTTTTTACCGTTTGACTCAAGAATCGATTTGTCAGATTCAAAATCTCAATCAAACAGTAAATACAATCGATTATTTCAGTTCAATAATCGATTATCTAACGGTCAGTAATTTTAATTCTTACCATTTTCTGACTATTCCTAAACCAAAATCTCAGCAAATGTCTCCATTCAATGCTTGATAATCCTTTCCTCTATAAATAGGCATCATAAGAGCTCACATTCACCCACTCAAGCACTATCTCTAGTAATCAAAAGCTAAATCTCTTCTATTTTCTTTGCCAAATTCCAGCAGTCTTTCTCCTAACATGTCTGGACGATCTTCAAAGCGTTCCCGATCCAAACATGGCGCATCAGCCTCAACCGCCCCTCCTCCTTTAAATTTTCCATACCAAGACGGTTCCGTCTTGTTCTTTGAAACTGAAAATGAACTCACAAGGTTCCTATCAAAATTTGAGAAACGCACCATTCTTCCTCCTCGGTTCTCAAATAGTAAACTCCTTGAGCCTTTCACCCCTGCCGCAAATATGTTAAAGGAGTGTCAACTATATGAGTTCTTGCTTCTCACTCATCCTCACATAAACACAACTCTCGTTCAAGCTTTTTACTCAAACCTCCATAAAGATGAAGATGGCGAACTTGTCACCTCCATTAATGGGGTTCAAATTCTTCTCTCTGAAGAGAATCTCCACACCATTGCCCGCCTTCCAAATGAAGGTGAAGACCTTTACCGGTATATTGATAAGGCTGGGGCTCTCTTTGATGAAACCATCCTTCTCCACCAAGCCGGTATAACCTCCTATGATCCATCTATCTCTACCCGTCGTCCTACCATAACGGGAATGGATCCAAACTACCGGTTGATTCTTTACTTCATCACCCGAGTCCTCAAGCCTAGACGGCACAATCACACCACCATCTCCCAGGAGGATACCAAACTTCTGCATGCCATTGTCACCGGAGCCAAAATAAATTGGTGTCGGCTCATCAAAATTCATATGCTCGATGCCATCGGTGATGACATGCCTCTTCCTTATGCCCTCCTCATTATGAACTTCCTTGAAGCATCCGGATTTGTCACGGAAAATGGTCCTCTCAAAAGGAGTACCAAAATTTGGGAAATCTCGGAGTCTTCTTTCCATCATGATGGTGATCATGCTCCAGCTCCTTCTTCAAGTCGTCCACCCCGTCGTGCTCGTTCGTCCCAAGAGCCTACTCTCCAAACCATATCCGACCAGCTTGCTCAACTCACTCATGAGATCCATGGATACTTTGATCATGTCAATTATCCATATGCAGCTCTCGTTCCTTTTGAAGCAGCGCCGGATAACGAGGCGGACAATGACGGAAATGAATAAATTTTTTTTTGTGTTTTGTGTGGTTTTTGCTGTTGTTCTCTTTGGTTCCCATTGATGTACCCTCTTTTTTTTTCAATAAATAAACCTTGTTTATTTCATCTTTTTGCATCTTTCCTTACTATTTTTTTGCTAATGGCAAAAGGGGGAAGAAAACGGGATATCGGGTATGCACCACCTCTTAATTCATTGATTGCTTATAAGCTAAAATTGAGGGGGAACAAGAACAAAATTGCATAATTGTTACTTGTCTTGAATTGTCAATATCTTTTGCCTAAATTGCATATCCCGCTTAATGTTTGCCATTATCAAAAAGGGGGAAATTGTTAGAAACACGTCCTCAATGTAATATACTAAACGTGTACTCTTTTGTAGGTTTTGATGAATGACAAACGAAGCAAAAATTGATATATGACGGAATTCAAGTACAAGCGCACAATGGTTGCGAATAAGATTGAAGTT
Source organism: Nicotiana benthamiana (assembly GCA_034376525.1). NCBI lineage: Eukaryota > Viridiplantae > Streptophyta > Magnoliopsida > Solanales > Solanaceae > Nicotiana > Nicotiana benthamiana. Next base: position 38,472,264 of record CM067335.1, on the reverse strand, counting down.
CATGATATAGCTTTTAATTGTTATTGAGTTGTTCTAAATTGTAATCTCGATCCTATAACTTGACTCATAGTATGGCCTCTCTCATAAAACTATTTTCCAAAATCATGCATATTTAATTCTGTGTCAAAAAGATTTTAAATCATGCATATTTACATTAGACAAAATGTTTTCTAAACATGCCTCAAAAATCTGGGCTAAACTAATCGATTATGTACTTATGATAATCGATTGTTTCTGAGCCAAGACTGCATGACAATCGATTATGAATTAATGGTAATCGATTGTGAGTAAGACAGTGAACATCAGGTTTTTCCAAATCTGCATGATAATCGATTGTGAACAAATGACAATCGATTGTTGTTGAGGTAAAGTTTTTCAATACTCAAAATAATCGATTATGAACTAATGGTGATCGATTGTGTTGAGTTGATGTCTTCCAGTGATTTTAAATTTAATTAAGTAATCGATTATGTCTTTAGATAATCGATTATAACTGAGACAGTAAGTTTTATGATTTTCAGAAAATAACAAGCAATCGATTGTTGCAAAGGACAATCGATTGTTGAAGCTGGCCGTTGTCAAATGATTTTCAAATACCATAAGGTAATCGATTATTGATTCTAGATAATCGATGTTCTGCTTAAAATCTGGAAATGATTTTTAGAATGTTGCTGAAGTAATCGATTATTGATTTTATATAATCGATGTTCTGCTTAAAATCTGGAAATGATTTTTAGAACGTTGCTGAAGTAATCGATTATTGATTTTATATAATCGATGTTTTGCTTAAAATCTGGAAATGATTTTTAGAACGTTGCTAAAGTAATCGATTATGAACTTAGTGTAATCGATTATCTGATTTTGAATATTGCCAGTAATCGATTATAGATTATGTATAATCAATTGTGAAGCGTTAAATCTGGGATTGATTTTTAAACTGACTGGCAGATAATCGATTGTTTGGTCTTAATAATCGATTATCACTGAGTAATTTCAGCAACTCTTAATTGGCAATTAGACAACGGTTGAACCAACTTTTTCAACTATAAATACAGCTTCATTTCAGTGTTTTAAATACAACAACATACACAAACTGATCATTACATTGCTATAAGCTTTCATTCAATTGTTCTTCATTTTCTACTCATTTCATAAAGCTTTTGAGAGCCATATTATTGCTTAAAGTTGTTTTGATCTTGAACATATTCTTTTACTCATATCTACTCAATAAGGAGTACTTTAGTTAAGTAAGTGTCCAAGTATTTGATATACTTGTAAGAGAATTGCGATTCTCTTGTTTCAAGGAACTTGCGTTTCCTTGGGTGAAGTCTTTGAGATTGCGATCTCCGAGCAACTGTTTGAGGCTTGTGTCCTCAAGTGTGTAACGGTTTGTTGAGCACCCTTAAGCTTAACAAGATAGTGAAAAATCTCGAGAGAGTCTCTCGGGGACTGGACTAACCACGTTGGTGGCCAACCAGTATACATCTTTGTGTAAGTTTATTTTTCTGCATTTATTTTACTTCCTGCAAAGTTTAAATTCCGCAAGAAAACGCTAAATTCTATTAATACGCTATTCACCCCCCCTCTAGCGTAAGGCGTAGTTTCTAACAGATGCTAATAGCGCCACACGCGCAGACAATACCACACGCGCTGACCGTGATGCCAAAGACATTTCTACTGACAACGAACATATTTCTGATTATAGAAAACCAAGTCCTTTTCATTGTAAACATAGGGTAGTTTTATTTCATGTACTTCCATTATGTTTCTCTGGCGTAGTCAAGTGTAATCATGTAACTTTGGATTATCTTTTTTAAGCATTATTAGGGGGGATCAAGCAATCAAACTTTTTATCAAGCAAACAATTTTCTGTACTGGTGTCTCCCCTTCTCAATACCGTATTACTTTTCTGCAATAGCTTTCATTAATGCAATCAAGCTTTCTTTCATTCTTAATTCTCATTTCTGTTCTCTCAATTTCTCTTGACATTGGTTTTCCCGTACGACACTGACAATCTAATTTAGCATACGGAGAGGACCTCAGTTGGTGGATAGTAACTTCACTGACATCAGTTTCTTAGTCTTACGTCACCCTTCTAAGGAATCTTAGGAAATCACCACGTAGCAGTTGGTATTAGAGCCTCAGCTCGACATCGTAGAAGGAAACTCATTGGCATTACCACCATTTCTGACCATGGTGAATCATGGGAACCGCATTGCTACCCTTGAGCAGATGGTTGACGAGTTACGACCCATAGTGGATACAATGCCTAAACTAAGAACCACCCTAGGGCAAAGGTTGGACGACCTAGACCGCAGGGTGATCCAGGTCAAAATTGACATAGAAAACATCAGTCGCGACTCCGAGGAGACCAACAAACGGCATCCACAGAGGTAGCCAAAAGTTTTATCAAATTCGAGGGACTCCAACAGGAGCATGCCAAGGATTTAGCTTACAGGGCACAAAAGACAGACAGGGTGACTGCCATGCTGTAAACTATTGTTGACTTGACAGACAAGCTCAATATTGTCAATGCTGCTTTACATGGCTTGCTTCGAGGTGGTGGAAAACAAATTGGGGTGCTGCGAACCCCGCTTCCGCGATACAATAATTGAAAATTTTGGAGCAATAGCCATATAGTGGAGCTAGGAATGCCAAGGAAGTGGAGAACTTTATCTTGATGTTAAACAGTATTTCGATGTTGTTGGGGGCCTAGAAGAAGCTAAAAAGGTAGCAACTGCTGCCATGTATCTTCAGGGTGATGCTAAACTCTAGTGGCGGGTGAAATATGAAGCCATCACGGCCAGTGAAGATGCTCTCGATACATGGGCAGAACTGAAGGCAGCCATACGCCTACAGTTCTTCACCAAAAATATTGATACAGTGCAAGGAGAAAGACAAGCTCTTCACGTTCCTGGAAGGATTGAAACCTTATGCCCATATGGAGCTACAAAGACAAAGGGTAGATACGTTGCCCAAGGAGATCCAAGCAGTTGAATGCCTTGGGGACTATCAAATGGAATCTCGGAAGGATAGGCCTCAACAGTATGCCCGAGCGAGATTCAAAAGGGACCAGCCTAGCAATGGTGGCCCTAGCAGAAGTGGGGGAGACCGAAGCTCAAACAAATCTAAGGCTCCATCCTCAGGCAGAAACAGTGTTGCATCAAACAACAATGACCGATGGAGAAAGCCTCCTTCAGGATGTCGTCATTGCAGCGAACCACATTGGAACAACGAGTACCCACAGGCACAGATGAACGCCTATCAGTCTTGTGATGATGGAACTGATGACGACTCAGATGATGCGGACCAGACTAAGCCACTAAGTGCCTCCAATGCAATTGTTGGCTCCATTTCTCAACCATTAACGAAAACCAGTACTGGTATCCATAAGAAGAAGGACCCGGGTCCAGTCACCAAGAAAGTGAAAAAGAAGAAGGATAAGAAGATTCCTCTTAAGCAAGAGAGGACCTTAATGTTCGTTGAGATGAAGGTGAATGGCAAGCCCATTTGGGCTATGATAGACGTGTGTGCTACCCATAACTACTTAGACTCGACTCACGTGGCGCGCCTTGTTCTAGTTGTAGGGATAGGTAACGGTAGTGTCAAGGCTATCAAATCACCTCCCCGGCCAGTGGGTAGAATCGCCAAAGAGGTACATGGTGAATCTTGGCCTTTACTAAGGAAAATTCAACATGCGAGTGGTGATCATAGATGACTTCGAGTTCATAGTTGTATTGGAATTCCTAAGGCAAACCAACACCATGCTCGTACCATTTGCAGACATGTTACTGATGATGCGAACCAATTGGTCCAAGCCCTGAATTATCCCGTGCATGCCCACGAATATGGCCATTGAGAACATCTTGCCCTTGCAGTTGAAGAAGGGGGTAAAAAGGAATGAACCTATGTTCCTGGAAACCCTCTATATTGAAGATATAGAATGCTCTACGGGTCCAACCCATAAAGGAGCTACTATTGGAGTTTGAAGATGTCATGCCACAAGACATGCCAAAGCGGCTCCCTCCTAGGCACACAGTGGACCACGAAACTGAGTTGGTGCCGGGCGCGAAGCTACCTACCCGGGCTCCTTATAGAATGTTACAACCCGAGATCACCGAGCTATGAAGACAATTGACGTAAATCCTATATATAAGGATCATTGTACCCTCCAAGTCCCCATGCGAGTCCCCTATTCTATTCTTAAAGAAACATGATGGCAGCCTGCGACTCGGTGTGGATTATCGGGCTCTAAACAAAATCACCGTGAAGAAGAAGTACCATATTCCTCTAATGGTAGACTTTTTTGATAGACTGGGTGGTGCGACGATGTTCACCAAAATAAACCTCAAGACAGGTTACTGGAAAGTTCGGATTGCAGAGGATGATGAAAACAAGACGACATGTGTGAAAAGATATATGTCGTATGACTTCCTGGTCATGTCGTTCGTCTTGACTAACGCCCCAGCTACATTTTGTTCTCTGATGAACCAAGTCTTTCGAGAGTGCATTGACAAATTTGTGGTGGTCTACTTGGATGACATTGTGGTATACAGTCAAATAGTGGAAGAACACCTAGTGCACTTGCGAAAGGTCCTAGTCCATTTGCGGGAGCATGAACTTTATGCAAAGCTATCCAAGTGATTCTTTGCTTAGAAGCAAATTGACTTCCTTGGACATGTCATCGAGGAAGGACGAATTAAGATGGACCAATAGAAGATCCAGGCCATTACCGATTGGCTGCCGCCTAAAGATGTCCATGCCTTGAGGGCGTTCCTTGGCCTATGCAAATTCTACCAGCGGTTTGTGAAGAACTACTCCCTTATCGCAGTGCCATTTACAGAACTCCTCAAGAAGGTCAGAGCCTGGGATTGGGAACCGAGGAGCGCAGAGGCCTTCAACGCATTAAATACGGATATGTCTAGTAGCCCGTCTTCTCCCTCCCTGATTTGGCCAAGCCATTCGAGGTACAAACAGATGCATCTGACTATGCCCTCGTCCAAGTCTTTCTACAAGAAGGGCAACATGCAGTGTATGAGAGTCGAAAGCTGAAGGATGTAGAGCGGCGCTATGCGTCCCATGAGAAAAAAATATTGGTTGTCGTCCACTGCTTGCGCCTTTGGAGGCACTATCTGTTGGGGACCTCGTTCGTGGTCAAGACAGATAACACAACTGTCAGCCATTTCATGACCTAGCCGAAGCTGAATGGTCGACGGGCCAGGTGGCAGGAACTCCTAGCTGAATTCCACTTTAACTTAGAGTATCGTAGTGGAAAGACCAATCATGTTGCTGATGCGCTCAGTCAGAGAGCTGATCTAGCATCAGTGTGCTTACTCGCCATCCTAAGGGGGAGTGAAGTAGCCACCTCCATCAAGGACGATATACAGGATCTACCTATCAAGGATGTTGTTGCTCAGTATTTGGTTGATTTGGTAGGACAGGTCAAGACTCCCCAGTTCTACATGGAAGATGTGTTTTTGAAGGTTAAAGGGAATCGACTTTATGTTCCGAAAGGAGGAGATCTACGGAGGACTCTTCTAGCGGAATGTCATGACACTATATAGGCCATCCATCCACATGAAGAACACACCATGGCATTACTTCATCGTGCCTATTATTGGCCTCAAATGGCCAATGATGTCGCTCAGTATGTGGAGACTTGTCTATTATGCCAGAAGGACAAGTCGGACCACTTACAAGCAGGACTCTTGGAACCAGTAGCTTTCCCAAAGAGACCTTCGGAAAGCGTTTCCCTGGATTTCATTACCGGATTTCCCAAGGTCGGAGATCTCACAACTATCTTGGTTGTGGTGGATCGATTTTCCAAATATGCTACCTTTATTGCAGCCCTACAATAAATATCAGCAGAGGATACAACTCGACTCTTATTCTCTCATGTTGTCAAATATTGGGGCCTGCTCAAAGACATTGTTAGTAATCGCGACTGACGCTTCACTAGCAATTTTTGGACCCAACTTTTTAAGTTCCTTAGGTAAAAATTGAGTCACAACTCAAGTTTCATCCGCAATCTGATAGCCAGACGGAGCGGTTCAACGGTATGTTGGAGGAATATCTTCGCCACTTTGTAACCGGGTCGCAGGAATTGGGTGAAGCTTCTGGATGCTGCTCAACTATGTTTCAATTCACAAAAGAGCTCTAGTATAAACAAAAGCACTTTCGAAATTGTAACCGGACAGCAACCGCTACTCCCACACATTGTATATGCACCAACCATGTCCAATTCTCCTCGAGCTACTAGCTTCTCAAAAGAGGGAAACAAAATTTGGAGATAGTGCGAAGCTATCTTGTCAAAGCTCAAAACCGGAAGAAGAGGCATGCCGATCAGAATCGTCTCTTTGTTGAATACCAAGTAGGAAACAAAATGATGGTCAAAATCCTAATAAGGTACTTATTTGCGGGGGTCCATGACCCTTGCCTATTACAAAAATACATTGGACCCTTGTCCATTGAAAGGCGCATTGGAAAATTTGCATATTGGGTGGATACCCCATCTTGGTGGAAAATTCATCATGTCTTCCATGTCAGTCTCCTGAAATGTTTTTGGGAAGACACAGAGGATCCTTCACGGAGCCAACTCATGATACCCAGTATTCGAGGTCCCAATTCAACCAGGAAAAGGCGTGTTAAAGTTATCCTTGATGATATAGTGATTCATACCTCAAGGAAAGATCACCAAGAGTTCTTGGTAAAATGGCAGGGCTGTGATGCAGAAGACAATACTTGGGAGAGGGGAAAAAACCTCAAAGCCTACAAGAGCCTCATTGAAGATTATTTTCAAAGTAAGGTGTCGAGGACGTCGCCCACTCAGGTGGGTGAGAATATCATGGGCGGCTTTCCAGCCATGCCCCATGACCCCTTGGGCACGCCCGTAGTGTCCTAGCAAGCCTCCCAATGCCTAGCCCCATGGAAAGCTCCGTGATCTTGGTCACCCGAAGTGACAAGCGTGCAGGTGCCTCTGTTACCTCACCGATATCCCTCGCCAGTGCCCAGCCGCAGGCAGATGCCAACAGCGTCGTGCGCACCAACCGTGATGCCAAAAACGTTGTTGATGACAACTTACCTGTTTCTACTTTGTAAAAACTAAATCTTTTTCATTGTAAATATAGAGTAGTTTTATTTCATGTACTTCTATTATGTTTCTCTAGCATAGTCAAGTCTAGTCTTGTAGCTTTGGATTATTTTTTTAAGCATTATTAGGAGTGATCAAGCAATCAAACTTTCTAGCAAGCAAACAATTTTCTGTACTGGTGCCTCTCCCCCTCGACACCGTGTTGCTTTTATGTAATAGATTTCATTAATACAATCAAGATTTCTTTCATTCTCAATTATCATTTTTGTTCTCTTAATTGCTCTTGACATTAGTTTTCCCTTACGGCACTGACAATCTAGTCTAGCATACGCAGGGGTCCTCAGTCGGCGGACAGTAACTGCACTAACATCAGTTTCTTAGCCTTACTTCGCCCTTCTACGAAATCTCAGGAAGGCAGCGCATAACAGGAGTAGCAGCAACCTTGTATACTAGTGAACATGACAATCTGGTGTATCTCCATGAATGTCAGGATTCAATATCTCCAAATACTCTCGAATAGTCGTCAATGGAAATGAATGGCCCCGGCCAGTGCATCCTCATCCTGTGGCCGGAAACTAGTGAGCTTCTGCAGCGTGTACCTTTCATCTCTATCATGCCCTGTGGCAGAGCAACAGGGTGTTCATAAACAGGCAGCCCATATATAACCTCCATAACCTGCAGTGTGATGGTGGCCTCGCCAATGTCCAAGTGAAATATGTGCGTCTCCGGTCGCCATCACTCTATCAGGGCCGTGACCAAAGACCATCAAGCTTCAGTCGCCCGATCTCCAAAATCCTGTAGAAGCTCGTATCCTCCAAGCGTCTCACTACATGAGGATAGAGAACTTTTCACTTCAAAACGTCCTATATGTCGTCCACTCTCCTGACGCGGAGATTCTAGTCCAATAACTCTCCCTCCCATATGTGAGCAGACCTATGGTCGCCCTGTAACAATAGTAGCTCATCGCTAGAAGGTCTGGGATGAAGAGGCGACGCCTCCATGTCGTCTACTGTAAATTACATGTTAGTTTTATAATTTTATATGTTGGTTTGTAAATTAAATAATTAATTTTTATAATTATATAATATTTAATTACTAATATATTCACATATGGTTTCCAGGCTCGATATTTGAGGCCCAGTAGCACCAACATATCCTGAATTCTTGTATGTGTTAGTTTTCTTATTTTACATGTTAGTTTTATTATTTTATGTTTTTTTTGTAAAATTAAATAAACAAAATCATTATAATTATATATATTTAATTATTAAGTATTTACATACTTGTTACGGACCTGATATTTGAGGCCTAGTAGCACCAACATATCCCGAATTCTTGTATGTGTTAGTTTTATTATTTGACATGTTAGTTTTATAATTTTATATGTTTGTTTGTAAATTAAATAATTAATTTTATAATTATACAATATTTAATTACTAAGTATTCATATATCAGTTCCAAGCTCGATCTTGAGGCCCAGTAGCACCAAAATATCCTGAATTATTGTATGTGTTAGTTTTATTATTTTACATGTTAGCTTTATAATTTTATATGTTTGTTTGTAAATTAAATAATTAATTTTTATAATTATATAATATTTAATTATTAAATATTTACATATGGGTTCCAGGCTCGATATTTGTGGCTCAGTAGCACCAAGATTGACTATAATAGACAAAGTTTGTGTTTGATCTATCAGTTATTTTGATGTATTTTTTAGTATAAAAGATATTTAAACTACAGGGATACTATACTAAAAAGCATTATATTTTATTACTCTAAAAAGTACTACATTTTACTACCCTAAAAGAGCACTATATTACAAGTCTTTAAGCAAATAATAATATAAACTAGATAAAAATAACAAATACATTTAATCATAAAAAATTCATGAAAATACATATACAACAGTAAAAGGTAACTTATTAACATTTTTTTAACAAATAATAATGATTTCTCAATTGAAATATATATTTTTAGCACACTAATATTTATAATCGGATAAAAATAACATACCAATTTAATCACAAAAAAAAAACATAAAACAACATAGAACACATGCAAAATAACTAATATGCATTTTTTTATACGAGTTTCAACAAAAATTAAATCGGAATACGTCGATTTATAATTTTTGAGAAGTTGAAGAGTTGAAGATTTTAGTCCGAAACAGACAACCACAATGAGAGAAGACCTTAGCTAGGATATAGGACCAACAGTCTTCAACCCACCCAACCCGCCTGTTTGCCATGCCTATCGTTTTTATCAGTATTTTTTACTCGAATCATATTCGATCCAATCCGTCCGTTTGTCACTCCTATATGTAGAGCTTATATGGAGTGACATAAATTGAGAAGATTCATATATCTAATCTTTAATATATATATATATATATATATATATATATATATATATATATATATATATATATAATCTTCACTTCCTAGGAAGTGTAATAGTATTTCGTAGGGTAATCTTAACTTGCCTTTCTCTAGAGATTATGTCTTTGATTAGTTTTACGCACTATCGCAATCATTCTCCTTTATCAAGGCGGAATATCAATTATGTAAGCAAGCTCACATAAGCGGTCAACACAAACGGAAAGGTTTCTTATAGCCAATATAATTAAGGGCTTTTTACCTAGTTATATTATATTAAAAATTTATTAACTATTTTTTTAAGTTCCTTAAAAATTATATTATGTATCTATATTTAATATTTATATACAAAATCATGATAAAAGAATATAGGGACTAATTTGTAATTGTATCCTCCATCCCCATTTATTAATTACAAATTAGCCTCCTACAATTACGATTTTCTTCCCAATTTCAAAAGATTTTAAAGTCATTCTCTCTTTCACACAAATCAACCAATATCCTTCTCTTTCAGACAAATCAAACTATTATCTCTCTATAATTGTAGCAATATATATTTATCTGAATCAATTATACAAACTACTATTAAAAAGCTTTAACTATTGACAAATCCCTCGACATTATCTCTAAAAATTGCAGAGGGAATAAGCGGAAACAAATTAAAGAACTCATAAGTCATATCACTAGATGGACAAAAGTTGAATGATGCTAAAATGATCAAGTATGAAATCATGGAGTTATATAAATCACTGAAGGGGTTTGCTGCACAAAATTTACTTGCCATCAACAGGGAGATCATGAAGCAAGGGCTTACATTATCTCAACAACAAAGAATTCAACTAGTTGCAGAATTCACTGATCAAGAGATCTTTGAAGGATTGCAAATTATTGGGGATGACAAATCACCAAGGATGGATGGTCTCAATGCATATTTCTTCGAGAAAGCATGTCGAATTATCAAGCAGGAGGTATGTGCAGCTGTCGAAAAATTCTTCACTACTAGTAAATTGTATAAGGCTCTAAACAGCACTACTCTTACACTAATACCAAAAGTTGACAAACCAGTCAATGTGAAAGATTTTATACCTATTGTTTGATGTACCTTACTCTATAAGATCATTTCTAAGTATTAGCATCAAGAATGCAGAAGGTTATTGCTTGAATCATTAGTGAAAATCAGGCATGATTTATACTTGGGAGGAGAATTGCAAATAACATTATACTGGCCTATGAATTGGTAAAAGCCTATACAAGGAAGCACATCTCTGATAGGTGTATGATTAAAATTGACATACAAAAAGCCTATGACTCAGTGGAGATCTTTTTGAAACAGGCAATGGATAATTTGGGATTCCCTACTCAATTCACTGGTTGAATTATGGAGTGTGTCAAAATAATCAATTACACCATGTTGATCAATGGGGAGACAACTACCCCTTTTGATGCAAAAAAAAGGGCGTAGGCAAGGGGATCCTGTGTCCCCCTTCCTATTTGCTATTATAATGGAATATCTATGCAGAAGTCTCAATGGCCTAAAGGGGGGAAAAGGTTTCAAATATTATCCAAAATGTACTAGAATGGTTATTACACAATGAAGCTTTTTTGATTATCTATTGTTATTTGCAAGAGGTGATTTATCATCAGTGACTAATCCATACATAGATGCTTCAATTAGTTTGCTCAAGCATCAGGGTTACAAGCAAATATGGGGAAGAGTTCTATGTACTTTGGAGGGGTACCAAGTGTTCAAAGAAACAAATTACTGCAACATCTGGGATATTGACAAGGGGAGTTGCCTTTCAAATATTTAGGTATACTATTGTCAACAAATAAGATATTAATGATTCAATGAAAACCACTCATTCAAAATATAATAGCAAGGTTATCTTCATGGACAACTAAGAAACTATCTTATGCAGGAAAAGTACAGTTCGTACAAAGTATGATATCTGGAATACAAGCATACTGGGCCCAGTTACTATCATTTCCTGTCAAGGTGTTGAAAACTATTGATGCATATTGTCGAAGCTATATATGGTCTGCCACTAATACCATCACTAAAAAGGCACTGATATCCTGGGAAAATAATGAGTTTTCCTAAGTCTCGTGGAGGATTAAACCTGGTGAACATCTATCTATGGAGTAGAGCTACTATAACTAAAGTGTGGTGAGATGTGGAAGCCAAGAAGGATAGACTGTTGATCAGGTGGATTCACCCATATTATATCAGAGAACAACAATTCTTGCAAATGCCAGCTCCTAAACATGCATGCTGGATGATCAAACAAATCTTCAATGCTAGAGCTGATTGGAATTTGGTACAGAGGAACGGACAGAGCACTAGTTTGACTAGATACATCTATCTACATCTACTGGGACATAGACCTCGAGTCCCATGGAAATGCTTAATGTTTCAGAACTTTGTGAGACCAAAAGCACAATATACCATGTGGATGCTATCACATGGAAGACTTGCCACCACAGATAGGTTGACAAAATGGGGATTAACAGTAGATATATAATGTACTTTATGCCGCAATCATGAGGAAAATAGAGACCATCTGTTTGTCACTTGTGAGTTACCAATAACCTATGGATGAAGATTAAACAATGGATGCAACATGACTATAAAAGGACAGAGAACTGGGAGCAGCATCTTGAATGGAGTTTGCACCATGCTAAAGGCAAGGCCAAAAGAGCAAAAATATTTCGATTGGTATATGCAGAAATAACACATGCAATTTGATTTGAGAGAAACCTTCGGATATTTGAGAAAAGGGCACGTGATTGGACTACTATTTCTCGTGAGATAGCATACATTTGCAACATTAGAGCTACTGCTGGTATTCAGAGTTTAGTTCATTGCTACATTTTTGTTTGAGTGCATAGAGGATCATATGTCATAGAAGATAGAGTTGTAATGAGATAGCTAGCTGTGTAAGCAATGTTATGGTTTTGTACAGTATTATTGGTGAGGAATATAAAAGTGATTAATTACCAAAAACAATTGCAGGTTGGAAGTTCTGCCATTGACATACCATTAAAAAGCTTCGAAACTTTGACTTAGATATCTGAATATTACGAATTTTTTATTTCTTTCGATTGGGTGTTCTTGAGAACGATTGAAAATATCCTTTAGGATTTATATCTCAATTTTAAGGGAGATTGGTTAAGCTTAAAGTTGGTTTTAGGTGAAACTACATATTGAAACTAGAGGAAGAAGAATTTCCGGAATTGTATTACGATTGTATGATAAATGTATCATAATTGTATCTGAATTGTATTTGATACATCAATACCTAAGACAATTTTGATACGATATTAATATTATTACAATACAGTATTGTATCATAATTTAAGTTTAGAGTTAGTTCTAGGTGGATGCTTTAAATTGAAACTTGAAAAAGATGAAGCGCAAAATTGTGTCATAATTTAGAATTGTATCACGGTTGTTTCATAATTGTATCACAATTTGTTACTAAATATTACATGATACAGTATTAATGCAAGTTAATAAGATATTGTATCAGTTTAAATTTAGAGTTGATTTTAAGTTGTAATCGTATCAGAATTGCGTTAGAATTCTTTGAGAACCGTATCAAATTTGTATCTTAATTGTATTTGATGCATCAATACATAAAAGAATACTTTATACAACACTGATACAAATACAATACAATCCAGTGTCAGAATTATATCAGTTTTTAGAATAGTAATGTGTATAGGTTAAATTTTTTTAGATTTCCTATAATTACTGTAATGGATCTACAAAATTGTATAGGATCCTATTTTTAGAAAATATTATCGTACAAAAAATAACCATTTCCTTGGTGTAAATTTCTTTGGTTCCATTTTTATGGCAAGTATGCTTCTCTTTTGTTTCCAAACTTTTTTTTGTCTATTTGTATTTTTCTTGTGGCTTCCTATACCAAAAGAGAATATCTTGCATAGGGTTTTCTGGAAATTGGAAGAAAAAATCTAGTGAAATAATATTGGAAAAAGAAATTGCTTCCAGATCTGCGTAGAAGAAAATGGAGGGAGGGAATTAGAAAATAATATCTTGCATAGATTTTTAAGGAGAAATACATACCGTTCGTAAAAAAATTTAAATACTTTTTTAAAACTACAAACCTAAAATAAATAAATAAATAAATAAATTTTTATTATAGTATACCTCGAAAAAACTCCCTATAATCAACAAAATCAATATACGATTCCCTTTCCCTAACCCAAAAAATTAGGTCAACAAACAATTCTTGATGTGAAATCCATGGCAAATGCATTCGGAAAAGGGAACACAGCAATTTCATGTTTTAAATAAGAAGAAAATAAATGTGATAAATCTACGCAATGATTTATGACCCATATTATTAATGGTCGGTGTCCCTTAATTCGTTTGGAAAATAATAAGAATTGAAAAAATGAAGTAAAAAAAAAGTCTAATAATAAGACAATTAAGAATATAAACATTCTTTCGCTTTTTGTCTCCCATATCTTAATGTCGGTACGGAGCACACAAACAATAATAACAACAATAACAACAACAATTCGGTTCGGTACATAAAGTTTGAATAATAATAATAATGCTATTCTTTTCGTCTTATACTATCAGTCGTGATTACTAAAAAATAATTGTATCAAGATAAAATTAATTATTTTTTTCCTTTTTTACCCTAAGCAATAATTATCCTTGAATACTACAAACATATCATTATGATAAAGTATTAAATAAAAAGAAATTATATTTTAAAGCATAAATGAGGGTAAACGAATTAAAACTTATCCTATTTAATATTTTCTAAAAGACGTGTAAAAAAGAAATACGATAGTTAATTTAAAACCGAGGGAATATTAGCTAAAAATTGTAAAAGATAGTACAAAATGAGTTTTTTTAATTATATGCGAACTGTTGAAATTCCTTAGCTGAATAAATCCCCAAACAAAAAGAATACTAAAATAACTCATCATTCCCCAAAAGAAAAGAAAAAAAATCATTCTTGAAAGCGAAAAAAAATTAAAAGAACTTCTCAGTTGTAGCTCGTGAGCAAAGATTTCTGGCAGATAGTACAAAATCTTGTGATATGTTAGAAATCTTAGCGTAGACACTTCATTGGACCCACAAAGTATTCATATATATATATATATTGCTCAGCACTGGAGAGGAGGACGTGAAGCATGCTCTAATAAAAACGGCTTTATACTAAGTCTTAAATTTGATATTTTTGATTAAATACGATGAGTACTTATAATTCCATCATATCAGGTATCTGGTGTTGGACCAAGAAATCCCACATTAGGGAGAAGGGGATGAAACACATTCTAACAAAATGACTCTATACTCGAGACTTCGAATATGAAAAACTCAAGATAAAAGACTATTTATAACTTCACCACAATCTTGTTGGATTCTTTATATATCTATTGTTTGTTCACATGTATTTATATCAAAATGTAGTACAGAACGTGACAATTTCAAGTGTTACAATTGATTTTTGCATTCTCTTTTACAAGTTTCTGCCAAGAAAGTTTTTTGTTCTTTTACTAAAGTTAATTATGCAGTAGAAGATGACAAAATGGTTGATCTAGATTCATTTTGCTCATATCAGGTTAAAAAGATATGCAAAATAGTAGTAAGAAGTGACATATAAATAACAATAAAAGTGTTTACATCAAAACATAAAAAGAGTTATAATGACTCAATAGTAGAATCTTTAAAATTTCAATATGTTTCTCTACAACAGACAAAACTAGTATATGAACGAGTCCGAAATTTAAATGTGATATTTTTGGACGTAAAAAATCGAAATAAATGAAAAAAAAATTTGATGAACAAAGTATATATACGAAATTTTAAAGCACACTTTACTTTTACGTCTTTGGACATTAAGGTAAAGCGCGTTTTATACAGAATGTTTTTATGAAATGCGCTTTAGCTGATTGTCACGATCCAGTTTGCACTACGTGAACTATCGTGATAGTACCCAGTCTCTATGACTAGGTAAACTTAAGTTGCAAAAAATTAATCAAACTTGTAGAAATAAAACAATTTAAATACAAAAAATAAAGCATTTAATAGTGTCTAGATGTGCCGCTCGGCATATATCATATATAAAACTCAAAGACAATATCCAAATCCAAGACCCGAAAACCCACGAATCACAAGCTAAAAAAAAAAAAGAAATACCATAGCTCTAACTCTAGAATTTTTGTCTAATAAGAACAGGAAATACAAAAGGGCTAAATACTAGAAAGCAAGAATAGAAAGGGACTCCTCGGTCTGCGGACGTGGCAGATGTACCTCGAAGTCTCTAAGTAGTTGCATCCCTCAAGGATGGTAGGCCTGAGAAGAAGTATCTGGATCTGCACATGAAAAATATGTGCAGAAGAGGCATGATTACACCACAACAGTACTCATTAAGTGCCAAGCCTATCGGTCGAGTAGTGACGAGGAAGGTCATGGCCCTACTGAAATTAAATAAAAGATATAATTCAATAGTATGGAACAAAACTGTATAATGTGGGAACGACAATTTAAGTAACACGGTATATAGAGAACAACAACAACTACACAGTACACGTAAAGACAATGTAAACACCGAAGGAAAATACAGCTCAGTTTCAATAATACCAACCGGGAGTCTCCAGGGATACCGTCCTGAAGTTCCAATCACAATTGTCCAGTGGATCTCCCGGGATACTGTCCCGTAATCCATCATATATATGCCCGAAGGATCTCCTCGGATCCTGTCCCGTAGTATAACTATCAATGCACGGGGATTTACCACAATCTCGATCCATAGTCCCAAATGTCAATACCCAGTACTAGGAAAATTTACGGGGTGCATTCCCATAGTTCCATATAACTGTACGGGGGGGTCTATCGGGAATCTAACCCACAGTCCCAAAGTGAATGTACAGGGGGATCTACCGGGAATCTAACCCGCAGTCCCAAAGTAAACAGACAAGGGGGAGCTATCGAAGTCCCACATCCGTAGCCCCAATGTAAATACACAACAGTAGTAACAAGATATTCAGAAATGGAAATCTCATATTATGCAACAAGTAATTCTAGCCTAACATGCTTCACGTAATTCAATCAAGGCAATTTAAGTCAACTAAATATGCTTTTCTAATTAACAATATGCTAAATTTGAAATTATAATAAAGCAGGACAAGAATTTCATTCAAATAACTTAAGGAAAAATCGAGTTTCAACATTTAGCTCAAGTACGCGCTCGTCACCTCACGTACAAGGCATTTCAGATATCAAACGTATCATATCCTAAGGGGAAAGTCCCCCCACAAGGTTAGATAAGCCACTTATCTCGAACAAGCTCAAGTCAACTCGAAACCATTCTTTTGCCACGAGTATCCGACTCCAAATGGCCCAAATCTATTTAATTCCATTTTATAATGTAAACAATACTCCAAGAAACTGATTCTACAATTAAATTCGAAGCTAATACGTGAAATTATGTAAAATAACCAAAATTCTCCTTAGGTCCACGTCTCGAAATCGGGTGAAATTTAAATTTTCAGAATCCTCACATTCTCACGAGTCTAACCATATCAAAATTATTCTAATCCGATGTCAAATACCTAGTCAAAACCCAATCTCTTGGTCCAAGAACGTTTCCCCAAATTTTTACCAAAATTTCGAAATTAAAGGGTGAATTTAAGTGAAGATTCATGGAAATTAGTCAAAACTGAGTAAGAATCATTACGACCCTCAGATCAAAATCTCACTATCGAACCGGAAACTTCAAAAATTTAACTTTCGACGTTTCAAGCCTAAATTAACTAGGGACCTCCAAAACACTATCTGAATACGCTCCTAACACCAAAATTACCCTACGGAGTTAGCGGAACCATCAAATTTTTATTTCGAGACTGTCTTCACATTGTTCTGACTACAGTTCACTTTCCAACACTAAAGCTCTCATTTAGGGACTACATGTCCCAAAATTCTCCGAAATGTAAAACCGAACATCCCAACAAATTAAAATAGTAGAAATGAACTTGGAAAAAATAGTTAATAGAGGATCGGTATATTAATTCTTAAGAAGATCAGTCGTACTGTCACACTGATAAGACTTTCAAGTAAAACGTGGTTTGTCAAAGCGCTATATATAAAACGCTTTAATAAACCACGCTATACCTCTTCAAAGACCCATCCACTTCCCTTCCCCCACGTTCAAACTAGAAACCTCCCCCTATTTTTAAGATCGTTCCAGCGGTCCCCCCTTATTAACGACCCAAAAAAACTCAAGTAGACCCCACACATCTCACAAAAAGTATCAAATCATGAAAAACAGATAAATTATTCGACCCATTTTCATATTTAATACTGATAAAAACGGATTAACCGGCGAATAATATGGGTATGGGTAATCACATTATCAACGGCTTCATGAATGAGATCACTTTTGGGAGATTTCCTAGTCTCCCAAACTTAAGGAACATCTAATTTGAGGCATTACAAATGTAAAAGCTAAACACATTGGTTACTCATTGATTATCTATTTTCTAAATGGATAAATATAATTGTTATTTATATTTGGCCCATTTTTAAAAGTTCGTTATCCAATTCACTTTTTTAGTGGATAATATGGGTAGTTAACTATTTTCTTTTGACCGGCCATATATGCCAATGAACTATCTAAATTAGGACAGGTATGCCTGTCGTTAATAGTTTGGCACATATACGCCCAATCCCTTCAATACTTGCACATTTATGCTCTTAGTTTAACGGAATCACTATTTTATCTTTCTTAAATAATTAATAATGGGACCCAACCAAAATTCGCTGACCCGATACGTTAGGATCTGACCCACCTTATTTCAAAGATATTTTTTGATATATTATTTTTGTTTGATTGAGAAATTGTGTGATAATCATATTTATTTATTTGAGTAATTCGATAATCGATTTTTTTTGTTATATATCATTTCGGGAAGTAATCTTACTAAAAGTAGTAATTGATATTATTTATTATTTAAATAATATAATATTCGATCTAGTTTATGCTTTATTCGATCATTTACCATTTATTTTTATTTTTCTCACAAACTAGTTGTATTTTTCATCGATACAAATATAAATAACTCCATGCCACTATAACTTAACCTAATGGATCTTTTGTTTTTGCGTTGTTTAGATAAGTGATCATTATATAATTAATTGTTAGTTTATTATATTATTTTCTGCATTACAATTTGTTATGAAATAAGTAATAAATTGTTAAAACAGTGGTGCTTCTTTTTATTATTATTAATTAATTATTTCATAACAAATATTATTTCATAACGGGCACCACTATTAAAACAGTACTTTTTTTCATTTTTATTAATTAATTATTTATAACAAATATTATTTCATAGCAGGCACCACTGAGAAATAAAAATAGATGGTAAAACTATTGAAGAAAATACAAATTAATTCGAATATTATATTATTAAAATAATAAATAAATATCAATTATACTTTTAGCAGAACTACTTCCCAAAATGATGCATAACAGAAAAAAATCGATTATCAAATTACTCGAATAAATAAATATGAATTTCTCAATCAAACGAAAATAGTATATCAAAAAATATTTTTGAAATAAGAATGGGTCGGGTCCTAACGTATCGTGTCAGTGAATTTTGGTTGGGTCCGATTATTAATTATTTAAGAAAGACAAAATAGTGATTTCGTTAAACTAAGGGCATGAATGAGCAAGTATTGAACGGATTAGGTATATATGTACCAAACTATTAACGATAGGCATATTTGTCCTAATTCGCATGTTTTACTGGCATATATAACTCTTTTCCTATATATATATATATATATATATATATATATATATATATATATATATATATATATATATATGATTGAAAATTGGCTCACATTACTGATTTCAAGCTTAATATGTGGGAGGATTGTAGTAGATTAACAGCCTGCTTAAAAGTAATGCAGACAAGTACGCTATTGCCTATATGCCAATTCAACCAAGAGTGTGTTGATCTAACCCATAAATAAATAATAAATCTTCATTATTTTCTTATATGGTGACATTAAGAATGTCGTAAATCTCCTTATTCAAGTTTTCAAACTTTTATTTCAATTTCTTAAGATTTTAACAATAGAACTATTTTAAAATTTTAAATTAAATTACTCAAATCTTTATGTTTAGTAAGTATTTCTTTTTTCAAACAAGATCTAAGATAATGCATTACAAAGATATGGCTAACATCTTATTAAATTAAACTAATGCTTACCAAAATAACTAAATATTATCAATAGATGTTTGCTCTACAAACTTTGTTATTTTAGTTTAAGTATCCGATTTAACAAAAAAAGAAAAACTTTATTATGTCGTGAAAAATATTACAATATAAAAACTATATTGAATGATGTCCAACTCAATGTGCTATTTCTTTCTGGTTCGTATCCTTCTTTTGAGTAATATTATTCATTTTCCTGCCAACAACATCTTCAAGAATCATATGTTTGTGGAGCAAAGGCCTTAATTAGCCTTTTAATGTTTCATCTTTCTGTTTTTCTTTTCTATATTGGCACTACCTTCGACTTCTTTTCTTTTTGTCTTTCTTTTCTGTTAATCACAATTTTGTCAAGTTTTAGTTGAATGGTTATTTGTATATACTTAAACCTTTAAAATATTGGTAATACCCAAATAGAAGAAAAAGACAGTAGAAAAATAATTTTTCTCCTCTAAATATTGAACGTGTTATGAAATAATATAAGAACAAGAACAATAGAACAAGAACAAGAACAATAGAGAGAAAAGTAGAGAGAGTAGTATTCTTATTGATACATAGGGGTTGTTAGGGATGTATTATAATGGTAGAAGACCCCTTTATTTATAGGGAGTGGGATGATCTAGCTACCAATAATAGGACTCTAGAATCTCTCTAATTAAAGACATTCACCTTAAATAGAAGTGTATTTATAACACTCCCCCTTGAATGTCTATTCAATGATGTGCCTCGTTAAAACCTTAAAACAAAACCCAATGGGAAAAATTAAAGTAAGGAAAAAGAGTACACATGTTTGAATATGCACCTATTGGTTGCCTCGTTAAAAACCTCGCAAGGAAAACCCGGTGGGACAAAACCTTGTAAGAGAAAAAGAGTGCAACGCGCATTAACTCCCCCTGATAAGAACATCAATTTATGTCCTTAAGTCTTCGCATCCCGATCTTGTGAACTAGCTTCTTGAAGGTTGACTTTGGTAGAGATTTTGTGAACAAATCAGCCATATTGTTGCTTGAACGAATCTGTTGAACATTGAAATCACCATTCTTTTGAAGATCATGTGTGAAGAATAAATTTGGTGAAATATGCTTCGTTCTATCTCCTTTTATGAATCCTCCCTTCAATTGAACTATACATGCTGCATTGTCTTCATACAAAGTTGTGGGTAGTTTATCACACTTCAAACCACATTTGTCTTGGATATGATGTATTATAGACCTCAACCACACACACTCCCGACTTGCTTCATGAATAGCAATTATCTCGGCATAATTAGATGAAGTAGCCACAATTGATTGCTTAGTCGATCGCCAAGATATCGCGGTTTCTCCACAGGTAAACACATAACCCGTTTGAGATTGAGCCTTGTGTGGGTCGGACAAATATCCAGCATCAGCATAACCAACAAGATCCGGGCTGCAATTCTTGCCATAAAATAAGCCCATATCGGTAGTTCCCTTTAGGTACCGCAATATGTGTTTGATCCCATTCCAATGTCTCCTCGTAGGAGCCGAGCTAAATCTTGCTAAGACATTAACTGAAAAGGATATGTCAGGCCTTGTAGTATTTGCAAGATACATTAGTGCGCCAATTGCGCTAAGATATGGTACTTCAGGACCAAGTAGCTCTTCATTCCTTTCTTGTGGTCGGAATGGATCTTTGTTCACATCAAGTGATCGAACAACCATCGGTGTACTTAAAGGATGTGCTTCATCCATGTAAAACCGTTTCAGTACCTTTTCTGTATAGGTAGATTGATGAACAAAAATTCCGTTTGCCAAATATTCAATTTGCAAACCAAGACATAGTTTAGTCTTTCCGAGATCTTTCATCTCGAATTCATCCTTTAGATAATCAATTGCCTTTTGGAGTTCTATAGGGGTTCCAATAAGGTTTATGTCATCGACATATACGACAAGTACAACAAATTCCGATGTTGTTTTCTTTATAAAAACACATGGGCAAATGGCGTCATTTATATACCCTTCTTTTAACAAGTACTCACTAAGACGATTATACCACATTCGTCCAGATTGCTTTAGACCATACAAGGATCTTTGCAATTTAATTGAGAACATTTCCCGAGATTTTGAATTATGCGCGTTTGGCATCTTGAGTCCATCGGGAATTTTCATGTATATCTCATTATCAAGTGAGCCATAAAGATAGGCAGTAACCACATCCATTAAGTGCATGTCAAGCTTTTCATGGACAGCAAAACTTATGAGATAACGAAAGGTTATCGCATCCATTACAGGCGAATATGTCTCTTCATAATCGACACCAGGCCTTTGAGAAAAACCTTGTGCAACAAGGCATGCCTTATATCTTTGTACCTCGTTTTTCTCGTTTCTTTTGCGTACAAAGACCCATTTATAGCCGACAGGCTTAACACCATTAGGTGTTTCAACTATAGGGCCAAAAACTTCACGTTTTGCCAGCGAATTCAATTCTGATTGAATTGCTTCTTGCCACTTTGACCAATCCTGTCTTTTTCGACATTCTTCAACAGATTGAGGTTCGAGATCCTCACATTCTTGCATAATGCTAGATGCTACATTATAAGCAAAGGCATTATTCACCACAATATCCACTCGATTAATATTTGCCTCAATATTAATTGGATTTAGGGATAGTTCCGTATTTTCCAGAGTCTCGGGCTCAATGGATTCTTCATGAATCTCAGAATTTGTTAAATCATGAGATTCTTTCGTGGTGTCATTTTGATCGTTCTTTTTCCTCTTTCTAGGATTTCGATCTTTGGAACCTAATGGTCTGCCACGCTTCAGGCGTGCATTCGACTCATTGGTTATGACACTAGATGATTGTCCAACAGGGACATCAATACGGATTGGAACATTTTCCACGGGAATGTGGGATTTCGTTATCCTCTTCAAGTCCGTAAATGCGTCAGGCATTTGATTTGCTATTCTTTGCAAATGGATAATCTTTTGTACCTCTCTTTCACAAATAGAGGTATGTGGATCAAGATGAGATAATGATGCATTTTTCCACAAAATTTCCCGTTTGGTTTCACCAACTTCTCCCCCTAATTTTGGGAAAAGAGTCTCATCGAATCGACAGTCTGCAAATCGTGCAGTAAATACGTCGCCTGTCAATGTTTCGAGGTAGCGAATGATGGAGGGCGATTCAAACCCAACATATATTCCGAACCTTCTTTGCGAACCCATTTTGGTGCGGGATGGTGGTGCTATAGGCACATATACTGCGCATCCAAAAATTCTTAAATGGGATATATTGGGTTCATGACCCAAAACCAATTGCAACGGGGAATACTTGTGGTAATTCGTCGGTCTGAGACGAATTAGCATTGCTGCATGTAAGATGGCGTGACCCCATACTGAAGTGGGCAGCCTCGTTCTCATAAGTAATGGCCTTGCAATCAACTGCAGGCGTTTCATTAACGATTCTACAAGACCGTTTTGAGTGTGAACATGAGCTACAGAATGTTCAACTTTTATCCCGATTGATAAGCAATAATCATTAAATGCTTGGGATGTAAACTCAGCAGCATTATCCAGTCTAATGGACTTGATTGGATTATCTGGAAATTGTGCTTGTAGTCGAATTATTTGTGCCATTAATTTCGCAAACGCAAGGTTGCATGATGACAACAGGCACACATGAGACCATCTACAGGATGCGTCTATCAAGACCATGAAATACCTAAACGACCCACTAGGTGGGTGAATAGGTCCACAAATGTCCCCTTGTATACGTTCCAGAAACGTGGGTGACTCAGTCCCAACCTTTGTTGGTGATGGCCTGATAATCAACTTGCCTTGATAACACGAAGTGCAAGGATATTCATTATTCGAAAGAATTTTGAAATTCTTTAACGGATGCCCATATGAGCTTTCTATAATCCGTCTCATCATGACCGATCCTGGGTGTCCCAATCGATCATGCCAAAGTACAAAGGTATTAGAATCAGTAACCCTTTGGTTTACTGTTGAATGTGGCTCAATTGCACTAATTCTTGTCCAATACAGGCCACAAGATAAAGACGGGAATTTCTCAATAACCCTCTTTTGGCCGGAGACATTCTTTGTGATGACGAGATATTCAAGATTATCTTCATCCATTGTCTCAATATGATAGCCATTCCGGCGTACATCTTTAAAACTCAACAAGTTTCTCTTAGACTTGGAGGAGAACATTGCATTCTCTATGTTTAACGTCGTGCCTTTGGGCAGAGTTACAATTGCTCTTCCGGAGCTTTCAATCAATTTACTACTTCCAGAGATTGTAGTAACGTTTGCCTTACACATATTTAGTTGAGAGAAATATTTCTTTTCTTTGAGTATTGTATGTGTAGTACATGAATCAACTAGGCAAATACTTTTACAGTCGGACGTTGATCCAAGTTCGCTTTGTGAGATATCCATATTTGCTATCCCATAGTTTTACATACAAAAGAGATACACGAACATAAGAATAAACAAGTTCAATTCGTTTGTGTCACATAATATTTTCAAAATCTGCTGCTAACAGTTGACTAACAAAATCAGATATGTTATCCATAATTGATTACTTTGCAGTTTGAAAATTTCAGTTTAAGCATTTTCTTCAAACAATCGATTGTTAAACACAAACAATCGATTGTTGAACATTGACAATCGATTGTTAAACACACACAATCGATTATTTGCTATTTTGTAAAACTTCAGATCACACTGTCTTAAGACAATCGATTGTTAAATATAGACAATCGATTGTTGGCTTATTTTGAAAAATTCCAGAGCACACTGTCATAAGACAATCGATTGTTATGCATAGACAATCGATTGTTGGCTATTTTGAAAAATTTCAGAGCACACTGTCTTAACGACAATCGATTGTTAGACAAAGACAATCGATTGTGGATGATTTTTGAAAAATTCCAGATTACACTGTCTAACGACAATCGATTGTTAGACATAGACAATCGATTGTCGATCAATTTTTTTCAGCTTTAATGCGAAAATATTAGATAATCGACTAGTTTTTCAGGCTAGTCGATTACCCCTACTGGAAAATAAAAATATTATTGATATTTGAGCATATTGAAGATATTCTAAAGAACTACTGCTAACATTGCATCATGAACTAACTAATACGAGCTAATACTAATGACTATTAGTTTATTCACTAACTAATACAAATAAGTAGAACAAAATCAAATAACTCCATCTTCTTTCATCATGGACCCATCACCGATTAAGTGGTCTATTTTCCCCTCGGGTTGCTCAAAGAAGTCTGCCACATCCAGGTGGGTGATGTCCAAGTTGTCGTCATAGACAAAATTTGTTTCAGGGCCTTTTCTCTTTCGAGATGCTTGATAAAGATCAACCAATTGTCTTGGTATACGGCAAGTCTTTGACCAGTGCCCTTCCCCACCGCAGCGATAACATATAGTTTCTGAACCATTTGCCTTAGGATCTTCATGACCCCGTTTCTGCTTTCGGCGGTTATCTCTCCTTGGGGGTTGACGGACTTCATTGGAATTTCTTCCTTGTCTACGTCCCTGGCTATGACCCCGTTTACGACCATGACCATGGCCCTTTTCATGTTTGGCATAATGAGAGTGCACCTTATCTGCTTCAGGCAGTGGTGTAGACCCAGTGGGTCGATTTTCGTGATTTCTCATGAGCAGGTCATTATTTCGCTCAGCCACTAGTAGAAGAGAAATCAGTTCAGAGTACTTTGTAAAGCCTTTCTCTCTGTACTGTTGTTGCAGTACCATATTGGAGGCATGAAACGTTGTAAACGTTTTCTCAAGCATATCATAATCGAAGATTTTATCTCCGCATAGCTTCAATTTAGAAGTAATTCTGAACATTGCAGAATTATATTCAGAAACGGACTTAAAGTCCTGGAGCCTCAGATGAGCCCAATCATATCGTGCTTGTGGCAGAGTGACCAACTTCAGGTTGTCATATCTCTCCTTTAAGCCGTTCCACAAGATGAGTGGATCCTTGACGGTGAGATATTCAATCTTCAAACATTCATCAAGGTGATGGCGCAAGAAAATCAAGGCCTTCGCACAGTCTTGGGTGGATGCTTTTTCTCTATCTTTAATGGTGTCTCTGAGACCCATAGCATCTAAGTGGATTTCAGCATCCAACACCCATGTCATATAGTTCTTGCCCGAAATTTCAAGGGCAACGAACTTTCTTTTCGTAATGTCAGACATAATCGAAAATTAAATTAGGAAGAGGGAAATACCTTAGATTTTTCGAGAATGGTTCTTGAGACGGTAGAGTCTCGTGCTGATAACGTGTTATGAAATAATATAAGAACAAGAACAATAGAACAAGAACAAGAACAATAGAGAGAAAAGTAGAGAGAGTAGTATTCTTATTGATACTTAGGGGTTGTTAGGGATGTATTACAATGGTAGAAGACCCCTTTATTTATAGGGAGTGGGATGATCTAGCTACCAATAATAGGACTCTAGAATCTCTCTAATTAAAGACATTCACCTTAAATAGAAGTGTATTTATAACAGAACGATTATTTTTCACATTTGTTGGAGTGATTTTTACTGAATAAGACTACCACTCCTTTGGGTATACTTGATTGAGATGATAGTAACAAAGCAACTCAAGTCTGACAAAACAAGCAAATGACTTCGATTGAGATCCTCTTCATTTCGCAAGGTTTGAACTATGAGTGATAATATTATTAAACTATGAGTGATAACATTATTAAACTATGAGTGATAACATTATTAAACTTAAATATATGACTTATGAAACAATTGAAGATGGCAAAGGATAAGTTGTCTGTATGGACAATTCCTTTGTGTGATATGAACTATATGGCTAGAAGGGAATATGGTCTGTTTTAAAGGGAGATGACAGAATATCTCAACAACAACAACCTAGTATAATCCCATTTAGTGGGGTCTGGGGAGGGTAGTGCGTACGCAGACCTTACCCTACCGTTGGGTAGAGAGGCTGTTTCCAAATAGACCCCCGGCATCCTTTCCTCCAAGAACTTCCCACCTTGCTCTTGGGGAGACTCGAACTCATAACCTCTCGGTTGGAAGTGGGGGTTGCTTACCATCAGAGCAACCCCTCTTGTTGTCTACTAAATTTGTATTTTTGGCGTAAAACAAGTATTTCGAAAAATCTGGAACATTATTTAAACTTTGGAATTAGTTGATATGCAGAAGTTCTTTTTGTAATCCAACTGCATTGTACGCTCATGTAACATCCTATAAAAGTAGTCTTGAGGTTATAAAAAATATTTTAGAACAATATCGAGATTCTTGGACACAATAACTTGTCAAAGCCAAAACACTCTTCACACCACATTCACAAAAGAGCACAGAGAGTTGTTCCGCCAAAGACAATACTGGCTCTCTAAAGCAACTTGAAAATTTTAAAAATTATATTTTTAAAATAGAAGATGATGAAAAATGGGTCAAAGTAGTCATAGAAGTATGAAAAGTAAGAGCAAATACAAGAATATAAGGCACCATAACATATACCAGAACGCAATGATGACTAGTGCAAATTCAAGACTAGGCTACATTTGCATATATATGCAAGTTGAAAAAACTCGAAAAAAGCTAACTAGTTGGGATCATACAACACAACAATTGTTATGTCTCAATTCCAACAAGTTGAGTCAGCTATATGAATTCTCACTTTTCAATTCTAACAAGTTGAGTCGGCATATATAACTTACTTTGATATAATCTTTACACTATTTTTTCCCAGGGAGGCTATGGACTATATATGCTTTCTAAGTTCTAACAACACCCCTTTTCGCTTTAGGTAAATGGAGAACATTACCCAAAACTTTAAAACAAGAAAAGATTGTGAAAGAAAGAAAAACAAGTTGCACTGCCTTATGCATTCACTTGGACTAGTGAATTTATATACGTTGTATGTGTAGTAACCTGTCAAATCGCATTTGATAATATGGTCGTGTTCTTCCTAGCTGCCAATCCTGTAAACGAGAGAATTACGTCTGTCATCCTTTGGATTAAGTCTGCAAATGATGGACGGAGTGCTGGATTGCTGTTTGTAATAGAGAAACCAAGGTTTATTAGTCAGGGTTCTGTATTTGCATACTTCAATGAAAAAATATAAATGATCAAACAAAAAAAAATGAGAGAGAAAAAGCACCTTTGCCAACAATCACGGATGATTGCAGAAACTCGAGTATCAACATTTTCTGGAATTTCCAATCTACGATTCATAAATCCAACGACTCCTACAACCTTTAAATACAAAACTTACGTTAGTTCCAATAGTGACCACTAAGAAGAGAAAGCAAAAGGTTTAGTTAGACAACTTGCTATCAGCACTTGCACGCTCACGCTTGCAAATACCAAAGAGGTAAAAGTGAGAGTCACCTGTAAAGAGTTAATGTTGCTCCATGGTATAGATTCAGTCATTAATTCCCATAGGATCACACCAAAACTGAAGATATCAGATCTGCGCGATAACAGAAGAAATCTATCAGAAAGCCATTGCAATTGAATTGCAGAAAAAGATGAGAAGCTCGTCCAAGTATATGATCCAGTTTTCAGCCAATATTAGTGGTAACTGATAATAGAATATAGAGCGATTTAAACATACTCACACAAAAAGAAAAAATCCTACATTGTAAGCAACATCTGGTACCAGGAAACACTATTACTCGCAAGAATAATGTCGAAGTGTGTGACCATCTCATCTAAAAGCTTAAGCGGTTAAAGAGAACAAACTTTTATTTACTTAATTATGTCTTCAATATGCCCCTCAACTGCGGGCTTGATTTTTTTTTTATGAGCCAAGGACATGAAAATTCTTTTTTATATTGGGTGGCAGTGAGACTCGAACCCAGGATTTCTACTTGCTCTGATACCAAGTTGAAGTGTGTGACCATCTCAGCTAAAAGCTTAAGCTGTTAGAGAGAATACACTTTTATTTACTTAATTATATCTTCAATATCTTCAATAGATAAAATGGTTCCTACCGTCAGAGACGGACCTACATTGTCCGGTGAGGGGGCACCCGACCCTGTAGTCTTCAAGAAGAACTTGGTATGTACATGTAAATATTTACAGGAAATGATATTATAGAAACAGCGGTACCTATTTACACAAGTGTTCCTTAGTGCACTGGTTGGGAGTAGATTTTGCAAGTCGTTTTGTGTGTTGTAACCAAGGTTTGAATCTCCCTCACGCCAATTACTTAAATTCTCACGCTAGTCTCTTCCCTCCCCCCTCAGCTTTTTCATCTTTCCTTTCTTTACACATGAACTGCATATTATTATGCTAGTTTTTATACTACCCGCCATTTCTTTTCTTTTCTTTTTTCTGTGGCCCTTTGGTTTCTTCTTTATTTTCTTTTTGTTATTTTATTGTTTTATACCCAACTATCTAGTAGCCTTAGTTTAGAATACGAGTCGACGAATACAATAGCCTTATGTTTATTGGTTGCATTTTTTAAATACATGGTCTAATATACTAAACTGAAATTGATCCCGAGCCAACCAAATATAACCCCTATTATCGATCTATAGGACCAACGACAGATTCACATTAAATTTAATGGTGTACCCCATATCTTTATATCCTAGGTCCACCTCTGCCTACAGCTATATCTTTTTGTCATCCTACATTAAACACGTTCTTTGGAAAAAAAGGCACAAAGAGAAAAAGGCTCAAGCTCAATAAGCTAGTCACCAATGCAAACTAACGGACGCAAAAATATTTAATCTTCTGATGAAGCTTGCGCAAGCAATGTTTGGGAACTTACTTCTCTGTTGAAGGTTCATTTCGAAGTACTTCAGGAGCCATCCACCGCGGCTGCAGTGATCCGGAAAAGGAAAACAGACAGGTAAAGGGATAAGCTTTATCTGATGTGACCATACGAATATGGGAAAAGAAAAGATCTTTTACCGTCCCTCGCCCCGATTTTGATGTTAGAAAGGTTGAATCTTTAAATTTTGATAGGCCAAAATCTCCAACCTGACAAAGAAAATATCAGTGGAGTTGTCTAGTTAAAGTGCTCCACTCATAATAAATTGAAGCATCCATTCAGAAATCAGTACCTTGACAGTCCAACTTTTATCAACAAGCAGATTTGAAGATTTCAGGTCTCTATGTACAATAGGTGGGTTTCGGCGATGCAAATAATTCATACCTCTTGCCTAGAGTCAATGGAACAAGGTCAAGTGTCACACTGAAAACATATTAGAGAAAGAAATTGATGAGTTCAAGCAAAAACCACACCACATCGAGGGCCATCCTAAGACGCCGACTGAAGTCTAATGGCTTATTATTTCGGTGAAGCGTTTTGAAAAGACTTCCCCTGAAACACGTGACGAGAAGTGTCGTCAATCATTTGCCAATTGCCAGTCCAGTTTTATATACATATTATCACAAAATTCTCCCCGTGGGAGTAACTCAGTCATTACCTGGGCAAAAACTCGGTGACAATAGCAGGTTTTTCTTGAGAAAATATGGCCCCCATGAATAGCAACACGTTAGGATGTCTGAGTCTTTTCATTATTTCAATCTGAAAAACGTGGTGAAAGTAGATTAAAATTTTAAGTCCTATGAAGGCGGTGTCCATTTAGCTGCTGGTATCACATACCTCCTTCTTGTACTCGAGCAATGTTTCATCGCAGCATTGATTCCCGAAATAAACCTTAACAGCAATATCCTAAAGATAACTTTGAGAGTATTAAGAATTTATATACTTTCAAAATTGAAATACTATTCCACTAATCTTCAGAACATACACGAAAACTTTCGAGCTAGAGACGTACCGATCCGTTCCAGATTCCATGATATACAACACCATATGAACCTAAAAAAAAATAATGACAAAATGCTCTGCGTTATATGATGATAATTTATGCAAAGAGTTCCCATTGTACCAAATTCAGGCAATGACTTCTGCCCTTGTTGCAAAGTTACGCTTAAAATTTATACAATGAAAGTGGACAAGTGTACGAAAGTTCAAGAAAGGAGCTACCTGTTGAAAAACATACTTGCCCAATGGCACATTAGCTCCCCCCCAAAAAAACGTATGTAAATGATAGTGAAATTACTCTACTTTACCTCGTCCAATTTCCTCCTTTAGGCTGATATCTTCCCATAAGATTTCACAATCTACCATCAAGCTTAACTCATTCTCAGTTATGTTTGATGAACTTCCACGGCTGTCAACACTCCCCCCTGACTTTGGTGATTGCTGGCACTCTAAAAGCTGCTGCGATGAATCTTCCAGCTCTGAGAGTTTTGATTTCCCGAGCTGTGGCTTAAGCTCTTCATCATTCACACATGATCCCGGATACCGCTCAGGAATTTTAGATGCCTTGGGACATTCCTTGGAGTTCCTTGAGAAGGTTCCACTTGGACCCTCTACAACATCATGCCCCGTTGTAGGGGCACACATTGTTCCCGGATCAAAACAAGTTCTTTTCTGGTTTTTCTGGAGGTAAATATGTTCATCACCAAAGTGACAACAGTTTGATTTAGCGTCTGAATCTGTGGGCGGATATGGTTCAGCTACATCCTCACTAACACGAGTATTGTCATCCCCATTGTGTTGACCCTTCTCTTTACCAAGGTGCCCAAATCCTGCAATGTTCAGCTTTGACATAACCTTTGCTGCCTACAATTGCGAACCAGTCATTAGAAATAACATCCAGCTTTAATCTTATAACACATACAATTATCAACACTTTTATTGGGACCTTCATTCTTTTATTCATTCAGCACAAGATGCCTACATTTTGGTCTTTAACTTCTAATTCCTCGTAAGTCTGACTTAGATGTGATCTCCGAGAGCATTCGTATTCCTCTCTCCTACCACGAAAACTCTTTTCCTTTTGATCCTTACATTCATCCCCTCTCTGAAAAAAGGCTGTAATATAGTAACCCACCCAACCCCCCCCCCCTCGCATTCTGTTCTTTTGGTTTCAGTTATCACTAATCTTAGCACGTTGTAGAGCGCACAGGAATTACTCAACTTGTCACAAAAGTTTGATGACCGGTTCTCAAATTTCATCTAGATCATTCCATGACTACTCTAGTAAACCTTAACAGATATGTTATTAGCACAAATCAGCCGCAACAAGACTTTGAAGGTAATTGCCATCAAATCTTTTCAAAGAAATTAAATCCTAGAAGATAAAGCCAAGAAGGAAGAGATGGACATTACTCCAGAAATATAAAGAAATGGGAAATTACGATTTTGGAAGGCTGAGCAATGTCAAATGTAGATTCATCCTTCTCAGAGCTCTCCACATTAGCTTTATTCTTCCCACCGAGCAAATTGAAACTCAGCCGTGCCACCTTAAATGATAATCTTACCTCATAAAATGCCCGTTAAATCAATTATGAGCAATCAAACCATCTACTTTCATACTTACAGGTGCTCTGGGCGGCTTCAGCGGTTTCCCTTCTTTGGCATCTAAATCCACCTGATCTCTGTCCCTTGCATCTCCAGATGTGTTGCGCGTATCCTCTCCACGCTTCAGTGAGAAAACTTTCGAGGCCTGAAAAATCAGGAAAAAATAAAGAATAGTTATTCAAAAAGTTAGACCAAAATATTTACGAAGGACGATGATAACATGATAATAAGCACCAGATTTGAAACAGACGATGCAATTTGGGGCCGTGGCTGGAACTGAATCCTTTTGAAATTTATTCCTCGTGTGCCAGGTTTACTATTATCCTCATGGATACTTGCGTTCCTTGAGTTTACATTAATAAATGAAGCCGCGTCATTCGAAACAGTGATAACACCAAAAAGCTCGTCATCCTCGAACAATGGGCTTTTCGTCACCATTGCCATGAAAATCTGACCGGACCTCTTCTTAAAAGGAAACAGACCCGACCATGATTCTCCACAGCTCAATTTTTCCATGAAAATCCTAGCCAGTTCATGATATTCTTCACAGATAAGCAGTTCAGTGGACCTTTGTCCAAGTATTTCATGATCTTTATAACCGTAAAGTCTTTCAGCAAATCGATTCCTGCATGAGAAGAATTTCCTTGTATAATATACTACCTCACAACAGACGAGCGCAAAGATATTAAGGGGATTTAACATCAAGCCTATGGAAAACTATTTTCATAAAACAAAGTGTTTCTCATTCTGCCTATCCATCCCACTCAGCATACTTCCTCCCTTAAATCCCCCTTAAAAAAGTCGGGCAATTCCTCTGTGACAAAGTGAGTTAAACCACAGTGAAGAATTTGAACTTTAGGACAAACAGACAACATTAGCAGAGATCTGTTTGATTTAATTCCTAATCGTAATATTTGGCCAGAGCCAATAATCAATCAACCATGCCTCGGTCTCAAACTAGTTCTGGTTGATGAAATGAATTTTCTATATATTCCGATACCAGGGCCCATTCTGTTCCACTATCATTTTAAATTTGTCTCTTAAAGCGAAGTAGTATTCTCAAAATCCCACACTTATACTTTTTAGACCCAATGTAAGTGTAACAACAACCTAACCTTAACTCGAACTACTCTTTAGCTGAAGTGGTAAATGTGAAAGAGTACAACAACAACAACCCAGTGAGTTCTCACAAGTAGGGTATGGGGAGGGTAGTGTGTGCGCATACCTTACCCGTATCCTCGGAGGGCAAGGAGGGCAGATAGGTTGCTTCCCATAGACCCTCCGTTAGAGAGTAGATGATAAATGTGATAGAGTAAACTATATATAATCAAAAGCGGTGCCTAATTGCTTTACTACTTGCTACCATGCCACAAAGTTTCAACCAATCATCTACACCTCAATCCCAAACTAATTGGTTAGTCAAATTAAAATACTCTAAATCCATTCCTTTACAATAAAAGATACGGACTTGATAACTAGATGGCCTTAACAACAGTTAAAGAACCAATTCTCAAAGTAAATCTACCAAAAGTCAACTTCATTTCATCAAAGCATAAAACAAATATCAACAATCCTGATTCAAAACAAACATCACCCTTTAGAAATAGTGTTAATGAAATGATCAAATTTATAGTTAAATTTTTTTACTTGCTTAATCAAACATATTCCCTTGACATGGGCGAAGCTACACTCTGATAAGGGTGGTCAATTTGACCACTCTTAGTCGAAAAATTACACTGCATATATAAGTAAAATATTAGGTTTTAAAGTTATATAACATATATTGAACACCCTTTATCGAGGATTTTTTTTATTTATTTCAAGTTTGAACACCTTTTGAAAAATTCTCGGCTTCGCCCTATCCCTTGACATGAAGAGAAATTCTAGCATAATGGTAAAGGGGATTCAAAAGTCACTGTAGGTCATAGGATAAAATTCAACAACAACAAGAGCGACCCAGTAAAACACCACAAGTAGGGTCTAGGAGGGTAGTGAGTACGCAGACCCTGCCCCTGGACAATGGGGCAGAGGCTGTAGGTCATAGGATCAAATTCCAATTCTGATATTCTAGACTTCTTTGAATTTCCTAAGTATAAATTCCTAGCTCCGCCACTACTTACCCTAAAGCAAATTTAAAGTGAATCTACATCTAACTCAACTTCATTTTACCAAAGCATAAATTCAAATACCAACAATCCCAGCTCAAAACAAACATCACTAATTAGAATCAGTGCAATTAAATGATCAAATTTCAAAGTAAATTACTTACCAGTA
This sequence comes from Nicotiana benthamiana, assembly GCA_034376525.1. Classification (NCBI taxonomy): domain Eukaryota; kingdom Viridiplantae; phylum Streptophyta; class Magnoliopsida; order Solanales; family Solanaceae; genus Nicotiana; species Nicotiana benthamiana. The sequence continues at coordinate 38,437,888 of CM067335.1, read as the reverse complement.
AATAATTTCTCCAGTATCAGCTCTACTAACGTGAACTGCATGACCCATGCAATTCAACACTTTCTTGTACGGACTCCCACTAAGGAAAACTCCAGAATATAACTCCATTTCACCTGAAAAATCTGTTAATTTTTCATCTGAATCCATATTTACAATACTTTTCTTATCTTTTTCTTCATATAACAAATTGAATAGTTCCACAAGTTTCCTATAACTTGATTCCAGTGAGTAGAATTTTTCAACCAAGATTTGATGAAGACCAGAGTTTGACTCTTCGCCAGCAGATCCACCGTGCATGACGGGCGGAGACGATTGTGGAAGTGGTGGTGATGGTGGTGAGAAATGAGCATGTGGGTTCTGACTGAGGTGGCCATAACTTTTCTTTTTTAAGTATTATTAGATACTGTCAGTTTCTTGATTTAAAAATTGGATTTTTTAATGTTTACGTGAACAAGTGGGTGTTTAACACGTGGCTTTCGCCGGCCAAATGAAGCTATCAGCTGTTACCTGGTACAGGTGGAGTCAGTATAAATTAATGATAATTATAAATCAAGTTAAAGGGTAGAATTGGTAGTAAAAAAGTTTATGTTCTCTGATTCGTGGACAAGAAAAATGGAAAAAGCCTTTGAACTTAGTTAAAATTATTTTCTAATTCTAATTAACTTTTATACACTATGTTAATCTTTACACTAATTAGTCATTTTCGGTAAGGATAATATCCGGATCAGCTTGTACATAATTTAATTATTTTACAGAGTATTTGTTACCTTTCCGTTTTCAGCATGTGTTTGGTACGAAGGAAAATATTTTTCGAAAAATATTTTTTTGTTATGAAATAATATAAAGACAAGAACAATAATGCAAGAACAAGAGCAATAGAGAGAAGAGTAGAGAGAGTTCTTCTTATTGATACTTAGAGAATATTAGGAGTGTGTTACAATGGTAGAAGACCCCTTTATTTATAGGGAGTGGGATGATTTAGCTACCAATAATAGGACTCTAGAATCTCTCTAATTAAAGACATTCACCTTAAATAGAAGTGTAAAATCTCTCTATTTATAACACTCCCCCTTGAATGTCTATTCAATGATGTGCCTCGTTAAAACCTTAAAACAAAACCCAATGGGAAAAATTAAAGTAAGGAAAAAGAGTACACATGTTTGAATATGCGCCTATTGGTTGCCTCGTTAAAAACCTCGCAAGGAAAACCCGGTGGGACAAAACCTTGTAAGGGAAAAAGAGTGCAACGCGCATTAACTCCCCCTGATAAGAACATCAATTTATGTCCTTAAGTCTTCGCATCCCGATCTTGTGAACTAGCTTCTTGAAGGTTGACTTTGGTAGAGATTTTGTGAACAAATCAGCCATATTATCGCTTGAACGAATCTGTTGAACATTGATATCACCATTCTTTTGAAGATCATGTGTGAAGAATAACTTTGGTGAAATATGCTTCGTTCTATCTCCTTTTATGAATCCTCCCTTCAATTGAGCTATACATGTTGCATTGTCTTCATACAAAGTTGTGGGTAGTTTATCACACTTCAAACCACATTTGTCTTGGATATGATGTATTATAGACCTCAACCACACACACTCCCGACTTGCTTCATGAATAGCAATTATCTCGGCATGATTAGATGAAGTAGCCACAATTGATTGCTTAGTCGATCGCCAAGATATGGCGGTTTCTCCACAGGTAAACACATAACCCGTTTGAGATCGAGCCTTGTGTGGGTCGGACAAATATCCAGCATCAGCATAACCAACAAGATCCGGGCTGCAATTCTTGCCATAAAATAAGCCCATATCGGTAGTTCCCTTTAGGTACCGCAATATGTGTTTGATCCCATTCCAATGTCTCCTCGTAGGAGCCGAGCTAAATCTTGCTAAGACATTAACTGAAAATGATATGTCAGGCCTTGTAGTATTTGCAAGATACATTAGTGCGCCAATTGCGCTAAGATATGGTACTTCAGGACCAAGTAGCTCTTCATTCCTTTCTTATGGTCGGAATGGATCTTTGTTCACATCAAGTGATCGAACAACCATCGGTGTACTTAAAGGATGTGCTTCATCCATGTAAAACCGTTTCAGTACCTTTTCTGTATAGGTAGATTGATGAACAAAAATTCCGTTTGCCAAATATTCAATTTGCAAACCAAGACATAGTTTAGTCTTTCCGAGATCTTTCATCTCGAATTCATCCTTTAGATAATCAATTGCCTTTTGGAGTTCTATAGGGTGTCCAATAAGGTTTATGTCATCGACATATACGGCAAGTACAACAAATTCCGATGTTGTTTTCTTTATAAAAACACACGGGCAAATGGCGTCATTTATATAGCCTTCTTTTAACAAGTACTCACTAAGACGATTATACCACATTCGTCCAGATTGCTTTAGACCATACAAGGATCTTTGCAATTTAATTGAGAACATTTCCCGAGATTTTGAATTATGCGCGTTTGGCATCTTGAGTCCATCGGGAATTTTCATGTATATCTCATTATCAAGTGAGCCATAAAGATAGGAAGTAACCACATCCATTAAGTGCATGTCAAGCTTTTCATGGACAGCAAAACTTATGAGATAACGAAAGGTTATCGCATCCATTACAGGCGAATATGTCTCTTCATAATCGACACCAGGCCTTTGAGAAAAACCTTGTGCAACAAGGCGTGCCTTATATCTTTGTACCTCGTTTTTCTCATTTCTTTTGCGTACAAAGACCCATTTATAGCCGACAGGCTTAACACCATTAGGTGTTTCAACTATAGGGCCAAAAACTTCACGTTTTGCCAGCGAATTCAATTCTGATTGAATTGCTTCTTGCCACTTTGGCCAATCCTGTCTTTTTCGACATTCTTCAACAGATTGAGGTTCGCGATCCTCACATTTTTGCATAATGCTAGATGCGACATTATAAGCAAAGGCATTATCCACCACAATATCCACTCGATTAATATTTGCCTCAATATTAATTGGATTTAGGGACAGTTCCGTATTTTCCAGAGTCTCGGGCTCAATGGATTCTTCATGAATCTCAGAATTTGTTAAATCGTGAGATTCTTTCGTGGTGTCATTTTGATCGTTCTTTTTCCTCTTTCTAGGATTTCGGTCTTTGGAACCTAATGGTCTGCCACGCTTCAGGCGTGCATTCGACTCATTGGTTATGACACTAGATGATTGTCCAACAGGGACATCAATACGGATTGGAACATTTTCCGCGGGAATGTGGGATTTCGTTATCCTCTTCAAGTCCGTAAATGTGTCAGGCATTTGATTTGCTATTCTTTGCAAATGGATAATCTTTTGTACCTCTCTTTCACAAATAGAGGTATGTGGATCAAGATGAGATAATGATGCATTTTTCCATAAAATTTCCCGTTTGGTTTCACCAACTTCTCCCCCTAATTTTGGGAAAAGTGTCTCATCGAATCAACAGTCTGCAAATCGTGCAGTAAATACGTCGCCTGTCAATGTTTCGAGGTAGCGAATGATGGAGGGCGATTCAAACCCAACATATATTCCGAACCTTCTTTGCGGACCCATTTTGGTGCGGGATGGCGGTGCTATAGGCACATATACTGCGCATCCAAAAATTCTTACATGGGATATATTGGGTTCATGACCCAAAACCAATTGCAACGGGGAATACTTGTAGTAATTCGTCGGTCTGGGACGAATTAGCATTGCTGCATATAAGATGGCGTGACCCCATACCGAAGTGGGCAGCCTCGTTCTCATAAGTAATGGCCTTGCAATCAACTGCAGGCGTTTAATTAACGATTCTGCAAGACCGTTTTGAGTGTGAACATGAGCTACAGAATGTTCAACTTTTATCCCGATTGATAAGCAATAATCATTAAATGCTTGGGATGTAAACTCAGCAGCATTATCCAGTCTAATGGACTTGATTGGATTATCTGGAAATTGTGCTCGTAGTCGAATTATTTGTGCCATTAATTTCGCAAGCGCAAGGTTGCGTGATGACAACAGGCACACATGAGACCATCTACAGGATGCGTCTATCAAGACCATGAAATACCTAAACGACCCACTAGGTGGGTGAATAGGTCCACAAATGTCCCCTTGTATACGTTCCAGAAACGTGGGTGACTCAGTCCCAACCTTTGTTGGTGATGGCCTGATAATCAACTTGCCTTGATAACACGAAGTGCAAGGATATTCATTATTCGAAAGAATTTTGAAATTCTTTAACGGATGCCCATATGAGCTTTCTATAATCTGTCTCATCATGACCGATCCTAGGTGTCCCAATCGATCATGCCAAAGTACAAAGGTATTGGAATCAGTAACTCTTTGGTTTACTGTTGAATGTGCCTCAATTGCACTAATTCTTTTCCAATACAGACCACAAGATAAAGACGGGAATTTCTCAATAACCCTCTTTTGGCCGGAGACATTCTTTGTGATGACGAGATATTCAAGATTATCTTCATCTATTGTCTCAATATGATAGCCATTCCGGCGTACATCTTTAAAACTCAAAAAGTTTCTCTTAGACTTGGAGGAGAACATTGCATTCTCTATGATTAACGTCGTGCCTTTGGGCAGAGTTAAAATTGCTCTTCCGGAGCCTTCAATCAATTTACCACTTCCAGAGATTGTAGTAACGTTTGCCTTACACATATTTAGTTGAGAGAAATATTTCTTTTCTTTGAGTATTGTATGTGTAGTACATGAATCAACTGGGCAAATACTTTTACAGTTGGACGTTGATCCAAGTTCGCTTTTGTGAGATATCCATATTTGCTATCCCATAGTTTGACATACAAAAGAGATACACGAACATAAGAATAAACAAGTTTAATTCGTTTGTGTCACATAATATTTTCAAAATCTGCTGCTAACAGTTGACTAACAAAATCAGATATGTTATCCATAATTGATTACTTTGCAGTTTGAAAATTTCAGTTTAAGCATTTTCTTCAAACAATCGATTGTTAAACACAAACAATCGATTGTTGAATATTGACAATCGATTGTTAAACACACACAATCGATTATTTGCTATTTTGAAAAACTTCAGATCACACTGTCTTAAGACAATCGATTGTTAAATATAGACAATCGATTGTTGGCTATTTTGAAAAATTCCAGAGCACACTGTCTTAAGACAATCGATAGCATCTAAGTGGATTTCAGCATCCAACGCCCATGTCATATAGTTCTTGCCCGAAATTTCAAGGGCAACGAACTTTCTTTTCGTAATGTCAGACATAATCGAAAATTAAATTAGGAAGAGGGAAATACCTTAGATTTTTCGAGAATGGTTCTTGAGACGGTAGAGTCTCGTGCTGATAACGTGTTATGAAATAATATAAAGACAAGAACAATAATGCAAGAACAAGAGCAATAGAGAGAAGAGTAGAGAGAGTTCTTCTTATTGATACTTAGAGAATGTTAGGAGTGTGTTACAATGGTAGAAGACCCCTTTATTTATAGGGAGTGGGATAATTTAGCTACCAATAATAGGACTCTAGAATCTCTCTAATTAAAGACATTCACCTTAAATAGAAGTGTAAAATCTCTCTATTTATAGCATTTTTTAATTTTTCCATATTAAATTGGCTTAAATGCTCTGAAAATATTTTCCTTGTTAATTTATTTTCCTCCAATTGGAAGAAAATATTTTCTTACAAACAAAAAAAAAAAAATTTTCAAAACTGCTTCTGAACCTTCCCATCTTCATCAACCCCCTCTGCACCACCCACCCACCCCCCTCCCGCACAATAAAAAAATTTTTTTTTTGGTACTTTAAATTTTTTTTTTTCGTTTTACTGCCGCTAACCCCGCCACCTACCCTACCCAACCCCCTCGCCCCAACCCCTCCCCCTCCCTCCGAGAAAAAAATTTTAAATATATCTTTTAGTTTTAATTTTATTATTTATCAATTTAAAGGCTTGAAATTTTACAAGTTTCAAAATTATGAGTTCAGAGGTTTATATGTTTGGAAGTTTACGGGTTTAGAAATTATAAAATTTACGCGTTCGAAATTTTGCAGTTTTGAAAGTTTAGCTGTTCAAAAGTTTATGAAATTTATGGATCCGGAATGTTGTTGGTTTGAAAGTTATAGCTTCATATTTATGATATCTACTCTTGAGAAGTCATTTTTCTTAATTTACGTACCAAACACCGAAAAATGAATAAAATTACTACTTATTTTCCACAGAAAATATTTTTTGTTATACCAAACACACTCTCAGTATTGAACAATCCTCTCCACCTAATTTATACAGATGAAATATTAGTGATAATCTATCTGTACAGAATAACACAGGCAAATCAATATTATGATGTCAAGTGGTACACTAAATAGGCTGGCACATGTAACAATTTCAGACAAGAGTCCAAAAAAATTGGAGTTTATTGTTGGTCAGGTTGTGACCTATGAAGATGTTAAGACGTACAAGCAGAGAGACGACCAAAGTTTCCTAATTAATGTTGTACTTGAAGATGATCAGTAAGTACTTCAAAAATAGAAAAAATAATTTATTGATAGATTACATATATATGTGTTTATTAACGTTATCATTAATCGTATAGGAGAAACAGGATTATGGCAACATTATGGAGCGAACTTGTGGATCAAATTCAACATCACTTGAATGAATCTGCCGATGAGCCTTTGATTGTTGTTTTCCAGCATATGAAACCTCAAAATTATCGAGGTTTAGCATAAACTACATGTATTTGTTTATTTAACTGTATATTTGAAATCACAATTTTTTTTTCATATTTCATTTGACACAAAGGTAATTACTCAGTGCATAGCTGTTGGTATCAGACAAAGATATGGATAAATTCTACGTTTTCGCAGTGTATTGAATTTAAATCCAGGTTTGTCAAGTGTATAATCCTTTTCTATATGTACAGAAAATATAACAATAGTATATATAAATTACAATTTTTGACTTATGCAGATTACTTGCAGTACATCAATCAAACATTAAGCGAATAACTCGAACAAGTTCTTAACAAAATTACTCTGTTAGAGATGAGTTAGACAAAGAAATTGTACTGCTTAAAACTATTAGGGATTTAGTTCAGTGTACGCAAGTGAGTTTAATTTACTTTGTCAATTATATTTACCTTATGTTATATGTTGCTCATTTAGAATAATTGTTTATTTTTTACTCAATAGGAATCCAGCTATTGGATTGCGGCAAAATCGATTAATTTGAAACTTGACCGGGGATGGTCGAACTTGACCGGGGATGGTCATACTTGGCATGCAACAAGTGTACTCGAAAGGTGGAAAAAGTTGGAAATAAATACTATTTATGATGATGTGAATATGAATATGAATATGAATATGGATAATCATTTTTTCACATAAATTGTACTTATACAATGGAACTATAATCATTTTTAAGACAATCCATGCATCGCACGGGTAAGTATTCTAGTTGTTTATAATAAGAGTACTAATACATAGAAAATAAGGCTATGGCCACAAAAATTACATTTTAGTTTTCATATTTATAATGGTGGTATCCGAATCATCTTGCACACATCTTGAGTAACTGAATACTACTACCTTCTATTGACACATGCATCAAATAATATCAATATTTAAACAAATAAAATATTAGTGATAAGTATTCATAGTAATTGAATTAGCACATAGAAAATAAGGTTATGTCCACAAACTTACACTAATTAGTCTTCATCTTTATACGATGGTGTCTAAGTAATCTTGCGTACACTTTAATTATTTTATCGAATATCTACTATCTTCTATTAACACAAGTATCAGATAACATCAAAATTTGAACAAATAAATATTTAACGATAATTTTTCATAATTAAAAGATAAGGCGGATAAATCCAAAAGTTGTGACTCTTACCGGTAGGGGTGGGTATTATTAATTAACGATAAATATAAGTCAAGTTAAGATTCAGATTTGGAAGTAAAAAAGATTATGTTCTTTAATTCTTGGAAAGATACTATGTTTGAATGGCGCAAGAAGTCTTTGAAATCAGTGAAGGTGTTATAAATACACTTCTATTTAAGGTGAATGTCTTTAATTAGAGAGATTCTAGAGTCCTATTATTGGTAGCTAAATCATCCTCCTCCCTATAAATAGAGGTACCCTCTACCATTGTAAATCACCCCTAACAATCTCTAAGTATCAATAAGAATACTTCTCTCTCTATTCTCTCTCTATTGTTCTTGTTCTTGCATTATTGTTCTTGTCTTTTATATTATTTCATAACACGTTATCAGCACGAGACTCTACCGTCTCAAGAACCATTCTCGAAATATCTAAGGTATTTCCCTCTTCCTAATTTAATTTTCGATTATGTCTGACATTACGAAAAGAAAGTTCGTTGCCCTTGAAATTTCGGGCAACAACTATATGACATAGGTGTTGGATGCTGAAATCCACTTAGATGCTATGGGTCTCGGAGACACCATCAAAGATAGAGAAAAAGCATCCACCCAAGAATGTGTGAAGGCCTTGATTTTCTTGTGCCATCACCTTGATGAAGGTTTGAAGATTGAATATCTCACCGTCAAGGATCCACTCATCTTGTGGAACGGCTTAAAGGAGAGATATGACAACCTGAAGTTGGTCACTCTGCCACAAGCACGATATGATTGGGCTCATCTGAGGCTCCAGGACTTTAAGTCCGTTTCTGAATATAATTCTGCAATGTTCAGAATTACTTCTAAATTGAAGCTATGCGGGGATAATATCTCCGATTATGATATGCTTGAGAAAACGTTTAGAACGTTTCATGCCTTCAATATGGTACTGCAACAACAGTACAGAGAGAAAGGCTTTACAAAGTACTCTGAACTGATTTCTCTTCTACTAGTGGCTGAGCGAAATAATGACCTGCTCATGAGAAATCATGAAAATCGACCCACTGGGTCTACACCACTGCCTGAAGCAGATAAGGTGCACTCTCATTATGCCAAACATGAAAAGGGCCATGGTCATGGTCGTAAACGGGGTCATAGCCAGGGACGTAGACAAGGAAGAAATTCCAATGAAGTCCGTCAACCCCCAAGGAGAGATAACCGCCGAAAGCAGAAACGGGGTCATGAAGATCCTAAGGCAAATGGTTCAGAAACTATATGTTATCGTTGCGGTGGGAAAGGGCACTGGTCAAAGACTTGCCGTATACCAAGACATTTGGTTGACCTTTATCAAGCATCTCGAAAGAGAAAAGGCCCTGAAACAAATTTTGTCTATGACGACAACTTGGACATCACCCACCTGGATGTGGCAGACTTCTTTGAGCAACCCGAGGGGAGAATAGACCACCTAATCGGCGATGGGTCCGTGATAAAAGAAGATGGAGTTATTTGATTTTGTTCTACTTATTTGTATTAGTTAGTGAATAAACTAATAGTCATTAGTATTAGCTCGTATTAGTTAGTTCATGATGCAATGTTAGCAGTAGTTCTTTAGAATATCTTCAATATGCTCAAATATCAATAATATTTTTATTTTCCAGTAGGGGTAACCGACTAGCCTGAAAAACTAGTCGATTATCTACTATTTTCGCATTAAAGCTGAAAAATAATTGATCAACAATCGATTGTCTTTGTCTAACAATCGATTGTCGTTAAGACAGTGTAATCTGGAATTTTTCAAAAATCATCCACAATCGATTGTCTTTGTCTAACAATCGATTGTCGTTATAACACTGTAATATGGAATTTTTCAAAATAGTCAACAATCGATTGTCTTTGTCTAACAATCGATTGTCGTTAAGACAGTGTAATCTGGAAATTTTCAAAAATCATCCACAATCAATTGTCTTTGTCTAACAATCGATTGTCGTTATAACAGTGTAATATGGAATTTTTCAAAATAGTCAACAATCGATTGTCTATGCATAACAATCGATTGTCTTAAGATAGTGTGCTCTGGAATTTTTCAAAATAGCCAACAATCGATTGTCTATGCATAACAATCGATTGTCTTAAGACAGTGTGCTCTGGAATTTTTCAAAATAGCAAATAATCGATTGTGTGTGTTTAACAATCGATTGTCAATGTTCAACAATCGATTGTTTATGTTCAACAATCGATTGTTTGAAGAAAATACTTAAACTGAAATTTTCAAACTGCAAAGTAATCAATTATGGATAACATATCTGTTTTTGTTAGTCAACTGTTAGCAGCAGATTTTGAAAATATTATGTGACACAAACGAATTGAACTTGTTTATTCTTATGTTCGTGTATCTCTTTTGTATGTCAAACTATGGGATAGAAAATATGGATATCTCACAAAGCGAACTTGGATCAACATCAAACTGTAAAAGTATTTGCCTAGTTGATTCATGTACTACACATACAATACTCAAAGAAAGGAAATATTTCTCTCAACTAAATATGTGTAAGGCAAACGTTACTACAATCTCTGGAAGTAGTAAATTGATTGAAGGCTCCGGAAGAGCAATTGTAACTCTGCCCAAATGCACGACGTTAATCATAGAGAATGCGATGTTCTCCTCCAAGTCTAAGAAACTTGTTGAGTTTTAAAGATGTACGCCGGAATGGCTATCATATTGAGACAATGGATGAAGATAATCTTGAATATCTCGTCATCACAAAGAATGTCTCCGGCCAAAAGAGGGTTATTGAGAAATTCCCGTCTTTATCTTGTTGCCTGTATTGGACAAGAATTAGTGCAATTGAGCCACATTCAACAGTAAACCAAAGGTTACTGGTTCCAATACCTTTGTACTTTGGCATGATCGATTGGGACACCCAGGATCGATCATGATGAGACGGATTATAGAAAGCTCATATGGGCATCCGTTAAAGAATTTCAAAATTCTTTCGAATAATGAATATCCTTGCACTTCGTGTTATCAAGGCAAGTTGATTATCAGGCCATCACCAACAAAGGTTGGGACTGAGTCACCCACGTTTCTGGAACGTATACAAGGGGACATTTGTGGACCTATTCACCCACGTAGTGGGTCGTTTAGGTATTTCATGGTCTTGATAGACGCATCCTGTAGATGGTCTCATGTATGCCTGTTGTCATCACGCAACCTTGCGTTTTGCGAAATTAATGGCACAAATAATTCGACTACGAGCACAATTTCCAGATAATCCAATCAAGTCCATTAGACTGGATAATGCTGCTGAGTTTACATCCCAAGCATTTAATGATTATTGCTTATCAATCGGGATAAAAGTTGAACATTCTGTAGCTCATGTTCACACTCAAAACGGTCTTGCAGAATCATTAATTAAACGCCTGCAGTTGATTGTAAGGCCATTACTTATGAGAACGAGGCTGCCCACTTCGGTATGAGGTCACGCCATCTTACATGCAGCAATGCTAATTCGTCTCAGACCGACGAATTACCACAAGTATTCCCCGTTGCAATTGGTTTTGGGTCATGAACCCAATATATCCCATTTAAGAATTTTTGGATACGCAGTATATGTGCCTATTGCACCGCCATCCCGCACCAAAATGGGTCCGCAAAGAAGGTTAGGAATATATGTTGGGTTTGAATCGCCCTCCATCATTCGCTACCTCGAAACATTGACAGGCGACGTATTTACTGCACGATTTGCAGACTGTCTTTTCCCAAAATTAGGGGGAGAAGTTGGTGAAACCAAACGGGAAATTTTGTGGAAAAATGCATCATTATCTCATCTTGATCCACATACCTCTATTTGTGAAAGAGAGGTACAAAAGATTATCCATTTGCAAAGAATAGCAAATCAAATGCCTGACGCATTTACGGACTTGAAGAGGATAACGAAATCCCACATTCCTGCGGAAAATGTTCCAATCCGTATTGATGTCCCTGTTGGACAATCATCTAGTGTCATAACCAATGAGTCGAATGCACGCCTGAAGCGTGGCAGACCATTAGGTTCCAAAGACCGAAATCCTAGAAAGAGGAAAAAGAACGATCAAAATGACACCACGAAAGAATCTCACGATTTAACAAATTCTGAGATTCATGAAGAATCCATTGAGCCCGAGACTCTGGAAAATACGGAACTGTCCCTAAATCCAATTAATATTGAGGCAAATATTAATCGAGTGGATATTGTGGTGGATAATGCCTTTGCTTATAATGTCGCAGCTAGCATTATGCAAGAATGTGAGGATCTCGAACCTCAATCTGTTGAAGAATGTCGAAAAAGACAGGATTGGCCAAAGTGGCAAGAAGCAATTCAATCAGAATTGAATTCGCTGGCAAAACGTGAAGTTTTTGGCCCTATAGTTGAAACACCTAATGGTGTTAAGCCTGTCGGCTATAAATGGGTCTTTGTACGCAAAAGAAATGAGAAAAACGAGGTACAAAGATATAAGGCACGCCTTGTTGCACAAGGTTTTTCTCAAAGGCCTGGTTTCGATTATGAAGAGACATATTCGCCTGTAATGGATGCGATAACCTTTCGTTATCTCATATGTTTTGCTGTCCATGAAAAGCTTGACATGCACTTAATGGATGTGGTTACTGCCTATCTTTATGGCTCACTTGATAATGAGATAAACATGAAAATTCCCGATGGACTCAAGATGCCAAACGCGCATAATTCAAAATCTCGGGAAATGTTCTCAATTAAATTGCAAAGATCCTTGTATGGTCTAAAGCAATCTGGACGAATGTGGTATAATCGTCTTAGTGAGTACTTGTTAAAAGAAGGCTATATAAATGACGCCATTTGCCCGTGTGTTTTTATAAAGAAAACAACATCGGAATTTGTTGTACTTGCCGTATATGTCGATGACATAAACCTTATTGGAACCCCTATAGAACTCCAAAAGGCAATTGATTATCTAAAGGATGAATTCGAGATGAAAGATCTCGGAAAGACTAAACTATGTCTTGGTTTGCAAATTGAATATTTGGCAAACGGAATTTTTGTTCATCAATCTACCTATACAGAAAAGGTACTGAAACGGTTTTACATGGATGAAGCACATCCTTTAAGTACACCGATGGTTGTTCGATCACTTGATGTGAACAAAGATCCATTCCGACCATAAGAAAGGAATGAAGAGCTACTTGGTCCTGAAGTACCATATCTTAGCGCAATTGGCGCACTAATGTATCTTGCAAATACTACAAGGCCTGACATATCATTTTCAGTTAATGTCTTAGCAAGATTTAGCTCGGCTCTTACGAGGAGACATTGGAATGGGATCAAACACATATTGCGGTACCTAAAGGGAACTACCGATATGGGCTTATTTTATGGCAAGAATTGCAGCCCGGATCTTGTTGGTTATGCTGATGCTGGATATTTGTCCGACCCACACAAGGCTCGATCTCAAACGGGTTATGTGTTTACCTGTGGAGAAACCGCCATATCTTGGCGATCGACTAAGCAATCAATTGTGGCTACTTCATCTAATCATGCCGAGATAATTGCTATTCATGAAGCAAGTCGGGAGTGTGTGTGGTTGAGGTCTATAATACATCATATCCAAGACAAATGTGGTTTGAAGTGTGATAAACTACCCACAACTTTGTATGAAGACAATGCAGCATGTATAGCTCAATTGAAGGGAGGATTCATAAAAGGAGATAGAACGAAGCATATTTCACCAAAGTTATTCTTCACACATGATCTTCAAAAGAATGGTGATATCAATGTTCAACAGATTCGTTCAAGCGACAATATGGCAGATTTGTTCACAAAATCTCTACCAAAGTCAACCTTCAAGAAGCTAGTTCACAAGATCGGGATGCGAAGACTCAAGGACATAAATTGATGTTCTTATCAGGGGGAGTTAATGCGCGTTGCACTCTTTTTCCCTTACAAGGTTTTGTCCCACCGATTTTTCCTTGCGAGGTTTTTAATGAGGCAACCAATAGGCGCATATTCAAACATGTGTACTCTTTTTCCTTACTTTAATTTTTCCCATTGGGTTTTGTTTTAAGGTTTTAACGAGGCACATCATTGAATAGACATTAAAGGGGGAGTGTTATAAATACACTTCTATTTAAGGTGAATGTCTTTAATTAGAGAGATTCTAGAGTCCTATTATTGGTAGCTAAATCATCCTCCTCCCTATAAATAGAGGTGCCCTCTACCATTGTAAATCACCCCTAACAATCTCTAAGTATCAATAAGAATACTTCTCTCTCTATTCTCTCTATATTGTTCTTGTTCTTGCATTATTGTTCTTGTCTTTTATATTATTTCATAACAGAAGGTAGTATTTTGCCGTATTTGCCCTTCTTTGTTTTAAATATTTCGAATTATAAAAGTGAAATTAGATATTGGGATTAGGTTGCTTGGTTACGCTTAACCGTATATTTAATTATTTCACAACTTTATTAGATATAACACAAAGTCAAGATCTCAATGGATAATACCAACAAAAAGAGGGGGGGAGGGGGTTTACAGGACATCATTAGTGTCAATAATAATACATTGAAATTAGAACAACATATATGCCAAAAGTTCCCAAAAATCAGTGGGTGTTTGAGAGCAGAGGCGGCGGCACAGCGTCTGGTGAGAGTTTTTTTTGTTTTAAAATTTTCATTAAATATATAATATAATTAATTTAAAATTTAATAATTTAAATTTATTAGGATTATATATTCATAAACTTTAAATTTTACTTCCGCCTCCAGCCGAGAGCACACTTAATGAGCTTCTTATAATTGAAGCTTTATTTTATCGATAATTATTTAATTTTGAGTTCATAACTAATAAGTTGCTTTTTTTATCACATAAAATCGTTTAACTATAAACTTGTAACAGAAAAGTTACTTTTTTATTTTTTTTCATATAAAAATCATTTAACTTTGGCTAAAATAACTAAAAAGTCATTCAACTTTAACTAGAATAACTAAAAAGCCATTCAATTTTGGCCAAAATAACTAAAAAGTAAATATTGTTATGAAATAGAAGATTCTTACACTTCTATTTAAGGTGAATGTCTTTAATGTATTTAATTAGAGAGATTTTAGAGTTCTATTAGTGGTAGCTAAATCTTCCTCTCCCCTATAAATAGAGGTGCCCCCTACCATTGTAAATCATCCCTTGAGACCCCTCTCAACTCAATAAGAAGAACTCTCTCTACTCTTCTCTCTATTGCTATTGTTCTTGTTCTATTGTTCTTGTCTTTTGCTTTAGTTTATAACACGTTATCAGCACGAGACTCTACCGTCTCAAGTATCATTCTCGAAAATCCAAGGTATTTTCCCTCTTCCTAATTTAATTTTCGAGTATGTCTGACATTATGAAAAGAAAGTTCGTTGCCCTTGAAATTTCGGGCAAGAACTATATGACATGGGTGTTGGATGCTGAAATCCACCTAGATGCTATGGGTCTCGGAGACACCCTCAAAGATAAAGAAAAAGCATCAACCCAAGATTGTGCGAAGGCCTTGATTTTCTTGCGCCACCACCTTGACGAAGGTTTGAAGATTGAATATCTCACCGTCAAGGATCCACTCGTTTTATGGAACAGCTTAAAGGAGAGATATGACAACCTGAAGTTGGTCACTCTGCCACAAGCACGATATGATTGGACCCATCTGAGGCTACAGGACTTTAAGTCCGTTTCTGAATATAATTCTGCTATTCAGAATTACTTCTAAACTGAAGCTATGTGGAGATAACATCTCCGATTACGATATGCTTGAGAAAACGTTTACAACGTTTCATGCCTCCAATATGGTACTGCAGCAACAGTACCGAGAGAAAGGCTTTACGAAAATAGACCAACTGGGTCTACACCACTGCCTGAAGCAGATATGGTGCACTCGCATTATGCCAAACATAAAAGGGACCATGATCACGGTCATAAACGGGGTCAAAGCCAAGGACGTGGACAAGGAAGAAATTCCAAAGAAGTCCGTCACCCCCCAAAGAGAGATAACCACCGAAGGCAGAAACGGGGTCCAGAAGATCCTAAGGCAAATAGTTCAGAAACTATATGTTATCGTTGCGGTGGAAATGGGCACTGGTCTAGGATTTGCCGTATACCAAGACACTTGGTTGACCTTTATCAAGCATCTCGAAAGAGAAAAGGCCCTGAAACAAATTTTGTCTATGACGACAATGAGGATATCACCCACCTGGATGTGGCAGACTTCTTTGAGCAACCCGATGGAAAAATAGACCACCTAATCGGAGATGGATCCGTGATGAAAGAAGATGGAGTTATTTGATTTTGTTCTACTTATTTGTATTAGTTAGTGAATAAACTAATAGTCATTAGCATTAGCTCGTATTAGTTAGTTCATAAAGCAATGTTAGCAGTAGTTCTTTAGAATATCTTCAATATGTTCAAATATCAACTTTTATTTTCCAGTGGGGGTAATCGACTAGCCTGAAAAACTAGTCGATTATCAACTATTTTCGCATGAAAGTTGAAAAACAATTGATCAACAATCGATTGTCTTTGGCTAACAATCGATTGTCTTGAAACAGTGTGTTCTGAAATTTTTCAAAAATAGCCAACAATCGATTGTCTTTGTCTAACAATCGATTGTCTTGAAACAGTGAGGTCTGGAATTTTTCAAAAATCACCCACAATCGATTGTCTATATCTAACAATCGATTGTCGTTAGGCAGTGTAATCTGGAATTTTTCAAAAATCATCCACAATCGATTGTCGATGTTTAACAATCGATTGTCTTAAGACAGTATGCTCTGAAGTTTTTCAAAAATAACAAATAATCGATTGTGTGTGTTTAACAATCGATTGTCTATGTTCCAACAATCGATTGTGTGTGTTTAATAATCGATTGTCTTATGAAAAACGCTGAAATTTTCAAACTGCATAGTAATTGATTATGGACAACATATCTTATTTTGTTTGTCAACTGTTAGTAGCAGATTTTGAAAATATTATGTGACACAAAAGGAATTGAACTTGCTTATTCTTATGTTCCTGTATTTCTTTTGTATGTCATACCATGGAAAGTAAATTGATCGAAGGCTCCGGAAGAGCCATTGTAACTCTGCCCAAGGGCACGACGTTAATCATAGAGAATGCTATGTTCTCCTCCAAGTCTATGAGAAACTTGTTGAGTTTTAAAGATGTACGCCGGAATGGCTACAATATTGAGACAATGGATGAAGATAATCTCGAATATCTCGTCCTCACTTCAAAGAATGTCTCCGGCCAAAAGAGGGTTATTGAGAAATTCCCGTCTTTATCTTGTGGCCTGTATTGGACAAGAATTAGTGCAATTGAGGCACATTCAACAGTAAATCTAAAGAATACTGAGTCCAATACATTTGTACTTTGGCATGATCGACTGGGTCACCCAGGATCAACCATGATGAGACGGATTATAGAAAGCTCATATGGGCATCCGTTAAAGAATTTCAAAATTCTTTCAAGTAATGAATATCCTTGCACTTCGTGTTATCAAGGCAAGCTGATTATCAGACCATCCCCAACAAAGGTTGGGACTGAGTCACCCCAGTTTCTGGAACGTATACAAGGGGATATTTGTGGACCTATTCACCCACCTAGTGGGTAGTTTAGGTATTTCATGGTCTTGATAGACGCATCCTGTAGATGGACTAATGTGTGCTTGTTGCCATCACGCAACCTTGCGTTTGCAAAGTTAATGGATAATAGATGAGAATAATCTTGAATTCTTCATGAAAACGAGGCTGCCCATTTCGGTTTGGGTTCACGCCATTTTGCATGCAGCAATGCTACTTTGTCGGCTGCCCGCTTCGGCTTAGGGTCACGCCATTTCGCATGCAGCAATGCTAGTTCGTCTCTGACTGACGAATTATCACAAATATTCCCTATTGCAATTGGTTTTGGGTCATGAACCCAATATATCCCATTAAAGAAGCTTTGGATGCGCAGTATATGTGCCTGTAGCACCGCCATCCCGCACCAAAATGGGTTTGCAAAGAAGGTTAGGAATATATGTTGAGTATGAATCGTCCTCCATTATGCGCTACCTCGAAACATTGACAGGAGATTTGTTCACTGCACTATTTGCAGACTGTCAATTTGATGAGACACTTTTCCCAAAATTAGGGGGAGAAGTTGGTGAAACCAAACGGGAAATTTTGTGGAAAAATGCATCATTATCTCATCTTGATCCACATACCTCTATTTGAAAGAAAGAGGCACAAAAGATTATCCATTTGCAAAGAATAGCAAATCAAATGCCTGAAGCATTTATAGATTTGAAAAGGATAACAAAATCACATATCCTCGAAGTGAATGTGATTCACAAATACATATTCAATGTTGGTAGAATATGAACATGAAATTGGTATTGAATATACCACACTCACTCCTAGAAGGAGGCTTGAGATAATACCACCCTCACCCCTAGAAGGAGGTTTGAGATGATATATGGCATGAATGATCGTTGGTCGCGTACCTATTGTACGCCAAAGTATTTTGGAAATATGACCATTAAAAGACAACGATAATGCAAGAAACATATCTTGCATATAAGTACGACATGACCATAATGGTATAACTTTTCCTTTAAGAAAGAAATTCACCACATGAATGTTGATGAATCTGTGGTAGTACAAAATTAATTGAGAGCTCTCGAAGAGCCAATTATTACTATGTTGGAGAAACACAATTGAGTATTGTGATGTAGTAAGTCTCAAAGAAACTTATCCAGTTTCCAAAAGTACACGCGAAGGCGATTGATGATATTGAGACTATAAATAAAGGAAGGCTTTGATTCTCCTATTACTACAACTTGTAGCGGGGTAATTTGTATATGAAAAGCTACCCGCTTTGTTCTCCAGTTTGTACTACACAAACGAAAGAATGCCACAATAAAGTGGATATCTATTGGTATAAAACCCATGTCATAATAAACCCGAAGTTTATTGATAAGTGCACATGTCATGGTGTAAATTTGAAGTTTACCAATATTGATAATTTATTCAGTTGACATTCGTGTTAGCCATCTCATTTGAAGTATGATGTGCAAATTCACATAGGTGAATATCAAAGAACTAGAAGTTCTTGTTCTCATTAATGAACGGACCAACTAAAGAGTTCGGGTTGAAGCCCCTTGATTCTGGAAATATCAAAGGTGAATATGGGCCCATTCACCTGCCATGTATACCACATATGATGCATCTATGATATGGTTACATGCGCCATTGTTATTAACCCGCAGCCTGGCAGTGCTTGCGAGGAAAATCGCTAAGTAATCTAACTTCGAGCATAGTTTCCAGATTCTCTACTCAAGACAGTTCATCTTGATAAGTTGGTTTATATTAAAGTTGGTTTAGCAAGATAATTATTGAGTGCTTCCACTTAATAGCTAAACCGTTTCTTATGAGAACTAAGCTATATATATATCAGTTTGATATAAGTTGTATACGAGAGTATATTCTCCCCTCAAAAGTCGTTCAGGGTCAGGAACCAAATAATTTCATCTTATATTAAGGTGCTGTGTATATTGACATAATGCACAAAGATGATTTTCCAAAGTTGAGGAAACATGTTAGTTTTACTAACATGAGGGGGAGACATGATAAACACTTGAGAAAGTGTTACATGGGATGAATTTTCATTTGTATATGTATATCCCTGAATATCATGATATGAACCTGAAGTTCATAAAAGGAATGCAATTGCAACATATTGCAAAGCATGCTATACGCATTTACTGACCCAAAGAAAGTAACTAAATGGAAGAGATACAATTCAAGAAGAATTGATTCCATATGAAAGACATGTAGTTTTGAACCTATAGTTCAAATGCTTGAAAGTATAAAGGCAAAGGTATGTATAGTCAATTTTCGATATCTTATTTGTTTAGCATGACATGAAACTTTGATATGCAGCTAAAGTCTATTGTGCGACTTATATGACTTAACTTGAAAGATTTAAGTTGCTTGAAGCATATGCAATTCTTGGTCCTGAAGTACCACATCCTAAGTACAATTTGTGTACATATGTATCTTGCTATTATAAGCATGATGGCATTGAGAATGCATCTATGGAGATATTGAAGAGCTATTCCACGACATTATATGAAGATGTTCATATCTATCAAGAATGATGATTTCAAGGTGCGGAATATTTATTCAAGTCAATATGGTTGATTTATTCATCAAGCATCTACCAAAGATCGTTTTGAAGATGATGCACAAGATTGGAATGCAAATGCTCAAGGATATAAATCGATGTACTCATTAGGGGGAGTCAATGCGCGTTGCACTCTTTTTCCCTTACAAGGTTTTGTCCCACTGGGTTTTCCTTGCAAGGTTTTTAACGAGGCAACCAATAGGCGCATATTCAAACATGTGTACTCTTTTTCTTTACTTTAATTTTTCCCATTGGGTTTTGGTTTTAAGGTTTTATGAGGCACATCATTGAATAGACATTCAAGGGGGAGTGTTATGAAATAGAAGATTCTTACACTTCTATTTAAGGTGAATGTCTTTAATGTATTTAATTAGAGAGATTTTAGAGTTCTATTAGTGGTAGCTAAATCTTCCTCTCCCCTATAAATAGAGGTGCCCCCTACCATTGTAAATCATCCCTTGAGACCCCTCTCAACTCAATAAGAAGAACTCTCTCTACTCTTCTCTCTATTGCTATTGTTCTTGTTCTATTGTTCTTGTCTTTTGCTTTAGTTTATAACAAATATAACCCATATTTTATATTTCATACTGAAAATACGACATAAAATCTCAAAATAAGCTAGTTATATTTGGAATAATTTGAGAAACCTCCCTCCAAGTTTCGCTAATCCCAGGTGTGATTTTAAGAATATTATGTTTACTTTTCTTATTTTTGATTACTTTGTAATAATTTTGTTAACCCATCATCATTAATGTGTAAAAATATAATTTGATTATTTTGCCATTATTTATTTATACTGATTTGTTTATTGAATTTTACAAAAAAAAAAAACTTTTTAAATTAGCAGAAGAGTCATTGTTAGAGCATAAAAAAATCAATGACAAACACGATCTTTGAGCTTGATATGTTTCGTGTGGCTTCGAGTTACTATAAAGTAATCAAATAAATATCTTAATTGATTCTTTTATTATTTAGACATTCCTAGTGACTATTACTCATATCAAGTAAACACATGTCACTTATATAACATATGCGTGATTGCTAACCAAATTTTAAGCGAGTGATGCATTTTTGCAGCCTAATTTTTATTTTTTTTAAGAAAAAACATGAAATACCTCAGCTTGACCTTTCTTCTTCTTTCAAGTGCAACCCACCATGAAACCACCATAGATTCCATAAAAATCCACTAAAGCTTCAATTAAGCCACCTTAAATCACTAAAAAATATCGCCTTTTATAAAAAAGAATTACTGTCCGTAACCTTCAGAGCTCCGCTTATTTCCATCGAGCCAAAACTAATCCCGAGCTAGCCAAAAAAAAGCAGCAAACATTGCAGCAACAATAGCAGCGAAAAACCATCAAATCTTCATTAAATAAACACCCTCTTTCATCTAACAATACATTCATTCCAACAGAAATACACAAACAACAATCAACTATTTGAATCGACCGATAATTTTACACCAAATTAATAAATTAGAGAAATAAAAGTGAAATAAGCTCAAATTCGTGACCAAGAAAATGACGGAGAGAGAAGATTGAATATTCCAGTAGAATCATTTCTTTTAGCTTTTGCTTAATTTACTAGTGAAAGAGATGAGCTTTTTTCGGCGAGGTCGGTTAATGATTTCATAGTGGATTTTCTGTTTTGGCTATTCTCTTTTATTTCATATTTGTATTATTTCTTATGGAATGATTTTAGATTTAAATTTCAAGTATCGATGGATAAATTTTGAGTATAGAGCGTGTTGGAGAAGAAGGTAGGAAGGGAAAGGAGTTTAATGAAAAAATTTGTGTTTAATTAGTTGAATGGAGGGTGGATTAGAAAAAAGGGGATGGAGACGCAAAAGAAGGGCAGAAAGAAGAAGATGAATTGGGTGCGCGTGCGGGTTGGGGTGGCACTGGCTTTGGTATGAAAAAAAGAAGATGAAGTTGTGGGTGGGGAGGAGGCAGGGAGGAGGGGGAGGGCGCTGGTTTTGTTAAAAGTGAGGGGAAAGAGATTTTTTTCTTCTTAAATTTATTTTCTTTTTTTTGTTAATTAAAAGTGTTAAATTTTAATTATAAATTATGCGTGTCGTTCATTAATTGGCTCATTTGATATATCATAGACAAGTGTGACTCACGTATCTAATCTGATGCACTCGAATGTCTATTTGATTTACTTAACAGTTACTTAAAGTGTTTAAATGATAAAGGGGTCAATTGAAATATTTGTTTGATCAATGAGGACAATTTAAAGAGACAGTTTACGTATTCCATTTATGAAAATAAACGCAATTTCACAAACCACAGGGGAGAATAATATTTAAAGAGAAACATGAGAGAGATCTCTAAAATTTAATCTATTACATCCAATATGTTTTATTAAGCTAAATAGCTATCTTGAAGTATCATGTCATATTTTCGGTATAAAATATAAAAATTTCAGGTGATCTTTACATTTTAGTTAACTTGGCCAAAGTTAAATGATTTTTATGTAACTAAAATAAAACTATAATTTTTGTGTTTGAAGTTAAATGACAATTATGTAACAAAAAATAGAAAAGTGATTTTTGTGTTACAAACTCAAAGTTGAATAAACACTAGTAAACTTAACGATTAATTAGTACATATACCTAACCCGTTGGTTCAGAATAGTTATACATGTCCAACAAAAATGCACCGCTTCAACATCTCAAATCTTTAATACTATAGCAACAATAAATCTAGTAAAATTCCACAAAGAAAAATCTGGAGTGTACGCAGACTTTATCCCTGTGTTACGAAGCTAGAGTCAAACCTTTACTACGAATAGAGAAAGACATCACTAACGTTTAATTCATGACCATTCTAAACTTAATACTGTTTTTGCATTGCTCTCGGCATACAAGGTTCCTACTACAACAGGATTAAAGGAAAAATCAAAATACCAAAAACACGATTTGCTTTCTCTTACTGTACAAACAACATTTGTTTATTTTGCCGCATCTGAAAGGCGCGAGCTAAATTCTAAACCGACAAAGACGGATCCGCCCTTGGGATAAAAAGCATACAGTGGCATCAAGCTACAAATTCATTTCATATATTTACAACTCGTAGGTTCCATCTAATATCATCAGCCACTACACAATGGATTATAGTTAGAAAGCTCGCACTCCATTAAGTGTATAGATTGAGATCCAGTAGAAGTGGGAGGATGAGAAAAGATCGCTGAGAAAGCATCTTGGCGAAGATAAAAGAGTTCGACACCTGAAAACCCCGAAACAAAGCCCGTATTCTTCCTGTCTGTCGTTTCAAGCTTCCAAAACAAGCAGAAAAACACGTTGTCGGTTCAGCAGCTCGAAATTCATATCAATAAAATATCAGGTCAATCACATGACTCATCCTGTTAGTCGCTAGCTGAGACATACCACAGCAAAGTCACCATTTGATTTGAATTCCCAAAGACGTAAGGGTAAACTTACCAACATATATTTGAATGGCGTTGTATTACGTAAATGTATCTTCTCGATCTGCCTCAGCAGTGTCACCTTCCTCCATATTGCTGAATTCCAGGAAATGTGTAGGTCGGTGATCCTCATTGTAGTACTCCCTAGGTGTACCTAACTTCACCCCGTACTTCATGCTAACAGTGTGCTTCACTCCCATGAAGTTGTAATTCCATGGACCATTATCAGGTATCTGCACAACAAAGTTAAATTGAGATTCAGTTCTAGGCGGAGATGCAGGAAACATGGGACGGGAGCAACAACCAAAAACCCAACTGAATAATCCATTGACTAGCACACTTACCATGTAAAAGCCGGGGAATCGGTCACTCAACAGCATCTGGACCTTCTCGTAATGAGTCGGCAGGTAACCATGAGGGTTGCTTCCTGTATCTTTATTAGCATGTCCCCATTCATACCCAGTTGGCGTTAACTTATATGCAGTTAACGAACAAGATCCTGGTGTGAAGCTGCATGTCAATATAATACACTTCTCTCCATCCCAGTGTTTGTTGTTCTCAAGAATCCGAGCATGTGAAGTAACATCCTGTTATTCAGGATTTGACTGCATAATGGAGCATAAGGATGTTAAGAAACTTTTAGCTGCAACATATACTACACGCAACCAGTTCATGAAAATAATGGATGATTGGAAGGGGAAAAGTACCTTCATAATCTTGTTCATGGCTTGGGCAAGCAATGGTTTTGAACCAGGAACCAGTTACCAAAGGCGGAATGCAAGTTGTAAGCAAGGTCAAGTCCAATTATCACACCTGCAAAAGAAATAACTATAACCTGTCTGACAAAGGAAATAAGATCAGTTGATCACTAGATGCACACGTGATATACCTGTAGGAGATGGATAAATAGACATGTTGTCAGTTGTGTAATTCATGAACTTTGCTCGTGTATCGCTCAATATCATGAGAATCATAGTCACCCCATCGAAGCTGCACATCTATCCAGTATTTGTCAATAGCCTTCTGGTCAAACACATCCTTCGATTCGGCCACAAGACTAGGTTTCGACATTGGCCATCTATGTGCAGCAAAGAGGAGGATGTCAGTGCATGAGCTATTCATTTTGTAACTCTTTCTTGGATGAATTGTTTCCTTCTGTACAGTCTCAATTTCCAATGCATCCAACTCTTGATCCAAAACTTGGCAAAGATCCATGACAACACTCTCATGGATCTTCTGCCACAAATGTGCACGGAAGATCTGTATCAAAGATATCTTCAGAGTTGGAATCTTCCCATGCATAAATATCCCGGTCAGGTCCAGCTGTACTTGGAAACTGTTGGGACCACGCGTACCCTCACCCCAACCCTGCATTAGTATGATATTGTTAGCTCTGGGCCAAGCCCTCACGGATTTGTTTTTGGGCATCTCCCAAAAGGCCTCATACTAATGGGGTTGGGTAACCATATATATTTGGTCTATATTCTCTTTCTCTTACGGTGTGGGACGGATGTTTGATCCCCAACAAACCTCCCCTCAAACTCGGACCACACAATCCCGTGACCTCCCCTCCAGTGAATATTCATTTCCGATCTGCCACCCATCTTGCACCGCCGCAACTACCGCGGGACCCGCCGCCCGACCATCTGTTTCTATCGGGAAGACTTTCGACACAAGGCATTTCCGCAGACACCTTACCCCGGTAGCCTGGAGATCACCTTTTGGTCCAGTTTGGCACACCGTCGACTTCGCACGCGTCGGTCCGCTACTCCGCCCTCCGAACCTGGGCTCTGATACCACTTGTTGGGACCACGCGTACCCTCACCCCAACCCTGCATTAGTATGATATTGTCCGCTCTGGGCCAAGCCCTCACGGATTTGTTTTTGGGCATCTCCCAAAAGGCCTCATACTAAT
Organism: Nicotiana benthamiana; assembly: GCA_034376525.1. Classification (NCBI taxonomy): domain Eukaryota; kingdom Viridiplantae; phylum Streptophyta; class Magnoliopsida; order Solanales; family Solanaceae; genus Nicotiana; species Nicotiana benthamiana. Next base: position 38,412,513 of record CM067335.1, on the reverse strand, counting down.
GGGGTTGGGTAACTATATATATTTGAGTCTATGTTCTCTTTTTCTTACGGCGTGGGACGGATGTTTGATCCCTAACAGAAACCAACATAGACATTGGCCCTATTTATTGTTGGCGACCACCACAGAGTAAACCTACGATTAGGGATTTGATTAAGCCCAGATCGTTGAGCATTAGTCAATTTCTTGTACTTCATGGATTCCTTAAAACCTGAAGCTTTCTCCCAGAAAAGACCCTCCCAAGTAGGGAAACTGAAACATCAAGGAAATTAAGTTAGTAAAGCCTGCACCAAAAGGTTATAAAAAGTGCAAACTGAGACCACACAATCCAGTTCGAGGAGTAAAAACGTATTGGCTCCCAATAATATTAAAAGAAATACAAAGAGCAATGAGGAAGAGAGCATACTATGTTCCTTTGAATAATGTATGCTCAAGAATTCCTTCAACTCCCCCTAGCGCTTGAATCACATCAGTACGATAGTTATTCAGGTTCCATAGCTTTCCGTCATCCTCTGGTGTGTCCACCAGAATGGATTCTGCTTAAGAACTTGGTACTGTTTAAAGTCTGTTCTCACTCTCCATCCTTTGTTATATGCTAGGGTGTGGCGATCCTTCTGGAATAATGTATTGATTCGAGGTATTCCACGATCCCATGAATCCTAACGAATAACAAGAGAGGAAAGTTAACAAAACCAGCAAACAGTCAATTGCCAAAATAACATGAAAGCTGCAAGTAACACATATCAACCCCCACCAAAAAAGTCAAAAAAGCTAACTAGCTTATGGTTTGCTTTTGTATTTTGTAGTTCAAGAGTCAAACGCCTATTCTGTGCCTGGGCTTCCTGCCTTTTCAAAACATATTCAGCCCAAACTCTCTGAGAGTCGATGAACTCACTCTCCCATGGCTATCAAGGAGTAATAAGTTAGTATTAGTAAAACTAATTTAGGTTGACAAGAGAAAAGTCAAAGCCAGCTTCAAAAGTCACCTGTATATATCGATAAAGATTTGGAATCAATTGGTCCTCTTCATGGCTCATTCCACTTCTGAAATGTGTCACGCCAACATCTGTTTGCTGAATATATCTAAGATCACTCAGCGGGATCAATATGTGACCCATTGACAACATTCCCAGCCCTCCAATTTCCTTTGGTGTGTAGAAAATAACAGGAGGAAACCTAAAGCATATTCATCGTTAGAAGAGATGTAAAAAATATATTTACTGAAAATTAAAATAATTCCACCATACGCTCATACGTATTCAAGAACTTACCTACTGGGCATTTTTGAGTTCAAACCAATCTTAATACGAGTTTGTATCTTGTTTTCACATTTGACCAGCAGGTCCAGTAATTCTTGGGTATGCACTGTTGCTTCACGGAAATATGTCATGAGTAAGACACAAATAAGTTCTAACTCCTATCCCAAGATATTAACCACAAAGGATTCTGGGGTAGAATTCAACATATGGAATTATCCAGTCCTCATCACCACCCAACCCCGAGAATATCATTCAAGTAATCAACAGGATTCTCTAAAGAGATATCACCATGCAAAAAAGCTATAACAGACAACAAACAGAAAGATGTACGTACATGCTGAAGAGGAAGTTTGGGTTATCTTTGCTATAAGCAGAGACAAAACTGTTTTCCCACTCCAATGTAGTAATACTTCTAGGCAGCCGATTCTTCATGTCCCAGAAGACACTTCTCCCAAGATTATCAACAACAACAATTACCCAGTATAGTCCCACAAAGTAGGGTTTGGGAAGGGTAATATATAGACGAGCCTTATCCCTACCCGAAAGGGCAGAGAGGCTGTTTCCAATCGACCCTCGGCTCAGTGAAGTAAAGGAACAACAAAAACAAAAATAACAAAAGAGCATTAGTAACTTCAACATAAATAGCGTAAATAATTATCTAAACATAAAAACCTAAAAATAAAAAACATAAAAACTATAAATAAAATAGCATGCAATAATATCAGACAGTGACTAGCATAAGACAAAATCCAATACACAAATCATCTATGAATAGCCCTGCCAAGACTCACCCAACCCCAGGTGAGGAGTATGAAGAACTCTAGGGCCCCCTATCACACAACCCTTATACTAGACCTCCATACTTTCCTATCCAGGGTCATGTCCTCAAAAACCCGCATTCTAGCCATGTCATGCCTAATCACCTCTCCCCAATACCTCTTAGGCCTCCCTCTGCCTCGCCGTACGCCGACCATCGCCAGCCGCTCACAACTCCTCACCGAGGCGTCAGGACTTCTCCTCCGCACATACCCGAACCACCTCAGCCTCGCTTCTCGCATATTCTCATCCACCGGGGCCACCCCCACCTTCTCTCGAAAAGCTTCATTTTTAATCTTATCTAACCTGGTGAGCCCGCACATCCACCTGAACATCCTCATCTCCGCAACCTTCATCCTCTGAACGTGATAGTTCTTCACTGGCCAGCACTCCGCCCCATACAACATGGCAGGCCTAACCACAGCTCTATAAAATTTCCCCTTGAGTTTCTGTGGAACTTTCTTGTCACACAGGACTCCTGATGCAAGCCTCCACTTTGACCACCCCGCTCCTATGCAATGAGTGACGTCCCCGTCAATCTCTCCGTTCCCCTGAATCACTGACCCAAGATATCTGACACTGTCCCTCTTGGCGATGACCTGCGATCCAATCATTACGTCCTTGCCTACTTCGCTCGGCTCGGCGCTAAACTTGCACTCCAGGTATTCTGTCTTAGATCTGCTTATTTTGAAACCCTTAGACTCGAGAGTCTGTCTCCATACCTCTAACCTCTCATTAACACCGGCCTTCGTCTCGTCTATCAAGACTATGTCATCAGCAAATAGCATACACCAAGGCACATTCCCTTGAATATATCGGGTAAGAGCATCCAATCACCAAGGCAAACAAGAGAGGGCTAAGCGGCGATCCTTGATGGAGCCCCATAACTACTGGAAAATGGTCTGAGTCGCCACCCACCGTCCTAACCCTAGTCTTAGCTCCATCGTACATGTTCTTGATTACTCTGATGTAGGCTTCTGGCACGCTCTTTGCCTCCAAGCACCTCCATAGCACCTTCCTTGGTACCTTGTCATACGCCTTCTCCAAGTCGATACGCACCATGTGCATGTCCTTCTTCTTATCCCTGAACTGCTCCACCAGCCTCCTGACAAGGTGGATAGCTTCTGTAGTGGAGTGATCCGGCATGAAACCGAACTGGTTCATAGATATAGATGTCATCTCCCTCACCCTCACCTCGATCACCCGCTCCCAGACCTTCATGGTGTGACTTATTAATTTGATACCCCTATAGTTGTTGCAGCACTGGATGTCACCTTTGTTCTTGTACAAGGGCACCACTGTACTCCACCTCCACTCCTCCGGCATCTTTTTGGTCCTGAAGATCGCATTGAACCACCTGGAGAGCCACTCCACTCCTGACCTACCCATGCATTTCCAGAACTCTACCGGGATCTCGTCAGGCTCGGTCACTCGACCCCTGCTCATCCTACGCAAAGCCCCCATGACCTCCGCCGCCCTAATGCGCCTGCAGTACCCAAGGTCTCTATGTTGCTCTGAATGCCCCAACTCCCCTAGCTCTATGTTACGATCCCCCTCATCGTTAAGTAAGTCTCGAAAGTACGCCTGCCACCTCTCGAAAGTACTTCTCCCAAGATTAACTGAAATTGAATTTAACCAAACAGAAAGTCAAGCTTCACAGTAAAATAAAAATAAATCAACTCTCATTAAATTCACTGTAATCAGGAAAAAACACCAATTATAGAAACTCAAAATTAAGGCACAACATAGTATAGCCTAAATGACAATTACCATCATGCTTCATGAGCCTCATTCTTGCGTCTCTGGGCCAGCATTTCTTATTGTTATAACCAACCATGTTTTCATTGTTGGGATCAGGATGCTCAGTAGGATATTTTTGGATAAGGTCCCGAGCCTCTTCATGAGTGAAGAGAAATAATATATGCACCTTGTCAATGTAGCGAGAATACAACCGGATAGGATGCCTTGTTTCCACTCTAGTACTAAAGGTTACGAATTCATTAGGCATCTGCGGTTGACCAGCAATTTCACTAGCTCGAGTTAAACCTAGGAGCAAAAGATCCAGCACAAGCCCATAGTACTGTACAACAAACGAAGCAAATTGAAGACCGCGTATCAGCCCGTATGAGTTTGTATGGCTCATATCTTTGTAAGACAGCACAACATTTTTTTTTGCAGTAACATAATCAGCAATATTGTGGTCCAACACCAAACGCAGAAGCCTGCAAGAAAATGAAAGTAGGTCAACACAATACCCAAAAAGGAAAAGAGAACCGTTGTGAAATCTAAATACCAGCAGCTCTCAACAACAAATACCTGTTCAACATGGTCAGGTCAATCTTTTCAAAGAATTTCTCAAACTTTGTCTGCAGCATCACCACACACTGTCCTTCACTAGTGTCCCATACTCCTTGCAAATTGTTTATGTCTTGACACCATTTATATAGTAATAGTGGTGGTGGCTCTGAATCAGCGGGCTTAATCCAATTTAAGAAGAGATGGCGCTTATCACCTTCATACCATAGTTACTGGTCCAGGTACGCGTCAGTAATCTTCTCAAGTGGTCCGATCTCATAAACAGGAATCAGGTAACTGTACAAGTCCATGAACTCGATGCCAACCTGTGAAATGCAATCATCAGTTCATACTTGAAGAAAGACATTCTTACAGACACTACCAAACTGAATTAGAAAGTCTCTCCTTCAGCAACTTCCAGGAAATTATCAGAGCACACATCTTATCTTGTTTCTCTAACCCAAGTTTCAATTAACTAATACATGTGTGTGTGTGTAGAGAGAGAGAGAGGTAACTCAAATTTATATTTAATCCTAGCAAGGATTTTGTTTCCAGCATATCATAGACCGTGGTTTTTTCAGCAGAACTTACATGATACCAAATCTGAGTGTGCAAAATTAGGGGAAAATTGGACCATGGTATGGCAGCAGTAGCAAGAGTGGTCCAACTATCTGATATCCCTGACTCTTGTATGACCTTTCAGCAACCTCATTTAGGCTATTTGGATTAAGTAAATACTTAGAGGTCGTTTGGTATGATGGATAAGCAAAAATAATCCTGGGATAAAAATAATTTCAGGATTAAGAATAGTACCGGGATAACTTAAATCTGCCAGATGGTGAAATAGTACTCCCAATAAAGCATTAAAATTAACAATCCCAGGATTAAAAAAATATATCAAACAGTCAATAAGAAATAATACCAGGATAACTAGCCACAACATAACTAATCCCAGCACAACTTGTCTTCAAACCAAATGTCCCCATAGGATATAAACATTATAAACCTAGGATAATGCAACAAGATCATAGTTGCTCCCACCAAATCAGTACATTGAGCTCCTTAACACTCAAAAATGTATTTCAAATAGTAAAACTTACTTCTTTGAAGGCACGCTGAGTAAGCAGGTGAGTGCTTAATCCTTGACAATGCCTCATGCGGATTATCATAAGCTTGCTCAATGAGGCCCAACTCTTCTCTTTGCTGCTGGTTTAACCTCACAGCCACACTGTAAGATTCTTTCAATCTCTCAAGAGCAAGGATAAGTAGCTTCGTATCATGCTTATATGACAATGGAGGGAATGGAATAGGAGAAAACTTCCTCGACTCCAACCAATGCACAGTGGTAGTATAAATAGCTACTGCTTCTTCTGGAGTAACATATGGGCCGTCTTTCAAGTAGTTATGTTGCCGCTCCTGTTAATTGAAGGAAACCACAAAGCAACACGAATTACCACTAAGCCTGTCTACAACAACAACAACAATTACCCAGTATAGTCCCCCAAAGTGGGGTTTGGGGAGGTTAATATATAGACAGGTCTTACCCCTACCCGAAAGTGCAGAGGCTGTTTCCAAACGACCCTTGGCTCAGTGAAGGAAAGGAAAAAACAAAAACAAAAACAAAAACAAAAGAGCTGTGAGAAAGCACGGGAGAAAAATATAATTGATATTAAACATGATACAATGAGCCCTATATATATATACACATAACCTATCTTACTCCTAATACACATTGGATTAGGGTTATTTTACTACTATTTACATATGCTAACACTCCCCCTCAAGCTGGTGCATATAAATCATATGTACCGAGCTTGTTACATGTGTAGTTAATACGAGGACCAGTGAGGAACTTGGTGAAAATGTCTGCAAGCTGATCATTTGACTTTACAAACTTTGTAGCAATATCTCCCGAGAGTATCTTTTCTCTGACAAAGTGACAGTCAATCTCAATGTGCTTAGTTCTCTCATGGAACACTGGATTTGATGCAATATGAAGAGCAACTTGATTATCACACACAAGTCCCATCTGATTAACATCACCAAATTTCAGCTCTTTGAGCAACTGTTTGATACAAGCTAGCTCACATGTTGCCATAGCCCTTGCTCGATATTCTGCTTCTGCATTATACGAGCAACCACATTCTGTTTCTTGCTTTTCCAAGATACCAAATTTCCTCCTACTAAGACACAATATCCAGAAGTAGAACGTTTGTCAGAAGGCGATCCTGCCGAATCAGCATCGGAGTATCCAACGATCTGCTCATCGCCTCGATCCTCAAACAATAAACCTTTACCTGAAGCTGATTTTATATACCGAAGAATGCGAACAACTGCATCCGATGACTATCACACGGAGAACCCATAAACTGGCTCACAACACTCACAGGAAAGGAAATGTCAGGTCTTGTCACGGTAAGATAATTTAATTTACGAACTAACCGCCTATATCTTGGAGGATCGTTAAGAGGCGCGGGTATGTTTCCCGAGCTGACATGACTCACACTCTAATGTGGATAAACTAGATAAACTAGGCAACATATTCTGAAGCTTGGACAAGCTAGGATGTCCTAAACGACTGTGAAGTAGGTCTGGAGGATCTGCAACTAGACAGGCCTTGGAGGATGTAGGCCTTGGAGGATGTTAGTGAGTTAAGGTAGTAGAGTCCTTCTGATTCAACTCCTGTTCCAATCGTCTGTCCCGTACTGCGGTCCTGCATAATAAAAGAATTATCAATAAAATATATACCGCAATGGAGGGCACGAGTCAAGCAGATGCAAGATTAAAAGGACAGTCAGGGACATAAAGAACGGAATCTAGAGTGACAGAGGGTAGATGATTCGCTTGTCCAACGCCTTTTGCTTTAGTTTGTGACCTATTAGCTAAAGTAACATTGGGAAGAAACTGTGATTACGCAATATTTGACAAAAAGGATTTATTACCAGAGATATGATCAGAAGCAGCTGAGTTCACAACCCATTGTTCAAGAGGACTAGACTGGGAACCACGAGCAAAAGAATTACCAGCAACAGAAGTATCAGTCTGAGCAACAGAGGCTACTTGTGGAGATGTCTGCTTACTTGCTCGATATTTAAGGAACTCATTATACTTACATTCAGATACAGAAAATTCCTGGTTACCTGTAGTCTCGGTCTGAGCAACATAACCATTTTTGGGTGGTCGACCATGTAAAGAATAGCACATGTCACGAGTGTGACCAAGTTTATGACAATAAGAACACTTGGGTCTAGATCTTCCAAAACGACCTCCTCCTCGTCTATTCTCCATAGTATGAGATGCCCGATTGTCCACTGATTGGGATACGAGGATAGATGAATCAAGTGTCTGTGATGAGCTCACTGGGTGACTTGGTGCTGCAACAAGGCGAAGTAATCGAGAGAATAATTCATCAACTGTGGGGACAGTCGGACTAGCCAAAATCTGATCGCGTACTGAGTCGAGATCATTAGGAAGCCCAGCAAGAGTAAAAACTAGAAACAGCGTTTGTCGTTGCTCTTGCTTCTTTGCAACGCTAGCAGAAACTGGCATCAACGTCTCAAATTCCTCCATAACTGCCTGTACTTGTCCCAAGTAAGTAGACATATCTAATTCCTGTTTCTTTAAATTTGTCATCCGCGATATCACATCATAAAAACGAGATATGTCATTATTGTATAAAGTACGAGCATTTTCCGAAACCAAATAATATGTCTGGAATGGACGAAACAAGGGCATCAACTTGGAATCAATAGATCGCCACAAAATACTGCATAATTGAGCATCGATCTTCTCCCAATGTGCTTTGACTTTTTTATCTCCTTCATTAGACGCCTTGATTAGATGATCTTGAACACCTTGATCTTTACACCACAACTCGACAGACGAAGCCCAAGCTAAGTAGTTGGAACCTCCCATTAAAGGTTCTGAGGTAATCATAACACCGGAATTGCCACAAGCCGAGTTTTTAGGCCCGAAAGCATCGACTCCCAAAGACATGGTTGGATTATTACCAAATAATAAAAAAATCAGCTGACAATTTGCTGAAAGAACTGTGTTGGCCTGAAAAAATATTGTAGTTACCGGAAAAAGCTGTAGATGCCAGAAAAAATTTAATGTAGTCGGAATTGAAAAATAAAAATATGGGTAGGCTCGGAAAAGTGAGGCGATCCAACTGTCCTCAAGAAACTTTTTCAAAAAGTGGCCGGAACACTACTCACGCGCCGGCGCATGGGGCGCGTGATTCGGTACTGCCGAGAGTCTGCTGGCGCGTGAGGGCGCGTGAGGAGGAATATTCCGGTGGGGTTTACTGGGGTTTGGTCGCCGAAGCCTTGAGAACCCTGTAGTGGTGTTGGTTTTTGCACAACACCAACAAAAAGGTGATTTAGTTACGGACAACCTCTTAAGTCGCCGGAAAATTGCACGACGACGAGGTTTTTCTTCCCGGAAGTTGCTGGAATGACGCACAACTATAATATTCTCACTGTAGCTCTGATACCATGTAAGAAAGCACGGGAGAAAAATACAATTGATATTAAACATGATACAATGAGCCCAATATATATACCATAACCTATCGTACTCCTAATACACATTGGATTAGGGTTATTTTACTACTATTTACATATTCTAACAAGAGCATTAGTAACTCCAGTAGAAATAGCGTAAATAATTATCTAATCATAAGAACCATAAATAAAATAGCATGCAATAATATGAGACAGTAACTACCATAAATAACTACCATAAGGCAGACGATCCAATACACAAATCATCTATGGATAGCCCTGCCAAGCCTCACCCAACCCCGGATGAGGAGTACGAAAAGCTCTAGGAGCCCCTATCCTACCACCCTGATACTAGACCTCCAGACTCTATTATCAAGGGCCACGTTCTCGGAAACCCGCATTCTAGCCATGACATGCCTAATCACCTCTCTCCAATACCTCTTAGGCCTCCATCTGCCTCGTCGTACGCCGACCATTGCCAGCCGCTCACAACTCCTCACCGCGGCATCAGGACTTTTCCTCCGCACATGCCCGAACCACCTCAGCCTTGCTTCTCGCATCTTCTCATCCACCGGGGCCACCCCACCTTCGCTCGAATAACTTTATTCTTAATCTTATCTAACCCGGTGAGCCCGCACATCCACCTGAGCATCCTCATCTCCGCAACCTTCATTCTCTAAACATGAGAGTTCTTCACTGGCCAGCACTTCGCCCCATACAACATGACAGGTCTAACCACAGCTCTATAAAATTTCCCCTTGAGTTTCTGTGGAACTTTCTTGTCACACATGATTCCTGATGCAAGCATCCACTTTGACCACCCCGCTCCTATTCGATGAGTGACGTCCCCGTCAATCTCTCCGTCCCCCTGAATCACCGACCCGAGATATCTGACACTGTCCCTCTTGGCGATGACCTGAGATCCAATCATCACGTCCTTGCCTACTTCGCTCGGCTCGGCGCTAAACTTGCACTCCAGGTATTCTTCCTTAGATCTGCTAATTTTGAAACCCTTAGACTCGACAGTCTGTCTCCATACCTCTAACCTCTCAATAACACCGACCCTCATCTTGTCTATCAAGATTATGTCATCAACAAATAGCATACACGAAGGCACACCACCTTGAGTATGTCGGGTTAGAGCATCCATCACCAAGGCAAACAAGAGAGGGCTAAGCGTCGATCCTTGATGGAGCCCCATAATCACTGGAAAATGGTCTGAGTCTCCATCCACCGTCCTAACCCTAGTCTTAGCTCCATCGTACATGTCCTTGATTACTCTGATGTAGGCTTCCAGCACGCTCTTCGCCTCCAAGCACGTCCATATTACCTCCCTTGGGACCTTGTCATACGCCTTCTCCAAGTCGATAAGCACCATGTGCAAGTCCTTCTTCTTATTCCTGAACTGCTCCACCAGCCTCCTGACAAGGAAGATAGCTTCTGTAGTGGAGCGATCCGGCATGAAACCGAACTGGTTCACAGATATAGATATCATCTCTCTCACCCTCGCCTCGATCACCCGCTCCCAGACCTTCATGGTGTGACTTATTAATTAGATACCCCTATAGTTGTTGCAACACTGGATGCCCCCTTTGTTCTTGTACAAGGGCACCACTGTACTCCACCTCCACTCCTCCAGCATCCTTTTAGTTCTGAAGATCGGATTGAACAACCTGGAAAGTCACTCCACTCCTGATCTACCCATGGATCTCTAGAACTCCACCGGGATCTCGTCAGGCCCGGTCGCTCGACCCCTACTCATCCTATGCAAAGCCCCCATGACCTCCTCCGCCCTAATGCGCATGCAGTACCCAAGGTCTCTATGTTGCTCTGAATGCCCCAACTCCCCTAGATCTATGTAACAATCCCACTCCTCGTTAAGTAAGTCTCGAAAGTACACCTTCCACCTCTGCTTGACTTGAGACTCCCCCATCAAATCTGTACCATCCTCGCCCTTGATGCACCTTACTTGGTCAAGATCACGCGCCTTCCTTTCCCTTGCTTTAGCTAACCGGAATAACTTCCTGTCCCCGCCTTTCTCCCCTAATTCCTCGTACATGCGACCAAACGCCGCATTTTTAGCTTCCGTAACCGCCAGCTTTGCTTCTTTCCTCGCCACCTTGTAGATCTCCTTGTTCGCTCTCCGTTCTTCCTAACTTGTGCTCCCTGCCAACTTAGCAAACGCCGCCTTCTTCACCTCCACTTTTCCTTCGACTACATCGTTTCACCACCAATCACCCTGATGTCTGCCTGAATAGACCTTGTCTACCCCGAGCACATCCCGTGCTACCTCCCTAACCAAGTTCGACGTCTATGACCACATAGCGTCCGCTTCCCCAGAACTTCTCCAAGCTCCGCCCTCAGCTAACCTCCTCTCCAACTCATGTGCTTTCTTCTTAGTCAAAACACCCCATCTAATCTGCGGTTGTCCCCGAGCACCCCTCCTCTTCCTCTTCACCCAGAGACCGACATCCATCACTAGGAGTCTATGAAGAGTCGAAAGGGACTCTCCCGGAATAACCTTGCTGTCCTTGCACATACCCCTATCGCTCCTTCTGAGGAGGAGGTAATCAATCTGAGTCCTCGCCGCCGAACTCTTGAAGGTGACCAAATGCTCCTCCCTCTTCTGAAATGTCGAGTTCGCAATCAGAAGCTCGGAAGCCCTGGCAAAATCAAGGAGTGACGTGCCTCCTCCGTTCCTAACCCCAAAGCCGAAGCCACCGTGCACCTCACCATAACCACCAACATCAACCCCAATATGACCATTAAAGTCCCCTCCAATAACTAACTTCTCAGATTGGGGAATATTACTCACCAGATCATCCAATCCCTCCAAAAGCGCCTCTTCACCTCCTCGTCTAAGCCCACTTGCGGCGTGTAAGCGCTGATGACTTTGAGGACGCAGCCCCCAATAACCAACTTAATAGACATTAACCTATCATTCACTCGCCTAACCTCGACCACGGACTCCCTTAGATCCATATCTACCAAGATGCCCACTCCACTTACCTCTCACGACCCCAGAATATCACAGCTTAAACCCGTCTGTATTCCTCGCCTTCGACCCTTTCCACCTAGTCTCCTGGACACAGGCTATGTTAACCCTCCTTTTTTGAAGAACCTTCGCCAACTCAATGGGCTTACCCGTCAGAGTGCCTATGTTCCATGACCCAATTATTAATCTATGAGCGTCCGCTACAATCCTCCCACCCTTACCTCCCGCCCTACCCGCAGGACCACTCCATGCCCCCTACTCACCCCCGCCACCGCCCCCACCGCCCGAGGACATGACCTTACACTATCATCCCCCGCCGCGACCACTATCCCTCCAACCGACTATGGAGAATAGTGACGCACACACGCACTATAGCGGAATATGCAAAAAGATGCAAACTAGATAGAAACAGAGTAAACCTCACACGGAATGCTAGCTAGAATACGTAAAAAGGTGTACAGAGTAAACAAGAGAGCGGGAGGTACCAACTCCAGGTGGAAAAACCTGAAAGTAGGCATTGATGCGCCCGAGGTCAACTGCTACCAACTCTTGCACGTCCCGGCCGGTGTTGCTTAGCTCTTCACTCCCAAACGCCGCAAACTGGCCTCGCCGCTGCGACTAATACCTGGGGCAAGTTTTCGTGAAGCTTATCGGAACAGGTAGTTTTGCTGCGTCCTGCCGAAAATCGGAGTCGCCGGAAGTACTGTAGTTTGCCTGAAATCCTCGCCGGAAAAATAAGGCACCTGTCCAAGAAAACAGAACACACCCACACACACCCACAAAAAGCAGAAGAGAGAATAGGAAGAAAAGAAAAAAAGAAAAAGAAAAAAAGGAGATGGTCCGCAGAAATGGTCACCGGCGGGGAGGAGCTATGTGTGCTACCTTTATTTGCAAAGTTTTTGTTCTGTTTTTCTTAAAAAATTAAAGATAAGGAAGAATATGATTAATTTGTAAAAGAATCCTCAGAAATCATCAAATATGATTAATTTGTGCATTTGAGTGAAGAAAATCTGGATTCAATTTGACTAGATTTTGAAGGGAAATTGAAAAGAAAATCAGTAAAATTACCATGTTTGAACAGAAAATTGAATAGAAAATCAGTAAGTAATTACCAGAGTTTGAACAGAGAATGAAAAGATCGGTAAAATACTAGGCTTTGGGGGGAAAAGAATTTTGTATACCAAAAAGTGATACACAAATCGATAGCTGTATATATATGTAAAAAATACAATGGTAAAATAAATGCTTTACCAGAAGTTTACAGAAACAGATATAAAATACAGCTAACCAATACTTCTTTCTGATTTGATAGTCTGAAGAAATTATTTTGAAACCCTAATCTTGAAATTTTGAAAAGGGTGCAGCTGAGTTGAGATGTGAATCAAATTTATCATTAGCGTGCCTGACGTCAGCGATTCCATTCAGATATTAAAAGCCAAGTTCTTGGATAAAGGCCTCACTGAGAAAGACCTTGTTGTGCTCAGTGGTCCTGGTAGGATAACCAAGAAAGACACAAATAGTTGTGGAGAAGATAATTCCTGCTATCTTATAAAGGGATCAGCTAAAGAAATTAAACACACTAGACACCAATGCAATTTTTTGGAGTAAAAGAAAACCCACAGATAATATCAGTAAAGCTCACCTGTTCAGCCTTCAGCCAAAGGCGAGTCAATCTTCCAAAATGGTTCTCGCTTTATTTTGCTTGATACCCTCTAAAGTAAAGAGGCATTATATTAGCAAAAAGATTTGGTTCTAGTAATGTATAGAAACGAAAGCATCCCAAGAAAGACGGACAGTCAAGAAGAGAAGATTATCACCTGGCATAGCATCAGGGACATCAGGCATTACTGCAGCACGGAGCTCCAAGTCAAAGTGACTTTCAACACGTTGCTTTGTGACAGTTTTGGCCACCACCTTTGAATGGCGACCCTCAAATTGTTAAAGCTAGTTAATGATTAAAGCCTAGTTAATGATTAAAGCTAGCTAAGTTGGTATGAATGAGAAATGGAGGGAAGAAGACAATAGAAGGAAAATGAAGTTTCAAAGCAAAGTTCCTTTGAAAAGGAGCTTTGTACCACATTGGTGGTAGAAAGGGAAAGTTATGTGCTTATATTAGAAAGCACTTCTTCTAGCTCTTAAAAGGTTAAGAAGAGGGACTCCCCTCGCGCCGTCGTCGTCGCTCGGCTCGGATTTGGATTTGGATTTGGATTTGGATTTGGTCAAATGATCTGATTGATTGATAATCTTTTTGAACCAAATTTATTTAAAATTCAATCTTCATTTTCTGAAATTATTTTTAATTCCCGCGGGAAAAATATTAATTTGTTAACTGTAAACTTCCCAACGTTCTTATTTTTCAGAAAAAGGCATGGCCTTTCCCGAACAGTCACAATTCGAGGCTATATAAACTGAGGCAATGCCTCATTTTCGAGTACTGGAAAAAAAAAAAATATTCGTGCATTAAAAATTCTGCATTCTTTTCTGCAAACTGAAACATATCGAGTCATAGTGTGATTTCGTTCCCGAATTTGAGTTCGTCGAAGTCGTAGGCGTTTGAGGTACCGCCACTCCTACGACAGGTATATCCGTTATATCCTGGGAGGAAATAATCCACAACCTCGGGTACAGTGAGGGGGTTAAATTCCTTAAGGACACACAGTGAATTCTGTGGTCTCGGATTTCTTCATTTCTGTGATTTTTTTTTTTAACGTTACATACGTTCTGGTTTTTGTGTCTCTTCTTCTTACTGGTTTCCAGTTTCTCGTTGCTTTGAACACGGACAAACGATAATAAGCTTAAGGAATTTATATTATTATTTCCGTGTTCATCTGCTGTTGATTAAAACGTTACAGAACGATACAACAGTACAGGAAAAAAAAATTCTTACATAAAACAGTGACTACATACAGTTTTTCCTAACATAAAATTGTGACTGTCCAGAAAATAAAAGAAACTTGTAATTTTGTTGTTTGCATGTAACGAACTTGTATGTTGTTTGGAGACTAAATCTTCGGATTTTCTACTCCGGTTGAGATTAAAGTTTTCAGAACTTTCTACTCATTTGGGTACTTGATTTGAAGATATAAAAACTTCATCAAGTATACTATATACAGTTTATTACATTCTATTTGAAGTTTGTTTTAATTCTGTTTGTGTAAATTTGATTCGGTTTGAAGAAATAAAATCTTCACCGATTATTAAAGTATTCTGTTATTTCCTACGACAGAAATGGGAGACCAAACTCCAAATTTGAATGCTACTGCTACTGTTACTGCCACACCAGCCCCCGTGGTTGGTTCTACGAGCAATGCTGCGTCCTCCAGTCGTACTGCACCAGCACCGGCTCCGGCAGAGAAGCCCGGAAAATTCACCGGGATTGATTTCAAACGATGGCAACAAAAGATGTTCTTCTATCTAACTACTTTAAGCCTTCAAAAGTTTATTAAGGAGGATATTCCGGTTCCGCCGGAATCAACACCTGAAAATGAACTATTTGTTGTAATTGAGGCGTGGAAGCACTCAGATTTTTTGTGCAAGAATTACATTCTTAGCGGACTGGAGGATGATCTTTACAACGTCTATAGTAATGTGGGAACATCAAAAGAACTATGGGATGCGTTGGAAAAGAAATATAAAACAGAAGATGCTGGCTTAAAGAAGTTTATCGCTGCCAAGTTTTTGGACTACAAAATGGTAGATGGCAAGTCTGTTGTCACTCAAGTTCAAGAGTTGCAGGTTATCATCCATGATCTCCTCGCTGAAGGGATAAATTTAATTAATGCCTTTGTCAAAAGTATTCAGTGCCCCGTCACTTACATGTTGTTTGTTGTAGGTTTGGTGATTAGTGGGGCGTTTCAAGTTGCGGCAGTGATAGAGAAGTTGCCTCCTTCATGGAAGGACTTCAAAAATTACTTGAAACATAAGCGAAAGGAGATGACATTGGAAGATCTCATCGTCCGGTTGAGAATCGAGGAAGATAACAAGGCAGCGGAGAAAAAGGCAAATGGGAGATCAACCATAGGGGGAGCACATATAGTTGAAACTGCCCCAACTAATATGAAAAAGAGGAAAAAGGCATCGGGACCAAGGAACTATCCCAACAAGAAGAAATTCAAGGGAAACTGCCATAATTGTGGAAAAATCGGACACAAAGCTGCAGACTGTCGTGCTCCGAAAAAGGAAAAGAAGAAGGGTCAGGCTAATATGGTTGAAACAAACGAGGAGGTTGATGACTTGTGCGCTATGTTGTCCGAGTGCAACCTAGTGGGAAGTCCGAAAGAGTGGTGGATTGACTCTGGCGCCACTCGCCACATTTGTGCTGTTAGAGAAGCCTTTGCTTCATATGCTCCCGCCGGGCCCGACGAAACAATATATATGGGAAATTCTGCAACGGCCAAGATTGAAGGTTATGGAAAGATACTGCTGAAGATGACCTCTGGCAAGGTGGTGACTCTCAACAACGTCTGTCATGTTCCTGAAATTAGGAAAAATCTTGTATCTACCGGACTTCTAGTGAAGAACGGTTTTAAATGTGTTTATGTTTCTGACAAGGTTGTAATAAGTAAGAACGAAATGTACATAGGAAAAGGCTACCTCACAGAGGGCCTTTTCAAACTGAATGTAATGGTTGTTGCTAATAATAATAAAGTTTCTGCTTCGTCTTACTTGCTTGAGTCAAATGATTTATGGCATTCACGTTTAGGACATGTCAATTATAGAACCTTGCGAAAAATGATTAGTTTGGAAGTATTGCCTAAGTTTGAATGCAATCAATCAAAATGTCAAATCTGTGTTGAATCTAAGTATGCTAAACATCCTTATAAGTCAGTTGAAAGGAATTCAAGTCCTTTAGACTTAATCCATACAGATATTTGTGACATGAAGTCAATTCCATCTCGCGGTGGAAAGAAGTATTTCATAACTTTTATTGACGATAGTACGCGGTATTGCTACGTTTATTTACTTAATAGTAAAGATGAAGAAATTGAAGCGTTCAGGCAATACAAAACTGAAGTTGAGACTCAACTTAACAAAAAGATTAAAATGATAAGGAGTGATAGGGGCGGTGAATATGAATCTCCTTTTGAACAAATATGTTTGGAATATGGCATTATTCATCAAACAACTGCTCCTTACTCGCCACAATCAAACGGAATTGCGGAAAGAAAAAATAGAACACTGAAAGAAATGATGAATGCCCTGTTAATAAGTTCTGGTTTACCCCAGAACTTGTGGGGGAAGCCATTCTAACAGCTAGCCGAATACTCAATCGAGTGCCCCATAGCAAAACAAAATCTATTCCATACGAAAAGTGGAAAGGAAGGAAGCCCAATTTGGAATACTTCAAAGTGTGGGGGTGTTTGGCCAAGGTGCAAGTTCCTAAACCCAAAAGGGTAAAAATAGGACCTAAAACCGTTGATTGTGTTTTCATAGGATATGCCACAAATAGTAAGGCATATAGATTTCTGGTTCACAAATCAAAAAATCCCGACATTCAGGTGAATACGGTAATTGAATCAGATAATGCTGACTTCTTTGAAACCATATATCCGTATAAAAAGGAATGTGCGTCGTCTAGCAAAGAATCTAAACGACCTCGGGAAGAAATAAAGGAAAACATTCCTGATGAGGAAAATCCAAGACGTAGCAAACGTCAAAGGACGACTACTTCCTTTGGACCAGAATTTTTAATATTTTTGTTGGAAAATGAGCCTCGAACGTTCAACGAAGCTACGTCTTCATCGGAAGCTCAATTTTGGAAAGAGGCAATCAATAGTGAGATAGAATCCATATTGAACAACCATACTTGGGAATTGGTTGATCTTCCTCCAGGGAATAAACCTTTAGGTTCCAAATGGATTTTCAAGCGGAAAATGAAAGCTGATGGCACTATTGAAAAATATAAGGCAAGACTAGTTGTTAAAGGGTTTAGACAACGAGAAGGTCTTGATTACTTTGATACATACTCGCCTGTAACGAGGATTACATCTATTCGGGTGTTAGTAGCATTAGCCGCCGTGTACGGTCTTGAAATCCATCAAATGGATGTGAAAACAGCCTTCTTAAATGGAGAGTTGGAGGAAGAAATTTACATGGAACAACCCGAAGGGTTTGTAGTTCCAGGGAAAGAGAAGAAGGTATGTAGACTTGTTAAGTCTCTTTATGGACTAAAACAAGCACCAAAACAGTGGCATGCAAAATTTGACCATACGATGCTGTCAAATGGATTCAAGATAAATGAATGTGATAAATGTGTCTACATTAAGAACACTCCGAACCACGTCGTCATTGTTTGTTTATACGTGGATGATATGTTAATAATGAGTAACAACATTGCTAACATAAATGCTACTAAGCGCATGCTTGCTAGTAAGTTTGATATGAAAGACTTAGGAGTTGCCGATTTAATTCTGGGAATTAAAATCCATAAGACTCCTCAAGGTCTAGCATTGTCTCAATCTCATTATATTGAAAAAGTACTTGAAAAGTTCAAGTATTTGGACTTTAAAGTTGCAAAGACGCCAATTGATATGAACCTTGCTCTTGCAAAGAATAAAGGTGAAAGTCATTCTCAATTGGATTATGCCAGAGTGTTGGAAAGTTTGATGTATATTATGAACTGTACGCGACCTGATATTGCGTGTGCTATAAGTAAACTAAGTCGCTACACGAGTAATCCCGACCAAAATCACTGGCTGGCAATGAAACGAGTTTTGGGGTATTTGAAACATACTCAAAACTTTGTTTTGCATTATAACAGGTATCCTGCAGTTATTGAAGGATACAGTGATGCAAATTGGATTACCGGTTCAACTGAAACTAAATCCACAAGTGGATACGTTTTTACTATAGGTGGAGGAGCAGTGTCTTGGAAGTCATCCAAACAGACATGTATCGCCCGCTCTACAATGGAATCTGAGTTCATAGCTCTAGACAAAGCCGGTGAAGAAGCTGAATGGCTCCGGAATTTCTTAGAAGATATTCCATTTTGGCCCAAACCGTTGGCTCCTATATGCATACATTGCGATAGCCAAGCGGCAATAGGAAGAGCCGGGAGCGTTATGTACAACGGAAAGTCTCGTCACATACGACGAAGACATAATACCGTTAGACAACTACTCTCTAGTGGAATTATCACAATTGACTATGTTAAGTCAAGAGATAATGTGTCGGATCCACTAACTAAAGGCCTAACTAGAGAAGTGGTTGAAAGATCATCGAGGGGAATGGGACTATGGCCGAGGACAAGTCATCGTGGCGGTAACTCTACCTAGAAGACATGAGATCCCAAGATCTAGGTTCAAAGAGATCAAACAAAGTCATTGATGACGGTTCAACATTGTCACAATAATTTTTTGGTCCATTCTCGTGATGAGACAATGTTCAGTACCAGGATAAAGCATTAAGGCTTTTTAATGGTTTCTAAGTTTGATACGGGGTATATCAAATAGTGTATCTACGGGATGACACATTTAGGAATCACCTATGTAAGTGTGAAGTGTAAGCCGCTTCAAGGAGAACTCTGTAAGGCCAGCTCTCTACGCACTTATGAACCAGGAAGTGTTCATGGCTGAAACGAACAAAACAATGAGAACCAAAAACGGTTAAAGGGTTAATTGTGTGACATGTGGTTGTCTAGGTATACACCAAAGCTCGACGGTTCAAAGATATCAAATCTACCGATTGACCGAGTATATCCGACATATGCTCACTACGGAAAGTTCAAAGAGAAATCTACTTATCCAGATGCAATTAATCCTTGCTTACGAATCACACAGTTTTTTTTTTGTCATGCATGTTTTTCATCATATAGCCATTCCCCATTCATGTGGGGGATTGTTAAAGCTAGTTAATGATTAAAGCCTAGTTAATGATTAAAGCTAGCTAAGTTGGTGTGAATGAGAAATGGAGGGAAGAAGACAATAGAAGGAAAATGAAGTTTCAAAGCAAAGTTCCTTTGAAAAGGAGCTTTGTACCACATTGGTGGTAGAAAGGGAAAGTTATGTGCTTATATTAGAAAGCACTTCTTCTAGCTCTTAAAGGGTTAAGAAGAGGGACTCCCCTCGCGCCGTCGTCGTCGCTCGGCTCGGCTTCGGCTTTGGATTTGGATTTGGATTTGGATTTGGTCAAATGATCTGATTGATTGATAATCTTTTTGAACCAAATTTATTTAAAATTCAATCTTCATTTTCTGAAATTATTTTTAATTCCCGCGGGAAAAATATTAATTTGTTAACTGTAAACTTCCCAACGTTCTTATTTTTCAGAAAAAGGCATGGCCTTTCCCGAACAGTCACAATTCGAGGCTATATAAACTGAGGCAATGCCTCATTTTCGAGTACTGGAAAAAAAAAAAATATTCGTGCATTAAAAATTCTGCATTCTTTTCTGCAAACTGAAACATATCGAGTCATAGTGTGATTTCGTTCCCGAATTTGAGTTCGTCGAAGTCGTAGGCGTTTGAGGTACCGCCACTCCTACGACAGGTATATCCGTTATATCCTGGGAGGAAATAATCCACAACCTCGGGTACAGTGAGGGGGTTAAATTCCTTAAGGACACACAGTGAATTCTGTGGTCTCGGATTTCTTCATTTCTGTGATTTTTTTTTTTTAACGTTACATACGTTCTGGTTTTTGTGTCTCTTCTTCTTACTGGTTTCCAGTTTCTCGTTGCTTTGAACACGGACAAACGATAATACAAATTGCCTCGCCAGTAAGTTTCCTAACCATCGTTCCAAAAGAGGCACTATACCACGAAGGAAGAATAACCACACCCTCCACATAGGTGCCCAGAAACCACAACCAGGACCTTTTCCAACTGGCCCAGTATTGAATCGATAATAGATCAAATGTTTCAAATCCTTACACATTCGAATCTGCCTCATAAGCCTGTACTTGTAACGGTACATACCCGTCAACTGACCCACATGTGAAAAAATGTATTGCAAGACATCTGCCAGCTGAAATGCATCAACATTTCCTAGACGGAACTGAACATTGGCATCGACAACTAATTTTGTCAAACGCAGAATTTCACAACAAAGGTGGAAAGCATTACCAAACCTGGATTTCTTACGTTCCTTTGTAGTTAGTGTCTTAACAGGCATCAAATTAAAATTGTAATCAAGGTGAAGATAATTCAGGTTTTTCCGATGGATGAAGAGATTCAGCATATTGTATTGCTTGCAAACTTGGAGACCAGCTTCAGCCCAATCAAGTTCTGTGGTTTGGAAAATTTTTGTGGCTTGAAGTGAGCGGAAGATATGCTTCTTCTTCTGAGCCTTGGGAGGTCTGTGATGCAGCTCATTCAACACAAAACATTTCAATAACTTCTGATAACTAACACGCACCTTGACAGGATATGATGGAGGACTGGAGGAAATTAAAATAGATAGTTAGATACATTTACGGTATAAAGATTAGCTTGCTACAACAAAAGTAAAAGTGAAGATGGAACCATACCAATGCTCCTTAAACCAATCTGACACAAGGGGTATATCTTCAGCACGTCTTGTCAGACCAGATCTCATGTTAAATGGGCGTGGGGCAAACAACAGGGAAATACCAGCAGCAGTAGTATCAGTATAGATTGGAGTCTCATTCAGCAATGGCTCAACACCCTCAGGCAAGTTATGTTACACATTTGGACTTGTACTACATACATATGGACAATATATAGATTAATTATATGTTATGTGCTATCTTTTGATTTGGCCTAAATTAGTGGTCTTATGGACATTATTATTAAGGAGGCCAATACATTGTCATATAAAGTGTAAGACTAATTTATGTGTAGATACCCATATAGAGTAACCTTAGTTAATGATGGGCTAACTAAGGTTACATACATGTAACTACGGTTACATGCTTATAAATAGGGGGTTATGGTTCCCATTTGATGCAAGACTAATTCTCTTCTTCTTCCCATTGAAATTAGAGAGCAAATCCTTTGTCTTGCACATCAAGTGGAAAGCCAAACCCGGACAATCTCCAAGCCGGATCAAGGTGATCTTCAAGCCGGATTAAGGAGCTTCCACCAATGGATTCAGGTACGCTTCCACTTATGTTTTAGTTCCAAATAATTCGATATGAAGGCTAAAGTTTTATAGTCGGATTTATTCCAACAATTGGTATCAGAGCCTCCTTCGTATTGGATCATTTGGAAGTTCATGAATTCAATATTAAAGCTTTATGATTAAATTAAGATAGAATTTTGATTTTGAAATTCTAGTGCCTTGATATAGCATGCTTTCATGAATGATTTGTTGATGATAAACTTTAGTATTTCGATACAATGTTATCACCATATGAATTGAAATGTTGAAATAAATTGCCTAATTTCGATTGTTGAACATGATTCCTTGATTAAGCCTTTTGTTGAAAGCCCAAGTTTATTATCGTTGAGTGGCGATCTCAAATGTTGCCACAAATAACCTTCAGTGACGGCCACTCCAGTTTCAATACATAGTCGCCACTAATACATTTAGCGGCGACTTCTATGCGTTTAGTAGCAGCATCCGACGCCGCAAAAGGTCCTGGAATAAATTTGCAGAAACGTTTGATTATCTGGCAATTAAGACAGAAACATGTTTAATAAAGATAACGTTTTTTTTATTATTAAAAACGTTTTTCTGGTGACATTAATGAAACCATAATGCAAAATTAATTAATAGAAACGTTTTTCATTATTATTGAAACGTTTTTATATTTAATTAAGATATTAATGGAGTCATAATGCAAGATTACTATTAAAACATTAATCTTGCATTATTAAAGAAACGTTTTTCCATTAATTACAGAAACGTTTTTCCATTATTCAAGAAACGTTTTATCATTAATGGAGACGTAATTAGTCTTGCATTATTTATTGAAACGTTTTTTATAATTAACATATTAATGAAGACATAATGTACAATTATTAAAGAAACGTTTTTCATTATCAAAGAAATGTTTTAAGTTTTCAGATTTTAATTGTACATTAATGTTTTGTCCATTAATATTCAGATTTTAATATTCAGATTTTACATTATAAACATGTAATTTTCGGTTGAGATTCAATATATGGCTTAAAGAACTAATTAATTTTGCATCTCATATTTTAAATTAATCAATTGAAATATTATGTTACCAAAGTAACCTCTTTTGTGAAGATTGATTGATTTTTAAGATATAAGATGACTATATATGTTCGTATTCCATGCGTTTAACACCGGCCCAAAGGAAGGTTGTTATTTGGCAGGAATTCGAGCATGCTTGTGGTAATAAATATGTGACAATTATTAAGTTTTCCATGTGAATATTAAGTCGGCCCAAAGGAAGGCTTGATATTTGACAGGAGTTTATTGTCAATATTTGATTACTACACCAAGAGTACCAATTACAAGTTTATTTTCTGTCCAAAGACTAAAATCAATGTTGTGCTAGGTATCTTGTAATGGGATTTGCCTATTTTGAATCTGTATACTAAAGTTAAAATTCAAACATTATGATAGTTCTCGGTTGCATGGATCTAGACCTTGCACTTCGGATTGAGAAACCTGCTACTCTTCAGGATACATCTTCTTCTGATGACAAGAAGGAGATGGAGAAGTGAGAACGCTCAAATTGCATGAGTCTTACGATCATGAAACGTGCAATTCCAGAATCTTTTAGGGGCACTAGATTGAAGAAAATAATGCCAAAGTTTTCCTTGAGGACTTTGAAAAACGTTTTGCACAAAACGAAAAGGCGGACACTAGTACTCTTTTGAGTAAACTTGTTTCCATGAGGTATAAAGGCAAAGGAAACATAAGGGAGTACATTTTAGAAATGTCTCACATTGGACCAGCTTGAGATCATCGGGTATACCGACTTCGATTTTGCTGGATGTCAGGATAGTATGAAGTCTACATCAGGCTATATCTACATGCTTGCTGGCGGTGCTATCTCTTGGAGAAGCATCAAGCAAACTCTTACGACGACTTCCACCATGGAAGCGGAATTCATGGCATGTTATGAGGCATCCAATGAGGGATTATGGCTGCGAAATTTTGTTAGTGGACTGCGCATAGTAGACAGTATTAAAAAACCACTCAGGCTATTATGCGACAACAGATCAGCAGTCCTTTATGCTAACAATAACAGTAGTTTGACGAAGGCAAAGCATATGGACGTCAAGTTTCGGGTTGTTAAAGAAAGAGTACAAAATGGACAATTGTGCATAGAGCACATCAGTACAAACTCCATGATTGCGGATCCGCTTACTAAGGGATTACCACCCAAAATATTTCATGAGCATATTGCTCGCATGGGTGTCAAATCAGTTGAGGATTATGAGTTTTAGTGGGAGTTTGTGTTATACAATTATGTATTGTCCAGTACATTCAGTAATTCAGTCTTTAAGGTTTTATCTGCAGAAATTCAGTCTTAAAGTTTTATGTACTCTTATGGTTTATGATTGATCTCAATAAAGTGAACCAGTTGGAAATAGACATTCTATTTCAGACCACACTTTGTGTTATTTTCATGCTACACACCTACACTTGATCCATGTCGTTGGTTATATTGATATACGTGATCAATGTTGGGTCTAGTTACGCAAGAGTAACTAAGATCTCTTAGATCCTATGTTGATATGATTGATGGACCGGATTGATCATGACAATTTTATTTTGATAGCAATACTGAGCTTATAAAGTTATAATGTAACGTATAATACTAAGGTTTGTACATATGATGAGTATATCGTCCAAGTGGGAGATTGTTAGACATTTGGACTTGTACTACATATATATGGACAATATATGGATTAATTATATGTTATGTGCTATCTTTTGGTTTGGCCTAAATTAGTGGTCTTATGGATATTATTATTAAGGAGGCCAATACATTGTCATATAAAGTGTAAGACTAATTTATGTGTAGATACCCATATAGAGTAACCTTAGTTAATGATGGGCTAACTAAGGTTACATACATGTAACTATGGTTACATGCTTATAAATAGGGGGTTATGGTTCCCATTTGATGCAAGACTAATTCTCTTCTTCTTCCCATTGAAATTAGAGAGCAAATCCTTTGTCTTGCATATCAAGTGGAAAGCCAAACCCGGACAATTTCCAAGCCGGATCAAGGTGATCTTCAAGCCGGATTAAGGAGCTTCCACCAATGGATTCAGGTACGCTTCCGCTTATGTTTTAGTTCCAAATAATTCGATATGAAGGCTAAAGTTTTATAGTCGGATTTATTCCAACAAGTTAAAGTCATCATCATCGTCATCCTCAGGAACTTTCTTCTCTCGCCGGTCCTTGGTGACTATGGGATGTATAAGAGGATCATAATAGAAAGCAGGTAGATCTGGATCCTCTGTTTTTATGTACATGATCATCGGAGTGTGATATATACCAAGCTTCACCTTTCTTGGTCTGTTGTTATAGAGGTGAGGGAAAGCAATTCTGTACTCTGTCCTGACCTGATGATCAATTTGTTGATATCATTAAACTCATTCCCATCTTCATCTCCTTTCTCCATGTCACGATATAAGGGTTCAAACTTGGGCCACCTGCAGCAGAAAAGAAGCTTCTTAATGGAAACAGTCCGCCAACCATGTAGATTCAATACAAAAAAAAAAATAACTATGCCTCAACACATACCATGAAAATTTATTCCCTAATACGGCCTCCCAAGGCCAGGAAAAAATGGACAAAAAGTGATGCTACAAGGCGATCCTGTTGGAATGTCACACATTACCTAAATTAGGAGAGGATAGCCAAATATGCAGGGCGAACATGGAAATACCCAAACAAATACTGAACAGATGGGAGAACTCACCAATATCATAATTGGTTCCTCAACTACCTACCACTCAGGTATACCTTATCGAGAAGATTACGCAGATGCTAGGCAGAAAAAGAAAACTTAGAATTTAATGGGAGGATACTGATCTTCAGCTAGGCAAACTGAAGCAGTTCAGATCACTAGCATTTTATGGGCACACCAAATAGCTAAGAACTTAGAAGACGGAAATATATAACTAACGACTCAATTGAGCATATTCCTTACCAGGTATGCACATATTCAATGCTTTAGCAGTGAAAAAGGACTCCATATCAAATAAGTAGAAGTAATTGCGATCAGTCAGATCTGAAAACAACTGTCCAGCCAGCCGGTGAAGTGTAGCCATTATAGGGAGGGACAAATGCCACCTGCGGTAACTAGGACCGTTAATAAGCTTTGTTTTTACCAGTGGCTTATGGTCATAAAACCAGTTATAAACAGCTGAATCTTCTTCTTCATCCAACTCCAACTGGATTGGCTCCAACTGATCAACATCCAAAAGATTATCAGCATAATCTAACGGAGGTTCCTCATCGTCAAAAGGAGGAAAACGCATTCGCTTGAAATGCCGCCGGTCTCTCTTCTCCCTCCTCATCATGATCCACATAGTGCCCCACTGCATATTTCATGATTATGAATCAGTCCAAAACATATCGTTTAGTGGAGTTAGAAAGAAACCAAAGCAGGGGGCCAGTAGCATACCTGAGCCACATATATAGGTTCAACAACCCATGGTATCTCATTAACAAATGTAATAGCACCAGTAATATGGTACAGGATTTTCACATCTCGAACCTGTTAAAACAAAAGCATTACAGAACAAAATGAGGATTCAACTAACAGAACAAGACACGGCACAATTTGAAGGATTGCGTATAGGTGTTCGTAACACGCAGCGGAAGACAATAACAATCCTAGGCAGATTTTTCATGTTTAAAATTTGTTTACGTGTCAAAGATCGAATCTAAGACGTACCTGGTGAAGAGAGTTTCTTTTCAAAATTTCTTCGATAGTGCGAAGACTCTATGCGTATCCACACCGAGACCGATCCTTGCTATCAACTCTTTGATCAATGAAACCCGCGAACAAATTGAACAGAGAATATTGTGTTGAAATTTTTCTCAAAAAATCTCAACTCAAATTAGAAGAACAAGAAACACTTTTCTTGTAATTGTATTTTCTCTCTTGGCTTTGTATTGCACTCCCACTTTCATAAAGTAGGTTTTCTTCTCAAGAAAAATTAAAAACTAAAAACCTTTGCAAATTTTCTCCATCACCCTTTATATAGCATCACCTACAAACCATTTTCCTATTTGGTTGAGGTAATAATTTACTTAGGGTAAAGTTTATTCCAAAAATAAACTTATGGAAAATTTTTGTATGAAAATTTTAAATTTCCTTCTTTGTTCACGTGAAAGTGCCGAAACCTTTCATTTGAATTTGTATATCCAATTCTCAATTGGATTCAAATTCATAAACCTTTTTTTTTTGAATTTTTGAATCCAATTCTAAATTGGATTCTAATTTATAAAATTTTATATTAATATAATATTATCCTATTGAAAATATTAATCCTGTTCCAAATAGGATAAAACTTCAATTAATAATCTAATTCAAAATTAGATTTATTAACAAACCTTTATTAATATTATATTTTATATACAACTATTATATAAAATGTTATTAATTATATATATCACATATATTTCAACCAAGAGATATTATTTAATTTCTATTCCAAATAGAAACTTCAATTTATTCACAATATTAATTATAATCTTTGTGCTAGTAAAGAATATAATAATATTTCATTTGGACTAATAACTAAATTTATTTGACTAATTAAATTCTTTAATTTAATTATCAAATAATAAGTTAATTAATCCTTTAGCAAATATCAGAACACTCGTTAGTGTGCGACCCCATAGGTTCAATACTAAACCGGTAGTAAATTGATCATATCAATATACTAATCAAGGGAGGCGTCTAGCAACACTCCTTAACGACCGGATAGCATGAAGTATACAATTTACTCTCAAGAACCAGTAGAAGAATAATGTAATAATTCCTTCTGTCCTTATAGCTCTAGATCACCCTAGGATATGGTTCAATTGTCAAATCCTACTAGGCGATCAACTATGTGTTCACGTCAAATATAATCGACCATTGAATGACCTAAGAAACTCATTTCTTCTTTCATTCAATTGCCCTGGCCAAGGTCTTAGTTTGGTCGTTTATAATTCATGACAACATGGAGCTTAAACTCATTACCAAGAGTTGACAGATTCTGTCTTGATCAATCACTAATTTTACAAGTATTTAATCGTACACAATATCCTTTCAAATATCGCCCTAGGGCCATAGGTGTCTAGTATCAAAGCACAATGAATAACTTGTCAATTACTATGACGATCTCAAGTCAAAGAAAACGGTTACATCACATTCTTCAAGAAAATATCCTATTGACAGTTATGGTAATTCTAACCATTAGGAATTATCCAATGAGTCGGTTCAATGATCATATCTCTATATGCATCATCTATCTATGTGATTCAGTTAATGAGATCAACTAATCTTTATCCGATAAAGACAATCACATAAATATTGATCTAACCGGATCACTAATGTCCAAATCAATAATCCCATGATCAAGAACAAAATTTAGATTAAATTGTAAAAGACTTTGCTCTCATTATCATGATCTCTATCATGATGACAAATCAATATTTAATCAAGACTTATCAAATTAATCAAACAATTAATAAATTTGATAAAAGAATATCAAATGCCATATATTTTATATCAAATGACATTCACAAAAATATATTCAAGTTATCAAATATTATATTGGATCTAGGGCATATCTACTATATCCTTAACACAATTTGTCAAAATAAAACAATCAGCAAGACAGTAGGGAGTACCTGCTCCCATGGCATAGGCATGTTCTCAAGAAGTTCGTAAACAGCACGAGGGACAAATTTAAGAGCTTCGGGATACACACGTTTATGATGATGATATTTTTTTGATGACATACCCCATGGTCCCTGTAAGATGTATGAGCTCGATAAGCAAAGGAGAGAAAAACACAGCAATATCACACTTCATAAAGCTGAGCAAATGAGGATGATGAGGTCGGTGTCTATATCCGAGAACCAATTCGGATTCACGGTCGTTCAACTACGCAAGCTATCCATCTTGCCAAGAGGTTGGTGAAACAGTATGGGGATAGGAAAAAAGATTTGCACATGGTGTTTACTAACCAAGAGAAAGCATAAGACAAGGTCCCAAGAGAGGTTCTTTGGATATGCTTGGAGGTATAAGGTGTTCCTGTAGCATACATTAGTGTGATTAAGGACATGTATGATGGAGCCAAAACTCGGGTTAGGACCATACGAGTAGACTCGAAGCATTTTCTGATGGTTATGGGGTTACACCAAAGATCTGCGCTTAGCCCTTTCTTATTTTCCTCGGGCAATGGACGCACTAACGCACCATATCAAGGGGAGGTGTTATTGTGTATGTTATTTGCTGATGATATAGTTCTGATTGATGAGATGCGAGGCGGTGTTGACGAGAGGCTAGAGGTTTGGAAACAGACCCTTGAGTCTAAGGGTTTCAAGTTGAACAGGACTGTAAACTATAAAAACAATAGAGAAATCTCTCTTGTGTTGTATTCAAGAAATAACAAGTATATATACAAGTACAGAGAGCCTTAACTATGGAAAGAATCAAAAAGGAAATCCTATAAATTTGCTGTGAATCTCTATATTATGCTAACTATGTATATTACATAAGATTATGTCTACATTCATTATCTAACACTCCCCCTCAAACTGGAGCATATATGTTGATCATGCCCAGCTTGTTACAAAGGTAATCAACTCGAATTCCATTCAACGCCTTTGTGAACAAATCAACCGGTTGCTCTCCTGTCTTCATGTAGCCAGGGGAGATCAAGTTCTCGTGAATCTTCTCACGAATAAAATGGTAGTCAACCTCAATATGCTAAGTTCTTTCATGATACATTGAATTTGACGCAATATGGAGCGCAGCTTGATTATCACATCAGAGTTTTGCTGGTATTGGATGCTCTAACCCAATTTCGGTCAATAGATGATGTATCCACATAACATCACATGTAGACTGTGACATAGCTCTATACTAAGATTCTGCACTAGATCGAGATACAACACTTTGTTTCTTACTCCTCTATGATACCAAGTTTCCTTCAACAAAGACACGATAACCTGTAGTAGATCTTCTATCAATTTTCGATCCAGCCCCGTCAGCATCTACAAAACACTCAATAGAGTATGGTTGTGATTGCTAAGTCCAGGAGCTCCTTTTAAATAACAGAAAATTTGTTCCAAAGCTGCCCAATATTTGACCGTTGGTGCAAACATGAGCTGGCTAACAACACTTATCGCAAAAGCAATATCTGGACGAGTCATAGTAAGGTAGTATAATTTCCCAAATAACCTCATGTATCTCTCTGGATCGTCAAAAGGATCATCATCATCTTTCATGAGATGCACATTAGGAACCATTGAGTACTGCAAGGTTTAGCTGTCAACTTTCCAGTTTCTGCAAGCAAGTCAAGAATGTACATTCTTGGAGGAAAAAAAGTTCCCTTCTTGCTTCTATTTACTTCTACTCCCAAAAAGTATTTCAACTGGCCCAAAATCATGTTTATGAAACCTAGTATGCAAAAAATACTTGAGGGAAAAAATCCCAGCATAGTCACCTCATGTGATAACAATATCATCAACATATACAACGAGGAGAATAATGCCAACTACTGATTTCCGATAGAAGACTGAGTGATCGCACTTACTCATTTTCAACCCAAACTCCTGAACTACCTCACTGAACTTGCCAAACCAAGCCCGTGGACTCTGATTCAAGCCATACAAGCAACAACAACAACAACAAACCCAGCTTGATCCCAACATATAGGGTCTGGTTAGGATAGTCTGTACGCAGACTTTACCCCTACCTTATGCAGGTAGAGAGGAACAAAACCGGGTGGTTTCTCCTTGTATGGCTCAAGCCATACAAGGAATTTTTCAAATGACACACTTTCCCATACTCCCCCCCCCCCCCGAGCAACAAAAGCGGGTGGTTGCTCCATATACACTTCCTCCTGAAGATCGCCATGAAAGAACGCATTCTTGATATCCAACTGATGTAAAGGCCAATTCTCGAATGCAGCTAGAGAAATAAATAAGCGGACAGAAGTGAGTTTGACAACCGGAGAGAAGATGTCGGAATAATCCAGCCCATAAGTCTGAGCATACCCTTTTGCCCCAAGTCTAGCCTTAGGTCTTGCCACAGAACCATCTGGATTAACTTTAATTGTAAAGACCCACTTGCATCCCACTGGTTTCTTTCCCTTTGGTAGATTTACCAAATCCCATATGTGGTTGTCCTCTAAAGCATGTATTTCCTCAAGCATTGCATCAGAGCATCCGGGATGATTCAAAGCCTCATTCACAGTTTTGGGTACGGAGATGGAGTCTAGAGAAACAATCATAGATTTAGACGTAGAGGATAAGTGGTTTGTTTTGCAAGTACGTGTACCTTTGCAAAGAGAAATAGGAAGATCAAGGTTATCTAGAGGATCAGGCAAAGAAGAACCAGATGATGTAGGAACTGGTGTGGGACATGTATCATTTGTCACTCGCCTCCGCGAATAAACTTGAACAATTGGAGATCTTGCTGGAGCAAGTTCTGAAGGCTTAATAGTCGATTGGTGCTCAATAGAAGACTGGGAGATCGAAAAGTATCATCTGATTATTCTGTCAATGTATGGGTAACCTGATACACTAGCCACTCATTCCCCCCCCCCCCCCCCGGCGAGAATAGCCCAGGAAAACACACTTCACAGTCTTGAGATCCAACTTGGTAAGATATGGTCGAACATCTCGAACATAAAATGTGCTTCCAAACACCTTAGGTTCCACCGGAAATAATGACTTATTCGGAGAAAGAACACTATAAAGCACATTACCATCGAGTAAAATAGATGGCATGCAATTAATCAGAAAACAAGGCGTAGAAACCGTATCAGCCCAAAATTGTTTAGGAACCTTCATTTGGAACAAAAGTGCTCGACTGTCTCAAGTAGATGTCGGTTATTCCTCTCAGCAACTCTATTTTGAGAAGGTGTATCAACACATGCAGACTGATGTAATATACCATGTTGTCTCATGTAGGACTGAAATAACTCTGACATATATTCTTTAGTGTTATCACTTCTTAGAGTACGTACTGAAGCATTGAATTGAGTTTTGACTTCAGCATAAAAGGCAGAAAAATGAGTAAACACTTCAGAGCAGCTCTTCATAAAGCATATCAAAGTCATTCAAGAAAAATTATCTATAAAAGTGACAAAATACTTATGCCCAGTTTTAGAAACAACAGGACATGGTCCCCAAACATCAGAATGGACCAACTCAAAGGTTGAATCAACTCGCGTATTAACCCTTGGACTTAACGAGATGCGATGGTGTTTTGAAAATCGACATGCTCACAATCCAATGATGAAATATTCTATAACTGAGGATAGAGCTTCTTTAACAAAGGCAAAGAGGGATGCCCAAGTCAACAATGTGCTTCAAAAGGAGACACAATACCAGAGCATGCAACAAACCGTGGCTCCCATTCATCAAGAATGTAGAGATCACCAGATATATATTCTTTACTAATAACCTGCATTGTCTTAAGATCTAAAAACAAATAATGATCAGGAAAGAATGCAGCAAAAGAATTAAGGTCTTTGAGGTAGATTTACTAACATAAATCAAGTTAAAGGCCAAGTTAGGTAGACTTAATACCGATGACAGGGTAATAGAGGAAGTTGGTGTAACAGTCGCAGATCCAACAATGCTACAAGTTGATCCATCAGCTACAGTAACCGGAAAGTGTGCTTTATGTAAGCGAAAGCTAGAAAAAAATTTGGATTACCTGTCGTGTGATTTGTAGCACCAGAATCGATCACCCATTTATTGGAAGAGGTGATAAGACATGTTTTATCTGACCCAGGCAGTAACTGAAGAAGATTCCTTAACTGATTTAAAATATTAAAGGAATTTTAGAAACTCATCCGAAATCAAGATTGTTGGACTAGGAGTTATTGCATTATAATTCTTTACCATCATTTTTTTCCTTTCAATAACAAACTGATTAAACTAACAGAGGTCCCCAAAGCTAAAAGATACTCAAACAGATCCCGGTAGATACGAAATCAACAATCTATTAAACATGATTGAATTTTAATAATCCACTCAACCAAATTAGAGAACCAAACGAATTTGTCCAAACTAAAACAAAAATTAGAGACCAACAAAGTTTCTGATAAGGAAAGACCTAACAGAAAATATCAAGTCACTAATAGATCACCGCAGTGAGTCAAAATTAAAGATGCAAGCTTCTCACACGTGCAACCTCCAAGAAAAATACCACATAGTTAAAGAAATTGAATAACCAATAAACCGAACTCAAACCTGACCAAAAAAAAGTGAGAATAAGATCCGTTCTGAGGTTTTTCTTTGCCAAAATGTGATTCTATGATCAAAGAACCACCACAAGTCAACTGGCAATGTCAAAAAGACCTTAGATTAGCTTCTGGCCAAGGAATTTCTGGCAGCGGATTCGACTCAACTCCGGCAAGCAGTAGACCTGCTCTGATACCATGTAAACTATAGAGACAATAGAGATATCTTGTGTTGTATTCAAGAAATAACAAGTATATATAAAAGAACATAGAGCCTTAACTATGAAAAGAATCAAAAAGGAAATCCTATAAATCTGCTGTAAATCCTTACAATTATGCTAGCTATGTATATTACATAAGATTATGTCTACATTCAGATTATGTGTACATTATTAGTGTCTATATCTTATAACTAATTCGGATTCATGGTCATTCAACTACGGAAGCTATCCATCTTACCAGGAGATTGGTGAAACAGTAGGGGAATAGGAAGAAGGATTTGCACAAGAGAAAGCATAAGACAAGGTCCCAATGGAGGTTCTTTGGATATGCTTGAAGGTAAAAGGTGTCCCGATAGCATACATTAGTGTGATTAAGGACATGTATGATGGAGCCAAAACTCGGGTTAGGACAGTAGGAGTAGACTCGAAGCATTTTCCGATGGTTATGGGATTAGACCAAGGATCTGCGCTTAGCCCTTTCTTATTTTTCCCTAGCAATGGACGCATTAACGCACCATATCAAGGGAGGTGTTATTGTGTAAGTTATTTGCTGATGATATAGTTCTGATTGATGAGACGCGAGGCGATATTGAAGAGAGGCTAGAGGTTTGGAGACAGACCCTTGAGTTTAAGGGTTTCAAGTTGAACATGACTAAGACAGAGTACTTGGAGTGCAAGTTCAGCGTCATGGCGAGGGGAGCGGATAGGGACATGAGGCTTGATTTACAAGTCATCCCCAAGAAAGGAAGTTTTAAGCAGTGTTATGAAACACGAGCGCTTCTGCGCTTAAAGCGAGAAGCAAAGCAGGGCGAGCCATTGAACGCTTCTGTTAGCTGAAGCGCAGCAGGTTTATAAAAGCGCTCCCTTTCATTAAAAATCGAGAAGCGATGAAGCGTAAGAAGCAATTGTTTTTCTTTATAACAGTGTTGCCAACCTATTTAATTAAAAAGTTGTTCTTTTTTAAAACATCCAACAGCAACATAGAAAATAAAGAGGCGACCGAGGGTTCAATTTTTCTACATTTTTCAACTTCGAAATCATCAAGTTTGGTCCGAGATAAGTGATTTCTTCTTCCACCTCCTCCTCTTCCTCCTTCTTTTTCTTTTTCTTTTCACGGTTTCAACATCCAAATAGCAACGAAATGCTGGCAAATTTTGCTTCTCCCTTTAGTTCTTCTTTCTCATTCTTCTCCTCTTCTTCTTGTTCATTTTCTTGCATTGTTTCAGTGATAAAAAGATTGAAATGCTGCCCAGTTTTACGTTTTATTTATACTGCCCTTCTTCTTATTTTCATATCCTTTATTCTTAGATACTTTGCCCCTAGTTGATGAAGAAGAAGAAGAAGTTAAATAAGATGATGAGCAATATAATAATGATAGTTGAATACAAGATTTTGACAATCTTATAGAAGAATATGATGCTCATTTTGTGCTTTAATTGATACTACTCTTTCATTTTTACATTGAAGTATCGAACATTTGCTTACAGTTATATGTGTTGTCTATGCACTA
This sequence comes from Nicotiana benthamiana, assembly GCA_034376525.1. Taxonomy (NCBI): domain Eukaryota; kingdom Viridiplantae; phylum Streptophyta; class Magnoliopsida; order Solanales; family Solanaceae; genus Nicotiana; species Nicotiana benthamiana. The sequence continues at coordinate 38,377,600 of CM067335.1, read as the reverse complement.
TTTATTTTAATATTTTTTTAAAAATTCCGCTTCACGTAAAAAAAGCAAGCACTTTGCAGCGAAAAGGGGTTTGTCCTTTTCCTCGATTCACGCTTTTCACAATACTGGTTTTAAGTATCTTGGGCTGATTATCAAGGGGAACGAAGAGATCAACGAGGATGTTATGGGCTGAGTTCCCTATTTAGCTTTATCACAATATTCTTAAATGTGTGGAAACTGTTATGGGCTGAGTTCCCTATTTTATTGAGATAGACCGAGGGTCTGATGGTGAGATTGACGACTGAGATAGACTGAGAGTCTAATGGTGAGGTTAATGACTGAGAGAGGCCGAGGGCCTAGTTGTGAGGATTATATATCTATGGACCGGGCTGCATGCCCAAGCAATATATATATATATATATATATATATATATATATATATATATATATATATATATATATATATATATATATATATATATATATATACATACACATACATACGGATCAAGTTGTACGCCACAACGATACCTATATGGATCTGGCTACAGACCGCAACGATATGTTGGATCGATCTGCACGTCGCAGGGATATAGCGCTTGGGTTGTAGGAGCCCCTCCGGAGTTGGCACACCCCCAGTGAGCACCGTTGACGAAATATATGGATCGGGATGCATGCCGCAGCGAAATATAGATCGGGCTGCACGCCGTAGCGGTTACTATATGGTACCTATTAAGCGTGAATGTTGAGTGCGAGTACTGATTGGTAATATTTGAGTCATAAGTGGCGATGAGGCTAGCCCGAGGGGCGATAGATATATACATGTACATGAGTGATGTTTTCCAGAGAGGCCTGTTTATGAATTTATTGATTTCACTCCTCTTTAAAGTGAGTTTCTAATGTATATGCTGAATTAGTGACTGTTTTCACTCATTTTTATATTGAGCCTCTGTAGTGTCGAGAAAATATTTTACAAAAACTTTTATTTGAACTGGAGTTTATGAGATATTTAGAAATTAATCATTGATTTAACATTTGGTTATTTTCATCGAGGTTTCCGAGTTATAAAGTGTTTCTAATTATTGTTTTGCCCGAGGAGCCAATTATGGCTTTAATCTCTATTATTACTTTAAATGGTATTGAACCTTACTAAAACTACTGGAAATTACTTCAAAATGATTTTTACGAAAAGCTAGATTTTATAAGGGAAGGTTGACTTGTATTATGATTTGCAAGCCTGTTGTGTTTATTGAGCCTAACGTGAATCTGCATTCATTGTTTCCTACTTCTCAACCTTTATTTACTCTTATTACTTACTGGGTTGGAGTACTCACATTACTCTCTTCAGCTGTTGTACAAATGCAGGTACATCGGAACCCGATAGCGGGTGTTGTTTTGCTCAGATGCAGAGTTATCAGAGTTAGCTGGTGGCTACATGATGTTCGTAGCACCGCTCCCTTCCTCACATTGCTATTACTGTATTTAGTATATTTTTAGACTCTTGTTATATTTAGATCTTGATAGATGCTCTTGACTAGTGACACCCCGATGTCGGGCTTGTATGGTAATTCTGCACTGTTTTCCTTCAGAATTATATTACGAAATGTTGCGTAAAGGGTTTAAATATGACTCTAATGATTAAATGGTTTATGTGAACGTTGTGTCGGCTGGCCTTGTCTTCACGAGAGGTTCCATCACGACAGGGCCGGTTGGGATCATGACAAGTTGGTATCAGAGTTTAGGTTGCTAGGTCTCCTGAGTCATGCGCAGGTTTTAGTAGAGTCTTGCAGATCAGTAAAAAGACGTCTATACTTATACTCGAGAGGCTGTAGAACCTTTAGGAAAACTTCACATTCTTGAATTCTGATAGTGCATCCTTGATTCAGCTTGAAAGGTAACTCTTGAAATTCCTTCAATGCGTTCGCATGCGCGCATGAGCGCAGTACCAGATGTGCATTGCTGGCTTGTCATTCCCCGATTGAGGGGCGATATGTGATCTCTGTGAGTTTGATGTTTGGCCAGTATGAAGGACTTGAGGACGGGTCTTTACTTATGGCTTGAGCACCGAGATGCTAACTGTGTAAGAAAGTGTTTTGATCTTACATGTTCGGTATGGTCCCTATTGGTGAAAGTGATAGTTGGATAACCACGTGATGAGTATGTTAGTGCTGCGAGTTATATCTATATGATTTGTAAATCGACAAGAAAGGTCTGCTGGATGATGGAAGAACTATTAGGTGCTTAAATTTCATCGTGATTCGAGGTATAGCCCCGAGTTATGGGCGTGAAGAATTTTTTCATGTCCCCTAGTTGGGAGTGAAGTAAATTTCAGGTTGCTATATGAGTTCCAACTCAGGAAGACTAAGTGACTGTGTAATGTGTATGGCAGTGGAAGGAATACAGAAATGTTAATTGAAGGCAAAGAAGGTGGGGTATCCCCTGCAAAAAATTATGGGGTTGTATGACCCTTTATGTGATTGTTAGAAGATGCCATGTGCAAGTGAAATGTAAGTGTTGAAATTTGAATTTTAGTCGCTTAAGAGAGTGGGATTAACTGTTTGTGCTTGCACAAGCTTACAAAGGATTTGAGTTTAATCTCACTATGGTATTGTGGCATCAATAGAGTATAAGTGTTATGAGTTATTAAATGTATTTTGATCTATGGTTAAGAGCAAAGTGGAGGAGTTTGCTATTGATTAGATGATTACTCGGCTATGTGCTATGTTGGTTCAGATTTGAGGCGTGTGGTGAATCAGTTCTGGTTGCGGAGATTGAGCTCGAGGATGGCTCGAGTAAAGGAAATTTTGATTAAGGAAAGGTTATGTGCTGCAGTGTCAGAAGTGCTAATGAGGCGCTGGTTGTTTAGTTCTAGATCGGGCTAAGTGCAGTATGAATAGAGTGAATGACTCGAAAATGGTTCTAACGCGTTCATGATTCTACATGTAGCAATTGGGTATCTTAAAGTTATATATGTGGTTAGAAAATGAGTTTTCATTGAAAAGGTTCAAGACATGTGGTATTTCTACGTTAATTATGGAATTCTATGTATCAATAACATGAAGGCAAAGGTAATAGAATTAGATTCACAGGAAGTTCTTCAGAGTAATGTATTGAGGATTTGTGGTGCTACAACAAGAGGGAATATCAAGTTGAAGATGAATCAGAAAGAAAATTAGATAAATGGGGTAACTTGATAGTATACCGAATTGGTAAGGAAGGGATATGATTAGTTCCTTGTGTGTGTTCGAGGTAATGAGTTTCTACAGGTGTTTTACGACAATGCTCTTAGGTTTTGATGCATTGCTTAGCTTAATCGATTTGGAAGGATTTAGTCCCGACGGGTCCAATTTGTGCAAAAGGAAGTCGGAGAGTTCTTGATGGGTATTACTGTAGTTTGGAGACATATATTTTCTATGGGCATGCAGAGCAGGGGATGTATAGTGATTTTACTCCTAGATGGGACAAATAGAAAGTTCTGGACTAGGTGAGTGTGTAGATGTCTGTGACATGGAAGGGAGATAAAATTTCCATGTTATCCTCGGATGGTACGGTTTATGTGGTATGTTGTGTAAGATTGAGATTTGAATGTGTAAGGTCACAGTTCAGATTTGAATAGGAGGTCATATATTCTTAGGTTGCATGGGCAATTTCAGATAAGTAGAGAAATCAGCTTCAAATGAATTGAGAAATGGTCTTCCGATGATTAAGGAAATGGTAACGCTGATTGAGGTGATTTGACGAGGGTATATGTTTTAGAATGAGGCAATGTGATTAAGTTGATGGTACTTCGGTAGTATTGCGACACTTCTTGTCAGATCGGCTGCTATTATTTGAGTTTGCTTGGAAGCACAGAGAATCTTAGAGTATCTCTCATAGAATAATTGAGTACTAGAGGTGAGTTATATGACACTGGACAAGAAAGTAAAGTGTGTAAACTTACTAAATCCCTATATGGCTTGAAACAGGCACCTAAGCAATATCATGAAAAGTTTGATTCCTGCATGATAGAAAATGGATTTAAACCGAATGAATGCGATAAGTGCATCTATGATAAGTCTTGGAATAATTCACATGTAATTATTTGCCTCTATGTTGATGCTTTATTAATAATTGGCTCTAACATAAAAACTAAAATTATGCTTAGTAGCCATTTTGACATGAAAGATTTAGGAGAGCCAAATTTCATTCTTGGAATAAAGATTACTAGAACATGTAATGTAATTTTCTTTGACCAGTCACATTATGTTGAGAAAACTTTTAAAAAATATAATTTTATTGATTTCAAGCATGTTTTAACCCGTTTCGGTTCAAGTATTCACTTATTTCCTGTACAAAGTGACAATGATGTGATAAATAAAAAGGAATAGGCTAGCTTAATTGGAAGCTTGAGATATGTGACTGATTGTACTCGGCCTGAAATTGCATACGCAGTAGGAGTACTACCAGGTTTACAAGCAATCCAGGTAAAGAACATTGGAATGCCATAACAAGACTTATGAGGTATTTACTTAGTACAAAAACTTATGGCTTATTTTATAAAAAATATCTTGATGTACTCGAAGGCTTTTCTGATGCAGATTGAAACACTTTATCTGGTGATTCCTGTTCTACAATAGATTATATTTTTACTTTGGGAGGTGGTGCTATTTGTTGGAAATCGAAAAAGCAAACAATAATTGCTAACTCTACCATGGAGGATGAGCTAATTTCTTTAGCTTCAGCTAGTGAGGAAGCGAATTAGTTGAAAGATTTACTATTTCAAATTTCTTATTTTGAAAAAACAGTTCCTCCTATTTTAATTCATTATGATAACACCGATGCAATTGGTAGAGTACAAAATCGTTATTACAACGGTAATCCAGACCTATAAGGAGAAAATATTGTACTATGAGATCATATTTGACAAGTAGTACCATTAATAATGATTATGTTAAATCTTGTGATAATCTTACAACTCCACTAACTAAGGCCTTAGCAAGAGAAAAGGTCTGGAGCCCATCGAGGGGGATATGATTGAAGCCTATAAGCTCATAAGTCATATTTGAGGAAACCCAACCTGGGGACTAAAGATCTTATAACCAGGTTCAATGGGTAAAATGAATCACATGATGGCCTGGTTTAAAATGCACTATGTTTATTATTATTTCATCCCTGTGGTGTGAGTGCATTTATCCTGTTTTCGAGGTTGAGTTTTATTAACTCTTAGTGTAAAAATCTGTAGCTCGTACAAGTAGGGTGTTAGAGTTACAAGAGCACCCTTGATAGATTTCACCTATGTGAGTGTGGAAGTAGGCCGCTTCCTATGAGAATTGGGCTTGTTCTAAAAAACACTCATGAAAACCGGGATAGCACAAGGCCGTAATGTGCTGGCTAATAAAGCTCATGTCAACATCTTGACTATTTTGTATAAGCAGTGATATTTAATTTCCCTAAGGCAGTCATAGTTCAAGTCTAAGACCCCTAGTGACTCTGGAGTAAAGATCGCTATTTTGCTAAGTGGAGGTTCAGTGTAGAGCACACCTTCATTATGCACGATAGTCTCTTTTCAACTGGTAAACTCTCTTATATATTTTAATATTAAAATAAGTGGGGGAATGTTAGTGTGATTGTATCTTATTATTAAAATAAATTCCTAAATCCCACTACTCCATGATGTAGAAAATGGCCATAACTCCTATAACTCCCACTATTCCATGAAGTAGAAAATGACCATAACTCCTTTGTAACTCTTATCCCATGTTGTCCATCATATCATAACTTATTACCCCATTTTCTTCTAATTTAATTCAATGAAGAATTCTGACACCTATAAATAGGAGTCTTTCTTTCATATTGTGGTATGAAAAAAATAATTGCAGAGTGTTTCTATAAAGTAAGGTTAAAGTTGTGAAAAAAGAAGATAATTTTTTTTACTTTTGTTGAAGGAAGATGTTTATCTTGGTGGAGCTTTGGACTCAACAATTTATCCGAAGTTTGTTCGAATCATACGACGTGATTGGGTTGTTGTATCCTGGGGAAGACAGGTCCAAAGGATTACTGCTGGACCAGTAAAAAACTTTGCTGCAGTAAACTTAAATCTCCTTAAAAAGAGCGAAATATCTGCACCTTAACCTGAAAATATTTTATTTATTTTATTTTATTTTTAACTATAAATATATTATCACCCACAAAAGTACCTATTTTGTATTTAATTTTTAATTAGAACGGCAGAACCAGGGGCGGTGAAAAGGTGAAAAGACAACCAACTATCACATATTCACATTCTCCTCGGCAAACGTTCTAAAAAATGATAGCCTATAAAATATTTATTTTATATAAGTGTGTTATATACATACAAATGATTCAATGAACACATTTTATATACTTTGAAGTTAGCGAATGTAATTATTTTTAACCGATGGACTAATTTTTTATTTTGCCCATTCTTCTTTCCTCTACACATTCGCTTAAAAAATTATGGTATCATTTTTTCCCCAATCCAGCATTGAATATTTATTTTGGGGTCCAATTAATTAAGACTCACACCGACAAGTTTTACGTTTTGGGAGTAAAATATTCTACCAAAAATAACTTCATTATTAAAATTCGAACTCAATCTTTCGATTAAGAACGAAGAAGTATTTACCGGCTCCATTATTTAGTGGTGCGGCTTCAAATCATGCGTGAGTAAAGTGTACCAACTTCATTAATAAATCAACGAAATCTTTTAGTTTTTAAGTATGTGAAATTACATTGACTTACAGATAGGTATGTTTTATTATTTGACCAAAAAGAAAGCATTCAACATGCCTTCTTCTGCCTCCTAGAAATTTTCTGGTTTTTTAAGATTGCATTTATCAAATAATATTGCATCAATTCATCACCTATGGTCAATGTCCAATATCATTTTGATATTAGGAGTGGATTTAGAAGGTTAGTTACAAGTTTATATAAATTTAAATTTTCTGCTCAGACGTTTATATATATATATTAATTAAAAATCTACTATTCTCATGCAAATTCGATTGTTATTATAGATATATCAATATTATTAGCTTAAGGTTGCCGTAGGTATTCATAAGCTTCAAATCTTGGATTATAATTTCCTCATAATCCATTTCTCAATTTAGTTTAAAACAAGTATCTACATTTAAAAAAGTTATTCTGAAGTTGTCAAATAAAAAGATATCAAAGATATATGCTGGAGCACAAAGTTAAGACTTTTGACAATGAAACAATATTTTTTTTCTGGTCAACAAATTAAGGTAATCCATTAATAGATCAAGATTACAAGTCATTAACAATAATGGGCACCATTATAATTAGGATTGTACATGCACCTATATATCAACTTTGACATAGATTTCTATGAAATATCGTATTTTCCCACTCTTTTCACACTTACTAATGTAGCCACATATATCCACTTTCATGCAAAAAAATACTTAAAAAAAGAACAACGTGCAACATGGCTGCCATAAATATACATGTTTGCACAGCATGTATATTGTGGTGTTGTTGCACAACATGCATATTTCGAGACCCCTTACCTGTTTGATTTTACTTGGCTACTATTATTATTGTTGTTGCACAACAATGTATATTGTGATTATCCGTTGATCGACTTTGTCTTTAGTAGAGGGGGGATAGATTTAAAGTTACAGTTTGCAATTCTAATTTTTTTTTAAGTTATTAAGTTTTAAATTAAAAATTTATATATATTTAATAGATTTCTTTAGACAAATATAGGAGTTAGATTAAAATTAATCGGTTCGATCAAACCCAAAACATATATTATGGCTCCGCTCTTGGTCTTTAGTACACATGAAGCATTTGTATTTCTCGTATCGTTTAAGTTCTACGCATTAATATATGCACAATCAAGTTATGCATAAAATAATTATAAGCAAATTTTAGGATAAGTTAGTTTTATGTTGGCAGGAACTTTATGTTAATTTTTGCGATTGATGCTTTTATTTTTGACCGAAATATTTCCGTCCAATTTCGACTGAAATTTTTTGAATGAAAATCACCTAATTTCTAGTAGAATTATAACTTAATAAAATTAGTAACTAATATATTATTACAAGTTAATTACATGGATATCATAATTTGTTTTTGTATTATCAAGGTATATATGCATATAAATTTAACATTAAAAGAAGAGTTTACGTTAATACGTTTTATGCCATTGATAATGTAAAGATATATTTACGCAATCAAATCACTCATATATAATTATAAGAAAAATATTATGTGCTAATTATTCGGTAACCCGAGTGAAATGATAACTAATTTGCTAATACATGTTAAATTATATTGAAATAAATACTAATTGCTGACTAAAACAACTTAATTATTTAGCTATCCTTTGGTTTTACTTTTACTCATTCTTAAATCTTATGACCTACAAAAAGTTTATGCTATCACAAAACGAAGATACAATTATTTCTATTTAAGAATTATAACGATGTGCACATCACTTAATTCGTGATTGATGATAATGGATAAGACCATGTTTTATTTTAAAAAAACATTTATTTTGTTATAGAAAAATAAAATATATTTAAGCTGAAACTTCTTACTTCGACTTTTAAACATAGCAACAACGAATGATAATCAGCGATGACGTTAGCTATGATTTCGTGAGCATTTTTCATTCACTTATACTATAATTAATACAATTCCACAAAATCTAAGGATAATATTTTTTCCTAAGAACTTATCCTACCAATTATATGTGTTATTTTCTTCTTTCTACTTTAATTGATTTTTTGGATGGTGTTCAAACATATTAAGAAATTTACTTTTTAGTATTAATTAATAATAAAAGTGATTATATTAATCTTAATTAATTTGTTCGACGGAAATACAACAAATAATCCTAAGTTTTTTACTTCAAGTATAACTTTAAAAAAAGAAAAATTAACTGTGTTTCGTGATACCTAAAATAAATAAATATTATGAACCATAAAAAATATGCTAAAAATCAACTAAAACGGATTGGAGGGGGTATTTCAAGAGAACGAAAACCAAATCAAGTCTACACTACAAACAAAAAAGTTCAGTTCAAAAAAAATAGAACGACAATACGGTGGATCTAATTTTCGACCTAGTTTGGTGTGTAAAGTACCCGTATTCAAAGAGGGTCCAGAAAAATATCGTATCTAAGAGTATAATGTAGGCAATCTATCTTGACGGAAGTATCAAATAACTGACTCCGCAATTTTAACCTGTGAATTATGGTCACACGATAATAATTTTACCGCAGTTCTAAAACTTTGTTCAACATCAATAATATTATCGATATAAATTTTGCAAAGTATAATCGAATATAAATTCGGATAATTGAAGAAGGATTATTACAATAATGGTCAACATAAAAATAATATAGTAATATGATTTTACTTAGTCAAAATTTATTGTCATAAAAAAATATAGAATATAGTGGTATCTGATCTACTAACTTAAAATTTTAGATCCCGCAAGGGAGAATTCACAACCTCAATGCAAGTGGATAACATTTGCTAGGAAAGAATGAACAATTTTTCACTTATGACGAGGAAAGTTTCGAGAATGGACGATCAATGAATAATAGCAGAAAAGACTGATAGGCGAATTCAAAATTAATTTTATAGATTTGGTATTTAATTTTTTAATTTATTGAATTTCACTTATATGCTCGTGGCGACTTAGAGGAGATGAAGATTCTCGAATGAGGAAAAGCGAGACTCAACATCTATTAAATGAACCGGCTCCTATTTCAATATGTACCGAATCAATCAAAATTCTAGGTCATGCCTCAACCTCGTTAGAAAGCAAAGTTGGCTAGTGACCGGCATATCTTTTGCGTCACCATCTATATAATTCCATGTCAATTTCTCAACTTCTTTGTTCAACATGCAGTGATAAGTTTCACGCGCTCCAAAACCCGACATGCGGCTAAGTAGATTGACCACAATCTGAGCACGCATATATGCATATATATATATATATATATATATATATATATATATATATATATATATATATATATATATATATATATATATATATATATATATATATATAATGTTGGGTTTAGTTGAACCTATTGATAATATATATGTTACATTCGTCGTCTATGTGGCGGTGTTTTCTCTCTCTTTTAAAAAAGAAAATACCTATGGTGGTGAGGGACATATCCTTTCCATTTATGGGAGTCATATATAATGCCAAATTCAGGTAAACCTGAAGACGCCAAAATTCATAATCATAATTTATACTATTCAAAAAGAAAAAAACAATATACTTTTAATAAAGACAACTTATAAAAGAACAGAACAATATGGTCGTTTACTTGGTTACGTAGCCGTCAGTTGCAAATGTTGAATAATCATTCTAAATTTTTATGCCTCATATTCTAAAAAATAGATCTCAATATTTTGACAAATTGAAAAATATTTTATACTTTTAATGTCAATTTTTTAGTTTACTTCAAAATCCATCTGCTTAATATGTCATTGTAGTGACTTAGTCTAATGTTATTAATTGGTTACCACCTTGTTCCAATATAGTCTTAAACTAGACAATTGACTTTTCTAAAGTCAAAACAATGTATTTTAAAAAAAAAACAAAACAAATGAAACTCCACCTTGTTCTTATGATAATAACTAATTAAGCTATTATCGAAAAGAGAGACATAGCGTAACTGGTAAAGTTGTTGTCATATGATCAGGAGATCACATGTTTGAGCCGTAAAAATAACCTCTTGCAGATATGTAGGGTGAGACTGCATAGAATAAACCTTCGTTTTTCGATACTTCTCCGGACCCTGCATATAACAGGACTTAGTGCACCGGGTTGCTCAAGCTATTACCGAAAAATTCTTAATCAGTTTTTCGGGTTCAGACTTGATATAAAGTACCTCTAGGTGATAGAATTTTATATCATTTAGTCGGTCTACTCTGTGCAAATCTGAACTACTCGAGCTCGTAACGTTAAGATACCAGATGATTAAATCGAAAATAATAAAACTTAATTTTTAACACCAAACAAACAAGTCATCACGATATACCCAACATCCACGTAACCACACTAAAAATAAATATTAGATTTTAAAAATTAGAGTATGGATTACAAGTCAAGGGACCAAAATTGAAAGAGCAAAAGAAGGACAAAAAAATAAAGATTTAACTGCAGAAGTCAAACATTTAATTTATGTTTGAGAAGGAGGGAACATTAAAACCATGCTAATTAACTTACAAAATATATATAGACAGCACAATTAAAACAAGATTTTAGCATAAAACATGCCTGCTTCCACAATTAATTATATCACAAAAATACAACGAAAAAAAAAATCTCTACTAACTCTCTCCACTTTGTGTGTCTGCATCAAATCATGTTGCTCGAACTTTTTAAAAATATTGTTGTGCTCCTGTTCGATTCTCCAAAAATACCCTACTGTTAGATGATTTAGCACACATTCCGTCAGCATTCTTGAAGAGTCCGAATAACATAAATATCAAAAACAATAACCAATATATAAAATATTCTTTTTTTAAAAAAAGATGAAATAATAATCAATAAAAATCCAAGAATTGATCAAATTAGATAACACGAGATATTAGCACAAATATGACTGCTTCCACCATTAATTATATCACAAAAATACAAGGAAAAAATAATCTTTACTAACTCTCTTTGTGTCTCTGTGTCTATATCAAGCTATGTTACTCAAACTCTCCAAAAATATCGTTGTACTTCTGTCGATCCTCCAAAAGACACTACTGTTACATGAACTAGCATACATCCTGTCAACATTTTTGAAGAGTCCGACCAACACAAATATCAAGAACAATAACCAATATATAAAATAACTTTTTTTTTAAAAAGATGAAAGAATAATCAATAATCCAAGAATTGATCACATTACACAATTCAAACAACTATACTTCCATCAAGCTTTTGATAATAATCAAATGAACATTCTGCAGCTTCTTCATCAATAATAAACTTCTCTTCTTCTTCATTTTCTTCACCAAAATCTCCTTGTATATTTGCAGTTAACTCTTTTGCTCTTCTAGCTTGATCTTCCCAATTTGTTCTTGCCAAAATTATCAACAACATTGTCACTGCACATGAAGCTTGAGCTGCTAATAATCCAATCCAAAGTCCCTCAAAATCGAAACCCCGAAAAAACCCTAAATAAATAGCTACTGGCATTCCAACAAGATAAAAACAACCAAGATTAATATTAGCACCCAATTTAGGTCTAGCTGTTCCTCTTAATACACCATAACCTGTTGTTTGTGGACAATTTCCGAGCTCACAAAGTCCAATTATAGGCAAAATTATCGACGTTAACACGATAATTTCTTCATCTTGAGTGTACATACTTGCCCAAGTATTCCTCACTAATATAGCAAATGACAATGCCAATAGTCCAAAAATGAAACTATAACATAGTCCAATAATTGCAGCTATTTTTGCTTGATTTGGCCTATTAGCACCAAGTTCATTTCCAACTCTTGTAGATACACCAATACTTAAAGAAGAAGGGAAAATGTATATCAAACTTGTTGTTTGAATCAAAATTCCCATTGATGCAACACTTGCTTTAGGGTTTAACAATAATCCACATAATAAAATCATAATTTCATACCACCACCATTCTAAACAAACACTAATACAACTTGGAATGGCTAAATTTAAAAGTGTTTTCCACCCTTTAAAACACTCTTTAGATATCGCGCTCCATGTTTTCTTATGTACCTCTGACACTATAATGTACGCGATTAATGACCCCACAAGGTTGAAATTTGTCCAAACCCCACTTAAAGCAACACCCTTAATACCAAGATTAAGGACTATAACAAGAAAATAGTTGATTGGAATATGAACAAGAATCGCGAGAGCAGCACAATACGTTAGAGGCATTATTATCGATTGAGAACGAAGATAAATCCTCAACGGATGTAAAAATGAGAGAGCAAAAAGATCAGGAATAGAGTAAATAATGTAACTCTGTGCTTGTGTGGCTATTTCATGATCTTGGCCACAAAAAATCAAGATTCTTTTCATATTACACCACATGAATGAAATGGGAATTGATACCAAAAGAAGAAGAAGAATTGTCCTTTGTAAACTTAGGCCAAGAATCTTGAACCTTTTAGCACCAAATGCTTGTCCACAAATTGGTTCCATTCCCATGGCTAAACCAGAAAGGATTGAATAACCGGTTATATTTGCAAAACCGATTGCGAGCGAGCCACCAGCTAGAGAAAGTTCACCTAAACGACCAAGAAATAGCATTGAGATCATTGAACGAGAGTAGAGAAGTAAACCTATGCAAATCATAGGAAGTGCAATTGTGGCTATGGATTTTGTTTCAGAAATAGCCAAAAACAGAGTATTTTGCTCTGTTTTGCTCTCTTCATTTTGGTTTTCTAATCTTGAAATTTCAGAAACCAATGGAGTCAGCATCTTTGATTTTTGTTTTTTGCTTTTGAATTTCAGATTTTTTTCTTTTTTTTTTTGGGTATGAATTTTGAGACCAAAAAAATTGTAACAGAAAGTTGTGGGCAAGAAAAGGGATATAGGGTTTAAGAGTAACGGTAGGGTATTGGTTTTATAAGCGCGGGGAATATTGAAAATTTTAGATTTTATTTTATTTTTATAGTATTATATATTTGTTGACTTATTGCAAATTATCATGGAGATTCGAAAAAATTAAACATACGAAGAAACAAAAAGATTCACGGTATAAAAGGAGATACAGATAAACTTTCTTCCGTCCCCTAACTTCGCCACGAAGCAAAACCTATGAACAAAATGAAGATGAAAATGATGATTTATGACTATAGAGGAATGTGTGAGATATATGTGACAAGCCAGGTATATATATGTACAAAAATTTTCTATTTTGTTAAGTTTTTTAATATGGTAATAGAGCTATCTTTTAGTAAATCAAATTATTATATTTCTGATTGTAGTAGCGTTGAATGAACGGTAAATTTAAAATCAAATCCAATAATTTTAAAGGTTATTCCAATATTAGATTATGAAGAATCGCGGCTTTATGGTGACCTATTCAAAAGAAGATGATCACTATGATTTTGATTACCTAATAGCTTGTTTGGAATATTATTATATGTCATTTTATAATATATCGTATTGTATTGTACTCTATTATATTATAAGGTAACTAGCACCCAACTAAGGTCCACTTATGAAGCCCAACATGTAGTTTATACATACAAGGAGGGTGTTGTAGATATATGATATTAATATATATTCGCATTCAGTATTTACATTAACCCACAATAATTTATTATAGTTAAATTATTAATTAAAGTGAAAAAAATATTATTAATTGTGATTTAGTAATAACAATGTATGTTATGTTGAAGACAACAACAGAGCTAGGATTTGAAACTTATGTATTCGAGACTCTAATTTTTTCAATTATTGAATTTTAAATTAATAATTTATTTTTTAAAGGAAAATATAAGATTTGAACCAAAGCTACTAAATATTGAACCCGTTAACAACATGCCAGCTCCGCCCCAGGTTGATGACATGTGTCAATCAATGTTATGTATTGTGGATTGGTGTTAACACCATTTAATTAATGAGATTTATAAATAACAACATTTAATCAGATTTATAAATGTTTTAACTCCCTAAAACTGTCAAGTCAAGAAGAGAAGAAACTGAATGTTTCCCTTTGAGACTCTAGTGCATGTTAATTGGTTTTTTAATCTCCTAGTGTATGTTAATTAATTAGTTTTTCTTTTAATTGCGGGGATAAAGTAATGTCTAGATTTCTAATTAAAATTCGGTATAGCATGAATAACGTTTATTTTAGGGTAAAGGACCAATGTGGGTCTGCTAAAACAAATTAAAAAATGTAGGGCGGTTAATTAGTGGCCTCATTAGATAAAAACTAATGGATTTGACTATGAAAAGGTATCACCAAAGGTTGTGTTACTTAGGGTGATCCGTACCCGTTGTTTTAATTAGAGTCTCGAGTTTAAGGTAAAAATAACATACGTTAGCTAATTTTTGGACTAGTAATTAGAAAAAGTCAGCGTTTATAAAGTCATTGAAAAATGACTATTATTTTGCTGAAACAATAAAAATTCCAGCATAATATGCGTGATTATGGAGCTCATGCATATAAACTTCCAGCATATTATATTGGAACTCCAGCACACAAAAAGTTTCAACATAATATGTTGGATTATGCAGCTCATGCATATAAACTTCCTGTATATTATGGTAGAACTCTAGCACATTATGAAATTCTACCACATTATACTGGAAGCTCATACGTAACAAATTGAACTCCTACATATTATGATGGAATATTTCCGGATATTTAAAGGTATTTTTGTTCAAATTTAACTTTTACATAAAAAATAGTTAAATTGCAATTACTTTTAAGATTTTGACTATTTTTTAGTTACAAGTTATAAATCTGTCTTTTTTATTTTTCCTGAGTTTGAGCCCCGAAAATAAAGTCAATCTTTTATTTGTAGGAAACACTTTTAACTCTAAATTGAGACTTGCCTGTGCATACCAAATAACAGGTGGAAAAGGCATTTCACTTTCAAGCCTGTTTCATCCCATAAGACATGTTCTTCTTCTTCTTCGTCGTATCCATATATTACCACAAAACTTGCCTTTTTACTAGTGTTAAAATGTGTGAATATTGCCATTATCAGTTGGTATCCTCCCAAGCAGATCATTCTATCGCTATATATGTTTATTTCAAAGTAAGTGTATAATAATTTGATCGGTCGTTTTGAGTATTTGCACTTCGCTCGATTGTTGAGGGTATGAATAGCTCTGTTTGATGTATTATAACTTGTATGAATCGTCGGTTTTGATTTTCAGTTTATTCGGAATTGATTTGGAAGAATCTCAGCGATAAGCTTTAAATTTGAAAGGTTTGACCAAGTTTGACTTTTCGGTATTTGACATCGGATCGGCTTTTTTATGGTCCCCTTAGCTCCATTGGTTGATTTTGGACTCAAGCACGCATCCAGATCGTGATTTAGAGGTCCGTAATAGAATTTGGCTTGGAATGACGAAAGTTAGAATTTTGAAAAGTTTGACCGGAAGTGTATTTTTTTATATTGGTGTTGGATTTTGATTTTGGAAGTTTTAGTAGGTTCGTAATGTCAAATGTGAATTGTGTACAAAATTTGATGTCAACCGGACGTGATTTGATAGGTCTCGACATTGGTTGTGGAAGTTGAAGTTTGAAGTTCATTAATTTTTGAATCGAGGTGTGATTCGTCATTTCAATATTGTTATGTGTGTTTTGAAGCCTCGAGTAGGTCCGTTTTATGTTATGGGACCTGTTGGTATAACATGGTATCGAGGGGCTCGGGCGTGTTTCAGATTGATTTCGGATCATTTTCTTCATGTCTCCATTGCTGATGAGTTGTTGGTTCTGGTATGACCTCACTGCAGCTGGTTTGCGCAGATGCAATGGTCAGAAAAGCGCTAGTGAAGTCGCAGAAGCGAGAAGAGGCTGGGTGAGGAAGACCACAAAAGCACATTTTTGTAGCGCACCTACGCGTACGCAAATGCGACATTTGGATCGTAGATGTGAAAGGCTTCGCAGAAGCGAAATTTGACCATCGCAGGTGCAGGGATTTCTCGGGGAGGCTATTTTCACATAAGTGAAGTTTTTTCGTAGATGCGGCTATTTGTTCGAAAACAAGGAAAGTGCTGGGCATAAGCTATAAAAATTGACGGTTTTGGTATTTATTCATATTTTGAGATGTGTGACTCTGATTGAGACAATTTTTGGAGAAACATTCATCACAGGGATTGGAGTAAGTGTTTTCTACCCCGTTTTGGTTATATTTCACGGATCTATCTTCATTTTTGACAATTGGTTGATGAATTTTAAAGAGAAATTTGGGGGGTTTTGGCCTAAAGTTTTATAATATAAATTTTTGTGTTTTGAACATTGATTTGAAATCGGAATTGAGTGAAATTAGTATGGTTGGACTCGTAATTGAATGGTTCATCAGATTTTGTGAGTTTTGTCTGGTACCGAGGTGCACTAGGTTGGATTTTTTTACTCCGAACTACTATTGTTGAGGGATGTGTCATTCAGTTATTGTTGAGTTTATTCATATTCTAACATGATCTATGAGTTACTCTTCTATGCTACAAGGGGTTGTGATTCGCTGGTTATATGTACATATGGTACGGTTCTATTGGGGTCCTATAGCGAAATTTGAGCGAGAAGAGTATTGGGTATTGCTTGGTTGATGGCATATTGGTTGTGCTCCTTCGAGTTTTATATGGCTTTGTGTCATTTGCTTCTCTGTGCTTATGGTAGTGCACTTTAGGTACTTGATATCGAATTTCACATGATTATTGATTTTGAGTAGGGTGGCTCGAGGTATATAATATGGATCAATATCTGGATGGGTCATGCATTGTAGTGGAGTTACATTCAGGTATGATCCTTTGTGTGAGGTTCATGTGTTTTGGTTCGGTGGTGTATGATGGGTTCTTAGCATTTCGTTGTTGTGGTACCTGTGGAGCTTGCTGGACGATTATCGTGTTTGAGTTATTTTCCGTGCTTAAGTATATTTTCCATATTGCTAATTGGTGCATGGATTGCACCTGTTGTGTTTTTAGATTATATTAATGTGTCATGCCACTAGAGCGGATGGGTCGGATGAGATGAGGTTATTGGACCTAGAATGGATACTATCATATTTTATTGTTGTATATTTGGAAGGATTATAACGAAAGTCGGCTTAGAAATTTGCTATAGTTCTTGTCGGATGAGAGGGAGCTCCACGACCTATTAATCTGGTGAATGGTTATGAGTTTCTGCATGTTTATTTCAACATGGGCAGTGTATGAAGGTGTTAGAATGAGGCTTTGTTTGATAAGAGGTTTGTTATCGGCATTGGATTGCTTGGAGAAGATATTGTGGTTAGAAGATTTCTCTTTGGGTATTTGAGTTATGCGGTATATCATGTGATTACATCTTGGGTTACAGATATTGCTTGATACAACTTGTTCAGACTTGTACAATGTGTAGATCCAAGATTTTTGATCTTATAGAAATTTCGAATGTTGAAAATTGGATTCTAAAGCTTATGGGATAAGGTTAGAGTAATGATCTTTAGTTATATTGTGTTGACGGGCCTATATGGGATAGGGTGACATGAGATCACCCTCGGGTATGTTCATGGTAAGGTTACACTGCAGTTTGATGGATTTGAGGGTAACTCTGGGCACGTTCTTCTGTTTAAGTGGGGAAGGATGAAACCGACCAGTCGTTTTGAGCATTTACACTTCGCTCGGTTATTTGAGGGCATGAGTATCTCCTTAAGATGTATTATGACTTGTATGAATCGTCGGTTTTGATTTTCAAGTTATTCGGAATTTATTTGGAAGAATGATTCTCAACTATAAGCTTTAAATTTGAAAGGTTTGACCAAGTTTGACATTTTGGTATTTGACTGCGGATCGGATTTTTTATGGTTCTGTTAGCTTCATTTGGTGATTTTGGATATAGGAGCGTATTCGGATCGTAATTTGGAGCTTCATAGTAGAATTTGGATTGGAATGGCGAAAGTTGAAATTTTGAAAAGTGTGACCGAGAGTATACTTTTTGATATTGGGGTCGAATTTTTATTCTTGAACTTGGAGAAAGTCATTAATGTCAAATGTGACTTGGATGCAAAATTTGTGGTCAATTGGATGTGATTTGATATGTTTTGTCATTTATTGTGGAAATTGAAGTTTCAAGTTTATTAATTTTTGAATCGAGGTGTGATTCGTCGTTTCAATGTTATTATGTGTGTTTTGAGGCCTCGAGTAGGTCTGTGTTATATTATAGGACCTGTTAATATATATGGACGTGGTCACCAGGGGCTCGGGCGTGTTTCGGATTGATTTCAGATTTTTTTTATGTTTACATTGCTGAGGAGCTGCTAGTTCTGGTATGGTTGCATTTATGGCTGGTTTTCGCATGAGCGATGGTCGTAGAAGCATTAGTGGAGTCGCAGAATCGAGAAGAGGCTAGGTGAGGAAGATCGCAGAAGCGGATTTTTGTAGCGCACCTGTGCACGTAGATGCAGGATTTGGATCCAGGTGCGTAAAGATTCGCAGAAGCGGAGTTCGATATCAGCAGGTGCGAGGATTTCCGAGCAAGGCTATTTTCGTAGAAGCGAAGTTTTTACCACATATACAGTGGTCACAATTGCGGCTCTTTGTCCGCAAATGTGGAAACTACAAAAATCGAGGGTTTTGGTCTTTATTCATATTTTGGGATGTGAGAGTCAGATTAAGGCACTTTTTGGATCAAATTTTATCCCAAGGATTGGGGTAGTTTTCTATACTCGGATTTGGTTATATTTCACGACTCTATCTTCAATTTTGGCAATTGATTGATGAATTTTAAAGAGAAATTGAGAGTTTTGGCCTAAAGTTTCATAATATGAATATTTAAGCTTTGAACATCTATTTGGAGTTGGAATTGAGTGAAATTAGTATGGTTAGACTCGTAATTGAATGAGTTATCGGGTTTTGAAATATGGGCTCGGGTTGGGCTTTTGGGCCGATTTCGAGCTTTGATTCAAGATTTGATCTTTTACGATCAGGATTGGTTCCTTTAGCATTGTTAGATATATTTGAATTGTTGTTGGTCAGTTTTGAGATTTTCGGAGGTTAGAACTTATGGGATGGCATCTTTGGAGCATCACTTGGCTTGCTCGGCATTTGTATTTGCTCGTTCGAGGTAGTAACTCTTCTAAACTTAGTGCTGAGGGTATGAAACCCCGCGATACGTGTTATGTAATTGGTACTAAAGTGACATACATGCTAGGTAATGGGCGTATGGGCACGCACCATGTTAATTGGGACTCTGTTATTTTTATGGCACTATACAGTGGCCCAAGTTTGTTGATATTGCGTTTTCATCATGTGATAAAATAATTGAGCTATCAATTATTGATACCCAATTTTTCTCTGTATATTTTTTATATGAAAAATACTTTCAAAATAATATATATGCATATATAAGCATGATCAAGTATTTTATTATTATATTTCTAATTTTTTGGATTTTTTAACCAGTTTATTGCCCTATTTTAACAGTACAAAAATCAATAATAATTCCTCAAATTATTATTTTGGTGATTAGTTTATTTATTTTTATATTTATGCCAATATATAGCTAAGATAAGTTTTGCATATTTTTATAAATTGATTTGGTATTTTAAGCTAAAATTGCACTAAATTGCAATTCTAGCCTATTTTAAGATGTAATAACGTTTATAATTAAAAAAATTATATCAAAAATCATTTAGTGCTATTTTCTATAAATTAAAACGAGAAAAGTGGCTATCTAAATGATAGCCTTATTTTATTTTAATTATAGCCAAATTTGACCACCCTAATAATCCAATTTCAAATCCTAAATAAACCCGGTCCAATTATGATATAACCCGCCCTGACCCTTTTATCCAACCTGCATGTCCCTCTCTTTTGATCAGGGCCGTCGATCAATTGTGATCATCGACTACGATAACCCCTTTCCCTTTTAATTTCCCAGACGCCCCTAACCCTAATCACTTTCACCTAATCAGCCTCCTTGAAACCCCTTTTCTCTCTCAAATTCTCTCGAACCCTTCTTAACCCTCGCCGCCTTTAATCTCCTCCACCCCGAAACCCACTAGAAACCATGGCTTCTCCGGCCATAGTAGTCTTATACTCACCTCATGTTACTCTTACAGGCTCGATGCTTGAAGGTTTGAGGCCAAAACTCGAAGGTCTTCTTCCAGACCTTTGCCGGCTCAATGTTTCACGGCCATCGCCAGCCTTGCTTCGGCGTATTTTGGTCTTGTGAGCCTGATTCTTGCTTCTCCGACTCCGATCAGTGAACTTTTTAAAGCCTTTCTCATTTTAGGTTCTTTTGAAACCCCTCGAGGTTTTCCTCTGACCTTTCTAGATTTATTGTGCATCTACGCTCTATTGGAGTTTTCAAAAGCTATTCCTACCTTTGCTTTCAAAAATATTACTTTCAAAAAACCGCCTCATTGCGATCTAGGGTTTCTGAAATGTTCAAATGTTTCTATGATATTTCTTGTCGTTTACCTGTATTTTTCTCTATTGTGTTCTTGTAGCATGTTCTTCCATGCTTCTCTTGCTATGTTTTCCTATATTGTGGTCTTTTAAGACCATATTGTGCTCTTGTGTTCCTCTGTTGTGTTTTCTATATCCTGTTCTTCTACTATATTCTTGTATTTTCTTTCTATCATGCTCTTATATGTTTATCCTACTATATTTTCCTATATGTTCTTTTGTTGTGCTTTTGTGGTGTTCTTGTATTCTTCTAGTGTATTTTTTTTACTAAGTTCTTATGTCTCTTTGTTTGCCTTATGCTGGACTTTATTTGAGTTCTTCTAAAAAAGACCTCTTTAAATATGTTTCTTCTATTGTATGCTTAAGTGTTTTACTATTTTCTCTTATGGACCTTGTTTAAGTTTCTTCTAAAAGTATGTTCTTCTACTATATCCGCTACTCCATTCTTAAGTTTTACTATTTTCTCTTCTACTGAACCCTGTTTAAGTCCCTGCTGAAAGGATTTGTCTTAAGCATATTTCTTCTACTATCATGTTGTTCTCTCGTCAGGCGTCGAATAAGTTTCTTCACTCTGTTTGCGTTAAACCTTCTACCGTGTTTTCATGTGTTCTCATGAGTTTCTGAAAGAAACCCCTGAACCTGTTTTGACTACTTGCTTCCTTATGTCTATATCTGATTCAAGACGGAAACCCTAGAATTTGGGGGTTCTACCGAGGTTTGCTCAGGTGATTGAACTAGGGTTCTATTTTATGTACAGAATGGGCTCAAGATGGAATTCCAACATGTTATCAGAGTCCAGAATGAGTTCCCCAATGCATTGGCTACCCTGGCCTCTATGATATAACATCCAGATAAGAATTTCATTGATCCTATTCCCATGAAGATCTATGGTCATCCAGTTTACTATGCTCATGTCAAGGAAGAAGCAGACGGAAAACCTTTGTTTCATGATATCAAGGAATATTTGGCAAAAGGATAATATCCCGAGCTCGCAAATGCTACTCAGAAGCACACATTTTGGAGAGTGTTTAACAATTTCTTTCACAGTGGAGGAATCTTGTATAGGAGGACTCCATATCTGGGATTACTAAGGTTTGTCGATGCAAGGGAAGCATCCAAACTACTAGAGGAAATTTATGCCGGGACTTGTGGTCCGCATATGAACGAATTTGCTTTAGCCAAGAAGATACTTCATACTGGTTACTTCTAGATGAATATGGAAACAGACTGCGTCCAGTACGTTCGAAAATGCCACTGCTGTTAGATACATGCCGACATTATAAAGGTCCTCCAAATGAGATTAATGCAACAAGCTCTCAATGGCCGTTCGCCTCATGAGGGATTGATGTTATTGGACCAATCGAACCTGCCGCATCAAATGGGCACAAGTTTATCCTAGTAGCAATTGGCTATTTCACCAAATGGGTTGAAACAGCCTCTTCCCGAGCAGTGACTAAGAAAGTTATGGCATATTTGTTTTGCGACAGTATTGTTTGTCGGTTTGTAATTCTGGAGTCAATCATTACCGATAATCGTTCCAGTCTCAATAGTGACTTGATATAAGCCATGTGTGAAACCTTCAATATCAAACACAAGAATTCTATAGCTTACAGACCTCAGATGAATGGAGCTCCAGAGGTCGCCAACAAGAACTTCAAGAAGATACTAAGGAAAATGGTATAGAAGCATAAGCAATGGCATGATAAGTTATCATTTGCTTTATTGGGGTACCGTATCATAGTCTACACATTAACCGAGGCAACCCCTATATGTTGGTTTATGGCATAGAGGCAGTCATTCCCGTCGAGGAAGAAATTCCTTCCTTGAGAATCATACAGGAAGCAGAGCTTGATGATGCAGAGTGGGTGAAGAGTCATTATGAGTAGTTGGCTCTTATAGATGGGAAGAAAATGAATGCAGTTTTCCATGGTCCGCTTTATCAGAACAGAATGTCCAGAGCCTTCAACAAAAGGGTCAAGCTGAGACAATTCACACTGGGGAAGCTGGTATTAAAGAAGATTTTTCCACATCAAGATGAGGCCAAAAGGAAGTTCTCTCCCAACTGGCAAGGCCCATATATGGTTCATCGGGTTCTAACGGGATGAGCCCTTATACTCACAGAAATGGACGGAGAAGTCTGGCCAAAACCAATCAACCCAGATGCAGTCAAGCGATACTATGTGTAACTTTTACGCTTTTCTTATATGATGTAATTTGAACTTCGTCCGACCTGATTCCTATTTAAGAGGGATACGTAGGCAGCCTTAGGGGTTTGGTCACAATTCAATAAAATTTTCATTTCTCATGCAATTGGAAACTGGGGTAGAATTTTGAGGAGGAACCTCAAAATTCCAAAGTAATTTCAACCGATCACCACAAGCAGCCATCAGAAGCACCAGCCCAGTAAACTAGGGAAGACGTTTGAGGGGGACCCTCAAAATTCCAAAGTATAAGGGATTAAAACGTCTTGGATCGCATCTCAGTCGTTGGTTCATCTAAAAGAAAACTATTCTTAACTATGTATTTATGCTATATATCTACTAAATCATGCATGTGTGTCACCAAAATTGTTCTGTTTAGCAATGCTACCTGAGGGGTACCCGCAGTATCACCAAACCAGAGCCAAGCTGGTCAAGCAAAGTCAGCGGGGACACGGAACTAACATTTCCCCTTTATAAAACTTACTATTTTTCTTTGGATGCAAGCACCCAAGTCGCAAATTTATATACTCATGCTGTTCAGGGATACAACTCTTGGAATTATCGCTTCACAATCGCTATCCGTATACAATATCCCCAACAACCGCAATCACAATCAGTTAAGAATTTTTATCACTATTCGCCTTTTATCCCTTGCATAACGCTACTATTCTGTCTTCTGAGGTTAAGCTCTATCTCCTTCTGCATTCCTGCATTGCATAAGACTACTATTCTGCCTTCCAAGATAGCTCTGTCTCCATCTGCATTTCCTGCATAGCATAAGGCTACTATTTTACCTTATGAGACAGCTCTTTCTCCATCTACATTTCCTGCATTGTATATGGCTACTATTCTGCCTGCCAAGGTTAAACTATACCTCCATCTGCATTTCCTGTATTGCACAAAGATACTATTCTGCCTTCCGAGATAACTCTGTCTCTATCAGCATTTCTTGCATTGCAGGCTACTATTCTACCTTCCGAGATAGCTCTATCTCCATCTGCATTTCCTGCATTGCATAAGGCTATTATTCTGCCTTCCGAGGTTAAGCTCTACCTCCATCTGCATTTCTTACATTGCATAAGGCTGCTATTCTGCCTTCCGAGGTTAAGCTTTATCTCCATCTGTATTCCTGCATTGCATAAGGCTACTATTCTGCCTTCTGAGGTTAAGCTCTACTTCCATCTGCATTCCTGCATTGCATATGGCTACTATTCTGCCTTCCGAGCTTAAGCTCTACCTCCATCTGCATTCCTGCATTGCATAAGGCTACTATTCTACCTTCCGAGGTTAAGCTCCACCTACATCTGCATTCCTGCATTGCATAAGGATACTATTCTGCCTTTTGAGGTTAAGCTCCACCTCCATCAGCATTCTTGCATTGCATAAGGCTACTATTCTGCCTTCCGAGGTTAAGCTCTACCTCCAATGCATTCCTGCATTTCATAAGGCTACTATTTTACCTTCCGAGGTTAAGCTCTACCTCCATCTACATTCCTACATTGCACAAGGCTACTATTCCGACTTTCGAGACTAAGCATTGTCTCCATCTGCATGGCTGAAAGATTCGCCACTTTATTTTGCACATGCATGGCTAAAATATAGCCACATGTATTTACATCTTGCATGGCTGAAAGATCGCCTCCCCGTAGCATGACTGAAATATCACCACCTTTGTTTACATCTTGCATGGCTGAAATATCGCCACTTCATCTTGCATCAGCTGAAATATCGCCACTTTATTTACTCTTTGCATCGGCTGAAAGATTTCCACTTCATTTATTTTTTGTATTGGCTGAAAGATCGCCACTTCCTGCATCTCATGGGCTGAAAGATCGCCAAACTGTCTAAGGGTACCATTGTTCAGAAGCACCATCTTCATAGCCCGAGAACGTCATGCCATGGCCCGAGGACCCCTTTTATCTCTTGCATATCATTATTCGAAGGCATAATCACTCGGAGGCATCATCCTCGTAGCTTAAGGGCATCATTTCATAGATTTCTAATCTTTTATTATATGCTTCATGTCCCAAGACATCATGGTTCGAGGAAGTCATCCCAACCGTCCCAAAGACAGCATTCACGGTCCGACGGGAAATTATATTACGTTTAAATTTATGCACAATATATGCGCGTCTTGTTTATTTGTAGGTAAACTAGCAAGCAACGGCCGTCTCGGTAGGATCAATCTCGCTCCGGTTCCCGCAACCCTACTAGACTCTTAACCACCCATCCCAACTTGAACATCGCGGTCGTTCTTGAAAGATCTCCATCGGCATATCCCGCCGATGGATCCTGAAGTACATATGGCCTGATTCCAGTAAGACCAGGGATATGTAGGCAGCGCAGGAACCATAGCACGGTCAACCTCTTCAAACCATTCCACTCGGTCAAAATTGGCCATCGTATCTTTACCCGACAACTCTTTCATCCTTCCCGGATAAGAAGGGTAGTTGTTGATACCTAATTTTTCCCTATAAGTTTTTTATTTGCAAAATGCTCTCAAAATAGTATATGCATATATAAGCCTGTCCAAGTATTTTATTATTATTTTTCTGATTTTTTAGATTTTTAATCCAATTTATTGCCCTATTTTAACAGTACAAAAACAAATAATTATTCCTCAAATTATTATTTTGGTGAATAATTTATTTTATTCTTATATTTATTCCAATATATAGCTAAGGTAATTTTTGCACATTTTTATAAATGATTTGGTATTTTTAAGCTAAAATTGCACTAAATTGCAATTCTAGCATATTTTAAGATTAAATAGCGTTTATAATTACAAAATTTATTCCGAAATTTTTTATTTAATTTTTATATACTATTAACTAATTTACTATTTTTAGTTTGTTTCAAAAATCATTTTTGCTATTTTTTATAAATTAAAACGGAAAAAGTGGCTAGTTAAATGATAGCCTTATTTTATTCCAATTATAGCCAAATTTGAACACCCAATAACCCAATTTCAAATCCTAAAATAACCCGGTCCAATTATGATATAAACCGCTCGTCCCTCTCTTTTGATCAGGGTCGTCGATCAATTATGATCAACGACCACGATAACCCATTTCCTTTTCAATTTCCCAGATGCCCCTAGCCCTAACCTAATCTGCTTCATTGAAATAAATTTTCTCTCAAACCCTCCTTAATCCTAACCGACTTTAATCGCCACCACATCGAAACCCACCGGAAACCATGGCTTCTCCGGCCATGGTAGTCTTATATTCACCTCTTATTACTCCTATATGCTCGATGCTTGAAGGCTTGAGGCCAGACCTCGATGGAACTTTTCCAGCTCGAAAGTTTCACGGCCATTGCCAGCCTTGATCCGGCGTATTTTGGTTTTCTGAGCCTGATTCTTGCTTCTCCGACTCCGATCGTTGACCTTTTTAAAGCCTTTCTCATTTTAGGCTTCTTCTGAAACCCCTCGAGGTTTTCCTCCGATCTTTCTAGATTTTTTGTGTATCTATGGTCAATTTGAGTTTTAAAACGCTTTTCTTGGCTTTGCTTTCAAAAAAACTACTGTAAAAAAACCGCCGCTTTTCGATCTAGGGTTTCTGAAATGTTCAAATATTTCTATGATTTTTCTTGTTGTTTTTGTATTTTTTCTCTATTGGGTTCTTGTAGCATGTTTTTTTATGCTTCTCTTGCTATGTTTTCCTATATTGTGGTCTTTTAAGACCCTACTTTGCTCTTGTGTTCCTCTGCTGTATTTTCTATATCCCGTTCTTCTACTATGTTCTTTTATTTTCTTTCTATCATGCTCTTATATGTGTATCCTGCTGTGTTTTCTATATGTTCTTTTGTTGTGCTTTTCCGGTGTTCTTGTATTCTTCTACTGTATTTTTTTACTAAGTTCGTAAGTCTCTTTGTTTCCCTTCTGCTGGACCTTGTTTGAGTTCTTCTAAAAAAAGACCTCTTTAAATATGTTTCTTCTATTGTATGCTTAAGTGTTTTACTATTTTCTCTTCTGAACCTTGTTTAATTTCCTTCTAAAAGTATGTTCTTCTACTATATCCGCTACTATATTCTTAAGTGTTTACTATTTTCTCTTCTTCTGAACCCTGTTTAAGTCCCTTTCTGAGAGGGTTTTTCATAAGCATGTTTCTTCTACTATCATGTTGTTCTCTTGTCAGGCTTTGAATTAGTTTCTTCGCTCTGTTTGCTTTAAACCTTCTACTGTGTTTGCATGGGTTCTCATGAGTTTCTGAAAGAAACCCCTAAGCCTGTTTAGACTACTTGCTTCCTCATCTCAGTATTTGATTCAAGGTAGAAACCCTATAATTTTGGGGGTTCTACCGAGGTTTAGTCATGTGATTGAACTAGGGTTCTATTTTAGAACCCTTGACTCTCTCAGACTGACTGTTGAACGAAGTCTGAACTTCTTTTCTTTGAACTTTTTAATTTCTTCTACACTAGACTCTTCTACTGATTATCATGATAGTTCTTTCATGTTTAAGCGTGACTGTATGCTTTATATGTGTGACAAATCTTTTTTCAAAGAGATGTTCGAGCTAGTGGTTGATTCAAATTCTCCTTTTAATAGGTCTAATTGATTGTTACTGATGCTCCTTAAGTTAAAAACTTTTTCACCTTTCTGGCTTGGTTCATTCATATCAAATCTTTGGATTTCTGATTTCTTAGCTGTTAATTGATTCTCTTTCCTTAAATTGTGCAAACGTGTGTTTTGTCCTTAAATAGCCTTTGTGTATTTGTCCCTAATTTACTACTTTTCGCAAAGTGTTTATTTAAAATCCTTTCCTTAAATGGTTCTACCCATTTGAATCTGAATCCCTTAATTAAGGGAAACCTTATGTAATTGATTTACAATCAATCTTCAATTATTTTCATTCCGCGTTTAATACCTTAACGGATGGGAAATGGTAGATTTGAATATGATGACTGGTGCGCTAATACCACGTGTAACCCCTCTTCTGAGGAGTGATTACCGGGTATTGCATTGATATGATCCATATTATTCATAAATATAGGACCCCCTTTCCCTTTCTTGTTTATTTTTTCAGAATTTTGAAAACCGCTTAACTTTCAACTTCTTTAACTTCTTTTACTTTTATTGCTTGCAACAATTATGTGAAACCCCCTTCCCTTTATTTGTTTTATTTTCAGAATTTTCAAACTATTCCCTCAAATTTCCAGCTTTCTTTGTTTCTTCAAAACTTTAATTTATATGCAGCCATAATGTGACAATCTCTCATATTTAAAACCTTTGTTCGTTTATTTGTTATTTAAAATCACAATTGTAGCATGATCGGGAACCATACTAGTGGATTCTGAGGTATGCCTAACACCTTCCCTCAAGATAATTTCTAGACCTTACTAAAATCTTTGGTCTCTAAATCAAAATCCTCTTAGTGTCCTAATTCAGTTAACCATTAGGTGGCGACTCTTCAATTCAAACCCAATTCCTAAAAGGGAAAGAGTTGTCCGCCTAAATATGGTAAACCCGATTTCGCTTGAAAAAGAGGGCATCAACATCAATAATACTAAATATCATGTTTAGGCTTCTTGCTGATGTTGTTGCGACCCATAATGGTCGTTTCTTGCTGTCATCTCACTAATTTTATTTATATTTCGTACTCAGTCATACTCATGCATTCATATTATATCTCACTCTCAGTTGTTATTATTGATGCATTATATCACTATTGTCGGGCTAGATTAGTGACATTGTGAGCCCGTGAGTGAGACTAGATAGATTGATGACTGAGTGAGGCCGAGGGCCTAAGCGAGAGTAAATTTTGGTATGGGGCTGAACGCTGCAACATATTATATCTATTGTACTTTTGGGATTGAGCTGCACGTCACAATAATATACTGATTATATTTATGCAAATGGATCAGGTTGCACGCCACAACAAGCCTTACGGCTACTTTTTAGGTGTTATCCTACTTTTTTTACCATATTTGGTTTTCTTATCTGTTGAATGAAAGACAATATATTTACTATAATTGAATTTTCCTTCTTGTAGAAGAAAATTATAAATCACTCATATTTGGCTAGTCCCTTTCTTGTAGGAAAATGTTGAACTTCTATATATTGAGGATTCTTCCTTATCATTCAGTAGCATCCGCAATGTAGCCATATGGGGTTTGAGAGTCGTGTTCAAGGGGAGAACTTTGAGGGACAAGTGTTAGTGTGTCACTTGTCTTTGCCTTTTCATGAGGTTGTTCTCTCGATATTTTGTACTCTTGTTTTATATCGTGGATTGCTTATCTCTGTCGTCGACTTAGGTCAGTTGACGTAGCCACGTTAAATGTTTATGTCTTTTTTAATATATTTCTCTTTTTATTGTCTGATTTATCGTCATTAAATATTTACTTTACTACCTTCCGCCTTACACTTGATTTTTTCAATTCTAACACTAGCATGGCACTTGTTTAATTGATTGTAGTAATGATCGAACAGGACGCTTGTTTTATGGGTTCCATTAAGAAGATAAAGTATACCCTACTAGCATTTATAACTTTGGGAACGATGGTAAATGCTTGATCCTAAATTTGTCACTGTTGAACCTAAAAGATGGCTATAACATACTTGATTTGCCAATCATAATTCTTTATCCTATCTGCACGTATTGTACTAATACATTTTAAAATTGAGTTTATCATATGGGAAAAGAACAAAGATAATTTTCTTAAATTGTATTTGTAAAATAGATATACCCCTACAGAAATCACCAACCGAAATTCTTCCTTTTATTGTGAAAATTAATATAAATAAAGAAGTCCTAATCAAATAAAATTCTTATCCGAATTCTTAATTAATGAACTTGAAATTGTTTACCCCTACTTTTTTCTTATATTTAATTTTGTTATAAAATATAAAAGAACAAGAGCAATATTGCAGAGAAAGAGAGAGAAAATTCTTATTGGATTTTGGGGGTGATTTACAATGAGGTAAGACCCCTCTATTTATAGGAAGAGAAATGACTTAGCCTTAAAGTAAAACTCTTAGACATTCACTCTAATTAGAATTCTATTCTTAACACTCCCCCTTGAATGTCTACTCAATAAATAATGTGCCTCGTTAAAACCTTAACTGAAATAAAACCCAATGGGAAAAAAATTCTAGAAAAGGAAAAAGAGTACACATATTTAGAAATGCGCCTATTGGTTGCCTCGTTAAAAACCTTGCAAGGAAAACTCAGTGGGACAAAACCTTGTAAGGGAAAAAGAGTGCAACGCGCATTAATTCCCCCTAAAGAGAGCATCAATTCACATCCTTGAGCCTTCGCATCCCAATCTTGTGCACTAGCTTCAAGAGATCGTTAGTAGAGATTTAATAAATAAATCATCCATATTAACTATAATGAATATATGCACCTTGAAATCATAACTCGTGATAGATATATAATGTCTTCACAAATATCGTGGAATGGCTCTTCAATATTTCCATAGAGATATCCTCGCCATCACATTATCATAGTTATAGCAAGATATATTTGTGCATAAATTGCATTAAGGAAGTGGTACCTCAAGATCAAGAATTGTAGATTCTTCAAGCAACTTAAATCCTTCATGGGTTGTCATATAAGTTAAGTCATATAAGTCATATAATAGGCTTTAGATGCATATATCAAGTTTTCATGTCATGCTAAACAAATAAGATATCGAAAACTGATTACACATACCATTGACTTTATACTTTCAAGTATTCGAACTACATGTCCAAAACTACATGTCTTTCATATGGAATCAATTCTACTTGAATTGTATCTGTTCCATTTGGCCAATATTTTGTTTGTATTCGACAAACTTAGGATCCTCATCGATATTTAGCGCTATCATAGATGTCGTCGACGAACATTTTATATCGATTTCAGTCAATTTTCATAAAGACATAACATGGAGATCTCTTCATTCATATATTCAGGTACCTGAATCTCTCATGAGATTTTATGAAGTGTTATGTCATGTGATCTTCTAGATCACTTGCCTCCTTATTATGATCACTTTGATCATTTGCTCATCTTCTTTATTAAGAAGTTCTTTTTGAAACCGATTTGTCTATACGCTTTAAGCGTATCAAAGACTTTGTCCTTCTAGGACTTAATATGAGCATTTGCAGTGAGAATATAGTTACTTTCTTTGGGTCAGCAAATGCGTATGGCATGCTTTGCAATATGTTGCAATTGAATTATCCTTTTATGAACTTCAGGTTCATATTATGATATTCGAGGATCTATATATACAAATGATAATTCATCCCATGTAACCTTTTCTCAAGTGTTTATCATGTCTCCCCCTCATGTTAGGAAAACTAACTTGTTTCCTCAACACTGGGAAATCATCTTTGTGCATTATCATGTTAATATACACAGCACATTAATAATAATAAGATGAAATTATTTGGTTCCTGACCCTGAACCACTTGTGAGGGGAGAATATAATATACTCTCGTGTATAGCGTATATCAAATTGATATAGATAACTTTGTTCTCATAAGCAATAATTTAGCTATTAGATGGAGGCACTCAATAATTATCTTACTAAACCAACTATGATATAAACCAACTTATCAGGATGAACTATCTTGAATAGAAAATCTGGAAATTATGCTCGAAATTAGATTACTGAGCAAGTTACCTCGCAAGCACCGGCCAGGTTGCAGGTTAATAATAATCGCACATGTAACCATATCATAGATGCATCATATGTGGTATACATGGCAGGTGAATGGGCCCATATTCACCTTTGATATTTCCAGAATTTATGGGATTCAACCCGAACTCTTTAGTTGGTCAATTAATTAATGAGAACAAGTAATACAAGAGAATTCGTAAAGAACTTTCTAGTTCTTTAATATTTACCCATGTGAATTCTCTATTATTGCACATCATACTTAAATTGATATGGCTAACCCGAATGCCAACTGAATAAATTATCAATATTGATAAACTTCAAATTTACACCATGACATGTGCAATTATCAATAAACTTCAAGTTTATTATGATATGGGTTTTTATACCAATAAATATCCACTTTATTGTGGCATTTTTTTGTTTGTGTAGTACAAACTGGAGAATGAAGCGGGTAGCTTTTCATATACAAATTATCCCGCTACAAGTTGTAGTAATAGAAGATATCAAATCTTTCCTTTATTTATAGTCTCAATATAATCAGCGCTTTCGCGTGTACTTTGGAAACTGAATAAGTTTCTTTGAGACTTACTACAACACAATACCTTATTGTTAATCAATTGTGTTTCTCCAACATAGTAATAATTGGCTCTTCTAGAGCTCTCGATTAATTTTGTACTACCACAAATTCATCAACATCCATGTGGTGAATATCTCTTTTAAAGAGAAAGTTATACCATTATGGTCATGGTCAAAATTATATGCAAGATATGTTTTCTTGTATTATCGTTGTCCTTTAATAATCATATTTCCAAAATATTTTGGCGTACAATAGGTACGTGACCAATGATCATTCATGCCATAATAATGACATTATTTTCATATATCATCTCAAACCTCCTTCTAGAGGTGATGTGGTATATTCACTACCACTAGCACGTTCATATTCTTCCAAGAATGAATATATATTCATAAATCATATGTTGTCACATTCACACCATGAATGGATCATAATCATCTGTATGTGCTATATAAAATCTCATGTCAAATATTACTTTTATAAAGTGAAAGATTATTTTGAGAATCTTTATTATTCTCATTATCACAATGATGACGATTATAATTTCGTCTATTGCCACGTCCACATCCATTGATACCTTCACGGTAATAATTTTGTCTTCTTTCAGACTTATCACATACTGCTATCACATTCTCTACGGGGATATGTAATTTTGTTATCCTTTTCAAATCTGTAAATGCGTCTGGCATTTGATTTGCTATTCTTTGCAAATGAATAATCTTTTGCACCTCTTTTTCACAAATAGAGGCACGTGGATCAAGATGAGATAATGATGGATTTTTCCACAAAATTTTTCGTTTAGTTTCACCACCAACTTCTCCCCCTAAATTTTGGAAAAGTGTCTCATCGAATTGACAGTCTGCAAATCGTGCAGTGGACAAATCCCCTGTCAATGTTTCGAGGTAGCGAATAATGGAGGGCGATTCAAACCCAACATATATTCCTAACCTTCTTTGCAGACCCATTTTGGTGCGATATAGCGGTGCTACAGGCACATATAAATTGCACGTCCAAACTCTTAAATGGGATATATTAGGTTCATGACCCAAACTAATTGCAATGGGGAATATTTGTGATAATTCGTCGGTCTGAGACGAACTAGCATTGCTGCATGCAAAATGGCGTGACCCCAAGCCGAAGTGGGCAGCCTCGTTTTCATGAGTAAATGAGGTATTCAACATTATTCGCATCTATTGTCTCGATATGATATCCATTTTGACGGATATCCTTAAAACTCAACAAGTTTCTCTTGTACTTGGAGGAGAACATTGCATTCTCTATGATAAATATTGTTCCTTTAGGCAGAGTTATAGTTGCTCTTCCGGAGCCTTCAATCAATTTACTACTACCAGAAATTGTAGTAACATCTGCCTTACACATACTTAAATGAGAGAAATATTTCTTCTCTTTGAATATCGTATGTGTGGTACATGAATTGATTAGTTATAATATGTTATGCAAATATGTAACTATCGGACTTTAGTATAATGTAGGTACATGAATTGATTAGTTATAATATGTTATGCAAATATGTAACTATCGGACTTTAGTATAATGTACAACAATTGCAGACTGTACACAAATGTACAACATTACAAAAGACAGTAATAAATAACAATTGCAGACTGTACACAAATGTACAACATTACAAAAGGCAATAATAAACAACAAATTGGTTAGCTGCCAATTGAAATAAATCAAGTAAAACAGTACAATGAATGGCTTGGTTTATGTGAACTTTTACATGTGAATTTTGAATGTAATGTAGTTAGTTAACTGCGCTGCTTCAGTCTAAAAATAGACCAAACGTCTATAGCGTTGTTGTATTGCTAATAAACGTACATACAATTTTATAAACTAGCTGATATGTGAATTTGACAATAGACATTATAATTATGTAGACTACATGTTTTCGCTACATAAATTTAATGGCGACATGGCATAACATTATTGAATTGTACAATGTATTGCAAATGTCACAGAATAAACATAACATTTGATCTTTGGTTTAGTTACAGATTATATGGAAATTTGCTATATAAAGTTGTTGTAGATGCAGAACCATATTGGAGGCATGAAACGTTGTAATTCTGAACATTGCAGAATTATATTCAGAAACAGACTTAAAGTCTTGGAGCCTCAGATGAGCCCAATCATATCGTGCTTGTGGCAGAGTGACCAACTTCAGGTTGTCATATCTCTCCTTTAAGCCATTCCACAAGATAAGTGGATCTTTGACTGTGAGATATTCAATTTTTCAAACATTCATCAAGGTGATGGCGCAAGAAAATCAAGGCCTTAGCACAGTCTTGGGTGGATGCATTATTTCTATCTTTAATGGCGTCTCCAAGACCCATTGCATCCAAATGGATTTCAGCATCCCACACCCATGTCATGTAGTTCTTGCCCGAAATTTCAAGGGCAGCAAACTTTCTTTTCATAATGTCAGACATAATAATTCCAACACTATTGTTTATTGTTAATACATAATACTAATGTATTAATGTGTATAAGATGCAACATCACAATAGATTACCACAATTGAAAACAATATGACAGACTTGTGTGTTAGTAGGTAATAAAATTGTACTGTGCAAACCTTACCTGGGAGCAATATCATGTAACACAATCTAGATACTTATAGTATATAGGTCAAGCTACATGGTATACAATGATATGTGACACAGCAAATACAACAACAATGTCATTCAGTTACGAAACAATATAAATTAGCAATCACGAACATCTAACTGTGAGAATATAGATACAATAAAG
Source organism: Nicotiana benthamiana (assembly GCA_034376525.1). Lineage (NCBI taxonomy): Eukaryota > Viridiplantae > Streptophyta > Magnoliopsida > Solanales > Solanaceae > Nicotiana > Nicotiana benthamiana. The sequence continues at coordinate 38,342,368 of CM067335.1, read as the reverse complement.
AGAACTGCATACATTATTGCACCTTCATAGCCTAATTATCTATAGTGTGCTTCATAACACACAAAACAAGATCGTTGTTATTACAAAGTTGGTTTTACGTATCTAACTAACCACATGTGCATTATGAACATACAAACACATCAGACCTTGTACCACAAAGACGTGACAAAGCAAGTGTGAAGGACACAGGATAACATACCTTAATTTTCTCAAAGAGATTCTTGAGATAGTAGAGCTTCGTACCGATAACGTGTTATAAAATATAAAAGAACAAGAGCAATATTGCAGAGAAAGAGAGAGAAAGTTCTTATTGAATTTTGGGGGTGATTTACAATGAGGTAAGACCCCTCTATTTATAGGAAGAGAAATGACTTAGCCTTAAAGTAAAACTCTTAGATATTCACTCTAATTAAAATTCTATTCTTAACAAATTTAATTTAATTGGATTAATCTTATTTGTTAGGTAAGTCTCTAACCCATCACTAACCCATGTATAAAATGTTTTTGCTGCTAATGACCCAAATTTGTCGTCATCCTTTTGTCTAAATCTATAATACTTTGACTCGTGCACTTTCCTCAACCACTAGTAGCAAAATAAATAAAAGTTCACTTCAAAATATTTGTCACTTTTCACTTTTGAAAAGTTAAACTAAGTGAACCTTTTAGAAAATCCTAATTTATAGGATATCCATTATATTTGCTTCTGAATAATTAATGCAATCTCTAAAAATAAATTGCTATATTTAATTTAACTTTTAAGAGTTTGATTAAATTATTCAAGATAATTGAAAAATACCCCATAAAAATTTTGATTTTAACTTTGTGTGTGATATTCGCATTAAGCTCCCGATTAATTTAAATTAACATCGTGCAAACCCAATTCAAGGGGAAATATTCCCTACCAAATGTTTTTTTCATAATTCGAACTCGATCAAGAGATCATTGGTTTGAGATGTGAACACAGTTTATTACGAAAATGAAGATCAAAATTACATACTATAGATTTTTGCAGTCTGATTCTTCTTCGAATTCTGTATATAATGAAAATTTAATACACCAAACTGTTTTTTTTTAACTCAATCTTCTAATTAAGGGTAGAGAAAATTTATCGATCTCACCATTATCTTAGATGATAAAATACCAAATAATTGAAATGAGAAAGTAATATAAGTAGTGGAAAGTGGAAATACGGAAACGATTCTTTTCTTATTATGTTATGTCCTGTCTTAACTTAGTAGATTCAAGAAAAGACAACAAAAAAAGACAAGCACTAGAATATATTCAACACATTTGTTTTTAATTTCTTGTGTTTAAGCAGTGGTGGTGGGGTTGAAAGTAAAGGTGGAAGAATTTATTTTTATATATATATATATATATATAATATATGATTTAATAAAAAAATTATTAGATTCGGCCGAATCTATATCAAATAGGCTAGCTCCACCCCGGTTGAAAGGATGACTGGTGCAAAGTTTTATTATTCTTTCTGATTTGGGTGAATTAACCATGTGTCTCACAACATACCAGATTGCAACTCATGATAGAAATACTTCATTCATAGGAGAATTTGAACTTTCCATATAGAAACGGAACTGAAAATGATAGACTAGAAATGATTTATGTCAATGACAGGGGCACGTTGGTTTGTCACTAGATTATGGCCGTCTAACGGGACGAGATGGGATGCAATAAGACGAGACGGGATGATTTGAGTGAAACAGGACAAGATGGAAACTTTAAGGAATAAAGGGACCGGACCAGACCTTATCCTATTCGGGATAAACGAAACGACCCGTTCAGCCCTTCCCATTCCATCCTACTAATTACTCGGACGAGACGGGACGGGATGTGAGCCCTTAGTGACTAGGTCGGTGGGGAGCCCATAGGTGAAAACAATGACCCTAGAATTTACATGAGAAATCGTCAGTATGAACATAATTTTGGATTACTTATAAAAATGAAAATGAACTACTTAGTTTTGGAGCTAAGGTATGTGAAGAATGATTTAAAAGAGTTTACTTTACCGTCACGATTAATAGGTAACACATTCCCTATTCTTAAGAGCCGTTCGATGTACAAGACTGCCTGAGTTCACGCAAAGTCTGAAAATGGATCACACTTTAAGGTCGTGTAATATAGACGAACTATCTTAATGCAAGAATTAGTAACTATTTTCATGAATCAAACTTATGACCTATAATATTTATGAAGATAACTTTATTGTTTCTCCAAAATTCTTATTATTTTTAATTCATTATTTTTGTTGTTGGGAGGCGGTGGTGGTGGGGTTGACACGATTTAGGTCCTATTATACTAAAAATTAACTGACTTCATGAGACTGCTAGGTTTTATTTGTTTGCACTTAATGGAGGTCTGAATCTTAATCATTCAGATCTAAGACAATAAGCGCGTTTGTTTTTAAAGTTTGAATCTTAGTTATTCAGATCTTAATCATTAAGTGTGTTTATTTTTTTTACTTCACAATCACTTAATGAGTCTGAATAGGTCTGTATGATTAAGATCTATAACAAAGGCTTAATTTTATTAAGATGCTATCACATATTCATTGTTAACTGCTGCCACTATCTGCCATTATCAACTACCATCATGCCACCACCACTAGCATACTCAACCACCCTCATTCCACCACCACCTCCACTACCACCACAAGACCATCATTCTCGATCATAGCCGCCATAATTATCGACCATCACTACTCATTATTTTCACCACTTCAACCACCATCATTCTCCCCCACAATCAACACTTATCCACCCCCATCAACATCAACAACCACAACCGGCACTGCCCGTCGTTATAATCTACCACCACCCATCCACCACCTTCCTTAATCACAACCATTACAACCACGTGCCATTATGAACTATCATCACCCACTACCATCATCCTCAATCATAATCGCAACCACAACCAATCACTACTAGCTACTAGCCTGAACCACCACCATCAACCAAAACTACCACCAACCACCGCGTCTAGTCGGCATTCACTCATTAGCCATTACCAGTAACAACTATCATATTTTAAAAAACTATATATTTTACTGATATTATACTAGATTAGTTAGTATTTTATTTGAATTTTATGTTTATTAACTTTCAAATAAAGATAAATTTTATGCATTCACATATTAAAAATCAAACAGTCTTAATTATTTAATATTCAAATCATAATGCACATCTTAATATATTCAGATGTATATTTAGATTCAAATATCTTAATCTTAATACACATCTTGATATTCAAATGTGTATCCAGATTCATACGCCTTAATCTTAAAAAATAATTGAGGCCTTAAAGACCTTAATTTATTGTTCTTTGAGCTCTTGGGAATGCACCACGAGTGTCTCACAACATGTTAGTTCACCTAACTTTCATTTTATATATATATATATATATATATATATATATATAGAGAGAGAGAGAGAGAGAGAGAGAGAGAGAGAGAGAGAGAGAGAGAGAGAGAGAGAGAGAGAGAAATTTAACCTTTTTTCTTTATATTTTTCTACCCTAAAAACGGATAACGATTAAATATATATGTAGTTTTAAGGACACGTGATTTTACTTGGTACAAACTGAGAAGAAATGTAAAATGATATTGAAATTGACTGTAAAAGAATAAATGCAAACCAAACGAATCAAATAGCCATGACCCTTGAATTCGATCACTCTTGAACTAAGTGAAGATTCAGTTGATATAAGAACATAGTAACAAAATAATAAAAATTAGCGAAAGAAAATATATTGCTTCCAGTAACGTGAATGTCCTCCTTTACAAATGATCAAACCCCATTTATATAGTAGGAGAGTCCTTCCCTTAATACAATACAGTAAGATATCCCATGATTAGCTGATTAATCGTCCTTTTCTTGATACGTACCGAGATTTTCGCCGTGATCTTCGCCCGACCGAGAATATCTTGGCTTTTCGTTATTTGGCTCGGCAGGCTTCCCTTACTCTTGCTCGATCTCTATCCCTCTTGTTCTCGATCTTGGCGGATCTCGAACTTATTTGGTCTTTGAGTCACGAGCTTGGCAATCTAACTTCGTGTCACAATCCGATATCACATTGGGTCGAACCTTGGCCTGCCACGCTCTGGTCTCGATTAATCATACAAAAAGGAAAAGTCTGATTTTAATCGAATAAAGATAGTCCCCTCATTTTTTAGAGAGAAATGATAAGAAACAATTTGAGCACTAGATTTTTACCTCAATATATCATGACGTAAGCATAAAAGGTAACCAAAACGTCTTGTCAGTACAGTTTTCCAAGCATTTAATGCGCGTCAATCGATGGTCGGCCATTACCGGCTTTGAACGGTCATTGAGAAATTATAAATATCCTCCTTCTTCATTATTTAATCTTTACTTTCAAATCTCCTTCACTCTAATCTTCAAAATCCTTTGCCTTCCTCAAAGCTTTGTATTTTTAGATCTCTAGGTTTCTTCGCTTGTTCTAACCCAAAATACCAAGTATTCCTTTTCAATTTCTATTCTTATTCATCCATAAAAATTAAATGCCTAAAACTTCAAAAACTATTCCGCAAAAGAAAAAGTTATTCCTCGTCCCGGTCGACTGGCGAGGAACCATCAGTAGAGCCACGTCCTGAAGAGTTTTTTCTCAGAGGGTGTGTCATCGATTCCGACTTCAAGGTTGAAAATACCTCCTATTCTTCGGGTCGATGCGAGCCGATATCGAGGTATATATGCTCGATAATCGATAACCTCCTATCCCAGGTTAAAAAAGATGGCAACTGGGTAAAAAACATATGGTGGTGCCTGCTCCAGAAGAATCAATCACCAGCCACGTGGAAAGGTTCTTAAGTGTTTATACTTACCCTTTGACAAAGGGTCCTTCGGATCTGATTATCAAATAAGTATGAGGGACCCTCAGTCATATTTATCCCTCTTTCTGGAGGATAGTGATATTACTTCATTTCTTCGTAAGCAGAATTGACATGCTTCCCTTCTCCCTCGACTACCTCATACGCCTGTATAGCCCTCGACTCTATCGAGGAGGACTAATAAAGCTTCAATGTCGAGCCACTAAGGCACCTTTCTCGAGCATAGATGAGGACATAAACTGGGGTTAGATGGGCCAATTTATTCGAGTGAAGACCTCGGGCTTGACCGAGGACGAGAGTATGACATTTCCTAAGAAATGGAATATGAATTGTAAGTATCATTCCATCCTAAATTTCTATCTATTGTCTTTGTTTTCACCCTTTCTTATCAGTGCTTTATTTGATGCATCCATTTCCTGGATCTCGGGTGCGGTTCCCCAACTCGAGGACTAGGTCAGGAGCCTAATATTGCAGTCGACACATGCTAAGAAGTCATGGGTGGTTTGTCAAAGTGTTGATGTGAGGCCAAAGCTATGATAAAATTTCTTTTTTAACTCAATGATTTGACCTTTTTTCGAATTTCTTCCCAAGCTTACTCATCTTTTCTTCGTTTGTAGGTCTCTTGAAAGACGTGGAAATGAGACCCCTGTCTGGTGACGAAGAAATCTTTCCCCAACCATCTCTTCCGAAGCTGGTGCAAGAGAAGAAGAGAAAAAGAGTTTTGAGTTCCATGAATTTTTAGGGGCAGAAACTAATAAAGAAAACAACCCGTAAAAACAAAGGAAACACCATTTCCTTATATTTGGACTCCGTCTGTCAGCTATTGGATGAGTCCAAAAAGAAGAGGAAGGATCAAGGTTGGTGGCTCGTTCGAGGTCGGGCATCATAATTCAAGAAACCCCCGAGCCGGTGGAAATTGAAATTGTTGTGCCTTGACCTGGTGAGCTTGAAGGGGAAGCCTCGGCCGAAGTCCCCGAGCCAGAAATAGTTGAAGACGCTTCGCCTCGAGGTTTGAAGGCTATCTAGGAGGCGAATGATGCTGGTGTAGAATCTATGCTCGAGGCCCCCTAGATGAAGGTGGTGCCCCAAAAGATTTACTTGGGGTGATAGATATCGGAGATTCCCCCTTGTTTCCTTCGTTTACTAAGTCGATGATCAAGGATGCTCAGACAGTGGAGACTTGTCACGGTGAAGGGCTTCAGGGAGCATAAGGCCCTTTCTGTGGCTATTTTGTCGGAATGGAAGATGCCACATATCTGGATGACTTAGTTTTACCGAGGAAAAGGTTGAGTGAGGCTTCCTCTAGGTTTAAACGGACCAATCAATTTCTGGCCCCCAATGTCGATCCCAGGCATAAGCGATCAATTATCATCTCGGTCTCGATGGATGCTCAGGTCCTTTATTCCCCCTAGGGGTAGCTATCTATCTCCGATGATTTGTCACCAAAGAAGACCAAGCTAAGATGGATGAGGTGGAAACACCCTTTCTTTTCAACGAAGCCAAACATGCGCTAAATTGGGTAATCCCAGATTTCCTTGACGATGTTAATTCTTTGTACTCATGATTTATTTTTACATTGTGACGATCCAAAGGGTCATCACCTATGTTCTTACTCATTCCGTGTCTTTGAGGCCTTGAAAAACTCATTTAGAGTTTTCTCGATTTGCGTGTGCAGTCCGGGTGCGTAGCCGAAATGGTTAAATATGAATTTGTGAGAAAATGATGAGTTTTTATATTAGTATGATTAATATTGACTTTGGTCCACATTTTAGGTAAATAGACTCATACCCGTGATTTGATGATCTCGGAGGGTCTGTAGAAAAATATGAAACTTGGGCATATGTCCGGAATCGAATTCCGAGGTCCCAAGTCTGAGAAATGAATTTTTATGTGAAATTGTTTCCTCAAAATAGCTAAAGAAATTGGAAAAATGAAATTAAATAAAAGACTGTGGTATCAGGCTTTTATTTTGGTTCCAACGCCCGGTACAAAGTCATATATGAGATTTAAGCGCTTTCTGTAAAGTTTGGTTGAAAAGGGACGTCATTGGACGTATTTTGTACTTAAAATGGAAAATTGGTGTTTCATGAAAAATTGAAAGCAAATCTTAAGCTTTGGGGCTTGATTCTATGTATATGATATTATTTTGGCGATTTGATCGCATGAGTAAGTCCGTAGGATGTTTTTGAGGTGGTGTGTATGTTTGGTTTGGAGCCCCCGGGGCTAGGGTGAGTTTTTAATAGGTTCCGGGAGGTCTTAGACTTAAAAATAGCAGTGTTCCAGGTTAACCAGCGGGGCCGCGCTCCCTATCAGTGTGGTCTACGCTGGAAGAATCAAAGAGTTGTAGTATTGCAGGTCTCGGAACCCTTTGGCGTGGTCCACGTTAAAACGTGTACGGCTGCGGATGGGCCAGCGCGGGTGCGGTCTATTTATCGCGGTCCACTATGGAAGCTGGGCTTCCACGAGCATTCATGCGCGGTCCGCGTAGCCATCCTCAGAGCCAGCAACCTCAAGTACTACTAACGCAACATCGGTCCTTCTTGTGCGGTCTACGCTGGGACTTCTGGGAGGGTATAAACAGACGGGATCTTTTGTCATTTTACACTTTAAAAAACCCCAAAACATAAGAGGCGATTTGTCAAAAAACTCTTCTGCTCCAAAACGATTGGTAAGTGATTTCTAAACTATTTTCCCCAATCCTTAATATCTTTTAACATGATTTCAACTTCAAATCGAAGATTTTAATGGAAAAATTTGGGAATTTTGGGTAGCACCTAGGTTTTTTTAAATTAGGGGGTTTTGGACCTCAATTCGAGGTCCGATTCCAAAATAAGTCATATATTTGAGTTCATAGGGGAATGGGTAATCGGGTTTTGGTTCGAACCTCGAATTTTGACCACACATGCTCGGGGGCAATTTTGGAATTTTTGGGCAAAACTTTTGGAAATCCATTTTTATGCATTCAAATCGTTCCACTTAGCATTTGTTGATGTATTTAAGTAATTTATGACTAGATTCAAGCAGATTGGTGGTGGAATCGAGGGATAAAGCTGTAATTGAAGCTTGAGTGAGTTCAAAACATCAAGGTAAGTGTTCGGTTTAACCCTAGCTTGAGGAATTAGGAGTTGAGTCATATTTGCTACGTGTTTGTGTTATGTATGGCGTATGGGCATGGTGACGAGTATCCATATGTTAGTGACAAACATGACCGTGGGTCTTAAATTGATAGTTATGAATTCTTAAATGATTCTATAAAAGCCTTGATTGATAATCCTTGATACTGACTATTGGTTTTAATTGTGCCGAGAAGAAATTGAATAGGATTGGTTATAGCTGACTCTCCCTTGCTGGAATATTTGAATTGTTTATATTGTATTCCCTTGCCGGGAAGTTATTACATTGTCTTGTTCCCTTGTCGGGATTATTTTGTGTATAAAATGGGATCGGGTGGTATGCCTACCATAAGATATTGATGAAACAGGATCGGGTGGTACGCCTACCACAGTACATTGATGAAATGGGAGCGGATGGTATGCCTACTACGAGATATTGATTGAAAAGGGAGCGAGTGGTACGCCCACCACGAGATATTGATTGAAATGGGAGCGGGTGGTACGCCTACCACAAGCTATAATGAAATAACATTGGGTGGTACGCCTACCACAAGATATCGATTAAAATGGGAGCGGGTGGTACGCCTACCACGAGATATTGCGAAATGGGATCAGGTTGCACGCTTGCAACGAGATGAGCATTTAAATGAAAGTTGTTTTATATATTCATATTCGTGTTAGTAGCTTTATAGTTGGTTCTTTGTCAGTTTTGAGAATTTTGTTCATTTTGCTATCCCCAGAGCATGTTTCCCCTCCCCAATTTTACTTGTTATTTCCTGATGTTTCCTTCGTTGTATATTATGCAATTATACAGGTTTATCTGGAGTCTGGTCCTAGCCTCGTTACTACTTCGCCGGGGTTAGGCCAGACACTTACCAGCACATAGGGTCGGTGTACTGATGCTACACTCTACACTTATGTGCACATACCAGAGCAGCTTTTGAGTAGCAGCAGTAGATTGGGAGTAGGAATTCAGTCCAGAGACACCAAGGTAGCCTTGCTGACGTCCGCAAGCCCAGAGTCTCCTCTATCTTTATTTCAGTTTTTTATCCTTGTACCGAGACAAACAAATTATGGCTTCTTTCAATCTATTGTATTTAGTATTCTTAGAAGTTCGTGAGTATTGTGACACCAAATCTTGGGTAGAGTTTTATATTGGGATTCTGCATTCCTTTCAGTTATTTACATTGGAGGCTTCTATTTTTATCATTAAATGCTTCGTTTTTATAAAATTAATTAACGGTTGCTAAAAGAGGTAATTAATAAATGGCTTGCCTATCTCCTAATAGTAGGTGCCTTCACGACTCTTGAGGTTAGGAAATCCGAATTGTGATAAGTTGGTATCAGAGCTCTAGGTTACATAGGTCTCACAATTCACAGACAAACATGATATAGTTTGAGATATCAGTACGGAGACATATGTATTTATCCCTAGAGGCTACCGAGTTAGGAAAAATTTCACATTTGTTCTTTCTTGTTGTGCGATTCTATTTCTCAAACTGATAGTCTTTCTACTCTGTTCTTTGCAGATGGAAAGAACACGTGCTTCCTTGTCTTTCAATCAGCAGTCCGAGCCCTAGGAAACCACTACTAGGGGTAGAGGGTGAGTCCGAGGCCATTCCAGAGGCCGAGGTACGGGCAGAGCTCAACCCCGAGCAACAACACTAATAGCGGAGCCTCAGGTTGATTTCGACGAGGAGGTTCTAGCCCCCAGCTCCAGCAGTTCCGGTGGGCTCAGCTCAGGTCCCAGAGGGGTTCATTGCCACCCCAGTTATGGAGAGCATCACCTGTGCAGGGTTTCTTCCTGTAGAACCAGCAGTCTCTTAGGATGGAGGAGGGCTCAGAGTCCTGCTACTTGCACTCCGGAGAGGGTAGCTCCCCAAGTTTAGATTTAGTAGTTCAGCCAGCTATGGTAGATCAGTCGGGAGTGGTTGTTCAGACTGGCGGTGGATCGGCTATGTCCGCAGATGCTTTGTGTAGGTTAGATAGGTTCACCAACCTCTTCACTAGTACATTTAGCGGTGCACCCACCGAGGACCCTCAGGATTATTTGGACACCTGCCATGAGGTTCTTGGGAACATGGGTATTGTTGAGTCCAATGGAGTTGATTTCGCTACATTTCGCCTATCTGGATCCGCCAAGACTTGGTGGAGGGATTTCTATTTAGACTAGCAGGGTCTCCAGCCTTGACCTGGAAGCATTTCACACATACATTTCTGAAGAAGTTTCTCCCTTTCACACAGTATGAGGCCTATCGGAGGCAGTTCGAATGTGTCCGTTAGGGGTCCATGTCAGCCACCCAGTACGAGACTAGGTTTGTTGAGTTGGCTCGCCATGCAATTGTTATACTCCCCACTGAGAGGGAGAGAGTGGGGCGGTTTATTGATGGACTCATCCAGCCTATTCGTCTCCAGATGGACAGAGAGGCGGGGAGTGATATCACTTTTCAGGAGACGGCCAATGTGGCCCGGAGGATTGAGATGGTATTTCCATACGGGGTGGTTATAGAGCACACAAGAGACCCCGTCAGTTAGGCCAATTTAGTGGTGCCTCATCTGGAGGCAAAGATTCATATGATAGGGGTCATCCTCCTAGAACCTTCCAGTCAGCACTCCAGGCTTCTCAGGGTACTTCAGGTGGTCGTGGTTCTCAGCCGCATTACTCTGATAAGCAGCCTTATAGTGCACCGTCAGCACCTATTACTGCACCACCGCTTCAGAGTTTCCAGGGTCGCCTGTCCCAACAACCTAGAGCTTGTTTTACTTGTGGTGACACGAGGCACATTGCTAGGTATTGTCCTCGAGCTTCGAGCAGTTCTTAACAGTAGGGTTCTCGTGCCATGGTACAGGCACCAGATGCTCCACATCCTGCCCAGCCGGCTAAAGGCGGGAGTAGAGGTGCTAGAGATAGAGGTAGAGGTCATAGAGATAGAGCTCAGGCAGCTAAGGGTGGAGGCCAGCAGTCGGCCATCCTAGAGATGTGGTTCAAGGAGGTGGGGCCCAGCCCCGTTGTTATGCTCTTCCAACTAGACCAGATGCTAAGTCTTCAGATACAGTCACTATAGGTACTATTCTGGTTTGTGATAGAGATGCTTCAGTGCTATTTGATACAGGGTCTATGTATTCGTATGTATCATCTTATTTTTCACTGTACCTGGTCCTGCCTAGTGATGCTTTGGTTATTCCTGTACATGTGTCTACACCGGTGGGTGATTCTATCGTGGTCGACCGAGTTCATCGTTCCTATGTTGTAGTGATTAGGAGTCTTGCGACCCGTGTCGATTTGTTGCTTTTAGACATGGTGGACTTTGATTTCATATTAGGGATGGATTGTTTGTCCCAGTCTCATGCTATTTTGGATATTCATGCGAAGACCGTGACCTTAACATTACCAGATCTGCCCTAATTAGAGTTGAGAGGGACTCGTGGTCATTCCACTCGCAGTGTTATCTCATGTGTAAAGGCTCGACGTATGGTTGAGAAAGGGTATTTGGCTTATGTCCATGATTCCAATGCTGAGGTCCCCTCTATTGATTCCATTCCCATTGTTCAAGAGTTTCTAGACATTTTCCCTTCAGACCTGCCGGGCAGGCCATATGACAGGGACATTAATTTCTATATTTATTTGGCTCCGGGCACCCAGCCTATTTCTATCCCGCCATATCGTATGGCCCCGTCAGAGCTGAAGGAGTTAAAGGACCAGTTGCATGATTTGCTGGAGAAAGGTTTCATTAGACCTAGTGTTTTGCCATGGGGCGCGCCGGTGTTATTCGTCAAGAAGAAGGACGAATCGATGAGGATGTGCATAGATTACCTGTAATTGAATAAGGTAACGATTAAGAATAAGTAACCACTGTCGAGGATTGATGATTGTTTTTACCAGCTTCAGGGTGCCATGGTGTTTTCCAAGGTTAACTTGACATCTGGCTACCATCAATTGAGGATTAGGGCATCTGATGTCCCTAAGACAGCTTTCTGCACTCGGTATGGGCATTATGAGTTCTTGGTCATGTCATTTGGTTGACCAATTCCCCAGTAGCATTCATGGAGTTGATGAACCGAGTGTTCAGGCCATATTTGGACGTGTTCGTGATAGTCTTTATTGATGATATTTTGGTGTACTCCCGCAGCCAGGAGGAGCACGAGCAGCACCTTAGAGCGGTTCTTCAGACTCTAAAGGATAGCCAGTTATATGCTAAGTTCCCGAAGTGTGAGTTCTAGTTGAGTTCGGTTGCATTTCAGGGTCACGTTGTATTAGCAGAGGGTATTCAGGTGGACCCGAATAAGATTGAGGGAGTCAAGGACTAGCCTCGACTAGCTTTAGCTACAGAGATTCAGAGTTTCTTGGGGTTAGCAGGCTACTATAGTCGGTTCATGAAGGGGTTCTCGTCTATTGCAGCCTCGATGACTAGGTTGACCCAGAAGGGTGATCAGTTCAGATGGTCAGATGAGTGTGAAATGAGCTTTCAGAAGCTCAAGACAACTCTGACTACAACACCGGTATTGGTTTTGCCCACAGGTTCAGGGCCTTATACAGTTTATTATGATACTTCCCGTATTGGGCTTGGTGCAGTATTGATGCAGGATGGCAGAGTCATTGACTATGCTTCGAGGCAGTTAAAGATCCACGAGAAGAATTATTCGGTTCATGATCTGGAGTTGGCAGCCATTGTTCATGCATTGAAGATTTGGAGGCATTATCTGTATGGTGTGACATGTGAGGTGTACATTGATCACAAGAATCTTCAGTATCTATTCAAGCAGAAGGAGTTTAATCTGAGGCTGAGGAGGTAGTTGGAGTTGTTGAAAGAATATGATATTACTATCTTGTATCACTCGGGAAAGGCCAATGTAGTGGCCGATGCGTTGAATAAGAAGTCAACCAGCATCAGTAGTCTTGCTTATATTCCGTTCAGCCAGAGACTGCTTGCTTTGGATGTTCAGGCCTTGGCCAATCAATTCGTGAGATTGGATATTTCTCAGCCTAGCCGAGTGTTAGCTTGCACGGTCGCTCGTTCTTCATTGTTGGAGCGTATCCGTGAGCGGCAGTTTGATGATCCCCATTTATGTGTCCTGAGAGACACGGTACACCATGGAGGTTCCAAGAAGGTGACCTTAGGTGACGATGGTGTCTTGAGATTGCAGGGGCGATTTTCTGTGCCCAATGTTGATGGGATTCGAGAGTTGATCTTAGTGGAGGCCCACAGATCTCTGTATTCTATTCACCCGGGCGCCGCGAAGATGTATCGGGATCTGAGGCAGCACTATTGGTGGCACAGAATGAAGAGACATATTGTTGCATGTGTGGCTCGATGTTTGAACTGTCAGCAGGTTAAGTATGAGCATCAAAGGCCTGGTGGACTGTTTCAGAGGATTGAGCTTCCCGAGGGAAAGTGGAAGTGGGAGAGGATTACTATGGATTCTGTTACTGGACTCTTGTTGACCCGGAAGAAGTTTGATGTGATTTGGGTCATTATTGATAGACTGACCAAGTCAGCACATTTTGTTCCTGTTGCAACCACTTATTCGTTCGAAAGGTTAGCTGAGGTCTATACCAGAGAGATTGTTCGTCTTCATGGGGTGCCGGTATCTATCATTTCGGACCGGGGTACGTAGTTTACCTCGCGCTTCTGGAGAGCTGTTCAGCGAGAGTTGGGAGCTTAGGTAGAGTTGAGCATTACATTTCATCCTCATACTAACTATTAGTCCGAACAAAACATTTGAATATTGAAGGATATGATCAGAGCCTGCGTCATTGATTTTGGAGGTTCGTGGGATCAGTTTTTGCCGTTAGCAGAGTTCGCCTACAACAACAACTGCTAGTCCAACATTCATATGGCTCCTTATGAGACGTTGTATGGTAGGTGATGTCGGTCTCCAGTCGGATAGCTTGAGCCGGGAGAGGCTCGAATATTGGGTACAAATTTAGTTCAGGAGGCCTTGAATAAGGTCAAGATCATTCAGCATAGGCTTCGGATGGCTCAGTCCAGGCAGAAGAGTTATGCATTTCGCAAGGTCCGAGACGTGGCATTCATGGTTGGTAGCGAGTACTGCTCTGAGTGTCGCATATGAAGGGCGTGATGAGATTTGGGAAGAAGAGCAAGCTTAGCCCTAGGATTATTGGTCCATTTGAGATTCTCGATCGTGTGGGAGAGATGGCTTATAGACTTGCGCTGCCGCCTAGCTTGTCAGCCATGCATCCAGTGTTTCATGTTTCAATGCTCCGACAGTATCACGACAATCCATCCCACGTGTTGGATTTCAGCACTATCCAGTTGGACAAGTACATGTCTTATGAGGAGGGGCCGGTGGTTATTTTAGACCGCTAGGTTCGACTGTTGAGGTCAAAGAGTTTTCCTTCTGTGCGTGTTCAGTGGAGAGGTCACCTCCTGAAGTATCAACCTGTGAGTCCGAATCCGATATGCGGAGCCGTTATCCTCATCTATTTCCCGCCTCAAGTACTTCTTTCTTTTGTTCGTTCAAGGATGAACGGTCATTTTAGATGTGGAGAATGTGACGACCAAAAGGGTCATCACTTGTGTTCTTTCTTATTTTATGTCTGCAAGGCCTTGAAAACCTCATTTAAGATAGTCTCGATTTGCGTGAGCCCTCCGAGCGTGTAGCCGAAAAGCTTATATATGAATTCTGTGAGAAAATGATGAATTTTAATATTAGTATGATTAATATTGACTTTGATCCACATTTTGAGTAAACGGAACCAGACCCGTGATTTGACGGTCCCGCAGGTTTTGTAGGAAAATTTGGGACTTGGTTGTATGCCCGAAATCGAATTCCAAGGTCCTAAGTCCGAGATATGAATTTTTATGAGAAATGTTTTCCTGAAAATAACTAAAGAAATTGGAAAAATGAAATTGATTAGAAGATCTGGCTCGTATTTTGGTTCCGACACCAGATACAAGTCATATATGTGATTTAAGCGCTTTCTGTAAAGTTTAGTTGAAAACGGACGTCATTGGACGTATTTTGGACTTAAAATGGAAAATTGGTGTTTCATGAAAAATTTAAAGAAAATCTTAAGCTTTGGGGCTTGATTCTATGTATATGATGTTATTTTGGCAATTTGATCACACGAGTAAGTCCATAGGATGCTTTTGAGGTGGTGTGTATGTTGGTTTGGAGCCCCGAGGGCTCGGATGAGTTTTGAATATGTTTCGGGAGGTCTTAGACTTAAAAATAGCAATGTTCCAGGTTAACCAGAGCGGCCGCGCTCCCTATCAGTGCGGTTCACGCTGGAAGAATCAGAGAGTTGTAATAACTCAGGTCTCGGAACCCTCTGGAGTGGTCCGCGTTAAAACGTTTGCGGCTATGGTCCATTTATCGCGGTCCACAGTGGATGTTGCGCGGCCGCGATCGTTCATGCGCAGTCCGCGTAGCCATCCTCAGAGAGCCAACAACCTCCAGATCTACCAGCGCGGCCACGGTCCTTCTTGCGCGATCCGTGCTGGGACTTTTGGAGGGTATAAAAAGACAGGATTTTCAGTCATTTTACACTTTCCAAAACCCCTAATTTTAGAAAACCTAGGTTCTACCCGAAATTCCCAAATTTCCCCATTAAAATCTTTGATTTGAAGTTGAAATCATGTTAAAAGATGTTAAGGAGTGGGGAACATAGTGTTCGAGATGTGGCTTTCATGGTTGGTGAACGCGTATTGCTCTGAGTGTCGCTTATGAAGGGCGTGATGGGATTTGGGAAGAAGGGCAAGCTTAGCCCTAGGTTCATTGGACCATTTGAGATTCTCGATCGTGTGGGAGAGGTTGCTTATAGACTTGCCCTGCCGCTTAGCTTGTCGGCCATGCATCCAGTGTTTCATGTTTCTATGCTCCGGAAGTATCACGGTGATCCATCCTATGTGTTAGATTTCAGCACTATACAGTTGGACAAGGACCTGTCTTATGAGGAGGAGCCGGTGGCTATTTTAGACTGGCAGGTTCGACAGTTGAGGTCGAAGAGTTTTCCTTCTGTGCGTGTTTTGTGGAGAGGTCAGCATCCTGAGGCATCAACCTGGGAATCCGAGTCTGATATACAGAGCCGTTATCCTCATCTATTTCCCGCCTCAAGTACTTCTTTCTTTTGTCTGTTCGAGGACGAACAATTGTTTTAGAGGTGGAGAATGTGACGACCCTTTACATGTGTTCTTACTCATTCTGTATCTTCGAGGCCTTGAAAACCTCATTTAGGGTTGTCTCGATTTGTGTGTTCATTCTCGGTGCGTAGTCGGAAAGCTTAAATATGAATTCTGTGAGAAATGATGATTTTTGATATTAGTATGATTAATATTAACTTCGGTCCACATTTTGGGTAAAAGGACCCGGAGGGTCCGTAGGAAAAAATGGGACTTGAGCGTATGCCCGGAATCGAATTCCGAGGTCCCAAGTCCGAGAAATAAATTTTTATGTGAAATTGTTTCCTGAAAATAACTAAAGAAATTGATTAAAAGAGTGTGGTATCGGGCTCGTATTTTGGTTCCGACACTTGGTACAAGCCATATATGCGATTTAAGCGCTTTCTTTAAAGTTTGGTTAAAAACGGACGTCATTGGACGTATTTTGGACTTAAAATGGAAAATTGGTGTTTCATGAAAAATTGAAAGAAAATCTTAAGCTTTGGGGCTTGATTCTATGTATATTATGTTATTTTGGCGATTTGATTGCACGAGTAAGTCCGTAAGATGTTTTTTAGGAGGTGCGTATGTCTGGTTTAGAGCTCCGAGGGATCGGGTGACTTTTGAATAGGTTGCGGGATGTCTTAGACTTAAAAATAGCAGTGTTCCAGGTTAACCAGCGCTGCTGCGCTCCCTATCAATGCGTTCCGCACTGGAAGAATCAGAGAGTTGTAATATTGCAGGTCTCGGAACCCTCTGGCGCGGTCTGCGTGAAAACGTGTGTAGCTGCGGAGGGGTCAGCGCGGCCGCGGTCCATTTATCGCGGTCCACTAAGGAAGCTGCACGGCCTCGGTCGCTCATGCGCAGTCCGTGTAGCCAGCCTCAGAGAGCCAGCAACCCCTAGATCTACCAGCGCGGCCGCGGTCCTTCTTGCGCTGTCCGCGCTGGGACTTCTTGGAGGGTATAACAAGGCGATATTTTAAGTCATTGTACACTTTTCAAAACCCCAAAACATAAGAGGAAAATTTTCAAATAACTCTTCTCCTACAAACGATTGGTAAGTGATTTCTAAATTATTTTCCCCACTCCTTAACATCTTTTAACATGATTTCAATTTCAAATCAAAGATTTTAATGAGGAAATTTGGAAATTTTGGGTAGAACCTAGGTTTTCTAAAGTTGGGGATTTTGGACCTCAATTCAAGGTCCGATTCCTAAATGAATCATATATTTGAGTTCATCGGGGAATGGATAATCAGGTTTTTGTTTGAACCTCGAGTTTTTACCACGCGGGCCCGGGAGCGTTTTGGGAATTTTTGGGCTAAACTTTTGGAAATCCATTTTTTAATACATTCAAATTGTTCCACTTAGCATTTGTTGATGTATTTAAGTAATTTGTGACTAGATTCGAGCGGATTGGTGGTGGAATCGAGGGGTAAAGTTGTAATTGATTCTTGAGTGAGATCAAAACATCGAGGTAAGTGTTCAGTTTAACCCTAGCTTGAGGGATTAGGAGTTGAGTCGTATTTGCTACGTGTTTGTTTTGTGTACGATGTATGGGCATGGTGACGAGTATCCATAGATTGGTGTCGAGCATGACCGTTGGTATTAAATTGATAGTTGTGAATTCTTAAATGATCCTATAAAAGCCTTGATTGATAATCCTTGATACTGAGTATTGGTTTTAACTGTGCCGAGAAGAAGTTGAATAGGATCGGTTATAGCCGACTTTCCCTTTCCGGGATATTTGAATTGTTGATATTGTATTCCCTTGCCAGGAAGTTATTACATTGTCTAGTTCCCGCGTCGGGATTATTTTGTGTATTGTGTTGGATAAAATGGGATCGGATGGTACGCGTACCACAAGATATTTTATAAAATGGGATCGGGTGATACGCCTACCACAATACATTTATAAAATGGGATCGGGTGATACGCCTACCACAATACATTGATTGAAAAGGGAGCGGGTGATACGCCCACTACGAGATATTGATTGAAGTGGGAGAGGGTGGTATGCCTACTACGAGTTATGATGAAATGGGGTCGGGTGGCACGCCTACCACAAGACATTGATGAAATGGGATCGGGCGATACGCCTACCACAAGATATTGATTAAAATGGGAGCGGTGGTACGCCTACCATAAGATATTGAGAAATGGGATCGGATTGCACGCCTGCAACGAGATGAGCATTTAAATGAAAGTTGTTTTATATATTCATATTCGTGTTAGTAGCTTCATAGTGGGTTCTTTGTTTGTTCTAGAATTTTGTTCATTTTGCTATCCCCAGAGCATGTTTCCCCTCCCCAGTTTTACTTGTTATTTCCTGTTGTTTCCTTCGACATATATTATGTTATTATACAAGTTTATCTGGAGTCTGGTCCTAGCCTCTTCACTACTTTGCCGGGGTTAGGTCAGACACTTACCAGAACATAAGGTCGGTGTGTTGATGCTACATTCTGCACTTATGTGCAAATATCGGAGCAACTTTTTAGCAGCAGCAGTAGATTGGGAGTAGACCTTCACTCAAGAGACACCGAGGTAGCCTTGCTGACGTTAGCAGGCCCAAGTCTGCTCTATCTTTATTTCATATTGTTATCCTTGAACCGAGACAAACAGATTATGACTTCTCTCAGTCTATTGTATTTAGTAATCTTAGAAGTTTGTGAGTATTGTGACACCAAATCTTGGGTAGAGTTTTGCATTGGGATTTCGCATTCCTTTCAGTTATTTACATTCGAGACTTCCGTTTTTACATTAAATGCTTCAGTTTTATAAAATTTATTGATAGTTGCTAAAAGAGGTGATTAATAAATGGCTTGCCTAGCTCCTAATAGTAGGCTCCATCACGACTCCCGAGGGTGAGAAATTAAGGTCGTGACATACATAATCTCATTTTCTGTTTTGTAGGCTTCGGTGCCTTATCACGAAGCCTTTCTCTGATTACGAGGGAATTTTAGCTGGTATGAGGCCGAGGTTCGAAGGCTTATTGAGGAAAAGTATACCTTTAAGCTTCTCAGTGAGCAAAGAGAAGGGGAAGCTAAAAGCCGCTGTGTTGAGCTAGAAATAACTAAGAAAGAACACACCGAACTGGCCGAGCATGTAAGAAGAATCTTTTAAGTTAGTGATGGTGACTCAAGCATAGTGGATAACGGTTCGAACCCGCAGGTCCAACAAAAGCTTGATGTGATCGGGAAATTCCTTGAAAAATTAGACACAGTGAAAACTGAGGTCGAAAATGGAGGAAGAAATGGATCGCTTGGACTTTGAAAAGGAACTGCACGGGCCCAGCTAGTCTTATCCGAAATCTAACTCCAAAGTATGAAAGAGAAAGCCTTAGCGCAAGCCAAGTAAATCGAGGAGCTCCAGTGCCAGTTGGGTTCAACAGATTATGTTCGGGAGAACCTGGTCATAGAGCTTGAAGAGGCCAAACCAGAAGTTAAGGCAACCAAGGCTAACGTTGATGTTGTGGTTGCTATTACGGGGTCGATGCTGAAGCCGCTCAGGTTCAAGAAAAGGAGGTTGTCGAGGCCACTCAGATTCGAGCATAGGGGATCACCAAGCACGCCAAATGTTAATCTCGAAGGGAGACTCTTGAGAAAATCCATGCTCAAGTCTTTGATCTTTCAATCGAGATCGAGAACGCTAAAAAGCTTGAAGCTAGGAAATTAGCTATCTCGATGATGATGATGAATCTGAAAGCTTGAGTGAATCCAAAAGTGGAGAAGACCCTGATGGAGGAGATGCCACTCCCGAAGGTAACCAGGACACTTAGGCTTTTAAATAGTAATTGTATTTCTATCAAGCCTACTTTGGCCTTTTGTAAAGAACTTCCATCGGGATGTGTTGCCCTTGTAAAAAGGTATTAATGATTATATAAAAAAAATTCCCTTCCATGGCTTTTGAATCTGTTGTCTTTTTGTTAATTTATGTAAGGGTCAATGCGCCTTAGCATAAAATTATGAGGTTGTATTGGAAGGTCTAAGATTTGAGATGGTAAGGACCGAGAGTAAGTAATACCCTTGACCATTTCTGATCGATAATCCCTGAGTGAATGTTTGAAATTGAATTAGGGTAAACCTTAGGCTTAATAGTCGAGTGAGGATTCCCTTAGGCTTTATGGTTGAGTGAGGACTTTCTCGAACTCGAGAAAAGGTATCCCTCGGGCTTGATAGATAGTCCCCTAGTGAGAATTTTCCGAACTCGGGTTAAGGTAGCCCTTGGGATTTGTAGTCGAGTGAGGACTTGTTCAAAATCGAAGTAAAAATAGCCCTTGCGCTTTATGGTCGAGCGAGGACTGGCTCGAACTCGAGATTAGTTGGCCATTGGGCTCGATAGATAGTCCCCCAGTAAGAATTTTCTCAGGCCGGGTTAAGGTAGCCCTTGGGCTTTGTAGTCCAGTGAGGACTTGCTAGAAGTCAAAGTAAAAGTATCCCTTAGGATTTATGGTCAAGTGAGGACTTGCTCGAACTCGAGATAAGATGGTGGCCCTTGGGCTGGATAGATAGTTCCCGAGTGAGAATTTTCTTGGACTCGGGTTAAGGTAGCCCTTGGGATTTTTAGTCGAGTGAAGATTTGCTCGAACTCGAAGTAGAAGTATCTCCATAGAAATTGGATGTAATAAAATCTTGGAGGGACCTCTTTTCATTCTTGTGTGAAATAATCTTACATGCATATATGTTTTATGCTTAAGGCTTGAGCAATCTACACGGGTATAGTTCATTTGACCGTTTAGCCCATACAATAATCTTGTCTTCTCAAGCTGCAGCTGATATCCGAGGGTGACTCCACCGATATTCGAGGTTGATCAAATAGAGAAGCCTTGGATATTGATGACGCAAAATCTAACACCGATCGACTATTCTAAGATAGCTCAATCCGCTGCCTCTACGGTCCCATTATAGGGTTGATATCGATCTCTATTTGAGCTTGGTTCTCGGTAGATATCCCTCTTAATTCTATCTACCAGTCTGATTGGATAAATGGACCTAGAAGGAGCCTCCAATTGAACATCCTCGACCCTGATCTTCGATTGATACCGATTGCGCACATCGGCCCAAGTGACGGCTAGGTATTTGATCAAATTCTGCTTCAAGTGGTGTAAAGCCATTGAACTTCCAACGTTGAGACCTTGAGTGAAATCTTGAACGGCCCAATCATCAGTGACCGTTGGCAAATTTATTCGTTCTATTTGGAATCGAGATACGAATTCTTTAAGCATTTGGTTGTCTTTCTGCCTTACCTTGAAAAGTTTCGACTTCTTGGTTGCAAACTTAGTAGCCCCGGCGTATGCCTTCACAAAAGAATCTACAAGCATAGCAAATGAGTTAATAGAATTAGGCGGTAAATGATGATACCAAAATCATAACACCTTTCGATAGTCGCCCCGAATTTCTTCAGCAAGACAGATTCGATCTCGTCATCTTCCAAGTCATTTCCTTTGATAGCACACGTGTTGGAGGTGACATGTTCTTTTGGATCAGTCCTCTTGCTATACTTAGGAATCTAGGGCATATGAAACTTCATGGAGATTGTCTTCGGATATGCAATTGGGGGAAAGATTTTTGCACAAACTTTTTGGAATCTAGTCCTTTCAATATTGGTGGTTATCCTGGGATTTGGTCGACCCTGGAGTTATAGGTTTTCACCTTCTTATCATTTTCCTTGATCTTCTTTTTCCCTGTTTCGATTCGCATTGTCAGTTATTCAAGAATCTTTATGATAGTAGGATTGGTCTATGATTCCTTCTCATTCGATTTCCTCGAAACCGATTCGACCCTGTGTATAATTTCCTGGGACGGCTCGAGTTCGACCATGCTCGGTGTGTGGTTCTAATTGTGGAGCTAGGCTATTGCTGCATGTTGAGCTTGCAACATTTCAAAGATCACCCGCAGGCTGATCCCGGCATCTTCACCACCATGTGCGATCTGAATAGCCGATTAGGCATCCCCGTGGATTCTATTTGCGGGATCGACGGCAAAATTTTCATTGATGGCTACATTCGACTGACGTCGATTGGATCTATGGTCGAGATTCCATCGAGGCCAGCGGGGGGTACATCATTTTCTAGTACAATATTCATATTTTGCCGTGGTGGCTGATATCATTGTCAATGTTTTGAGGTGATGCCTGAGAGTTTGATATTTTTCAACCCTGTAATCAAATATACTTCAAAGAACGAATATAAAATAGTATGTTTTATGAAAGTTTGCACCAGGTAACTATTATTATCCTCGGCCCCATGGTGGGCGCCAACTGTTTAACCTGAAAACGGATAACAATTTAACTTATATGTGATTTTAAGAATACATGATTTTACTTGGAACAAACTTAGAAAGAACGTAAATTAATATTAAAATTGACTGTAAAAGAATAAATGCAAACCAAATGAATCAAATAGCCTTGCCCCTCAAATTCGATCACCCTTAAACCAAGTAAAGATTTAGTTGATACAACAATAGAGTAGCAAGATAATAAAAACTAGAGAAAAGACAATATATTGCTTTATGTAACGTGAATGTCCTCCTTTACAAATGATAAGACACCATTTATATAGCAGGGCAGTCCTACCCTTAATACAATGCTAAATATTGTAAAAAAGTCTATGATTAGCTGATTAATCGGCCTCTTCTTGATACGTGCCAAGATTTTCGCCGTGATCCTCACCTGATCGCGGATATCTTGGCTTTATGTTATTTTCGAGCAGGCTTTCCTCGATCTTGCATCTCTATCTCGCTCGGTCTCAATCATGGCGGATCTCGATCTTGATCCATCCCTGAATCACGAGCTTGGCAATCTAACTTCGTGTCACGGTCTGGTATGACATGGGGTCGAACCTTGGCCTACCAAGTCCCGGTCTCGATTAATCATAAAAAAAGGCAAGCCCGATTTTAATCATATAAATATTAATTACTAGCACTATTTTCTCTGAGGGTGATCTTGTGTACTTTTGTTTTTAAAATTGTTAGCACTATTTTTCTTATGTATACACCCTTTTTCCTTTATTATTATTACTAGCACTATTTTATTATGTATATACTCTTTTTCCTTTATATTTGTTAGCACTATTTTTCTTATCTATATACTCTTTTTCCTCTATATTTATTACTAGCACTATTTTCTCTGAAGGTGATCTTGTGTACTTTTGTTTTTAAAATTGTTAGCACTATTTATCTTATACGTTTTCTTTTACTTTAAGCAAGTTATGACATTTTCATTTATTCTACTCGAATTAAAATATACATTTCTCAATCTTTCGGCAGAACGCCATAATTCTATGACGAAGAATTAAAAATGACAAAAGAAATGGACATTCATTTCAATAATATCGGAAAGTACCATGTTCTTTTACATAATTACTTATCACTAAGTTGAAAAAAATCCAATTATATAGTTAGAAGAATTTTTTTATATAGATAAGGACATGACACATTTGGGGAAGTGATAGTAAGGAAATGTAAAGTCACCATCGAAGGATGTGGTGCAGTGAATAAGATTGCTATTCTTTTAATAAGAGATTTCGGATTCGAGTCTTGGGTATGAAAATTTTTTTTTAGGGAACGCTTCTTCCCCAATGGAGCTTTACACGGTGCAAATAGAAATATAATCGGGCTCAAATACAAATTAAATACCGAGTAAAAAACAAAAAAAGGAAATGTGAAGTGTCTTGATACTATGTTTGGTTTAATCATAGTAATGTAAAGGAAAAGGATAATTTACTTATTTTGGTGAAACATTAGTTATTTAATTATTAATGAATAAAATTTATCATCTATGCACAATTTAAAACCGGTTAGAAAAAGTTGATACAGAGAGATACCTAACAAATTCCACTTCTCTTCAACTCCTTCTTTACATCATAAAACTTGTTATTATATGACCTATGACTCCCTTGTCAAATATGGTTGGATAATTTATAAGAATGAGAGTCAAAATATGAGCAAATTAAGAGATTGAGACGAGAGTCAAAGTATGAGCAAAGTAAGAGGATGGGATGGAGTTGGGCTATTAAATTTGGCCCAAGCCCAAATAACCGACTCCACTTGTTAAAAGGTAAAAGGTAAATAAAAGTAAAGAAAGAGAGAGATCAATTAATCCTAAGGTTAATATGGTTAATATTATTGTTAATTAATGTTACAAAGTAGATTTTTAATAAATATAAAAACAATTACAAAATTAATTAAAGTGGATTCCTTAAAATATTTGTAGGGTTACTCGCTTCGCCTAGTACTTGAATAGTAGTTTCTGATTTGACAGCTACGTTTAGTTTCGCCATTTAAATTTCCCCCTCAATTTTTTGCTTTATCTTCCTTTATATACTATTAATTTTCTCTTTTACCCTACGGTTCTTAACCAGCATACCTTCTCATGACTGTACTTATCCTCACTCGCTTAAGCGCTATGTTTTGTTATGTAAACCTTCTAATGGCTCGACCTTGACGGGCGCAACAATAATTTGGTCGACTCCCTTACTATTCCCTTTAATTAATTTTTATTTGGTGGTCAAATTTTGACCCATACAATAGTATGTATCACATTACATTCAGATGTAACTTGAAGTTAAAAGGCCTTGGTTCAACAATATCATTTCTCGCTAAACTTAGTTAACATGAGAATGAGGTCTTTTAATTAGCAAGGTTGAAGTACTACTTACACGATCATATAAAGTATTGTTTCGATTTATGTGTATTAGATTTTTTTTGTTTATTTTAGATAAGATATATTTTTTAAATTTGTTCAAGAAAATATTATATTTTTACATTTTGTAAATTCTTAATTCCAAAATTTTTATTTTATGTTTAATGATACATCCTTCAGGAATGTAATAACATTTCTAAGATCGCAAATTTTAAACTGTAAATTAATAATATTAGACATACATTTAGTTTAAGACTATAAAATTGAAATATCTTCCTTGATACCAATCTTCGGTTTAGGATATTCGAACTTGAGATATTTTAAATTTTGCACCTAGTAAAACTAAGGACCCGTTAGTACATAACTATTTCTTTCGAATTTATTTTTCAAAAATATGTTTGTCCCTGAAATTTTGTAATTTTTTTCGAAAATTAGTTTTTAATAACCCTAAAGTTGCTTTTGACCACTTTTTCAAAATTTTTAGAATTTTTTCTCACTCACAAAATTATAACATTTTTTCAAGTGAAAGTATATTCGAATATAATTATAAATTTTAAATACAATTTTAACTCAATTTTAATATTTATTATTTTTTAAAAATTATAATTTCTATGTCAAAAGCTTACCAATACACGTAACTGAAATTGATGGAGTAACTGACACATTTTCAACTTACAACGTGATTGTCACAAGACACACTTATATTTGAATATTGGGTTTCCTCAATCAAATATACAGTCACTTTTAATAAAGGCTTAATACTACACGTAATAGCTACCTACGTCCTATCCCCTTTTGCTGATACATCGAAACAAAAATTTGATGTACAAAATATTTCATATTTAAGTAGAATTTAGGAAAGAGTCGTACTTTTAAGAATATAATAATATAAATAATTTATTTTAATGTAAGTATTAATAACAGTTTCATGGCTCGAACCTATAATATGTATATTAAAATATCTATTTGTTGAGGAGTTTGAACATTTTGATTAATATTGAAAAAGATTTAATATTCGAAGTTAAAGAGAGAAATTTGAAAGTAGAAAATAAATCTCCAAATATTATTTCAAATATTCAAAACTTGATCAGTGGACTGAGGCTTATCCTAGTTGAGAGATATGTTCACGTGAACACATGCTCCTCTTCCTAAATTATGTATAATAATATTATTTTTTTTAGAATTATTTAAATATATGTGCGTGAACCCTTGCTCAAAGACTATTATGGTGCAATTATAATTGGAGGCATCACTACAAGTGAAATTGGTAGTTCGAATCCACTCTAATAGGTCTTGTTTTTGGCAAGGAGTATAGATATATATGTGAAAATTATTAAAAATTTCAAAAATAATTGATTTGAACCTATAATTTTAAAAGTGTAGTGAGTAATGGTAAGAGACTTAAAATTAAACCAGTCAAATATAAATTTTAGATTCACTTCTTCACAATAGTGTACCCATTCTTTTGAAATCCTGAATCCGTCTCTGAAAAGTAAATCCATGTAATCCTCTAGTGCTTGATTTCTCAGGTACTTTTGGTTAGTGAATTGATTTGAAAAATTGAAGATTTATTGTGTTAATTGAGATATTAGATATCCCATGGTAAATTTAAAGGATGTTTTAAGTTTGTGGGAGGGACTGAGATTTGAGTAACTAAAGAATTGGGCCTTTCGGGAAAGAAGAGTTGGGCCTTTCTTGAGGGGGCGACCCCACAATTCTATTGGATTGTATATACATGTGCATAAAAGGAATCTTTACTCAAACAGCCAGTAGGCTTTAAAGTTTGCTTTTTCGAGCTGCTATTCATTCATTGTACTTGATTTTTTTCATTTATATATATATATATATATATATATATATATATATATATATATATATATATATATTCATTAAACGGGCCATGTACACTTTTAACTTCAATTTCGATTAGATCCACATTTTTATGGAGAAGAATTAATCTAAATAGTCATCAACTTAACTACTTAAACTAAAAATGTATATATAAACACAAAAAAAATATAAAATATAATATCTAACTTCTCTGTACAAGAATAAAGGTGATATTCAGAGTTGTAACTATTATAGGATTATCAAATTACTGAGCGATACCATGAAAGTTTGGGAGAGGGTGGTAGAAGTGATGGTGAAGAGGGCAATATCTATTTCAGACAACCAGTTCGGGTTCATGCCCGGGCGTTTTACCACAGAAATTATCCACCTTATTCGGAGATTGGTGGAACAATATAGGGAGAGGAAGAAGGATTTGCACATGATGTTTATTGATCTGGAGAAAGCCTATGGAAAGGTTCCTAGAAAGGTTCTGTGGAAGTGCTTGGAGGCAAAAGGTATGCTGGTAGCTTACATTAGGGTGATTAAGGACATGTATGATGGAGCTAAGACTCGAGTCAGGACAGTGGAAGGCAACTCGGAGCATTTCCAGTTGTTATGGGGTTACACCAAGGGTTTGCGCTCAGTCCATTTCTTTTTGTTATGGTAATGGATGCATTGAGACACCATATTCAAAGGGAGATGCCATGGTGTATGTTATTTGCAGATGACATAGTACTGATTGATGAGATGCGTGGCAGCGTCAATGAGAGGCTAAAGGTCTGGATACAGACCCTTGAGTCTAAGGGTTTCAAGTTGAGAAGGACAAAGACGGAGTGCTTAGAGCGCAAGTTCAGTGCTGAGCCGACAGAAGCGGGATTGGACGCGAGGCTTGATTCTCAAGTCATCCCTAAGAAAGGTAGTTTCAAGTTCCTTGAGTCGGTTATTCAGGGAGATGGGGAGATCGACAAGGATGTCATACATCGCATAGGAGTTGGGTGGATGAAGTGGAAGTTAGCATCTGGAGTCCTATGTGACAAGAACGTGCCTCAGATTCTCAAAGGTATATTTTATAGAGCGGTGGTTAGACCGGCCATGTTGTATGGGGCTGAGAGCTGGTCAGTCAAGAACTCTCATATTCAAAAGATGAAAGTAGCTAAAATGAGGATGTTGAGGTGGATGTACGAGCACACCAAGATGGATAATATTAGGAATGAAATTTTTCGGGAGAAGGTGGGTGTCGCCCCCGTGGATGACAAGTTGAGGGAAGCAAGGTTCAGATGGTTTGGACACGTCCAAAGGAGAATCCTAGATGCTCTGGTGAGGAGGTGTGAGCGGCTAGCTTTGGTGTGCATGAGGATAGGTAGATGGCGGCCTAAGAAGTATTGGAGAGAGGTGATCAGACAGGACATGGTGAGGCTTCAGATTACTAAGGACATGGCCCGAGAAAGGAAGTTGTGGAGATCGAGCATTAAGGTTGTAGGTTAGGAGGTAGTTTAGGATATCTCTATGGTGTCGTACAGTGAGGCTAGTCTGTTAGGACTTGATCTTTGACTGTTAGTGTTTTATGTTGAGTCCACACTACTTTTTCGTTCCTCTTTGATGTGCTTTATCTACTGGTTATTGTTTTGCTTTTCACTTATTTCCTGGTTCTAGTGATGTTGTTCTTTGTTCTATGGTTTCTATTGAATGTACTGATAGATTGCCTCTTTTTGTCTTCTTGAGCTAAGGGTCTTTCGGAAACAGCCTCTCTACTCCCGCAGGGTAGGGATAAGATCTGCATACACGTTACCCTCCACATACCCCATTAGTGGGATTTACAGGGTCGTTGTTATTATTGTTGTTGAATATCTAACTTCTTTCTGACTCTCTCTCTCTAAAATAATCGAGGATTGACACGCATCAACGGTGAGCTAACGTGCGTCTCTTCTGGCATGGGTAGAGGGAAAGAGAGTGATTTAGATCACAAATTCAAGCAATGAACTAGCAAGTTTGACAAAAGTTGATGGAAATGAACAATCTAAGGGAATTGAGGACATGCAAAACTTGCAGCGCTCAATAGAACAATTGCAGAGCTCAAACGTGAGATGACCGCCTTCGCATTGAGTGATTTCAACTAGATCACCTTTAATTGACAAAGGCGGACATAGCCTAACTCTGAAGACACATGCAAAGTGTCCAAATACAGAGAAATTAGAGGTTAAAAAGGAGATTCAGACGAAGGAGACACAACAGATGGAAGTAATGAAGCCAATTACACAGCAGGAAGTTCAAATACGTAAAAAACTGGATGAGGAGCAGCAGAAAAACAAAAAGGAATGGGTGAACTTATTCGTCGGTAACAATTTAGCGGCTAGAGGTATGAATTGAAGGATTGCTTAAGGGTGTTCCTAACACGCATCGGAAGATAATAACAAAGGTAGATTTTCTCATGTTTAGAATTTATTTACGTGTCAAAGATCGGATCAAAGACGTACCTGGTGAAGAGATTCTCGTTTCAAAATTCTTTGATAGTGCGAAGACTCTATGCGTATCCACACCGAGACCGATCCTTGCTATCAACTCTTTGATCAATGAAACCCGTGAACAAATTGAACGAAGAATATTGTGTTGAAATTTTTCTCAAAAATCTCAACTCAAATTAGAAGAACAAGAAACACTTTTCTTGTAATTGTATTTTCTCTCTTAGCTTTGTATTGCATTCTCACTTTTACAAAGTGAGTTTTCTTCTCAAGAATAATTATAAAAAAAACGAAAAAGAACCATGCAAATTTTCTCCATTACCCTTTATATAGCATCACCTACAAAACCTTTTCCTATTTGGTTGAGGTAATAATTTTCCTAGGGTAAAAGTTTATTTCCAAAAATAAACTTATGGAAAAAGGTTGTATCCAATTTCTCTTCAGGTGAAGTGCCGAAACATTCCTAAATTTTATTCCAAGAATTGGATTCACACTTTTGCAAATTTTCCTTCTTTTTTTTGTTTTTTGACGTGAGAATGTCCAAACATTTATGGACTTTTTTTCTTTTATGTCCAATTCTAATTTGGACTCTATTAATACAAACTTTTATATTAATATATATTATATTTTTCTATTGAAAATATTAATCCCATTTCAAATAGGATAAAACTTCAATTGATAATCCAATTCAAAATTAGATTTATTAACAAGCTTTTATTAATATTACATTTTATATACATCTAATACAAAAAATAATATTAATTATATATATCACATATATTTCAACCAAGAGATATTATTTAATTTCTATTTCAAATAGAAACTTTAATTTATTCACAATATTAATTATAATCTTTGTGCTAGCAAAGAATATAATAATATTTCATTTGGACTAATAACTAAATTTATTTGACTAATTAAATTCTTTAATTAATTTATCAAATAATAAGTTAATTAAGCCGTTAGAAAATATCAGAACACTCGTTAGTGTGCGACCCCAAAGGTTCAATACTAAACCGGTAGTAAATTGATCATATCAATATACTAATTAAGGGTGGCGTCTAGCAATACTCCTTAACGACTGGATAGCATGAAGTATATAATTTACTCTCAAGAACTAGTAGAAGAATAATGTAGTAATTCCTTCTGTCCTCATAGCTCTGGATCATCCTAGGATATGGTTCAACTGTCAAATCCTAATAGGCGATCAACTATGTGTTCACATCAAATATAATCGACCACTGAATGACCTAAGAAACTCATTTCTTCTTTCATTCAATTGCCCCGGCCAAGGTCATAGTTTGGTCGTTTATAATTCATGACAACATGGAGCTTAAACTCATTACCAAGAATTGACAGATTCCGTCTTGATCAATCACTAATTCTACAAGTATTTAATCATACCCAATATCCTTTCAACTATCTCCCTAGGGCCATAGGTGTCTAGTATCAAAGCACAATAAATAACTTGTCAATTACTATGACGATCTCAAGTCAAAGGAAACGGTTACATCACATTCATCAAGAAAATATCCTATTGACAGTTTATGGTAATTCTAACCATTAGGAATTATTCAATGAGTCGGTTCAATGATCATATCTCTATATGCATCATCTATCTATGTGATTTAGTTAATGAGATCAACTAATCCTTATCCAATAAAGACGATCACATAAATATTGATCTAACCGGATTGCTAATGTCCAAATTAATAATCCTAAGGTCAAGAACAAATTTAGATTAAATTGTAAAAGACTTTGCTCTCATTATAATGATCTCTATCACGATGAAGAATCTCAAAATTTAATCAAGGACCTTATCAAATTAATCAAACAATTAATAATAATGATAAAAGAATATCGAATGCCATATATTTTATATCAAGTGACATTCACAAAAATACGTTCAAGTTATCAAATATGATATTGGATCTAGGGCATATCTACTATATCCCTAACAATCTGTCACTTGCACTAGAGCCAATCGCTCTTGTACTTCATCCCCAATTTCCACTTGTGCTTGTCAAACTCCTTTGTGCCAAGCGCTTTAGTGAATGGGTCTGCATCATTTTCCTTTCCATCAACCTTTGAATCTCGACGTCTCCATGTTTAATGATCTCTCTTATCAAGTGATACCTTCGCAGAACGTGTTTGGACTTTTGGTGTGATCTTGGTTCTTTTGCTTGAGCAATGGCTCCAGTATTGTCACACAACAATGGAACCACACCTTCCATTGAAGGAACCACACTAAGTTCAATTAAGAACCTTTTCATCCATACAGCTTCCTTAGCAGCTTCACTAGCTGCTATATATTCTGCTTCAGTCACTGAATTAGCTACTGTAGCTTGTTTGGAACTTTTCCAACTCACTGCACCACCATTTAATGTGAATACATAACCAGAAATAGATTTTCTATCATCCCTATCTGAAGAGAAACTTGAATCAGTATAACCTTCAAGTTTCAACTCAGAATCTTTATAGATGAGGAATTGGTCTTTAGTCCTTCTTAAGTACTTAAGAATGGTCTTCACCACCTTCCAATGTTCCTCACCAGGATTTGCCTGATATCGGCTAGTCACTCCAAGTGCATAAGCCACATCAGGACGTGTACATGTCATGGTATGCATGATAGCTCCCACTGCACTAGCGTATGCGATCCTACTCATGCGTTCTCTCTCTTCAGGTGTTTTAGGACAATCCTCCCTACTGAGAGAAATTTCAGTGCCTATCGGTAGATAGCCTCTTTTGGAATTATCCATGTTATACCTCTTTAAGATAGTATCAATGTACAAAGACTGGGAAAGTTCAAGCAGCTTCCTAGATCTATCTCTATAGATCATTATTCATAATATATAAGCTGCTTCTCCCAAGTCTTTCATGGAAAACTGTTCAGATAGCCAAATCTTGGTATTTTGCAATGCCGGTACGTCATTCCCTATAAGCAATATATCATC
This sequence comes from Nicotiana benthamiana, assembly GCA_034376525.1. NCBI lineage: Eukaryota > Viridiplantae > Streptophyta > Magnoliopsida > Solanales > Solanaceae > Nicotiana > Nicotiana benthamiana. The sequence goes on along the minus strand of CM067335.1, from coordinate 38,310,386 downwards.
AACATACAACACTAAAAATATAATTATGCTCCCACTAACCTTTTTGTACACACAAGGTTCTTCTTCGCATCTAACAAAATTGAACTTTTCAATTGTTTTGTTAAATCGAATATTCCAACTTTGAGAAGCTTGCTTTAATCCATAAATAGATCTTTGTAACTTACAAATTCTATTATGATCAGACAAAGATGTGAAACCTTCAGGTTGTGTCATGTACACATCCTCTTCTAGCTCACCATTAAGGAAAGCTGTTTTCACATCTATTTGCCATATTTCATAATCATAGTATGCTGCTATAACAAGCAAAATCCGAATAGATTTGAGCATTGCCACAGGAGAGAAAGTCTCGTCATAGTCGACTCCTTCTTTCTGACAATATCCCTTGGCAACAAGATGTGCTTTGTAGGTCTCCACCTTTTCGTCTGCTCCAATCCTTTTCTTAAAAAACCCATTTATAACCTATAGGTTTTATATCCTTTGAAGGTTCAACTAAAGTCCATACTTTATTTTCCTTCATGGATTCCATTTCGGATTCCATGGCCTTTTGCCACTTCTCATAATCAGAACTTTGTATAGCCTCTTCATAGGTCTTAGGGTCATCATCATTATAATCAACCTCATTTGATAAATCATCTTGTACCAACTAGATTAAATTTATTGGTACATGATGTTCTCGTGTAGACCTTCGAAGAGGTACTTGTACAACATGTTCACCTTGTGTTGGATTTCGTTGTTGCTCAATTTGGTTTGGAACTGGTTCATTAACCTGTTCTGGAACTTCATTTAGTTCTTGAGCTTCAACCGTTGAAGATGGCAATTTCCTTGGCAACTTCAAAACATCCAATAAAGTTTCTTCAACTTGGGTCTCATGATCTTTATATTGTGTTGATTCATTAGTTTCTTGATCTTCATCAAGTTCTATTTCTCCATTATAATTTTCTTCCAAAAGAAATTCCCTTTCCAAAAAGGTTGCTCCTCTGGCCACAAACACTTTATGGTCAGAAGGGTGATAGAAAAAATATCCTCTTGTTTCCTTGGGATACCCAATGAACCTACACTTATCAGATCTTGAGTCAAGTTTATCAGAATGTAGTCTCTTAACATAAGCTGGACAATCCCAAACTTTAATATGTTTAAGGTTGGGCTTACATCCTTTCCATATCTCATATGGTGTTGTAAAGATTGACTTAGTGGGAACTTTATTAAGTAAGTATGTTGCTGCTTCCAAAGCATATCCCCATAAATTTATTGGAAGATCAGTGAACCCCATCATAGATCTCACCATATCTAATAAGGTTCTATTTCTCCTTTCGGACACACCATTGTGTTGTGGTGTTCCTGGAGGTGTCCACTGTGAGAGAATCCCATTCTCTTTGAGATATCTCGTAAAATCTTTACTAAGATATTCTCCACCTCTATCAGACCTTAGTACTTTGATGCTTTTACCAGTCTGCTTTTCAACTTCATTACGGAACCTTTTGAACATTTCATAAAGATTCAGACTTGTGTTTCATAAGATATACAAATTCATATCTTGACATATCATCAGTGAAGGTAATGAAGTAAGAATATCCACCTCTAGCTTGAATTTTCATGGGCCCACAAACATCTATATGAATTAGTCCCAATAATTCAGAAGCTCTTTCTCCACTTCCAGTAAATGGAGATTTGGTCATTTTTCCTTTGAGACAAGATTCACAAGTTGGATATGATTTAAAATCATACTCGTTAAGGTACCCTTCCTTGTGCAACTTTTTTATTCTTTTCTCTCCAATATGACCAAGCCTACAATGGCAAAGGTATGTTTGATTTACATGATCATCTCTTTTCCTCATAAGACTTGAAACATGCATAATTGAATTAGCATTCACACTAGGTAAGACATAAACATCACGTTGGAGATAGCCATTCACATATAAATTATCACTATAATAAATAGAGCAAATACCATTTCCTATATTAATGTGAAAATCACGTTTGTCTAATATAGAGGCTGAAATTATGTTCGAAACAAATTTAGGAACATAATAACAATCATCCAACATAAGTACTTTTCTCGTAGCATTATTAAAGAAGTTGATCGTATAGCTACGACCGCAACTTTTGCACCATTTCCAACTTGTAGATTAATTTCTCCTTTCTTTAGGGTCCTACATATCTTGAACCCTTGCAACATATTGCAGATGTTATAACCATTGCCAGTATCTAATACCCACAGTGAAGAATTAGTGGTAGCTGAAGAAACCTTGTAAACATTTGTCATTAATGTCTCACCTTGCTTCTTGTCCTTTAGAGTTGCAAGATACTCCTTGCAGTTTTTCTTCCAATTATTTATGATAAACCTTGTTTCCTTGAACATCATTCTCTGGAGGGATTATCTTTGCAGGCTTATCGATCACATCCATAAGCTTTTCATGCATGAGAACAATTCTCAAATTTCTATACCAGTCATCAAAGTTTGGTCCTACCAATTTGTTGGTCTCAAGTATTTCACACAGTGATATAACAGACATATTGAGAAATCTAAAATATAGAAAAGAAAAAGCAGTAATATAAGAACATATTTGCATATATAAAAAAACATGGACTTTTATCTACATGATATTTCCACTAATTATTTTAAACTATTTACCCTCATTATAGTTTACGAAATCTTTATTTCTTTTAGTGGAGTAAAAGAATCCTTTAACAATATGTATGAGCCCCTTGGTAATCAAGTCGTTTCTCACTTATATTTTAAAGGTAGGTACTCTTACCAATTGTATCCCCATACAATTTTCTTAAATGGCTCTATGTCAAATAGTCCCCTGGTAGTCAGGTCGATCCTATTGGCATAGTTGAGTTCAACCATCATGATAGCAAAGAACTTATTAAATTTTATACTCCCCTGGGTAGTCCAGGCGTTTAGTGTAAAATTGAATAATTCTTTCAATCCATACATCTAATGCAATAAATAATTTTAACATATTCTCGAACTATAAGTCTCCTGGTAGTCAGGCCGCTCCTTATAAACAAGAGGTAAGTAAAATTAATTACCTTGATGGATATCTATATAATAAAATATCTTATATTTTATTGTTTAAGAACTCAAATTTTTAATAAGAGGGCATTGTCACAAAAATTATTTTTAATAACACGAAGATCGAATGCTTTATAGCATGTGAATTTAGTTCAATTGTCTACATGCTTAACCCTAAATTAATTTACATCACATGTAATGAATAATTCAAAATTATATAATGAGCAAGCACATGGCAAAAAACAAAATTCAACATCCTCTAACCTTTATCTTATTTATCACATAAAAAGAATTTATGCTAAAATATTATTATTAATTAACATCTCATGAACTAATAACAATTAAATTAATAATAGAATCATTTAACCTATTATAGATTCCCATTGTATCTAATATAAAATTTCAAATTCAAGTTTTGAACGATCTCAATAGTTATATGAATGCATATTTTATCCACAATAAAATAATATCAACATTCAAACGATTTGACTATTGCACAAGACTCTATGCGTATCCACACCGAGACCGATCCTTGCTATCAACTCTTTGACCAATGAAACCCGCGAACAAATTGAACGAAGAATATTGTGTTGAAATTTTTCTCAAAAATCTTAACTCATATTAGAAGAACAAGAAAAACTTTTCTTGTAATTGTATTTTCTCTCTTAGCTTTGTATTGCATTCTCACTTTCACAAAATAAGTTTTCTTCTCAAGAATAATTATAAAAAAAGAACCGAAAAAAGAACCATGCAAATTTTCTCCATTACCCTTTATATAGTATCACCTACAAACCCTTTTCTTATTTGGTTGAGGTAATAATTTTCCTAAGGTAAAAGTTTATTTCAAAAATAAACTTATGAAAAAAGTTTGTATCCAATTTCTCTTCAGGTGAAGTGCCGAAATTTTCCTAAATTTTATTCCAAGATTGGATTCACACTTTTGCAAATTTTCCTTCTTTTTTTGTTTTTTGACGTGAGAATGTCCAAACATTTATGGACTTTTTTTCTTTTATGTCCAATTCTAATTTGGACTCTATTAATACAAACTTTTATATTAATATATATAATATTTTTTTATTAAAAATATTAATCCCATTCCGAATAAGATAAAAATTCAATTAATAATTCAATTCAAAATTAGATTATAACAAGCTTTTATTAATATTACATTTTATATACATCTAATATATAAAATAATATTATTTATATATATCACATATATTTCAATCAAGAGATATTATTTAATTTCTATTCCAAATAGAAACTTCAATTTATTCACAATATTAATTATAATCTTTGTGCTAGTAAAGAATATAATAATATTTCATTTGGACTAATAACTAAATTTATTTGACTAATTAAATTCTTTAATTTAATTTATCAAATAATAAGTTAATTAATCCTTTAGCAAAGATCAGAACACTCGTTAGTGTGCGACCCCATAGGTTCAACACTAAACCGGTAGTAAATTGATCATATCAATATACTAATCAAGGGTGGCGTCTAGCAACACTCCTTAACGACCGGATAGCATGAAGTATACAATTTACTCTCAAGAACCAGTTGAAGAATAATGTAGTAATTCCTTCTGTCCTTATAGCTCTGGATCACCCTAGGATATGGTTCACCTGTCAAATCCTAATAGGCGATCAACTATGTGTTCACGTCAAATATAATCGACCATTGAATGACCTAAGAAACTCATTTCTTCTCTCATTCAATTGTCCTGGCCAAGGTCTTAGTTTGGTCGTTTATAATTCATGACATCATGGAGCTTAAACTCATTACCAAGAGTTGACAGATTCCGTCTTGATCAATCACTAATTCTACAAGTATTTAATCGTACCCAATATCCTTTCAACTATCGCCCTAGGGCCATAGGTGTCTAGCATCAAAGCACAAATAACTTGTCAATTACTATGACGATCTCAAGTCAAAGGAAACGGTTACATCACATTCTTCAAGAAAATATCCTATTGACAGTTTATGGTAATTCTAACCATTAGGAATTATCCAATGAGTCGGTTCAATGATCATATCTCTATATGCATCATCTATCTATGCGATTTAGTTAATGAGATCAACTAATCTTTATCCAATAAAGACGATCACATAAATATTGATCTAACCGGATTACTAATGTCCAAATTAATAATCCTAAGATCAAGAACAGATTTAGATTAAATTGTAAAAGACTTTGCTCTCAGTATCATGATCTCTATCACGATGAAAAATCTCAAAATTTAATCAAGGACCTTATCAAATTAATCAAACAATTAATAATAATGATAAAAGAATATCGAATGCCATATATTTTATATCAAGTGACATTCACAAAAATACGTTCAAGTTATCAAATATGATATTAGATCTAGGGCATATCTACTATATCCCTAACATCAACCTCAAATTTATTACTCTTATGCTCAAAAATGGAGAAAAAAATAGTTGAACTAGATAATGCTGAGGTTGATCGTAAAACAACAGGATGGAAACATACAATTGTGATGTATGTTGTTGGAGATTCAATTTCAATAGGTTTTTTGGATCGTTTCATTACTGTCCAGTGGAATTTTGTCAGTAAATAAAAATTTTACTTCTATAATGATGGATATTTTGTGGTGAAATTCAATAGTGTGGAAAATAGGGATGTTGTGTTGATGTCAGGGCCACATACTATAAGAAATAAACCTATAATTTTCAAAGCATGGTTGCCTAATTTTGATTTTGATAAGGAAGTACTGCAGCCAATTCCTATATGTAAATGAATGCACATCTAAAATTGAGAGGGTTTCTTAACCAGTAAAAATGGATGTTACAAAGAATATGTCTAGAGTCATAAAAGTTATGGATCCGGTGGGCAAAGTCTTTGAGCAACAAGTTGCTTATGATTGGATACCTGAATATTGCCACACTTATTTTCAAGTTGTTAAGACAAGAGAGGTTTCTTTTATGGTAAGCAACCCCCATTTCCAATCGAGAGGTTGTGAGTTCGAGTCTTCCTAAGAGCAAGGTGGGAAGTTCTTGGAGGGAAGGATGCCGGGTGTCTATTTGGAAACAGCCTCTCTACCTCAGGGTAGGGGTAAGGTCTGCGTACACACTAACCTACCCAGACCCCACTAAAGAGGGATTATACTGGATTGTTGTTGTTGTTATTTTCAAGTTTTCTATAGTTGCAAGACAACATAGACAATACCTGAGGGCAAACTGGAGCAGCTAAAACCAATGATGGAATGGAGAAGAAGAACAGAACCAGACAAGGTGGAAAAAAGTGAAAATGAACAAACTAAGAGTATGATACAGACTACAAAAGCAGTTGATGAGGCTGAGAAATAACAGGATAGGAGCTAGCTAAGAGTTTATAGCAAAACGTGGACAGTCTAACATAAAAGGAGATCCTAGCATTAATGTTGTGAATGGTTTTAGCCCACTCAGCTATGAGATAGTGATATAATAGTAGAGAAAGGCCAATGTAGCTACCAAGGTGATACTGAGGACCCAAAACCAAAGCAACCAAATAAATGAGAATTATATCTTAGAATATGAGGGGTGTAAATAAAGTTTATAAGAAAAAAGAAGTAAAGAAATTTATTATAAATAATGATGTAGGACTGATAGCTATACTGCAGAATAGAGAAAATGAGGATAATGCTAGTTAAGTGATAAATAAGATTGCACCAAATTGGAGATGGTGTGAAAACTACTCACATAGATCTAAAGGGAGAATATAGATTTTTTGGGATCCAAACATAGTGGATTTTGAGGTAAAAAGCATGAGTGCTCAATCCATTCATGGTATAAGTTGTGAAGAGGAGTCTGAAGCCTTTCAGATTCCTTAACTGTCTAGTGTAGCACAAAGACTTCCTAAATATGGTGGAAAATGTTTGGTTTAGGCCAACTGCAAAGAATCACATGGCAGACATATGGTGGAAACTAAAAGTATTGAAGAAAGATTTGAAACAACTGAACAAAAAAGAATTCAGAAATATAGGGGAGAATATTGAGTTCTATCAACAGAAGTTGCAAGATATTCAAACACAAAGGGGAAGCCACACTCAATCAAATATGTTGTTTGTAGAAGAAAAGGAAGTAAAGTTTGAATTAGAGAAATGGAACCTAGTGGAGGAAAGTATTCTTAAACAGAAATCAAGAAACAAATGGTTGGAACTAGGAGATGATAATGATGCCTATTTTTTTGCTAGTTTAAAGAATAGACGGGCCCAAAACATAATCAAAAGCCTTATTAATACCAAGGTAATGTCATTCAACATCCAGAGGACATAATAGAGGAGGTGACTAGTTTTTATAAAAAGCTCCTCAGAAGTACTGTTGATCATCTGCCAGCAGTAAATCCTGAGATCATGAAGCGTGGGAATGTACTTACTAGATAGCAAAAATTGCAATTGATAGCATAGATAATTCATGATGAAGTATATGAAGCACTTATAAGCATATATGACCACAAAACTCCTGATTATGATGGGTTTAATGCACTCTTCTTCAAAAAAGCTTGGACTGTGATTAGTAGAGATGTTACAGCTATTGTGCTTCAGTTCTTCATGTATGGGGATATATACAAAGCTATAAACTGCACAACAATAACACCAGTCCTGCATGGGCTCTTTGTCGAATGAGTTTGCATTCCTCAATCCAATCTTTAAACTTCCGACATCTAGAATAACTCGCTGGAGCACCCCTCCATTCACCTTTCGTTCGCATATGCATCGGATTCCAAAAATCAGGAACCCAACAAAGATATCTGAATTTATACCTATAGCTTGTTGCACTATATTGTATAAACTGATCTCCAAAATCCTTACTAATCGTATGCAGAGTGTTATGGATAGTCTTGTGGATAAAAGCCAATCTACTTTTGTCCAAGGAAAGTTAATCAGTGATAATATTATATTGAGCCATGAACTGGTGAGTGGGTATGGAAGAAAAGGTACTACTCCTAGATGTATGTTAAAAATAGACACGAGGAAAGCCTACGACTCAGTGGAATGGCCATATATTGAGAAAATCCTCAATTGCCTCCAATTTCCAAGCAAAGTTTATCAAATGGATCATGTGCTGCATTACAATTGTGTCATACTCAATCCTTCTCAATGGTGAACCAGTGTTACCATTTTCAGCTAGAAAAGTGCTGAGACATGGGGATCCTCTCTTCTTTTTTATTTGTCCATACCATGGAATATTTCAGCATAAGTTTAAAGGGGCTCAGAGAGGAAAAAAACTTCAAATTTCATCCAAGGTGTAAGAAACTGAAAATTCTACAGCCTGGGTTTGTAGATGATCTACTACTATTCTTTAAAGGAAAGCTGAAGTCTATCACATTGTTAATCAATACTTTCAACATTTCTCACATGTGTCTGGTCCGGTTATTAATGTAGAGAAAACCTCCATGTATTTTGAAGAGTCCAATAGGAAGTTCAACAGAATATTGCATGTTATTTAATTTAATAAGGGAGAGATGCCTTTTAGATACTTAGGAATCCCCATAAGCACAAAAAGGCTATCTATTGTGCAGTGCAAACCTCTTCTAGATAAAATGTTGGCCAGGATTAAATCATGGACCACTAGATAACTATCGTATATACAGGCAGACTCTAACTTGTGAAATATGTGCTCTTTTCTATTCAAATAGACTGGTCACAAGTATTTGTTCTCCCCAAAAAGGTTGCTCAGCTGGTAGAATAATCTCGCAGAATCTTTCTATGTACAGGTGGAAGTGAACTCAACAAAAAAAGCACTGATTGCATAGGTGAGATTATGTCTTCCTAGAGCTGCAAGTGGACTGAATATCCTAGACATATATGTGTGGAATTGAGCAGCTATTGAGAAACTGCTATGGAACATATGCAGAAAGAGAGACTGCTTTTGGGTGAAATGGATCCATTCATATTATACAAAGAGAGATAATGTATGGGACACCAAGAGTACTCAAGGCTCATGGATTGGACAGAAGATTATCAAAGTAAGACACTGTTTGAACAGATAAGAAGCAGCACATAGAGAAGCAGCACAATGAAAATGAGTACTTTGTAGAGGTGAGTGTCAGTAAGTTCGGGACTAATGTCCAAACTACTGTTATTTCGGAAGTTCTATGATGGTTGTAAAAAGTTCCGTAGATATATATATACAATATATATATATATATATATATATATATATATATATATATATAGAGGCTATTATTTTGAGAATGACTATATAGTATTATTATTTCATACTTTTACATATATATGGGCTAATTACATACTTTTACATATATATATGGGCTAATTACGCAAATATTCTTTTTTAGGACACTAATTTAATATGTTCCTATTTTAAAAATTATGCAAATATAGCCCTTAAAAATTATCCTTTCTCGACAATGTTAGACTCAGATCTAATGTTCAAATATAGCCCTTAAAATTATCCTCTTTGGCAATGTCAGACGAAGATCTCATGTTTAAATATAGCCCTTAAAATAATTATCCTTTTTGGACAATGTTAGACTTATATCTAATATTTACTCAAATAATTCTTAGTTTTCTCACAACAAGCTTATTGTGGTCTAACCTTTGCTATAACTAACATTACAATTATGGCCATGTCACGACCTGGATTTTTATCCCTTAAGAGTCGTGATGGCGCCTACTCGTGAAAGCTACGCAAACCAACTATTATTATTTCAACATATTAACAATCAACCCAAACAGATATAAACAGTAACTAAAGCTAAGTAAATGAAAAAAATGTGAAAGTGTCATAACAAATTTAGATACTCCAATACATGCCTACCCAAAAATCTCGTGTCACAATTTCACGAACAATTACGAATTTCTACAAGCATTGGTTTATAAAGAAAAGTACAATTGTTCTCGGAATGAAAAGATACAGTAAAAGCTAAAGTGGGAAAAGGGGAACTTCAGGCTCAACGGACACCAACAGATCTAGCTTGGTCTCCCTGGACTGAAGGTAGCTACCTCAAGCTACTCACCAGGTCAGGCACCTAAATTTGCATAAAAGAGCGCAGAGTGTAGCATCTGTACAACTGACCCATTTACTGGTAAGTGTCGAGCCTAACCTCGGCGAAGTAGTGACGAGGCTAGGACACGACAACCATATAAACCTGTATAGTTAAATCATATACAAACAGAACAATAATAACAGAAAATGACAGATAAAGATGGGAATGGGAACATGCTACGGGGAATATCAAATACTTACATACTTTCATTAGAGAAGCATAAATAACACCATAGTTATATCAGCAAGAATAAGGAAAACAATAGTACGTACACGACATCACCCTTCATGCTTTAATCTCGTCCTCACCATAGAATAAACAGAATTAGCACGGCATCACCGTTTGTGCATTAACTCTCATAATCATGGCACGACATCACCCTTTATGCAATAGCTCTCACAATATCGGTACGTCATCACCCTTCTGGCTTTAACTCTCAAATCATGGCACGACATCACCCTTCGCACATTAACACTCACAATATCGGCAAGGCATCACCGTTCATGCTTTAACACTCACTCACAATATCATCCACGGCATCACCCTTCATGCTTTACACTCTTCCTCACCCAAATAATAGAAAAAATACGTCTCGGAAAGGGAATCAATAATATAAACAATAACATCCCGGTAAGGGAATCAACAATACAAACAATAATATACCGACAAAGGAATCAACTATAACCAATCTCGTTCCAACGGTTGCTTGACAAAACAAACTCCAACTTGAGCCAATACACAACAATGGTTAATTACCATGAAATTATCATGAATCATGTTCAACATTGATAATCAACAACCTACGTATGGACAATATACAATAGAGCCATAAAAATAATAGTTTAAGACTCACGAACATACTTGATACTCGTTATCACACCTATACGTCGTACTCACATTAGAACGTAGCAATTAAGACCACAACTCTTATTCCCTCGAGCTAAATTACACCAAACACTTACCTCAATTCCACAGATTAAAATCAAGCCTCAATTACTACTTTACCTCTCAGTTTCACTTCATTTCTGCTTGTATCTAGTCATAATTTACTTAATAACATCAAAAAATGCTAGATAAACCAATTCTAATTCATGAAGATAGACTTCCCAATATTTTTCCCAAAAAGTCAAAAACCGATCCCGAGCCCACTTGACCAACACCTGAATTTCGAAGCAAAACCCAATCACTCATTCACCCGCAAACTCAAATAAGTAATTAATTTTGAAATTCGAACTCATATTGAGGTCCAAATCCTAAAAATTTTAAAATCACAATTCCTACGTAAAAACACCCAAATTCCCATGAAAAACCTAGAATTTGAAGTGAAATCATGTAAAAAGATGAGATAGATTAAAGAAAAAGATTTAAGATTCACTTACCTATGATTTGGGAAGAACTTGCTCTAGAAAATCGCCCTTTAAGAGTTTAGGTTTTGAAATTTTGAAGAATGGAGTGAAAATCCCGTCAAGACCCCTTTCATCAGCTGCAGATGCTGCATTTGTGACTGAAACTTCGCAATTGCAAAGCTCACGATTACAAAACAGGCTTCGCACATGCGAACCTGCTACAATTTCTGCTGCTATCGCAATCACGAACAGTTAGTCGCAATTGAGAAGGTTGACTCCTGTTGACTTCACAAATGCGAAGGAAATGTTTGCAATTGCAAACTAGTGCTGCCCAGGGAAATCATCACAATTTTGATATGGCCCCTCGCAATTACCGAGCCTGACAGGCTTGCAATTGTGAAGCCTGACCTCGCAATTGCGAGATTAGAGCCTGCAACAAATACCAAATGCAAATCAAAAATATTCTAAGTCCAAACTCACTCCGTGGCCTATCCAAAACTTACCCGAGCCCTCAGGCCTCCAAACTAAACATGCACGTAAGTCTACAAAGATCATACAGACTTGACCGTGCAACTAAATCATCAAAATAACATCAACAACTACGAATTTAACCTCAAATTTATGAAATTCATAAGATAATTAAAAATTTTTGTTTTTGCAACCTAGGGTCCGATTTATATCAAATCAACTCTGATTCTTATCAAATGTTGTGGATAAGGCTTAAATATTATAGCGGACCTGTACCGGGCTCCGTAACCAAAATACGGGCCCGATACCATCAAGTCCCAACACTATTCAATTTCTAAAATCCTTTATATTTTCCACCAAATAATTTTCTTCAAAAATTCATTCCTCGGATTAGGGACCTTGGAATTTGATTTCGGGCATACGCCTAAGTCCCATATTTTTCTACAGGCCCTACAGGACTTTCGGGGCACGGGTCTGGATCTGTTTACCCAAAATATTGACCAAAGTCAAATTATTCCATTTTAAAGGCAAAACTTAGCACTTCTCTCAATTTTAACATAAGGGCTTTCTGGATATATGCTTGGACTGCACACACAACTCGAGGAGAGATAAAAGAAGGTTTTCAAGGCCTCGAGACATAGATTTGATATCTAAAACACGAGATGATCTTTTGGGTCATCACATTCTCCACCTCTAAAACAAATGTTCGTCCTCAAACAGACATAGAAAAGTACTTGAGTCAAGGAAAAGATGGGGATATGGGCTCCGCATATCGGACTCGGACTCCCAGGTCGCTGCCTCAACATGCTGACCTCGCCATTGCGCACGAACTGAAGGGAATTTCTTCGATCTCAACTGACGCACCTGCCAGTCTAGAATAGCTACCAAATCCTCCTCATGGGACAAGTCTTTGTCCAACTGGACAGTGATGAAGTCTAACACGTGGGATGAATCGCCGTGATACCTCCGAAGCATGGACACATGAAACACTGGATGCATAGCTGATAAACTCGGCAACAACGCAATTCTGTAAGCCATCTCTCCCACTCAATCAAAAATCTCAAAAGACCAATGAACCTGGGTCTTAGCTTTCCCTTCTTTCCAAATCTCATCACGCCCTTCATGGGCGACACCCAAAGCAATACTCGCTCTCCGACCATAAATTACACATCGCAAACCTTACGGTAGGCATAACTCTTTTTCTTGGACTGAGTTGTACGAAGCCTGTCATGAATGATCTTAACCTTGTCAAAGGCATCCTATACAAAATATGTACCCAACAACCAAGCCTCCCCCGGCTCAAACCCACCCAAATGGCGATCGATATCGTCTACCATATAATGCCTCATAGGGAGCTATTTGGATGCTTGAATGATAGCTATTGTTGTAGGCAAACTCTGCTAATGGCAAGAATTGATCCCACGAACCTCCAAAGTCAATAACATATGCTTGGAGCATATCCTCCAAAATTTGAATAACACGTTTGAATTGTCCGTCCGTTTGAGGATGAAATAATGTGCTCAACTCTACCCGAGTACCCAACTCACGCTAAACTGTCCTCTAGAAATGCAAGGTAAACTGCGTACCTCGGTCAAACATAATAGACATGGGCACACCCTGAAGATGAATAATCTCTCGGATATAGATCGCAGCTAACCTCTCTGAAGAATAGGAGACTACCACAGGAATGAAATGCACTGACTTGGTCAGCCTATCAACAATAACCTATACGGTATCGATCTTCCTCTAAGTCCGTGGGAGTCTAACAACGAAGTCCATAGTGATACGCTCCCACTTCCACTTAGGAATCTCAATCTTCTAAAGCAAACCACCAAGTCTCTGATGCTCGTACTTTACCTGCTAAAAATTTATACATCAAGCTATAGGCAACAATATCCTTCTTCAACCTCCTCCACCAATAATGTTGCCGCAAGTCCTGATAAATCTTAGCGACGCCCGGATGAATAGAGTACCGGGAACTATGAGCCTCTTATAGAATCAAATCTTGAAGTCCATCCACATAAGGCACACAAACTCGACCCTGCATCCTCAAAATTCCATCATCACCAATTGTAACCTTCTTGGCACCATCGTGCCACACTATATCCCTAAGGACAAGCAAATGAGGGTCATCAAACTGCCGATCCCTAATACACTCAAATAATAAAGACCGAGCGACTGTACAAGATAGAATACGGCTGGGCTTAGAAACATCCATCCGTACGAACTAATTGGCTAAAGCCTGAATATGCAAAGCAAGCGGTCTCTTACCGATCGGAATATACGTAAGACTGCCCACACTGGCTGACTTCCTACTCAAAGCATCGACCACTATATTGTCCTTCACCGGATGATACGAGATTAAGGGTGTTAAACGGGTTGGGTCAGCTCGCTTCTAGATCGACCCAGACCAATTAAAACTGGAACCCACCTGGACAGGTAGAAGGGGGTGGGATAAGGGTATATAGGGGTTTGGTTCGTTCATATTTTGAACACTGGTTAATCTGACGGGTAAAATCCAGTCAACGAACAACACTGTTCATCTGGTTAATCGGCTCGGCACAGACCGCCCCAAGCCGGTTTATAGGTAACAATTTTTTTAAATGTGGGCTCATATTCTAATCGTTGGCAACGGTCCATTTCACATTATGGTCGTTGCCCAACGGCTTAATTGCATTTTATCCCATTTTTGGGTTTTTTTAAAAAAAAAATTAACCTCCCTTTGAAAAACTATAAATACCCCCCCCCTCCTCTTCCTCATTTCTTCACTCATATCTCAATTCTCAAATCTCAATTCAAGTTAAATCATGACTCATACTTCTAGAGTGCGCTCATATGTTTGGGAAGACTTTGAGGTAGTAGAAGAAAGTGAAGAAGTTCAGAAAGTAAAGTGCAAGAACAGTGGTTCAAGTCTTAAATCTTTGTTCAAAGTCTGGCTAGGGGTGTTCAAAACCGATCTGAAACCGAAAACCGATCCAAACCGAAGCTTAACGGCTTACTGGTAACGGCTTAACCGCTTAACAGACGGGGAACGGATTGAATTTTTTTTATTAACGGCTTATCGGTTTGGGGATGGATTATTCAAATTTCTTAACGGCTAATCCGTTAACCCGTTAAGAATATAAATATTTTATATATATATATATATATATATATATATATATAATTTATTTTTATTTATAGATATTAAATATAAAAAACTAAAACCCTTGAAAATGATTAACAAAAGTTTATTTCTACTTCTAAGCATTTTTAATCTCGGGATCTAGAATTTTTTTGTTCTATTTTTAATTTATTTTTTGGTTGTATTCCTCCTGTTTGGCAACATGCCGGAGATGGTAAAGCTAATTTCCTAATCACGGAAATCAAATTGAGTGGCTCTGACAAAGAATGCATCATATTGCCTCTAAAATATTATTTTTTTATGGCAATTCATTATTTCTAAGACGAGGAGAATAAGAGATATTTAATAAATATGTATGTTTAGGCCGAAAAGCCGCCCAATAACCGCCCTATAAGAGCTAACCCGATACCAATCCGCCTGATATCTTATCGGGTGGCTAACGGATTAATACATTTAAAAGCCGATAACCGTTAAGCCAAGCCGTTAAGAATAAAAAGCCGCTCAATCCGCTCGATAAGCACCCCTTAGTCTGGCACAGGCAGTTTAAAGAGGCATATAAAGTAATATCTTGAGCGTCCTCCGAAGATTCGTATTTAAGTTGATTTGAGACAATTTGTCTTATTTTAATATTACTAGACGTATTTATGCTTAATATTTTAGTTTGTTAGATTAATTTAAAGTATTATTAATTTATTATGCATAAAAATTTAGTTTTACTATATTTTTTGTTAATTTACTTGTTAAATGCAAAGTTCAATTTTGTAATTTTGAAATAAATGTAGCACTTGCAATTTATAAGTGTAATTTTTTCCCATCTTAATTGTATTCTTCATATTTTTACTTTATATTAATATAACTTACAATAATTATACAAAAAACAAAATACAAAAAAAATTAAAAATAACAATAATCCTGCTCGGCCCAGCATCTCAACCCGTAACCCTTAAGGTTTAATTTTTACCCGGATGAACTTGAACCCGTTAAGCCGGTATGTCCTAACCTGTAACCGGCCCGGACCATAACCCGTACAGGTACTAAAATTCCCTACCCATCCCGGCCCACTCATTAAGCACCCATATACGAGATGTTGATATCATACTTTTTCAATAGATCCAACCACCTTCTCTACCTGAAATTTAGCTTCTTATGCTTGAATAAATACTGCAGACTCTTGTGATGTGTGAACACCATAATGCCTCCAAATCTTCAGCGAGTGAACCATGGCTGCTAGCTCCAAATTATAAACTGGATAATTCTTCTCGTGAATATTCAATTGTCGTGAAAGGTATGTGATCACCTTACCATTCTGCATCAACACCGAAGAAAGTCCAATACGAGATGTGTTACATGTTGAAACACGTTCTCAAGGCACTAAACTAAACGTGTGTTCATATTTGTAGGTTTTGATAAATGACAAATGATGCGCAATTGACATATGACGAGGTCCAAGCGCAAGCGCGCAAATGTCACGTAACGAAGTTCAAGCACAAGACAAACAAAGATCAAGATTAAACAAAGTTATACATGAGTCGCTCTTTAATTGTGATCTTGATCCGACAATTTAACTCAAGACTTGGCTTTTCTCGTAAAAATATTTTTATCAAATTATGCATATTTAATTTAGAGCAAAATGATTTTAAATCATGCATATTTATTTTAGCAAAATGATTTTTAAACATGCCTCTAAAATCTGGACAAAGATAATCGATTATGTACTTATGATAATCGATTATGTTAAGGCAGCTGCAAGACAATCGATTGTGTACCTAATGACAATCGATTGTGTTGAGGCAGTGTCCATCAGATGTTTGAAATCTGCATGACAATCAATTGTGTACCATATGACAATTGATTGTGTTGAGGCAGTGTCTATCAGATTTTTCAAAGATACAAAATAATCGATTGTGAACCCTATGACAATCGATTGTGTTCAGGCAGTGTCTATTAGATTTTTCAAGAATGAAAAATAATCGATTGTCCATATAGCATAATCGATTATGTAAATGACCGTTGCCAAAATATTTTCAAACTCCGTCAGATAATCGATTATAGGATTTTAATAATCGATTGTTTTAAGTAAAATCTGAAAAAAGATTTTTTGAACGTTGCCAAGTAATCGATTGTATATTTCTGATAATCGATCGTTTTTAGTAAAATCTGGAAATGATTTTTTGAACGTTGCCAGTAATCGATTATACGTCTTAGATAATCGATTATGCTGCGTAAAATCTGGGAATGATTTTTGGAACGATTGGAAAACAATCGATTGTGCCAATTAGACAATCGATTGTCGTAACACAGAATCAGCAATTCTTAATTGGCAATTAGGCAACGGATATGCATGTTTTTGACACTATAAATACATCTTCAAATCAGTCTTCTAAACACAACAACTGATCACATTATTGCTAAATCTTGCATACTCTCTTATTCATCATTTTCTATTCATTACATAAGTTTTTGAGAGCCAAATTCTTGACGAAAGTTGTTGCGTTCTTGAGCGTATTTATTTTACTCATATCTACTCTTAAGGAGAGTCTTGTTTTGAGTGCAAAGTGTTTTTATACACTTGAAGGGAAGTGTTAATCCCTTGTATTGTAAGAAGGAACGTTGTGATTCCTTTGGTTGAAGTCTTGAAGTGTTGTATCTTCGAGCAAAGGTTGTTGAGGCTTGTGTGACTCAAGTTCTCAGTTTGTAACGGTTTGTTAAGCACCCGTAAGCTTAACGAAGTTAGTGGAAATCTCGAGAGAGTCTCTCGGTGACTGGACTAGCCACGGGTTGTGGTGAACCAGGATAACATCGGTGCGTTCGTTCCTTATTATTTACTTATCGCACTTATTTCATTCCTGCAATTTTCAAATTCCGCAAGTTTACGCTGTTTTTTATTATAACGCTATTCACCCCCCCTCTAGCGTTAAGCGTATATTCTAACAATTGGTATCAGAGCCCAACTCTCTGAAAAACTTAACCGTTTGAGAGAAACAATCCATAGCTTCTACTCGTGATTCTTTTGCAGGAATAGGTGAAGGACAATGCTCCACCCGACCACCACTATTCGATGGCACAAACTATACGTTCTGGAAGGAAAGGATGAGAATATTCATTCAATCGAATAGTTTTCATCTGTGGAAGGTTACAATGAAGGGAGAACAAATTCCAACCAAAAAGGTTGAAAATGAATGGGTTCCAAAATCCGAAGATGAATACGATGCGGATGATATCCGAAAAGTGCAGAACAACGCTAAAGCCATCAACTTATTATATTGTGTTGTAAACACTGATGAATACAGAAAAATATCATGTTGCACAACGGCGAAGCAAATGTGGTATAAGCTGGAAATCACGTACGAAGGTACGGACCAGGTAAGAGAGGCTAAAGTTGATTTTCTAACCCATGCATATGAACTGTTTCACATGAAGGAAGGCGAAAGGGTCGATGACATGTTCCAACAATTTTGAAAAATCGTTAATGACTTACATGCTCTTAAGAAGACCTTCACGGATAAGGAACTTGTCCGAAAAATTCTCCGAAGTCTCACTCCGGAATGGCGCTCCAAGGCCGACGCGATTCAAGAGTCTATTGGCATTTCAAATGTCACCATCGACGAATTAAGAGGTAACCTTAAAACTTATGAATCTACTATACTTAACCCTCTTTTTAATGATCAAAGGAAACAAAGAATCGCCCTCAAGGCAAGCACAAGCCAACCTCAAAATAACGAGGACGGAGATAACGAGTTCGGACTCGTTATTAAGAGATTTCAAAAGTTCATGCGAAAAGAGTATGAACGAAAAGGCAAACAACAAGGAGATCAAGTAAAGTGCTATGGGTGCGGAGAAATTGGGCACATTAAATCAAATTGCCCAAATGTCAAAAAGGAGAAGAAACCCTTCAAGAAACAACGAGCATACATATCCTGGGGAGGGGACTCCGGAGACGAGTCGAGTGAGGAAGAAGAAGACGAAACCGCAAATCTCTGTCTCATGGCTCACGAAAACAATCAAGAAGAGGTATGTCAAATTTCTTCCAAAAACTTCTATTCTCTTGAGGAAATGCAAAATGCCTTTGATGAGTTGTATAGTGAATTCATTAAAGCTTCCAAAACTGTTAAAAACATTAAGGAAAATGCTTTTTTGAAAGAAAAAGATTTTGAAAAACAACTCTCTTTGAAAGAAAAGGATTTTGAAAAACTGATTTTGGAAAATGAGAAGTTGAAAGAAGAAAACAATTTTTTCGGCAAAAGAAGCGCCGACAAACCCGAGAGTTCTAGTAAAAATTATACTTCTTGCATGCATCTAAAAGATGAGGTAGAAAGACTTAAGGGCACCTTAGATAAGTTCAATTCTTCTCATAAAAATTTGAATGAAGTTCTTGTTAATTTGAAATCGACCAAACATGGGATAGGTTTTAAAAACGAGCCTAAAGAAAAAGTTGAAGCCAAACCCCAACCACCTAAGGCTCAACCTAGGATAAATAAAACAAATGTTCATCCTAGAGATAGCAATCCTAGAATCAACATGCATGCTAGACCAAACATTAGAAGAAACTTTGAACATTTTAGGACACCTAGAAATGGCCTTCAACCTAGAAATAACTATTCTAGAAATGATGCATATCCTAGACCAAACACTAGAAGAAACGTTGAACATTTTAGGACACCTAGAAATGGCTTTCAACCTAGAAATAACTATTCTAGAAATGCTGCATATCCTAAAACAAATAGTAGGAGAAATGATTTTCATGAAATGCGCAATAGTCATATTGTCGAAAATAGAGTAAACAAATTTCGTCCGTCCAACTACTATCAACCTAGAAGAATGCATAATCCTAATATCATTTGTCATTATTGCAATCGAATTGGATATATTGCTCCTTCTTGCTTCACTAGACATAGACACTTAACTGCATGTCAAGCACAACAGCATGTTACACCTAATTCTCAAGGACCCAAAACAGCTTGGGTACCAAAGACTCATTAATTTGTCTTGTAGGTATGTTTGAAGGGATCAAGTGTACTTTGGTACCTTGATAGTGGATGCTCCAAACACATAACCGGAGACGAATCCAAGTTCCTTCAACTAGAACACAAGGAAGGAGGAAGCGTTAGTTTTGGAGATAACAACAAGGGAAAAATTATCGGCATTGGAACGGTCGGTAAGGATGAACCTTCTTCCATTAAGCATATATTGCTAGTTAAAGGTCTAAAACATAATCTCTTGAGCATAAGTCAATTATGTGACAAGGGAAATCTTGTTTTATTTGATTCGGATGAATGCTTAGTTTTTCGCCGTAGCGATTTTAAAATTATCCTTCGTGGTTTTAGAATGGATAACATATATGGTTGATCTCGAAAATTCTTCATCTGAGTATGTGAATTTTCTTATGAGCAAAGAAGATGATATGTGGTTATGGCATCGTAGAGTAGCTCACATCAACATGCATCTTTTAAACAAATTGGTTTCACAAAATTTAGTTATTGGTCTTCCAAATTTGAAATTTGAAAAAGACTCCATTCGCGATTCTTGTCAAAAAGGGAAGCAAACAAAAGCATCTTTTAAATCGAAAAATATTGTTTCAACTACTACACCATTGCAACTTCTTCACATGGATCTTTATGGACCATCTCGCATTGAAAGTCTTGGTAGAAATCGTTATGCTTTTGTTATTGTTGATGATTATTCTAGATTTACATGGACACTATTTCTTGCTCATAAAAGTGAAGCTTTTCATAATTTTAAATATTTTCTTAAACGTGTTCAAAATGAAAAGGACACAACCGTCACTTCAATAAGAAGTGATCATGGGGGAGAGTTCGATCACAATCTCTTCGTGGATTTTTGTGACGAACTCGGTATCGAGCACACCTTCTCTGCTCCACGTACACCACAACAAAATGGAGTGGTGGAAAGGAAAAAAAGGTGTCTCGAAGAGATGGCTAGAACCATGCTCGATGAGGCTAAGATTCCCAAACATTTTTGGGCGGATGCCGTGAGTACCGCATGCTACGTTTTAAACAGAGTAGTCATAAGGCCAATACTCATGAAAACTCCCTATGAACTCTACAAGGGAAGGAAACCAAATATCTCCCATCTTAGAGTATTCGGTTGTAAATGTTTTATTCATAACAATGGTAAAGATAATTTGGGAAAGTTTGATGCCAAATCCGATGAAGGAATTTTTATTGGTTATTCTTCACGTAGCAAAGCATATAGAGTATTCAATAATAGAACAGAAATTGTGGAGGAATCCCCTCATATTGTGTTTTCCGAAAATAATGCTCGCTTGGTGAGAAAGGATTCTGGTTTTGAACTTGCAGGTAGTTTAAACTCAATGAGTCCTCAAGACAAAGCACAAGAGGAAAATCCTAAGGAAATTCAAGATGAAATCTTGGAACAATTATCGGAGGAAGCGCCACAACTGGAAAAAGAAATGAAACTGCCTAACGCGTGGGGGACAATCAAAGACCATCCTCTCGAACAGGTAATTGGCGACATTGAACAACAAGTAAGTACTCGAAACACTCTTAAGAACACCTTAGGACATACTGCTTTCGTTTCTCAAATTGAACCTTCAACCATCTCCGAAGCAATTGGGGATGAATTTTGGACCTTGGCAATGCAAGAGGAGCTTAACCAATTCAAATGAAATGACGTTTGGGATTTGGTGCCAAGACCCGAAAATCATACCATAATTGGTACGAAATGGGTTTTTCGAAACAAACTAGATGAAAATGGCGTAATCACTAGAAACAAAGCTAGGCTTGTAGCAAAAGGCTATAATCAAGAAGAGGGAATTGACTATGAAGAAGCATATGCACCCGTAGCAAGGTTAGAAGCTATTCGTTTATTTCTTGCTTTTGCCTCTTCTATGAATTTCAATTTATATCAAATGGATGTAAAAAGTGCTTTTCTAAATGGTGTTATTCAAGAAGAAGTTTATGTAGAACAACCCCCGGGCTTTGAAGATTTTAAATCTCCCAATCATGTTTTCAAACTTAAAAAGGCGCTTTATGGTCTCAAACAAGCTCCCCGAGCTTGGTATGAACGATTGAGCAAATTTCTTTTGGAAAATGAATTCATTAGGGGGAAAGTTGACACCACTCTATTTGTTAAGCATAAAAACAATGATATTTTATTAGTTCAAATCTATGTGGATGATATTATTTTTGGTGCTACTAACAATGCTTTGTGCAAGGAATTTTCTGATTTAATGACAAGCGAATTTGAAATGTCTATGATGGGTGAGCTAACCTATTTTTTGGGGCTGCAAGTAAAGCAAATGAAAGAAGGAACCTTCATTTTTCAAGCTAAATATTGCAAAGAATTGCTAAAACGATTTGAAATGAGCAACGCAAAAGCAATGGCCACTCCCATGAGCAAATCCGACCATCTAGACAAAGACGAGAAAGGTAAGGAAGTCGACACCAAGAAGTATCGAGGTATGATTGGATCTCTCCTTTATCTTACTGCTAGTAGACCGGACATCATGTTTAGCGTGTGCTTATGCACTCGTTATCAATCATGTCCTAAGGAGTCTCACCTAACTGCGGTGAAACGGATATTGAAGTATCTTGTTGGTACTGTAAATGTGGGTCTATGGTACCCCAAAGGTTCTTCATGCCAACTTGTTGGCTATTCCGATTCCGATTTCGCTGGATGCAAATTGGACCGCAAGAGCACTAGTGGCACTTGCCTTTTGCTCGGTAGCTCTCTAGTTTCTTGGTTTAGCAAGAAATAAGTAAGTGTTGCGTTGTCCACAACCGAGGCTGAATATGTAGCCGCGGGGAGTTGTTGCGCTCAAATTCTTTGGATGAAACAGCAACTCTTGGACTATGGCCTAAGTATCGATCATATCCCTCTTAGATGTGATAATACTAGCGCCATATGCTTGACGAAGAACCCCGTTCTTCATTCAAGAACAAAACACATTGAAATTAGGCATCATTTTATAAGAGATCACGTTCTCAAAGGTGATGTAGAAATTGAATTTGTTGAAACCAAAGATCAATTGGCCGACATCTTCACAAAACCTTTAGAGAAAGAGTCCTTCTTCCGAACTCGTAGTGAACTCGGGATTCTTGACTCCATATGGATCTAAGTCATGCATTGCATTTTCCCTTTCACATGATTACTAACTTGAGCGTCGGAGGCGTCTAACATATTTTTGCAGGTATCGCCCTAAAAGCAGGGGAAATTATAAAGACTGGTGCAGAATAATCGATTCCTCTTTAGAATAATCGATTTCTCTTTAGTATATAATCGATTATCAAGTATCAATAATCGATTATGTTGACATTATTTGCTTTATTATCCCTTTTATGAAGTTGAAATTTTTGATTAATCAATAAACAAGTTATTTACCAATTTTTTTTGCTAATGTCAAAAGGGGGAAGAATAAGGGCTATGCACTTAATACTTATTGGCACAAATTGAGGGGCAATTCATATGTTGAGGGGGAACTAATTGCATAAATATATACTTTTCTTGGATCGTCAATATGAATTACCTAATATGCATATCCCGATTAAGGTTTGCCATTATCAAAAAAGGGGAAATTGTTGAAACACATTCTCAAGGCACTAAACTAATCGTGTGTTCATATTTGTAGGTTTTGATAAATGACAAACGATGCGCAATTGACATATGACGAGATCCAAGCACAAGCGCGCAAATGTCACGTAACGAAGTTCAAGCACAAGACAAACAAAGATCAAGATTAAACAAAGATATATATGAGTCGCTCTTTAATTGTGATCTTGATCCGACAATTTAACTCAAGACTTGGCTTCTCTCGTAAAAATATTTTTATCAAATCATGCATATTTAATTTAGAGCAAAATGATTTTAAATCATGCATATTTATTTTAGCAAAATGATTTTTAAACATGCCTCCAAAATCTGGACAAAGATAATCGATTATGTACTTATGATAATCGATTATGTTAAGGCAGCTGCAAGACAATCGATTGTGTACCTCCTGACAATCGGTTGTGTTGAGGCAGTGTCCATCAGATGTTTTAAATCTACATGACAATCGATTGTGTACCTTATGACAATCGATTGTGTTGAGGCAGTGTCTATCAGATTTTTCAAAGATACAAAATAATCGATTGTGAACCTTATGACAATCGATTGTGTTGAGGCAGTGTCGATTAGATTTTTCAAGAATGAAAAATAATCGATTGTCCATATAGCATAATCGATTATGTAAATGACCGTTGCCAAAATATTTTCAAACTCCGTCAGATAATCGATTATAGGATTTTAATAATCGATTGTTTTAAGTAAAATCTGAAAAAAGATTTTTTGAACGTTGCCAAGTAATCGATTGTATATTTCTGATAATCGATCGTTTTAAGTAAAATCTGGAAATGATTTTTTGAACGTTGCCAGTAATCGATTATACGTCTTAGATAATCGATTATGCTGCGTAAAATCTGGGAATGATTTTTGGAACGATTGGAAAACAATCGATTATGCCAATTAAACAATCGATTGTCGTAGCACAAAATCAGCAATTCTTAATTGGCAATTAGGCAACGGCTATGCATGTTTTTACACTATAAATACATCTTCAAATCAGTCTTCTAAACACAACAACTGATCACATTATTGCTAAAGCTTGCATACTCTCTTATTCATCATTTTCTATTCATTACATAAGTTTTTGAGAGCCAAATTCTTGACGAAAGTTGTTGCGTTCTTGAGCGTATTTATTTTACTCATATCTACTCTTAAGGAGAGTCTTGTTTTGAGTGCAAAGTGTTTTTATACACTTGAAGGGAAGTGTTAATCCCTTGTATTGTAAGAAGGAACGTTGTGATTCCTTTGGTTGAAGTCTTGAAGTGTTGTATCTTCGAGCAAAGGTTGTTGAGGCTTGTGTGACTCAAGTTCTCAGTTTGTAACGGTTTATTAAGCACCCGTAAGCTTAACGAAGTTAGTGGAAATCTCGAGAGAGTCTCTCGGGGACTGGAATAGCCACGGGTTGTGGTGAACCAGGATAACATCGGTGCGTTCGTTCCTTATTATTTACTTATCGCACTTATTTCATTCCTGCAATTTTTAAATTCCGCAAGTTTACGTTGTTTTTTATTATAACGCTATTCACCCCCCCCCTCTAGCGTTAAGCGTATATTTTAACATTACAATATACTATATATGGCCCTGAACCTGTGGGTAATACCAACACTGACGCCATTCTCAAAGCTATCTTGAGCTTCTGAAAGCTCAACTCACATTCGTCCGACCACCTGAACTGCGCACTTTTCTGGGTAAACCTGGTAATCGGGCAGCTATAAATGAAAATTCCTCTGCAAACCAATGGTAATAACTTGCCAAACACAAGAAACTCCGGATCTCTGTAGCTGATATGGGTCTAGGCCAGTCCTTGAATGCCTCTGTCTTCTTTGGATCTACCTGAATACCCTCTGTTGATACAACGTGATCTAAGAAGGCTACTGTACTCAACTGAAATTCACATTCTGAAAGCTTGGCGTACAACTGACTGTCTGCTAAAGTCAAAATAACAACTTGAATATGCTGCCCATGCTTCTCTCGGCTGCGGGAGTAGATCAAAATATAATCAATGAAGACAATCGCAAAAGAATCCAAGTAAAGCTTGAACACCCGATTCATCAAATACATAAAACTGTTGGGGTATTCGTCAACCCAAATGACATCACTAAGAACTCATAATATTGTACCGAGTGCCAAAAATGGTCTTAGGGACATCGGATGCCCTAATCCTCAAATTATGGTAGCCAGATCTCAAATCAATCTTCGAAAACACTTTGGCACCCTGAAGCTAATCAAACAGATCATCAATCCTCAACAATGGATACTTATTCTTGATGATGACCTTGTTCAACTGCCGATAATCTATACGCATCCTCATCGATCCATTTGTTTTCTAAACAAACAATATTGACGCTCCCCAGGGTGAGATACCAGATCTGATAAAGCCCTTATAGAGCAAGTCTGCAGCTGCTCCTTCAATTCATTCAACTCTGGCGGGGCCATATGATATGGCATAATAAAAATGAGATGATTGCCCGGAGCCAAATCAATACAAAAGTCAATATCTCTGTCAAGTGGCATCCCCGGTAGGTCTGCAGGATATACCTCTAGAAACTCACAGACAACGGGCACAACATCCGTAGAAGGAACCTCAGCACTAGAATTACAAACATATGCCAAGTAAGCCAAACACCCTTTCTCGACCATACGGCCGAGCCTTCATATAAGAAATGACCCTACTGGTAGCATGATCATGACTCCATTTCCACTCCAATCGAGGCAACCCCAGCAAAGATAAGGTTACGATCTTAGTGTGACAATCCAATATAGTTTGGTAAGGTGATAACCAGTCCATCCTCATAATAACATCGAAATCAACCATATCGCGAAGTATGAGGTCTACACTAGTCTCAAGACTGCCAATAACAACCATACACGAACAATAGACACGATCTACAATAATAGAATCCCCTATTGGCATATACACATACACGGAAGCACTTAGAGAATCATGAGGCACAACCAGATATGGGGCAAAATAAGATGACACATAGGAGTATGTGGACCCTGGATCAAATAGAATTGAATCATCTCTACTACAAACTGAGATTATACCTATGATAACTGCATCAGATGACTCAACCCCAGGCTTGGCTGGAGTAGCATAACATGGGGCTGGGCCCCACCACCCTGAACTATATCCCTGGAAGGACCTCCTACTGGCTGGCCTTCACCTCTAGCGGCCTAACCTCTACCTCTAACACCTATACATCTACCTCTAGCTGTAATGACCCCTACCTCTAGCTGGCCGAGCGAGAGGTAGAACACCGGGTGCCTAAACCATAGCACAAGAACCTTGATGCTGAGAACTACTCGAGGCTCGAGGGCAAAATCTAGCAATATATCTCATATTGCCACATGTATAACAAGTCCTCGACTGCTGGGAGTGCTAACCCTAAAATTGGCCCTGACGGCCTAAGTGACCAACCTGAAAACTCTGGATCGGAGGTGCACTGATAGGAGCTGATGATGCACTGTAAATTAGCTGATCTGAATACTGCATATGAGAACCACGACCACCTGAAGCACCATGATAAGTTTGTAGTGCTGAATGAAATGGCCTCTACCAAAAAAGTCCCTACCTCAAGACGAGGCACCACTGAACCTGCCCGAATGACGAGGCCTCCCTGACCGCTCCCCTTATCTAGAACCATCTCAAATCTCGTGGCCACATTGGCCACGCTCTGAAAAGAAATCTCACTCCCTGTCTCCTTAGCCATCTGCAGTCGAATAGGCTGAGCGAGTCCCTTAATGAACTTCGTCACTCACTCTCTTTCTCTCTCTCGGTGGGAAGTATAAGAATATCATGACCGGCTAAGTCAATAAATTTGGTCCCGTACTGAGTGACTATCATAGAAGACTGTTGGAGACGCTTAAACTGCCTTTGATAGTCCTCTCTATGAGTGATAAGAATAAACTTCTCCAAAAATAGCTAAAAGAACTGGTCCCAAGTCAAAGTCGGCGACCCAGCTGGTCTAGCCAAACAATAATCCCTCCACCAAGTCTTGGCAGAACATGACAGACGAAAAGCAGCAAAGTTGATCCCATTGGTCTCTATTATCCCCATGTTTCGTAGAAGCTCATGACAATTGTCCAAATAGCCCTGGGGATCCTCTGAAGATGTACCGCCATATGTGGTAGTAAAAAGCTTGGTGAACCTGTCCAATCTCCATAGGGCATCAACAGACATAGATATTCCATCACCGGTCTGTGCTACAATACCTGGCTAAACTACCCCAACTGGCTGAAACTAGGGAGCCATCTGCTTCAGAGTACGAGTAGTGGGAGTCTAGGCTCCTCCTCCAGCCTGAAAGACAGATGGTGCTATAGGGAATATGCCTGCCAAAGTGACATTCTCCATAAAGCCCAGTAGACGGACTAAAGCATCTTAGAATACCAAAGTAGCGGTGAACCCCTCTAGGATATGAGATAGCCCTGCTGGAACTGTTTAGGCCAGAACCTCATCCTCAAACTCTACCTGAGGCTCTGCCGCTGGTGGTGTTGCTAGAGCTCTAGGATGAGCCCTTCCTCTGCCTCAGCCTCTAGTACGGCCTCGACCTCTGCCCCTCATAGGAGCTGCCACTAGGGGGTTGGGCTGTTGGTCAGCCAATAAAGCAGTACGTGTTCTCATCATCTGCGAAAGAATAGAGTCGAAGTTCAATTAGCATTGAGAAATCAAGTCGTGCGACAAGAAATAATAGGTGTAACGTTTTTTCTTAACTATGTAGCCTCTGGGGGATAAGCATACTTCCGTACCGATCCTTCAGACTCTACCTAGCTTGTTCATGAATTGTGAGACCTAGGCAACCTAGTACTCTCATACCAACTTGTCATGACCCAAATTTTCCATCTTCGGGAATTGTGATGGTGCCTACTCGTGAAAACTAGGCAAGCCCAACTATTATTATTTCAACACATTAGCAATCAACCTAAAAAGATATAAACAGTAGCTAAAGCTAAGCAAATGAAAAAATGCGAAAATGTCATAACAAATTCAAATACTCCAATACATGTCTATCCAAGAATCTGGTGTCATAATTTCACGAACATCTACGAATTTCTGCAAGCAATATTTTCGAAAGAAAAGTACAACTATTCTTGGAATGAAAAGAGACAGCAAAAGCAAAAGCAAAAGCGGGGAAAGGGGGGCTTCAGGCTCTGCAGACGCTAGCAGATCTACCTTGGTCTCCTTGGATTGAGGGCAGCTACCTCAAGCTACTCACTAGGTCCAGCACCAAAATCTGCACAAAAGAGTACAAAAGCATCAGTATAACCGACCCGATGTACTAGTAAGTGTCGAGCCTAACCTCGATAAAGTAGTGTTGAGGCTAGGACACAACAACCATATAAACCTTTACAGGTAAATCATATACAAGATGAACGACAATAACAGAACAGATGAATATGGGAAGGGGAACATGCTGCAAGGAATATGAAATACTAACATACTTTCAGTAGAGAAGCATAAAGACCACCATAGTTAAATCAACAGGAATAAGGAAAACAGTAACACGTGCACGATATCAACCTTCGTGTTTTTACTCTCATCCTCACCATAAGAATCAACAAAATCGGCACGACATTACCCTTCGTGCATTAACTCTCATAAACATGGCACAACATGACCTTTGTGCATTAACTCTCACAATATCAACACGCCATCACCCTTCGTGCTTTAACTCTCAAATCATGGCACAACATCACTCTTCGTGCATTAACACTCACAATATCGGCACGCCATGACCCTTCGTGCTTTAACACTCACTCACAATATCATGGACGGCATCACCCTTCATTCTTTACACTCTTCCTCACCCAATAATAGAAATAATACATCTCGGTAAGGGAATCAAAAATATAAACAATAACATTCCGATAAGGGAATCAACAATACAAACAATGACATCTCGGCAAAGAATCACCTATAACCAATCTTGTTCCAACAGCTACTTCACAAAACTAATACTAACTTGAGCCAATACTCATAAATAGTCAATTACCAAAAAATTATCGTGAATCATGTTCAACATTGGTAATCATCAACCTAAGCATGAACAATACACAATAGAGTCACAACAACAACGGTATAAGACTCACGGGCATGCTTAAAATCAACGTATAGATACTCATCACCTGATTTATACGCCGTACTCACACATAGCAATTAAGATCACAACTCATATTCCCTAAAGCTAAGGTTAGACCAAATACTTACCTCAATTTTAGGAACAAAAATCAAGGCTCAATTACCGCTTTACCTCTCAGTTCCACTTTCAATCCACTTGTATCTAACGATAATTTACTTAATAACATCAATAAATGCTAGATAAACCAATTTTAATACATGAAAATAGACTTCCCACTATTTTCCCCAAAAAATCAAAAACCAACCCTGAGCCCTCTTGGTCAAAACCCGAAGTTCGAACCAAACCACGATCACCCATTCACCCACGAACTTAAAAATGTAATTAATTTTAAAATCTGATCTCAAATTGAGGTCCAAATTCCTAAAATTTGAAAATCCTAATTCCTACCCAAAAACTCCCAATTTTCCATGAAAATCCTAGATTTGAGGTGAAATCATGAAAAAAAACATGAGTTAGATTGAAGAAAAAGAGTTAAGATCCATTTATCTATAATTTGGGGAAGAACTTGTTCTAGAAAAATTGCCCTTAGGAGTTTAGGTTTTTGAAATTTGGAAGAATAAAGTGAAAATCTCGTTTATCCTTTTTACTCAGCTGCAGATTTCGCTTTTGCGACAAGAACTTTGCAATTGTGATGCAGGTTTCACAAATGTCAACTTGCTACAATGTCAGCTGTTATCGCAATTGTGAATAGTTAGTCGCAATGTGAAGGTTGACTCATGTTGACTTTGCAAATGCGAAGGAAACGTTCGCAATTGCGAACTAGTGCTGGCTAGGGCATTCATCGCAATTTCAATAAGGCCCCTCGCAATTACCAAGCCTGACATGCTTGTAATTGCGAAGCCCGACCTCGTAATGTGAGATCAGAGCCTGCAATAAATACCAGATGCAAATTAGAAATTTCTAAGTCGAAACTCATTTTGTGGCCTATCTAAAACTCACTCAACCCATCGGGTCTCCAAAGTAAACATGCACCCAAGTCTAAAAATATCATACAGACTTGCTCGTGCGACTAAATCATCAAAATAACATCAACAACTACAAATTTAACCTCAAATTCATGAAATTCATAAGATAATTTAAATCTTTCATTTTTGCAACCTAGGGTCCTATTTATATCAAATCAATTCTGATTCTTACCAAATTTTACATATAAAGCTTAAATATTATAACAGACTTATACCTGACTCCAGAACTAAAATACGAGCATGATACCATCAAGTCATACCACTATTAAGTTTCTAAAAACCTTTATATTTTCCACCAAATAATTTTATTCAAAATTTCATTCCTCGGGCTAGGGACCTCGGAATTCGATTCCGAGCATACGCCTAAGTTTTACTACGGATCCTACGGAACCGTCGGAACACGGGTCCAGATCCGTTTACCCAAAATATTGATCGAAGTCAACTTAATTCTATTTTAAAGGCAAAACTTAACACTTTTCTCAAATTTTCACATAAGGGCTTTCCAAATATACGTCCGGACTGTGCACGCAAATCAAGAAGAGATAAAAAGGAGATTTTTATGGCATCGGGACACAAATTTGACTTGTAAAATACGAGATGACCTTTTAGGTCATCACAGACCATATCCCATGAGATTATCCATCTAATCTCTTAAATGGAATAGCTAATATCAGTATTTTGATATAAAATTATTGAACTGATAAAAAATTTCTCGTCTTTAATTTCGAACGCTCGGATTACAACAATAACAACAATGACCCAATGTATTCCCACAAGTAGGGTCTGGGGAGGGTGAGATATACACAACCTTACTCCTACTCTGGATGGATAAAGATATTATATACGTTAGACTCTCAGCTAGAGAAAAGATAAAACACTACAAAAATTTTGGCAAAAATCGATCGTGATCGACTGTCGGTCGGATTTTTAAAATATTTTATTTTTCAATTTTTTTACTAAGCACTGATAACAAATAATACAATATAAGATATGTGGTAATAGCCATCTAAGGGTAAAATAATACCATATTAACACTAATATTATTGAAACAAGAAGACATGAGGTAACACTTGACTGCCTACTAACCTTCTAGCATAATTCTTAACCTCCACACCCTCCTACCAAGGGTCATGTCCTCGGTTAGCTCAAGCTGCGCCATGTCCCGCCTCATCACCTTTCCCTAAGACTTCTTTGGCCTATCTCCAGGGGCGAATGTATAACCAAAAATATGAGGCACGTAAACCCATTGTTTTTTCGTAAAATTAAATATTTCACGTACATATTTTCTAAAGTTGGTATAATATTAATTGTTGATATCCATGCTTTAAGAATATTGAATAAAGGTTGAGTTATTTACCAAGAGGAATAGTGATCAATTCTCACTTAATATTTTTTTTCTCATTTTTAAATAGTGCATGCATGTGCTCAAAATCTTAAATTCGCCTCTGCCTATCTCTCCCCTCCTATCTCCCAAGGACAACTTCTCATACATCCTGACGGGGGCATTCGTAATTCTACTTTTAGTATACTTGAATCATCGAAGCCTCACCTTTCGTATTTTATCTTCTACTGAAGCTTCTCCTATCTTATTTCTAATAAGTTTGTTTTTAATTCTATCTTCCTTAGTAAGTCCATATATTCATCTCTAACTCTTTAAATGTATTATCATTTTTGACAGGGAGTATTTTACCTCTTAAAGTAAACTAAGAAAAATGGACGATGAATTAGGACAGTTAGAGCCGAGAGAGCGCTAAGGAAAGGTATGTTTAAGTCGGCCATGTATATGTTGTTAAAACTAAAGTCAAACTTTCTTTAATCTTTTCAGACTAAAGAAATTTCGGCTACTCAGTACTATAATATCAGATTTTGAAAGAGACAGAAGAAAATGGTACGCGAGAGACAATAGCACGGCTATCTTATTTTTAGATCGGTAATTAAAATATAATTAATATTCGTAAAGTTATTGAATAATAATAATTATTTTTCTGAAATACTAAAAATTTCAGCATAATATATTGAATTATGGAGCTCATGCGCATAAATTTCCAGCATATTATGTTGGAACTCCAGCACACAGAAAGTTCCAATATAATATGCTGGATTGTGGAACTCCTGCGTATAAACTTCCAGCATATTACGTTGGAACTCCGTACATTATAATGAAATCTCATATATAAAAAAATTAAACTCCAATATATTTTGCTATAAACTTTTTTTATATTTTTAAGGGTGTTTTTTTTTTCTAAATCTTATCTTTACATTAAAACGTGGCTAAATTTCGATTTCTTTTGAAACTACGATTAGTTTTTATTTATCAATAGTAAATTTCATTATTATTTTCTCCAATATTTATATTATGTTTGATTGGTATTACCGAATTAGCTAAAATAAAATTTGTATTTTGAAATCTTGGTATTATTTATCCCCATAAGATATGAGATTATGTCCTATTTCTAGATCGGACGGCTCCTAGTGATTTAACTTTCGTCATTTCGTTGTATGACAATTTCACATAAGATTGTTAAAATATAAATATAAAATGGAAAATAAACATAAAGGATAGATAGATAAAACACAAGAAATCTTGGTAAAATTATTTTCTTCATTCAAATTGTAATCGCACAAAATCCACTACCTGCTTGCCATTTGGCCAACTTTTTACCTACTCCCTTTTTCTTATATTCCTCAACATGTGTCTATTCCTATATAAGTTCACAACTTTTTGTGAAGCATAATGTCTCACGTGTCGGCTGAAAAAGAAAATATCCTAGTTATTTTACTCTTTAAAGCCAATATTCTAAAGCATAAATGAGTAAAAGATGAAAAAATTTAAGAAAAATGAACTTTTTTTTCATCCAATATTCGACATCCGTATTATAATCTCGATTAATTTGCATTTATACCGTATAAAACTCTTTAAAGACCGGAATGCATTCCTTGTCAGAATCTTTTTACATTTTATATGCTTGAATCTGAAACTTTCGATTAAAAATTGAAAAGATTCATGCTATCCCAACTAAAAACATCATATTCATATAGAAAAATTAATTAGAGACTAAAAATATCATGTTTCTTGGTTTAATGGTGGAGTTCAAATCTTTAGCAAATCATATTTAGAAGAATCTAAGGATTAGACATATATCCACGTACAAAATTAATAAGAACGCCGACAAGAATAGAACACACGATTGCTACTAATAATGTCCATCTTCTTTGAATTGATTAAGCTATAAGTGCATATTAATCATGTACAATGTAATTATTATGTCAAATTTACGATATGACAACGTCCAACGTGTCGACACTTTAATTCACATAAAATTTCTCAAATTTAAAGTTAATTTCTTTGCAGTGTACTATTTCCTTCCTTCATTTTATGTGATGGTATTTAATTGAACCTGAAATTTTTTTTTAAAAATAAAGAGATTTTAAAAAAAAAATTGTAATCCAAAATAAATCATGGTGTTCTCCATTTAGCTAGACAAATAAAATGGGTAAAGCTTTGAACCCGTGCAGTGAATAACACATCACTTTAAATATTCTAACTATTGGACTATCTTACTCAATTATGTTAACAAATATATACTAATATATATAATCATATAAATAATAGTAATTTATATATGCAATATATTTTTCGGCGAATGGGCGCGCTTGATCACCCTCAACATAGGATGATTACCCCATTGGTTGTTTGTCTATATGCTTAGTTAGTTAGTTTTACCCTAAAGCAACCCAAGTATGATTTCATTTCCTTTGGGCTTTGACCACCCACTATCCTTGGCCTTTTCTCCGGTAAATGGAAATTTTATCTCCAATAACAAATATATATATATATATATATATATATATATATATATATATATATATATAATTTGTTATAAATTTAAATTATTTTTATAGTTATCTTTTATATTTTATAGCAAAATAAGTATTTATATTATATATTATTATTGAGTTATAAAATAAGGTATGAATATGTTATTTATATTTTTCCTTTCTCTTAGACGACTGGACATACCTATTTTTAAGGTGATTGTCGTTAGTATATTCACGAATACATGGCGCGTAAATGGATTGCCCTAATTTTAGGCCTTTTTACTGTTGTATTCATGAATATACCAGCGCGAATATATATGAATACATGCTCGTACAGCTGGACTGCCCCGATTTTAGGCGATTTTTGATGTTGTATTCATGAATACTTGAGCCGAATACATGTGAATACATGTGCGTAGAGCTGGACTGCCCTAATTTTAGACGCTTTCTGCTGTTGTATTCATGAATACTTGGCGCACATGTGAATACATGTCCATACAGCTGGACTGCCCTGATTTAGGCACTTTTTACTGAGTATTCATGAATTCATCAACACGAATACATGTGAATACATGCACATACAGCTGGACTGCCCTGATTTTTGGCACTTTTTACTGAGTATTCATGAATACATCAACACGAATACATGTGAATACATGCACATACAGCTGGATTGCCCTGATTTTAGACGCTTTTTATTGTTTTATTCATGAATACATGGCACGAATACATATGAATATATGTGCGTACAACTGGATTACCTTGATTTTTAGGCTCTTTTTGCTGTTGTATTCATTAATATTTTTTTAATGAATGTAGCCGCACGAATACATCGAGTGCACTACCGTAATAACTGAATAGTAGCTATAAAAAATAATTATGCATACAATAATTATAAAAAGTTAATAGCAAGAAAACAATAGTAATTTATAAAAAATTCCCTCAATATATTCATACTCAATATTTACAACAAACTATGGTAACTTATATCAAATATTCAATGCGGATAATTTTTTATCTATCCACCACAAAACCCAATAAAGAAGAAGAGAGGCAACGCAGGTCAGATTATTAAAAGAAGCGAGAGTTTGGTCACAAGTTAAAAAAATTCCAGTAATATTGATTTCGGATATTTAACAGTAATTTTTCTTATTGTCAGTGTATATAAGTGAACAATATAATAATAGTAGCACGGAATATTACTATAATCCAGATTAAAAAAAAAGACATAGATATATTAGAAACTCTTCCGTTGTGTCACTCAAAGAATCAATTCCAGTATCTTCTCCAATTAACATGAAATACAATAAAACTCTCCTTTTCTCTCCTTAATTCATACGTTCCTTCTGAAAAATTCTTGAGAAAAAAAAAAACATCTTTTACAACTGAAGTACGTGTAATTTTAGACTGTGAATCTTTAGGGTTTAATTGTACTGTTTATAATATGTGATTACATATTATTGACTAATTAACCAAAAAAACTATAGTGAATTTTTATAATTTTTTGTTCTTGTTTCTTCCTTCAATAGCTCCAAAGACTTTCAATATATGAGGGATCTCCTCTTGAATCTTCCCATGTTGAGGAGTTTATTCTTGGAGGGCTCATCATCATTGCCTCCGCCATATCAACTAGTAAATTAGGCATATAAAATACATCATCCTCATCTACATATTTCTCTCCTATAAAAAAAATGGAAGAAGATGTCACACGATCGAAATAAGCAGATGTCATATGAAAGTTAACAAAGCAAATCTTAAACAACGAAAAATTATATAACCAAAAAAAAAATATTTAACGTAGTTCGGTCAGTTGACCTACATTCATATGAGGAGATGAACAATCCACCATATAAAGAGAGTACAAAATATTGAAAGAACAACCTCACAAATAGGCAAAGACAAAGTGACACACTAACACTTGTCTCAAAAAAAATTTCTCTCTAAACAAAACTCTCAAACCCCTTATGGCGACATTGTAGATACTACTGAGTGAGAAGAAAGAATTGTTAATATATAAAAATCAAAATCTTTTCCTCCAAGAAAAAGGTTAGATTTTTCTTTTCATAATAGAAAAAAATAATTATAGTAAATATGTTGTCCTTCCTTCAAAAGATAAGAAAATTAAAATTGTAAGAAAATTATGATAAAGATGACTCTTATTGTGTTTACGAGAATCAACCATTTGTATATATATACGTTATATATATATAGGACTAGTAGATATTATTACCTATTTGCACGTTATAACTTTCCGATGAAGGAAATTCGACTGAATGCCCTTCATTACATGTAGCTCCGCCACTGCTGGTTGATAACTGATCATCATCACCTTGTTGAGCCACCACTGTACGTTCTCCGGCTTCTTGATTCATCAGTGCGGCTGCCGCGGCGGCCACATTTCGTATATCGGCCGGAGATGGTGAGGGAGGGAGCTGTGGATAGGAATTGACATGACAAGGGAAGTTTAGTACAACATTATTACTTCCCTTTAAAGCTAAGGCGGCAACATCATAGGCAGCAGCTGCCATTTCTGGAGTAGGAAATGTTCCTAACCATATTCTTGTAGTTTTACGTGGCTCTCTAATTTCAGACACCCATTTCCCACTTCTACAACGTATTCCTCTATATACAGGATGTTTGGTATTTGTTCTTGTTGACCGTTTGTTTTCAACTTCAATGTCTGATAGTTGGCTAGACTTGGCAGTGTGTGAAAGGCCAGCCATATATATATGTATGTCGATATGTCGGATTTAACTTATATGTACTGATAGTATAAGTGATTTTCACTCTATCAGTGCACTGAAGTTAAAGACCGAGCTATTATATGTGCCAAGTTGCACGTACAATGGCGAAGTCAGAATTTAAAGTTTAAAACTTAGGAATGCTAATTATTTGTAGTGGTATCTATGTGTGCTTCTCACTAGCTACCTATACGTAAGGAAAATGTGATATTTAGTATATAAGGGGAAGTTGTAAGTTATATATATATATATATATATACTTTAGAAAAAGTGAAAGCGTGGGCAATTCGTGGTTAAGTTGCTACAAAAAGGTTTATTTGTTGTCTTGTGACAAAAATGGCACACGTATTTGGAAAGAATTAGCTTTTATATAATAATAGCTGTTATCTATTAGTATGCTTAATCAATTTTCATGCTGGCAATAACCAGATGATCTAATGGTATGAAATTTTTCTTATGGTTGACGTTATTTTTTTGCTATAATATTGTCAATTTGCAAATGAATCATATCAAAATGGAAGTGCTAATGCTGTTGGTTTTTTTAAATTCTTCTACTCTTTGGAAATGTTGAAACTTGGATTAGTCCACTAGAATAGCTTTGGTTTGTAAAAGAATTATAATAGAAAAGGATATTGCAAAATCTTTTGCTATTTGGTAGTACAGGTGTTTCATTGAACCTTTGCTCACCCTATATCCTTAGGGTCGTTTTGTATAATCTATAAGCAAAACTAATTCTAGGATAAAATATTTAGTTCCGTCTTATTTTTTGTTTGGTTATTAATTTTAAGATAAGTTATCTTAGTAATAAAAATAGTATCAAGATAACTTATATGTATTAGAGGGTAGAATAATAATTCTAGAATAAAGCGGTAAAATTAACAATCTCTGGTTTAATAAAACATACCAAATATTCATTAAGAAATAATATCAAGATAAGGCCTTCTTGTATCTTCTCCCTAATAAAGTGACCGTCGATTTCTATGTGTTCTGTTCGTTCATAATATATAGGATTAGCAACAATTCCTGCTTCACCTTCAGTTCCTCCCACATTCCAATGAGCCAAACTATTTCTGCAATTGTGTTGGCTATACTTCTGTATTCTGTCTCTACTGAACTTCTTGACATTGTAATTTGCTTCTTTGATTTCCAAAAAATCAAGGAGTCTCCCAGCTTGACAATGAAGCCACTAACTGACCTTCTTGTCATGGAACAAGCGGCCCAGTCTGTATCACAGTAAATTATAAGTTGTCTGGAAGGTTTAGAAGATAACAAGATGCCCAAACCAGGTGCATTCTTCAAATACTTTACCCCCATTAAAGCCATTTCCATATGTGATTTCTTTGGGCTATGCATAAATTAACTGAGGTTCTACACTGTGTAACTTATATCTGGGTGATTCCTTGTTAGGTAGAACAGCTTCCCTACCAGTTCCTAATAACAAGTGGGATCAGACAACAACTCACTAGCTTGCCCTCATCTTATGGTTGTGATCAAATTTTGCACTGGTGAACCTTTGATTAACCTCCACATATGTGCCAGCAAGCTTGGAACCAGCCACTCCTAAGTTTGCAATAACATCCAGTGCAAACTTTATTTGACATACTAGTATTCCATCTATGCTCCT
The DNA here is from genome assembly GCA_034376525.1 of Nicotiana benthamiana. Lineage (NCBI taxonomy): Eukaryota > Viridiplantae > Streptophyta > Magnoliopsida > Solanales > Solanaceae > Nicotiana > Nicotiana benthamiana. The sequence continues at coordinate 38,271,539 of CM067335.1, read as the reverse complement.
TGCAATTTCAAGACCAAGGAAGTATCCCATCTTCCCCGGATCCTTGATCTTGAAATGTAGATGGAGAATGAGCTTAGCTGCATAAATGAGAGAAGAAGAAGAACCTGCGAAGAAGAGGTTATCCACATAAACCAGGAGCACCAACTCATTACTTGATATTTGAGTGAAGAGGGAATAATCATGTTGACTTTAAGAAAATCTTGAGAAGAGAAGTGTCTCACAGAGCTTAAGATTCCACCGTCGAGGAGCATGTTTGAAGTCATACAAAGACTTCTGTAGCTTGCATACTCTCCTATACTCCCCATGTCCTAGAAGACCAAGATGTGGAACTATGTAAACAACCTCCACAAAATCACCCTAGAGGAATGCATTAAATACACTCGTTTGATGCAACCTCCAACCATGCATTGAATCCAAGGATAAGACAGTTCTCACAGTGACTATTTTAACTGCGAGAGAAAAAGTCTCTTGGTAATTCAACTCCTCCTGCTGAGTATACCTTTCATGATCCAAATCGAAGGGCCGCGATGGGCACCCGGTGCCTTACTTGACCGAGCACCAACGTAACATACCTTTCTTATCATACTATCATGAGTAGATGAGCCAGAAAACCCATCATGGGATAACAAGAATAAAATATAAGAGAATACTCAACATATGAAGACCCAACATGATATACAAACTTATATATGTGACATACGGGCTTATAAGGCCGACATGACCATTTATAAACTCAAAAAATAGGCCGACAAGGCCATACAAGTATCCATACACCTGACATCTGTCTACAAGCCTCTAAGAGTACATAAAATCATAAAGGCCGGGACAAGGCCCTGCTATACCAATCAATACATATCCAAAGAATACTGACCACATAGGCAACTTCGGAGCAAGTGGAGTGCACCAACATCTTTGCTGGCTGATAGCCTACTAGGAGGAATGTCAACCTGTCTATTGGGACTTGCGGGCATGAAACGCAGCGTCCCCAGAAAAAAAGGACATCAGTACAGATAAAGTACCGAGTATGCAAGACAGGAAAGTATAAATAAAAACTGTAATGTAAAGAGAGATAGAGGAAATACAACATGTAACATATGGGTGCCTCTGGGGCTACTGACATGAAATGCATAATACACATATATACATAAATTTTAAAAACATACGCCTCTGTGGGCATCCTCATCATCATATCGTATCCGGCCTTAAAGAGGACTCGTTAAAAATGTACCCGGCCATCATAAGGCTCGGTTGAATCGTACCCGGCCATGTGGATCTCGGTAAACCCAAATGATCAGTGGTTTCACAATAGGTGTCGTACTCGGCTGACTATAGCACGGCTCGGTAGAGTAAAATATATACATATATATAATCCATGCTCGACTCATGGAGACACATTCTAGACCTCTCAAAGTGATGTAAGATCGGTATCCTCTGTACATGTTATTAAGACTAAATCTTCACCACGAACCTTATAAGAATCAGGAAGTACCAACAACAGTGATTACATAAGAATAAGATAAGAAACATTACATCAATCGTTCCACAAGAGGGAAAACAGTGTAAGTACTGCTAGCTTCTAAGAGTAGAGTATCTTTGGAAGCTCGTTCATTACATTATGTACAATCGGAGTCATGCAAAAGAAGGAAAGGGATAGCTTCACATACCTTGTATATTCTTCCCAACCTCAAGCTATACAATTTCACGACTCCTTAGTCTACAATAAGAGAAATGACACTATCGTTATCGTTTAGGCGTCGTAACTATTATGTATCGAACACAACCTATTTCACAAGGAAACAGACAACACTTCCCCTATATATATTACTTCACACAAGTCAAAACAATCACCAAACAGTCCAAACAACATCAATAATCATATTAATCCTCCCAAAACAGTACACACAACCTAATCACTTCATACATAAGACGACCACCTTAGTAGTGTCAAACGACCCGGAAATATTATAACGAACGACCAGCAAACCACCCTTCTATTATGTGGTGTTTCTCCACACCATTTATATTCTCAACTCCATAAAAATAGTATCAAAAGGTACTATGCAATAGCAACACAAAACGGCCCACAAAACAGCCCACAACAAGTCGAATAATTCGAACTCACGGTTTCCAATCACCGTCCCGTGATTTCTAGTTATTAGAAATGAATTTATCAAACTTTCTTCATATTTAAAAGCTTAAATGCAGAAATAAATCATTTTCCTAACTATTAAATACCTTCCAAAACTCAAACTACAAAGAAAAAGAGAGGTAATATAGGGATCATTTTAATGTTATCACTACTTGATTTCGTGCCCCGGAGGATAATCTTATTGGAAACCCTTGTGGAAGCTTGAACGGAAGGTTAAGGGTCTTATTTGGTCGAGATATTTGGAATTATGAATAAAGAGACGACATAGGAAGATAAATATCCATTTTGGTTGAAAAGTCAAAAAGGTGCTACTTGGCACCCTAGCATTGGTTCATCTTCCAACGCTTATAACTTTTTATCCGGGTGTCGTATGAGCAAACGGTTAAGAGAGTTGGAAACTAGATATATATATATATATATATATATATATATATATATATATATATATATATATTTATATATATATATATATATATATATATATATATATATATATATATATATATATATATATATATATATAATATGTCCCAGAAAGACCTCAGATAATACACTAAATATATTTCTCAAAGAGATTTAGTGGCATACCTTATTGCTAACTATGCAGTCGGTGTAGTCTTGTGAAACTGCAAATATCTCTCTACTCCGATATCGTATTGATAAACCGTTTAATGCCTAAGAAATTAGACTCATAGATCTTCCATTTGATATGTAGATCATCTAGTAATTCGAAGTATATTGTGATAAAAGCTCTACTACATTTTACCGAATGTTTAGCATATTTATAAATGCAACTTGTGATGACCTTTGCCAACTTTTTTTCCACAACTCGCTTGACTCCAAAACGTAATACACGACTATAATAAACCTTAAATAACTTATAACATAACCTCCTTATCATGTTAATAACCCTAGTGTCACCCCAAAGTGCATGTTATAACATTCCAAACTTATCGACTTTCGACGAAACTTATTTCCTTCAATTTGCTTAGCTTCTAAGCCTTTCCAACCATCTTGGTACTTGTTATTCATGACCTTAAATATTTTTAACCTCTAAGGTAACATGACTAACTTACTATATTTGCTTCCAATAAAATCTTATTTCTGAGCTTACATCAATTGACTTACGACGCACTCTCACGTACGAAACAATGGGGTGTAGCAATACCCCTTCGCTACCAAACAAGCTTTTTATCTATCCATCTCTCCTTTAACATTGTACTTGACTTTGAATATCCATTTACAACTAATGGCCCTCTTGTCAGGAGGTAGATCAACTAGCTGCCAAGTGTGATTGTCTTGAAGGGCCTGCAGTTCTTGCTGCATAGCTGCTTCCTAATGTGGATCATGAAGAGCTTCTTCATATGTATCAAGCTCCATCAAGATGAGATGTTGCAAACAACTTTATAATAATGGTCGAAAGTGAAGCATGTGACATATATGCTGATAAAGGATAAGTTAGTCCGCCACATCATGTGATAGAGGCTTGGAACCCTTATGAACATAGTCCCTAAGCCAACTAGGAGGCTTGGAGGTTATGCCTTTAAGCTCATAAGAACCAGGAGAAATAGTAACATTTGGTACATTATCATAAAAAGCCCTACTAAGAGTGAGATAGCCAGTACCAGTAGCAAGGACTGATACAACAGTAGCATTCTTAAAGACACCAGCCAAAGAGTCTCCTAAATTCAAAGAAAGAGGAACAGTAGGACTAGAGGGGACTGACTCAGCTGCAGATGAAGCCTCCAATAGAGTTGCACATCAATAGTATTTTCAATAATAAAGGGATCATGACAATCACCCCAACATTCTACAAGATCAGGAGGTCTAAGTTGATAGCAGGAGGACCTGAGGGGAAACATATCTTCTCTAAAAGAAACATCTTTGCTGACAAAGAACAATTTATTGGCTAGGTTACCTATAGCCTTTCTGAGTGGTAGAGTAATCCTATATGCACTATTGGGATTGGTCTTGCTCAAAATTTTTCACTTTTGGCACCCATACTTCTGCCATAACATAAGCACCCCAGTAACCTCAGGTGTTGTAGATGAGGACTTCTCCCATAGAATGCCTCAAACAGTGACTTTCCTACCAAAGCGGTCGATGAAATCCTATTAATTAGATATGCATCATTCTGAACACATAATCCCCAAAAAGTTAGATAAATACAATCCTGAAACCTTATAGCTCTTGCTATCTCAAGAAGTTTTCCATACTTTCGTCAACGACTCTATCCTACTGTGGAGTATGGACACATGAACTTTGATGTACAATTCCTGCACTATTGAACAGTTCTGTACAATGTGATTTAAAGAACCTTGTACCATTATTACTTCTGAAAATCTTGAGTGAGCTATCAAACTGTATCTTTATTGATTACAAAAAACCTTTCAATACAACTGAGACATCACTCTTCAAACTTAACAAGAAAACCCCAACTATTCTACAACAATCATCTACAACTGTAAGAAAAAAATCTATGACCACTATATGTAGGCACTTTGTAGGGATCCGTACATCACCATGAACTAGATCAAACAGTCTAGTAATTCTACTAGTACTTTGACGAAAAGGAAGCCCTGTTTTCTTAGCTAGACAACATATAGAACAAATTTTGTCATTATATGTCTTGGCATCATTACAAATGTTCAGTTGTTGTAGTATTCTGTGAGGAACATGCCCCAACCTCTTATGCCACAATGTTTCACGTTAAGTCACCGTAACAACCATTGATTATGGTATCTTATTCTCTTTGTTTTTTCTCCAAGAGTACAAGTCATTGTGCATTCTACCAGTCTCCTTTACCTCTCCAGTGTGAAGGTCCTGCAACAGGATTGAAAGACATGAAACACAACAATTCTCTACTTAGCTTAGCCACTGACAACAAGTTATACTTGAAGTCTGGTACACACAATACATCACTGATGTCACCTTATGCCAATCTACATTTACCAATATGACTAATAGGCAACTGTTTTCCATCAGGTAAATGCACTAATGATCCTTGCTTAGAATAGTCATTAAAATCAAATAACATTTAAGGAGTAAATACCATATGATTTATTGCTTTTATGTCCACTATCCAACTATGCCCAGTTTTACTAGCCAGAAAAGAACAAATAGTACCTGTCATATTAGCTGATATTTCTGGAACATTATCTTTGTTGAGCATTTGTAAGATTTGACTATATTGCTATGGAGTAAAATAATGACACCACCTGTAGATCCTTGAGATTGTGTATCTTGCATCCGTACAGGGTTTTAAGTCCCTTGCCTTTGCACTTGCATATGGTTGTTGTTTTCATGTGATGTGCTTGCATAAAGATTCCTAAAAGTTGCAGTCATACCGGTTTACCCTGCACTGCAGTTTCCTCTAACTTGAGCTGTGAATTCTCCATGTTGGGTGGTATGTGCTCTTTGATAAGAATTACCATCAATTGTACCTTGGTGACCAATAGGTTCTCCTTGATAACCAGTAGATGCTCCTTGCTTTCTTCTGCCTTTAAAGTTTTTCAGATAACCAATGAGTTAGTAACAGTTTTCGTTACTATGTCCTTTCATCTTGCAATGTTCACAAATACATTGTAATTCCTTTTGTTCTTCTGGATTGAACCTCCTTTTACTGATGAGCTCTATGATGTAATGTTATTTCCTTTAGCTATTGAGTCCAACCAAGTGTGTGATAAGGTTCCTGATGTGCTCCTTTGACATTCGTCCTCAATAATTAGAGAATAAACCTGATTCAAAGTAGGTTTTACGGATTATATTAGAATATACATTCTAGCTTGAGAATAGGAATCATTCAATCTACTTAGAGATTATAATAACCTCTACCACTAAAGATGATCTGCATACTCCATCAAATTTGTTGAGGGTACTCAGCCCTGAGTTCTTTCAATTTCGTAAAATACATGGACATTGAATCTGTTCCTTGGGAAATTGTAGCAATTTCTCTTTGTAGTTGAAAGATACTCATTCTAATCACCTTATCAAACTTTTCCTTTAGATCTTCCCGTAATATGTGAGCATTAAAGGCAGACATGATTCCACTAAGTAAATTTGGAGATACTGTGTTCATAATCCACGATAGCACAATTGCATTACAAGTCTCCCAGTCTTCATATAGCTCTGACCTAAATTGTCCTTAGTGCATGTGCCATTGACAAATTCTAGCTTTCGTTTGGCCTGAAGAGCAATTCTTATCGATCTCCGACATAATTCGTAATTCTCAGATCCAGTGAGTTGGGCTAGAATCAACACGGGGCTTGGAGTATCTGAGGGGTGCACAAACAAATGATGAGTGTGGGCAATCTTCTCCATCGTTATTATCGATTCAATGTTGTCAAGGAAAAGTGATGAAGACGAAAGAGATGAAGATTCGTTCATACGAACTCAGAGGAAAATTAGACGAGAGCAATAATCACACAAAGATCTGATACCATGTCAAACAATTGTCATGGATCTTTTAGATTAAGCTAAAAGAGATTAGAGCTTAGAGAGGATAATAGAAGATGAGGAAATATTTTCCTTGTTGTTTTGAATAACCGCATATAATAAATTGTATAGTTAGCAATTAATCTAACATGCTCTTTGTCAGCTAAGTGCCAGCTGGCTTCCTACTCACGTGACCTTTATCAATAAGTTATCTCAACCAAGTTTGTGGTGAAATACCAGTTTTTCTTCTTCTTTTGTTGATTATTTTGTCGAAGACTCCAAAAGTACAGCTATAGCCGTGTCAAATACTCCAAAAATGCACTATTTTTGAAAGATTCAATATGCACTTACTAATATTTCGGAGAGTTCGAGCAACATAGGTTTATTATACAACAGCCTTAACTTAGGAAGCTGTAACAAAAAAACTTTACTTGGAAGCAGTTCATTTCACATAATAATCATGCAGATGTTGATCTAGGGGTGGATTTTGTTCGTTCCAACGAAACTTACCGTTTTCGGCTCGATATATATATATATATATATATATATATATATATATATATATATATATATATATATATATATATATATATATATATATATATATATATTAAAATATTTATATATAATCATTAAGATCACAATCATTTTGAACTACTAATTTCATACCTAAATTTGTCTCGATAATCGTGTAAACACAATCACAATTAAGCAAGAGAATAATAAATCCTTTGAAATGTATATAAACACATCAGCTTTATCAATTATTCTACAGATGACAAATTAATAATCCAACTTAAAAGTTGTTGAAAATCAACTGTTCCTTATGTGTCTTTGGGCCCTATTCAGGTTCGATTAATGATACTTACTTTAAAAACGCAAAGCAACTTGAAGACAACAAAAAGATTCTCTTTCTTAAATATAAAATTTTCTACATAAATGAAACTATTATATAATAATATTAGCTAATTAATTTGTTGTGGTTTGGTGGATATTTAAATGGATGAGAATTAACCAACAAGGCCTTGTAGTTTCAATATCCATGAATGGCTACAAGATGCCACATTCAAACATATTTCAAGATAAATTAAATTCGTCTTTTTATGGTCTGATAAATTAAATTCGTCTAGTCACTTCCTTTGTGACAATACCTTAACCTAAAATATTAATTTTAAAAAAAAGAATTCTCATAATTGTACAAACCTTTTTCTGTCACATAATTATCTCATTGCCGGGTCATAACATAATATATTAAAAAGAAAGATTCACAGAAATTTAATGCAATCATATCTTCCTGTCTTTTCTGGACTCTTTTATAAATATATACTTTTAACCGCTTCCAAAAAATAATAGTCAATAATATAAATAAATAAATATTACGTATTTTATATACTTTTGATTATTAAATACAATTAATTTTTACCGATCGATTAATTTTGTATTTTACTCTTTTATGTGGTTTTAGGTCTGCTATCAGGGCCAGCATTTAACTTGGTATGAAACAACGAAATCTAGAGTTTAGGTTCAAGAAGATACATAAAAGAAATAGAACATAGGATTTACCCTATACTTAAAAAAAACAGTTCAAAACGTAAAATCTAAATTATTTTTAAATATTAAAAAATATTTTTCGGGATAAATTAAAAAGGAATATCTACCACATAAACTGCATTAAAAAAAAAATATAATACATTTTGTAATCTTATCTATATGTTATTAAAAGGAGAGGAAAAAGCTCTCTCCTTAATCAAGTGGCTCCTAAAAAAATACCACATGGCATAATTAGTTATTTAGTTTATAATTAGTTATTAGTTATAATTTTGAATTTAAATATATATAAAAATAAAAATAATAAAATAAAATAAAAACGACCATATATATATATTTATTGGTTACTTTATTTGGATTAATAAATATTGATATCTTATAATTAAACATAAAAATGAAAAATAAATATATAAAAAAATAACTACCCACTCAAATTGGGTGTGAGTAGTTTCAAGTTGGATTTTTTAAATTATATTAAAATAAAAGGTAAGCAAATATATATATATATATATATATATATATATATATATATATATATATATATATATATATATATATATATATATATATATATATATATATATATATATATATATATATATATATATATATATATATATATATATATATATATTTCAAAGGAGAGAAAAAAGTCATCTCCTTAAGCCAAGTGGCAACCTAAAAAAATGTCGCATAGCATAATTAGTTATTTAGTTTATAATTATTTATTAGTTATTATTTTTTAATTTAAATATATACATAGAAACGAAACTAATAAAATAAAATAAAAATTACCATATATATATATATATATATATATATATATATATATATATATATATATATATATATATATATATATATATATATATATATATATATATATATAGTCATTGATTACTTTATTTGGATTAATAAATATAGATATCTTATAATTAAATATGAAAAAATAAAAAAAAATCTAAATATATAAAAATAATTACCTATTCAAATTGTAGGGGAGTAATCTCTAGTTTGATTATTTAAATTATTTTAAAATAAAAGGCAAAAAAATAGCTATAAAAAATAAAAAAAGACAAGAACTACGCATTTAAATCGGGAAGTAGTTAAAATATATATAAAAAATAAAAATAATAAAATAAAGTAAAAATTAATATATATATATATATATATATATATATATATATATATATATATATATATATATATTAATTGGTTAGTTTGTTTGAATTGATAAATATAGATATTTTATAATTTAAAATAAATAAATATATAAATAATAACTACCCATGTAGCTTAAATTATCTTAAAATAATTAGCTATAAACAATGAAATTAAAAAAATAATAAATTACCTATTTTAATTGGGGATTAGTTTCAAGTTGGAGTTTTAGAATTATTTAAAATAAATAAAAAGAAAATAAAGACATAAAAAAATATTTAATAAAGTAATATGCTAATAAAAAATTTATTAAGTATTATAATAATATTAAATGTTGGATGATATAATAAAAAATACATAACAAAAGAGTTATTCAATGCGCTCACTATATAAGTGTCGTTAGTTATACAGATATTTTATTTATTAAAAGTTAGATAATATTATTAAGAACAATAGAATAAAATTTAAAATAATAAAATAATTCAACAGTAATAAATTATAAACCTTCTCATATGATAAAAAGAAAGCGAATATTAAATATCGATTAATATAATAAAAATATATAGAATAAAAAAGTTATTCACTAACTATATACCTTTAATTTAATAGAGATTTTATTATTGGATATATCGTATTGACAAGTAAGATGATAATTGAATTTTATTAAAGCAATATAATCTAAATGATCAAACAAGCCCGATTATAATTTAATTTAATTAATATTTTTTAAATTGACTGTGCATCGCACGGGTAGGACTACTAATTGTAGATAATAAAAGTCCCCATTAAGAGAAATGCGGGTCCCAATATATTTTTCCCTAATTCATGTTTTGCAAAGAGAAAAATCTTGACTACTATACAATTCGTGATAAAACAAAATTGTTATAAACTAAAGCAAAAGACAAGAACAATAGAACAAGAACAATAGCAATAGAGAGAAGAGTAGAGAGAGTTCTTCTTATTGAGTTGAGAGGGGTCTCAAGGGATGATTTACAATGGTAGGGGGCACCTCTATTTATAGGGGAGAGGAAGATTTAGCTACCACTAATAGAACTCTAAAATCTCTCTAATTAAATACATTAAAGACATTCACCTTAAATAGAAGTGTAAGAATCTTCTATTTCATAACACTCCCCCTTGAATGTCTATTCAATGATGTGCCTCATAAAACCTTAAAACCAAAACCCAATGGGAAAAATTAAAGTAAGGAAAAAGAGTACACATGTTTGAATATGCGCCTATTGGTTGCCTCGTTAAAAACCTTGCAAGGAAAACCCAGTGGGACAAAACCTTGTAAGGGAAAAAGAGTGCAACGCGCATTGACTCCCCCTAATGAGTACATCGATTTATATCCTTGAGCATTTGCATTCCAATCTTGTGCATCATCTTCAAAACGATCTTTGGTAGATGCTTGATGAATAAATCAACCATATTGACTTGAATAAATATTCCGCACCTTGAAATCATCATTCTTGATAGATATAAACATCTTCATATAATGTCGTGGAATAGCTCTTCAATATCTCCATAGATGCATTCTCAAATCCATCATGCTTATAGTTATAGCAAGATACATATGTACACAAATTGTACTTAGGATGCGGTACTTCAGGACCAAGAATTGCATATGCTTCAAGCAACTTAAATCTTTCAAGTTAAGTCATGTAAGTCACATAATAGACTTTAGCTGCATATCAAATTTTCATGTCATGCTAAGCAAATAAGATATCGAAAATTGACTATACATACCTTTGCCTTTATACTTTCAAGCATATGAACTATAGGTTCAAAGCTACATGTCTTTCATATGGAATCAATTCTTCTTGAATTGAATCTCTTCCATTTAGTTACTTTCTTTGGGTCAGCAAATGCGTATAGCATGCTTTGCAATATGTTGCAATTGAATTATCCCTTTTATGAACTTCAGGTTCATATCATGATATTCGGGGATATACATATACAAATGAGAATTCATCCCATGTAACATTTTCTCAAGTGTTTATCATGTCTCCCCCTCATGTTAGTAAAGCTAACATGTTTCCTCAACTTTGGGAAATCATCTTTGTGCATTATGTCAATATACACAGCACCTTAATATAAGATGAAATTATTTGGTTCCTGACCCTGAACCACTTTTGAGGGGAGAAACTCTTGTATACAACTTATATCAAACTGATATATACAACTTCGTTCTCATAAGGAACAGTTTAGCTATTAAGTGGAAGCACTCAATAATTATCTTGCTAAACCAACTTTGATATAAACCAACTTATCAAGATGAACTTTCTTGAGTAGAGAATCTGGAAACTATGCTCGAAGTTAGATTACTGAGCGATTTACCTCGCAAGCACCGGCCAGGCTGCGGGTCAACAACAATTGCGCATGTAACCATTTCATAGATGCATCATATGTGGTATACATGGCAGGTGAATGGGCTCATATTCACCTTTGATATTTCCAGAATCAAGGGGCTTCAACCCGAACTCTTTAGTTGGTCAGTTCATTACTGAGAATAAGAACTTCTAGTTCTTTGATATTCACCTATGTGAATTTGCACATCATACTTCAAATGAGATGGCTAACACGAATGCCAACTGAATAAATTATCAATATTGGTAAACTTCAAATTTACACCATGACATGTGCACTTATCAATAAACTTCGGGTTTATTATGACATGGGTTTTATACCAATAGATATCCACTTTATTGTGGCATTCTTTCGTTTGTGTAGTACAAACTAGAGAACAAAGCGGGTAGCTTTTCATATACAAATTACCCCGCTACAAGTTGTAGTAATAGGAGAATCAAAGCCTTCCTTTATTTATAGTCTCAATATCATCAATCGCCTTCGCGTGTACTTTTGGAAACTGAATAAGTTTCTTTGAGACTTACTACAGCACAATACTCAATTGTGTTTCTCCAACATAGTAATAATTGGCTCTTCGAGAGCTCTCAATTAATTTTGTACTACCACAGACTGAGGTTCGAAATCCTCACATTCTTGCATTCCGTATTTTCAAGAGCCTCAGGCTCAATAGATTCTTCGTGAATCTCGGAATTAATCAAATCATGAGCGTCCTCATGTGATTCTTTCATAGTGTCATTTAGATCGTTCTTTTTCCTCTTTCTAGGATTTCGATCTTTGGAACCTAATGGTCTGCCACGCTTCTGGCGTGCATTTGACTCATTGGATATGACACTAGATATTTGTCCAATAGGGACTTCAATACGGATCGGAACATTTTCCGCGTGAATGTGGGATTTTGTTATCCTCTTCAAGTCCGTAAATGCGTCAGGCATTTGATTTGCTATTCTTTGCAAATGGATAGTCTTTTGTACCTCTTTCTTTCAAATAGAGGTATGTGGATCAAGATGAGATAATGATACATTTTTCCACAAAATTTCCCATTTGGTTTCACCGACTTCTCCCCCTAATTTTGGGAAAAGTGTCTCATCAAATTGACAGTCTGCAAATAGTGCAGTGAACAAATCTCCTGTCAATGTTTCGAGGTAGCGAATAATGGAGGACGATTCATACTCAACATATATTCCTAACCTTCTTTGCAAACCCATTTTGGTGCGGGATGGCGGTGCTACAGGCACCTATACTGCGCATCCAAAGCTTCTTTAATGGGATATATTGGGTTCATGACCCAAAACCAATTGCAATAGGGAATATTTGTGATAATTCGTCAGTCAGAGACGAACTAGCATTGCTGCATGCGAAATGGCGTGACCCTAAGCCGAAGCGGGCAGCCGACAAAGTAGCATTGCTGCATGCAAAATGGCGTGAACCCAAACCGAAATGGGCAGCCTCGTTTTCATGAAGAATTCAAGATTATTCTCATCTATTATCCATTAACTTTGCAAACGCAAGGTTGCGTGATGGCAACAAGCACACATTAGTCCATCTATAGGATGCGTCTATCAAGACCATGAAATACCTAAACTACCCACTAGGTGGGTGAATAGGTCCACAAATGTCCCCTTGTATACGTTCCAGAAACTGGGGTGACTCAGTCCCAACCTTTGTTGGGGATGGTCTGATAATCAGCTTGCCTTGATAACACGAAGTGCAAGGATATTCATTACTTGAAAGAATTTTGAAATTCTTTAACGGATGCCCATATGAGCTTTCTATAATCCGTCTCATCATGGTTGATCCTGGGTGACCCAGTCGATCATGCCAAAGTACAAATGTATTGGACTCAGTATTCTTTAGATTTACTGTTGAATGTGCCTCAATTGCACTAATTCTTGTCCAATACAGGCCACAAGATAAAGACGGGAATTTCTCAATAACCCTCTTTTGGCCGGAGATATTCTTTGAAGTGAGGACGAGATATTCGAGATTATCTTCATCCATTGTCTCAATATTGTAGCCATTCCGGTGTACATCTTTAAAACTCAACAAGTTTCTCATAGACTTGGAGGAGAACATAGCATTCTCTATGATTAACGTCGTGCCCTTGGGCAGAGTTACAATGGCTCTTCCGGAGCCTTCGATCAATTTACTTTCCATGGTATGACATACAAAAGAAATACAGGAACATAAGAATAAGCAAGTTCAATTCCTTTTGTGTCACATAATATTTTCAAAATCTGCTACTAACAGTTGACAAACAAAATAAGATATGTTGTCCATAATCAATTACTATGCAGTTTGAAAATTTCAGCGTTTTTCATAAGACAATCGATTATTAAACACACACAATCGATTGTTGGAACATAGACAATCGATTGTTAAACACACACAATCGATTATTTGTTATTTTTGAAAAACTTCAGAGCATACTGTCTTAAGACAATCGATTGTTAAACATCGACAATCGATTGTGGATGATTTTTGAAAAATTCCAGATTACACTGCCTAACGACAATCGATTGTTAGATATAGACAATCGATTGTGGGTGATTTTTGAAAAATTCCAGACCTCACTGTTTCAAGACAATCGATTGTTAGACAAAGACAATCGATTGTTGGCTATTTTTGAAAAATTTCAGAACACACTGTTTCAAGACAATCGATTGTTAGCCAAAGACAATCGATTGTTGATCAATTGTTTTTCAACTTTCATGCGAAAATAGTTGATAATCGACTAGTTTTTCAGGCTAGTCGATTACCCCCACTGGAAAATAAAAGTTTTATTGATATTTGAACATATTGAAGATATTCTAAAGAACTACTGCTAACATTGCTTTATGAACTAACTAATACGAGCTAATGCTAATGACTATTAGTTTATTCACTAACTAATACAAATAAGTAGAACAAAATCAAATAACTCCATCTTCTTTCATCACGGATCCATCTCCGATTAGGTGGTCTATTTTTCCATCGGGTTGCTCAAAGAAGTCTGCCACATCCAAGTGGGTGATTTCCTCATTGTCGTCATAGACAAAATTTGTTTCAGGGCCTTTTCTCTTTCGAGATGCTTGATAAAGGTCAACCAAGTGTCTTGGTATACGGCAAATCCTAGACCAGTGCCCATTTCCACCGCAACGATAACATATAGTTTCTGAACTATTTGCCTTAGGATCTTCTGGACCCCGTTTCTGCTTTCGGTGGTTATCTCTCTTTGGGGGGTGACGGACTTCTTTGGAATTTCTTCCTTGTCCACGTCCTTGGCTTTGACCCCGTTTATGACCGTGATCATGGTCCCTTTTATGTTTGGCATAATGCGAGTGCACCATATCTGCTTCAGGCAGTGGTGTAGACCCAGTTGGTCTATTTTCGTAAAGCCTTTCTCTCGGTACTGTTGCTGCAGTACCATATTGGAGGCATGAAACGTTGTAAACGTTTTCTCAAGCATATCGTAATCGGAGATGTTATCTCCACATAGCTTCAGTTTAGAAGTAATTCTGAACATAGCAGAATTATATTCAGAAACGGACTTAAAGTCCTGTAGCCTCAGATGGATCCAATCATATCGTGCTTGTGGCAGAGTGACCAACTTCAGGTTGTCATATCTCTCCTTTAAGCTGTTCCACAAAACGAGTGGATCCTTGACGGTGAGATATTCAATCTTCAAACCTTCGTCAAGGTGGTGGCGCAAGAAAATCAAGGCCTTCGCACAATCTTGGGTTGATGCTTTTTCTTTATCTTTGAGGGTGTCTCCGAGACCCATAGCATCTAGGTGGATTTCAGCATCCAACACCCATGTCATATAGTTCTTGCCCGAAATTTCAAGGGCAACGAACTTTCTTTTCATAATGTCAGACATACTCGAAAATTAAATTAGGAAGAGGGAAAATACCTTGGATTTTCGAGAATGATACTTGAGACGGTAGAGTCTCGTGCTGATAACGTGTTATAAACTAAAGCAAAAGACAAGAACAATAGAACAAGAACAATAGCAATAGAGAGAAGAGTAAAGAGAGTTCTTCCTATTGAGTTGAGAGGGGTCTCAAGGGATGATTTACAATGGTAGGGGGCACCTCTATTTATAGGGGAGAGGAAGATTTAGCTACCACTAATAGAACTCTAAAATCTCTCTAATTAAATACATTAAAGACATTCACCTTAAATAGAAGTGTAAGAATCTTCTATTTCATAACAATATTTACTTTTTAGTTATTTTGGCCAAAATTGAATGGCTTTTTAGTTATTCTAGTTAAAGTTGAATGACTTTTTAGTTATTTTAGCCAAAGTTAAATGATTTTTATATGAAAAAAAATAAAAAAGTAACTTTTCTGTTACAAGTTTATAGTTAAACGATTTTATGTGATAAAAAAAGCAACTTATTAGTTATGAACTCAAAATTAAATAATTATCGATAAAATAAAGCTTCAATTATAAGAAGCTCATTAAGTGTGCTCTCGGCTGGAGGCGGAAGTAAAATTTCAAGTTTATGAATATATAATCCTAATAAATTTAAATTATTAAATTTTAAATTAATTATACTATATATTTAATGAAAATTTTAAAACAAAAAAAACTCTCACCAGACGCTGTGCCGCCGCCTCTGCTCTCAAACACCCACTGATTTTTGGGAACTTTTGGCATATATGTTGTTCTAATTTCAATGTATTATTATTGACACTAATGATGTCCTGTAAACCCCCTCCCCCCCTCTTTTTGTTGGTATTATCCATTGAGATCTTGACTTTGTGTTATATCTAATAAAGTTGTGAAATAATTAAATATACGGTTAAGCGTAACCAAGCAACCTAATCCCAATATCTAATTTCACTTTTATAATTCGAAATATTTAAAACAAAGAAGGGCAAATACGGCAAAATACTACCTTCTGTTATGAAATAATATAAAAGACAAGAACAATAATGCAAGAACAAGAACAATATAGAGAGAATAGAGAGAGAAGTATTCTTATTGATACTTAGAGATTGTTAGGGGTAATTTACAATGGTAGAGGGCACCTCTATTTATAGGGAGGAGGATGATTTAGCTACCAATAATAGGACTCTAGAATCTCTCTAATTAAAGACATTCACCTTAAATAGAAGTGTATTTATAACACTCCCCCTTTAATGTCTATTCAATGATGTGCCTCGTTAAAACCTTAAAACAAAACCCAATGGGAAAAATTAAAGTAAGGAAAAAGAGTACACATGTTTGAATATGCGCCTATTGGTTGCCTCATTAAAAACCTCGCAAGGAAAACCCGGTGGGACAAAACCTTGTAAGGGAAAAAGAGTGCAACGCGCATTAACTCCCCCTGATAAGAACATCAATTTATGTCCTTGAGTCTTCGCATCCCGATCTTGTGAACTAGCTTCTTGAAGGTTGACTTTGGTAGAGATTTTGTGAACAAATCTGCCATATTGTCGCTTGAACGAATCTGTTGAACATTGATATCACCATTCTTTTGAAGATCATGTGTGAAGAATAACTTTGGTGAAATATGCTTCGTTCTATCTCCTTTTATGAATCCTCCCTTCAATTGAGCTATACATGCTGCATTGTCTTCATACAAATTTGTGGGTAGTTTATCACACTTCAAACCACATTTGTCTTGGATATGATGTATTATAGACCTCAACCACACACACTCCCGACTTGCTTCATGAATAGCAATTATCTCGGCATGATTAGATGAAGTAGCCACAATTGATTGCTTAGTCGATCGCCAAGATATGGCGGTTTCTCCACAGGTAAACACATAACCCGTTTGAGATCGAGCCTTGTGTGGGTCGGACAAATATCCAGCATCAGCATAACCAACAAGATCCGGGCTGCAATTCTTGCCATAAAATAAGCCCATATCGGTAGTTCCCTTTTATGTTTGGCATAATGCGAGTGCACCATATCTGCTTCAGGCAGTGGTGTAGACCCAGTTGGTCTATTTTCGTAAAGCCTTTCTCTCGGTACTGTTGCTGCAGTACCATATTGGAGGCATGAAACGTTGTAAACGTTTTCTCAAGCATATCGTAATCGGAGATGTTATCTCCACATAGCTTCAGTTTAGAAGTAATTCTGAACATAGTAGAATTATATTCAGAAACGGACTTAAAGTCCTGTAGCCTCATATGGGCCCAATCATATCGTGCTTGTGGCAGAGTGACCAACTTCAGGTTGTCATATCTCTCCTTTAAGCTGTTCCACAAAACGAGTGGATCCTTGACGGTGAGATATTCAATCTTCAAACCTTCGTCAAGGTGGTGGCGCAAGAAAATCAAGGCCTTCGCACAATCTTGGGTTGATGCTTTTTCTTTATCTTTGAGGGTGTCTCCGAGACCCATAGCATCTAGGTGGATTTCAGCATCCAACACCCATGTCATATAGTTCTTGCCCGAAATTTCAAGGGCAACGAACTTTCTTTTCATAATGTCAGACATACTCGAAAATTAAATTAGGAAGAGGGAAAATACCTTGGATTTTCGAGAATGATACTTGAGACGGTAGAGTCTCGTGCTGATAACGTGTTATAAACTAAAGCAAAAGACAAGAACAATAGAACAAGAACAATAGCAATAGAGAGAAGAGTAGAGAGAGTTCTTCTTATTGAGTTGAGAGGGGTCTCAAGGGATGATTTACAATGGTAGGGGGCACCTCTATTTATAGGGGAGAGGAAGATTTAGCTACCACTAATAGAACTCTAAAATCTCTCTAATTAAATACATTAAAGACATTCACCTTAAATAGAAGTGTAAGAATCTTCTATTTCATAACAAAAATCAATTAATTGAACCATATATGTCTTCACCTATAATAATTGTAAAATTTGTGCCCTCGTATGTTAGAGGTGAGCAGGTCAATTGAATTCGGTATTTTTCATCTCGAAAGAGATATTTTTAAAAACACAAAAATTTTAAATGTAAGTATTATATTTTGAATCGATAATTTTAGAAGGGTATGAATTCAGTAATAAAAATATAAAAGTTGAACCCCTGAAAGTAAATTTCTGAATCCATCTCTAACTTTCATCACGAAATAGATATTATTTGTGCCCATGAATACATTTTAGTAAATGATTTTGTGATATATAATTCAAATATTCAAAGTCTCTTTGTAGTTGGCTTCATTAATTGCTTCATGTGTGGCCTAGACTTTTGTTACGCTTAGGATTTAAATTATACATACTAATAATGTAATAAATTTTATATCATCAAATTACCAGCATAATTTAATTTTTTATATCTTCAATGCATAATACGCCTTCATGTTTTTTATGGTATAGAGTCCTTTGTGTAACGATCCCAATTGCAAACATGTAGTTAAGTTGGGCCGACCCGTATAACTACGTAATTACCAAAGAGTGCTCCAATAATGATCCAGCATCTCCAAAAGTTTGGCCACGTCTAAGCCCAATAAAGGCTTTTAGACCCTAATCAAGGAGATTTGCATCTACGTTCGTTTTCTGGGTCATGTTTTTAGTTTAGCTCACATTTTCACATAATTTCAATATACGAAGTTGAAGTAGCAAAGACAATCACACAAAACTTCAGCATTCTTGTAGACGGAATTGAAACAGCAAGTGTACTAAAGTTTTTGTTCTTAATTGCTGAACTTAAGCATAGTAGCTGAAGTTTTATTCTCTATTTGTTGAAGTTTTTATTTGTAATTTTTTAACTTAATCATAATAGCTGAAGTTTTGTTCTTTATTTGCTGAAGTTTTTGTTTGTAATTGTAGAACTTAAGCATAGTGGTTGAAGTTTTATTCTCTGTTTGCTGAAGTTTTTATTTGTAATTGCATTAAATAAGTTGAAGTTTTTTTTGTCCTGGATTCATTAGTTTTATCATTAAGCTTTTCCAGAAACTTCAGCAGAAGATGATGAATTTATTTAGTTCATTTATATAAACCTCAAAACTAAATAAGCTGAAGTTTTTTAGTCCTGGATAGGCTTTTTCAAAAACTTCAGCAGAAGATGCTAAAGTTATTTAGTTCATTTGTAAAAACTTCAGCACTAAAAGCTAAAGATTTTTTGTCGTGGATTCATTAGGTTTGTCGTAATGCTTTTTCAAAAATTTCAGCAGAAGATGTTGAAGTTATTTAGTTCATTTGTAAAAACTTCAATATTATATAAGCTGAAGTTTTTGAAAAATCTTTTTAACATACTAGATAAATAATCAGATTTCCAATAGTATCTATCGTAATTGGAAATAATAAATGTGAAAAGAACATAATTATCATTATTTACTAACTTATGTATATGAAAATATTCACAAATTATTATCTACTAACTACGTAATTATTTATAATTTATTTTTAAATAATTTAATAAATATATGTATGGCAATCATCCCATGAACTGAGGTTTCATGGCAGCACCAACAGCAGCAGCAGCAGAAGAAGAAGAAGAAGAAGAAGAAGAAGAAGAAGAAGAAGAAGAAGAAGAAGAAGAAGAAGAAGAAGAAGAAGAAGAAGAAGATAAGAGAGGAGATGGAGGAGGAGAAATGGGATTGAAGTTGTTTTAAAAATGGGTACAACTTAAATTTTTTTTTTAAAATAAGTATAGGTTAAATGGGGGCGACCAAATATGGCACTTGATGAAATTTTTACTCCTAATAATGAGAAGAAACAAGATAGGACATATTTTAGTGTTTATATATAAATATATTTCGCACTTCATGGAGTGGTAAAAAATATCTTAAAGTCATATTTCAGTTACATGTGTATTTCACATATCATTTAAATTTCTAATAATATTAAACCCCAATACAATATACATATACAAAAAAATAAATATAGTAGAGTTTTTTTTTGGCAAAATACATAAGTTGCCACCTAACCTTTGGCCCATATTTACCTTGTCACTTTCTGTGGACGACAATAACATTATACACGCAACCTTTCTACAGTGTATCTAGTACACACCTATTTTGATCAGGTCCTGTAAAAAGTTCATCCGCATATTTCACGCGTTTGACTTTAGTTTGTAAACATGGCCTGCTTAATTTTAACCCACTATATTATAGTAACCAACCCAACCCTACCCGAACCATCTATTAAAAAGGGTTAAAACTAATTTACCCCAAATTAACTCTCATCTTTCGATACATCTCGAAGGAGCTCTGGTGAAGGCAATTCCAACGACTATCTCAAGCAAGGCTTTCATCTTGTACGGGAGGTGGATTTATGCAGTTTTAGGTTAGTAATTTTCTTCTCCTTCATTAGCCGTTTATTTTAGTAGTGTGTGGATTGAACCTAGAGTTTTTTTTAAAATTTCTTCTATCTGCTTTAGGTTTTTCGGACTTTTGAAAAGTGGAATATGTTGTCATTACCGATATTACTGTGAAGTTATGTGTTGTTGCCTTTACAAATAGTTTTTTATAAAAAGATTTTCTTTGTGCTTGAAAATTGTATGTAAAGTTTGGTTTAAGTGATTATTGTAATAGCAATACTTTGAACAATGTGTTATGCTCTTGTCTTTATCTTTACTTTTTTATTTCATCCGTACTTCTTTATTTTCAGTTGTTGCATATGGCTGTCAATTTATTTGTCCCCTTGTTTGTTTGCAGAAAATGTCTTTTAAATTGATTACACTTAGGTGGTATCATAGTGGGGTATTAATTTCTCGCAACTTTTCTCGTTATGGTGGTGGTAGTCAACTATTGACTTTAAATATAGATATGTATTTATTGTCTTTTATTGAATCAATGAATTACACTATGTAATATGAATTTTAAAATGTGGTTGATCTGTATATTTGTCCAATGGATATGACAGATAAATTGATAAATATTCTCATATGCTAGGATATATTAGACTTTTATAATGAATAGGAAAATGGGATACTTTGGATATTTATATGACTCATGCAGTCCCTTTAAATGTTGTTGACATAAATGAGGCTAGTAAAGGGATTGGTGGGAGTAATGGTAAAGCTTTTAAGAACATAGTTGTCTTAGAAGAAGAAGAAGAAGATAGTGAACTTGCACCTGCACCTGCACCTGCACCTGCCCCTGCCCCTGCCCCTACCCCTGCCCTTGCTCCTGGTCATGTACCTATACCTGCTCCTACACCTTCAAGAGAATAAGAGAGTAAAGTAAATAGTGAATCAAATGATGATGAGGGTGAGGATAACAATGAGAATGATTCAGTCTTTGATATGTGATGACCCAAAAGATCATCACCTATTTTAGAAATAAACATGCGTTCTAAGCCCTTAAAACCTCCTTTTTATCTTATTTTGATTTGCATGCGCAGTCCGAGCGTGTATCCGAAAAGTCATTATGTGAAAATCTATGAAAAATGATGAACTTTACTTTTAAAATAAATTTAAGTTGACTTCAGTTAGCATTTTGGGTAAACGAATCCAGATCCGTAATTTGACAGTCCCGGAGGGTCCGGACGAAAATATGAGACTTGGACTTATTCTCAGAATCAAATTCCGAGGTCCAAGCCCGAGAAATAAATTTTTGAATAAAATTATTTTACTGAAAATTCTAGTGTTTTCGAGATTTGAATATAATTCAATTTAATGGTATCGGCCTGTATTTTATTTCTGGAGCTCGAAATAGGTCTTATATGGTGTTTAAGTCGAGCCTAAATTTGGTAAGAAACGAACTTGAAATGTCGTGAATCGGACCTTCGATTGTTAAAATTTGAACTTAAGAGTTCATGAGATTTTTCTTTGATTTTAATACTAAATTCATAGTTATTAATGTTATTTTGATGATTTGAACGCACGAGTAAGCTCGTATGATATTTTTGGACTTGCGCGCATGTTTGGTTTGGAGTCCCGAGGGTTCTTGTGAGTTTTGGATAGTCTACAGAGTGAAATTTGGGCTTAGAAAATTTCTATTGTGTTGCAGGTCTGTAGGCTTCACATTTGTGAAGCCTGGCTCGCAAGTTCGAACTATGGCCTTGGCTGGCTTGGTCGCAAATGTGATGTATTTATCGTAATTGCGATATCGCAAATGCGATAGCAGTATTGCAAATGCGAGGAGAACAAGAATCCTAAGGGTTCGCAAATGCAAACCCATGTTCATAAATACGAAGAAAGCAAGTTTCTTAAGGGTTCGCAATTGCGAACCCTGATCACAATTGCGACATCAGAGACCTGTTAAAATGAATTTCAGACGGGATTTCAACTATTTTTACAATCTTTTCAAAACCCAAACACCTTTGGACGATTTTTCAAAGATAAATACTCTTCCCAATCGATTGTAAGTCATTTATAACTCGTTTTCTTTAATCTTTAACATCTTTTCACATGATTTTAATTCAAAATCAAGGGTTTTCATGGGTGAAAATGGGTGTTTTGAGTAGAACTAGGTTTTTCAAATTTTTGGGGATTTGAACCTCGATTTGAGGTCCGACTTCAATACAAATTATATATTTGAGTTCGTGGTGAATGGGTAATCGGATTTTGATTCGAACCTTAGGTTTGGCCCATGTGGGCCCAGGGTCGATTTTGTTTTGTTGGAAAAAATTTTAGAAAACCTATTTTCATGCATTAGAATTGATTCATTTAGCATTTATTGATATAGTTAAGTAACTTGTGACTAGATACGAGCAAATTGGTGGTAGAATCAAGAGGTAAAGTGGTAGTGAGGCTTAAATTATGTTCATGGCATCGAGGTAAGTGTTTGGTCCAACCTTAGCTTGAGGGATTAAAAGTTGTGTCTTATTTGCTATGTTTTAGTTTTTGAGTACGACGTATAGGCATGGTGGAGAGTATCTATACGTTGGTGTAAAGCATGCACGTGGGTCTTATATTATGATTAGTGTGACTCCGTTTGTTATTGTTCATGCCTTATGTTATCATTTCTATTTTTGAGCAAGCCCTGTGGAAGTAATATTGGTATTTGAACATTGAAGAGCGTCGGCTCAAGTTGTGAAATGATTTGTGGAAGTATAATTGGAAATAGAGCATTATAGAGCATTGGATCAAATTGTGAATTGAGTTGCGAAGCAAATGTAAAAAAAGAGAAGAGGATTATGATATTGTCTCCGTTGCAGGGATGTTGTTTTAATATTATCTCCCTTGCCGGGATGTTATTATTTTGATGTTGTTTCCCTTGCTGAGATATGATTGTTGCAATATTGCTCCCTTGCCGAAATTTTATTGATTCCTTTTCCCTTATTGCTTTGTGATTGTTGTTTGGGTAAGGAAGAGTGTTAATTATTAAAGTACGAAGGGTGATGCCATGCATGATATTTGTGAGAGAGTGTTAATGCACGAAGAATCATTCCGTGCCATTATGTGAGGTAATAGCACGAAAGGTGATACCGTGCCGATTATATTGGTTCTTATGGTGAGGACGAGAGTAAAATCACGAAGGGTGATGCCGTGCACTTGTCCTTGATTTTCTTGGTTCTTGTTGATAATTGAGTTATGGTGTTCTTTACATTTATTTACTGATTTTCTATCGTTACTTGATTTTATTGTTATGTTATTGATTCCCTTGACCAAATTGCTTTGTGATTGTCGCTCGGGTGAGGATGAGTGTAAAGCACGAAGGTTGATTCCGTGCATGATATTTGTGAGAGAGCGTTAAAGCACGAAGGGAAATGCCGTTCATGTTATTTGTGAGGACAAGAGTAAAAGCGCGAAGGGTGATGTCGTGCATTTGTCTTTGATTTTCTGATTTTTATTGATAACTGAGTTATGATTTCTCTATATCTGATTGTTGGTTTTCTGTTAATATTTGTAATTCCCCACAGCATGATTCTCCATTCCTATATATAATTGTGAAGTTCTGCTTTTAGTTTTCTACTGTATATGATTTAACTGTACAGATTGGTCCTAGCCTCGTCACTACTTCGCCAAGGTTATGCTAGGCACTTACCAGTACATGGGGTCGATTGTGCTGATACTACACTGCACTGTGTGCAGATCCTGATGCTGTAGCGTTTGGACCGCTGTGAGATTGCTCCTTCAGTCCAACAAGCGACCTAAAGTAGTCCTACAGGCGTCCACAGGCCTTAGCGTATCCTTATATCTTTTCATTCTGCTTCTTTCATGTATTCCTGAGACAGTGTTGCATTAATTTTTCGGACCTTTATTTGTAGTATTCCTAGACTGTCTGTGATATTGCGACACTAGCTCTAGGTAGTTTATGTTATGAATTGTAATTAGTATCATTATTAAGTTATTACATTTCAATCTTCCGCTTATTTATTTCTGATGTTTATATTATGTTGGTTCTTAATTGTTAAAAGATTAAAAAATGAAAATTTTAAGTAAATGGAACAATTGGCTTGCCTAGCTTCCACTGGTAGGCGCCATCACAACTCCCGAGGGTAAAAAAATTCGGGTCGTGACATGATAATACTGATAGTGATGAGAGTGATGGATTAGATTTACATGTTCCCGATGATGATGATTATGTATCTGATGTTCATAAAGAATTTGCAAAGTGTAAGGAAGAACTAAGGAAATATAGGAGGAAAAAGAGTGAAAGGCCAAAAGGTAAGGGTGATATTAGCCTGGGTGATGCATGAGTTGATATTGGTTTTGATGAATTAAGAACTGGTAGCAAGAAAAATAGGTACATAGGCTTAGTAGGGATAGGTGAGCCTTATTTTTGGTCTTCTGATGCTGAACGTTTTCCTTTATATGTTGAAGATGCATTTGATGAAGAACATAAAGAGAAAATGGCTGCCAAGAGGAGGAAGAAAGCCCTAATATTTGATCCAACTGTCAAGAAAATAACCTAGGAGTTGGGGCTGATTTTTTAGAGTGTTGACGAATTTAGGTTAGATAATACTAAGTATGCATTTCAGAAAAGAGTTTAAATTGAAAAGTATATTAATGAACCTTGTAGAGTGAGGGTAAGATGCATGCACCCAAAATGTCCATAGTTGTTAGCCGCAAGCATAGATGGCAGATCCAAAAATTTTAAGGTAAAAAATTATTGTCATGTACAGAACAAAAAGAACAAGCTTCACAACTCCAGATGCCTTTCAAAGCATTACAGGGATAAGATTGTGTTTCAACCAAATATAAAAGTTTGGGAGCTAAAGAAACTCATTAAGGGTGAACTGGACATGTATGCTTGTAGGTCTACTATTCATAGAGCTAGAGCAAAAGTTCTGAAGGAGATAATAGGTGATATGCATGCTAAGTTCAAGAGACTCTGTGATTATAAAGATATTCCGTTACAGACAAATCCAGGTATAACTTATATTGTGAAGGTTGATGATCAAGGTGAAGGCAAGATTATCTTCAATTAATTTTATGTGTGCTTCTATGCTATGAAAAAAGATGCTTTAAAGGATGCAGAAGGATAATTGGCCTTGATGGATGCTTTTTGAAAGGCATTTTTAATGGTCAACTACTTGTAGCAGTATCAAAGGATGGCAACAATCAGATGTTCCCTATTGTTTGGGCTATTGTAGAGGTTGAGAACTGTTCACTTGGACATGATTTCTGAAATGTGTGACTCATGACTTAGAGCTTCAAGATGGAAGGAATCTCACTATCATGTCTGATATGTAAAAGGTGATTTCATTGATGTTACTTTTAATTTTTCTTATTTCTATTTCTGTTGGCAACTAATATATTCTTTTTATGTTACAAGGATTTATTAAAATTGTATCAAAAGTGTTGCCTGAAAGCGAACATAGGTGGTGTACCAAACATATATTAGCAAACTGGTCTAAAGATTGGAGAGGATTAGAGAGGAGAAACACTTTCTGGAGGTGTGCTAGAGCATCCTTGTGTGGAAAAATTGAATTTTCACCTGGACAACATGAATATGCTTGGGAATGGGATATGTGAGAGTCTCTTGAGGTATAACAAGGAACATGGTGTAGAGAATACTTCAACTGTGACAGGAAATATGATATAATTAACAACAATATGTGCGAGACCTTTAACGCTTAGATACTTGCTGCTAGACACAAGACACTCATCACAATGTTGGAGGAAACTAGAGTGAAGATGATGGAGAGAATATAAAGGTTGAGGGAGTTTGCAGATACATGGATATGTGATATATCCCCAATTGCTATGAAAGTGTACCAGGATAACATGGCCTAGTCTATGAGGTGTACAATCAAATGGAATGGTGAATATGGCTATGAGGTTGAGGATACCACATTAAGAGTGGAATTGAAGTACTGTGTGAATATGCAAGCTCAGACTTGTACATGCAGGTCATGGATGTTGAAGGGTGTCCCTTGTACTCATGAAGTTGCTGCAATGCACTTCAAGAATATTGAGCCAATTAAGTAAATATCTCACTTGTACCACAAATCCACTTATCTGAAGGCACATTCAACATTTACATAGCATGTACCATACATGCAGATGTGGCCAACATCTACCAATCCACTAATTTACCCTCGCCAATTAAAAAGATTCCTGGAAGACAAAAGAAGAAGAGAGGAAGAGAAGAAATTGAACATCCTAAGTCTGGAAAGCTTTCAAGAAGGGGTATGGAGATGACATGTTCAGGCTGTGTGGCTATGGACACAACAGAAGGAGCTTGCCCAAAGAAACCAAGGCCTGTAGATTCTACTCCTGCAAATACTTCATATAGAGAAAGATGTGGAGGAAGAGGAAGAGGAATAGAAACATGAAGACATACTAGTGGAGCTTCAACTTCAACTACTTCTGCTCCCGCTGCTGCTAGCAGCGGAAGAGGAACTGGTAGAGTTAGGGAAAGTAATGCAGTTTCAGCTTCAACTACTTCCGCCCCTAGAATAGGAAGAGAAACTAGTAGAGGTAGTTGAAGAGGAACTAGAAATTCTGGGTTTGGACTGCTTCAATCAAGCAGTGGGTTCACAAGTTTTTCAGTAAGCACTTCAAAGTTAACTTTATATCTTGTTTGCTTTAACAACTTTACTAAATATTTTATGTTTTGGCAATCTTGTGGAGGTAATCCAAGAGTGTTTTCTCATGGTGGTGAAAAGAGGTCCTCGACAGATATTCATGAATGTACCTACAAGCCAACAAGTAGAGTCAAATGGAATGGTAGACCATCCATTACTAGAAGACAACTTGAAAGAACTGTTGTATCTTATTCCAGAACTACTGCATCCCATTCCAATCTAAGTCAAACAAGTTCATCATCCCAGCCATCTAAGAATAACTATATGTTGTTATGTATCGAATGATGTTATTGTGACTGTAAATTATTTAACTACTGTTAGGTTATTTTGGAACTATTTTTTAGTATTGTATTGAATGTTGCTATTTTGTTAAGGTAGCATGTTGTCATTTTGGTATGTTTTAAGATGTCACCCTAAATTTTTGTTAAGGCGGGTTGTTAATATGTGATATGCTGTTATTAGGCAACTGTAATTAACAACTTTACTCTATGATGAAATATGTTTTAAATTAAAAATTTCGGGGCAAATTCATCTCTTTAGTGTTACTACATTAGTATTTCAGCATTTGAGATGTATTTTAGGTAGCAACTTCAGCCACTATTTAACTGTGTAAGCAGTGTATTATCTACATTTTTAGGTCACGTAACAACAATCACAAACAAAACAATATTAACAGTTGCAAAAGAATTCATTCATTTCTAACAAAAGGATACAAAATCTACCAAAAACCTTCATTCATTTTCTTACATTACATAGAAATTTTTGGAACTACCCAACACAATCAACTTCAATATAATTACAAGTAAAATCAGCATACACAATCTCCTCCAATTTCATTGATTCCTATTTTACTTCAATAATGCATCAAATGCCCTCTTCTTCTTAAGCATCCCAAAATCACAATTTTCAAGTATTCTAGTGTTGGGGGATCAAACCACACAAAGAAATTACTTGCCGAGCAACTGTCTCCGTGAACAATTGAAGAGAAAAGTTATTAAGGAATATAAAATCGATTATAAAAGTACAATTGATCTTTACCTCATAAAATAGACATCCACAAAATCAATGACCTCGATTATCAACACTCCATGACTGTATCACCACAGCTTCTTCACCACCATAGCAAAATTTTCTCAGATTATACATTTTCCTTAACTCTAAAATTGAACCCTTATGTCGAAATAGAGAAGGAAGAAGTAGAAGAAGATTGTAATAAAAAGATCAAGAAGAAGAAATTTTCTACAACTTCAAGCTTTCAAGGAGGAAGTAGAAAGTGAATATCGGGTGCAATTTGAGAAGAAATGGGTTAAGGGCCCTTTTATTCTTTCAAAAATGGCCGCTAGGATTTGTTTGTGGTCGTTGATTAAAGTCAGAAATTGTCTACTTCTACTGTCCACGCGCTTGTACCATTTTGTATTACACATGCTTAGACCTGGCCAAACTATGTGTGTACTAATTACAATTTAGAAATGTTACGTGTGTAATGTTATTATCGTCCACATAAAGCGTATAAAGGGGATTTGGGCCATAGGTCAAGTGGCAACTTATGTAAACCTTTTTTTCTATATGAGTTTCCTCGGTGGTGTTCCATACTTGTATTGAGGCACACTAGTTTGATTTTGCATTGCATAAAGCCCATTAAAGAGGAACGTTCCATACAAGAATTTTTTGTAAAAATTACAAAGGACGTTCTATTTGGTCGCCCCCATTTAACATATACCCATTTTTAAAAAAAATTTTAATTTATACCCACTCTTTAAATAACTTCAACTTCCTTTTTCCTCCCCTTCTCCTTCTTCATTTTCTTTTTTCTTCTTCTACAAATTTGTAGATAAAAGGTTGAATGTACCATCATTAATCGTCTTGCTTTGCTTATATTCTGTTAATGATTCTCTTATCGTTGCAATATTTGAGCAGTCAAGGCTTAACAGCACTAACATTACCATATGAAGAAAATATTTGTTATTTTAGCAGTATATACAATTACAGGAAAGCATTCTTGATCAAAAAAGGAGTAAGGAATCGACTGGTCTGCTAAAATATGTAATGTTTACTGTTAAGTCAACACAGCTCAAACATAAGGTCCATAAAATTCTTAATGGACTATTGTACTACAGTTAGCAATAACCTCTGAATTGATGGATTGTTTCTTTGAATATGATGCTCTTAATGTTTATTCAATCTTTACAACACAAAAATTTTAGCTCTATAGCTAAAGTTTCCAGTTACAACACTAAAACTTTAGCTCTAGAGCTGAAATTTTTGTGTTACAACAGAAAAACTTCAACTCTAGAACTGAAGTTTTCAGTTACAACTTTACAACAAAAAAACTTCAGCTCTAGAGCTGAAGTTTCCTAGTTACAACAGAAAAACTTAAGCTTTAGAGCTGAAGTTTCCAGTTACAACATAAAAACTTCAGGTTCGGCTATTAGAATGCTGAAGTTTTGCGTGATTGTCTTTGGTACTTCAGCCCCGTGCGCTGAAGTTATGTGAAAAAGCGGGTACGCTTGCAATTTTTTTTGCAAAGCAAGCACAAGTTAAAATATGACACAAAAAGCGGATATCAATACAAATGCCCCGGAATTTTTTTAGTTTTAAGACACATACCAGAAACATCTTATATTATAGGTGGAGGGATCTGAAATCATATTCACCTTACTACAACCCTTGACGATAGTTGTTTTGGTATATGTTTACTCTTTTCTTGAGACAAGAAAAAATGAAGAACAAAGAGAGAAAGATAAGACATCACCTACGTAATGCATCCAATCTCATGTGGTTTCAATGGGAAAATCCACCAACCTTTTGAGATTCTCTCTCTCCTTGCCAAAAGTATAGTAGACTGATGTTCATTACAAGTACACTCTAAAAACTTAAATTTGGATTTAACTTATGATTGTATAATTGTATTAAATTATCAGTTTAGTTTTTCAAAAGAAAAGTCTTGAAGTAATAATAAAATTATTTATAAAAATAAATATGATTTTACAACAATAGAACACTGGGTTTACTGCATTAACTTGCAAACTAAACTTACATTGAAGATACTCACTGGAATGAAATTACCAACAACATAGAAAAAATAGAAAGGGGTGAGAAGAAAGAATTCAAATGGAGATAAGAACATAGAAACTGCAATTACAGGTCGAGGTTGTTTCACACGTTCGCCTCAATACAGGTTAAATGTCCATGATGTTTTTTTCTGACGTATCATCCTTGTCTGCGTCTATGTGCAGTGTTATTAAAAAGTTAAAAAGTTTAGAAATTCACACAATTTAATAAAGTGATTTAATCGACAAATTCTCAATTACAATATTCGTACTCAGAAAGTTGAAAGTGGCTAAAGTGTGTAGCACCCGTGTGCCAAAACACCATCTGTTTCCTGAGAACTAGACAAAAAATTTATGTCCCTATTTACCCCCACTGAAAACAAATAAAAAAACATACTACTCTTTTTTTATCACTTAATCATATCCTAAACTTTGGCAACTCATTAATACAACCACGTGCTATAAAACCCCTAGTCTTAACAAAAATTTGTTTAATAAGCATATGCAATAATGTAGACCTCATCAATAATAATTTTAGTAGAATGTTGAGTTGCTAAGTATTTCATCCTGTTTAAAATAAGTAATTTTTTATTTTTTGTATAGTCTAAAATAAATAATTTTTGTAGATTTTAAAAATAAATTAATTATTCTTTTCTACGTTGCCCTTGAAGTAAATAATATTGAAATATGTGCTATTTATTTGAAGATATAGTAAATATTAATACGGTCAATTTTATTATTAATTAATGTTAAAAAATAAATTTCTTAATGTGTATAAAAACAACCAAAAAATTACTTATTTTGGACCGAAGAAAGTACTTTTTTATGGTTTCAATTTCCAATTCTGAATATATAAGTTGTTTTGTTAGGGAGCGTTTTATTTTTAATGTAAGATTTTTTGGCGTATTTTAATTGTGACAAATTCAAGAATTTAGCAAAAATAATCAATATTTTATTACTATATATAATAAAGGACAACCAAAAAACTTTTGTAGTCCTCACAAATGTTTTCAATAAAATGTAAATTTTTCAATTAATTACTTCTAATTCCAGACCTTATTTTTTAAAGTCAATTTTACCTTTTATTTTAAACCACAGACTTTTGTAGTCCTCACAAAATTTTTCAATAAAATATAAACTTTTCAATTAATTATTTGTAGGTCCTCACCTTATTTTTTAAAGTCAAATTTATTTTTATTTTATGGTTTACTTTTTAAAAGCTGTCATACTTTATTTTTTCTGTTTTTTAATGTTGTGAAACTATCATACGTGGCTGATGTAGTTGCTTTTTACCTATATATCTCATTTTTGTCGGTCACTCATTTCAAAAAGTTTACCAAATACCCATGGGGGAAAATATTTATATGTTCCTATCCATTACTTTGCTCCTTCCCCTTTTTTTTAATACCTAGCTAAATAAAGTCAATTCAAGCTACTATAAATCAAGTCAATTCAAATCAAGCCAGTTCAAACCAAATCAAATAAAGCCAAATGAAATCAAGCTAAGCTAAGTTAAATGGGTGAAAAAAGTTGGGATGGATGTGAATAGGTAGGGATAATTAATGTCATTTGAGCAGGTATATATTTTAAATAATTTTCAAATAGATAAAAAGGGTATTAGTTTAAGCTCAATGAATATTTTGCATAAATTATTCTTTTTTTAAGATCGCTCCCTTTTGGGCCTTTGAAATTGATAAATATAACTTCATATGGATCTTTTTTTGCCCTTAGGTTACTTTTTAGATTATTTGACCTTATACATTTTAGTAAATTTAGGCAAAGTATGCTAAATATTTTCTCCAAGTCGACTATTTGGTAGGTCTTGTATACATTTAGACATGTCCCACGTCATATATTCCTAACTATATTCTTCTCTCTCTAGAGCTCATATATATACTCATAAAGACATGTCAGAATTATTTTCGGATAGTTTTAAATTATTTATTTATTAATATACTTGAATTTTTTGTTAATATACTTATAAGACTAATATAAGGTCAATTTATATAACTCTAAACTAAAGAAAGTTTATTGGTGTTATTTAGAGCATTCTAAAAGATAAAAGTACGGGTCTTTATTAATACAGGTGAATTAAAATATATTATTAAAATCCTAAATGAGTTCATAATAAGCGTAACGTGAGTTTGAAGTAAATAATTTCATAATCATCGAAAGTTAAGATTTTAAAGGACTAAAACAAACTTTGTTTTTCTATATTGGAAATATACTTATTTAAAATTTTAGTTACTATTTGAGATTGTCATTTTACATGTTTTTAAGTATTTATCTCATATACTACTAGTTTCTCGAAGCACCCTTTTTTTTTTACTTTAAAAAATATTAAAACCTATTATTTTATAGGTCTAATTGAAATATAATTGGTATTAAATATTTGAAAATGACTTAAGATTTTTTAATGAATAAGAGTTGTCTTTAAAAGCTTATGTTGATTCTGATTTTAGTTGAATTTTCTTTCTTTGCACGCGCAAGTCATTTTTTATAACCTTTCTTACCGCTTTTAACCTAGAGTGCATTAAGAATTAATAAATTATTATTTATGAAAGAAAAAGTAATAACCTTTATATTTTTAAAAATTTGTCATTTACATTGGGGGATGTAGAATAAGAAAAGAAGAATGTAAATCTAACCTAATTTTTGTTGATTTTAAGAGGTGATATAATATTTTTGCTGAACCAAGCACGATTCTCATTTTTTTAGTTTTTTTTCTCAGCTCATTGAATTGAATTGAATCTTTTTATGAATAATTATATCCATCGCCGTTGAAATATCTATGATGCATTACAAATACTAATGGTATAATTATTGATAGTGCCACGTTATAACATTGAAAATGAAGTAGCATTATTAGCCAAAATTGAATCTCCTTAAAATTTCTTGGTTAGTAACTTAAAATTAATTTTTTGTGTAAAGTATGGAACTAAATTGATCCTTAATGTTTACTTTGATAAATTTAGATTTCTTTTTTAATTTCATCTAAAACTAAGCTTAAATCACCACATTTAACTATATTACCCGTGCCATGTAAAATTATGAGTGAACAGGGAAGCTAAATACAAAAAGAAATCTATAACTAAAGAAATTATACGCTCATAAATCCATAAAAATGGCAAATATTTTTTAATTTATGATCTTGTTCGAGTTGTAATTATTTTGAATACTTTAAATCATATTACTTTATAGAATATTGAATTACTTGTATTCTTTTGGTATTTGCTAATTCTTCGGTCAAACTTGCTTTCTCATAAATAATTTTTTTCTTTAGCAAAAGTATTTGATTATGTGACTAAGAAACTTTAATAATTACGAAGACCTATCAACAAGATACAGTAAAAATATGTGATATGAATTAAACTTATTTAATTAAAATAAAATTATTAATTCTAAGAAAAATATATTAAGTTTGGGTTCGGGCTTAGCACGGACCTCTTGCAACTACTATATATATATAAAAATTTTGACGTACATAATTTTATATATATTTAATATAATTCTTTATAATAAAGAGGGTTTAACTTAACATCCTTTGCTATGTGGCTACCCCATTTCTTTTCGGCATATATATGAATTTATAGTCCGTTTGGTTAAACTATAAAAGTTAGCTTATTTTGAGAAGTATTTGTTTTTCAAAAGTGCTTTTATCAAAAATACTTTTGGTGAGAAGCAGTTTGTGTTTGCTAATTAGATTGAAAAGCACTTCTGAGCAGCAATTAGTGTTTCGCCAAGTAGTAAAAAACTGCTTCTAAGTACATTTTTTTAAAATGCTTCTCAAAAAAGTGCTTTTGGAAAGAAACTACTTTTTCTACTTCTTCAAAACTGCTTCTGCTTTTTCTCAAAAGTATTTTTTTTCCTTCCAAAAACTTTGCCAAATACCTTAATTTTTAGCTAAAAGTATTTTTCATAAAAAAAATACTTGAGTATGACCTAATTAAAAACTAGGAAGAAAAAGAAAAGAATTAAGCAGACCCCACAAAAATAAGAAGAAAAGAACAGTTTTTGCAGTTTTTCTATTCTTAGCCAACTCAATTTCCGTGTACGCGTCAATATTTCTTTTTTTGCTAATTAAGGCTTTTCATTAATCATCAATGAAGTAACATTACAAAACCATAGTCTAGCTTCAACTCAGCTGACTATCTGTAAGGTAACATTTAAACTGTATCTACTATCCTAACTACATATCACTACTATATTCGAAGGTGTTGTAATTATTTTCTAATTCGTGGGGTACCTCTAACATTACAAGTATACACTATGTCTCTCAAAAGGGCTGCATTACAGCGAAATATCTTGTTATAGACTCTTGAGTTCCTTTCCAACCAAATAGTATATGCAAACTCAGCGACTACCATTTTGAAAATGGTTGTTCGACATGTTCGACCCTTGGCTTTGCTTACTAGCCACTGCATTTTCTGGTTCCAATCGTTGAGGTGAGGATAAGTCTCTTTCATCCAGTGCATTATTCTTTCCCATAAGTCAACAGACTGGACAGAACAATAGCAAATGGTCTCTAGTTTCTGGGTGATTGTGGCATAAAGTACATTGCTGATCAACGCTCATTCCCCAGTTGTGCAACCTGTCTTTTGTTGGGAGTCTATCTTGTAAGAATAGCCATAGATTGAAGGTTGCCTTTGGCCTTGCATAGTTTTGTATGATTAAGTTCTTCCATGGGACTCTCGGTAGGTCTTGCATCTGTGAATGGTATAACTGTCTAATTGAGTCCATGTTCCTTCCAGTGTTGGACCCTCTGTAAGATGTCTCTTGATTGGATGATCTTTCTAACCATCCAACTTGCCTAAGCAGGAATCGGAATGGATTCAATAAGTCTGTCTTTGATGTAGTACACAGTGATCCACCTAATCCACAGTTTGTCCTTTTTATGAGCTAGATCCCAGCATGTCTTTGCAATGGCAACTTTATTCAGAGCTTGAGATTAGTGAGATTCATCCCTCCTGCTGATTTTGGGGTATACATTTTGTCCCAGGAGATATATGCTTTCCTAGTGATAGAGTTCATCCCAGACCAAAATGAAGCTCCTACAAATGCCTTCTATCATCTTCAGGACTTTAACAGGGAATATGAACAGTTGTGCCCAGTAAGCTTGGACACCAAACGTTACAAGTATACACTATGTACGTCTAACATTACAAGTATACACTATGTCTCTCAAAAAGGTTGTATTACAGCGAAATGTCTTGTTAAAGACTCTTGAGTTCCTTTCCAACCAGATAGTATATGCAAACTCAGCGACTACCATTTTGAAGATGGTTGCTCGACATGTTGGACCCTTGGCTTTGCTTACTAGCCACTGCATTTTCTGGTCCAATCGTTGAGGTGAAGATAAGTCTCTTTCATCCAGTGCATTATTCTTTCCCATAAGTCAACAGTGACTGGACAGAACAATAGCAAATGGTCTCTAGTTTCTGGGTGATTGTGGCATAAAGTACATTGCTGATCAACGCTCATTCCCCAGTTGTGCAACCTGTCTTTTGTTGGGAGTCTATCTTGTAAGAATAGCCATAGATTGAAGGTTGCCTTTGGCCTTGCATAGTTTTGTATGATTAAGTTCTTCCATGGGACTCTCGGCAGGTCTTGCATCTGTGAATGGTATAACTGTCTAATTGAGCATCCATGTTCCTTCCAGTGTTGGGCCCTCTGTAAGATGTCTCTTGATTGGATGATCTTTCTAACCATCCAACTTGTTTGAGCAAGAATCGGAATGGATTCAATAGGTCTGTCTTTGATGTAGTACACAGTGATCCACCTAATCCACAGTTTGTCCTTTTTATGAGCTAGATCCCAGCATGTCTTTGCAATGGCAACTTTATTCCAGAGCTTGAGATTAGTGCGATTCATCCCTCCTGCTGATTTTGGGGTACACATTTTGTCCCAGTAGATATATGCTTTCCTAGTGATAGAGTTTATCCCATACCAAAATGAAGCTCCTACAAATGCCTTCTATCATCTTCAGGACTTTAACAGGGAATATGAACAGTTGTGCCCAGTAAGCTTGGACACCAAAAATGACAGCTTGGACCAGTTGGATTCTCCCAGAGTAGGACTGTGTTTTGGCAGTCCAAGAGGTGATCTTGGCAATGATCCTTTCCACTAGAGGTTGCCATTGGAGCAATGTGATTTTCGTGGTAGACAAGGGGACTCCTAGGTACTTGAACGGTAATTGACCTTGCTCATAGCCAAGGTAGTCGAGAATCTGTTTCTGGATATCCATTGCAACCCCCCCCCCCCCAAAAGTAAACAGAGCTCTTGTTCAGATTAGCCTGTAAGGCAGACGCTTCAGAGAATTGAGAGAAACATCTGGATAGGGCCATAACAGAAGTAATGTCACATTTGGCAAACAGTAGCAAATCATCAGCAAAGCACATATGAGTAATGCCCAGTTTTTTACATCTGGGGTGGAACTGGTATGCTGGATTTCCTTTTAGTGAGTTGCATGATCTGCTTAAGTACTCCATGACCAGAGTAGATAGGAAGGGGGAAATGGGGTCCCCTTGCCTAAGCCCCCTACCAGCAGCAAAGGGTTCAGTTGCCTCTCCATTGACTAGCACAGAGAAGCTCACTGTTGAGATGCATTCCATTATCCATTTGGTGAAAGTGCTAAGGAAGCCAATCTGTTCCATAACCTGCTGTAGGAATTTCCATTCAACTGAGGCATAAGCTTTCCGGAGATCGATTTTAATCATGCATCTGGGAGACACAATGTTGTCTGGTGTAGCTTTTGACTAGTTCATGTGCCAGAATGATGTTATCTTGGATCTTTCTGCCTGGGATGAAGCCTGCCTGGGCTTCAATGATAATACTTGCCATCACCTTCTGCAATCTGTTAGCCATAATTTTTGAGATAATTTAATAGAGGACAGAGCAGCAAGCAATAGGCCTATACTCTTTGACTGTAGATGGTTTGGACACTTTAGGAATGAGAGTAATAGTTGCACAGTTTATGGGCTTGATCATCCCGGTTGAGGTGAAGAACTGTTTGATGGCAGTGGTAACCTGCCTACCAATGATTCCCAAGCTCTTTTTGAAGAATACAGCATTGTAGCCATCTATCCCTGGTGCTTTGTCATCTCCAATAGCCTTGAGACTCTCCACAATTTCTGTATCAGTTACATCAGCACATAGTTCCCCTCTTTGTTATTGTGTCAGTTTTGGGCCATTTGTCATGCACAGTTGATTTATAGCTGGCAGGGTGGTTGCAGAGGTTCCCATCAATGCCTTATATAATCCCATGATCTCCTTTTTGATATCGTCAGCTGTAGTAATTTTGGTACCCATTGCAGTGGTAAGTTCAGTAATCTGGTTGTGTTGAGATCTCTCCTTCATTACTGCAGAGAAGTACTTAGTGTTGGAGTCCCCTAGTTGTATCCATTTTTCTCTTGCCTTCTGTTGCAGAACACTTTCCTCAATCATTGACCATTTTTCCAGTTTCAGCACCAGCTCCTTCTCTTTCTGTTGTAGGACATCAGAGTATGCATGTGTCATCTGGGCTTGTATTGTCCCCAATTCCTATCTGCTAAGGTCTATTCTCTGTGAGATAGTCTTGAATTCCTTAATATTCAGGACCTTCAGAGGGCTCTTCAAGGCTTTGAGTTTGGACCATATTGCTTTCATAGTATCTGAATTTCTAGCCTGCCAAATTCTTGCCATAATCTGCTGGAAATCTTCATGATCAGCCCATACATTAAAGAACTTGAAAGTCCTTTTCCCATTCCAGGAAGCTGATGTTAGTGTCATTATCATGGATTATGATCTGAAATTAAAGGAAGGTCATAATTAGTTACCACTTGATTCCATTTGATCATCCATTCATAGTTTCCAAAGACCCTGTCCAGTCTACTGCATACTCTGTCCACACCAGTCTGTTTATTTGTCCATGTGTAATATTCACCCCTCCAAGGTAATTCTGACAAACCAGCTTGCTGAATACATTTGCTGAACTCTTGGGTTTCAGGGAGCCTGACTAGTTTACAAGATTGCCTATCTTTGTCACATAATAGAGCATTGAAATAACCAGCAACTACCCATGGATCTTGCATGCCTGACGACAATGTTTGTAGCCTGCTCCATAGGGATCTTCTCTGCTCCAGCCCATTGAAGCCATACACCACAGTGAGGAAGCATGTGAAATCCCCTGTCCTGCTGATAACCCTGCTGTGAATCAATTGACTTTCCTCCAGAACACTAGTGACATCAAACACTTTTGGGTTCCATAGAATCCACACTCTGCCCTTTTCACCTGAGACATAGTTTGTTAAAATACCCCAGCCTGGTGCTAGTAAATTAGCAATTCTACTGCTTGTACCTTTTATTTACACCCCTTCCAAAATAACCACTTCATTGGTGAGATGGTGATCCCCCTAGCTCCCCTGGAGGGTCTTCTTTAATACCAGAAACTACTTCAAATCTATTACTCACAGTGATGGGGGACAGAGGAGGGAAATTAGTGATGTTGAGAGCTGGGCTCTGAGGTTGTTTCCCTTTATCACTTCCTTTGTCAACCCTCTGGCTCGGGACTGTCCTGGCTTCAATAGGAAACCCCTTGGACTCATTGTGCTGTATTGGAAGCTGCTTCTGTAGTGGCACATTTTTGCTCAGGGCCCTTAGTTCTCCATTCCTAGACTGCCTTTGGTTTCCATACTTGTGTAGGCTGTTTTGGGATTTGCTTTGGATGCGCTGCACAGTTGTGTCCTATTGTTTGGCGTGTCTCACAATAAGAGGGCTTCCACTCATAAACCACATCTTGAAGAAACTTTTTCCCATTTGGATCCATAACCCAGATCTCTGTTGGTAGTTCTGTAGTGACAGTAACCTCTATGAGCATTCTGGCGTAAGAAATCCTTGTCTTTTTTGTTGTACATTCATCCGCAAATATTGGCTTCCCTAATACACTGGCGATTCTACTTAGAGGTCTCATACCCCAGCAAGACATTGGAAGTTCCGGAAACTTTACCAACAATGGTATATCAGTCGGGAACTCTTCTGAAAAATCAAATTCAGGTGTCCATTGTTTGAGTATCATAGGCCTATTGGCTATTGAGTAAGGACCTGCACACAGTATCTCTTTGGCATCAGCAACTGTTTTGAATTTCATTATGTAATATCCTTCTTCATGATAGAACAAGTCTGGTTCAGGGACATGCGACCAGTGGTGATTGATGAATCTCCTCATTGCATTGAAGCCAGGTCCGTCCCCTAGGATGTATACCACTAAGGCACACTTCCATTTTGCTTCCTCCTCTTCCACCTCCGCCTTATCCAGTAGTACTATAGGTTGTCCGTCAATTATCACTGGGGGTATGTAGTCAAGAGCCATTCCATGGGTCACAAATCGATTCTTCTGGAATAGTGTTGTCCAGATCTTCTTAGGCTCCACTAATGTGTTTTTGCTAGTCTCTGGATGTTCCTCTATTGACATTGCTGGTTGCATGTTCGTCTCTGCCGAAGGATCTGGTACCAGTGTAATCGGAGGAGTTGTAGTCCCTTCGACCCCTGTTGCCTTCGGAGTTTCCATAGTCGTGTCAACCATATCTACTAGGGGTTCTTGTTGTACTGTCACTATCTCTGAAGCTTGCTCATCAGCTTCCACGGTGCCTAGGTTTTGTACAGAGGGGTTCTGCACCTCCTTAGTACTATTTTTCTCCAAAATCAGTTGATTCAGCTTGTCAAAGGTGTCAATCGAAATTTTCCGCGGTCGTCCTCTGCCGGGGCTGCCGCCTTTCGCCATATCCGCGAGCTCGGCTTATGTTATGTTAACGTGCACCGAGAGGATGAGAGAGACGAGGATGAGAAATTTAAGTAGTCTTACGTGTCAATATTGTAGCCACGTGCTCCTCCTTTTACTTCTTCTTCTTTCTTCGTAATCCAACTATATCCAAATCTATAAATACCACTTGAACACTTTCCGCAAATTCTCAAAACTCCTCAACCAACATATTCAAATTAAACCATAGCACTTCACCCACTGCACAAAGTTTGACTCTTATTGACTATTATAACTATTTCCAGAAAATCAACGATGACGATTTCGTGCTCGTTGGATTCGAATCACTCGCAAGAAACATCATCATCTTCGTCTGAAAGATCATCATCAGCTTTCGACGAAGGAATTATACTATTAGCTTCTAGCCGACCCAAGAAACGAGCAGGGAGAAAGAAGTTTAAGGAAACTCGCCATCCGATTTATAGAGGACATAATGTAAGAACCCATAAATTGATGCAGACTTAGTTAAAGATAGGACATAATGTAAGAGTGACGTTGAAGTGTCTTTGTGGAATTATAATATATGGTTGATGTGCAGTTAGAGGATGATTCAGAATTTGAAAATTATCAGTTTCAGTTCGAATTTCTACCATAATATAAGTAAATTAATTAACTTACTATGTTCGTGATCTGAGTTAATTTATACTTGTCTGATGAAAATTTTAATGCATTTATAATATCTTGCTAAAGTTATTCAAATGAATCCACAAATTCATTACAGGCTTAGCTAAAGATAGGACATAATGAAAAAGTAACGTTGAAGTGTCTTGTTGAAATCACAATATTTGATAGATGTGCAGTTAGAGGCCGATTCAAATTAATGCATTATGAATTTAGATTTGAAATTTTACCATAATATAATATAATTGACTTATTACGTTTGAGATTTATGTTAATTTGTACTTATTTGATAAAATTTACATTTATAATATCGCGCTAAAGTTTTTCGAATGAACCTTTAAATTGTACATTAATCTCCACACCTTCTCCTAGGTAGCATTTTACAAAAGAAAACGAAAAGAAAAAAGAAAAGCAATGGAGAAAGGGAAAAATGATCGGTTTTGGTGTACATGCTAGGATTTGAGTTTCTTTACATAAGACCAAACAACATATATGGGTTTGATAAATTCATAAAATCAAAACTAACAAAACATAGCAAAGTTTTATAGGTTTATGTAAATGTTTTTACACTATTTGTGCAATTTAATCGATTATAATAAGATATATAATACTATTTTCATATTATCATTTCGCGCATAATGTAATTCTATTTACATGAGCGAACTTATACTGTCAGTCCAAGCCTGAATAAATGATAAGGGTTGTGGTAAGTTGGAAACCAACATAAAAATTGTCAATTCATGATGAATCATTGGAATTGATGCAAACTTAATTAAAGATAAAGCACAAAGGAAGAGAAAAATTTATATATTAGCTTTAGTAATTGGGAATAGTTTATAGAGAACTTCTTTATTATTATTATTATTATTATTATTATTATTATTATTATTATTATATATTTATTTATTTATTTTACTTGTACTTTTATTTTATTTTGGTAATGACGATGAAATAAATTGAGCTAAATGAAAGGAATGAAGATTTATATTGTCAACCTTAACTTGGTTGAGACTCGAGTTTCTTGGTGTTGTACTATTCCAAGGGCAAAATTAGAGTGCCGGAAATGGATTCGGTCAAATTTAGTAGCTTTGGTTCGAATCCTATCTTTTTTTAAAATATTTATTGAATATTTGTAAAGTATGATTTAGAATCCAGTAACTTAAAATGAATAGAATATCAAGCCCATAAATTTAAAATCTTAATTCCACTTCTATTATTATTGTATGTAAACTTAACTTAAAAAATAAAACTAATATTATCGACATATATGTCACCAGGAATTGAAAGTGGCAAAAGTGTGTAACATCCGTGGGTCAAATCCTTGAAAAACAAAGTCTATTTCCTATTGACCCAAATTTAATTCTAAACTTTGTCAACTCTCTACTTCAACCACGTAGTCTTTATTTCTAGTTTTGTAT
Source organism: Nicotiana benthamiana (assembly GCA_034376525.1). NCBI lineage: Eukaryota > Viridiplantae > Streptophyta > Magnoliopsida > Solanales > Solanaceae > Nicotiana > Nicotiana benthamiana. The sequence continues at coordinate 38,229,175 of CM067335.1, read as the reverse complement.
TCACAAACATTTATTTTATTATATCTGTAAAAGCTACATACCCCACGAAAAAGAAGAAGAAGAAAACAGATGATAACTTTCCAGTGGACATTTCTTGTTGTATTATATTTTGCAAACTGGTTTCCTTGTTCGCGTCAATATTGTTAAAGGTGAATTTAAAATTTAAATTTTATGAGTTTAGTTCTTAAGGTTTTTTACTTTTTATAATAAATTTATTTTATTTTTAAATTATGAGTTTATTATTATTATTTAATGTTATGCATTGTAAGTAAGGAATTCAGTTAAATCCGATATAAAAGGCTAGATTTGCCTCTAAATATCGCAGCCACGTGCAAATCAAGAAATTACATCTAATGACCATGAAAATGGATGATTTTTATCTTTTGACCCTCATTTGCTCTATAGGTAAATCTTTTGGTTAAAAATCAAAATATTGCACATGAGGCATGCGAAAGGTAACATCTTTACCTAAGGGTAGGGGTAAGGTCTGCGTACACACTACCCTCCTCAGACCCCATTAAGTGGGATTATACTGGGTTGTTGTTGTTGTTGTTGTTGTTGTATCTTATCGTTAAATCTATCATTATGTAATGATGAAAAATATTATTTTATAGAACAACTGATTTGGTATGGTGGCGTCATTTTTTTCTTTTCTCTCATCTTGCCCTTCCTTATTACTCCCTCTGTTCCAATGTACGTCAACATATTTGACCTGGTACGGAGTTTAAGAAAATTGAAGCAATTTAGAATTTATGATCTAAACAAGTCAAAAATGGGTCGATAGTAAAAGCATCTCATTAAAGAGTATAATTGGAAGTTTAAACTAAATTTTATACAAATTTAGAAAGGGCTCATTCTAATTAGAACGGATAAAAAAATAAGTTCACATAAATTGGAATGGAGTAAGTATTAAATAATTATTTTTTATCTTTTATCCTACTTTTAATATAATAATTCTACTACGTATCCTATTTTTTTTAGTAATATTGTACGTTTATTTTTTATATTGTTGGTGCATGACATAATTAGACAATGACAAATGACACAATCTATCAAAATATTATATTCATCAAATAATACAATACAATACAATACGATACATTATGAAACGACATATAACAACAATCTAAACAAGCTTAGGGAACATTATTGTGCCCTCATCTGTGATGACACAAAAAGTCATCGCTTATTTTTAAAAGTAAATTCTATATTCTCAGGCCTTAAAATCCGTTTTCTGTCTCACCTCGATTTTCATGAGCAGTCCGGACGTATAGCCGGAAAGTCTATACGTAAAAATCTGTGAAAATTGATAAAATTTGGTTTTAAATAAATTAAGCTGACTCCGATCAATTTTTTGGATAAATGGGCCTGAACCCATGATTTGACGGTCTCGGAGGGTCCGTAGGATAATATGGGACTTGGGCATATGCTCAGAATCAAATTCCGAGGTCCCAAGCCCGAGAAATAAATTTTAAAGGAAATTATTTTTTCTGAAATTGTTTATGAGATTTGAAAATGAATTGTGATTAGAACTTGATTGTATCGGGCCCGAATTTTGGTTTCGGTGCCCAGTACAGGTCTTATATGTGATTTAAGATAAGTTTGTGAAATTTGATAAGAAATGGACGTGAATCGGAGTGTTTTTGAGAAAATTAGAAATTTGACATGATTTTTATGCTAAATTCATAGTTGTTGATGTTATTTTAGTGATTTGAATGCATGAGTGAATCCATATGATATTTTTAGGTTGGTGTGCATGTTTGGATTGGAACCTTGAGGGCTCGGGCGAGTTTTGAATAGGGCACAGAGTAAACTTTTAACTTAGGGAATTGCTGGTATGCTTTAGGAATGTGAAGCCTGTCTCCGAAATGCGATCCATATATCATAAATGCGGGAGGTGGCTTGGGCCGCCTTCTTCGTAAATGCGAAGTGTTTGTTGCAAATGCGACACCCGCCTGGATCCCCCTCAGTCGCAAATGTGAGACCCCAGTCGCAAATGCGACACTGCTTTCGCAAATGCGAAAATAGCAGAGGTCGGAGTTCGCAATTGCAAACCCTGAATTTCTCATAACTACAACCTGCAAATTTTTATACTTAGCCGAAAATCAACTATTTTTCACATCCTTTCAAAAGACAAACTCCATAGAGCGATTTTTCAAGAACAAATCTTCATCCAAATCGTTTATAAATCAATTTTAACTCGTTTTCTCCAATTATTAACATCTTTTAACATGATTTCAACTCAAAATCAATAATTTTTTTGGGAAAATTGTATGTTTTGGGTAGAACCTATGTTTTTAAAAAATTGGGGATTTGGACCTCGATTTGAGGTCCGATTTCAAAGAAAATTATATAATTGAGTTCGTGGGGGAATGGGTAATCGAGTTTTGGTTTGAACCTCGAGTTTTGATCATGCGGGCTCGAAGGTGATTTTTTAACTTTTGGGGTAAAACTTTAGGAAACTCATTTTCATGCATTAGAATTTATTCATTTAGCATTTATTGATGTAATTAAGTAACTTGTGACTAGATACGAGCGGATTGGTGGTGGAATCAAGGGGTAAAGCGATAATTGGGACGTGAATTATGTTCATGGCGTCAAGGTAAGTGTTTGATCTAACCTTTGCTTGAGGGATTAGAAGTCAAGTCCTATTTGCTATGTGGTAAGTGTTGAGTACAACGTATAGGTATGGTGACGAGTATCTATATATTGGTGTCTAGCATGCCCGTGAGTCTCTTAATGTGATTTTATGACTTCAGCGTATTATTCATATCTTGGTGATGGTTTTTATTTGTTGGGTAAACTTCGTGGAAGTAATTGTGATGTTTGATCATTGAGGAGCGTTGGCTCAAGTTGTATAACAAACTGTGAGTATGAGTGGTAATTGAAACCATTTGGAGCATTGGCTCGAGTTGTGAAGTGAATTATGAAACAAAGGTGAAAAAGAGAAAAAAAATCATTATTTTGACTCCATTGCTGATATATTGTTGTTGATTTGATGTTGTCCCTTGCCGCGACTTGTTGTTGAATTACTGTTCCTTTGCTAGGATTCTTATTGTAACTTCTCTTATTTCCTTGATCTATTATTTGTGATTATTGTTTTGAGAGAGGAAGAGAGTTAAAGCACGAAGGGTGATGCCGTGCATTGTTTTGGTTAGAGAGTGTTAAAGCACGAAGCGTGATGCCGTGAGGAAAGAGTGTAAAGCACAAAAGGAGATGCCATGCCGCACGATGTATCATTTCGTGCCGATTATATCGATCATATGGTTGGGACAAGAGTAAAAGCACGAAGCGTGATGTCGTACACATTTTCATTACTTAATTGCTTGGTGAGGACGAGAGTAAAAGCACGAAGGGTGATGCCGTGCACTTATTGTTTTCTGGTTCTTTGTTGATATCCAAGATATATTGTTTCTTCCATTTGCCTTTTATCTTTCAATTCTGAATTAATATCTCCCCCGCAGCATGTTACCCTTCCCATACTTCACCGTTATTTCTATACTTCTGTTCCGTTGGATATAGATGAATTGCACAGGTTTATTTGATAGTCTGGTCCTAGCCTCGTCACTACTTCGCCGAGGTTAGGCTAGGCACTTACCAGCACACAGGGTCGGTTGTGCTGATACTATACTCTACACTATGTGCAGATCCCATAGTAGCTTTTGGACCGTAGATTGGGTGGCTACCTTCAGTCCATGCGGAGAACCAAGGTGGACCTGCAGGTGTCTGCATGCCCTGGCGTCTCCTCTATCGCTTATTTCCGATTTCATTTCCTTAATTCGGTAACAGTGTATCGTTTATTTTCAGACTTTGTATGTAGCATTCCTAGATCATCTGTGGTACTGCGACACCAATTCTGGGAGGTTGAGGTTCAAACTATTGTAATAGACATATATTCAGACATTTTATTGCTTTTCTTCCACTTACTTTACATTTCCAATGTTTACACGTTATTGCCTTATAATTGTTAAAAAGAAAATAAATGGATAATAAACTTAGTAGTTCAAGGGATTTGCTTGCCTAGCTCACATTAGCAGGTACCATCATGACTTCCGATGGTGGAAAATCTGAGTAGTGACACCATCGTATTAAAATCCCGAGTCTACCTCTGGTGATAGATTGATTTTATAGATAGTCACTCAATTTTCTTTTTATTTTATTGTATTAAATAAATAATTAGTTTTTAACTTTTTATAAAGAAATGTCTTTCTAACTTTATCACTCATATTAGAGTTAATTTTTCGAACAAGTACGAGAACATGTTATTAATCACAATATTATGTCATTGCACCAATAGAAATTTAATGCATCACCAAAAGCACAATAAGGGTGATTAATATCAATTTACTAAATTAATTTGTGGATTAATTAGAGAAAAATTCATGGTGCTTAATGGAAGGAAGAAAAAAGAATATTAAAAGCCAAGTGACAACTTTTTTCTTCTTTTCTTTTAACAATTTAAACATCATTTCCTCGTATACTTGTGAATGGAGTTCCACGTGAAAAATGAAAATTAATTTATTTAAGATGAAATAGTACTTTGTGTCTCGTCTTTATGGACGTATCGCAGGCTAATTAAGTAATGGATCCTTTGCCATGTGTAGAGTTTGGCGTTTTTGGCTAACTTCTCGACATCCCGTCATATAACAATTTTTTAGCTTTTTTATTTTCTTATTTTGGTAATTGGAATCAGTGATGGAATTAAGATTTTACTGAAATTCACAATATTAAAAACTAAACACACAAATAAGAGAATTCAACATCTATCATTATACATAAAAATAATTGTAATCTTATATATACAGTTGGACATGGAGTTTAGCTTCAGATGCATGTGCTACCTTTTTGTGATTCTATTCGTGAAATGTAGACTCAATTTTTTTTAAAATTTAAGATATATATATATATATACTATGAAAGGACTAATTTCCAAACTTTTTCAATAGATTATCGACATAAATGATCGGTCGGGAAACACATGGTTGTAAGTAATTTGCGACTGTTGGTCGGGATTTTCGGACAGATTTGGTCGTAAATAAAAAATCAAGACACGTTTGAATTTAAGGGAATTGTGAGATTACTCGGTGAATTAGAAATTTAAATAATAAAATAAATATATAATTTAATTGTCGGTCGGATCGGTCAAAAATTTAAACAATAAAATTAATATTTAATTAAAACCTCGGCCGAATCGATCGAAAAATGAAATAATAAAATTTATATTTATTTAGATTCTCTGACCGAATAATGAACCAATGAATGCACCATGTCTTCTTGACAAACTAATGCACCAACGAATAATGTTGTTGGACGATTTGAGGATGGGTATAGTCCAAGTCCGTATACTCGACTTTTATTTATTTTTGCGAGAAACAAAAGGAAGAAAGTAATATGAGTAAGAAATAAACACAAAATTTTAAAACTAATACTAAAATAGATAATTTTACATAACTTCTATGCCTTTACTCACGTCACCTGTCGTCCGTGTCCATACTGCAGTCATATTCTCGAGGGCTGCCTGAGTTCCTTCAGGCTGAGTTTTTCACCATTCATTAAGATCACTCGGATGCTTTTCCTGAAATAAAAATTATACACATTATATAAATAAAATAATCCTAAAAATAATATAGTGTTGGAGCTGGGATCATACGAATATCTCTGAAGCACGCAGTTCGATACATTCTTCTCTTGTGTCCCCCTTCTCCTCCTCCTCCTCCTCCTCCTCCTCCTCTTCTTCTTAGTTTTCTTCTTCTTCTTCTTTAGATCTCTATAAAAACTTCAACATGAGTCACATCCCCCCAAACTAATTGAACCTCCAGTATGCAACTGTAATGATCCGGGCGTTCGTCTTAAAAATTAATACCTCGATTCCCTATTAATTACTTTTCTCGAGATTAATTATGCTATTTTGACTTGTCGGGATGTTCGATTTTTGGTTTCAGAGAGTTTTGGGACAACTTAGTCCCAGAATGAGAGCTTAAATGTTGGAAAGTTGATCGTAGTCCGAACAGTGTGATGACGGCCTCATTATAGAAATCTGATGGTTCTGTTATCTTCGTTGGGTGATTTCGGGGTTAGGAGCGTATTTGGATTATGTTTTGGGGGTCCATAGCTAATTTATGCTTGAAATGCCGGAAGTCAAATTTTTGAAGTTTCCGGTCCGATAATGACATTTTTATTTAAGGGTCGGAATGGAACTCCGAGAGTTGGAATAGCTCTATAGTGTTGAATGTGGCGTAATTGCAAAATCTCAGGTCATTCGGACGAGATTTGGTAGACTTTTTGATCGAAAGCATAATCTAAGAGTTCTTGAAGTTCATAGGCTTGAATTCTATGTTAAATTGGTGATTTGATGTAGTTGTGAGTGTTCCGAGGTTCTGAACAAGTTTGAACAATGTCATGGGATGTGTTGGTACAATCGGTTTGAAGCCCCAGGAATTCGGGCGAGTTCTGGGTAGGTTCCAGGATGTTTTAGGCTAAAAATCATAGCTGTAGCATGTCTAGAAGGGCTGCAAGCCTCAGAACTCACTAGCGCGGTCTGCACAAAATGAAGTGCATCCACAGTAGGTGTTGTGCTGTCTAAGCAAAATGAAGTGCGTCCGCAGTAGGTGCTGTGCGGACCGCACAAAATGCAGTGCGGCCGCGATGCGGGAAAATTTCATTGGTCCTACTTCGATATCTCACATCTTTTGATTTTCAAAGAATTTTGGGATGACTCAAAAACAAACTTGTAGCCTTTCATGTCTAGTTTCCATAAAGGAAAAGAAATCGCAGTTTGGATAGTTGTAGAAAAAATTATGGCCAAAATACTAAAGCTTATTACTACAGTCAAAACTTGTGCGGCCGCAATCGTCTTTGTGTGGACCGCACTAATTTGGTGCAGATCGTAGTCGTTTTTGTGCGGTCCACAACGGTGGAAATCTGAGGTGTGCTATATAAATACGAGGTTTTGGATTTTATTGGATATTTTAACCTAGAGAGCTCGAATTTTGGCGATTTTCGTAGTTTTTTCAAGAAATTCATCGGGGTAAGTGATTCTAACTCATATTTGCTAGAGTATATGAATCTATCATTGAATTCATCATTTAATTCGTGATTTGGGATGGAATTTGGGAAGAAAATTTGTGTATCTTTCAAAAATGTGAAATGATGATTTGAAGGACCAAATGGTATCGGAAATTGGATAATTTTAATATGGATAGAGTCGTGAGGGCATGAGAATTCTAGAAATATAAATTTTACTCGATTTCGAGACGTGGTCCTGAGGGGCATTTTGGTTATTTTACCTAATTTCTCATATTAGCTTAGAATTTAATTATAGAATCAGTTACTTGAAGTGTTATTGACGTTATGCAATTTAATTGGATAGATTTGGGCCATTTGGAGTCGGGTACTCTTGGCAAAAGCATAGTTTCGAGTTGATTTGAGCTTGTTCGAGATAAATGACTTGTCTAAACTTGCACGGGGACTTTCCCTTAGGATTGGTATTGTGGTAATTAAAATGCCTTGTACATGAGGTGACGAGCGCGTACTTGTGCAAATTATTGAAAATCGTATTTTTTTATTAAAATAGCCTTAAATTGTATTTTCCTTTCTTGTTTATACTACTTGAAATTTAAGCCTGTTGTTAGTAAGGAGAAGTATGTTTAATTGACTTAATTAATTTACTTGCTCAAAAATGCCTTATTTGGATTATGTGCAACATGCTAGGCTGGCAATACTTGCTTTACCTTGATATGGGATTTGAATTTAATTGTGTATTCTTCGTGTTGTTGCTGTGTGTTTATCTTGGGACTATGGGGCGGTATTCTGGGAGATCCCCCCTTGTTTGCTGATTTGAGACTACGGGACAGTATCCTGGGACATCCCCATGTATGTTTACTTTGGGACTAAGGATTATATTCTGGGAGATCCCCCGCACATATATTGATTGGACTATATAGTATATAATGAGAGTACCAAGAGATCCTCGGGATACCAAGAGATCCCTAGAATATAATGAGGATACCAAGAGATCGTAGAGATATCAAGAGATACCTAGTATATAATGAGGATACCAAGAGATCCCTGGTACAGATTGAGAATATCAAGAGATCCTCGAGATACTGAGAGATCCCCGGTTATTATCTTTGTAATATTTTTAGCCTCTGTTTCGATTATCGCATTCCTTACTTTCTCATATTAAATTCTTATTGTTAGCTTACAACTGAATTTCTTGTCTTATCCTGTTATACCTTATATCTTATTTTATCTCAGTAGGGCCCTAACCTTCTTCGTCACTATTCAACCGAGGTTAGGCTTGACACTTACTGAGTAACCCTGTGGTGCACTCATGCCATTTATGCGAATGTTTTTCATGAACAGATCCAGGTACTTTCACTCAGTCTTATCATTTTTGAGGCGAGGCGACTGCTCTTATTCCTGGATTAGTATTTAGCCATTTTCTATTTTCTGTTCTTGTTAGACATTCCGCAGTTAGAGCTACGTAGTATTTCTTAGCATGTGATTCATGGGTTTTCGGGTTTTGGGAAGTGTTATTAGTTCGAAAAGTTGTATTGTTTATGTCGGGTGGCATTTTAAAAATTATTTCATTATGTTAGCTGGTCTTAAATTATTTCTTTCGCAAGTTTTATTTATTTTCGCATTTTTAGGCTTACCTAGTTGTAAAGACTATGTGCCATCACGACAGTTCACGGAGGGCGAACTGGGGTCGTGACAAGTTGGTATCCGAGCTCTAGGTTCATAGGAGTCATGGATTACAAGCCGGTATTAGAGTTTCGCTGATCAGTACGGAGATGTTTGTACTTATCTACGAGAGGCTATGTAATCGTTAGGAAAATTCCACTTCATTTCATCCCTTATCGTGCGAAATTTATTCAATTTGAAGCCTATATCATATGTTTTTTTTTTGCATCCACTTGTATACTGAAATTGCACACTCGGTATCAATTATGCGACAACGGTTCGTGATACTACAGAAGGATTATAAGTGAGCCAAGAAATGCTCAACCATTGTTACCGCGTGTCATCCATATCGATAATTCAGAAGTATTAAGAGATCGTTCAGTTGTGCACATAGGGGTGCAATAGGTTATGGCATTTGGTTGATAAGTACGGTCTTAAAAAGGTTCACTTACTTGCCTAATTGTCACGATCGTGGTAGAGTCACGAGGTGGATGGAGATCTAAAGATAGTTGGTGGTATTAGAGACAGTGGTTCATATGATATTTCTATGTAGCGAAGGGTACAACTAGTAGCCGAGATACTGAAGGAAGTAGTTTAATTGTCATATGGATGACATGTGTCAAACGAATGGATGGTGTCGTACAAGCAATAAAGGTTAGTATTATGGATTATCAGAATGTATCTTATGGCTTTGCACCAAGTGAAGGGAGTCCATTATCAACGATCAAATTATGGGGTCATGTGTCATATCAGTTTTGGCCTGAGATGTATTTCTGTGGTGTTCAAAGGTCCTCTAAAGCTTGTATATGAGTAAAAGCTGAGATTTGGATGGGATGATGCATGGACATGGAAACAATTTCAGAGTACTCGTAGTGCTCCAATTAATCAGGGCACTCACTTGGGACAATCATCTTTTAATGCACAACTGGTATAGGATTCCTACAATGGTTATTCTATTTATCTGGCATAGACTTATTATGAGCAGTTGAACTGCAGATGAGTTGTTATGAATGTGGTGATACTACGAACACCATGAGAGATTGTCCTAGACTTGGGAGGAATCTATTTCATCAGAACACTCAGTACACACACTCTATTATAGTTACTAATCTACATACACTACAAGTTAGAGATGGAGAACAAGCAGGTAGATGGAACCTAAGAGGTGGGGGCCCGACCAGTTGATATAATTGCTATAGTATGGCTGATGTCGCTACACCATATAGTGTTATTACTATTGATACCTAATTTTTCGCCGCCTATTTTTATTTGCAAAATACTTTGAAATACTGTATATATGCATATATAAGTATGCCTAAGTATTGTAGTATTTTTTTTTTTTTTGCAATTTATTAAAAGACTTTTAAATTAATTTATTGCTCATTTTAGTAGTATAAAATCTAATAATTATTTTTAAAATTATCATCTTGGTGAATAATTTATTTTTATTCTCATATTTATACCAAAAATAACTAGAAGTAATTTTTGTACATTTTTGCAAATTTATTTGGTATTTTAAAAGTCAAATTGAATATAATTGTAATTTTAGCCTAGGTTGAGAATTAATAATATTTTATAATTATGAAATTGGTTCCAATATTTTTAAATTAATACTTTCATATTACTAACTGACCTAGTATGTTTAATTTTCTTTTAAATTCATGTTTACTATTTTTTATAAAATAAAAAGAAAAACTGGCTATTTAAAAACTAGCCTCATTTGCATTTCAATTATAGCCAAATTGATCCCCTAATTGACCCAATATCAATATCGAATCGGACCAGCCCAAACCCTGAAATAATCCAACCCCTAACCCGTCAATACGACCTGCCCGGTCAATCTTTTAATACAGGCCGTTGATCATTTTGATCAACGACCACGATTACTCCTTACCTTTTAATTCACCAACCCTACACTAATCCCCTCATATCGTTCTATCAGCTGCCTCTGAAACCCCTTCGTCTCTCAAACTCTCTCGAATGCTCTTGAAACCCTAATCCTCTCCTACCATTTTCAACCGCCATCTCACCGGAATCCATGGCTTCTCAGGCCATGGATAGACTACACTCACCTTCCTCTGCCCTTGAGTGCTTGTTGCTCGAAGTTTCAAGGTCTCACCTTGATAGTGCCCATTCAGATCATCTATAATTCAAGGTTCCATGGCTTCTCCGGCCTTACTCCTCCGTATCTAAAGCATTTTGATCTTGGTTCTGACTCGTCCGACTCAAGATCGGACCATTTTCCAAGCCTTTCTCATTCTAGGGTTCCTCTGAAACCCTAGCTATTCGAGATTTCTCCGATTGTCTTCTTAAATATAGTCTATATCTGTGCTCTACTAGATTTGTAAAATGTTTTCTCTAATTTTTTCTTTCAAAAATTACTTCTCTTCGACTTAGGGTTTCCGAAAGTCTCAAGGGTTTTTCTGACCCTTCATGTTCTTTTCTTTGTGTGTATTCGTCTATACTATGTTCGTATGTTTTCTTTTCCACCACACATGTGTTTATGCTATGTTTTTTTGTTTTCTTTTCTACCACGCATATGTTTTCTTCTGCTTTATTTCTACTACACATGATTCATCTGTGCTTTGTGTTCTACTGTGCTTCTACACCTGGCTCACATGTTGATCTTGTTGTGTTTTTTTTATATGATAAACTTTTCCGGTATGTTGAGCCCTTTTTACTGTATGTGTTTCCTACTGAGTTCTTAAGCTCTTTATATGCTTTCTTCTGGACTTTGATTGAGTTCTTTTAAACATGTTTTTCTACTGTGCCATGCTATCTCCATTATCTTCTGAACTTGTTTAAGCCCCAGGTTTCTTTTTTCTTTCTTCTTAAACATGTCTTTTCTACTCTCACTATATTTCAAATCAATATGTTGCTTCAAACTTGCTATTATTTTTTTTATCATGAGCCTCTGAAAGAGACCTCTGAGCCTATTTCAGTTATTTGTCTTCTACTCTGTATCTGATTCGAAGTGAAAACCTTAGGATTTTGGGTTTTTGGCGAGTTTGATCTTGTGTTTGGACTAGGGTTCTATTTGGAACGCTGGACTCTCTCAGGCTTATTCTGAGTCTATATACTGAACTTGAACTCCTTTGTTTCATGAATCTGAACTTTTCTATGCTAGACTCTCTACTAATTGGCATGATAGTTCTTCGTGTTTAACATGTCTGTATGCTTTATATAGGGGAATTTTTCCTTCAAAGGGGTTTGCTAACTTGTGATTTATTTAGAATTCCTTTAAATAAGGGCGATTGATTGTTACTGGTTTTCTTTAAGTAAAAAACTCTTCTTCACTTTTTCTGACTGGATTTATTCATACCAAAACTCAGAATTTGTGATTTATTGGCTATTGATTGATTTTTTTTCCTCCTTATTTGCACAAACCGTGTGCTATCAGACTTTCTTCTTATGTTGCTTTGGGAAAATGTTTGATTAGTCTCCTTCCCTAATTAGTTTCACCCGTTTGAAATCAGAATCCCTTAACTAAAGAGAGACCTTGTGTAATTGATTTCCAAACTATTTTCTTACCTATTTCTGCTTGCTTTCTTACACTATAAAAGGGCATGACCCTTCTGCACTTTGAGACAACCTCAAGTCCAATATTTTTACACACATTACTTACTAAACACCTTCAATTCCAATACTCTCACACTTCACGTTCTCAATTCTACACTCTAATCTCTTCTATGATCTTCTGACTATTTGCTTGCAATTTGGCTTTACAAGACTACTGCTTTTTTTTTCTTCCTAGAAATCAATACGTTCTAATTTAGTTTTCTACTTCATCCCTTTGTGTTTGCTTTACAACTTCCATAATTTTGTCTACTTTGTTGTCTATGTTCAGTATTAAATATGTTGTTCTCTTTACATTTGCTAATGTTGTGAATCCCCATACCTCATTCCCTTCTATGTGTTTGAGTTAAAGTTCAAAGCATGGCAACATCCAAATTGTTTCTCATGTCTGAACTTGATCCTTTAATGGGTCCTAACTCCCAAACAATGTGGCCGACATGGCTGGTTGGGGTGTGCCAGCACCTCCAATTGTTGGGTATGACTACCAGCCTGTATTGGCTCTCCCCAGAATCCCCTCTATTGGACTCACACTCATTCCTAGCTTCTAAGTTCTGCCCCTCCCCCCCCCCCCCTCTTGTGAGTCATGCTTTGGGACCTTGAGTTCCCTCTGAACTTGGAGACTTGAGGGTTGGCTCTTCCACACTATACTATGTCTTAACTCTATTATGAATTTGGGTGTAAGCACTACCGGGAGCTCATGAGGCTCTTGGGAACTCTGACACACCCAAACAATGAGAAAGGCTTTGGATTTGGATCTTTGGAGTTGGTCTACTGCATGCTTTAGCCAGGAAACATGAATCAGGCTCTCATTGGTTGGAAACTTTCAGTTTTTCTGATGTAATTTTACTTCTTTTTCCTATTTAATTTTGGGTTGTAATAATTTGTAGTAACTTATGGGGATTTTATTAAAAAGGGGAGTGTCACTCATGTATGCATAAGGGTAGATATCATTTTCATAGGTATTTACTTCTGCAATCATGTCTTGTTCTCACTTCTGCATCTTTCATATAGAAATCATGTTTACAAGTTTTGCACTTCTGTATTTTTTATATAGAAACCATGCCTACAGGTTCTGCATTTCGTGTAGGCATCTTGTCTATAGGTTCTTCATTTCATACGTAGATACCATGTCTATAGGTTCAACATTTCTGCCTATCACGTAGAGATCATGCCTATAGAGTTTCCTAAATTCTGCATATGTATATTTTACTAGGAAAACGTACTTATAGGTTTAAATAACAAATAACATTCTAGATACCATACATATAGGACTTCTGCACTCTTATTTCGACTAAAGAAAAGTTTTTAGGATGAATAACACTTAGAAAGCATGCCTATAGGAGTAATCGATTCATCTGAACCGACCACTCGTTTATGAGTTTAAAAATCATTGACAGCCTTGCTTAAATGTCTGCAGAACTTATGTTCCTGCACTTAATAAATCTTTTCTGGAATCAGTATACCTCTCTCCCGTGTTATTAGATATCATGCATATAGGTCTCACTTAGGCAAGCTATAAAGTAACTTGTAAATTGAATCAGATTCTATCAACTCCAGCCAGCAGGTAGGCCTAACTCGGGCTTCTTATCTGAAATATGTAATAGATCAATCTGCAACAGCTCTTAAATTTAATCAGACCATAACCTGTACATGCGAGACATGCTAAGCAATCTTGTTTTTAAGTGAGGAGGCATGTTTGAACCTTTTAACTATTATGTGCTACCCCATGTTTGCTTTATATTTTTAGACTTTTCTCCTTTAAACCATAAAAGCCCAGATCTCCCTTTCATTTAGGACTAGTAGTCCCAAACGCCTCTGGGGCTGATAGGATTTGGAACGGGTAGTAGCATGCAATAGGAAAATGAGACCACTACGCGTTTAATACCTTAATAGGGTAGGAAAGGGTAGATATGGATATGATGACCGGTGTGCTAATACCATATGTAACCCCTCTTCTGAGGAGTGATTACCAGGTATTGCATTGACGTGATCCATATAATTTATAAACCAGGACCCCCTTCCCCTTACTTGTTTATTTTTTCAGAATTTTTAAAAAACTGCTCAACTTTCAGCTTCTTTAACTTCTTTACTTTAATTGCTTGCAACTATTATGTGAAAACCCCCTTCCCTTTATTTGTTTATTTTCATAATTTTCACACTATTCCTTCAAATTTCCAGCTTCCTTTGTTTCTTCAAAACTTTAATCTATTTGTAGCCATAATGTGACAATCTCTCATATTTGAAACCTTTGTTTGCTTATTTGTTATTTAAAGTCACAATTGTAGCATGACTGAGAACCATACTAGTGGATCTTGAGGGATGCCTAACACCTTTCCTTCGAGATAATTTCTAGCCTTTACCCAAATCTCAAGTCTCTAAATCAAAACCCTCTTAGTTTCCTAATGCACTTAATTATTAAGTGGCGACTCTTCAATTCAAACGCAATTTCCAAAAGGGAAAGAGGTGTCTGTCCAAATGTCGTAAACCCAATTTTGCTTGAAAAAGGGGGCATCGACAATTACAAGTACAATCTCGATGTGATTATAAAGTAACAATTTTATTAAATCAATTCGGTACTGAGTATCGAGGCAAGACCTTTTAATATGCTTTACTCGGGAGTGAGCTTTGTAATCCTAAAATCTACTTATATTAATACTTATGTCGGGTTATTATATAGAGATAGCTATTCCTATCATTATGTGTTGGTCACTAAAAATAGTTGTGAGGCTAAAAGTGACTTTCTATTACTTACTACAATGGGTTTTGATGTGATTTCAGGATAATTAATTTTAATTATGAATTATATGCCCTATCGATATGAGGGTTCATTATATGTTGTGATTCTGTTTGAGGAAATTTTTTTAAAGAAGTAAGAAAGCAAATGAAAATTTTCAGCTGGCACAATGTGTAAATACTTGTGATTCAGAGTTGAGGACAAGATCCTCACATTTTTATATAATATGAAATATTTTTAACTGGGCTACAAGTTGTGGCGTATGTTATATGAGGATGAGGTCCTGGTGGTGAAAATTCTCCTTTTTATGAAATTAAAATTTTTGTACTATATTTTAAATGGGAGTAACACCTGTTAGGCTTATTTGACAATTCTTGTATATTTTTTATTCATATTCAGCCAGTCTTATGTTGTAAATGTTGAGTTTTAGCCTACGAGATGGCGCCCATATGGTCATAAATGTGACTCATTAATTCGGGTAAATAATTATGAGGCCTCCATGCCTCGTTGTGAGTAAAGGAGGTTTCACATGAGATGTTTGTTAACATAAGGCTAATTGCCAATATTGTGAGTTATGAACAACTATTATGGACAAAAACGTGGCTATGGGAATACATATAATGTGTTTCACATCCAAATGTTATTATACTAATGTCATACATGTAATGCAGAGTTTAGCGTTGTTGATATATACATTATGGTGATTAGTTGAGGTGTGGATGTGTTGCTAGGAGTTGTTTTGGTGTTACTCTGACATATGGATAGTCTCAATACAGGGGAGACTCTGCCGAAATTTCTGAAAAATTTGGGAGTTAGTAAATATTTGGTGTGAACACCTAATTTTTTACCACACCTAAATTTTATATTATTTAGTGTAAATATATCTTTTTAGATCTAGTGTTAATATTTTAAACTTTTTCATTCTCTTAATAGGTTTATTATAAAAAAAAATACAAAACTATTCACATACTTATAGTACAAATTTTATTTCTATTTGTAAAGAGAAGAAGACAATTAACAAACAAATATATATATATATATTTGGTTTGATTCAACTAGAATTTTAATAAGTAATTATGTCTTTCTTTTTAGTATCATTTAAAGTATATGTAAATATGTAAAAAAATTTATATTGTAAGAAATGTTGGTTAATCTCCTTATATTTATAAGTTTAATTTATCTTTTAAAATATAAAAGAAATAAAAATAAATAATATAACAAAAAAAGGGATAAATCTTGAAAGATTCAACAAAAAATTATCCTAACTACTCGCCATAATCTTCTCAACCCCATTCTCTCACTTCAACTCTAACTCTAATTCTAACTCCTTTATATACTGTCCATATTTCCTTCATAAAAAGAATATATATCACAATTAAAAAGAAAGAGAAAGAGAAAAAAGGAAGATGAAAACGTAAAAAAAAAAAGAAGCAAACGAAACAAACTAAAGAAACAAACGAGAAAGAATGAAAGAAAGAAAAGAGAGAGGAAAAGAGGGAGGAAAACGTAAAAAAAAAAAAAAAAAAAAAAAAGAGAGAAGCAAGCAGAGAGAGAAAAAGGGAGATGAGAACGTCAAAAAAAGAAAAAAGAAAGAAAATAAAGAAACACACGAGAAAGAAAGAAAGAGAATAGAGAGAAAAAGAACGTAAGAAAAAGAAAGAAGAAAAAGCAAACAAAAAAACGAAGAAGAAAGAAAGAGAGTTTGGAGCTAGAGTTCGAGATTTCGTTTGCAATTTTGAATTTGAGATTATAGAAAAGTTAGTATTGCTAACTTTGGAAATTAATAAATTATGGTTGTCAATTATTGTAAAAAGCTTCCCAAAAAGGTAATATTCACATTTTTATCATCAACATAAAGGATAATTTTGTTGGTTCTGATTAATTTTGGCTTCATCTTTTATTTCCATTTCTATATCTTTGAGTTATTTTTCAATATTTTTTTTCTTTCTGGAACTAAAGTAAACTGAATATTTGTTTGGGCGTCTCATGGCCTAAAATAATATTTCCATTGATAGTTAAGTTTAAATCTTTCAGGAATCATGTCATTACATGTAAGTTAGTTTACTTATTTTACATATTTTTTTTTTGTAAAGTTTGTTCATATAATATTAGTGTAGTGCAGATTACATGGATTTGGTTAGGATCCCATTAGTTAAAAAAAATAGTTTAAAGTTAGATTTTCTTAATGTTTTTAAGATAAATAATTTTCAATGTAAACATCATCCCCATTCATCATTTAATGGGTCTGTGCCAATGAATATATGATGATTCATATTTTTACGTATTCTTGTTTGATTATTTTTTGATTGTTTGCCATATTTCTCGATTTTAAATAATCTCCATGTTTGAATATGCATATCATTCTGTTTTTGTGCTCAAATAATTTTAAGATTATTAATTTTTATTTTTGTTAAATAAGCTTGTGTGTGATGATTAAAAAGTCAATTGAATATTATGTTTTCAATTTTTACTTTATTTTTATTTTTAGGTTTCATGTGCATACTTACTAATTTGAGTGTTATACAAGAATAATTATTTTCATTGTCACTGTTTGTGCAAGAATTTCATTTAAATAGTTTATTAAAGCTTCTTTTGTTTTTGTCATAATTTCTGTTAAATAATGTCCTTTTAGTCAGTTCATTAATTTGATAACACTAAAACAAAAAGAGTGATAATTTTTTCTGGTAGCAAGATGAATCACAAACTAATTGAGAACTTGTTGCAATAAGTAAAATAATAACAAAAAAATACAAATGTATGTATCTAAAAGAGACGAAAAAATGACTAAATATTTTAAATACGCTACTAGCCCATATGTTCATACCCGAACCTTGGGTTGATACGCTTAAATAATAAAAGGATCATGTGCGCATTCCGCAATTTTGATACCTTTTAAATTTAATAATTATGTTATAACCATGTGTACATCCCGTACCTTGGTTTAATATTTAATTTCAAGAAAGTACCTTATGTGCGTATCACATCTTGGTCAAAATATTTAATAAAAATATAATAAATTAAGAGAAGCGGTAATAAATAAGTCATAATAAAAAAAAATACAAGAATAGGTAAAAATTAATTTAAGTTTTATATTAATCAATAGAAGCGACTGTGCTAGAACCAGGGGACTCAAGGGATGCCTTACACCTTACCCTCGGTCAACAGAATTCCTTACTCAGTTTTCTGTTTTTGTAGATCATGAATTAGGAGTCAGATCTTCCTTTTGATAAGGGATTCAATAAAAGGTGACTTGGAACACTAAAACTCAATTCCAAGTGGCGACTCTAAATAATAAATAACCTCTTTTCAAAATATTACTTTAATTGGAAAATCTCTTCTAACTCAACCTCGTAACAGGGTTGTTTGGGAAAAAAGAGGTGTGATAGCCGTGGGGACTCTGCTGGGGAGTAATTAATAAGAATTCGAGCTTTGTATATTGATTCTTGTTTGGCTTTATTATTGTGTTTGGAAGCCTAATGTGCTATTTGTCACTTATTTACCACTTTAATATTTATTTGAACTGTGATATAAATTGTATCCTCTCTCGCACCCCTCTGAGTCTTCTGATAGGTAGTTATGTTGTGTTTGCCTACCAGCATCACAAAACTTCTGTCTTGAGATAAAGCCAGTTAGGCTACCAGCTTCTGGTGAAGGATTTAGTCACATATGTTTAGGCGGGAGAGCCATTAGCTAGCCAGTGCTGTTCTACTACTGGTGACGCTTGACGCTCCTCGGCTCGGGTTGTCCACCTGGGTAAGTCAGGTCTAGATACCATCTCTCTTAGGATTTGAAATCTTAGAAGAACAAGCCACAAGCAATGAATATCCCTAGTAGGTTACGCTTAATTTGCATCATGTGCATTGAACTTAGCGGGGCTCGACACAGGCGCCGAGACCGTCTAGGACAGATACCAATTTTTCGTACCAACATGTTTATATTTATGTGCTATATGTGACGTTATTTGGTAGGCTTCACTCAAATGTTGACCGGCTTTAGGATAGAATTAAACAAGGATAAAGACAGAGAAAATTTCAAAGTTTTCATAAAATACCATTTTTTTTAAATAGAATTTTGAAAGGTTTTGGTATATATACTAACAATTTTCAAAATAATTTTCTTTTTTAGTTATTTTAATCGAGCTACGCGTATTTAATTCTCACCGGATGTGAGATACGTAGGCAAACTTCATCAGGTTCAACCCCATTTTAAATAAACATCTAAAAAAAGGGAGTAAAAAAAGGGTTTCTATGGACTATTAGTTATTATTTTATTTTTTTAAATAATGATAATATAGTCACTTTGTCAAGTCTTTAACCAGTTTTGCCCTTGCATCCGGTCTTTTTGTCGAAATAGCCTTGAAACCTGCATCAAAAATGCGAAATGGGAGGCCAGTTTTATTTTTTATTAGTTTTTTTTTACAAAACAAAAAAAAGATATTAGGGCCTTTGTTTTTTTTATGACTATTACTAATTTAATTTATATTAGTCCCACAGTTTGGTTTTTATATTTTTTCTAAACTCAAGAAATCAAAATTTTTGTGTCAATAGTATATTTAACTAAAATCTAACCTCGTGTCTGGATAAATAGGTGCACCATGCGTGGGGAAAGAGGTAAGTCTGAAAATATGCCCAGGTCAGAAGGGATACCAGATTTTCTCATTGTTGATAAGATACTACAATTATTGTGGGATTGGTGGAGAGATTTTAAGGAATATGAGCGAAACTAGATAAAGAAATACTTGTGATATTTGGTTCACATGATGACGATCAAGCCTAGGAGGGATGTGATCGAAGCTTTGATTCCGCATTGGGATCTTGAAAATAATGTGTTCCATTTTACTGACTGTGAGATGACTCCGACCTTGGAGGAAATCGCCCATTTCCAGGGGTGGGGCCGTAATCTTCGCTGCCAGAGACCCATAGTGCCAAAAAGGGTGAATGAGGGTAAGTTTCTGAAGATCTTGAACATAAACTATGGACATTATGAAGGTTTAGGAGGCAATTCGTTTAAGTTGGGATTTCTGTTTCATTTGTACATCCTCGAATGCAATTTTGAAAGGAATATGGAAAAACTGAAATCAAAGGAAGACAAGGAAACATGGAAGATAGACAGAAGGTTTCATTTATGGTTGCTTTTTTCGAGCGTGTAGTTTTTCGGAAAGGGAAGGACGCATTGACATCCGGTTGGCAGGTGTAATTGAGGCGCTGACCTCAAAAGGGGATGATTATACTCTGGTCCCTATGATTTTTTCTTCCATTTTTTGTGCTTTAACTGGATGTAAATTAGGCGCAAGAAACTTTGATGGCTGCAACATTTTGCTACAAATATAGTTTTTGGAACATTTTTATCGTCATTCTACGATCTCTAATTTTAGTGAGCTCTGGCCCAATCACACTTTTCATCACCAGAAAAGAATTGACAAATGTGACTTACCTGAAGGGATTAACAACAGGAAAGGACTACTTCTTACTTTGTTTGCCAAATAGATCACATGGAATTACGATTGGTTTTCCTCGAAAGAGCTCATTTGTGAATCTGCATACCATTCTTATTTGATACTTATAGGATTGGATGGTGTTCAACTATATGCTCGACTTCGGGTAATGTGCCAGCTTGCACGATGACAGGAGGTGCCACCAACACGAGATATGAGCAAGTTCTGTTATGATTTTGGTAAAGATCAACCTCATGACGAAGGGGAAATTATGAAAATTTGGTATGCAAGAAAAGTTTCAGAGTTCAATGGGATGGTATAGGACCGAGATCGTGGAGAGATGATTCTTGAATATATTACTTGGTTTCATGATCCTTCTTCAATTAGAGATAAGCCTGAGGGATCGAACAGGAGGAGAAATGATCAAAGAACTATAGAAAAGCTGAAAGAGGAATTGGAGCATGCTCAGATGATTATAGCCAAACAACAAGCCTAGCATCAAGCCGGAGTCGCTCATATTCGTCTAAACATTGAGAAAGATTATCAGTCTGCTTTGCGAGTCATGGATAAAGATTTAAAGCATGCTAAAAATGAGGCAGCCCGCTTACAAGAAGAACTGGCAAACACGATTGGTTTAGTCAGAAGAGTTGAGGCAAACAAAAACTCTGAAATACATAAGTTGCAAGAAGACTTGAGTATCATTGAAGAGGATGCACACTAGAAACAACTGGAGTTTGATAAGCAGAAAGAGCAGTTTGAAATAGAAAGGGCCCACTAGATACGCTTAAAGAGTCAGCTTTATGCATAATTAGAAGAAATAAAAAGGCAGAAGAGAGGTCATCAACATACAGATTTTGAGGAAGAGCGGCGTCAGTGGATGATTGAGAGAGGAGTGTTAAACCGTCGCATTGAAGAATATGAGGGACGTGAGGCTCAGATGGGGCACGCCCTTAACACTACCCAGATGTGGTTGCAGAATTGTCACATGAGTATGGGGAAAGCTAGAGAGCAGGTACTTTGATTGGCAGAAAAAGCAGCATATGTTCATGATGGTCATCGTCGTCTAAACAATGAGGAAGTTGGTCAACAAGCACGTGTCCTCGTTCCACATTTCCCGACGGTGTTTCAAAATTTGTACGAGACTTTAGGGGGATAGTGGAGGACAAGAGATGCAGACAATTGATGATATCAGTTTAAGCAAAAAGACTATTGAAGATTAAATTTTTAGTGCAGTCCTTTAGTTCTTAGTTTCATTTATTTGTCGCATTTTTAATTTTGGAGACCTTTTTTATTATTATTATCAAAGTTTGTTTTATTCCAGTCATGTTTATGTCCTTAGAGTCAGTAGAGTCAGTTTGTATATATTTCCTTTTCTCTCATTCTATATCAAAAAAAATATAATTGAAAACTATTTTAGTTTGTTTTATTTATTTTTTAAAAAAAGAAATCATTAGAATTGTTATTATTTCTCCTGAACTACGTGATGGTCTGATTCATGCGGCGTCATGATACGTAGGCAATCCCCACCGGATGCGATCACAGCCATAATTAATCTGAAAAAAATGAAAAAATAAAATAAAAGAGTAGTAAGTTCAAAAGGAAATAAACTAACAAGCCGGGATGAAGCATGAAGCCTTCCAAAATCATTTTAGAAATGAAAATGGCATTAGGTGCATGGCATATAGTAAGTGATTAATATCTGAAAAATGCCTAACTCTAACACGATTGTTTGTTATTTCTAAAGAGATAAGGTTAAACAGAGTTGGTTGGTTTGTAGTTTAAACTGGCTACTTTCCCTTACAACACGAGGTCAAAAGAAAAATTTAGAATCGGAAACAACTGTGAGAATGAGTCAGATAATGATGATTTCCATGGACAATTAGTCGAACAAGGTTCGGGACTGGTTGAAGAAGTAAGAGTGTTGAAACAACAATTGGCAGATATGTACCAAGCCTGGGTGAATGGACAGGCACCGCCCTCACTACTCCTGGGGCCTTCGGATAATCTTCATAATGTGTCAGTTACAAATCAAGTGCCTATATCCATAATAAGTAACCCATTGTACCAACCTGGATTCAGTCAGAGCATTAACCTCCCCACTATCCCCAGTACCTCCATTCCACGTCCTCCAGCCGCACCCTTCAGAAATGACCCACATACTCTACACATTTCACAACCGGCTCTCGCTCAAAAGCTCAACAATGATCCATAATTTAATGCTCATGATACCCAACATTACTCTCCAGAACTGATTTTCAAGGTTCCAAATTCATACAAGCATACTCCTCAAAACATGTTCCCAGTCGAGGTCAAAAAGCCCAACAAGAATATGGAACAAGAGGAAATGACCAGAAAAGTGAAGAGTTTGGAACAAACCATGAGAAACATACAGGGTTTGGGAGGCCACAAGAGTGTTTCGTTCAATGATTTATGCATGTTTCCCCATGTTCATTTGCCACCTGGATTCAAAACCCCTAAGTTTGACAAGTATGATGGTCACAGTGATCCTGTGGCCCACTTGAAGAGATATTGTAACCAATTTAGGGGAGCAGGGGAAAAGAAGAATTACTCATGTTTTATTTTGGGTAAAGTTTGACAGGAATTGCTTCAGAGTGATTCATAGATCAAGACATATCTCATTGGCACATTTGGAACGACATGGCTCAAGATTTTGTCCAACAATTTCAGTACAATATTGATATAGTGCCAGACTGCTCCTCTCTTGTCAACATAAAGAAGAAATCTGCAGAAAGCTTCGAAGAATATGCAATCAAGTGGAGAGAGTAGGCTGCTATGGTCAAACCACCAATGAAGAGGCAGAAATTATTGACTACTTTCTCCAAGCTCAGGATCTTGATTACCTCCATTATATGTTAGCCGCCATTGGTAAGCCTTCAGCCGAGCCGATTAAGATTGGGGAAATAGTTGAGAATGGCATGAAGTCAGGCAAAATGGTAAGTCAGGTAGCCTTTAAGGCAACCAGCAAGCAATTCAAAGCGAGTCAGGCAGTTTTGGAAATCGGAAATGGAAGGAGGAAGGATCCATGATGGCATCTGGATTTGAGGGAGATCAAAATGGAATAGTTCCTTCATACGTGCAATTCCAACAAGGACAATCCGTTTCTCCTCAACATTATTATCTGCCTCAGGGTCCCTGATACTCATTTCCTTCGCAACAATACACAGTGTATAATGCTCAGGATTATGCTAGGCCTCCCAATCACCAACAATGGCGAGCATCGATTCCACAAGGCTCTCGTCAACTCCGGCAAAATTTTCAAACACCATATAGTCCTCGTCCTAGATAGGAATATGTGATAGAACAGGAGCCAAAGAAAGAGTTCACCCAATTGGAGAATCGTATATAAGGCTATTTCGAAAGTTGATGCAGCTGAAATTGGTTGAACCTATCATGCCACGTTATGTGAATCCAAATTCAAAAGGTTTTGACTCCAATGCGAGATGTGAGTATCATTCTAACACTCCAGGTCATAGTATAAAAAATTATTGGACATTAAGGAAAGCCATTGAAAATTTGATTAAAGCAAAGGCAATTGTGGTGACAAACAATGAAGATACTCCTAATATCACAAACAATCCGCTCCCAGCTCATGATAATACACATTTTATTGGGATGATTTGTGATGATCGTGATTATAAGCAACCTGGAAAGACAGAGATGATTGTTGGAACCATAAGGTAGAGCTAAAAGTGATAGTAAGCCCATCGCAATTGGCACCGCTAATTGTGAAAGGTTCGAGTTTTGGTTCAAACTTGGCAGGTTCTGAAAAAATGATTCTCTATGTCCCTGGAAGCACAAAAAAGATTGAGGTTCAATTGGGTGGGCCAAAACTTTATATCCCTAGGGGAATTCAAAAGATTGTTCCGAATAATTCTTTGAGAAATATATAGAGCCAGTTGTGATCCGACCTGTTGCACAACTTCTAGTGTCAAACCCAAAAGCTATTCCCTGGAACTATAACAAGATTGTCATGACATACAAAGGAAAAGAGATAGTGGAAGAAATAAATGAAATAGGAGGCTTGACCCGCTCTGGAAGGTGCTACTCGCCAGAGGAGTTGAGAAAAGCTAAGCAAGCCAAGGAAAATCACTTTCCAGTGAAAGAAACCGTTTAAACAAAAGAAGCGGTGGAATTCCTTAAGAAGATGAAAATGCAAGACTACTCAATCATTGATCAACTAAGGAAAACCCCTGCTCAGATATCTTTGTTATCACTGCTTTTGCGCTCGAAAGAACATCGCCTTGTGTTGATAAAAACTTTGAACGAGGCATATGTCTCAGAAAAGACAACAGTGAATCAGCTAGAAAAAATGGCTGAAAGATTCTTTGAGGTGAACAAAATTTCTTTCAACGGTGATGATTTGCCTGAGGAAGGGGCTGGTCACAATAAAGCTTTGCATCTTATGGTCAAATGTGAAGGGAATTACGTAAAAGTGGTCATGATTGATGGAGGCTCAAGTGTATATATATTCCCTCTTTATATTATACAACAATTGAACATTGACACTAACAAAATTCGAACTAGTAGTGTCAGCATCAGGGGTTTTGATGGTTCAAAAAGATACATTATTGGGGAAATTGAACTCACCGTGACAATTGGCCCGGTTGATTTTAACATTGTCTTTCAGGTGTTGGATATGAAAACCTCCTATAATTTTCTTCTAGGAAGGCCGTGGATCCATATGGCCAAAGCTATACCATCCATCCTACATCAAATGGTCAAATTCGAATATGACATGCAAGAAATTGTTGTTCATGGGGAGGATGACTCGTCCATCTATAATGACCCGTCCATTCCATGTATCGAGGCCAAGGAAGGATGTGAATCCCTCATATATCAAACATTTGAGGTGATTGAGGTAGACCAAGTGGAAGAAGGAAAACCAATTCTGCATCCCCGTCTTTCACCCACATCTATGATGGTAGTTTCACTAATGTTGAGGAACGGCTATGAACTAGGAAAAGGATTAGGATCATTTCTGCAAGGAATTGTGAACCACATTGCTCTCTTTTTGAAGAAAGATATCTTTGGCTTGGGTTTTAAACCAACATAAGCTGACATAAACAGAGCCAAGGCCCGCAAAAAGAATGGTTGGAATTTGCCAAAACCAATCCCACACATTGCCTACTCTTTTGTCAAGCCACAATTTGAATAAGTCCAAAATCTTTCTATCAAGATGACATTGATGAAGTTTGCCAGGGTCTCAAGGATATGTTCAATGGAATCAACATGGTTCAAGTTGGTGATGTCCCTAGCCGTGCAAGTGTTCATCTAATTGGCCCAGATACCTCGCTCAACAACTGAGAAGCTACTCCTTTTCCCATCAAGAAGGAGTCTTGGTAGTCTGTTTTGTTGCTTTTTCTGTATTTGGATTATTTTTAGGGTTGTAATCCATATACTTTAGTTTAATTGCTTTAATTTGATGTTAACCCTTCTATCCTTTCAAATTCAATGAAATGAAGTTCCAGTTTCATAGTAGAGTTTTGTCTTTTCCTTTACTTAATTTTTGTTAATTTCTCATCATTTTTAATTTTGTTAATTCTGGCTTTAGAAACATGACATGCACGCGGAATTCATGCCAACGTCTTAAAAAGTTGTCTAATCTAGAAATAATGAATGAAGAAGTTGAGTATGATGGAGATTAGGCCTTTAAGAAAATAAAAAGAGAACTGGATCAATTTGAGAATAAGCCTAAGCCTAACTTAAATGAAGCTGAGGCAATTAACCTTGGAAGTCCTGAAGAAATCATAGAAACAAAAATAAGCATTCACATTGAACAAAGGATGAGAGATGCCATAATTCAAGTTTTGTTTGAGTATAGAGATGTACTTGCTTGGTCGTATGATGACATGCTGGATTTGAGTGCTGATTTAGTGGTCCATAAGCTTCCCACATATCCTAATTTTCCACCAATCCAACAAAAACAAAGGAAGTTTAAGATAGATATGAGTGATAAGATCAAGGAAGAAGTCAGGAAGCAACTAAGTGCAAATGTGATCAGGGTCGTCCGATATACTACATGGTTAGAAAATGTTGTGCCAGTGCCAAAGAAGGATGTGAAAATTAGAGTTTGTGTTGACTGTAGGGGTTTAAACAAAGCAAGTCCAAAAGACAACTTTCCCTTACCCAACATTCATATCCTTGTTGATAATTGTGCTAAACATGAGATCCAATCTTTTGTGAATTGTTATGCTGGGTATCACCAAATTCTTATGGATGAAGAAGATGCAGAAAATATCGCCTTCATCACTCCATGGGGAACCTATTGTTATAGGGTCATGCCATTTGGTTTGAAGAATGCAGGAGCAACTTACATGAGGGCCATGACTACCATTTTCCATGACATGATGCACAAAGAGATTGAGGTGTATGTTGATGATGTGACTATTAAGCTTAGAACACGAGATGATCATGTGCAAGACTTCAAGAAATTCTTTGAAAGGATACAAAGGTACAATCTCAAACTCAATCTAGCAAAATGTGCATTCGAAGTTCCTTCTGGAAAGCTTTTGGGTTTTATAGTTAGTCAAAGAGGCATTGAGTTAGATCCCTCCAAGATAAAGACCATTCGAGATCTGTCTCCCCCAAAGAATAAAAAAGAAGTCATGAGTTTGCTCGGGAGGTTGAACTACATCAGCAGGTTCATTGCACAGCATACAACCACATGCGAGCCTATTTTCAAGTTTTTGAAAAAGAACGCCACTATCAAGTTGATAAGATCAAGGAATATTTATCAAATCCTCCTATTTTGGTCCCGCCAGAACCTGGTAGGCCTCTTTTTTTTATATCATTCAGTAACAGATAGTTCTTTTGGTTATGTTCTGGGTCAACATGATGCCACAAGAAAAAAGGAACAAGCAATAAATTATTTGAGCAAATATTTTACCACTTGTGAGGCCAAATACACTCTTTTAGGAAGGACATGTTGTGCCTTAACCTGGGTCGCTCAGAAGCTTAGGCATTATCTTTTGGTCTATACAACTTACCTCATATCCTGAATGGATCCCCTGAAGTACATTTTCAGAAGTCGATGCCAATTGGCAGATTGGCAAAGTGGCCAATCTTTCTCATAGAGTTTGATATTGTTTATATCACTCGAACTGCCATCAAGGCACAAGCTTTGGCTGATCATCAGGCGGAAAACCCGGTGGATGATGAGTATGAACCTTTGAACACATACTTCCCAGATGAAGAGGTTAATTTAGTTGAAAAAGAAGTCCAAGATGACAATGAAGTTTGGAAAATATACTTTGATGGGGCTGACAACATTAAAAGCGTAGGGATTGGGGAAATTCTCGTATCACCTTCTAGGCAACATTACCCTGCCAGAGCACAACTTCGCTTCTTCTGTACAAACAACACGGCAGAATATGAAGCTTGCATCATGGGTTTGAACATGGCAATAAACCAAAATGTGCATGAACTGTTGGTAATGGGAGATTCAGATTTTCTTATTCGGCAGGCTCAAGGTGATTGAGAGACTCGAGACATCAAGCTCATTCCATATAAAAAATATGTGGAAGATCTTAGCAAGAGATTCAAGTCCATCGAGTTCAGATACATTCCCAGGTTTCACAATGAATTAGTTGATGTCTTGTCCACCCTGGCCATAATGCTTCCATATCTGGGTAATACTCACATTGACCCATTGGAAATTCATATTCGGGATCAACATGGTTATTGCAATACAATTGAAGCAGAACTAGATGGTGAACCATGGTACCGTGATATTAAACAGTTTTTGGAAACAAGAGAATATCCAGAACATGCTAACAGGGATCAAAAGAGAACTATTAGGCGACTCTCTAATGGTTTCTTTTTGAGTGGGGAAATCCTATACAAAAGAACCCCGGATTTAAATTTATTGAGACGTGTGGATGCCAAAGAAGATGAGATAATTATGAACGAGGTGCATTCGAGATTTTGTGGTCCGCACATGAATGGATATGTTCTAGCAAAGAAGATCCTTCGGGCAGGATATTATTGGCTTACTATGAAGCGAGATTGCTTTCGTTTTGTTCGCAAGTGCCACCAGTGTCAGATTCACAGTGATTGGATTCACTCGCCTCCTTTAGAGTTGTAGCCTATGTCAGCTCCTTGGCCATTTGTTTCTTGGGTAATGGACGTCATTGGCCCAATCGAGCCAAAAGCTTCAAATGGGCACAGATTCATCTTGGTTGCAATTGATTACTTCACCAAATGGGTGGAGGCTATTACATTGAAAGCAGTTACCAAGAGAGCAATAGTAGACTTCGTTCACTCCAACACCATCTGTCGTTTCGGTATTCCAAAAACCATAATTACAGATTATGCTGCTAATTTGAATAGTCATCTGATAAAGGAGGCATCTAAACAATTTAACATTGAGCATCGCCATTCTACTCCTTACCACCCCAAAGCTAATAGAGATGTTAAAGCTGCAAATAAGAACATCAAGAAGAGTCCTAGGAAGATGGTACAAGGGTCTAGACAATGGTACGAGAAATTGGCTTTTGCTATTTTGGGATACTGGACAATTGTCCGTACATCAGTTGGTGCAACGCCCTACTTGTTAGTTTATGGCACTGAAGCGGTCATACCTGCTGAAGTTGAGATTCCCTCTATCTGAATAATTGTTGAACCTATGATTGAAGACACTGAATGGGAGAAGTCACGGTTGGAACAGTTGAGTTTGATTGATGAAAAACGTTTGGTGGAAGTTTGTTTTGGTCAGTTATACCAACAAAGAATGGCACGCGCTTACAATAAGAAAGTGCGCCCAAGAAAATTTGAGGTAGGACAGCTTGTTATGAAACACATCTTTCCATACCAGGAAGAAGCAAAAGGAAAGTTCACCCCGAATTGGCAAGGTCCTTACCTCGTCAAGAAAGTATTGTCGAGAGGAGCTCTACACTTTGCAGATATAGAAGGAAAGGTGACAGATATATCCGTCAATGCATATCCAGTAAAGAGATACTATGTTTGACATGCTTCTATTAGGGCATTTGGTTTATACATAGAATTCTAAGGTTGGAATGACGAAAGACTATCATTCTCGCTACCCAAACACTGGTCAACCATAATTAGCCCTTTGAAGCCTTGTTTATATTTCTTTGTTTTACCCTCTTTTGGTACCAATGTACTTAAAAAAACGTCATCATCAAAACAAGTTAATGTTATCATGAACTACGTTCGACTTGATTCCAAAAGGATACGTAGGCAGGCTCTCTCTCTCTGAGGTTCAGTCACACCAAACAAAAATCCACATTTCCCCAATACTCAAAGAAACTAGGGCACGTTTTTATTTTATTCTCGATGGTTGTTCCATCAAATGGTTCCAAAAGTTGTAATTCAGCTGAGTAGTTCTTTTTTTCTTTCCCTTTTAAGACCTTCTGATCATCTTTTGAGAATGCTAAGTCAGTACACTGCGGGTGGCGCTTCAACCATTCAAAGAGAGAAAAACAAATGAGAGAGTCTTATCGGTGAAAATCCTCAAGGGCACTATAAGGCGATGACGAGTTGAGAAAAACAAATGAGAGAGTCTTATTGGTAAAACCCTCATGGGCACTATAAGGTGATGGTGATCTGAGAAAAAGGCAAATGAGAGAGGTCAATTGGTGAAAACCCACAAAGGGCATCGTTGATCGATTTTAGGTCTTCTTCTATCCCGTCACAAGATTGGTTAAAGAACTCAGTTTCAAAGAGAAGTTTACAACATATTTCGAGAATTAAATGGTTTAGACGGATTGGGCATCCATTCCAAAGTGCATGTCATATTCATTGAAGTCAGCATATTCCTCTAGATAAGTCCTTTCGTATTCTTCCCCTGAAAGGGACGCTTCTCAATTAAGTTGTAATGCTTATTAGTTCACCTACCTTTTTTTCATTTTCTTTTCTTCTTTCGTACTATTAGTTTTAAGTCCCTTTGAGTTTAATTTTGTCAAAGCAAAGCAAAGAAAAAGGCCACAAAATTGGTTACGGTTTTCCCGTTATATGAAGCAAAAAGTTTTGGGCATAAACAGTATGGGCAAAGCCATAAAGCCGACTTTGATATTCCTTGTCAAGCAAAAGGCTTGAAGGACTTAGCAATGTTTCAAGGGCAACAAAAGTTACTCATCAAAAGTTGTTTTGGGGAACAAAGTTGTTTGCACCATAGACACAAATGGTGATAGGCGCAAAATAGTCAGGTGTTGATGTTGAAAAAAAATAGATCTTCAGAAAATAAAGTCAGAATATCCCGGCAATTTCTACGATCATCGAAAGGGTCCTAACAAGTGCAATGGACGCAAGGTCAAGTCGCCCAAGAAGTCAAGGCCACAGACTGACCACCATTTTAAAAACTAACGAATATCTCTTTGTTTAGAACAGGAACAAATTCGTTTAGTGAAACAGTTCGTGGAAAGACAAACACCACCAAGTGAAGTTCTCAAATCCATGATTTTCTTCCAATATGCATGTAAGCATGCTATTTTAGTTTCATTATATGGGATCAACACCCTATCTTCAACAAAGGGTACTACATCCCCTGGTTGAAATAATTTCTACATAGGGTACAACATCCCCTTGTAGCATTTCAGAGTGCCACGAGCCTCATTTTATTGCCAACACAGGGTACTACATCCCCTGGCTGCATTATTTTCTACATAGGGTACGACATCCCCTAGTAAAATTTCAGAGTGCCACGAGCCTCATTTTATTGCCAACATAGGGTACTACATCCCCTGGCTGCATTATTTTCTACATTAGGGTATGACATCCCCTAGTAACATTTCAGAGTGCCATGAGCCTCATTTTATTGCCAATACAGTGTACTTTATCCCCTGGCTGCATTATTTTCTACATAAGGTATGACATCCCCTAGTATCATTTCAGAGTGCCACGAGCCTCATTTTATTGCCACTATATCCCCTGGCTGCATTATTTTCTACATAAGGTACGACATCTCCTAGTAGCATTTCAGAGTGCCAAAAGCCTCATTTTATTTCCAACACAGGGTACTACATCCCCTGGTTGCCTTACTTGTTATTGCAAACATAGGGTACAACATCCCCTAGTTGCATTTTAGAGTGCCACGAGCCTCCTCTTATTGCTGACACATGGTACTATATCCCTTGGTCGTATTACTTTCTACCAACATAGGTACGACATCCCCTAGTAGATGTCACGGGTCTCATCTTATCGTCAACGCAGGGTACTGCACCCCCTGATTGCCTCTTTCCTGTTAACACAGAGTATAACATTCCCTATTATTGAAAAAATAATATATATATATATATATATATATATATATATATATATATATATATATATATATATATATATATATATATATACTTTATTCTTCAATATCAATGATAGTTTAATGTGTTTTCAATAACTCAGAAAAATTTCCTAGTGCAAACTGGGGCAGAAAACTTTTGTTCATTTTGTGTGTTTATGTTGGCTTGTAGGTTCTTCTGCAAAGCACGGATTTGATGTGCAAAAATAAGATTTCAGTTTTTTCCAGAGAAAGTGGAACGTTTGATCTCAATACCAGTCGCAACCAGCTTTGGTGTAATGCATGAGGAGACATATGGTCAAGATCTTTCTTCCTATCATCGGATCAAGAAACAAGCATGAAAGAATATTTCGTAGTCTGTCGCTTCGAGAGCATCAAGTTTCAATCCAAAGTCACTGGGAGAAGCAAATCAAGAATCAAGACAAGACTCTATATGGCATTTAGATAGGAATTTTGTAACTTTTAGATTTCAAGAGTATGTAATTTTCTTTTCATTTTGATGTAATAATAGGAACCGCGGATCGGAACCTCGACGGAACCTCAGTGGACTCTCCATCTATGTATACTCCATCACTCTTCTTTCTACTTGAACTAAACGTGACCTGATTTCCTTATAACTCGGGATATGTAGGCTGCCTAAAACCAAGGCTCGGTCGCTCCTTTTTCTCTTATCTTGTTTTCCTTTCAAATGATAGTGAGGTCACAAATCAGTCATTTTGTTCTTTTTTCTTTGCCTGAAAACTTTTCATGTTTCCAAAGAAAGAGGGGCATGCTGTGAACACCTAATTTTTTACCACATCCAAATTCTATATTATTTTAGTGTAAATATTTTGATTAGGTCTAATGTTGATATTTTAAACTTTTTATTCTCTTAATAAGTTTATTATAAAAAAACTACAAAAAATATTCACATACTTATAGTACAAACTTTATTTCTATTTGTTAAAGAGAAGAAGAAAATTACCATATATATATATATATATATATATATATATATATATATATATATATATGATTTCATTGAACTAGAATTTTAATAAGTAATTTATGTCTTTCTTTTTAGTATTATTTAAAGTACATGTAAATATGTAATTTTTTTTCTTTTGTAAGAAATGTTGGTTAATCTCCTTATATTTATAAGTTTAATTTATCTTTTAAAATATAAAAGAAATAAAAAATAAATAATATAACAAAAAAAAGGATAAATCTTAAAAGATTCAAAAAAAAATTATCCTAACTACTCACCATGATCTTCTCAACCATATTCTGCCACTTTGACTCCAATTCTAACTTCTTTATATACCACCCATATTCCATTTATAAAAGGGATGTATATCACAATTAAAAAGAAAGAGAGAGAGAAAACGGGAGATTAAAACGTAAAAACAAAAAAAAGCAAAAGAAAGAAACAAAAGAGAAAGAAAGAAAGAAAGAAAAGAGAGAGAAAAAGAGAGAGAGAAAGAGGGAGGAAAACGTAAAAAAGAGAGAAGAAAAAGGGAGATGAAAACGTAAAAAAAAAAAAAAGCAAAAGAAAGAAACTAAAGAAGCAAACGAGAAAGAAAGGAAACAGAGAGAAAAAGAACATAAGAAAAAGAAAGGAGAAAAAGCAAACTAAAAAAACGAGGAAGAAAGAAAGAGAGTTTGAAGCCAAAGTTCGAGATTTCATTTGCGGTTTCGAGTTCAAGATTATAGAAAAGTTAGCATTGCTAGCTTTGGAAATTAGTAGATTCTAGCTGTGATTTATTGTAAAAAAGGTTCCCAAAAAGGTAATACTCGAATTTTATCATCAACACGAAGGATAGTTTTGTTGGTTCTGATTAATTTTGGCTTCATCTTTTATTTTCATTTCTATATCTTTGAGTTATTTTTCAGTATTTTTTTCTTTCTCGAACTAGAGTAAACTGAATATTTGTTTGGGCGTCACATGGCCTAAAATAATATTCCCATTGATAGTTATGTTTAAATCTTTCGGGTATCATGGCATTACATCTAAGTTAGTTTACTTATATTACATTTTTTTTTAAGTTTGTTCATATAATAGTAGTTATATTTTGGTTAGGATCCCATTAGTTAAAAAAAATAAAGTTAGTTTAATGTTATATTTTCTTATTGTTTTCAACGTAAACATCATCCCAATTCATCATTTAACTGGTCTGTGCGAATGGATATATGATGATTCATATTTTTACGTATTCTTGTTTGATTATTTTGTGATTATTTGCCATATTTCTTGATTTTAAGATCCATGTTTGAATAATTCATATCATTCTATTTTTGTATTCAAATAAATTTAAGATTATTAATTTTTATTTTTGTTAAATAAGCTTGTGTGTGATGATTAAAAAGTCAGTTAAATATAATGTTTTTAATTTTTACTTTATTTTTATTTAGGTTTCATGTGCATACTTACTAATTTGAGTGATATACAAGAATGATTATTTTTTATTGTTACTGTTTGTGCAAGAATTTTATTTAAATAGTTTTATTAAAGCTTCTTTTGGTTTGGTCATAATTTTTGTTAATAATGTCCTTTTAATCAGTTCATTAATTAGATAACAATAAAACAAAAAGAGTGATAATTCTTTTGGTAGCAAGTTGAATCACAAACTAATTGACGACTTGTTGCAATAAGTAAAATAATAATACAAATGTACAAATATATGTATCTAAAAGAGACGAAAAAATAACTAAATATTATAAATACGCTATTAGCCATGTGTTCATCCCGAACCTTGGATTGATATGCTTAAATAATAAAGGGATTATATGTGCGCATTCCGCGTCTTGATACCTTTTTAAATTAAAATAATTATATTATAAGCATGTGTACATCCCGTACATTGGTTTAATATTTAATTTCAAGGAAGTACCTTCTGTGCGTATTGCATCTTGCTAAACATAATTAATAAAAATATAATAAATTAAGTCAAGTGGTAATAACTAAGCCATAATAAAAAAAATACAAGAATAGCTAAAAATTGATTTAAGTCTTACATTAATCAATAGAAGCGACAGTGTTAGAACCACGGGACTCAAGGGGTACCTTACACCTTCCCCTCGGTCAACAGAATTCCTTACTCAGTTTTCTATTTTCGTAAACCGTGAATTAGGAGTCAAATCTTCCTTTTGATAAGGGATTCAATAAAAGGTGACTTGGAACATCAAAACTCAATTCGAAGTGGCGACTCTAAAAAATAAATAATCCATTTTTAAAACGTCATTTTAATTGGAAAAACTCTTCTAACTCAACCTTGTAATAGGGCTGTGTGGGAAAAAAGAGGTATGACATTTGGAACATTAATATGTGTTAAGAAAGAGATAAGTTATGCTGCGTATTTGAGGATGAATGACCCTGAGTGGGGGAGAATGTAACATTCTTGAAAAATTTTGAAGTATTTAAGCGCTATTAAGAGTTGAATGTGTTAAAATAAGACTAATGCAGCGTGATGATGTGGAATTCGGGCCCTATGACGAATGTCAGATATTGAAGTTTGGGTCATGTCCTAAGGTTATGGAGTAAGGATGAGGTGAGACCTTCAGTTAAGTTGAAGGATCAGTTACAGGAATTTGCTTGATAAGGGTTTTATTCGGCCCAGTGTATCACCTTGGGGGTACCCCTATCTTGTTTGTGAAGAAAAAGGATAGTTCTATACGCATGTGTATTGATTACCACCAGTTGAACAAAGTTACAGTGAAGAACCATTATCCTTTGCCTCGTAATTGATCATCTCTTTGACCAGCTTCAGGGTGTACAAGTATTTTCTAAGATTGACTTGCGCTCAGGTTACCATCAGTTGAAGATACGGGAGCCAGATATCTCAAAGACTATTTTTATGACTCGGTATGGTCTTATGAGTTCCTTTTTATGTCATTTGGTTTAACTAATGCCCCAACAACCTTTACGCATTTGATGCACAGTGTATTCCAACCATATCTTGACTTATTTGTCATTGTCGGGAAGATCACGAGCGGCATCTGAGGACTGTGCTTTAGACTTTGAGAGAGAAGAAGTTATATGCTAAGTTCTCAAAATGTGAGTCTCGCTCGAATTCAGTGGTATTCTTAGGCCATGTGGTGTTGAGTGTGGGTATTCAGGTGGATCCAAAAAAAATGGAGGTCGTGCAGAGTTGGATCAGACCACCCTTAGCAATAGAAGTTCGCAGTTTTCTTAGCTTGGAGAATTATTACCGTTATTTTGTGGAGGGGTTTTCACCGATTGTAGCCCATATGACCAGATTGACCTAGAAGTGCTCCGTTCTAGTGGGCGGAAGAATGAGAGGGGAGCTTTCAAAAGCTCAAAATAGCTTTGACTACAATCCCAGTTTTGATATTGCAATAGGTTCGAGGTTTTATTGTGATGCCTCGAGGATTAGCCTTGGAGCAGTATTGATGCAGGACGGTAGGGTGATTACCTACGCGTCCAGAAAGTAAAAGGTACATTAGAAGAATTATCCTATCCACGTCCTGGAGTTAGATTTATTGTTCACGCCTTGAAGATTTGGTATCATTATTTGTACGGTGTGCTTTCTGAGATATATACTGATTGCCGGAGTTTGTAGAATCTGTTCAGACAGAAGGATCTTAATTTGCACTAGGGACCGGGTGGGTTGCTTCAGCAGATAGAGATTCCGAAGTGTAAGTGGGAGGGGGTCACCATGGACTTTGTAGTTGGGCTCCCTTGGACTTTGAGAAAGTTTGATGCTATTTGGATGATTGTGGACCGGCTGCCCAAGTCTGCCCATTTTATTCGTGTGTGTACTACCTATTCTTTGGAGTGGTAGGTGGAGTTTGCAAACAACAACAACTATCATCCAGCATCCAGATGGAACCGTATTAGGCTTTATATGGTAGGCGGTGCAGATCTCGTATGGGTTGGTTTGAGTCGGGTGAAGCTGGATTAACTAGGCACAGACTTGGTTCAGGATGTCTTGGAGAAGGTTAAGGTAATTCAGGATAGACTCCGTACAGTCCAGTCCAGATAGAAGAGTTGCACGTACCAGAAGGTTCGTGATATTTCCTATATGGTTGGAGAGCGGGTTCTTCTTTGGGTTTCGCCGATAAATGGCGTTACGAGATTTGGAAAGAAAGGGAAGCTGAGTCCGAGGTTTATTGGCCCCTTTGTGATATTGAGCCACGTTGGGGAGGTTTCTTATGAGCCCGCCTTACCTCCCAGCTTGGCAGGAGTTCACCCGCTATCTCATGTTACGATGCTCTGGAGATATCACGGTGATCAGTCGCACGTGTTGGATTCCAGTTCAGCCCAGCTAGACAAGGATCAATCATGCTAAGGAGTCAGTGGCAATATTGGGCACCACGTTAGAAAGCTGAGGTCAAAGAACATTACATCAGTGAAGGTTCAATGGAGGGTCAGCCGGTCGAGAGGCGACCTGGGAGACCGAGCAGGATATGCGTAGCCGTTACCCTCATATTTTCACTATTTCAGGTATGTCTCAATGCTCGTTCGAGGACGAACGAATGTTTTAGTGCAGGAGGATGTGACGAACCGACCGGTCGTCTTAAGAATTAATGCCTAGATCCCCAATTAATTGCTTTCCCTGAGTTTAATTCTGCTATTTTGATTTTCTGGGATGTCCGGTTTTGAGTTTCCGTGAGTTTTGGGACAACTTAGTCCCAGAATGAGAGTATAAGTGTTGGAAAGTTGACCATAGTCAGAACAGTCTGAAGACAGCCATGGAATGAATATTCGATGGTTCTGTTACCTTCATTGGGTAATTTCATGGTTAGGAGAGTGTTTGGATTGTGGTTTGGAGGTCCGTAGCTAATTTAGGCTTGAAAGCCGAAAGTCAAATTTTTGAAGTTTCCGGTCTGATAGTGAGATTTTGATATAAGGGTCAGAATGGAACTCCGATAGTTCGAATAGCCCCATAGTGTTGAATGTGGCGTGCTTGCAAAATTTCAGGTCATTAAGACGAGATTTGATAGACTTTTTGATCGAAAGCATAATTTAAGAGTCCTTGGAGTTCTTAGGCTTGAATCATATGTTAAATTGGTGATTTGATGTTGTTGTGAGCATTCCAAGGTTCTGAACAAGTTTGAGCAATGTCATGGGATGTGTTGGTACAAATGGTTTGAAGTCCTGGGGATTCGGGCGAAATCCGGGTAGGTTCCGGGATGTTTTAAGCCGAAAATCATAGTGTAGTAGGTCCAGAAGGGTTGCAGGCTTCGGAACTCACCACCGCAGTCCGAACAAAATGAAGTGCGTCTGCGGTAGGTGCCGCGCGGACCGCATAAAATGCAGTGCTGCCGCGGTGGGGGAAAATTTCACTGGTCCTGTTTCAGAAGCTCATATCTTTTGATTTACAAGGAATTTTTGGATGATCCAAAAGTAGAAGTTGTAGTCCTTCGTGTCAAGTTTCTAGAAAGGGAAAGAAATCACAATTTGGACATCTGTAGCGAAATTTATTGACCCTTTTTTACTTGTTTAGGACTACAAATTCCAAAACTCTTCATTTTTTCTAAACTCCATGCCCAGTCAAATATGTTCATATAAATTGGAACGGAGGGAGTAGGATAGCTCGGGGATGCAATCCATGGTGAGCCACCAAACTGACTAGTAGGATCACGCGAGAAAAGGCCGAAAATGAGGTGTGGGCATAAAATTAATGGTAGCCGAACCTAAGACACCATGAGAAGGCATGGAATAATACTGAAGCTGACTAGAAGGGGAAAGAACTTTGAAAAAGTCAGGTGGTTGTGAAGCTGGCATGGAAGGACGATGAGACATAGAAGGAGGGCTCATATTTGGTATAGGCGAAAGAAGCTAACTTGTAGTCGGTAAAGTTTATTTTTTTCTTCTTAGATTATTGTGTTTCATTACTGCGAGAAGCCATCTGGGTAATGAATATAAAATATTAACATGTAAAATAATTTAACATAATAAATATAACAATATAAACATAAAAAAATTAAGATGTTATTTACAATATAAAGCAATTCTATTACATATTATAATGATTTAAGTAATAACATATAAATACCCAACAAGTCATAAAACACACAAAATAGCTTAATCCTCATCACTTGTTTTATTTTCGTTGTTTTCATCATGTAATTCTTCATCGCTTATTTCATTTTCATCTATAATTCTTCATCCTCGCTTGTTTCATGTTCATCAATTGAATCTTCTTCCTTGTTTTCCATTGATGTTCCCTCATCATGCCAGTTAAAATTGATCTTAGGACATAAGGATCGAATTCTTTAGATAGGTCGTTGCTATCCTGCAATTTATCTGCTAATTTATCACCCAGTAGTGTTTTAACACTTAAAATGTCAATTTTTGTACGCTACATCTAATGCAACTTCAACTTCAACTCTACCTACTGGCTTTATTTTTATCACTACCCTCTATGCGGACTTATTCTTGCACAAAGATTAAGGTGCGTAATACACTTGTTCACGTTTTGTGCAATGATAAATGAGTCATAGAGTCTATACCTCCCATGTGCTTTATTTCAATAATTTTGTACTGAGGATACACCTTTGTACCTCTATTCTGGAGACAGGACAGATGGTGATTGCTCAGTTTTGTTCTTCATAAATGCACTAGTATTTCTCTTGAACTTATGATCCATTTGCTAGAAGCGACGATGGCATTCAAATCATATTTCCAAGTGAATGCCTTTGTATCTTTCATACAACTCAAGCAAGCTAACTTTCTGGCAGTCGACCATCCGGACATCATTCCATAAGTAGAAAAACCATTTATAGTCCATATTAAAGCAACACGCAATATGAGATTTTGCTTAGTTGATACATCATATGTTCCACGCCTTGATGCCACAATAACTTCAACTCATCAATCAAAGGCTGCATGTAAACATCAAACAACCTTTTTGGATTGTGTAGATTTGGAACAGTATAAGTTAGAAACAAATATAAACTTATGATACATAACTCAGGTGGAAGATTATACGACGTAACAAACATCAGCCAACATGAACATGGTGCAGTAGAGACTACAAATAGAGTGAATCCATCAGTGCATAATCCCAATCTAATATTTTTTGGTTCACTAGCAAAGTTCGGGAACACCCTTTCAATATGTTTCCATGCTTCTCCATCTGATGGGTGACATAACACACCAGCTGGCCTTCTATGATTATAGTGCATCTTTTATGGGGAGCAGAGCTCATTGATGCATAATACCTCTTTAACCTTGGTATAATGGGTACGCAGTGCATCACCTTCAATGGGATCTTATTTTTTTTATCATTTGTACATACTTGTATGTCACGAACCTAAACCCAAACTCGGTCGTGATGGAGTCTTTCGGGAAGACAAGGCCAGCCGACACACTTCTAATTTACTTTAAGTAGTTAGAATAATAATTACCAAGTCATTAACAGAAATAAAATCCTAAAATAACAGTAGAAGTTGCGGAATTAAAAACCAACACAACCCAACATCGGGGCGTCACCAGTCATGAGCATCTAAAACAATATTACAAGTCTGCGACTCTACTCCAATACTACATAACTGAATCAAAAATGAAATAAGACAGAGGGATAATGCACTGGGTTGCTAATCCACAAGCAGCTACCTAGTAATTCTATAAAGATCTACTGAAACTATCAACCCTCAGTAGCAGGCCCTGTAGCACCCGTATCTGCACATAGGATGCATGCAGTAAAGTAAGTACTCCAACTCAGTGAGTAATAACAATAAATGAAGTGTCACGACCAAAATCCCGGTCGTGATGGTGCCCGGCCGCAAGGCTAGGCAAGCCCGACAAAATAACTCCCCAAAAACGGCATACAGCCCAAAGAGAGACAATTCAAGATAAAACAGCAAACTTAGATATAAAACTCCCAAGACTTGGGGTCACGAGTATTAGAGCCTCTAACAATACTGAATACATGTCAGAATGAGGGAAATACAAGTGTCAGAATAAGTAGAAAATAACTAGAAGAATCAGAGACATGGGTCCTGCGGACGCTGGCAGCTACCTCAATACTCCGTCAACTAATAATCAGCAACCGCACGTGCAAATCCTCTGGAGTACCTGAATCTACACACAAGGTGCAGGGAGTAGGGGGTGAGTCTACCAACTCAGTGAGTAATAACAGTAAATAAAGCTCCAAAAGCAAGAAAACCCAATAATTATACAAAGTAGGCTAAAACAGTGTATAACAGTATCTGCAACTAAACAACTGAACAACAATATATATGTGTGATGCAAATGCAGGGATGCGATGCAATGCATATGATGGTACAATCCAGTACCCACTGCGGCGTGCAGCCCGAGCCACCCATATCATTTATCGTCGACGACGCTCACTGGGGGTGTGTAAAGACTCCGGAAGGGCTCCTACAGCCCAAGCGCAATAACCAGCCATCTCGTGACGAATAATCAAACCAACCATCTTGTGGCGAAAATCAATAACTAGGCCAGTCCATATTAGCTGACCGCTCATATCACACAGTGTCCGAGTTACCACTGTTTCTAATCACTGCTGCGACGCGCAGCCCGAGCCACCCAAAATCAGTCCAGAAAATATATCATAATCCCCTTGGACAGTTATAAACAATGATCCTCAACGGAAATACATTTAAAAGATAGCATATGATTTCTCAACATTTGAAAGACGACTGGGTTTTGAAAACAATGCTTTAAAACCATGGACTGATACACAATGATATGCAATCATGCTAAAACAGTAATACCAACCCCCGAAGGATATCAGAGGTCGGCACTAGGCCCCAAACACGGCATAAAGCCCAATAATAGTCATCACAGTATGCGTATCATACGCCAATATGGTATAATTCTCACTCGGGATGGACCACGTCACAATCCCTCAACAGTATCCAACCCCGCACTTATCATGGAGTGCGTGTCACTCCTCAACATAGCGATACGATATGAAAGTCCGGGGTTTCAAACCCTCAGAACAGCATTTACTAGCATTACTCTCCTCGAACCGATGAAATCTCAAGCCCGCGACGCCTTTGACTCTCAGTTCGGCCTCTTTGCGTGTCGAACCTAAACAAAAATAGAGCGAATACATCACAAAAATGCCCATGGGACAATACCCAATCGAAAACAACCGACAAATAGCCAAAATTTCAAAACTAGGAAAACCCGAGCCCCCGGCCCGCTTCTAGTTACGAAACTTATATGTTTGGAATTCTCGTCTCGTCACGAGTCCGTACATATAAAGTTCATCAAAATCGGAGTCCAATTGCTCCTCCAAATCCCAAATCTTCATTTGAAATTTCAAGCCCTATTTCTTCCCTAATTTAATTTGATTTCAGAAATTTAAGGGCTAAAATCATGATTAAATGATGTTTCTAGGCCGAGGGACTTACCTCTCATCACTTCCCGTCGAAATCCCCTTCAAAATCTGTCAATGAGCTCTCAAGATATTGTATAAATGGAGGAAATAATGAGGAGCTCGCGGAAGAAATATTATTAAAAAGCCCTCTGCCCAGCTCTACTTTCCTTTATGCGATCACGACTTTCCTCACGTGATCGCATAGAACAACATTTCCAGGCCTCCCCAATGGCCTCTGCGAACGCGACCTCAACCCTGCGACCGCACAGCTTCATCAGCTGAACCTACGCGAACGCATTCCAAGCTCAGCGATCACAGAGCACCAAGACCTTAGCCTACACAATCGCATCCCCTGAACGCGACCGCATTGAACAATTTTTGGGACCCCAGCCCAGCCTTCTATGCGATCGCAACGCCATTCATGCGATCGCATAGAGCAATCCGTCTGCAACACTTTTCAACTTCAAAATCATCCGTCAACAATCCGAAATCACCCCGAGGCCCCCGGGACCTCAACCAAAAGCACCAATACGACTTATTACTCCATTCAATTTTGCTCGGGCCATAAAAACGCTATCTTTAAAATCATAAATCACCAAAATCATTGAATTTCCTTCTAAGATAAACTATAACTTTCTAATTTCACATTCGATTCAAAACACAACCAAACAACGTCCGAATGACCTGAAAATTTGTACATATACTCAAATTCACCAAACGAAGCTAATGCAACACTCAGAATTCCATTCCGACCCACGGATTAAATTTTCACTTATCAACCAAATTTCTCTGAAATTCAAACTTCGCCAATTCAAGCCTTATTCTACACCGGACCTCCAAATTCAATTTCGATTTAGCTCCCAAGTCATAAATCACCATCCAGAACTAGTCGAATCATCGAAAGTCCATTCCGAGCCCTCTAACTCATAAGCCAACGTCCGGTTGACCTTTCCAACTTAAGCTTTCCTTAAAGAGACTATTGGTCTCATTTCTAACCAAATTCAACCCAACACACTTCCAACTCACCAAACACATATAT
This sequence comes from Nicotiana benthamiana, assembly GCA_034376525.1. Classification (NCBI taxonomy): domain Eukaryota; kingdom Viridiplantae; phylum Streptophyta; class Magnoliopsida; order Solanales; family Solanaceae; genus Nicotiana; species Nicotiana benthamiana. The sequence continues at coordinate 38,186,134 of CM067335.1, read as the reverse complement.
CAACACACGGGGAAGCATAATACGGGGATAACGAGGCTTAAATACGGAAGACGACGGGTCGGGTCGTCACATGAAGACTGATCGATATAAAATCAGGTTAAACATAATAATAAGCTATAAGAGGTAGAACAAAGTCAATAAACACAATTCAACAGTGAAATCTCATAGAACGTCATTTAAACAGTTAAAAAATTAAAGGAAAAATAGCTAGAAAGGTAAACACATAAGGATTGCCCTTCAGGCTCAAAAACACCAACAAAATCAGCCCCTCGGACAATATCACATAACAATATCAGACCCTCGGGCTATATCTCATATCACAATGGGTACTCGCGCTCACTGGGGTTGTACAAACTCCGGAATGGGCCCCTTACAGCCCAAGCGCAATATCCAGCTATCTCGTAGCATCATAAACAGGCTCTCGTCCTCATACCAATCGCAAGCCACTTTGTATCGTACAATTCAAGCCATTAGCCTCATCATCATAATAAGTATATCAGTGTTGCGGTGTGCAGCCCGACCTAAAAGTATCCTCACGATACAGGTCCTCGGCCTTACTCAGTCAGAATCTTATAAGCCCCCCGGGCATCAGTAAATATGAAGCTTGGCTCAAAATATCTTAAAAAATATCATTTGAGGTATTAAAACAGAATAACATAGCTGAGTTTTGAAAACAGTAAAAATATGGCATGACTAAGAACAAATATGAAATCAAAAAATGAGGAAAATATCAATAAAATCCCTGAAAGGTTCAAACAGTTAGCACGAAGCCCAAATATGACATTTAGCCCAAAACATGACAATATCAAACAAATTGCTATTAAGTACGCAATAAAACAGTCATTCGGGATGGACTAAGTCACCAATCCCTAATGATGCACGACCCCACGGCCATCATCTAGCGTGTGTGTCACCTCAACATAGCCGAACATTGTGTAATTCGGGGTTTCATACCCGGAGAAAAGCATTTAAAATCATTACTCACCTCAATCCGGCCCAAACTCGCTCCTCGAATTAGCCTCCGGATGCTCCGAATCCACCAAAATTAGAGCGTAATCATCAAAATATGCTAAAGGGACCAAGCCCACTCGAAAATATTCGACCAAAACCCAACCCCCGGACCCATGTCTCAAAATTCGATAAATTTTATATCTTTAAATTCTTTATCTCCTCACGAGTTCATACATATCAAAAGTTCTAAAATTCGACCACAAACGAACTTTCAAATCCTCAATCAAAGGCCCAAGTTTCTTTAATTTTACCCTTAATTACAGCTCTATTCAGCAAATTAACACCATAAAAATGAGTTTTCATAATCCAAATGATTTCTCTCTTCAAAATCACCCGAAGCTCCAAAATTCGTGTTTAAAAGTAGTGAAACCCTCTAAAAATTGCGGAGGAGAAAATATAATATTCTAACCCATGCATTTCCGCATCTGCGGTCCAATAAATGCATCTGTGCTTCCGCTTCTGCGGAAAAACACCCGCTTCTGTGGATTTCACTTACTCCTTCAGGTTCCGCATCTACGACCCAGGTACCACACCTGCGGTCTCGCAGATGCGGTCAAAGTCTTGGCTTCTGCGTCCAGCACCACTTTTGTGGTCTCCTTATGCACCAGAGGCATCGCGTCTTCGGTCCCCAATCCGCATGAGCGGAAATACCAGAAGCAACAAAAATCTGTAGCTTCTCAAATTTTTCAACTCTCCGTCAACCATCCGAAATCACCCCGAGGCCTCGGGGACCTCAACCAAAAGCAGAAACATATCCCATTCTTATTCAAACTTGCGCCTATCTTCAAAGCAGCTCAAACAACATCAAAACCACCAAAACATATCGAATTCAAGCCTAAGGTTCTAAAATCTTCCGCATTTCGCTTTTGATCAAAAAATGTACCAAACCACGTTCGAATGATTCAAAATTTTGCACACACATACCAAATAATACGACGGAACTACTGCAACTCTCGGAATTCCATTCCGATCCCTATATTAGAATCTCGCCTACCAACCGGAAATCTCCAAAATATCAACTTCATCAATTCAAGCCTAAATCTACTCTGAACCTCCAAAACTCATTTTAATTACACTCTTAAGTCCCAAATCACCTCCCGATGCTAACTGAACCATCGAAACTCAGATCCGATCCCTCTAACATATATGTCGATATCTGGTTGACTTTTCCAACTTAAGCTTCCTAAAAAGAGACTAGGTGTCTCTAATCTTACCAAATCCTTTTCGAACTCAAGCCAACCTACCCGATCACATATAAAACCGATTAATATAGCAATAAGAACAAGAACGGGGAAAAACATAGCATTAACTCTTGAGACAACTGGCCTAGTCGTCACATAGTAAGAAGGCTTGTTACAAAGATTGCAATTCTTTCGAGATGCATCATCCTTATGGAATAACATGCAACCGTTCTTACAACAATGAATCCTCTCTGATGATTGATCTAATATGAAAACTAATTTTTTTTCTATGTAGAAATACTTGGGTAGGTCAATATTACTCGAATTAAGTTAATTCATACGCCCAATGATAGAATTCATGCCCGCTTGAGAAATAGAATTATCTGACTTAATCTAAAGTAATCGAACAACAACATACAACTTGGAATACACTGAACCTTCATACAACGGATAACTAGATTCCTCTAACTCTTTGAAGAACTGCTTAGCCACATCATTTGGTTCAGATTGAGCCCCCGGGAACATCTTAAAAGCATCCCTTATCATGTCATTGAATCTAGAATTTTCAATATTATTCTCCAAAACGGGAATATTCTCCTCACCACCAAAAGAATTATAAAATCAACATCATTTACGCTATCAAGATTCTCCCAATGATCGGTCTACACATAATAATTTTTCATAAATATATTTTTAAAAAGACGACATGTAACAACATCTTCTCTCCCAATAACTTAACACACTTGCATTTCACACAAGGACCTTTGCCATGAGTGTCTCATATGATCAGCCTCCATAGAGTCTCAGGGATCCTTTTTCTACTCAAGAAAATTCTTTGATTTTCTCTTGCCATAGGTAATAGATGCATCTACTTAATGACATTCAGTATACTCCTACTCTAGTATCTTTCCCATTTGCTATTTCTTCATTCCATCCTGTTGTTCTTTTAGAAATTCCTTGCCATGTCAGGGATTTAGACTAGACTAGTGGTTTAAAGCTAGCTTTGAAAAATAAATGAGCATGTGTCTCATCTTCAGTACCACAGATGGAACAAGTTTGGCTGGGAAATGATTTACTATTGTTAGAAAGAATGTCCATTTTGGATTCTTGTTTGAGCTCTAGGCCCCATGTAGATCTATCCTTGATGCAGTATGAGTGAATCCACTCAAGATGTCACTCTGTCTAGCAAGGAGCCCTAGGGAATGTGAGACTTAGCAAGAATGCCCACTCCAAGGAGTCGTAGGCATTTTGCATATCTAGGTGAAAGCCCCTTCCTGCCATAGCCCTTTATGATATGGGTCTGTATTCTTTTGACTTTTGATATCAGTCTCACCAAACTAACATTACATCTCCTTTGATGCAAAGAATTGCTTCACTGTCTCAGTCACTTATGGCCATGCTTTTTTAAAAAGTACGTATTTAAGTCCATAAATACCATAAGCTTTTAAGTCATGAATACTCTTCAAAGTTGTATAGACCTCTTCACTTGTTATTGCTTGGATCAGCTGCATTTGTTGATCTCTTCTTAATGTAGCACCTTCTTGCATTATTCTGGATCAATGGCAGGAAATTTATCCGCAGCTGTGTCCAACAAACTCTTGTAAAAATCAATTAAATTTATAATATTGTATGATTATCAAATATAAAAATTCCTTTTAATGTATCAATAATAAAGTTTTAAATTTAATATCAATCCATTAATATATTAGGAAGAAACAGTAAGCTTAACTTATTCAACTTAAAACTAAGGCTTTAATCTATATAAGTACTTAATACAATTCCAAACCAACAAACTAAAAGTTAATATCATTTCATTAATAAACTTAAAGGCAACAATAAACTTAATTTAAAAATTTAAACTAAAGGTTTAAACTTCCCCAGACCCTACCTGGTGGGAGTATACTGGATAGTTGTTGTTGTTGTAAACTATAGGTTTAAACTATAATTAAGTACTACAATTCCAATCAGAAATTAAGATTTTTAAACAAAATCCCAAATCTTAATCAACTAAATTCTTCGACAACAATCTCAACACTAGATTCAATCAAACTTTTTGACAATAATCTAAAACCTAGATTCAACTACCAAATTAATATGAAAAGTGTAACAAAAATATCATAAGAATCACAATTAGTTGCAACTAATAAATTAAAAGGTTCATACTAATTTACTCCATTCTTTTTTAGTAATTTATTCCAAACTTATTCCACTATTAATTCATTGTGCCTTTTCAAATTTTTAAGACAAAGACACCAATTTCAGTAAACAATGTTTTTCTCTATGAACCTAAGCAAAAAAGGGAAAAGAAAGAAAAGAAATCGAGAGAGGGGGGAGGGGGACACACCGCGAGAGGGGAGAGAGAGACAGGTGTCACCAGAGAGAGAGGATTGTCGCCGGAGCACCGAGCTTCCTGGGGGAGGGGGTTTCCCAGCAAGGAGAGAAAGGAAATAGAGAAGGAATAAAAGAGAGAAAGAAAAAAAGAAAGGGGTCGAGGGGTTCTAAAAAAAGGTTTCGACCGAATCGGTCGGATATTTGAAAAAAAATTGACCGATTCGGTCGCAAATGAGGTCAGCAAAGTCAGGTATCGTTTAAATAAATTTTTGCGACTGAATCGGCCAAAATATTTTTATTTTCTGATCAATTCAAACGCTAATGCCTTCGCGGTATTTTCCGCCAACTTTTACGATGATGTAAATGAATATCTGTCGTAAACATCAATAAAATTAGAAAATATTATTTAGGCTTTTTCCGACGAATTCTATCGAAATTTTGATTACCATTTTCGGTTAAAATATTTCTATCGAAAAATGCCGTGTTTAGTAGTAATATATCCTTTTTTTAATTTAAAACAATTTGGTTATTGAAAGATCATTTTTTTTCATACAGAACTCCTCCTGTTCTGGTTCATTATAAGTGTCATATCGATCCATATATTATTGAACTTTTTACACAAATAGCTTATTGGATTTACTGTTCATTAGTAAAACGTCAGTAGTTAAGTGGGAAGGGATTTATAAGTTGTTCATGACACTCGTCTTCTTCTCATATAATTACTATTGAAACGAAAGACGTTTTATAAGTTGTTCAAGACTCTCATCCCTTTTTGATGTAAAACAAGTTCTACAGTTGAAATGAAATACGTTTTATAAGTTGTTCAAGACTCGTCTTCTTCTGATGTAAACAAAAATTACAGAAAGAATTCAAGAGGTATATCGTTATCTTTTCTCCTTAGCATATGGGAGACAATAGTCTTCCTAATCAACAATCTTACTTGTATGGACTAAAGATTATCTTAGTTATGTTCAGACCATATCAGCATTAAGAGGGCCTTCAAAAGCTTCCAAGTATTGTCGGTATGACTTCAACAAAATGCTTATTCAAGGTCGAAGTGATCTAACAAGAGATTAAGACTGGGTCAAGGAGTCAACAAAGAACAAGGTGGAGGACAGGCACTCTTCTTAAACAAAGTAATAAATAGAAAGAGACATAGTTATAGGTAATTTAACACTCATTTGTTAGAGAACGCATTGGCATTCTCTGAAGATTCTTGCTTTGCTATACACATACAAAACATACCTTTTTCTTGAGAACCTTATCTAAATTTTCTCCCACGGTCCAACGGAAGAATCGAATATCAAAGGTTCGTCAATCATTCATCATTTTTAGAAAGAATACTAAATAATCTTACAATTTTGGATGACTCGTGTGCTTTTATTTACTTAAATTCCATTCATTGCTATTTATTGTTATTTAATGCTACCTCCTTCTTTTTGTATCATTGAATATAACAGTGTTGTCACCATTTATTGTTACTTAGATAATATCCATATTATCTTGCTACAAAATCGATGATTATATTTTCGAATATTAATATTAGCTAAGATTAACTCTATTTTTATTAGAAACTCTAATTGTTTAAATCAAGATCTAAATATTTGGTCAAAGAGTTTGGCGTCATCTATGAGGATTTCTTAGCTAATCTTTTAGTTTTCATTAGATATATAACTCATGTAATTTGCTAACCTAATGAGTCACAAAGTTTTTCTCCTTCTCTGCGCGTATAGAAATTTTCATCGTAGGTAACCAAGAAAACAGATCTAGGGCGACAGGTGACATCCCTAACAACCTCATAAACGCTATCAACAAGAGCTATGAAACACTGCTTGATGATGTGACATACATTGTCTCCTCCAAGAGCAAGAGGTCACACCTCCCCTTTATTGTAGCACAATGAAACCAAATGGGAAAAGGGCCTCCACGTCTATAGGAAAAGGGATGCCACTTGCCATGAAAAAACTCCTCGAAGCATGCTAACTGATACCCTAGTAAGTGTGCTCCACAAAAAAGCTCCATGCTCGACTATAGAAACCATGAGAGACCACACGGTACAACAAGGAAATGAACAAGGCGATCAACCAAACCCTCCAACCCCAGGTATAACTCACAATGTTACTGACAGTGCATGTGACAACGTCCTCGCTGTTGTTTTGAAAAAGGATGGAAGAAATAGAGAATAAGAACAAAACGCTCAAAGATCAAACTAAAGAATGCCAGGATGAGTCGACAAGATACTGGGCGCCCCTAAGCTGCTGCCGAAAAGGGAGGCAAACAAGTTCATAGAGCAGCCATATAGCAAGGAAGTGGTCTCATATGCTATACCAAAAATCTTCAAAATTCCACCGTATCATAAGATATACAACGTGATAACTAATCACATGACTCATTACGTCACTGCCGTGAAGGGTAATGACCTCACCAAGGAATAATGTTTTCCATTTTGCTAAAGAAGTTCGGTGAAACCCTCACTAGAGTTGTATTAATATGGTATTCGCAGCTACCAGCACGCTCCATAGAAACATTCGAGAACATGGCAGACAAGTTGAGGTCTGATTTGAGCACTAGGAAATCTGACGCCCTTTACGAATTCCACGAGGAGCATGGACTCAAAATAGAAGATTGTGTCACCCTAAGGCAAGAAGTAGTAAACATGTTGCAGTATGGGAACATCAAAGAGCTGTTGAGAAACAAAGGAATGAGCACCTTTGCTAGGGGTAAAGAACGTCAAGGCCCACTGAAGCCGACCTCTCCAACTCGTTCCATTAATATGATTATTGGTGGCAGCGACAACGCCTCCATCACCAACATCAAGATCACTTCTGCCCATAAGTTCAGAAGATTGATTGCCCATGAACGACATGATGGACTAGAAGAAAGTATCATCTTCAACGAGTTAGATGCTGACAGTTTGGCTTTCCCTCACAATGATGCACTAGTCATTACTTCACGAATTTTAGATACTAATGTTAAGCGTATCATGGTAGATGATGGGAGTGGAGCGTGCTTCATCCATCCTTGAGTCCTCGCCTGGATGATACTCGAGGACAAAATAATGCCACACTGCATCACACTAATCAATTTTAACAATGCAGTTGAATGGACATTGGGAGAAATTACACTCCCCAAGCTTGTCAGTGGCATAACTCTGGAGACATCCACACCATAGCCCAGGCCACCGCATACAATACCATAGTAGGACGATCATAGATACATCCTATGAGAGCTATCCCTCTAGCCTACCAAGTGATCAAGTTCCTAATACCTTAGGGCATATTCAGCATGCGAGAGGAACAACACACATCCAGAGAATGCTAGTGCATCACCATGGATAGCACGGCAACTCAACAAAAGAAGATAAGGAAAAAGAAGCATAACAATCAGCAGGGTCAAGGTCACTGCGAGAAGGAGTTAGGGAAGTCATTATGCACCCCAAAATGGCCGGAGCTGCAGAATAAATTATAGAGGGCCTCGACCCCATTCAATTAGACCACAACAATCCCAGGAAAATGGCCTACACCAGCCGTAAACTCCGAGAACCAGGTAAATTCAATCAATTCTTAATACTATCACATATTTGTTCGCTTTCATCCATGCAGATATGACAGGCATCCTCAAATAGATCTCCTCACACAAATTGAACGTCGACCCCTTCCATCCCTCAATAAGGCAGGTCCGTTGAAAGTTCAACCCCACCATCAACGATGTCGTCCACAAGGAGATGGAAAAGCTATAAGCAAATGGCTCCATCAGGGAGTCAAAGTACCCCAAATGGATATCCAACGTGGTAATGGTCAAAAAGAAAAATGGTAAATGGAGGATGTTTGTGGATTCACAGAACTAAACAAAGCGTGCCCGGAAGATTCATTCCTTATTGCCAATCGACCAGCTCATTAACGCAACGGCTGGGCACAAGCTGTTAAGCCCCCTAGTCGCATACTCAAGCAATAACTAGATACGCATGGAAGAATATGACCAAGAGAAAACCATGTTCATCACCCACAGGGGAACATATTGTTATTGGGTCATGTCGTTTGGGCTGAAGAATGTAGGGGCCACCTATTAGAGGTTTATCACAAAAATGTTCAAAGATCAACTTGCAAGACCATGGAGGTATACATCGATGACATGTTGGTTAAATTCTTAAGGAAAGAAGACCACATCAACCACTTGAAGGAAGCCTTCGACATACTGAGGCAATACCGGATGAAACTAAACCCCAAGAAATGCGCATTTGGCATAGCCTCAAGAATTGTTTTGGGGTTTTCTAGTATCATAGCAATGGATTGAGGTCAACCCAAATCAAGTCAAGGCTATCGATGGGATACCTGAGTAGCTGATTACCAAGAAGCAAGTCCAAAGATTGACTGGTTGAATCACCGCCCTATCAAGATTTATGTCGTAGTCGTCCGACAAATGTCACTGATTTTTTGGCGTACTCAAAAATGAAAATGGCCTCAAGTGTACGTCCGAATACATAAAACCATTATGAGAAATAAAGGCATATCTGTCCCGACTCTACTCTCGAAGCCTGAACGCGGGGAACACCTCCTTGTTTACCTCGTCGTCTTCGAAGTAGCAGTAAGTGTGGTCATGGTTTGAGAAAGCAAAGGTACCCAATTTCTTATTTATTACATCAGTAAAACACTTGTTGATGCCAAGACACGGTACCCACATCTCGAGAAATTGGCACTGGCATTGGTCATAGCCTCACGAAAGCTTAGACCTTATTTCTAGTGCCACCCTATCTCTGTCGTCATTACTTTCCCTTTAAGAAGCATTTTACATAAACACGAGTTGTCGAGAAGGCTGGCCAAATGGGCCACCGAGCTAAGTGAGAACGGCATCACATACCTTACCTCAAACAACAATAAAGTCGCAAATAGTGCTTGCTAACTTCGTCACAGACTTCAGCGTAAGAGTAAAGCCCGAGGCTGAGAAGGAAGTCGATAAAACTTCTCTTCAAACACAAGACCTCTGGGTCCTGTACACCTACATCTCATCCAATGCTTCCAGATCTGGATTGGGACTCGTACTCAAGGTCCCTACAGGCGAAGTAATTCTTCAGTCCATAAAATGCCCAAATATGACTAATAACAAGGCCGCGTATGAGGCCGTAATTGTATTGAGGCTTGCACTCAAATATGGGGCGAAGCAGCTGAAACTCTACTGTAATTTTCATCTTAGGGTCAACCAAGTTATAGGAACTTACCAAATCAATGAACAAATATTACAAAAATATCAAGCCGAGATATGTAAGTTGTTGCCCAATTTTGACAAATGCCAGCTCAACCAGATCCTTCAATCCTAGATAATCAAAGCAGATGGCCTTGCCAAATTGTAAGCCGCCACTAGAAGCATCATGGCCAGGGATAAAAGGGTAGTCCATCTCCTAAACTCGTTACTAGACCAAATTGAGGTAAATTCTATAAGTTTGAATTGGAATTGGCGCATTACCTACTTGCAGGATGGCACCCTCCAAATGATAAAAAAGAATCTAAAAAAACTACGAATTCAAGAGCCATATACAACCTCCTTCATAACGACTTATACAAGAGAACATATGGCGGCCCCTACTAAAGTTTTTATGTTAGAGTCAAAGCCAGCGCGTTCTCGGGGAAGTTTATGAAGGCTACTGCGACACTTATTATAGTAATCAAACACTCTTTAGGTGTCTCATACGGACCGGGTACTGCTATCCCGCCATGAAGAAAGCAGCCTTATAATTTGTAAAGAAATACGAGCAATGTCAGAAATATGTTGCGACAACAAACCGTAGTTCATGGGAAATAAAACCACTGAATTCTTCGAGAAACGGCACATTAAGAGGATACTTTCAACTCATTATCCCTCAGCGGGCAATGGGCATGTAAAATCCTCCAATAACTCTATATTAAACATAATGAAGTAGAAACTTGAAGAAGCCAAGGGAGTGCCCAGAAATACTCCCAGAAGTATTATGGGCGCACAAGACCACACCGAAGAAGAGCACATGAGAAACAGCCTACTCGATAGCGTACGGAAAGAAGCAGTTATACAGGTCGAGGGTGGAGAACCCAGCCTAAGGTACTCCCATGAATGCGACACTACCAAAGACGAGAGTTGGAGACAAGAGCTCAATGAGGTCGACGAATAAAAAGATATAGCATACATAATGATGCTCCCCCAAAAGCAATAGGTAGAATGTTTCTATAATGAAAAAGCCAAAAGTCCGAGCGCTCAAGATCAAGGATTACGTACTCAAAGCTAAAACCCAAGAAAATAAAGATCCACGAGAAAGAAAATTGGTAACCAATTGGGATGGACCATACAAAATTATAGGCAAAGCGAACTAGGGTTACTTCCAACTATAGACAATGGAAGAAAAATAATTAGCAAACAATTGGAGTATCAGCCGTCTCAAGTACTTCAAGTTCTAGAAAATAAGAAGTGCACCCCCCCCCCCCCCAGTCATACTCTTTTTTCCACACTTGAGTTTTGTCCCATTAGGGTTTTCTCAAGGAGGTTTTTAACAAGGCGACAAGAGGGACACTTCAAGTTGGAATGTACGAGAACGAACTAATTTTTTCATTTCCCGACTCCTTAATATATTTCAAGTCAACCAATAAATGGACTAGATATACTAGGACTAGGTCTGGAATGCCTGCCACCACCCAAAATTTATAACTTTCTCCAAGTAATAGAAATTCAGGTTTATCAAAATTGCGATAACAAAAGGTTAAGTTTGATAAAGCTCGAACAACACCTACTCGCCCTCGACCATAATTTAAGGAATAGGTTAATTATTACCAAGCTCAAACAATACCTATCGGCCCTAAGCCACAATTTAACGAAAGGTTAAGTTCTACTAAGCTTAACAAACACCTACGGGACCTCGGTCACAACTTAACATAATGTCAAGTTCGACCAAGCTCAAACAACACCTATCGATCCTCGGCCACAACTTAATGGAAGATTAAGTTCGACAAAGCTTGAATAATACCTATCAGCCCTCGGCCATAACGTAACAAAATGTTAAGTTCGACCTAGATCGAACAACACCTACCGGCCCTCGACCGCAACATAATGAAAGGTTAAGTTTGACCAAGCTCGAACAATACCTACCAGCTATCGTCCATAACTTAATAAAAGGTTAAGTTCATCTTGAACAACACCTATCAGCCTTCGGCCACAACTTAATGACAAGTTAATTTTGACTAAGCTCGAATGACACCTATCGATCGTCGACCATATCTCAACTAAGAGGCCCACTCGCCCCATATAAATAAAAGGATGATATGGCCCATGGTTATTCAGCCCAAAGGCTACGTCTAGCTAAAGGACGACAACAACAAAAAGGATAAAGAAGAAAACACGCAAACAAAGGCAAAACATACAAGTACATAAACAAATCACAGCAAATGAAAAAAGTACAAGTAAACTAATTATCAACTTTGATATCCATAAATGAAAAGTTTTTTACAAAGGCTCTTGAAGACGCCGATAAAAATACATAGAAAAGTCAAAAAAAACTATTGGCCATCACCATCATGACCTTCAACACCCTCGTTAGCTTTGTCTACAATGACGTCACCACCTTGACCATCACCATCACCGTCTCAGGCCCCAACATCCTCCACCCTTGCCCTGAGGGTAAATATAATCATACCAAGCATCATCCACGAGTGATCTATGCCCTCTTATTTATCCTCCTCGCCAAGCCGAGGTGAAGCAGGGTCATAGCCACAAGCAAGCTGAGCCTCGTGAGCCTTAAACCAAGTATCCTCAAGAGCTGCCTAAAAAATGGAGCATGTTGCATGTAAGTCATGAAACACATCCAGTCAGGCCTCAAAATGGATCCATTATTCGTATAAATCCCGAGGGACGTTGGGGTAATTAGAAGCATTAGACGAAAAAGGCCGCACAAGCAATTGGGATTTTTCGGGCTCTAGAGCGGCAACTTAGTCATAAAGCCCGGAGGTTTCCTTCCAGCTCCCTGATCCTCTCCTCAAGATGGTCCTCCTTAGACCTTGCCGTTAATATGTCAAATGAAGGCTTCTGTTCACCAGTTCGAGGATCTCCACCTTTATCCGAGCATCCAGCCGAGAAGCCTCCACCTGCTTCTCGGAAATCTCACCCATGAGATCCTCCATTTGAAATTGGCACTCATCTAACTAGCCTTGCAGCTGGATTACTTGAGCTTGAAGGTCACTACGTTGAGTCTCCACGCGCTTACTGAGATCCAGATCCTCTTCCTTGGCCCTCAAAAGTCCTTATATTTCTATTTCAAATCTTCTCTTAGGGCCAGAACATCGCCTCCCTCACGAAGCTGATCGTGAAACTCCCGGTACTTCCCACGGCATGTTGTGTACTTTTCTTTCAACTTCACATAAATTTCATTACATCTCTTCTCCCTCTGAGCACTCTCAATGGCTAGAATAACCATCTGCAAAATAGCGAAAAGAAGTTAGAATCTGAAAAGAAGCTAAGGCAAAAGGAACATAACGGATAACAGTTGTACTTACCCTGAGAGCAAGACCAGCTAGACAGAAAACATTCAACCTCTATTGTGACAGATGCACTCTTCCCCTGATCAGGGAACACAATTGCCAATAGAGCGACGTATTTCCCTTCACCAGCATCAAGTAATAATTTTGACATGTTTGTGAGAAAATGAAGAAGAGCACTGGAAAGAGAATTTGGGATACTATATAGGGCAAGAACTAGAGAAGAAAGGTTCAGAGAGGAGGTTTGAATCTCAAATGTTTGGGAGAGTAATGTTTCAAATTCGGGTTTGGCAACCCCGACTAATAGATTGAGGCACCAAATCCAAAACGGTTTGTCATAATAGGCACCAAATCCGAAAGGCCTCATCATAATTTGTGCTGAAATCGAAAGGGTAGATCCGATCAAAGTTCACGCGTAAGTCGACGCAATTCTTCTTCTTTTTTTATATACATATTTTTCTTTTGGAGGTTGAACAATTTAATATGAACACTTTGAGGTAGCGACGAGAACAAACATCATCATGACATATGATGTCATGACGTCACCCCCTCTCTTGGATCGGATGACTCCAACAAATCACGCGAGAAATTTAAGGGATTTGAGATACACGGCCCACAAAGAGCGACATTGCCTGCTTGGTACAACGACTACGACCCACGTTATCTTTTCAACAAGCTTGACCACGAATGACATTATCCGCTCATCGAACTCACCAGCGAGGACGACCTTAACAAGCGGATGGCTCAATTGTATGGGCTAAAAGTTATCTTAGTTATGTTCAGACCATATTAGCTTTAAGAGGGCCTTTGAAAGATGTCACGTGTCACCGCTATGAATTCGACAAAAGGCATATTCAAGGTTGAAGTAATCTAAAAAGAGATTAAAGGCTAGGTCGAGGAGTCAACAGAGATCAAGGTCGAGGACGAGCACTCTTCTTAGACAAAGTAATAATGGTTGGTTTTAGGATAAGACTTTAAAGAGAATATTCTAGTGAATTTGTTTGAATCTGCACTACTAGGGTTTTGTGGCACAGTCCCCTTATAAATAAAAAGAGACATAGTTATAGGGACATTGAACACTCATTTGTAAGAGAACACATTGGCATTCTCTGAAGATTCTTGCTTTATTATACGCACTTTTTCTTGAGAACCTTATCTAACTTTTCTCCCACAATCCAAGGAGGATCCGAATATTCAAAGGATCGTCAATCATTCATCATTGTCAGAAAGAATACTAAAGGATCTCACACTTTTCGGGTAATTCACGTGCTTTTATTTACTTAAATGACACTCATTACTATTTATTGTTATTTAATGCTATCTCCATCATTTTTGGATGATATGAATATAATAGTGTTGTCACCATTTATTGCTATTTAGATAATATTCATATTATCTTGCTACAAAATCGATTGATATATCTTTTCCATATTAATATTAACTAAAATTAGCTCTATTTTATTAGAAAATCTGATTGTTTAAATCTACGTCAAAATTTTGCGTCAAACATTTAGATTATATAGCGATAAAATGAAAAAATTATCGTAGGCAAATTCACGTTTACTTGCTATTCTATCCCAAGGGAAGAGGACAAAACATATCAAAAACAAGTATCAACGTGTTAAAATAAAATGGTTGCTAGTGGCTCCTCATATTTTAAGAACAATCAATTTTTACATAATTGCGTGCTAGAATATGTTTTTTTAATATTGATTGTGTAATTAAATAAAAAGATAAAGTTTCATGTTACGACAACTTATTTAATTTGCCCAGGACTACTTATTACTTCATATCACGAAATGTCGTGTTAACTAATTGACAAGGACAGACAAATGACTTGCTAAATTGATTCATTATTTTGATCTTTGATTAGTCAAGACCTTGTTATAAATTGTAAGTATGTTGGATACGCAACTGCCTCCTACCAGGGAAGGAGCAAAATAATGAGTTACGAGTATGAGTTACGAGTCCGGACGAATTCAATAATTTTATTTAAATTTTGTGTTTGTATTAAAAAATTACTAATTATATATAAATATTAATTACAAACCAGTAACTAAAACAAATTGCAGATTTGATGACAAATTCAATACCCATAAATTTTAAATTTTGTTTTCACCTATGCCTCCAACCAAATGTGTCATGGTCGTAGACGGATCCATAATTTAACTTTATGAGTTCGAGCTTAAAATTCTACTATAATTCATAATTAGATTTATTGGGTTTGAAATTCTTTATTAATTTGGATTTGCTTAGTAAATTAAAATTATTTAATTCAAATCAACTGTTAAATAATATACAACATCCACCCCTCGGCATGTTCCATGTCCTCTTCCTTTCTTGCTTTATTTTTCTTCTATAATTTTGTTAGAGTATGAGTTCGATTTAATCATTAACCTGTCATACAATTTACAGGGTTCGTGAAGTGGTCCTTATTCACTCTCTTTTGATGTTAAGTAGATATTTAAAAACAATTATTTCATGTAACTCTTTGATTAGTTAATATATAGTGTATTTATCTTTAATGCAAATGCATATACTCTCTATTTGTGATGACCCGATAGGTCATCTTACGTATTAGAACCAAATTCTGTGCTTTGAAACCTTAAATACCGCATCGTAGCCCTCCTCAATTTGTGTGCGCTGTCCAGGTATTTTTTCGGAAAGCTTATAGGTTAAAATTGAGAATATATGAAATTTTTGCCTTAAAAATCTATTTGAGTTGACTTTGGTCAATGTTTTGAGCAAACGAATTTGAATCCATATTTTGATTGTCTGTAAGTCTGTATCGTGATTTGAGACTTGGACATATGTCTGGAATCGAATTCGGAAGTACCTCGCTCGAGTTATTGCATTTTGTTGAAATTTGAAAGTTGAAAAGTTTAATGACTTTGAAAGTTTGACCAATGTTTGACTTTATTGATAACGGTCCGTATTTTGGTTTCGAAACTCGGTATAGGTCCTGTGAGCATGTGATTTTTGCCCTATATGATTACTCCCATAATTCAAACAAAATAATTTCTTTTATTATTTTTAATTATTTTTAATTTTGTTGATTTTTGTGGCATTGTCTGATATTTGCGTGTGTTTGTGTGCATATTTAATTCATATAAAAATACAAAATATATGCATCGCATTGAAGGTTTAATTTTACATATTTTAGGAATTAGTCAGTAATTAGGAATTTACAAAACAAAAGTAATTTATCTTGGCATTATTTAATTTGAGGAATTTGAATTTGCTAATTTTTATTAGTTTAGAGTTAATTGATATGATTTGGCAGTTTTTAGAATTAAGTTAGGGTTTTAGTTTAATTTTGAAATAAAACAATTAAAAAGAAAATTAAAAGAGAAAAAAGAAATTACAAAATCGAATCTAGGCCATATATGCAAAATAAACCAGCCCAAATATTATACACTGACCCAAACCCACGGTTGAAACCCGGTCTAGCCCCAACCCGCACCCAAAACGACATCGTTTTGTCCTATCAAATTTGGGCCGTCGAGGTAAGTGATCCAACGGACGGGAACCCCCTCATGCATTAATATGTTAGTGTCGGAATTCAGCCCCTACCCCTCATTCACAATATCATACACCCTTATTATCTCCGGTGTAACGCTGCCGTAAGACCACCGTTCCTCCGTCGGCCGGAAATCCCCGTCGTCGCGGACCGGCTCCAATCGACCCCAAATTAACACCAGTTGTTTCCCTTGACCTCCTCTTTTCATTTTCGTAACCCATATCCCTCAAATCCCGGCCAAAATCCTCGAATCCTTTTTCAAAGGAGTAACTGGTCCGCCATCCACGACGGCGCCGGCTCCGATAGCCACCAAAAATACACCATAGGTTCCCCTTTGCCTCCTCTACCCGAGTCTGAACCCCCACTTCCCTCGAATCATAGTCAAATGACTCAAATATTGATTTGAAGTCCGACCAAAATCACCCTAGTTTCTTAATCAAACCAAAACAGGTCCCCTAAGTCACCCTCACTCTCCTCACTGTAAAAACAAGGTTATGTGCCCTCGAATGCCTCCACAACTTCTCAGAGACAGAACTAGGGTTTTCGGAACCCTCTCATTAATGCATGAAGAGTTATGAGCTAAGTCTTTTAGTCTATACTTTCAATTTTAGTTTTATTGCAAGTTATTTTAGTCTAGAAGTAGCTCTCTCGAGTCTTGTTAATTCATTATGATTCCTTTCTTCTTCTATCCTGGCCTTGGTCTATGCTTCATTTGTTTTTAGTCTAGGCTTTTAGTTTTAGTTTTTAAGTTATTCTGAAGGCAGTTTTTATTTTTAGTTTTGTTAATTCAATTATGATTTTTTTTTCTATTCTGGCCTTAATACATGCTTGATTTGTGTTGGTTTAAGTACCATTGCTATTCATTGCTTTACTTGTTAAATACGTGACAATTGCCTGTTAGCTTAATAGTTGGAATGGTAGAGATCCGTTTAGGGCTAGGATAAATGGATTGGATCCTTGGATATTACTGTTCTCTTGTGGCTGTTAGTTTAATGTCAGGTTTGGCTTCAGGATATTAGAATTAAATCTGATATACTTTAGTTCAATTGCTGGGATTTCTTTAGGTTGGGATTGGATATAGCTGACTAGTTTAATTTTGGTTAGTGTTAAACAGTTTGGAAAGTTAGCATGGTAAAAATGGTAATTTCGGTGGATTATAAGGGTAGTATAAGTCTTGAATGAAAGGAATCTTACAT
Source organism: Nicotiana benthamiana (assembly GCA_034376525.1). NCBI lineage: Eukaryota > Viridiplantae > Streptophyta > Magnoliopsida > Solanales > Solanaceae > Nicotiana > Nicotiana benthamiana. Next base: position 38,168,406 of record CM067335.1, on the reverse strand, counting down.
GGAACTGATTTAGAAACCCCTAGAACATTCTAGATGGGGTTCCAATCAGACTTTTTAAGATTATAATGCAATAGCTTGGCTAACAAGTTAAGAATTGAGGGACTAATTAATAAAATCTAAAAAATATGAGAAGGACTAATGGTTAAACACAAATAAAAAGGTTGCCTAAAAGCTTTGGCTATAAAAAGGCATCCTAATGCCTTCATTCAAAAGGTCTGAAGTTTGAAAATTCCAAAAAAAAAAAAACCTGAAATTTTCCAGAAATCCTGAAAATTGTTCAAGGTTAAAAATTCCAAAAAAAAAAAACAATTGTTCCATTAGGGTGTTTCTTCATAATAGTACTAATTCCCCGTCATTAATTTGGATTGTTAGCTTAAATAAGAGTAAAATGGTCTTACAAACATGTGTTTGAGGTGTTGAGATTTCACAAGCTTAGTAGGATTCAATTTTGAGTATATTTGGAGTACATTGGAGGCTATTTTGGTCGGTTTACTGGTGTTGTTAGCTTTAAATCATGGCCTGGTTTATGTGATAATTTCTTCTGTTCAATTCTAGGTTTTGAGTTTGGTTCACTGCTGCATCTGTTGGTGGTTTGTTATTGTTATTGCCTCTGATTTGCCTACTCATATGTGTTTCATCTTTGTTGTATTTCCAGGTACACAATTGAACTTAACTTGATGTAACCTTGAGATGAAAAATTGAATGAAATGCCCGGACATCTGCTTTCCTGAGTTATACTTATTTGGACTGCTGAGTTTACTAGTCAAATAGGTTTTAAACAATATGTAACGGGTTAATATAGTTTAATTTTTGTTTGTATATATATATATATATATATATATATATATATATATATATATATATATATATATATATATATATATATATCTTGAACTGTATCGGACTGCTAAATTTTCATACAATTATGCGGCCATCTTGTTGAATAATGCTAAATTTAATTAGTTTTAATTTTGTTGACATGTTTGAGATTTAGGCATAGAGTATAATGGCAGCTTGATAGTGCTAGTTTAGTTTTGTTATAAGTATTAGGATATATTACCTTGGTTTGAATCTGAAGGCAGCCTATGTATCTATCATTGAAATTCGAAATGTCACTTGTAACTATGGGGATTGACTACCTTAATGTGCTTGTCATATTGTTTGTTGAAATCGGAAATGAACATCAGTAATTACGTTCACATTTTTAGACTATGGCTGTTTTTGTTTAAAATTCAGGAGTTAGTAGTATGTAAATAAGTTGAAACATATGTTGATTTCCGAATTCCAAACTGATCATCTGTTAGCAAATTGTTAAGACTAACTGTGATTTAAATTAGAATTCAGAGATCCAAAATGAATTTAATACTGGACTTGGGCTCATTTATGATCCAGACCGGACGGCCTCTATCCCAACAGGATTTGAGGCCTAATATGTTGAGAGTCCTCACCGAGGCTATTTGTTAACTTTAAATATAAGTTCAGGCCTTCAATTTAGATAGTGCATTTTGGATTTGAATTAAAGGACTTCAGCAGTGTAAACTTCCCTTGTTTAAATTTGGATCTCAGTTTTTGGATACTCCAAACAAAGATTAACTCATAGGCCTTTTAGAGACATTACTTAATAGAAAATCCTAGTTTTTTTAGGTTGGCCTCAAATAAAAACGAGGTGCGCTGCACCAAACAAAATTCAAAATTGTGTGGCCCTCTTTAATTACTTTATGTGAATAATTAGAATTCGGGACGTGTCATTTAGCAAATTTTCATGACATCTCACAAAGTAAAGAATACGCTAGTCGCTTAAGGCGCATGTTAATAATATTACTTTCCTAAATTCGGGTGCTCATTTATGTGACCCAAATCCAAATCTCAACGATATTAAAATATGTCAAAAACCACGGGTGCATTTATGTGACGCGGTTCGAGGCATATTTTAATAACGCTGCAATATTCTTTAAAATAATAATAAGAGCTGCTAAAAGTCAAAATTGGCACATAAGTACAAATGGACTAAAATCAAATAATTTCAGCTGAATATGACAGTTGAGCGATCGTGCTAGAACCACAGAACTCGGGAATGCCTAACACCTTCTCCCGGATTAACAGAATTCCTTACTCGGTTTTCTGGTTCACGGACTGTTAAACAGAGTCATTCTTTCTCAATTATGGATTTAAACCGGTGACTTGGGACACCATTAATTATCCCAAGTGGCGACTCTGAAATCTCTTAAATAATAGAATCTCGTTTCGATTGTACTTTGATTGGAAAAACTCCTATATTCACACCATTCACCAGGTTGTGGATGTTTGAAAGGAGGTGTGAAGGTCCATTACTATATTTATGACTTTTCTGTCAAATTTGATGAGAAACGGAGATGCTTTGGCGTGATTTGGACGTCCGGTTGTGTAAATAGAAGTTCATGAGTTCTCTTGAAAATTTCCTTTGATTTGATGCTCAATTCGTAGTTTTAGGTACTATTTTGGAGATTTGATCGCGCGAGCAAGTTTGTATGATATTGTTAGACTTATGTGTATATTTAATTTAGAGCCCTGAGGACTCGTGTGAGTTTCAGATAGGCTACGGAGTAAAATTGGTCGTAGAAACATTGCTGGTGTGCTTCAGTTTTTGTGCAGGTCTTAGATCTCGCAATTGCGAGGTCAGGCTTCGCATTTGCAACTCTGAAGGTTGCATTCGTGAAGAGTAGATGGGGCACCTCAAGTTCATATTTGTGAACAATACTTTGCATTTGCGAAGTGGGGCTGGGGCAGGCTTGATCGTATTTTTTATCAATGTGGTTGCAAACGCAGAAGATCAATGTTCGCATTTGCGAACAAATCATTGCAAATGCAATGAAAGCATAAATGGGAGGACCTTGCTTTTGCGATTGTTTCTTCGCATTTGTGGGGATCGCATTTGTAAACTCCAGGTCGCAAATGTGACATCCGCGATTGATCAAATAGCTTAGAATCAAGTTTTTTGTTCATTCTTCAAATTTTCAAAAGAAGAAAATCCTAGAGACGATTTTTCAAAGAATTAATAAGTGATTCTAATGTATTTTATTTCAATCTTTCATTACATTTCCTAAAATTTCAACCAAAAATTTAGTGTTTTCATGATGAAAATTGGGGGTTTGAGTTAGGGATTTTTGTAAAATTAGAATTTAGATCTTAAATATAGGTCGGATTCCAAAATAAATTATATAACCGGGATCCGAGGTGAATGGGTAATCGCATTTTGGTTCTAATTTCGGGTTTGGACCAAGCCGGCTTTGGAGTTGACTTTTGTTGACTTTTTCAATGATGACCTAAATTGAATCCTTTGCAATCGTGGGTAACTCCTAAGGCTTAATTTAAATCATTTGCTAGCTTATTTTCTAGACTCTATTAGTTTGGAGGCTTGTTTGAAAGGCAAAGGTGTGGTTGAGCTTTGAGTTGACCTTTGGAGCGAGGTAAGTGTCGTGGTTAACCTTGACTTAAGGATTAGGGTTTGTTTGTCTATGTGCTACATGTTTAGATATTGGGTATAATGTATATGTGAGGTGACGAATACTTACGTGTTGTTTTCGGATTAAAGCATGCGGGTGAGACTTGTTACTTGTAACTTATTGCTTACTTTGATCATGTTGATCATGCTTAGACTAGTTACTCATTCAATTGTTCATTATTACCACGTTTATGGACTTTTCTGATAATCAAGCATTATTTCTAAAGTTGATATTGGTATTGTGGAATCATTGTTTACGTAAGACATGTTCTTGTTGATTCTATCTCCCTATTATTACTTGTTCATTGTTATATGGCGATGGAGAGTGTTAATGCATGAAGGATGATGTCGTGTCATATTTTTTAGAGTTAATGTACGAAGGGTGATGTCGTGTCGTATCTATTAATTTGTGATGAAAGTGAGTGTAAAAGCACGAAGGGTGATTTTGTGCCCGTTATTATTGTTTTACCGTGAGGTTGAGAGTAAAAGCACGAAGGGTGATGCCATATAATTTTATTCATTGTGTTTACTCGTTTTACAGGTTAAAGGCTTATTGACTGTTCTGGATATTATTTCTTTTGTAATTATCGTATTTGTACCCCTTTAGCATGTCCCCCTCATAATGGGACATGTTTAGCCTTTATTTGTTGTTATCTTATACGCATATTGTATTTTACACAAGTTTATTACATGGGTGTCTTGTCATAACCTCGACACTACTTTGTTGAGGTTATGCTCGATACTTACGCGTACATGGGGTCAGATGTACTCATACTACACTATACATTTCTCGTGCAGACTTTGGTACTGGCGCCAGCTGTTCGTGAGGCGTGGAAGCTTGGATTTGCTCATTGGAGACTCGAGGTAGATCTGCTGATGTCCGCAGACCTTGAAATCCCCTACTATTTCCCCTATTTTACTATTTTTTTCGTTCTGATTGTATTTATTTCAAACCATGTTTGTACAAATTCTAGAAGCTCCCTGCTCCAAATCCAAATTGTATTAGATATTATGGGTTCTATGTTATTTTGCACTCGATTTTAGCTTTTATTTGGCTTAATTGGTTTTGTCATTGGAATTGATTAAAACTGGCTTAAGGAATCCTCTAAAATTGGCTTGCCTAGCAAGTAAAATATTAGGTATCATCACGATCCCGAAAGTGGAAATTCTGATCGTGACACTAGTTTTCCTTTTTCTTTTATTTTTTATTTTTTAACTTTTGAAGGTGGAGATGAGATCGTGGCCACTTTTACGACCAAGGATAGAGTTAGAGAATGAGTTATGGATTTTGATAAACCTATTAATTTTATTTAGATTTTATATTTGTATTAGTTTTTTTATTAAGCATACATAATATTTAATTGTAAACTCGATAATCAAAGTAAATTATTATATCAAGTTGAGAACTCATAAACTTCAAAGTACTAACTATACCTCTATTTACGGCCCATGATGCTAACATAATGACATCATAAGATGGTTATTTATGTCCAACCTTAACGTTATCACATGTTATTTGAATCTAAACAATCAAAGGTTTTTTTTTATACTAGAAAAATTAACACATAATCAAAACCAATAAACAAAATACATGAGATTTTTGTTGAATAGGCTCAGATAATTTTAAAATTTTGGGTTCTAACTCAAATAGATTTATAATGAATTCTAATTAAGCAAATTTTGTGGGGGGAAATATATGAATATTTTTAGATTCTTTTGAATCAAATGGGGCCACAGATTGAAGAAAAGAATCTTAGATGAGATTCTATATTAAAAGGAAAAAAACAAATTTCCAAGGAGAAAGGATCACATGAGAGTGGGCGAATTATTTATACAAAATAATAAATGAAGGGTCCCAAATGCTAACACAATGATATCATAATTTTTCATTCATGTTGCAACATTCATACTACATCTTAAGTATTTACTATGTTATTTCAAAACATTAAAGAAAATTTTATACTGTACGTACTAATTTGCTGGTATGTTACATAGTTCTTAAAATTATCATGTTTATCCTATTAGTTATTGTCACTATTTTAAAAGGTGAGGACGTGAAGCAAGATATTTTATTTGATACGAGACGTAAATTTTGAAATGAAGCATAGACCTTGCGGACTTTTGAGTCTTTTTTAATTTATAAATTAATAATATAGATTATAACATGAAAAATATAAAGGATATAATAAAAGTTCAAAAAAAAAATTAAAGAAACGCATAGGTATAATCAAATAATATATCTAGCATATTTTAAAAGTATAAACAATGACACGCTGTTAAAGTTACTTAAAATATAAACCAACTTTAACGTCTCAACGTTCAAACAATTAAAACCATAATTTTTTTTGAAAATATTAACAAATTATATATCTTACCTCTTTAAAAGTAAATACTCAATAAATTTTATTAATATTATATTTAAAATATGACTTATTTACACGAGTGAATGCAAGATTACTTTTAAATAACAATTAGGTTAGCAAAGATAAGAATTCTTTCCAAAATTTTCTATTTTCTTGGTGGCGGCTACAAAAAAACAGGATGAATTGACTCAACCAAGATGTTAGCCACTTAGTTGAATCAGTAAGAAAATAATTATTACGATCTTGTAACTTAATTTTGTATAACTAAAATATTAAAACCTGATCAAATTAATTTATTCTACTATTTAAGAGAAGGGGTTTTTTGGTATAACTGATAAAATTATTATTATGTAATAAGAAGTTATAAGTTTGAGTTGCGGAACCAACCTCTTGCAGAAATACTGAATAAAACAGCATATAATAGATCATTATAACTTAAATTTGTATAATTAAAATAGTAAACTCTTATCAGATTAATATATACTACTATGTACGACTTTCCCCAGACGTCGTGCACAAGAAAGCTTAGGGATCATTTGGTAGGAGATATTAGAAAAAATAATACAAGCATTAGTTCTATGTATTATTAATATATTATTTGGTACTTCTTTTCCAATCTGTGTATAACTAATACTTGTATTAGTTATAGATCACACATGGTATTATCCTATGTGTAAGTAATACATAAAAAACCATGGCATTAGTAATACCAACGCTATTAATGCATGTATTAGTATGATTAAAGATATAATTATTTTTAAAGTCCCTTAAAGCTAGAGAATATGGAGGGCATTTTTGTAAACAACTATAATTTTAAAAATTTATGCAATGCATTATAATTTTAATACAACGTACTAAACAGAAGATAAGAAATTATATATATATATATATATATATATAACCAATGCTTGTATTACTAACGTATGCATTACTAATCTCTATATTTTTAATACACTTTATTCCTATATACCCTGCCATACGACCCCTTAGTGTATTAGAAGGCTTTTTTTTTACTATGTACCATGTTTCGAAAATTTAAATTAAAAAAATAATAATCCTACCAATAAAGATAGAGAACACGTGCTGCTTAAAACAGGAGAATTCTATTATTGATGCAAAACCAAAATGGTCCGTAAGAGACTGAATTTACCTAACTATAATTATAAATCTTCTCGTCACCTCCTCCTCTCTATCAAAAAATTAGGAGAATTTGCGGATTTCTTCGTTAGCTATGAAAGAAGAAATCTAGAACATATCCAATTTGCAGAATTAGCACTTTTTGAGCGAATAATTCCAAATTTTGTGTGCAGATTATCAATCATAATCAGGAATTATCTGTTTTTCTTCTCTGTTTAAAAATAGCCAGCTCGAAGTACTGTTGCTATCCTTTTAAGATTCCATTGGATTTTCTGAATCTCTGTTTCTGTATAAAAATACAAAAAATTAAAAAATTAGAGCTTTGTGTTTGTTGATGCTCATCTAAAAGAAACTTCTGCAAATTACGAACACGTATAGATCAAGGTAATGTTTTCCATTATCAGAAAACGTTTTTGGAACTCTTCACGTGAATATTTGCACACACTCACACACACACACACATATATATATATGTACATAAATATATATATGTACATAAATATATATATATATATATATATATATATATATATATATATATATACACACACACATGCGTGTGTATGTGTGTGTATATTATATATTTGTCAGCTCCAGTCATGTACAGCTATTGCTCATTAATTTGGCGTCTTTTAAAAAAAAATTGTGCTGTTTGGTTATTTTGTGTGTGTGTGTGTGCTTTATGAAAATTTTGAGCTTTTTATATGAATGCTGAATTTTTGCTTATATAGTTTTTGATTTTTTATATGGGATATATGTCTGTGCGTGTGTGTGTTTTGGTGAAATTTTTGAGCTTTTTATATGAATGCTGAATTTTTGCTTATAGGGCTTTTGATTTTCTATACGGGATATGTGTGTGTGTGTGTATCAGTGTATGTATTAGATTGATTTGAAATTCTGTCAACTCAAATGATGTACTGCTATTGTTGTCTAATTTCCCCTTTTTTTTGAATTCTATATTTTTGTGAAAATTTTAGATCACCTTTTTGTATGGAATTTGAAGTTTTTTTTTTCTAATAAAGTTTTAATTTTTAATTTGGATATTGTAGTGTTAATCTACTTGAATTGCATGTGAATGACTGAGCTTTGATACATCATACAAGCATGTGGAAGAAAGATCTTTTAAAACTCAAGTTTTGATTGAATTGGTTTGAGTACAGCTGGTCTCTGGTTCTGTATAAATTTCACTATTTTTCTTTTTTTTTCTCAACTGAAAAATAGGCATGTTTTCTTTAGCTTGAAATTAAAGATTGTAGAGGAAAAGTGTGTATCAACTAACTACAAAGAAAAATATGCAAATTCTAACATATTAGAGTAAAATTAGAGGATGTGTTCGCTTTATCTCTGGTCGAATTACCAATCCTTGACTTAAATTTTGAATAGTTCTTTCCCTCTGAATTTGATATGATGTTTAAGTTGTTTATGGTTGCCATGACATGTCAAACTTAAATGGTGTTCAACAACAATTTTGCTGATCCATTTTGTTCCCCTAAACCTTAGCAAGGACTTGATAGCGGACTTAGCGCTCAGTTATTTCAGTAAGTCTAGCAGCGCTATTATGCAATTTGGACGTATAATTTCTTTTTCAATGTCCAACACTCAAAAACACTAGCTGCATACTCTATGTAAATCAATTTCTCATCACTTGAAATGTGGCGTTGCAATTTATCTCGTTCGCCTTATTGCTTTTTGGGTAACTGCAGATAAAAATGGTTGCTTTTGGGAAAAAGTTGAAGGATAGACAAATCCAAGAATGGCAAGGGTATGTCCAATGTCCTTTATATGGAGCTAGTTTCTTGTATCCTTTCTTTCGTTTCAAGTTGGTGGAAACTAGAGATAGCATAAATTTTCGTGTAAAATTATGCAGGATTTGAGCTTAGTGATGCTCTTATGCTGAATTTCTAGAAGAACTTTCGAACTTGCTATGTTTCATTTTAGCACAAACACAGTTCTAGAAAATGTCATGTTGTGAACTGAATATATATGTTGAATACCTGTTGACCACAAACCTTCTTATAATCCTAATTGATAGTGTATTTTAATTAAAAAATGAATTAACAATAGTTGAAATGCAGAAAAACAAGGTTTGTTTTTAGAGGATTAAAGAAATGTGTTCTCTTTTATTCTTCTAGTAAAAGAGAGAAAATTTTACCTGGATACTTTAATGCAGTAGTGATTAGTCAAAGAGGAGAAATTAGACATTACCACCGAAAGAATAGGAATCAAGAGAAGTACATTTATATTGAATCTGCATTATTATGTTGAATGGTAAAGATCAATTTGTTGCAGATACTATATCAATTACAAATTAATGAAGAAGAAGGTTAAGCAGTATGCTAACCAAAGCCAAGCCGTAACATTGGATCGGCGATATGTTCTCAAGGATTTCTCCAGAATGCTGGACAACCAGGTAAGGAGATGGGAATGATGCATTTGCATTCCTAGATGTGCATATCAACTCAGTCGTATTAGATATTTTGTTCTTCCTGTGTTAATTTATCAACTTTGGAATTTATCAATGTTTATTGCGAGAGGTTTCTAGGATGTTGTATTATTAAGAGTGATTTTGAAGGCTCTTTGATTTACTACTAATTCTTCCACAAAATAATTTTGATCTTTTCTTGAATCAGGAAAAAGACTATGTGTATATACTATACATTAGTTTCGTGTACCTTTGAGTGACTGAAGCAACATAAGTATTCAGTCTCCCAAAAATAATGAGTTGTCGAACCCTTGTTTTGGAGAAAGATTTTTCTTCTAGATGAAACTTGTAGGAAAAAGCGTTCTTGTTTCAAAACACTTGATAGGACGTTGTGGAGGTCGAGTATTATGGTTGTAGGCTAGGAGGTAGTTGAGTCTTGTGTTACTTTATACCTTTGTGAGCCTGGTCTGGTAGGGTTTTGTCTAAGAGAACTAGGGGCAATGTCGTGTCTTACTATTTTCTTTTTCGAAGTTGGATCCATTTACTAACCACCGTTTTTACTTTGCATTTTTCTTATGCATTTTATGTTCCTATTTTTCCTATGATCTTCATGATGAATCTAATATCCTCTCCTTTTGTCTTCTTTTTATTATCTTGAGCCAAGGGTCTTTCGGAAACAGCCTCTCTACCCCTTCGGGGTAGGGATAAGGTTTTCGTACACACTACCCTCCCCAGACCCCACTCGTGGGAGTTTAATGGGTTGTTGTTGTTGTTGCTCGGGCTATTGCATCATTTGTTTCTTACTCTGTTTATGTTCTAATAGGTTTGGAGAGGTCAGTAGTATTCCTTTGAAATTAGTCTATTTTTATTTGCTCGTACTATTTATGCATAATTGGATCAAAGGAATACTTTTTATAGCGAAAAATGGTTCAGGCACATCATGGAGATTTGATATTCTTCTTCTTAACTTTTGCAGATTGAAACAATAGTTCTCTTTTTGTTGGAACAACAAGGAGTTCTTGCGAGCAGGATATCTGAACTTAATGAACAGAAAGATTCTCTTCAAGAACAGCCTGATATATCCAAAATAAATGAGCTGCGAGAAGCTTATCAAGCTGTGGGGCGTGATCTTCTAAAGCTTCTCTATTTCGTTGAAATAAATGCTATTGGATTAAGGAAGATACTTAAGAAGTTTGACAAACGTTTTGGCTACAAGTTCACCGACTATTATGTCAAAACCCGAGCTAATCATCCATATTCCCAACTTCAGCAAGTTTTCAAGCACGTGGTAGTTATATGCTAATCTCAGTGCTAATCTACTTTTTTATTCTAATATTTGCCTTTTCAAGTCATTACTGCAATGTCGTTTCTTGACTATACATGATATTGAGATTTGTTTGCACTAGTATCCCTATAGAAAGCCGTTCTCGAATTATGATTGCAGGGATTAGGGGCAGTTGTTGGAGCAATATCTCGTAATCTCGCCGATCTTCAAGACCGTCAAGGAAGCTACTTGTCAATTTATGACCAGCCAGCTCTTCCTCTCCAGGTTTTAGTTTAACTCTGTTAATCAGCTTTGGTTATGTATTCAGGTTTACAAGAATTATAGTCTTGTCTTGTTAAGCTCTAGATTTAAATTCTAGACATGCTCGACTATTTTCTTAAAAAATAGTCGACTATTTCCCAGACCCCACCTGGTGGGAGTATACTGGGTAGTTGTTGTTGTTGTTGCTCGACTATTTTCTTATATGGTACAGAGATTTTTTGCAGGACCCTGTAGTTGACTCAATGCAAGCAGCTGTTGACAGATTAAGTCATTCAACAAACTTCCTTAACTTTTTGGCTCAACATGCACTTATCATGCAAGAAGAGTTACCCTCTCCTGTCGAGGAAGAAGTTGTTGATCAGAAATACCATTTTATGTCGCTGCTGTTGAACTTAGCAAATACTTTCCTTTACATGGTTAATACATATATTATTGTGCCAACAGCAGATGATTATTCTATGAGCTTAGGTGCTGCTGCGACAGTATGTGGGATTGTGATCGGAGCCATGGCTGTCGCGCAGATCTTTTCATCTGTGTATTTCAGTGCTTGGTCAAACAGGTCTTATTTCAGACCACTGGTATTTAGCAGTATAATTCTTTTTATTGGGAATGCCATGTATGCATTGGCTTATGATCTCAAATCAATACCGGTTCTGCTTATCGGTCGTTTATGTTGCGGGTAAATATCTCTACTCCCTCCTCTCCATCTAAGTGCATCTACACATGTGTTTTCATTTATTGATATTTTAAATATTTCTTTTTGTACTTGGGACGGGAGTGGTGATGGTTGGAGGACAGTTTATTGTGTATTTTGTATCTTCTTTTTATGTTCTTAATTTTGCATGTGTGTTAGCTAAACTTGGTGTTACATTGTCAATCTTGTAGAAAGCAAAGTCGTTTAGTTAACTTTTATGTATTTGTTTGTTAACCCTTAAGTAGATTGTCGCCAGTGGATTTTCTTAACTGTTACCTATTTAAATTACATGACAAGATAGACCAAAAGTCACGTGAACGAAAATTCTATACAAGAACTACTATCTCTCATATTCAATATAAATTTAGCTAAGAACAGAATACAATAGAAGTAAAGATTATGTAAGGTGAGACCGGCTGGTTGGAATTATGATATATTTGTGGTTGTTAAACTTACATTAGGTTCGGTATTTTTAGGAAGATAGAGACTTATATGTCAATGTAAAGACAAATATGATATTTAAAGGATCTATAATTTTGAATAATTCCCTTCAATTGCCCTTAACAACAACAACAACAATAACCCAGTAAAATTACACAGACCTTACCCCTACCCCAAGGAGGTAGAGAGGTTGTTTCTGATAGATCCTCGGCTCAAGGAGACGAAAAAGACAATATATCAGTACCATCAACAGAAATCATAGAAATAATAACAATATCAGAAGTACCAAAAAATAGATGAAAAGCAATAACAGTAACACGTAAGTAAGGCTCTCAATTGCCCTTAAAAACAGGTTATTTATATAAGAGTGCAGTAAGTCTGGATAAATCAGAAATAATATTGAGGATTTGCAAATCAATAAAAAAAATATTGAGGATTCATAACCTCGACTAGTTTTGGGGTTGAGGAGTGTTTGATTGATTGAGTTTAGACATAATTATAAGACTACAAGTTGACAGGATAATGGCTTGCCCTTTTTCTTGAATTGCAGTTTTGGTTCCGCCAGAGCAGTGAACCGCCGCTACATTAGTGACTGTGTGCCACTTAGACTTCGGATGCAGGCTTCAGCAGGTTTTGTTAGTGCTAGCGCACTTGGAATGGCTTGTGGCCCTGCACTTGCTGGTTTACTTCAGACAAATTTTAAGATTTACAAGTTAACCTTCAATCAAGATACTTTGCCTGGTTGGCTTATGGCTTTTGCATGGTTAATTTATTTGGTATGGCTCTGCATCTCATTTAAAGAACCTGTTCGTGATACTGAAGTAAACAATGTTCCTCAAGAGTCTAATGCTGGTAAGTTCTATTCTCGTTTTGGTTATTAGAGCTGTCACTATCCCAAAGTTGCATATATTAGTGCAGCTGCGTTCTCCTTTTCCCTTAGTCTCTGTAATCTGAAGAAAATGAGGAATGCATACTAATGTTGTGTGACTTTTAAGCAAAAATAGTGACAAAATTTGTAACATTTTAAGTAGTGTGGAAGGTGAATTTAAAGATAATATCATTATTGCAATACAAAGTCCAAGATCTACATTGCTCTCATTCAAGGGGCTTTGAATGAAACCCACCCATATCAAATTCAATTCAGAGAAAAGGTGGCGAAGTTGAGCTTGTTTCTTTCCTTCTATTCTGTGTCGTTCTATTTTCATATAATATTCATATGTGTGATGTGCGCAGCATTGTCAGTATTGATATTCTGTTAGATGGTTTTCCTGAATAATACACTTGAATTGGTATACTTGCCAATATTTACCAAGTTGAACATTTAATATGACCAGAAGTAACTTTTTGTAAATTTTTATGAACCTGTTTTGGTTATGAGCCCATATCCAGTCGCTCACAAATATACATTTTCCAACTCATATTTGAACCTTGTAGACTGGATTGAAGCGTTATTTAAGATTAGAGTAGAATATTCTATTTACCCAATGTTTGAGTAAGGAAATGCAGTGTGCTACTCACATTTTGTTTCTAAATGTTCAAAAATGAAAGTGTTGGTTTATGAAGTAGGAAATGTCCTTATAATCACTGTTTTCGTTACGTGCTTATATAGGTAAGGATACATTATAAATAATATTAAATTTCTATTGCTGAAGTAGGCATTAATGTGCAACGGCTGGTGTATTAAGGTCCATAGTAACTAAATATGATCTGATAATTAATCTTTTGGTTGCTCGAACCAGATGCCCTTGAAAAGGGTGTCGTAGAACCATTGCTATTAAAATCACCGGAGAATCAACAAGATGAGGATGAAGAAGATGGTGACGAGAGTGAAGAAGCTTCCAAGGAGTCTCATCAACCTGCTAATTCCATAGCAGCAGCATACAGATTACTCACTCCATCTGTGAAGGTATGTTCAACTCTGAGCTCCTTGCTTCTTTTTGTAATCCAATAAGTAATATTCTTTGTTTGACAACGTGATTCAGTGAAATTACTTGCTTTTATTGCATAAAATATTTTATCTATTTATATGGTCTTGATCAATCCTCGCCTCATAAGCTAGCTTTTGAAGTTGAGTTAGACCCAAGGTTCATGTGAAAAATTCATCTACCAACTTCTTCCTAAAAAGAGGCTTCTAAATGTTTACACTAGTTCACATAGAATCTTGTCAAATTTGACAGTCTTTACATGGTATCCCTGTTACTGTGTGTCCCAATAATGGGTCTCCATCGTATGTTGTCCATGCTTCAATTGGCAAGCCTAGGCGTGTGGGAGGGTGTTGAGTTGTCCCACATAGATGAGATGTGGAATATTTTGTCCTTTTATATGGTCTTGGCAATCTTCATCTCATGAGCTAGCTTTTGTGGTTGAGTTAGGCCCAAGAACAACATGGTATCAGAGCTAGACCTATCTCAATTGTTTGTTTTCCGATGTTGCGCCCCATGTTATACTGTCCACGCTTCAAATGTCATATCCTAGACGTGTGGGAGGGGGTATTAGAAGAGGAACGAATAGGCCTCTTATATGCTCTTAAGCACTCCTAATCTCATGAGCTAACTTTTTGGGATTGAGTTAGGCCTATTAGAATCAAACCCATCCCTATTTTATCCGATATTGGTATGCTTGAGAGCTTGAGAATACGGGGGTTGTTGAATTGTCCCACATTGATGGGATGTGGGATATTTTGTCTCTTTATGTGATCTTGGGAAATATTCACCTCATGAGCTAGCTTTTCAGGTTAGATTTATTTCTTTACATATTGTTTACTGCGAATTTGACTCTTGGAGTTGAACAACTGTAATCTGGCACTTGCTTCTCTGGCGTTGCTTGTTTGCAATTGTTGGTATTTAGATGTTAACAAGATAGATCTTGATGTCACATAATGAAAACGGATCGGCAAGCAGAACTTGAGCTTTTAATTGTCATGATACTTCTGATAGAGTTAATAGAGAATTATGGTTGGCTTTGCTTGTCCACAATTACACATTATAAATTAAAATGTTGAGCTTAAAGAATACATATAGAGCTTGTGCATTACATGAAGTCTACGATTTGGTTGTCTATTAGAAAAGCATTACATTTAACGACCACTTGCGCGACTCTTTGATGTATCCAGGTTCAATTGTTAATCTACTTCATGCTGAAATATGCCATGGAGATTTTACTTTCAGAATCTAGCGTTGTCACGACATATTACTTTGGCTGGTCAACAAGCACTGTGGCAGTTTTTCTTGCGTGTCTTGGTCTCACCGTTCTTCCAGTAAATCTTGTTGTTGGGAGCTATATAAGTAACATGTTTGAGGACAGGTAATTTCGCACAAGAATATATTATGGATATTTTCTGGAAACTTGTTCACTGATTCCTTAAATTTCTCACCGGAATGCTCATGCATGTAATCCATATTTTTTATCGCTTGGCCTAAAAAATAAAGAAACTGTTTTGGAAGCTATGTCGCATAAATATATAACAGAGTTTGAGTCTCATCTTGTAATACTTAGCTATTAATATTGCGATCAAGGTGAAAATAAATGCATTTTAATTAGATAGAAATTGGATAATATTTATTCAACGGTAAGTTAGGACGATGAATCTTTACCATCAAAATTTGAATATTGAGTTTCTTTTGTTTGCAGGCAAATTTTGTTGGCATCTGAAATTATGGTTTGTCTTGGTATACTCATGAGCTTTCAAGTTGTATTTCAGTATTCTGTGCCGCAATATGTCTGCTCAGGGCTCTTATTGTTTGTATCTGCTGAAGTTTTAGAAGGTATGATCCCTTATGTTTTCTTCCTTGAGAAAACTACTTTTATCTTGATTGTACATTGATTAGGCTAAATGTAACACATTTAGATAAGTGAATCTTTCGCTAACAGAGGCGGATGTAGCTTTTTGACTATGCTTTCATCTGAACTCAGAATTTTCGACACGGAGTACAGATATACATGTAAACACTTATTAAAATCTCAATAAATATTAGATCTGAAGTCATAATTTTAACATATAACGAGTACAGTGCAATGTTGAACACATTCAATTTAAATCCTAGATCTACTTTTGTTCACCAAGATATTTACGGTCAGCCCTCTCTATAATGGCATCGTTATATAGCACTTCTTTGGCATATATCAAAACTCAGGTGGTGATCTTCTTGATGAGAATGGCGAATTCTTTTGGTTCTTACACTTTCGTTATAAATCAGTGTTTTCCTTGCACCAGGTGTAAATTTGTCACTCCTCTCCCGAGTCATGTCATCTAGACTTTCACGTGGAACCTACAACGGTGGCCTCTTGTCTACAGAAGCGGGAACCATCGCTCGGGTGATTGCAGATGCAACGATAACTCTTGCCGGGTACTTAGGGGAGAGTATGCTCTTGAATGTTACTCTTCTTCCTTCGCTTTTTATATGCATAGTCTCCATTCTCGCCACCTTTTGGACCTATAATTCTCTCTACTGATTTTGTATATGTGGTTATGTGATTCTCTGGAACCAGCAATCATTGCTCAATTCTTGTACCTCTCCATTACTTTGAAAATGTTTTACCTTTTGAAATTATTTTATGGATCATTTCCTAGTGTTTGGTTTGATATAAAGTATGAAGTTAAAATCATACAAGGTGCAACTGCACCGAGTTTATGTCTAGTTTAAGCTTGTTGTGTGAATATTGGAATAATATTTCACAATTTAATATCCAACAATACAACAACGACGACGGCCTAGTAAAATTTCATGAATGGGGTCTGGGGAGGGTAGTGTGTATGCAGACCTTACTCTAACCTGAGGGTGTAGAGAGATTGTTTCTGATAAGACCTTTGGCTCAAGAAGATGAAAAAAGACAATATATCAGTACCATTAACAAACCATAGAAATAATAACATCGCAAGCACCGGTAAATAGATGGAAAGCAAAAATAATAATCAGTAAATAAGGCCCGACACTATGAAAACAGAAGAATAGTATGAACACAACATTGATCACTAGAGTCTTAATGTACGACCTTCACAAATTTTTATCGAGTACCATGTCTTTGGAAATCTGAAACTCCACTATATCCCACTTGATTACCTTTCCCTGGTTATGCATATATGCACGGTTATGCATCTTTAATTTTTTTCACTTTACGTTGCATTAAACTCACTATTCAAAGTTTCAAACTTCATTTCTTTACCTTATAATTCCAATTTCAGAAGTTGTTTTCTTAATAAGAGTAATGACATTTTGTAATTTTGTTACAGTTTTCAATAATTATTTGATATTTTTTAAAGCTACAAAATCACCGCTTTGGACTTGAAAGTATTCTGGAAGGTAGAATATATTACGAAGAAAAGATAAAATTTGAGTAACCATATCTAAGTTGGTTCATATAGGGGGTTTTACCTAACTCTCGTCTTCTTGTTATCCTTTCTTTTTTTCTATTAAGAAATATAGCTCTAAGAAACAATATAAAACAAGAACATAAATAAAATAAGAGAAAAAAATTTCTTATTTTATTTAGTATTTAAGTGTATCTTATATCACATTTCATGCATCTATTTATACTATTACATAGAAGATTACAAAATGATTGTCTTAAATATGGCATTAACAGTTGAGATCGTGTGGAGGGGTTATAGAGGTGTGAGAGTTACAATCATAATAGTGATAAATAGTGGGAGGTTATTTACATCATAGGTAAAAGTAGTGGGAGTAGAGGACATCGACATTTACTAAAGATTTTATAACACTTCCCATAGGAGGTCCAAAAATAGCTAATATGCTTCGTTAAAACCTTACGAAGAAAAAACCTTGTGAGAAATAATCTTAGTAAATGAAAAAGATAACACATATATGTAGTATGCTATATTTGCTGCCTCGTTAAAACCCTTACCAGAAAAATCCAGTGGGACAAAATCTAGTTTAAGGGAAAAAGAGTACAACGCGTATCTTACTCCCCCTCATGAAAACATCACTCTATTTATGGAAGACGCCGCATTCCAATCTTCTATCTCAACTTCTCAAATGTTGAGGTTGATAATGTCTTAATGAACAAATCAACCAAATATTCACATGAACGAATTTGTTGAACATTAATTTCACCATTTTGTTGAAGATCATGCGTGAAAAAGAACTTTGGTGAAATGTGCTTTGTTTTGCCTCCTTTGATATATCCCCCTTTCAGTTGAGCAATACAAGCAGCATTGTCTTCATATATTGTAGTTGGATTATCCCTTTTAATAAGAAAACCACATATTTCCTGAATATGTTGAGTCATTGATCTCAACCAAACACATTCCCGACTAGCTTCATAAATGGCTATTATTTCAGCATAAATTGAAGATGTGGCAGCTATTATTTGTTTCATTGAACGCCATGATATAATTGTACCTCCATATGTAAACAAATAACCTGTTTAAGATTGGGCTTTATGTGGATCAGATAAATAACTTGTATCGGCATAGCCAATCATTTCTTACTTGAATTCATTAGAATAAGACAATCTCATATCTATAGTTCCCCGAAGACATCTAAATATATGCTTAACACTATTCCATTGTCTTCTTGTTGGGGATGAGTTGAAGCTTATTCCATTTTCTTCTTGTTGGGGATGAGTTGAATCTTGTTCCATTGTCTTCTTGTTGGGGATGAGTTGAATCTTGCTAATAAGTTTACTGCAAAAGCAATATTTAGTCGGTATTGTTGGCAAGACACATCAGTGCCCCATATGCACTAAGATATGGAGTTTCATCACTAACGAGTTCTTCATCATTTTCTTGAGTCCGAAATGGATCTTTATTTATTTCAAGCGATCTCATGACCATTGGGGTACTCAATAAATGTGCATTATCCATGTAAAATCACTTTAAACCCTTTTAAGGGTATGTTGATTGGTAAAAAAAAATTCATTTGGTACATGCTCAATTTGTAGGCCAAGATAAAATTTTGTCTTACCAAGATCTTTTATTTCAAATTCTTTCTTCAAACAATCTACGGCCTATGGAAGCTCTTTAGAAGTACCAATGATATTCAAGTTATCATCATACATAGCTATGATGACCAATTCATATCCAGACCTCTTAATAAAGACACAGGGTCAAATAGGGTCATTTTCGTATCCCTCCTTTAGCAAATACTCGCTGAGGAGATTGTACCACATCCTCCCTGGTTGCTTCAATCCGTATAACAATATTTGATGCTTTATTGAACAAGTTTCTCTTGAACGTTTATGTGCTTCAAGAACTTTAAATCTTTTAGGATTTTCATAAAAATTCATTGTGCAGTGAACCATATAAGTAGGTTGTGACAATATTCATCAACCGCATATCAAGCTTTTTATGGACTACTAAATTTATTGGATACCTGAATGTAATTTCATCTAGCACAGGAGAATATGTCTCCATATAACCAATGGCAGGCCTTTGCGAAAACCCTTGTGCCACAAGTCGTGATTTAGATCTTACAATTTCAGCTTTCTCATTTCGTTTTCGCACAAAAACTCATTTGTACCCCATTGGCTTGACACATTCAGGCATTCGGACTATTGGTCCGAGAACTTTACGTTTTTTGAGTGAAGCCAATTCTGCTTGAATTGCATTTTTCTAATTTGGCCAATTATTTCTCTGTCTACATTCATCAACAAATTTTGGCTCAAGATCCTCATCTTGTTGCATTACTTCAACCGCAATATTTTATGCAAAATTATTGTCAATAACAATATTATTCTGGTTTCACCTTTTTCCTGTAGAGATATAACTTATTGAGCTCTCTTCATTTTTATCATTTCTAGGTACTAGAACCTCATGTGAGGTCTTATCAATTATTATGTCTTTATGCTCCTCTTGAGCAATTGCCTCCATGTTATGATTAACTTCATCATTTGCTCCTTTCTTTTTTTGGGGATTCTTATCCTTTGAACCAATTGATCTACCACGTTTAAGGCGTGGCCTAGACTCATTTGCATTATCACATTGTCCAGTTGGGACATCAACTCTAATTGGAGCATTTACAACTGAAATATGCTATTTAATAACTCGTGGAAGGTTAGTAAATGCATATAACAATTGATTTGTAATATTTTGCATATAAATAATCTTTTGAATTTCTTATTCACATTGATTTGTACGAGGATCCAAATGAGATAGAGATAATACATTCCAATCTATCTCTTTTTCCATCTATTTATCTTCTCCCCCTAATGTTGGAAAAACTTATTCATCAAAATGACAATTAGCAAATCTGGCTGTAAAAAAATCTCCTGTTATAGGCTCAAGATATTTAATAATATAAGGAGAACCATAACCAACATATACTCCCAACCTTCTTTGGGGACCTATCTTTATGTGTTGTGGTGGACTAATTGAAACATATACCGCACATCCGAAAATTCTTAAATGGAAAATACTTGGCTCCTAACCAAAAGCCAATTGTAATGGGGAGACTTCGTAGTAACTATTTGGCCTTATGTGCACAAACGTTGGTGCATGCAAAATACTACGTCCCCACACTGAAAGAGGAAGTTTTGTCCTCATTAGCAATGGTCTAGCTATTAACTGGAAGCGTTTAATTAATGATTCTAATAGACCATTTTAAGTATGAACATGAGCAATCGAATGCTCAACTTTAATTCTAGTGGTCATTGATCGCTGCCAACCCAAAGCTATACAAAGGTAGGAAGAGCGGGTCGCAATAGCTTTTACCTGAATAGTGGTCGAGATTGAATTTTCACATGGAGCTGTAGTGGAGTTGTATTTTTTTGTCTAGCCTAGAGATGTGTTTGTTTCTAAGGTCACTTCAAATATTCTTGGTTTTTTTTTATAAATACTGTTATAAAACTAAGGATTAAAGTTAGATTATTCTAAGAGAATATTGCTAAGTTGTATCTAATAGGGAGAAAGGCACTAGGGTCGTGGTATCTCCTAGGTGGTTAAATAACGGGTAGAAACTACTAAGGACAGATTGAGATATTTGGGGCGAATGCTATAACCGATGCCCAGTTGTACCCACTCTCACACCTCTCAGTAGAGAGAGTGATTTTGCACAATTGACCCTCTCGAGACCAATTGTGTAGGCCTATTGGACCAAGCATTTAGGGTTCAAGTAGGGTGATTACTCTCTCAAGATTTAACCCACTAATTAGGACTACCATTTCTCATGGGTCCATCCCAATTCCTTGTTGGGTCAATTTAGGGGTCATAGACTCTCTTTCTCAAGAAGAGTTAAATCCACTAAGCTTGAATCAAAGTTTGCAACCACCAATTATCAAATAAAAACATAAAATCAACCCAAATAGCAAACACCTAATATCAATCTAACCCTAAATGACAACACCCATTAATTACCCACAACCGGGTTGATCCACAACCCTAGATAATTGGTTCAGCTAAACATAATTAAAGAAAGAACAAAAGAAATAGATGAAGAACTAAACATATTAATTAATTCCTAAGAAGAAACTACTATAATCTAAGTTGTTAAAAATGACCAAAAATGCCAAAAATGGTTACAATATCATTCCCAGGTGCTCAGCTCTGTTTTTAAATACAAAACTTGACCTAAAAATGGTAAAATGTTCAATTTATACCAGGCTGAAAAAATAGATAAAAATACCCTTGCGGGGTCAGTGCAGGCCGTGCAAAAGCAACCTCGGTCGCACTGGCTCTTATGCTTTTTCACCATCTGAACTGGAGGACGCGGACTGCACAAGTGAGTAGTGCGGCCGTGGAAGTGGTCTGGCACGGACCGCGTGGCGACAACCACGAGTCGCGTGGTTTGACTAGGCTCTTTGACAACCTCTCTGAATCTCGTTCATATGGACCGCACAAATGAGTGAAGCGGCTGCGAAGCATGAACACAGACCGCGTGAATCCAACCGCGACTGCGTTGCCCTTAGCCTGAATATGTCATGCCTCTGAATTTTCTACTGCGGTCGTGGTTGCTTTCACGGGGTCCACACAAGGTCCTCTTTTCATTGCTTTACTTAATCTTTGACACTTGAGCAGGTTTCACTCCTTTTTGAGCTGATATTTGATATTTCGTCACTTTGTCGATCAAACCTGCAGTCAAGCACAATTTATGAGCATTTCGGGACTATTTTGTAGCAATTTATACTCGAAGCATAGGCAAGTAGGGGCATAAATACATTTAAATTCTAACTTATCAACTTTCCCAAACTTAATCCTTTGCTTGTCCTCAAGTAAACAAAATAAAACCCACCCCTTTAAAGGAAAATCCAAGTGATTCCAGCTATCATAAAGCAACCTCAACAAGCATCAGTTGGGACTAACAATTTCCCTCAATACGAAAGCATCATTAACACATTTAACTTTGAAAAACCATGGATCAAGTGTGTCACAAGAGCATCAAGAGTTGACACATTTCATCAAAGACCTTCTCTCAATTACTTTGGTCATTGTGGAACCCAAACTCCCACATCTTCAACTCCTCCAAAGTGAATCTCACCTTTTGAGTATTGACACACAAATCGAGGTTAATGGAATTTCATTGATTTATCTCAAGAAGAAGGTCACAAGTCCTGCTCTAGGTACCATATATTTGCCCTTTATGTAAGTATCCACTAATGTAGGTCCCCTTCAACTCAAGATCAAATAGGGCTTTTGTGGAGTCATTGTGAAAGCTTTTGGGTAAGGGTAGGACATGTTTTTATTCAAGTGGGTTTGATCTTCCCTTAAGCACTTCTTTTGATTCATTTTGGCACAACTCTCTTGGCTCTTTTGAGTATTTCACTTCTTTTCAAGGGGTTAGAGAGACACATTGTCGCTCTTTCTAATGCAATTCAAAGCATTTCTCCCTTTTATACTTTTTCCACACCTTTTTCACTTTATGTCTTTCTTTGAATCCCTTTTTATTCTTGTTCACATTGGGCTTTCTTTTTGTCTCTTTTCTTTTCTTTTTGTTTTTATACCTTTATTTTACCACTTTGTTTCCTTTCTTGTCTCCCCCCCCCCCCCCAACTTAGATATTTGCCATTACTCAAGGGAAGATTGTGGTGCCAAGAGAGGGTATTATTTAGAACGGGTATAGGCTTGTTGCATTGGTCCTTGAAAGAAAAAGATTTAAGGTTCAAAAGGGTTAACTATGGATTATCTCATTGGTAGGCTATGGAATTGTTCAACTTAACAATTGGATCAAGGAGAGCCTATATTCACTTCTCAAGTCAAATTTCACCCAGGATTTCGCCTCAAAAAACACTCAGGTGAAGTTCTAGACTGTTGGCTCGGGACTTGGACTCACAATTCGATTCCTCACAACACACGCTAGAGGATTGCTAAAGACACTGAGTCGCGGGCCCACAACAACCTTAGTTACGATTCAAGCACACTATGGTCCGAAAAGACCACATGATGATTGTTTGGTCAATGCAAGAGTCTCAAAGCCACGACTTTCACCATCCTAAGCATAACATTATGTCTTTGACCATGGGATCAAAGACAAATGTGCTAGGCCCAAGTGAAGCTTTGCTTTAGGTACCCTTAACTACAACTATCATAAACAAAAGAAAAATCAAAGAAATGGACTCAAACCCTTAAGAAGGTTGTCACGCCATCTATCAATGGAAGAGCCACCCGGTTCGCACAATACTCCACCCTTGGAAAGAACTGTGGCATTAAGAAAACCAAGGGTTTATTGAAAATGCCAAAAAGAAAACGAAAGGCTACGAGCCTATCTACAAAGCTAAAAACGAAACAATTTTGCGAAAATAGAAAACAAAATGAATATGTACAATAGAGGGTAGAATATACAACGGGGATGAATATATATTGAATTGTAACTTTATATACAGACCAAAAGATAGAATAAAAAGTACGAGAAAGTAGCTCAATGTACAGTTATGTGTAGACCAAAATATAAAATCACAGAAACATAGACTAAGTCAAATATATACAGTTATCCAGATAAACAAAAAGTAGGGTGCACCCCCCACAAATAAGAGCTGGCATTATCCCCAATGCCAACTATCAAAATAAGCACTAAAAGGTCACAAGAAAGGATATAGAAGCTCCGTAAGACTGTTCCATTTGCATGGGGTCATCAGTGGTCCCCAAATCCTCTATATGTATGGGAACCCCAGACGGGTTCCCGGACTCCTGCTGCTCAGCTGCTGGGACTAGGGTCTGCTCCTGGACCACCTGAATTATAGGTGCAACACTTGAAGGGACCTCATGTGGGTCTGCAAGCTCGATAACTGCACCAACTGAACTGGGAAGCTTCCTCTTCTTTCTTGGAGGTCTGGGTACCTGCTCCTGCTCCTGCTGTGGCTGTGGCACTGGTACTGCTGCTGGGGCTGGATCCCTGAGTAGAAAGTCTACAGGCATATGGTCTGCCAATTGCTTGTCCATATCAGTCCTTAGCACTTTCACCGACTCCTTGGAAGACTTTGAACTTTCTCATCTTCCTGTGCTCCTTGACAAGCTCCTTCAAAGCCTTGTCATTCGAATCCACCGCCTTAGTCAAGGCATCCTAAGTCCTCATAATCTTCTCCTGGTTGTCCGGGAGCTTCTTCAGTGTATCCTCAATGGATTGAGGAATCTGAGCTGTGTGAGGTGTTTAATGGGCCTCAACTGTGGTAGACAATGTAAAACAAAATATGTCACAGCTGACATCCAGTTGTTCAAACTAGCTAAAGTCTGGCTCAACTGATGGGTCGTGAAAGGATGAGCCCAGGAGGAGAGGACCCCCGGGCCAGCTGAAGTGGTGAGTCCAGTCGAGGAGGATGTCCTAGAGGTAAGTCATCACTAACAGTGGCAGCAGGCACGGATGGAAGCTCGGTGAAAGGCTCAACGGAAGACTCTACCGCAACTGGCTCCTCAGACTGGCCAATTGGGGCAGAAGTTGGTCTTGTACTTCTTGTCCTTCGGGTTGTCAGGCCCCTGTATGCTAAACCATGAGAATGGAGCCACTGGTCTTACCTTCACATCATAGGACTTCTTTTTAACTTTCAAATCCTGGAAGTACATGGTGAGAGTGTTAGGAAACGGGTAGTTCTGATCACTATCAACCCCCATACAAGTAATGGCCCGGTGCATCACATTTCCCACATTGATAGGGAAGCCTGGCATAATAGAAGCAATCAAAACTACAAGGGGAAGTGGGATAGTTTGATCATGGGCCGTAGAATCAAGTCGGTTGCACACAAGCATCAACCACCCCTGGCTTCAAAGTTCAATATTCTCCGGACAATCTTCACTCCCGCTTGTATCCAATCTGGAACGGTACCCGGGTGAGCCAAGTACCTAGCTACCCATCGGTGAACTCCTCACCCATTGCCAACTTTTCATTGTACTGGGCCTCATCCTCGTCATCAAACCCCATGTACTCATTGAAAGCTTTCCCAAAGAACACTACATATCTATTTTGCACTATGGTCACAATTGAGCCCTTTTTGACGTGGGCCACATTGTAGTAGAACTCCTTCACTATGTGCTAATTGGCATCTACTAAATCATCCTGAAAAGGCTCCCTTCCCACTCTGATATGAAGCTGTATATGAACATTTGGAAGCAAGGGTAGTAGGTCACCTATGATGATACTCCAATGGAATCAATTTTCGTACTGACCACCATTCCCTAAACTTATGAAATGCCACTTGACTGACAAATCGATCTTCCCAGACCTCAGGTTTTCTAGTTCGTTCCACACCCTCAACCTGGGGCACACCATTGTCTGGTACCTCATCATCACTATTAGTACCACCCTCTACACTCTCCCCAGACACTAAAGCTGTGGAGGAGGTGGAGTATTCACCATTGCCTGTGGGGGAGGTGAATCTGGGACTGGGGGTGTTGGCCCTGAGTCAGAAGAGAGGTCTTGAGAGGGTACATACTCAATCCCTGATTGGTCATCATCTATAACAATTTGTTTCCTTGTTTTCAGTTTAGGCCGGGGAGTGAGTTTAACTTGTTTCCCTTTTCCTCCCCGGGAGGAGTCACCTCGGTCGGGTTGCTTGGTACCTCTTCCTCGTATTTTTACCATTATCTGCAAGCAAAAATATCTAACATTGTCAGTTGTAGCACAGGCAGTAGCGAATCATGTGAATGAATTAAGGTTGAAAACAACAGAAGGAAATGCTGCAGACATTGCTATAGAACCAGGCACCGCGAACCGCGCCATCAGGAGTGCGGCCGCGTTGAAGGCACCATGGACCACGCTGAGACGACCGCGGGCCGCACTATAAGAGGCCCCAAACAAGTCTTCTCTGAATCCCCCATCGTGGTCCGCACGAAAGAGGGTCGCGGCCGCGGTGATCCAGAGCGGACCACGTAAAATGCAATGCGACTGCGCTGGAAGCAAGGTAGGCTTTAGTCAAGTTGGGCACCGCGGTCCGCGCAAAAGGGGAAAGCAGACCCCGTCAGGGCCACGCGAACCGCGCTAAGGTGACCGCAGGCTGCGCTGATCCAGAATTAGAGAACTAGGTTAGGGTTTCATGTTTTCTTATTTTTTTGTTCAAATTCTTACACCTACTTGTCCCTACTCAGTTACACAATCCTCAATCACTTTAAACTAACATGAAATCTACTCTAGACTAACAATTCGAAGAACAAGAAGTGACAAATTACTGGTGGACAATTAAAATGAAAAATACTGAATCAATTAATCAAGAATGCATAAAATGTTTCCAAGATTATGAAGAACGAATGCAATCCATCCAAGCAAGAAAGAATTGCGGTCTTAGAAGAGGGATGAATAGTAATGTTGGGACTCCAAGTATTCAAAGTTAGAAAAGGGTAAAATGAGACCATTGGTCTCTATTTATAGATACCTAGTGGGACCCGTACTCACCTACCAGCGCGATCACACAAATGCGACCGCGGACTACGCTGGGTTTGTTTGTGTGAGCCTTCAGTAAGCAGCCTACGAAAACCGCACAAAAATGTTACGCGGTCTCATAGGTCCAACGCGGACCGCACTAACAGGGCTGCGTCTGTGATACAAACTCTAGAGAGTATCTTGTTCAGCTCATGCCAATACGGACCGCACAAACTGTACTGCGGTCGTACTGGAAAACTTCAGAGACTGTGCACCTTTTTCACTTAGTTTTGCACTGCATCAACACAACTCCTGCAACATATCACAAACAATTAGCTCAAAATTTCTAAACTACAAAGAAAATCAAAGAGAAAGAAAAAGATGTAGGTTGCCTCCCATGAAGCGCCTGATTTAACGTTGCGACAAGACGCAGGTTACCAACACATCACTTCAAATGAATGAGTGCCACCATGTGGCTATCATCAAACTTCCCCAAATTATGCTTGAAACGATGCCCATTGACTTGGAAAATTTCACCATTTTTATTCTAGATATCAAGAGCACTAAACGGGGTCACACATACAACTTCGAATGGCACCCTCCACTTTGACTTAAGCTTTCCCGGAAATAACCTCAACCGTGAGTTGAAAAGAAGAACCATATCACAAACCTTGAATTCTTTCCTCTTAGCATATTTTTTGTGAAGATACTTCATCTTGTCCTTAAACAAGGACGAGGTGGAGTTGGTATGAAATATAAACTCATTAAGTTTCTCAACGCGGAGATTCGCCGCAACATCCCTTTCCAAGTTCAACTTTCTCAAGGCCCACATAGCCTTGTGTTCCAACTCCACCGGTAAGAGACATGATTTTCCAAATACCAACCAATACAGAGACATACCAATTGTGGTCTTGTACGCGTTTCGGTAGGCCCATAGAGAATCATCTAACTTTTTGGACCAATCGGTTCGATTTGCATTGACGGTTTTGGACAAGATACTCTTTATCTCTTGGTTAGAGACATCCACTTGGCCGCTAGCTTGAGGATGATAGGGGGAAGTCACTTTGTGATTTACTCCATACATGGCAAGCAATGAATCAAAAGCCTTGTTGCTAAAGTGGGACCCTCCATCACTAATAATAGCACGGGGAATGCCAAACCTTGTGAAGATACTCTTTTTAAAAATATCACAACACTCCGGGCTTCATTGTTGGGTAAAGCCATTCAACCCACCTTGAGACGTAGTCCATCGCCACGAGAATGTAAGTGTTCCCACAAGAACTCATGAAAGGACCCATGAAATCGACACCCCAAACATCAAAAATATCCACCTCAAGAATCGTATTGAGGGGCATCTCATCCCTTTTTGAGATTCTGCCGGCTCTTTGGCATGCATCACATCTCTTTACCAAATAACTAGAATCATTAAACAACTTCGGCCAATAGAAACTGCAACTCAAGACCTTTGAAGTTGTTCTCACCCCTCCATGATGGCCACCATAGGGGGAGGAGTGATAAGCCTCCAAATTGCTCAATTGTTCACCTTCCGGGACACATATTCTAATTACACCATCTGTGCAAATTTTAAACAAGTGTGGATCATCCTAATAAAAATCCAAACTATCCCGCTTGAGTTTCTTCCTTTGGTTGGAAGAGAGCTCACACGGGACAATTCCGATCATAATGAAGTTGGCGATGTCCGCAAACCATGGCATGTCACATATTGACATGGAAAGAGGTTGCTCATCGGGGAATGTATCATTTATTTCAAGGCTATCACATGGTCCCCCTTCTTCCTGCAACCAAGACAAATGATCTGCAACTTGGTTCTCACTTCCCTTCCGGTCCATTATTTCTAAGACAAATTCTTGGAAGTAATACCCATCTCATCAATCTTGCCTTAGAATCCTTTTTGGTCATCAAATACCTCGGGGCAGCATAGTCTGCGTGCACAATCACCTTGGCCCCCATAAATATGGCCTAAATTTCTCCATGGCAAATACAATAGCCAACGGTTCCTTCTCCATCACCATGTAATTACGTTGAACTTCATTCATAGTCTTGCTTGCATAGTACACGGGATGAAACATTTTTCTAATTCATTGATCCAAAACCGCCCCCACCGCAACGTCACTTGCATCGCACATTAGTTCAATGGGAAAACTCCAATTGGGTGCGGTGATGATAGGAGGTGTGGTCAACTTATGATTTAAAATTTCAAAGGCCTCCATGCATTTTTCATCAAAAATAAACTTGGAATCTTTCTCTAGAAACTTGCAAAGTGGATTCACGACCTTCGAGAAATCTTTGATGAACAGCCGGTAGAATCCGGCATGCCCAAGAAAAATCCTCACCCGTTTTACAGAAGTAGGGGGAGGAAGTCTCGAAATCACCTTGATTTTCGCCTTGTCTGCCTCAATCCCATGCCTATAAATCTGTGACCCAATACTATACCTTCTTCCACCATAAATTTGCACTTTTCCCAATTGAGAACAAGATTAGTTTCTTCACATCGGGCTAAGATTCTATCCATGTTTACCAAGCACTATTCAAAGGAGTCACCAACCACACTAAAGTCGTCCATGAATACCTCCAATATATCTTCCACCATGTCGGTGAAAATGGCCATCATGCAATGTTAGAAGGTCGTTGAAGCGTTGCATAACCCAAATGGCATCCGGGAGAAGGAAAACATACCATATATGCATGTGAAAGTGGTCTTCTCTTGGTCCTTCGGGGAAATTAGGATTTGATTATAACCCGAATACCCATCCAAAAAACAATAGTAAGCTAATCCGCCAAGGCGATCAAGCATTTGGTCCAGGAACGGCAACGGGAAATGATTCTTCCGAGTCACCTTGTTGAGTTTTCGATAGTCCATGCAAACTCTCCACCCGGTAATGGTTTGAGTGGGAATAAGCTCATTGTTTGAATTTGTCACCACCATCATCCCTCCTTTCGTTGGAACACATTGGACCGGAGAGGTCCATGAGCTACCGGAAATTGGATAAACCACACCAGCGTCAAGCCACTTCATAACCTCTTTCTTTACCACTTTTTGCATTTCTTCATTTAGTCTTCTTTGATGTTCAATTTAAGGCCTTGTATCCTATTCCAAGATGATATTATGCATGCAAAAGGCGGGGCTTATCCCCGAATGTCTGCTAGAGTCCATCCTATAGCCCTTTTTCGCCTTCGAAGCACCTCCAAAGTGACCTCGATCTACAAGTTAGTAAGGCACGAAGAAAGAATAACTGGAAGAGTTGAATTAGAGCCCAAAAACTCATACCTGAGGTGTGGAGGAAGTGGCTTCAACTCCAGAACCGGTGGCTCCTCAATTGATGGCTTTGTTGGTGGAGTTTTGCGATTTTCTAGATCCAAAGATAACTTCCTAGGCTCATATGAATATGAACCCATACCCTACAATGCAATCATGCACTCCACTCTACTAGCATCATCATCGACATTCATGTTAAGAAGCACGACTTCAAGAGGATTTTCAACATTTTCCATGGAACTTGTGTCATCCACTATCACACCTATGACAATGTCCACAAATGAAAACACAGCCATGCTATTGGGTTGCCTCATTGATTTTCAAACATGGAATACCACTTTCTCATCTCCTACTTGGAGTGTCAAGTCACCCGCTTCAACATCAACCAAGGCCTTCCCTGTAGCTAGGAAAGGTCTCCCAAGAATAATAGGCACTTCAAAGTCTATCTCACAATCCAATTTGACAAAGTCGGCCGGCAGTATGAATTTATCAACACGGACAAAAACATCATCAATTATGTCCAAGGTTCGCTTCATTGATCGGTCCGCCATTTGAAGTCTCTTTGAGGTAGGCCTAGGTTTCCCGATTCCCAAAGTCTTGAAGACCGAATAAGGCATCAAATTTATTCTAGCCCCCAAATCACAAAAGGCCTTGGTTAAATCTGCTCTACCGATTGTGCAAAGGATAGTAAAAGCTCCGGGGTCCTCAAGTTTCGGGGCAATAGAATGCACGATAGCACTCACTTGATTAGTCATCTTAATTGTTTCGCACTCCATTAACCTCTTATTTTTTATCAAATCTTTCATAAATGCATACCCTGGCATTTGCTCAAGTGCCTCAACCAAAGGGACATTGATTGTGAGGCTCTTCATCATGTCAATGAACTTTTTGAATTGATTGTCATTCTTTTGCTTTGCTAATCGTTAATGATAAGGTGGAGGTTGTCTAGGCAAAGGTGCCTTGGCTTTGGGCACCACTGGCTTGGATATATCAATCATGTGTTCCCTGGATGGGTTCACGGCATCTTGTGTTTCCATCTTGGACTCATCATCAATATCTATCCATACATCATTGTTCACATTTTGTTCAACCACATCTTCATCAATCAACGGATCCACATCTTCTTGGATACCAACGTTATCATCCACAACTTGATTTTCTATCGAGGCATGCACATCACCGCCTCTTGCGCTTCTAGTTGTAACCGCCATTACATGGTTGTTGTTCCCACCCTTCGGGTTTACTACCGTATCACTTGGTAGGGCACCCTTGGGGCGGTTATTCAAAGCTTGAGAAATTTGACCCAGTTTCACTTCCAAGTTCCGGATAGATGTGTCATGCGAAGCCAATTGTGCATCAGAATATTGGCTCCTTTTCATCATTTGCTCGGACATACTTTCAATTCTCCCCATATCACTCCTGGAAAAACTCAGATCTTGAGAATGAAGAGAGGGTGGATTGTTCGGTTGTTGGCAAATGGGGGGCCTTTGAAAACCTTGCCCCTGGTTGCCTTAGTTTCCGCTATTATTCCGCCCTCTTTCATTGTTATTGCTCGAATTATTGTTGTTCCCATTCCAGTTGCCTTGATTACCCCAATTACTGCCTTGGTTGTTGTGGTTCCAATTACTACCACCTTGTTGATTTCCCCCAATTGTTGCTTTGATTGTTGTTGTTCCAATTGCCACCACCTTGTTGTCGGTTGTTACTATTCCAATTTCCGCTGCCTTGTTGATTGCCCCAATTTCCTTGGGGACGCCATTGTTGATTCCCTTTATTTCCTCTATTTCCTTGGTAGTTATTGACATTTCTCACTTTGATCATCGCAACCCTCATTCGAATAACCACCAACATCATCGTTGTTGTCAAATTTCTCACAATTACCTTGAGGTTGTTGTTTCCTTCTTTGCCTCATTTTCAATGTCGAGACACCTTCCATTGTATTGACCTGGCGCGGTTTTTGGACTTGTTGCAATTGCGCCTTCGCCAACTGATTCATAGTTATTGTAAGCTCGGCAATAGCTTGGCCATGATCGTGCAATTCCTTGTGCAAATGGATGATCGTGGGGTCACCTTCGGGTGCATTTGCTCAGCTTTGCCATGCCGAAGAGGTGTCGGCCATTTTATCAAGTACATCGCATGCCTTTTGGTACGAAAGTTTCATAAAGTTTCCTCCAGCTAATTGGTTCACAATGCATTGATTCGTGGTGTTGATGCCCCGATAAATGTTTGTTGGATCATCGCCTCAGTCTTGTAATTATTAGGGCACTCCTTCACCATTGTTCTATATCTCTCCGAGATTTCGTGCAAAGGTTCCGTTGGCTCTTGCTTGAAGGCTAAAATTTTATCCCGAAGTGCCGCCATTTGACTTGGTGAGAGAAACTTGCCAATGAATTTATCATCCAACTCATCCCAAGTTGTGATGGAATGATTGAGGAGCCTTTTTAACCAATCCAATGCTTTACCTGGAAAAGCCTCAATCTCAAAGCATCCTCGGACACATTTGTTTGCTTGCTACCCTAGCATGTATCTACGAACCCCTTCAAGTGCTTGTAGGCATTTTGATCGGAGGCGCCCGTAAAATACCCCCTTTGCTCAAGCAAGGTCAACATGACATTTGTGATTTGAAAGTTCCCCGCCCAAATTTGGGGATTAACAGTAGTACTTGCATACCCTTGATTTGGGAGAACTCTTGGGGCCAATCTTGGCAGTGGCGGAGGAGGGTCTGGGATAGGATTGTTGTCATTTGCATTAGCCTGACGCCCTCTACATGGAGCTTGCGTTAGGAACCTCTTCTTGATCAAGATCATCTACCTCCTCCCCCGCCATGACATTTCCAAGAGGGTCATTTGCATTAAGAGCCATGTGTACCTGAGTGATTGACACAGACGAAATTAGTAACCAAGAAGGAAAGAGAAGCGAAACAAAAAACTAACTAAATAGATAGTCAACACTGTAAGCTCCCCAGCAATGGCGCTGAAAAGTGATCGTTGCCAACCCAACGCTACACAAAGGTAAGAAGAGTGGGTCGCAATAGCTTTACACAAATAGTCGTCGAGATAGAATTTCCACAGTGAGCTAGTAGTTGAGTTGTATTTTCTGTATAGCCTAGAGATGTGTTTGGACTTCTAATGTCACTTCAAACATTCTTGGGTTTTTTGTATTTATAAATATTATTACAAAACAAAGGATTAAAGCAAGATTATGCTAAGAGAATATTGCTAAGTTGTATCTAATAGGGAGAAAGGCACTAGGGCTGTGGCATCTCCTAGGTGGTTAATTAACGGTTCGAAACTACTAAGGATAGATTGACATGTTTGGGCTTATGCTATAACCGATGCACAGTTGTACCTACTCTCGCACCTCTCGGTAGAGAGAGTGATTTTGCCCAATTGAATCTCTCGAGACCACTTGGGTAGGCCTATTAGACCAAGCAATTACTCTCTCAAGATCTAACCCGTTAATTAGGACTACCATTTCTTATGGGTCCATCCCAATTACTTGTTGGGTCAATTTTGGGGTCATATACTCTCTTTCTCAAGAAGAGTTAAACCCACTAAGCTTGAATCAATGTTTGCAACCACCAACTCTCTGATAATAACATAAAATCAACCCAAATAGCAAACACCCAATATTAATCTAACCCTAAATGGAAACACCCATTAATTACCCACACTAAGGTTGAGCCACAACCCTAGCTAATGGGTTTAGCTACACATAATTAAAGAAAGAGCAGAAGAAATAGATGAAGAACTAAACAAATTAATTAATTACTAAGAAGAAAGTACAATAATCTATTGTTATAAAAGACCAAAAATGCCAAAAATGGCTACAATATTGCTCCGAGGTGCTCAGCTCCGTTTTTAAATTCAAAACTTGACCTAAAAATGGTAAAATGTTCTATTTATACTAAGCTAAAAAAATTAGACAAAAATACTCTTGCAGGGTCAGTGCGGGCCGCGCAAAAGCAACCTCGGATGCACTGGCTCTTTGACTTGGCAATTTTCATTCTCTGAACAGGAGGACACGGACCGCACAAATGAGTAGTGCGGTCGCAGAACGGGTCTGGCACGGACCACGTGGTGACGACCACGGGGCACGTGGTTTGACTAGGCTCTTTGACAACCTCACGGAATCTCGTTCAAGTGGACCGTACAAATGAGTGAAGCGGCCGCGAAGCATGAATGCGGACCGGGTGAATTCAATCGCGACCGCGTTGCCCTTAGCCTGAATATGTCATGCCTCTAAATTTCCTACTACGGCTGTGGTTGCTTTCATGCGGTCCGCACTAGGTCCTCTTTTCTTCGCTTTACTTAATCTTTGACACTTGAGCAGGTTTCACTCCTTTTTGAGCTGATATTTGATATTTCGTCACTTTGTCGATTAAACCTGCACTCAAGCACAATTTATGAGCATTTTTAGACTATTTTGTAGCAATTTATACTCGAAGCATAGGCAAGTAGGGTCATAAACACGTTAAATTCTAACTTACCAACTTTCTCAAACTTAAACCTTTGCTTGTCCTCAAGCAAACAAAATAAAACCCACCCTTTTAAAGGAAAATCCAAGTGATTCCAGCTATCCTAAAGTAACCTCAACAAGCATCAGTTGGGACTAACAATTTTCCTCAATACGAAAGCATCATTAACACATTTAACTTTGAAAAACCATGGATCAAGTGTGACACAAGAGCATCAAGAGTTAGCACATTTCATCGAAGAACTTCTCTCAATTACTTTGGTCATTGTGGAACCCGAACTCCCACATCCTCAACTCCCCCAAAGCGAATCTCACCTTTTAAGTATTGACACACAAATCGAGGTTAATGGAATTTCACTCATTTCTCTCAAGAAGAAGGTCACAAGTCCTGCTCTAGGTACCATATGTTTGCCCTTTATGTAAGTACCCACTAATGTAGGTTCCCTTCAACTCAAGATCAAATAGGGCTTTTGTGGAGTCATTGTGAAAGCTTTTGGGTAAGGGTAGGACATTTTTTTATTCAAGTGGGTTTGATCTTCCCTTAAACACTTCTTTTGATTCATTTTGGCACAACTCTCTTGCCTCTTTTGAGTATTTCACTTCTTTTCAAGGGGTTAGAGAGACACATTGTCACTCTTTCTTATGCAATTCAAAGCATTTCTTTATTTTCTACTTTTTCCACACTTTCTTCACTTTATGTCTTTCTTTGAATCCCTTTTTATTCTTTTTCACATTGGGCTTTCTTTTTGTCTCTTTTTTTATTTTTGTTTTTATTACTTTCTTTTTCCACATTTTTTCCTTTCTTGTCCCCCCCCCCCCCCCCCAAACTTAGACATTTGCCATTACTCAAGGGAAGATTTGGGTGCCAAGAGAGGGTAATCATTTAGAACGAGTATAGGCATGTAGCATTAGTTCTTGAAATAAAAAGGTTTAAGGCTCAAAGGGGTTAACTATGGATCATCTCATTGGTAGGATATGGAATTGTTCAACTTAAAAATTGGATCCATGAGAGCCTATAATCACTTCTTAAGTCAAATTTCACCCAGGATTTTGCCTCAACAAACACTCAGGGCAAGTTCTAGACCATTGGCTCAGGACTTGGACTCATAATTTGATTCCACACCACACATGCTAGGGGATTTCTAAAGACACCGATTCGAGGGCCCACAATGACCTTAGTTACGATTCAAGCACACTATGGTCCGAAAGACCACATGACGATTGTTTGGTCAACGCAAGAGTCTCAAAGCTACGACTTTCACCATCCTAAGAACAACATTATGTCTTTGACCATGGGATCAAAGGCAAATGAGCTAGGCCCAAGTGAAGCTTTGCTTGAGGTAACCTTAACTACAACTATCATAAACAAGAGAAAAATCAAAGAAACGAACTCAAACCCTTAAGAAGGTTGTCATGCCATCTATCATTGGGAAGAGCCACCTAGTTCACACAATACTCCACCCTTGGAAAGAACTGTGGCATTAAGAAAACCAAGGGTTTATTGGAAATGCAAAAAAAAAAATGAAAGGCTACGAGGCAATCTACAAAGCGAAAAATGAAACAAATTTGCGAAGATGGAAAACGAAATAAATATGTACAATAGAGGGTAGAATATACAACTGGAATGAATATATATCGAATTGTATCTTTATATACAGACCAAAAGATAGAATAAAAAGTACGAGAAAAGTAGCTCAATGTAAAGTTATGTATAGACCAAAATAGAAAATCATAGAAACATAGACTAAGTCAAATATATACAGTTATCCAGATAAACAAAAAGTAGGGCGCACCCCCACAAATAAGAGCTGGCATTATCCCTAATGCCAACTATCAAAATAAGCACTAAAAAAGTCGCAAGAAAGGATATAGAAGCTCTGTAAGACTGTTCCATCTGCATGGGGTCATCAGTGGTCCCCAAGTCCTCTATTTGAACGGGAATCCCAAACTGGTTCCCGGACTCCCGCTGCTCAGCTGCTGGGACTGGGGTCTGCTCCTGGACCAGCTGAATGGTAGGTGCAACACTTGAACGGACCTCCTGTGGGTCTGCTAGCTCGATAACTGCACCAACTGAACTGGGAAGCTTCCTCTTCTTCCTTGGAGGTCTTGGTACATGCTCCTGCTCCTGCTCCTGCTCCTGTTGTGGTTGTGGCACTTGTGTTGATGCTGGGGCTGGATCCCCGAATAGCAAGTCTACAAGCATATGGTCTGCCAGTAGCTTTTCCACATCGGTCCTTAGCACTTTCACCGACTCCTTGGAAGCCCTTGGCTTTCTCATCTTCCTGTGCTCCTTGACAAGCTCCTTCAAATCCATGCCATGCGAATCCACCGCCTTAGCCAAGGCATCCTGAGTCCTCATAATCTTCTCCTGGTTTTCCAGGAGCTTCTTCAGTGTATTCTCAATGGATTGAAGAATCTGAGTTGTAGGAGGTGTTAAATGGTTCTCAACTGTGGCAAAAAATGTAGACAACTTAGATGTCGCAGCTAACATCCAGTTGTTCAAACTAGGTAAAGTCTTCCTCAACTGATGGGCCGTGAAATGTTGATCCCAGGAGGAGGGACCCCCGAGCCAGCTGAAGTGGTGGGTCCAGCCGAGGAGGATGTCCTGGAGGTAAGTCATCACTAACAGCAGCAGCAGGCATGGATGGAAGCTCGGTGAAAGGCTCAACGGAAGACTCTACCGCAACTAGCTACTCAGACTGGCCAGTTGGGGTAGAAGTTGGGGGCTTGTACTTCTTTTCCTTCGGGTTGTCAGGTCCTTGTATGCTAAACCATGATAATGGAGCCACTGGTCTTATCTTCACATCATAGGAATTCTTTTTTACTTTCAAATCCAGGAAGTACATGGTGAAAGTGTTTGGAAACGGGTAGTTCTGATCACTATCAACCCTCATAGAAGTAATGGTTTGGTGCATCACATTTCCCACATTTACAGAAAATCCCCCATAATAGAAGCAATCAAAACTACACGGGGAACTGGGATAGTTTGATCATGGGCCGTAGGATCAAGTCGGTTGCACACAAGCATCAACCACCCCTGGCTTCAAAGTTCAATGTTCTCCGGACAATCTTCACTCCCGCTTGTAACCAATCTGGAACAGTACCCGGGTGAGCCAAGTACCTAGCTACCCATGGGCGAACCTTTTCACCCATTGCCAACTTCCCATTGTACTGGGTCTCATCCTCGTCATCAAACCCCAAGTACTTATTGAAAGCTTTCCCAGAGAACACTACATATCTATTTTGCACTTTGGTCACAATTTAGCCCTTTTTGACATGGGCCACATTGCAGTAGAACTCCTTCCTTATGTGCTCATTGGCATCTATTAAATCATCCCGAAGATGCTTCCACCCCACTCTGGTATGAAATTGTCTATGAACATTTGGAAGCAAGGGTAGTAGGTCACCTATGATGATACTCCTATAGAATCAATTTTCGTACTGTCCACCATTCCCTAAACTTATGAAATGCCACTTGACTGACAAATCGATCTTCCCAAACCTTAGTTTTTCTAGTTCATTCCACACCACCAACCTGGGGAACACCATTGTCCGGTACCTCATCATCACTATTTGTACCACCATCTGCACTATCCCTAGATACTAAAGCTGTGGGGGATGTGGAGTATTCACTGCTGCCTGCTGTTGAGCCATCAAACGACTCAGAAGGTACACGTTGTGGAGCTTGGGCAGTAGGGGAAGCTGGGATTGAGGGTGTTGGCCCTGAGTCAGAAGAGAGGTCTTGAGAGGGTACGTACTCACTCCCTGATTGGTCATCATCAATAGCAATTTGTTTCCTTGATTTCAATTTAGGCCGGGGAGTGAGTTTAACTTGTTTCCCTTTTCCTCCACGGGAGGAGTCACCTCGGCCGGGTTGCACTGGACAAGGCCCCAGACAAGTCTTCAATGAATCCCCAACCACGGTCCGCACGAAAGAGAGTCGCGGCCACGGTGATCCAGCGCAGACCGTGTGAAATGCAATGTGGTCGCGCTGGATTCAAGGTAGGCTTTAGTCAAGTTGGGCGCCGCAGTCTGCAAAAGGGGAAAGCGGACCATATCAGGGCCACATGGACCGCGCTAAGGCGATCGTGGGCCGCGCCGAGCCAGAATTATGGAACTGGGTTAGGGTTTCATGTTTTCTTCCATTTTTGTTCAAATTCTTACACCTACTTGTCCCTACTCAGTTACCCAATCCTCAATCACTTTAAACTAACATGATATCTACTCTAGACTAATAATTCAAAGAACAAGAAGTTACAAATTACTAGTGGACAATTAAAATTAAAATACGGAATCAATTAATTAAGAATGCATAAAATGTTACTAGGATTATGAAGAATGAATGCAATCCATCCAAGCAAGCAAGAATTGCAGTCTTAGAAGAGGGATGAACTGTAATATAGGGACTTCGAGTATTCAAGATTCGAAAAGGGTAAAATGAGACCATTGGTCTCTATTTATAGATACCCAGTGGGAACCGTACTCACCTACCAACGCGGCCACACAAAAGCGACCACGGACTGCATTGGGTTTGTTTGTGTGACCCTTCAGAAAGCATCCTACGCAGACTACACAAAAATGCAACACGGTTGCATAGGTCCACCGTGAACCGCGCCAAAAAGACTACGGTCGTGATACAAACTCCAGAGAGTATCTTGTTCAGCTCATGCCAATGCGGACCGCACAAACTGCACCACGGCCGCACTGGAAAACTTCAGAGACTGTGCACTTTTTCCACTTAGTTTTGCACAGCATCAACACAACTCCTGCAACATATCACAAACAATTAGCTTAAAATTTCTAAACTACAAATAAAATCAAAGAGAAAGAAAAAAGACATGGGTTCCCTCCCAAGAAGCGCCTGATTTTGCGTTGCGGCACGATGTAGGTTACCAACACATCACTTCAAATGAATGAGTGCCACCATGTGGCTATCATAAAACTTCCCCAAATAATGCTTGAAACGATGCCCATTTACTCAGAAATTTCACCATTTTTGTTCTTGAGATCAAGAGCACCAAACGGGGTCACACATACAACTTAGAATGGACCACTCCATTTTGACTTAAGCTTTCCTGGAAATAACCTCAACCGGGAGTTGAAAAGAAGAACCATATCACCATCCTTGAATTCCTTCCCCCGAGCATATTTTTAGTGAAGATACTTCATCTTGTCCTTATACAAGGAAGAGCTGGAGTTGGTATGAAATCTAAATTCACCAAGCTCATTAAGTTTCTCAACGTGGAGATTCACCGGAACATCCCCTTCCAAGTTCAACTTTCTCAAGGCCCACATAGCCTTGTGTTCCAACTCCAGCGGTAAGTGACATGCTTTCCCAAATACCAACCGATACAGAGAAATACCAATTGGGGTCTTGTACGCGATCCGGTAGGCCCATGGAGCATCATCTAACTTTTTGGACCAATCGGTCCGATTTTAAGATATCTTTTATCTCTCGGTTAGAGACTTCCACTTGGCCGCTTACTTGGGGATGATAGGGGGAAGTCACTTTGTGATTTACTCCATACATGGCAAGCAATGAATCAAAAGCCTTGTTGCAAAAGTGGGACCCCCATCACTAATAATAGCACGAGGAATGCCAAACCTTGTGAAGATACTCTTTTTCAAAAACGTCACAACACTTTGGGCTTCATTGTTGGGTAAAGCCACGGCTTCAACCCACTTTAAATGTAGTCCATCGCCACGAGAATGTAAGTGTTCCCACAAGAGATCATGAAAGGACCCATGAAATCGACACCCCAAACATCAAAAATATCCACCTCAAGAATCGTATTGAGGGGCATCTCATCCCTTTTTGAGATTCTGCCGGCTCTTTGGCATGCATCATTCCTCTTTACCAATAACTAGAATCTTTAAACAACTTCGGTCAATAGAAACCGCAACTCAAGACTTTTGAAGCTGTTCTCACCCCTCCATGATGGCCACCATAGGGAGAGGAGTGACAAGCCTCCAAAATGCTCAATTGTTCACCTTCTGGGACACATCTTCTGATCACACCATCCGTGTAAATTTTAAACAAGTACGGATCATCCCAATAAAAATCCAAACTATCCCGCTTGAGTTTCTTCCTTTGGTTGGAATAGAGCTCACACGGGACAATTCCGGTCATAATGAAGCTGGCGATGTCCGCGAACCATGGCATGTCACATATTGACAT
The DNA here is from genome assembly GCA_034376525.1 of Nicotiana benthamiana. Lineage (NCBI taxonomy): Eukaryota > Viridiplantae > Streptophyta > Magnoliopsida > Solanales > Solanaceae > Nicotiana > Nicotiana benthamiana. Next base: position 38,127,656 of record CM067335.1, on the reverse strand, counting down.
GGAAAGAGGTTGCTCATCGGGGAATGTATCATTTATTTCAAGGCTGTCACATGGTCTCCCTTCTTTCTCCAACCAAGACAAATGATCCGCAACTTGGTTCTCACTTCCCTTCCAGTGCCTTATTTCTAAGACAAATTCTTAGAGAAGTAATACACATCCCATCAATCTTGCCTTGGAATCTTTTTTGGTCATCATACCTCAGGGTGGCATAGTCTGTGTGCATAATCACCTTGGCCCCCATAAAATATGGCCTAAATTCTCCAAGGCAAATACAATAGCCAACAATTCCTTCTCCATCACCGTGTAATTACGTTAAAATTCATTCACAGTCTTGCTTTCATAGTACACGGGATGAAACATTTTGCTAATTCGTTGATCCAAAACCTCCCCCACCGCAACGTCACTTGCATCACACATTAGTTTAAAGGGAAACCTCCAATTGGGTGCGGTGATAGTAGGAGTTGTGGTCAACTTATAATTTAAAAGTTCAAAGGCCTCCATGAATTTTTCGTCAAAATTAAACTTGGCATCTTTCTCTAGTAACTTGCAAAGTGGATTCACGAACTTCGAGAAACCATTGATGAACCGCTGGTAGAATCAGGCATGCCCAAGAAAACTCCTCACCCTTTTTACAAAAGCAGGGGGAGGAAGTCTCGAAATCACCTCGACTTTTGCCTGGTCTACCTCAATCCCATGCTCAGAAATCTTGTGACACAATACTATGCCTTCTTCCACCATAAAATGGCACTTTTCCCAATTGAGAAAAAGATTAGTTTCTTCACATCGGGCTAAGACTCTATCCAAGATTACCAAGCACTCTTTAAAGGAGTCACTAACCACACTAAATTCTTCCATAAAGACCTCCAATATATCTTCCACCATGTCGGTGAAAATAGCCATCATGCAACGTTAGAAGGTCTCTGGAGCATTGCATAGCCCAAATGGCATCCGGGAGAAGGCAAATGTACCATATGTGCATGTGAAAGTGGTCTTCTCTTGGTCCTTCAGGGCAATTAGGATTTGATTATAGCCCAAATACCCATCCAAAAAACAATAGAAAGCTCGTCCCGCAAGGCGATCAAGCATTTGGTCCAGGAACGGCAACAGGAAATGATCCTTCCGAGTCACCTTGTTGAGTTTCCGCTAGTCCATGCAAACTCTCCACCCGGTAATGGTTAGAGTGGGAATAAGCTCAATGTTGGAATTTTTCATCACCGTCATCCCTCCTTTCTTTGGCACACATTGGACCAGAGAGGTCCATGAGCTACTGGAAATTGGATAAACCACACCAGCGTCAAGCCACTTGATAACCTCTTTCTTCACCACTTCTTGCATTTCTTTATTTAGTCTTATTTGATGTTCAAGTGGAGGCCTTGCATCCTCCTCAAAGATGATTTTATGCATGCAAAAGGCGGTGCTTATCCCCGGAATGTCTTCCAGAGTCCATCATATAGCCCTTTTTTCGCAATTGAAGCACCTCCAAAGTGGCCTCGACCTGCAAGTTAGTAAGGCACGAAGAAAGAGTAATTGGAAGAGTTGAACTAGAGCCCAAAAATTCATACCTGAGGTGTGGAGGAAGTGGCTTCAACTCCAGCACCGGTGGCTCCTCAATTTATGGCTTTATTGGTGGAGTTTTGCTATTTTCAAGATCCAAAGATAACTTCCTAGGCTCATATAAATATGAACCCATACCCTGCAATGCATTCACGCACTCCACTCTACTAGCATCATCATCGACATTCATGCTAAGAAGCACGGCTTCAAGAGGATTTCAACATTTACCAATAAACTTGTGTCATCCACTATCACAGCTCTGAAAATGTCCACAAATGAACACACCTCTGTGCTATTGGGTTGCCTCATTGATTTGCAAACATGGAATACCACTTTCGCATCTCCTACTCGGAGTGTCAACTCACCCGCTTCAACATCAACCAAGGACTTCCCAGTAGCTAGGAAAGGTCTCCCAAGAATAATCAGCACTTCAAAGTCTACCTCACAATCCAATATGACAAATTTGGCCGGCAGTATGAATTTATAAACACGGACAAAACCATCATCAATTATGCCCAAGGGTCATTTCATTGACCGGTCCGACAATTGAAGTCTCATTGAGGTTGACCTATGTTTCTCGATTCCCAAAGTCTTGAAGACCGAATAAGGCATCAAATTTATGATACCCCCAAATCACAAAGGGCCTTGGCAAAATCCGCACTACCGATAGTGCAAAGGATAGTAAAAGCTCAAGGGTCCTTAAGTTTTGGGGCAATAGAATGCACGATAGCACTCACTTGATGAGTCATCTTTATTGTTTTGCACTCCATTGACCTCTTCTTTGTTATCAAATCTTTCATAAATTTTGCATACCCTACCATTTGCTCAAGTGCCTCAACCAAAGGGACATTGATTGTGAGGCTCTTCATTATGTCAATGAACTTTTTGAATTGATTGTCATTCTTTTGCTTTGCTAACCGTTGAGGATTAAGGTGGAGGTGGTTTGACTGGGCTCTTTGACAACCTCTCTGAATCTCGTTCACGCAGACCCACAAATGAGTGAAGCGGCCGCGAAGCATGAACGCGGACCGCATAAATCCAACCGTGATCGCGTTGACGTTAGCCTGAATATGTCATGCCTCTAAATTTCCTAGTGCGGCTGCGGTTGCTTTCACGCGGTCTGCACTAGGTCCTTTTTTCTTCACTTTACTTAATTTTTAACATTTGAGCAGGTTTCACTCCTTTTTGTGTCGATATTTGACATTTCGTCACTTTAACGATCAAACCTACAGTCAAGCACAATTTGTGATCATTTTGGGACTATTTTGTAGTAATTTATACTCAAATCATAGGCAAGTAGGGCATAAACACGTTAAACCCTAACTTATCAGTCATACAATAATCAGTAAAGGCTTGAGATGTAAATTCACCAGAACGATCAAGACGAATTGTAATAATTTCATAATCTGGAAATTGTGCTCTTAACCTTATTATTTGGGCTAACATTCTCGCAAATGGCATATTACGAGTTGACAATAAGCACACATGTGACCATCTTGTAGATGTGTCTATCAAGACAATAAAATACTTGAATGGTCTACATGGAGGGTGTATAGGCCCACATATATTACCTTTTATACGTTCCAAAAATGCAGGGGATTCAATCCCAATTTTAGTAGTTGGTGGTTTAATAACCAATTTTCCTTGAGAACAAGCAGCACAAGAGAATTCTTTAAATTGAAGAATCTTCTTATTCTTTAATGTGTGCCCATTTGAATTCTCTAAATATTTTGCGCATCATGTTAGAACCGAGATGGCCCAACCGGTCATGCCAAACTAAAATCATTAGAAATAGCAAATATTTTATTTACTATGGTATGTGACTCAACCACATCAATGTTTGTGTGGTACAACCCAGAAGAAAATGTGGGTAATTTTTCGTGCACATGTTTTCTACCCGCTTTTATTGTAGTAATATAAAGGTATTTAACTTTTTCTTCGTTTGAGGTCTCAACATGGTAGCCATTTTGGAGAATAGTTTTGAAACTCAACAAATTTCTTTGAGACTTACTACAATATAATGCATTATGAATAGTTAATATCGTTCCTCCAGGTAGTAATAAGATCGCTCTTCCAGAGCCCTCAATTAACTATGTACTACTAGATATTGTATTAACATCGGTCTTTTTCATAATCAAATAAGAGAAAAAATTCTTTCCTCTTAATAATGTGTGAGTTGTAGCACTATCGAAATGGAATAAATCTTCATTACTCATCTTGGATCCATTTAAAGACTGAGGAATTTTATTTTCTCGCAAGAAATGGAGTTCAACCTTGAGGTTAGAGACTTCGTGCTGATAACATGTTAAAAAATATTGCTCAAAGTAACAATATAAAATAAGAAAATAAGTAGAATAAGACAAGAAGAGATAAAATTCTTATTTCATCAAGTGTTCAAGTGTATCTCATATCATATCTCATGCCTCTATTTATACTATATTTATACTATTACATAGATGGTTACAAAATGATTGTCTTAAACATGACAATAACAATTGAATCATGGGGGAAGATCATGGGCAGGGGTTATGAAGGTATGGGAGTTATAATCATTATAGTAATGAGTAGTGGGAGGTTATTTACATTATAGTGAAAGTAGTAGAAATAGTGTATAGGTCTTGATCCTTTTAAAATAACAATTAAATAAAAACTATGAGAAACACTTACTAACTGTTGGGATGGCCGAGTTGGTCTAAGGCGCCAGATTAAGGTTCTGGTCCGAAAGGGCGTGGGTTCAAATCCCACTTTCAACACGAAACTTCTTTTTAATTTTAAATATAGTTCTCTTTTGAATTCTGAAATAGTTAATTAATTATTATGATCCGTAAATAAAACAAGAGCATCCTGTTCTAAAAGAAGGGGTGAAAAAATACTTAAGTAATTCCATAGTAGAAATATTATATATTATTGATTTTCTTCATGAAGCATGTACGGACATTTTCTTTATTACTAGCGGTAAAAGTTGAGGGAAAAATTAGGAGCAACGGTCAGGTTCTTTCCGTATGACCAATAGATTATAGTTTCTAATCACTTATATTTACATTACAATATGTTGCTTATATCATATACCTCTTTAGAGTGCAATCTTTCTTCGAACCCTGCATGAATACAAAATACTTTATATACCGAACTATTTTTTTTTCTAGTGGTAAAAGTTGAACTTAACTTCCACCTAAACAAACATTTTCTTGACTATTAGTGATAAAAGCTAAAGGGGAATCTAGGAGGAAGGGTTGGGTTATTTCCGCGTGACATATAGGTCATATGTTCGAGCTGTGAAATCAGTTATTGAAATTTGCATCAAGGTAAGTTGACTATATCATACTCCATTAAGGTGTAGCCTTTTTCCGATTCCTACATAAACACGAGATATTTTATGCACCGAGTTACCTTTTCTATTTTCCTAGTGATAAAAGTTGAACTTAACTTCCACCTAAATAAAATAAAGTCAAATGGAACCAAATTTTCTATGATTCATGGCCTCATTCCATTCTAATATTATATGATGTTAGACTACTACTCACTCACTGTAGATTTAAGGCGACTTGACAACAGGAAAATGGAACCAGTTATTCCTTTAAGTAATAAACAATTATTAAAAATAGAGAACATATAAATGAATTATGTCGAAAAAAGAAAATCTATTTAAAAAAAAGGTAACATCATTTGGGCAAATCCTCGATTTCAGTTGCTAAACCTAATGTCTGCGTGGTGCCTGCTCCTTTTAGGAGTAGTACTCTATTGACTTTGGGCTTCAACTAAATCCCTTTATTCGAAAATTATTTGTATATTTATATATATATATGATCGGGTTAACATAAGAAAATATTTATATATATACATATATTTATGTATTAGATCATTTGTTCGCCAATTTAGTCAATAACTACTATCAACAACAATAATAACAAACTCAGTATAATTCTATAAGTGGGATCTAGGAAGAATAGTATGTATGCATACCTTACCTACCTTGAAGGTAGAGATGCTATTTCCGAAAGATCTTGACTCAAAAAGGATAAATAATTACTATCACATATTAAAATTTAACGATAGTGTTAAATTCTTGAAATAAAAATTAAATTTATCGATATAATAATCAGAATAAAAAGTGGTAGTAAGTCGTAACACTTCCTTCTTTGACTAAAGTGTATGAAGTTGCTCAATGGGTCAATTTTGGCTGTCAGCACCATATTAATATTTCGTTAAAATATTCAATTAAAAAGACAGAATTTCTAAAATCCCATTTTTAACCAACAAAAAAAGAAGAAAAAAAAAGACGAATAACTTGGTAAAAAGATAAAACTTCGAATTGGTGGTTTACGACTTTGGTCAATTTAATTAGGAAGTTTTCGTATTATTATCAACCCAACTTTTATGGAACCGAAGGTTTATCCGAAATAATTTTTTTATTTCACGCAAAGGTAGGGGTTATTGTACGCTAATTCTTCCATGATCTCATTTGTGGAATTATATTGAATATGTTATTGTTGTTATATCAATACGAGTTTTGATGGAATAGTAAGTACTTATCTTTAACTAGAGGTTTTGGATTCGAACTATAAATATGAATTACGCAAATCCAAATTTAATCGTATCTTAATACAAAAATTTATTCTACGCAATTTTATCTTGTATTTTTGTAAGAGATTATTTTTACGTCAAACCCGTAACTTTCAAATTATATAACAATAACTTTATTAATTACATCAAGACTCATTTCAACTACGAGACAAAGAGTAGTTATTTATTGTTATTATTTTTATTATTATTATTATTATTATTATTATTATTATTATTATTATTATTATTATTATTATTATTATCTAGCTATGGCCCCGGACAATAAAGAACGGATTGGCAAAAAAAGGAAAGTTGGAGTCAAGGTTGGCTGTTTAGTTGTACAACGGGTGTGGGGTCTTTTTATTTTTATATACTTTTTCTTTTTATTTTTAAATCTATCTTGAAAGTGGATTTGTCCCAAGTGACAAAAAAACAGATATAGATCTGGTAAATTTCCATGTACCTTTTGAAACTAAAAATTCTCTTTTTTATTTCTTTACGGTTGGTTTGAAGAGCGATCATTCATACACATGATCTGTAATAGATCTCTCTTAATATTTTTTGGATTGAGTATATCGTATATATGAATTGCCAAGTGGAATTGATATCTTTTATGTAATTTGCAAACTATTATACAGGAAGAGTTTATCTAGCACGTGCAAAGTGCTTACAACAGAGTACTCACTCGAAAGAAATAGACTATAGGAGCGGCGAGTTTTTCTAGAATTCCCATGCATTAAAAGCTTCATATGTATTTTAAAATACCGATTAAAGGCCGGTTTTATATAAATTCAAATTCTCATTTCTATTACTGAGATGATTTGTAACCATATGAATATTGGTAATCGTTAACAAAATGATTTGTAACTATACAAATGTAATATGTTTTGGGTCATAATTTCAAAAGGCTTTTCTTTCTTTTTTAACTTTTATGCTCAATTAGATACAATCAAATAAAATAAAAGATACAGAGTGTACCCTCCTAATTTATACGACACTTTTTCCTTATTAGTCAACTCCAGAGGAATGATATTTTTTTATATATTTAGTAATAATTTAACTTTGAATATCTATTTTATTTTAATGAGATAATTTATAGTCACACAAATACACAATCAGACATCTCAATAACAGCATCTTATATAACAACACTTTACTATAAAATCTAAGTTTTTTGGAACCAAATGTCATGTTTTGTTTATTTATTATAATAAATATTCTCTATAACAACAATTTATCATAATATTCAAAAGTATCCGAAACAAACGAGACTTTTATAGAAAGATTTAATTGTATATGATTTGTATCAAATCATAACTTTCAAAAGCGAATTCTAAATCCATAAACTCCGAGTTCAGTCAAACACCACTATATTAACGAATTTTAAATTCTACTCCGTATCCAATCAAAAATCTTCATTTATTTTTTAAACTTTATGTATAGTCAAATACTGTTCACGGACTTCAAATTCTAAATCCCATTCCTATGATGGATTTAGAAACGAGTCTGCGGAATACTTTTTTTTTCTTTTTCTTTTTCTCCATAAGTCTGCGGAATATCAAAGTGGAAATTTCTCACCTTTGATAGTATAAATATATAACTTAAACATGTGAAATCTCCACCCAAATCATTCGCTCCTCTTCTCTTTCTCTCTCTCTCTTCTGCAAAATATTTTTCAGTTGGAAGCGACTTAGAGAAAGAAACAGTGTGTGTGTGTGCGCGCACCGTTACTGTGTGTTTTTGGATCTGTTCCGTCTACGTTTAGTAATACAGAGAAGAAAACTCAGAAATGGCAGCTCAACCGAAGAATGTCGGAATTCTCGCCGTCGAAATTTACCTCCCGCCTACTTGCCTCCGACAGGTAAGGGATTATTACTCAAATAGCCGGCTAGATTTAATATTTAAATTTTATAGCCGATATATATAGATTATACATGATTTATACATATATTAAATATAAATGATGTATATATTATATGTCTACTTGCTATTTTAATTTAGAGATTACATAGACGGCTATTTGAGTTAAATCTTCAAAAGAAAAGAACATATTAATTTGACGATATATACGTAAACAATATAAAAGATATTTGCATAATTAGCTCACTTAGAAGTAATTACAGTTAAAATCTCTATAGTAACTTAGTAAAAATAATGCTCTATGCGTTTCAATTTACGCGATATAATTGGCTTATGGAGAGTTAATTTGACTAAATTTTGAAGCTAAATTAGATTAATTTAACTCGGTATTTTTAAATTAGAATTTAGATATTCAAAAAACTATATGAAAAGTATTATAAGCTGCAACTTTTTTCATGTTAATATGATAAAAAAAATATTTAAAATGTTGTTTAAACCTCGTACAATTTGACTCTCGATAAGCAAAAGTCATCTAAATTGAAACGGGGATGGAATAAGGAAAAAGCTTTGCATTATCAATGTATATAATTCAAAATACATATTTCAGCAAATGAATAAGTAGAGAAACTTGATCATAAATATGTGTAGTAATTACTTTGATTACTGAATAATTAGCGTATTAGATGCTTTAAAGTTTTTATATTCTTTCTATATCATTTTATAGGACAGTATTACTATTTGAGGACAAGTTAACTAATTTTACAAATATTTTAGAAATAATTTTAATTGCAAAAAAATATGATATGTAGTTTATACCAACATGTCATGGATATTTTGTATATTTATTCGTGACTGTATAGCATATTCACGTGCTCTGTTCTGAGATTATTTATTGAAATCAACGTTTTCAGTTTATTTTATTTTACTTTTGGAATCCCATGTTGCAGCCTTTACCTTTAGTCCGTTAAAACCTATGTTCTTTTTTTTTAGGGCCATGTAACATTAAAATATCTCATATTTTCAGTAATTTGGATCTGCTAATACAAGTTTAAAGGGAAAAAAATGGGGCAGCCTGGTGCACTAAGTTCTTTGGGGTTCGGGAAGGATCGGACTCCATTGATTCTTATGTACACAATCTTACCTTGTATTTTGCAAAAGATTGTTCCAACGGCTTGAATCTGTAACCTCTTCGTCCCACAACAAAAACTTTTATTATTACGACAAGGCTCCCCTTTATTGGAAACAGCCTCTCTGCCCTTTCGGGTAGGGGTAAGGCTCGTCTACATATTACCCTCCCCAGACCCCACCTAATGGGAGCATACTGGGTAGTTGTTGTTGTTGTTGTTGCTGCTCCCCTTCATCTACTAATGTAATTTTAATGAAATAAAATTTTGATCACTTCTAATATTTCCATTGTACAGTCAAATCTCTCTATAACAACAGCATTTCTTCCGATATTTTTTAGATACTATATTGAATTGATGTTATAAAAGACATATATTATAATATAATATAAAAGATCGGTTCTAAACTTGGCTTTTATAATGAATGTATGTTATATAAGATGTTGCTATAGAGATGTTTGAGTGTTTTGCATTATTATAAAGGAAGCATTGGAGGCTCATGATGGAGCAAGCAAAGGGAAATACACAATTGGTCTTGGACAAGATTGTATGGGCTTTTGCACTGAGGTTGAAGATGTTATATCTATGAGGTGTACATCCATTACACACTATTTTTTCTGTTGATCACACAATTAATATGTACTCCTGTCGTTCCAAAAACAACTTTCTAAAGTTGGAAACAATTTAACATGAACTTTCTATTTTACCCTTTAATGATAACTATCAAGTTTTATAGTCAAACAAATATTATTACATATTTAAGATCACAAGTTTCAATAATATTGTAACCACACAAATGTTGCGACATATTTAAGTGCACGAGTTTCAATATGCCCATATAAATTGAAATTAAGGGAGTAGTTTGAAAGTGTTGGTAATTTCTTCAACTAGCGGAATTGCAAATTTATTTGATTTCTGGAGAAAAATAATTTAGCTTGGTAATATTGGTCAATATACTGTTTTCTAATTAAATTGTTCACCTTCAGTTTGACAGCAGTTACTTTCCTTTTGGAGAAGTATGAGATTGATCCTAAGCAAATTGGTCGTCTCGAGGTTGGAAGTGAGACTGTGATTGATAAGAGCAAATCCATCAAAACATTCCTCATGCAAATATTTGAGGTACTGGCTCACAGTTCTAGCAAATATTTGAAATTTATTTGTTCTTCACGTATATAGCAAAGGTTGCATCCACCTCTGCTCAATGCAGACTAGCTCATGAATCAGAATATATGTTGTAATCTAGTATTAAAAAAAGCACGCGGCTTAGTTCGTCTTGAAATATGGTGTAATTTTAGTATAGGCCCGAAATCGCTTGATCATGCTGTTTGTTAATTAAATGAGTTCATTGTTTGTTGTACATCATCCTTAATAATTGATTGTTTGGTTGCATCTGGTTTGTTCTTTTATTTGTGTTGACCTTCCACTTCACCAGTAAACAAACAGAAATGCTGTTCAACAAAACTTACCCTGCTTCCTTACCGTGTGAAACAAACAGATATGTGGAAATACTGACATTGAAGGAGTCGACTCAACTAATGCATGTTATGGCGGAACTGCTGCGTTGTTCAACTGCGTGAATTGGGTCGAGAGCTCTTCATGGGATGGGCGCTATGGACTTGTTGTATGCACTGACAGTGCGGTATGATCATTACATTATTGCGTATGCATTGCTCATTTGTTGCATAATTTGCAACGAACTTGAGCCTTTGCTTGATTAACATTTACTTATTCGGAAGCTTATTTTGACAGGTCTATGCTGAGGGAGCTGCTCGGCCAACTGGAGGAGCTGCAGCAATTGCTATGCTAGTAGGGCCAGATGCTCCTATTGTATTCGAAAGCAAGATTAGAGCTAGCCATATGGCCCATGTCTATGATTTTTACAAGCCCATCCTCGACAGTGAATATCCAGTAATTATCTTAAGCCCCTGCAAGTCTTGTTAATCATCCGTTTTCACATGAATGCTGTGATCTGTTGTTTACTGGACAAAATTTAGAAGAAATATATAGAAACCTTGATAGGATAGTCTCGAGGTCTAGTATTAGGGTTGTAGGATAGGGGCCCCTAGAGCTTTTCGTACTCCTCACCCGGGGTTGGGTGAGGCTTGGCAGGGCTATCCATAGATGATTTGTGTATTGGATTGTGTCCCCCTTATGGTAGTTACTGTCTGATATTATTGCATGCTATTTTATTTATAGTTCTTATGTTTAGATAATTATTTACGCTATTTCTGCTGGAGTTATTAATGCTCTTTTGTTTTTGTTTTTGTTTTTGTTTTCCTTCACTGAGCCAAGGGTCGGTTGGAAACAGCCTCTCTGCCCTTTCGGGTAGGGGTAAGGCCCGTCTACATATTACCCTCCCCAAACCCCACTTTGTGGGAATATACTGGGTAGTTGTTGTTGTATATAGAAAAATTGTTTGTGATCGGTACATGAATTTCCATCTGTTCTCTGTATAATGGTAATTGTTTCGATGCAGGTGGTTGATGGCAAGCTTTCACAAACTTGTTATCTTATGGCACTTGATTCCTGCTACAAGAGCTTATGCGACAAGTAAGCAGCTGATTGAGCACATTTTCATATTCCGAAAACATCTTTATTAACTTCTTTAATAAAATCTCATTCACATTTTTAGATATGAAAAATTGGAAGGCAAGCAGTTTTCAATTGACGATGCAGCCTATTTTGTTTTCCATTCACCATACAACAAGGTACTTTTTGGATTCAAATATTCAATACACAATTTTAATATCTTACTTCAGTAAACAAAGTGACGATAAGAATTACCTGAACGTTTTATTTAATCCTGCAGCTTGTACAGAAGAGCACTGCTCGATTGATGTTCAATGACTTTATAAGGAATGCTAGGTGCGTTGCAAATCTTCAGTATGAATGTATTCGCCTTTTATTTCGTAAATGGAATTCAGTTGACTGATCTTCTTTGATTTTTCATTTGCAGTTCCATTGACGAGTCTACTAAAGAAAAGCTTGCACCATTTTCATCCTTAACTGGTGATGAAAGTTATCAAAGCCGTGATCTTGAGAAGGTTCGTGCTAAAGCTTTCATATTCGTTGTGTTCCAAAAAAATACTCGTTCTTTTGTCATTTTCAGATATATATAAGTTGAGGTTGGATCTAAGTAATGGATTATAAATTTTGCATATACAGGTATCCTGGCAAGTGGCAAAACCATTTTACGATGAGAAGGTGAAACCGGCCACATTAATACCAAAACAAGTTGGCAACATGTACACCGCATCTCTCTATGCTGCTTTCGCCTCCCTCCTTCACAATAAGCACAGCTCATTGGTAACTACTATTTAGTCTTTTCGCTTTTGGTCCTGTTTCTTGTTAATATCTATTGCGTTTCATCTAATTTTCAAATAATTTTGTCAACTCAGGCTGGACAGCGAGTGATCTTGTTCTCTTATGGAAGTGGATTGACTGCAACAATGTTCTCATTAAGGCTTAACGAAGGTCAACATCCTTTTAGCTTGTCAAACATTGCAGCTGTTATGAACGTTGATGAGAAATTGAAGTCAAGACATGAGGTATGTTAAGATTTTGTTTTGTAATTTACTCGTGGACTTTGAACTCGTTACCAACTCTGTAATGGTTAGAGTTCCATAACTATCTTTGACAACCGATCTTTGTGCAGTTCACTCCTGAAAAATTCATCAAAACAATGCATATAATGGAGCACAGGTATGGTGGTAAGGACTTTGTGACAACCAAGGATTGCAGCCTTTTAGCACCGGGTACCTACTACCTCACAGAAGTCGATTCGAAGTACAGAAGATATTATGCCCAAAAATGTGCTGAGAATGGACTTGTCAATGGTCATTGAAGATCAGTCCCTAACATGATCTAATGTCATGAAGTTGGCTTATGCTCTTTTAGTTATTGTCAGCATATAAAAGAATAACTATTGCCATATTATATTTTTTCCTAATGTTCAATGCCTTAGTATTTTTCAACAAATTCAATGTTTTTTTGGTTCACTTGTTTGAGAGACGATTGTAAAATCATCAATGTAATGTAGTCTATATTTGAATGAAACTCATTGAGCAAATTATCTGAGCTGTGCCGTAATTGTTTAAACGATACGCCTTTGGGAACTCTGAAAATGCTAAAAATAGTCTGTCTGTCGACAATATATCAGTCAACTACAATTTGGGATCGGCGGTATGAATTTATTAGAACTGACCCTAACGTATTGACGCCAGTTTAAAAATATGATCCGTTAACCTATTTTGAGAAAAATTCCCCTACCGTTAAAATCCTGGCATATTTGTGCCCCTAACGTATTGACTCCAGTTTTAAAATGCCCCTACCGTTAACCTATTTTGGAAAAAATGCCCCTACCATTTTAGATATAAGTACAGTCAGTTGTTAGACTTAGAGGCACAAATATGCCACATTTTTAACGGTAGGGGCATTTTCTTCAAAATAGGTTAACGGAGGGCATTTTTAACCTGGAGTCGATACGGTAGGGGCAGTTATGACCATTTTCCCTATTATGTATTAAGATTTAGTAGCACCATCCCTAGGATAGGAATGTTGCAATGAATTCATCATTCAAAGGTTGCATGATGTTAGACAAGTCTTACTATGAGGGTTAACCTATCACAACGTCTCTCTTTTATCTAGAACGGGAACAAGCTAATCCTTGTGAAACTTGCGTAAGCAGTGTTCATCTGTGTTTTGACAAGAGACGTATAACACTACCAATTATGAGCGTGTCAAGATTTACATGTTGTATGCCTGTTGTAACGCGATAATATAAAAAGTTGTTTATATTGTTTGTGTACAGACAGAAAAATAGAAATACTCATGACTAAAATTGTAAGTAAGTCTTTCACTAGTGAAATATCAATCGATACAAGAACAATCGCAAAATAAAACTCAAGAAATGGTTAAAATATAAGAATAAATGTTGCATGCCTTAATCAATGAAAATTGACATTGGCTTGATAAGTCATTCCTACTTGCCAATTAGAAGGTGCAACGTTAGTAGCTATAATTGTTTCATGTGATGTGTAGGAAGTGAGCTTAAATGAAAGTGCTTGACCACTTAGAGTTGCAAATGCTTGATATGAAGCTCCCCAATTATGACTCATACTTAACCAATTTGTTTTTGTTCCTTTTACCCACATACTAGCAACATCTCCACCTCCACCAACATTCATCACATATACCAATAACCAATAGCCATTTCCTTGGAAACTAAACTTGATTCCACCTTTTCTAACACAAGGTACCCTGCAACCATGAAGCAATAGTGCATATTAGAAGTGGGAGAAATTCAAAAATAATCAAATTTACAATTGATAGTCCAAAAATAACCTAATTTCAAAAATAATCGAAATTTAGTTACTTTTTATGTAAAGGTAAATCTGAGCGAAAATATTATTTAAAACCTGAAAAATACTCCACTATATTATGCTGGAGTTCCAGCATAAGTATACTTGAAATTCCAGCATATTATACTGGAGTTCCAGAATAAGTATGTTGGAACTCCAGCATAAGTACACTAGAACTCCAGCATAGTACACTGGAGTTCCAGCAAGTACAGTGGTTCAGTATAATATACTGGAGTTTGGAGCACTAGTGCTCCAGTCTTCAGTATATTATACTGGATCCAGCAAACTATACCGGTCTAGCATAATATGTTGGAGTTCATACCCAGGTGCATCGAACTCCAGTATATTATGCTGGACCGGTCTCTATTGCAGCAAAACAGTGGCTATGTTTCATTGACTTGGTAAACGCTGACTATTTTTGAATGACCAGTCCGAAAACCGGCTATACCATATTATTTTAACATTAGAAGTAGCGGTCAGTGGCTGAGCACGAAATTTAAGTAAAAAAATTCAAAATGTAAAGAACTAAGTGGATTTAATGTATTGTGTATATATAAATTGATTTACAACGCAGTGTAATTTTTCAGAGCCGAGTGTGTCAATCGACTTCCATTGGACAAGGTAACTCTGTGTAACAACACAACCCACGAGTGATACTTTCCATTTTTAGCCTAGGCTTGCACGACTTTAAAACACGTCACTAAAGTCTAATGTTTGTCTACTTATATACCCAGCATTTCTCGTATATTTTGTTGAAGTGAGATTCGCCTCGTGCAAACTTGAATGATGATGGGGCTAGATTGTTACGCTCTGCCCCTGATAGCAGGTATAGTAGAGTAGTCGAAGCGTGCATAAACTTATTCGAACACGACCATATGAAAAAGATTGAGAATAGTAGAGGCAAGTAAATTTAGGATCCAGTTTTGCTATGTTTCTTGGATCCTTAGGTTGTCTTGATTTACTAATCATATTGAAAGTGTGTGTTTGAATATAGATTTTGTGTAAAAAATATTCAAAATACTTGCATGGCATTGTCAAGAAACGAATTCTCGATCTAGATTTAATGGGTTCACAATGAGTGCAATCTTATACTAATATTCATGTAAATTTTATTTTTTCCGTTTATATGCATAGTTAGAATCGAAAGCAATCAGTTCAGTTGAACTCTCACGACCCGTCTAGAATGTTAAATGTTGTAAACAAGAAAAGAAATACACCTGCGATATGAAACAGGAACAATGCCAGCTTTCCATTGAGCAATTTTCATGAAAGCAGGTTTAGCCATGTCAAAATGTGTACGAGGAGGATTACACCAACCACCATGATCTGTGTCTTGTGACCAATTTGGTGGGCAGAGATTGGTTGCAGTGACTGTCACAATTGTTGAGTAGCAATCTTTTGATTGTGTACATTTTATTTGGTAACATTGTCCACATGAATATCCATTGCTATATAACACTGAACTCAATGCTGCTGTATCTGTTCCATAACCTGAATTGAATAAATTTCCATATCCACAAGCTCCACCTACAAAAAATAGGACATAAATAAATAAAAACATTAGACTTATTAACTAGGAGAATTTAGTATTTGCAACGGGCATCTTCATCATAAATCCGTCACAGAATCTAGATTGTGATGGATTTGTGATGGATAAATGGTCGTCTCAGAAAAAAGTGATGTAAATTCTTGGTTTGATAGATCTTCAAATTTGTCACAGATTCAAGATTGTGACGGATAAGTGACGCTTGCTAGCACCTCTAACCTCAAGCAATGTGGAGGGTAAGAGAGAACATATAGTTGTTCTTCTTACGACAGGGCAACCCCTAGTTTACAAAGGATCCAGGGAAGGTCGCACCCCAAGGGGGTGTAATATAGGTAGTTTATCCTAATGCTAGCATCAACGCCTGATTCTATGGTTCAAACGTAGGCCACACAGATATAACTTGACCGTTGCTCCAATTAAAATTAAAATGATAAAAAAAAAGATTGGGTAGGTTAAGTAAAATGTACATGTTTTTAGTTTGGTGTAACGCACCCATTGTCTCTTGTGCAGTCTCGTGGCCATAAAACGTGGCATGAGCGAGTTTCCAAGGGGTCGCTTTAAAGGCGGCGCTCGAGGTGGAATATCCCCCAGCGTTTGCTTGAACGATAAGTGCTAGTGGCGCCACAACGAAGAAGAATGTCAAGCTCCATCTATGGTGGAAAGAGGCCATGGAATTTAGCCCTTCTTGAGAAAGAGGAATGCTACTCTTTAGAAAATTGCAATTGCCTTATTTGATTTTGTAAAGATAGGTCTTAATATATAGTTTTTATGTCTAAAGAATGTTACAAATGTATAGGCTTCGTGCTATCATGAACATATGTAAACATTACAAGTCAACTATTAAAATTTAAAATTGGTTATGTTTATATCTTGTAAGTTGTAATCCAGCTTTTGTTTGGGGGGGAGGGGGGAGGTGTTGAAATATTATGTAAACGTGCAGGGAAGTTATGAACTTTCATAGTTACATGTTATATCATACTGTTTGGTATAGTGCATATATTCTTGATTTAATGTCTTAAAATGGAACCCAAATAGAAGAATCCACGTCTTATCTCAAAATTTTCTGAATTTTGTAATGATTGGTTACACCTCCCTTTTGAGGTACCACTGAAAGAAACTTTAAAGATATTAATAACAACTGCTAGTATATTAGTAATCATGAAGGGGAGTCTCAGCGTGACTGATAAAATTAATGTTAGAAAGTTACGGGTTTTAATCGTGGAAACATTCTCTTGTAAAAATATAGGGTAATACTGCGTACGATAGATCCTTGTGATCTGATCCTTCCCCGAACTATCCCGCGCAAAACGAGAGAATAATGCATCGGAATACCCTTTTATATTAGTAATTATAATATTAAGAGAAGTAGATGGGATGCATGTAAATAGATGGTAGGAAAGATAAGTTGTCTGGATTCTCAAAGTTAAAAATCTAGGTGTAAATGATTTTTACCCTCTTAATTAAAAAAAATTGAACTTCTACTGTCAATTCCTATCTTTTGGAAATTTCTTTTCAAGTTAATGACATGAGATATTAGATAAAAAAGAATTTTTTATAAAAAATAGAGCCTTTCTTTGCGCAGGATCCCTTGCTTCTCGGAAGAGTTAGGGAAGGCAAAGGAAAAAAGCCGGGCAGGTGCTTTAAGAAGGCAGCCAGGTGCTAGGGAGACTCCTTTTTTGTCGATCGAGCCGCTTTTCCTCATTCCACTCGTCCAGCCTTCCGTTGTGGAGGGTGCGGGCATGGGGGACAACAGGGAGACCGACTCCACCGGTTGGTTGCCGAAGATGACCCCTCGCCTTGGTCTCCAAATAAGTTTTATAATTGTCAAAAGCATCTTAAAAGCACCAATAAGTTGGAGATGAATCATTTGGATCCTATCAACTTGGAGAGTGTCTAGATTAAGACAATTCTCGTATTTGGACTATCAAGATCGACTATATGAGAGTGTGGCTAACATGGTAAAAGAACAGATCAACCACACTTTTCTGGGGAAAGGATGGAAGCTTAGTTTTATAGATCAGACACCTAAAGTTGTAGCGTAATGGTTGTAACTTCACCTTGTACAACTTAATTAGGAGAAAATAGTATCATATGCCAACAGGTACCTACTCGAGGGAAAAACTGTAACTGTATGCTAGTTCTACCTTCCACTAGCAAGGGCTATAACTGTACTCGGTAATTGGTAAATACAAGGTGCACCAGGTCTAACGAACCCGACATTAGCTACGGGATCCTTCAAAGTCTCCTCCTACTTATACTCTTTCTTGTAAAACTTAATTAGGAGGAAACAGTATCATATGCCAACACTTACAATTTGAATAGAAGAAAATGATTCTGTAAAGATTTTTCGAATGTAATTTTCACATCTCTTACGTATAAAAAATACATTTTTCTTGTAAAAACGGCGTAAAACAAAAAACATGCACATCGACACAACTTCAAGGACCTTGATATTCTTCATCACCTGTGCTTAAAATCTGTTAATTTGTTTTTATTCATATACTTATATGCACACAATACATAACATATTGGACTCAATACAAGTTGCAAAACATTCACAATTTCAACAATGAAAGTGCTTTCCATTTTTACAAACTTGACTCATGTATGTTATTTGGCTCTTCCATTATGCAACTTGTTCTAGTGCAATCTATTGTGCAGATGTCTCCCCATTCTCCACATATAATCATCCTGCATTTTGCAAAAGTTATCGGTAAACGGCAATGGTTTTCCTGTACGAGGAAAGTTCTCATCGGTTATACTTCTCCATACAAGTGATAAAATACAAATAAATTAAAGAAAAAAGCTCTTTTTTCCTAGATCGAAAATGAACTGTAAGGCTATAACCTATGTTGCTCGGACTCCCCGAGCATGTTTCTAGGTGCGTGTCGGATCCTTCAAAAGTAATGTATTTTTGGAAGATCCGATACGGGTACAGTAACATTTTGGAGAGCCCTCGCAACATAGCCGCTAACTCAAGGACAACAGATACGAGGATGTAGAACAGGTCATGTTCAAGTAATATAGTGTAAACTGAGAACATAAAAGATGGTGCTTATGCAAACTATTATGTGGCGTTTCCTTTGGAGAACAATAAGTGAGCAATGCCAACTAATACACGTATACTTTTCCGAGCAACAATAATAGTGTTACACCCTAGGCAAATTCTATACCAGCATGTTGAGTTATCCCACATCGGAGGGATTTGAGGTCCTTTGTCTCCTTATATGGCTTGGGCAATCCTCACATCATAAGCTAGCTTTTGGGGTTGAGTTAGGCCCAAGGTCCATTCTTTACATGGTATCAGAGCCAGGCCCATCCCAATTATTGTTACCGATGTTGGGCCCCCATTTATGTTGTTCACGCTCCAGAGATCTGGGCGTGAGGGGGGTGTTGAGTTATCCCACATCGAAGGGATTTGAGGTCCTTGGTCTCCTTATATAGCTTGGGCAATCCTCACCTCATAAGCTAGCTTTTGAGGTTGAGTTAGGCCCAAGGTCCATTCTTATCACAGCAAAACACGAGAAAGATGTTGGGTACGAAAGCAAACTTTAGACCCTAGTGACGCTTGTTTACAGCCGTGCAGGCCTAAGCCGAAGGAGGACAATATCATTAGTGAACTGGGTTATTACAAATAGACTACGGAGCATAGGTACCTCGAATCATGCAGTACTTCCTTCAGGCAACGTGATCAAACGTGTGTCTGAATCATAGACCAAGTCCGTCCCACAACTGCGAAAGAACATGGCGATGATTACACTATGAACAGATCAAGCAAGATGAAAAATACCTAAAAACTATAGCTCATGGACTTACCCTGAGCATTTAATTTTGTTGGTAGAACCACCACTAGATATCGATAATATGGTACCAAAGAAGGAAGTATTTTCTGTTCCACAATTCGGACAAGGGCCCTGAAATTGAACTTATTGTGTGTTAATATCAAACACACGGCATATAAGATAGTACTACCCGCACAATGTTTATGAAATCTTACCCTTAAGATCAGAAAATCTTTAACGACGATATTTGTGATTGTAAACGATAGATACAATATCAAAGGCAAAGCAGCAAACCATGTGAAAATGAAACTGAAAGGCTCTGGAAGCTGCAAAATTATAGCATTTGACAAAGGTCAAATGAATACTCTGATCGTTTGCAATTAAACACTTGATAATCTAGGGATACAAATAAAGAACCAGGCTAGCTAGGGAACAAGATATGCTTACCTCCAAAAGATAAGTGATCTCGAATCCAGTCAAATCGTCGAGGAAAAAGAACCTAGCAAGAAATTATCCAAGCATGTTTATTACAGAAAGATCATGTTGATTGCTTCATATAACAGAATTGAGAAACTAATGACAATGTCCAGAGAAATGAAAACTTATAATGCTGGGAGAGTTAAGTAATACTCACAATCCAAGAGCAACAACAGCAGCAGGAACATTCAACAAGAACATCTTCAGATAATCAACAGAAAGGTCACTATAAACCTGCAACAAGTAAAGTTCATTTAACCACTCAATAACCTCATAAAGCCTTGCATGAACGCATGATGGCAAAAAAAGGGTAGCCTAGTGCACAAAGTATCCCCATTCATGTAGGGTCCAGGGAAGGGCCTCATCCCGAGGAGCGTATGAAGACAGCCTACCCTAATACAAGCAGTAGTGGATGCTTCCACCGCTCGAACCCATGACCTATAGTCACATGGAGACTCCAAGGATCCTCTTCGAATGTATGATAGCACAAAACAAGTTATTTCACAGATGCAATATAAAAGATGAGTACCCATTAACCAACTAGTAAATGTCTCATTGAGCAGAGAAGTAGTACAAACCTTTCTACTTCGAAGACTGCAACGAGGACCCTCAACCACAATATCACTGCCATCCCTCTAAAAAAATTAAGAGATGTCAATACAGGAAAGACTACATAAGACCGCGATATTATAAGAAACAAAGAAAGCAACAGAAAGAAGGCAATAAGTTGAAGAATAGCAATGACTAACATAGTTCAACTACTTCATATATTGATAAGCTTAAACTACCAATTAAATGGTGATAGGAAAAGAAAGTACAACACATTCAATATTATACAGTAAAACCAGTTGCTTTTTTTGAAAAAGCTGTCAAAATAACAAATCTTTTTTATTTATTCGATCTTCACTTTATCTTATCAAGAACAATAAATAATGCAGTCAAACTTCTCTAAAATAGCCTTATTTATTCTGAATTTTATTGGTTGACATCACGAAGTGGTGTTACAGAGAACACATATTATTGTGCACGGTAAAATCGGAGGATCCAATTTCCCGTCATTATGATGCCCCGTGAACATATTTCATAAGGCTCGAGACTGGGGCTGAGGTTTACCTTCGAGGATTGTTGACGCTCGACCTCGAGGCGATGTAGACCAACGGCTATATCGGAAAAATGGGGAGTTCTCAAGGGGTGTAGCTAGAGCCAATAAAATCTGTCAGGCTAGTCTGAGCGCGTATCATGACGTCAATTGGTTGTCCCATCTCCATATCTTTGTAATAAATACATTTGTAAGGTTGGTTGCTTCATACTAAATACACAAGAACATTCTCTACTCTCTAACACATTCTCACGATATTATTGCGACCATTTATTGTCTTCATTATTGTTCTTCATTTATTTTTCATTATTGGCCATAAAGAGCCTTCGTTGATTTTATCATAACTGTTAGTCGCTCTCCAATTACCTTCGATAGCTACCAGCCGAGCTCCCGAATCGACCTCGAGGCTCCTGAATCAACCCCGAGGCCTCGATTGCTAACCTTGCGGTTTGGTTATCACCTTGCTCTCAAACTCTTACCTCGTTTCTAGGTCTTCCACATAGCATCAACAGCCTAACAACTAGTATAAAACTATTTTTAGAGTTCCATGATCAAATTTAATTGTTATTACCATTTTCACGTTAAGCAATTATAGTATAACATAAAAATTGGTTCCATAAAATACTTGGCTATACAGTAAATGACTGTCATATAGCGATGATGTTATATAGAGAGGTCTGACTGTATAATGCTAATAACTAAGTACCTTAAGTTTCATCTTCAGCTTGTCATACTCTTTATCAGTCATAATTGGATTCCCAGATACATAAGCCATAGAAGCTTCCAGAAACTTCTGTTCATCAGTGCCTGCATTGTGAGTAATTTGCTATTACTATACCTATTTTAAGTGCCAATGAAACATAAATAGATAGAAATTCTTGCATACTTAGCATGACGACGCTGCTCCCTTCCCACATTAACTCTTCCTTAAGGTTATCGAATTCCTCATTTGACATCATGGCCTTTCCTTCATAATAGAATGACTGTGGTACAGAGCCAAGAAAGAGTTAGTTAACATTAGTAGAATGAGAATGAAAACAATCGACGAATTCGTAAATGATTCTGCTTCAGTACTTGTAGTGCTTGAAGAAACTCTTGCTCCATTTCTCCTAAGGACTTCTTTCCTTTCCCGTCAATGCTACAATACTGCAAGATTTTACTGTCTTCAACCTCATCCTCGTTGAGCTGACCTGAAAGCAAAAGTGAGTCGTCAAATGATTGGGTATACGCCACCATAAAAAGAAGAAATTGGAGAAGAGGAGAAGAAGAAAAAACATACAAACAGATAACAAACACACTCACAGAGAGAAGGTATAAGTGTATTTTTCAGTTCATATAAAAACATATGTTGTTGGTTGTCTACATTGGCTTGATGGTACATAAAGGTTGCTTTCTTTGAGTTAATAGAAAGAGAACCAGCAGCTAGAAGTAAGCTGATATTACCATTTGCTACATTCCCCCATATTCTTGCAATTAACGCAATGAGAATGTGAGAAGGCAGCCTGGGTATAACTGGTAAAGTTACTGCCATATGACCAGGAGGTCACGAGTTCGAGCCGTGAAAACAGCCTCTTGCTGAAATGCAGGGTAAGACTGCGTACAATAGACCTTTGTGGTCCGGCCCTTCCAGGATCTCATGCATAATGGGAGCTTAATGCATCGGGCTGCCCTTTTTAACACAACAAGAATCTTACTCGACCTCCTCAAGTTCTAGATATGAATATTTTATGGATTTCATATGCAATTACTTACTTACCTAAAGTTCACTTTTGACTAGCCAAAAAATTTGACGGAAGAAACCGACAAAGCAACTAATAGTCCTACCCATAGGCTATAGTCTAACTTGACTATCAGAAGTATTGAAGTGGTAAGATTACCAAATTTTAGAACAACAACAATAACAAAAGGCAACACATTGAGATACTCAGAAGAACAACATCTATACAGTTTGAATATTTAATAGGACTAACTCCAAAAACATTTCAAATAGCATCCACCAACTATTTGGTTTATAACCTATGTTACTCGGACTCTTCAAAAATATTATTGGGTGCATGTCGGATACTCCAAGTTTAGTGCATTTTTGGAGGATCCTACACGGGTGCGGTAGCTTTTTTGGAGAGTCCGAGCAACATAGTCTATAACTAACTATACTCCTTAGAAAGAGTATACTTTAATCAAATGTCAATCAATTAACTAATCCTCAATCCCAAACTAGTCACGATCGGCTATACTAATCCTCTATTGATTCCTTTCTTTTTGAGTCAGTTTCATCCTTACTTGTTGAGTTTTGCTATATGAATCAACTCTATCTATTCCCCTTTTTTAAACTGCATTTCATTACCATACTGATAAAGAGTCGAGGTCTATCGGGAACAGCCTCTCTACCCTATCGGGACAGGGGTAAGGTTTGCGTATATATTACCCTTCCCAGACCCCACTTTATGGGATTTTACTGGGTAGTTGTTGTTACTGATAAAAGATTTACCTTTTTAAGGCACCTTTTTGAATTTCCTATAGGCTAACTGATAAAGGAGAAATATTGCAATAGGCTGACTACATATGAAAAATAGTCGTACTAGAATTTATGTTCAATAATTTTTACACTATTAAATTGAAGTGATCTACAGCAACAAATAACTATACATATCAAGCCTATTACGGTAACCTGAAAAATAGAGTAATAAGTTGTATACACACTCGCAGTATAAAAAATATTTACACAATTAGATCATTTAATAAATAATTATAAATAATAGTTCTCTTGATAAGCAATAATCGGTAATCTAGTAAAAGTGGTATATCACACGTTAAAAGTTATTGATAGTGTGAAAGAAGCTTACATCACCGTCCTTGTTCATAGCTTAAATCCAAAAACAAAAAAAAAACAATTATTAATTTACCTGACTGATCAGTCGTGGCCTTAGGAGAGAGAACCAATAACCTACGCCTAATAGCTAATTTTCTTCCATCAAAATTAATCAAAGGAAGCTTTGAACAAGAAAATGAAGCGCCTTGTAAAGAAGGAGAAGATGAAGAAAAAATTGGTTTTTTTCTAAAAGGGGCATGAAAAAGGCGAGGGCTAGTTATAGTAAACCCAAATTTAGTGGCCATTTGTGGCGGCAACGGCGACGGCGACGGCAGCAGTGGTGGGGAGGGAGTGAAGTTGAAGTATTAAAAGGGTCAGTAGAAACGAATATTGCATTTGCGAAAAAACTGAAAAGTGGAGAATTCGATGAGTTTTGATAAGAGATGAAGATAAGGTTATGTGTATGAATGTGTGGACAGTATTGAATGTTGAAAAGCTTTTGTCTTGATTTTCTTAAATTCAAGAAAATCGTTTCCTGGTTTTAACTGTTTTTTTTCTTATGTAACAGAATTTGCCAAGTCAGCTTTATGATTTTTGTCTAGAATCTAGAATCCTATATTTGGTTGGCACGTGGGTGCTTGTTGCTTTCATGTATCTGCCACGTGAGATTGTTCAATTGGTTCGCGGATAAGGTTATACTTGTTATGAAATCTCCTATTTAAGGTGAATGTCTATAATTAGAGAGATTCTAGAGTTCTATTCTTGGTAGATAAATCATCCCCCTCCCTATAAATAAAGGGGTTTTCTACCATTGTAAATCACCCCAAGTATTAATAAGAATACTTCTCTCTCTCTCTATTCTCTCTCTATTTGCTCTTGTTCTTGAGTTATTGTTCTTGTCTTTATATTATTTCATAACACGTTATCAGCACGAGACTCTACCGTCTCAAGAAGCTCTTTAAGAAGATTAAGCCGCCGTCGTCTGCATCAGTGGAGAAAAGGAAGAAAACATTGAAAATATAATTGGTATACCTTAAAGGTAAGTAATTTACTTTTCCCTTTCAAATTCTTGAAATTCTACGATTTGATTTAATATACAAATAAAGTTTGATTATAACTCTAATGGAGTTTGTAAGAAATTATAACCACATGAAGTGGTAAAATCTCTATGTCCTGCCATGATTAAATTCATGTATGATTGTAGGCAAATAATTGAAAATCCGTCCCATTGAATTTGCTCCATTCCCTTTAGAGAATGTGGAAGCAGTATATGATAAGTCTGAAAGAAGACTAAAATATTACCATGAAGGTATCAATGAATGTGGACGTGGCAAAGAATTCCGTCCAATTGAATTTGCTCCATTCCCTTTAGAGAATGTGGTAGCAGTATGTGATAAGTCTAAAAGAAGACTAATTACCGTAAAGGTATCAATGGATGTGGACATGGCAATAGACGAAGTTATAATCGTCATTATTGTGATAATGAGAATAATAAAGATTCTCAAAATAATCTTTCACTTTATGAAAGTAATATTTGACATGAGATTGTGTAAAGCACATGATTTTGATCCATTCCCTGAAGTGAATGTGATAATTGTAATAGAGCCCGTAAGTATGAACACGCTCTTGATGTAAATTTGTTTTATGTCTGACATTATTAAAAGAAAGTTCGTTGCCCTTGAAATTTCGGGCAAGAACTATATGACATGGGTGTTGGATGCTGAAATCCACTTAGATGCTATGGGTCTCGGAGACACCATCAAAGATAGAGAAAAAGCATCCACCCAAGAATGTGCGAAGGCCTTTATTTTCTTGCGCCATCACCTTGATGAAGGTTTGAAGATTGAATATCTCACTGTCAAGGATCCACCTATCTTGTGGGATGGCTTAAAGAAGAGATATGACAACCTGAAGTTGGTCACTCTGCCACAAGCACGATACGATAAGAACCCAAAAGCAAATAGTTTATAAACTATATATTATCGTTGCGGTGAAAACGGGCACTGGTCAAAGGCTTGCCGTATACCATGACTTTTGGTTGACCTTTATCAAGCATCTCGAAAGAGTAAACGCCCTGAAACGAATTTTGTCTCTGACGACAACTTTGACATCACCCACTTGGATGTGGCAGACTTCTTTGAGCAACCCGAGGGGAAGATAGACCACCTAATCGGTGATGGATCCGTGATGAAAGAAGATGGAGCTATTTGATTTTATTTTACTTGTTTGTATTAGTGAATGAATAAACTAATAGCCATTAGTATTAGCTCGTATTAGTTAGTTCATGATATAATGTTAGTATTAGTTCTTTAGAATGTATCAATATGCTCAAATATCAATAATATTTTTACTTTCCAGTAGAGGTAATCGACTAACCTGAAAAACTAGTCGGTTATCTCATATTTCGCATAAAAACTGCAAAACAATCGATTGTCAATGATCAACAATCGATTGTCTTTAAAACAGATCTGGAATTTTACAAAAACAGTCAACAATCGATTGTCTATGACTAACAATCGATTGTCTTTAAAACAGTGTTCTGGAATTTTTCAAAAACAGTCAACAATCGATTGTCAATGTCTAACAATCGATTGTCATTAGACTAATCTAGAATTTTTCAAAAATCATCCACAATCGATTGTCTATGCATAATAATCGATTGTCTTAAGACTGCTCTGAAATTTTTCAAAATAGCCAACAATCGATTGTCTATGCATAACAATCGATTGTCTTAAGACAGTGCTGGAATTTTTCAAAAATAACCAACAATCGATTGTCTATGTCTAACAATCGATTGTCTTAAGACAGTGTGATCTGAAGTTTTTTCAAAATAGCAAATAATCGATTGTGTGTGTTTAACAATCGATTGTAAATGTTCAACAATCGATTGTTTGTAAGTAACAATCGATTGTTTGAAGAAAATGTTTAAACTGAAATTTTCAAACTGCAAAGTAATGGATAACATATCTGATTTATTTTAGTCAATGACATCAGCAGATTTTGAAAATATTATGTGACACAAACGAATTGAAGTTGTTTATTCTCATGTTCGTATATTTTCTTTTATATGTCAAACCATGGGAAGTAAATTGATTGAAGGCTCCGGAAGAGCAACTGTAACTCTGCCCAAAGGCATGACGTTTATCTTAGAGAATGCAATATTCTCCTCCAAGTCTAAAGAAGAACTTGTTGAGTTTTAATGATATCAATCGCAATGTTCTCCTCCAAGTCTAAAAGGAACTTGTTGAGTTTTAAAGATATCATTCAAAATGGATATCATATTGAGACAATAGATGAGAATAATCTTGAATTCTTCATGAAAACGAGGCTGCCCATTTCGGTTTGGGTTCACGCCATTTTGCATACAGCATTCTAGTTCGTCGGCTGCCCACTTTGGTTTGCGTTCACGCCATTTTGCATGCAGCAATACTAGTTCGTAGGCTGCCCACTTCGGTTTGGGGTCACGCCATTTTGCATACAGCAATGCTAGTTCGTTTCTGACTGACGAATTGACACAAATATTCCCCGTTGCAATTGGTTTTGGGTCATGGACCCAATATATCCCATTTAAGAATTTTTGGATGCGCAGTATATGTGCCTTTAGCACCGCCATCCCGCACCAAAATGGGTCTGCAAAGAAGGTTAGGAATATATGTTGAGGTTGAATCGCCCTCCATTATTCGCTACCTCGAAACATTGACAGGAGATTTGTTCACTGCACGATTTGCAGACTGTCAATTTGATGAGACACTTTTCCCAAAATTAGGGGGAGAAGTTGGTGAAACCAAACGGGAAATTTTGTGGAAAAATGCATCATTATCTCATCTTGATCCACACACCTCTATTTGTGAGAAAGAGGCACAAAAGATTATCCATTTGCAAAGAATAGCAAATCAAATGCCTGACGAATTTATAGATTTGAAAAAGATAACAAAATCACATATCCTCGAAGTGAATGTGACAACATTTGATTCACGAATACATATTCATTATTGGAAGAATATGAACATGAAATTGGTATTAAATATACCACACTCACCCCTAGAAGGAGGTTTGAGATGATACCACACTCACCCCTAGAAGGAGGTTTGAGATGATATATGGCATGAATGATCGTTGGTCACGTACCTATTGTACGCCAAAGTATTTTGGAAATATGACTATTAAAGGACAACGATAATGCAAGAAACATATCTTGCATATAAGTTTGACATGACCATAATGGTATAACTTTCTCTTTAAGAAAGATATTCACCACATGGATGTTGATGAATCTGTGGTAGTACAAAATTAATTGAGAGCTCTAGAAGAGCCAATTATTACTATGTTGGAGAAACACAATTGAGTATTGTGCTGTAGTAAGTCTCAAAGAAACTTATTCAGTTTCCAAAGTACACACGAAAGCGATTGATTATATTGAGACTATAAATAAAGGAAGGCTTTGATATCTCCTATTACTACAACTTGTAGCGGGGTAATTTGCATATGAAAAGCTACCCGTTTTGTTCTCCAATTTGTACTACACAAACGAAAGAATGCCACAATAAAGTGGATATCTATTGGTATAAAAACCCATGTCATAATAAACCTGAAGTTTATTGATAAGTGCACATGTCATGGTGTAAATTTGAAGTTTACCAATATTGATAATTTATTCAGTTGACATTCGTGTTAGCCATCTCATTTTATGTATGATGTGCAAATTCACATAGGTGAATATCAAAGAACTAGAAAGTTCTTTACGAATTCTCTTGTATCACTTGTTCTCATTAATGAAATGACCAACTAAAGAATTCGGGTTGATGCCCATAAATTCTGGAAATATCAAAGGTGAATATGGGCCCATTCACCTGCCATGTATACCACATATGATGCATCTATGATATGGTTACATGCGCAATGTTATTAACCCGCAGCCTGGCCGGTGCTTGCGAGGTAAATTGCTCAGTAATCTAACTTCGAGCATAATTTCCAGATTTTCTACTCAAGATAGTTCATCTTGATAAGTTGGTTTATATCAAAGTTGGTTTAGCAAGATAATTATTGAGTGCTTCCACTTAATAGCTAAACTGTTTCTTATGAGAACGAAGTTATATATATCAATTTGATATAAGTTGTATACGAGAGTATATTCTCCCCTCACAAGTGGTTCAAGGTCAGGAACCAAATAATTTCATCTTATTATTAATGTGCCGTGTATATTGACATGATAATGCACAAAGATAATTTCCCAAAGTTGAGGAAACAAGTTAGCTTTACTAACATGAGGGGGAGACATGATAAACACTTGAGAAAAGGTTACATGGGATGAATTATCATTTGTATATGTATATCCCCGAATATCATGATATGAACCTGAAGTTCATAAAAGGGATAATTCAATTGCAACATATTGCAAAGCATGCTATACGCATTTGCTGACCCAAAGAAAGTAACTAAATGGAAGAGATACAATTCAAGAAGAATTGATTCCATATGAAAGACATGTAGTTTTGAACCTATAGTTCAAATGCTTGAAAGTATAAAGTCAAAGGTATGTATAATCAGTTTTCTTTATCTTATTTGTCTAGCATGACATGGAAAACTTGATATGCATCTAAAGTCTATTATATGGCTTATGTGACTTAACTTGAAAGATTTAAGTTGCTTGGAGCATATGCAACTCGTAGTCTTGAAGTACCACATCCTAAGTACAATTTGTGTACATATGAATCTTGCTATAACTATAAGCATGATGGCATTGAGAATGCATTTATGGAGATATTGAAGAGTTATTCCACGACATTATATGAAGATGTTCATATCTATCAAGAATGATGATTTCAAGGTGCGGAATATTTATTTAAGTCAATATGGTTGATTTATTTATCAAATCTCTATCAAAGATCGTTTTGAAGATGATGCACAAGATTGGAATGCAAATGCTCAAGGATATAAATTGATGTACTCATTAGGGGGAGTTAATGCGCGTTGCACTCTTTTTCCCTTACAAGGTTTTGTCCCACTGGGTTTTCCTTGCGAGGTTTTTAACGAGGCAACCAATAGGCGCATATTCAAACATGTGTACTCTTTTTCCTTTCTTTAATTTTTCCCATTGGGTTTTGGTTTTAAGGTTTTAACGAGGCACATTGTTGAATAGACATTCAAGGGGGAGTGTTATGAAATCTCCTATTTAAGGTGAATGTCTATAATTAGAGAGATTCTAGAGTTCTATTCTTGGTAGATAAATCATCCCCCTCCCTATAAATAAAGGGGTTCTCTACCATTGTAAATCACCCCAAGTATTAATAAGAATACTTCTCTCTCTCTCTATTCTCTCTCTATTTGCTCTTGTTCTTGAGTTATTGTTCTTGTCTTTATATTATTTCATAACAATACTGTAATTATAATTCTGGAACTAATAATCTCATTTTTTTTTTGGTGTTATATGCTTTGTTTAGTATGTTTACAAATCTCCAATTTTTTGTTAACATTGTCTCGTGTTTCGTTAATCAGTATTATATTATTTGCAAATAAAATATACTATAGCACCTTTCCATGAATATGATATGTCAGTGCGTTTATCGCCAATACAACAAGAGCGAGGTGAGTGCAGATCCTCGGTGTAATCTCATCTCAACCGAAAATAATTTGAGACTCCCACGCTGTCCTCGCCGGAGTTTTAGCTACATCGTTCATATCATTTATCACCTTAGTGTATGCTACTGGAATATATTTAACCTAGTCAAACGACCCGAAATGAAATCAAATTAATTCTTGGATATAAACACCATCCTCCTTACACTCGTTTTTATCTCCTCTCCCAAACTTTCTTCGTATGACATCTTAAAAATAAGCTATGCAATGTATAATTCAAAATATGTATTTGGTTTAAAGCTAGATAAAGTTGGATAAAAAAAAAATTCCAACTTTAACTCAAATATATTTTTCTACTGAAAATTGAAACTTTATGCTGGTTTATTCTGTGTTGCACAAATGTAATTAATTCGAAAGTGCAAATTGCCTCCTTTTTGTCACCAAACTTTTCTAAAATAAAACTTTGACAATAATTTTTAAATTGGACAAAGAGTTATCAATATATATTGAAAATTGTCATATATATTCTTTTACTTTCGGATATTATCTACATTTAGCTTTCATTATACTATCCAAACAAATGCACCTCTACCGTTATATTATCCAACAAAATTTACCCCTACCATCACAAACTTTTAAAAATTATCACTTAATCTGTTAGATAACTCAAAATCTTCTCATTTTCTTTTATTTAAATAACTTATTGTTCTTCTTGCTCCACTATTTTTAGAAATTACTATTGATGTAAATGCTAAAAGTACTAGATTATACAATTTATTTATGGATATTTTTAATTACCATTGCACCCACTTCTCTTCTTGTGATAATGGATTTGGAATTAATTTAAAATTTATATATTTTTCAACCTTATACATGTCACGACCCGGATATCACACTCTCGGAAGTCGTGATGGTACCTACTAGTAAAAGCTAGGCAAACCAACTATTCCAATTAATATACCTTTTTATTTTTTAACCTCTTAACAGTTGCAAGTTGACATATTATAAACAACAAAAATAATAATGCGGAAGAAGAAAATTTAACAATTAAGCTAATACCAATACGTGTCCATAAACATAAATAATCCAGAACTGGTGTCACAATCTCACGAACTATCTAAGAAAAACTACAAATAGGGTCTCAATAAGAAAATAAGAAAGTACATGTATGTCTCTAAAATAGAAAAGAACATAAAGAAACTAGATGGGGAGGGGACGCCAAGGCCTGCGGACGCCTATAGGACTACCTCGGGTCTCCGATTGACTGAAGGCAGCAACCCCTAGCTAAGGTATGTATGCTCTAGTACCAGGATTTGCACATGAGAGTGCAGAGTATAGTATCACTATACCGACCCCTGTACCGAGTAAGTATCGAGCCAAACCTCGGCGAAGTAATGACGAGGCTAGGACACAACAAACAAATAACTTGTAGTTAAACAGTATCTAGCAAAATAACAGTAATAGAAGTAATCCAAAAGTAACGGAGGAGGGGTAACATGCAATGGGGAAAATACCAACATAAAGAATCATAGTGATAGTGGAATAAGATAATTAAGGTATTTGAACAATATAAAGAAATTATAACAAACAGGCAATACGTGCACGGCATCACCCTTCATGCTTTTACTCTCAATCATCACCAATGCAATAAAGTAATGAAAATGTGCATGGTATCACCCTTCGTGCTTTATCTCTCTTCTTCACCATATAAATGTTTGAAATGTGCACAGTATCATCCTTCGTGCTTTATCTCTCTTCCTCACCATATGCATCAATATCAATGAAAATGTACACGGCATCATCCTTTATGATTTATCACTCTTTCCTCACCATATGCATAAATATAAATGTGCATGGCATCACCCTTCGTCTCTCTTTCTTCACCCAAACAATAGAAACAACAATACTCTGGCAAGGGAATCAACAACAAGAATAAACACATCCCAGCAAGGGAATCAACAACAAGAAACAAATACGTCCTGGCAAGGGAATCAGCTATAACCAAACTTGTACCAACAATTAACTTCACAAATGAACCTCAACTGGAGCCAATGCTCAATAATAAACCAATACCAAGAAGATAATCATACGTCTTGCTCTACATGGATAATCAATAATTTAGACAATTGTAGTACCTATTAAGAAACACAACGATCATAATTTAAGATTCACATGCATGCTTGACACCAGTATATAGATACTCATCACCAACCCTATACGTTGTACACTACACTAGCACATAGTAAATAAATCACAATACCTATTCCCTCAAGCTAAGGTTAGACCAAACACTTACTCAAACTTCCACGGCCAACTCAAGCCTCAAACATCCTTTCCGTTTAGGATTCGCCTCCAATTTACTTGTATCTAACCCAAATTAATTTAACAACATCAATAAATGCAAAAGAATTCAACCCCAATGCTAAATTATAGACTTTCTATCATTTTCCCCAAAAAAAATTGACCCGTGCCTGCTTGGTCAAAACTCGAGGTTCGGACCAAAACCCGATCACCTATTCACCCACGAGCCAGAATATGCAATTAGTTTCAAAATCTGACTCCAAAACAAGGTCTAAATTCCTATTATTCAAAAAGCCCTAACTCTACCCAAATTCCCAATTCTACCATAAAACCTTAGATTTTGGATGAAACTTGAATAAATACAAAGGGAAATCGAAAGAAAAAGGTTTAGAATCAGATACCAATACTTTAGGGAAGAGCTTGCTTCTTAAAAATCGCCTCAATGCTCTCTAGTTTTGAAAATATGAAAATATGGGCTAATTCTCGATTTTGCTACTATTTTAATTGTTGGGCGACAGTGATTATTGCATTTGCGTGAGCACTATCGCGTTTGCAAAGAGCTGCTAGTTGAGGAATTACGCGATCACGTGAGAAGCTTAGCGTTCACGAAGGCTTAGCCTAGCCCTGTTTTCGCGTTTACATAATTCTCCCTAGGTTCCATGACCAACCCATCCTAAAGCTACGCGTTCGCGGTTGATCGGTCACGTTTGCGTAGCAAACCTCCCAATGCTCCGCGTTCGCAACCTGGGTCTTGCGTTCGCATAGGGTAAAATCCTCCCTAGCCCCGTTTCCTTTTCGCGATCGCGAAAATGGCTTCGCGGCCGCGAAGCACAAAACGTATGTGCACCGAAAGCAGCAAAACCTGCAACTTTTCTAAGTGTAAAAAATATCCCGTGACCTACCTAAAACTCACCCGAGCCCTTGGAGCTCCAAAACAATTATGCACAAAACCCTAATAACATCATATGGACTTACTCGTATGATCAAATCGCCAAAATAACACCTAGAACTTTATGTTTAGAATCAAAATCAAAGAAAAATCTCAAGAACTCTTAAGTTTCAAATTTCACAATTGAGGGTCCAATTCATGTCATATGAATTCCGTTTCTTACCATATTTTACAAGAACAACTTAAATACTATGTAAGACTTTATCATACTCCGAAATCAAAATACGGACCCGATACGCCCTTCATGAGCGACACCTGAAGCAACACTCACTCTCCGACTATGAATGCCACATCACGAACCTTACGGCCGACATAACTCTTCTGCATGGACTGAGTTGTACGAAACCTATCCTGAATAATGTTCCCCTTATCCGAGGCATCCTGAACTAAATTTCTACCCAACAACCAAGCCTTTCCCAACTCAAACCACCCAACCAGCGACGGAAACCGCCTACTATATAATGCCTCATAGGGAGCAATTTAAATGCTCGACTGATAGTTGTTGTTTTAGGAAAACTCTACTAATGGTAAGAACTGATCTCAAGAACCTCCAAAGTCAATAACACATGCTCGGAGCATATTCTCCAAAATCTGAAAAGTACGCTTGGACCATCCGTCCTTCTGAGGATTAAATGTTATGCTCAACTCGACATGCGTACCCACTCACATTGTACTGCCCTCTAGAAATGCGAGGTAAATTGCGTAACCCGGTGATATACATGGGCACACAATGAAGACGAATGATCTCCCAGATATAAATCTCTACCAATCGCTCAGAAGAATAGGAAACCGCCATAGGAATAAAATGCGCTGACTTTGTCAGCCTATCCACAATAACCCTCATTGCATCAAACTTCATCTGAGCCCGTGGGAGTTCAACAACGAAGTCCATAGTGATATGCTCCCACTTACACTCAGGAATCTCAATCTTCTGAAACAAACCACCAGGTCTCTGATGCTCGTACTTTACTTCTGACAACTCAAACACCAAGCTACATAGGTAACAATGTCCTTCTTCATTCTTCTATACCAATAATCCTGCCGCAAGTCTTGATATATCTTAGCGGTTCCCAGATGAATAGAGTAGCGGCAACTATGGGCCTCCTCTAGAATCAACTCGCGAAGTCCATCCATATTAGGCACAAAAATACGACCATGCATTCTCAAAACTCCATCATCTCCAACTGTAACCTGCACGGCACAACCGTGTCGCACTGTGTCTCTAAGGACAAACAAATGATGATCATCACACTGCCGATCATGGATACGCTCAAATAATGAAAAACGAGCGATTGTGCAATCTAGAACACGGTTGGGTTCAAAAACATCCAACCTCACGAACTGATTGGCTAAAGCCTGAACATCCAAAGCAAGTGAACTCTCACCGACCTGAATATATTGCAATGCTGCCCATACTGGCTGACTTCCTAGTAAAAGCATCGGCCACTATATTGTCCTTCCCCCTGATGATACAAGATGGTTATATCGTAGTCTTTCAACAGCTCCAACTACCTTATCTGCCTCAAATTTGGATTCTTCTTCTTTGATAAGTATTGAAAACTCTTGTGGTATGTGAACACCTCACACGACACACCATATAAATAATGCCTCCAAATCTTCAGCGTGTGAACAATGGCTGCTAACTCCAAATCATGAACGAGATAATTCTTCTCGTGGATCTTCAACTGTCGTGAAGCATATGCAATAACCTTGCCATTCTCCATCAACACCACACCAACTTCAATACGCGATGCATCACAATACATTGTATATTACCCTGACCTGTGGGCAAAACCAACAATGGCGACATAGTCAAAGCTGTATTGAGCTTCTGAAAGCTTGCCTCACACTCGTTAGACCACCTGAATAGGTCACCCTTCTGGGTCAACCTGGTCATCGGGGTTGCAATAGATGAATACCCCTCCACAAACCGATAGTAATAACTTGCCAGACCCAAAAAACTCTAGATCTCTGTAGCTGATGTAGGTCTAGGCCAGTCCTTGACCGCCGCAATCTTCTTAGGATCCACCTAAATACCCTCTGTTGATATAACATGGCCCAAGAATGCAACCGAAATCAACAAGAACTCACACTTTGAAAACTTAGCATACAACTGACTATACCTCAAATTCATTCGGAGATGTTGCTCGTGCTCCTCCCGGCTGCGGGAATAAATCAAAATATCATCAATGAATACAGTCACGAAGGAATCTAAATAAGCCTTGAACACTTGTTTCATCAAATCCATGAAATCTGTTGGGGCATTTGTCAACCCGAATGACATCACTAAGAACTCATATTGCC
Organism: Nicotiana benthamiana; assembly: GCA_034376525.1. Lineage (NCBI taxonomy): Eukaryota > Viridiplantae > Streptophyta > Magnoliopsida > Solanales > Solanaceae > Nicotiana > Nicotiana benthamiana. The sequence continues at coordinate 38,091,352 of CM067335.1, read as the reverse complement.
CGTACCGAGTGCGAAAAGTTGTCTTAGGGACATCGGATGCCCTAATCCTCAACTGATGGTAGCCAGATCTCAAATCAATCTTCAAAAATACCTTGGCACCCTAAAGCTAATCAAACACATCATCAATCCTTGACAATGGATACTTGTTCTTGATGGTGATTTTGTTCAACTACCGATAATCTATACACATCCTCATCAACCCATCCTTCTTCTTGACAAACAACACTGGCGCACCCCAAGGCGAGACACTCAGTCTAATAAAGCCTTTATCCAACAAGTCTTTCAACTATTATTTTAATTCTTTCAACTCTGGCAGGGCCATGCGATATGGCAGAATGGAAATGGGCTGAGCGGCCGGGCCAAATCAATGCAACACTAAATGTCCTTATGGGGTGGAATCCCCAACAGGTCTAAAGGAAATACCTCTGGAAACTCACGAACAATGGGCACAAAATCCATAGAAGGAACCTCAACACTAGAATCATGAACATATGCAAAATATGCCAAACATCCCTTATCAACCATTCGTCAAGCCTTCATATATGCGATCTACTGGTAGAATGACTAGAAGTATCTCTCCACTCTAAACGAGGTAATCCCAGTAGTGCAAAGGTCACGGTCTTGGTATGACAATCCAATATAGAATGATAAGGGGATAACCAATTTATCCCCAGAATGACATTGAAATCCACCATTTTGAGAAGTAGGAGATCCACATGGGTATCAAAACCCCCAATAACAACGACGCAAGCACGATAAACATGATCTACCATAATAAAATCACCCATCGGTGTAGACACATACATAAGAGCACCCAAAGAATCACGAGGCACAACCAGATAAAGGGAAAAATAAGATGATACATAAGAATATGTGGAACCTGGATCAAATAGAAGTGAGGTATCTCTACTGCACACTGAAATCGTAACTGTGATAACTACACCGGAGGCCTCAGACTTAGGTCTGGCTAGAATAACATAACATCGGGGCTGGGCCCCATTACTCTGAACTACATCCCTAGGATGGCCTCCGCCTCTAGTTGTCTGGCCTCCCCTCTAGTGGCCTGACCTCCACCTCTAACACCTCTACCCCTACCTCTAGCTGGCTGAGCAGGCAGTGGAACACCCGGTGCTGTAACCATAGCACGAGAACCATGGTGCTGAGAATTGCTCGAGGCTCGAGGGAAAAACCTAGCAATGTGCCTCATATTATCGCAAATATAGCAACACTTCTGCTGTTGAGATTGTTGACCCTGAAACTTACCCTGACGACCTGGATAACTACCCTGAAAACTCTAGAGTAGAGGTGCACTGATAAGAGGTATTGGTGCACTGTAAGGAAACTGATCAGAATACTACATATAAGAACCACGACCACTTGGAGCACCGTGAGAAGCCTGAAGTGCTGACTGAAAGGGCCTAAGAGGATGGCCTCTACCAAATGAATCCCTAGATCCATAAGAGACACTACTGAATCTGCCAGAATGACGAGGCCTATTATCAGGCCCATAATCGCTCCCTTGAGCTAAAACTATCTCAACCCGTCTGGCCGTATTGTCTGCATCCTGGAAAAAAAAATTCACTAGTTGTCTCCTTAACCATCTGTAGTCTAATAGGCTGAGCAACTCCCTCAATAAACCTCCTCTCCCTCTATCTCTTGGTGGGAGTATCATAAGAGCATGACGAGCCATATCAATAAACCTCATCTCATATTGGGTGACAGTCACAGAACCGTGTCGGAGACGCTCGAACCGCCTGCGGCACTCCTCTCTCTGATTGATGGCAAGAAACTTCTCGAGAAATACCGGCGAGAACTGGTCCCAGGTGAGATCTTGTGATCCAGCTGGTCTGGCCAAACAATATTCTCTCTACCATTTCTTGGCAGAACCTGACAGACAGAAAGCAGCAAAGTCAACCCCATTGGCCTCCACTATACCTATGTTCTGAAGAACCTCATGACAACTGTCTAAATAATCCCGGGGATCCTCTGAAGATGTACCTCCGTAAGTAGTAGTGAACATCTTGGTGAACCTGTCCAATCTCCACAAAGCATCATCAGACATAACTGCTCCAACACCAGTCTAAGCTACCATACCCGGTTGAACTGCTCTAATTGGCTGAGCTTTTGGAGTATAAAACTAGGGATCCATCTGCTCTGGAGTGCGAGTAACGAAAGTATGTGCTCCTGCCCCAGCCTGAGAGAGGGTTGGTGCTACAGGAAGTAAGCCATCCTGGGTGACACTCTCCATAAGGCCGACTAGACGGACCAGAGCATCCTAGAGTACTAGGGTAGCAATGAACCCCTTGGGACCTGAGATGGACCTACCGAAGCTGTCTGGGCCAGAACCTCGTCATCAAACTCTACTTGAGGTTCCGTCGTTGGTGCTGCTACTCTAGGCGGAGCTCTGCCCCTACCTCGTTCTCTAGCACTGCCTCGCCCTCGCCCTTTGCCCCTTGTGGGAGTTGTTGCTGGGGGCTTGGGCTGCTAATTAGAGGATGAAGAAGCACGCGTTCTCGCCATCTGCGAAAGAACATAGTAGAAGTTCAATTAGTATTGAGAAACCAAACCGCAAGACAGAGATGAATAGAAGTGAAACTATTCCTAACTCTGTATCCTCTAGGATAAGCATAGATGTCTCTGTACAGATCCCTCACACTCTACCAAGCTTGTCCGTGAATTGCGAGACCTAAGCAACCTAAAGCTCTGATACCAACTTGTCATGACCCGGATTTTCTACCCTCGGGAGTCGTGATGACGCATACTAGTGAAAGTTAGGTAAGCCAACTATTCCGATTAATTTACCCTTTTCTTTTCTAACATCTTAACAATTTCAAGTTAACATATTATAAATAGCAGAAATAATAATGCATAAGAATGAAATTTAATAATTAAGCTAGTACCAATACGAGCCAACAAACATAAACCACCAGAATTGGTGTTACAATCTTACAGGCTATCTAAGAAAAACTACAAATAAGGTCTGGACAAGAAAGTACATGTCTGTCTCTGAAATAAAAAAGAACAGAAAGAAACTAGATAGGAAGGGAACGCAAGGCATGTAGACGCCTGCAGGACTACCTCGGGTATTCGATGGACTGAAGGAAACAACCCGTAGCTAAGGTCTGTATGCTTTAGTATCGGGATTTGCACAATAAAGTGCAAAATATAGTATTAGTATAACCAACCCCATGTACTGAGCAAGTGTCGAGTTTAACCTCGGTGAAGTAGTGACGAGGCTAGGACACAACAAACAAATAACCCGCAGTTAAATAGTATCTAGCAATAACAGTAATAGAAATAATTCAAAAGTAATAGGGGAAGGGTAACATGCTATGGGGGAAATACCAACATAAAGAATCACAGTGATAGTGGAATAAGACAATTAAGGTATTTGAACCAAAACTGGCAATAAGTGAACGACATCAGCAATCATGATTTTACTCTCAATCCTCGCCAATACAATCAAGTAATGAAAATGTGCACGGCATCACCCTTCGTGCTTTGTCTCTCTTTCTCACCATAAAAATATTAGAAATGTGCACGTCATCACCCTTCTTGCTTTATCTTTCTTCCTCACCATACGCATCAATATCAATGAAAATGTACACGGCATCACCCATCGTGCTTTATCACTCTTTCCCCACCATATGCATAAATGTAAATGTGCATGGCATCACACTTCGTGCTTTATATCTCTTCCCAAATAATATAAACAACAATATCTCGACACTAACAATAAGAATAAACACATCCCGGCAAGGGAATCAACAATAAGAAATAAATACGTCCCCGCAAAGAATCAGTTATAACCAAACTTGTACCACCAATTAACTTCACAAATGAACCTCAACTGGAGCCAATGCTCAATAATAAACCAATACCAAGAAGATAATCATACATCTTGCTCAACATGGATAATCATCAATTTAGAGAATTGTAGTACTTATTAAGAAACACAACGATCACAATTTAACCTAAATTAATTTAATAACATCAATAAATGCCAAAGAATTCAACCCCAATGCTAAATTATAGGCTTTATATCATTTTTCCCAAAAAGTCAAAAATTGATCCCGGGCATGCTTGGTCAGAACTCGAAGTTCGGACCAAAACTCAATCACCTATTCACCTACGAGTCCGAATATGCAATTAGTTTCAAAATGTGACTCCAAAACAAGGCCTAAATTCCTATTATTCAAAAAGCCCTAACTCTACCCTAATTCCCAATTTCTACCATAAAAATCCTAGACTTTTGGATGAAATATGATTAAATGCAAAGGGAAATAGAAAGAAAAAGGTTTAGAATGATATACTAATACTTCGGGGGAAGAACTTGCTTCTTGAAAATTGCCTCAATGATCTCTAGTTTTAAAAATATGAAAATGTGGGCTAGTTCCTGATTTTGCTATTGTTTTAACTGCTGGGCGCTTGTGTTCATCGCGTTTGCGTGAGCACTGTCGCGTTCACGAACAGCTGCTATTTGAGGACTTACGCGATCGCGGGAGAAGCTTCGCATTCGCGAAGGCTTAGCCCAACCCTACCTTCGCGTTCACGATAAAGAGTTCGCGTTCGCGTAGTTTTCCCTATGTTCCCCGACCAGCCCATCCTAAAGCTACGCGTTCGCGGTTGATCGGTCGCGTTCGCGTAGAGCAAACCACGCAATGCTCCACGTTCGCGATCTGGGTCTCGCGTTTGCGACCTGGGTCTCGTGTTCGCATAGGATAAAATCCTCCCCAGCCTTGTTTCCCTTTCGTGATCGCGAGAATGGTTTCGCGACCGCGAAGCACAAAATGTCTATGCACCAGAAGTAGCAAACACCTGCAACTTTTCTAAGTGTAAAAAACATCATGTGACCTATTCGTAACTCGCCCGAGCCCTCGGTGCTCTAAACCAAACATGCACACAATTCTAAAAACATCATACATGCTTATTCGTGCGATCAAATCGCCAAAATAATACCTATAACTTCAAATTTAGCATCAAAATCAAAGAAAAATCTCAAGAACTCTTAAGTTTAAAATTTCACAACCGAAGGTTCGATTCACGTAAGATGAATTATGTTTCTTACCAAATTTTACAGGCACAACATAAAAATACCATGTACGACCAGTACCGGGCTCCAAAACTAAAATACGGCCCGATACCATCAAATTCAAACACATTTAAATTTTCAGAAACTATTATAATTTCAGTTAAATAATTTTCTTAAAAAAATTATTTATCGGCCTTGGGACCTCAGAATTTAATTCCAGGCATACGCCGAAGTCCCATATTTTTCTACGGACCCTCCGGGACTGTCGAATCACGGGCCTGAGTCCGTTTACCTAAAATATTTACCGAAGTCAACTTAAATTCAATTTTAAAGGCAAAATTAGCATCTTTATCAAATTTTCACATAAAAGCATTCCAGATATACGTCCGGATGGCGCACGCAAATTGATGTGAGATAAAAGGAGATTTTAAAGCCTAGGAACACAGAATTGAAATGTAAATCAAGTGATGACTACTTTTGGGTCATCACAATACACACCACATAATCCAGGGGGTCTATTTATCATGTATTATATGCAATTGCTCATCATATATATATATATATATATATATATATATATATATATATATATATATATATATATATATATATATATATATATATACACACACACACACATGTATATTAGAATAAATTTTGTTATTGTTTGGTTAGTATAGAGGTCGATCGACTAACGTAAGAGTACAACGCATAGGCATTTGTTATAACAAAGCTGAATTCGACGATGTCAAGTCTCTAAGGAACTTCAACTTCTATTACCAATACTTACAAAGTTTCCATACCTTTGGTGCAATAAATTCATTAAAGTTGGTGTGTCGTAAATACTTTTGAAATTTAGATAAGCTACCTAATTTAGATTCTTCAATTTCTCATACTTTATTTATTAATCGTTATATTATTTTAATATTTTTTCCAATTAAGAAAGCATATAAATGCCAACTATTTCGAAAATATTGAATCAAGAAGAAGAATAAGTGACTTAATTAAAATAATTTGGAAGATTCCGGGTCACCTGAGACTCCAGGTAATTTTCAAAAGTTTGCTGATTGTAAAAATAAATTTGATCGAATAATATAACGGTAAGGATAAATTTGACCAAATAGTATGACGGAAGTTATATGTAGATAATATTCTAAAGTAGAGGTGTAATTTAGACCTTTTCCTATCAATTCAACAATTACATAACACTTGTTTTGTTATGAAATAGAAGATTCTTACACTTCTATTTAAGGTGAATGTCTTTAATGTATCCAATTAGAGAGATTTTAGAGTTCTATTAGTGGTAGCTAAATCTTCCTCTCCCCTATAAATAGAGGTGCCCCTACCATTGTAAATCATCCCTTGAGACCCCTCTCAACTCAATAAGAAGAACTCTCTCTACTCTTCTCTCTATTGCTATTGTTCTTGTTCTATTGTTCTTGTCTTTTGCTTTAGTTCATAACACGTTATCAGCACGAGACTCTACCGTCTCAAGTATCATTCTCGAAAATCCAAGGTATTTTCCCTCTTCCTAATTTAATTTTCGAGTATGTCTGACATTATGAAAAGAAAGTTCGTTGCCCTTGAAATTTCGGGCAAGAACTATATCACATGGGTGTTGGATGCTGAAATCCACCTAGATGCTATGGGTCTCTGAGACACCCTCAAAGATAAAGAAAAAGCATCCACCCAAGATTGTGCGAAGGCCTTGATTTTCTTGCGCCACCACCTTGACGAAGGTTTGAAGATTGAATATCTCACCGTCAAGGATCCACTCGTTTTGTGGAACAGCTTAAAGGAGAGATATGACAACCTGAAGTTGGTCACTCTGCCACAAGCACGATATGATTGGGCCCATCTGAGGCTACAGGACTTTAAGTCCGTTTCTGAATATAATTCTGCTATGTTCAGAATTACTTCTAAACTGAAGCTATGTGGAGATAACATCTCCGATTACGATATGCTTGAGAAAACGTTTACAACGTTTCATGCCTCCAATATGGTACTGCAGCAACAGTACCGAGAGAAAGGCTTTACGAAGTACTCTGAACTGATTTCTCTCTTACTAGTGGCTGAGCGAAATAATGATCTGCTCATGAGAAATCACGAAAATAGACCAACTGGGTCTACACCACTGCCTGAAGCAGATATGGTGCACTCGCATTATGCCAAACATAAAAGGGACCATGATCACGGTCATAAACGGGGTCAAAGCCAAGGACGTGGACAAGGAAGAAATTCCAAAGAAGTCCGTCACCCCCCCAAAGAGAGATAACCACCGAAAGCAGAAACAGGGTCCAGAAGATCCTAAGGCAAATAGTTCAGAAACTATATGTTATCGTTGCGGTGGAAATGGGCACTGGTCTCGGACTTGCCGTATACCAAGACACTTGGTTGACCTTTATCAAGCATCTCGAAAGAGAAAAGGCCCTGAAACAAATTTTGTCTATGACGACAATGAGGATATCACCCACCTGGATGTGGCAGACTTCTTTGAGCAACCCGAGGGAAAGATAGACCACCTAATCGGTGATGGAACCATGATGAAAGAAGATGGAGCTGTTTGATTCTACTTGTATTAGTCAATGAATAAATTAATAGTCATTAGCATTAGCTCGTATTAGTTAATTCATGATATGATGTTAGTATTAGCCCTTTAGAATGTTTCAATATGCTCAAATATTTTTATTGTACAGTAGAGGTAATCGACTAACCTAAAAACTAGTCGATCGTCTAATATTTAGCAATAAAACGAACTTTTTTCCGCCAGGCCAGATATTCGAATATCAGAGTCTGATATTCGAATATCTGGGCCAGATATTCGAATATCAGAATTCCTATATTCGAATATCTGACAAGATATTAGAATATGCGCTTAAATATTCGAATATCTAATATTTTTCGCATTAAAGTATTATTTTTTCCGCAAGGCATTATATTCGAATATTAGAATACAATATTCGAATATCCTAAATAACTGCTTCCCAAAACGCTGTTTAAACGCGAAACAAAAGAATTGAAGTTGTTTATACTTATATTTATGTATTTTTTTTTGTATGTCAAACTATGGGAAAGAAAAATGGATATCTCACAAAGCGAACTTGGATCAACATCCAACTGTAAAAGTATTTGCCTAGTTGATTCATGTACTACACATACAATACTCAAAGAAAGGAAGTATTTCTCTCAACTGAATATGTGTAAGGCAAACATTACTACAATCTCTGGAAGTAGTAAATTGATTGAAGGCTCCGGAAGAGCTATAGTAACTCTGCCCAAGGGCACGATGTTAATCATAGAGAATGCAATGTTCTCCTCCAAGTCTATGAGAAACTTGTTGAGCTTTAAAGATGTACGCCGGAATGGCTACAATATTGAGACAATGGATGAAGATAATCTTGAATATCTCGTCCTCACTTCAAAGAATGTCTCCGGCCAAAAGAGAGTTATTGAGAAATTCCCGTCTTTATCTTGTGGCCTGTATTGGACAAGAATTAGTGCAATTGAGGCACATTCAACAGTAAATCTAAAGAATACTGAGTTCAATACATTTGTACTTTGGCATGATCGACTGGGTCACCCAGGATCAACCATGATGAGACGGATTATAGAAAGCTCATATGGGCATCTGTTAAAGAATTTCAAAATTCTTTCAAGTAATGAATATCCTTGCACTTCGTGTTATCAAGGCAAGCTGATTATCAGACCATCCCCAACAAAGGTTGGGACTTAGTCACCCCAGTTTCTGGAACGTATACAAGGGGACATTTGTGGACCTATTCACCCACCTAGTGGGTAGTTTAGGTATTTCATGGTCTTGATAGACGCATCCTGTAGATGGTCTAATGTGTGCTTGTTGCCATCACGCAACCTTGCGTTTGCAAAGTTAATGGATAATAGATGAATCTTGAATTCTTCATGAAAACGAGGCTGCCCATTTCGGTTTGGGTTCACGCCATTTTGCATGCAGCAATGCTACTTTGTCGGCTGCCCGCTTTGGCTTAGGGTCACGCCATTTCGTATGCAGCAATGCTAGTTCGTCTCTGACTGACGAATTATCACAAATATTCCCTATTGAAATTGGTTTTGGGTCATGAACCCAATATATCCCATTTAAGAAGCTTTGGATGCGCAGTATAGGTGCCTGTAGCACCGCCATCCCGCACCAAAATGGGTTTGCAAAGAAGGTTTGGAATATATGTTGAGTATGAATCGTCCTCCATTATTCGCTACCTCGAAACATTGACAGGAGATTTGTTCACTGCACTATTTGCAGACTGTCAATTTGATGAGACACTTTTCCCAAAATTAGGGGGAGAAGTCGGTGAAACCAAATGGGAAATTTTGTGGAAAAATGTATCATTATCTCATCTTGATCCACATACCTCTATTTGAAAGAAAGAGGTACAAAAGACTATCCATTTGCAAAGAATAGCAAATCAAATGCCTGACGCATTTACGGACTTGAAGAGGATAACGAAATCCCACATTCACGCGGAAAATGTTCCGATCCGTATTGAAGTCCCTATTGGACAAATATCTAGTGTCATATCCAATGAGTCAAATGCACGCCAGAAGCGTGGCAGACCATTAGGTTCCAAAGATCGAAATCCTAGAAAGAGGAAAAAGAACGATCTAAATGACACTATGAAAGAATCACATGAGGACGCTCATGATTTGATTAATTCCGAGATTCACGAAGAATCTATTGAGCCTGAGACTCTTGAAAATACGGAATGCAAGAATGTGAGGATCTCGAACCTCAGTCTGTGGTAGTACAAAATTAATTGAGAGCTCTCGAAGAGCCAATTATTACTATGTTGGAGAAACACAATTGAGTATTGTGCTGTAGTAAGTCTCAAAGAAACTTATTCAGTTTCCAAAGTACACGCGAAAGCGATTGATTATATTGAGACTATAAATAAAGGAAGGCTTTGATTCTCCTATTACTACAACTTGTAGCGGGGTAATTTGTATATGAAAAGCTACCGCTTTGTTCTCCAGTTTGTACTACACAAACGAAAGAATGCCACAATAAAGTGGATATCTATTGGTATAAAACCCATGTCATAATAAACCCGAAGTTTATTGATAAGTGCACATGTCATGGTGTAAATTTGAAGTTTACCAATATTGATAATTTATTCAGTTGGCATTCATGTTAGCCATCTCATTTTAAGTATGATGTGCAAATTCACATAGGTGAATATTAAAGAACTAGAAAGTTCTTTACGAATACTCTTGTATCACTTGTTCTCATTAATGAACGGACCAACTAAAGAGTTCGGGTTGAAGCCCATAAATTCTGGAAATATGATTGGTGAGTATGGGCCCATTCACCTGCCATGTATACCACATATGATGCATCTATGATATGGTTACATACGCCATTGTTATTAACCCGCAGCCTGGCAGTGCTTGCGAGGTAAATCGCTCAGTAATCTAACTTCGAGCATAGTTTCCAGATTCTCTACTCAAGACAGTTCATCTTGATAAGTTGGTTTATATTAAAGTTGGTTTAGCAAGATAATTATTGAGTGCTTCCACTTAATAGCTAAACTGTTTCTTATGAGAACTAAGTTATATATATATCAGTTTGATATAAGTTGTATACGAGAGTATATTCTCCCCTCACAAGTGGTTCAGGGTCAGGAACCAAATAATTTCATCTTATTATTAAGGTGCTGTGTATATTGACATAATGCACAAAGATGATTTTCCAAAGTTGAGGAAACATGTTAGCTTTACTAAAATGAGGGGGAGACATGATAAACACTTGAGAAAATGTTACATGGGATGAATTCTCATTTGTATATATATCCCCGAATATCATGATATGAACCTGTAGTTCATAAAAAGAGATAATTCAAATTGCAACATATTGCAAAGCATGCTTTACGCATTTACTGACTCAAAGAAAGTAACTAAATGGAAGAGATACAATTCAAGAAGAATTGATTCCATATGAAAGACATGTAGCTTTGAACCTATAGTTCATATGCTTGAAAGTATAAAGTCAAAGGTATGTATAATCAGTTTTCGATATCTTATTTGTTTAGCATGACATGAAACTTTGATATGCAGCTAAAGTCTATTATATGGCTTATATGACTTAACTTGAAAGATTTAAGTTGCTTGAAGCATATGCAATTCTTGGTCTTGAAGTACCACTTCCCAAGTACAATTTGTGTACATATGAATCTTGCTATCACTATAAGCATGATGGCATTGAGAATGCATCTATGGAGATATTGAAGAGCTATTCCACGACATTATATGAAGATGTTCATATCTATCAAGAATGATGATTTCAAGGTGCGAAATATTTATTCAAGTCAATATGGTTGATTTATTTATCAAGCATCTACCAAAGATCGTTTTGAAGATGATGCACAAGATTGGAATGCAAATGCTCAAGGATATAAATCGATGTACTCATTAGGGGGAGTCAATGCGCGTTGCACTCTTTTTCCCTTACAAGGTTTTGTCCCACTGGGTTTTCCTTGCAAGGTTTTTAACGAGGCAACCACTAGGCGCATATTCAAACATGTGTACTCTTTCCTTACTTTAATTTTTCCCATTGGGTTTTGTTTTAAGGTTTTAACGAGGCACATCATTGAATAGACATTCAAGGGGGAGTGTTATGAAATAGAAGATTCTTACACTTCTATTTAAGGTGAATGTCTTTAATGTATCTAATTAGAGAGATTTTAGAGTTCTATTAGTGGTAGCTAAATCTTCCTCTCCCCTATAAATAGAGGTGCCCCTACCATTGTAAATCATCCCTTGAGACCCCTCTCAACTCAATAAGAAGAACTCTCTCTACTCTTCTCTCTATTGCTATTGTTCTTGTTCTATTGTTCTTGTCTTTTGCTTTAGTTTATAACATGTTTATATTTTTAATCATATAATTAATTGATTATCAAATATTTACTATGTTTAAATAATTATAGAAAGACAATTACTTTTTAATGCTTATAGGTATAGGTATAATGGTATCATGTATCTTATATACAAAACAAATAAAAGTAATAAAACACAATTATCCTATGGTAGTTATATTATAGGGATACATTTCTTATTTTTCCTCAACTTTAAACGAATAAAGTATTTTTCGGGCCAAATTGGGGGCCAAATTAGGGCACAGGTTATCTCCATCAAACTGGACGCTACTCTGCTCCTTCGCTCCAACTGCCAACTCCCAACTCTCTCTCTCTCTCTCTCTCTCAATTTTAAAGGTAAACAAATTCCCCTTTCATTTTCAATTTCTAAGGCATAAAATAACTTTTAGAAAACCCTAAACCCAAATTTACATAGTAAAAAAGATAATCGTTTTTAGTCATTCCGTTTCTTCTTGTTACAAATGACGTTGTAAATGAATTATTGTAGTTAAATAATTTGCATAATGAGTTTTTTTTTATCATGTGGGTTTGTGGGTTTCTTGAATTTTGTGAGCAGTTTATTTACAATGTTGAAGTTGTACATGAATTATTTTTAGTGAAAGAATTTGCTGACTGAATTGTTTATCATGTGGGTTTGTGGGGGCTTTTCTTTCTTCTTCACAAAGAAAGATGAAGAAGGAACTAAGTCTGATATTTTAGTGGAAAAGGGTAGAGGGGCGGACCCATTATCCCCTATTTTCAAAAGCTGCTGGTTGGCCCAGACAGATTTCTGGATCTTTTAAAAAAAAATTTAAAGATGAAGAAACTGTAGCTGCCAATTTTAGTTGAAGTTTTTCGAAATTATGAACATTTTATTTGCAACTTTGAAGAATGTTGCCTAGGCACTCAACTATTGTTTGATCACTGTTATGGACTAGGTGATATCTAAGAATTTATTTTGTTAGCTAGTAGCTACGCTGAAGCAGAGGCAGATTGGGGTGCATAAGTTACGGGTTCATGTGAACCAGTAACTCTAGCTCATGTTAAAAGTTCCCGTTTCAATTTGTGTGACGTAGTTTGACTCGCACAGGATTTAAGAATTTTTTTTTTGTTTGAAACTTGTGGTCTTAAATGCTTGAAGGGTAAAAGCTTTGTGTGCCATAATATTTGTGTGGGTATAAAAACTCTATCGTTAAGGGTAAAATGAAAAATTTAAAGTTAAATTGTTTTCAAATATAAGAATGCGTCAAGCTTTTTGGAATACACTAACAAGGAAAGTGTGTCACACAAATTGAAACGGAGGGAATATGAACTATAGATTTTGAATCCAGTAAATTGAATGGATTGTGGTAGAATTCCGAACTTGAACCATAAAGCTCAAATCCTGAATCCACCTTTGCGCTAACGGTAGGGAGTGAAAAAGGCAACTGAAGAAGAAAAGGGGAGAAAAATGTTCAGAAAAGATAGTCTTAACCAATACACATCCAGAATGTATCAAGAGATAGTTTAGAGTAGGGAGAAGTTCCTGTCAGGCGGAAATCTCAAAATGCTAAACCAGATTAGTTGAATCGAAAGAAAATGAATAAAAGTGGACTGAACATAAAAAATCTTGAACGTTAATTTAAAAGTGGATTGAATTTGAAGCTTAACATCCAACAGACATGTAAAACTCCGGAAGCTATGTGTGCCATACATAATAAGAATGCTGGTCTTGAATTCTATTAGATGACCTTTATCTTGTAAGTTGGTTTCTACTTTTCTTACATATGTACTAAAGAGCATCTTGAAGTGGCTACTTTTCTTGTTCTTGTTGTTTTAGCTTTCTGCAACAATAAATGATGCGAGAACATTTGGTCTTATCAAAACTTCTTCTCGTGCATTTTCCACAAAAAATGATGAGTTTTAATTCATCTCATTCATAATTGCTTCACGACCAAATAGTTCAAGCATTGCACAACAAGTCTTCTTAAATAGGTGACTTTCTTTTTGGGAAAATAATGTGAAATCTTGAATTACTTAGGTTTTTCTGAAGTTACCTTAGTTTTTCTCTCACCATCAACTTTATAGCATTCACAATCTACAGAATTTTGATGCTTGAAGGCTTTGCTGAGTATTGTTCAGCATATTAATGTTGTTACTACACTCTACAAATGCTAGTTCCATTTTCCTCTCCTGATTATCGAGCTTTGATTAACTGAGCATTTGTCTGCCTTCCCTTTCTGTTCCATTTATTTCACATTAGATGAGATTTCTAGATTTTTACTTTTTAGCTTTCCGGAATGTCATGTTGTTGCCAGTTGCCAACACAGCACCATATGAGATATCAACTCTATTTGTTCGAAGGTCGGTGATGGGTACTAGTTTTGGTTTGTTTCGCGATTATTTTTATGGCATTTAAACATGATTCCATCTGAGAATTTTCTTTAGGTGATCCAAATTATTATATACAGCCTTAGAGACCAAGTATATTCTATTTACTATACGACAGATTTACTTTCTGAAGGTTTCATTTCTAAGTTTACCTTTCAATATTTTTGTTTCATCTATTTGGAGGTCTTGTAGTTTTAAAACTAATTCTACTGTCATTCTGCTGGGTCTGTTTTGGTAGGTGGTCTTAGCCAAACTAATGTCATCAGATACTGCAAAAGAAAATGCATCTGTAGTTGATTCCTCAGTGACTGAATGGAAAAATGAAAGAGGCAATATGGACGAACCAGGTAAAAGTGATGCTAAATCTCTTCATAATTCAATTCTGTGTTTTTTTTGTCTGAATAGTAATGTCTGTCATTGAGATTTGTTACAAGGTTGACACCCTCCATGAATTTGTATGCATAATATACAGATATAGTCATTTAGATGCACAGGTTTAATTCCCTTCGAAAAAGTGTTGTCATCTCTCAAGTATGTTTTTGTTGGCTTTGCTTTGAAATTGACGAGCAATAAACACTTCTTAACATTTCAGTTGAAGAAGCTTGAAGTAGGTCAAATGATGTCCAAACACGATGAGATTTAGTTTATTTAACTGGAATTTCACTTGAGAAATAAAAAAGGGCTTCTCAACTTGGATGTTGTAATGCAATTTCAAGCCTTCGTAGAACCTGTGGGTTACGTAAAGTTGTTTGGAGATTTGTATAGAGCTTTTCACCTTCTGTCCTGTTCCTATTTTGTGGTTGTAACTTCCTCTCTCTTTCTCCCTCTGTAAAATTTTTGGAACATCGATCTTATAGGATTCTTAAAGTATTTACTTATTTTATCCCAACTTCTTTTCTTTTTCAGTTTCCGCTCCTTTTGGTGTATTCATCCATTATAGTAAGTGCAACCTGAGTATATTGACGTTAATCATAATACTTCTGATTTGATAACCGAGAAATCCCCGAGGCCAGTGGTGCAGTGTTTGAAACTCGGTGGATAGGTGGCCGGCCCTCCTACACTTCTCTACTTAAATACCAAGCTTTTGTCAGCAGCAAAGTTCGAACACGTGACATGTGCCTATCCTGTATCCCACATTGCCTTCTTGCCACTAGACCAAATTCCTGGGGATCATTATAATATTTTACCTGTGATCCATTTTCCAATCTCAACTTGATTATATTATTCAAGAGCCATACCACAATCTAACTTCTTGTCAAGTTTTACTTACTGAATCTTATATCAATAATTATTAGTAACTTGGCGGAAAATGGCTGTGTGCTCATTTATTTTCTTCTAGGAGAGGTTTTGAGATGTTGGAACCAGAGATTAGTTTCTATGCACAAGCAGTTCAAGCTAGTTCCTATGCTCGCTCCATTATTTTTTTGGTTGTGAAAAAATTGCTTCTTTTTCTTACTTTTGTTACTTTTTGTAGATCATTCTCATATATCCTGTAGCTTCCTTGTCATTGACATGGCAGTGGTAGTTAAATGACAGAGCTTATGAATTACGTTGTACAAGTATATGCTGCTTCAGTTAAATATGTGAACTCTTTTTTCAGATACTCCAAGCTACAGAGCTAATGAGGATACCTGTCGTTTTGGAGCAGAAGAACGTACAAATTCATGTCAGCAGATCGGAATTTCAAGTGCAATTGAAAATGGTAAATTCTATGGCATAAGATATTTCATAATCAAGAGTTTGAACCATGAAAATATCCAGTTATCAGTAAACAAAGGGATTTGGGCTACTCAAGTCATGAATGAGCCCATTCTGGATGAAGCATTTAATGTAAGTAGTTTTTCCTTTTATATCCTTATGAGTATTATGAATATCTGTCATATATCTTACAGTACAGACAAATAGACATGCTTTTTGTGGGCAGAATTCCAGCAAGGTGATACTAATATTTAGTGTCAACATGAGTGGCTTCTTTCAAGGGTACGCCCAAATGATTTCTACAGTTGGTTGGAGAAGAGACCAAGTTTGGAGTCAAGGAAATGGCGGACGCAATCCTTGGGGTCGCAGCTTCCAAGTGAAATGGCTGCGATTGTATGATCTGCCTTTCCAAAGAACTCTTCACCTTAAGAATCCATGGAATGACTACAAACCAGTCAAAATTAGTAGAGATTGCCAGGCATGGGTTATATTCTTGTCACTGTACGATTAGCTTATTTTTCCATGTCTTGTTTGTAAAGAGGCTTTTATGACTCTGGTACATGTACTGCTGTCAGGAGTTACCTCCAGATATTGGTGAAGCTTTATGTGAGCTCCTTGATGGACAAGATGCTTTGGATGTTAATTTGAAAATGTATAGCCCTTTCCCCAAAGTTGAAATAGTGTTTCTGTTCAGTTATTCGGAAACATAAGAGTGTTTTCTCAAATTTGAATTAGTGCTAGAGTTCTGGAAAAATTGGTCAAATGATTTTTCTTTTTATAATAGTTATTGGCTCATTCAGGGATAGATTTGCAAGGAATGATCTCTCTTTTAAAAGACCATATGTAGAGCCTTCAGTTCATCCTGGGGGTGGAGAGTGTAATGCATCTCTACATATGGGGTCCATGCTTTATCCCTCTTTTCTCTACCAACATCAAGTTAATGGTAATGGACCGCATGTTGCACCTCAAAGAATAAATGATGTATTTGCTGCGGAGGAGTCGGCCATTGCATCAGGGGAAGAATCGAAGTCGAAACAATCAAGGCATTCACAGAGGAATAGAGGCCTTGCCAATCTTCATGTAGACCCTGACGTGGGTCCTCGAATCAACACGTGGGGTTTGTCAGCAGAAAGGAGCCCACTTGCGAGTAATTTGACTGAAGATGACATTCTTGAAATGGTCTGTGTTTCTTGTCTTACTCTTGATTGTACTTATTGATGGCACATACCTCAGAAAGATTGTTCTTGTAATTTCCTTGAAGACGAAATAGTCTTGTGTACTTTTTTCAAAGTTCACTGATGATTTCGGTCATTAAAGCTTGATTTCTCTGTAGTTTTTAATTGGTTATTTGATATATAGCATCCTCCTCTTTGAATGAATATGAAGCTGTACTTTGTGTTTGTCTGATACGTTTGTTGTCAGTATTAGGAGGCATGTGCAAGAACTTGTCTAATTCAGTAATTTTGAACTTGAAAAGACTGCCAGATTTTCTGTTGTTTGACTTTGCATCACCTGTTTCTGTAGCGGGGCTCTCAGTTGTTCTGTTTGTATCATAAGACTCACTAGTGTAATGACTTACAATTTCTTAAAATTCTATTACTACCTGATGTTGCTTGTCTTTTGACTGTTCTTCCTCCTCGTTGTTGTTACTGCCTCCCTGACTTTTACACTACTGCATTTCTTCTCTATACTATCGTGTTTTGCATGCTTGCTTGGAGCCGAGGGTCTACCAGAAATAAATTCTCTACCTACACAAGGTAGGGGTAAGGCTGCGTACACACTACACTTTTCAAAACCCCTACTTGTGGGATTACACTGGGTTTGGTGGTGTTGTTGATTAGCCGTAATGCACAGATGTTGAATCAAGAATCATATTAAGTTATAGTTATGAAGTGTAGGGTGTTTTTTGTTTATAGTGAACTTTTTGTATCTAAATGGATTATTCGATTTTAATTTATTTAATTTCCTAATTTTACTTGGGAATCCTAGTGGTGTTAGAAGTCGGTATGGAAGTTTGCTTTTTCTTTGAATAGTAATCCTTAAAGAGATGATGAACTGGTTAGAGCGAAAAGTTATCAGGTTATTCCTATTTTGTTGGTGATACTTTTGTTTCTTCTTCTTTGGTGCTTCTAGTCCAAGGAAATGCTAGGTGGGATTCATAGATGTTCTTCTTCTCTTTTCATTGGTCTCCCACATTACCGCCAAAACTTGTTCCTCATACCACGCTTCTATGACCTCACACTATTCCTTATATTTCCGATATGATAGAACTAGAACTTCAAGTTTTCTGCAACTTAATGTTCACCTGCTGTGGAACTTTTAGCCCTCCTACATATCCGCATATCCTTTCTTTTGCCATCTGACAGGCAGTAGAACCTCAAATTCTCTATGCAATTTTCAGCACGCAAAATCTTATCTACATCATCCAAAACTTGCTGCTCTTCTATTTCCTAATTTAATCTCTTCACTCGTCCCACATCAGTCCCTAGTTAGCATATCATTTATATTGACTAGTAATGATTTCAGACACTAACAACGTGCACTTTGTTTAGCAGGCGCCACGACCCTTCCCATCATTCTCTCTCTCCATCTCTGTTTGTGTGTGTCCCTCTCTTTTTCGAACAAGTTGCGTGGCTGCTATAATTTAAGCCGTTTTAGCTCGTATAAAGACACTGCATTTCTTATGTATTTAATACTTCCTAGAGATTCACCTGGCTCCTAGCTATAAACTCAGTGGGTTGTATATTCTGTTCTTCTCAGATTTAAGTTTGAAGGATGTCTTTAAAACTTGGTACTTCAATACTTCATGGACTTTACCTTTTCATAAAAAGTATAATACTACATGGACGCCGTTATTTAGCTGGTAGATCCACCATTAAATCATGTTAGTCATAATAAAGATATTACCGAAAGAACGTGTTTTCCAATTTCTTTTCTCTTGATGCAGACATATGAAGAGTATCTTGAAGCTCATAGCAGAGGAAGCAAAAGATCGCACCACCCTGTTAGTACTCTTTTCTTCTTATATTCTGTATTATAGAATAAACATATCAAGCATGCTTTGTCGGCTTGAATTTTCATCAACTGTGAAAGATTCAGCTTGCGAAGATTTTCATTCTGTATGTTATATTATTTGGCATTCTGTATCATCCTTGACCTTCATTTACAAGATTATTCAAAAGGATCTTTTGATAGAACGAATTCTGAATGAAGCATGAGGTTTCCCTTGTCTTCGTAAACAAGACGTAGTAGTGTAATTAAGTGTATGTCGGGGCTACTTTTTCTTGAAATGAACATGGAAATATTAGGGGTGAATGCCGAGATTTTATTGCTTTTCTGAATTTTTCTGAAAAGCAAGATACTGTGAAAAAAGCTGGTAGTTCTTAGACGCACTTGCTGTAAGTTGGAACCGGATGCTCAAAAGAGGTCTATGATTAATATATCTACTGCAACCTGTGAAAATTCTGTTGACGCCAATTTGTTAACAATAATTTACCTTCTCTCCCTTTATCTAGGTTTCAGGACCATCGCGAAGTACACAAAGGTCATTAGGCAGTGAAGAAAATTGTGATGATTCGTAAGTGGTTTCACCTCTCATTTCCATAACACTTGATTTGCAATGAAACATCTGCATAACTTGTATGTAATCTATTGTTGCAGGCAGTCGGGTTGCAGTTCGAAGAAAAGGAGAAGTCACTGAATCTAAATCTGCTAAGTGCTTCCGTTGATTTTCAAGGCAAGCAAAGCAGTGATTGATATTTTTGTATTGTTGCATTCGTCGCGAAGTGGTGGCTTTTGCAAAATTGTTCAGTTTATTTTTGTAAAACTTAAAACTTAGGAGCACATATTGCTATGGTGTTATATCTGTACTGTATTGTATGGCCCTCTTGTCAACCTTCTCCTTCCCCTCTTGCATTTGAATGGAAACTTTTACTGTCAACGCAAACTTGTACAGGAAAATTAGCAGTTTTTAAGCTATTTACTTATGTATTCGTAATTTTTTTCTTCTTTGACAAACTCAAAATCCTGTATAGATATGGATATTATCTTTCCCTAAATTAAGATGGAATAGGTATTGATTATTGGGATGTAGAGAGGATATTATCCTTTTATTATTTTGAGAGCGTTTATTATTGATAAAGAATTTTTATTTGTATTTTATGGTTTGGATGATGACCGCGTGAAATTATTGTACAACTCTCAACAGAAGCAAAATTTTTTGGGTCTTTTTAAAACAAATATATTCTACACCGTAGTAAACCAAGAGTGAAACGATATTTGTATTGATAAAAGGATGCAATATCTCCTACTAATTGTATTTTCTAGCAAAAAGTGTGTAATATGTTATGAAATAATATAAAGATAAGAACAATAATGCAAGAATAAGAACAACATAGAGAGAGAATAGGGAGAGAGAGAAGTATTCTTATTAATACTTGGGGTGATTTACAATGGGGTAAGACCCCTCTATTTATAGGAAGAGGAATGACTTAGCTTCAAGCTAAAACTCTTAGACATTCACTCTAAATAGACTTCTATTTTATAACACCCCCCCTTGAATGTCTATTCAATAATGTGCCTCATAAAACCTTAAAACCAAAACCCATTGGGAAAAATTAAAGAAAGGAAAAAGAGTACACATGTTTGAATATGCGCCTATTGGTTGCCTCGTTAAAAACCTTGCAAGGAAAACCCGGTGGGACAAAACCTTGTAAGGGAAAAAGAATGCAACGCGCATTAACTCCCCCTAATGAGTACATCAATTTATATCCTTGAGCATTTGCATTCCAATCTTGTGCATCATCTTCAAAACGATCTTTGATAGAGATTTGATAAATAAATCAACCATATTGACTTGAATAAATATTCCGCACCTTGAAATCATCATTCTTGATAGATATGAACATCTTCATATAATGTCGTGGAATAACTCTTCAATATCTCCATAGATGCATTCTCAATGCCATCATGCTTATAGTTATAGCAAGATACATATGTACACAAATTGTACTTAGGATGTGGTACTTCAGGACCAAGAATTGCATATGCTTCAAGCAACTTAAATCTTTCAAGTTAAGTCATATAAGCCATATAATAGACTTTAGATGCATATCAAGCTTTCCATGTCTTTCTAGACAAATAAGATATCGAAAACTGACTATACATACCTTTGACTTTATACTTTCAAGCATTTGAACTATAGGTTCAAAACTACATGTCTTTCATATGGAATCAATTCTTCTTGAATTGTATCTCTTCCATTTAGTTACTTTCTTTATGTCAGCAAATGCGTATAGCATGCTTTGCAATATGTTGCAATTGAATTATCCCTTTTATGAACTTCAGGTTCATATCATGATATTCGGGGATATACATATACAAATGATAATTCATCCCATGTAACCTTTTCTCAAGTGTTTATCATGTCTCCCCCTCATGTTAGTAAAGCTAACTTGTTTCCTCAACTTTGGGAAATCATCTTTGTGCATTATCATGTCAATATACACAACACATTAATAATAAGATGAAATTATTTGGTTCCTGACCTTGAACCACTTGTGACGGGAGAATATACTCTCGTATACAACTTATATCAAACTGATATATATATAACTTTGTTCTCACAAGAAACAGTTTAGCTATTAAGTGGAAGCACTCAATAATTATCTTGCTAAACTTACTTTGATATAAACCAACTTATCAAGATGAACTATCTTGAGTAAAAAATCTGGAAATTATGCTCGAAGTTAGATTACTGAGCAATTTACCTCGCAAGCACCGGCCAGGCTGCGGGTCAATAATAATTGCGCATGTAACCATATCATAGATGCATCATATGTGGTATACATGGCAGGTGAATGGGCCCATATTCACCTTTGATATTTCCAGAATTTATGGGCTTCAACCCGAACTCTTTAGTTGGTCAGTTCATTAATGAGAACAAGTGATACAAGAGAATTCGTAAAGAACTTTCTAGTTCTTTATTATTCACCTATGTGAATTTGCACATCATACTTAAAATGAGATAGCTAACACGAATGCCAACTAAATAAATTATCAATATTGGTAAACTTCAAATTTACACCATGACATGTGCACTTATCAATAAACTTCAGGTTTATTATGACATGGGTTTTATACCAATAGATATCCACTTTATTGTGGCATTCTTTCGTTTGTGTAGTACAAACTGGAGAACAAAGCGGGTAGCTTTTCATATACAAATTACCCCGCTACAAGTTGTAGTAGTAGGAGATATCAAAGCCTTCCTTTATATATAGTCTCAATATAATCAATCGCTTTCGCGTGTACTTTGGAAACTGGATAAGTTTCTTTGAGACTTACTACAGCACAATACTCAATTGTGTTTCTCCAACATAGTAATAATTGGCTCTTCTAGAGCTCTCAATTAATTTTGTACTACCACAGATCCATCAACATCAATGTGGTGAATATCTTTCTTAAAGAGAAAGTTATACCATTATGGTCATGTCAAACTTATATGCAAGATATGTTTCTTGCATTATCGTTGTCCTTTAATAGTCATATTTCCAAAATACTTTGGCGTACAATAGGTACGTGACCAACGATCATTCATGCCATATATCATCTCAAACCTCCTTCTAGGGGTGAGTGTGGTATCATCTCAAACCTCCATCTAGGGGTGAGTGTGGTATATTTAATACCAATTTCATCTTCATATTCTTCCAATAATGAATATGTATTCGTGAATCAGATGTTGTCACATTCACTTCGAGGATATGTGATTTTGTTATCCTTTTCAAATCTATAAATGCGTCAGGCATTTGATTTGCTATTCTTTGCAAATGGATAATCTTTTGTGCCTCTTTCTCACAAATAGAGGTATCAAGATGAGATAATGATGCATTTTTCCACAAAATTTCCCGTTTGGTTTCACCAACTTCTCCCCCTAATTTTGAGAAAAGTGTCTCATCAAATTGACAGTCTGCAAATCGTGCAGTGAACAAATCTCCTGTCAATGTTTCGAGGTAGCGAATAATGGAGGGCGATTCAACCTCAACATATATTCCTAACCTTCTTTGCAGACCCATTTTGGTGCGGGATGGCGGTGCTAAAGGCACATATACTGCGCATCCAAAGATTCTTAAATGGGATATATTGGGTCCATGACCCAAAACCAATTGCAACGGGGAATATTTGTGTCAATTCGTCAGTCAGAGACGAACTAGCATTGCTGTATGCAAAATGGCGTGACCCCAAACCGAAGTGGGCAGCCGACGAACTAGTATTGCTGCATGCAAAATGGCGTGAACCCAAACCAAAGTGGGCAGCCGACGAACTAGCATTGCTGCATGCAAAATGGCGTGAACCCAAACCGAAATGGGCAGCCTCGTTTTCATGAAGAATTCAAGATTATTCTCATCTATTGTCTCAATATGATATCCATTTTGAATGATATCTTTAAAACTCAACAAGTTCCTTTTTGACTTGGAGGAGAACATTGATATCATTAAAACTCAACAAGTTCTTCTTAGACTTGGAGGAGAATATTGCATTCTCTAAGATAAACGTCATGCCTTTGGGCAGAGTTACAGTTGCTCTTCCGGAGCCTTCAATCAATTTACTTCCCATGGTTTCACATATAAAAGAAGTACACGAACATATGAATAAATAAGTTCAATTCGTTTGTGTCACATATTATTTTCAAAATCTGCAGCTAACAGTTGACTAACGAAATCAGATATGTTATCCATAATAGATTACTTTGCAGTTTGAATTTCAGTTTAAACATTTTCTTCAAACAATCGATTGTTAAACACAAACAATTGATTGTTGAACATTGACAATCGATTGTTAAACACACACAATCGATTATTTGCTATTTTAAAAAACTGATCATACTGTCTTAAGACAATCGATTGTTAAGTATAGACAATCGATTGTTGGCTATTTTGAAAAATTCCAGAGCACTGTTTTAAGACAATCGATTGTTAAGTAAAGACAATCGATTGTTGGCTATTTTGAAAAATTCGAGCACACTATTTTAAGACAATCGATTGTTAAGTATAGACAATCGATTGTTGGCTATTTTGAAAAATTCCAGAGCACTGTTTTAAGACAATCGATTGTTAAGTAAAGACAATCGATTGTTGGCTATTTTGAAAAATTCGAGCACACTATTTTAAGACAATCGATTGTTAAGTATAGACAATCGATTGTTGGCTATTTTGAAAAATTCCAGAACACTGTTTTAAGTCAATCGATTGTTAAGTATAGACAATCGATTGTTGGCTATTTTGAAAAATTCCAGAAGTCTTAACGACAATCGATTGTTAGACAAAGACAATCGATTGTGGATGATTTTTGAAAAATTCCAGAACACTGTCTTAACGACAATCGATTGTTAGACAAAGACAATCGATTGTGGATGATTTTTGAAAAATTCCAGATTACACTGTTTTAAAGACAATCGATTGTTGATTATTGACAATCGATTGTTTTGCAGTTTTTATGCGAAATATGAGATATCCGACTAGTTTTTCAGGTTAGTCGATTACCTCTACTGGAAAGTAAAAATACTATTGATATTTGAGCATATTGATACATTCTAAAGAACTAATACTAACATTATATCAAGAACTAACTAATACGAGCTAATACTAATGGCTATTAGTTTATTCATTCACTAATACAAACAAGTAAAATAAAATCAAATAGCTCCATCTTCTTTCATCACGGATCCATCACCGATTAGGTGGTCTATCTTCCCCTTGGGTTGCTCAAAGAAGTCTGCCACATCCAAGTGGGTGATGTCAAAGTTGTCGTCAGAGACAAAATTCGTTTCAGGGCGTTTACTCTTTCGAGATGCTTGATAAAGGTCAACCAAAAGTCATGGTATACGGCAAGCCTTTGACCAGTGCCCGTTTTCACCGCAACGATAATATATAGTTTATAAACTATTTGCTTTTGGGTTCTTATCGTATCGTGCTTGTGGCAGAGTGACCAACTTCAGGTTGTCATATCTCTTCTTTAAGCCATTCCACAAGATAGGTGGATCCTTGACGGTGAGATATTCAATCTTCAAACCTTCATCAAGGTGATGGCGCAAGAAAATCAAGGCCTTAGTATAGTTTTGGGTGGATGCATTATTTCTGTCTTTAATGGCGTCTCCAAGACCCATAGCATCTAAGTGGATTTAAGTATCCAACACCCATGTCATATAGTTCTTGCCCGAAATTTCAAGGCAACGAACTTTCTTTTCATAATGTCAGACATAAAACAAATTTACATCAAGAGCGTGTTCATACTTACAGGCTCTATTACAATTATCACATTCACTTCAGGGAATGGATCAAAATCATGTGCTTTACACAATCTCATGTCAAATATTACTTTCATAAAGTGAAAGATTATTTTGAGAATCCTTATTGTTCTCATTACCACAATAATGACGATTATAACTTCGTCTATTGCCATGTCCACATCCATTGATACCTTTACGGTAATTAGTCTTCTTTCAGACTTATCACATACTGCTACCACATTCTCTAAAGGGAATGGAGCAAATTCAATTGGACGGAATTCTTTGCCACGTCCACATTCATTGATACCTTCATGGTAATATTTTAGTCTTCTTTCAGACTTATCATATACTGCTTCCACATTCTCTAAAGGGAATGGAGCAAATTCAATAGGACGAATTTTCAATTATTTGCCCACAATCATACATGAATTTAATCATGGCAGGACATAGAGATTTTACCACTTCATGTGGTTATAATTTCTTACAAACTCCATTAGAGTTATAATCAAACTTTGTTTGTATATTAAATCAAATCGTAGAATTTCAAGAATTTGAAAGGGAAAAGTAAATTACTTACCTTTAAGGTATACCAATTATATTTTCAATGTTTTCTTCCTTTTCTCCACTGATGCAGACGACGGCGGCTTAATCTTCTTAAAGAGCTTCTTGAGACGGTAGAGTCTCGTGCTGATAACGTGTTATGAAATAATATAAAGACAAGAACAATAACTCAAGAACAAGAGCAAATAGAGAGAGAATAGAGAGAGAGAGAAGTATTCTTATTAATACTTGGGGTGATTTACAATGGTAGAGAACCCCTTTATTTATAGGGAGGGGGATGATTTATCTACCAAGAATAGAACTCTAGAATCTCTCTAATTATAGACATTCACCTTAAATAGGAGATTTCATAACAAGTATAACCTTATCCGCGAACCAATTGAACAATCTCACGTGGCAGATACATGAAAGCAACAAGCACCCACGTGCCAACCAAATATAGGATTCTAGATTCTAGACAAAAATCATAAAGCTGACTTGGCAAATTCTGTTACATAAGAAAAAAAACAGTTAAAACCAGGAAACGATTTGCCTTTTAGCTCTACAACTCAACAATGGAGAATAATAGTAATGGTACGAATGGGAAAAGAATAAGAGCTGAAGATGTGATATGTAAGCTCAAAGACGACGGTGATTTCGATAAGCTTCGCCTCAAAATTCTCCGCAAACTCAAAGAAAACGTCAGTATTTTGCTTTTTCTTCTTTTGTTATAGCTTGTTATTTAGCGTTTTTCATTGGGCTAACCTATTTATTTATCTTCGGTTCTGTATTATTATACTTGTTTAGGGTTTAAGTTATATACACCGGTACCTAATGTAATCCCACAAAGGGGTATGGGAAGAATATTATGTATACAGTTTTTACCCCTACCTATGATAGAGTTACAATGTAATAAATTGTTCACATTATCAATCTATCATGTAATTTAACCTGTTATAGCATCTTACTACCATTTATTCTAGGTTACTAATTAATGCTATTTAATACAGTAAGGGACCTGATTGTGTACATAGAATTAAACTATTAAATATATGAGTTTAAGTTCTATGCACTTAAAAAAGGGTGGCCTGTGCACTAGCTCCGCTATGCGCGGGGTCTTGGGATAGGCCGGACCACAAGGAGTTTAAGTTCTATGCACTGACGAGGTAAAACATATTTAGAATTTGATTACTTAAAAAGTAATGGCAGGTGATTCCGTTTAATAGCATTGATCGGTAGCCTAGAATAATTGGTAAGTTAACTTGCTATAATAGGTTAAAGAGTTTAAGTTATATGTATCAATGTAAGGAATTTATCAGGTCACCTTTACCTGGTGTAGCAGGTAGTCTGTCTTTCTGTTAAAATAACAAATCCTATATTTTAAGGAGGCTGGCTTACCTGTAAATATCCGTTAGTTGCAACGGATAACAATAGCAGCAACAACAACAATAAACCAAGTATATTCCCACAGATATTGGTTGAACTGATAATGTAAAGATTCTTAACAATGACGGCGTATATAACTTTTACTCAAAAAGAAAATACAAGAATGGTACATATGTGATTTGAATAAAAAAATTATTATTAGTACAAAAGATTTTGTTCTTATCCAATTTGCACAGTATAACTTCCCCATTCATTGCATGTGGCTGTGGCCTTTGGCACTGATTAGAGATTAGAGATCAATGTTAGGATTTAAGTTATATACCCAGAAGGCGAGGATGTAGTTTATCTGGGACAGGTGCCTCCTATAGAGAAACATAGGTGTTCAAAAGTTGGCGCAAGCTAAGATTCTACTCATGAGCATGATGGTGTAGCTGACCTGACTATGAGACTGACGGGTGGAAGCAAAAGTTGATATGGTGATCCGGGAATCAATGAATCAAAGTTACTTCAAAGAGTCAATGGACTATAAAGAATTGTTACACTAAGTGAAATTTACCTAACCCATGCTAGCTAGTTTACCAATTTTCTAATTCTTTTTCTACCTTACACATCCACTCTTAAACTAGGCTGCTATTTGCAATTGGTTTTTAAGTAACTTGATAGATCCATTATCGGTGTATAAATTGAAACTTTAATTTTGTAGTGCACGTCCTATGTACATGTTTATACTTGTTTCGGCTTTCATTTGGATCCTAACATCATTGCAAAACAAAAATGTGCTTCTTTTTAGTTTGAAACTGTAGAAGTACAGAAAATGTCAGTTAAAGGTTCAATAAGGACTTTGCCGAGTGCAGAAAGGGTTTCTACAAGATTTAAAACTGTATACCTTGGTTGATGTTTATTACTAGACTTACTGACATGTACAATGGAGCTAAGTCTAGGGTTAGGACGGTGGGGGACGTATCAGAACATTTTCCTGTGGTAATGGGGCTCCATCAAGGATCGGCGCTGAGCCCCCTGTTGTTCGCCTTAGTGTTGGATGCTCTGACCCGACATATCCAAGGGGATGTGCCTTGGTGTATGCTCTTTGCTGATGATATAATATTGATAGACGAGACGAGGGCCGGTGTTAGTGAAATGTTAGAGATATGGAGACAGACCCTTGAGTCTAAGGGTTTCAAGATTAGCAGATCTAAGACAGAATATCTGGAGTGCAAGTTTGGCGACGAGCCGAGTGGGGTAAGCGAGGAAGTGATGCTTGGTTTTCAGGCCATCGCCAAGAGGGACAGTGTGAGATATCTTGGGTCTGTGATCCAGGGGGACGGAGAGATTGACGGGGACGTCACCCATCGGATAGGAGCGGGGTGGTCAAAGTGGAGGCTTGCTTCAGGGGTCCTGTGTGACAAGAAAATCCCGCACAAACTAAAGGGGAAATTCTACAGAGCCGTGGTTAGACCTGCAATGTTGTATGGGGCGGAGTGCTGGCCCGTGAAGAATTCGCATGTTCAGAGAATGAAGGTTGCGGAGATGAGGATGCTTAGGTGGATGTGTGGGCACACCAGGCTGGATATGATCAAGAATGAAGTTATTCGACAGAAGGTAGGGGTGGCCCCGGTGGACGAAAAGATGCGGGAAGCGAGGCTGAGGTGGTTCGGGCATGTTCAGAGGAGGGGCTCCGATGCCCCGGTGAGGAGCTGCGAGCGGTTGGAGATTGTTGGTGGTCGGCGAGGGAGAGGGAGGCCTAAGAAGCATTGGGGAGAGGTGATTAGGCAGGACATGACTAGAATGCAGGTTACCGAGGGCATGACTCTTGATAGGGGAGTCTGGAGGTCTAGAATCAAGATTGTAGGTTAGGGGCTCATAGGTGATTTGTGTTTTAGTATGGTAGTTCCTGCTTGATATTACTGCATGCGACTGTATTTATGTTGTTTATGTTTGCATAACTATTTACGTTACTTTTGTGGGAGTACCTATGCTTTATTATTTGATTTTGTCTTGCTTGTGTTTCTAATTTTATCTCTGTGTCTTAATGCAGCTTTCCCATTTTTACTCTACTCGCGGAGGGTCGATTGGAAGCAGCCTCTCTGCCCTTTCGGGCAGGGGTAAGGCTCGTCTACAGATTACCCTTCCCAGACCCCACCTGGTGGGAGTATACTGGGTAGTTGTTGTTGTTGTTACTGGCCGGTTTCTATTTGCATGTTAAACCTGGACAGGCCTTTGCTTGAAAGCTCTTCTGACTGATTTTAACTCCATATGCTTTTCCATGGGAACTCTTGAGTTTCATTGCATCCAAGGCAAGATTTTTAAACAGAACTAATTGTATACAGTCAATCAGTGAGCCTTTCCAAAATTGAGGTTCTGATGTCTTCTCTTTTGTCTAAAGAATACCTTGAATATTAATCTACTTGGATTGCTAGTTACGCCAGGTCAGTAGAAGCTTGCACGCTCAGCTTTTGTTAGGGCTGGGTTTTAAATCAATATGGGTTGAGTGCAAAATAAATTCAGATCGGTTTTGATTGAAGGCACAAGTTCAGGTTGAACTCGCTTACACTAAGGATCTTTAGTGGTTCTTTTTCCATCCCTACAACGTCTTGTAACAGCCTTCTATACATGGTCTGGACTTTACTTTTGCAATATTCAGGTATAAGTAATTGAATTCTTTTGACGAAACTTGCAGTTTTGATTGCATTTTTCTATAGTTTGATTTACCCTGGTTAGTTGTTAGTTATAGTTGGGTTTAGCAATGAGCCTGGACTTTTAGGCTAGGGAAGAGCTGTAAAAGGTGAAACTGACTTGGTGCGCCAGGTTTGGGGAAGTACTTTATTATATTATGTTTGTTTTCTGTTGATAACCAATCTCTTTATTTCCAATTAATGTCAAAACTTTTAACCTTCCACAAAGGCGCACCTTCTGAAGAGATGTGCACATTTTTATACACATTTAGAAGCTAAGCAAAAATACATCACACTGCCATTACGTTGAACATGGACATGGACCTGGCATACAAAATTTGAAATATTATGGGGGCATGGCATGTATTCGAGATGATGTTGTATCTGTATATGGTCTGCACCTAAAACTAGAACTGCACTAACTACCAGTTCTTACTTAAAAAAGTATAAAAATTAGATTAGTAACTATAAACTAAAGGCATAACGGACAAACTTTGATAGCTTTACGGGTCCAACATCATAAAGAATCTATTAAATCTCGTGATTCTTGGAGATGGGTATTGTGTGGCGATGGTTTGTTACCATAAAATCCTTTTACCAGAGTATGTTGGTGAGAGAGGATGCCACTTTTCCATACTCCTCGATCTGGATTCCTAAGGCTCCCACAAATGTATGCTTTTTTTGCATGGCTAGTGGCGAGGGGAGTGATCTTGACTGCTGAAAATATTTGAAAGAGAGGAATTACACTTAATAGTTAGTGCTATACAAGGGTGATGCTGAATCTTTTTGGTGTTCATCGTTATATGGGTGATGCGAAGCACTGTAAATGAAATGTTATATAGCAGGGCCGGTTTCCGTAGAAGAAGAAAGCAAAAAGCCTGGAAGTTCGTACGGCTAGCTCTCATGTGGATAGTTTGGAGGGAGAGAAATAGGAGAGCTTTTGAGGGGAGTGAGTCTCCTATTTTACATCTTAAGAATAGTCTTTTATCTTTGATCGCTTTTTGGTGCACTCATATAACTCCTACTTGTATAGAAGATTGGATATCTTTTGTACAGAATCAGGTTCTGATGTAAATTCTCTACTTTTTGGTATACTTCTTGTATGCGGGAGTTTTCTCCCTTTTGATTAACACAATTTACCTTATCAAAAAAAAAAAAAAGTGGCACCATATTGAGCGTCCAGGAATCACCTAAAATAAAGTGCTTGCTAGTACAAGAAAACACACTCCAAAATACCTGGTTCCAATAGTTCAAATTTAAAAGATAATAGCTGGGACTTAACTGTATTATTGTTGTACATGAATTAATGTGGTATAAAACTTGATTAAATTTGATGTTGGTGCTTCCTAATGTTTGCGGTGGGGCGAGGAGGCAGAGAGATTTCACTGTTAGTTTCCCAAAGCATAACATATCTGCGTAAGCTTGGTAAAAATCTTCATGCTCATTGTCATTTAAAACATCGTTTCTCCTAGAGCTGAACAGTTATTTTCTCATAGAAAACTTGAGAATGACGTACTATTCATGATAAGTTAAAATGTCTTTCTTGCCTTTAGTATATCTCTATATACAAGAAGATCAAAGAGATCTTCCTTTTTCATGTTGAAGGTAAACGACGCACTTCTAGTTTTGAAGTTATTATGTGATTATTTACTTAGTACAAGGGTGTGAGGGGCTAGTTATATTGTTTGATTATAAGAAAATGGGACTTTATCCATATACTTGAATCCAGGAAGCATGGATCCATAATTTATAGCTTCTATTCAAGTGTTGGTCAAGTTTGCCTGGCTGCAAGTTGAGAAGTAAGATAAGCATAATTCGGTAAAGAATGTGATGAGTGTTTTCTATCAAATTCTAAGATTTTGTATTTATATAATGCTCCTTAATATATGAAACTACTCCAATTGATTGTTTTATGCGAAATGACCAGTTTATGTTCAGTTTAGAATCAACGAAATTGATAAAATGTTGTTTACATCATTTAATATCTTTAAATAGGTTAACACCAAATAAATTATTTATAAATTTATGCTTTATAGGTCACGGGTTCGAGCCATGGAAGTAGCCATTAATACTTGCTGCATTAGGATAGACTATCAATATCACGCTCCTTAGGGATGCCCTTTTACAAATTTGTGCATTATTCGTGTCCTGTCACTTTTACTTGTGAAGGTTCTTGTCTCCTACTATGTTAGTGTTAAACATATGATGAGTCGTTCTTACATTGTCTTCTCAAACATATGATGAGTGGTTTACCCAAAAAAGCCATTTGCTTTAAAGGGAAATTGCTTTTTGTTTTTTGGCAGAAACATCGTGCACATTGCACGTTTTTCTATCCATTCCTCATTTATCTTTGATACATAGTATTGTAGCCGCAGTCTTGGTTTGAGGTAGGGCAAATTATTTGTTTTAAGTTTTATTGAACTATCTTCTCAAAGATGCCGATTATCTTGAACCAACATCTCCAGCACTGGGACTCTGCTTTTATGCCTGTGTTTTATTCAAGATATTAGAAACCAAAGGTAAAATTTGAGTTTACCAAAAATTCAACATGCATGATTTTTTTTAATTTTTTTTCGCTTTGCAGTATCCACGATGTTGGTGGATTTGTTGTATGTCATTTTTTTTGGCTTTTGGGCATGTCATGTTTTTACTTTATGTTCAGAAAAAGAAAAGGACAAGAATGAGGCGATTATACTTTTAAGTTTATATATGCTCCAAATTGTCTGAAATTTGTTTTGCTCCAGGAAGAGTTGCGGAACAGCATAATAGCCACTGCGAAGGAATCAGTAGCACTTAACCGTCCAGGTGCAGAAAACATGAAACCAAGGCAGCTGTCGGATGCTATATATCAAGAAGTTGGGTAGGTCATATTTTCTAAGTCCCCAATGGTTTTGATGTTTTGTCTTTAAGACACTAGAAGCACCTAAACACTGAAACCTATGAAGGACCCCCCCCCCCCCCTCTCTCTTCGAACTCTCTCTCTCAGGCTAACACCACCACCAACCGCCGGAACCACCAGGTAAGTACCTCCCTCTCTCTCTCTCTTTCTCTCTCTCTCTTCCGGCACTTTTCCGGCAGCAGTGGCCTCCTACGGTGGTCTCTCTTTGTCACCTCCCACACCATCGAGACACACAACGTCAGGCGCACACCCCCTGCAAATTCCGTCGCCGGAATCTGCTCCACGCGCCGCCACTGCACACCCACGCGCCGCCGCTGTCATCCACGCGCCGCGCGCGTGAGTGTACCTCCGGTCACTTTTTACCCCGGCTCCTTTTGGACAGTTTTTTCCACCCACAATTCCGACCAACTCGGTCCTCCCGGAATTTTCCACTGGTCACTTTCATTCTCTACTGTTCACTTAGCCACCACATCTTCTTCTCCCCACTGCTTATTCACCCACAGCAGATCTTGCTGCTGTTTAGAGGTCTGGAATTCTTGCTTTTCGCCGGAAATTCTGCCGGCAACTCCTGCTCTTTTCTTTTCTTTTCTCTCTATTCCCCTCTGCTTTTTGTGGGTGTGTTTTGTTTTCTTGGACAGGTGCCTATTTTACAGGGATTTCCGGCAAGACGCATTACTCCCGGCGACTCTCGTTCAGACTCGCGGCAGGACGCAATAGAACTACACGTTCTGCTAAGCTTCAGGAAAACTTGGGCGCATCGAAGCAGACTTTCAGGTTTTTCCATCGGGAGTTGGTACCTCCCGCTCTCTTGTTTACTTTGTGCACCTTTTTACGTATTTCAGCTAGCATTTCGACTGTGGTCTATTCTGTTGTTACCTAGTTTGCACCTTTGTGCGTCTTTAGCTGTAGTGCGTGTGTGTGTGCCACTGTACCCATAGTCGATTGGAGGGATAGTGGCCGCGGCGGGGGATGATAGCGTAAGGTCATGTCCTCGGGGGGTGGGGGTGGTAGCGGGAGTGAGTAGGGGAGCAGGGGGTGGTCCTACGGGCAGGGCGAGAGGTAAGGGTGGGAAGAGGGTAGCGGACGCTCATAGATTAAGGATTGGGTCATGTAACATAGGCACTCTGACGGGTAAGTCCATAGAGTTGGCGAAGGTTCTTCAGAAGAAGAGGGTTAACATAGCGTGTGTCCAGGAGACTAGGTGGAAAGGGTCGAAGGCGAGGAATGTAGATGGGTTTAAGCTGTGGTATTCTGGGGTCGTGAGGGGTAAGAATGGAGTGGGTATCTTGGTGGATAGGGACCTAAGGGAGTCTGTTGTTGAGGTTAGGCGAGTGAATGACAGGCTAATGTCTATTAAGCTGGTTATTGGGGGTTGCGTCCTCAACGTCATCAGCGCTTACGCGCCGCAGGCGGGCTTAGACGAGGAGGCTAAGAGGCGCTTTTGGGAGGACTTGGACGATCTGGTGGGTAGTATTCCCCAATCCGAGAAGTTAGTTATTGGAGGGGACTTTAATGGTCATATTGGGGCTGATGCGGGTGGCTATGATGAGGTGCACGGTGGCTTCGGCTTTGGGGTCAGGAACGGAGGAGGCACTTCGCTGCTAGATTTCGCCAGGGCTTCCGAGCTTCTGATTGCGAACTCGACATTCCGGAAAAGGGAGGAGCATTTGGTCACCTTCAAGAGTTCAGCAGCGAGGACTCAGATTGATTACATCCTCATCAGAAGGAGCGATAGGGGTTTGTGCAAGGACTGCAAGGTTATTCCGGGAGAGTCTCTTTCAACTCTCCATAGACTCCTAGTGATGGATGTCGGTCTCTGGATGAAGAGGAGGAGGAGGGGCGCTCGGGGTCAACCGCGGATTAGGTGGGGTGCTTTGACTAAGGAGAAGGCACAGGAGTTGGAAAGGAGGTTAGTTGAGGGCGGAGCTTGGAGAAGTTGTGGGGAAGCGGACGCTATGTGGACAGTGACGGCGAACTTGGTTAGGGGGGTAGCACGGGATGTGCTCGGGGTAGCCAAGGGATATTCAGGCAGACATCAGGGTGATTGGTGGTGGAACGATGTAGTCAAAGGAAAAGTGGAGGTGAAGTAGGCGGCGTTCGCTAGGTTGGCAGGGAGCACAAGCGAGGAGGAACGGAGAGCGAACAGGGTGATCTACTAGGAGGCGAGAAAAGAAGCTAAGATGGTAGTCACGGAAGCTAAAAACGCGGCGTTCGGTCGCATGTATGAGGAACTAGGGGAGAGAGGCGGGGATAAGAAGTTATTCCGATTGGCTAAAGCGAGGGAAAGGAAGGCACGTGATCTAGACCAAGTTAGGTGTATCAAGGGCGAGGATGGTAGAGTTCTGACGGGGGAATCTCAAATCAAGCAGAGGTGGCAGGCGTACTTTCGGGACCTACTTAACGAGGAGGGAGATCGTATCATTGAGCTAGGGGATTTGGGTCATTCAGAGCAACATAGAGACCTTGGGTACTGCAGGCGTATTAGGGTGGAGGAGGTCATGGGGGCTTTGCGTAGGATGAGTAGAGGTCGAGCGACCGGGCCTGACGAGATCCCGGTGGAGTTCTGGAAGTGCATGGGTAAGTCAGGAGGGGAGTGGCTCTCTAGGTTGTTCAATGCGATCTTCAGGACCAAAAGGATGCCGGATGAGTGGAGGTGGAGTACAGTGGTGCCCTTGTACAAGAACAAAAGGGACATCCAGTGCTGCAACAACTATATGGGTATCAAATTAATAAGTCACACGATGAAGGTTTGGGAGAGGGTGATTGAGGCGCGGGTGAGGGAGGTGGCATCTATATCTGGGAACCAGTTCGGTTTCATGCCGGGCCGCTCCTCCACAGAGGCTATCCACCTAGTCAGGCGGCTGGCGGAGAAATTCAGGGATAAGAAGAAGGACATGCATATGGTGTTTATCGACTTGGAGAAGGCGTATGATAAGGTCCCAAGGGAGGTGCTTTGGAGGTGCTTGGAGGCGAAGAGCGTGCCGGAAGCCTATATCAGAGTAATCAAGGACATGTACGATGGTGCTAAGACTAGAGTTAGGACGGTGGGTGGCGAATCAGACCATTTTCCTGTGGTTATGGGGCTCCACCAAGGATCGGCGCTGAGCCCCCTCTTGTTTGCCTTAGTGATAGATGCTCTGACTCGTCATATTCAAGGGGATGTGCCTTGGTGTATGCTTTTTGCTGATGATATAGTATTGATAGACGAGACGAGGGTCGGTGTTAGTGAAAGGCTAGAGGTATGGAGACAGACTCTCGAGTCTAAAGGTTTCAAAATAAGCAGTTCTAAGACAGAATACCTGGAGTGCAAGTTTGGCGCCGAACCAAGTGAGGTAGGCAGGGACGTGATGATTGGTTCCCAGGCCATCGCCAAGAGGGACAGTGTCCGATATCTTGGGTCGTTGATTCAGGGGGACGGAGAGATTGACAGGGATGTCACCCATCGCATAGGAGCGGGGTGGTCGAAGTGGAGGCTTGCATCAGGGGTCCTGTGCGACAAGAAAGTTCCTCACAAACTCAAGGGGCAATTCTATAGAGCCGTGGTTAGACCTGCGATGCTGTATGGGGCGGAGTGCTGGCCCGTGAAGAACTCTCATGTTCAGAGAATGAAGGTCGCGGGGATGAGGATGCTTAGGTGGATGTGCGGGCACACCAGACTAGATAAGATTAGGAACGAAGTTATTCGAGAGAAGGTAGGGGTGGCCCCGGTAGATGAGAAGATGCGAGAAGCGAGGCTGAGGTGGTTCGGGCATGTTCGGAGGAGGGGTCCCGATGCCCCGGTGAGGAGCTGCGAGCGGCTGGAGATTGTTGGCGGTCGGCGAGGCAGAGGGAGGCCTAAGAAGCATTGGGGAGAGGTGATTAGGCAGGACATGACTAGAATGCAGGTTTCCGAGGATATGACCGTTGATAGGAGAGTCTGGAGGTCTAGGATCAGGGTTGTAGGTTAGGGGCTCCTAGAGTTCTTCGTAGTTACTGTATGATATTATTGCATGCGATTGTATTTAGGTTCCCTATGTTTAGATAATTATTTCTGCTATTTCTGCTATTTCTGTGGGTGATACTAATGCTCTATTGTTATTGTTTTTGTTTTTGTTTTGTTTTACAGCTGATTTCCCTTTTTCCTATGCGCCGAGGGTCGATTGGAAACAGCCTCTCTGCCCTTTCGGGTAGGGGTAAGGCTCTTCTACATATTACCCTCCCCAGACCCCACCTGGTGGGAGTATACTGGGTAGTTGTTGTTGTTGTTGTTGGATCTTCAACAAGTCTTGTGAAGAGCGTGAAGCGAGGAAAAGCGACAACCCCCATTTCACAAAAAGCGAGAAGCGAGAATTAAAAAAAAATTTAATATAAATAATGCATAGACACCACATGTAATTGTAAGCAAATGTTCAATACTTCAATTACAAAACTAAAGAGTACCATCAATTAAAGCAAAAAATGAGCATCCTATTCTTCTACAAGATTGTCAAATTCTTGTATTCCACTATCATTATTATATTGCTCGTCATCTTCTTCATCAACTAGGGATAAAGTAGCTGCCTGTTTTCCCTTCCTCTATGAACTTGAAGTTGAGGTGCTCCTCCTCAAACCATAAATCCTCTTTCCAATTCCATGCGCCTCCGCAACATCACCCCAAGTGAAATCAGAAGTATTCACAAATACTTCTTCATTTGCATGATCTTCCGGGACTCCAGTTAGCCATTCATTAGCATCATCGATGTTGTCCAAACTAATTGGATCAATTACATTGCGAGCATTGTAACGATACCTCAATATTTTATTGTACTTAATGAAGACTATATCATTGAGACGCTTCAATGTTAGTTTGTTCCTCTTTTTGGTATGAATCTGCAAATAATAAGTAATTAGTAAGATTATGATAATTGAGATATAATATAATTATCTCAATATACCGAATCTTTCTTATTAGTTCTTACATGCTCAAACACGCTCCAATTCCTTTCACATCCGGATGAGCTACATGTTAGACTTAGAACCTTGATGGCAAACTTTTGTAAACTTGGAGTGGGATAACTATATTGCTTCCACCATTCAACTGTAGAAGTAGAACAAATTTTCAAAACATAATATTGATAAAGAAATAACTTATTAACTATAAAACATCATATAAGCACTTGCTCACCCGGTGACTTCGTCTTTCTTTGTATAATGGCTTTGGTTTTTCACAAAAGTTGCTAAGCATTCCTATAAATACTAAATTGCTCTGTGATTTTATGTTGCATGTATTCTTAAGGAATCAACTTCTCAATACATTCATAGTATCCATTCCACAAAAGTTCATCTCCTAGAATCCTCTCTTCAACAACAACAACAACAACAACTACCCAGTATAGTCCCACAAAGTGGGGTCTGGGGAGGGTAATATGCAGACGGGCATTACCCCTACCCAAAAGGGCAGAGAGGCTGTTTCCAATCGACCCTCGGCTTAGTGAAGGAAAGGAACAACAAAAACAAAAACGACAAAAGAGCATTAGTAACTTCACACAAATAACGTAAATTATTATCTAAACATAAAAACCTAAAAATAAAAAACATAAAAAATATAAATAAAATAGCATGCAATAATATGTGATAGTAACTAGCATAAGACAAAATCCAATACACAAATCATCTATGAATAGCCCTGCCAAGCCTTACCCAACCTCGGGTGTGGAGTATGAAAAACTCTTGGGGCCCCTATCCCACAACCTTGATACTAGACCTCCATACTTTCCTATCCAGGGTCATGTCCTCAGAAACCCTCATTCTAGCCATGTCATGCCTAATCACCTCTCCCCAATACCTCTTAGGCCTCCCTCTGCCTCGCCGTACGCCGACCATCGCCAGCCGCTCACAACTCCTCACCGGAGCGTCAGGACTTCTCCTCCGCACATGCCCGAACCACCTTAGCCTCGCTTCTCGCATCTTCTCATCCACCGGGGCCACCCCCACCTTCTCTCGAATAACTTCATTCTTTAATCTTATCTAACCTGGTGAGCCCGCACATCCACCTGAGCATCCTCATCTCCGCAACCTTCATCCTCTGAACGTGGGAGTTCTTCACCCGCCAGCACTCCGCCCCATACAACATGGCAGGCCTAACCACAGCTCTATAAAATTTCCCCTTGAGTTTCTGTGGAACTTTCTTGTCACACAGGACTCCTGATGCAAGCCTCCACTTTGACCACCCCGCTCCTATGCGATGAGTGACGTCCCCGTCAATCTCTCCGTCCCCCTGAATCACTGACCCAAGATATCTGACACTGTCCCTCTTGGCGATGACCTGTGATCCAATCATCACGTCCCTGCCTGCTTCGCTCGGCTCGGCGCTAAACTTGCACTCCAGGTATTCTGTCTTAGATCTGCTTATTTTGAAACCCTTAGACTCGAGAGTCTATCTCCATACCTCTAACCTCTCATTAACACTGGCCTTCGTCTCGTCTATCAAGACTATGTCATCAGCAAATAGCATACACCAAGGCACATTCCCTTGAATATGTCGGGTAAGAGCATCCATCACCAAGGCAAACAAGAGAGGGCTAAGCGCCGATCCTTGATAGAGCCCTATAACCACTGGAAAATGGTCTGAGTCGCCACCCACCGTCCTAACCACTAGAATCCTCTCTTCATTGTCATAAAATAGTTTTGGGCTCAAAACAAGTCCAGCTGCATACAAAGGGCTATGAAGCCTACTATCCCACCTTTTATCTGATCTCAAAGACTCTTTTGTATTTTCTTTGATCACTAAAAAATGCTTGAATATCCTCCTTTGCCCTATCAATTGCTTCGTACAGGTAGCCCATTGGCGGCCTTTGATCCCCATCCACCAAATGAAGCATTTTAACTAATGGACCACCAATCTTCAATGCATGAATCACATTGTTCTAGAATGAAGGAGAAAGTATAATATGTGTAGATTCTCTCCCCCGGACTTCCCTTCCATAGGCACTGTTAGTGTACTCATATGAAACAAACAACTTTTTCAAATTGCTTTTTTGCTCATACATCCTATGCAAAGTCAAGAAAGCAGTAGCAATCTTGTCTTTGCAGGTCTCATCTAGCTTCTTTGTTTAGTGAATCTCTTCATCATGTTCAATAACAAAGGCCTTTGAACAATATAGGAATGCACTCTAATTGCTTAATTAATGACATTACTGAAGGGTCTTTCCTTGAAAATATCACCGAAGATCAAATTAATGAAATGCGCTGCACACGGAGTTCAATAGATATGCGGGTACCCATAAGACATCGAATCACCAGCTTTAACATTTTCATAGGCGTTGTTCGTGATAACTTGAACAACATTTTCTACTCCAATAGAGTCCATTGTACTCTTGAACAAGGAGTACATTTTGGTTGAATCAGTCAAAGAGTCGCTTGCATCAACGGTCTCAAGAAATAGGCTTCTCTTAGGAGAATTCACCAAGATATTGATGATCATTTTTCCATTTCTCGCCGTCCACTTATCCATCATAATGGAACAACCAAACTTGTTCCATTCTACTTTGTGCTCCTCCACGATTTTGTTCACCTCTGCCACCTCTTTTTTTAGATATGACTCTCTAACATCATAATAAGTTGGAGGCTTTATTCCTGGACTATATTGGCCTACGACCTCAATAAAAGTAGCAAAAGTATTATTATAATTAACATAATTAAAATGAAGACATGCATCATACATCCACCGGGCAAAGCAGGTAAACGGTTCCTCAAAATCGCTTTGGCATCAACTTGAGGATCACCACTTTTTCCTCCCTTATCTTTAGATTTTTGCGGGAAGTAACAATCCATAGGACCTTTGGTCTTTCCAGTAGATCCACAAGTAGAAGATATTGGTGGAAGCATCCTTCCCCGCTTTTGTGATTTTAGTGAAAGCGACGAAGCATCGCGACCTTCTTCTGTTTCATCATCATCATCATTAATATTATAAAGTTCTTGTTCATAAATCATTTTGAGTCTTCAACTCATTCTTTTTTTGAAGGTATACTTTCAATTTTTTCTTCACATGCATGCCCTCAGAACTTTAGGACAAGATGCAACATTTGGATCACCACCGATTAGATGCGCTTGTTGCCGATAGATTCCTCCATTTATAATCTTATCACAAATAGACATCTAATGGTCATCTTGTTGGTCTTGTTAGCTCTGCAGAGTAAGCCCAAGCCGCGTTTTTTCTATCTTCTTTTGGCTCCATTAAAAGAACAACTACATAACACATAAGAAAGCAATAATAACTAAGAATAAAAGATATAATTATTAGGCAGAAATTTTGGGCAGAAACTAGAAAAATTGGGCAGAATATTTCTGGAAAAAATTAGCCAGTATTTCGGCACTTTTTGGACATTTAGAAAGAAAAAGAAGAAGTAGAAGAATGAAAATGAAAAATGCAGAACATACATGTTGAAAGTTGCTGTTGTACTGTTGAAGAAGAAGAAGAACCCTAGTTTGAAGAAGAGAAATCGTTGCTTGAAGTTAATGAAGAAGAGGGGAAGAAATCGCTGTTGTTGTTTGAAGAACCCTAGTTTCTCGCTGCTGAAAAAATCGAAGAAGTCCAGCGTCCAGACTAAACCAGAATACCAAGTTTTTAATTAAATAGTGCTTTGGGTATTTTAATTAAAAAAGTGTCCGCTTCGCTCGCTTCTTCTCGCTTCACTGTTTCTCGCTTTTTACAGAGAAGAGGTCGGTTTTAAGTACTAGAGTCGCTTTTAATGGCAGAAGCGCTGATGTGACGACCCGACCCATCGTCTCTTGTATTTTAGTCCCGTTATTCCCGTTATATGTTTCCCCGTGTGTTATTATATGTGTCTGGTAAGTTTGAAGTGGTTTGGATTGAAATTGGATATAAATGAGACAAATAGTCTCTTTGAGGAAAGCTTAATTTGGAAAAGTCAACCAGACATGGACTTATGAGTTAGAAGGCTCGGAGCAGATTTCCGATGGTTCGGCTAGTTTCGGGGGATTATTTGTGAGTTAGGAGTGAAAGCGGAAGTGAATTCGGAGGTCCGAAGTGAAAGTTAACCTATTTTGGCGAAGTTAGAATTTCGGAGAAATCCGGTTGATAGGTGAAAATTTAATCCGAGGGTCAGAATGGAATTCCGAGAGTTGCATTAGCTTCGTTAGGAGAATTTGAGTATGTGTGCAAATTTTCAGGTCATTCGGACCTCGTTTGGTTGGTTTCGTCACCGGATATGAGTTTGGAAAGTTTTAATGAAATCCAATGATTTTGGTGATTTTTGATGTTAAAGATAGCGTTTTTATAGCCCGAGCGAGTTTGAATGAGGTATTAAGGCATATTTGTGTTTTTTGTTGAGGTCTCGCGGGCCTCGGGGTGATTTCGGACGGTTAAATGAGGAATTTTGGAGTTAAGCATCATAAATGACAGCTGCTTCTGGTATTTTCGCGGAAGTGGCTGAGAGACCGCTTAAGCGGTGTCCGCAGAAGCAGACAATAAGCCGCAGAAGCGGCCAAAAGGAAGTCAGAGACCGCAGAAGCGGCCAAAGGAACCGCGTTTGCGGTAGTCGCGGAAGCGGAAGATCGACCGCAAAAGCGGCCACTGAGGAAATGGTCAGACCGCGGAAGCGGTCAACTGGACGCGGAAGCGAGGACCGCTGAAGCGGAAAAATATCACGGACGCGGAAATCGTCCTGTTTTAATGATAACAGAGGGTTTAATATTTTGAAAAGGAGAAGAACAATATAACTTCGGGCTGAGGCGATTGAGAGAGGTTTTGGAGAGATTTTCGAGAGGAGTCTTAAGGTATGATCTCTTAGACCTCGAATATGTGATTATGGTGCAAAATCATGGATTAAACATTTAGAAATCAAGGTCTTTAATGTCAAAAATGGTAGTTAGGGCTTGAAACCCAAGTGAACCTTAACGTATTGATTTGAAGGGTCAAATGGACTCCGATTCTTGTAAATTTGATATGTATGGACTCGTGGCGTTCTGAAAATGTGAATTTTGTAATTTTTCGAGAAGCGGGCCCGAGGCTTGTGTTTTGCTAGTTTTGAGATTTTGGCTATTTCTCGGTTGTTTTCGATTGGGTATTGTCCAATAGGCATTTTTATGATGTATTCGCTCTGTTTTGTTTAGATTCAACGCACGAGGAGGCTGAATGGAAAGGCAAAGGCGTCGCGAGCTTGAGATTTCATCGGTTCGAGGTGAGTAATGCTAGTAAATGCTGTTCTGAGGGTTTGAAACCCCGTACTTTCACATCGTAAGGCTATGTTGAGGCGTGACACGCACTCCATGATAAGTGCGGGGTCAGATACTGTTGAGGGATTGTGATGTGGTCTATCCCGAGTGAGAATTATACTATATTGGTGTATGATACGCACACTGTGATGACTATTATTAGGCTTTATGCCGTGTTTGGGGCCTAGTGCCGACCTGTGATATCCTTCGGGAGTTGGTATTACTGTTTTAGCATGATTGCATATCATTTACTATCCGTCCATGGTTTTAAAACATTGTTTTGGAAACCCAACCGTATTTGAAATGTTCAGAACTCATGCTATCTTTTAAATGTATTTCGGCTGAGGATCATTGTTTATTACTGCCCAAGGGGCTTATGATATATTTTATGGATGGATTTTGGGTGGCTCGGGCTGCGCGCCGCAGCGGTGATTAGAAACACTGGTAACACGGACACTGTGTGATATGAGCGGTCATGTAACATGGACTGGCTTGGTTATTGATTTTTGCCACGATATGGCTGGTTTGATTATTAGCCACGATATGGCTGGTTTGATTATTCGCCACGAGATGGCTGGTTATTGCGCTTGGGCTGTAGGAGCCCATCCGGAGTCTGTAACACACCCCCAGTGAGCGCTGTCGACGATAAATGATATGGGTGGCTCGGGCTGCACCCCGCAGTGGGTACTGGATTGTACCATCATATGCATTGCATCGCATCCCTGCATTTGCATCACATATATATATATATATACAACAACAACAACCCAGTATAATCCCACTTAGTGGAGTCTGGAGAGGGTAGTGTATACGCAGACCTTACCCCTACCCTTGGGTAGAGAGGCTGTTTCCAAATAGACCCCCGACATCGTTCCCTCCAAGAACTTCCCACCTTGCTCTTGGGGAGACTCGAACTCACAACCTTTCGGTTGGAAGTGGTTGCTTACCATCAGAGCAACCCCTCTTGTCTTCATCACACACATATATATATTGTTGTTCAGTTGCAGATACTGTTATACACTGTTTTAGCTTACTTTGTGTAATTATTGGGTTTTCTTGCTTTCGGAGCTTTATTTGTTGTTATTACTCGCTGAGTTGATAGACTTACCCCCTACTCCCTGCACCTTGTGTGCAGAT
This sequence comes from Nicotiana benthamiana, assembly GCA_034376525.1. Taxonomy (NCBI): domain Eukaryota; kingdom Viridiplantae; phylum Streptophyta; class Magnoliopsida; order Solanales; family Solanaceae; genus Nicotiana; species Nicotiana benthamiana. The sequence goes on along the minus strand of CM067335.1, from coordinate 38,047,257 downwards.
TCAGGTGCTCCAGAGGATTAGCGCGTGCAATTGCTGGTTGTCAGTTTGATAGAGTATTGAGGTAGCTGCAAGCGTCCGCAGGACCCATGTATCTGATCTTCTAGTTATTTTCTTGTTATTTTGACACTTGTATTTCCCTCATTGTGACATGTATTCAGTATTGTTAGAGGCTCTAAAACTCGTGACCCCAAGTCTTGGGAGTTTTATATCTAAGTTTGTTGTTTTATTTTGAATTGTCTCTCTTTGGGTTGTATGCCGTTCTTGGGGAGTTATTTGGACGGGCTTGCCTAGCCTTGCGACCGGGCGCCATCACGACCGACATTTGGGTCGTGACAAGTTGGTATCAGAGCCAGGTTACTAGGCCTCACGAGTCATGAGCCGGTTTAGTAGAGTCTTGTTATGGGTGTGTTGCGCACTGCACTTATAAGCAGGAGGCTACAGAACCTTTAGGAAACACTCCACTTTATTGAAATTTTATCGTGCGTCCTTGATTCAGTTTGAAAGAGTAACCCTTGAAATTCCTTCCTCACGTTGTATGCGTCCATAAACGTCCAGTATTATATGTGCCTTGATGGCTGGTGATTCCCCTATCGAGGGGCGAATTATGATTCCTATGAGTTGATGTTGGGCCAGTCTAGAGGACTTGAGGCTGAATCTCTGTCTATGGCTTGAGCACCAAGGTGCTGATTGAGCGAGTTTGTTTTATGAGCTTATAAGTTCGATATTGTCCCTAATTGTGGTGATGGCGGCTGGATAGATACGTGGTGTGTATGTTTGTGCCGTGTAATGTGTCCATATGACTTGGAAGTGTTGAAGAAAGTCTGCTAGGTGGTAGACGAACCATTAAATGTTTGATTCTCATTGTGAAATAGAGATGTAGCCCGAGTTATGGGGGCGTGAAGAATCTTTTCGAGTCTCCTAGCTGGGAGTGTGTGTGTTGTGGTATGAGTCCAGACTCAGGAAGACTAATTGATTGCGTGAAGAGTATGACGGTGGATGATGTACCGAAATATTATATTGAAGCAAGCATGTGGGTATCTCGCGCAGATTATTCCGAAGTGGTATGATCATTATGTGTATGTTAGAAGACTGTATGTGTAATTAAGATGTATTTTCTATATTTTATGATTCGAACAGGTGCAACACATGTTCAGGTATCAATTTTGATAATATAATACATGTAGTATCGAGATTAAGGTTGTTATACATTGTGATGCTACGTCGAGTTGTAGTCGTGTTGTTAGGATGATTTTGGCAATTCTCTGACATGTGGATATGCTCAATTATAAAGCAAACTCTGCCGAAATTTCTGGAAAAATTTGAGACTTAGTAGAAATTTTGTTGCCTAAAGAGTGGGCTTGTCGGTTGTGTGAATGAATGCAAGAATTGGAGAAAAGTTAGAATTTCTGATGATTCGTGTTTCCACAAGCTTATGAAAGAGCGAGTTTAATCTCGCTACGATGTTTCGAGGGCTATAGAGTATGTGTGTTTTAATATATATGGCTTCGAGCTAAGTTGGGAGGTTGTTGTTGATGGGCTGATGATGCTGTTATGTACTGTGTTAGTCCCGATTTGATGCATGTGAGAGAATCAGTTCTTGTTGCAGAGAGTGGGCCGAGGGTGGCACAAGTGAAGCAAGAAAAAAAAAATTTCCAAAGGTTATATGGTGCGTCGTAGATGCGAGAAAAATAAGAGAAAGTCTTGAGTTGTTGATAAGGAGTGCTTAGAGTAAAGGTAAAGAAGCTGTTCGGTTGTATCAGAATGAGATCTCGTCTTGTAGTGTCAGAGTGCCGATAGTTACATGTGGTTCGATTCATTAAGTCAAGTGATTTGCCGTGTGTATAAGAGTGGATGGCTTTTGAGAATGGCTTTTGGGGTGTTCGAGATTCGATATGTATCACTCAGGTATTTTAAGGTTGAGTATGCGACTAAGGCAGTGTTTTCTTTGGAACGGGTCAAGACTCGTAGTATTTTTATGTTGATTACAGGAATTCTAGGTATCAGAAATTGGGAAGTAATGGCAACTAATTCAGGGTCGCAGGAAGTCCTTCGGGTAAGGTACTTAGGAACCTGGTATTTCTGAAGACGTTTGAGGAAGTATTCAGTGGCCTATGGGTCTTAAACAGTGTGATCTGGTGTTCGAGTCTCATGTAGTGAGCCTGGGTTGAGATATTATGGTGCTGCAGCCAGAGAGTATATCTTGTTGAAGATGAATCAGGTGAGAATCTAGGCAAATGAAGTAGCTTGTTAATGGACTGGATCCGGCATGGTAAGAGTATGGTTAGTTCTCGCTGTGTATTCGAGATAATGGATTAGCACATGTAATTTTTGCAGCAATGTTCTTGGGTATTGACGATTCTCTTAGCGTGCTGTAATTAAAAAGGATTCAGTCACGGCGGTTTAGTTGTGCAGATGGAATTGGGAGAGTTCTTATTGATTAAGACAAGGTTGAAGGGATGCATTTCTAAGGCTGTAAATTGGCATGAGGGTATAATAATTTTTCTCCTAAATGGTATCAATGGAAGTTCCAGACTAGATGGGTGCGTCGATGTCTGCGGCGCAGAAGGGAGATGAAAGTTCTCGTGTTATCCTTGGAGAGTATTGTGTATGCGGTATGTTGTAAAGAGCCGAGATGGGCGTATGCGAGATTTCGACTCAGTTCTGAAAGGTATGGTGGATTTTGCTATGTCTTAGCTAATGAGTAGCTTCAGGTAATCAAGGAATTGGTGCTGTTAAATGGAAGTGATTTGACGATGGCTTATGTTTCGGAAGAGGGTAATTCCACAAATTATACATCAGTTGTGTTACGACATTTCCTTATGGGACCGACTGCGGGTATCTGAGTTGTTTATTGGCAAGGGAGTTTTAGAGTATCTTTCGTGGAATAGTTGGGTACTTGAGATGTAATCGGTATTTCGCATTGTGGAAATTTGGATTGGATTCAGTGATTCGTGTGCTATGAGTAGTCGGAGACTGGGAGTTCTCCGGTGCAGTCTATGCCGCGATTGAGGATCGTGTGTGTTGCATGGTACTGTCAGCGGCTATTGGGAATTCGAAAGCCGAGTGGATCTTTCCGTGCTTAGTATATTAAATTCTGGATATGTTATGGGGATGTAGAGTGATTGTCTCAGTATCAAATTATTCTAAACAATTGTGCTATGAGTCATGTTAGGAAAGGCCACAGGTTGCGTGATGGGGTGTATCGGACTATGTTCTAGCTAGAGAGTTGTGTTCCAGAGACTAGCGGTCGGCTGGGAAGGATTGCGTTCCATAATTGGCCTTCGAGGTGGACATCGGTGTAGAGGTTTCTACCATTGATTTCGGTTCTAGTATTGAGGGACTTTTCAAATGCGTCCTTGTGGCCGGGCATGTCGCTGGGCGAGACTGTGGATTTAGTAACTATTTGGTGCCGGGCACCATATCGTATGGCTCCAGTATGAGTATAGTAGTGGAAGTGGAATTTGAAGCTTACAATGCTTATATGAATATCTTTCCGCACTCAGTTGCTTACGACCGATGTTGGTATTTTGTTATTATGAGCAATTTGGCTCGATGCGTACCTCCCTATGTGAGGCATGTTGTGTGGATCGGGTGGCACGCTGCCACGAGTATGTTATCTGGATTGGGTTGCGCGCCGCAACCGTGTGATGCTGAGAATTGCTATCCACGTGATGATTTGTATTCCTTGCTTCCTGGCTTCCGAGGGAATGTCCGTATTGAGAATTACTTGGCGGGTAGCGTATCGGTTGTGTCCTTTCAGGACGAAATGGTGTATATTACTTGTTCCACCGTGAGTGTGATGGGTGATTGACTTTCGGGCATCGATCTGTGCATGGTTGTCTACTTTGAGCATGGTAGCACAAGGTGATTCATGTGTAATAGAGTTGAGTTAGAATCACGCGTTGTGGCGACGCCACGTGGAATTAAGACCCCTCGAGGAGGAGTCAGGTACTCTATCCCTATGATGTGAGACGGGGTCTCAGCTTGGTTTTGTAAAGGTATTGATGAACTTGAGGTATAACTCTTCCGGTTGAGTCATTGACCCTGATTTGGGGAATATTTAGACTGATTCTTATTGGTGCGTGTGTTATGCAATTGTGACTTAGGCCTGTATTAAGGTATCAGATCACCAGAAGTGGTGTGTTAGATCTGAGGTGATCATTGGGTTATTAATGAGCATGAGCAGATTTGATTTCAGCGGGTTAGAAGGATAATATCGAGGTTTGACTCGAAAATCTGTTGTGGAAATAGTCAACTTGGAAGTGACTTCATGAATGATTGATTTGAAGGACTGCTACTGTTCGTTGCGTTTTAGTTATCGTTGGCAATATGCAGAAGTGTTGAAATAAGACTAGCTAAATAAGAGGTTATCTATTGATATTGAGTACTGTGGGCAACTGCCATGAATAAAGACTATCGTTTCGAGTGTTGTAATGTGTGGTATATTGCATGAACGCACCTGAGGTTGCAGTAGTGGGTTGTTACAACTGGTTCTGATTGATTCTGAGTATAGATGTGAGGTTCTGATCTTATGTATGATTTCGGGTGAAGTAGTGTGGTTCTACGGTTTATGGGCCAGATGGATTCTGAAATTTCATCTGTGTTGTATTTTCGGTACCTGTGTGAGTTAGGGTGACGTGGGATCACCTCGGGCATGTGCCTAGTAATGTCATTTGGTTATTGGGTTACTTCCAGTACATCTCTGGATACGCTCGAGGACGAGCGTTTGTTTAAGTTCAGGAGGATGTCACGACCCGACCCGTCATCTCTTGTATTTCAGCCCCGTTATTCCCGTTATATGTTTTCCCGTGCGTTATTATATGTGTTTGGTAAGTTTGAAGTGGTTTGGATTGAAATTGGATATAAATGAGACAAATAGTCTCTTTACGGAAAGCTTAAGTTGAAAAAGTCAACCGGACGTTGACTTATGAGTTTGAGGGCTCAGAACGGATTTCCGATGGTTCGACTAGTTTTGGGGGATGATTTTTGACTTAGGAGTGAAAACGGAAGTGAATTCGGAGGTCCAAAGTGAAAGTTAGCATATTTTGGCAAAATTAGAATTTCGGAGAAATCCGTTGATAGGTGAAAATTTGATCCTAGGGTCGGAATGCAATTCCGAGAGTTGCATTAGCTTCGTTAGGCGAATTTGAGTATGTGTGCAAATCTTAAGGTCATTCGGACCTCGTTTAGTTGGTTTCGACATCGGATATGAGTTTGGAAAGTTTATGTTTAACTTAGAATGAAATTCAATAATTTTGGTGATTTTTGATGTTACAGATAGCGTTTTTATAGATCGAGCGAGTTTGAATGAGGTATTAGGGCATGTTTGTGTTTTTGGTTGAGGTCCCGGGGGCCTCAGGGTGATATCGGATGGTTAAACGAGGAATTTTGGAGTTAAGCATCATAAATGACTGCTGCTTCTGGTATTTTTGCGGAAGCGGCTGGGAGACCGCTTAAGCGGTGTCCGCAGAAGCGGACAATAAGCCGCAGAAGCGGCTAAAAGGAAGTCAGAGACCGCAGAAGCGGCCAAAGGGACCGCGTTCGCGGTAGTTGCATAAGCGGAAGATCGACCGCAAAAGCCGCCGCTGAGGAAATGGTCAGACCGCGGAAGCCGTCAACTGGACGCGGAAGCGTGGACCGCTGAAGCGGAAAAATATCGCGGAAGCGGAAATCGTCCAGTTTTAATGATAATTGAGGGTTAAATATTTTGAAAAGGAGAAGAACAATAGAACTTCGGGCTGAGGCGATTGAGAGAGATTTTGGAGAGATTTTCGAGGGGAGTCTTCAGGTATGATCTCTTAGACCTCGAATATGTGATTATGGTGTAAAATCATGGATTAAACACTTGGAAATCAAGGTCTTTAATATCAAAAATGGTAGTTAAGACTTGAAACCCAAGTGAACCTTAAAGTGTTGATTTGAAGGGTCAATGGACTCCGATTCTTGTAAATTTGATATGTATGGACTCGTGGCGTGACGAGGATTCTGAAAATGTGAATTTTGTAATTTTTCGAGAAGTGGGCCCGGGGCTCGGGTTTTGCTAGTTTCGAGATTTTGGCTATTTCTCGGTTGTTTTCGATTGGGTATTGTCCCATAGGCATTTTTGTGATGTATTCGCTCTGTTTGTTTAGATTCGACGCGCGAGGAGGCCGAATTGAGAGGCAAAGGCGTCACGAGCTTGAGATTTCATCGGTTCGAGGTGAGTAATGCTAGTAAATGCTGTTATGAGGGTTTGAAACCCCGGACTTTCACATTGTAACGCTATGTTGAGGAGTGACACGTACTCCATGATAAGTACGGGGTCGGATACTGTTGAGGGATTGTGACGTGGTCCATCCCGAGTGAGAATTATACTATATTGACGTATGATACGCACACTGTGATGACTATTATTGGGCTTTATGCCGTATTTGGGGCCTAGTGCCGACCTGTGATATCCTTCAGGAGTTGGTATTACTGTTTTAGCATGATTGCATATCATTTACTATCAGTCCATGGTTTTAAAACATTGTTTTCAAAATCCAGCCGTATTTCAATTGTTCAGAACTCATATGCTATCTTTTAAATGTATTTCGACTGAGGTTCATTGTTTATAACTGCCCAAGGGGCTTATGATATATTTTCTGGACTGGTTTTGGGTGGCTCAGGCTGCGCGCCGCAACGGTGATTAGAAACAGTGGTAACACGGACACTGTGTGATATGAGCGGTCAGGTAACATGGACTGGCCTGGTTATTGATTTTCGCCACGAGATGGCTGGTTTGATTATTCGCCACTAGATGGCTGGTTATTGCGCTTGGGCTGTAGGAGCCCCTCCGAAGTCTGTACACACCCCCAGTGAGCCCCGTTGACGATAAATGATATGGGTGGCTCGGGCTGCACGCCGCAGTGGGTACTGGATTGTACCATCATATGCATTGCATCGCATCCCTGCATTTGCATCACAATATATATATATATATATATATATATATTGTTGTTCAGTTGTAAATACTGTTATACACTGTTTTAGGTTACTTTGTGTAATTATTGGGTTTTCTTGCTTTCGAAGCTTTATTTGCTGTTATTACTCGCTGAGTTGGTAGACTCACCCTCTACTCCCTGCACCTTGTGTACAGATTCAGGTGCTCCAGAGGATTAGCGCGTGCGGTTGCTGGTTGTCAGTTTGATAGAGCATTGAGGTAGCTGCCAGCGTCCGCAGGACCCATGTCTCTGATCTTCTAGTTATTTTCTAGTTATTCTGACACCTGTATTTCCCTCATTGTGACATGTATTCAGTATTGTTAGAGGCTCTAAATCTCGTGACCCCAAGTCTTGGGAGTGTTATATCTAAGTTTGTTGTTTTATCTTGAATTGTCTCTCTTTGGGCTGTATGCCGTTCTTGGGAGTTATTTGGTCGGGCTTGCCTAGCCTTGCGGCCGGACGCAATCACGACCAGGATTTGGGTCGTGACAGCTGACCCTTCCGCGCCCTTTTCGCTTAAAGCGAGGAAGCGCTCGCTTTTTTATCACCGTCTTCAACTAGGTTATTTCCGTTTCTTTATGTTTTCACTAGCTTAGAACCCGTTTGAATCAATTACCTTTAGATTGACTTTGGCCTCCAAACTTGTGTCCAGACATGCTTGAATGCTTCGAATATGTTTATACACATTTTTATCTTTGATACTTAAGTACTAGTATTTACTTCACGGAGGGGGAGGTTTTATATTTTAATTTGTCTATATTTTTTTTTTGGTAATTAAATTTGTTGTATTAATCACCAAAGGTCTGTCTTTACAAAGCCATAGTTCAGCTATACACAGCTGACTATCATCTATGATAAAACTAGCTAGCATCTACATCACTATACCTATGTGTCTAATTACAGGAGATAATGCTGTAGGTATACATTGACTTTAGGAGGACTCCTAACATGACATACATAAGCAATGCTTCTTAGTAGTTGTCCACTGGAACATGAAGTTTGATTAAACAATCTGGAATTTCTTTCTAACCAAACACTGTAAAGAATTTTAGCAAAGACCATTTTCATCACTTGAGCTCGACCAGTTTTGCCTTTAGACTTGGTGATGATCCACTGAATGAATTGTTCCCAATTCTGGTAGTAGCCTTGGGTAACTCCAATCCACTGTAAAGTGTGATGTCTCAGTAAGGAGGTGAATGAACATGAGAAGAATAGATGATCCCTAGTCTCCTTATCTTGTTGGCAAAGTGCACATGTGTTATCCACTGTGAGTGTCCACTTCTCCAGTCTATCCTTTGTGGGCAGCCTGTTCTGTAGTATAAGCCAGAGATTAAAGACTGCCTTAGGTCGAGCATAGTTTTGGATAGTTAGGTTCTTCCACTCTACTCTTGGCAATTGTCCAACCTGTTGTAAGTAGAATTTCTTGATAGAACAAACTGGTTGTTGTAGCATCTGTGACTGCTGAAATGTAACAGTGGCAGCAATGATCTTCCTAACCATCCAACTTGCTTGGTTAGGAATGGTTAGATCCTGCAATTGTTGCTGCTTTATGTATACTGAGTGAATCCATTTTATCCATAACACATCTTTCTTCTTGGCCAAATCCCATCCAAGTTTCATGATTGCAGCTTTGTTCCATAATAGCAGATTCATAATATTTAAACCCCCAGCAGATTTAGGTAAGCAGACCTTGTCCCAAGCTACATATGATTTTTTGGATATGTTGGCTGAACCTGTCCAAACATAGGATCTACAAACTGCATCTAGCATCTTTAAAATTTTTGCAGGAATCAGAAAAAGTTGTGCCCAGTATGCTTGTATACCAAAGATGACTGACTGTACCAGTTGGACTCTCCCTGCATAGGATAATTTCCTAGCAGTCCAGGATGTAATCTTGGCAGTAACTCTATCCACCAATGGTTGCCATTGAAGTAATGACATTTTCTTGACAGTTAATGGAACTCCCAAATACTTGAAGGGTAATTCTCCATATACATAACCAAGATGGTTGACAATATGCTGCTGTTTATCAGGAGAGACACCACCAAAATAGAAAGAACTTTTACTCAAGTTAGCAGTCATACCAGAAGCCTCAGTGAATTGAGAAAAATATCTGAACATGGTTGTGACAGCCTTCAAATCTCCTCTTGCAAATAACAGTAGATCATCTGCAAAACTAAGGTGTGTGATATTTAACCTTTTACATCCAGGATGGAATAGGAAATCTGGATCTTTCTTTAACTCTATAAAAGCCCTGCTAAGATATTCCATCACTATAGCAAATAAGAAAGGGGAGACTGGGTCACCTTGCCTTAATCCTTTAGCTGCTTGAAAGGGTTCAGTAGTTTCCCCATTAACCATGATTGTATAGCTCACTGTCTGGACACATTCCAGAATCCACCTTATGAATTTGCCTGGGAAGTGTAAGGATTCCATCACTTGTTGCAAGAAGATCCACTCAACAGAATCATAAGCCTTCTGTAAGTCTATTTTAATCATGCACCTAGGAGACACATGTGTTCTAGCATAGTGTTTGATCAACTCATGTGCTAAGATAACATTGTCAGCCACCTTCCTTCCTGGTATGAATCCTGATTGGGAATCATCGATGATATAAGCCATGCATTTCTGTAATCTGTTAGCCAGTATCTTAGATATTATCTTATATAAGACTGAACAACAGGCAATTGGTCTGAATTCCTTGACTGACTGAGGGTTAGGAACTTTAGGTATCAGTGTAAGGGAAGCACAATTCACTGGCTTATACATCTTAATTTGTCTATATTGTTGAATTTAGAAGTATCCTTGATTTTTCTGGAGAACATGAAAAGAAGATAGATGAGAAAAACTTAGTAAAGAAAAATATCTGGTGTTGTCTATTTAAGAACTTAATCATGTGTTTTTATATTTATAATATATTTCCTTGTCTATTCTAGTGTCATTCTTGTTTCCCTCTAGGCTCATTTTCTTTTTCATAAATGAGCTCTTTCTTGATCCTTTTAGCTGTAATTTTCATGAATTCAAAATGTCACTAAGTTGGGCCTACTTGAAGATTTGAAGGGTTTGTTTGGCTTCTGAAAGCTTTTTTCCTGACAAAATATGAATATTCTACCCTTGTCCCAAACAAACTGTCACGCCTGACTTGGCATGAAAATTAAGGGACAGTTGAAGTTGTCTATTTCTCAGTTTTAAGTGAAAAGCAGATGTTGGGCATAGAAATAGGTATAAGTCAATTAAGTGGTAAAAAAATCTGCCTTGTGTATTGTTTATTGCTATAGGATAATCAGTGGAACTTACTTTTCTGGAGAGTGGAAATTGTTTTCACATGTTCTAAAACAATCTGGGCATTCAATTTTGATATTGAGGGAGTAACTGCATATTAATAAAATAAAAATAAATTTTATGAGTGCATCATAACTGTTTGTGGGGGCGCAGGGGTTGGGGGTAAGTAACGAATTACTGAATGCTTAATTGTTTGTAGCCCCTTCTCGCTTTCACTCGAGAAGCGAATCTTGACCGTGAATCTCAACTAGTTGATATGCAAAGTTAATCCATATTACTTGATATAGTGCTTTTACATGCTACATTTTAACCTGCTTTGGTTATGAACTATAGGGACAAAGTCATGGGTAAAATCTCAGAGGATTTATGGAATACAATTAGAACTGGTGATGGCATTCAAACTGAGATAACTCAAACTGTTCAATCAGTTTACAATATGTTATTGAACCCACAGCTAAATGAAGCTGGTGAATCATCTTCTCATTCAGAATTGCAGCCTGCTCCGAATGGAGTTGAAACTAATGGACATAATGCTGCTTCAGACCGTGGTATTGATGCCACATTTTCTGTTGATCCAGAGCCAAGTGAACCTCCTGGTTTTGCCCGATTAAGTTCAGATCGGAACAACAAAAGTAACTGTTCAAATCAGATTAACAAAAGTAACCATAAGGAATCACCCAAAGAGGAGTTAGGATTTCCTATTCCTGCTGATGGAAAAGCCAGAGAAACATATACCGAGCCGGAGACGAACAGCGTACCTGACCCTTTGGTGCCTGACAGTATGGATGTGGATGCACCACCTGGCTTTGCTATTGTCACAAAGGAGAAGAATCCAGATGATGTTGATGATGAAGATCCTGACGTGCCTCCAGGATTTGGCTGATCGCTTATTAAATTATTATACTTTTGGTTATGTTTTTTTGGAAAAGGTTAGCCAATTCAGTTGGTCATTGTCGTATCAAGTTCAAACAGCTCATGCTGATGCTTACAGAGAGTACTTTACGTTGACTGCGCCGGCTAGCAGCTCATGACTTCTCTTTCTTCAATTTCCCAAGGTTAGAAGCCTTAACTATGTCATTTGTGTATGATCTTGCATTAAAGATTACTACTACCAAAATTTAGACGCTTCAACTATGAGCGTAAGATCTAGTCTAGTATAAACTAAGTCAATTTGTTGGTATTACTCTCAGATATTTCCCGAGGGATGGTTTGTGATACTGTGCTCAAGGGGCAAATCTTTATGTGTTTACTTTTCCTAAATTTCCTGCCAATTATCTGCTTAATTGTTGAAAAAAGTCTTTTAATGGAATTACATTTGAGTTAAAGGATTTTTACCTATCTTTAACTGATTTACCGGTTTTAATTGGTTTTACTGCTTCATTATAGAATGCTTTGCGTCTTACATGATTTCTTGCTTTCAGTCTTTATTTATATTCGTAACTCACTGAGTTGGACTACTCACTTTACTCCCTACACCCCGTGTGCAGATTCAGGCGTATCTGATCCCGCTCCCAAGTGCTGATCATTTCCGGCTCAGGTGGATCCGAGGAGTCTCTAAGTAGCCGTTGGCGTTCACAGCCCGAAGCTCTTCCCTATCTTATTTCTTCTTGTCCTTAGTTTTTGCATTAAACTCTGTAGTTGATTTGGAGTATTCCAGATTGTTAGATGCTCATGACTAGTGACACCCAGTATCGAATTGTGTTGGGTTGTTCTTCAACATATTTATGATATTATCTGCTACTTCGGATTATTTAATCATGCTTTAGACTGTTTTCTTGTTATTTAACTGTTTAACATTGAATTGGGAGTAGTTGGCTGTTCTTGTCTTCAGAAAAGGTACCATCACGATTGGGTCCGGGTTTAGGGTCATGACATAAAGCTAAACAATTAGACTTGAAAATATATAAATAGAAACCCATCCACCACTAAGCTTTATTTAGACTATAAGAGAGAAACAACTAATATTAGTTTCATTAAACCTTTAAATAGAAAAATGATATTCATCATGTCAAGGACGATTGACTTGTATGCTCATATAGGTGTTAGTGAGTAGAAATTATTGTATTATTCCTTTTTTTCTTTTCACGAAAATATTGTATTGATGCACTCTTTAATTTTTTTGTAGTTGGTTCTGATTTTTTTAAAGTTATAATAAGTATAAGATGATTTGGCACTATTCAATTCAACTGATAAAAATGAAATATAATACCACTCGATTAAATGATTCACAAAATGCATAGTTGTTTCCATCAAAAGAATTTTTTTTCTTTTCGTATTAAATACTAGGTGCCTTGAAAGAGGAAGAAAAAAGAAATAAAAATTGTTTCTTTTAAGAGAGATGTTACACTACCTTATGGTCATATATATATATATATATATATATATATATATATATATATATATATATATATATATATATATATATATATATATATATATATATATATATATATATATATATATATATATATATATATATATATATATATATATATTAACCATCTATTGATTTATATGGATTTTCTTTACATCCTTATCCTATTTCATTAACACATATTTGTTAGGATTATGATTCCTACTAAAGACAACAACCTTCATTTGAATAATCGGATTTACAACTACATGAGCGGAAGCTAACCTGAATCCATATGTGGAAAAGTTGAGCCTCCTTCTTGATGATTGTCCTTGAGCTTTTGAACCTCTTGATTATTTCTTCAAGAATGACTTGTGGTTTGTATGTTACCACAAGAATGAATCCTCAACAATAACAATATATGAAAGGTTTACAAAATAGTATTATGACAATGATCAAGGTTTTGGCTTATGGTTTTCCACTCTATTTGCAAGACAATGGACAAATGGTTCTTACTTCAATGGGTAGAGAAAGAACTTGTCTTGTTAAAGAATGGGAACCATAACCCCACTTTGTAACTCTAGAATATGCAACCCAAGAGACAAGAGTTACAACAAGAATAATGTCTTGAGTAATGTCTTGCAAGAGTTACAAACTCAAGAGACACAAGCATTCATGTAACCATAGTTACATATGTAACCTTAGTTAGCCCATCATAAACTAAGGTTACACTTTTGGGTATCTACACATTAGTCCTACACTTTAGTATGACAATACATTGGTCCCCTTAACATAATGTCCATAAGACCACATAATTAGGCCAAACCTTAAGATAGCACATAACATATAATTATTCATGTATTGTTCATATGTGTATAGATATAAGTCCATATATCTAGATATAAATCCATATATCTTACAATCTCCCACTTGGACGAGATATACAAACATATGTACAATCCTTGATATTATAAGTTACAAACCTTAGTTGCGCAAAATTGCTATCACAATAAAATTGTCATGAACAATCCGGTCCATCAATCATACCAACATAGGACCTAAGGGCTCGTCGTTACTCATTCGTAACTAGAACCAATCATAGATCACGTATATCAATATAACCAACGACATGGATCAAGTGTGGGTATGTAGCATGGAAATAACATAAAGTGTGGTCAATAGTATGTCTATTTACCAACCGGTTCACTTAATTGAGATCAAACAGAAACTGTAAGAGTACAATAAACTTTAAAACTGAATATCTGCAGATATAACTGAATTACTGAATTTCTGAATATAATGAACAATTACAAAAATGTGCAATACAAAACTCCCACTAAAATACATAATCCTTATCTGATTTGACACCCATACAAGCAACATGCTCATGAAAAACTTTTGGTGTCAATCCCTTAGTTAGCGGATCCGCAAGCATGGAGTTTGTACTAATGTACTCAATGCACAATTGTCCATTTTGTACTCTTTCTTTTACAACCCGAAATTTGATGTCCATATGTTTTGCTTTCGTCAAACTACTGTTGTTATTAGCATAAAGGACTGCTGATCTATTATCACATAATAGCCTAAGTGGCTTCTGAATAGAATCAACAATACGCAGTCCACCAACAAAATTCCGCAGCCATAATGCCTCATTGGATGCTTCAAAACATGCCATAAACTCTGCTTCCATTGTGGAAGTAGCTGTAAGAGTTTGCTTAATGCTTCTCCAAGAGATAGCACCACCCGCAAGCATGAAAATATAGCCTGAAGTAGACTTCAAACTATCCTGACATCCAGCAAAATCGGAATCGGTATACCCAATGATCTCAAGCTGGTCCGATTTCCGGTATGTAAGCATGTAATCCTTTGTTCTCTGTAAGTATCTCATGACCCGTTTGGCTGCCATCCAATGGTCCATTCCTGGATTACTAAGATATCTGCCTAACATCCCAACAATGTATGCTATATCAGGTCTTGTACACACCTGAGCATACATCAGACTACCTACCGCCGAAGCATAAGGTGTCTTCTCCATTTCCGAAATTTCATAAGTACTGTCTGGGCACTGTTTGAGACTAAATTTGTCTCCCTTAGCAACAGGGGTGTTGAATGGTTTACAATCCTGCATGCCAAATCTTTTCAGAACTTTATCGATATAGCCCTTTTGTGACAGACCGAGAACGCCTTTTGAGCGATCTCTCAGAATCTGAATTCCTAATACAAAAGAAGCTTCACCAAGATCTTTCATTTCAAATTTCTTTGAAAGAAATTTCTTAGTTTCAAGCAATAATGCTATATCGTTACAGGCAAGCAGTATGTCATCGACATATAAAACCAGAAAAATATACTTCCTCCCACTGAACTTATGGTATATACAGTCATCAGCAATATTCGGTTCAAAACCAAAAGATGTAACGACTGCATGAAACTTAAAATACCATTGACGAGAAGCTTGCTTGAGCCCATAGATGGATTTCTTTAATTTGCAAACCTTTTTCTTTGATTCATCCGAAACAAAGTTTTCAGGTTGCACCATATAAATTGTTTCCTCAATGTCACCATTGAGAAAAGCAGTCTTAACATCCATTTAATGAAGCTCAAGATCAAAATGTGCTACTAATGCCATTATAGTCCGGAAAGAGTCTTTCGATGAAACTAGAGAGAAAGTCTCTTTATAATCAATGCCTTCTTTCTGAGTGTAGCCTTTTGCGACAAGACGAGCTTTGTACTTAATAACATTGCCCCCTGAATCCCTTTTGGTTTTAAAAATCCATTTACAACCAATAGGTTTCGTACCTTCGGGCAACGTAACAAGCTCCCAAACGTCATTATCGCTCATAGACTTCATCTCATCATTCATGGCATCAATCCACTTTTGAGAGTTAGAACACTTAATGACTTGACTGAAGTTGATTGGATCATCTTCCTCAAGTCCAACATCATTTTCTTGTTCTTGGAGAAATACATAATAATCATTCGAAATTGCATTTCTCCTCTCTCTAGTAGATCTCCTTAATGGCATTTCAGTTTCTTGAGGTTGTTGAGTTTGATTTACATTAGTTATATCAGGTTCTTGATGAGGGAGATTTTCGAGATTGTCTTGAACCGGAGTTGTATGATCCGAGTCAGTAAGACCAAGATCAACAATTTGAGGTAAAGACACATGTTCTTCCTCAAAGACAAAATCTTTAACAACTTTATCTCCCCACCCCCCAAACTCAATATCCTCAAAGAACCTAGCATTTCCCGTTTCAAAAATAGTTCGTGATGTGGGATCATAAAACTTAAAACCCCTGGATTTTTCAGAATATCCAACAAAATAGCTACTAACTGTCTTAGCGTCCAGTTTCTTTTCAGTTGGCCTATAAGGCCTTGCCTCAGCTGGACAACCCCAAATGTGAAAATGCCGAATACTGGGTTTATGCCCAGTCCAAAGTTCATAAGGGGTTTTGATTGTAGCTTTAGTTGGAACTCTATTAAGAATATAAGTTGCAGTTTTTAATGCTTCACCCCAGAGTGAGTCTGGCAAAGAAGTACGAGAAATCATACTTCTTACCATATCCTTAAGGGTCCTATTTCGTCTCTCAGCTACACCATTCATCGTAGGACTTCCTGGCATAGTATATTGAGGGACGATCCCACACTCATCTAGGAGTTTAGCAAAAGGCCCTGGACGTTGTTCACCGGAACCATCATATCTACCATAGTATTCACCTCCACGGTCAGATCTAACGGATTTAATTCTTTTGCTTAGTTGATTTTCAACTTCAGCCTTAAATGATTTGAACACGTCTATGGATTGGGACTTTTCGTGAATAAGATATAGGTACCCATAACGAGAGTAATCGTCTATGAATGTGATAAAGTATTGTTGACCATTCCGACAAGGAGTAGGAAATGGCCCGCAAATATCCGTATGTATCAATTCTAAGACGTCCGAAGCTCTCGTAGCACCTAATCTAGTCTTGTTTGTTTGTTTTCCCTTGATACACTCAATACAAATTTCCGAATTTGAGGTATCAAGAGAATCAAGAATTCCATCTGACACGAGTTTCTGAATTCTTTGAATGGATATGTGACCCAAACGTTTATGCCAGAGTGATATAGAATTCTCATTAGTTAATTTCCTTTTAGTACCACTTAAACTTGTATGCAAAGTTTCTTTATTTGAAGTTATTGTATCAACCAAATATAAGCTATCAAATGTTGATAAAACACCAGTACCAATAAGATTTGAACACTGAAAGAGACTAACTTTATTATCCCCAAATGTACATTTATAACCAGATATGTCCAATTGGGGAACCGAAATTAAGTTCTGTCTAAAAGACGGTACAATAAAAGTCTTATCCAAATCTAAATGAAAACCAGTTTTAAACAACAGCCTGAATTTGCCAATAGCTTCAACTGGCACCTTCTTGCCGTCACCCACATAGATGTATCTTTCACCATCATTTGGTTTTCGGCAGTTCAGGCAACCCTGCATTGATATACTTATATGAGTAGTAGCAGCAGAATCTACCCACCAAGTATCCTTAGGTACTGAAATTAAATTAACTTCAGAACAAACAAGAGAAAGAAGTGTACCTTTTTTCGCACGCCAGGCATGGTACTTGGTACAATCCTTCTTCACATGATTAGTCCCCTTACAGAAGAAGCAACCTAATGCAGTGATTTCAACCTTAGGTTCCTTATGTTGCTTATTCTTGGGCTTTGCAACTGCAACTTCCTTTCCCTTCCTCTTCTTAGTTTCCTTAGAAGAGGATGCCAAATGAGCACTTTCTGTCTTATCTAGCTTTATCCTTTCCTCTTCTTGCACACAGTGCGAAATGAGCTCGTTAAGAGACCATTTCTCCTTCAGGCAGTTATAACTGACCTTAAACTGATTAAAGTGTGCAGGAAGAGATATCAAAACAAAGTACACAAGCAGTTCTCAGGTAAATCCAGCTTGAGTGACTTTAGTTTCGAAGCAAGATGAGACATTTCCATAATGTACTCCCTAATGTTTCCCTTGCCCTTATACCTCATGGAAACAAGTTTACTCAATAGTGTACTTGTTTCCGCCTTTTCGTTTTGAATAAAACGCTGTTCGAGGTTTTCAAGAAAAACTTTGGCATGGGGTTCATCATTCATTGTGCCCCTGAATGATTCTGGGATTGCACGCTTCATGATCATGAGACTCATGCGATTCGAGCGTTCCCACTTCTCCATCACCCTCCTGTCATCAGGAGAGGATGTATCCTCAAGAGGAGTAGGTTGCTCGGTCCGAAGTGCTAAGTCAAGATCCATGCAACCGAGAACGATTAATACATTCTCTTTCCATTCCTTAAAATTAGTGCCGTTTAGCACTGGGATGCTATTGATATTGGCAGAGATCGTAGAAGCAGAAGAGTTTACTGAAAATAGAACAAAAGGATTACTGAATACATGCTTACATAAACTTGAACTTTAACTTTATAGATTCAAAATTAGGCAATTCCCATTACAAGATACCTAGCACAACATTGCTTTTAGTCTTTGGACAGAAAAACAACTTGCAAGTGGTACTCTTGGTGTAGTGATCAAACATAGACAATAAACTCCTGTCAAACATTAAACCTTCCTTTGGGCCGATTTAATATTCACATGGAAAACCAAATAATCGTCTCATATTTACCACCACAAGAATGTTCGAATTCCTGCCAAATAACACCTTCCTTTGGGCCGATGTTAAACGCATGGAAGACTAACATCCACAGTCATCTCATATTTTAAAATTAATCAATCAACACAATAGAGGTTACTTTGGCAACTTAATGCTTCAATTGAAAAACTAAAATATAAGATGCTATAAATTTTAGTTCCTTAAGCCATTTTATGAATCTCAACTTAATGTGTTACAAGATTAGATGTGTAACACTTGAATATTAATTGTTGATTGCTTGATAGGACAATTCTAGATATATAAGAATTGATGGACTATTAAACAATTAACATTCACTGAAACTTAAGAGAGTTGAAACATTTTTCTTAAACATTACTGGACCAGACAATCGATTGTCAAAACAGACAATCGATTGTCTGCCATTTTCTGAAAAATTTTTAAGTCACTGGAAGTCACGAGGAAAAATTATTCTAAGTCATTTGGGCCAGACAATCGATTGTCAAAACAGACAATCGATTGTTTGACGTTTTCTGAAAAAAAAACTGTCTTTAGACCAGACAATCGATTGTCAAACCAGACAATCGATTGTTTGGTTTTTTCTGAAAAACTTTTAAGTCTCTGTAATTGACAAGGAAAAATTTTTCTAAGTGTGGATCATCCAACAATCGATTGTCAGGCTAGACAATCGATTGTTTGAATTTTTTTCTGGAAAAATTTTTCAGTCTGGAAACGTTTCAACTCACAAAAGTTAACTGCCAGAATTTTAAACGATTCAGACAATCGATTGTCTAGCCTGATAATCGATTGTCTGACTAGTTGTGACAAAAAATTTTCTGAATAACACATGATTTTCAACATGGATCTTAAAAATAATAAACATGTTGTCAACCTACTAAAATCATGCTGAATCAATGATATAATAAACAAATACATCATCATCATAACAATCATAAGATCAAGCTATTTCATGGTAGAATTTCTTGAACAAAGTTCTAAGTAAACTTAAACATGATTTCTTAAATAACATAAACCTTATGATCATCCAAATTATCCAAAATGAAGGGCGGCTCTGATACCAATTGTTAGGATTATGATTCCTACTAAAGACAACAACCTTCATTTGAATAATCGGATTTACAACTACATGAGCGGAAGCTAACCTGAATCCATATGTGGAAAAGTTGAGCCTCCTTCTTGATGATTGTCCTTGAGCTTTTGAACCTCTTGATTATTTCTTCAAGAATGACTTGTGGTTTGTATGTTACCACAAGAATGAATCCTCAACAATAACAATATATGAAAGGTTTACAAAATAGTATTATGACAATGATCAAGGTTTTGGCTTATGGTTTTCCACTCTATTTGCAAGACAATGGACAAATGGTTCTTACTTCAATGGGTAGAGAAAGAACTTGTCTTGTTAAAGAATGGGAACCATAACCCCACTTTGTAACTCTAGAATATGCAACCCAAGAGACAAGAGTTACAACAAGAATAATGTCTTGAGTAATGTCTTGCAAGAGTTACAAACTCAAGAGACACAAGCATTCATGTAACCATAGTTACATATGTAACCTTAGTTAGCCCATCATAAACTAAGGTTACACTTTTGGGTATCTACACATTAGTCCTACACTTTAGTATGACAATACATTGGCCCCCTTAACATAATGTCCATAAGACCACATAATTAGGCCAAACCTTAAGATAGCACATAACATATAATTATTCATGTATTGTTCATATGTGTATAGATATAAGTCCATATATCTAGATATAAATCCATATATCTTACAATATTAACATCTTTTTAACTTTTCTAAAATTGTAATAAAAAAATGAATAATTTTCTAATACTGTATTATTCTCTCACATATAACTATTCCTATATTCATTTCTCCTGGATGATAGAGATATTCACCTTTTACTTTAGCGAAAAATTACCAAAGTAAAAGCTACCAAATATCAAACGACCATTAAAATCAATGGTAAGATAATTATTCCTTTAGACTGAAGAACCGATCTTATAAATATACAAAACCATAGGTAAGAAAATATTTAACTCTCTAATCATTCATATTACACAAGAAAACACATAAGCACATTATTGCATTTGTTTATGTATTTATCAGTACTCGTACATTTTGTGAGACAATTCATTAATAATTATCCATATCATTGGTATATAATTAATACTTTACACCAAAAAATACCTTAATGTAACAATTTAAAGGAAAAAAGAAAAAAGCTGAGACAATATACAAGTATAAATTTGTATATTTAAAGAAGAAAAATATAAAAGAAAAAACTTTTTATGCATGTAAAATAAAGGCATCAACATTAGATTCTACACTTGGCCTTGTAGGACCAGTTTTCTTCTTCCACACATATAACTTTTGATTCTGCTACTCTCTACTATAAATTTTTATTTAGTACTCAAATGTTTTTTATACTCACAAAGTAATTCAGTAAAGAAAACTCAAGCAAAAGAAAATGAAAATCAGAGAGGAGAGTAAAAAATACCGAAAAATTAGTAACAAAGGAGGAGAAATTATTTCTTCATCAAAGAAAATAAAATTGAAGTGTGATGCATAGTTGATGCTGAGTGAATAAAAAAGGAAGAAAAGATGTAATTTATAACACAATGAACAAATAGGGGTTACAGATTGCAAAAGTCACAACCCAAGATGTAATTTTCGTGTGTTATAGCTCACGTCGTCTGCTTGAGACACCGGATTTAGACAACCTAACATTTTCGGTCCATCAAAAACGTCCTAAGCAATAATCAGTGGCGGATCTACTCTTTGAATTTGGGTGCTCGAGCACCCATTAACCTCGACGCAGAGTATGTATAGTTACATAGAAAATTTGAGAAAACGTATACAAATTTACAAAAGCACCCATTAATTTTATGTACAAAAAAATTTAGCACCCACAAACTTGAATTCCTAGATCCGCCACTGGCAATAATAGTCACTGCTTCTCTATGACCGCTACTCATTTTCTGGGATTTTAGGGCCTTAAAACTGAAATTTCATTCGATTACTAGATTTTCCTGTGCTATTGTGCATGCCTTCTGCATAAGCCTTGGCCATCAAACACCGATCACCTATAATTTTACCGGCCCATAAAAACGTCTCGAATCTCATTTTCTGCTGATGCACAGTGATAGAACGACTTAGTCTAATATATACTACGTAGTTACCACTTTAGTACACCACTAAATGTTTTTTTAGTTACACTTTAGTCCCACTAACAGATTAGCAACTTATTTCTAATCTGCATAAACAATTCCATATGAGGAAAATATAAAAAATAAACAGATACTATCCTTCATTGCGTCAATCAAGAACCTCAAGTCTCAAGATATAAAGTCTAGTAAATGGGAATCTCGACATCCAAACCACAAAAGTTGGAGTCACAAAAACAACAACAACAATAACTATCCAGTATAGTCCCACAAAGTGGGGTCTGGGGAGACTAATATGTAGACGAGTCTTATCCCAATCCGAAAAGGCAGAGAGGCTGTTTCCAATCGACCCTCGGCTCAGTGAAGTAAAGGAACAACAAAAATAAAAACAACAAAAGAGCATTCAATAAAGCCACAAAAACATAAAAAGATATCAATAAAGCCAGTCATTGCGACCTAAGTTAAGTAGTGGTCAGTGGATTGACAAGATTAGAAGATTAAGGTTCAAATTCAAGCAAAGACAAAAAATAATGGAGTAGATTTTTTTCAATGTATCTAAGTTTTAGTGAATAAAGTAACTTAATACCTTTGTTGATAAAAAGTAGCACATCTCAGAGACTAATCAACAACAACAATAACAACTACCCAGTATAGTCCCACCAGGTGAGGTCTGGGGAGAGTAATATGTAGACGAGCCTTACCCCTACTCGAAAAGACAGAGAAGCTGTTTCCGATCGACCCTCGGCTCAGTGGATTTCAGAGACCAATCGAAACGTTTTAATAGATAAAGTGAAACGCGACCCAACACTACTTTATGATCCCAAAAGAAAAAGTAAAAAAGGGGTTGACGTGGAGAAAGAGAGTCAAGATTGAAGAAATTAACATAGAGAGTAGGGAGGTTCTTGGAAGATGAATTTATTAAAATTTAGATGGACACTTTTGAATGCCGTTCAAAAAGATTCAAAAGAGTTAAACATGCCAATAATGATAGACGCCAACTCCAACTTCGAATTATTACTACAACAACAACCCAGTATAATCCTATTTAGTGGGGTTTGGAAAGGATAGTGTGTACGCAGACCTTACCCCTAGCCTGAGGTAGAGAAGCTGTTTTTAAATAGACCCCCGGCATCTTTCCCTCCAAGAACTTCTCACCTTGCTCTTGGGGAGACTCGAACTCACAACCCCTCGGTTAAAAGTGAGGGTTGCTTACCATTAGAGCAACTTCTAATTATTAGTGAACAAAATAACATCCACGTGGTACATGTTATATACAGAGAAATTAAAGTCCCAACTTTAGATCGTTATAATATGCATAGAAAGGGAACGCATGGCTGAATTGGCCTGGTCCTTCATTTCTTTTATTGCCATTACCACCTCTTTTTTGAGATAGTGAATAACTTCGCCATTTTCTTTTGGTTTCCATATTTTTGCTTTGGGATCCGATTAACCTGTTTTTGTGACCGAAAGTCCTACTTTGTGGGTTACGGGGTAAAATCAGTGGCGAAACTACCTCACAAGAAGGGATATTACATGATACTCCTTCGCGGAAAAAATATACTGTGTAGGTAGATAAAAGAATATTCATATGTATATATAAATATACATTAGACAAGAGGGGTTGCTCTGATGGTAAGCAACCCCCACTTCCAACCGAGAGGTTGTGAGTTCGAGTCTCCCCAAGAGCAAGATGGGAAGTTCTTGGAGGGAAGGATGCCGGGGCTCTATTTGGAAACAGCCTCTCTATCCAAGGGTAGGGGTAAGGTCTGCGTACATACTAACCTCCCCAGACCCCACTAAGTAGGATTATACTGGGTTGTTGTTATTGTTGTTGATATATATATTATGTGTTGACTACCCTTAATTTTCTGGTATGCTTACTTTTATATATTTCGACAACTCTTAATAAAAATTCTGGCTCCGCATTGGGTAAAGCACTCCCTGCCCAAAGCGATTCTATACTCAAGGCTTGAAGCTAAAGCCTCTGATTAAGAATAAAAAAGTACTTACTACTCCACCACAACTTCATAAAAAATAAAAGATAAGCCTAAAGGTAAACCACTTTCATTTAGAAAAGGAAAAAGTAGAATGGTCTATTTTTTCTTTTACTCTCAGTGGTCCATTACAAGTAGTGTTGAAACACGTTCTCAAGTCGCTAAAACTAAACGTGTGTTCATTTCTGTAGGTTTTGATAGATGACAAACCGACGCGCATGGAACATTGACATATGCCAAAGTCCAAGAACATGAGAAACAAAGAGCAAGATCAAAAATATCAACAAAGTTATAAATGAGTCTCTTTATAGTGTGATCTTGATCCGACAACTTATTCAAGTCTTGGCTTCTCTCGTAAAATCATTCGCATGCATCGTTAAGTTAAACCAAAATGATTTTCAAACATTTTCATTTTAGCCAAAATGATTTTCAAACATGTTTTTCAAATCTGGACATAAATAATCGATTATGTATTTCATATAATCGATTATGTTAAGACAGTGTTAACCGAAATTTTCAAGAGAGCAATATAATCGATTATGTTAAGGCAGTGTTAACCGAAATTTTCAAGACAGCAATATAATCGATTATGTCTTACTTATAATCGATTATGTTAAGGCAGTGTTAACCGAAATTTTTCAAGACAGCAATATATTCGATTATGTCTTATTTATAATCGATTATGTTAAGACAGTGTATAACCGAATTTTTCAATACAGCAAATAATCGATTATGTCTTTTAGGTAATCGATTATGTTAAGACTGTTGCCAAAGTATTTTTAAATCGCTGAAATATAATCGATTATACACAAGGCTATAATCTATTATGCTTGCACAGAATCTGCATCCGATTTTTTAACGTTAACAGATAATCGATTATGCAACTTGAATAATCGATTATTCTACTTAAAATCCGCATATGATTTTTGAACGATCTGCAGATAATCGATTATGCAGATCATATAATCGATTATGCAAGCACAAAATCAGCAATCAGTGATTGGCAATTAAGCAACGGTCTTGGTGACTTTGAGCACTATAAATACACCTCTAATTCACGTTTTTAAATACAACAACTGATTATAATTCTTGCATAAAGCTTACATACTCTTCTCTCATCATTTCATTTCTATTTCATAATTTTGAGAGCCATATTCTTGAATAAATTGTTGTGTTCTTGAGCGTATTTGTTTACTCATATCTACTCTTCAAGAGAGTTCTGTTTAAGTGAGTGCTAAGTGTTTGTACACACTTGAAGGGATATTCTAATCCCTTGTTGTAAGAAGGAAAAGTAGTTCCTTGGTTTGAAGTCTTGAGGTGCGGTATCCTCGAGCAGGTTGAAGTCTTGTAGAGTGTATATCTACGAGCAAGTGTAACAGTTTGTTAGGCACCCGTAAGCTTAACGAAGTTAGTGTAGAACTCGAGAGAGTCTCTCGGGGACTGGACTAACCACACGTTGTGGTGAACCAGGATAAATTTGGTGTGTTCTCTCCTTACTTCTTTATTTACCGCACTTATTTTACTCCTGCAATTTTAATTCCGCAAATTTACATTGTTTTTTATTATAACGCTATTCACCCCCCCTCTAGCGTTAAGCGTATATTCTAACAATTGGTATTAGAGCCATACTCTCTGTAAGACTTAACAGTTTGAGAGAAACTTTCCATGGCTTCTACTCGTAGTGTTTATGCAGGACTAGGTGAAGGACAATGCTTCACAAGGCCACCACTATTCGATGGCACAAACTATTCTTATTGGAAGGAAAGGATGAGAATATTTATCCAATCAAATAATTTTCTACTATGGAAAATTATCAAGAATGGAGAGCAAATTCCAACCAAAAAGGTAGAAAATGAAATAGTGCCAAAATCGGAAGATGAGTATGACGCAGACGATATTAGAAAGGTGGAGAACAACGCAAAAGCGATCAACATGATGTACTGTGCTGTAAATCCCGATGACTATCGGAAAATCTCATGTTGCACCACGGCTAAGCAAATGTGGGATAAATTGGAAATTACCTACGAAGGTACGGACCAGGTAAGAGAAGCTAAAATAGATTTTCTAACCCATGAATATGAACTTTTTCATATGAAGGAAAATGAGAAGATAGATGATATGTTCGAACGATTTTCAAAAATCGTTAATGATCTTCATGCTCTTAAGAAGACTTTCATGGATAGGGAACTTGTCCGTAAAATTCTTCGAAGTCTCACTCCGGAATGGCGCTCCAAAGCCGATGCTATTCAAGAGTCAATCGGCATTACAAATGTCACAATCGACGGGCTTAGAGGTAATGTCAAAACCTATGAATCTACTATTCTTATCCCTCCTTTGGATGATCAAAGGAAACGAAGAATCGCCCTTAAAGCAAGCACGGATCAACCTCAAAATAATGAGGATTCAAGCGACGAAGATAACGAGTTCGGACTCGTTATTAAGAAATTTCACAAGTTCATGCAAAAGAAGTATGAACGAAAAGGTAAGCAACAAGGAGACCAATTAAAGTGCTATGGATGCGGAGAAATCGGGCATATCAAATCAAATTGTCCGAATACCAAAAAGGAGAAGAAACCCGTCAAGAAACAAAGAGCATACATCTCTTGGGGAGGCGACTCCGGAGACGAATCAAGTGATGGAGAAGGAAACGAGACCGTAAACTTGTGTCTTATGGCACACGAAGAATCTCAAAATGAGGTATGTACCACTTCTAAGAACTATTTCACTTTAGAAGAAATGCAAGATGCATTTGGTGAGTTGTATTTTATTAGCGCTTCTAAATCTATAAAGGATTTAAGAAAACAAATTTCTTCAAAAGAAAAGGATTTTGAAAAATTAACTCTTGAAAATGAGAAATTAAAAGAGGAAAACAAGTTTTATGGAAAAAGAAACGCCGATAAACCCGAAAGCTCAAATAAGGATTGTACTTCTTGCAAATCTCTAAAGGAAGAAGTAGAAAGTCTTAGAAGCACTTTGCACAAATTCAATTCCTCACACAAAAATCTCAATGAAGTGCTTGTAAATTTGAAATCCACTAAGCACGGTATAGGCTTTAAACACGAGCCAAAAGAAAAAGTTGAGTCCATTCCTAAACCACCTAAGACTCAACTTAGGCAAAATAAAATAAATGTCAACACTCAACCTAGAAATTTTAATCCTACAAGTGCAACTCATCCTAGAACAAATGCTAGAAGAAATATTGGCATGTATAGACCACCTAGACAAGATTTTCGAAAACCACATCAAAACTATATTCCTAACAATAGAGTGAATACTTGAAGAAATATTGGCATGTATAGACCACCTATACAAGATTTTCGAAAACTACATCAAAACTATATTCCTAAAAATAGAGTGAATAAATTTAGACCTCCTAATTACTATCATCCTAGAAAAATGCACAATCCGAATGTCATTTGTCATTATTGCAATAAAATTGGACATATTGCTCCCGCATGCTTCACTAGACATAGACATTTCACTGCAGGTCAATCACACCACCATTTTGCACCTAACACACAAGGACCCAATATGGCTTGGGTACCAAAATCTCATTAATTTGTTTTATAGGTGTGTTTGAAGGGATCAAGTGTACTTTGGTACCTTGATAGTGGATGCTCCAAACATATGACCGGAGATGCATCAAAATTCCTT
The DNA here is from genome assembly GCA_034376525.1 of Nicotiana benthamiana. Taxonomy (NCBI): domain Eukaryota; kingdom Viridiplantae; phylum Streptophyta; class Magnoliopsida; order Solanales; family Solanaceae; genus Nicotiana; species Nicotiana benthamiana. The sequence continues at coordinate 38,020,178 of CM067335.1, read as the reverse complement.
CAACTAAAACCCACGGAAGGAGGAAATGTTATTTTTGGAGACAATAACAAAGGAAAGATTATCGGCATTGGATCAGTCGGTAAGGACGAATCCTCCTCCATTAAGCATATTTTGCTAGTTAAAGGTCTTAAACATAATCTCTTGAGCATAAGACAATTATGTGACAAGGGAAATCCTGTATTGTTTGACTCCGAAGAATGCTTAGTTATCCGTCGTAGTGATTTTAAAATTATTCTTCGTGGTATTAGAATGGATAATATCTATATGGTTGATCTTGAAAATTCTTCATCAAGTTATGTGAATTGTCTTTTGAGTAAAGAAGACGACATGTGGTTATGGCATCGTAGAGTAGCTCATGTAAATATGAATCTTTTAAACAAACTAGTTTCACAAGATTTAGTAATTGGCCTTCCAAACATGAAATTTGAAAAAGATTCTATTTGTGATTCATGTCAAAAAGGGAAGCAAACAAAAGCCTCTTTTAAATCCAAAAATTTTGTTTCAACTATTAGACCTTTACAACTTCTTCACATGGACCTTTTTGGACCATCTCGTGTTGAAAGTCTTGGTGGAAATCTTTATGCTTTTGTAATTATTGATGACTACTCTAGATTCACATGGACGTTATTTCTTGCTCATAAAAGTGATGCCTTTCATGCTTTTAAAAGTTTTCTTAAACATGTTCAAAATGAAAAGAACACAACCATCACTTCCATAAGAAGTGATCATGGGGGAGAGTTCGATCATAATCTCTTCGCGGATTTTTGTGACGAACTCGGTATTGAACATACCTTTTCGGCTCCACGTACACCACAACAAAATGGAGTGGTGGAATGTAAAAATAGATATCTCGAAGAGATGGCTAGAACCATGCTCGATGAGGCTAAGATTTCCAAAAAGTTTTGAGCGGATGCCGTGAGTACCGCAAGCTATGTTTTAAACAGAGCTGTCATAAGGCCGATACTCATAAAAACTCCCTATGAACTCTATAAGGGAAGGAAACCAAATCTTTCCCATCTTAGAGTCTTCGGTTGCAAATGTTTTATTCACAACAACGGAAAGGATAACTTGGGAAAATTTGACGCGAAATCTGATGAAGGAATTTTTCTTGGTTACTCATCGCGTAGCAAAGCATATAGAGTTTTCAATAATCGAACCAAAACTGTTGAGGAATCTCCTCATGTAGTATTTTGTGAAAATGACACTCGCTTGGCGAGAAAGGATTCTTGTGTTGATCTTGCAGATGCTTTAAAGAAAATCAATCTTCAAGACGAGGTACAAAAGGAGGACCCAAAGGAAGTTCAAGATAAAGTCATGGAACAACCTTCGGAAGAAGTACCACCACAAGAAGAAGAATCGATGATGCCTAAGGCTTGGAGGACGTCTAAAGACCATCCTCTTGACAAGGTAATTGGCAACATCGAGGAAGCGGTAAGTACACGAAACCTTCTTAAAGACACAGTAGGACATATGGCTTTTGTTTCACAAATTGAACCTAAAACCATTTCCGAAGCAATTGGGGATGAGCATTGGACCTTGGCAATGCAAGAGGAGCTTAACCAATTCAAACGTAATGATGTTTGGGAATTGGTGCCAAGACCCGATAATCACACCATAATTGGTACGAAATGGGTTTTTCGTAATAAATTAGATGAAAATGGTATAATCACTAGAAACAAAGCTAGGCTAGTTGCTAAAGGATATAATCAAGAAGAAGGCATTGATTATGAAGAAACCTATGAACCCGTTGCACGCCTAGAAGCCATTCGTTTATTACTTGCTTTTTCATCATCTATGAATTTCAAATTATTTCAAATGGATGTCAAAAGTGCCTTCCTCAATGGGTTTATTCAAGAGGAAGTGTACGTTGAACAACCCCCGGGCTTTGAAGACATTAAATCTCCCGATCACGTCTTCAAGCTTAAGAAAGCGCTATATGGACTTAAACAAGCTCCTCGAGCTTGGTACGAGCGCTTAAGCAAATTTCTTTTGGACAATGAGTTCGAAAGGCGGAAAGTTGACACTACACTGTTTATCAAAAATAAAAACAATGACATTCTATTAGTTCAAATTTATGTCGATGATATTATTTTTGGTGCTACTAATGATTTTTTATGCGAGGAATTTTCTAAGTTAATGACTAGCGAATTCGAAATGTCAATGATGGGCGAGCTAAACTTCTTCTTGGGGCTACAAGTGAAACAAATGAAAGAGGGAACTTTCATTTGCCAATCCAAATATTGCAAGGAGTTGCTAAATCATTTTGAAATGAGCAACGCCAAAGCAATGGCCACCCCAATGAGTACATCCGACCATCTTGACAAAGATGAGAAAGGTAAGGAAGTAGACACCAAGAAGTATCGAGGTATGATCGGATCCCTTCTCTATCTTACTGCTAGTAGACCGGACATCATGTTTAGCGTGTGTTTATGCGCTCGATATCAATCATGTCCGAAGGAGTCACACTTAACTGCATTAAAACGGATAATGAAGTATATTGTTGGAACCATAAATGTGGGACTATGGTATCCCAAAGATTCTTCATGCCAACTTGTTGGCTATTCCGATTTCGATTTTGCGGGTTGCAAATTGGACCGCAAGAGCACTAGTGGCACTTGCCATTTGCTCGGTAGCTCCTTAGTTTCTTGGTTTAGCAAGAAACAAGTTAGTGTTGCGTTATCCACAACCGAGGCTGAATATATAGCCGCGGGGAGTTGTTGTGCTCAAATCCTTTAGATGAAGCAACAACTCTCGGATTATGGTCTTAGTATTGATCATGTTCCTCTTCGATGTGACAATACTAGCGCCATAAGCTTGACGAAGAATCCTATTCTTCACTCAAGAACGAAACACATAGAAATTAGACATCACTTTATAAGAGATCACGTTCTCAAGGGCGATGTCGAAATTGAATTTGTTGAAACCAAAAATCAATTGGCCGACATCTTCACAAAGCCTTTAGAGAAAGAGTCTTTTTCCGCATTCGTAGTGAACTTGGAATTTTGACTCCACGATGATCTAATTCATGCATTGCATTTTTCTTTAAATAATTACTAACTTGAGCGTCGGAGGCGCCTAATTCTATTTTGCAGGTATCGCCCCAAAGACAAGGGGAATTTTCGGACACTGGTAACAAATAATCGATTATTGACTCAGAACAATCGATTATTTCTAACATCTCGGTTTGCAGGAATTTGGCAATAATCGATTACAATATATTACTAATCGATTATGTTGAGATTCAGGGTTACAGGCTTTATAATAATCGATTATTTAGTACTGCATAATCGATTACCTTGTATCGTCTCGGCTTTTCGTCACTTCACTGGACTGAAATAATCAATTATCATATTAACCAAAATTGATTATTCCCCGAGCCCGGACCCTCATAATACTTCTGTCTTCAAATAATCGATTATCTCCTATCGCATAATCGATTTCTTCTCTGACTACAATTTCGAAATATTGGAAATAATCGATTATTCAGCCTCCATAATCGATTACCAACGGTCAGTATTCAAACTTTTGTTACCGTTCATGACCGTTTGATTTAATAAATCTGCAGCTTTTTACTCCATCAATGCCTCACTTCTTCAATTCTATAAATAGGTGTTTTCATCCTTCAAATTTCTCACTTCACACTTCACTCTTAGCTTCAAACAATCTTCCAATGTCTTCAAACTTTTGAAACAACTCATATTTCTTCATACTAATGGCAAGCAAGCACTCTAAACACTCTCGTTCCGGCAAACAAATTGCCTCCTCTTCCGCCGCTCCTCCACCCGTTTTCAACTATAAAGACGGCTCTTATTTTTGTTTTGATACTCAACCCGAACTTCTTCGATTTATTGAAAAATTTGAGAATCGAGAAATCCTTCCGCCTCGTTTTTCAACTACTCGATATCTTCGAAATAGCGCACCCCCATCAACAGAAAATATTCTTATACAAAGCCAACTCATTGACTTTCTATATCTTCAAACTCCTTACATTCACCCTGCTCTTATCCGTACCTTCTATTCAAATCTACAGAAGGACGAAGATGGTGACCTTGTTTCTAGCATCAATGGAGTTCCAATTTTTGTAAATGAGGAAAACTTGCAACTCCTCACTAACCTTCCCCGAAATGGTGAAGACATCTCTCTCTACACTAGAGAAGCAGGCGCTTTATTTGATGAACAACTTCTTTTCCACCAAATTGGTATTGGAGACTGTCCGGAGAATCGTCGCCCAACTATTACGCACATGCGCCCAGAATATCGTCTAATATTTTATTTCATCACCCGAGTTCTCAAACCCCGCAAATTCAATCATATCACCCTCTCTCATGAGGATTCAAAACTCTTACATGCAATTATCACCGGGTCTCGCATCAATTGGTGCCAGTTTGTCATGACTCACATGTATGATGCAATTGGGGACGATAGGCCACTCCCATATGCCTTTCTCATAATGGTTATTTTTGGAAGCCTCCGGTATCGCCACCTCCGTCGGTCCACACAAAAAGGCAACAAAGCATTGGGAAATTCAAGAATCTTCATTTTCCAATATTGGTGAAAATCCTCCTCCTCCTCCTACTCAAATACGTCGTCCTCAAGCTCCTACTCTTCAAACCATTTCGGACCAACTTGCTTCTTTGTCAACCTCAATGACTCGTATTGATCAAAACGTCACTCGTTTGACTTATGAACTTCATGGGTACTTTGATCATGTCAACTATTCATATGCCCAAATTGTTATTCCGGATGGAGTGCCGGATGCCGAGCCGGATATTAATGATGACAATGAATAAAAAAAAATTTTATCGTTTGAATTATATTCTGTCTATTTCTTGCTTTCTCATGTATGTTTAATATTTTTTAATGACAGTTCATTATTTTTGCTAATGTCAAAAGGGGGAAGAATAAGGGCTATGCTCACTCACTAATACATATTGGCATAAATTGAGGGAGAACTCATAAATTGAGGGGCAACTTATACTTGTATTATGCATATCCCGATATTGGTTTGCCATTATCAAAAAGGGGGAAATTGTTGAAACACGTTCTCAAGTCGCTAAAACTAAACGTGTATTCATTTCTGTAGGTTTTGATAGATGACAAACCGACGCGCATGGAACATTGACATATGCCAAAGTCCAAGAACATGAGAAACAAAGAGCAAGATCAAAAATATCAACAAAGTTATAAATGAGTCTCTTTATAGTGTGATCTTGATCCGACAACTTATTCAAGTCTTGGCTTCTCTCGTAAAATCATTCTCATGCATAGTTAAGTTAAACCAAAATGATTTTCAAACATTTTCATTTTAGCCAAAATGATTTTCAAACATGTTTTTCAAATCTGGACATAAATTATCGATTATGTAGTTCTTATAATCGATTATGTTAAGACAGTGTTAACCGAAATTTTCAAGAAAGCAATATAATCGATTATGTCTTACTTATAATCGATTATGTTAAGGCAGTGTTAACCAAAATTTTCAAGACAGCAATATAATCGATTATGTCTTACTTATAATCGATTATGTTAAGGCAGTGTTAACCGAAATTTTCAAGACAGCAATATAATCGATTATGTCTTACTTATAATCGATTATGTTAAGACAGCGTATAACCGGATTTTTCAATACAGCAAAATAATCGATTATGTCTTTTAGGTAATCGATTATGTTAAGACCGTTGCCAAAGTATTTTTAAATCGCTGAAATATAATCGATTATACACAAGGCTATAACCTATTATGCTTGCACAGAATCTGCATCCGATTTTTTAACGTTAACAAATAATCGATTATGCAACTTGAATAATCGATTATTCTGCTTAAAATCCGCATATAATTTTTGAACGATCTGCAGATAATCGATTATGCAGATCATATAATCGATTATGCAAGCACAAAATCAGCAATCAGTGATTGGCAATTAAGCAACGGTCTTGGTGACTTTGAGCACTATAAATACACCTCTAATTCACGTTTTTAAATACAACAACTGATTATAATTCTTGCATAAAGCTTACATACTCTTCTCTCATCATTTCATATCTATTTCATAATTTTTGAGAGCCAAATTCTTGAATAAATTGTTGTGTTCTTGAGCGTATTTGTTTACTCATATCTACTCTTCAAGAGAGTTCTGTTTAAGTGAGTGCTAAGTGTTTGTACACACTTGAAGGGATATTCTAATCCCTTGTTGTAAGAAGGAAAAGTAGTTCCTTGGTTTGAAGTCTTGGGGTGCAGTATCCTCGAGCAGGTTGAAGTCTTGTAGAGTGTATATCTACGAGCAAGTGTAACAGTTTGTTAGGCACCCGTAAGCTTAATGAAGTTAGTGTAAAACTCGAGAGAGTCTCTCGGGGACTGGACTAACCACACGTTGTGGTGAACCAGGATAAACTTGGTGTGTTCTCTCCTTACTTCTTTATTTACCGCACTTATTTTACTCCTGCAATTTTAATTCCGCAAATTTACATTGTTTTTTATTATAACGCTATTCATCCCCCCTCTAGCGTTAAGCGTATATTCTAACAAGTAGTAGATAAAAATTAATGCTCAGCTATGCATTAATATCAAGTAAATTGTCATCGACTATATAAATTTTCACCCACTATTTCGCTCCATATATTTTGAAGACATCAAAATTGGCTGGCTGCAAACATAATATAGATTTTTAGATGGTGATTAAGAATAATAATCAATAATATAGGAAACTAAAGAGCACCTATTCCTAGCTATTAACTTGCTCACATCAATGTCCTTTTCTTGCGTCTTTCTTTAACTTTGTTTTTTCTTCTCATAATGGTTCTCCTTTTTCAACACAATTATACTATAATCAACATGATGTGCTTTGTGTGAATTAATAATTGAAAAAGCTTCCAGAGTGTTGAACCAGAAAACCAGTCAAAATTAAAGGGCCAAAGCACTATATATACTAGTTGTTTAAAGAATTTCAAGTATCAACTGTACTTCAGAACAACAAGAAATTAGAGTCCTTATAGCCCAATTTGCAGCCATGATCAAATTCTTGAAAACATTTCTACTTTTTTGCATGGTTAGCTGTTTTGCTTGGCCATCTATTCAGAGCCCTTTAGAGACTTATATAGTTCAAGTTGAATCCTCAGAAAGCCAAATTTCAACTCAATCTTTATCAGATCAGGATCTTGAGAGCTGGTACCGATCTTTTTTGCCAAATACGATAGCAATCACACGCTCAAATGACAAAGAAGGACCACGTTTAGTGTATCCATATCGCAACGTAATGAAAGGCTTTGCAGCAAGATTAACAGCAGAGCAAGTGAAGGAAATGGAGAAGAAACCAGGCTTTATATCTGCATGGCCAGAGAGGATATTGTCGTTACACACTACCCATACTCCAAGTTTTCTTGGATTGCAGCAGAATATGGGCTTATGGAAGGATTCAAACTATGGGAATGGTGTGATCATTGGAGTCTTGGACACTGGCATTTCGCCTGATCATCCTTCATTCAGCGACGAAGGAATGCCTCCTCCGCCTGCTAAGTGGAAGGGAAAATGTGAATCCAATTTCACTACCAAGTGTAACAACAAGCTCATTGGTGCGAGGTCCTACATACAGGAAGATCGCTTGCCAATAGATGATGATGGACATGGCACCCACACAGCCAGCACTGCTGCTGGAGGTTTTGTGCAAGGTGCCAATGTATATGGAAATGCTAAAGGTACTGCAGTTGGGGTTTCCCCTCTTGCTCATTTGGCTATTTATAAGGTTTGTGACTCTTCTGGTTGCGCTGACAGTGGCATTTTAGCCGCCATGGATGCAGCTATTGATGATGGTGTCCATATCCTATCCCTTTCCCTTGGTGGATCTAGTAGTCCCTTGCATAGTGATCCCATTGCACTCGGTGCATATAGTGCGACAGAAAGAGGCATTCTTGTAAGTTGTTCTGCCGGTAATGAAGGTCCATACAATAGCTCTACTTCAAATGAAGCCCCATGGATTCTGACAGTAGGCGCAAGCACTCTTGACAGAAAAATTAAGGCTACTGTTAAGCTAGGAAACAAACAGGAATTTGAGGGCGAATCAACTTTTCATCCAAAGGCTTCCAGTGTAACATTTTTCCCTCTATTTGATCCTGCAAAGAATGCAAGTGACTTTGGCAGCCCTTATTGCGGAACAGGTACGCTGACTGACCCTGCTATTAAAGGAAAAATAGTTTTGTGTATGGCAGGTGGTGGTTATACAAGGATTGGAAAAGGACAAGCAGTAAAGGATGCTGGAGGTGTTGGCATGATCATCTACAATGGGCTAGAATATGGTGTTACTACGTTAGCCGATGCTCATGTCCTTCCTGCCCTGGATGTTACTTATGCTGATGGAATGAAAATTCTTGACTATATGAATTCAACAGAGAAACCAGTAGCTAGAATTACGTCTCAAGGAACGATAATAGGTGATAGAAATGCACCAGTGGTTGCTTCATTTTCTTCTCGAGGACCAAGCGTGGCTAGTCCTGGAATCTTGAAGCCTGACGTTATTGGTCCCGGTGTTAACATTCTTGCTGCATGGCCTGATTCTGTAGAAAACAACACAAACTCAAAATCTACCTTCAATATTATTTCAGGCACTTCCATGTCTTGTCCTCACCTCAGTGGAGTTGCAGCATTGCTAAAAAGCGCACACCCTACTTGGTCTCCTGCAGCTATTAAATCAGCGATCATGACAACTGCTGATACAGTAAACCTCGCCAATGATCTAATCTTAGATGAAACGCTCCGTCCTGCTAGCATTTTTGCCATCGGTGCAGGACATGTCAATCCATCAAGAGCCAATGATCCGGGACTAATTTATGATACCCCAATCGACGACTACTTGCCTTATTTGTGTGGTTTGCATTACACAAATCGACAGGCAGGAAACCTTCTACAACGCAAGGTCAATTGCTCGGAGGTGAAAAGTATTCCTGAAGCACAACTAAATTATCCGTCATTTTCCATCACTCTGGGAACAGATACTCAGACATATACTAGAACAGTAACCAATGTTGGAGATGCTAAATCATCTTACAGTGTAGAGGTAGTTTCACCACGAGGAGTTTCTGTGATTGTTAAGCCCTATACTCTAGAATTCTCCAAGTTGAACCAGACGTTGACATACCAAGTGACCTTTACCAAAACAGCCAATAGCTCCAGCAGCGACGTAGTTGAAGGATTTTTGAAATGGACTAGTAATAGGCACTCTGTAAGAAGTCCAATCGCAGTTGTGCTAGTCTAGTATAACTGCAAGTTTAGATGTCTATTTGCGTTATCTTTCTAATAATTTTATCCTTTTAAAATAAGCATGTGACAATATGTTATTAGATTCCATGATTAGTCTAATTCAAAGAGTCGATTTTAAATACATTTTGCCTTTCAATCATCTTTCACTGCAGTCTATAAAATTGCTGTATCATGGATACATCCCTCTTATAACTTAAACTCTTAACGATGTAATCGTACACATTATATAAATGAAATTCAATGTAAAAGGGGGGGGGGGGGGGGGGGGGGATTGAGTGTGTGATTTTAGAAGACATGGCGCGTGTAACACTCCAAATTTTTTTTAAATAATTTGCATTTTTGATTGAGCATTTTTATAACGAGGAGATATTTTACTTTGCACTTCTTAAATGTGAAATTTTCAATATATGAAAATTCCTCACTTTAGATTGTGTTAATATTGGCAAAGAAGTTCCATGGTGTTGCTATACGTAACACTTAAAATTATTCTGATGAGTTGTTATTTAATACAATATATAATTAGTTTTTGACTTAGTCTTCCATAAACTCCCCATTTTTTTGTTCTTCAAGACTAAGAAAAGAAACCTTCCCCCCCCCCCCCCCCCCCCATCTCTCCCTCCTTCTTAGCATCTGATATTTTCATGAAACAACCATAAATTCTACTAAATCAACCAGCATATTTCGGTTTTAGTGAAAATCAAGTTGCTTCTCTCTTTTGTGGTAAGTTTCTAAACTCATTTTTACACTAGATATCTATTAGTGTTTTCTATATATCTTTTTGTACAGAGCTCCGATTTAGGTGATCTAAGACTTTTTGAAAAGGTATTTCATAAATATATAACTCTTATGAAGGAACCAAAATCTAGTTTTGCTGGTATTTACCTGAAAAAGGATCAGAAAGTACAGGGCATGTGCTGCCCAGATTTCTAATTTTGGAAATACTCCATGTATTACTGTTAGTAATTTTAGCATAATATTTTGTTATAAATTGATATGGAGGTGATTCAAGATGTTTTGAAACTTTAAGATATAGATCTACAACATTTATGAAGACTATACAGTCTATTTTGTCCATATAGATCTTCAAAACCGAGTCACAACACGAAATAGTGATACTGTCCAGAATTTTTGTTTCAAACTTTTTTTGGTAATTTTCACCACTATTATGTTTAGTTTGACATGTTAAATCACTAAACTTATTTAGATATTTGATTATGTATTTAAGGTATATAAACCTTTAAAAAAGTCAAAGAGGAAGTGCTTGAGAAAGTGGACGGATTTGGTTTATTTACGGCGTAGACGATTCGAACGTCCCCAAGTTGTGATTCAAAGGGAGAGTGTTTGAGAAAGTGGACGGATTTGGTTTGTTTACGGCGTAGACGATTCGAACGTCCCCAAGTTATGATTGAACTGTTTTATGGTAAAACACCAATGTTTATGTATAAACTTTGTACTATTTTTTTTGCTTGCTGAAATATTTTGAAATAACGTGATATTTTATTTTTGTTTTGTCGTCAATTTTGTATTTTTATATTCGTATTATATCAAGTACTGTAAGATATGTGCTAAATCGCCCATTCGTACTGATTGTTTGATCATTTTGCATTCTTGTTGGGACTTTGTCCTTCTTGTGGCAGTGACTTTGTCACTCATCTTCGCATGCCTCTTGGTTCGGATCTTTTGACATCTTTATTTTAAATTTGTAGTTCGTCTTGAATTAAGGAACCCGTCCATATTAGGTACGAACTAGGAAACCATTTTTAATATGGTTCTTGATTCTCTTGTCTATTGGGTTTTGACCCTACTTGATTTGTGGCTTCGGTCCATCTTGATATCTGATTATGCTTAGTGTGATGGCATGACGTACATATTGCGCGAAAAATGAATATTTGGTATACTCTCTTGGATTGATAGTATACACTTTCTCGACTCTTGAACATTGTTATTGATATTTGGAAACACTTCAAAGTTTGATATTTGATATGTTTGATATATTTGTTCACTGGTTTTAAATTATATTAAATTGAGCTAACTATGACTAAAAAGGGGAATTGGAGAATTTAATGACTCCAAGCCTAAATTTTATACACCACTAAGCTTTATGCTTAGCGATAGTTATTTTCTATCGTCGGTAATGTTCGGGATGAAATCTGAAGATGGCCATCATGAAGTAGTCTTTTTGGGAGAACTTATGGAGATCACATTTGCATATGCACCTTCATTTTTATCATGAATCCAGTTCTCCCTCTGTGAACTGTCGTGATGGCACCTAGCCTCTACGACTAGGTAAGCCTAACAATGCGGATCATAAGCAAAACTTGCAGAAGAAATAAACGATATATAAAATGCCACTCGGCATACACAATACTTAACTTCTTAAACCAATACATACTCCCAAAACCTGGAAACCCATGAATTACAAGCTAACAAATACTACATAACTCTAACTCCAGAATGTCTAACAAGAACAGAAAGTACATAAGGGCTAAATACTAAATGCAGGAATAGAAAGAGACTCCTCAGTCTGCGGATACGACAGATATACTTCGAAGTCGCTAGAGTAGTCGCCTCGCCTCAGGGGTGATAGGACTAGATAGAAGTACTTGGATATGCCCATGAAAAACATGCACGGAAAGGGCATGAGTACACCACAACGGTACTTAGTAAGTGCCAAGCCTAACCTCTGTTAAGTAGTGATGAGGAAGGTAGGCCCTACTAAGATAAAATAAGATGTAAGGTATGGATAAGGTAAACAATTCAGTTTCAAGCTAACAATAAGAATTTAATACGAGAAAGTTAGGAATACAATAACCGATATAGAGGTTAAAATGATCACAAGGATAATAACCGGGGATCTCTTAGTATCCTGAGGATCTCTTGGTATCCGCAATCTGTACCAGGGATCTCTTGGTATCCTCAATCTATATCAGGGATTGCTTAGTATCCCCAGGATCTCTTGGTATCCTCAATATATGCTAGGATCTCTTGGTATCCTCAACATATGCTAGGGATCTCTTGGTATACCCAAGATCTCTTAGTATCCCCAAGATCTCTTAGTATCCTCAATACATACTAGGGATCTCTCAATATCCCGATTACATGTGCTGGAGATCTCTTGGTATCTTGCACTATATTCCAAATCAATATATGTGCAGGGAGAATCTCCCTGGACACCATCTTGTAGTCCCAAGGTAAACACATAGCAACAACACGAAGAATACACAATTAAATTCGAATTCCATATCAAGGTAAAGCAGGTATTTCTAGCCTAGCATGTTACACATAATTCAAATAAGGCATTTTGAGCAATTAAATCAATTCAGTCAATTAGATATGCTTCTCTAGACTAACAGCAGGCTTAAATTTCAAGTAGTGTAAACAAGAAAGGAAAAAATACAGTTAATGCTATTTTAATCAAAATAGTGTTGAAACCCAATTTTTCCCTAGATATATCTTGTATGCATAGTACCTTTATGTATATACAAGTGTTTTCTTATTTTCCTTAATTTTAAAGATTTTTAAATCAATTTATTTCTCTATTTTTATTCATAAAAATCCAATAATTATTTCTAAAACTATCATTTTTGGCGATTCAATTGTTGAACTTTTATTTTTATGCTAAAACATAGCTAAGATATTTTTGCATATTTTTACAATGTTATTTAGTATTTTTAAAGCTAAATTGCATATAATTGTAATATTAGCCTTTTAGTATTTAATTGCGTTTGTATTTATAAAAATAATGTTTGGTATTTTTAAAATAGTTAATTATGTTTATAAATTATTTTAGTACCTTTAGTTTATTTCAAAATATTATTTTATTACTTTTTATAATTTAAATAGGGAAAATTGGCTATTTAAGTTTTAGTCCTATTTCATTTCGATTATAGCCCAATTTGACCTAAATTTGAATCCCAATTATCCCGACCCAATTGCATAATTAAACCGACACAAATCCATCTTCATAACCTGCTCACTCGCCCGTTTCAATCCAGGCTATTGATCATTCAGATCAACGGCCAACAACCACCCTTACCTTAATTAAGTCCAAACGACCACCCCCTAAACCTTATCATTTCTCATAATACACCGCCTATGAAGCCCTCCTGTCTCAAATCCTCTCTACAACACCCTCAAACCCTAGCCGCCACCACCCTAATCCACCCTAATCCATGGCCTTTCGAGATCATCGGAGACCTATACCAGCCTTCCATTGTTTCTACCTGTTTGGTTCTTTCGTCTCATGAACAGGAAGGAATTTGGTCCATTCCTTGCTCTATGACCTTTCTCTGATCATCCTTGACCTTTCTCCGGCTATCCATGGCCATTCGAGTCAGACCTTTGACTCTCCTATTTATATCGGTAACTTCCAAGGCCTTTCTCGTTGCTTTTGGGTTCTTCGAAAACCCTAATCTCTGAGACTTTTAGATTTATTTCAAATCTACCTTAAATTCATGCTTTCCATGAGTTTTTAAACATATTCTCGAAGTTTCTTTAACTTTGCTTTCAAAAAAGGCTCTTCTCCATTTCCTTTTAGGGTTTTCCTTCAAGTTCTTCTTTTCAATCTCTTTTCTTTTATTTTATGTGTCTATGTTTTTACTATGTTTTGTTCATGTGATTCTCCTATCTGAGTTAGCATATTGAAAACCATAGTTACTTTGGGTTCATTCGAGTTTCTGAGACTATTTGCTAGTATCTGTTTTATTTATCTATTTATCATCTTTTGATGTTTATAATAACCTAATGTCTTTTGGGTTTAATCGAGTAGTATTTATTTTATTTATTTGTTTATCGACTTTTAAGCTTGACCATTGTTGAAGAAACCTATGTCTTTGGGTTTGGAACTATTCGTTTGAATTTTGACTCGATTTGAAAGTTCCTTGCTTCAGAACCTCTTTTATTTATGTGATTCCTCTGATTCTGGGTTTTTACTATCTTTAAAACTCGACTATGCTTCGACACCCTAATTTTTCAGAAGGGTTTCCTCATCTGTTACTGTAAGACCATTTACATGCTTCCGATACTCTATTTTTCTTCACTATTGATTCGATGAGACTTGACCTACTTGACTATCATGCTTTGAATGTTTGTTATCTACTGAATGTTGTGCCACTATTGCATTACTGTTTCTTCGCCAATAGGTTTGGCCCCACATGTCTATTGTTTGTGCGCTTTATTTATATGCTGAGAATTCCTTCTTTGATTGATTTTCAACCTTGGGACTGATTTCAAAACTTTTCTTTTTGTGAACTCTAATTTCACTCGTCTGTTAAAGTAATTGATCCATTTCCTTATTTTCCTTGCTGAATCTTTTCCCAAAATAAGTGCACCTCTGTACTTAGATTTGATTGCTTATTTAATGTTTTACTGCTTCTTTTATGGCAATGATTAGTCTGCCTACAAATTGATCTTCTTTCCTTATTCTGAACCTGTTACCCTTGTCAAACAAGTGATTCCTCAATTAGAGGGGAATCACTTAGTTGACTGATTATGACTATTGATTGCTTCCATATTTGCATTAAACTTTACTTATTGCCTTATTTCACACATGTTTTCAAACTACAAATGCCATGCACTCCTATTCTTTCTAACACACGAAAACTAGGGAATAAGATACTTGAGTTCAGACATACTCCGCTAAAATCTCTGTCTTCTCTGTTGGTACTTGTATTGCTGCCTTACCTAGCTGGCTGAAAGCTAAGGCTAGGCCGTGGGAAGCTTGCTTACTTTTTCTCTGCACTTGCATCTTTACTGGTATGTTCTAACTAATTTTCAGCATCAACAACATGTTTCTTTACTATATCCTTCACCCTTGTTTCTTTCCTGTTTATATTTAATCAAGGTTCCATTATTAAGAATGTTGTAATATGTCCCTTTCTGAATCAATGCTCTCTCATGAATTCTGTCAATCACTTATTATGGGTTATGAGTCCTAAACCCCCATATCCCCTATATGTTTGATATATTGGTTGGTTTGGGACATGAACGTTCATACCTACTCATAAATCAGGTGCGTGAAGAATGGGCAACCAATAACTCCAAGATACTCCCGTATTTGCATCATGTACAAGAATTAAGAAAGAGGTTCACGAAGATCGAATTCCAGCATGATCCCAGAATCCAAAATGAATTCGCTGATGCATTGGCTACCATGTCATCTGTGATACAACATCAGACAAGAATTTCATTGATCCCATCCTCGTAAAGATCCATGATCAGCCAGCTTATTGTGCCTCAGTTGAAGAAGAGGCAGATAGAAAGCCTTGGTTTCATGATATCAAGGAATATTTGGCGAAGGGAGAATACCCAGAGCTTGCCAATCATACTTAAAACATACACTGCAGAGATTATCTAACAATTTCTTCCACAACAAAGGAATCTTGTATAGTAGAACTCCTGATTTGGGACTACTGAGGTATGTCGACACAAAGGAAGAATCCAAGCTACTAGAGGAAATTCATATAGAGACATGTGGTCCACATATGGACGGTTTTGTCTTAGCAAAGAAAATACTCGGGCTGGTTACTTTTGGATGACTATGGAAACAGACTGCATCCAGTATGTTCGAAAATGCCATCACTGTCAAGTACATGCAAACATGATAAAGGTACCTCCGAGAGAGCTTAACACAACAAGCTCACTGTGGCCGTTCATCGCCTGGGGAATGGATATCATTGGACCAATTGAGCCAGCCACTTCCAATGGACACAGGTTCATCCTAGTGACAATTGATTACTTTACCAAGTGGGTCCAATCAGCATCTTACATAGCAGCGACTAAGAAAGTCGTGGCAGACTTTGTATGTGACTGCATTGTTTGTCAAATCAGGATTCCATAGTCAATTATTACTGATAATGGCTCCAAACTCAATAGAGACTTGATGAAAGTTATGTGTGAAACCTTAAATATCAGACACAAGAATTCTACAGCCTATAGGCCTCAAATGAATGGGGCTGTGGAATCCGCTAATAAGAATATCAAGAAAATATTAAGGAAAATGATAGAGAAGCATAAGCAGTGGCATTAGAATTTATCATTTTCTCTGTTAGGGTATCTCACCACAGTCTGCACATCAACTGGGGCAACCCCCTATGTGTTGGTTTATGGTACATAAGTCGTCATTCACGTCGAAGTAGAAATTCCTTCCTTAAGGATATTTTGTATACCTAATTTTTCCCTATACATATTTTGTATGCGGAGTACCTTCAGAATAGCATTTGTACGCATATATAGGTTTATCCAAGTATTTCTTTATTTTTCCTTAATTTTAAATATTTTTAAATCAATTTATTCCCTATTTTTTACATAAAAATCCAATAATTATTTCTAAAACTATCATTTTTGGTGATTCAATTGTTGAAATTTTATGTTTATGCTAAAATATAGATAAGGGATTTTTTCATAGTTTTACAAAGTTATTTAGTATTTTTAAAGCTAAATTGCATATAATTGTAATATTAGCCCTTTTCAGATTTAATTATGTTTGTATTTATTAAAATTACGTCTCATATTTTTAAATAGTTAATTATGTGTTATAAATTACTTTAGTACCTTTAATTTATTCTCAAAAATTATTTTATTATTTTTTATAATTTAAATAGGGAAAATTAGCTATTTAAATGTTAGCCCTATTTCATTTCGATTATAGCCCAATTTGACCTCAATTTGAATTTCAATTACCCCGACCTAATTGCTTAATTAAACTGACCCAAATACATATTCATAGCCTACCCACTCGCTCGTTTCAATCTAGGCCATTAATCATTCAGATCAACGGCCAATAACCACCGTTACCTTAATTAACTCCAAATGACCCCCTAAACCCTATCATTTCTCACAACACGCCGCCTCTGAATCCCTCCTCTCTCAAATACTCTATACAACACCCTCAAAACCTAGGTGCAGCTACCCTAATCTACTCGTCTTTCGAGGTCATCGGAGATCTATATCAGCCTTTTTATGGTTTCTACGTGTTTGCTTTTGTGGTCTAATAACCAGACTCTGAAGGGATTTGGTCCAGTCCTTGCTGGATGACCTTTTTCTGGTCGTCCCTGACCTTTCTTCGGTCAGCCATGGCCATTCGAGTCAGACCTTTGACTCTCCTATTTAGATCAGTAACTTTCAAGGCCTTTCTCGTTACTTTTGGGTTCTTCGGAAACCTTAATCTTTGAGACTTTTTTATTTCTTATATCTACCTTAAATCCATGCTTTCCATGAGTTTTTAAGAATCTTCTCGAAGTTTCTTTAATTTTGCTTTGAAAAAGACTCTTCATCTTTTTCGATTAGGGTTTTCGTTCAAGTTCTTATTTTTAATCTCTTTTCTCTGATATTATGTGTCTATGTTTTTACTATGTTTTGTTCATGTTATTCTCTTATCTGAGTTAGCATATTGAAAACCCTAGTTACTTTGGGTTTATTCGAGTTTCTGCTACTATTTACTAGTATATGTTTGATTTATCTGTTTATCATCTTTTGATGTTGGTAAAAACCTAATGTCCTTTGGGTTCATTCGAGATTCTGAAACTGTTTGCTAGTATTTATTCAATTTATTTGTTTATAATCTTTTAAGCTTGACTACTTGAAGAAAGCTATGTCTTTGGGTTTGAATCTGTCCGTTTGAATATTTGACTCAATTTGAAATTTTCTTGTTTCATAACATCTTTTCTTTATGTGATTCCTTTGATTTCGGATTTTTACTATCTTTAAAACTCGACTATGCTGCGAAAACCTAGCTTTTCAGAAGGGTTTTCTCATTTGTTACTGTGAGACCCTTTGCATGCTTCCGATACTCTATTTTTTGTCACTATTGATTCAATGAGACTTAAACTACTTGACTATCATGCTTCGAATATTTTCTATCTACTGAACTTTGTACTACTATTGCATTGTTGTTTCTTTGCCAATAGATTTGGCCTCGCATATCTATTGTTTGTACACTCTATTTATATGCTGAGGATTCCTTTTTTGATTTATTTTCAACCTTGGGACTGATTTCAAAACTTTTCTTTTCGTGAACTCTAATTTCATTTGCATGTTAAAGTAATTGATCCCTTTCATTATTTGCCTTGCTGAATATTTTCTCAAAATAAGTGTATCTCCGTACTTAGATTTGATTGCTTATTTAATGTTTTACTGCTTCTTTTATGGCAATGATCAGTCTGCCTACAAATTTATCTTCTTTCTTTATTCTGAACCTGTTAGCCTTGTTAAACAAGTGATTCCTCAATTAAAGGGGAATCACTTGGTTGATTGATTCTGACTATTGATTGTTCTATATTTGCATTGAACTTTAATAATTGCCTTATTTCTTACATGTTACGAAACTATAAATACCATGCACTCTTACTCTTTCAAACACATGAACACAAGGGAATAAAATACTTGAGTTTAGACACACACTCCATTAAAATCTCTCTCTTTTCTCTATTGCTACTTGTACCGCTGCCTTACCTAGTCGGCTGAAAGCTAAGGCTAGGCTGTGGGGAAGCTTGCTTACTTTTTCTCTGCATTTGCGTCTTTACTGGTATGTTCTAACTAATTTTCAGCATAAAAAATAACATGTTTCTTTACTATTTCCTTCATCGTTGTTTGTTTCCTATTTGTGTTTAATCAGTGTTCCATTATTAAGCATGATGTAATCTGTCCCTTTCTCAATCAATGCTCTTATGAATTGTGTCAATCACTTATTATGGCTTATGAGTCCTAAACCCCCATGTCCCCAATGTGTTTGATATCTTTTGTTGGTTTGGGCATGACAACACTGGACATTGCATGACCCAAACTTGATCTCCCTTTGGGATTATAACACCAATATCATTTCTACATGTTGTGTGGGCATGCCAACACCATCTATTGTTGTGCATGCCCAAATCTAAATCCTACATAAGGATATATGCTCTTTGCAATATATTCCCAAACCCCTGACCCCATTTGTATGAAATTATTAACTATGTGCTTTACTATTACTGTTTTTCCATCATCCTTTACCCCTCTCCTTTCCCAACTCAGTTTTAGATGTCTATTACTACACTTTCATCATATTTTTATATTTAAATTATGTGCCTCTTGTGTGAGCCTTTCCTTGGGACCTATGAGCTCCCTCTAAACTTGGACAGATAAGGGCAGGTCCTTCCACACTACACTCATCTCAATTTGGTTATGTGAACCTGGGTGTAAGCATTGCCCGAGGTCCTTTGGGACCCTTAGGGAAATCTGACACACCCAGGTTTGAGAAAGGCTTTGAAATCAATGGAAATTGCAATGATTAATTATGTAAATCAGGTAGAAAATCAAGAATCAGGCTTCCTCTAGTTGTAACATCTTTTATTTTGTATTTTTTTTATGCAATTCATTTATTGCCGGCTGCAATAATTTGTAATAAACATTTGGGGTTGGCTAGTGGAAAAGCGATGTATAATTATGCACGTTGAAGGGTAGAAAACATATTTATAAGTTTGAGCTCTGAATGATTCAATTCTGCATTTTAGAAGACATGCCTATAAGACTTGTTTAAATTTCTGCAAGTTTATTTCCACTCTTAGATGTCATGCGTGTAGGACCAGTTTCTGCATGTTTAACTCTACATTGAAAGAACCTACCCATAGGACTTGTTATATTCTGTACGTCTAAATCTGCATTTAGATAACATGCCCATATGATTTGTTTAAAATTTTTGCATGTTATAGCCACGCTTAGATACCATGTTCTTAGGATCTAAACGGCTAAAATCAGACATTATGCCCATAAGGTTAAGAATAGTACCCCTTTTTAGATATCATGCCTATTGAAATTTCTAAGTAAAATCTAGTTTGTATCCATTCTACATTAAATATTAGATAATATGCCTATAGGGGTTAAAATCACCATTTAGATATCATGCCTATAGGGGTTAAAATTATTCAATTAGATATCATGTCTATAGGGATTAAAATTAGCAAATAGTGGATACCATCATCTGCACAATCTGAAACTAGTCTAATTTGAAATCAGTTTTATTATGAACCAATTTTAAGTAACCTAATCTCCTTATTTAACGCGGTTTAGCAAGCATGCCTATAGGATCTCAAACTGTTCGTTTACGTTGTTACTTCTTTGCCATATTCTGGATTAGTAATGGATACCATATTCATAAGAGCTCACCCAAACACTTAGGCAAGCCTTAGATAATAACAATAAATAAAATTGAGCCTGTTTCTCTTAACTAGTAATTGCTACAACCAGCATGAATGCCTGATTCGGACTTCTTATCTGAGTTACGTAATAAATTGGTCAGCTTCAGTAGCTCAATAATCCCCTTTCCTTAGTATTTTAGATTCAGATCTTGACGTTGTTTGAGTCATGCTACTTGATTGCTTTGTTTGAGGAGGTATATGTGAGCCTTTTATTGAGGAGGTATATGTGAGCCTTCATTATTTTATGTGCTCCCCCTTTTATTGTGTTGTCCTATGTGTTTTGTATGTCGCCCTAGCTTTTTCACTTTTGAAACCACAAAGTCAGCCTAATATCCCTCCCTTTTAGGAATAGTAGTACTAAGTGCCTCCGGGACTGATAGGAGTGGGACGGGTAATAACATGCAATAGTGGTGGAGACAAATCCATGTTTTAGTACCTTAAACGGGGTGGGAAAAGTAGATATGGATATGATATCCGGTGCGCTAATACCACGTGTAGCCCCTCTTTTGAGGAGTGATTACCGGATATTGCATTGATATGATCCATATTATAAATAAACCTAGGACCCCTCCATCTCTTTCCTTTTCCTTTAAAGACTTATAACTTCTCGTCAAAATTAGCCTTTTAATGATCACTCTTTCAAACTTTGTTTTATTTTCAAACATTTGTGTATTAAAATCCCCTCTTATTTGAGCGCTATCTTTTTACATGTTAATCACACCAAATTTACAAAGAACTATCTGGCCAGAAACCACACTAATTGATCCTGAGGGGTGCCTAACACCTTCCCCATAAGATAATTTCAAGCCCTTACCTTATCTATGGTTATCAAGAAAACTTAGAAGTGAACCTTGTAGGTGTCCTAATGCACCATAAATTATTAGGTGGTGACTCTTCAAATGCAAAACTCAATTCTCAAAAGGAATGATTTGCCTTATACGCAAAATGTCATAAACCCGATCTCC
The DNA here is from genome assembly GCA_034376525.1 of Nicotiana benthamiana. Taxonomy (NCBI): domain Eukaryota; kingdom Viridiplantae; phylum Streptophyta; class Magnoliopsida; order Solanales; family Solanaceae; genus Nicotiana; species Nicotiana benthamiana. The sequence goes on along the minus strand of CM067335.1, from coordinate 37,998,793 downwards.
CGATGCAAAGAAGGAAAAAGGGGGCTCGGTAAATTGAATTTTTAACAATTAGCACAAGTACCCGCTCGTCATCTCTTGTACAAGGTATTTCAATTAAAACAATACAAATCCTAAGGGAAGAGTCTCCCACACAAGGTTAGAAAAGCCACTTACCTCGAACCGACTCAATAATCAACCCGAAATCACGTTCTTGCCATGAGTATTCGACTCCAAATGGACTAAATCTATTCAATTCAATTGCATAATGTAAATAACACTTCAAGTAATTGATTCTATAATTAAATTCTAAGCAAATACGCGAAATTAGGTAAAATAACCAAAATTCCCCTCAGGCCTACATCTCAGACTCGGGTAAAATTTATATTTAGAATCCTCACACTCGCATGAGTTTATTTACATCAAAATTATCCAAATCCCATAATAATTCGACCCTCAAATCCTCAAATCTATCCGGGAGGGTTTTCTAAACTTTTCCAACTAATTCGATGATTTAATGCCAAGACTTGCAATAGATTCGAGTAATCTAACAAAAATTAAGTTGAGAACCCTTACCTCGTTATTCTCTCCGAAAATCTCTCAAAAATCGCCTCTCCCCAAGCTCTAAATCGTCCCATTTTCAGAACGTAAAACATTTTTCTCAGGACTTTCGCATCAACAGTCCAAGGATCGCATCTACCAAACCGCTCATGCGGTCAAGGGAACCGCTTCTGCGCTTTCCACCAAGACCTCCAACTCTGCACATGCTACCCAGATGCCACATCTACGGTCCCGCATGTGCAGTTATCTATCTGCTTTTGTGGTCTCTGCTGAGTTTACTCATGGTTGCATTTGCGGTCAAAGAGTCCGCTTCTGTGATATAATAACCACTTCTGCGGCTCGCACCTATGAAAACCAATGCGGTTATGACAGATACTAGTAATGAAAAAATCTTCCTAAGTCCAAATTCAACTTTCGTTATGCACCCGAAACTCACCCGAGGCCCCCCGAACCTCAACCAAACATGCCAACCAATCCCAAACATTATTTGAACTTGATCCCACCTTTGGAACGCTTAAAACAATATCAAAACACCAATTTTTCATCGGATTCAAGCTTAAGAATTCCAAAAACTCTAAAAACACGCTTTCGATCAAAAAGTCTATCAAACCTCGTCCAAAAGGCCTGACATTTTGCACACATGTCACATTCAACACCACGGATCTACTCCAACTTTCGGAATTCTATTCCCAACCTCGAATCAAAATCTCACTATCGAGCCAGAAACTTCAAAAATTCAACTTTCAGCATTTCAGGCCGAAATTAGCTACGGATCTCTAAAACACAATCCGAATACGCCCCTAAGCCCGAAATCACCCAGCGGAGCTAAAGTAACCATCAGATTTCCATTCTGAAGTCGTCTTCACATTGTTCCAACTACGATTAACTTTCTAACATTTAAACTCTCATTTAGGGACTAAGCGTCCCAAAATTCTCCGAAACTCAAAATCAAACATCCTGGCAAACCAAAATGGCAGAAATAAATACGAAAAAAACAGTTAATTGGGGATCAAGACGTTAATTCTTAAGACGACCGGCCGGGTCGTCACAGTTTTGCATAGTTAGGATACGTACATAATATATATATATATATATATATATATATATATGTCACATTTATGTATGTTATTTGGAGGCTTGTTGGATTTTAAAGACCAAAAACTTGTAAGTTGAATTTGGTAACCTATCTTACTATTTTAGGGTGTGTTAATAACTCAAGTCTCATAATATGCTGAATTTACGCTTTGTCTAAATATGTTCAAAGGAGAAAAACTAGTTTCCTTCTTTATATACACGATAGTTTGAAATTTATGTATAATACAAAGTTGCACTGGTGTTGAATGAATATATAACTTTGTGAGAAAGTTGTTTTAATCTGTTGATTGTTCAAGAAGGATTATATCACCTTATGTTGATATTTTGACATTATATTTTATATAATATATATATATATATATATATATATATATATATTGCACTTTACCTTCTCGCATGGGCCTATTTTCGCTACTAAATTATTCCAAATATTTTTAACTAATATTTTATAAGTAGTCAATTAGATTCGTTTCCTCTGTAGCACCCTCCCAAAGGGGCCACTATAGCGCGTAGTTGTAAAATTGTATAGGCCTTTTATTAGAGGATTTAATTGCCTGAATTAAAATGCAGAAAGTGTATCCATAGTTAAGCCATATTAACAAGCAATTTACTTTTCAAGTAAATGATATCAAACCTTTAGAAATATATATCAAAATTATAATAATGTTTCATAAATTAGAATCAACATAAATTTTGATGCAGCTAAAGATCGAAGGATATAAGCAAGCCATTCAATATAGAGAAAATCCTGTATAGCCGTTAAAATTTTTAATAGCTCAAGTTTTTTTCCTTGGACCCGCAATATTCCTCCGGCCCACCTTATTACATCTACTAGCTCATAATCCACAAAACACTCACGCCTTCGTTCAGTTAACCCGGCTCGAGCAAAACACCTTTCTTTTCAAACACACTGTCACACCTCTTTTTTTTCACTACACCTCGCGAAGAGCGTAGATAGGGAAGTTTTTCCAATTAAAGGACAATAGAGACGAGATTTATTTATTTAAAGACTCAGAGTCACCACTTGAGATAATTAATGGAGTCCCAAGTCACCGGTGCAAATCCCGAATCGAGGAAGGAAAGAGTTGACTCTGTATTGCAGTCCGTGAACCAGAAATCCGAGTAAGGAATTCTGTTAACCCGGGAGAAGGTGTTAGGAATTTTGCGAGTTCCGTGGTTCTAGCATTGTCATTCAACTGTTATTGTTGGCCTAATTATCTGATTTTAGTATATGTTCAGCCTATGTGTATTTTTAATTTTATAATCGCTTTTATTTAATTATTTTTTCAAAAAATTTCAACATTATTTAAACGCATCTTGAACCATGTACATAAATGCACACGCAGTCCCCCACATATCTAATCTAACATTTTTTAGATTAGGGTTTGGGTCACATAAATGCGCACCCGAGTTTAAAAAGGTAATATTATTAAAAGAACACAGCTAAAGCAACTATGTATTTTTAACTTTGCAAGGGCCAGGAAAATTTCATTAGATGGCACGCCTCGAATTCTAAGGATCAAAATTAAATAGATGAGGGCCATGAGCTTTTGGGGGATTTTAATTGGCATGGAATTCCTCAAATTATTTCAAAGGGTTTATTATTTGATGTTGTTATAATCAGCTCACAGGAAATGGACCCCCGAATCTGGATATGTTTTTTGAACATGTTCCAAATCGTTGTCATGACCCCAACCTCGATCGTGATGGCGCGCAACACACTGCTAGGCAAGCCCGACCACTGCAACACCTTAACCCCCCTTTATACAGTTCATGATCCAATTAACACAAATAATTACCAAGTCATAATACTAAAACTCTGAAATATAAATTAAACATGCGGAAAACTCAAGTATAAAACAACTACTCAGCCCGAAGAATCTGGTGTCACAAGTCTGAGCCTGTATTACATGAGTAATAACCTACTACATATAGTCTTTAGAAACACAGAAATAAGACAAAAAGATAGAAGGAAGATCTGAACTGTGGACATCCAGTGCAGCTACCTTGATACTTCCGGATAAGCTGCTAGGCAGAGAAATCCTCACACAGCCTCAGGTGTACCTGGATCTACACGCAAAGTGCATGGAGTAATGTGAGTACTCCGACCCAGTGAATAATAAACATAAATAAAACTGAGAATAAGAAATCCTGAATAGGCACATGTAATTCTATAAATACAGCAACCTGAACTAGATAATATTCAATTAGTGAACCAATAACGGCAATTATGGAAATGCTACAATAGATAAATAATTGACATGCAAATATGAAATGCAACACATAGTCTGGTACTCTCTAGTACCCGTTGCGGCGTGCAGCCCGCTCCATTTATTTATCATCGACGGCGCTCACTAGGGGTCTAAAGACTCTAGGAGAGGCCCCTTATGGCCCAAGCGCAATAATAAGCCATCTCGTGCCATCAACTAGGTCCTTGGCCTCATATCGATATCTATATAGTACTGTTGTGGCGCGCAGCCCGATCCCATACTAAGTCAAAAATCATATAAGCCCCTCAGGCACAATAGTATAGAAATATTCAACCGAAACTTCTTTTTAAAAACATTAATTAAATTTCAAGTGAGAGAAAAGGTGGCTGAGTTTACAAAACAACATTAAAACCAAGACTGAGTTCATTAATATGTAAAAAAAGGTAAGAAACTGTTAAAATAACAATCAGCTCAAATTATAACAATAATAAAAAATTTCAAATAAATACACAGTATATTCATCTACCATGACGGACCAAGTCACAATTCCCAACGGTGCTCTACCCCACGCTCGCTACGCGGCGTGCAAGTCACCTCATTATAGCACTATGATGTGCAAATACGGGGTTTCAAACCCTCAGGATAGCATTTACATCTATTACACCCTCAAGTCGGCCAAAATCCTAGCTTGCTATACCTTGCCTTTCAACTTAACCTCCTGGTGCGTTGAATCTGATCAAAACCACAACGAATACGTCACGATAGGCTAAAGGAACAATACTCAAGCGGAAATAATCGAAAAACATCAAAAATTCTGAAATTGGCAAAAAATCGAGCCCCAGTCCCACTTCTCGAATTCCAGAAAAATTAACATCAACGTATTCCTTATCTCGCCACGAGTCTATACATATAAAGATTATCAAAATCGGAGTCCAAATGACCCCTCAGATACCCATTCTTAACTTTCTTAAGTTGAAGCCCTAACTCCCATTCTAACTCCTTAATTCCTTAGTTTTTCAGTCAAAATTCATGTAATAATACCTTAGAATCGTGTTTTAGACTCATAAATCCTTAACTTAAAGAAGTCCCTTGATTGCTCTCTTCCAACTCGCCCAAATTCTCCAAGTCCGTAGTGAAAAAGATGAAACCCTTTAAAATTTCGCGAAGGTGAAATTAAATAACCATGACCAATCATTTCCACATCTAAGGCTCCTTAGCCGCATCTGCGACTCCCGCTTCTGCGGAAATATCTTCGCTTTGCGGATCCCCAAGGAAATCTCGAATACCGCATCTGCCATCCTTCTGTACATCTGCGACTCCGCAGATGCGGTCACCAAATTCGCACCTACGGTACCTACCACTTCTGTGATACTGCTTATGCGTTCCCAGTTCCACAGAAGCGAAAATACCAAAAGCAGCTGCAACTTTTTCTTAAGTTCACAAACCAAAATTTTCCGTTAACTATCAGAAATCACCCCGAGGCCCCCGGGACCTCAACCAAAAGCATTAACGCATCCTAACATATCATTCAAACTTGCTCCAATCATCAAAACACATCGAACAACACCAAAACCATCAAATTACATCGGATTCAAGCCTACATTCTTCTAAAACTTCCGAAACACGCATTCGATCAGAAACCCAACCAAAACACTTTCGAATGACCTGAAATTCTGCACACACATCCCAAATCACCTAATGGAACTACAGCCACTCTCGGAATTCCATTCCGACCCTCGGATCAAAATCTCACTTACCAACCGGAATTCGCCAAAATACTAATTTCGCCAATTCAAGCCTAATCCTACACCGGATCTTCAAAATCACTTCCAATCACACTCCTAAATCACAAATATTCCCCCGAAGCTAATCGAATCATCGTAATTCACATCCGAGCCTCCTAGCACATAAGTTATCATTCGGTTGACTTTTCCACAACAAGCCTTCCTTAAAGAGACTAAGTGTCTCATTTCCTTCTCAATTCAATTCAAATCAACTCGTTTACACAATACACTCATAATGAAGCATAAAGAAGCAGAAAATGGGGAAAACGAGGCGATAACTCACCTGACGACATGTCGGATCATCACATTCACGTTACATAAAATGCACCCGCAGTTTACAACATGTTCACTATTATTAACATTCGAAGTTACTGCATCGAATTCCCAACACGAACAATGAATATCAGAACACTCTGTCTAGTACATACTGCCACATTCGAATATACCAACATTTAAAAAAAACACCAACATTAGCTCATACTCAACGAAAGCGATTTGCTGATCAAAATAGAGAATTTTCTACAAGGATTGTTTCCTTGACAGAGAGTCAACAAATAGAACCACAATATAAGACAATGCAAGCATTATAAACTCTTGACGTTGTTTTCCTACAAGGATTAGCTATTTCTTGCTTGAACTGGTTCACTACACTACAAGTGAAATTTCTAAAGTATAACAATAGATGGTTGATGGTTAAAATAGAGTTAACACTATAATTTTCATCTCTCACTTGGTTGACATTTCATTTCTCACTTGGTGATTTGTAAACTCTTATAACTTCATAATTTTCGAAAGATAAAACATAATGGGTTAAGAATTCTAATAAAAAAACCAAACTATACAAAGTACAGATGACAAAAGCTGCTCTTTATCTGTTTTATAATAGCAGGGCCTTCTTAAACAAAGCTTAATCTCATATCTCTAGCATAATTAGAATAAAGATTTTCTATGAATAGTTCAACTTTTAAGAAAGCATCATTCACGACATTTTCTAGTGGCAACTAGTTTGTATTTATCACTTATCACTTCCCAAACAATAAGCAAGTTATCGATCAACTTAGTATCACTGTGAAACCCTATTTCCATCAGACCAACTTAAAACAACAGTTATCCTTGTTAAATAAAAGCTTAATATTTAATGCAGACACAGTAGCTATCAATCATCAATGAATTTTGCACATGTTCAACACCGAGTCACCTAGTACCTGGTATTAGCAAAATAGTTATAGCTATTCCAGACAGAAATGCAAACTTGACTTGTTTATACAGCAGATAAAGGGCAATTCCAATCTGATTGATCAATTGACATACCTAACAGCAAGAGCAAAAGATCCGAACAAAAACAGCAGCAAATCTTCAACCACAACGATATTTAGAACCCAGAAACATAGAGACACACAGCAGCTTATTTAGACAGTGGCAGAAAGTTGTGGTTTCAATCAAACATGCAGAACACACAAAAATCAGATAGAGATTAAACAAGTAATTGAAGCCCTCATTCATGCATAGTTAAGATTTATAGAGGAAATAATTGACATACCGAACAGCAAGACCAAAAGGCCACTATTTGATTTGAATTATATTTCCGTAAATACACCAGGACAGCTACAAGCAGAACAACAGCAAGGAAACGGACCAAAATAATGGTCTGAGTTCAGTCACCAAACAACCGATTCAACTGCAGAAATCAATACACAGCTTCAGTCTCGAGTTCTAAATCGCCTTAGTTCCCAGAAACCAATTCAAACCTTCATTGAAATCTCCATTTTTTCTTTAGTTTCTCGAAGCTTTGTTGATTTTTTTTCTGAAATTTAAAATGGTCTCTTTTTTTCCAGATCTGTGTAGGTGTATGTGAGTGTGTATGTTGTTCGGAGAAAAAGAAAGGGAGTTTTTTGGTTTTGATGCTTGAAGGAGATGAACAGGAGATGGTGAGGTTCAATATAAAGCTGCGCTAATTTTTTTCTCCAGGCATCGTTCTATAGTTTTTTTTGTGTTCCTTTATAGGTAGAGTTTGTGGTGGTAGGCAACCCCACTTCCAACCGAGAGATTGTGAGTTCGAGTCTCCCCAAGAGCAAGGTTGGGAGATTCATGGAGGGAAGGATGCCGGGGGTCTATTTGTAAACAGCCTCGCTACCCCAGGGTAGGGTAAGGTCTGCGTACATATTACCCTCCTCAGACCCCACTAAGTGAGATTATACTGGGTTGTTGTTGTTGTTGTTATAGTTAGAGTTTAGGTTTAGGTGTAATTTTATGTATTTGCTAATTAGTTTTTAGATCTTTTGTGTATTAAGTTTTTGGGGTTTTTTATTTATTTTTATTTCAAAGAGTAATCTAGAAGGGTCCCTAGGTTTAACGGACTGATTCGAATTGGGCCAAGAATTAGGCTCTAAAACTCTTAAAATTGTGATCCAACACCTTAATTGACTCTTTTTAAAATAATATAAAATAATACAAAATGCAAAAGATAACATGAAACCATTATATATTTTTTGTATTTTTAAGATTATGTAAAGATGAAAATAAGGTATTATTTTGTATATTTTTATTTAAATTTATGAAAGATACATAAGTTGAAATATTTTTGTAATTTTTATTTTTATAAAAAGAATAAAGTAAAAGAAATCAAAAATAATTGAAATAGCTATATTATGCCTAATTTAAATGTTTACACACTAAAATATAAAAAAATCTCGGGGAGGGTGAAAAATCACATGTCTACACACAAATTCTGTATTTTTACCCTTGGTTTCAATGTAAGTCAAAATTTTAGTTGGTTTTTCGATTTTTGTTCATAGTCGACTCTAGGTTGTTCGATTTTAGTTTCGTCTTTATAATGGGGGAAAAGAAGTCTTTGATGAAGAAGTAAAAAAAGAAAGATGAAGGCATCTCCAAATTCTCTGAATTAGCCGGTCAATTAGTGAAATATGACCCTAATTTCATTAGAAATGATGACGACGATTTTGAAGATTTACAAGAATTTGGGTGCGATTTGGGGCATGCAACCCATAAATCTGTTGAATCAATGCAAAATACCCCTAGTAAAGATAAGTAAAATATCCCTAGTGAAGGTAAGCAAAATACCCATGTTGATAGAAGGACTCGTTTTTATAGCGAGACTCACAGCGATAGAGTAACGAGGTCACACACTGAATCAATGTAAAATACCCCTAGTGAAGGACAGCATAATACCCCTATTGATAGAAGGCCTCATTCTCATAGCGGGACTCCCGACGATAGAGTAACGAGGCCACTCACTACTCAACATGTAGTTGTTGAAAAAGCACAAGTTCAAAAAGAAAGATTAAAATAATGGAAAAGGATATTGTGAAGGATAAGGGTAAAGGTTCTAAAAGAAAGGCTAAAAGTGACGGGGATGATGTTCCATCAAAAAAAGAGAAAAGTTCATGCTGATAAAAAATGTTCTAGTTCATCTGATTTGAAGGTATTTCTTAATTATATAACTTTGACTTGTGTGCGGTTAGTTTATTTTAATATGTAGAAATTTGAGATAACCAATATAGCAGTTATGTTCCAGATTTGTGTATAAAATGTATCATTCTTTTTCATATTGTACACAATGTGTATCGAGTCAATAAGTAATGTGCAACTTTTGTATATAAAGTGTATCATCTATCCACATATTGTATAAGTAATATTTAAAGTGCGTAATTGTGATTGTTATGAAGCTTATATATATTTATATTTTTATGTTATTTGCAGCTTTGGGATTACTGTGTTCCTTTGGGTGATCATTCTAGTACCTGTATCAGTGTGCATACAAACTGCAGTATAGTGAAACATTTGAAAGATAATTTGGATGATCAGTAGATTGAGATGTTTAGAAGAACATTTTTTATTATTATGTGGACTTGCCCGAATTTTTTATACATAACCAATTTATCCATTCATTATTGCTTAGGGAAATAGTGTCACCTAAAGATAATAGGTTATGGATTAAAGTGAATAGCACCAAGTTGTGTTTTGGACTTGTAGAGTTTTGTATTATCACATGATTAAAGTATAATAGTGATCCTAATAAGGATTATGAATATGTGTAGACGATTCGGTTAATGGAATTGTATTTTCCAAGCATGTCGAAAGTGTCTAAGAAATTATTAACTGACTGTTTCTTAAACAAGATGTTGGAAATCTGATGAGGATGCATTAAAGATTGCAATATTATATTTCATTCACAGTTTCCTATTTTTGATTACGAATGATAATTTGATAACAAAGAATAATATTCGGTTCACTTTTCCTTTTATAGGTAAACGACAAGGTTTCATCTTTGGAGAACTTAATGATTTCCTTATTCGAAAAGGTTTTTAAAGTTCTAGGTGAACGCGATGCTTCAAAGGTATTCTCATGACTATGCTTACTTCTTATTTTCACCTTTACTATAATTTTACAACTTTTTGTATATTTTTTCTAAACAGGGTAATCGAAAAGATGACGACCATCATGATAAGAATGTTTTAGAGAATCACTTTGGTAGTGAAGAAGTTACCTTAAGGCAGGAGAAGGAATCACTTCATGCCGGATCTATACTAAATCTAACCGGATGATTTTGGTGTTGTCACGTCACCCTTATGTTAAAATAAAGGTATTTGTGTTTAATAGTATAACGACAGAGGCTTGATTGCTCTAATAGTGTGACTCAAGACTTATTTAAACTATTGATGATAGTATAGGGGAGATCAAGCCTTTATTCGTGGTTTATTTAATGCTTCTTAGCTACTTTTTAATCAGTTAAATCAAACAATATAACTTATCTTTGTAAGCCTCACATTATATCTAAGGTATAAGTGAAATTTCATAAAATTATGTTCAATTTTCTTAGCTTTCTAATTTTTCCGAGAGTGGTCTTAGTCCATTAAATTAACCTTTTCTATGGATATAACATCAATTGTCCCAGTGACTTGCATCTATATACATGATAGCTCATAAGTAACACGACCCAAAATTCCTTCGAATGAGTCGTGATGGCACCTAGCCTCTAAAACTAGGTAAGCCTAACATTATCGTAATGATAACAAGTTCTGCTAAACAACTATTAAACATAAATTGAAAATTTCTAAATAAGCCAATAACCTCAACATAATACAGTACCCCAAAGCCGGTAGTAAAGGTCATAAGATTTTCTAAGAGTAACTATGTATAATGAATAAATCATTGTTCTAGAGTAATAGGAAACGGTGAAAATAAGTACAACAGAAGGTGACTTTGGAGCCTGTGATTGTCTAGCAGGTGTACCTTGAAGTCTCCAGCTGCACAAGCATAAGTCTCAAAACCAACTCGACCAGAATTACCTAGTTCTGCAAAAAAAATGTGCAGAAGCGTAGTATGAGTACATTATAGTGGTACCTAGTAAATATCAAGCCTAACATCGGTAGAGTAGTGACGAGGCTAGTCAAGACACCTATCCGAGAAGTAAACCTATGCATGGTATGGCATAAAGCTAACAAGGAAGGAATATTAATATAAGGCCAATACCAAAAAGAATTAAAATTACAATCAACATTGAAGATGAGGGGAACACGAATGACAACGAGAAATAACCAAGTAATTAAGAAACAACATAGTTGGAGTACATATGAATTATAAGTATATTCAAGTAGGGAAAACGATGTCAACTCAACCAATCAAATCATTCCTAATACATGAAATCCACTTCTTGTAATCTCAGATCATTAATCACAGCTTCCAAACATTTAGCACATTTGGTACATCGGTCCTACATTTTTTTCCATATCACCTAGCATGGTGAAATTCATGTGCTACCAGGTACATAGTATTCATGTAAAAAATTATAAATAGTATTCAAGGGATTTGTTCATATATAATAAAGTAAAATTGCAATTTCTAAACCGTAAAGGGAATCAATGAGAAAATAAGCCTATGTGGAAAACTATTTGGGCGAAGAGAATAACAATTTCAAACAAAATAAGGCAGAAGACAAGCTATCGATTTGAATATAGAAATTAATAAATTAAAATATAATAGCTATCTCTTTTTAAGTAAAATAGAAATATTAGATAGGGTAAGGAGATTAAGTTGAGAAATCGCTTAAATTGAAATGTAACGACTATTAAAATAGTAAGGTACCGAATGAATCACAAATGTTAACTTAAATGTCACATAAGGTAAATATATTATTATTTCTTTTATTTAAAACTGTTATATTACTAACAACTCAACAGGATATGAGAAAATGACTCAGCATAGTAAATTCATCTTTAAAATCAATTTACCAAAATAATAATAATAGGAAAAAAAAATAATGGCGAGGATGAATATCAATGGAAAACAACTCAATTCTACAAACATTAAAAACCAGGACTGCTAAACCCTCGGTCTCGTAGGAAAGAACCGAAGCAAACACAATACAATAAGGAATATAAAACACATAAATTATTATGGCGCGCCATCTGATCCAACCGTACAACACCATCCATTCTTATTTTACCATGTAATTATCAATAATAATAATAAATAAATATATATTATGGCACGCAAACGATCTCACTATATAATCAGACTCATCTTCATAATTCATCTTTAGTTCACAATATCAATCTACCCATATTTCACATGTTGCGGCGTGCAACCCGATCCCTTCGTATCAATATTAATTCTCACCTACTTTGCTTGTTGCGGCGTGAAATCTAATCCACGATAAGTTAAATCAACAACAACTATTCAATAACTTAAATTACATGAATTTCTATAATCAAAGGTAAGAGTACATGGCAATAAAAGAACCACGTAAAAGTCAAAAGAATACAACAAACTTACAAAAATGACAGGCCAAGTAATTAGGAAATATAGTAGATAAGCACAGAGTCATAGAAGGAACTCAACAATTAAGGGGTTGTTTGGTTTGAATACGGCTTATGCTGGATAAGTTATACTGGAATTAGTTATCCTGATATTATTTTTATTCATTGTTTGGTTTGTTGTATTAAAAAATACATTTTTATAATTTCTAAGAAGAAGGTATAAGTTATTCCGGTACTAATTACCCCACCCCTATAAGGTATAAGTTATCCTGGTACTAATTTTGATCTCGGGATAACTTATACTAGGTTTGCGAACCAAATAAAGTATTAAGGCGTTATTAAATCTTTATACTCGTAATATATCTACTTATACCTCATACCAAAGGACCCCTTAGATGTCACAATACAATAATGAAGGTATCATCTTCAACTAAAGCATAAGAATGCAAAATATCAAGTAAATGCATAGGAATTATATAGATGCTCGAAACCGGTCAATTATCAAATATAGGCAGGGTATCCACTCGTCACCTCGCGATCACAAATTTCACATAATGCAAATAGAACAATCATCTCAAACCTGAGGGGTAATTTCCCCCACACAAGGTTAGGCAAGATACTTACCTTTACGAAGTTAAGCCAATACTCAAAAATGACATTTTTGGGTGAAACGACCTCCAAATGACTCAAATCTAGCTAAAATAATTACACAAAATAATTAAATCCATAGGAAATAATTTCAGATAATAAAATGTCGACTTTTAATTTTACACCAATAAGTCAACCCAAAATTCAACTCCGGGTTCTCACCTCAGAATCTGAAAAATATCCACGATATCAAAATACCCTTTCCGATGCGAGTCCAACCATACCATAATTATCAATTTCCGATATCGAATAGCCCTTGAAATCTTCATTTCCATTTTTTGAAAGATTTTATAATTTTCCCAGTGTTTCACTTTGATTCTCACGGTTTTGATGTTAAAACTCAAATATAGAAATTGAACAATGGAACTTACCTAACAATTGTAGATAAAATTCTCTCTTAAAATCGCACACTTTCGAACTTACGGTGCAAAATATCAAAAAATGAAGCAAAACCAGAATTAAACAGCTGAAATTAAGCTGTAGATGTCGCATTTGCAATCCAGGGTTCAGAATTGCGAACAAGAAAAGGGCTGGAAAATATCTCAATTGTGATATAATGCTCGCAATTGTGAACTTGAACAATGTAGAAGTCGCAATTGCGATAAAATGTTCGCAATTGCGAGCCCTGGATACTACACCAAAAACCAGCAATCTTTTCCGGCACGGAAACATAGATAACTCTCACCAACATTTTCTAAATTCAACGATTCATTTTGATATGGCTCCGTAATTATACAGATCTACTGCATCAGTAAAAATTGAATTTGGAGTTCATTTGCTTAATGTGGTACCATTTAAAATTGAAGAAACGATGCCGAAACATAAAAAACAAGCACAACACAACCTAAACCTATCTAAAACTCACCCCAAGCACCTTAGGACCTCGTACAAACATACCAAAAAGTTTTAAAACATAATACAGACCTGCTAGAGGTCTCCAATCCCAAAAAATAACATCAAAACCACAAATCACACCTCCATCGAACTTATGAATTTTCAAATCTTTCAACTTCCAAAACTCATGCCGAAACATATCAAATCAATTCCGATTGACCTCAAATTTTGTACACAAATGATAAATGATATAATAGACCTATTTCAATTTTCAAAATCAAAATCCGAATCGGACATCATTAAAGTCAACTCCCGGTCAAACTTATAAATATTTCAAAACTTTAAACTTTTTGATTTTTGCCAAAATACTTCAAATCAATCTGCGGTCCTCCAAATCTAGATGCACGCCAAAGTTCGAAATCACCATACGGAGCTATTGGAATCATTGAAATACCATTCCGGAGTCTTGTACACAAAAGTCAAATCTCCGGTCAACTCTTTTTACTTAAGCTTCCAAAACAAGAATTGTTCTTTAAAACTGATCCCAAATTGTCCGAAACCTAAAATCGAACACATCCACAAGTCATAATACATTATACAAAGCTACTTGAGGTCTTAAGCCACTTAACAAGATGCTAATTTTCAAAATGACCAGTCGGGTCGTTACATATATATATGTTCGTCCTCGAACGTGGCAGGAGTTGTTACAAAGCCGTCGAATCACTATGAAACCTTACTATGAACATACCTGGGGGTGATCCCAGGTCACCCTAACCCATGTAAGCCTGACCACACGATATAACTGAAGATCATTATTTTGACCTAAGCCCATAAACCTCGAAACCAATTTTCCAACGTTCGAAGTTCCTTAGAACGCTCGAATTTTGCATTTACACATATAAGATGGTACAAGATGAATATAACCACAACCCCAACCTAGAGTACAATCACATGATGTTTCATACAACTCTGATGCCCGCGACAATAACTTCTTATCGCCATAGCTGCCCAATAACAACTTAGATAACTGGTAATACATTCCATATCGAATAAAACCTTATTCCAGACCTCCACAACACTGTCCATGATAAAATAAACATGTAGAAGCTCATAATCACCCATGAAATCAACAAGCCAAGAAGTTCTCTAGTCCGTTAAGGGCCATTTCCCAATTTAGAGCGTAAATAGCATCATTTGTCCAACAGTCCTCATTCCGATACGATAATGCAATTCCCAAGTCTAGAAACCTCATCTCATCCAATACAAGCTACCCAAATAACAACTCATCATAGAACCACATGGATTCTCTTCCAACACTATCCGTACACCCAACCGACAATAACTTAAATAGTCAGAAAAATAGAAGGAAAGGAAGGCACGAGGACTATCTAATAAGTAAAAAATATATCACAACAAAGTAGAGTTTCATTAACTCATCCCATAGAGGGAAAACAAAAGCACCAAATAAGCACAAGGAAAGGGTATCTTACATAACATTTGCTGCAACGTGCGGCCCGATCCCATTATATCAATCTACAAAAGGGATGCCCTTCGAGCCAAAGTGCTCGGGTTCACTGATCACATGAATGCTGATATCAAGCACGATAGAGTGCACACATATAGCTTTGGGAAAATGAATATAAATTATACAACATTGAGGAAAGCAAGAACAACCAAGGTGCAATGAGCAAACCAACATCTCGAGGACTATCTTGCCCATATTTCCATAAGACCTGAACGTGATTACAACATGTGTAAAAACAGTTATACAACCTCACAGCCCATTATAGCATAAGGGATGAGCACATAGCATAGTCTGGGGCACAAATAATATCCATTCCGCTCCGGTAACATAATGATATCAACTTCACAAGAGTACCCAAACATGATCCGATATAGAATATGCATTCCCATTAGGATTTCAAATGACCCTCAAACCAAATCCAATCATTCCCAAGAAGTTAAATAACCTACCAAAAGTCTATAACAATCTATCTATACGTCATTAGTCATCCCATTCTCAATATTCTTCACAATCTACAACTAAGGAATATTCCGCCTACGAGGACATCCAGTCTCGAAACTTCATGAATACCGGAACTTCCAGTGCCGATCTCAACTATGCTACTCAAATGGATGATGCAACATTAACACTCCATTATCTTTCACAAAAACCCACATAGATCTTAAATGCGCTGTACCACTAGTCAAGCATCCCCTAGTCAAAACACAAAGTACCTTCCTAAAATGCATGCTCTTCACTTGCGATATCCAATAAGGCTAGCATTCTATTAACTTCTGATATCCATCTAGGAGAAAACCACAATATGCAACATATTTATTATGTCCATAGTAGACAACTGATTCAAGCAATGGTTGATACCTTTGAGAGTTCTCTGAGACCTGTCTGCACATAACTTAGAAACTTCAAGATTGAATCTCCCCAACTTAACCATGTCAAACATACCGTCTCACCCAAGATTACTACCACAAACACCGATAGAGAATCTCCATTCAAAAAGGGCTAATTACTTGCATTAATATGCTAACCCAATGCCGCCGAGCTGACCCATTTCTTCAGATACTCCTCGACTTTTCCTTTGGGTAACACTTCTCCTTGTATATATATAACGATCCCAAAAGTAAATCTCAATACAGACAATCTTTACACGAACCACATAGCCCAGAAGTTTATCAACCACTGTATTTCCTCTGAAGCATCCCATAATATCGTAGCTGAGACGCTCGCATTTTATGAATCGGAAGTCGTTTCTCTGACCCCTCTAACAATGAAATGTAGATTCATTAATGATGAAAAAATACCACAAATCCTAGTACAATCCCATGCAGATCTCAGTACTTATTCATATAAAAATTTTAGGAACCTTTCAATGCTATATACATATACCTCAGGCGTAAAACTGATATGACACCTGACCTTGCAATCGGATCATCGATATTAGGCCCCCCTACTTGGTGCGAAGCCATAGGAAATAATTTGATGATTCACAATACTAACATTATAGCTCATACAACACCGATCATAAAACACGTCAAATCATCTACTAAGCGTATGTTCATCCTCGTGATAGTCAAACTCGCTTCTTCCAGTGCCATGAATGCACTATGCACCTTCCACTAAATAGAATTTCCATACTAACCACATTGTTTCTATTACCACCAACTACCCTCACATCAATATACACCTCGTGACCTTGCCACGACCACGATGATTATTCAACCAATTAAACCTTCTCGAGCTCGTACTTATCAACCATATGGGAGAACCTACAGCACCATCACGTGAACAACATAATGATCTCTTAATACCTCCACATACTCAGTTTGGAAAACACGTTAAGACAATATTTGAGCACTCCTGGCTCCTCATAGCCCATCTACTATACCACAAACTATTTGCACATAACTGGTATTGAGTGCACAATATCATACACGAGTGGATGCAAAGGAACATAAGATTTATACTAGATATCTCCGTACCGATTCGCAAGACTCTACTAAACTTGCTTATGACTCAAAGCACCTATGAGCCTAAAGTTCTGATACCAACTTCTTACAATCCAAAATCCCACCGGAGGAGTGGTGATGTCACCTAGTCTCTAAAGCTAGGTAAGCCTAACACATACCGAAATGTTAACATGTTCTACAAAACAACTATTAAACATTCATCGAGAATTTATAAACAAGCCAATAACCTCAACATGATAGAGTATCCCAAAAGTGGTAGTACAAATCATAAGCTAGTCTAAGAGTAAATATATATAATAAATACATCATTGCTCTAGAGTAATAAGAAATAGTGGAAATAAGTACAACAGAAGGAGACTTTGGAGCCTGCGACCGTTCAGCAGGTGTACCTTGAAGTCTCCAGCCGCACAAGCATAAGTCTCAAAACCAACTCGATCAGAAGTAACTGGTTCTGCACAAAAATATGCAGAAGCGTAGCATGAGTACATCACAGTGGTACCTAGTATGTATCAAGCCTAACCTCAGTACGAGGCCTGGTCAAGATACCTACTGGACATGTAAACCTACGATATGTCATAAAGTTAACAAGGAAGGAATATCAATGTAAGGTCATGAGTAAAAAGAATTCAAATTACAATCAATAGTGAAGACAAGGGGAACACGAATGGCAACGAGAAATAACCAAATAATTAAGCAACAACATAGCCGGGTTATGGATGAAGTATGAATATATTCAAGCAGGGAAAATGTTGATAACTCAATCAATCAAATCATTCCTAATACACAAATTTGAACAATCCCACTTCTCTAATCTCATATCATAAATCATAACTTCCAAACCTTTAGCACATATGGAACCTCGAGCCCACATTTTTTTTATATCACCTAGCACGACAAAATTCACGTGCTACGAGGTACATAGTATCCATGTCAAAAACTATACATAATATTCAAGAGATTTGTTCATATATAATAAAGTGAAATTGCAGTTACTGAACCAAAAAGGAAATCAATGAGAAAATGAGCCTATTTGGAAAGTATGTGGGTGAAGAGAATAATAATTTCAAACAAAATAAGACATCAGATAAGCTACTGATTTGAATATAGAATTTAATAAATTAAAACATAATAGCAATTTCTTTGTAAGTAAAGTAGAAATATCAGATAGAGTAAGGAAATTAAGTTGATAAATCGTTTAAAATGAAATATTACGACTACTAAAATAGTAAGGTAACGAATGTGTCACACCTTCTTTTGGCTACTACAACCCGGCGAAGGGCGTAGTTAAGGGAGTTTTTTCAATTAAAGGACAATCGAAACGGGATTCAATTTTTGAGAGAATTTTAGAGTCACCACTTGGGAGATTTATGGTGTCTCAAGTCACCGTTTGGAATCCCGAATCGAGGAAAGAATGACTCTGTTTAACAGTCCGTGAACTAAAAATCCGGGTAAGGAATTCTGTTAACCCGGGAGAAGGTGTTAGGCATTCCCGAGTTCCATGGTTCTAGCACGGTCGCTTAACTGTTACATTTAGCTTGGATTATCTGATTTTATACAATTGTGAACCTATATGCAAATCGAATCTTTAACCACTTTTATTATTATTTTTAAAGGAAATTTTAGCGTTGTTAAAACGTGCCTCGAACCACGTCACATAAATTCACCCGTGGTTTTTGGCACATTCTAACTTCATTGGGATTTGGATTTGGGTCACATAAATGCACACCCGTGATTAAGGAGATTAAATTATTAAAGACGTGCCTAAAAGCGACTATCGCATTATTATATTTGCGAGAAGACCGTGGAATTTGCTAAACGACGTATCCCAAATATCTAACTATTTTAATATAAATATTTCACGAGGGACACACGAGTTATGGGTTCCGTTTAGCGTGGCATTCCTCGTTTTATTTTGGAAGACCATTCCTAAAGCGAGCTACTAAGGTTTTCTATTAGATTCGTCTCTACTTGGGTATGAAGAATGGATACTACGTTATCTTTGAGGTCAAAACTTATGCAGAACCTGAAAAAGTATACTATGCATTATTTTAATTTTTTTGTTTGAATATGCTTCGAAATCTGGGTCTAATCATAAGCCCAAAACTTTATTTGACAAAGAAGGAACTGACCGGACTTACAACAGACGCCAATGGCCCAAGTGGGCTGCTGAAACAAACATGGGACCTGCTGGGCTCCTACATGAGCCCAAGCTTTATTTACAACTGCCAGTTATAAATAAATTGGACCGACTCATAGTACCTAAACTAAAAATACACCTGGTGCAAATGGACAATAATGTCAATAACCAAATTATCGCAAATTTTTAGGAAATCAAAGACCAGTGCTGAGCAAAATTAACAGAGCTTCCAGCTACACATGAAATATTGAACTTGAATGGAATTTGCACTAACACATTAAAACACTGTTTTTCACAGTGTCAAGACTCAAATGCTGAAACTGAGGTTCATATATTGACTTTATTGCTATAATAAAACTAATTTCAAAATTTATAATGCCATAACTTTGGACTAACAAACTAACCTGATAACTTTCTACTACTAGAACAGCTAACCAACTGCTCAATAAGGGGTAAAATAGCCCAAATTTACTAATCATAGATCCTAATAAGATGAAAGTCACAACTAGTACACGCGAGAGTCTATATAGTCCATATGAACAGTCCAGTTACATATAATTGATGCTAGGCACTACTACTACTCAAGTCTAATGTAAATTACAAATATGAATGGAAATCAACACAAAAATCAAACAGGAGTATATTAATCAATCATCCAGTAGAGATAAATGAAGTGGTTGATCTGGTCCTTTACACAATATAGAGCTGGGAAGTACCTGAAATTTGAGTAGACAAAACTGAAGGTCAGCAAAACTTTACCAGCACAGTAATCACAGGATAACACAACTTATGAATAATTCTTAAACCCAGAAATGACTCCAAATGATCAGAGAAGTTTAAATCCAAACCCAAACAAGTAAGAAACCACTCAAATGGCTCACATGAGCCTTAACCAGCTATACATGAACCTGACCAGTTTGAATTGAAACTAGAACCAGTACTTGAACTTCAAATATATGTATTTCAGATCATTGTTCTACCTCATATAACTAAATCTCTGATAGAGAGCTGAGATTAAGAGTTCTAAAAGGTAAATTCCAATGTAACAGTAAAAAAAACTTGAATTTCTGGAGATTTTCAGGAATTGTTGAGAGATTTTTTTAAGCTTCAAAATTCTGGGAATTTAGAGATCAATTTAGCCTGGTTAACCCCCTTTTTTGAATGAATTGGGGTCCCTTTTATAGCCAAAGGCTAGGGCAACCCTTTTATTTCAATTTAACTACTAGTCCCTCTTTTGATTTTCAGATTTTACTTACTTGGTCCTTCATTTTTTGACTTGTTTTCCCAAGTTACTACACTAAACTACTGATTTTCAAACTAAAATCCCCTTCTAGAAGGGTCTAAAAGATTATAGCAGTTTCTTGTTAATAGGATACCTATACTACCCTTGTTTTAATCCTAAAACTACCAGCACTAAGTTAAAACCCTATATTACCCTCATTTTATTCTAAAAACTACCAGAACTAAGTTAAATCTCTATATTACCCTTATTTGATTCTAAAAACCAGTAGAACTAAGTTGGAACCCTATATTACCC
Source organism: Nicotiana benthamiana (assembly GCA_034376525.1). NCBI lineage: Eukaryota > Viridiplantae > Streptophyta > Magnoliopsida > Solanales > Solanaceae > Nicotiana > Nicotiana benthamiana. The sequence goes on along the minus strand of CM067335.1, from coordinate 37,977,743 downwards.
TTTAGTACTAAAATTACTGGTTTACTAAACTAACTATCTTCCGGCTAACAGCTATAACCAACATCCTAATCAAATTAAACTAATAACCAGAAAATTGAATTAAAAAATCTGGAGCTAATGACTAATCAATTAGTTACTGCTATAAGCTAACAAGGATTCAAGTAAAAAAACAAAAGCTGAAATTAAGACATTAAAGAAAACTATGCAAAGCTATATTAACTTGTAATCTGACTCAAATCATCATTAACACATGGCAAGTCACAAAATCAAATACTGTAATTAGTCTAAAAAAAACAAAAACCTAAAAGTAATGCGACCAAATGAAATATGTACAAACAGAAGTGGGGATGGATTTCAGTTAGACTAACTAGAGCAATGTTATAATCGGAAAGGGTAACCAAACAAAACCAAATTTGAAACAACATTTCCAATTAACAAACGACTAACACAAGGCAAATTACCAACAAAGGAGCAGGGAAATAAAGATGAACACAAAAAATAACAGAACAAATGAGGCACTTACTAATTGGGTCTTCAATTAGTCTGTCGTCTTTAATTTGAATATCCAAATGGAGTTACATGCTTGTTTTGACCAAAACAAGCATGAAACTCCATTTAAAAATTCAATCGGCCTTGAAAAACTTGTTTCCAGATTTGAGGTCAAACTTAGATTGGAAATTCGACGAGTTGGGGAGTTATTTGAAAGGAGTTGGGCTTGTTTTTGGGTAGAGGAGGGCAAGAGGAGTATAGGGTGTTAATTTGGACCCCATTGGAGCCGGCGCCACCGTGGACGACGGAGCCACCGCTCCTTTGAAAGAATATTCGACGAGATAGGGGTATATTCGAGGGTGACCAGTGGTGGGGTTGGAAAGAGGGAGCGAGGAGAGGATGTGGTGTTATTTTGGGGCCCATCGGAGTTACGCCGCCGCCAGCGACTATTTTCAGCCGGCGGAGATCGGTGGTGATACGGCGGAGGCAAGGCGGTGTTACACCGGCCAGTTAGGGTTCATCGACAAGGTACGAGGTCTCAATGGCGTGGGGGGGGGAGGGATCCGACATTTATATAGGGTAAAGACCCTTGCATCTTGGCCGTTTGATCAAGATTGATCAACGGGTCAAATACCTGGGCAAAAACAACGTCGTTTTATTTCTTTGGGTTTTGGACCGGGCAGGGGCTGGGTTTGGGTCTATTTTGTGTTTGGTAATTTTGGGTTAGATTTATGACCAGAAAATGGCCCAAAATCAAAGTCCAGCATATATACAAACAATTACTCCCTTTTTGTATATTTTGCTTTATTATTTTTTCAGGTTTTATAATCAAAAATAAAAATAGCCAAAAACATATTCAATCAAGAAATAAACTAAATAAAATCTTAAATTATAAATTTAAAAGAAAATTAACTAATTTTTTTTTATTTTTTTATTTTTTTATTTTCAATATTAACTAATTAGTAACCTAAAAACATGCAAAAATTAAATCCTAAATGCAACCATGCCTTTTTTATATTTTTATGAATTATGCAAATTAAAACATGCAACATGAAAATAAATACAAAATTATGCAATTAATTCCTAAAATTCAAACAAACACAAAATCACGCAAATGAATCCTAAAAATTCAAACAAACACAAAATCACGCAAATGAATCCTAAAAATTCAAATAATAAATGAAAATAAGTACAAAATAACACAATTTATTCCTAAAAATTCAAATAATAAAAGAAAAATCCTAATTAATGAATTTCATTGGAACATGTCAAGTGAGGCAAAAATCACGTGCTCACAGAATGAAACAACGAGTGCTAACTTAAGAGTCACATAAGGTAAATATATTATTAATTCTTTTATTTAAAACTGTTATGTTACTCACAACTCCGCAAGATATGAGAAAATGACTCAATGTAGTAAATTCATCTTTAAAATCAATCCACCAAAATAATAGTAATAGGAAATAAAAACAAGAAATGACGGCGAGACAAAAAATTAATGAAAAACAACTCAATTCTAAAAAAATCACTAAAACCCAGAACTACCAAATCCTCAGAGTCTCGTACGAAATAATCGAAGAAAACAAAATACAACAAGGAATGCAAAACACATAAACTGTCGCAACCCGATCCCACCCTAAACACTATCCATCCTTATTCCACACCGTAATTATCAATAACAATAATAAGTAAATATATATTATGTCGTGCAACAAGATTTCTTCATATAATCAGAGTGAATTTCTTAATTCACCTTTAGTTTACTATATCAATCAACTCGTATTCCACCTGTTGCGGCGTGCAATCCGATCCCATCGTGTCAATATAAATTCTCCCGTATTCCACCAGTTGCGGCACGCAATACGATCCATACTAATTTAAATAAACAACAACAATTCAATAACTCATTTTGCAGGAATTTCTACAATCAAGGGTAAGAGCACATGACAATAAAAGAGCCACGTAAAAGCCAAATGAATACAACGCACTTATTAAAAAAAAAAATAACAGAACGAGTAAAGAACGTGATAACTAAGATGTAAAATCACAACAATTAGTATAGGTAGTAGATAAGCACAGAGCCATAGAAGGAACTCAACAATTAAGAGGTCACAATATAATAAGTAAGGCAACACCTCCAACTAAAGCATAAAAATGCAAAATATCAAGAAAAGGAATGGGAAGTATATAGATGCTCGAAACTGGTCAATTACCACATTGAGGCCGTATACCTACTCGTCACCTTGCGTTCACAGCTTTCACATAACGCAAATAGCACAATCATCTCAAATCTAAAGGGTAGTTTCTCCATTCTAGGTTAGGCAAGATACTTACCTTTACAAAGTTACGCCAATACTCTAAAATGACATTCTCGCGTGAAACGGCCTCTGGACGGCTCAAATCTAGCCAAAATAATTAAAATTTATAGGAAACATATACGTATAATAAAATGTCAACTTTTAATTTTGCACTAAAAAGTCAACTCCAGGCCCGCACCTCGAAACCCAATAAAAATCTATAAAATTCGAACACTCATCTCGATACGAGCCCAACTATACCAAAATTATCAATTTATGATATCAATCACCCTTCAAATATTTATTTTTTATTTTTGAAAGATTTTACAATTTTTTCAATTTTTCACTTTGATTCTCTCAATTTTGATATTAAAACTCAAATATAATCATGAAGTATGCATAGAAGTTGAACAAGGGCAATTACCTAATGATTGTAGATGAAATTTCTCTTTCAATATCTTCGCTCGCGGACCTAGGGTTCAAAATATCAAAAAGTGAAGCACAACCTGATTTACACAGTTGAAAACAAGCTATAGATGTTGCATTTGCGATCCAGGGTCCACAATTGCTAACAAGAAAATGGCTGGAAAATATCACAATTGCAATAAAATGCTCGCAATTGCGAACTTGAACAGTGCAGAAGTCACAATTGTGATAAAATGTTTGCAATTGCGAGCGCTGGATACTACACCAAAAACCAGCAATCTTTTCCGACACGAAAATGGGCATAACCCTCTCATCTGATGTCTAAACTCGGTAATTCTTTTTGCTATGGCTTAATAATTACAATACAGATCTAATCCATTATTAAAAGTTAATTTTTGAGTTCATTTGCTTAATGTTATACCATAAGCTTGAAGAAGCGATGTCGAAACACAAAAAACAAGTGTAACACAACCTAAACAAATCTGAAAGTCACCCAAGCCCCTTAAGACCGTGTACAAATATCCTAATAAGTCCCAAAACATAATACATATCTACTTGTGGCTTCAAATCCCTAAACAAAACATCAAAACCACAAATTGCACCCAAATCGAACTTATGAATTTTCAAATCTTCCAACTTCTAAAACTCGTGCCTAAACATTTCAAATCAATTCCGATTTATCTTAAATTGTGGTCACAAGTTATTAATGATATAACGAGCCTATTCCAACTTTTTGAATCAAAATCTGAACCTGACATCATGAAAGCCAACTCTTGGTCAAACTTATGAATATTTCAAAACTTCAACTTTTCGAGTTTCGCGAAAATGGTTTAAATCAACTAACGAATCTCCAAAATCAAATTTGAATGCATGTCTAAGTCCCAAATCAGCAAATGATGCTGTTGGAATCACCAAAATACCTTTCCAAAGTAGTCTACACAAAAATCAATTCTCCGGTCAAATCTTTTTACTTAAGCTTTCAAAACATAAATTGTTCTTCAAAATTGATCCAAAATTGTCCAATCCAAAGTCGACCAGACATGCAAGTTATAATACATTATATGAAGATGCTCAAGGTCTTAAGCCACCGAACGAGATGCTAATTCCCAAAACGATCAATCGGGCTATTACAATAAGTGATTGTTTTTCAAGAATAATTGGTACTCGGTATATATAAACATCTTTGTACACCGTTTGACTACATGGATGAATGTTGTTTTAGCTTAGCAGGTTTATCTGAATTCTATACATTTGATATGGAGTATAAATTTATATGTAAAAATCCACTTCTATGATAAACAGTAGATACGAACACATAACTTTCTAACTTAACTAATCTTTAAAGCTATATTTAATACTCCCCCATCCCTAAAGTGGTACTTTTTCGTGAATCAATTTAACTAATCTTTAAAATTAAATTGAATTAGATAAAATTTAAATATTCAAAAACTAAGGAATATTGTTATTAGTTGTAATTTTTTACATATCAATATGATAAAAAATTAGATTCTACAATATATTGGTCAAAATTTATATAATTTGAATGTCAAAAACATAAAACAACATATAATTTGGGACGGAGGAAGCAAAACATAGGTAACGTGATTGTTTATGCATGTGATGTTACTGATGTATATATAACTCTAATTTTGACAGAGGACGTCACCAATCTTGATTCTTTTGGTTGATGAAGTACACTTGAGGATGGAGCAGAACATGGCAAAAGCAAAATTCATTTCCTGGTTGACTATAACAGATACATATCTCATTCCCTTTGGACAATAAATTGGTCCATTTTCTCATCATATGGACATCGCCATAGTGTGTAGTTGGCAGTGATAAAAGATAGAATAAGTGAAGGTTTTAGTGGCTATATATGCTACTACTCAAAATATCATTATTTGATTACTTATGCATTTTATCTTCACTTTGAGCTTTCTGTAGTAATGACTAATGGGTGCCACAAGTATACTTCCATGTTATGCTCATTATTCAACTTATTCCTACCCATTACTAATTAATGTTTTTGGCATGAAAAATAATTATATGCACTAGATATTTAACTCAACTAAATAATTTAACTATAAAAAGGACCAGTCTGATGCACGAAGCATTCGTACTTATACAGAATCCGAAAAGGAACACATCTAAAAAGGAGTGTGATGTAGCTACCGTCGCAAATGTTAGTGGTTGGTTTCATGACTTGAACCGTAAGCAGACCTATGTTGGAAATAGAGGAATCACCAGCACCGTCACAAATATTAGTGGTTGGTTTCATGACTTGAACCGTATACACACACATCTTTACAAAATAGTGATAGTAGTGACACCCTTTTATACAAAACAAATTTTAGCTGAATGCAAAGTGCACCCGCAGCTAGGGTTGTTCTTTCGGATTGGATATCCGAAATTCGAATCGACTCATTCAATTTCAGATTTCGAATTTCGGATTGGATCGGATTTTGGATTGTGTTTATTAAAATTTTGGATCGGATTTTGATTGGTATACTTTAATCCGATCCGAAATTCGAAATTATTAGGGCATGTATAAATACTACATTTTAATTTCGCGTACTCAGTACTTCCTTTACATCTTCCTCCAAGTTATTACCATTACAATTGCTAGATTTAGCTATACTTTCATAATTGCATAAACATAAATTTTTTTTATGTATTGCCTCTTTTAAAAAAGAAAATATACATATTAGTTTGTAACTTTAAGGCATAATAATACGATCCGAAATCTGATCCGATCCAAACTTTAAAATCTGATCCAACATAATTCGGATCGGATTCGGATTTCATTTCTAGAATCCGAAATCTGAAATCTGAATCTGAAATATGCTAAATTTGATCAGATCCAGTCTGATCTGTGCATATCCCCTACCAGCAACCTTTAAATTCTAAATTCGCCATTAATTTTAACGTACAGCCTATAAGCTATAGATCAACCCGAACAACTTTACTTGTTATTTGTAACAAATAATTCAACAATAACAATTATAAATTGATATTCGAATTCAATTACATACTTTAGGTATGCTTGCTTGTCCATTATTTATAACAATATGGAGTAGGAGAAGTAGATATTTTCTTTGATGAGAAAATCTATATTTTGTAATACTTTAAAGAATATTTGCTCTTGGGTTGTGAGTTCGAGTCTCCCCAAGAGCAAGGTGGAAAGTTCTTGGAGGGAAAGATGCCGGGGGTCAATTTGGAAACAGTCTCTTTACCCTAGGGTAGGAGAAAAGTCTGCGTACACACTATTAGAATATATTGTGTGTATCTTTTTATTATTGGTAGAATATTCTTTCATTATTGTACAGTCCTATAGTTGGTAGGATTTGATACCTCTCTGTATTATATATATACTTGTGAGCAATATGAGAAAATCAATTCTCCCAAAACTCTCTACATGGTATCATACGCCAGTGGCTTATCGCCAAAGATACCCTAATTCTTCCCCGCGTCGCCACCGTTGCTGCACTAATTGGCAGCCCGCCACCGACGACCTTCTCGGTCCACCGCTTCTCTCCGGCATCTTTTCGCGCCATCGCAGCACTAACCGAAAGCCCTCTCTCTCGGCATCGATCAGCTCCTCCTCTGCCTCGCGCTTCATGGCCGCTATGACATCCAACGATCTTCTCCAGCCGATTGCCATCAATGCATCATCTCAGATCCCACTAAAATTGGATTCCACTAATTACCTGGCGTGGAAATTCCAGTTCCGAACCCTTCTTACGAGTTACGACCTCCTCGGCTTCTTGGACGGTTCGAAGCCGTTCCCACCAGCCACTATCGTCGACAACGAGGTAACTTCCCCCAATGCAGCATATCCTTACTGGATTACCCAGGACAATCTTATTCTCAGTGCCATCATCTCGTCGATCACACCGACGATCATCTTCTTTATTGCCGCTGCGGAAACCTCTAAAGAGGCCTGGGACATCGCCGCACGCACATACGACACTGCTTCTCGTGGTCGTATCATGGCTCTCAAACAGCAGCTCCATAATTTGGTAAAAGGTTCTAAATCTGTTACTGATTTTGTGCACGGTATTCAGGTGATTGTGGATGAATTATCTCTCCTGGGTGTTACTGTTGATTCTGAGGATCTTGTCATTAAGGTTCTAAATGGTCTTGATGATCCGTATATGGAGCTCTCTCATGCTATCCAAGCCCGTGAATCTCCAATCTCTTTTGCTGAATTACATGACAAGCTGTTAAGCATGGAGGCTCAGATTACTGCCCGTGCGCCGGCCACCTCCGTCGCATCTGATTTGGCTCCGTCGGCTACCTTTGTCGCTGGACAGCAGTCCGGTCGTACCTGCTTCGGTGGCCGTGGGCGTGGCCGTGGCAGCCGTGGTCTATCCTCCGGCTGCGGTGGTTACTCCAACAATGGCCAATCTCGCGGGTACAATGGGAAGTGTAGAAAATCATTCTATCCATGATATGTGCGCTTTGGTTGTATTAGCATGATTTTCAGGTATATGTTTTGATGAATGACAAACAATGAAGTCAAGTGTCAAACAACGTTATTATATGACAAACAATCAAGATTGAATGCCGAGAAGCATATTGATGAATGGATTGCATGGAAAAGCCAAAGACGAGCTCAAAAGTTCAAGACCGAAGACCCAAGGCGTAGGTCGTTAGGTAGAACCAATGTAAGAGCAACGTTTAAGCTATCTCGTCTTTTGGCTCAACATAGGTCATCATAAATATGCATAAAATCTTTTTATCAAATCATATTTATCATAAACATATTTCAAATACTTCAAACAAAATGATTTTAACGTTTTCATTTTTAACCAAAATGGTTTTTGAAGTAAGTTTTCAATTCTGGACAGCATAGCCAGATAATCGATTATCCATATGCTGACTATCGATTATGCTGAATTTCCAGATTAATCTAGAAATTCCGCAAGGCAGAATAATCGATTATCTAAAAGAGCATAATCGATTATTCTCTGACCGTTGCCAATGTTTTTGAACGACAGGCAGATAATCGATTATCAAAATCCAATAATCGATTATCTAGCATAAAATCAGCTTATGATTTTTGAACGTTAAAGCCAATAATCGATTATCAAAATCCAATAATCGATTATTTTGCATAAAATCAGCATAATTGATTGTCAATTAAGCAACGGACATACAACTTATAACACCTACAAATAGAGGTCTTTTGAGGTGATTTGAAACACACAACACCTCTCATTATTCATATACATATTGATATCATTTGTGCATCATTATAGAGCTTTTGTTGAGCCATTTGAGAGACAACTTTGAGTTGTTCATAGAGCTTATTTTGTATCTCTTTATCTACTCTTTTTAGAGAGTTCTTGTTGTAAAAGAGAAAGGTGTTTGAGAAGACCATATCTTCTCATTGATTGTCGGGTTTGCTAAGTACCCTCAATCTTAGTGTGTGAAGTCTTGTGGTGCGGTATCCACGAGCAAGGTGAAGTCTTGAGGTGAGGTATCCTCGAGCAAGTTGAAGTCTTGTATAGTATATATCTACGAGCAAGTGTAACGGTTTGTTAGGCACCCATAAGCTTAACGGAGTTAGTGGAAACTCGAGAGAGTCTCTCCGGGACTAGACTAACCACACGTTGTGGTGAACCAGTATAAATTCGGTGTGTCCTTTCCTTAATCTTTTAATTACTGTATTTACTTTACTCCAGCAATTTTAATTCCGCAATATTTATCAATATTCTCGTGCCGCGCTATTCACCCCCCCTCTAGTGACGGGCATAAATCCTAACAATTGGTATCAGAGCCTAGCTCTCTGAAAGCCTTAACCGGTTGAGTGAACGATATATTTTTTTTGTTGAGAATATTGAACGCAGGAATGATGAGCGAAGGACACTCCACCAATAGGCCTCCACTATTTGACGGAACAAATTACACATATTGGAAGAGCGGATGAGAATCTTTATCCAATCAAATAACTTTCGCTTGTGGCAAATCATCAAGAACGGTGAACGAATGCCAACAAAGAAAGTTGGGGAAACCACGGTTCCAAAGGAGGAAGATGAATATGATGCCGAGGACGTCAAGAAAGTTGAAAATAACGCAAAGGCCGTCAACTTATTATATTGTGCGGTGAATCCGGATGACTATCGGAAGATTTCTTGTTGCACAACCGCCAAGGAGATGTGGGATAAACTCGAGATCACTTATGAAGGTACGCCTCGAGTCCGAGAATCTAAAGTTGATTTTCTAACACATGAATATGAACTCTTTAGAATGAGGGAGAATGAAAGCATCGATATTATGTTCGAACGGTTCTCAATGATCATCAACGATCTCCATGCTCTCGGAAAAGTATACTCGAACAAAAATCTAGTTCGAAAAATCCTACGGAGTCTCACTCCCGAATGGCGCTCCAAAGCCAATGCCATCCAAGAGTCGATAGGAATCACGGACGTCACAATAGATGGACTAAGAGGTAACCTCAAAACTTATGAAAGCACTATTCTTCATCCTTCTTTTGGAAACAAGAAAATTCTGAATATTGCCTTCAAAGCCTCATCCTCTAAAAGAGAAGAGGTAAGTGATTCGGACAGCGATGATGATAATATTTCCAATGCCTTGATCGAAAAGTTTTATAAGTTTATGAAAAAGGAAATAAAGAAGGACGAACCAAGTCCTTCATGCCAAAATTGTGGAAAACTTGGCCACACCAAATCACATTGTCCAAAATCCAAGGACAAGAAGAAGAAAAAACACCAAAGGCGTGTGACATGGGATTCGGACAGCTCGGGCGATGAAACTGCCGCATTATGCCTTATGGCCAACGAGGAAGAAGAGGTAAGTAATTCTAACTCTTATTCTTTTGAAGAATTACAAGAAGCTTTTCAAGAATTATATGATGAATTGAAAAAGTCTTCAAAAATCTCCAAAGATGCCAAGGCTAAAATTAAAGTTTTAGAAGAGAAAAATAAATTTTTGGAAAATGACAATATTGATCTTAGAAATAAAATTAAGGAGAAGAATGAAGCCTCTTCAATTGATCAAAGTTCCAATTGTTCTTCTTGTAGTTCTTTGAAAATAGAGAACATAGAACTTAGGAAAACACTAGAAAAACGTAGTGTTGATGATCCTAAACAATTGAAGAAATTAAGAAGAATATTAGAAAGGATGATAGAAATGAAGTTAGACCACCTAGAAATAATTCTAGGAACTTCACTAATGAGTCTAAAATTAATCATTTTAGACCACCTAGAAACAACTCTAGGAATTTTGGTAATGAGTCTAAAATGAATCATTTTAGACCACCTAGAAATAACTCTAGGAATCGCAATACGTCTAGGAATAACGACTTTAGATCACCTAGAACGTTTTTGGCTCAACCAAGACATATGCACAACCCGAATGTTATATGTCATTATTGCAACCGGGTAGGACACATAGCACCCGTATGTTTTGCAAAACATAGGGATTTATCTTTGAGCTATGATTATTATTTGCCTAACCCCCAAGGACCCAAAAGTGCTTGGGTACCTAAAACCTATTTTTAGGTACGTTTGCAGGTGTGCTTGAAGACTACAATATCGTAGTAGATGCACCAAGCACGAAACCTTATTGCATCGAGGGGGAATGTCGGTTAGTTATCATATTTTTGATATAAACGTAATAGTTGATATGTGTTAACAATTAATATATCTTTGTTAACAATTGATATTAATTATTTTTGTTGATTCATGTTTTGATAACTTTTATCTTGAATAACAATTGGTATCAATTATTTTTGTTAAAAATAAGAATTGATTCATGTTTTGATGAATATTATTTTTGGTTTGAATAACAGTTGATATATTCTTGAAAAATAAATGATTCGTGTTTTTAATACAACTATTGGTTTGTTAAAAATTAACTGTTGATATGTTCTTAAGCAATATGATCTGCGAAAAATAACCGTTATTATGGTTGTTATGTTTTTACTAACATTTGGTATTATTTCATGTTGGTATGATTGTTTAAATATCGTCAATGTATAGTCCTCATTGTATTTCCTATTTTATTCTTGACACTAACAATTGATATACCCAAAAGGGGGAAGTGTCGAAAGGGGAAGGTAGCATTTGCATACTCTCTTTTTGCCAATGCCAAAAGGGGGAAGAGTTTAGGCGATATGCATCAAATAAGGGGGAATGTATCTACGTTATAGTATGCCTTATTTGAGGGGGAATTATCATTAAGGGGAATCGTTTGCATGAATTGTATGTTGAGATATAGCATGAATTTAGGGGGAATCCGATATGCATATCTCCTGTTGTTTGTCATTATCAAAAAGGGGGAAATTGTAGAAAATCATTCTATCCATGATATGTGCGCTTTGGTTGTATTAGCATGATTTTTAGGTATAGGTTTTGATGAATGACAAACAATGAAGTCAAGTGTCAAACAACGTTATTATATGACAAACAATCAAGATTGAATGCCGAGAAGCATATTGATGAATGGATTGCATGGAAAATCCAAAGACGAGCTCAAAAGTTCAAGACCGAAGACCCAAGGCGTAGGTCGTTAGGTAGAACCAATGTAAGAGCAACGTTTAAGCTATCTCGTCTTTTGGCTCAACATAGGTCATCATAAATATGCATAAAATCTTTTTATCAAATCATATTTATCATAAACATATTCCAAATACTTCAAACAAAATGATTTTAACGTTTTCATTTTTAACCAAAATGGTTTTTGAAGTAAGTTTTCAATTTTGGACAACATAGCCAGATAATCGATTATCTATATGCTGATAATCGATTATGCTGAATTTCCAGATTAAACTGGAAATTTCGCAAGACAGAATAATCGATTATCTAAAAGAGCATAATCGATTATTCTCTGAGTGTTACCAATGTTTTTGAACGACAGGCAGATAATCGATTATCAAAATCCAATAATCGATTATCTAGCATAAAATCAACTTCTGATTTTTGAACGTTAAAGCCAATAATCGATTATCAAAATCCAATAATCGATTATCTTGCATAAAATTAGCATAATTGATTGTCAATTAAGCAACGGACATACAACTTATAACACCTATAAATAGAGGTCTTTTGAGCTGATTTGAAACACACAACACCTCTCATTATTCATATACATATTGATATCATTTGTGCATCATTATAGAGCTTTTGTTGAGCCATTTGAGAGACAACTTTCAGTTGTTCATAGAGCTTATTTTGTATCTCTTTATCTACTCTTTTTAGAGAGTTCTTGTTGTAAAAGAGAAAGGTGTTTGAGAAGACCATATCTTCTCATTGATTGTCGGGTTTGCTAAGTACCCTCAATCTTAGTGTGTGAAGTCTTGTGGTGCGGTATCCACGAGCAAGGTGAAGTCTTGAGGTGAGGTATCCTCGAGCAAGTTGAAGTCTTGTAGAGTGTACATCTACGAGCAAGTGTAACGGTTTTTTAGGCACCCGTATGCTTAACGGAGTCAGTGGAAACTCGAGAGAGTCTCTCGGGGACTGGACTAACCATACGTTGTGGTGAACCAGTATAAATTCAGTGTGTCCTTTCCTTAATCTTTTAATTACTGCATTTACTTTACTCCTGCAATTTTAGTTCTGCAATATTTATCAATATTCTTGTGCCGCACTATTCACCCCCCTCTAGTGACGGGCATAAATCCTAACAAGAAGTGCCAGCTCTGCAGTGAATTTGGCCACTCCGCGCGCCGCTGTATGTCCTATCCTATTTCCGGCGCTAATCAGCCCCCTTACGGTGGACCACAGCCGCGACCAGCATACGTTGCGTCATCTTATCTGGCTGCTCACACAGCCCATCACTCTGCGTCTGATTGGATCCTGGACTCTAGTGCCACTCATCACATAACCAATGATTTTGCCAACATGTCTCTTCACAGTCCCTACAGTGGTTTCGATAATGTGATTATTGGTAACGGTGAAGGTTTAAAAATTACACATACTGGCCAACTATTCAGTTATTCATCACTTTTATTGCCTGGGGCTCTCTGTGTTCCACATATTCGTAAAAATTTGATCTCTGTTGCTCAATTATGTCGTCACAATAATGTTAATGTTGTTTTTTCTGATGCTGATTTTCAGGTGAAGGATCGTGGCACGTGGGCAACACTCGTCAGCGGCCCATGCAGGAACGACACCTACTACTGGCCGGCGGCTTCCCATCTAGCGTCCGCCCTCACAGCACAAAAACTCCCTACGTCATTGTGGCATTCTCGGTTTGGTCATCCGTCATCTAAAATCCTACGTCATTTAGTGTCTTCTAGCAGTATAGCGTCCAGTAGTGTGTTTGATTTTGCTTGTGTCTCTTGCAAGCTTCATAAGTGTCATAAGTTACCTTTCTCTGAGTCAAGTTTATCTTTCACTGCTCCGCTGTAGCTTATTTTTTCTGATGTATGGACCTCTCCAATTATTTCTAATGAAGACTTTAAATATTATGTCATTTTTGTTGATCATTTTTCTAAGTACGTTTGGTTTTTCCCTTTACGCCGTAAATCTGATGTCTTACAAACCTTCCCTACTTTTAAGTCCATTGTCCAAAAATACTTCTCTACTAAAATCATTACTCTGTATACTGATAATGGGGGTGAATTCCTAGCTTTACGCTCTTTTCTTGCCTCCCATGGCATCTTACATCTCACTTCACCTCCTTATACACCTCAACACAATGGCTATGCTGAACGCCGTCATCGTCATATTGTCGATACTGGTCTCACCCTCCTTCATTATGCCTATGCCCCTCTCATTTACTGGCCTTATGCCTTTGTCACAACGGTCTATCTCATTAATCGTCTTCCCAAGACAAATCTCTCGATGCTCTCCTCATTTGAGTCTCTGTTCCATAACCGCCCCAACCTTGCCAAACTACGTGTCTTCGGCTGTCAATGCTTCCCTTGGCTTCGCCCTACACCTCACACAAAATGGAACCCAGATCTCGTGCCTGTGTCCTCTTCGGCTACTCTACTACTCAAAGCGCCTATCTATGCTTTGATCCCTCAACGTCTAAAATCTTCGTCTCGCATCATGTCACCTTCCATGAAGACGTCTTCCCATTCTCCAAATTGTCTAACCCCGAGTCTCCCCCTGTACCCATTCCGGTCTCCCTAGAAGTCCTTCCGCTGCCGGCACCAGTACCTGCCGCTTCTCCCACTAGAGATCCTTCACCGGACGCATTACCGGCGCCACTGCCCACGCCATAAGCGCCCCTTCCGGCACCGCCAGTGGCCCCTGCCGCCGCTACACCCATTATGCCGCCATCTACATCCACTCAGGGTGGTCATCATATGCAAATTCGCAGCAAAAATAACATCTTTACGCCCAACAAGAAGTTTGGTATGTGTGCTGTCACCTCTCCAGCTGTTACTGAACCTCAGACTCTGTCTAGTGCTATGTCTGATGAGCGCTGGCGCGCTTCTATGTCATCGGAGTTTGATGCTCTGCTACGGAATGGAACCTGGGATCTTGTTCCGCTTGATTCTTCACAGAATATTGTGGGTTGCAAGTGGGTTTATCGTATCAAACGAAAGCCTGACGGTACTGTGGATAAGTTCAAAGCCCGGCTTGTTGCGAAGGGCTTTCATCAGCGTCCAGGTGTAGATTTCCAGGAGACTTTCAGTCCGGTTATTAAGCCGGCAACTGTGCGTTTGGTTCTCACTCTAGCTGTATCCAAGGGCTGGCCTCTTCGTCAAATGGATGTGAACAATGCCTTTCTCCACGGGAAGCTTACAGAGGATGTTTATATGGCACAACCACCGGGTTTTTGTTGACAAAGCCTATCCATCTTATGTCTGTAAGTTATAGAAAGTTATTTATGGTCTCAAACAGGCACCCCGGGCATGGTACAGTGCGCTCTTCCAATGCCTTCTGACCATGGGTTTCGTCAACACTACCTCTGACACTTCGCTCTTCGTCTTTCAGCATTCTGGTATTACGGCCTATTTTTTGGTATTTGTTGATGATCTCATATTGACTGGTAATGATTCTGCTTTCTTGAACCGTGTGATTGACTCTCTTGGGACTCAATTTTTTCTTAAAGACATGGGTGATCTAAGCTACTTTCTTGGTGTTGAAGTTCTGCGCAGCTCTAAGGGGTGTTTTCTTTCTCAGCGTAAATATGTTGTTGATCTTTTTGACTCGTCATAATATGCTGGAATCCAACCCTGTTCAGACGCCAACAGCGGCGTCAAACCGCCTTTATCTGGCCGATGGCTCGGCTCCTGCCGACGGGTCCATCTATCTCCAGGCCCTTGGGGGCCTCCAGTATCTCTCCTTCACTCGTCCTGATATCTCCTTTGCTGTGAATAAACTCTCACAGTTCATGCACGCTCCTAATGTCACTCATTGGGGTGCAGTTAAGCGCCTCTTCCGGTATCTGAATGGGACGCGTGACTTCGGAGTCTGGCTGCGTCCTTCATCTGCTATACCTCTGCATTGTTTCTCTGATGCTGATTGGGGTGGAAACTGTGATGACCGCTCCTCAACTGGTTCCTATGTTGTCTTTCTGGGGCCTAATCCTATTTCCTGGAGCTCCAAAAAGCAGCGTTCCGTTGCACGATCTTCTACAGAGGCTGAATATCGTGCCATTGCTTCTACTGCCGCTGAAGTCTGTTGGCTTCATTCAATGCTGCGCGAGCTTCATGTCCCTCTTCCGGCTGCTCCTGTCATTTACAGCGACAACATTGGCGCCACTTACCTCTGTGCCAACCCTATGTTTCATTCTCGCATGAAACACATCTCCATTGATTATCACTTTGTTCGTCTACTGGTTCAGAATGGATCTCTTCGTGTTGCTAACGTATCCTTTGCTGATCAGCTTGCTGATGCTCTCACCAAGCACTTATCTCGTCCTCGACTTCTTCTGCTGATGTCCAAGATTGGCGTGTCCACCGGCCTTCCATCTTGAGGGGGCGTATTAGAATATATTGTGTGTATCTTTTTATTATTGGTAGAATATTCTTTCATTATTGTACAGTCCTATAGTTGGTATGATTTGATTTCTTTCATTATTGTACAGTCCTATAGTTGGTAGGATTTGATACCTCTCTGTACTCTATATATACTTGTGAGCAATACGAGAAAATCAATTCTCCCAAAACTCTCTACACACACTACGCTCTCCAAACCCTACTAAATGGGATTATACTGGGTTGTTGTTGTTGTTCAAAGAATATTTGGGATTTCAAGAGCATGTCATTGTTCTAAAAGTACTCGATAAAGATACAAGTTCAATCAAGTGCATATAGACTTGTAAAAAAGGAAGTATTTTCGTAGGACCTCTACACAATCACACAATATATATATATATATATATATATATATATATATATAGATATATATATATATATATATATATATATATATATATATATATATATATATATATATATATATTGTGTGACTTTTCTCTTTGGACCTAATAATATGAGCAGGATTATGGACCCTTGCTAATCATAACTTTGCTACCAACTACACATGGAATGTGGCTAGAGGATAAAGAGGCAGAAATGGTATAAATTGTACAGGGCGCTTAATTTGGTCGTCCTCATTTAGCTTATACTTATATTTTTAAAATTATTTAACTTATATCCTAATTTAAAAACAAAAGACATAAACTTCAGCTCTGAAGTTTGCCAGTTACAAAACAAAAACTTTAGCTTTGGAGCTGAAGTTCGCTAGTTACAAAATAAAAACTTTAGCTCTCGAGCTGAAGTTTGCCAGTTACAAAATAAAAACTTCAGCTCTAGAGCTGAGGTTCGCCAGTTACAAAACAAAAACTTCAGTTTTAAAGCTGAACTTCAGGCAGTCTACTAGAATATTGAAATTTTACGTGATTGCCTTTGCTACTTCAGCCTCGTAGGCTGAGGTTATGCAAAAAAGCGAGTACGTTTGCAATTGTTTTTGCAAAGCGAGCACAAATTAAAACGTGATACAAAAAGCAGGTATAGATGCAAATGCCCCCTAAAAGATCCACAATTAATCCCTAATTAATTTTAAGAGTAAACCTTAAAGGACTAAGACAAAGGTCCCTCGTGTTGATAGTGACATATTCATTTGATTTGATTAGCTCGTAAGTTGTGACTAATTTGATTCTCTAATTGAATAATGTTATCCGTGCAAACTTTTCTTAATCAACAAAGCTGCACTTTCTGTTAAGCTTCAAAACAAATTGGAGAATGCCACATTCAAAGTACACTATGCTTTTATACCATGTTGATTGATGTAATTCTACCTAGCTATAAAAACTTCAAATGTCTTAAAAGGAAAAAATGTTATTTTATTTTTTTTGGGTTTTTCGCCCAGTGTTCAATTTCATATTAGGACCCGATTAAATTAAAATTTCCGTTAAAAATCTCGCTTTGGATGGGTTGGAGGGGAAGGCAAAATGCTTCTTAATAAAAGTAAGTTTATATTTAGGGTTCGAATACAAAATCTCCGATTAAGAATAAAGTATTACTTATTATTCTGCAATAACCAACATTGTTTAGAAAGAAAAAGTTTCCACTTACTGCAGGTCAAATATATAATTGATTATTTCGTACTGTTATTTGTATATTGGTATCTTCGTTCATTTATCTTATATGCCTCGTACAAGGTCCTTTGCTAGTAGGGCACAAGGTATTAAAAAAGATACAGGTAAATTGGTGTCTTTGCTCAGAACCTCAGATGCAAAACTATTTTTGAAAACCAAAATATAAGCATTATTTACTAATAATTCCTTAAAATTTTACCAATTACATACGGACAAATCTAATTCTCAGTGTGCACGGCGGATTAATTGTATAGGTCCAAATTAGATGATTTGACTGTAACGAATAAGCAAGACAGAGGACGGGGTCGTTCATGGTGTAACGACTGAAGATTGCTCTCAAGAAGGCTGGTCCCGAAAAACGAACAACCGAGATGAAGAAATAACGATAGCATAGATTCATATATGGACATAAAGAATATTCCTATGGATATTCCTGTCACACCTCCTTTTTACACGGCTACCCCGAAGGACGACATGTATAACAGACTTTTTTCAATTAAAATGACATTATTCGAAATGAGATTATTTAATTAGTAAGAGTCGCCACTTGGGATATGTTCAGCATTGGTGTCCCAAGTCACCAGTTTATTAGAATCCCAAATCGAGGAAATTTTCGACTACCTAAATGGAGTCTGCGAACCAGCAATTCTACGTAAGGAATTCTGTTGATCCGAGGGAAGGTGTTAGGCACCCCCCGGATCCTGTGGTTCTAGCATGGCTGCGTAAACTATTATAATTTGCTAAAATTCCGATTTTATACATGTTTATCCTATAGTGAAATTTTAAATTACTATTATTATTATTATTTTTTACCGCTTTTAACATTTTTTAGGAATATTGCAACGTTATTAAAACACGTTTTGAACCACGTCACATAAATGCCCGGGGTTTTCGACATATTTTAACATCGTTGAGATTTGGATTTGGGTCACATTAGTGTGCACCCGAATTTAGGAAGATAAATGATTAAAATAACGCGCCTAAAGCAGCTACGCGTTTTTAACTTCGTGGGAAACCGTGAAATTCGCTAAACGGCATCTCCCGAATTTCTAAGCATTTTACTATGATTAAAAGGCCACACAACATATGATTTGGTTTGGCGTAGTGCACCTCTTTTGCTTTTAGAAAGGTAACCTAAAGAAACTACGATTTTCTATTTTTTGTCGTCTCTAAAATAAAGGAGAAGTTCTAATTAATTTACATGTTAATGATCTACCACAAAAACCGTTCATCATGTGTATCTTCAGCTTGTTTTTATGTACTGATCTCGCATTTGGACTCATTGTCCGGAAGACTAACCCAGAATATTCAATATTTATATGGATCTCAGCGGTAATCATTTGGGCCCAAAAGTTTGAGCCCAGAAACTGGAGGAAACAACATAAACACCAATCATGAATCAAGGATTAAATTCCAGAAATTACAATGCTACAACTGTTACAAATTAACTTTGTTAATATCTCTGTTGTGTCTCTTTAACAATCTAAAATGTTTAGCATGGTAAAAACACGACTTCTGAATCTCAAAGCAGGGATTATCTAATTCAGGATTCATGTGTTAAAAATAAAGTTTAGATCCAGCTGATATTCTTATTTATACAAATCTGAATAAGTGTATACATACTATCTCTACTATTTAATTGAGCAAAAGAAACTAAACAATTTAACGTTACTACATAAAATATACTATCCTGCTAGTAATCAAAATGGTCTAAGCATACAGTCCAAATAATTAAAATAGTCAAACATTGTCTTAGAGTTGTTTACAATGAATATTCAAACAAATCAAGTGTCCATTCAAACTTTAAACAGCAGATCTGAAATGCTTATGTGCAGCAAGCTTCATTTCGACATCTCAAGCTGCTTTTCTACATGATTAAATTTTAGAGATGTACCTGAAATTTGAAATGCAAATAAGAAGAAAAGGAAGTCAGCAGCACTTTTAGGTCACCGAAAGTTGAAAATAAGCAAACCAGGAGTGATCAACTCAAAAGCAACACCCAGGGATTGATTAACAAATGAGCTAGGAGAGAAAGTTTCTACAATTGACACCAATATCAGACCAAATGACCCTATTTAAACTTCAAATCCACTCTAAATTGAACTAAACAGACTTATACCATTTCAGCCTCTTAATTTTAGGTGTTTCAAGTCATTTTCTCCTTGAATATCCCTATTAGCGGTTTTAGATCGAAATTGACTTGAAGAGATATTCAAATAGAACAGTGGATTTCCAAAATTCTGAGCTTATGGGGAATTTTTGGATTTCTGGAAAATTCTAAGAATCCATTAGTATTTTTAGACTCCAACACTTTGGGAATTTTGCAGGGATTTTCATCCTTCTTAATGAAAGCATTCATTTGCCTATTTATAACCCCAACTTAAGGCAACCCCTTTCTTTTGTGTTTATTCAATAATCCCTTCCCCATTTCTTAAAATTGTGTAATTAGTCCCTCATTTTCTGGCTTGTGCCTCAAGTTTTATCAGAAAATTACCAAAAATTAGTTTTTGAACCTCCAACTAGAAGGTTCCAGGGGCCTGTTGCAATATTCTCATATCTAAATACCCATATTACCCTTGTCCTTTCTTTTCAATTACTTAGTCTAACCAGTTCTACTCTAGTTCTTATCAAGTTGGTCAGAATTTGACTATAGTTAACTACTCAAGGCAATAAACCATAAACAAAACCTAATCTAATTATCAATTGGGGTTAAGTCCTTACTAAACTGAGATGACATGTTATAAACTAACCATTCAACTTAACAAAGACTGAGACTATACTACTTTTTTTTAACCAAAATTAAAAACAAAATTAAATTAATTACAACGAACTAACATCAGCTAAACAGTGACCATAAGAAGTTACTAAAGGGTTGAAATCAATGAAGCATATAAAAAAATTTGAGGCTAAATCAAACTAACACCCAAAAATGCAAGACTAAATTAATCACAAGCAAAACAAAACAAGCCAAAACAAAACTCAAAAGCAATCATGAACAGATGTTGGACAACTGAAAACGAAGAAATAATCAAACCATGGAAAAGATAATCAATCTGAAATTTTGAACTAACCTAGAATACTAAACATGAATGATTTTTGGAAAAGTAATTTACAAAAAACAAAGACACAGAAAATTCAAAACTTGTGGTAAAGCAAGGATGCCTAACCTTCGGACCATAAACGACCGCCTCGACTTGCCCATGCAAGGTCTCAAATGTACCCAAACTTCAACGAATCTCTCAACTAGAAGAATATAACATTCAGGTTGATATTAGTTCAAATATTATGGTGATTTGAGGGAGATTTATTAAGGATTTTTAGGAGGAGGGAGGTTAGGATGGTCCATGGTATGACTGTGCTTGAATTTTTGGGCGGATTAAACTTGTGCCAAACTTCGGTTTGAAATTTGGAGGAACTGGATAGAATTTGAGAGGAAATAAGGTTGGATATGGGTTAGGGGGCGGAGACGGTACTATGGTATAAAATTGGGAACGGTTTGGGTGGCTGCCGCCGGACACGGCAGAGACGGCGACCACAAATTCATTTATTCGAAGGGTTTGGCTCATAGTTGAAAGCTGGTTTTTTAGGGTATTAAAAAGAGGATGAAACGGGGGTTCAGTGGTGTATTTTATGGTGGGTTTGGAGCTTCGCCGTCGACAGCGACGATTTTCGGCCGGCAGCTGTGAGGCGGAGTGTTAGCGGAGACGATAGGTACGAGGAAGGGATATTTGGTCTCTAGGGTTTGTGTTGGATTCAGACATTTTTATGTAATACTCACTTTTGGTCTCTAGGGTTTGTGTTGGATTCAGACATTTTTATGTAATACTCACATCAAACCCAGGTCGTTGGATCACGGCTTATGAACGCTTATGATTATACGCCCCAAAACGATGTCGTTTTTGGGCATCTCTAATGAGAGACCGGGTCAAGGATGGGTTTGGGTCGGTTTTTTGGTGGTTTGGACGGGTAGGGGGTATCTTAATTTGGGCCATCCAGCTTTTGCTAATTGTAAAGCCAACCTGATTTATTTCTTTTTCAATTTGTTTTCAATTATTCAATTGTTCAATTTTAAAAACTCAACGAAAAGTTAAATTTGAAAAGTCATTCAAAATATTACAATTAAACTACTATTATTTAAAAGAAAAAAAATTGAAACAAATGAAAGTTTCTTTGATTTTTATATTTTGTAAAAAAAACCTAATTACTAAAAAATCCAATCCTAAAATGCTCATGCAATTTTTTGTATTTTTTTATGACTTATCATGCATGCACAAATAAAAATACACACAAAACATGCGCAATTAAATCCTAAAAATAGAATTATTAAAAGAGAAATCCTAACTCTGAGAATTCTGTAGGAGTAATTTTAACGAGTCAAAAATCACGTGCTCACAGCTGCCCCTCTTTGCCCGGAAACACGAAGGGTTTTCGGTCAAAGATATATGAGCGCCATGAGGGATTTTTTCCTGCTCAAAACTCTAGGAGAAGCATTTTGAAAAATGTCTGACCGAAGCTCGCTTCAAAGGTTGCCTACATATCATTGGCTATAAAGGAATCAGGTTAGTGTAGTTCTGGAGTGTTTGGTAGCTGGGGCTACCATGAGCTGTGATTTCACTGCTGATCTTTCTGCTACTGCTTGTTGACCCCTTATTACAACAAAGGAAAATAAAAAGCTAAGCTAGCTAGGCCTATCAACTACGAGTTACAAGATTCCTATATATACATCTCTTGAAGCTTGATCTCGAGTCTTAGCTAATTTCGCTGTAGACCTCGATCTGAATCTTGACACTCACAAGCTGTAGGTGCTGGTTCCTTTTTTCAGCATTGGACTGGAGCAGGACATACGAGTCTTGTGACTTCGATCAAATTTTGAGTTGTCCGCATCCTTGACTGTTTCAGTATTTTGAATTCACTTCTTTTTGTTCTTTTCTTCTTTTCTTTATTCTGGATTGAGTCTTACACTTTTGGTCATCTCAAATCTTGTGCCTTGAAGTAAAACCTGCTTGGACACCAAAACAAACAAACGAACAAAATTTTCTGCCCTAGTTTTCACTGGGAAAATTTCGTGAGTTATTTACAACACAAATCTAAGCTATTCCTTTATTGAAAACAACAAAAGTCAGGACTTTGTATCCTTTGGAAAGATTTCCAGGTGATGCTGAGAAGGAGAAGGGTCCCTGATGGGGATAAGAGGAGGATCCAGGGGTTATGCCGGGATAGAAATGAAGGGTCCTTGCTGGGGATGAAAGGAAAAATTCACGGGTTATGCCGAGATGAAATGAAAAATGATTCCTGGGTTAAGCCAGGGGGTCCATGCGTTATGCCGGGGTTTGAAGAAGAGAAGGCTCCTGGGTTATACTAGGAGATCCGCGGGTTATACCGGGATTTGAAAGAGAAATTCCTGGGTTATGCCAGGGGAATCCGCAGGTTATGCCGGGATTGGGAAAAGAGAAGGCTCCTGGGTTATGCCTGGGGATCCGCGGGTTATGCCGGGATTTGAAAGAGAAATTCCTAGGTTATGCTAGGGGAATCCGCGGGTTATGCCGGGATTGGGAAAAGAGAAGGCTCCTGGGTTATGCTAGGGGACCCGCGGTTATGCTGGGATTTGAAAGAGAAATTCATGGGTTATGCCAGGGGAATTCGCGGGTTATGACAGGATTGGGAAAAGAGAAGGCTCCTGGGTTATGCTAGAGGATCCGGGGGTTATGCCGGGATTTGAAAGAGAAAATTCCTAGGTTATGCTAGGGAAATCCACGGGTTATGCCGGGATTGGAGAAAAAATCCTAGGTTATGCTAGGGAGGTCCGCGGGTTATGCCTGGATTGAAAAAAAAATTCACGGGTTATGCCAGGGGAATCTGTGGGTTACGCCGGGATTGGGAAAAGAGAATTCTAGGTTATGCTAGGGAGATCCGCGGGTTATGCCGGGATTTGGGAGAGAGAATCCTAGGTTATGCTAGGGAGAGAAGGAATTTAGTCTTCAGATTATGCTGGGGAATAAAGGAGAAGAGGGGCCCTCAGATTATGCTGGGAAATATAGAGGAGCCTCGGGATTATGCCGGGGAACAAAAGAAAGAAATTTTTCAGTTTATGCCGGGGAGAGTGGAGTGTGATCCTTGGGTTATGCCAAGGAGGTCCACAAGTGGCAGAGGGGAAGACTAGGGATAAGGCCCTAAATCTGGGGAAGGAGTCAGGGATCAGAGTCCCATGCTATCATGTTTTCATAAAACTGTAGAAAAAGATGTAAAGAGAACTTCCCTTTTTGTTAATCATTGGTACAACGCTATTATTAGCCTTTGTGTCGTTCCTTTGATTGCATTTTCCGTTTGTCCCCATTGATTTGGATTACACCTGTTTCAAATTTTCAATCAAAACACAATTTGTTAGTTTGAATAGTGATTCATTTGTGGACTTGATATGCTTGATCCTGGCCTCATTCCTGTTGGGAAAAACCCTTGACTTTCAGACTTTGCCTCATTGGTTGGTCGGGGGGTCCTCGTATTTCAGATTGGTTTCTCTTTTATAAGCCCTTAGTTATGATTTTTCCCGATTTCCACTTCAGGGCCTACCTTTTTGAGAACTTTGTGGGAAAAATTAGCCCGCTCGGGCTTATCCTTTCCAATCTTCATTTGCCTTTGTGGGCTCTCGACTTTGAATTTCTTTTCTTTATACTTTCCTGCTTTTTGAAGCATCAGCCGTCATGGTCAGCTGGGATTGGCTAAATGCGCCTGCTGATACCGAACATATCTTTTGGTCCTTACTAGGAGAAAGCCTGTGAGACCGGTCTTACCACCTTCTCTTGCGGGATAGTCAGGAAATCAAAGTTAAGGCGAAAGGGAGTGGGGAAACAATAAGAGGAAAAATATGGATTTAGAGAGAAATGTCTCTTTTGGAGAAAAGGGAAGGACTTATCTAGGGATGCGTGCCGGCTTTAAATGGAAATGGCATGCTTCTTGGACTAGATGCCCGACCCGGATCCATTTCTGCTTCTTGTGACCTATATTGAAATCGTTCAAACTTTGGAGGCTTGATTGGGTTTGGATGGTGATGTTTCCTCTTTTCGGCCGACGACGCCCTTTGCGGGTTTTCGCCAATCGGCCTCTCTCATTTCTCTCCTCCCGTCGCCCGATAGTGCTCTTTACGAGTTTTCACTAAACAGACTCTCTCATTTTTTTTTCTCTACTCACCATCGCCTTATGGTGCCCGAAGGTTTTCACCAATAAGACTCCCTCATTTTATTTCTCTCAATTTGAGTTGTGCCAAATCCTAATAATGATGTTTGTCACTTCCTTGTTTTGGCTGATTGATCGGAAGGACCTGGGCCATGCTCTTGGGTAAAGGGAATTGGATGGAAATTTACAGCTTTGGAACCATTCTGGCGGGTTTATAGACGAACCATTACATCTCTGCCCCAGTTTTATTTATTTATTTACTATTTTTTTGGGAACTGGGTTTTATTTTGACATGACTGAACCTCAGGGAGAGGCTGCCTACGTATCCTTTCGGAATCAAGTCAAACGTAGTTCAAGAAGTATTTTCTAAACTAATTTGTTTGTTGTTTCTTCTTTTTTTTTCAATCATTCATTTCTTTTTTTTTCTTTTCCTTTTTTTTCTCTTTTTTTGTTGTTTTTTTGTTGTTTTTTTATTTTTTTATTCATTTTCATCTCTCTGTTTGAATAGCAATTCTGGGTTCCAAAGAGGGTGAATAAAGAAACGTAATCGGCTCGAATTTCAAAATTATATGTTTAGTATTGTCCTTATTAGTGAGAGTGACGACTAGATAGCTATGTGACGAGTATGTTAGTACTGTGAGTTATATTTATATGATTTGAAAAAATGATGAGAAAGGTCTGCTGGAGGATAGAAGAACTATTAGGTGCTTGAATTACATCGTGATTCGAGCTATAGCCCCGAGTTATGGGCGTGTGAAGAATATTTTCATGTTTCCTAGCTAGGAGTGAAGTAAATTCATGTTACGGTATGAGTTCAGAATTAGGAAGGCTAAGTGACTGCGTAATGTTAGTGATGGTGGAAGGTATACAGAAATGTTAGTTGAAGGCAAATCAGGTGGGTTATATCCTGCGGAGTGTTCAGAAGTGGTGTGATCCTTATGTTGTCTGTTAGAAGATCTCATTTACAAGTGAAAAAATATGTGTTGAAATTTAAATTTGGGTTACTTAAGAAAGTGGGCTTGACTGTTGCAAGGATGAATGCGAGATTTGCATAAGTATTAAAGTACCATTTGGTATGTGTTTCACGGGCTTATGAAGGATTGAGTTTAATCTTGCTATGGTATTATGGCAGCAATAGGGTATATGCGTTATGAGTTATTGTGTGTTTCGTTCTATGGCTTCGAGCCAAGTGGCGGAGCCTGCTATTGATTAGGCTATTACATGGTTATGTGCTATGTTAGTTCCATTTTGAGGCATAGTGGTGAATCGGTTATGGCTTATGGAGATTGAGACCGAGGATACCTCGAGTAAAGGAAAATTTCACAAAGTTTATGTCATGCTTCATAAGTGTAAGAGAATCTCAGAATGTCTTGAGTCGTTGTTGGTAAAAGATGCTCGGTGTATAGAGTGGGAAGTTGCTTGGTTGAATTGGGATGATGTGGTATTCTGCAGTGTTTGAAGTGCTAACGAGGCACATGTTGTTCAGTTCCTTTTTATCGGGCTAATTGCGGTTTGAGAAGGGTGGATGACTTGCGAGAATGGTTCTAATGTGTTCAAGATTTTGCATACATCAATTGAGTATTCTAAGTTGCATATGCGGTTAGAAACTGTATTTTCATTGGAAGAGGTCAAAACTTGTGATATTTCTGTGTGAATTATGGGATTCTATGTATTAGTATCAAGAAAGTAAAGGTAACAAATTTAGATTCGCAGGAAGTTCTTCAGATTAAAGTATTCGGGAACGTGATGTTTCTAAGAATGATTGAGAGAGTATTCAGCAGCTTATGGGTCCCAGATAGTGAGGTTTTATGCTTGGGTCTCGTATGGTGAGTCTGGGGTGAGGAATTGTGGTGCTACATCAAGAGGGAATATCAAGTTGACGGTGAATCAGAAGGAAACTTAGATAGTTGGAGTATCTTGATAGTAGACCGGACCCGAATGGTAAGGATATGATTAATTCCTTGTGTGTGTTCGAGGTGATGAGTTCTTAGAGGTATTTTCTAGTAGTTCTCTTAGGTTTTAATGGCTTGCTTAGCTTGGTCGAGTTAGAAGAATTCAATCCTGGTAGGTCTGACTTGTGCGAAGGGAACTTGGAGAACTCTTGATGGTTCTTACCATGGTTTGGAATGTATATCTTCTATAGGCGTGCGGAACATAGGATTTATAGTGCTTTTTCTTCTAGATGGGACCAATGGGAGGTTCTGGATAAGTTGATTACGTAGATGTCTGTGGCTCGGAAGGGAGATGAAGATCTCAAGTTATCCTAGGATGGTATGATATATGCGGGTTATTGTGGAGGATCGAGATTTACGTGTGTGAGGTTTCATTTCTGAAAGGTAGTTCATAAAACTCTTAGGCAGTGGGTAGCCTCAAATGATTAATGAAATGGTATTAATAATTGGTAGTGATCTAACGAGAGTATATGCTTCAGAAAAAGGGTAATGTGATTAAGTTGATGGCACTTCGGTGGTATTGCGGCACTTTCAGGCTGGATCGACTACTGACATTCAAGTTTGCTTGGTGGCATAGAAGAATTTTTTAGTGTCTCTCGTGAAATGACTGGGTATTAGATGTGTGGCATGTATTCGGAGGGCGGAATTGGGATCAGATATGGTGATTCATGTGTTTTGTGGATTGGAGATGGAAGTTCTTATATTCAGGCTATGTTGTGGTTGTGGACTGTTTATGTTGGCATTGTTTAGCGATTATCGAGATTTGGTAGGCCCGAGTGGATCTTTTATTGCTTGGTATGTTAGATATTGGATATGATATTGTGGTTAGACTGGTTGTTTCTCTGTTGGATTATTCTGGATTATTACGCTACAGGTTATGCCAGAAATGACACGGGTTCAGTGGCGAGGTGCGTCGGAGTATGTCCTGGTAAAGTGGTTTTATATTTCGAAGACCTAGTGGACGGCTGGGAAGGTTTGTCTTTCTTACTTGGGCTCTTGTGATGAGTGTCAGTGTTAAGTCCCTAATATAGATTCAGTTCCGATGTTGAGGAATTTTCGGATGTGTTCTTGTGGCCGGGAAGTTTTCGGGGCGAGGTTGTGGATTTTGATATTGATTTGGTACCGGGCATCATGTCGTATGGCACCGGCAGGAGTTAGAGTAGTGGAAGGAAAAACTTCAGGATTTTTTTCATAAAGAGTTAATCGTTAGGCCAATGTGGATGCGTGTTCTAGCTTGAGTCGTCTTGGTTGGCCCCAAATTGTATTGTTGAGGGATAGGTTGATTCGACCGTTATTGAGCTTACTAGTGATTTGGAAGGTCTATGAGTGGCCTCTCTATGTTGCGAGACGTTATGATTGATTGGTTATGGGCACATATGGTGCGGTTCTATTGGGGTTCATAGTGGAACTCGAGCGAGAAAAGTAATTGGGTGTTGCTCGGTGGATGGCATATCGGTTATGTCCTATCGGGTCACCGTGCTATATGTTACTTGTTTCACCGTGAGTGTAGTGATTTTCTTTGGTTCCAGGCATTAAATTGTGCGCAGTAATCGAGCATAGTGACTTGAGGTGTTTTATTATGGAACAGTGTTTGGATAGGATCACGCATTTGCAGCCTATGTGGAGATATGACCTTGCGGGTTAGATTCGTGTGTTCTATTTCTATGATACGAGATGGGTTCTCAACCTGTGTTGTGATGATACTGGTGAGCTTGAGGTATAACTCTTTCGTTTGAGTCAGTTTCATGATGTGAGTATGTTCGAATTTACTTATTGGTGCGCGGACTGTGCAAGTTGTGGACTTAGCTTGTCTTGGTGTGTCATGTCACCAGAGTTATTGCGTTAGATTAGATGAGGTCGTTTGGATCTGTAATGAATACAAACGGACTCGATTTCAACTTGTTTGTTGGATAAATATCGAGGTTCAATTCAGAAATTTGCTATGGTTCTTGCCAAAGGAGAAGTAACCTCATGGATGACTGATTTGAGATATGGTTATGGTCAATTGCATGTTTCATTTATCATTGGCAGTCTACGGAAGTGTTGGAATGAGACTTTAGTTGATAAGAGGCTTTCTACCGGTATTCCGGTGTTGTGTGCAACTGCTGTAGAGGGAAGTTATCACTTCATGTGTTTCAGTTACATGGTATATCAGAAAATTGCACTTGAAGTTGTAGGCAGGGGTTATTATAGCTGGTTAGGGCCTATTCAGAATATAGGTGTGAGGTTTTAATCTTATTATTGGTTTCAGAAGTGAAAATGTGGTTTTATGATTTATGGGCTACACTGGATTATGTAATTTCAGTTAAAATACGTTATCGGACCTATATGAGATAGGGTGATGTGGGATCATCCCCGGGTATATGCATGGTAAGGTTATTCAACTATCGATTGGCTTTTAGAACAATTCTGGGTACGTTCGAGGACGAACGTGTGTTTAAGTGGGGGAGGATGTAACGATCCGACTAGTCATTTTGAGCTTTTGCACTTTGATCGCCAATTCTCGAGCATGACTTGCCCCGTGTAATGTATTATGACTGATGTAGATCACTGATTTTGGTTTCAGAAAAATCGAAATGAATTTGAAAGAAAAGTTTCAGTTGAAAGCATTGAATTTGAAAGGACTGACCAAGAGTTGACTAATTTGTATATGAGCTCGAATCAGGATTTTTATGATTTGGTTAGATTCATTGGGTGATTTATGATTTGAGAGCGTGATCGGAATTGGTTTTGGAGGTCCAGTGTAGAATTAGGCTTGAATTGGCGAAGTTAGTATTTTGGCAATTTCCGGTTGATAGGTGAGATTTTGATCAGAGGATCGAAATGTAATTTCAAGAGTTGCGGTAGTTTCATTATTATCATTTGGGATGTATGTGCAAAATTTCAGGTCAATCGTATGTCGTTTGTTCGGTTTTTTTTATTGAAAGTGTATTTCTGAAATTTTTCGAAACATAGGCTTGAATTCGATGAGTTTTGAGTAATTCTATGTTGTTTGAGGTATTTTGATAATTGGGTCAAGTTTGAATGATGTTATGGGTTATGTTGGTACATTTGGTTGAGGTCCCGAGGGCCTCGAGTGTGTTTCGGGAGGCTACGCGGATCAATTGCATGTTTTGAGAACTTCAAAAAAATTGCAAGTCAGTTGCAGGCATTTTTTGCCCTTCGCGTTTGCTAAGGGCCAAGGTTCGTGAGCATCGCATTCGTGAGGGTCCATGTTGCTTTTGCGAAGGTTTGAGAGAGGCTGCATCGCATTCGTGAGTGTGGATACACGATCGCGAAAGAGGTTTTGAGGCTGATGGTCAGATATTCATCGCATTCGCATGGAAGCGACGCGTTCACGAAGTTCAAAACTGTGGAAGTTGTGCGTTCGCGTTTGGCATGTCGCGTTCGCGTAAGGTAAAAGATAGTCAGCATAATTTTGTGCTATGCGTTCGTGAGAGATGGACTGCATTCACGAAGAAGGCTTATAAAGCCTAGGCAGAATGTTTTAATAGCTCTGTCCGCGTTTTTTGGAGCTAACTTTCACCATTTTTGGGCGGATTTGGAGCTTCTTGAGGGGAATTGAAGAGAGGTTCAAGAGATAACACCTTGAGGTAAGAATTTTGGTCTTGAAACTCGATTATATTGTGAAATCCACCTAGAAATTCATGGAACTTAAGCTAAAAATCGATGAAACTAGGGCTTGGGATTTTGAAATTTTATTGATGGATTTTAAGGACCATTTGAGGTCAGATTTAAGAACTTTTGGTATGTATGAACTAGTGAGGAGATAAGGAACCCGTTGATGTGAAAATTTCTGAGTTTCGAGAAGTGGGCATGGGGCTTGGGTTTCCGTAATTTCGGGATTTATGACCGTTATTGATTGTTTTCACTTGGGTTTTATTTCTTTAGCATATTGTGATGTATTCGCTTTGATTTTGGATAGATTTGATGCACGTGGAGGCCGATTTGAGCAGCAAGGGAATCGCGAGCTAGAGATTTTACCGGTTCGTGAGTAATGATTGTAAATGATATTCTGAGGGTTTGGAACCCCGGCTTGCACATCGTAGTACTATATTGAGGTGAAACACACACTGGATGATGAGCGTGGGGTCTTTTACTACTGGCAATTTGTGACTTGGTCCATCCCGATTGATGATTTTACCGCGTATTTGACTGAAACTTATTTGTTATCACCATGATTTGGGTTGATTGCCATATTTAGGCTTCGTGCCAATTATTTGAACCCTTCGGGGATTTTTATCATTATTTCCTCATTGTTTTGATCTATTTCTTGAACTCAGTCCTGTTGATATCTACTATTTTACAAACTCAGCCACTTTTACTCAAATTTGAAACTTAAATGATATTTCTAAGTGATATTTTAGGATGAGAACTACTGTTTTTGTAATTCCCGAGGGGCTTGTGATGATTTTCAGACTGAGTGAGGCGAGGGCCATATGTGAGGATATGCTGAGTGATATAAGACCGAGGGCCTAAGATACATTTATATGCCACGAGGTGGCTTGAGTGATGTGAGGCCGAGTGCCGAGTGATGTGAGGTCGAGTGCCGAGTTATGATATCACAAGGTGGCTTGAAATAGCTCTTGGGCCGTAAGGGGACCTCCGGAGTCTGCACACCTACAGTGAGCGCGGGTACCTATTATTTTGAGAGTAAGCCCGAGGGGCTAATATGAGTGATTGTGAGGTAGCCCGAGGGGCTGATATTATTCTAAGAGCGGGCCCGAGGGGCTGATACAAATGATTGTAAGGTAGCCGGAGGAGCTGATACTATTCGGAGAATGAGCCCGAGGGGCTGATACGAGTGATTGTGAGGTAGCCCGAGGGGCTGGTACTGTTTTGCGATATTGCCCGAGGGGCGAACTTTTATATGTTCATTCGTCCAAATTTACTTGCCATTTTACCTGTTATACTATTGTATTTGTTCCCAAGGGGTGGATTTTCTGTACCTATTTTGCATTCATTTGCGTACTGTTGAAAAAGTCATTTTTAAAAGAGGTTTAAACTGAGCTAAGATATTTTTACAGATTTCATAGTTTTATGGTTTTTCTCAGAAGGTTTTACACTGCTTCCATACAGCATGCTAGTTTGCTTTATGTGATTTCTTACTGCTCGGTTGTTATTTACCTTTATTACTCACTGAGTTGGAGTACTCCCTGCACATTGTGTGCCGATGCAGGTATTTATATATCCGATAACGGGTTTTGACTGATCGGAGGCAGAGTTATCAGAGTTTAGTGAGGTGACTGTACGCGTTCGCAACACCGCTTTTCTCCCTGTTCGTTTATCAGTCATGTTTTGTATATTTCAGACCATGTAATTTTATTTATACTCTAATAGATACTCATGACTAGTGACACTCTGGTTTGGGCTGTGTTTGGGTTGTACTTCCGCATTTTTATGGTGATACCAGCTGTTTGGAAATTATTTAAACCAAGTTTTAGCCTGCTTTATTGTTGTTTAGCTGTTGACTCCAAAATTTGGGATGTGTCGGCTGGCTTTGTCTTCACGAAAGACGCCATCACAACCAGGTATGAGTTTAGGATCGTGACAATACGTGTGTTTTACCATAATAATATAATAACATGGAAGAAAGATGCCCTAAACTAACTTGAGAGGGCTAAGAAAATGATCCTCAAGAAAGATAAAGACATGAAATGAGAAATTGAGCTATTTAGGCTACACTCTTCTTTGACCGTTTTAAAAAGAATGATATATTTCTAAATTTATAAATAATTTTATTTTTATTAACTTCTCATCTATTTTTAATGACATATTTTTACAGTCTCATAATTGGGTTGACTTATACTCTTTTTGTTTCAATTTAGATGAAATACTTTTTTTATTAGTCAATTCAAAAAAGCATGATATATTTTTACAATTTAAAATAATTTAATTTTAAATTCTTCATTTTACCCATTTTACTATTATAATCACACAAATACCATGACCCCACAAAGTTTTTGGCCCTTAAGCTTCTAAGCCCACAAGTTTAAAAAGTCTTTTTTCTTTTCTTAAACTCTATGATGAGTCAAACTATCTCATTTAAATAGAAATGAAATGAGTATATGATAATAATTTTCAAAAGTTTTCATCTTTCTTAAATATGTCCCAGTTAAACACCATCATATAAGATGAAAAGAAGAAAGTATATAAGAAAGTGGAAATAAGCAGCCATGTGTATGTTGACTTCTAGTACTTACAGCTTCCTTTGTCTCATTTTATATGATTCTATTTTCTTTTTTTAATATGTTCGAAAAATAATAATATATTTTTATGTTAAGAGAAAAATTACCTTAAAAGTTTAAGCCTCCCATTATCCTTAATGATATGTTTTTTGTCGCCAAAGAAATATCACGACATAGTTAATACGGGAGAAATTCAAAAATAGTCATATTTACAAGTGGTCGTTCAAAAATAGCTGAGTTTTAAAAGTAATCAAAATTTAGCCACTTTTCATGTAAAGATAAATCTGAACAAAAACATTGTTCAAAATCCAGCATAATATACTGGAGTTTCAATATAATATACCGGTCCAGCATAATATACTGGAGTTCCAATATAATATACCGGTCCAGCATAATATATTGCAGTTTGGAGCATCGGTGCTCCAGTCTCCAGTATATTATACTGGAGCTAGCAAAACATACCGGTCCAGCATAATATGCTGGAAGTTCATACATAGGGGTACCGAACTCCGGTAAATTATGCTAGACCGGTCTTTGTTGCAGCAAAATAGTCGCTATTTTTTGTTAACTTAGAAAATGCTAACAATTTTTGAATAACCAATTCAAAAACTGGCTACATCGTGCTATTTTTGCAGTTAATACCCATAAATTGTTATATAGTGTTGCTTTTCTTGGTTTTCACCTTGAGACTCTTTGGTAAATTGACATGGCTTATTTTCTAGGAAATTTACTAATGTAACAAAATTAATTGACTTGGTCTCAAAATTATAGTCACATGATGGTAAAAGATCAAGCACTATGGTCTTTCTAAATAAAAATAGAGGTGTCCAGATCAGGTTGAACGCACTTTAATTGTTATATTGACTGATTGTTATTTCTTACCATCACATATATTGATTAACTTTGGCTACCAAGATTTAAACTGCTGAGAAGAGATCACCTAGCGTTTTTGAAAAATCTACTAGATTTGAATCTTGGCTTTTCGTTTGTGACTTTCCCTCACCTTATTGACCGATAAACTACAGCCTTGAGTTCAGATCAAGCACAACATATGCAGGTTGCTGAAATTGTTAGGAATTTTCTATTTTCTAGGTTCTGTGCATAAACTATTACTTAATACAATATGCTTTTTACTTGCAGTTTTCTGGTTCTTGAATAGCTTGTGGGGGACAATGATTAACAGAGTAAAGATAGTTCAGTCAGACCTCTCTATTATAACATCCATATATAACATTATTCACCATAGAAAGCCAAGTTTTTTCTCGGAACCAATTTTGTATGTTATATTATAATATATGTCATCTATAACAATACATTACTATAATATCTAAAAGATATCGGAACAAACGCGGTTGTTATAGAGAGGTTTGACTGTATTCATAGAAAAACTACCAAATTAGAGACAATATGTCAATTCAATTTAAAGTAATACTTGGTTCTTTAAAACTTATATAGATTTCTTCAAAAAAAAAAATGAATAAATAATGAGTTGACCATCTTAACCTTCGATGCCCGCATAGGGCCGGTACTTTCAGGAGTCGTTTGATTACTGGGATAAGGATACTAGTTTTAGTGCTAAACTTAGATCTACCGTTTGGTTATTGGTGTCAGAAGCAGATTCAGAATTTTAACAAGACAGGGGCACCAGTATTCTGCTCAACTAGTTGGGTTTTAGTGTTCAGGTTGCCAAGTGATTTGAATTAATCATTTTCAAGGTGTACATTCTACAGAAGTTTATGGGGTCTGATGACCCCTCAAGGTTACACATAAGTCTGCCTCTGATTGGTGTTAGCTAATATCGGTATAAGCGAATATTGGTATAAAATCTATGCCAAAATCTTGGTATTACCTAGTAGATATAGAAGGCGGGATTATAATTTTACAGAACAATTGAATCTGTATGGCCAAATAGAATGTGATACTTTTGGAACTTATTCTACAGTTTTTATTGAAACCACTAATATAGACTTGTTATACATCGTTCCAATTACTAAAAATAGAAATACAACTAGAAACCAATTGTAGTGTCTACTACAATTGCAATTGGACTTCTTACAGAGTGCTTATTACACGTCCATTTCAAGAATCCTTGAACTACCCCACTGTTTGAGCTATTAGCTCTTACTGAAAATGTTACTTGATATTTCAACTTCTGGTTCAACTTCGAAAATTTTAGAGTAGAGGGCTCAACAATCACAGAAACGCCCGGTGGTGTGCCTATTTCCACACTGTAAGATGATTTAGCATCCCCAACGTTAGTTACTGTTCTCGTATATGTCTGAGAACTTGCCCCGAGTGTGATGGAAAATGAAGGATAATTTAGTTGCGCTTCAGGAATACTTTTCACTTGTTTACAATCCACCTTACGTTGTAGAAGATTTCCCACCTGTCGATTTGTGTAATTCAAACCACACAAGTAAGGTAAGTAGTCCTTAAATTGTGTATCGTAAACTAGTCCTGGATCATTAGCTCTTGATGGATTGACATGTCCTGCACCAACGGCGAAGATGTTAGCTGGAAGTAGCCTTTCATCTAAGATGGGATCGTTGGCGAGGTTTACTGTATTAGCTGTTGTCATGATTGCTGATTTAATAACTGCAGGGGACCAAGTGGGATGCGCGCTTTTCAGCAATGCTGCTACTCCACTGAGGTGAGGACAAGACATAGAGGTGCCAGACGCAAGAAAGAAGTTAGGTTTTACGGTTGGATTGTTATCAGGAGAGGGAGGCCAAGCCGCGAGAATGTTGACACCAGGGCCAATAATATCAGGTTTCAAGATTCCCGGACTAGCTAAGCTTGGTCCACGAGAAGAAAATGCAGCAACCACCGGAGCATGTTTATCTCCGATTGTAGTTCCTTGAAATGCAAGTCTTGCGATAGGTTTTGATGTTGTGTTCATATAGTCAAGAATTTCTATTCCATCTTTGTATGTAATATACAAAGCCGGAAGGACATGAGCATCGGAGAATATGGTAAAACCATCATCAGGTGAACTAAAAATAATCATGCCAACACCACCCGCATCCTTTACAGCTTGTCCTTTTTCAATCCTGCTATAACCACCACCCGCCATGCACAAAACTATTTTGCCTTTAATATCAGGATCATTCAGTGTACCTGTTCCGCAATAAGGGCTGTCGAAATCAGTTGCATTCAATGCAGGATCAAACAAAGGAAAAAATGTTGAACTGTGACCCTTTGGATGAAAAGCTGATTCGCCGTCGAATTCTTTTCTGTTTCCAAGCGTAACAGTTGCTTTAAGTTTTCTGTCAATAGTACTCGCGCCTACTGTCATAATCCAGGGAGCTTCATTTGATAATGTGCTATCATATGGACCATTATTAGAAGCTGAGCAACTTACAAGAATACCTCTTTGTGTTGCACTATACGCACCAAGTGCAATCGGATCATTATAAAATGCTTTACTACTTCCCCCAAGGGAAAGAGACAGGATATCAACTCCGTCATCGATAGCTGCATCCATTGCAGCTAGAATGTCACTATCAGAGCAACCAAAAGAATCGCAAACCTTATAAATAGCAAGGTGAGCGAGTGGAGCAATCCCAACTGCAGTGCCATTAGCATTACCATTCACATTAGCACCATCCACAAAACGTCCAGCAATAGTACTAGCCGTATGTGTACCATGTCCATTATCATCAAGCGGTGATTCACTAGCTTGTGCAAAAGTCCTCGCGCCAATGAGCTTGTTGTTACATTTTGTAGTGAAGTTTGATTCACATTTGCCCTTCCATTTAGCAGGCGGAGGCGGCATTCCTTTATCGCTAAATGATGGATGGTCAGGGTAAATCCCAGAGTCCAAAACTCCAACAATCACACCTTTCCCATAGTTAGAATCCTTCCACAAGCCCATATTCTGTTGCAATCCAAGAAAACTTGGACTGTGTGTTGTGTGTAAAAACAATATCCTCTGCGGCCGTGCAGATATAAATCCAGGCTTCTTCTCCATTTCTTTCACTTGTTCTACAGATAATCTTGCTGCAAAACCTTTCATCACGTTGTGATAAGAATATATCAACCGCGGCTGATCTTCATTTGAGCCAGTAGTTGCAATGGTTTTTGGCAAGAAAGAACTATACCAACTTTCCAAATTTGTTCTTGATGACTGAATGCTAATTCGGCTTTCTGGCGATTCAACTTGAACTATGTATATCTCCGAATCGCTTTGCATACTAGGCCATGAAAAACAACCAAGTATAGAAAAAATAACCAAAAGGATTTTCAAGATTTTCATGGCTGAAAATGGACTAATGATGTAATAGTTAGGAAATTAGTAGTGTTTGATATTTTTTGCATTATTTGTGCTACTAATATATACAGTGTTTTGGCCCTGCAATTTAGGTTGCTTAATTATCTGGTGTAAGACCCGGTAAACTCGCCATGTAAGTTTCCTAGATATGATTAGTCTTAATCACCATGTGCCTAAGCTTGATTCTCATAATCTTTTTCTTAAGTACAAGTTTTTATTTGCAAGGAGTTAAACTATATTAGCATTGACAGTTTGGCCGTTTTAATTGAGAAAAAAAAAGATTTTGGGTATTTGCAAGAATAGCCTTGGAAGTGAGTGATCTTGATCTTTTGACGCCGCTTGCTCCATTACCAAAATTTCAAGTTTAACAGGTGTGCCCATGGCTTGCATCGTGGGTAACTCGTTTGACTTTTGACCTTAAAGGTTTGCTCATGGGGTAAGTGGCAGACAAAAAATCAAGACCATTCAATATTCATGTTCAAGGTCATTGCTAGTAATTTTACATGACCCAAAGAGAGTTCAATTATAGATTTCTTTAGTCGAAAAATTGTAGCGTAGAAATTAAAGACAACTTTAATCGAATCATACGTGTTAGGTCAATATATCGTATATTCGCATATTCTCTTTATGGTTTTGATTTATTGTCAAAAAGGCTTCTATGTATAAAAGCTGTTAATTCCCTTCATGTAACACTACAAGAAAATAGGCCTAGCGAGAGAAGATTTGATTGCTAAAAATTTTAATCCAGTCATTATTAATCAATTTCAATCGAAAAAATCCGGTCGTTGTCGGCCACTAAAAGCCCTCATGTTAAAAGTTAACAATTTTAGCGACCACAAGAAATCCAGTCGTTATATTTTCCTTCACTAAATTGCCATTCCAGTTTTAATCTTTTAATTACCAAAAATAATTCCGTTATTAAAAGCTCTTTAACCTTCGCTATATCCAATACAACCACTATTATGGTAGATATTTTGAGCTAAGTATTTTATTTTCGTTTAATTAGTGACCAAGACGTGATTTTATCAGTGGACTTTAGAATACTACTATTTAATTTCATAGTCAAAAACAGACATGTGATGTTCACGTGAAATTTATTAGAAGAGAGAATAGCGGGATAGATTTCTTACAATGCAAATGTGCCAATTTGTTGTATATGTTTACAGGCTGCCAAATTTGACCACTAAGTACTCTTAAGAGGAGTTGGGTTTAAGGAAAATATTTTTAAAGTTTTAAGAATCATATGCTTACTTCCAATGGATTTTTTTGTTATTTTAGAAAATCTAAACAGTACAGACATCTCTAAAATAATAGTTGGTAGATGAATATTAATATACAATATACAAATAATATACATATTTTTCATATAATCAGTATAACAGTGCATATTTTTCTTGTATATTTAAGTAGCGGTTGTAATTATTTTTGGCCGGCCGGTGAAATGTGTTAAATATCCTCATATTTTTTGTTTGCTCTAGAGATCCTATATCTAAAGCTCACTAACCTGACTAGTCTGTAATGTTGCGGTATACACTTCTATAAAACTAGCATTTTTCATCCAAGGCATACTGGCCGAAATAGGAAAAAAACGATCGAAATCGGTCGGTAATTAAGTATTTGATTAGAAAAGTCAACAAAAGTTATTCTGACAACGAAAATAATGGTCCCACGGCAAAAATATAAAATATTTCAGCTGAGTTCGATCGGAAATTGGTCAATATTTGACCAACACCTGGTCATACTTGTATATAATGTACAAAAAAAAATTTTATTAAATTTTTTAAAAATTTCCGACCGACGGTTTCTTCTCTGCCCTCTCCTCTCCAAAGGCCAAGGGAGAGACTCCACCCCTTTCCTCTCTTTGATAATGATGTTTTAATATTATATAATAGCCATAAAAGGAATCTTAAGAAGTAGAAAATCTTTCTGGAAAGAAGTAAGAAGCTGATTGTCTGTCACTCGAGACATACACAACACAAGGCGCAAGACTTCTCTCCTAAGGGTCTTTCCCTAGGCATAACCTATAGATAAAGAGTTCCAACTAGCGAATCAAAGAAAAGAGGAACCTTTCCCCAGTTGACAAGAGAAAAAAAAAAGAGTTGAAAAAATGAGACTATTAAGATGATGGAAGATTTTTTAATGAACTTTCCATGGTGCAACCGAGTTGCCATATTGAGGTGAAGGTGGATACCACTCTTCAAGAGATTGGTTAAGTGTCCAAGACCGTATGCCTTGCTGGGTGGATAGCATCTCTCCAGCAAGAATGATTGGAGGCTTCAGCAGATGATTCAGGTTCATGAGCAGATCGAACATAGATGAGGTAAGCTCGATCTTTCGCTATCTACGACATGGACCCGGTGAAATTGAATTCTCCGTAAAGATTCGGAGTACCAACAGCTAGAGGTAACTTCCTGCGGTAAAATATCAGATTGATAATGAAAGTGTACTAAGAAAGCGCAATTCTATTAGACCTTTATCTGGAAAAAGCTGGAAGAAAGGCAAGAAAGAAAGGTTGCCTATTACTAATAAGGGCGGGTAAGAAAGAGAGGTGACATGACTAGCTTAGTAATCGTCAGGCGAATAATTCAACTTCAAAGTGAATTTATTGTGCGAAGAGTGCATTATGACCCGTAACCGCCTGCGTAGTGGGGGCGGCTCCTCTGTTGTGGGTAAACGGGAAACCTGACTCTACGAACCCGAGGAAAGGCTACACAATAGTAGTAGGGTGTTAAGACCAGTGCTTTTTTTAGTACTAGCAGGAATGCAATGCAAGTGAATGAATCCCATCCCCTAGCGAGTGAATTGTTTACGCCCCTTTAGAGATAGAGGCGAGAAAAAGAGCTCGTTCTTCCATTTTGAGATCTTTAAATTCGTAAGATCATAATGAGCCCCTTTACTTTCTATGATATTAATAAATTGCATGAACTTAGATCAATCAAATAATAAATATTTCTATACATATGAAATTATCCGACTTAATCAATTTGTCCATTTGGATTTATCTAGGTGGAATAATAAGAAAAGGTAAGGTTCAAAAGAATTTACAAAAAAGTGATTTTTTTAGTATTTTAGAAAGGATCGGTTAGGAGAGGGAGGCATCTATAATCTAATAACTATAAGCCAACCCTTCTAGATGTTTTGACGTTTGGTTCTCGAATAGGATTGAATGTAAGATATTGACTAAGGTTAAGGTAAGAAAAAGAGAGAGCTACTGGACACTACAGGAACTATAAGCGATCTAATAGAACTGGCTTTTTTTGAACGGAACTCAAACTAAGACGAGAGATATCAAATGACCTAGGGGACTGGACCTCTAGATGTAGCACTTGATGTAAGAAAAATCTCGACTGCCAAAGAAGCACTATGCTCTCCAATAGGACTATATAGAGCAGGGAGAAGGTCGAAATCTAGTTAGCCAAACACAAGTAACAAGCACAAGGGTGCATGCGGAAGAGTGGCCAAGACAATGCCAAGAACACGTTAGGCCATGAAAGCACAAAGGAGTGGTGGCATCTTAGAGAACTCTAGAGAGTCTTGGGAAGCTGCCTAGGTCGGCCAAAAGGGCTTCCATACAAGCTACAAGAGCATTCTATAGAAGGTTCTAGAATGGCCTAGCGTGGCCTTTCCCTTGGGCCTCTTTAGATCATTTTGTAATATTCCAGTGATTTCCGCAAGGAACAATTTCATTTTCGAGCACCTCATATCTTTTGCGAGGCACCCAAAGATTCGATCATTTTTGGATCCACTTCAACCGTAATCAGTGCCTTACCTAGAAAAGTGGTTTTAAATCGAAAACTTTTGTTAGGTTCTTAGTAGCAGTCGACAACTCCAACATGAGAATGACTTGTAACTGTGAAGCTCTTTTTATTTTAATTTACTCTATAGGTAGGTATGCTTGCATAAGGTAGTTGTAGTTAAGGCTGAAGCAGCGCTTTTTATTTTAGTCTACTGAAGTACCAAAGGCGAATGAGGCTCCCAAGCCGGGACATCTAGCAGAATTCTTGGTCTCCAGCAGATTCGAAAGCTTTAGAATTTTCGAGAGTATGATGGCCAATTGAAGGTATGGATGAAAGAAAGAAAAATGCTTTTCTTCTTAGAAATAGCATTCTCTTATCGCAATAGACAACTAACTCATATAGAAAGTTGTTCCTCATAAGAGGTTTAAAGGTGTGTTTAGTATCATGACTAGCGAAATATTTCAAAAATAAAATACCATCAACTTGCGAAAAGTTGTGGAAGTAAACAGTATGAATTGATCGCTTTCACTTTCATATAAGGAACATCGACTTGCACTTGCAATATCAAATTTGACTTTTCGGAGTCCTTGCTCCTGGCTCATAATCACATAGGCCACTCATAAGAATAAGACGTTCAACTCCCTAAAATACGTGTAATTGAGAGAGTCATCATATCAGTGCCTTGGGAAAATGCCTACCTTCAGGAGAAGATTACCGAATGAGTTTCAACCCTATCCTCTTCGCTTCCGGTTATGAGCCACATTCAGCTAAGAGTTTGTTATCTTTGTCCCCTTAACGCATTATAAATTGCAAGGAAAATGAAAAAGAAAAAAATCTTGAATCCTATAGCATCTTAGATGAAACGCTCCGTCTAGCTAGCATCTTTGCCATTGGTGTGGTTTGAATTACACCAATGATCCAGGACTAGTTTATTGATAGCAAATTCAAGGACTACTTACCTTATTTGTGTGGTTTGAATTACACAAATCGCGAGGTTGGAAACCTTTTGAAACACATGGTGAATTGCTCGGAAGTGAAAAGTATTCCTGAAGCACAACCAAATTATTCTTCATTTTCCATCACATTCGGAACACATTCTCAGACATATACAAGAACAGCGACTAAAGACGGGGAGGCTAAATCATCTTACAATGTGGTGATAGTTTCACCACCAGGAGTTTCTGTGACTAGTAAGCCTTCTATTCTAAAGTTTTCGAAGTTAAACCAGAAAAGGACATATCAAGTGACTTTTTCAAGAACAACCAATAGTTAAATCAGTGGTATTAGTTCAAGGATTCTTGAAATGGACTAGTAATAGGCACTCTGTAAGAAATCCAATTGCAGTTGTCTTAGAACAAACTGCAACAATGGAGTTCTAGGGTGTGTTTGGTATAACAGAAAATATTTTCTGTGAAAAATATTTTTTTTGAAAAATAATAGTAATCTTATTCATTTTCCGGTGTTTGGTACGCAAATTAAAGAAAATGACTTATGAAGAGTATTAATAAATAATTTAGATATAATAAACATGAAGCCATAAACTTTCAAACCAACAATCTTCCGGACCCACAAATTTCATAAACTTTTGAACCGCTAAACTTTCAAAACCGTAAAATTTTGGAACCGTAAATTTTATAATTTCTAAACTTGTAAACTTTCAAACACATAAACCTCCGAACTCATAATTTTGGAACTTGTGAAATTTTGAGCTTTTAAACTGATAAATAATAAAATTAAAGTTGAAGTGGTGTAGAAATTTGAAATTACAAAAAAAATTATGGAAAAATTATTTTTGTGTAGGGGGGGGGGGGGGAGGATGGATGCGTAGTAGGGTGGGTGGTAACGGAAAAATTGAAATTTTTTTACAAAATAAAATAAAATAATTAAAAAAAATTTGGAGAGGGGATGAGTGAGGGTGGGGAAGATTGAGAAGGAGCTTTCAAAAATATTTTCCCTTCTCTTGATAAGGAAAAAAAATTTCCTTTAACTGGAGAAAAATGAATTGATGAGAAAAATATTTTTCAAAATATTTAAGTCAGCCAAACATGAAAAAGTTAGAAAACATTAGTGTTTTCCTTCGTACCAAACACACCCCTAGTCTCTTTTCTTTTAATAAATTATGTTCCATGTGTAATAAGTATGAATTATGTGTTTGAATCCTCAATGTTGAATGAGTGCAGAAAGTACTCACATTCTATTATACTAGTGTTAGTTTTTTTAAGTGAGGGCTAATATTTCTATTTCATTCTCATAGTACCGAGCATCTGCTCTTTTTTGTCTTCTTAAGCTGAGAGAGTTCATTGGCAATAAACTCTCTACTCATTCGGTTAGGAGTAAGGTCTGTGTACATATTATCCTTTCCAAATCTCACTTG
Source organism: Nicotiana benthamiana (assembly GCA_034376525.1). Lineage (NCBI taxonomy): Eukaryota > Viridiplantae > Streptophyta > Magnoliopsida > Solanales > Solanaceae > Nicotiana > Nicotiana benthamiana. The sequence goes on along the minus strand of CM067335.1, from coordinate 37,934,314 downwards.
TGGAAATTTATTGGGTTATTGTTGTAAACTTTGACTTATTTTAGTTAGTTCTTTGTATACCGAAGAGCAAACATCATTTGTAGCCACTAAAGTCCAAACATATATCACCTGATAGCCACAAAATAACCCCTTACAAGTAATAGCCTTAAAATAATAACAAAGGCTAGCAACTGAAAAAGCTGAAACTATACGCTCAACGCAAACGAAAAAGGAAGCAGTCATAATCGATTTTGTATCCTAAATTCAAACGTTCAGTATAAGATCTTCAACCTCTAAAAACTATAAAAGTTGCCTAATTATGCACATTGTAAAAAAATTCTAGAATTTCTGAAGATTAAACCCAGAGAATAGCTCCCAAATTTTCACGCTGAAATTCAAAGTTTTTGCATAATTGTTGCCCACAATCAGCTTAATAGATGTGAGATTTCGTTCTTAAATTATGAAATTGATACAAATTAAGAAAACCAACTAATTTCTATGGAGATTGTGAAAGTTGGAACTACCGTTCCCACTTTGATTCCGATTTTACTTCAACACAGTGGTGAATGGATAAGTGAGTGAATTTGTCAATTTCCTTGTTAATGGCGTGTTGATCAATTTGGACTGTAGCTATGATTATTTTGTTGATGAGATATACAAGCAATTGGGTAGAGATTCAATTACAAGTGTAATGGAGATAAAATATACAATGAAGGATGGCTATATAGCAATTCCAATATACAATGATATGAGTGTGCACTTGTATATTGAGATGAAAAAGAAAAACATGAATATCACTGAATTTCCATTATGCATAACATTGAAAACTGTGTATTCAAGTGCGGAATGCTCATATTTAAGTTCATACTTGAGTAGTAACTAACTCGCAACAACTTCAGTTGGTTTAGAATGTTAGAACATAGAAGAAGTACAAACTAATATTGTTGAGATTATGGATCATCATGTAAAGAAAGACAAATTGACATATTGAAGGGAAATCGTATAATAAACAATCCACAACATGAAGAAATTGCAGAAGATCAGTTGTACTGGGACAAAGATACACTCATTAGTGTAATGAAGTACTACGCAATACGAGAAAAATATCAATTTATAGTTGATACATCATCTACAACAAGGTATGATTTCTACTTATGAGGTTCACTTATCTATACTTTTATGTATACAGATCTGTATAAACACTGTATAATTATTGTATAGTGAGATTGCACTTCTTTTGATTTTATGTATACAGATCTGTATAAAAAATGTACAATTATTGTATAGTGTAATTTATGTATACAGAATTGTATAAAAATATATAATTATGGTATAGTGATATTGCATATGTATACTGGTCGTTTATTTGAGACACAAGTGCAAAAATATGAAGAAATGCATTATCATAGCGCTATATTTTAAATAGGTATTGTCTTATATGTGTGGATGAAAGTTGCAAATGGAGTCTTAGATCTTCAAGTCTACACAAATCAAATGTCTTCAAGGTTAGACAGTTCATTGATGTCCACACTTGCCCAGAGATGACTAGACTGTTTTCACAACCTCATGCTACTTCGTTTGCCATTGCAAAAATAATTTGCAACAAATATGCCAATCCAAAAAAAATATACACTCCGGCAGACATCATAAGCGACATGAAACAATGTATGGGATTGATCTGAGTTACATAAAAGCTTATAAAACAAAAGAAAAGGCGCTTGAACTACTAAGAGGGATACCATGCGAATCTTATAGAAAAATATCGTGTCACTTGTATATGATAAATATGACAAATCCTGGTTTTTTCACAATATTACATAAATCAAAGGACGGCCGCTTCATGTATGTTTTTCTTGCACTAAATGCATCAATCATAGGATGGAAATATTGTTACCCTATTGTAGTGATTGATGGATCATTCCTTAAATTATCACATAGAGGAACAATGTTAATAGCTACCGCACAAGATGCGGCAGGTGAATATATTGCAGTCTTGTATAATAGTTATATATGGTATAAATAGTTCTAATATGTGTATAACAAAAATAACTTGTGGATGCTTTCTTATTTGCTTAACCAGGTAAAATTCTTCCACTAGCATACGCTGTTGTAGATTCTGAAAATGGTGCTTCTTGGGTATGGTTTTTTGAAATGTATAGACAGGCTTTTGGTGAAAGGGAAAGGATGTGCATCGCATCGGATAGTCATGCAAGTATATTGAAGGGTGCTTCGATTGTGTATCCAGAGGTATCTCATTGTGTATGCATCTTTCATTTTTGGAGTAACACAAAGAAGCAGTTCAAGAATAACCATGACCGGCTGAGGGAAGTATTTTTTGCAATGGCCAGAGCATACAAAATTGAAGATTTTAATCGCCTCATGCAAGATATGGACAACATTGATAAGAGGGTAAGGGGTTACCTATTCCAAGTTGGTTGTGAAAAGTGGTCTATACTGCATTCCATTGTTAATAGATCCATGATGATGACTACAAATATTGCCGAGTCACTCAATGCAAGGAACAAAGAGGCAAGAGAGCTACCAATCATGAGTTTGCTAGATTACATAATGAATTTGGTTATGGAATGTAATAATACAAATAGAATTACTGCAATGAGTACATTTATTGGCATAGGAAAAAAAATATCATAAAGTATTGAAGAAAAATAGCTATTTGTCGCAGGAGATAACGGTAAATATTCTTTTATCATGTCTTACTTAATACCGGAGTAACATACTTTGGCAAAAATGCATTACTTCTTGTCATATCCCTGTTTTAGTTTTACTAATGATATCTATTTAAAACTAGGTGAGGCCTTCAACTTATTATGTATATGTAGTAATAGTTATTGAACAAAGGCGGAACATAGTCTGCATGAAAAAAAGAGAATGCTCGTGCAAACAATTTCAAGTGGATGAAATTCCTTGTCCACATGCTATGCAGTATCGGACTACACACACATGGAAGCACCCAAATATTGTTCTGCTGATTACACCAAAGAATACTTCAAGAATAGATGTGAAGTGCTAGTTAATCCACTTCGAGATGAAACATCATGGGACCTTCCAACAGAGGTGTTAGATAATGTGGTCCTACCACTGATAATGAAGGGCAAACCAGGAAGACCAACGAAGTCGTAACGCAAGGGACTTTATGAATATCTGTATACTGAAGTTGTTACATGTGGACTGTGTGGAAAACAAACACATAACAGAAGAACATGCAGGAATCCTTAAGACAACTAGTAGATGATGCTACAGTGATTTAGTATTTTCTAAGAGTTTTTCTTCTGAATATTACAATTGGAAAAATAATGAGATTTGCAATCAAATTCTCTATGATGTTTGAATTAAGATGCTAGTTTTTGTCATAATAAAAGTATTGCTGGAAGTTTTATTCCAAATACTATTATGGATGTCACTATACAAAAAAATATACAAAATGAATGACAATGTACAAAGAGAATTGTTACGATACAAAAATATACAAAATAGACTGTCACTATATAATAGATATGTAATATTTTGGTCCTATACTAAAAAAATACAAAATAAACTATAGCTATATAAAAAATATACAAAATAGATGTTACTATACAAAAACTATACAAAAATAGGGATTACCAATCAAATATACAAAATAAAAATTGTATATTTATACAATTTACATATAATAGACTGTGGCTATTCAAAAAAATATACAGATAGATATTACTATGCAAAATAGATTGTCGCCATACACTTATATACAGTTAGCTGACACCAAAACATCGTTCACAAAACTTCCTATAGCAACTTAGCAATACCAGCTAAATTTGCATAATCTGTATAAAATGCAAAAGTTGTCGAAATAGATTAAACTGTATAAATTACAAAACTAAAACTATAGAAAAGGAAAAACTACACAAAATCTAAAATTTTCATAATTTCAGTATTAACTGCAAAACTACACAAGAAGTCGCAATTAAAAGTAATATTCAATATTAGCATTTCAAACATATTGTTCAAAGACACCCATACAAAAAGCATAAAACGTGATACAAGTTTGCAACTGTATCCAATTATAGACAATATCAGAACCAAACTACTTCCATCTTAAAACTACATGTGAGTTTTCAGTTAAACTATCCCAAACTACTACCTCTTGCTCTTCAACTTTCCCTTTTTTTTGATATCCTTCAAAGTCTCGTCATCACAAACATTATTCAACTTGCTATTTTTCTTGGTATCCTTCAAATCTTGTCATCACAAATGGCATGCGTCTGGCTCTTTTTCTTGTTATCCTTCAAAGACTTGTCATCAACAACGGAATGCGACTTTCTCTTTTTCTTCTTATCCTTTTTTGTCTGATCCTTCAATCTACCAGTAGACTTATCATCACTAGCTGAATGTTCTCTTTGTTTCTTCACTCCATAATCCCATAGCAATATACCATATCGGTTTTGTGTCCCGTCAATATCAATAGCTTTAGGAATACTACTGTCTTGAATGATGTGCTCAGCAAATACAGCAACATAAACACCGCAATCACTGCATACAATGTAGCACATAAACGTTGAATAAACGTTAGGATAATATCCAAATAGGAATTCGTGTACAAAAAATGAATAAGAATCTGAAATATTCAATAATAATTTACGTGTTATCTTGCATTGGCAACCCATCAACAATATGAATCTCAAAAGGATCATTGACGGGATTCCCATAGGATTATTTTTTGTGTCCCGAAAAACAATACGATGAAGGAAATATGGGAGCAACACTGAGCATGGCTCAACTGATCTCCGAACTGCACTATTCTGTCGTGCGCCACTTATGGAATCATATACATAAATGCGCAGCTCTTTGAATGACAATCTCGCCAATATCCGGCGCCACTTATCAGACACATTTATAGGGAAAAGGACTTCATCAACAGTGGACCAAGGAACATTACATCTTATAAAATAATCAAGTATATACTCAACAATTGGATCTGTTTCAGTAATCAAATTCATGTCTCTGTTTTTTTTTTCAAAAACTTCTTGTACAAATTCGAAATCAAGCAGTTAAACCAACAATCAATTGTTGTGAATCTTACTGAAACATCAACATCGTACTTCCCTTTCTTTCTCAAATAGGTAAAAAAAATTACATCAATATGCTGAAATATGAAGAATATACACATTTAGTTAGAAAATTACAGTATGAGAAAATTAAAAAAGTACATCACCAGTTTATATTTTACAGTTAAAGCGTTGACTTACTGAATCACACAAGGGTAGGCCAGCATATGCAAATGTGAAGAACCATTTTTTTCTCCAATATCATCAACTCCAAATTCAAAGTTTTTCTTTAGCTTATTGCTAGCCTCTATATAAACATCATCCCTGATGAATCATAATAAAAAGATATGGTTCATAAAGAAAATAAACAAGAAAAAAGAGAAAGCTGAAACACAAAACTTACGATGCATTAGTCCTTAAGCCTCTATTGATGAAAGTGTTCCACTTACACAATATTTTGAAATCAACAGGATTGTCAACATTTCCCTGAAAAAGATACTTAATAGCCAAGATGGGTTTCTTTGACTTAGCTGGCTTATTTTCAACAATTGAGATAGTGCCACCAGAGTCAAATATGTTAATGAATGGTGACTTCATGACCCCTGTTGGTTTTGCTTCTCTAGGGTTCAGTTCATGTGTGTCATGAACAACAACTATAAAATTTTCTTGAATAGTACAAAATTTTTCTCCACTCCTAAACAATCACCATGTTCTTGATTGAAATACTTTTGCAGTTATTTGAGCCTCAGCATCACCACTCCACGTATTGTCCTCACAACTATTTTTTCCAAGTTGTACAGAATCATCCACCAAACTCCTCATATTAGCAGTATTTTTGTCACAAAACTGTTGGGTGATTGCACTGATTTCAAGATCGGCATCCTCAATCCAGACTTTGTCATCACCAACTCCTTCACTATTTTTACCATCTTGTATAGAATCTTTCATCACACCCTCCATAACACCAATAGTTTGCTCTAGACTTACCTCATTTTCAATAGTTTTCTTTACAACTTCTTCAATGCCAATATTTTTCTCCATATAGAGATCCCTGAAGCAATAGTAGGAACCAGTTCCAAAAATGCTTTGTCTCCTTATCAACAACTGCCCATGCCAAAGGAAAAAAAATGGTTTTGTGCATCCTATCCAACAACAACAAATTGACCCTAGGCTTTCCTTTTTAAAAATGTTCTATCTACACCAGTAAATGGTTTTAACCCTAACCTGATATCACGACCCCAAATACCGGTCGTGATGGTGCCAATCGCATTACTTGGCAAGCCAACTAAACAATTAACCAAAACCCTTTTTCCTTAAACATTTAGCCATTTTTATGCAGGTTGAAATACCATACTTTTCATAATAAGCGTTTAAAACAACAGATAAATATGCGGAAGTCAATAAAACATGAACTACATAGCCCCAACAAATCTGGTGTCACGAGTCTAGAGCTTCTAATACAAGTCTGAATACCTACTACATCAATAGTCTAGGAAATGTAGAAAAGATAATAAAATATAGGGGAGAAACAAGACTGCAGACGCCATGCAGCTACCTGGAAATCTCCGTCAACACACTGAATCAGCTAAACAGCTCTCACTTGGACACTCGAGTACCAGGATCTGCACACAACTTGCAGGGAGTAACGTGAGTATGCCAACTCCGTAAGTAAATAAGTATTGAAAGCAATGACTAGCAGTCCAAAAAGCATATAACTGAGAAATCACGAGATAACAGATGAACTTTACTGTTTAAAACCAGTTTCTTCAAAGAAACAGCTTTTCCAGTTGAAACATTTAAAATGAGATACTTAACAATATTTTCTACAGAGCCTTATTTTAAAAAAAAAAGGGAGTGAAATTAGTGAAAACATCATAACTGGGCCCCTCGGGCAAGGAATTACTCAGAAAAATGACCTCTCAGGCAGCCTCTCAGTCACTCGTGACTCAACACTCGTCACTCATTCTTACCGCAACTCCTAATAATAGAAATCACAATAATCGTTGCGGCGTGCAACTCGATTCATATATTTGTAGTCGAGTACGTTCACTGGGGGTGTGCAGACTCCGGCGGGGCTCCTACAGCTCAAGCATCGTATCGCCACGGTGCACAGCCTGATCCAATATATATATACATATATATATATATATATATATATATATATATATATATATATATATATATATATATATATATATATATATATATATATATATATATATATATATATATATATATATATATATATATATATATATATATATATATATATATATATATATGCAGCGTGCAGCCCCATCTATATAAGTATTAATGCGTATGCAGCCCGATCCATAACTTATATATGTATAAGTGTCCTCACACATAGGTCCTCGACCCCTCTTAGTGATTAACCTCACAACCTCTCGGGAACACAGTGAAAATTGGGGACATCAATCCAAATAGTTCTCTCTTCTAAGAGAGACAGGAATAACTCAGTTTTAGACATTAAACAGGTAAAACATGACTAAGGATATGCTTTTAGCAAGTAAAGTGAGGAAAACAGTCAAAATGTCCCTAAGGGTTTCTACAGGTCGGCTCAAGGCCCCAAACATGGCATACAGCCCATAATACAGTATAATATCCAAAATAAGGAATAATATAATATAACATTTCCAAATCAAATATGTGGCTTAACAGTTGCTACGGGACGAACCAACTCACAATCCTTATTGGTGCACGCCCACACTCGTCACCTAGCATGTACATCACAGTGTTTATCAAAACAAGTCAAATACTGGGGTTTTGTACCCTCAGTTCCAAATTTACAATGGTTACTTACCTCAAACCGGTGAAAATACTTCTCCACAATGTCTTTGCCCGTCGAATTGGACTCCCACTCATGTCGTATCTATCCAAAATCAGAACGAGGACGTCAAAATATGCTAAGGGGGCAAAGCCCAAGCGAAAAACATCAAAATAATACGAAAATTATGAAATTGGTCAGACCCGACCCCGGGCCCACATTTTCACATCTATGGATTCTTTATCTCCCCACGAGTTCATACATACCAAGAACATCAAAATCCATCCACAAATGACCCTTCAAATCTGAAATGTTTGGTATCCAATTTTAAACCCTATATCTTCAATTATAGGCTTAGATTTCATAAATTTCCAGGTGGAATTCACATAATAATCTAGTTTTAAGTCCAAAAATCCTACCTCCAAACGTTTCCCCTTGAATCCTTCTTCAATCTCCTTCAAATATCTCCCAAAATGATCAACTATGGAGGAAAATAACCCAACATTCGCGGACAAGATGAGTTTAAAACATTCTGCCCATGCCTTAATTTCCTTCTTCGCGAACGCAGTCAAAGCCTCACGTTCGTGAAGCACAAAGCTCCGTTAACCAAAAATTCTTCTTCGCGAACGCGATCCCCCATAGCGAATGTGATGCCTCAGCTTCACCAACCTACGCGAACGCGACCCAGACTCATGCGAACGCGATGCCTAACGATCCAGCCCTTCACGAATGCGGGACTACCCTTTGCAAATGTGAAGGCCAAATATGACGCCTCTCTTCATGGCCCGTTGGGAACGCGAAGACCAAAACACCTGCAACAGCTGAAACCATTTTTCTGCTATTTCTCTTAACTCAAAATGATCCATTCAACCCTCTAAAACACACTTGAGGACCCCGGAACCTCAACCAAAGGCACCAAAATTCCATAAAACCTTATTCAAACTTGTTCCACTCATCAAAACACCTCAAACAACATCATATCACCCAAAACACATCAGATTCAAGCTTATGTTTGTAAAATCTTCCAAATTTCGCTTTTGATCAAAAACCCAATCAAACCCCATCCGAATGACCTAAAATTTTGCGCACACATCCTAAATGACATAGCAAAGCTATTTCAACTCTCGGAATTCCATTCCAACCACCATATCAAATCTCACCTACCCACCGAAAATCGCGAAAATATCAACTTCGCTAATTCAAGCCTAAATCTACTGCGGACCTCCAAAACCCATTCCGATCACGCTCCTAAGTCAAAAATCATCTCCCAAAACAAACCAAACTATCAGAACTCACATCTGAGCCCTCTAAAATATAAGTCAACATCTGGTTGACTTTTTCAACTTAAACTTCCTTAAAAGAGACAAAGTGTCTCAAACCTTACCAAATCTTTGCCGAACTCGATCCGACCAACTGGATACCATAAAACATGGATAAATAAAGCATAAAGAATATAAATTGGGGGAAACGCAGCGGTAACTCATGAGACGACTGGCCGGGCCGTCACATCCTCCCCACCTTTAACAATCGTTCATCCTCGAGTGAGTCAAGAAACATACTTGAAGCCTCTAACAGTTGAGGATATCTACTTTGCATCTCCTGCACGGTCTCCCCGGTAGCCACATCCGCGGGCCGACCTCATTATTGTACCTTCACTAAAGCTATATCCTTTGACCTCAACTTCCGAACCTGACAACCCAAAATAATCCTCAATGTACTTCCGGAGCATAGAAACATGAAATACCTGATGCACACTTGACAAGCTGGGTGGCAAAGCAAGCTCAAAAGCCACCTCCCCGATCCTCCGTAGTACCTCAAAAGGACCAATGAATCGGACACTCAACTTCCCTTCCTTCCCAAATCTCATAACACCATTCATGTGCGAGACCTTCAACAGAACCTTCTCACCAACCATGCACGACACATCTCGCACCTTCCTGTCAACATAACTCTTTTGCCTCGATTGCGTTGTACGGTGCCTCTCCTTAATCACCTTCACCTTCTCCAATACATCCTGTACCAAATTTGTCCCCAATAGCCTAGCCTCACCGGGCTCGAACCAACCTACAGGAGATCTACACGGATGCCCATAAAAGCCTCATATGGAGCCATCCGAATTCTTGACTATTAGTTGTTGTTATAAGCAAACTCTGCAAGCGGTAGAAACTAATCCCATGAGCCTCTGAAATCAATGATACAAGCACGTAACATATCCTCCAATATTTGAATAATACACTCGGACTGCCCATCCGTCTGAGGATGAAAGGTTGTGCTCAGCTCAACCTGAGTACCCAACTCTCCCTGCAAAGACCTCCAAAACTATGATGTAAACTGGGTGCCCCTATCTGAAATGATGGAAACGGGGAAACCAAGCAAATGAAAAATCTCCCAAATATAGATCTCTACCAACCGCTCTGAGGAATAGGTAGTACAGAGAGAAATGAAGTGCGCAGACTTGGTCAGCCGATCCACAATTACCCAAATAGCATCGAACGTCTTCAAAGTCCGTGGAAGTCCTACAACAAAGTCCATAGTGATCCTCTCCCACTTCCACTCTAGAATATCCATCCGCTGGAGAAAGTCATCCAGTCTCTGATGGTCATATTTTACCTGCTGATAATTGAGACACCGAGCTATAAATCCCACAATGCCTTTCTTCATTCTCCTTCACCAATAGTGTTGCCTCAAATCCTGATACATCTTTGCGGCACCTAGATGAATGGAATATCACGAGCCATGGGTCTCCGCCAGAATTAACTCTCGAAGCCCATCCACATTGGGCATACAAATCTTGCCGTGCATCCACAACACCCCATCATCACCATTGGCCACATCTCTTGCATCATCATACTGAACTCTGTCCTTAAGGACAAGCAAATGCGGATCATCATACTAGCACTCCCTGATGTGATCATATAAAGAAGACCGAGAAACCACATAAGCCAATACTCGTCTAGGCTCCAAAACATCCAAACTTACGAACCGATTGGCCAAGGCCTGAAAATCAATGGCAAGTGGTCTCTTCCCAACTGGAATATATGCCAAAATTCTCATACTCACTGCCTTTCGGCTTAAAGCATCGGCCACCACATTAACCTTACCCCGATGGTACAATATAGTGATATCATAATCCTTAAGAAACTCCAACCATCCCTGTTGCCTTAAATTAAGGTCCTTTTACTTGAACAAACACTGAAGATTGAGATAGTCAGTGAACACATCACAATATACGCTATACAAGTAATGCCTCCAAATCTTCAATGCGTGAACTATGGAGGCCAACTCCAAATCATGAACGGGGTAGTTCTTCTCATAGGGATTCAACTGACGAGAAGCATAAGCAATAACTCTACCCTTCTGCATCGACGTACAACCAATCCCTACTCTTGAAGCATCACAATACACTGTATATAAACCTGAAGCTTATGGAAAAACAAACACTGGAGTTGTGGTCAAAGCTAGCTTGAGCTTCTGAAAGCTCTCCTCGCACTCGTCCAACCATACAAATGAAGCACCCTCCTGAATTAACTTGGTCAAGGGTGAGGCGATAGATGAGAATCCCTGCACAAACTGGCAATAATAGCCTGCCAAACCAATCTCGGTAGCTGAGGAGGGTCTGGGCCAACTTTGGACCACCTCTATATTCTTTGGATCAACCTGTATACCCTTACTGGACACCACGTGTCCTAAGAATGCCACTAAGCCGAGCAAAATCTCACACTTGAAGAACTTTGCATAAAGCTTCGTCTCCTTCAATATATGCAATATAACCCTCAAATGCTCTATGTTCTCCTCTTGACTACGCGAATATACTAGAGTATCATCAATGAAGACTATGACAAACGAGTCAAGATAAGGCTGGAACACGTAATTCATCAATTGCATGAACATTGTTTGGGCATTGGTCATGCCAAACGACATAACCAGGAACTAATAATGACCATATCCGGTCCTGAAGGCTATCTTAAGAATATCTGAATCCCTGATCTTTAACTGGTGATAATCCGAACGGAGATTAATCTTGGAGAACACCCTCGCTCCCTGAAGCTAGTAGAATAAATCATCAATGCGGGGTAATGGATATTTGTTCTTAATTGTTACCTAGTTCAATTTCCTATAATCAATGCAAATTCCCATTGTGCCATCCTTCTTCTTTACAAATAGAACCGGTGTACCCCAAGGTGATACACTAGGCCAGATGAACTCCTTATCTAGGAGTTCCTGAAGCTGCTCATTTAACTCCTCCAACTCCACTTGTGTTATACGATACATCGGAATAGAAATGGGCTGAATGCCTGACACTAGGTCAATACCAAAATCAATATCCCTATTCGTCGGCATTCCTGGCAGGCCTGCAGGAAATACATCAGGGAAGACCTTCACAACTGGAACAGAATCAATACTGGAGTCTCAACTCTAACATCCCTCACAAAGGCAAGATACGAAAGACAACCCTTCCAAATCATACGCTGGGCCTTCAAGAAAGAGATCACTCTACTAGGAACATAGTCAGTCATACCTTGCCACTCAATCCATGGCACACCCGGTATAGCCAATGTGAATGTCTTAGCATGACAGTCTAGAATAGCGAGACACAGAGATAACCAATCCATGCCTAGAATAACATCAAAATCCACCATGCTCAATAATAATCAACTCGGGTCTCTAGACCCTCAATGGTCACCACATACAGCTGGTACACACGGTCTACAACAACAGTATCGCCCACCAAGATCGATACATGAACAGGTAATGCAAGAATATCACGGGGCATACCCAAATAACAAGCAAAGTATGATGACACATAAGAAAAGGTGGATCCGGGATCAAATAATATAGAGGCATCTCTATCGAAGACTGAAATAATACCTGTAATAATAGCATCTGAAACAATTGCATCGGGTTGGCCTGGGAGAGCATAAAAATGAGCCTGACCGCCCCCTAATCGACCTCCCCCTCTAGAGCGAGCCCTAGCTGACTGATCTCCACCCCTAGCTGGCAGGACAGGTGGTGAAGTAGCTGGAGGGTTGTCCCCTCTTTTGAGACTAACCATCATAAAGATGAGACATTATCTTCTCATATGCTCAAACTCTCTACACTCATAGAAACACCACGGTACTAGAGATGGGGACTAAAGGGAACCTATGGCAACGGAATGACTGGAAGAACCTTGTACTGATGGAGCACGGGACGAACTGTGAGCTAGAAGAGCACTAATTTATGAGTGGCCCTGATGAGAACTGTGAAAATCATGACCAGATAATGCCCCACGATAACCTGGGCGAGCCAAATGTGCATGCCTAATGAACGGCCCCTGCCCTGCTAGAACTTACCCCTCGAAGGAATCCAACTGAAGCTACCAAGATCCACGAGTCCTTTTGGCCTCCCTCCTCTCGCTCCTGGCGCCGAACCGACTCAATCTCACGGGCAATATCAACAACCTCCTTGGATGTAGCACCTGTCACCCTCTCCCCAGTCATAAGAATCCAAAGCTGATATGTGAAGCCATCAACAGACCTCCTGATCCTCTCTCGATCTGTGGGAACCAACAAAATAGCATGACAGGCTAACTTAGAGAACTACATCTCATATTGTATCACCGTCATATCCCCTTGATGTAGCTACTCAAACTGCCTACGCAGCTTCTCTCAGCGCGACTTTAGTACATACTTCTCCAGGAAGAGAATAGAGAATTGCTGCCAAGTAAGGGGCACTGCACCAACAAGCCTACGCCTCTCATACGCCTTCCACAAAGTAAAGGCAGCCCCAGAAAACTAAAAGGTAGTAAATACCACACCACTAGTCTCAAGAATCCCTGTTGTATGAAGCATCTGTTGGCACTTATCCAAGAAACCCTGGGCATCCTCTCACTCTACACCTCTGAATGGCTGGAGTCTACCAAACCTCTCAATTCGATGATGCTCATCATCCGACATAACTAGTACTACAAACTCCTAAGCTGATGCAACCGATTGGGATGGAGGTACCCCCGGTGTCTGGAGTCCCTACACAACCTGCTCAGGTGTGCGAGCAACGGGGATCTGGATCCCTCTCCTAGTCTGTGAAGTAGCTCCGGTCATACTAGCTGAGACCGCTTGAGCCAAACTGGTACACACTGATAAGATCTGAGCTAAAGCTTCCTTAAGGCCTGGAATCACAATAGGCATAGCTGGTGCTTGAGCTGGTGCTGCTGTAGCGTCCCCAACTAGGACCTAATCTGGAACTGGGGCAGCTGGTGGATATGCAGGTGCTGCTCTAGCTGCTCCGCCCCTTCCACGGCCTCGACCACGACCTCGACCTCTTGTGGCCCCAGCTGGTGGTACTGGTGGTCGTCCATCCTGCCTGGTAGCACGTGTTCTCACCATCTGTGGGAGAATGGAATAATAGAAGCTTAGTACTCGGATCAACAGATTCACACGACAAGAAAGTCAAGAATATGAAGTTTTTCCTAAAGGTTCTGCAACCTCTCGAGGATAAATACAGACATTTCCGTATCGATCTGCAAGACTCTACTAAACCGACTCATGACTCGCGAGACCTATGTAACCTAGGCTTTTATACCAACTTATCATGGCCCTAAATACCGGTCGTTATGGAGCCTATCGCCTTACTAGGCAAGTCAACTAAACAATTAACCACAACCCCTTTTTCTTAAACATTACCATTTTTACGCAGGTTTAGATACCATACTATTCATAATAAGCGTTTAAAACAACAGATAAATATGTGGATGTCGATAAAACATGAACTACACAGCCTCAATAAATCTGGTATCACAAGTCTAGAACCTCTAATACAAGTCTGAATACATACTATATCATTAGTCTAGGAAATGCGAAAAGGATAACAAGATAGAGGGGAGAAAAAGGACTCTGGATGCCATGCAACTACCTGAAAATCTCTGTTAACATACTGAATTAGCTAAACAGCCCTCTCAGACGCTCTGGCACCTGGATATGCACACAAGGTGTAAGGAGTAACGTGAGTACGCCAACTCAGTTAGTAACAAAAGTAAATAAGTACTAAAAGCAGCGATTCAAATAACAGGATAACAAATCAAATTTACATTTTAAAACCAGTTACATCAAAGAATCAGCTTTTCCTATTTAAACATTTGAAATCAGATACTTAACAATATTTTCAACAGAGGCTTATTTTAAAAAGGAGGAGTGAAATCAGTGAAAACATCATAAATGGGCCCCTCGGGCAAGGAATCACTCAAAATATGGCCTCTCGGGCAGCCTTGCAGTCACTCATGACTCGACACTCGTCATTCAGTCTTACCATAACTCATAAAAATAGAAATCACAATAATCGTTACGGCGTGCATCCAGATGTATATATTTATAGTCGGCTATGCTCAATGTTCGGGGGTGATTTTGGCCACTTGTAATTCTGGCCGAGGTTCACCTCAGTATGGCAGTCAAGCCCCAACTTGACTCAACCTTTCCAACACTTAGTTTAATTTAGGACGATTTGAACTTAGAATGAAAATAGGCAGCGGAAATAATAAGAGACACACGAGATTACAGGAATTTCTTCCCAACTTGTATTAATAAAGTGAATACAAGAACACTAAAGCCAACCCTATGGCCAAGACAAAGAATTCCCCAATTCCCTGCCCAAAACAGACTTCCAACCCTAAGGAAGTGACTTAGACTACTTTGAGTTTGCACAATTGTTATAGGCTAAGTTCTTGCCCCTTTTGTCTAATACATAGGCACATATTTATAGGCTACAATCAGTAGAGACATGTATAAAAACGTGGGCACGCTTCTAGGCCATGATCCGCATGATTGGTGAGTGGCTGTAACCGCCAACTACTCTTCCTGCTTTCTAGGCCATGATCAGCATGTCTTGGGTGGTTGTAACTGCCCAACTGCATCATGTGCACAGCACACCTAAAATCCGCCCCATGTGCGCTGCATGTGCGCGTCGGCCAACTGATGCACGCCTAATGCTGGCATTGCGCCAAGCCTTAGCCTTTGACACTGTTCTCGCTCAATGCCATTGACACAGCTCGTCGCCCATGACTTTGCCGCGCGCCCATCTGCTACCACAGTTGGTTGTTCTTGTCAAGTCGCCCCTACTTGATCAAGTCCGCCCGTTGCCAATGTTGATTTAGCATCAAGTCACCAGGACTTGATGCCCTTCCCATTGCTAAGTCATTTGCCTACATTCATTGTCATCAAGCCACCAAGCCTTGATGCCATTGGCATTGCCTATTGACTGTCCCACCTTGTCGTGCCTTGTCTTGCCATGTCCTTGCCCCTGCTTGACATGGCTGTGCGCAGCCTGACTAATGTATATATATGCGGAGTACAGCCCAATCCATATAAGTATCGGTGCAGCGTGCAGTCCGATCCATAACTCACATATGCATAAGTATCCGCACACTTAGGTCCTCGACCCCTTTCAGTCATTAACCTCAAAACCTCTCGGGCACAGAGTGAAAATTAGGGACATTAGTCCAAGTAGTTCTTTCTTTTAAGAGTGACAAGAATAACTCATTTCTAGACATTGAATAGGTTAAACTTGACTGACGATATGCTTTTAGCAAGTAAAGTGAGGAAATCAGTAAAAATGTCCCTAAGAGTTTCTACAGATCGGCTCAAGGACCCAAACATGGCATACAGCCCATAATACAATATAATATCCAAAATAAGGAATAATATAATATTTCCAAACCAAATATGCGTCTTAATAGTCACTACGGGATGGACCAAGTCACAATCCCTATCGGTGTACGCCCGCACGCTCATCACCTAGCATGTGCGCCACCATATTTATCAAAACAAGTCAAATACCAGGGTTTTGTACCCTCAGTTCTAGATTTACAATGGTTACTTACCTCAAACCATTGAAAATACTACTCCACGATGCTTTTCCCCTCGAATCGGCCTCTACTCACGTCAAATCTATACAAAATCATAATAACGTCAAAATATTCTAAGGGAGCAAAGTCCAAGCGAAAAACAATCAAAATAATACCAAATCCGGCATTGGTCAAACCCGACCCCAAGGACCACGTCTTGAAAATTAGAAATTTTTTACATCAATAGATTCCTTATCTCCCCATGAGTTCATACATACCAAGAATATCAAAATCCATCCACAAATAACCCTTCAAATCCCAAATGTTTGTTCTCCAATTTCAAGCCCTAGCTCTTCAATTTTAGGCTTAGATTTCAGAACTTTCTAGGTGAAATTCACATAAAAATTGAGTTTAAGTCCAAGAATCTTACCTCCAAACGTTTCCCCTTGAATCTCTCTTCAATCTCCTTAAAAAATATCCCAAAATGACCAACTATGGAGGAATATAACCCCACATGCACAGATAAGACGAGTTTAAAACATTCCTCCCAGGCCTTAATTTCCTTCTTCGTGAACGTGCTCAAATCCTCGCGTTCGCGAAGCACAAAATTCTATTGACCAAAAATTCTTCTTCGCAAACGCGATCCCCCATCACGAATGCGATGCCTCAGCTTCACAAACCTACGGGAACGCGACCCAGACTCATGCAAACGTGATGCCTACCAATCCATCCCTTCGCGACAACGGACTACCTTTCTCGAATGCGAAGGCCAAACGTGACTCCTCCCTTCCTGGACCTTCGCGAACACGAGAGTTCTCTCGCGAACGCAGAGACCAAAATACATGCAACAGCTGAAACCATTTTTTTGCAATTTCTCTTAACTCAAAATTGTTAGATAATACGCTTAACGCTAGAGGGGGGGTGAATAGCGTTACAATAAAATTTAGCGTAAACTTGCGGAAATTAAAATTTGCAGGAAATAATTAAGTGCGTTAAATAAACAAAAGGAAAGAACGCACCGATGTATTCTGGTTCACCACAACACGTGGCTAGTCCAGTCCCCGAGAGACTCTCTCGAGATTTTCCACTAACTTGTCAAGCTTACGGGTGCTCAACAAACCTCTACAACTTAAGGACACAAGCCTTATCACCTTTGCTCGGAGATACACCACTCCAAGACTTCAACCAAGGAAACACAAGTTCCTTACAACAAGAGAATCACAATTCTCTTACAAGTGTACAAAACACTAAGCACTCAAACAAAGCACTCCTTAATGAGTAGATATGAGTAAAAGAAGTAGGCTCAAGATTACAACAACTATGGACAAGACTTTGGCTCTCAAAAGCTTTATGCAATGAATATAAAATGATAAACAATAATATGCAAGCTTATAGCAATAGAATGATCAGTTGTTGTGTGTTGTTGTGTTTAAAACACTGAAATGAAGCTGTATTTATAGTTGAAAAACTTGGCATTACCGTTGCCTAATTGCCAATTAAGAGTTGTTGATTTTACTCTGTGACAATCGATTGTCAGGAAGCCACAATCGATTGTTTGCCAATCGTTCCAAAAATCAATCCCAGATTATACGCTTAACAATCGATTGTCCAAGATCAACAATCGATTATTGGCAACGTTCAAAAAATCATTTCCAGATTTTTCGTAAAACAATCGATTATACCAAATCAATAATCGATTATTCAGCAACGTTCAAAAAATCTTTTTTAGATTTCAATATCAACAATCGATTGTACAAAATCAACAATCAATTACCTGACGGTATTTGAAAATTTTACGACAACGGTCAGCTTCACAATCGATTGTGCAATGTCAACAATCGATTATTTATCAGACTTTGAAAATCATTTTAGACAATGCCTCGTGACAATCGATTGTTATATACTCACAATCGATTATTTAATAATTTTGAAAAAGTCTGGAAGTCACTGCCTCAACACAATCGATTATCATATGTTCACAAACGATTATTTTGTGACTTTTAAAAATCTGATGGACATTGTCTCTTCACAATCGATTGTCATTAGCTTCACAATCGATTATTCTGAGTTTTGAAAAACTTTGATGGACACTGCCTCATCACAATCGATTGTCATAAGGTTCACAATCGATTGGCATGCAGGTTTTGAAAAACCTGATGCTCACTGCCTTAACATAATCGATTGTCATTAGTTCACAATCGATTGTCATGCAGTCTTGGCTTAACATAATCGATTATCTTAGTCCAGATTTTAGAGGCATGTTTAAAAATCATTTTGACTAAAGTAAATATGCATGATTTAAAATCGTTTAGCATTAAATTAAATATGCATGATTTTGTAAAAATAATTTTACGAGAGAAGCCATGTCATGAGTCAAGTTGTCGGATCAAGATCACAATTAAGAACGACTCATTTAAACTATAAAACTTTGTCTTGTGCTTGAATCTCGTTATCCTCCAATTATGCGCTTGTACTTGAACTTCGTCATATATCACTTTGCGCTTCGTTTGTCATTCATCAAAACCTACACATAAGAACACACGTTTTAGTATAAAGCCTTGAGAACGTGTTTCCAACAATTTTCCCCTTTTTGATAATGGCAAACTTTAAGCGGGATATGCAACTTAAACAATTTATAATGACGATTCAAGACACGTAAAGATATGCAATAAGTATGCGATTAGTTCCCCCTCAATATATGAATTTCCCCTCAATTTAAGCTTATAAATATTGAGAGTGCATACCCGTTATCTTCCCCCTTTTGCCATTAGCAAAAATAATATAAGAAGATGCCAAAAATGTAAATAAAACTTGTTTATTTATTGGAAAGAAAACGTGATTACTTAAAAAGAGTACAATAACTCAAGTAATAGCAGAACAATCGATTATTGATACGAGATAATCGATTATTTAGACGACAGAGACCGAATTTTCTGAAGAAGACTTGATTATTGCGCGTCATGCTTTATAATTCCCCCTACCTTTAGGGCGATACCTGCAAAAATTTGTTAGACGTCTCAGACGCTCAAAGTTAGAAATCATGTAAGATAAAAAAGATGCAATGCATGACTTAGATCAACGTGGAGTCAAGAATCCCGAGTTCACTACGAATTCGGAAGAAGGACTCTTTCTCGAAGGGTTTAGTAAAGATGTCGGCCAATTAGTTCAATTTGAGACACAAAAGCAGTATGTCCTAAGGTGTTCTTAAAGGAGTTTCGGGTACTTACCTTTTCTCCGACGTCGCCAATTTCCTGTTCGAGAGGGTGATCATTAATTGTCCTCCACTCGTTAGGCATTTTCGTTTCATTCTCCAATTGTGGCGCTTCCTCCGTTGGTTGTTCCAAGATTTCATCTTTATTTTCCTTAGGCGTTTCCACTTGTATTTTGTCTTTCAAGCTATCTAAAATACCTGCAAGATCAAAACCGGAATCCTTTCTCGCCAAGCGAGCATTATTTTCGGCAAATACAACATGAGGGGATTCCTCCACAGTTTTGGTTCTTTTATTAAAAACCCTATATGCTTTGCTACGTGAGGAATAACCAATGAAAATTCCCTCATCGGACTTAGCAACAAACTTTCCCAATTGATCTTTGCCATTGTTATGAATAAAACATTTACAACCGAATACTCTAAAATGGGAGATATTTGGTTTCCTTCCCTTGTAGAGTTCGTAAGGGGTCTTCATGAGTATTGGCCTTATGACTACTCTATTTAAGATGTAGCATGCGGTACTCACGGCATCCGCCCAAAAATGTTTGGGAATCTTAGCCTCTTCGAGCATGGTTCTAGCCATCTCTTCGAGACACCTATTTTTCCTTTCCACCACCCCATTTTATTGTGGTGTACGTGGAGCGGAAAAGGTATGCTCGACCGAGTTCGTCACAAAAGTCCGCAAAGAGATTGTGATCAAACTCTCCCCCATGATCACTTCTAATTGAAGTGACGGTTGTTTCCTTCTCGTTTTGAACAAGCATAAGAAAATATTTTAAATTCTGAAAAGCATCACTTTTATTGGCAAGAAATAAAGTCCAAGTAAATCAAGAATAATCATCAACAATCACAAAAGCATAACGATTTCTTCCTAGACTTTCAATGCGAGATGGTCCAAATAAATCCATGTGAAGCAATTGCAATGGTCTCGAAGTTGAAACAATATTTTTGGATTTGAAAGATGCTTTTGTTTGCTTCCCTTTTTGACAAGAATCACAGATATAGTCATTTTCAAATTTCAAATTGGGAAGGCCAATAACTAAGTTTTGAGAAATCAATTTGTTCAAAAGATGCATGTTTATATGAGCAACTCTACGATGCCATAGCCAAGTATCATCCTCTTTGCTCATAAGGCAATCCACATATTCGGCTGAGGAATTAGCAAGATCAACCATGTAAATATTATCCACTCTAAAACCACGAAGAATAATTTTGAAATCACTACGTCTAAACACTAAGCATTCATCGAATCAAATAGGGCAAGATTTCCCTTGTCACATAATTGACTTATGCTCAAGAGATTATGCTTTAAACCTTTCACAAGTAATATATGCTAAATAGAGGAATTTTCATCCTTACCGACTGATCCGATGCCAATGATCTTTCCTTTATTGTTATCCCCAAAAATCACACTTCCTCCTTCTTTGTGTTCTAGTTGAAGGAATTTGGATTCGTCTCCCGTCATATGTTTGGAGCATCCACTATCAAGGTACCATAGTACACTTGATCCCTTCAAACATACCTCATCTTGCTTGTCTTCTTGCGCCATAAGACAAAGGTTTGCGGCTTCGTCTTCTTCTTCTTCGCTTGACTCATCTCCGGAGTCTCCTCCCTAAGAAATGTATGCACGTTGCTTCTTAAAAGGTTTCTTCTCCTTTTTGATGTTTGGGCAATTTGATTTGATGTGCCCGGTTTCACCGCATTCATAGCACTTTATTTTGAAAAACCTGATGTTCACTGCCTTAACATAATCGATTGTCATTAGTTCACAATCGATTGTCATGCAGTCTTGGCTTAACATAATCGATTATCATAAGTACATAATCGATTATCTTAGTCCAGATTTTAGAGGCATATTTAAAAATCATTTTGACTAAAGTAAATATGCATGATTTAAAATCGTTTAGCATTAAATTAAATATGCATGATTTTGTAAAAATAATTTTACGAGAGAAGCCATGTTATGAGTCAAGTTGTCGGATCAAGATCACAATTAAGAACGACTCATTTAAACTATAAAACTTTGTCTTGTGCTTGAATCTCGTTATCCACCAATTATGCGCTTGTACTTGAACTTCGTCATTTATCACTTTGCGCTTCGTTTGTCATTCATCAAAACCTACACATAAGAACACACGTTTTAGTATAAAGCCTTGAGAACGTGTTTCCAACAAAAATAATCTGTTCAACCCTCTAAAACTCACCCGAGGCCCCCGGGACCTCAACCAAAGGCACCAACAATCCCTAAAACCTAATCCAAACTTGTTCCACTCATCAAAACACCTCAAACAACATCAAATCACCCAATACACATCAGATTCAAGCCTAAGTTTCTAAAATCTTCCAAATTCCGCTTTCGATCAAGGACCCAATGAAACCACGTCCGAATGACCTAAAGTATTGTACACACATCCCAAATGACATAATGAAGCTACTGCAACTCTCGGAATTCAATCCTGACCACTATATCAAAATCTCACTTATCAACCGAAAATCTCCAAAATATCAACTTTGCCAATTCAAGCCTCAATCTATTTCGGACCTCCAAAACCTATTATGATCACTCTCCTAAATCAAAATTTACCTCTCGAAGTGCAACGAACCATAATAACTTACATTAGAGCCCTCTAACATATAAGTCAACATCTGGTTGACTTTTTCAACTTAAGCTTCCTTAAAAGAAACTAAGTGTTTCAATCCTTACCAAATCCTTTCCGAGCTCGATCCGACCAACTCGATACCACAAAACACGGATAAACAAAGGTTAAAGAAGCAGAAATGGGAAAAACGGAGCGGTAACTCATGAGACGACTAGACGGGTCGTCACACTTGAGACTGATCTTCATATCTTTGATACAAACATACATCCTCAAGAATCTTCTTTTTCCATTTTCAAGTGCATTTTCTAAAATGTTAATAAAACATCACTACCTGGATTACTCTCCCTTAATTCAATGGCATAAGCATCAAGTTTGTTGTACTCATCTGCAGAACTCCCATCTAAGGCCTCGAATACCATTCTTTTTGCCCTCTTGTGCTTCTCATGACTCACATTTAACTCAAAAATCCTTTTTAAATCAAGTACCATTTTCCTTAATTTATGCTTTATATTATCATGTAGCTTTTGTTGGAAACACGTTCTCAATGCAATGTACTAAAACGTGTGTTCTTTTGTATAGGTTTTGATGAATGACAAACGAAGCGAAAATTGATATATGACGAAGTTCAAGAAACAAGCGCACAATTGATATACAACGAGATTCAAGCTCAAGACAAAGTTTTATAGTTTAATTGAGTCATTCTTAATTGTGATCTTGATCCTACAACTTGACTCGTAACATGGCTTCTCTCATAAAACTATTTTCCAAAATCATACATATTTAATTTAATGTCAAATGATTTTAAATCATACATATTTACAGTAGTCAAAATAATTTTTAGACATGCCTTAAAAATCTGGACTAAGATAATCGATTATGTACTTATGATAATCGATTATTTTAAGCCAAGACTGCATGACAATCGATTGTGAACTAATGACAATCGATTGTGAGTAAGACAGTGAGCATCAGGTTTTTCCAACCTGCATGACAATCAATTGTGAACTAATGACAATCGATTGTGACTGAGGCAGTGTCCATCAAAGTTTTTCAAAACTCAGAATAATCGATTATGAACTAATGGTAATCGATTATGTTGAGACAGTGTCTTCCAGTGATTTTCAAATTTATTAAATAATCGATTGTTACATTGGACAATCGATTGTCAAAGAGACAGTGTCTAAAATATTTTTCAAAAACTGATAAGTAATCGATTGTTGACTTTGTGCAATCGATTGTGAAGCTGACCGTTGTCATAAAGTTTTCAAATACCGTCAGGTAATCGATTATTGATTCTGTATAATCGATTGTTTTGATTAAAATCCGGAAAAGATTTTTTGAACGTTATTGGGTAATCGATTATTGATTTTGTATAATCGATTGTTTTGATTAAAATCCGGAAAAGATTTTTTGAACGTTGCTGAGTAATCGATTGTTGATTCTGGACAATCGATTGTTTGTGGTAAAATCTGGAAAGGATTTTTTGAACGTTGCCAGTAATCGATTATGGATTGAAAGTAATCGATTATCAAGCTTAAAATCTAGGATTGAATTTTGATCTGACTGGTAGACAATCGATTGTTGGGGTTTGACAATCGATTGTCAGTGAGTAAAATCAGCAACTCTTAATTGGCAATTAGGCAACGGTAATGCCAAGTTTTTCAACAATAAATACAGCTTCATTTCAGTGTTTTAAACACAACAACATACTACAACTGATCATTACATTGCTATAAGCTTGCATACTTTTGTTTATCATTTTATATTCAATTTCATAAAGCTTTTGAGAGCCATATTTCTTGTCCAAAGTTGTTGTGATCTAGAGCTTACTTCTTTTACTCATATCTACTCATGAAGGAGTATTTTGTTTGAGTGTTTAGTGTTTTATACACTTGTAAGAGAATTGTGATTCTCTTGTTGTAAGGAACTTGTGTTTCCTTGGTTGAAGTCTTGGAGTGTAGTATCTCCCAGCAAAGGTGTTAAGGCTTGTGTCCTTAAGTTGTAAAGGTTTGTTGAGCACCCGTAAGCTTAACAAGTTAGTGGAAAATCTCGAGAGAGTCTCTCGGGGACTGGACTAGCCACGCGTTGTGGTGAACCAGAATATATTGGTGCGTTCTTTCCTTTTTGTTTATTTAACGCACTTATTTATTTCCTGCAATTTTTAATTTCCACAAGTTTACGCTAAATTTTATTATAACGCTATTCACCCCCCCTCTAGCGTTAAGCGTATTTTCTAACAATTGGTATCAGAGCCCAACTCTCTGAAAACTTAAAAGTTTGAGAGAACCATCCATGGCTTCTACTCGTGATTCTTTTGCAGGAATTGATGAAGGAAAGTGCTCCACACGACCACCTCTATTCAACGGTACAAATTACACGTACTGGAAGGAGTGGTGAAGATCTTCGTTCAGTCCAACAGCTTTCACCTTTGGAAGGTGATAATGAAGGGAAACCAAATTCCAACAAAGAAGGTGGAAAACGAATGGGTTCCCAAGTCCGAGGATGAGTATGACGCAGATGACATCCGAAAGGTTCAAAATAATGCTAAAGCAATTAATTTATTATATTGTGTTGTTAATGCTGACGATTACAGGAAAATATCGTGTTGCACAACGGCAAAGGAGATGTGGGACAAGCTAGAAGTTACGTACGAAGGTACGGACCAGGTAAGGGAAGCAAAAATTGATTTCCTAGCCCATTCTTATGAAGTATTTCACATGAAAGAAGGTGAAAAGGTGGACGAAATGTTTGAGCGATTTTCAATAATCGTAAATGACCTACATGCTCTCAAGAAAACATTCACGGATAGAGAGCTCGTGCGAAAAATTCTTAGAAGTCTCACACCGGCATGGAGATCAAAGGCCGATGCAATTCAAGAATCCATTGGCATTTCAAACGTCACCATCGACGCACTAAGAGGTAACCTTAAGACCTATGAATCTACTATTCTTAACCCTTTTGTTGATGATCAAAGGAGGCAAAGAATAGCTCTAAAGGCGAGCACAAGCCAACCGCAAATTGATGAGGAAGGAGACAACGAGTTTGGACTCGTTATCAAAAGATTTCAAAAGTTCATGCGCAAGGAGTATGAACGCAAGGGCAAAAAAGCAAGGCGAACAAATCAAGTGCTATGAATGTGGTGAAACCGGGCACATCAAATCAAATTGCCCAAACATCAAAAAGGAGAAGAAACCTTTTAAAAAGCAACGTGCATACATTTCTTGGGGAGGCGACTCCGGAGATGAGTCAAGCGAAGGAGAAGAAGACGAAGCAGCAAATCTTTGCCTTATGGCACAAGAAGACAACAAAGATGAGGTATGTCAAATCTCATCTAAAAACTTCTTTACTCTTGAAGAAATGCGAACTGCTTTTGATGAATTATATACTGAATTTATTAAGGCTTAAATAACTGTTAAGGGCATAAAAGAAAATGCTTCATTAAAAGAAAAGGATTTTCAAAAACAGCTTTCTTTGAAAGAAAAGGATTTAGAAAAACTGGTTTTAGAAAATGAAAAGCTGAAAGAGGAAAACAAGTTTTTTGGAAAAAGAAGCGCCGATAAGCCCGAAAGTTCTACTAAAAATTGTTCTTCTTGCTTGCATCTCAAAAATGAGGTAGATAGACTCAAAGGTACCTTAGATAAGTTTAATTCTTCCCACAAGAATTTGAATGAGGTCCTTATAAATTTGAAATCAACCAAGCATGGCATAGGATTTAAGAATGAGGTTAAAGAAAAGGTTGAAGCCAAACCCCAACCACATAAGGCTCAACCTAGGACTAATAAAACAAATGCTTATCCTAGAAATAGCAATCCTAGAACCAATATGCATGCTAGACAAAATGTAGAACATTTTAGGAGACCTAGAAATGACTTACCACCTAGAAATAGTTACCCTAGAAATGATGCATATTTTAGGCCAAATGTTGAACCTTTGAGAAGACCTAGAAATGGCCTTCAACCGAGAAACAATTACTCTAGAAATGCTGCCCATCCTAGAGCTCATAGTAGGAGAAATAATTCTCATGAAATGCGAAATAGTCATAGTGTTCAAAATAGAGTAAGAATTTTTCATCCGTCTAGTTACTATGAACCTAGAAGGATGCATAACCCAAATGTGACTTGTCATTATTGTAGACGTATTGGTCATATTGCTCCTACATGCTTTACACGTCATAGACATATTACTCAATTGCATCATTATAATATGCCTAACCCCCAAGGACCCAAGATGGCATGGTACCTAAAGAACATTAATTTTTTTGTAGGTGTGCTTGAAGGGATCAAGTGTACTATGGTACCTTGATAGTGGATGCTCCAAGCATATGACGGGAGATGAATCCAAATTCCTTCAATTAGAGCACAAAGAAGGAGGAAGTGTTATCTTCGGTGATAACAATAAAGGAAAGATCATCGGCATCGGTCGGTAAGGATGAAAATTCCTCTATTAAGCATATATTACTTGTTAAAGGATTAAAGCATAATCTCTTGAGCATAAGCCAATTGTGTGACAAGGGAAATCTTGCTTTATTTGATTTGGATGAATGCTTAGTGTTCAGACGTAGTGATTTCAAAATTATCCTCCGTGGTTTTAGAGTGGATAATATTTATATGGTTGATCTTGCTAATTCCTCACCCGATTATGTTGATTGTCTAATGAGTAAAGAGGATGATACTTGGCTATGGCATCGTAGAGTAGCACATATCAATATGCATCTTTTGAACAAATTGATTTCTCAAAACTTAGTTGTTGGTCTTCCCTATTTAAAATTTGAAAATGACTCTATTTGTGACTCGTGTCAAAAAGGGAAGCAAACAAAAGCATCTTTCAAATCTAAAAACATTGTTTCAACTTCTAGACCATTGCAATTGCTTCATATGGATTTATTTGGTCCCTCTCGCATTGAAAGTCTAGGAAGAAATAAATATGCTTTTGTGATTGTTGATGATTACTCGAGATTTACTTGGACTTTATTTCTTGCCAATAAAAGTGATGCTTTTCAAAATTTTAAATATTTTCTTAAGCGTGTTCAAAATGAGAAAGAAACAACCGTCACTTCAATTAGAAGTGATCATGGGAGAGAGTTTGATCACAATCTCTTTGCGGACTTTTGTGACGAACTCGGAATCGAGCATACCTTTTCCGCTCCACGTACACCACAACAAAATGGGGTGGTGGAAAGGAAAAATAGGTGTCTCGAAGAGATGGCTAGAACCATGCTCGGCGAAGCTAAGATACTCAAACATTTTTGGGCAGACGCCGTGAGTACCGCTTGCTATGTTCTAAATAGAGTAGTAATTCGGCCGATACTCATGAAAACCCCCTATGAACTTTATAAGGGTAGAAAACCAAATATTTCCCATTTTAGAGTTTTTGGTTGCAAATGTTTTGTTCATAACAATGGCAAAGACCAATTGGGTAAATTTGATGCTAAGTCGGATGAAGGTATTTTCATTGGATATTCCTCACGTAGTAAAGCATATAGGGTCTTTAATAAAAGAACCCAAATTGTGGAGGAATCCCCTCATGTTGTATTTTCCGAAAATAATGCTCGCTTGGCGAGAAAGGATTCCGGTTTTGATCTTGCAGGTATCTTAGATAGCTTGAAAGACAAAATACAAGAGGAACCACCCAACGAAAATAAAGATGAAACTGAGGAACAACCAACGGAAGAAGCGCCACAATTGGAAAAAGAAATGAATATGCCTAATGAGTGGAGGACAATAAAGATCACCCTCTCGAACAGGTAATTGGCAACGTTGGAGACAAGGTAAGTACCCGAAACTCTCTCAAAAATACCTTAGAACATACTGCTTTTGTTTCTCAAATTGAACCCAAAACCATCTCAGAAGCAATTGGGGATGAATTTTGGACCTTGGCAATGCAAGAGGAGCTTAACCAATTCGAACGCAATGACGTTTGGGATTTGGTGCCAAGACCCGAAGGTCATACCATAATCGGTACGAAATGGGTTTTTCGCAATAAACTAGATGAAAATGGTATAATCACTAGAAACAAAGCTAGGCTTGTAGAAAAAGGCTATAATCAAGAAGAAGGTATTTACTATGAGGAAACATATGCTCCCGTAGCTAGATTAGAAGCTATTCGCTTATTGCTTGCATTTGCCTCCTCTATGAATTTCATTTTATTTCAAATGGATGTGAAAAGTGCTTTTCTAAACAGTTTTATTCAAGAAGAAGTTTATGTTGAACAACCCCCCGGTTTTGAAAACTTTAAATCTCCCGATCATGTTTTCAAGCTCAAAGAGGCTCTTTATGGTTTAAAACAAGCTCCCCGAGCTTGGTATGAAAGATTAAGTAAGTTTCTTTTGGAAAATGAATTCATTAGGGGGAAAGTTGACACAACTCTCTTTGTTAAGCATAAAAACAATGATATCTTGTTAGTTCAAATATATGTAGATGATATTATATTTGGTGCTACTAACAATGTTTTATGCAAGGAATTTTCCGATTTAATGACAAGCGAATTTGAGATGTCTATGATGGGTGAGTTAACATTTTTTGGGATTACAAGTAAAGCAAATGAAAGAAGGTACATTCATTTGTCAAGCCAAATATTGCAAAGAATTGCTTAAACGATTTGAGATGAACAATGCAAAAGAAATGGCAACTCCCATGAGCACATCCGATCATCTAGACAAAGATGAGAAAGGTAAGGAAGTCGACACCAAAAAGTATCGAGGTATGATTGGCTCTCTTGTTTATCTTACTGCTAGTCGTCCGGACATCATGTTTAGCGTGTGCTTATGCGCTCGTTATCAATCGTGTCCGAAGGAGTCTCACCTTACTGCGGTAAAACGGATTTTAAGGTATCTTGTTGGTACTACAAATGTGGGTCTATGGTACCCCAAAGGCTATTCATGCCAACTTGTTGGCTATTCCGATTCCGATTTTGCTGGATGCAAATTGGACCGCAAGAGCACTAGTGGCACTTGCCATTTGCTCGGTAGCTCTCTCGTTTCTTGGTTTAGCAAGAAACAAGTAAGTGTTGCGTTGTACACAACCGAGGCTGAATATGTAGCCGCGGGGAGTTGTTGCGCTCAAATCCTATGGATGAAACAACAACTCTTGGACTATGGCCTAAGTCTTAATCATATCCCTCTTAGATGTGATAATACTAATGCCATATGCTTGACGAAGAACCCCGTTCTTCGTTCGCGAACGAAACACATTAAAATTAGACATCATTTTATTAGAGATCACGTTATCAAAGGCGATGTCGAAATTGAATTTGTTGAAACCAAAAATCAATTGGCAGACATCTTTACAAAGCCTTTAGAGAAAGAGTCCTTCTTCCGAATTCGCAGTGAACTCGGGATCCTTGACTCCACGTTGATCTAAGTCATGCATTGCATTTTTTTTTACGTGATTTCTAACTTGAGCGTCGGAGACGTCTAACGATTTTTGCAGGTATCGCCCCAAAGGAAAGGGGAATTATAAAGCATGACGCGCAAGAATCGAGTCTTCTTCAGAAAAATCTGTTTCCCTCATCTAATAATCGATTATCTCGTATCAATAATCGATTGTAATCCTATCATTGAGCTATTATACTCTCTTTAAATAATCACACCTTCTTTCCAATAAATAAACAAGGTTTATTTCATCTTTGGCATCTTATTATTGTTTTTGCTAATGGCAAAAGGGGGAAGATAACGGGTATGATGCACTCTCAAGTTATAAGCTTAAATTGAGGGGGAATTCTCAAATTGAGGGGGAACAAATTGCATACTTGTTGCATGTATATACTTGTCTTGAATCGTCAATATAAATTGCTTGTCTTGCATATCCCGCTTAATGTTTGCCATTATCAAAAAGGGGGAAATTGTTGGAAACACGTTCTCAATGCAATATACTAAAACGTGTGTTCTTTTGTATAGGTTTTGATGAATGACAAACGAAGCGAAAATTGATATATGACGAGGTACAAGAAACAAGCGCACAATTGATATACAACGAGATTCAAGCTCAAGACAAAGTTTTATAGTTTAATTGAGTCATTCTTAATTGTGATCTTGATCCTACAACTTGACTCGTAACATGGCTTCTCTCATAAAACTATTTTCCAAAATCATGCATATTTAATTTAATGTCAAATGATTTTAAATCATGCATATTTACAGTAGTCAAAATAATTTTTAGACATGCCTTAAAAATCTGGACTAAGATAATCGATTATGTACTTATGATAATCGATTGTTTTAAGCCAAGACTGCATGACAATCGATTGTGAACTAATGACAATCGATTGTGAGTAAGACAGTGAGCATCAGGTTTTTCAAACCTGCATGACAATCGATTGTGAACTAATGACAATCGATTGTGACTGAGGCAGTGTCCATCAAAGTTTTTCAAAACTCAGAATAATCGATTATGAACTAATGGTAATCGATTATGTTGAGACAGTGTCTTCCAGTGATTTTCAAATTTATTAAATAATCGATTGTTACATTGGACAATCGATTGTCAAAGAGACAGTGTCTAAAATATTTTTCAAAAACTGATAAGTAATCGATTGTTGACTTTGTGCAATCGATTGTGAAGCTGACCGTTGTCGTAAAGTTTTCATATACCGTCAGGTAATCGATTATTGATTCTGTATAATCGATTATTTTGATTAAAATCCGGAAAAGATTTTTTGAACGTTATTGGGTAATCGATTATTGATTTTGTATAATCGATTGTTTTGATTAAAATCCGGAAAAGATTTTTTGAACGTTGCTGAGTAATCGATTGTTGATTCTGGACAATCGATTGTTTGTGGTAAAATCTGGAAAGGATTTTTTGAACGTTGCCAGTAATCGATTATGGATTGAAAGTAATCGATTATCAAGCTTAAAATCTGGGATAGAATTTTGATCTGACTGGCAGACAATCGATTGTTGGGGTTTGACAATCGATTGTCAGTGAGTAAAATCAGCAACTCTTAATTGGCAATTAGGCAACGGTAATGCCAAGTTTTTCAACTATAAATACAGCTTCATTTCAGTGTTTTAAACACAACAACATACTACAACTGATCATTACATTGATATAAGCTTGCATACTTTTGTTTATCATTTTATATTCAATATCATAAAGCTTTTGAGAGCCATATTTCTTGTCCAAAGTTGTTGTGATCTAGAGCTTACTTCTTTTACTCATATCTACTCATGAAGGAGTATTTTGTTTGAGTGTTTAGTGTTTTATACACTTGTAAGAGAATTGTGATTCTCTTGTTGTAAGGAACTTGTGTTTCCTTGGTTGAAGTCTTGGAGTGTAGTATCTCCCAGCAAAGGTGTTAAGGCTTGTGTCCTTAAGTTGTAAAGGTTTGTTGAGCACCCGTAAGCTTAACAAGTTAGTGGAAAATCTCGAGAGAGTCTCTCGGGGACTGGACTAGCCACGCGTTGTGGTGAACCAGAATATATCGGTGCGTTCTTTCCTTTTTGTTTATTTAACGCACTCATTTATTTCCTGCAATTTTTAATTTCCGCAAGTTTACGCTAAATTTTATTATAACGCTATTCACCCCCCCCCCCCCCTCTAGCGTTAAGCGTATTTTCTAACAGCTTTCCCTTAAAGTAATGTGCACTAGTATTGAAATAAACAGTACTATTATCATATGCAGTGCCTATACCTAACCCTCCTTGGGTCACTCTTCCTCAATTTTAAGACTTTCTTGTTGGCTAGAGCATACAACTTCCTAAACTTCCTAGCTTCTGGTATGTCCTTAAAGGCTATGCCTTTATATATCTCCTTGTAATCATTTTGATTCTTAGTTATGTCTTTGTTTTGTGTTTTGAGTAAATGTAATTCTTCATAATCATATCCTTCTGAATTACCTCCCTCAGAATCAGAATTAGAGTCAGATCCTAATTCACTTAAGCTACAGTCAGTACCAGCCTCATCTAAACAAGGATATGATTCATTATAATCAATACAACAACAACAACCCACTATAATCCCACTTAGTGGGGTCTGGGGAGGGTAGTGTGTACGCAGACATTACCCCCACCCTTAGGTAGAGAGACTGTTTCCAAATAGACCCCCGGCATCCTTCCCTCCAAGAACTTCCCACCTTGCTCTTAGGGAGACTCGAACTCACAACCTCTCGGTTGGAAGTGGGGGTTGCTTACCATCAGAACAACCCTTCTTGTCACAAATTCATTATAATCAATAATTCTGGGAATACAACTAAATAAGGGGGTCACATTCACCCACAACATATAGGTTCACTACATTATATTCATTAGAAAGCAATGATATCACTGTCTAATCCCAACATTCCCTTATACCTCATACAATTTACCAAAAGGTCCAGCAACTATAAGTTGTTGAACCCCTACAAATCCTATCTCAACTATGAATTCAGATTCTATGTCTATATAAGAAAGCAAGTCTACATCACACCCTGACAAAGTGTGTAGTTTATTCATTGTGTACACAACTTCAGGATGTGTAACCCGTTCACTTTCATAATTGAATAATAAATCAAGTATGACCATCTCTAATAATCTAGTAAATATAGCAAATACGAATGGTTAGCAAATGGTAAAAGAACCAATATAAGCTGAAAGTAAAAAAAGAGGAATAAATATAGGCAGAAAATGACATGTGAGACAGAAAGTCCCATGAATAAAGAAAAAGAAAATGTACAAAAGAATCCACAATAAGTTCAGTTTATGGGCCACCCCTCCATAAAAATTTGACAAAGAGAGTAAAGATGCACTAAAATCCAACCATCGGAATAATTTAATGAAGCAGTTGTATTCAAGGGTCCAATATTTAGGACCACCTTAGCTAATAAACAAAGAAAAATCACTAAATCTAAGTCAACATCACATAAAACTAAGGCAATTTTTTTGGTAAGACAAAAAAGAAATCATAATCCACTTATGAATCTACCTCTGTGAAAAAACCCTAAACCAAAAGACAATAAATCCATCTTGATATATACCCGTACGAATATATTATCATGAACCATGAAACCACTACAAATCGGGAAACCTCAAAACTAAAACATACAACATCTACAAAAAGACAAACTATAAAGTATATACAAAAAAAAATGAAGGATAAATCTTAGATGTTGTCCAAACCGAAACCCATAGACCACAAAAATAAGAATACTATAACAAGCAATCAGCAAAATCGATCAACAAATACAAAAATGAAGTAATTTAATGAAGAAAGACTAACCTTTACACCAAGATCATATGAAATCGGCAGTTTAGATTCACCACCGCCGCCGGTCTCTTAGAGCTTCAAGATAGTGAAAAGAAAAAGGGAAAATTGATCAATGGTCCATGACAATCCATATTTAGAGAATGGTTCGATCGGTTTGGGTAATGTGTTGGGTCGGATTTATACTAAATTGTTGCCACGGAGCCTATCAGTTGAAATAAGGGTATATGTGTTTTATAGTATAACCCGAGGAATTCTAAAAGCCCTCCAGTTTCTGCGAACTTAAATGGTTGAGGACCTTCTCTTTCAAGATCCTGATCCAAATGTATTTAAATATATGAACTTGTATTCTGGAAAGCTGAATATATATTAAAGCGAAAACGACATAAGTAAGATTAATTTAAAACCTCTTCTTCAGTAGCTAACCTATTCGAACCCAGAAAATGTTGTTGTAACCAGCACTGTATAGCACCTCACAAGTCGCAATGGACTTTCCTGATGCAAAGGGTTACGCATGAGCAATAAGGAACACAAATTACAAGATTTGTCATGAACATAAGGATCTTTTAGTGCCTGCTCTATCTGTTCGACTATGGACCTATTATGAGTTTAAAAGATAAGGACACTTGGTCCTAAACTTTGAGTTCTACGTTCAAAAGTTAAAGACAGTTGGTCCTTAACTTTTGGACTTGTAACTGTAAGTTCATGACCTATTTTTCTTAATTTTTGTGCTTTTTAGTTAAGTTTAGGACCTATTATCCTTAACTTTTGAGCTTGTTAGTCTAAGTTCAAGACTTCATGACCTATTTTCTTTAACTTTTGAACTTGTAACTGTAAGTTCAGGTGATCTATTGTCCTTAACTTTGAGCTTGTTAGTCTAAGTTTAGGACCAAGTGTCCTTAGCTTTTGGGCTTCTTAGCCTAAGTTTAGGACTTATTGTCCTTAACTTTTGAGCTCGTTAGTCCAAGTTTAGGACTTCAACACCTATTTTCCTTAACTTTTGGACTTGCAACTGTTGTCCTTAACTTTTGAGCTTGTTAGTCTAAGTTTTGGACCAAATGTCATTAATTTTTGAACTCGTAATTCTAAGTTCAGGACCATGTATCCTTAACTTTTAAACTTGGAACTCGAAGTTCAGGACCAAGTGTCTTTGACTTTTGAATTTGTAACTGTAAGTTCAGGATCAAGTGTACAAAGTAAATCAAAATAAGTCTAGTTTCATATCCGTCAGAGCTCATCCAGTTAGTCAGTTGAAACTTACGAAAATGTGATTTAATTATCAATATCGTCTCACCTGAAGTTTATGATATGTAGATACTAAAACAAATTTAATATATAATATGGAACTTTTATGTGGCAAATCTAACATATGTTTTCTGTCGAATTAAGGTAAACATTTATTTCATCGTTTTTCTCCAATCTCTATTTTGGGAAGCTTGTAATGCATTATGGAATTTTAGTGAATGTATAAAAAGTAATTGCTTAGATAGTTAAAAAAGCCGAAGTGCATCAATGGAACTAATTCATGGCAGACGCATACACGACATGAGCCAAACCCATTGAAGATAAAGAAGAGTCTGGCATTTGTTCTTCTCCCTAACACATGAAAGCAAAAGGGCATTTTTGTTCGACAGTTTATAGTTTATTAAAACAGTAGCTAAAGACTAAAGACATTTTAAACAATAGCTTAAAAGTAAATATATGTTTTATTAGTGCCTAACCGTGCACTTTTCCCTTGTAATGTAGAATTAACCTAAATAGCTGTCCACCCAACCGCTTAAATTATAAATAACCGGTAAAGGCATACTATATGCAAAATATATGTATTATATATGTATAATTTTGTAAATTCATATATGGTAAAAAAATAAAAAATGAATATGATCGTCTATTTGTATAAAAATTCCTTTTTACTTTATATTTTTCACTTTTTGATTTCTTGTAGTGTTGTGATTCAAGACTCAGAAATGAGGCTTGGAAAATTGACAGCAATAATTGGGTTGTGAATGGGAACAGGCTACATTGGCAGGATGGATGCAATCTTTCTATTTTAGTTAAAGCTTTCGAGCTCGATTTCTGAGAATTGGAGAAATCTCTTGTGGATCACTTTTTTTAAAATTAATCTTACACAATATAATATCTGAATTACTCAATCTATCGTATATCAAAGAGCAATTGGTTGCTCGTAAGGGTTAGGTGAGTAATTTTTCATATGGGAAATCTGGGATTGATTTCCCTTACAATAACCTAGTCAGTCAAAATTTGTCGTATCGAATTTACCTAATACAATTTACATCTCTTATATAATTTACGACCTATTATACAATGAGCAAATTATTCAGTGCACGTCCGAATAACAGCAGCAACGAATTTCCGTCCATAATCCCCCACACGCACACCCAAAAAAAAAAGAGTGGCTGGTTAATGGTTATACCAAAAAATATATATGGGGAATACAAAATTCGTTGGGAACAATATAATGGGCTTCAAAAGGTCTAATCAAAATGTCTTACGTACAAACACAATGATTATTTAGAATCTTTTGGTACTCCACCCTGTTTAGAGTCAACCAATTCATGGTCTTCTTTACTTCTGATGTTTTAACAGAATTTTAAAAAAAATTGAAAGAAATAAAAAAATCATGTATCTATCATATATGGTTTTTTTCATGTAAGATATTTGTAGGATATTACTTATATTTATATTTATATTATAAGTAATCATGAGATATCATTTCCTCGTTAAAATTATGGCTAATTTTGTCCATTTGTTAATTGGATGCTGTCTTTTGTCTTAGTCAAAGGACAGAAGTTTAATCGCAGCATTGATAGATGAGGCGACTTGTCTGAAATTGAACAATGATATTTTAGTTCTATCTCAACTTCAACACAAAGATAATTTAATTGTTTTGAAATATTACATTCAGAAATTCGAAGAAAGTATAAATTACAATGTTTCAGATAAATTTACGCAAATATAAAAGAATGAAACAAGACAAGGGGCAAAGATAATAACCTGCCCCCAGCACTTAAAGAACCGACTAATGTATTAGTAATTAATCTCAATATGAAATTAAACTCTGTACATATGCCTAGTACTATATTATAATATATATATATATATATATTTCTTTTTGTTCTTTTTCATTAACTGAAAATTACAAAGGTGGAGCCACCTTTGTTTACAGGGATGGATCCTTAACCCCACGAAAGCATGCAGTCGCAACTCAGATTGAATGCAGTGGCTGATGTGTGTGTATATATATATATATGTAAAAACTCATAAATTTCAGCAAATAAATCGGGTGCGTAGAAGTAATATTTTCATTTAGTACTCTACAATGAGGAGTGACATTGCTCTTGCAGACAACACTTGAGATAGGGAGCGCAAATGTGTTTAGTTTGATAAACATGTTTTGTATTGATTGATTTGATCTGAGCATCAGCTGCGAATAACTTTTTTTACCTAAACGAACCATTGTGAGAAACTAAAGGTAAAAAAACTCTCAAGTATGTCTTAATCTATGTTGTTCAGACTTTTCAAAATTCTGCCGGATGCATATCGGATCCTTCAATAGTAGTACATTTTTGAAAGTACCGTACGACTGCAATAACATTTTTGAAAAGTTCAAATAACTAGAAGTGATACCAGGATTTCAACCTATGAGTTTTGAGTTTTAGAATAACGACTATAAGTACTAACGAAATGACTGGGTTCTAAATTTAATATATATACATTATAGAGGCGGATTCAGGATTTTAAGAGGATGAGTGCACTACTGTGAAAAGGTAGACCGAGAACTTTTATTTGACTAATTTAACTTTAGTCTACTACCATAGCTCACTATTTTTTAAAAATTATAGGTTCAAAATTATATTCTCTTTGAAATTTTAGTAATTTTCGCATATATTTTTATATTCCGGACCGAAAATAAGACTGTTCAGAGTGGGATTTGAATTACCAATTTTACTTGTAATGGTGCACCCAATAATTACTGCACCATAATAGTCTTTGAGTATGGTTTCACGCACATATATTAAATTAAGTAATTTTAAAAATATATAATATTATTATGTATGATTTAGGAGAGGAGTATGAGTTCCCATGATCCCATATTGTCAACTTGGATATAAAAAATATATTCAATAAGTTTTCTATACAACATGCACTGTTGAGCGAAAGCTACTAAATTCGATTGGACACATACAAGGCCAGCTCCAAGCTTATGTGGAGTAAGATGTGTGCCTTAGGCATTTTTAAAAATAATCGGTTCATAGGCATTTAAAAATAGTATTTTGCATTTTTAATACAAAACTAGAGTTTTTAATATAAGGGATAACTCTTTTAGATATATAAATAAAATAATACTTTGATTTACTTAAAAATGTGTAGATGAATAGTTCTTATAACTTTAGTTTGTTATTTTTTACTCCTTCATTAATAAATTTGTTCTCTCTTCCTTAATCTGTCCAAGTCAATCTTTTTTTTCCCACTCTTTTCATTTTTCAGAAAATCCTAAATATTTTTTGTGTTTCGTGTTTCTCTTTGATATTCTTAGTCACTTCTTTGTTCAAGATTTCATTACTCGCCTTCTTTCTCCAAGATTTCACCAATTCAAGTAATCAGCAATAGTTTTAAGCTTTCAATAGTTCTATACTTCTATTGCTTTATAAAATCTTATCTAAGATCAACAATATCTCAAGAAAGATTAAATAGGTTGGCTATATTATTAATCGAGCAGGAAGTATTCGAGAAAATCGATTATAAAAGAAATTATTAACAAATTTATATCTCAAAAAGTAAGAAGAATATACTTCGAATAAAAATATATCGTACGACTTTCTTCTAAAAGTTTAGATCTCATATTAAACATTGCTTTTAAGCCCGTATGTGATTGAGCCATCCCTAAACTCATAGCTCGAC
Organism: Nicotiana benthamiana; assembly: GCA_034376525.1. Taxonomy (NCBI): domain Eukaryota; kingdom Viridiplantae; phylum Streptophyta; class Magnoliopsida; order Solanales; family Solanaceae; genus Nicotiana; species Nicotiana benthamiana. The sequence goes on along the minus strand of CM067335.1, from coordinate 37,895,779 downwards.
TTCTGCCTCCGCCTTTGATCTTAACTATTGGATAGAGGGAAGAGAGAAACGGTAAGCTTTATATATATATATATATATATATATATATATATATATATATATATATATATATATATATATATATATATATATATATACACTGTATTACCACATGTATACATGAACTACATATGGGATGTTGCACAAAAAGCAAGCAATAGCCAATGAGGGTTATTACTAGTGTTAGTGGGGAAGGATGCATGCTTATTATTTGCTTCGGTTCAAAGAATCTTAGCTGTATTTCAGCATCGAGGTTACAAGATTTCAAGAAACGCATTGAAATTCTAGTCAGTCAAAGGACTCTGAATAAATAAAAGCTGGCTGGTATTTAAGTAGGAAAAAAGGTAGCTCATTATACGAAGTATCTCATATTTATGTCGAGTTCGGATAAAACTGAATAATTAAGGGTATAATATAGATAACATATCCTAATATAAATTTATAGTTATTTTCATATCTCAAACCCGTAACCTATATGTTACATAGAAACGACTATATCGTTGCTTATTCTATTAAGAGTTTAGATTTTTCCAACAAACAAAAGCTGGCTGGTCTTTAAGAAAAAGGTAATTGTGTAAAATATTCCGTATTTATGTAGGATTCCATTTTGAAGAACGTGATATAGAGAGTCTATTTAAATGCAAATATTAATAGTTATTTTTATAGTTTGAACATAGAATCTATAAGTTACACTGAGATAAGTTTATCACTACTCTAAGACTACCGTTCTATTTACGTAAAGAAAAGCAGAAGAGCAAATTTATTATTTTTCGAGTTTCATACTTGTCGATAGATATTTAAGTGGAGAAAAATAAAAAAATAAATACATTACTATAGAGTTTCAAACTGTTCCATTTACTAACCCTAAGATAATTTTTCGACTATAAAATAAAAGACAGTTAGTCAGTCCAGATCTGACCAGACTGTATATAACAGTACACTAAACGTTACTTTGCTTTTGCCTCGAGAAAGAGCTTCTTCAGTAACTGTGCACGTGCAAACCAGTGTTCAAATGTGATTCATGTCTCCCCTCATTTTAGCTATATCTCTACACCTACTAAGTACTAAAGAAATTCAAAGAAGAAATATAGAGTGAAAAAGAGAGAAAATAATCTTTCTACTTGTCTTTGATAGGGAAGAGTTTACATTCGTCTATAATCTATTTATGGAATATAATGTAAATTTCATGAACATGGAACTCATCAAGAAAAAAATTAAAGGATTTGACAACATTCGGCACAGGTCAACAACAACAACAACTACCCAGTATAATCTCACCAGGTGGGGTCTGGGGATTCAGCACAGGTCAACAACAACAATAATCCGACCAGTAGAATCTCACTAGTAGGGTTTGAGAAGGGTAGAGTGTACGAGACTTTACTATTACCTGGGACGGAGAAACTGTTTTCAGCATATGCTCGGTTCAAAAGACGACGATTCAACACAGGTCAAATGACAAAGATTTCATATCATGCGATCATAATATTAAACTAACATTCGAAAAACCTAACCTGAAAAAGGACTTAAAATTCAAAGTGTAATGTTACTAAAAGGAACATTATATGAAGAACTTGAAATGGTCAACACACAAAAACCCTTGACCTATAAAACAATTGCTAAGAATTCTTGAAGACTATTGAGAGAGAGAATTTCGTCGATTAAAAGTTATGGCCCTCCAGTTTGATCCAAAACTGGAAATCCATGACCTTAAACAAGTGAATCAAAGAGAATTACCCGACCCGTCTATGAATTTCAACTAGTTAGAATGGAGGTCGACCAGTTGCCCAATAAGCCTCAGAAGGTAATTGAACATTGTTGAGAAGGTTGGGTGGCATTCCATGAAACAACGAGGGGTCAGTTAATAATTGTTGTTGTTGTTGTCGTCGTCGTCCTCCTGGAGCAATAGCTCGAGGAGAACCTAGTGAACCTCCTTGAGGAGGAAGCGAATTCGAATCATCCTCCTCTAGTGGAAGTCTTTCATAAGCTGCATTGCTAAACGAAGCTGCCATAATAACAACCGGACCGGATGCCATTAGTGCCCCTACCACACAACCTCCCACCACTTGCCCTTGTCCGCCGGCCAAATATATAGTCAATCCTGACGCTGCTGCTGGAGCTGGTGGTGGTAGGAATGATCCAGCTAAGGATAAAATCTCAAAACATCCATGCAGGGTTGCAATCGCACCTGATAAGCAAAAAAAAATTACTAAGGTTACCAATGGAGATCTTTTGGCTCAATTTCGTAGCGACCCTATTTTCACCTTGAATTAGTGAAAATATGAAAGTAGGAGATCTTAAATATTAGTCTGTCTTCGAATGTGGGAAGTATAGACAATCGGTTTGATGAGGGCAGGTTCACATAAATTTGAATTGATTGATTAGGAAAGCTGGTTACTTAGCATTAAAAGCTTTAAGTATCCGGAAAGAAGGAGGACTAGTTGGTTATAAAAGAAAAATAAAATTAGAGAAAAACTTGAAAACATAATTTTGTACCTGGTGAAGCTGGTTGTCTTAAGTTTACATTGGTAACATTGCCTGTTCCACTCATAATACAAACCCCTCTTTGACGTCTTCTTGAAAAATTTGAAACACTTTCCATAATATCACAACCATCTGCAATTTCCATGACATGAGTTCTAAGGGCATTTGCACTATCTCTAGTGATGATAATTGGTGCCTTAGGTTTATTCTTGGACCCAGCAGGTCTACCTCTAGGCCTTCTATTGAACTCACCATCTCTATTGATTCCATTAGCACCTAATTCATCTTTTGATTCCTCGGCATTTGAATTATTATTGTTGTTGTTATCGTTGTTCTCTTCGCGATCTCTCTTTTGCCCGGACATGTTTAGTCCACTTGTTCCACTTTGTTCATCTTCTGAATTGTGTTGGAATTGAAGGTGGTGTTGCTGCTGCTGTTGGTAGTGTTGTAAGTTAAAATTTCTCGTATGGAAAGGAGGTGGGAGAGAATTGTTCGATGGATCCATACTCTTTTTAGTTTGATTCGTAGAGATAGATCTAGAGCAAGTTCAACAGATTCAACTGAACCAGTTCTTTCTGTTCGAATCACTTACCCGAAGAAAACAAAAAAAGTTAATAATACAAATATTTAATAGATCGCATTTACTTTGACCTTATTGATTCTAAATCTTGAATCCGCTTATATTGTTCTCTATTTCTTGGATAAAATATGGAGATGGAAAAACTCGGAGAAATAGAGCGGAGAAGCAAAGAAAATGGAAGTACAAGAAAGGGAAAGGTTGTAATGAATTGAAAGGCAAGCAGTGGGGAAAGGTTGAAAAAGAAAACGAGTAGACTTTGGTTGGTTTGTTTAACTCATATTCTTTTTTCTTGCTTTCTGGCTTTTGTGAGGGGCCGGGATTTATTGAATCAAGATTTGTTGGTGTAAGAAATTACATCTTTTTCATAATAGGGCAAGAGCAGTCTGGTGCACTAAGCTCCCGTTATACACGGGGTCCGAGAAGAATAGGACCACAAGAGTCTATCGCATACAACCTTACCTTATATTTATGCCGACTTCTTTGTTTATCTGTCAGAGGCTTTTTTTTTCTTACAAGAACAATAGCAGCACTAGAGCTAGGGTTAGCTAACTTATCTTGAGAAAGAGAAAGGACTTGGATCTGGCATGTTTGGTGCAGTTTTTCGCATTGGATTTAACTTAGGGGCCGTTTGGTTGGGAAACAAGTTATTTCATAATTAATTAGTCGGAGATTAGTTATCTCAACCTCCCACATACGTAAAACAAACATTATTAGAATTAATTATATCACAATTTTACCTCAAAACGTGAAATAAACTTATCTTAAATCTAATCCCATAATTAATTATTCCTTATCACTCATAGCAAACAAGCCATTAGAGTTTAACTTATATACCGACAGTAAACAAAAAATTATAGCATCAGACCATCTAAAGATATTTATGTATAACCCTCAATAAAAGTGAGATTTGTAACCTTGTAAATAAGGCAGGTCACCTACAACAATTGATAAAGGTGACCACAAATTATTTATGATTGAGGCATATATAAATTATATACACTGACAGTGTATAAAATTCTTATACTATCAATATATTTTAATATACTAATTTGCCCTTTCTTAGATACTAATTCATACATTTTTTTGAATCGAGAGTATATCGAAAATAACTTTTTTATCTCATCAATATTGGGATAAGTTTTGGATATATTTTATCCTCCTCTGACCTTACTTATGAAATCACATCGAATATTTTATTGTTGTTGTTTAAATTACCAATCCATATCTGATAAATACAAGGTTACCAGTATTTATTTTTTAAGTTATGTTAGTGAAGAATTATTTGACTGTCAATATAGAAGCTAAAAACTCAACTTGGACTTAGAATTTGGATTTGGTTTTGCCAATTCTGATTATTCATGGACGGTGAACTGGTCCCCTTTCCCTCTATATCTGTCACTCCCTGTGGGGTATATGTAAGGAAATAGATTAATATAATATATATTTTTATTGTAAATTAATATAGTTGAAAAATGCCTTCACCCCTCAATTTATTTGAACATTATATGTCCATTTCTTTGGCCTGTCTCAATCCATTAACATTACTTTCTTTTTCAGTTTTCCTTGACTTAAAAAAGTTGTAAAGGTTTTTTCTTTAGACATAGATACTGATAATTGATTGGTTAAGGTCTTATTGTTTGTCAATATTTTAGAGACTAAAATTGAAAATTTCTTTAATTAAATATACGTCTAGAAAAGTGAATACTTTAAAGACAGATAATATATATGAATTACAAACTAGCTATGGTAGCGGCAAAAGAAATAAGTGAAAGCTACTATATACAGGATGCAGATTAAATTATCAAAGTTCCAATTTTTCCAAGAAACAACAAAAACAATAATAACATACTCAATATTATTTCACATTGTAGGGTTTGGGAAGAATAATGTATACGTAGAATTTATCCCTACCTTATAAGAATAGAGAAATTATTTTCAATAGACTAAACATAAGTATTGCATTAACAAAAATATAAACCAAAAAAAATAGTATCAAAAAGTAATATAAAAATAGAATTAAAACAAAAAAATAATAAGGTGAATTTTTGCAAGAGACATGCACCATTATATATATTCTACAAAGTGTCATCTACTCCGTGCGCTCTTTATTTTTCAATTTTAGTCACGGTGGGCCCAGAAGCGATCCATTGTATTTTTAAGAGTTTGAGTTCATATTCATTATTTTGGCAATAAGAATATATATTTATTATTTTTATTATAGTAAAATATATACTTTATTTTGCACTCAAATTCTTCTTGCATATTTGTTAAACACGAAAATTGTATTATATGCACACATCTCTTTTATCATGTGTTACACGCGTGTATTACGCATATAATAGATGCGTGAAAACTAAAAAAATTGATTGAAATTTAGTTTTTTTATTTTTTTTCCTTTTTAACTATTTCCGTTTTAAATTAAAAAAAATTCAAACCCATGTTTTCTTCCTCAACCTCAAACCCCAGTGCTTCACACCCCCCCCCCCCCCTCCAATTCATGTTTTTTCCCAACTCCCGTTCTAGTTTTGTCTATCTATCATGTTTCGCATCTCCAACCTTCATACTGAGAAAGAAAAAGAAAAGAAGAGCTATTGGGTCTTGTAAAAGTTACAATTTTTTATAAAATTCAAAAAACATCTTTCACAAGTTTGACGCTTTGGTTTGTTCTTGAATTTGAATTTGTACAAAGATTTGTGATAAATGTTATTAAAACTTGTTAAAAATGGGCACAGAATTAAATCTCTAGTTTGGGAAGAAGGTGTTTGTGGTGGAAGGATTGGTGGTGGTGAAGAACTTAATGGGGTTGGAAAGATAAGGAGACGAGTTTTCTTTTCTATTTGTTTTTTTCTTTTTTTTGGGAAAGATGGGGGAGTGGGACAGAGTTTTTTTTTTCTTTTTTTTTTTCTTGATTTATGATATGTGTCAGATGTTGATTGGCGCGTGTAATAGCAATCTTTAAATGAATGTGGTGAAATACCAAAGTAGTATAATTGACACATTTTTAAAAGTTTTGGTGTGTGATATTATTCCTACATTAAATATGGGTAAAAAATCAATAAATAAAGTATATATTTCGCCTTTTTTTAATTTAATAAATATATAAATATAAATCTATATTTTGTGTTAAAAATTATAAATTTATTTGAACATGTCATCGGAATGCTCGCCCCGAGTGGTCATATATGAAAAATTTAATGACACTAATAAAAAGAAAACAGAATATGATAATAAGTCACTATACTTTAGTTGTAATAAAGTTACTAGCAACTATAGTCATATGTTGTTGTCTGTTATTCGGTTACTCCACGTAGTTGGAGTTTTCATGTTAGCTATAGCCAGCTAGGTAATAGGTAATTGACCACCTCCATTAAAAGATAACAAACGTTGGTATAATGTTATTTGACAGTGAATCTGAACGCAGACAATATTGTTATTTGCTTGAATGATTTAAATGTAATGTTAATAATAAAAAAATATTCTTATTTATTTATGTTTATCATAGAGAAATAATAAATGTATTTCTTGTTTTTTGTATTATATATCTGTTTGACTGAACTTAATGTTTCCAACATGTATACACATAGACATTACTAAAATTTCAAAAAATATTAAATTTTAAGTCCATCATTTTAGAAGTACAATGAGTGACACAAGAAAATAGTTCAAAATTGAAATCATCAAGCAAAGGCCAGTGGATTGCGTAAGTTATGAGTTTATCGAACGTAGTAACTTTGACTCAAATTTTATATATATTAAAAAAATTTAATAAATAATCACAAATAATAAATTTTGAATCTAGCTATTAAATGAAATAAATTGTAATAGAATATAGAACCTTATGTTAAAATCTTGATAGAGCGGGATTAATAAAATAGAGGCTCGCATCCGATATCGTATGCGATAAGAATATGTCATCATGATTTAAAAGTATGTTCTATAAAGTTATTGTTAGACTAACTATGTTATGTTGTATGAGACAAAATATTGGTCAATCACTGTTCACAAGATGAAAGTAGTTGAAATAAGGTGATACTTAAATGGTTATGTGGACATGGGAAACAAGATGAGCGGCAAAGATATACGAGCAAGGTGGCAGTGACCTCAGTGATGCACAAGATGGGGAAGAGAGGCTCATATCATTTGGGCATGCCAAGAGGAGAACCCTAGATGCACAGATGCCCCAATGAGAAGGTGCAAGAGGTTGGCACCGATAGGTTTAAAGAAAGGTAGAGGTAGACCAATGAAGAATTGGGGAGAGATGATTAGACATAACATGACATATTTCAGATCACCAAAGATAATGAGCCTAGATAAGAGAGGCAAAGATCGACAATTAGAGCAAAAATCTATAATTAGCGTAGAAGATTAGTATATGATTGAGCGGTTCCTCTCTTTTATGTGGAGGATCGTGGTTCTAGTTTAGAGTACGTTAGTCGCTCTCTCTTCTCTTTACCAGTACTACTGTTATTATAATATCTTTATTTCACTATTTAATTTTATGACTATTGATGTTTCTTTTACTTTGATTAGCTTTACTATTTTTGTTATCATTATTTTTCTGTTCTACGATATTTTTATCATAAGTTTTTGTACTCTTATATTTTTAAATTTGTTTTAAAATATTTTTTTAAGTCAAAAATCTATCGAAAATAGTTTGTTTATTCCATAAAAATAAGATAACATATGCGTATATTTTATCCTTTTCGGACTCCACTTATAAGATCAAAATAGGTATGTTCTATTATATTCAAATCTTGAATTGTATCGGCCATCAAGTTTAAACAGTTTAACGCTAACATAATTAGGGAGGAGTGTGGAGGCAGGGCACGAGTTGGATTCTTTCGATGTGTTTACATCACGTCCGGAATAGAAATGTAGTTTTTTTGGACTCAAAATATTTTTCTTGAGTGTAAAAAAATTATATTTTTATATAAAACGTGATTATGAACCGCGTGTTACCTTAACGGCCGTTTGGAACGAAAAGGTAAAACGTGGTTCATTACAGTATTTTATATAAAATATTTTTTGATATTGCGTTTTACCTTTAGGTGATATGACAACTATATAAAACGCGGTTTATAACTGCGTTTTTTATAAAACGCTTTAATTAACCGCATCATATTTTATGGGTCCAGCAATAATTATTCTGAGCTTAACTGACATAACGAAAATTTAAATATGTAAAACGCCCTTTTAAACTGCATTTTACTTCCAAAAATTTGCCTTCCCCCCCCCCCTCCCTCCCCCCATTCCCATTGGGCATTGTACTTAAATGCGTTAAGGATTTTCAGAAAAATCATTCAGAAATACTCCAACTTTGTGATAAAGTTTTCTTGTTGTTAAATTGTCAAGCTTTTTCCATAATATCTGAAGAGCGAAAAGTAAGGATTTCATTATATTGGGGAGGGGGGAGAGGGTACGATTGTGGTGGAGAATAACTTAGTAAGCTATAGTTTATCTCCAAATAATCATGTTAAGTTGCCACTTACAATGAAGTACGATAAACTGTATCGTTGTTATGCAATAAAATAAGGTTGAGAAAGCGTTCGGTGAATCTTAAAATAACAGGAAGATATTCATATTCTGTGACTCCACAAGGGGTTGCTTGTTATGTGAGTTTAATGTCGGGGATGATGAAACTCTAAGAGATTTTATAGGAACTCCTGATGAAATCCGGGAACTTATTTTGATAAGAATGTTAGAAATGTACGTGAAGCATAAATATGTACGCAATAATGATGTTGTGCAGATCATTGATAACCTCAATTATCGGGTGATTATTCTGGAGCAGTTGTAGCTCAACAGGTTCTGCTGAAAGAGTTTGGCCAGATCTAAACTTATATCTACGGGCGAACGAGGAGCGAGGAAATAATTTCTCTTCTACTTTACATAATTCACAAGACGACTGGTAAACTTCAATTTTCCTTTGTGTTGCGATGTTTATTTTTGTTATATTTAATTTGTATTAACACGCATATATTCCACAGGGGGTACTGTCCAGATATGAATTTTACAAGTTATGACCCTATGCGCAGTTGGAATATGTGTAGTTTTGTTGTGTTGGATCACGTGATCCATCCAAGAGTCATCACTAACAGGATAATGTCCATCATGGGATATCAACACATTATGACTTGTAAATGAAGTGATATAGCTATATGTAAAGCATTTATCAATTTGAGTAGCTTATCATTTTATTGTTTGTGTAGTGAAAACGAGCAACTTGATGGTCTTGACCTCATACAGTTGCCCGTATATGACATATTTACTCGGGATTTGGCATACGTACAGTGTCAAGAAGATAATAGTGATTATGACAACGACGACGATGAGTGTAGAGGTGACACACCATTCCCTGACAAGGGTGATGATGAGGAGGAAGAGGATGTCGAGCTTGAGCTGACAAGGGAGCATGCTCCATCTCCCGTTAGATCAAGAGTGTACGCGTCCCACGTGACGTTTCATTCAAGTCATATTCCCTACCTTGATAATTTGCCAAGTATGACGGATGTTGATGCCTCACAAGGGATTTTGACAAAATTCGAACAACAATGTGGGATGAGTCTAGTAGCACCAAGATATCCTGAATTCTTTCATGTGTTAGTTTTATTATAATTTTATATGTTAGTTTGCAAATTAAATAATTAATTTTTATAATAAATATTCACAGATGGGTTCCAAGCTCGATATTTTGAGCTCAATAGCACCAATTTATTCTATCTGTTAGTTTTATTATTTTACATGCTAGTTTTAGAATTTTATATGTTTGTTTGCAAATTAAATAATTAATTTTATAATTATACAATATTTAATTATTAAAGATTTATATACTGGTTCCAGACTCAATATTTGCAGCCAAGTAGCACCAAAATATCCTATATTCTTCCATGTGTTAGTTTAAATATAAATCTATATGTTATTTTGTAAATTAAATAATTACTTTTTATAAACAAATATTCATATAAGCGTTCTAGGCTAGATATTTGAGGCTCAGTAGCACCAAGATATCCTAAATTCTTCCATGTGTTTATATTATTATATTTTATATGTTAGTTTGTAATTAAATAATTAATTTATTATTAAGTATTAACATATAGGTTATAAGCTCGATATTTGAAGCCAGTATCACCAATTTATGTTATGTGTTAGTTTTATTATTTTACATGTTAGTTTTATAATTTTATATATTTTTTGTAGATTAAATAATTAATTTTTATAATTATACAATATTTAATTATTAAAGATTCATATATGGGTTCCAAGCTCGATATTTGTAGCCCAGTAGGACAAAGTTGTGTTTGATCTATCAGTTATTTTGACGTATTTTTTAGCATAAGAAATATTTAAACTACATGAAAACTACACTAAAAGGCACTACATTTTACTACTCTAAAAGACACTATATTTTACTACGCTAAAAAATACTACATTTTACTACGCTAAAAGGTATTACATTTTTCTACCCTAAAATGCACTATATTGCTAGTCGTTAATTAAATAAATAATTTAAACCAAATAAAACACAACTAATATATTGTAATTACAAAACATTTACAAATATATATATATATATATATATATATATATATATATATATATATATATATATTAATTTATTAATATTTTTATTAACAAATAATCCCCCAAACCATTAGGAGAAAGAAGCAGATGGAAGACAGGGTCACTTATGAAAGAACTAGCCGAAGGGGACCATTATAGTTGGGATGGATGACAGGGACTAGTAGAAAGAGGTGTGATACTTGGCTTGATTCAGAGAACAGAATTCACAATTTTTACATATTTTTTTATAATATTAATAATTTAATCCGAATAAAAATAATATGCCAATTTAATCACACAAAAAAAAACATAAAACATCATATAATACATTTAAAACAACTAATATACATTATTTATGAGTTGGACATAAACTAAATCGGAATACCTCGAATTATATTTTTCGAAAAATTAAAGATTTAAAACAAGCAACCCATAACGATAGAATGCTTGGCTAGGATGTAGGACCAACTATATCTACTTTTTACGGGGGTAGAAGGGGACTGGGCAGAAACGTGAGGGAAAGGGAAGGGTTATGGAGTATTATTTATGTACATAAAACGCAGTCCATATATCGCGCTTTATATAGCGGTCTTATTAGCTACTCCCTCCGTTCCAATTTATGTGAACATGTTTGACTGAGCATGAAGTTAACAAAAAAATAAAGACTTTTGGAATTTGTGGTCTTAAATAGGTCAAAAATTATAAAAGCTTCTCATTAAGGATAGAATTGTAAGTTTAAACTAAATTATTTCCAAATTTAAAAAGGGGCCATTCTTTTTGGAACGGACCAAAAAGAAAATAGATTCGCATAAATTGGAACGGATGGAGTACTATATAAAACACGGTATTAAAAAGTGTTTTATGTAAAATGCTTTAATGAACCGCGTTGTATATAAAAATATAACCTTTTTTACACTTAAAAAAGTGTTTGAATCCAAAAATATATATTTTTATTCCGAACTTAGTCGAGAATCGATCAAAAATAATTTATCTATTCCACAAAAGTAAAATAATATATGCGTATATCTTATATTTTTCGAACTCCACTTATAAGATCACAATAGGTATGTTCCATTATATTCAAATCTTAAATTGTATCAGTCATCTAAATTTAAATTTTAGGCATGGAGAGAAAAGACGCGAGTTTAAATTAGGGAGCTACGAGTGTGGAGGCAGGCCACGAGCATTTGGATTCTTTCGATGTGTTTACACTCACCCTACAAACCCTCCCCCCACCCCCCCACACATACACTTGCATTTATGTTGGGATTTGACCACAGACGACATTAACAGTTTTTGTATCTGTATATTTTGCTTTGTTATTCTGGCTTGTTTGGATTCTTCTACTTAATTACTATCTTCTCTTTCTTCCTCGCGTCATCCTTTTTGGGCAAAAACCTATGTAAACTAAGATGCTTTTTGTCTTCTCTTTCTGTCTCAGCTGCATTTCCTTCCAGAATAGCTGCTGAATCTTGTACTTTAGATACGAAGTTAAAATTTAAAGTTTATTAATTCTAGATTTTAGTTTGTTTTAGTTATTGAGTTCAAAGTTAATAATATATATTATATAAATTTTTTAAAATAAATATAAAGTTTGGACTAAAAGTATTATTATGTTCAACTGAATTCATATATTTCATTCTAGCTCCGCCCCTGCACTCTAGTAAGATTTGGGTGTTTTTGCCATTTATGATTATTGTGATGTAGAGCCAAAGTCAGAATTTAAAGTTATTAGATTCATAATTTTAATTTTTTTTTTAAATTATTGGATTCTAAATTAAAAATTTATATATATTTAGTGGATTTATTAAGACAATTACAGGATTTGGACCTTATCTAAGTTATTGGATACGATGCTGAACTCATAATATTTACCCTAGCTCCTAGGGTCGGAGTTAGAACCTGAGTAGGGGTTTGGCCGAACGCAATTTAATTTTTACTCAAACTGTAAATTTGTGTTAAAAGTTTATTATTAAATGTATACAAATTATTAAATTTAGAATTCCCTTATTAATAATTTGAAGTTGGCGTTCTAAAATTCGGAACCACAATATTGAAATTCTGGCTTTGCCTATATTGTGAAGCGCATCTGAACCAGGAGATAAATTTAAGATGAGAATACAAAAATTAGATATTTCTTAATTAGTCAACTAATTAGATGTAGGTCTAGTTGTATCTCAACTTAGAAAGCCAAGGAGACTTTTGCACATGCAAATTTCAGGTCTTAAAGATGGAAGAGATAATATAAGAGTTTCGAAATTTTCAATACTCATTTAGCCAATGACGAGAGATCATATGATGCTAACTCTTGTCTAAATTAATATATTATCGTTTACTTTATTTCGAGAAATAATAATCTTTTGAAATCTTGGCCAAGTCTAAATTACTACTCTACTATTAACAAAAATACTTTTTAAATTGATTATGGGTAAGTGCATAGATAATTATTTTCCGTGGATGATATTTAGAGATTAGTCAACATTTTCTCCGATCCAAAATAAGTAATTTTTTTATCGTCCAAAATAAGTGATTTTTTCAGATTTCAAGAATGAATTAATTATTTTTTTCTTATGTTGTTCTTGGAGTAAATAATGTTGGAATATGTATTAGGAGTATTTATGTGAGATAGTAAAGGTTAATATGGTCAATTTCATTGTTAATTAATGTTAAAAGATAGATTTCTTCATTTGTGTGAAAACACCCAAAATTACTTATTTTGAACAGGAGAGAGTACTTGTTTTGTCCTAAAATTTCAAACTAAAAATCTTAATTTTCAGCACAAGTTATGACATTTTTATTCTGAAAAATAAAAATTCAAGATGCATTGACTAATTCCTAAATATCATCCCTTTAGGGATCATTTGGTTTGAAATATGTTACCCCGAGATTAGTTATTTCACCTTTCTATGGGGATAAAAAATACTACAATCCCGTAATAATTAATTTTGAGACTAATTATACCATAATTTTCTACAAACCAAATATGGGATAAGCTCCTTAAATTTTGTCCAGAAATTAATTATACCTTGTCTCTCATACCAATGAGCCCTTATAGTGACTACGTGGTGTGTTTCTATAATTAATTAGTCGAACAAAAACTTAATTATTGTCATTTGAGATTGAAATTTCTCCATTAAAATTCTTCAAACCTGAGCAAACGACAAAAGTGAGGTATGCATATGACTAATAATATATGATTAATTATCTGTAAAATAAGATTATCTGTTTGGAATCAATGCAATCATCACATAACTACTTGATCAGAAGTTTGTTCTTTTTTCTTAATTGTTTTTTTCGTTAATCAGTAGCTTAATTGTTTATTGACCCCAAATTATTCAACTCAATTTGTTTCTTTCTTATCAAATATCGCTGTTAATGCTGTCCCTCTTAATTGTGATTAGTCCTTCAGATTGTGAATGGCCTCTAATTGCAGCTATTATGTTTGAGGAGCCAATTATTTGTGCTTCACTACTATGAATTTCAAACAAATGCCCCCGAGGGGTCCTCAATGGTACAACAATAATTATAACAAATTCAGTATAATCTCAAAACTAATATCTGAAAAAAATAATAAGTATGCAATCTTACTTTTATCTTATGCAGATAGGAAGGTTATTTAATATTTTTAAGAAATTATGAATAAAACGAGATGTTGAGGCTTAAAGATGTGTTCGATGTCATTGTCTTATCATTTTTGAGATATATCCTCTATTCTTTTTTTTTTTTCCTTTTCTAGGCAGTGTGTACAAAAAACATGGATATAGTCTACATGAGCTGATGACTCATGCTTACTAGGTACTCATCGTTCAAGATCAACAATTAAAATGATCTATTTAAGATTGAGCGAGAGAGTTTACTACCATTTAGATTATTGGGAAATTTTCGTATATATATCATATATGAAACTATATTACCAAATATATTTATAAGTTACATATTACTTTTTATGTTAATAGTATTTCTACAAAATATAAATTATGCATGAAATTCTAGCTATAGTCAAGAGCAACTTTAAAATTTTGACGGCAAGTATATTTTCAGAAGTGCAATTTTTGGATTTATACCATATATAAAACTATATTACCAAATATGTTCATAGTTTGCATATTACTCTTCATGCTAATAGTATTGCTACAAAATATAGACGTTACATTAAATAAGAAATCATTATAGATGTAGGCTTCTTTATTTAGGCAATAAAATAGGGGGATTAAATGTTCTTCCAGATCTTCCTAACGCAAATCACGCACATTAATCTTCTTCGTCAGTTTCGTTTCAAATTTAGCATCTCTATATCAAACGCGATTATTCTTCTACAATTCACAAATAAAAATGACTAATCTTCTACGGTTCTTCTACATCAAACGCAATTATATCACTATTTCAGTAATACAAAGCAAAGGAAAAGAGAGCAGCAATTCTCCCATTGACAGCCATTAAAAAGCTTGAAAGCTTTGAATTCAAATTTGGGTTTTCAAAAATCATTATTTGTTTGGATTGGGGGTTGTTGAAAATAATTGGGAAATGATTTGGAGTTTATATCTCAATTTTGATGGTGAAGATTAGACTTATTTTTGACTTATTAAAACTCATCGAAGAAGAAGAAGAAGAAGAAGAAGATGTATATTGCAGAATTGTAGAAAAAGTGTATATAAATTGAAAAAATATTGTAGATTGTTGTTTATTTATTTTTCTTTTATTCATTTACTTATTGTACGAAAGTTGAACATATTGTATAAAAATTCTATTTTAAGTGGATGATTTAGTATTAGTTTGAACAAAATATGTATCAAAAATGTGAAACATATATTTCAGAGGAAGCATGTTGAGTCCAAATAAGTACCCAGTTTGTAGATATTTTGTAGAAATTGTAGCTTGTTTGTATTCTGATCTTAGATGATTTATTTTCTATTTTCACAAATAAAAAAATGACTAAAACTTCTACAAATCTTCTGGACAACGCATTTACGTCAAAAATCTCAATTATGCTACAACTGAATGAGATTTAGTATATTTATATTCAATGTACCCAGTTTTTAGATATTTTGTAGATTATTTGTATTCTGATTGTAGATGGAGTGTGAGCTGGGGATCCACATATCAAAATACTCGTATCCACTACTATCGTATTTTTAACAAATCACATCGTACCTTATTCCTTTGCCCTTTGGTTTCTTGAAAAAGCCGCCTTGATTGTGGATGATATCTCTTTTTCGTTTTTTTTTTGGGGGGCCTTTTTGGAATTCGATTTTTCAGGCCACATCATAATATCCACGTCAAATATTTTATGTGGATCAAATTGATTAATCTGACAATGTTGCTCTCCGTATGATTTAGCGGGGTTTCATGCCACTTCACTTCCCGCCGAAACTTTAAATCAAAGCAGAAACGCGAACAACGTTAATTACGGGAAAAAATTTATTTTATGTTTTATATAACTGACATTAGTTATATGAGATAATTTTTTGTCTCACAATTTTATAAATTCAAATTTCTGTAAATTCAGAAGTGTAAGATTGTTATCCATAAATTTATGAGACAAAAAGAAGTCTCATACAACTAGTGTCAGTTATACGAGATACAAAATAAAACAACTAATTACGGTGTTTGATTTTAGGCGTGAAGTTTTAAAATAAATAATTTTAAAAAAATTTATAGTCTAAAATACATCATAAAAATTTGAGTAAACATCTTATTAAGAGAACAATGAATATTTTAAAGTTAAATTAATTTTTTGGGTAAAGAATAGTAGACGTAAATTTAGATAGAAGGAGTAAATTCATTTTCGAATTTCGTAAAAAAAACATTTTTAGTAAAAATAAGAATTTTAGGACTAGTCTGACCATAGATTTCGCCAAAATAAATTCGGGTTTTATCTGACAAACACATGTTTGGTCATAGATTTTGGCTACATTTGGCAATAGCTGGTTTTGGGAAAAAATATTACTATTATATTTCTAAAAAATTGCCACAAACTTTTATATTTTATAAAAAAGCCCACCATTTATTATTTTGTAACAATATTATTTCGTCTTCTCGGTCGTTTAATAGTGTATCATGTAGTTCATTATAAAAATGATAATTTTGTACCAAATTTATTGCGATAATATGATGAATATTATTGATAATAGTACTTTTGGGTATTTGTGATATTTTTTATGACTTGTGGGTATAAGCCATGTTTCATATTTTTTTTAAAATAAATTTGAAATATATATATTGCAAACTGATGTCCAAACACATTTTCGTTTTCATCTTCAAACCAAACTTCGTTTAAATCAGATTTTTCAAAATAAAATTAGAAATCTATGGCCAAACGCTAGCTTAATTTTTACTCGTCAATGTCTGTTCTATTAAATTGGAGTATCAAGTTAATGGTATCTCCCGAAAATCAATGGATTATGTAACATAAATGTATTTATTATACAAAAGTCTTCGTCGCTTCCGTATATATGCCATTGGTACTTAGTATTTTCATAGATATGTGATTATATATTAACTTTAGTATTTTGTACTTTGTAGTTGTCATGCTACGTAAAATACATAAGCAGTTTAACAATGTACCCCAGAAAAAAAAAACAATTTAACAATTTGAGCTAGAAAAGAGTTTGAGAAAAGAACGTGGTTGCACGAAAATTTTCAAGGTAATGCTCGTGAAGTTGTATCCCATGACAAAATTGAGTACTATATAAAAATATACAAGGAAAGGTTTAAAGTTATATATATTGATATTGTAAAAAAATTATATTATTAATGCAATTTAATTTGTTATAGTAAAGTACTTACTATTTAATACATTAACAATAAATACTTATATTAAGTAAAATATAGGCGATTATACTTTAAGTGACATGATTAGTATAAATTAAAGTTATTTCATAAAAACTTGCCATAGTAAGAAAGAAGAAGCAACAAGCATCTTTGGAGAGCACAGATATCAGTGAAGTTACATATTGTGTTGGGGGAGGATAAATCGCTCCCAAAATTTTTTTTATTAATTATCTCTCAATTGGTTGGACTGTAAGTGCGATTATTTACTTCAGGGGTGAGGTTTCTGCTTTAAGTCCAGGATGGCCTAACTAGCCCCTTTGAGATCATTCATTCATAGTGGAATCCCTTGCTCTTGTGTACAAGAGTTTGCTTGTCGTTTAGGCCTGTGAGCGAGATTTTCACTCATTGTATTCACCTTCGGAATTCGTCGCACCTATATAGTACTAGCATCCTTTGTGCTCCAACCTTTGATCAAATAAAGTTGTCCGCCATGTGATTCACAACTCAAAATGAGCTTTGCGACAAGACGTGTATATTCCCATGCTACGATTTCCTTCGGTCCGTTCCTGAGTTAGATTAGGGGAACATCCAAGCGATTGTATTCGGCACGTTTCTTTCCTTTTCTTTTTTTTTTTCGTCATCGTATATACCTTAAACTCAAAGAGAGTATAATACACCATGGGACATGCAAATCTCACACTGACATCGTTATTTAGTCAGTGAAATGAATTCAGACTTCTTATCAAGTCAACAACACAGCAATTGCGTGAATCATAGTGTAAGAATTATAATATATAAACTGTAAAGAATTTTTAATAGGTAATAAATGAATATTCACAGGGAATTTCAAAAGTCAAAGCAAATAAAATTAACAAGAAAAAACCGACCGAAAACCGTGACAGTGCATAAGTCAAATAGGAGCGGTCCTGCGACGTGCTTAATGTCATAATTATTTTGGTTCTACCAAGGTGTAATTAGAAATTTCGAATTTAAATATTGAATATGAAAAATTATTTAATAGAGAATGCTTATTCCCGAATGAAATTTTATGTGACATGAATTCAAATTTAGTCAGGTTCCGATATGAATACTAATATCGGGTAAGGAAAAAAAAAGTCATAATTTTGGTCGGCAAATATCGTTATTTAATATGTAAACCCTTTTAATTACCTCCCCTAATTTTCGCAATCATTCCCCAAAAAAAAATTGAATAAATGAAAACGAAAATAATTAAAGTTTTCATCGGAAATGAAATTTTAGAATATGATGAACTGTCCATAGGCTGCCACGTGGTTGTATTCCACGTCAATCTAAAGTATACTTTGCCTTTTGACAGTTCATTAGATTCTAATTGAGTGGAGAGCAAGTAAAGCACCCCATTTTAACTAGTCATAATTTCAATATAAACTTCCACAAATTTTTTTTTAAGTTTAAACATCTTTTTAATCTTGAACATAATTATTGTTGTTGGAAGGATTCGAATTCGTAACTTATAGTTATTAGTCATTATGTGTGACAACATTTATAAGTTTTCAATTGGATGTAATTTTTCATGTCCAAATTTCAATTAGATCAAGCAAGATTAGTTGTGGCATGTGACAAGTCACATAACTTTTGAAATTACTTAGTAACCTTTTTTTACTGAAAAGTCAGTTAATTATTTCTATGTCACTTATAAAATTATTCAACCAAATTTCAAACTTTCAATGACCAAAAAAATCTATTTTATCCTTTAAATTATGATTTCAAAACTTTTCTAATGATTTTTTGGACAAAAAAATATATTTTTGCAACTAAAGAAAACGTTACGTAGCTACATAATTCGCAATACTATATTGCGAATTACTTTAACGGCTTTCATTAAAGTAATTCGCAGTATAGTAATGCGAATTATTAAAAAAATTCTTTAGCTAATTCGCAGTACAATACTGCTAATTGAGTGCTCCGATTTTTTGGGCCCAACAATTCGCAGTACTATACTGCGTATAAGTAATTCACAATATATTACTGCGAATTGCTTTAATAAAATTAGCCCTCCTTCTTCACATTGTTGTCATAATCACTAACATCTTCCTGACTCTACGCATCAGCCAAATCACGAGTTAATACGTCGTCTATGGGTAACTGTGTGAGGTCAGGAACATCAAGAAGCTCGTTTTCGGTGTACACAAAGAACAAAATGATAAGTTATTCAACTGCATAAATACTTTTGATATAACTATATCACTTTACTTACAAGTCGTACTGTCTTGACATTTCATGATGGATATTTTCTTGTTGGTGATGACTTCCGGATGGACCACCGTGCTCCAATACTCCAGAATTACGCATATTCCAACTAGGGATGGGGTCATAACTTGTAAAATTCATATCCAGATGGTACCCCCTACAAAAAATATAAGTGTTAATACAAATCCAATTAAAATATAAAGTAAACATCGCTAAAGCGTAGTAAGATTGAAGTTTACCAGTCGTCTTATGGATTATATAAAGTCAAAAAATTATTTTGTGGCTGCTCATTCGCTAGTGGTAACAAGTTTAAATCAAGGAAAGCTCTTTCATGATCAATCTGTCCGACAAAAACTGCTCCAGAATAACCACCTGATGATTGATGGTTAACCCTACTATGCATGCCCTCATTATTGGGAACGTCTTCCACCTTGACGTAAATTTCCAATAATTTTATTACAATAAATTCCTTGTATTCATCTAGAATCCGCAAAAATTCTCTAAGAGTTTCATCATCCTTGATGTTAAACTCATAATAATAAGCAAACTCATGCGAAGTTACTGAATACGAAAACCTACCGGTTGCTTTAAGGTTAATCGAACGCTTCCTCATACTCATTTTTTTACATAACAACGAAACTGATTTATCATACTCCATAGTAAGCGACAATTTAACATGACATTGTGGAGGTGAGCTATACCTCACAGAGTTATTCTCCAGCACAATCTCCGCCCCCTCCGCGCCCTCCCAATATGATAAAATTCTTATTTTTGGCTTTTCAGACATTGTACAAAAATGATTGATAAGAAGAAGAGAGAAGTATGAACGAAAGTTTGAAGTTTGTATTGAATGAATTTTAAAATTGAAATACCTTTAAATAAGTCATGTCTGAGCATGGGGTACATAATTTTTTTAAGGAATTCGCAGTACAATACTACATTTTTTATGTGTTTAAATTATTGTTATGTCAATTAATTATTGGTTAAGTAATTCGCAATATTGTAATGCGAATTAGTTAAAAAAAATATTTTTTTAGTAATAGGCAGTACTACACTATAAATTACTATTTTTTGAATAATTTGCAGTACTATACTGCGAATTATATAGTTACTTAGCTCTTTTTTTAGTTGTAAAAATGTATTTTTTGCCAAAAAATCATTAAAAAAGTTTCGGGCTCTTTAAATTATCAACCTACATTTTTAAAATACTTTTTAATATTATATTATTTTAACTCTATATTATGGACTTATGTATAGAATAAATAAACTTTATAGAAAAAGCAGTTTTGCGAGGCATATGTACTATTGAAGCAAAATAATTGAACAAAGTTTTCAAACAAATACAATGTACATTATAAATACCCCTCAATTTTAAATAATTATCTTTTATATTATATACATGGAATACATCCTTTAAAATCTTTTATTTCCTTGTTATTATCAGTCAGGCAAATTTTATAAATTTTTATCGTTATTATTATTTAAATTATTAATATGAATAAATTATTTTAATATATTTTTATTGTGATCAATTATTCTATCATTAATTTTAGATGTTTAAGCTCTTATTTATAATTAAAATATAATTTTTAATATAATATTTATGTAACTTAAAAGAAGTTACTCATCGAAAAAAGTACATGCACAACGTGCGTGCATTAAGATTAATTAGATGATAGTTTAAATAGAATGGTGAAGGGATTGAGTTAGTTTCAGTAGCGTTTGACAAATTAGACCAAATTCACTATAAAATTAGCAGTAGATTACAATTTGTCTTGTCCAACGTTCAAACTACGAGCCCGTTTGGACATAGTAATAATTTTTTCACTTTATTTTGTATTTTTTTTACTTTTTTCAAAATTTGTTCATGATCATAAAATTTTTAAATTTTCACTTGAAGATAAATTTTGAAAATTTTCAAAAATTTAAAAAAATTTCGAAAAACTATTTTTCAAAATTTTCATTCAAAATATTTAAAAACAATCCAGAATTATATTCATATCCAAATACAACTATAATTTTCAAATACCATTTTTACTAGAAAAATAATTTTACTTTTATTTTTGAAATTTTACAATTCTTGTGTCCAAACGCCCACGACATAAATCCCCCCAAAAAATTCCCTATTTATTTTTGTTTTAATTATGTCTACTTACCAATTTAAAAAGTTAGGAATATTTAGGAAAAAGAAATACTACAGTATTTTTCTATAAATAAGTGCGCGTATGTGGGAGGAAATGAAAGAAAAATACCGTCATCTCCTTTTCTCTATATACACACACATATATAGAGACAGGAATTTCTCGGTTCTGAAAAGGGGATTTGAAACTGTTAGTTTGTCTCTGGTACTGAAGAAATTAAATGAAATTGAACACAGAAAAGAGTATGGAATGGCCTACAGTTTTGGATGAATATGAAAAACTTGTTTTTCGTATGACTACTCCCAGGTATTATATCCCCTTCGCTATTTTTTTCCTGTAATTTTCTCCAATTTATTCATGTTTTTTAACCTAATAGTTGTTTCAGTTTCATCACTACAATGAATTCCCTTTTTTTTCTGCTCAAATTATGCAACTTTTCTTTTCTTTTCTTTTCTTTGGAAAAGTTTCTCTCGGGAATTTCGTTGATTTTGTTAGAATTTTTTCAGAAGTTTCATCAGTTAGATTATATCTCAATTTATGACATGTTATTTAACTGGACGCAGAGGCTAAGGGAAAAAAATTAAAACTTGTTTCTAGAACAGGTAGTAAAGGGAGTGTTGGAGCAATGGTAAAGTTGTATTCACCTGGCCTATAAGTCATATGTTCGAGCCGTGTAAGTAGCTGCTTGTATTTAACCCCTTGGAGTGCAGCCTTCTCCAAGCCCTTGGTGAATGGGCTCCTGTTCTAGTAACATGTCAACATTTGTGTTGCTATAAACTAATTTCATGAAAGGTAAAATAGAAATTTTAAAAGTTAAATTGTTCTAAAAATATAAGAGGTATCATTTTCTAGCACAGACACATCATCACATAAATTGGGATAGAGGGAATACTTAATAACCCAAATTTCAAAATTTGCAATATATGTTTCTACTTGGTGTTTTTTTTGATTCGTCTTTGTTAATTCTGCTGCAGAGTCATGATCGACAATGCAGGTTGTTCAAATGCCACCTGCATTACGGTAAGCCACCTCTGTTGTAATCCTTGAATTTTTTAGTTAGTCAATTAACTATGCCTCAAGCCGCTGGACTTTGGTATAATGGTAAGAAGCACATTATGTGTGGTTAACGGATCGAAAGCTGTCATGTACAAAAGTCTGTATTCATTGAAAAGGGGAGAGGGATGGGCCATTATCCACCCTCGAGAACTTTTCCTTTTCGTGAAAAAAAAAATTAACTATGCTTCGATCTTGAATTAGTTGAGCTTCCCTGTATAATACAATTGTCAAGCTAGCACACTCTTTCTTTAATCGGCATCTAGAACCAGCTATACTTTACAAAGTACATAGTTGGAGTTCAATTTTGAGTCTAATTTTGAGTCAGAATGTCTGTAAACTATACTGAAATTCATTTTAACTAGTCTTTAATCGTTTCAGTTCTGATCTCGTGATCATTTACAGATTGATAGTGCGAGGAAACATGGAATTCTTCTTGAAGCAGTTCAAGTTATCACGGATCTCAATCTTTCAATCAAGAAAGCTTACGTCTCTTGCGATGGTCAATGGTTTATGGATGGTGAGTGCAATTTATTAAACCTTTTGGCTGCGCATGTTAGTAAATTTGGCATACATTAGCTGCTTAATTGCCTTTAGTTATAGGCTCAAGAAAATTTCCAGTAACTTGTGTTGATACTACTGTATTCTTTGTGATCTGCAGTTTTTCACGTTACTGACTTGGATGGTAACAAGTTGATGGACGAAAGTGTCATCAGTTACATCAAACAGGTATTTATATAGTTGTAATTGAACAGTTGTTGCATTATATTAAATTTTTGCGACATGTATATGGGTACAAGGTGCGGATTTAGGGGGGCGCAAGGGTGTTCCACCGAACACCCTTCACCGAAAAATTACATGTTATATATAAGGCAAAATCTGTTTTTTACTTCTATATATTAAATTTTGAACACTCTTAACACAATCAAAAAGTGTAGTTTAGTGGTTAAGGGTGTCCAAAATCTACATAAGGCCATGAGTTCAATTCCCACTAGCTACAAAAAGATTTTTTTGAACCCCCTTCGTGGAGATCCTGTCTCCGCCACTCTCCGCCACTGGTCGGTACTTGGTGGAGACTTTTAAAATATACTTAAAATTACTCGTACTGAAATACTAGCCTATAACCATATCGGTCAACATTAAGATACTTGAATATGGTTCTTTAGGCTAAATTCAAACTTTTTGCTATTGTTGAACAGTCACTTGGGAGAACCTATTATGCAAGTTTGAAAAGTTATGATGGCTTGACAGCTCTGGAATTAACTGGCACCGATCGTATTGGCCTTTTATCTGAGGCTTTTGCAGTACTATCAGATTTACAGTGCAACATTGTTGAAGCTAAAGTGTGGACTCACAATGGTCGACTAGCCTCCCTGATATATGTAAAGGAAAGCGATACAGGGTTCCCCGTTGAGGATTCCCAGAAGATTGACAGAATCGAAGCACGTCTAAGGAATGTGCTTAAGGGGGATAATGATATTCGTAGTGCTAACACATCAGTGTCTATGGCTGTCACACATACAGAAAGAAGACTTCACCAAATGATGTATGCGGACCGTGATTATGAAAGAAAGCCAGTGATTAGGACTAGCAATGACGCCCCGATAGTATCCGTGATGAACTGCCTGGAAAAGGGTTATTCCGTGGTAAATATTCAGTGCAAAGATCGAACTAAGCTTTTATTTGATCTTGTTTGCACGTTAACAGACATGCAGTATGACGTGTTCCATGCCACAGCTAATACAGCTAGGGATAGGGCATACTTGGTATATATTCCTTTAATTGAATTTTCTTGCTTTTTTATTCATGTTGGATGAATGTACATTGTCTCAACTTCTGTTACAATCTTTACCTCAGGAATTCTTTACTAGGCATACGGATGGAACCCCAATTAGTTCGGATGCTGAAAAGCAGCGTGTTATTCTATGTCTACGAGCTGCAATTGAAAGAAGAACATCTGAGGTATTGTGCTCCTCCGATTTCACTCTGTGAAAACAAACATTTAATTTTACATTTCCTAAAGAATGTTTAGAATAAAAAATGTATCAATATCTAGAGTCAACAGGTTCAGAATGGATGATCTTATTATATCTACACATTTAAATCATTTTTATATATGATAAGTACTTAGAGGCAAAAGGAGTGAACTCGCCTCTGTTTAGGATGTGCTTCTAACATAGTACTCCAATTCTGATCTCAGGGAGTGAGGCTTGAGCTAAGCACTGGAGACAAACAAGGATTATTGGCCAATGTAACGAGCTTTCCGAGAAAATGGCCTAAATGTGACAAGGGCTGAGATATCAACCACAGGGGAATCGGCTCTAAATATGTTCTACATAACAGATGCAATGGGGAATCCAGCCGATTCAAATATCATTGAGGCTGTTAGGCAAAAGATTGGATGGAGTGACTTGAAAGTGAAGGGACTTCCATTGATCAATCATCAGAAGGTTGATACAGACGAGCTGACAGCTGGTGTAGGCGGATCTATGTTGCTGTCACTTGGTAGCATATTTAGAAGGAATCTCCACAACTTGGGGTTGATCAATTCATATTCTTGAAGCAAGAAGAATGAATCTTATCATACCAACTTACCAAAAAGAAGATTGCGAGAAGTTCATATTCCTCGGAATTCACTCTATGGAAGTCTCAAAGGACACCTATTTTCAGTGATCAAGTTATATTCTTGAAGCTAGAAGAATGAATCTTCTCATGCCAACTTGCAAAAAGAGAATGCGAGAAGTTCATATTCCTCCGAGTTCACATTATGGAAGAGTTCACATTATGGAAGTCTCAAAGGACAACTAATTTCGGTAGCCTGTGTACATAACTTAAAGATTAATGTAAAGTCATTAGTTATTTTAACAGTAGGCGGATGGTAACTGAGGCCAACAGTGGACTGCTATGCAACAACAATGGCTCAATCCCGAGCAAGCTGGGACCAATTACATGAACTTTTACTATTTATGTCGCTCCACAATCTTGAAAAAATTGTACTTGTTATAGCATATAAAACTACACTAATTCGTGTAAAGATTTTTATCTTATCAATGTATATAATTCTCTGCTATTTTTGGCAGCTATTAATATTTGGCATATAAGTCGTCCTTTTCAGATATGAAAGGGAAACTAATGGCCATTGGTCAATTCATAAAATATTCCTAATATTAGCCAATTAATTATTTGTAGCAAAAAAATGTTAAGTTTTTGTTTTCTTTGAGTGAGTATTATTAGGATAGATTGGGTGTCACACCTCCTTTTTACCACCCGAAGGCAGATATAATAGAGTTTTTTCAATTAAAGTGACATTATTTGAAATGAGATTATTTTATTTAATTTTTCAGAGTCACCACTTGGAATAGTTTATTTGGGTGTCCCAAGTCACATGTATATTTTAAATTCTAAATCGAGAAAATTTCGACTTTATTTAAAAGTCCGCGAACCAGAAATTCTAAGTAAGGAATTCTATTAATCCGGGAGAAGATGTTATGCATTTCCCAGTTCAGTGACTCTAGCACGATCGCTTAAACGATTAAAAATTAACTTATTATCTGATTTACTATATGTTTTAAACCTATTGTGTATTTTTAACTTTATAACCATTTTTAATATTTATGGTTAAATATTGCGAATCATGTCACGTGAACCGTACCCACGATCTACAACATATTTAAATTTTAAAGTTATTAAAAAGTGTGGCCGAGTCACATAAATGTACCCCCGAATTTGGGAATTAGGTATCATAGTTACGCCACAGGTGCCGTAACCGTAGCTATGATAATCGCGCCTAAAGCAAACTACGAGTGTTTGAAAGGTGTTTTTCTGTACTAAGTCAATACTTAATGTGAGGGCCATAAGTTATGAGTTTTATTTGTGTATGCCATACCTTAATTTTAGTTTAACAAGGTTTTTATTTCACTTAAGCAAAGCATAATGATACTCATATTTTACTCCTAATTTGAAATTCACGAAGAATCTATTAAATCAAAACATGCTTAAAGGGTGAAGAGCTAAGCTTTTAAAATCACTTTTGAGAAGGAGTTTGGGCCAGTAATGGACAATTAGTTATTTATTTAAGGGGAATTAGCAATCCTAAAGCTGTATTGGGATGGAATTTGGCCCAGAAAGAAGGCACTCAAAGGCGTCTTGCTCAGTCCGAATGGAACAGCCTATATTGGGCTTATATGTAGGTGAGCCCAGTTATTACACATTTTCTTGATGGGCCCATCCACCTCTATAATTAACCAAATTCGCCTATTCACAATAATTATATTCAATTGTTGTTAAGTAAAAATTAGTATTCAAGGATCAAACAATAATGCTAGTTAAAAATTTAAATACTGTTATGAAATAGAAGATTCTTACACTTCTATTTAAGGTGAATGTCTTTAATGTATTTAATTAGAGAGATTTTAGAGTCCTATTATTGGTAGCAAGATCTTCCTCCTCCCTATAAATAGAGGTGCTCTCTACCATTGTAATTCACTCCTAACTCTCAATAAGAAGAACTCTCTCTACTCTTCTCTCTATTGCTATTGTTCTTGCATAATTGTTCTTGTCTTTACTTTAGTTTATAACACGTTATCAGCACGAGACTCTACCGTCTCAAGTACCATTCTCGAAAATCCAAGGTATTTTCCCTCTTCCTAATTTAATTTTCGAGTATGTCTGACATTATGAAAAGAAAGTTCGTTGCCCTTGAAATTTCGGGCAAGAACTATATGACATGGGTGTTGGATGCTGAAATCCACCTAGATGCTATGGGTCTCGGAGACACCCTCAAAGATAAAGAAAAAGCATCCATCCAAGATTGTGCGAAGGCCTTGATTTTCTTGCGCCACCACCTTGACGAAGGTTTGAAGATTGAATATCTCACCGTCAAGGATCCACTCGTTTTGTGGAACGGCTTAAAGGAGAGATATGACAACCTGAAGTTGGTCACTCTGCCACAAGCACGATATGATTGGGCCCCTCTGAGGCTACAGGACTTTAAGTCCGTTTCTGAATATAATTCTGCAATGTTCAGAATTACTTCTAAACTGAAGCTATGTGGAGATAACATCTCCGATTACGATATGCTTGAGAAAACGTTTACAACGTTTCATGCCTCCAATATGGTACTACAACAACAGTACAGAGAAAAGGGCTTTACGAAGTACTCTGAACTGACTTCTCTCTTACTAGTGGCTGAGCGAAATAATGAACTGCTCATGAGAAATCACGAAAATAGACCAACTGGGTCTACACCACTGCCTGAAGCAGATATGGTGCACTCTCACTATGCCAAACATGAAAAGGACCGTGGTCATGGTCATAAACAGGGTCAAAGCCAAGGACGTGGACAAGGAAGAAATTCCAAAGAAGTCCGTCACCCCCCAAAGAGAGATAACCACCGAAAGCAGAAACGGGATCCCGAAGATCCTAAGGCAAATAGTTCAGAAACTATATGTTATCGTTGCGGTGGAAACGGGCACTGGTCTAGGACTTGCCGAATACCAAGACACTTGGTTGACCTTTATCAAGCATCTCGAATGAGAAAACGCCCTGAAACAAATTTTGTCTCTGACGACAACTTTGACTTCACCCACCTGGATGTGGCAGACTTCTTTGAGCAACCCGAGGGAAAGATAGACCACCTAATCGGTGACGGAACCGTGATGAAAGAAGATGGAGCTGTTTGATTCTACTTGTATTAGTCAATGAATAAATTAATAGTCATTAGCATTAGCTCGTATTAGTTAGTTCATGATGTGATGTTTGTAGTAGTTCATTAGAATGTTTTCAATATGCTCAAATATCAATAAAATCATTATTTTCCAGTAGAGGTAATCGACTAGCCTGAAAAACTAGTCGGTTATCTCACGTTTCGCATAAAACTGCAAAACAATCGATTGTCAATGATCAACAATCGATTGTCTATGTCTGAACAATCGATTGCCTTATCCAGTGAGGTCCAGAATTTTTCAAAAATGATCAACAATCGATTGTCTATATTTGACAATCGATTGTCAGACACAGTGAGGTCCGGAATTTTTCAAAAATCATCCACAATCGATTGTCGATATCGAACAATCGATTGTCTTAAAACAGTGTGATCTGAAGTTTTTCAAAAATAACAAATAATCGATTGTGTGTGTTTAACAATCGATTGTCTATGTTCCAACAATCGATTGTGTGTTTAATAATCGATTGTCTTATGAAAAACGCTGAAATTTTCAAACTGCATAGTAATTGATTATGGACAACATATCTGATTTTGTTAGTCAACTGTTAGTAGCAGATTTTGAAAATATTATGTGACACAAAAGGATTGAACTTGTTTATTCTTATGTTCGTGTATCTCCTTTTTTGTATGTCAAACTATGGGAAAGCAAAATGGATATCTCACAAAGCGAACTTGGATCAACATCCAACTGTAAAAGTATTTGCCTAGTTGATTCATGTACTACACATACAATACTCAAAGAAAGGAAGTATTTCTCTCAACTGAATATGTGTAAGGCAAACATTACTACAATCTCTGGAAGTAGTAAATTGATTGAAGGCTCCGGAAGAGCTATTGTAACTCTGCCCAAGGGCACGATGTTAATCATAGAGAATGCAATGTTCTCCTCCAAGTCTATGAGAAACTTGTTGAGCTTTAAAGATGTACGCCGGAATGGCTACAATATTGAGACAATGGATGAAGATAATCTTGAATATCTCGTCCTCACTTCAAAGAATGTCTCCGGCCAAAAGAGGGTTATTGAGAAATTCCCGTCTTTATCTTGTGGCCTGTATTGGACAAGAATTAGTGCAATTGAGGCACATTCAACAGTAAATCTAAAGAATACTGAGTCCAATACATTTGTACTTTGGCATGATCGACTGGGTCACCCAGGATCAACCATGATGAGACGGATTATAGAAAGCTCATATGGGCATCCGTTAAAGAATTTCAAAATTCTCTCAAGTAATGAATATCCTTGCACTTCGTGTTATCAAGGCAAGCTGATTATCAGACCATCCCCAACAAAGGTTGGGACTGAGTCACCCCAGTTTCTGGAACGTATACAAGGGGACATTTGTGGACCTATTCACCCACCTAGTGGGTCGTTTAGGTATTTCATGGTCTTGATAGACGCATCCTGTAGATGGTCTCATGTGTGCCTGTTGTCATCTCGCAACCTGGCATTTGCGAAGTTAATGGCACAAATAATTCGGCTACGAGCACACTTTCCAGATAATCCAATCAAGTCCATTAGACTGGATAATGCTGCTGAGTTTACATCCCAAGCATTTAATGATTATTGCTTATCAATCGGGATAAAAGTTAAACATTCCGTAGCCCATGTTCACACTCAAAACGGTCTTGCAGAATCGTTAATTAAGCGCTTGCAGTTGATTGCAAGGCCATTACTGATGAGAACGAGGCTGCCCACTTCAGTGTGGGGTCATGCCATATTGCATGCAGCAATGCTAATTCGTCTCAGGCCGACGAATTACCACAAGTATTCTCCGTTGCAATTGGTTTTGGGTCATGAACCCGATATATCCCATTTAAGGATATTTGGATGTGCCGTATATGTGCCTGCAGCACCGCCATCCCGCACCAAAATGGGTGCGCAAAGAAGGTTAGGAATATATGTTGGGTTTGATTCGCCCTCAATCATTCGCTACCTTGAAACATTGACAGGCGACCTGTTTACTGCACGATTTGCAGACTGTCGATTTGATGAAACACTTTTCCCAAAATTAGGGGGAGAAGTTGGTGAAACCAAACGGGAAATTTTGTGGAAAAATGAATCATTATCTCATCTTGATCCACATACCTCTACTTGTGAGAAAGAGGTACAAAAGATTATCCATTTGCAAAGAATAGCAAATCAAATGCCTGACGCATTTACGGACTTGAAGAGGATAACGAAATCCCACATTCCTGCGGAAAATGTTCCGATCCGTATTGAAGTCCCTATTGGACAATTATCTAGTGTCATATCCAATGAGTCAAATGCACGCCAGAAGCGTGGCAGACCATTAGGTTCCAAAGATCGAAATCCTAGAAAGAGGAAAAAGAACGATCTAAATGACACTATGAAAGAATCACATGAGGACGCTCATGATTTGATTAATTCCGAGATTCACGAAGAATCTATTGAGCCTGAAGCTCTTGAAAATACGGAACTACTCCCAAATCCAATTAATATTGAGGCAAATATTAATCGAGTGGATGTTGTGGTAGATAATGTCTTTGCTTATAATGTAGCATCTAACATTATGAAAGAATGTGAGGATCTCGAACCTCAATCTGTGAAAGAATGTCGAGAAAGACATGATTGGCCAAAATAGCAAGTAGCAATTCAATCTGAATTGAATTCGCTGGCAAAACGTGAAGTTTTTGGCCCTATAGTTGAAACACCTAATGGTGTTAAGCCCGTTGGCTACAAGTGGGTCTTTGTACGCAAACGAAATGAGAAAAATGAAGTACAAAGATACAAAGCACGACTTGTTGCACAAGGTTTTTCCCAAAGGCCTGGTGTCGATTATGAAGAGACATATTTGCCTGTAATGGATGCGATAACCTTTCGTTATCTCATAAGTTTTGCTGTCCATGAGAAGCTGGACATGCACTTAATGGATGTCGTTACTGCCTATCTTTATGGCTCACTTGATAACGACATATACATGAGAATTCCCGATGGACTCAAGGTGCCAAATGCGCACAATTCCAAATCTCGGGAAATGTTTTCAATCAAATTGCAAAGGTCCTTGTATGGTCTAAAGCAATCAGGACGAATGTGGTATAATCGTCTAAGTGAGTACTTGTTGAAAGAAGGCTATATAAATGATGCCATTTGCCCATGTGTGTTTATAAAGAAAACAACATCGGGATTTGTTGTACTTGCCGTATATGTTGATGACATAAACCTTATTGGAACCCCTGAAGAACTCCAAAAGGCAATTGATTATCTAAAGGATGAATTCGAGATGAAAGATCTCGGGAAGACTAAACTATGTCTTGGTTTGCAAATTGAATATTTGGCAAACGGAATTTTTGTTCATCAATCTACCTATACAGAAAAGGTATTGAAACGGTTTTATATGGATGACGCACATTCGTTAAGTACACCGATGGTTGTTCGTTCACTTGAAGTGAACAAAGATCCATTCCGACCTAAAGAACGGAATGAAGAGATACTTGGTCCTGAAGTACCATATCTTAGCGCAATTGGCGCATTGATGTATCTTGCAAATACTACAAGGCCTGACATTTCTTTTTCAGTTAATGTCTTAGCAAGATTTAGCTCAGCTCCTACGAGGAGACATTGGAATGGGGTCAAACACATATTGCGGTACCTAAAGGGGACTACCGATTTGGGCCTATTTTATGGAAAGAGTTGCAGCCCGGATCTTGTTGGTTATGCTGATGCTGGATATTTGTCTGACCCACACAAGGCTCGGTCTCAAACGGGTTATGTGTTTACCTGTGGAGAAACCGCCATATCTTGGCGATCGACTAAGCAATCAATTGTGGCTACTTCATCTAATCATGCCGAGATAATTGCTATTCATGAAGCAAGTCGGGAGTGTGTGTGGCTAAGGTCGATAATACATCATATCCAAGACAAATGTGGTTTGAAATGTGATAAACTACCCACAACTTTATATGAAGATAATGCAGCATGTATAGCTCAATTGAAGGGAGGATTCATAAGAACGAAGCATATTTCACCAAAGTTATTCTTCACACATGATCTTCAAAAGAATGGTGATATCAATGTTCAACAGATTCGTTCAAGTGACAATTTGGCTGATTTGTTCACAAAATCTCTACCAACGTCAACCTTCAAGAAGCTAGTTCACAAGATCGGAATGCGAAGACTTAAGGACATAAATTGATGTTCTTATCAGGGGGAGTTAAGGCGCGTTGCACTCTTTTTCCCTTACAAGGTTTTGTCCCAATTGGGTTTTCCTTGCAAGGTTTTTAACGAGGCAACCAATAGGCGCATATTCAAACATGTGTACTCTTTCCTTACTTTAATTTTTCCCATTGGGTTTTGTTTTAAGGTTTTAACGAGGCACATCATTGAATAGACATTCAAGGGGGAGTGTTATGAAATAGAAGATTCTTACACTTCTATTTAAGGTGAATGTCTTTAATGTATTTAATTAGAGAGATTTTAGAGTCCTATTATTGGTAGCAAGATCTTCCTCCTCCCTATAAATAGAGGTGCTCTCTACCATTGTAATTCACTCCTAACTCTCAATAAGAAGAACTCTCTCTACTCTTCTCTCTATTGCTATTGTTCTTGCATAATTGTTCTTGTCTTTACTTTAGTTTATAACAAATACAGAATTAACAAGACATAATAGCATGTTTTTATACTATAATCTTCAAGAAAAACTTCACAATTAAACATCACTCTACTGGGTTTAACGCCCAGGCCCATTCACCTGGCCAGACTTGCTCAAGTGAGTCCCATATTGGGCCTTGTGGCAAGTCTGGCCCAATTCATGTCATGTCCACACCATCACGCAGTAATAATGTTTATTACAAAGAGGTCCAAATACTATGAACTTATATTAATAATTAAGCAAAAAACTAAATTTAAAATCATTCCAACAATCCATTTTACTACTGAACGTCCCTGAATTTACAGAGGGAAAGTTTTTAACTAACATTCCATCATTCCAACAGTCCATTATAACTAACATCTAAAAGAAAGTAAAAGAAATTTTTGAAGTAAACAAAAGGAAAATTTCTCCTAACTTCAAGTTTTTCTCCTCCCATCAGATCCTTCAAACCAAGGTGCAAACTTGCAAGAAATTAGCTATAACTTGTTTCTCACAAGTTGACATCTCAAGCTCCAGCCCTGAGGTTGCTTGGCTTGGCCACTTTGTTTTTATACCCTTCTCACTTATGAAATTTTACTATTTACCCATAAACTTTGACCTAATACCTTTTTCTTATTTTAATTTGGTCATTTATCTTGATTCTAGAAGTTTCCTAATCCATTATAGCTAAGACTTCTCAGCTAAAATTCCCAAACTTCCCTAAAATACCCTTGTAATTACCCCTTTGTGACTCAAGCCCTAGGCTACATAGTTGGTCCACTTTGGACCTAACTACTTGGGCCTCTTTGGCCAAGAAAAACATCATATTACTGAATTCATGAAACCAAACAACTCCAGGTCGCTTATATTAAATTCCTAAGGGAGGGCTAAGTTAATTAATTTGATCTAAATGGACAATTAAACTCAATTAATTTAAAGAATGAACTGCTCTTTTAAATTACTTCAACAGTAGAAGTAGTGATCCTTAACTAATCAATTAAGATTAACTAGTAAACCATTAACTAACAAAAAATTAGAGTTCAATTTTAAAATACATTTTATTACTAACAAATAAGGCTAAATCAATTAGGTCGAGAATTAAACTCAAACAACAATTCCAATACCTAAACATGCATGATTAATAAAAATGAAAAACTAACTAACTAGGACATATTAAGAACTAACAACAAGGAAATAAGAAATCTGAAATCCTAGACTAACTAATTAGTTGACAATTAGCTACAAATTAAACCTAATAGACAAAGGAAAACATGTAAAAGAACATATGATCATGCAAAGAAAATTAAACGCAATGAAAAATCTAATTACTGGTGATTTAAGACAGAACCCTTTTATATATGAAAGAAAGATACAAAGATGAACATATATCAAGAATAAGAAAAAGAAAAGAAAGAAGAAAGGACTTGAGGCTTTAGGGTAGGCAGTATTAAACTCGGCCAAATTTAAAAGGGGAAAATTGGAACGTGTTTGTCCATTAATCGCTTGTTCTTTGTTGAGAACAGTCGGATAATGGGCGCTTTGGGTTCATATAATCCCGCCTTAAACAAAACTCGAGCAGGGACAAGTAGGGTTTCCGGAATCTTAGATTTAAGATACGACAAAATTGGGGCTGATTCGAGAGGAACCATGGGGATATTCTAGAAGAGGAGGAAGGAGGGATTGCATGGTGTGAATTTCGTGGCGTTTGGGTGATTTAGGGTTTAGAACCTAATTTTTGGATCTAAGATTTGAGGGTTTGGGTAGTGATTTAATAGAAAAGGCTTGTGGATTTGGAAAGAGAAAGGGACACGGGTTATGGGGTGTTAATTCGAAGGTGTTTGGAGCACTAAAACTGCGGTGAAGCGATTTCCGGTGCCGGTTGGAGGCGGAGACGGCGTAGGTTCTTGGAGCAGCTAGGGTTTGGTTTAGATATAGATATAATGGTGAAAATGAGAAGGGTAATGGGGGGACTGGGTTTCAGACATTTTTATATAACAAGCCTAATTAGTTCCGAGCCATTTGATTTGTGATCATCAATGCTGGGATCCTTTGGGGTCAAAACGGGGTCATTTGGTATTGTAAGGGGACCTGGATTAGGTGGCCTGGTTTGGGCTTGCGTCTGGGATATTTTTTAGGGAACAATTTGGGCCGGTTTGATGCAAAATTAACCTCAATTCAGATTTTAGACCCTTTTTTCAATTCCCCTTTTATTTTCTTTTTCTTTAATTAAAAATCCTAAATTATATTCCTAAATGAATCTAAATTGTGAAACTAATTATCTAATTATTATAATTGTAAAACTTACTTGATCCTAAATTAAAAGAGAAAAATCAATAACCTAAAAATTAAAAGGTAAGAATATAAAACGAGCCATTTTTGTGATTTTTATTTTTAATAAAATAATTAATTAACTAATTAATCCTAAAACAATAAAAACAAAACTTTTAAATGCAATGCATAGTAATTTTTGATATTTTTTGTGGATTTTAAAACAAAATTAAACATGCACAAAAATGCAAACAATTAATAAAATCCTAGAAAATCTTGTAAAATGGAAAATAATTGG
Source organism: Nicotiana benthamiana (assembly GCA_034376525.1). Classification (NCBI taxonomy): domain Eukaryota; kingdom Viridiplantae; phylum Streptophyta; class Magnoliopsida; order Solanales; family Solanaceae; genus Nicotiana; species Nicotiana benthamiana. The sequence goes on along the minus strand of CM067335.1, from coordinate 37,860,045 downwards.
AATTTCTTTTATATGAGTAATTAATATATGGCAAAAATCACATGCTCAAAACTATCCTTCTTTGCTCGAAAATTGAAGGGTTTTCGGGCAAAGATAAAATGAGCAATTACGATAAACATCTTTTGAAAAAAGTCTAACCGAACCTTGCCTCGGAGGTTGCCTACATGTACTTGTCTATAAAAAATTAGGCCAGTATAGTTCTGGAAGTTTTGGTAACTTGGACTACCAGAAAACTGTGGTTTTACTGTCATTGCTGCTATTTCTACTTGCTGAGCTCCTTATTACACCGAAATAAAAGGTGAAAAGCTAAACTAGCTAGGCCTATCAACTACTAGTTACAAGATCCCTATCTATAAACCTTCTAAAGCTTGGTCTTGAGTCTTGGATGGTTCTTCTTGCAGACTCTGATCTGAATCTTGATGTTACGTTAGTTACAACCGCTGGTTCATTCTTCTTCAGCTTTTTGGATCAAGGCGGGACATGTAAAACTTGTGACTTCAATCATATGTTGGCCAGTCTGCATCTTTTCTTCGCTTCTACAATCAGAGTTCAACTTCTTTTCTTGTTCTTCTTTTCTTTTAGTTGGGTTGAGACGTTTTCTTTTGGTCATCTCAAACCTTTTACCTCAATGTAAAAACATGTTCAAGTACCAAAGCAAACAAACGAATGAAATTTTTCTGCTCCAATTTTCACTAGGAAAATTTCATGAGTTATTGTAACAAAAATCTAAACTACCTCTTTATTAAAAGCAATTAGGATTGTGTATCCTTGGAAAAAAATAGATCAGAGAGTGGAGCTCTAAAATGAAATCAACTAGGAATCGAGGAAACCTGAGTTGGAAAAATTACTAGGTTATATTGGAAAAATAACAGGATTATGCTGAAAATGTCATCGGGTTATGCCACGAAGAACTATCGGGTTATGCCGAAAAAGAAAAAGGTCCTGGGGTTATGCTGGGGAGGTCCACGGATTATGCCAGGAAAAGTCATCAGTTTATGTCAGAAAAGAAAAAGTTCCTCGGGTTATGACGGGGAGGTCTACGGGTTAGGCCATAAAAGGTCATCGGGTTATGCTAGAAAAGAAAAAGGTCCTCGAATTATGCTGGAGAGGTCCACGGGTTATGCTGGGAAAGGTCATCAGGTTATGCCAAAAAATAAAAAAAGTCATTGGGTTATACCGGGGAGGTCCACGGGTTATGTGCCGGGAAAGGTCATCGGGTTATGCCGGAAAAGGTCCTCAAATTATGTCAGAGAGGTCCACGGGTTATGACGGAAAATGCCATCAGGTTATGTTGGAAAAGAAAAAGGTCATCGAGTTATGCCGAGGAGGTCCATGGGTTATGCCGGGAAAGGTTATTGGGTTATGCCTAAAAAGAAAAAGGTCCTCGGGTTATGCCATGCGGTCCACGAGTTATGCTGGGAAAGGCCATCGGTTATGCTGGAAATAAAAAGGTCTTCGGGTTATGTCGGGGAGGTCCATGGTTATGTCGGGAAAGGTTCGGGTTATGCTGGAAAAGGTCCTCGGGTATGCTGGAAAAGATCCTCGGGTTATGCCAGAAAAGTCCACGGGTTATGCCAGAAAAGGTTATCAGGTTATGCTGGAAAAGAAAAAGGTCCTCGAGTTATGCCGGGGAGGTCCACGGGTTATGCTAGGAAAGGACACTGGGTTATGCCATAAAAGGTCCTCGGGTTATGCCGGGGAGGTGCACGAGTTATGTCGGGAAAAGTCATCGGGTTATGTCGGAAAAGAAAAATGTTATTGGATTATTCTGGAAAAGAAAAAGGTACTTAGGTTATACCGAAAAGGTCCACGGATTATGCCGGTAAAGGTTATCGGGGTTATGCTAGAAAAGGTCCTCGGGTCATGCTGGGGAGGTCCACGGGTTATGCCAGGAAAGGTTATCGGGTTATGCTAGAAAAGCTCCTTGGGTTATGCGGGGTAAGTTCACGGGTTATGTAGGGGATCAACTATGCAGTGGAACCTATAATGGAAAAGACTAACAGGTTATCCTGGGAGCGAGTAGGGAATGAGACCCTATATTGGGAAAATGTAGCTAGAGATTGGGGACCCTAGACTACCATGATTTTGAATTTTTCTTCTTCTTTTCTTTCTTCTTTCTTTTTCTTCTTCCTTTTTTTACATCACTTTTCATTTTATTTAGGCGAAAGAATTAAGATTCTAAAAGGACTCCCCTTTCCGGGTCAACTTTTGTTGCATAACCGTTTTGGTTTTATTGCATCTACTTCTTGCAGAATTTTGGACTACACATGTTTTCAAAGCAAAGAACAATTTGTCCGTTTGAAATGGTGGTTGTTTTTGTGGTCTTGATTTTTTTGATCACTTGATCTCGGCCTTTTTGATAAAAATCTCCAGTACTTGCTGGCTTTATGGGAATTGGTCCCTTTTCCAATCTCATGGATTTTGACTATCCAAAATTCCTCATGATGGTTAACCTGTGCGGGGCTTTGTCCTTTTCATCTTATTTTACCTTTATGGGCACATGACTATGGATTTCTTTCCTTTTCAATAATTTTGACTCTGGAGCATCGGCCATCATGGCTAGTCGAGATCGACTTGATGCACTTTCTGAGATTATGTGCTTTTACTTAAATTTTAGCTTTTGTTAAACAGAATCCTGTAAAACCATTCTTGATATTTTTTCTTTGTCTTACTTTCGGAGGAGGATTAAATCGAAAGGGATTCAAAGAAAAGTAAAAAAGGATAGGATAATGAATTTAACAAGAAGTGTCCCTTTCGGTGCAAGGAAAGGAGGACTTATTTGGAGTGCATGCACACTTCAATAGACATGACATTCTTCTTGGGCTGGATACCCGATTATTGCAACCATCTATTCTCTCATAAACCTATCATAACTCGTATCTCAAATCTGAGAAACCTTGCCAGGACTTTATCAGTGCCGATGGTTGTAAGGAATTCCTTCTTTTTGATCAATGGCGCCCTTTGCGGGTTTTTACCAACTGACCTCTCTTATTTCTCTTCTCATCATCGTCTTATAGTACTCTTTGTGAGTTTTCACTAACAAGACTCTCTCATTTTCAATTTCTCTGCTCATCATCGCCTTATGGTGCCTATGTGAGTTTTCACCAATAAGACTCTCTTTTATTTCTCTCATTTGATTGTATTAAATTCTTTACCGATTGATTGAAGGGCTTTGAACAGGATTTTGGGTCAAAAGAGTTTGGACTGAATTACAACTTTGGAACCTTTCAAGCGAAACGTCACCAAACCATTATAAATTCTGCCTTAGTTTCAAAATTTTGGGGAAATGTGGATTTTCGTTTTGGTGTGATTGAACACCAGAGAGAGGCTGCTTATGTACCCTTTCGGAATCAAGTCGAACGAAGTTTATGGAAACTTTGTTTTTCATTTTTTTTACAAACGTTCTCGGGTTCCAAAGAAGGTAATCAAAGAAAGGTAACCGGCTCAAAGGGTTAGCAAAGGGTTGAAGTATTTGGGGTAGCGAGAATGAAATCCTTCATCATCCCAATCGGATAATATTGGTACTGCAAAAGATTTAAATGTAATACCTTTTGACTGCGTCTGCACTGATTAGTTGCTTCAGGGTCATTTCCGTCAATGTCTCCCAAGTATATGCCCCTTTCGCCAATAATTTTCTTATAATGTATGGGCCTTTCCAGTTTGGAGCGAACATTCCTTTTTCTTCCTCGTGATGCGGGACAATACGTCTCAAAATGAGTTGCCCCACTTCAAAGTTCCTAGGTCGCACTTTCTTGTTGTAGGAACGGTCCATTCTTTGTTGATACAACTTTCGTGGCAAACTACGACCATCCTCTTTTCATCAATCAGGATTAACTATTCTAGATGGGTCGTGACCCACTCATTGTCCTCAATCTCAGCTTCAACAACAATTCAGAGAGATGGAATTTCAACTTCTGCAGGGATTGCGGCTTCAGTGCCATAAACCAATAGATAGGGTGTTGCTCCAATATGTGAACAGTTGTGTGATATCCCAACAATGCAAACAACAACTTTTCATGCCACTGTCTCGAACTTTGAGTCATTTTCTAAGAATTTTCTTGATGTTCTTGTTTGATACTTCAACAACACCATTAGCTTTGGGCCGCTACGGGGTAGAATTCTGATTCATAATCTTAACTTGTTCGCATATCTCCCTCATCAAATGACTATTCAAATTTGTAGCATCGCCTGCAATGATAGTCTTAGGAATACCAAACGACAGATGATGTTGGAGTGCATGAAGTATACCACTTCTTTCTTAGTGACGCCTTTGAGAGTGACCGCTTCGACTCACTTTGTGAAGTAGTCGATGGCACCTAATATGAATATGTGCCCATTTGAAGATTTTGGATTGATTGGCCCAAAGACATCCATACACCAAGAAAAGAACCATCATACTGCTAACATATGATGTAATTTTGAAGGCGGCGCATGAATCAAGTCACCGTGTACCTAGCACTAATGACACTTTTGGACAAAACTGAAGAAATCCTTCTCCATCGTCCTCCAATAATAACCTGCGCGGAGGATTATCTTTGCAAGGACGTATCCTCTCATATGTGGTCCACACACTCCTGTGTGTACTTCATTCATGATTCTTCCGACCTCTTGGGCATCCACACATCTTAAAAGGTTTAGATCTAGAGTCCTTTTGTACAAAACCTCATTGCTCAAGAAGAAGCAGTCGGCAAGCCTTCTAATGGTTCTCTTTTGGTCTCCACTAGCTTGCCCGGGATATGCTTTTGTTTTAAGAATCTTTTGATATCATGATACCATAGTTGAACATCAGGCTCTATTTCAACTGCACTGCAATAACCATTCCTTTCTCGAATTTGGATTTTCAGTGGGTCAACGTGGATATTTCCTAGGTATGGCAGCATCGCGACCAAAGTTGCTAGTGCATTAGCTAACTCATTGTGAAACCAAGCAACATACCTGAACTTAATGTACTTGAACTGCTTGCTAAGATCTTCCACATGTTTCCTGTATGGAATAAGCTTAACATCCCGAGTTTCCCATTCACCCTGAGCTTGCTGGATAATCAAGTCCAAATCTCACATGATTAACAATTCTTCCATATCCTGATTGATTGCCATGTTCATGCCCAAAATACAAGCTTCATACCCGACAGTGTTGTTCGTGCAGAAAAACCAAAGCCAGGCTGTGGGCGGATAGTGCTGACTAGTGGGCGAGTTCATAATTGCCCAATCCCGACACTTTTTGCATATACAGCTCCATCGAAGAACATTTTCCAAGCATTGGTGTCTTCTAAAATTATCTCACCTGAATTTACTTCCTCATCCGGAAAGTAAGTACTCAAAGGCTGATATTCATCATCAATAGGATTTTCAGCTAGGTGATCTGCTAAAGCTTGAGCTTTCATTGCCGTGCAGGTTACATAGACTATGTCAAACTCGATGAGAAAGATTTGCCGTTTTGCTAACCTCCCCGTGTGTATAGGCTTTTGGAATATGTATTTCAAAGGATTCAATTTGGTGATGAGATAGATGGTGTAGGACAACAAGTAATGCCTAAGCTTCTGAGCGACCTATGTTAGGGCGCATCAAGTCCTTCCCAATAAAGTGTATTTGGCTTCATAACTAGTGAACTTCTTGCTTAAATAGTATATGGACTGTTCTTTCTTCCCGGTCACATCATATTGCCCGAGAACACATCCAAAGGAATTCTCCAAGACTATCAAATACAAAAATAAAGACGTTCCAGGTTCGGGTGGGACCAATACTGGCGGATTCTACAGATATTCTTTGATTTTGTCTAAAGCTTCCTGGCACTCATCAGTCCATCTAATTGTCGCATCTTTCTTCAATGGCTTATATATGGGCTCACATGTGGAAGTCAACTGAGCAATGAACTGGTTGATGTAATTTAACCTCCCCAACAAACTCATAACCTCTTTCTTGGTTCTCGGAGGAAGCAAATATCGAATAGACTTTATCTTTGTTGGATCTAGCTCGATGCCCCTCCGGCTGACTATAAATCCCAAAATTTTCCCAGACGGAACTCCAAATGCACATTTAGCTGAATTTAACTTCAAGTCATACTTTTGCAGACGCTCAAAGAACTTTCTCAGATCTCGAACATAGTCATCCCGCATTCTTGATTAATGATCACATCGTCTGCATACACCTCGATTTCTTGGTGCGTCATGTGATGAATGGTAGTCATAACTCTCATATAAGTTGCCCCGACATTCTTCAAACCAAAAGGCATGACCTTGTAACAGTAAGTACCCTGGTGGTGAAAGCCATCTTTTCTGCATCGTCTTTATCCATCAGGACCTGATGATACCCATCATAACAATCCACAAAATACTATGTCTTATGTTTGGCATAGTTTTCAACAAGAATGTGGATGTTTGGAACTAGGAAGTTTTCCTTGGGACTTGCTTTGTTCAAATCCGAATAGTCAACATACACTCGGGTTTTTCCATCTTTCTTTGGTACTTGGACTGCATCAGTGTGAATGCTTATCATAGTTTCTTGGACATCTTCTGAACTACCCAAATTAACCGGCTCCATTTAATTTGGCTTAGGCTTATTCTCAAATTGTTCCAATTCTCAGTTTATTTCCCTAAAAGCCTCATCTTCAACGTATTCTAGTTCTTGATTCATAATTTTAAAATTAGACAGTGTGTTAGGATCTGGGCATGAATTCCGCAAGCATGTCATGTTATTTAAGTGTATTATTAGAGCCGAAAGAAGAAATAAGAAGTAACACAAACCATAAAGAGTAAAGAAAGAGATTCATAGATGATGAAATATTGATTTCATTTCATTGAATTTAAAGGTCAAATGGTTTATATTGGAATTTTATAGACAATAAACTAATAGAAACATTCGAGTTACACCCTGAATAATATGGAGTGCATAAAAGGTGGCAAGACTAGACTATCAGGATTCCAGTATGAATGGGAACAGAGTAGCCTTCCAGTTTTTCAGCTTGGAATTGAGGCCCGTATATTCCACATTAGCGGTGCTCGATCCTTCTCCCGGATGGACCATGTGAGTCTCATGAAACATTTGCCTCATGGCTCCACATATGTCTTCAATTTCCTCAATCGTCAAGGCCTCATCTTCTTCCTCTATGTATCTTGGCTTGATGGATGCTTTGGAGAGATGCGGGACTGGTTGAGGCAACACCGAACCATTGCTTTTTCGTTCATTTGCCCATGTCACATTAGCTTTTGTAGCGTAGAAACCTACACTGAAAAATTTCTCGCTGGCAGCTAAAGCGATAGGTTCTGTGATACCGTGCAAAGATACACCAAGCCCCTTCCCAAGCTTATACCCATGCTTGATCATTTCAGTGACGACCATGATTAATGCATTTGATTAAAAAGGTTGAGGACACGGGCTTCCTTCCTCACACTGATCCGCGACCACAATCTCTAAAGCTTGATAGACTATGTGCTCGCTACCTTCCTTAGCCTCGAGACACGGGACTGACGAGTCCCAATAAATTAATTGCTCGTCTTCTCCATGTAATACAATTTCCTGATCTCCATGTTCAAACTTCACCATTTGGTGGAAAGTAGAAGGTATGGCCTCTGGAGCATGGATCCAAGGCCTTCTTAGGAGAAAATTATAGGAGGTGCCCATGTCCAAAACCTGAAATGTCACTTCTCAGTATCCCTTATTGCGTCTATCTTGATGCCATTAAAATCACGTACATAAACACTGTTAGGCCTGACTCCCTCAGTCCCAGTTTCCATTTCTTACAAAGTTGAGAGAGGGCAGATGTCCCTCAGGTCCACCATCCAGCATGACTCTTTTCACATAGTACCCTTCACATTTAATTGTCAAATGAACAACTTTATTATGGGCAGCCCCTTTCGGTGAAAAGTCATTTATGCTAAATAAGATTCGATTGACTTCGAAGAATCATTCCGCCATCTTTTCCAGTTGCTCAACAGTGGTTTCAATCGAACATATTCTTCATTGAGGGTCTTTATAAACACTTTCTGATGCTCATTCGAGCTTATCATTAGAGACAAGACTTCCAGAGTTGGTCAATTACCTCTTAGTCCATAATTTTCATCTTTCAGAAGAATTCCTCTACTTCTTCGGCATTGACTGGATTTTTAAGCGAAAAGCGCTTCTGTTTGGCACTGTTCACTTCTTCCAGATTAAGTTACTTTCCAGATGGGTTTGCTTCATTCACTTCCCCCATGATTTCTTTTCCTTTATATGCCACTATCACTTTGTTGTAATTCCAAGGGACGGTAGCAGGATCTTTCATGGGCTTTTATGGTGTGAGGTGGATAACCACGAGCTCATTTAGACTTGGTAAAATTATCGGTCCTCGCACCACATAAGTCTTATTCAGTACGTACATCTTAGGTCCCTTGTTTAACTCGAACTTCTTGGGAGACTCAACAGAAACTGTTCTTTCCTGGGGGCTTGGGGAACATAAATAATGGCATCCTTAAGAGGTACTGCCATTGTATTGGCTTCCACATCTTTTCTACACTTTGAGGGATGGAGTTGCTCTTCTTCTCCCCCTTTTTCTTGCTTTGCAACCGCCCTTGCCTTCTTTTCAAAATTGACGATAGCAATGATGTCTTTCAGCACTGGGTTAACCTTTTTATCTTCACAAATTATCCCAATAACTGGCCCGTTGTTGTGAGCTGGCAATGCATTATTAGTCACATTGGGGAATTTCTTCATCTTTCAGCACTACCCGCTTTTGCTATATTAGACATTCGACCGCACTTTTAAGAGCCAGGTAGTTTTCAGTGTCGTGCCCTTCCGCTCCTCAATGATAAGCATATCGGGTACCGGGTCGGTAGGAGGGCGACTTTGGGCTTTTCCTATTTGGGTGTACGGGTTGCAATAAACCCATTTTGGAATAGCTTAGGGAAAAAGCTAGAGTATGATTCACCAATGGGCGTGAAATTGGTTCTTCTGGGTGGCAAACGGGCACAGACATTGTATGGAAAATTATTTTGTGAGGGAAAGGGATATACGAAGCTTGGTGAGGAGGGTTGTTTCTAGGTGGTGGAGCTTGGTTTTGGTTAAACTGTTATTGTGGTCGAGAATATGGCTGGACATTCATCACCGCATAAGGCTGAGGAGTTATGGCATAAGGTGTATCCTGGTGAGGACAATAATGTTGCGGGGTATTTGAAGGAAAGTGACCTCAAGGTTATCAGGGGTTTCTCAAACTTGAAGCCACCATCGACACTTATTCATTCGGTTTTCTACACCCCATGACCCACTCTAGATTGCTTCAGACGTAGCTTTTATAGCATATTGGCTCAATGTGCGACCTGTTTTCAGACTACTCTCGACTATCTCCCCAATTTTGACAGCCTCAACAAACTGCTTTCCCATAGCAGACATCATGTTCTAGAAGTAGTCAGCCTTTTGGGCTTGTAAAATGATATTGACCATCTCGGTCTGATCCATCAGGGGTTTCACCCTGGTAGCTTGTTCGCGCCACTTAACAGCATATTCTTGGGAACTCTTCAAAGACTTCTTTTTGAGATTAGACAGTGAATTTCTGTTTGGAGCTATGTCTATGTTATACTGGAATTGCCTGACAAAATCTTAAGCCAAATTATCCCATATTTGCCAGCGAGACATGTCTTGATCCATATACCACTCGGATGCAATGCCGACCAGACTCTCTCCAAAGTAAGCTATTAGGACTTCTTCTTTTCCGCCTGCCCCTATTAATTGATTGCAATACGTCTTAAGATAGGCTATGGGGTCCCCGTGTTCGTCATACTTTTCAAATTTTGGAGTCTTAAAACTGAAGGGCAAATGAACATGCGGTAACATACATAAGTCAGCGTAGGATACACTCTTCTGGCCACTTAAACCTTGTATATTCTTGATGCTTTGTTCCATGTTTCTCATTTTCCGAGTGATTTCCTCTTGCTCGGGATACTTTGGAGCTCTCTTTTGTCCCGTAGTAAACTCATACCGAGGTTTTTGAGGGTAACTCAAAGATTGGCTTGGAAAAGTTAGTTGTGCCGTAGCCGAGGTTGGTGGTGCGGTGAATATGTTAGAAGCCACTCTCAAAATGAATGTCTAGGGGCGAACCTCAAAAGGCGTTTTAACGAAATAGTCTGAGATGGTGGGATATCCAAGTGGGATGTTCGGATAATTTATTGGGATGTTGGAAGTTCCACTTGCTCTGGGAAGTAGCTCGAGGAAACTAGGTATTGCACTAGGCGGCTCTCTACCATTGGATTAATCGTCCCACATTTTTCCAACATGCGGAGGCGCAGTGCCCTATTCTCTTCAGCAGCCGCTGACTCTAATGTTGGGATAAGCGATATCGAGCTGTCCTCTGAGATGGAAATTGTTGGTAGATGACTTTCTGACGACATTTCAACACTTCTCTTAGATCTTGTAAAGTAAAGGTGTGAAGCCAGGTTACCACAAAACCAACCACCTTAAAAACAGAACCTGATCTCAACAGCATACACAACAAACCGGTTAGTTTGAGGTGATTAACACATAGGGAATCGCACATTGGGAACATGATGAACCTATACAGTTAAATATACTTCTACATGTTTGCAATGGTTGCGTACCTCATCCTGGCTTTTGCTTATCTCCCAAACATTTGCCTCTTTATTTTCTTTTTTTTGGCGCTCTTTTTATTTGCTCCCTTTTCTTTGCACTCTCGGTGTTTTCTCTCTCTTTCTTGTTTTCTCTCTTTTTTCTTCTTTCTTTCTCTCTCTCTCTCTATCTCTCTCTATCTCTCCCTCTCTCTCTCTCTCTCTCTCTCTTATTCGTATTATTTAAAATCATGACCGGATCTGATTGGAATTGCCTACGTATCACGGCGCCACATGAATAAGATTATCACATAGTTCAAAGAATAAATGTGAATAAAGAAAATAAAAATTTTGGGTTTTTTCAAAATTTTATTAAAATAAAAGCTTCTAATTTTCTCTGTTACAAAGACTCCACATACCTTTCTAGGAATTGAAAAACTCAAAACAGACTCGAAAAAGACTTTAGAATTGGAAACTGAAACATAGACTCGAAAAGAAAAATCATGAATACATAAGTTCTTCCAAAATTACTCCTGGTCCCCCAAGACATCACTCTGTCTCGCCATGGGCCTACTTGTAAGCTCTCCTTGGAGGCGATCCAAGTCATTCATCATTTGTCAAACAAAGGTCATCACTGCGGCGAAGAAGGTGGATCTAGTCACGTCTTCACATTCATGGCATTTCATGACGATGTAATCGGCAATTGCTCTAACCCTTTCCCTAATGATGCCTTTCTCTTGGAGGAAATGTCCGATTTGTTGAGACCTAGCTTCCAAAACTTAGGTTTCATGATGGCTTTGGCCCTGCAACTGTTGCATATCCTCTTCTAGTCGAGACATTAGTGCATAACAATGTTCCCTCTCTGTCTTGAAGTTCTTTGTTTGTTTATCCATCTCATTCTCGTGGGTAATTAACTTTTTCTTCAGGTTTATGACGTCTCCATAATATTTCCTTTTTAATTGCCGAACAAACTCTGCCCACACCTCTGCGTTCTTCGCCAACTGTGCTCGGCCTCTTACCATACTACCCTCGGATTTTTCCAAATCATCCTCGTACTCAGATATTTTCCTCCTAAGACTGTTTATGAGTCTTTCATATGCTCTACTTTTTACATGGTTTTCGGCGGTATTTTTATTTACTGGATTTGGGCTCGAAGGATTTCATTCTCTTGGGTCAACATTTTCTTTTCATCCCTAATTCATGTACCGAGGCAATGACATGGATGTTCAATCATCCACATTTGTAGCAACAAATTGTCCAAATAGCAGTGAAAATAGCACGGGCTAGCCAGTGTTTGGACTGGTAATTCAAAATTAGCCAGCATTTGTAAAGTTATTAAAAATAGCCATTATTTTATTGTAACACGAAAGTTCCAGCATAATATACTGGATATCGATGCAGCTGCGTATGAACTTCCAGCATATTTTTGCTGGAACTCCAATATGCGGAAAGTTCCACCATAATATCTGGAGATTGGAACACCTATGTATGAACTTCCAGCATATTATGCTAGACCGGTATATTATACTGGAAGTACAATATATTATACTGGAGTGTTTTTTGGATTTTAAATAGTGTTTTTATTCAAATTTATCTTTACATGAAAAGTAACAAAATTTTGATTACTTTTGAAACTGTGATTATTTTTGAATGACCACTTATAAATCTGACTATTTTTAAATTTCTCCCCAAATGTCAGATCAAATTCACCATTTAATCTTCATAGCCAGTATACCTAGATTATATATCGTTATACATATATTTTATATAAATTCATTTTGAACATAAAATATATATTCATTGTTATTTTTAGTTTAAGAGATTAGGTGAACGACTATTTTGATTCTTCTATCTTTCTTTTTTGTTTCTTTTAAACAATTATTAGATGAAAAAACATTCTACGTTTGAAGCACCAATGCTGGCCCACCCAAAATTCTAGGTAAGAAGTAAGCCGGTTTGACCTATTTTCGGACCGATCCAGACCAGCTGAAACCCAAACCAATAGTAAGGGGGCCGAGTGGGCTAGATTAGGGGGTTAGTCCATTCGTAAAAAAGATCCGATTAACTAATTGGTCAAACCCGGTCAACAAAACTACTGTTGAACAGGTTAATTGGCTCGACCATGACCTGTTTAACGGCTAAAAATCCATTTTTTTTAAAATGTCATATGATTGTTGCCCAACGGGTTGATTGCAAGAATAGTCCTTTTTTGGGCAATATTTTTTTTTTAAAAATACTTGTGAAAATTACCAATTTAACCCTTTCAAAAACTATTAATACACCCCCCTTCTTCATTTTGTTCACTCACATCTCATTTTCTCAAACTCAAATTCTCAATTCAAGTTAAATCATGCCATGTACTTCTAGAGTGCGCTCATATGTTTAGGAACACTTTGAGGTGGTAGAAGAAAATGAAGAAGTTCACAAAGTAAAGTGCAAGAACTGTGGTCTATTCTTAAATCTTCGTCTAAAATGAGTGGGCACATGTCGTTTAAGGAGGCATATAAAGAGTTGTCTTGAGCGTTCCCCAGAATTCCGTATTTAAGTTAATTTGAGGCAATTTATGTTATTTTAAAATTATTATACATACTTATATTTAATGTTTTAATTTATTAGATTAATTTGAAGTATTATTATGCATTGCAAATTTAGTTTTACTTTTTTTGTTAATTTAGTTGTTGTTAAATGTAAACTTTAATTTGTAAGTTTGAAATAAAAAAAGAACTTGTGTTGGACCAAGTAAATGTTAGTTTTGAAGTCTGACAAAGGAACTCAGGCATGAACTAGGTCCATCCCTCCAAGTCCATCCCTTGTGTGTAGAGAAATAGGCAGAATTGAGCATATGGGATTTACGTAAAAAAGATAAGCTTAAAATGGTGTATTTGATATCTCCTGATCGAAAAGATTGCATAATTGAATTGAGGAGAGGGACTCCATAATCAAAGAGAACATTATCCAATATAGGGAAAGAGTTAGAAGTTGAATTCAACTAGAACTCTTCCACCAAGGAAGAGTAGCATTAGAACTCTAGTTATTTCTTCATCTACTAACTCTTTAAATTGCAGGATATTCTCACATTACATGTTTACACAAAAATGCAGAAGTTAAACGTAAATTGAGAGCAAAATAGCAAAGCTTTTTGCAAGCAGTTCGTATGTGATTCAAGTGTGCAAATCTGAAGCTACATGAACCAAATTGAAGAACCAGCTCCATAAAGAGTTTTATGTGTCTTTCTTTATTTTTGGTTCAATTGTAGTTGGTGTTTTCATATTGTACTTTCCAGCTTTATCTAGAAGCAATTGTAATAGGTACTTTGAGTATTCAAGTTAGAGTTAACTTGGAGTTGTCGCAATAGTTAGAGGTTGGTTGCTACAACGGGATTAGAGGTAAACCTTAGGTTTATAAAGAGTTTTGTAAATGTTATTTTGGCTCAGTGATTTAGTGAAGTATTGAAAAAAATCCTACTGGTTATGGGTTTTTTTTTACTTTTTGAGCTATGTATTTTCTAAGTAAAAATACTTGTGTTCTTTACTTTCTAAATTTATAATTCCAAAACATTAGGAGGAAGAACACATAGAAAAGCTAGGTCCTTCCATAACCAGTTTAAGCGAAAAATTAGTCATCATACACATCACACCCCTCTTGTATCGTATTGAAGTATAAAACATTAATTGGTATCAGAGCAGGTTATCCTTGAATAGGCTAACACCTTAGTAACATATCAAGATAAGGGCACCACCTAGAAACTGGGAAGGGCAATCCACTAATAGGCTTTTACTCTTTAATGGCTAGTACTACTCTTGGTGGAAAAACAGTATGAGAGATCACATCATCGGAGAAGACTATCAGCTATGGGACATTGTCACTGATAGTCCCCGGGCTGCCATGAAGAAAAATGCTGAAAGAGTAGATGTGCCAAAAACAAGAGTTGATTGCAATATTGAGGACTTGAGGAAGTGGGAAAAGAATGCAAAGGCCAAGAAATGGCTTGTGTGTGGACTTGGTCCAGACGAGTACAGTAGAATCCAAAATTATACCACTGTTAAGGAAATTCGGATACTTTGCAAGACGCTCATGAAGGAACACCTCAAGTGGAGAGGTTTAGAGGAACACTGTCGTATTCTCAATATGAGAATTTCACCATGAAGGAAGGGGAAACCATTTAGGAGATGTATACAAGGTTCACTACACAGAGAACTTAATTCTCTTAAAAGGGTTATTCTTAAATAAGACAAAGTTGAGAAGATTTTGAAAAGGGTTCTGCCAGTCACTTGGGAAACCATAATCGCCGCAATTCAGGAATCAAAAGACATTTCCGCTCTTAAGTTGGATAAGCTAATTGGAAATCTCAATGTCTATGAACTTAGAAGGCAAACCATAAAGATGGATTCACCCAATAAGGAAATGAGTCTGACGCTAAGAATCACTGAAGGTGCATATCTAGAGGAGGATGAAATGAGCATGATCACAAAGGACTTCAAGAAGCACCTAATGAGAGGAAATGGTACTTCAAGGAGTGGAAGCTACAGAAAACCAATGGTTCTTGAAGAAAAAAACCAATGAGGGGTATTACAAGTATGGGAAGACTGATCACCAGATTAAAAACTGCCCTTAATGGAAAATTGAGTGGAAGAAGAAAAGAGCTGAACGAATGAACAGGAAGAAGGAATAGGTTTAACCTAAGAAGAACAAATGATCAACAAAGGTTATAGTTGCTACCTAGGGAGAAAGCTCAATTAAGGACTCAGAGGATGAAGATGGAGATGAACAAGCACTTATGGAAATTGGAGAATCCGATGAGGAATCTGAGGTAAGTATAATTTATCTCTACAATAATAATTTTTTATCTAAAGAAAGGTTATCTGAGTTTCTCTTGGATTTCATTGATGAACTGAGGATCTAAATGATAAAGAGAAACATTGTATAAGGAGTGTGTGATTTTGAAAGCTAAGTGCAAAAATCTGGAACTTAGGGCTAGTGAAAGTGATAGAAAAAATGTTGAGTTAAAGAACTAGGTTCATGAACTTGACACCGTTGTCATAGAGCTAAGATCTAAAAATCTAAAACTGTAACTAGGAACATGTAAAAAAGAAATTTGGTCACACACAACCCACATTAGAAGAAAACCTACGAAAAATTGAAAGACGAGTTGCACAAAAGAGATGAGCAGATAAGAGTCCTCAAGGAGGATCTAATCAAGGTTAAGCACGAGCTAGACAAAACTTGTAAATGGAATAGGTCCTCCAATACACTTTCATGGCTACATGAATACCATAGTAGCAATAAGAGAGGAATTGGCTACGATACCCCTGCACCTAAGTGGGATCCCAAAATCATGTACCCCACACTTCCTGAGAACAGAATTTGCATACACTATGGTAAGACTAGTCACTATAAAAGTGAATGTAATGCAAAAGAAAAGGCTAGTCAAAAGAATAAAATATTTGTTCAAGGGAAAAGTAGGCTGCCAGGATGGTCAAAAAAGAATTTGATTAACCCTTTTGCCTATGGAAAGGGACGCAAACTAATTTGGGTTCCTAAGACTAACCCCTGATTTCCTTTTGGGGGTCCAAGTGAATGGGAGAAGCCAAATATGGTACATGGATAGTGGCTGCTCAAAGCATATGACAGGTAGCAAGAACCAGTTACTTTCACTTGAGGACCTCAAAGGAGGTAATGTTTCCTTTGGAAATGGAAAGGTGAGATCATTTGGGTTGGAAAGGTAGGAAAGAATGATTCTCACTCTATTGAGAATGTCTACTTGATAGATGGCCTAAAATACAGCCTAATCAGTGTATCACAATTGTATAATAGAGGTAACTTGGTAGCATTCACCTCTACCAAATATTTTATGATAAATCTTAGCCCTGATAAGATTGTTTTGTAGGGAAAAAGAGTAATAATATTTACATGTATATTTGTCCACACTTTTAGAAAATGAACACACTTGCTTAAGTGTGTTGGATAATAATCTTCTCCTTTGGCACAAAAGACTTGGACATGCCAGTCTAAGTCAACTCAACAAACTAGTCTCCAAGGACTTGGTGATAGAACTACCAAACATTAAGTTCAAGGAAGACAAAGTTTGTGAGGCTTGTGCAAGGGGGAAGCTGGTAAGATCTCTTTCAAAAGCAAGAAAATGGTAAGTACCTCCAAGACGATAGAATTGGTCCATATGTATCTTAGTGGACCAATGAGAACTCTGAGCAGATGTGGTAAGAGATATGTTATGGTGCTTGTTGATGATTACTCTAGGTTTACTTGAACACTGTGTCTGACATCTACAGATGAAGCATTTGACATGTTCATTTCCTTTGTTAGAAAAACTCAAAAATAACTAGGTAATCAACTTGCATCAATTAGGTCTGATCATGGTACCAAATTTAAAAATGCTAAATTCGCTGAATTTTGTGATGTGCATGGCATAGATCACAACTTCTCTATACGTAGGACTTCTAAACAAAATGGTGAAGTTGAAAGAAAGAATAGGACATTGAAAGAAATGGTTAGGACTATGCTTCTTTTTAGTAAATTGCCTCATAGTTTCTGGGCAGAAGCTGTGAACAGTCCATGTTACATCATAAATAAGTGCATAACCAGACCTCTTGTTAAGAAGATTCCTTATGAGTCACTTAAAGGGATAAATCTAAATATATCCCATCTTAGGGCATTTAGATGCAAGTGCTTTGTGCACAATAATGACAAAGACTCCATAGGAAAGCATGATCCCAGAAGTGATGAGGGAGTATACTTGGGATATTCTTCACATAATAAAACTTATAAGATATACAATAAAAGAACTATGTGTGTAGAAAGAAGTGTATATGTTATTTTTTTTGAAAAACTAACATCCTTTCTAAGAGGTGGGAACAAGATAATGAAGAGATTGAGTTGATAAGAAATTCAATTGGTATGCATCACAAAAAGGAAGATGTGATAGAATATGTCCTTCCACCCAAAGCAACATGACCGGGGGGGGGGGGGCTGACTAGAGAGGAACTAATCCTCAAACCTCGATGGAACTTGTCCATGAACTTATTCCTCAGTAACAAAATCAGGAAGGAACATCCAAAGAAGTTGACACTCCTATTGAAATATCCATGAAATTGTATAGGGTAATGATCGGTTCTCTTTTATATCTCAGTGCTAGCATACTTGACATTATTTCCACTATAGGTATTTTGTCTTTGTGCTCGATTTCAAGCAAATTCAAAGAAGTCCCACTTGACTAATGTCAAGAGAATATTGAGATACTTGAAAGGCACCACTGACCTTTGCCTTTGGTATCCAAAATGTAATAATTTTAACCTAGTGGGATATGCTGACACTGATTATGCATGGCTCCTTGTGGATAGGAAGAGCACTTCGGGTATGGTACACTTCATTTGTTCATGTCTTGTGTCATGGGATACGAAAAAAAGTAAAATTCAGTGGATTTATCTATTACTGAAGTGGAGTATGTTGTTGCTGCTTCACGTTGTGCTCAATTGTTGTAGATCAAACAATAATTATTGAACTTTGGAATTGATGTTGGTTGCATCCCTATTTTTGTGATAGCAATAGTTCTATTAGTATGACAAAGAACCTGGTTCATCATAAGAGAACTAAGCACATATATGTTAGGCACCATTTTTTGAGGGACACCTATGAGAAATGCTTGATCACCGTGGAGTTTTGTGCTACTGACATGCAAATTGCCGACATCTTCACAAAAGCTTTAAGTAGAGATCACTTTGAGAGGAGTAGGTTAGAACTAGGGATGATTACGATCACCTAAAAGGACCAGTTCAAGGTTAAATGAAAAAAAACTTAAAAAAGGGTTAGAAAGTCTGTAAATTGTGGATGATTAGATTAAATCTTGCTCAGTCTCATACTTTCCGTAGTATACTCTTGTGCCATGTGTTAAAATGACTTATTAATTTCTAGTGATATCTTCTCTATTTTGGCAAATTTGGACTTGCACAAGAGAATTATCAGTGAAGAACCTGGTTCATCAAGATAACACGGTATATTACACTCTACATAATTTGAAATATTAATATTTGGATCATGAGAAGAGTACTAGCTAAGCCAAAATTTCTTTTGAACTTATCCGTTATAAGTGAATTAGTTACGTTCAAAACTCCTGACCTTATTAAACTACCTAGATTCTTTTAAGGATCTATAGCAGGTGTTGAGACTATAGAATTTGGAGAAGTTGGTGGTAAAAAAAAGGAGAGCAAGGGTGCTAGGAGTAATGTGAGGGGAAAGGGGACAAGAGTGGCTGATTCTTCACCCACTCTTATGAGTTAACCAAAGACGCAGGTGCAATGGTTGTTTGGGGAGATGAACCTGGTCCATCTGAACAGGAAACCCTCGCAGACTTACTGATAAGGTTATCAGTGGCACCAAAACTCATGCAAATCCTTATGGTTTCATTCTCACAACTGTACTTGCACATTTAAAGGTACCTATGAAGAAGTGGGAGATTAGTACAAGCAGGAATCATTTTGGGGTTAATACTCTGCTTGATTGCTGTTATGAAGTCAATGCCACTCCAAAAGAAACTAGTTCATCCAAGAAGATACCAGTGAATAGCAAGGTCAGAGCCTTGGTGCAAGAGAGAGAGGCAAAGGATGCTAAGGTAGCAAGGCTGAAGACATGATTGGTTAAGGTTGAATCTGAGAAAGATGTTCTCAAAACTGAACTTGCAACGAAAAAGGAGAAGAATGATGGAATTCTTCAAGACATGCTGAAACTTCTCCAAGCAAATAACTCACACCTACCCCTTCCAAGCCTGAAATCCCAACCTAGTGTAGATCAACTAGTGACCCAATTCAGTACTTTTTGTTTCTTTAGCTCATGTTTTCAGTATTTTTATTTCTTCTTATGCTTTGTGGTAGAATCTTATCAATCATCAATGAAATTCACTGTTTTTCTCTAACTGTTTGTTTATATTTCTTTGATGGTTAAAATTCTTATCTGACCTATGATGATTAATCCATGATTGCATTTAAAGCAACCCCAGTGGCCATGAGTAAGCTTTATAATATGGTTATCTCACATTTTTATACAACTTTTCGATGATGCCAAAGGGAAAAACATAAGTAGGTTGTTTATCTTTGAACAAGTATTGTTTAGCTTTGAACAAGTGATATTTATAATCTAATGTACCTGGTCCTTGATGATAAGTAATAAAAAAGAAAAATGTCTCTAATATTGTGTTAATGTTGAACTGAGTTGAACATTGCCTAAGCTTATCAAAAGTACAGAGTTTGTCATCATCAAAAATGAGAAATTTATTAGCTCAAGTAAAGGTTAGTTTTGAAGTCTGACAAAAGAACTCAAGCATGAACCAGGTCCATCCCTTTAGGTCCATCTCTTATGTGTATAGAAAGGGGCAGATTTGAGCATGTGAGATGCACGTGAAAGAGATAAGCTTAAATTAGTATATTTGATATCTCCTGATAGAAAAGGTTGTATAATTAATAAGGGGAAGGACTCCTTAATCAAAGAGAACACTATCCAAGATAAGAAATGAGTTAGAAGTTGAAATCAACTAGAACTCTTCCACTAAGGAAGAATAGCATAAGAATTTTAGTTAGTTCTTCATCTACTAACTCTTTAAATTGCAAGATGTTCTCACATTACATGTGTTGCACAAAAACATAAAATTTAAATGTGCATTGAGATCAAAACAATAAGTCTTTTTACGAGCAGTTCGTGTGTGATTCAAGTGTGCAAACCTGAAGCTACATGAACCAAATTGAAAAACCAGCTCCATAAAGAGTTTTATATGTCTTTCTTTATTTCTGGTTTAATTATTGTAGGTGTTTTCATATTGTACCTTTCATCTTTATCTAGAAGCAATTGTAATAGGTACTTTGGGTATTCAAATTAGAGTTAACTTAAAGTTTTCACAACAGTTAGAGCATGGTTGCTACAACGGGATTAGGTGATCCTTAAGTTTACAAAGAGTTTTGTAAATGCTGTTTTGGCTCAATGATTTAGTGAAGTGTTGGAGAAAATCATACTGAGTAGTAAGTCATTATTTTTTCACCTTTTGAGTGAGTATTTTGCACGTAAAAATACTTGTGTTCTTTACTTTCTACATTTATTATTCCGCTACAGTAGTAGAAGGAACACATCGAAGAACCAGATCCTTCTATAATGAGTTTAAGCGAAAAATCAGTCACCATGCAAATTACCTACCTCTTTTGTGGTATTGAAGTATAAACATCAACTTGCAAATTATAAGTGCAATTTTTTTCCATATTCATCGTATTCTATTATCTTAAATTCTTAATGTAATATTCAAAATTTCAAATATAAAGATTTTAAATCCTTTACATCCTTTTATTCAAACGCTCTTTTAACAAGATTATTTTTTGTTTTACAATTTTATTTTATATTAATATAAGTTACGATAGTTATATAAAATACAAAAAAAATAACACTAACCCGGCTCGGCACGGCCTCTTGGACTCGTAATCCTTCCGATTCATTTTTTATGCAGATAGACCCGAACCCATTAAGCCCGACTTTGAATAACCCGTAACCGGCCCGATTGAAAACCGATTGGTCACCTTTTTTTCATCCCGGGCCGACTCGGTCCACCCGTTAAAACACGCATAGTAAGAGTATTGATTTTCCTTTTATTGTTCACCAGCTAAAAGCAAAACAAAAAATCGTAAAAAATAAGTAAATAAATAAACAAGCAAAATTACGAAATGTTCTCAAGTGAATATTTTGTTGATTGCACGAAAAATTTTCTTTTTACAAAGATTATGATGATAACTTAAACCATTTTCATGTCCAAAGGTGTCAAAGCCCAACCGTGTGATATGAATTGTCGACTTTGACTCAACAGACCGCCGAGTTTTCTATTAGATTACATCATTCGAGGTTTTAAAGAGTGTGGGTACCATATGAAGTTTCGATTCGTCTTGTATAGCACTTTAAATTTCTTTCTTATATATATATATATATATATATATATATATATATATATATATATAATAGCCAATATATGATAACGGATTTAGAACTTATAGGCTGTGGATGCTTACTAATTTTAATTTAAATTCTAAATGACCAAACGTGACCATATTAGATGCTCATAATTAATTATTGAAGTTTTAAGATATTATTTATAAATATATTATATAATTTGGCCAAAGCCAATGAATACATCAGCATCTATATGTTCAAAGGTGGATCCGCCACTGCCAGTACATAATTTGACCTAATGTGTCATATATAATTAATAATAGCCAGCACATAATTTTACCTATTGTGTCATATATAATTTTTTCATTAAAAATTTGCTAACCTAGAAGTTTACCGGTCCTTCTTGTCGACTCTATGTAATATGCGTTGCATAATTAGGAAATTTAAAACTATTATCTTAGCAAATATATGTAGTATAATATCATTGATCATATTTTATCATATACAATGTATTATTTCATTAATGTCGTCACTTAGGGAGATTTAATTTGTACTTAGTTATTTTGATGGAGTATATCAGTTTAATTTAATATTTCTGGTGGAAACATAAGGATGCCAAATTGCCAAGTGGTAATCAAAGTAATAATTAAGGACCTAAATATATTTTCTTGAAAAATAGCAGGCCATCAAAGTGTTATCAGGACGCTTAAGTTTTTATATATTTTTTAATTATATTTTTAATTCCTTCCACTTGCACCCATGATTTTGGAATTTGCAAAAGCATTAAGTCATGTTCAATTACGCAAAATTTATAGGGAACAATAATAAAATATACTCATTTGTGCCATTTTAACTATCGCTTTTTCTAAAAAAAAAAATTTCTCCCAAATAATTAACACTTTAGGAATTTAAGACTAAATTTGTTAATTATTTGCAACTATACCTTAATGTTATACTACCGAAACAAACACCTTAATATTAAGAGAATACTAAATTTTTAAGAAGTATATAATAGGGTTAACTCATTAAACTATACCTTGTATTTTTCTTAAAAATGGGTGTAAAAAGAGCTAAAACAATAGCTTAACATAATATTAATCCACTCATCACCATATACATAATATTTTTTAGTCACTTTCAAGAATAATTGTTATTATCGAAAAGCTCTTTACATAATTATACAAATTCATAAGCATTTATTTTTTTCCCTAGTTCTTGCTTTATTGTTGGTCAACTTCAGTGGTCCCACACAGGGCCAATTTTCTTCTTTATAATAAATGGGAGCATCATTTATCAACCTTATTAATTTAGTTTTCAATATTAGATAACATATAATATTTTGATGTTAATTAGTAATATCTTTAGTTTAATATTATCAAGTAATCATGATGACCACATATTGTGCCTTTTGCTTTAATTGAAAACAATATGATTTCTACTAACTAATCGGCTATTAATTTATTCAATTCCATTAAACGGGTTTTAGCATAAACCCTTTTATTGAATTGCCTTAACTTTAATGAACAAATACATATTTGCATTTGATATTTATATCAGATCAAATAATTTAATTGTAAATAAAAACAAGAAAATACCTCATTTAGCATATGAGATTTTTAACTAGATGAATACGACATTCAAAATTTGTATTATTAAATTTATTGTACTTTTAAAATTATAAGCTCAGATATAGTATTTTTTTTGTTGTTGTGAATTTTCAAATTAAATTACATATACGATATCAAAAATATTGAATTTGCATGAACCTGATACTGGAACATCATTTTCGCCCTTGATTATAGTTATGTGATAAACTTGTGCATGAAAATAATTATCTTGCCTTCATTAGTTTGATAAAAATATAAGTTTGCTTGAAATCCTCGTCTCTTATAATTGCCTATCTTCTCTAATATTTAATAACTTACTCTACTTAAAAGTTAAAGGAAAAATAAAAAATAAATTACTGTTATGAAATAATGTAAAAGACAAGAACAATAACTCAAGAACAAGAGCAAATAGAGAGAAGAGTAGAGAGAGTTCTTCTTATTGATACTTAGAGAATGTTAGGAGTGATTTACAATGGTAGAGAGCACCTCTATTTATAGGGAGGAGGATGATTTATCTACCAAGAATAGAACTCTAGAATCTCTCTAATTAAAGACATTCACCTTAAATAGAAGTCTATTTATAACACTCCCCCTTGAATGTCTATTCAATGATGTGCCTCGTTAAAACCTTAAAACAAAACCCAATGGGAAAAATTAAAGTAAGGAAAAAGAGTACACATGTTTGAATATGCGCCTATTGGTTGCCTCGTTAAAAACCTCGCAAGGAAAACCCAGTGGGACAAAACCTTGTAAGGGAAAAAGAGTGCAACGCGCCTTAACTCCCCCTGATAAGAACATCAATTTATGTCCTTAAGTCTTCGCATCCCGATCTTGTGAACTAGCTTCTTGAAGGTTGACTTGGGTAGAGATTTGTGAACAAATCAGCCATATTGTCGCTTGAACGAATCTGTTGAACATTGATATCACCATTCTTTTGAAGATCATGTGTGAAGAATAACTTTGGTGAAATATGCTTCGTTCTATCTCCTTTTATGAATCCTCCCTTCAATTGAGCTATACATGCTGCATTGTCTTCATACAAAGTAGTGGGTAGTTTATCACACTTCAAACCACATTTGTCTTGGATATGATGTATTATCGACCTTAACCATACACACTCCCGACTTGCTTCATGAATAGCAATTATCTCGGCATGATTAGATGAAGTAGCCACAATTGATTGCTTAGTCGATCGCCAAGATATGGCGGTTTCTCCACAGGTAAACACATAACCCGTTTGAGATCGAGCCTTGTGTGGGTCGGACAAATATCCAGCATCAGCATAACCAACAAGATCCGGGCTGCAATTCTTGCCATAAAATAAGCCCATATCGGTAGTTCCCTTTAGGTACCGCAATATGTGTTTGATCCCATTCCAATGTCTCCTCGTAGGAGCCGAGCTAAATCTTGCTAAGACATTAACTGAAAAGGATATGTCAGGTCTTGTAGTATTTGCAAGATACATTAGTGCGCCAATTGCGCTAAGATATGGTACTTCAGGACCAAGTAGCTCTTCATTCCTTTCTTGTGGTCGGAATGGATCTTTGTTCACATCAAGTGATCGAACAACCATCGGTGTACTCAAAGGATGTGCTTCATCCATGTAAAACCGTTTCAGTACCTTTTCTGTATAGGTAGATTGATGAACAAAAATTCCGTTTGCCAAATATTCAATTTGCAAACCAAGACATAGTTTAGTCTTCCCGAGATCTTTCATCTCGAATTCATCCTTTAGATAATCAATTGCCTTTTGGAGTTCTATAGGGGTTCCAATAAGGTTTATGTCATCGACATATACGGCAAGTACAACAAATTCCGATGTTGTTTTCTTTATAAAAACACACGGGCAAATGGCGTCATTTATATAGCCTTCTTTTAACAAGTACTCACTCAGACGATTATACCACATTTGTCCAGATTGCTTTAGACCATACAAGGATCTTTGCAATTTAATTGAGAACATTTCCCGAGATTTTGAGTTGTGCGCGTTTGGCACCTTGAGTCCATCGGGAATTTTCATGTATATCTCATTATCAAGTGAGCCATAAAGATATGCAGTAACCACAACCATTAAGTGCATGTCAAGTTTTTCATGGACAGCAAAACTTATGAGATAACGAAAGGTTATCGCATCCATTACAGGCGAATATGTCTCTTCATAATCGACACCAGGCCTTTGAGAAAAACCTTGTGCAACAAGGCGTGCTTTATATCTTTGTACCTCGTTTTTCTCATTTCTCTTGCGTACAAAGACCCATTTATAGCCGACAGGCTTGACACCATTAGGTGTTTCAACTATAGGGCCAAAAACTTCACGTTTTGCCAGCGAATTCAATTCTGATTGAATTGCTTCTTGCCACTTTGGCCAATCCTGTCTTTTTCGACATTCTTCAACAGATTGAGGTTCGAGATCCTCACATTCTTGCATAATGCTAGATGCTACATTATAAGCAAAGGCATTATCCACCACAATATCCACTCGATTAATATTTGCCTCAATATTAATTGGATTTAGGGATAGTTCCGTATTTTCCAGAGTCTCGGGCTCAATGGATTCTTCATGAATCTCAGAATTTGTTAAATCATGAGATTCTTTCGTGGTGTCATTTTGATCGTTCTTTTTCCTCTTTCTAGGATTTCGATCTTTGGAACCTAATGGTCTGCCACGCTTCAGGCGTGCATTCGACTCATTGGATATGACACTAGATGATTGTCCAACAGGGACATCAATACGGATTGGAACATTTTCCGCGGGAATGTGGGATTTCGTTATCCTTTTCAAGTCCGTAAATGCGTCAGGCATTTGATTTGCTATTCTTTGCAAGTGGATAATCTTTTGTACTTCTCTTTCACAAATAGAGGTATGTGGATCAAGATGAGATAATGATGCATTTTTCCACAAAATTTCCCGTTTGGTTCCACCAACTTCTCCCCCTAATTTTGGGAAAAGTGTCTCATCAAATCGACAGTCTGCAAATCGTGCAGTAAACAAGTCGCCTGTCAATGTTTCGAGGTAGCGAATGATGGAGGGCGATTCAAACCCAACATATATTCCTAACCTTCTTTGCGGACCCATTTTGGTGCGGGATGGCGGTGCAATAGGCACATATACAGCGCATCCAAAAATCCTTAAATGGGATATATTTGGTTCATGACCCAAAACTAATTGCAACGGGGAATACTTGTTGTAATTCGTCGGTCTGAGACGAATTAGCATTGCTGCATGTAAGATGGCGTGACCCCATACCGAAGTGGGCAGCCTCGTTCTCATAAGTAATGGCCTTGCAATCAATTGCAGGCGTTTAATTAATGATTCTGCAAGACCGTTTTGAGTGTGAACATGAGCTACAGAATGTTCAACTTTTATCCCGATTGATAAGCAATAATCATTAAATGCTTGGGATGTAAACTCAGCAGCATTATCCAGTCTAATGGACTTGATTGGATTATCTGGAAATTGTGCTCGTAGTCGAATTATTTGTGCCATTAATTTTGCAAACGCAAGGTTGCGTGATGACAACAGGCACACATGAGACCATCTACAGGATGCGTCTATCAAGACCATGAAATACCTAAACGACCCACTAGGTGGGTGAATAGGTCCACAAATGTCCCCTTGTATACGTTCCAGAAACGTGGGTGACTCAGTCCCAACCTTTGTTGGTGATGGCCTGATAATCAACTTGCCTTGATAACACGAAGTGCAAGGATATTCATTATTCGAAAGAATTTTGAAATTCTTTAACGGATGCCCATAGGAGCTTTCTATAATCCGTCTCATCATGACCGATCCTGGGTGTCCCAGTCGATCATGCCAAAGTACAAAGGTATTGGAATCAGTAACCCTTTGGTTTACTGTTGAATGTGCCTCAATTGCACTAATTCTTGTCCAATACAGGCCACAAGTTAAAGACGGGAATTTCTCAATAACCCTCTTTTGGCCGGAGACATTCTTTGTGATGACGAGATATTCAAGATTATCTTCATCCATTGTCTCAATATGATAGCTATTCCGGCGTACATCTTTAAAACTCAACAAGTTTCTCTTAGACTTGGAGGAGAACATTGCATTCTCTATGATTAACGTCGTGCCTTTGGGCAGAGTTACAATTGCTCTTCCGGAGCCTTCAATCAATTTACTTCCCATGGTTTGACATACAAAAGAGATACAAGAACATAAGAATAAACAAGTTCAATTCTTTTGTGTCACATAATATTTTCAAAATCTGCTGCTAACAGTTGACTAACAAAATCAGATATGTTATCCATTACTTTGCAGTTTGAAAATTTCAGTTTAAACATTTTTCACACACAATCGATTGTTTAACATTGACAATCGATTGTTGATTAATTTTGAAAAATTCCGGATCACACTGTCTAACGACAATCGATTGTTAGACATAGACAATCGATTGTGGATGATTTTTGAAAAATTCCAGATTACACTGCCTAACGACAATCGATTGTTAGACATAGACAATCGATTGTGGATGATTTTTGAAAAATTCCAGATTATACTGCCTAACGACAATCGATTGTTAGACATAGACAATCGATTGTCGATCAATTATTTTTCAGCTTTAATGCGAAAATATTAGATAATCGACTAGTTTTTCAGGCTAGTCGATTACCCCTACTGGAAAATAAAAATATTATTGATATTTGAGCATATTGAAGACATTCTAAAGAACTACTGCTAACATTGCATCATGAACTAACTAATACGAGCTAATACTAATGACTATTAGTTTATTCACTAACTAATACAAATAAGTAGAACAAAATCAAATAACTCCATCTTCTTTCATCACGGACCCATCGCCGATTAGGTGGTCTATTTTCCCTTCGGGTTGCTCAAAGAAGTCTGCCACATCCAGGTGGGTGATGTCCTCATTGTCGTCATAGACAAAATTTGTTTCAGGGCATTTTCTCTTTCGAGATGCTTGATAAAGGTCAACCAAGTGTCTTGGTATACGGCAAGTCTTTGACCAGTGCCCTTTCCCACCGCAACGATAACATATAGTTTCTGAACTATTTGCCTTAGGATCTTCATGACCCCGTTTCTGCTTTCGGCGGTTATCTCTCCTTGGGGGTTGACGGACTTCATTGGAATTTCTTCCTTGTCTACGTCCCTGGCTATGACCCCGTTTACGGCCATGACCATGGCCCTTTTCATGTTTGGCATAATGAGAGTGCACCTTATCTGCTTCAGGCAGTGGTGTAGACCCGGTGGGTCGATTTTCATGATTTCTCATGAGCAGGTCATTATTTCGCTCAGCCACTAGTAGAAGAGAAATCAGTTCAGAGTACTTTGTGAAGCCTTTCTCTCTGTACTGTTGTTGCAGTACTATATTGGAGGCATGAAACGTTGTAAACGTTTTCTCAAGCATATCATAATCGGAGATATTATCCCCGCATAGCTTACTTAGAAGTAATTCTGAATATTGCAGAATTATATTCAGAAACGGACTTAAAGTCCTGGAGCCTCAGATGAGCCCAATCATATCGTGCTTGTGGCAGTGACCAACTTCAGGTTGTCATATCTCTCCTTTAAGCCGTTCCACAAGACGAGTGGATCCTTGACGGTGAGATATTCAATCTTCAAACCTTCATCAAGGTGGTGGCGCAAGAAAATCAAGGCCTTCGCACATTCTTGGGTGGATGCTTTTTCTCTATCTTTGATGGTGTCTCCGAGACCCATAGCATCTAAGTGGATTTCAGCATCCAACACCCATGTCATATAGTTCTTGCCCGAAATTTCAAGGGCAACGAACTTTCTTTTCGTAATGTCAGACATAATCGAAAATTAAATTAGGAAGAGGGAAATACCTTAGATTTTTCGAGAATGGTTCTTGAGATGGTAGAGTCTCGTGCTGATAACGTGTTATGAAATAATGTAAAAGACAAGAACAATAACTCAAGAACAAGAGCAAATAGAGAGAAGAGTAGAGATAGTTCTTCTTATTGATACTTAGAGAATGTTAGGAGTGATTTACAATGGTAGAGAGCACCTCTATTTATAGGGAGGAGGTTGATTTATCTACCAAGAATAGAACTCTAGAATCTCTCTAATTAAAGACATTCACCTCAAATAGAAGTCTATTTATAACAATTACAAATAAATCTGCTAGCCAAAAAAGGGAGAAAGTAAAAGTAAAGAAAATGGTTTACAAGCAGTCACTTTTTTCTAACAATAAAAGAGACAGATATAAATATGGTAAGGCTATTGACGTGCACTTTAAAAATAGTACACTAGTGATGTAAGAAGTAAAAGGAGGAATATAATTACCATAATTGGAATATAAAATATATTTACAAGAGAAAATAATAAAATAAAAGGTAATTTATATTTTTGCATTTTTTTTTGAAATTTTAGAAAATAATAAATAAACAAGAGTTATTACTAAAAGTTTCTCAATTTTGTTTTACGAAATTGAAGCTTTTTTAAAAGGTTATTCTTTTCACTTACATAACACTCATAAATGTTCAAGAGAGTTATTACAATAGTTCATACATCTATTTTTTTGCACAAAATTTTCAAAATATTTATTTGAATTAAAATTTCAAAATATTTGTGGCTTATTGGAATATTTCTTCTTTTACTTTTTCTTCATTCACTATTCACAAGTCAAATCCCACCCTATAAGAACTTTAAATAAAGCAAAAATATAAAAAATGTTTTCTCTTATTTTGGTTCTCCCTTTTTTATATTCATATTTCGTACATTTTGTCTCTATTTGCTTATCATGAAAAGCCTTAAATAATAAGCAACCATTGAAGGAATTAATATAAAAAATGTAGGGTTATATTATTTATTTATTCCTCTTTCTCTTTCTTTTCTTTTCAAAAATGAAAAAAAGGAGAGAGAGTGATGGTTGTCTTCATGCATTGGCAACCTAATTCACTTTTCCCAACTACAACTTCTCCCTTTTTAAAAATTAAATTATATATTGTCAGTAATAATCAGTATAATTTAATTTATTATATTTATCATTTATTACTCAGTTATCAATCAATAAATATTAATTAAATAAAGTTATTTGCAATTATCTTTTAAGTAATGTGATATTGTGATGACATAATTTTCTATATACTATTACTTCATAAATTTAAAATTTCCTATTTTCAAACTTTTCTTTTCACCGGACTTCAAGCCATTTTCTTAACCATAATACATAATTTTCCATCTTTCCATTATTTGTTAATTTACCTAATATTTAATAATTTCTTTTTCTGCCATTATTATTATTTCTCTTCAATTACGATTCAGGCAATCTGAGGAAAGTTAGGAAAAACCCAAATTACCTTTTTTCTTTTCTTTTTTAATTCCACAAAGACAAAACTCCATTTTTCACATTTTCTCATCATTTCTTTAAGCTAAAAATTCAATATTTTTCCTTTAATACCCACTCTTTATTTCTTGAAAATTGCTAAAAATCCTTAAAAATAATTCTGATTCTTCCCCTAGCTTCAGATTTTTTCCAGTTTAATGCTTCTGTATTTTCTGTTCAGCTGGTAAGATTATCAAAAGTACTTAAAGCTTCATTTTCTTTTTTTTTCAATTTGGGTTCTGGGTTTTTAGTCTGTTTTACCCCACCTCCTCAAAATTTTCTGGTGAGAAAACTTTGTGTTGTTTTTTATTTTTTATTTTTTTGAAGGTTTCTGGAGTGATTTTGGTGTCTTAACTATAGGAAAATGATGGGTTTTGGAGTACATAGTGAAAATAAATTTTCTAATTCTTGAGTACTTTTTGGCATCTGAATATGGAGAAGTCATGGCTTTATTAGTAAAAGGTTCAACTTTGTGTTGTTCTGTTAGTTTTCTGATATTTTTGAAGATTTTTGGAGTAATTTTTTGCGTTTTAACTACAGGAAAATGATGATATTTCTTTGTTTGTTTTCTTGATTTTCTGATTTTTAAAAATATTCCTGAAGTGATCTTTATTTTGGTGTTTGGATTATAGGAAAATGGTGGGTTTTTGAGTAAGAAGGTGAAATAAAAAAGAAAAAAATTTCTTTTGGGTTGATTTCCTCGTTGAAAATATTTGAGTTATGGAGGGAAGAGAGAATATGAGTATGAGTGGAGTAACAGTAGTGGGATCAGATGCACCTTCAGATTACCACGTGGCACCTAGAAGCACTACTGAATCAGCAGCTCAAATGGTGGTTGTTTCGCAAACTCCGGCCACTGCCACGGCGGCCGTCGCCGTCGTCGGTGGAGGAACTGGCGGCGGAGCACTAATGGTAGTGAAGAAGAAGAGGGGTAGACCAAGAAAGTATGGACCAGATGGGGCATTGTCACCTAAGCCGATATCGACGGCGGGGCCCGTGCCGTCGCCGGTGATTGATTTCTCGGTGGAGAAACAACGGGGAAAAATCCGGCCAGTTGGGTTGGTTAGTAAGCCTCATATGCCTAAGATGGACGTTGAAAATTCAGGTAAAGACTTGAACATTTTACTGTTTATAGTTAGTGGTGGATATAGCCGTTTGCTTGCAGATACCCTTGAAATATTTACAACAAGCAATATGCCCAGTGTAATCCGACAAGTGGGGTGTGGGGAGGATGTACACACACCTTATGCCTAACTTTATAATCTCACAACCGAAGTGATATACAAAACTAATACCAGGTAACGCAATCAAAAACATTCATGTGCACTAAACTCTTGCTATGTGTCGGATGCAGTGAAAGGTTGGACCACATTGAGTTCCTACATTTATTTTGGCAGAGACTTTTGAAGCATATAATCAATGAGTTCATAGAACCAACTTTTTGACACAGCATAAATATATATGAGAATATATTACGTATTTGCTAAAATTTCAACATATATTATACTTCGAACTCGTAATTTCAAAAGTGTAATGGGTTCAGATGTAAGAACCTGTAGATTGAACACGGCGCTTGAACTATATATAGTTAAGTTTTTCTTAAGAAATGTACATATTTACACTATGTTGGTATTCATTTGACAAGAGAGTGTAAGTGCAGTTGTGCTGTAAATGATCTAATTAAAATCTTGGATTTCCCTGTGTGTTTAGTCGTGTGCAAAGTTCTAATTTTTTGCAAAGCGTGTCGATTAAATGGCCTAAGTTTGATCTGTTTGACTAAAATTAGTCTTTGGAATTGTAATTGTGGAAGTTGTTTTCTTGATAATTGAATAAAGAAGTACTCTTATGGATCTACTGCTTACAAGGAATTTGTAGGGTTAATATTAGTTCCATGATCTATTGCTTATAAAAGGAAGGAATTATGTTCTTGATCCAATTGTTGAGCTAAGTTTACTTCTAATATGTCTTAGCGACTAAAGTATTTGGAAGTTCCTTGTGTTAGGCTTCATATATATATATATATATATATATATATACACGCAACAACAACAATAACAAAAAACCAATTGCAATCCCACACGTGGGATCTGGGGAGGGTAATGCGTACGCAGATCTTACCTAGTTACCCCTACCTTATCTAGTTACCCCTACCTTATGAAGGAAGAGAGACTGTTTCCGATAGACCATCGGCACTCGGCAGGCTTCATCATATATATATATATATATATATATATATATAATATATATATAAAAAATTCTTCTGAATTAATGAACTTTCATGGTAAACATGCATTTCTACACACCTACAAGTATTTCAAAGCATTTGCCATATATTATCAAGTGACCTTTTTTCCTTCTGTTGAGGAGGGGGCAGGTTGAAGGTGGTATGGCCATAATTTTTCATGCTTTGCAGCTGAATTTTTTTCTTTAGTTCGAGTTCCCTCATCCCCGAACATGACATATGTTTTCGGTTTGATATTGGTCCGTAAAGATTCATGTGAAAGTATTAATGTTTGAATTTCTTGCTGTAGGTGAATGGGTCTCATGCTCTGTTGGTGCTAATTTTACACCCCATATTATCACCGTTAATACTGGAGAGGTAAAATATTAGCCAAAGCTGGTACATATGTGATTTATATGGGAATTTTCATTGTTTGGTGCTTGTCATAATGTGTCTTGATTATCGTACATCATATTTTATAAATTCTTTCCATAAGCAGGATTTCTCGTGGCTACCATATACATAAGCATGTCTTAGAGAACTATTGTATATTGAACTTCACGGAAGGTTGCTGATTGTCCTTTTGGTTTTCCTTTAGGATGTTACCATGAAGATTATATCGTTCTCTCAACAAGGACCTCGGGCAATATGCATTCTCTCAGCAAATGGTGTAATTTCAAGTGTTACGCTGCGTCAACCTGACTCTTCCGGTGGCACATTGACGTATGAGGTGCTGCAACTAGTTATTCTCTCTTATTATGTTTACTCTTCTGATTTGCACCGTTTAATGTCATCGTTATCTCTATGCTTAACATGTGATCTCTTAGATCAGTTGTTTGTCTTAAATAATTACTGGTATATGTTTAGACTTCATTTATATTTTTGCATTTATTTATGCACATGCAAGCATGTTCTTTCCGACTCGTTCTAAGGCTATTGGTGTGGCATTTCCTCCCTTGTCTTCAAGTTCATTTGTTTAAAAAAACTAGTACGTGAAATCTATGTTGCTCGGACCCTTCAAAATCCCTGCCACTCGACATAGGTGTGGGATCTACACCGTTTTTAGTCAACTTGGGTGCTTTGACTACATCTATGACCAAGAAGTATAGATTCATTGGTATTTGGTCTAATATATATATATATAGAGAAAGAGAGAGAAAAAGTTACATAAAGTATGTTAAGGTTTTACTATTACACGAGATAATTTACGAATAAAATATTATGTGTTTATAAAGAACTAAAGCTTATAGTTTTAGTTCAATAACTTTAATTAATCGAGATATATGTTTATATATGTCGTAGTATACATTTATTGACCTTATCCTAGCACCCACATCTGCACTTAGATTCATACACCCGAATCTTAAAATCTAAGTGATGAAATATCCGACCTCTAGATCCACACCTGTATTGGGTACCCGCAACCAAGTCCGAGTAACATAGCTTGAAACCGTACAATGATCTAATAATGTCATGCCTAATTGAGTGTCCTTGCCATTTTAGGCCATTTTCATAATTGTGCTTAAATCAAATGAGGTCATTAAATTCCAGAGGAAGTAAATTTTATTATCCTTTTCTTGTATGGGGTTGAGTCTACCTCTAGATACGAAGTGTACAAGTCTATCATGAGGGATACATCATCAGTTGACTATGATTATGTAGGAGCCACTATTTACTTGACTTTGCGGGGTTGTTTAGTTCGCGGACAAAATTATGCTGGTTTATAATACAAGGATTGTAATACTGGGATTAAACCTTTGTTCCTGTTCGGAGAATTGATTGAAGGCATTGTCTCTGTGCATGTTTACTCTGGTTGACATTTGTGCGTAACTGTCCTCTCCCATTGTTCGTGTAGGGACGATTTGAGATACTGTCATTGACTGGATCGTTTATGCCATATGAGACGGGAGGAATGAGAAACAGATCCGGCGGAATGAGCGTTTCTCTAGCAAGCCCTGATGGACGTGTTGTTGGCGGTGGAGTTGCCGGTCTACTGGTTGCTGCAAGTCCAGTGCAGGTATCGTTACCCCTATCCTCAGTATGCTTATTTACTAAGGAATTCCATTGTGCATATTGTGGCAATAATTTGATTTACCCATCCAAAACGAATTGCGTAGTTCGACCAATTGCAGCATGTTATCTACTCTTTTTTCTAGGTTACCCATCCAACACTGTAACTTGAGTTTGTAAAGATTATTTTACATTGTCAATTATAGTGTTCTTAAACGCGAAAAATCCCTAAAAAGACAATGTCCATGGGGCTTGAAGCAAAAAGCGGCGAGAAGTGAAGTTTACACTTCTTCGAAAACTAAAAATACCAAGCATATATATGACTTTAGCACTAGAATAATCAAATTAAAACTGAAATAACTAAGTTTAGGATACTATATTCAGTAATGCCAATATTAATTCAGCACCTCCAAATTAAGATACAAATTAAAGAAACGACCTTTTTTCGTTCGGGCTTTGCTCGTCATTTTGAAGTGCATGGCTTCACCCATGAAGTGATAAACCCCCGCTTTGCTAAGCTATAGCTTTTAATTACACCGGTCAGTGGACAAGAAATTAAACTATGACAAATATGTACTGTTATTCTCGTGATGTTCTGAACCAAATTAGCTCACAGAATAAGTTGTTCTTCCAGTTGTAACAGTTCACATATTTCTTTCTTTGTTGCTGTCAATCAGATTGTTGTGGGCAGCTTCCTTGCTGGAAATCAACACGAGCAGACGACCAAGAAAAATAAATTAGAGCCCATAATAGCTGCTGTTCCTCTATCTAGTGCAGAAAATGAAGACTCTTATAATCACTCTTCTGCAAAACAAATTATGCCAGCTTCCTCAATTAACTGGTCATTGTCGTTAGCCCCCGACTCAAGAAATAAGCCAGCTGACATCAATGTAACTCTGCCTGCATAGATTATATCTTTCACAGTTCACATTGATCCTTAATTCTCACCTCCATTTGTTGTTAATTTGTCTGTAAACCTTGTACCGGAGCATGTCATTTTCCGGTGAGGTTTGTGTAGTAATTTGAACTAGTTTTCCACTTAGTTCTTTTCTTTGGTCTTCCGTTGTAGAATTTTTGATGTATAATTTGGTCTCAGAGATGAATTTCATCTTAGTTAAAGGCTTTATGTTTAGTTTTAGCAGGTACAATTGATCATCTTTTCATGGAATGTGTGTGAACTGCTAATAGTTTTTTTGGGTTTCTCCCGGTGTCTGGTACCCGCATTGTAGTCTAACTGTATCCGGATTCGGCCCGCATAGTGTCCCGTTCGGGGGAAAGCGCTCCCTACCAAGAATTTTTCTATACACAAGGCTCGAACCCGAGACCTCTGGTTAAGGGAAGAGTAGTCTCATCCGCTGCACCAAATCATTTGGTGGGGTGAACTAATATAGTTGCCTACATGATAAGTGTTTTTTTCCCTCTTAATCATCCAGTGTCCGAAGCTCATTTTCGTTATTAAATTTTATATAATTTACGCGGAATTTAATATCGGAAATTAGAGATAAATATAAGTTGTACAAAAGTCTATATATCAAGATATACTGGATATAATGTGCGATAAGTATCATGTGTATAAGTAATACGTGGATAAGAGCATATAACAATCCATGAACAATTTGTTGTCCACATAATAATTCTAGTATTATTTATTTTTCAATAGCAATCCCGTATTATTTATTCTTCATTCACCAGGATTTCTTGCTTTATAAAAAAAATCAATTATAGATCACTTAGGCAATTATAAATAATACATGAGTGACTAAGAGTTTTACAAAAAATACATAGATCATCATAAGAGTTTCAAACATGCCTAATGCTTAAAGGAGCAGCAAAGACAACAACATTAATGACAACACAAATCCATCCAACCAATTCTACTCTTTTGGAGCCTTCAGCCACACTGTTGTGACCTATTAATAATTTTAGGAAGATGAATAAAAGGGAAGAACAATACAACCAAACAGTTAAATTTTAGACATGCTTCTCCCGTTTACAATAGAATATCAATGTATATAAGCTAAACCCCTTGTAGAATATATAGAGCAAGGTGTGGGAGAACCGAGTTGGTGATGATGAGGATATCATTTTTGTTGGCATAAGCATAGTATAGCAATAATTGTATGGATAAAAGCTTGTAAACTCATGTATTTACTTCTCCTAAGCTTTACCACCACCCGGAGATTCTCTAATTGATACCCTGCATCAACAACAACAACAAACACCCAGTATAATCTCACTTAGTGGGGTCTGAGAAGGGTAGTGTATACACAAACTTTATCTCTACCCTTGGGTAAAGAGGCTGTTTCCAAATAGACCCCCGGCATCCTTCCCTCCAAGAACTTACCACCTTGCTCTTCGGGAGACTCGAACTCACGACCTCTCGGTTGGAAGTGGGGATTGCTTACCATCAGAGCAACCCCTCTCATCTTTTAATTGATACCCTGCATCATTGTCCAAATTTCCCTCACGGACTCACCACCACTTTTTCCTGGACGCATGCGATGTCCAACCGAAATGAGCAGAAAGTACTGGCTCAGTCCTCCTCTTTGGCCTTGTTATTCTTCACTATACTGACATCGATCTCCCTCTGCTACACTCATAATTTCAACACTGTAACTAAGTGATTCCCTACAATACAATAATATGTATTACTCATGTTAAATATAGAATTGTAATTACAACTCATGGTATAAAAATACGACTATCACCAAATCAATTAGTGAAGTGTGATGTTACCAAGATTTTTACAAAATCTAGTTATTATAACAACTAATAATCAATCAATTAGTGATCACTTAAACAATCACAAATAATACATTGAAAGATTTCGAGGTAACATATAAGCGATATATGATTTAATCGGGATCTGTCACTTGACATAATTTTTTTAATAACAACTAATAAGCGATCAATTAAAGAATAGTTAGGCAATAATAAGTAATACATGCGCAATTAGATAACACATATGCGATGTATGATTTCACCATGATCAACTTCATAAAAACATAATCCTGCTAATAAGTAATAAGCGATCAATCGAAGATTCTTAGGTGATTATAAATAATACACGAGCGATCTCTAGATAACTTCATATGCAATCTATGATTTTATCACGCTTTCCAACTTTATAAAAAGACGATAATAGTAATAACTAGTAAGCGATCAATCGGGAATCACTTAGACGATTATAAATAAATAATAAATGATTTCTGCATAACACATGAGCGATCTATGATTTAACCAGAATATCCCACTTTATAGAAAAAATAATCATGCGTAAAACTAATAAGCTATTATTGTTCGACTTAAAAAAAAAGTAATTACAGGAAAGTAAATGTGGGATACTTTCTCAATCAATTCTAATCTATATTTTTTCTTATCTAATTTAGCATATTTTGCATGTAATGTAATTTTTTACCTATCAATAGGGTATTAAGAAGATATGTGTCTGAAATTGATTTGTAAGTGATATCCACGCTTATCGTCACATATTTAAGTATTATTGAGTAAATTAAAGTGAAAATTTAAAATTTCAATTTAAAAGTTTTTAAAAACTTGAAAACTCATAAATGGTTTGACAAATTAATATTTGGTGTTGGTTGCATATGGCATTTTGGAAGTAATAATTGAAGCTATTCATAAAGAATTGAGCTATTTAGTCATTTTTTTTAATGAATTTCGTAGAAGACAACATCTAATTCTGTATACAACATATTATAATAAATGTATAATATTATATATTAGGTACATAATTATTGTATAAAGAAATAATGGGTTATGTGGCTATAAACTTAAATATGATTTACACAGTTACGATATATAGTACTTATGGAAAATTTTATTTTGTATCTCATATAATTGATATTAGTTGTATGAAGTTTCTTTTTGTCTCATAAGTTTGTAAATTTGATTTTTGTAAATTTAAAAATATGAAATTAGGGTCTATAAATTTATAAGATAAAAAATAATTTCATACAATTAGCTTTAGTCGTATGAAATACAAAATAAAACTTCTCCCGTGCTTATAGTGAATAGCAATTTTATGCAAATTTCTTTATATTTTACATGCATTAATTATATTTATTAAGTGTTCCCAAGGAAAAAAAAATCAGAAAGGTAGGTCGTAGTTCAAGAGGCGACCTACTGTTAAGAAAAGGATTTACGACTGCTTTTTGCTCAGTTGCTTTCAGAGTTGGGGGAAGTTAGGGTTTAACCGCTAGTTAATCCTGTCGCCGGCCGCCGGTCACCGCCTATAAAGCCTCTTCGGCAGTTCAGCTCCAACGGCCGAAACCCTCAAACCCGGAAACCATTCTTCTCTTCATTTCTCGAGTTCTTCCAGGCATAATTCAATCCCCAATAACTCAATACGTTACAAGGTTATGCTCTTTTATTTTCAACTTTTCTAGGTATTTTTCTGAACTTATTTTTTGCTTCTGGCATTTTTTAGCTTCACCTTATTTCTGGAAAAAAATATACAGAGGGAGAACTTTTTTGTATTTACAGCAACAACTGTGTTTGGATACCTGGTGTTTGACAAGTTCTATAAATTATA
The DNA here is from genome assembly GCA_034376525.1 of Nicotiana benthamiana. Classification (NCBI taxonomy): domain Eukaryota; kingdom Viridiplantae; phylum Streptophyta; class Magnoliopsida; order Solanales; family Solanaceae; genus Nicotiana; species Nicotiana benthamiana. The sequence goes on along the minus strand of CM067335.1, from coordinate 37,820,864 downwards.
ATTCTTCTTTGTTAGCTTCAGTTTAAACCGGTTTTGGTTAAAAATTGAACTGATTTTGACAATCTTGTGAGTGTTTGAACCAGTTAATTGCTGAGTTTTGTTAAAATCTTTGCTGGGAATTTGTGCCTTAAGAAAACTGAGTTCCTTTAAAGTAGATTTAGGTGAGAATTGGAACGTTAAAGTTGCTGAAATTGCTTAATAGTGTACAGCTGGTTTTAGGCCGAACAGTTATTTACAAGTCAAGAAGGGGATCACGAGGTCATGGGTTCGAGCCTCTTGCACAAATGCAGGGTAAGACTGCGTACAATAGATTCTTGTGGTCCGCCCCTTCTCCAGACATCGCATAGCCGGAATTTAGTGCACTGGGCTGCCGTTTAGTTGGTCATTTTTAGTTTATGGTACTCGTCTACATATTACCTTCCCCAGACCCCACCTGGTGGGACTATACTGGGTAGTTATTGTTGTTGTTGGTATACTATTACCTTAATCATATAACCTCAGGGTATGGACTATTGGCTGGTGGCGAACTAGTTTTGACTTTCAAAACTTGAAAATCTACGTCTAGTTATTATTGTATTGAATTTAATAAATTGATGTTGTATTTTAAAAGCAAATGAAATGATGGAAACTGATGCTTCAGCGTTCCAATTTTACAAAGTTTACTAACTTAATAAAGGAATATGATAACTGAAATAAACAAACAGTTCCAAAGGTGACTTAAGAAGTTAGCCATTTACTTGGGATGAAGCATTAATTTAAGGGGATTTACTCATTAATAAGCTATATAACATTGATAAAAGTCATATTTTATTCAATCCATATACATAAACAACATCTTATTGATATCTCAATTTTAAATGTTTCAATAGACAATTGAAAAGTAAAAAAATTAAACATACTGGAAAATAAAAATAACGAAAGTCTAAACGGGACAAGGCGGGGCAGCATGGCCCTTAATAGGGCGGGGCAGGGCAGGCAAAATTTTGAAAAAGCTAACGAGGCGCGGCATGGTGGGTTAAAATCTTAGTGGGTCAAGGCCTGCCCCGCCCTGCTCCGCCTTAATTTCCATCCCTATATATTATTGACCCTAATCCTTCTGCCAGTATTATTAAGTGGTATAAGGAGTAATTGTGTATAGTTTTTCATTCACCTGCAGAGATGGTAGGGCTATCTATTGGAGAAAAAAACTTTATTAAGGGTGGTATTGCCCAGGATATGCGCAATGATGGTAGAAAGCGACTAACTTATCGACCAATTTATGTGGAAACAGGTGTTATTCCTCAGGTAGAATCCTTTTCTTTTATATCAGCTTTCCGTTGATGAATGTTTCTCTTACATCAACTCAAGCTCAATATTGAACTTTGTTGTTTTTGTAAGGCAAATGGATCTGCAAGAATCAAGTTGGGTCCAACTGATGTTATTGCCGGTGTCAAGGTATTATTAAAATCCAGACATTGAAACACATGTTCTATGCTATCTTTATTTTTCCTTGATAATCGTCAGATGAGTAATTTTGTCATGTAAGTGTTTCGGTTGTCCTATTAAATTCTTATTTCAGGCGGAACTTGGAAAACCAAGTCAAGCGCATCCTGACCAAGGGAAAATTTATATTCACGTCGATTGCAGTCCCACAGCAGAGCCATCGTTTGAGGTTCTGTACTTGGATTCAGTTTACTTGCAAGTATTTTTATCTTTTTCATAGTTATTGTAGAAAATTTGGTTTAAGCACCAATCGTAGTTATCAGTTTTTCCTGTGTGTTGATCCATGCAGGGCAGAGGAGGCGAGGAATTGTCCGCAGAACTCACAGCTGCACTTGAGAGGTGTCTTTTGGGTGGTAAAAGTGGAGCAGGTATTCACTTTAAAAAAAGGAAAACCCGACTTTGTACGAAAAAAATATGATGTCAAGAGCTGTTGACCAACTTTAGATGTAAAGTTTACACTTACGTGCCTCTCAACTTGATAATCTTGTGGTGTATTTCATTTCGCAGGGGCTGGAATAGATCCGTCGTCTCTCTCAATCAAAGAAGGAAAAGTATGTTGGGATCTGTATATTGATTGCCTTGTCATTAGTTCTGGCGGGAATCTTCTCGACGCACTAGGTGCTGCAATCAAGGTATACTCTAATAATTTGTCATTGTGTATTAACAAAGAAAGAAATGGCGAAAATTACTTGCGCTGTTTTTAGAGATGCTGTGATACTTGAGAATGCTACATGAAAGCACTATTCCCCTTATTCTGACCAGGGGCTGAGGTAGGAGCCTTGATACGGGTTCAGCCGAATCTAGTAGCCTTTGTACAAACACAATATTTGTATTAAGAAATTCATTAAATGTGTACACGTTAAAATTTAGAACCTAGTTCTTTTTTTTTTTCCGGTGTAAACAGATTTACACAAAAGATGCATTGTCAATCATAGACATATTAGGATCTTGCTAGGATGGCACACTAGCAAATCTAGTTTGCATTTACCTGTAAATATGGTTTCCACTACAACCTATGTACTGATTTTATAATATGTTCAAATGTTATCATTTCAAAAAAAAAAAATTTAGAACCTAGTTATTAGCATTTGAAGTCTAAAAGCCAAAACCCATAAAATTAAAATTTTGGCTCCGCCTCTGATTATGATTAATCAAGAAGCTTTTGGAGGGAAAGAAGGGAATGTAGAAAGAAAATATATTAAATGAGACTTTTGACATTGTGAGCAGTGGTTTAGTTTTGGTGATGGATGCATCTCTTAATAATGTCTTATTATCTCTATGACTGATGTTCTTCAGGCTGCACTGAGCAATACGGGTATTCCGAGAGTTCAGGTTCGTGAAGCTGCTTCATCCGATGAGCAGGCAGATGTGGATGTTAGTGATGAAGAATTTCTGCAATTTGACACCAGTGGAATACCAGTCATAGTTACTCTGATAAAGGTAACTGAAGCCAGCCTTTTTGTTTTGAGCTTTCTCGTGCAACTGGCAATTTACATGCGACATTGACATATTCCCGTCAATAATTGTAGGTTGGAAGGCACTACATTGTCGATGCAACTTCAGAGGAGGAGTCTCTAATGAACTCGGCTGTTTCTATTTCTGTTAATAGACAAGGGCTAGTATGTGGGTTGACAAAACGAGGAGGCACCGGATTAGACCCTAGTGTCATACTTGACATTATATCTGTGGCAAAACATGTAAGTGAGCAGCTAATCAACAAGCTTGATTCAGAGATAGAAGCTGCTGAAAAAACTCATGAAGATGAACTGTGACATAGCTCAAAGATTACATAGATGTAGTAGTTCAACCTCACTAATTTTTGTTGCATAGTGCAAATAGACTTCTTGAATGCTTTTTGTAGAGGTGAAGCCAATCTTTGTCATATCAATTCTATAGTGGTGTTCATGTGATCGTTTGTAAGAGTTAGATAGTCTGGAATTTAGTTTTGAAGCACTTTCACTTTGATTGTCTTCTTGATCAGTGGTTGATGCCTATCTGTGCTGTTCGTTTAAAGCTAACCTTGAGCGACACATGGTTCGGAACTCTATGGATAGTGGACCCTCCTACCTTTCTGACTTGAATATTAAGTTTTTTTATGGCAGTTTCGAACACGTGACATGTGCCTAACCCACACATAATGTGATGTGCTTTTACCATTAGACTAAATCCCTGGGTGCTGTGTTCTCTAAATTGTTTGAAAATTTTCTTCAAAATTCTATGGTTCATTTTAATTCACAGAGGTTTCTCCTTGTGCATATTGAAGGAAGAATTTTGTGTAAGTAATACAATATTTAGTTGGCAGTGTTTAATTGACTACTAAATTCCATTATGCTGAGACTCGCCTAAATGATGCAGAAATCGAAATATTAAGTTATGGAAAATGGAATATTAAATAACAATTCTTCATTGGTAATAAATAAATAAGAGTATCTCAGGCAGACATAAAATTAGACAATCCTCACATAATTCCAGCATGGCTAGTCCATGAACTAAACCAACCTACAAGTAGGTTGTTATCGTATACTTAAGCCTCATTTGTTTGTACTTAATGAGGTCTGAATCTGGATTATTCAGATCTAGTCCATTAAATACATTTGTTTTTTAAATCTTAATCCTAATTGTTCAGGTCCAGCCTACTAAATCTATTTGTTTTTTCTCTCTTAAAAGTTCTTAATAGGTCTGAAAGGATCTTATTCCGTCAGATTTATTACAGAGTCCTACTAGCATTTAGACTCTTTGAAAAAACAATATAATATTATTTCCGCAAAGATTCGCTCAGCGATAAGGCTTTATTTTAGCAAAGTTTCACGCTTCTTCATCTTCTGTGCCTATAAGTATCACGCTCTCTCCACTCTCCATCTATCATCATCTACTCAAGCTTGTTTCTCTTGAACATGTAAGATTCTAAAAACCTTTTGAAAGTGTTTTGTTATTATATGTAGAAATTTGCAATATTCTTGCCTATTATTTGTGAAAATATACTTGGGAGTTTCAAGATTTCAATTCGTATTCTAATAGTTAATTTTATAGTGAAAAATTAAGAAAAAAGTTATTGCAAAACTCTTCGAAAGTTGCAGTAGCTTTTCATTTTAAATTACAAGTAACATATTTATGTTGAGTGTACTGCAAAATACAAGCTATATTTTTCTCATATCGAGACTCTGGAAAAGGCATATTGTTCTTCTACACAAGTAGGAGTACACTACTAGTATGTACTAGTCGATGCCCTAGTATTAGCTATTTCTTTTACCTTTCTTTGATTAGTTTTTGGATTTTACAAAATATTTATATTCTTTATTCATATTGAGCAATAGCTCTGTTTTTGTAAGTGACACACTTTAATTTTTCATTTTCCCATATGTTCATATATTTAGGATATCTGACTTCCTCATTATAAATGGACCCTTGTGTTTGTGACTACACGATATAAATATCTTTTGAAATAAGATGTAAATATTCACACAACTAAGAAATTAAAATTCAAGAGATTGATAAAAGTTGAAAACTGTTTCCAAATATTGGCAAATTCTTAGAAATTTTAGTAAAATAGATAATCTTTGTCTAGAAAACAAGTGGTGTGGCTTAAAATGAGGAAAATATAGCATATATGGAATAAAGCCATCAAGCTTCATTGGTCTAATTTTTTCAAACTGGTAGTTGTTTAAAAGTTCTCTTTCAATCTGTTTTTTAAGTTCTTGATTAGTCTAATATCAGTATTGGTATTGATTAGTCATGTGGAATTTAGCTTCCTCTAAACTAGAAGACTTCAATTTTTTTACTGATGGATAACTTTATTTGATATTTTGCAAAATTCTTCAAGATGTTGCTTTATTTATATCTTGCATATTGATGGGAGTGGTTCTAAAGTTTCACAGTTATAACAAAGAGAAGAAATACTCTAGATTCTTTGCTTCTATAATGTATAAACACTACTTTTACGTTTGTGTTTTCGTTGTTCTAATTTACTTATTGCTTGTTATCCTTTATCTTAAATGTATTATGGTCCTTTAGAGCTGCATAATAAACTTTCGAAAGTAGTTTTTTCTGGAGCCGATGGTCTTTCGGAAATAGCCTCTCTACACCATCTGTGTAGGCATAAGGTCTGTGTACACTTTACCTTCCCAGATCCATCTTATTGGATTTTATTGGATTGTCGTTGTTGTTGTTGTTGCTTACCCGTAACTCCAATGTATTGCTTTTTATTTTTCCGCTCTCAGCCATTATTTTCTACGGAAGAGAAATTAGAAACAGATAAGAGAATGGTTGATTCTCAGTGATGAATAGGTTATGCACATATAATGGGAGTATTTAACACATATTGATGTGCTGCATGATCTCAAAGTCACAGATACTTGGAGTAATAAGTATTAAACGAACAAAAACGCCTTTTAGTAAAGCCTTTGTTGTATAGTGTTGCTCTCCTTTATTTAGATCTTGCATTAAGTTGTTTGAGTAAAAATGAAGAATTATGCAGTTAATGAAATAACGACAGTATAGTTCGGATTTATGAGATTTCACTAGTATCAAATAAGTTGTGACATGTTGTATTAAAGTTGTGTCTGCTTCTACAGATTTTTTTCTGCTAAATATAAATATTTTTTCCTATTTTTAATCTTTTGTATTATTTGTCTCAGTCTGCTACTTCTACTTTCATCAGTCATGTATTATTTTATATTTCAGCTATGGAACAATCTAGTGAAAATTCAAGAGCGAGTTGAAAAAATATGAACTTAGTAAAAATATTTTTAGAAAGTTGTATTCAAGAGATATCCTTAAACGGGAGACTTGGAAGTAGTTTGAAGGCAAATTCATTATGACGACCCAAAGGGTCATCACCTATTTTTTTATTCATTCTGTGTCTCCGAGGCCTTCAAAACCTCATTTAGGGTTGCTTCGATTTGCGTGCGCAGTCAGGACGCATAGCCGAAAAGCTTAAATATAAATTCTGTGAGGAAAATTCTAAATTTTGATACTAAATTGAATAAATTTGACTTCGGTCAATATTTTGGATAAACAGACCTGGACGCGTAATTTGACGGTCCCGGAGAGTCCGTAGAAAAATATGGGACTTTGGTGTATACCCAGAATCGAATTCCGAGGTCCCAAGCTTGAGAAATAAATTTTTGAGTAAAATTATTTTCTGGAAATAATTATGAAAATTGAAAATGAAATTTGATTAGAAGACTATGGTATCGGCCCGTATTTTGGTTCCGGCGCCCGGTACAAGTCTTATATATAGTTTACGCGCTTTCTGTAAAGTTTGATTGAAGACGGACGTCGTTTGACGTGTTTCAGACTTAAAATAAAAATTTGATATTTTATGAAAACTTGATAGAAATTGTGAATTTTGAGGCTTAATTCGATGTATATGATGTTATTTTGGCGATTTAATCGCGTGAGTAAGTCCGTAAAATATTTTTGAGATTGTATATATGTTTAGTCGGGAGCCCCGAGGGCTTGTGAGTTTTGGATAGGTGTCGAGTTGCATTTTGAACTAAACAGTTGCAGAAAAATGTGTTGGTATGAACAAGCTTCTTAGCTTCACATTTGCGAAGCCTAGTTCGCAAATGCGAACTCGTAAATGCAAAATTAGCCAGGCATGCCTTGGATCACAAATGCGATAAATCCATTCGCAAATACGAAGGTTGGACGTTCGCAAATGCGATACATTTGTCGCAAATGCGAAGTCCTCCAGTTGGTTCTGAGACCAATAAATGTGGAAGGAATTGCGACCAATAAATATTGTAGAGCGTTGGCTCCAGTTGCATAACGAATTTTGGAAGTATAAGTGGTAATTTAAACTCTATAGTATTGGCTCGAGTTGCGAAGTGAATTATAAAGTGAAAGTGAGAAAGAGAAGAGAACACTATATTGCCCCTTGCCGGTCTATTGTTATGTTGATGGTTCCTTGTTTAGGTGTTGTAATAATTTTAGTTGTAGCTAAAGTAATTATATGTTGAAATGAGAATGGTCATAGCTGAAGTATTTAGATGTTGTAACAAGTTTAATTATCGTCGGGGTAGTTAGGTGTCGGAACGAGCTTGATTACAGTTGAGGTTGTTAGATGTTGGGGCAAGTTTGGTTATAGTTGTAGTAGTTAGTTGTTGGAACAAGTCTGGTTATAGTTGATTCTCCCTTGCTGGGGCGTTTGAATTGTTGTTATTGTTTCCCTTGCCAGAATTATAATGTGTATTATGTTAGAAGTAACGGGATCGGGTGGTACGCCTGCCACAAGATATTGATTGAAATAGGATCGAGTGGTACGCCTACCACAAGATATTGATTGAAATGGGATGGGGTGGTATGCCTACCACAAGATATTAATTGAAATGGGATCGGGTGGTACACCTACCACAAGATAATGATTGAAATGGGATCGGGTGGTACGCCTACCATAAGATGTTAATTATAATGGGATCATGTGGTACGCCTATGATTGAAATGGGATCGGGTCATACCACAAGATATTGAAATGGGATCGGGTGGTACGCCTACCACAAAATATTAAAATGGGAGCGGGTGGTATGCCTATCACATGATATTATGAAATGGGAGCGGGTGGTATGCCTACCACAAGATATAAGAAATGAGATCGGATTGCACGCCTGCAACAAGATGAGCTGAGTACGAAAGATGTCTTACTTCCTAATTTCGTGTTAGAAGGTTAATTGTAGATATTTATCTTGTTACTCTGATATTTTGTTTCTACCTGTTGCCCTTAAAGCATGTTCCCTTCCCCAGAATTAGTTGTTTATTTCTGTTGTTTCTCCATATATTTGTGTATATATATCTGTACAGGTTTATCTGGAGTCTGGTCCTAGCCTCGTCACTACCCGCTGGGGTTAGGCCAAACACTTAGCAACACATGGGGTCGGTTGTGCTGATGCTACACTCCGTGCTATTTTGCACAGATCCAGGTGCCGGAGTAACATATTAAGCAGCAGTACTAGATTGGGAGCCAACCTTCAGTCCACCGAGACACCGAGGTAGCCCTCCAGGCGTCCGCGGGCCTGATATCTCTATCCATAGTTTAGTCTGTTATCTCTTTGTATTCGAAACAAACAATTATATTTTTTTCCAGACGATTGTATTTAACACTCTTAGTAGTTCGTGTGTATTGTGATACCAGTCTTGGGTAGAGGCTTATATTGAATATTCCACTTTTCGATTCAGTTTTCTACATTTAAGACTTCCGCTTAATTTTAATTTCGATGCTTATATATTATTTCCAATAATTGTTATAAAAGGATTTTGTTATTAACAAAAAGTTATTAAATTTGGCCTTCCTAGATCCCATAGGCGCCATGACGACTTCTGAGGGTGAGAAATCTGTATCGTGATAAGTTGGTATCAGAGCTCTAGGTTGCGTAGGTCTCACAACTCACAGACAAGCTCGGTAGAGTCAGAGAGATCGGTACGGAGACGTCTGTATTTCTTCCCTAGAGGATACAAAGTTAGGAAAATCTAACACTTATTCTTTCTTGTCATGCGGTTTTGTTTCTCAATGCTAAGTTGAAACCTCCACTCTTGTCCTTTCGCGAATACAAGGTCATGTACCACTTATTCCGTCGAGAAACAACACAAATCGGTGATAGATCAGCTACGTCTTCGGAGGATTTGCGAAGGTAGGATAGGTTCCACCAAGATCTTCAGTATTACTTTCAGCGATGCATCTTCCGAGGATTTCCAAGATTATCTAAACAGCTGTCATGAGGTTCTCAGGAACATGGGGGTCGTGGAGACCAATGGGGTCGATTTTGCTACTTTTCACTTGTCTGGATCTGTCAAGACCGGTTGGAGGGATTATTGATTAGCTATACCAGTTAGGTCCTCATCTTTGATTTGAGCTCAGTTCACAGTTATTTCAGGAGGAGTTTCTCAACAGCACTCAAAGAGAGGTATTAGAGGTGGAGTAGAGATTCTAGAGGTGGAGGTGAAGGTATTAGAGGTGGAGATGCAGGTACTTTTCTGGTTTGTGGTAGATGAGCTTTAGTTTTATTTTGCCCCATACCTGGTCATGCCAAGTGATGCATTGAGTATTTCTGTTTATGTGTCTATACCGGTCGATGATTCTATCGTGGTCGACCGAGTTCACCGTTCCTGTGATGTAGTGATTGGGGGTCTTGAGACCCGTGTTGATTTGTTTCTTTTTGACATGGCCGACTTCGATGTCATATTAGGGATGGATTGGTTGTCCCCGTATCATGCTATCTTGGATTGCCATGCCAAGACCGTCACCTTAGATTTACTTTTGTCCCGTATAGAGTGGAGAGGGACTCTTGGTGATTCCACTCGCAATGTTATCTCATATGTGAAGGCTTGACGTATGGTCAAGAAGGGGTGTTTGACTTATTTGGCTTATGTCCGTGATTCCAGTGTTAAGGTCCCCCCTATGGATTCTGTTCCCATTGTTCGAGAGTTTCCTGATGTGTTCCCTTCAGACTTGCCGGGTATGCCGCCCGACAGGGAAATCGACTTTTGCATTGATGTAGCTCCGGGCACTCAACCTATTTCTATCCTGCTATATCGTATGACCCTGCCAGAGTTGAAAGAGTTAAAGGATTAGTTGCTGGACCTGTTGGAGAAGGGTTTCATTAGACCCAGTGTCTCACCTTCGGGTGCGCCAGTGTTATTTGTAAAAAAGAAGGACAGGTCAATGAGAATATTTATTGATTACCGGCAATTGAACAAAGTAACGATCAAGAATAAGTATCCACTGTCGAGGATTGATGATTTGTCCAACCAGCTTCAGGCTAATAGGGTTTTTTCCAAAGATTGACTTGCGATCTGGTTACCATCAGTTGAGGATTAGGGCATCCGATGTCCCTAAGATAGCTTTCCGCACTCGGTATGGGCATTATGAGTTCTTGGTTATGTCACTCGGGTTGACAAATGCCCCAACAGTTTTCATGGACTTAATGAACAGAGTTTAGGCTTTATTTGGATTCATTCGTGATAGTGTTCACTAATGATATATTGATATACTCTTGCAGCCAGGAGGAGCACGAGCAACACCTTAGAGTGGTTCTTCAGACTTTAAGGGATAGTCAGCTATATGTTAAGTTCTCGAAGTGTGAATTCTGTTTGAGTTCAGTTGTACTTTTGGGTCATGTTGTATGAGTAGGGGTATTCAGGTGGACCCAAAGAAGATAGAGGAAGTCAAGAACTAGCCAAGACCAGCATCAGCTACAGAGATTCAGAGTTTCTTGGGGTTGGCAGTACTATCAACGGTTCGTGGAGGGATTTTCATCTATTGCAGCCCCGATGACCAGGTTGATCCAGAAGCGTGCCCAATTCAGATAGTCAGATGAGTGTGAGGTGAGCTTTCAGAAGCTCATGATAACTCTGACTACGGCATCAGTCTTGGTTTTGCCCACAGGTTCAGGTGCCTACACAGTTTATTGCGATGCTTTCCATGTTGGGCTTGGTGCAGTGTTAATGCAGGATGGCAAGGTCATTGCCTATGCTTTGAGCCAGTTTAAGATTCATGAGAAGAACTATCCAGTTCTTGATTTGGAGTTGGCAGCTATTGTTCATGCCTTGAAGATTTGGAGGCATTATTTGTATGGCATAGCATGTCATGGCATGTGAGGTGTCACTGACCACAAGAGTCTTCAGTACTTTTTCAAGCAAAAGGAGTTGAATTTGAGGCAAAGAAGGTGGTTGGAGTTGTTGAATGACTATGATATCACCATTTTATATCACCTGGGGAAGGCCAACGTGGTGGGCGATGCGTTGAGTAGGAAGTCAGCCAACATGGGTAGTCTTGCTTATATTCCGGTCGGCTAGATACCCCTTGCTTTGGATGTTCAGGCCTTGGCCAATGGATTTGAGGGGTTGTATATTTCTGAGCCTAGCCGGGTGTTTGCTTGCACGGTTGCTCGATCTTCATGATTAGAGCGTATCCGTGATCGACAGTTTTATGATCCTCATTTGTGTGTCCTTAGAGACACGGTGCAGCGTAGAGGTGCCAAGCAGGTGATCTTAGGTGATGATGGTATTTTGAGATTGCAGGGGCAAGTTTGCGTGCCTAATGTTGATGGGATTCGAGAGTTGATCTTAGTGAAGGCCTATAGTTCCCGGTATTCTATTCCTCCGAGCACTACAAAGATGTATCAGGATCTGAGACAACATTATTGGTGGCGTAGAATGAAGAAAGTTATTGTTGCGTATGTGGCTTGATGTTTGAACTGTCAGCAGGTTAAGTATGAGCATCAGAGGGATGGAGGATTGTTTCAGAGGGTTGAACTTCCCGTGTGAAAGTGGGAGAAGATTACCATGGATTTCATTACTGAACTTCCGTTGACCCGGAAGAGGTTCGACGTAGTTTGGATCATTGTTGATAGGCTGACCAAGTCAAAACATTTCATTCATGTGGTAGGCTCCTATTCACCCGAGAGATTAGCCGAGATTTATATTCGGGAGATTGTTCGCCTTCATGGTGTGCCAATATCTATCATTTTAGACAGGGGTACATAGTTTACCTCGTGTTTCTGGAAAATAGTTCAGCGAGAGTTGGGCACTCAGGTGGAGTTGAGTACAACATTTCATCCCCAGATGGACGGTCAGTCCGATCGGACTATTCAGATCATAGAGGATATGCTCCGAGCCTGTGTCATTGACTTTGGAGGCTCGTGGGATCAGTTTTTTCCCTTATCGGAGTTTTCCTACAACAACAGCTACCATTCGAGCTTCCAGATGGCCCCTTATGAGGCTTTATATGGTAGGCGGTGTCGGTCTCGTGTTGGATGGTTTGATCCGGGAGAGGCTCGGTTTTTGGGTACAGATTTGATTCAGGAGGCCTTGGAATTGGTCAAGATCATTTAGGATATGCTTCGTTCAGCTCAGTCTAGGCAAAAGAGTTATTTAGATCGCAAGGTTTGAGTTATGGAATTTATGGTTGGTGAGCGCGTATTGCTCCGAGTGTTGCCTCTGAAGGGCGTGATGAGATTTGGGAATAAGGGAAATCTTAGCCCAAGGTTCATTGGTCCATTCGAGATTCTTGATCGAGTGGGAGAGATGGCTTATAGACTTGCATTGCCGCCTATCTTATCAGCCGTGCATACAGTTTTTCATGTATCCATACTTCGGAGGTATCACGGCGATCCAACCCACATATTAGACTTCAGCACTGTCCAGTTGGACAAGGATTTATCTTATGAGGAGGAGTCGGTAGCTATTCTATACCAGCAGGTTTGTTAGTTGAGATCCAAGGGTTTTCCTTTTGTTCGTGTTCAGTGGAGAGATCAGTCCCTGAGGCATCGACCTGGGAGTCCGAGTCTGATATATGGAGTTGTTATCCTCATCTTTTCCCCGACTCAGGTACCTTTTTCTTTTGTCCGTTCGAGTATTTTAGAGGTGGAAAATGTGACGACCAAAGGGTCATCACCTATTTATTTATTCATTGTATGTCTTCGAGGCCTTGGAAACCTCATTTAGCGTTGCCTCCATTTGCGTGTGCAGTCCGAGCGCATAGCCGGAAAGCTGAAATATGAATTCTGTGAGAAAAATGCTAAATTTTAATATTAAATTGAATAAATTTGACTTCGGTCAATATTTTGGGTAAAAATACCCAGACCTATGATTTGACGGTCCTGGAGGGTCCGTAGGAAAATATGGGACTTGGGCGTATACCCAGAATCGAATTCCGAGGTCCCAAGCCCGAGAAATGAATTTTTGAGTAAAATTATTTTCTGAAAATAATTATAGAAATTGGAAATTAAATTTGATTAGAAGACTATGGTATCGAGCCCGTATTTTGCTTCTGACACCCGGTGCAAGTCTTATATATGGTTTAAGTGCTATTTGTAAAGTTTGGTTGAAAACAAACGTCGTTTGACGTATTTCGGACTTAAAATGGAAATTTGATGTTTTATGAAAACTTGGAAGAAATTATGAATTTGAGGCTTAATTCGATGAATGTGATGTTATTTTGGCGATTTTATCGTGCGAGTAAGTCCGTATGATATTTTTGAGATTGTGTATATGTTTGGTTGGGAGCCCCAAGGGCTCGAGCAAGTTTGAATAGGTGTTAAGTTTCATTTTGAACTTAAAAGTTGCAGAAAAATATGTTGGTATGAACAGGCCTGTTTGCTTTGCATTTGCGAAGCCTGGTTCGCAAATGCGAATTCGCAGATGCGAAGGCTGGATCACAAGTGCGAAACCAGCCAGGCCCGCCTTGGATCGCAAATGCGATGAATTCCTTCGCAAATGCGAAGGTTGGACATTCGCATCTCCAGTTTGTTTTGAGTTAGCAAATGCGAACAAAAGTTTGCATTTTCCATAATTGATAATTGCAAACCCTAGTTCGCATTTCCCACATTTGCAACCTGCAATTTTCATACTTAGACGATTAAGACATTTTTTCACCATTCTTTCAAAACACAAAACCCTTAGGCAATATTTCAAGAGCAAGTTTCATTCCAAATCAATTGAAATTCGATTTTTACATAATTCTTTCAATCATTAACATCATTTAACATGTTTTTCACTTAAAATCTATGATTTTCATGGGTAAAATTGGGGGGTTTGGGTAAAACTTAGGTTTTTCTAAAGATTGTGGATTTGGACCTCAATTTGAGGTCCGATTTCAAAACAAATCATAGATATGGATTCGTGAGGGAATGGATAACCAGGTTTTTGTTCGAACCTCAGGTTTTGACCACATGGGCTCGAGGGCATTTTTGGACTTTTTGGGCAAAACTTTTGGAAATCTATTTTTATGCATTCAAATTGATTCTCTTAGCATTTGTTGACGTATTTAAGTAATTTGTGACTAGATTCGAGCGGATTGGTGGTGGAATCGAGGGGTAAAGCTATAATTGAGGCTTGAGTTGAGTTCAAAGCATCGATGTAAGTGTTCAGTCTAACCTTAGCTTGAGGGATCATGAGTCGTGTCCTATTTGCTATTTGCTTCTTGTTGAGTACGACGTATAGGCATGGTGACGAGTATCTATACGTTGGTGTTAAGCATGACCGTGAGTCTTTATATTGTGATTTTCATGATTTCATGGTATTATTCATGCCTCGGCAATGATTTCCATGGTTATGTAAAGTTGTGGAAGAAATTGCGACCAATAAACATTGTAGAGCGTTGGCTCCGGTTGGATAATGAATTTTGGAAGTATAACTGGTAATTTAAACTCTAGAGTATTGGCTCGAGTTGTGAAGTGAATTATAAAGTGAAAGTGAGAAAGAGAAGAGAACATATATCTCCCCCAAACCGATCTATTGTTAGGTTGATGGTTCCCTTTTTAGGTGTTGTAATAAGTTTAGTTATAGCTAAAGTAATTAGATGTTGAAATGAGATTGGTTATAGCTGAAGTACTTAGGTGTTGCAACAAGTTTAATTATCGTCGGGGTAGTTAGGTGTTGGAACGAGTTTGATTACAGTTGAGGTAGTTAGATGTTGGGGCAAGTTTCATTATAGTTGTAGTAGTTAGATGTTGGAACAAGTCTGGTTATAGCTGATTCTCCCTTGCTAGGGAGTTTGAATTGTTGTTATTGTTTTGCTTGCCGCGAAGTTATTACATTGTCTTGTTCCCTTGCCGGGATTATATTGTGTATTGTGTTAGAAGTAATGGGGTCGGGTGGTACGCCTACCATAAGATATTGATTGAAATGGGATCGGGTAGTACGCTTGCCACAAGATATTGATTGAAATGGGATCGGGTGGTACACCTACTACAAGATATTGATTGAAATGGGATCGGGTGGTACGCCTACCACAAGATAATGATTGAAATGGGATAGGGTGGTACGCCTACCACAAGATATTGATTGAAATGGGATCGGGTGGTACGCCTACCACAAGATAATGATTGAAATGGGATCGGCTGGTACGCCTACCACAAGATATTGAAATTGGAGTTGATGGTACGCCTACCACAAGATTTTTAATTGGGAGCGGATGGTACGCCTACCACATGATATTATGAAATGGGAGCGGGTGGTACGCCTACCACAAAATATGAGAAATGGTATCGGATTGCACGCCTGCAACAAGATGAGCTGAGTACGAAAGATGTCTTACTTCTATATTCCGTGTTAGAAGTTTAACTGTAGATATTTATCTTATTATCTCTTATATTTTATTTCTATCTGTTGCCCTTAAAGCATGTTCCCTTCCCCAGATTTTGTTGTTTATTTTTGTTGTTTCTCCGTATATTTGTATATATATATATATATATATATATATATATATATATATATATATATATATATATATATATATATATATATATATATATATATATATATATATCTACACATGTTTATCTGGAGTCTGGTCCTAGCCTCGTCACAACCTCCCCGGGGTTAGGCCAGACACTTAGCAGCACATAGGGTCGGTTGTGCTGATGCTACACTCTATGCTATTTTGCATAGATCCAAGTGCCGGAGCAGCATATTGAGCGGCAGCTAGATTGGGAGCCAACCTTCAGTCCAGCGAGGTAGCCTTGCAGGCGTCCGCAGGTCCGGCGTCTCCTCGATCCTTATTTTAGTCTGTTATCTCTTTGTATTCGAGACAAATAGTTATATTTTTTTTTTCAGACGATTGTATTTAGTACTTTAGTAGTTCGTGAGTATTATGACACCAGTCTTGGGTAGATGCTTATATTGAATATTCCGTTTTTCGATTCAGTTTTCTATATTTAAGACTTCTGCTTAATATTTAATTTCGACGCTTATATATTATTGTCAATAATTGTTAATAAGGAATTTTATTATTAACGGAAAGTAATTAAATTTGGCTTGCCTAGCTTCCATTAGTAGGCTCCATCACAACTCGTGAGAGTGAGAAACCCGAGTCATGACATTCATAGAACAAGGTTAAACTAGTTTTGGAGACTACTCATGGCTTTAGCGTCACACAAAAGCAGTGAAGAATTATTATGACTATCTAAAATAAAAGTATCAAGCTTGATTGCCAATATAAAAAAAGACCGAAAATATTTATGACCCAGTAACCAGTGCCATTCTAATGTCTAGTAGTCAGTGGGATGAATACATAAAATTTAGTTCATTATCTAGTAATTTAGCCTCTTATTTTCTTTTTTTCCTTAAAGAAAAGGATTTGACATACATATTAAAAATTTCTTTATTATAGGCTCATCCAAAAGCAAAGGTATTGAAGACTTCACCTCTACCCTTCCCTGATCTTTATACTAAACTTTTTGAGGGTTTTACAGCGACAAGAATTCATTGTTGGAGTTCAAGCTGTACATATACTCGTCCTGTTGACTCTTATGTATCTACTACTATAAATATAGATATACTTGATAGCGTCGACGATCTAGTTGGTAACAAAAATAATGGAGCTCCTACTAATTATCCATCTTAGTCTTCAGTTCCAAGTGAAAGGAAACCTTTGGGAAAGAAAAAGAAATCTTCATTGTCTCAATTGGAAAAATATGAGAAGATGAGTTCCGTATTAGATATATTGATTAAAAATAATAACGGACCTGACATTGAGGAATGTATGAAAAAATTAGAAGCACTTAGATGGGAAGAATCATTATACAGTATAACTATTAGTATACTTTGTGAAGGTGACAGCTGCAGAAAAGCGTGGATGAAAATTTCAGAGGACGACAGGTTAAAGAGTTGGATTAAGGCCATGGGAAAAAAATTGGGAATTCTTTGATTTTGCTAATTAGCTAGATCATTCAGTAGACGTTAATAATATGGAACCTTCTTTGCTTTTTCTGACTAGTATCTATCATGCTTATGTAATTTTTTAATAATATGGAATCTTCGTTGTTTTATTCAACTAGTATCTATTATGCTTTTTAATTTTTTTTAATATTATATTGTGCTTATGGAACATTTTTTTCTGTGATATCCCTTTTTAAATGTCATGTTTGACGTATGTTTTATGTCTACGGTATTGTTTTACTGATTAATTTATTGTGTTTATTTAACTTTTTTATTTATATACAATATTATACTTACTATCGTGTATTATACATTCTCTTTGTTAAAACAATTTAGGCATGGACAGTGGAGAACAAATCCTATGGTTGATGTGCTCGTATTGGTATAGAAATCATTTTAGACTCAAGAAAGTCCAAAGAAATAAATATTTAACATCGTCTTTATCTGGTTAAAAGTACACATCAGAATTATTACATGCAGTTATTCCAGCTAATCAACAAAGTGTGTACAGAGGAAGAGAAAAGGATAAATGTTATCAGAATGTTTTAGCTACATGTGATTTAACATGGTCTTCGATTATGTTTATGCTGGATGGGAAGGGGTAGCACATGATGTACGTGTTCTAACAGAGATCACATCTAATCCAAATAATGAGTTTCCATTTCCTTCTCCTAGTAAGTCAAACAACTTATTAAGTTATTGTGAAATAATAAGTTTGATGTTTATTATGTCCATTTAACCTTTTATTTTGATGACAGGAAAGTATTATTTATGTGATACGGCATATCCTAACAATCGAAGATTTTTAGCGTCATATCATAATATTCAATATTAGTTAGGAGATTATCATCGTAGACGGGGCATAAATAAAGAGGAAAAGTTTAACCACGCTCATGCACAACTCATAAATGTTATTAAACGTGCTTGTGGAGTTTTAAAAGCAAGGTTTCCAAGCTCCATATCCTATTGATGTTCAAAGAGATGTTGTTATAGCGATGTTGTTATAGCATGTTTTGTAGTACATAATTTTATCAGGAAAGAACGTCTAAACGATGACTTGTTTAACCAATATGATTTACCTCAAGTAATATTTGAGGAAGAAGGAGAAGGAGAACAAGAATTGGATGAAACAAGTGGACCTAGCTGGACAGCTGAAGATTCACAGTTTATGAACAATATGCGTGAAGAACTCGCACTTCAACTAATGCAAGGAAGAAGAAATATTTGATAGTTTTGTAATTTCGTTATTAGAAATATGTTTTTAGTGTTTGAACATTAGACTTGAAAAATATTTAATTAACTATTTTATTTGAATTTAATACATGGTATGTTTAAATATAGATAAATTGTACAAATTCAGATACTAAAAACAAACAGTCCTAATCATTCAGTGTTCAGACCTAAAGACATCATATTAATCATTCAATTGTGTATTCAAATTCAGACGTCTGAATCTTAATACACATCTTCATATTCAAATGTGTATTTAGATTCAGACGTCTTAATGTTAATAAAAACAAATAAGGCCATAGTAAATACAACTAATAGTGACAACAATAAACAGCATTATGCTTTAAATTCTAAGCATTAGGTAAAGCGGACAAAAGATGAAATCAAGATAAAATTGATGAAATGCATTATCATGTCTTGTTCTAATTGAACGTAACACAAGGGCAACTCAATGTACAAAATATTCCGCATTTCGCATTCATGTAGGGTCCAAGGAAGGACCGCACCCAAAGTGTGATGTTCTCTGTGATCGAGAACTCGGACCCCACAACATATATGGATCCTAAAAAATCTATGGTTGCTCAAAAGCTGAAAATGCAACAGGTTAGAGGAAGCTTAAATCATATAAGAAGTTGATCTGCTGCCTAATCTACCATTAGTTAACTCTAAACTTGCAAGAAAAATGAACTAGGACAGGCCAAGTTACACCAAAAGAATAAAAATCAGATTTGCCAGAGTTGGTGGCAGATTATACTGTCAAAATATAGCTAAAAATCGTCATGATCCTCCAAGGCGCTATAAATCACCCTACAAAATGAACATATGGGGAGTTAGTTGGTAGTGTCATACTAGAAGATATGTTGCTCGAACTCTCCGAAAATGTAGCCAGCCGACTGCTTGTCGAATCCTCCAAAAGAAATTGCATTAGGATAAGACATGGGTGTGACAACGTTTTTTGAGAGTCCGCGCAACATAAACTGGAGGTGCTTTGACAATCAAAGAGCTTTGCACACAGTAACTTACCAAAATAATGAAATGAGGAGCAGAAGTACGATGTTGGCAAGTTTGAAAAGCCTATGTTTTTTTTCCCAATTAAGCATATTAAAAATCTCAGTAACATCTACAAGGTGCCGTCTTTGCGTGTACCTAAAACAAGAAGAGTACATATAACATGTATGTAATGATCAAGTGCACCAGACAGAGTAGCTTGCCATTTAATTAAATGTATTAACTTAAGTTATTTAGAAAGCACAAGTAGTACCTAGTGAGGCATAGTTTACTAGTCACTTGTGGAATGTCTACCACTTTCTATTTATAACCACGTTAATGAAAACTTCCATCAACACTTAAGCAAATTTTGCCAGTTAGCAAACAGAAAAGAAAAAGCAATTTAATCAAGGTGGATAGAGACAAATGGATATATTTTCTTGTCCAATAGTAGCGTCCGCACACCAGAAAATCCATTAACCAATTTTCTATCAAAACTCTAGATTAACAATTAAAATCTGAAATTAGGCCCACAAAAGAGTGATATGATAGAAACAAAATAACAGGAATGCAGGAGCGGAGGAAGAAACAGACTTTTATCATATTTTTCTGCTCTTTTATCATCTTATCTCTCACGTTCACGTTACTGAATGGGCACATCATGATCTTATTAGGAAAATTTTGACATGAACAATGCCTTTCTAAGAATAACTGCATTCACCCAATGAAGGTTATGTAACCATAGTTTAATTCTCAGAGCCCAAGTTTGCTCAAGTCAGTGCACTCTTCTTTGGCACATTAGTAGACACAAGGCTTCAACAGGTCAACCAAAGAGTAGGGAGTTAAGACCTGGATTTTAGTAGTATATAGGTAAGACTTGAGACTCCGGACGCTCAAGACTCATCCCTGCATTAGTCAAAGCTTTAATGCAGTAGGTAGGTTGAGAAATCGAAATCTCGACCTGCAACTGTATGCTACATTTGCACCTAGCCCTTAATGCCCACAATCCGGATGAAACTTGAGATAAGCTCGACGCATTATGGCCCAGATTTTCTAAAGTCAGTGCAGCTTTGAAACTTAAAAACTTTATCTCAAAGAACTCAAGTAACATATCCATCTAGAGACACCACAAGAAAAGTAGACAGAAAATAGTTTTAGTGTAAGCTAAACTTGCAAAGAAACATATTGATCCGACCTTCATTCCAAAGAATAATGGACAAATGAAGATCCACGAAAACCATCAATAAATAAGGAAAGGAAATTTAGTGTGTTTAGTTACATACAAACATCTATAAAAATAAGGATAAGAAATACTCCCTCCGTCAAAATTTATGGGGCATAGTTTGACTAGAAATAGAGTTTAACAAAGAAATAAAGGCTTTTGGAAGTTGTGGTTCGTAAATATGCCATGAGATTTCTATGTCTATAAAAGCTGCCATTAAGAGTAAAATGAGATGTTTAAAGTTAATATATTTTCAAATACATAAAAATATCATTCTTTTTAAGGACTAATGAGAAAATAGAACCACATGAAAAGGAACAGAGAACGGAGGTAGTAATACTGCAGAGAATAACTAAAATGTGCATAAATGGAGGAATATGACCTAAGAATGTGCATAAATGGAGGAATATGATCTAAACCATCTCCAACATATTTGAAGCCTAAATGAAATTTTAAGATCAACATGGTAATTTGTATACAGTGAATCATGCCATCTGAGCACTTTCTTAAACATAAGTGCATAAAGAAATTTTCTTTGGGACTGAGGCGTAGTTGTTATTGTTGTAAATGCATTAAGAAATTTAACTTCACCATTGCACTAAAGGAAAAGAGAACTTACAAATTGACATTGTAGTATAGATATGGAATGCATAAAAGCGACATAACCCAATGTCCTGTAATCAGGTAGAGGAAACACAAAACTCCTTGCGTGATGAACTCAGGTAAAACAACTTTGTTTACACGAGATGCAGTATCGTATGGATTGATATAGTCAAACTCTAGATCACTTAAGCAGATTAGCTGCAATGAATATCAAATTGTCAGACTTCAAGTTATAAACAGACATACGTGTGACTTCACAGCAGTATTGGTTAAGTAATAGTAACAGTCGAATAGTTCTTGGAACAAGAATGTGATTGCAGAGTATCTGAGCATTCAGAGTCCACATTGGAGCGCAAAAATTGTCAAATATAGAGATGGAGATATTGTTTTTGCATATTGGCCTATACGAAAACCTTAGGCACAAATATATAGCACATGCCACGAAATAGTTGAAGAAGATCAGATTCCTCTACAAACCATAGCAGCCAACTTAAGAATAACGGTAATTCCAAGACTAAGTTCTATTGTCCGTTGCAACAAAGTACTCCTGAAACCTTCCCACGATTGATATGAAGCGATGTCCAAACATAAGATTTACTCTTAGGAGCTTAAACCTTTTAGGTAATTCAATCAATCAACTAGGCCTCAGTCGCAAACTAGTTGGGATCAACTACATGAATTCTTTATATCAGTTTGCTTTATTCAGCCCCATTACATTCCAGTATTTAATAATCTCTCTTTTAAGGCAAATTAGATATTCCTTAACACTAAGCGCGCTCTAAAAAGACTCACCTTTACCCTACAAAGGACTAATAAAGTCTCTAACCAGTAACAAGAACAAAAAATTCCACCGCAAACACAAGACGGAATGTAAGTGTGACAATAACAACAAAGTCTTAATCCAAACTAACAAGACAATGCCTTTATCTCTTAGTTACTTATGAGAACTTCTAACTTTTAACTAGAAAATCCAGAAACTCGAAAACTGCTTTCTTACTTCCTATATCATACAGACTCTCCAAAACCATCGCCGCACCTGTGTCGGATCTTCAACAAATACACTACTTTTGGAAGATCCGACACACATCCGGCAATATTTCTGAAGAGCCCGAGCAACATAGCATTTTTCTCTATCT
Source organism: Nicotiana benthamiana (assembly GCA_034376525.1). Taxonomy (NCBI): domain Eukaryota; kingdom Viridiplantae; phylum Streptophyta; class Magnoliopsida; order Solanales; family Solanaceae; genus Nicotiana; species Nicotiana benthamiana. The sequence continues at coordinate 37,798,550 of CM067335.1, read as the reverse complement.
AGGTAAGTTATTAGTTTCAACATTTTCATTTTTACCCTTAATGGGTATTTTTTTGCATGTTATACACACCTTTAATTTAAGGACATAAGATTCGACAACGTTCATCATATTCTTTACGTAAAATAAAACAGAAGGAGTAATAGTTTCAGTAGATTGGAAAAGGAATTAAGTTAGTGTAAGGAATTTTTATACAATTATTGACTTTTAACTTGTGATAGCAGGCAAATTATCATTTTTACTAGAATACAAATTAATGAACAGGAGCTTTGACGTAAGTCGCTGCCATGTGACTCAAAGGTCACGCATTCGAGCCGTGAAAACAACGTCTTGCAGAAATATAGTGCAAGGCCGCGTACAATAGACCCTTATGATCTGGCCCTTATCCTGACACCAAGCATAGCGGGAACTTAGTGCACCGGCTGCCCTTACTATAATACAAGTTAATGCTTATAAGAAGATTTACCTAATAAATGACTTGATTGTATAAATATCTTTTACACCGCCCATGCATATAGAACTTAAATTCGAAAAACATATCAACAATTACAATACAAGGATGCAGCATAAAATCAAAAAAGGTAAAAGATTGCTCCAACAAAAATTAAAAAATGTAAGGGTTTAAGGAAATTTACCTGAAAAATAAGCATAATAAGTATAGCTATGACAATGAAGAAGAAAAGTAGCCATGTCCACACATCTCCCATTTTCTACCTACTGGCGCACGATAGATTGGATTATAACTGGAGATCGTGATCGGAACGCCGGGTGTGTATTGCGCCCCTGTTAATTCTGAACCGGAGCCGGTATCGTTCCTGGAAGATAGCTGTCAATAAGTTTTGTTGATCAGATAAGAGTCTTAATAATTCGGATTAGTTAGACTAAATAATTGAAGAATTAACAAAAGGTATTATACTAAAGTAACTTTTTAATTAAATAGTTAATAAAATTAAAAGTCAACTTTTTTAATCACATAGTTGGCTGGATTTTAATTAGTAAAAAACAACATTTTATGAACAATTTGCTAGGACATCTTCCACATGATTTGCTTCTTTATATTTTATAAATTATAATAAGGGTGTTATAAACTTTTTAGTAGGTGGCTCCGTATTGACACAAGCAAAAAAGTAACTCAGTGCACTTAAGCTCTTGCTTTATATAAAATTTGAGAAAATGATCGGAACACAAGGATTTATAGTACACAAATTTTCATTAACTCTATATTGACACGAAACAAGATGTGCATTTGAGTGTTATAAAAGCAATAAGAAAAAAAGAAGCAATCCATTTTGATACACTCGACCTATGTAGTCTTGCTCCCATTTGAGGTATGGTTCCCTACGACTCACATCACATTTACCAATATATCAACAAATATGTCTTGCTAGGGTGATCCGATTTAATTTTAGGGCCTAAAACTAAATTTTATAAGGGGCATTAATTTTTTTATTTTATTATTATTATTTATTTGAAGTCTATATTTTAGCTTTTCTTATATACAATAATAACAACCCAGTATAATTTTTTTTAGTGGGGTCTGGAGAGAGTAGTGTGTACGCAGATCTTACCCCTACCCTGGGGTAGAGAAACTATTTCCAAATAGACCCCCGACATCCTTCCCTCCAAGAACTTCCCACCGGGGTTGCTTACTATAAGAGCAACCCCTCTTAGCTTTTCTTATATACAAAGTTATAAATAATTTCTTATAATCAATTACTCCTAATAAGTATTTTTCAATTGAGAATATAACTAATCCATTTAATCTTTCTTGTGCCATTATTGTTCTTAGGTAAGATTTTATCAATTTGAATTTTAAAAACTTCTTTCCTTTAAAGCAACGGTAACATGAGTTATTAACATTATGCCATAAGCGATTTAGGCATTTGAAAAAGAGTTAAATCTTTTTATTTGATTAAGTATATTAATTAACTATTATCTTCTAATTATACTATTTTTCTTAATACTTTTAATTCAAAAATAAATCCAAAACATCAACATCGAATTGATTATTGTAAGTTTTAAGGAACATTCACGATTAAGGTAATATTTTTTAAAATTTTCAACATCTAGTAATCTTAGTTTTTACTGCTAATTAGAAAATCAAAAGAATTTTCATATGCTTTGAATTGTCCAAACCTGTTTTGAAGTGAAAAAATAGCCTTGTCTATTGTGTATAAAAGTAAACTCTAAAGGACACTTTGAAAGATTTTGAGTTTCATTATCAATATTTATATCAAATTGTTATTTCTTATATATCACACATTTCTTATAAAATTGGGATTCGATATTCATTGCAAGTGCAATTTTCTTAGTAAAAAGAAATCAAACTTTTTTATTGTACAAAACTTTTTTTTTTAAACTTATATATAATGTATTAGGTGTAACAAAAACTATGACCCCGACAAATACGAGGCCTAAAGCAGTTGCGTCATTAGCTTTATGGATGAACCGCCCGGGAAGAAAGAGAAGTCACTATACATGAAGCTATAATATGTAGAGTAACGAATATAATACTCATTTACTCTAAAATAATCTTAACGTTGAAAATAATAAATGTAAATTTTGAATACATAATAAATGTGAATTATCATAATAAATGTGAATTTTGATATATTTACATTTTTTTCATATGTATAAATATTCCAGTCGAAAATAAAGTACATAGTGAATTCAGTTGAACGTGCTGAATTCGCATTATAATTGGCTCGGACTTAACTGTTTATCCAAAACACTGTATACAATCAAGGAATTTCGAAAGCTTGCTTGTTCTAATGATTTTATTGATCACAACAAGAATTGGATTAGACTTTGCCTCCATTGAAATAATCTCCGTTGCTATTTCTGCATTTCTTGAATTATTTCCATTATTATTACTCTTGCGAAGGTAAAAGCTTCTGCTTCCTACATCTCCAATCACATCTGAATTATTCAAGCCTATTTGTAGACATAATTAAAAAATTATTATATTACGGAAAGACAAATTTTACCCATGGCATGTGAATATTAAAACATTATGTTTGACCAATGATATCACACTTAATGTGCATACAACTTAGGGTGCTTGGTAAGACGAAAGTTTCATAAAAAATACTTTCTTGGAAATTATTTGGCTAATAAGTGAATTTTTTATATATGAAAAAGTATATATTAAAGATAAATAATAGTATCAAATAGGAGAGAGTTTGATGAAATGTTTTTTACTAAAGATTAATAACAATGTTAAGTGTTACTTAGTTTAAAAAATTGATGAGGTTAAAAAAAAGATGATTGTAAGAAAAATGACTTCTAATCTTTCCAAACAAGCGAAGGAAGTCATTATTACCATTTTAAGAATTTCTTTTTATAACCCAAACAGCTTAATGTGCATGTAACTTATTAGGGTGCTTGGTAGAACGAAAGTTTCATAGAAAATATTTTCGTGGAAATTATTATGCTAATAAGTGGAAAGCATTTTACGGAAAAATGTATATTATAGATTAATAATAATATCAAATAGGAGAGAGTTTGATGAAGTGTTTTATAAGAAACAAAAATTGGCAACCGAGAGCACAAAGTATTCCACGCTCACGCAGGATTCGAGGAATGACCACATCTCAAGGGGTGTGACGCAAACAGCCTACCATAATGCAAATTAATATTAATGGCTGTTTTCATGGCTCGAGCCCGTGACCTATAGGCCACACAGAGACAACTTTTATATTGCTCCAAGGCTCTCTTGTTACTTAGTTGAAATAGGTGATATGAGGTTTTATACAACAACAACAACAGCCCAGTATAATCCCACAAGTAAAACATGGGGAAGATAGTGTGTACGTAAACCTTACCCCTACCCTAGGGTATAGAGGTTGTTTCCAATAGACCATCGACATTCTTCCCTCCAAGAACTCCTCACCTTGTTTTTGAGACGACTCGAACTCACAACCTTTTGGTTGGAGGTGGAGGGTGCTTATCATATGAGTTTTTATACTAAAAATTAATAATAATGTTAAGTGTTGTGAGCTTGTGTGGCTGAGTGTGGACTGCAGAAGCTAAGGTCATCAGGTGCTTATTTCACTTAGAATAACAAACAAGAAGGGGAGGAAAGAGTATACAGTAGGATTGATAAGAGTGTTAGTTAGCACTCATAGGATAACCTCAGTTTGAAGTCCATTACAACAACAACAATAACTACCCACTATAGTCCCACAAAGTGGGATCTGGGGAGGGTAATATGTAAACGAGCTTTACCCCTACCCGAAAGGGCAGAGAGGCTGTTTCCAATCGACCCTCGACTCAATTGAAGTACATTACATGAATGGGGATTTGTATGATCAGTGGCCAGCTATTGTTAATTGGGACAATGGCAACTACAGAAGTAGAAGGCAATTCAAATATTATATCATGTGGATAATGGCACATGACTTTAAGGAGAAAGTAAAAGGGAGTTGGGATACAGGAATAGTAGGGGATAAATTCTACCAAGTGGTGGGCAACATGAATCGGCTAAAGACAGTACTACTGAAACTGAACAAGGAAAGGTTCTCAGATGTAGGAAAGATAGCAGACCAAGCAATGAAGGAACTAAAGAAATGTCTATTGAAACTGCAAGGAGACCTCAGGAACAAAGCACTAATCGAGACAGAAATTCAATTAGCTAAGGAATGCAGAATATGGGGAGAAACTAGAGATCAATTCTTAAGACAAAAAAGTAGAGTCCAATGGTTAATTCAAGGTGATCAAAACACAAAGTTCTTCCATAGTGCAATAAAGGAGAGAAGGAATAAAAACAAAGCAAACTAGAAGGTTCGATCAAAATGAATTCTTGTTTTGACTAAAAAGTTATGGATGACTTGCCAATTCCATAAATAGAAAACATTCCCCCCAAAAGCCTCACAACATGGTAGTCGGCGTATAGAATCTTTTCAGTCAGAGAACCAAAATGCCTTTGTTGCTGGGAGAACAATTGTCCAGAATGTGCTCATATGTCAAGATTTGGTGAGGTTGTATAATAGGAAAGCTACCACTAAAAGCTGCCACACTACAGGGGTTTGCATATCACTCAAAATGTAATGGTTTACAGCTGAATCATTTGTGCTTTGCTGTTGATATGCTCCTGTTCTGCAGAGGAGAAATACAATCTGTTATATTGATGCTAAGGGGACTAGCTAGCTTCTCAAATGCATCAGGGTTGACTATCAACGCAACCAAGTCCAACATCTACAGTGCTAATATGGACAGACAAAATGTGGAAGACTTATGTGAATTGATAGGGTACAAGAGAAATACACTACCATTTAGGTACCTAGGAGTGCCAATTTCAGTAAAGAAAATCTCATCTGTGAATAGTGAAATGTTAGTAGATAAGGTGTGTGCTAGAATTCAGTTTTAATTTATTATTTATCGGTTTAAATGCTTAAAATTTTACAAGTTTCAAATTATGAGTTCGGAGGTTTATGTGTTTAGAAGTTTATGGGTTTAGAAATCTCCAAGTTTACGCGTTCGAAATTCCACAATTTTGAAAGTTTAGCGGTTCGAAAGTTTTTGATATTTGTGGATCCGGAAGGTTGTTGGTCAGAAAGTTTATGGCTTCATATTTATTATATCTAAATTATTTATGAATATTCTTGAGAAACTATTTTCCTTAATTTGCATACCAAATACGAGAAAATAAATAAGATTACTACTTATTTTATGGAAAATATTTTCTGTTGCGACAAGAGGGGTTGCTCTGATGGTAAGCAACCCCCACTTCCAACCGAAAGGTTGTGAGTTCGAGTCTCCCCAAGAGCAAGGTGAGAAGTTCTTGGAGTGAAGGATGCCGGGGGTCTATTTGGAAACAGTCTCTCTACCTAAGGGTTGGGGTAAGGTCTGCCAACACACTACACTCCCCAGACCCCACTAAATGAGATTATACTGGGTTATTATTGTTGTATTTTTCGTTATACAAAACACATACTACAACTGACACAATTCCTATAGTAGATCAGATAGGACTGTTAGGGAGAGTAAGGAAGAATAGGAGGATTCAATTGTAAAGATTTGTGCCGGTGATCAATAAGTGTTACTTGGTTGAAGTAAGTGACATGAGGTCAAAAGTTAAAATTATTGTAAGAAAAATGACTTCTGATTTGTCCGAAAAAGTGAAGGAAGTCAACTTTTTCCATGTTAAAGAAAATCTTTTCCGATAACCCTAGAAATGTTGTAAAGATGGTAGTCACAACAAATCTCTATAGGAATGATAGTGATAGTTGCCAACATAAAGGGTTGTGGTAAAGTGATAAATAGTTCTTTGTTCTTAACCAAAAGTCTCGGGTTCGAGCTATGAATTCGTGTTGGGTAATGAAATTTTCCAATACTGTTGAGTTGTCCCACATCGGAGGGATTTGAGGTCCTTGGTCTCCTTATATGGCTTGGGCAATCCTCACCTTATAAGCTAGCTTTTGGGGTTGAGTTAGACCCAAGGTCCATCTTATCATGGTATCAAAGCCAGACTCATCCCAATTATTGTTACCGATGTTGGCCCCCATTTTATGTTGTCCACGCTCCAAAGGTCTGGGCGTGAGGGGGGGTGTTGAGTTGTCCCACATCGGAGGGATTTGAGGTCCTTGGTCTCCTTATATGGCTCCAAATGTGTTTCATGTTTGCAAAAGGAATATGAGCTGGTCTTAAATACCAAATATAATTCATGTCATTTGCATCAGCATTATTACAAATGGAGCTATTTGCATTTAAAGGCAAATCAACAGTCTTATGGCTAGAAGAACACACAGGATTACAAGAATCAGAAAGGGAACATACAGAAGCAGATGAGCAACAATTAAAAGAAGAATGTGAAGGTGGCACCCAAGCAAACTTGTACAGACCAGCCTCCTCTTTACCAAGATCCAGAGGCATCATCAGAGAAGAGGCATGTAACATGTGAAGGAAACAGGAAGTTGCAGTAAACAAGACTATACAATGCAACTGTTTTACTAGTTTGTGACAGAAATTAAGTTGTGTTTGAAAGAGGGAACAAACAACACATTATGAAGAGTGATGAATGGAGTTAATGCAAAACATCCTGTGGAGGTCACTTCACTTTGTATCCATTGGGAATAGTTACAAGATAAGGTACAGTTAATAGAACCAAAATTTTTGAACTCAAAAGAGAAATCTCTCATACTTTTCAAGGACCTCTAGATATAGCATCATATTTTAACAAGCTCAAATGGCTGTGGGATGAGTTAGGAGTAGTGTGTACAAATCATGGCCAAAGGTGCATTTGTGCTACCAAAAATGGCATCATACAGGAGGATGAGCAGAATAAGGTGTTCCAATTCCTCATGGGCCTTAATGAGACATATATGGGGGTAAGGAGCAACTTGCTGATGATGCAGCCTCCCCCTACCCTTGACAGTGTCTATAACATACTCCTCAATGATGAGAAACAAAGACAAGTCCAGTCCATCTCCCAATTCAATCCTGATTCTATGTCTTTCAGTGTCAACACAAACAAAAATTCTACACCTTCTTTTGGAATGAATCAAGTTGCAGTGCCCAACCCTTCTCCTCTCAGACAGTATACACAAAAAGTTAATTTAGACCAAACCAAAGGACCTCTACTCTGTAGATACTGCAAGAAGTCTGGGCACTTAATTGATAAGTGTTACAAGCTTCATGTGTATCCACAAAGCACCAAGTTTAACAAACGGGGGAGAACTGCTGCTGCTCATATAACCACTGGTGCAGATTTCAACTCTTATGAAGGATACACATCTAATGCTCATGGAAATCCCACTGAGGGTCATCAGTCTGTCCCAAATGTGGATGGACAAGGATCTATAATCCCAGGCTTGAGCAGACAACAATATGATCAACTGATGACTCTGCTACAACAGACTCAGTTGGGGAACTCTACTGCTCAAGCCCTTCCTCCCATGTGTGTTGCCAATTTTGCTGGTACTACGCTAACTGAGAGCCATGTTTCTGATTCCAAACTTTGTATGCTTACTCAAATTGATTCTATCACCTGCATAATAGACTCAGGGGCTTCTGACCATATGACATCTAATAAAAGCTTGCTCTTTAATATCACACCCTTAACTGTACTTTATCTTGTAACTCTTCCCAATGGATACAAAGTGAAAGTGACTTCCACAGGATCTTTTGCATCAACTCCATTCATCACTCTTCATAGTGTGTTGTTGTCCCCTCTTTCAAATACAACTTAATTTCTGTCCACAAACTAGTAAAATAGTTGCATTGTATAGTCTTGTTTACTGCAACTTCCTGTTTCCTTCACATGTTACCGGCCCTTTCTCTGATGATGCCTCTGGATCTTGGTAAAGAGGAGGCTGGTCTGTACAAGTTTGCTTGTGTGCCACCTTCACATTCTTCTTTTAATTGTTGTTCATCTGCTTCTGTATGTTCCCTTTCTGATTCTTGTAATCCTGTCTGTTCTTCTAGCCATAAGACTGTTGCTTTGCCTTTAAATGCAAATAGCTCCATTTGTAATAATGATGATGCAAATGACATGAATTACATTTGACATTTAAGACTGGCTCATATTCCTTTTGCAAACATGAAACACATTTCTGCTTTGTCATTTTCCTTTGCTTATAAACAACCATTTCCTTGTTCTATTTGTCCTATGGCTAGGCAAACCAGGCTTCCCTTCAATGATAGTTCAATCAGTACATGTAGACCTTTCCAATTGATTCATGTAGATACTTGGGGTCCATATCACACACCCACCTCCTCTGGCTCAAGATATTTTCTTACAATAGTTGATGATTTTTCTAGAGCCACCTGGACACATCTACTGGGTCTAAAAGCAATGCTTTCTGCATGATTAAGTCTTTTCTGTGTATGGTTAAAACTCAGAAGTTTAATGCTATTGTCCAAACTATAAGAAGTGATAATGCTTTGGAATTGGGGTCTAGCCTTGATGGTGCTTCTTTCTTCAACCAACAGGGCTCTCTGAACAAAAAACGAGAATGAAAAAGTTTTCTCCTTCCTCTCAAATCTCCATGTTTTCATGGTATCAGAGCCATACACATCCGAATTATTGTTACCGATGTTGGGCCCCCATTTTATGTTGTCCATGCTCCAAAGCTCTGGGCGTGAGGGGGGTGTTGAGTTGTCCCCACATCGGAGGGATTTGAGGTCCTTGGTCTCCTTATATAGCTTGGGCAATCCTCACCTCATAATCTAACTTTTGGGGTTGAGTTAGGCCGAAGGTCCATTCTTATCAAATACGAATCTGGATTTAATCAGACCCAATATGAATATTAAACACCGTGTAAGAAACAAAAAAAAGATGTACTAATAATAGTTGCCATTTACGTAGAGAAGAAGAAAAGGTAAAATTTTGGTAGGACTTACTCTCAAGACTGAAGTAAGAAGAGTATAATTTGAATGATGAAGAAGCAATTTCATCAGGATGAAGATTGCGACCTTCTTCTTTATGTTTGCTTAGCACAGACCTTATGGTGTCGTCCACACTGGATCCTAACTTAACCAAGGTTCGAATTGGTCCAGGAGTGCCCTCAACTGTGACGTTAATCACAACTTTTGCATCTTTATTGTACCTCTGCAACAAGTTAAATTTCACTGAATTTAGGAATCACTCAGTATGTATACTAAGTCGTAGAAATTTATGTTGCACGAACTCTTCAAAACAGTTGTTATATCCGTGTCGAATCATCCAAAAATATAATATTTTAGGAGAATCCGACATATTCCCACGTATATTTTCGAAGAGTCCAAACATCATAAATAAAAATTAACCTTTTGCAGTTATATAATATAAGATAAGATTGCATAATAAGATACATATATTTGGGCACCAAACTGTCATTGTTTACGGTATATAAAAGTTAAAATGAGCAGCAATGTATGCATAATCGCAAAAAATAGCCTTTTACAGAAATATGAGATAAGATTGCACACTAAGATACATACGGTCCGGCCCTTTTCCTGCCCCTTACAGAACGGAAATTTAGTTACCAAATTGTCGTTGTTTACCGTATAAAAAGATTGTGAGTTCGAGTCTCCCCAAGAGCAAGGTGAGAAGTTCTTGGAGGGAAGGATGCCGGGGGTCTATTTGGAAACAGCCTCTCTACCCAAGGGTAGAAGTAAGGTCTGCGTACACACTACCCTCCCCATACCTCACTAAGTGGGATTATACTGGGTTATTGTTGTTGTTGTACCGTATAAAAAGGTTAATATGAGCAGCAATCACATTTTAACTATTTCCTCCAACTTTGAGAAATATATTGAGCTCAGCTCGTTTCTAATATACTGCTTGTTTTTTCCTTCAGAGTTCATATACATGATTCACTTAATGAAAAATGTAGCTTGACATCATAACCAGTTAAGTTACAATTAGTCAGACAATACGTTATACTATTAATATGATCATCTCATTGTATTTTAACTCCCATCCACATTTTCTCGTCATTTTAAAAACAAATTTCAAAACAGTGTTGGGTACAAAGCGAGCAACTAATTCGCAGTCCTCCTCCATCTAATCTTACCGTACCTCTTTCGCCTTGGCCTACCGGCACAATAAGAGAACGAGGGAAATAAAGGACCCTTTGTAAGATATATGGATTTATATCTAGATATATGGACTTATATCTACATACATATGAACAATATAAAGATAAATTATATGTTATGTGCTATCTTTTGGTTTGGCCTAAATAAGTGGTCTTATGGACATAAGGTTAAGGGGGCCAATATATTGTCATATAAAGTGTAGGACTAATGTGTAGATACCCAAAAGGGTAACCCTAGTTTATGATGGGCTAACTAAGGTTACATATATGTAACCATGGTTACATGCTTGCGACTCTTGAGTTATGTAACTCTTGTGACTCTTGGGTTATGTAACTCATAGAGTTATAAAGTGGGGGTTATGGTTCCCACATTAGTGCAAGACAAGACTCTTCTTCCTCCCATTGAATCAAGAGCCAAAATACTCCATTGTTGTCTTGCAAATAGTGTGGAAAACCATAAACCATTTTGATCATTGTCATAACACTATTATTGTGAACCTTTCATATATTGTTTTAGTCTTGTGGATTCATACTTGTGGTGATATACAACTTCAAGAAAACTTGAAGGAAGGCTATAGGAGTTCACAAGAACATAAGGACAATCATCAAAAGGAGGTTCAACATTTCCACATATGGATTCAGGTTAGCTTCCGCTCATGTAGTTTAATTCCGGATTATTCAATATGAAGGTTGTTATATTTAGTCAGAATCATAGTTCTAACAATTGGTATCAGAGCCACCCTTCATTTTTGGATAATTTGGAAGATCATATGGTTCATGTTATGTTTGGATTCATGTTTAAATTTTATTAGAATTTTGCTTATGAAATTCTACCATGAAATAGCATGATCTTATGATTGTTATGTTTTAATGTATTTGATGTTCAAACATTGTATGAATAGCATGATTTTAGTTGGTTAACAACATGTTTTTTATGTTTAAGATCCATTTTGAAAATCATGTGTTATTCTGGAAAAATTTTTTGGTCACTGCCTCAAGACAATCGATTGTTCCCTTACACAATCGATTGTCTTTGACGTTTAAAATTCTGGCAGTTTTTTGGAACACCAGAATAATCGATTGTTAAAACCAGACAATCGATTGTTCTGGTCCAGTGAGTTGAAACGTTTTTAAATTATACCATACAATCGATTATCTATTGTAGACAATCGATTGTCATGGTCCAGTAACTTAAAATTTTTTTCTTAAAACCAGCATAATCGATTATATGGTTTTGACAATCGATTATGTTGGTCCAGTAACTTAAAATTTTTTTCTTAAAACCAGCATAATCGATTATATGGTTTTGACAATCGATTATATTGGTCCAGAAACTTAAAAATTTTTCTTAAAAACCAAAACAATCGATTGTCTGGTTTTGACAATCAATTGTGTTGGTCCAGTAGATGAAATTTTTTTTTTTCAAAGATAATCGATTGTCTATTGCATACAATCGATTGTTTTTGTCCAGTAAGGTTAAAAACGTTTCAACTCTCTTAAGTTTCAGTGAATGTTAATTGTTTTAAAGTCCATCAATTCTAATATTATATGGAATTGTCCTATAAAGTAAACAACAATTAATATTCAAGTGTTACATGTCAACATATGTAACATATTAAGTTGAGATTCATAATAAGGCTTAAGGAACTAAAGTTTATAGCATCTAATATTTTAATTATTCAATTGAAGCATTATGTTGCCAAAGTAACCTCTATTGTGTAGATTGATTAATTTTAAAATATAAGATGACTGTGGATGTTAGTCTTCCATGCGTTTAACACCGGCCCAAAGGAAGGTGTTATTTGGCAGGAATTCGAACATGCTTGTGGTGGTAAATATGAGACGATTTTTTGGTTTTCCATGTGAATATTAAATCGGTCCAAAGGAAGGTTTAATATTTGACAGGAGTTTATTGTCTATGTTTGATCACTACACCAAGAGTACCACTTACAAGTTGTTTTTCTGTCCAAAGACTAAAATCAATGTTGTGCTAGGTATCTTGTAATGGGAATGCCTAATTTTGAATCTATAAAGTTAAAGTTCAAGTATTTGTAAGCATGTATTCAGTAATCCTTTTGTTCTATTTTCAGTAAATTCTTCTGCTTCTACGATCTCTGCCAACATCAATAGCATCCCTGTGCTTAACGGCACTAACTTTAAGGAATGGAAAGAGAACGTCATGATCGTTCTCGGTTGCATGGATCTTGACCTTGCTCTTCGGATTGAGCAACCTACTCCTCTTGAGGATACATCCTCTCCTGATGAAAAGAGAGTGATGGAGAAGTGGGAACGCTCGAATCGCATGAGTCTAATGATCATGAAATGTGCAATTCCAAAATCATTCAGGGGAACTATGAATGATGAACCTAATGCCAAAGTTTTCCTTGAAAACCTCGAACAGCGTTTTATTCAAAACGAAAAGGCGGAAACAAGTACACTATTGAGTAAACTTGTTTCCATGAGGTATAAGGGCAAGGGAAACATTCGGGAGTACATTTTGGAAATGTCTCATCTTGCTTCGAAACTTAAGTCACTCAAGCTGGATTTACATGAGGAACTGCTTGTGTACTTTGTTTTGATATCTCTTCCTGCACACTTTAATCAGTTTAAGGTCAGTTACAACTGCCTGAAGGAGAAATGGTCTCTTAATAAGCTTATTTCACACTGTGTGCAAGAAGAGGAAAGGATAAAGCTAGATAAGACAGAAAGTGCTCATTTGGCATCCTCTTCTAAGGAAACTAAGAAGAGGAAGGGTAAGGAAGTTGCGGTTGCATAGCCCAAGAATAAGCAACATAAGTGGGTAGATTCTGCTGCTACTACTCACATAAGTATATCAATGCAGGGTTGCCTGAACTGCCGAAAACCAAATGATGGTGAAAGATACATCTATGTGGGTGACGGCAAGAAGGTGCCAGTTGAAGCTATTGGCAAATTTAGGCTGTTGTTTAAGACCGGTTTTCATTTAGATTTGGATGAGACTTTTATTGTACCGTCTTTTAGACGGAACTTAATTTCGGTTCCCCAATTGGACATATCTGGTTATAAATGTACATTTGGGGATAATAAAGTTAGTCTCTTTCGAAATTCAAATCTTATTGGTACTGGTGTTTTATCAACATTTGATAGCTTATATTTGGTTGATACAATAACTTCAAATAAAGAAACTTTGCATACAAGTTTAAGTGGTACTAAAAGGAAATTAACTAATGAGAATTCTATTTCACTCTGGCATAAACGTTTGGGTCACATATCCATTCAAAGAATTCAGAAACTCATGTCAGATGGAATTCTTGATTCTCTTGATTCCTCATATTCGGAAATTTGTATTGAGTGTATCAAGGGAAAACAAACAAACAAGACTAGATTAGGTGCTAAGAGAGCTTCGGACGTCTTAGAATTGATACATACGGATATTTGTGGGCCATTTCCTACTCCTTGTCGGAATGGTCAACAATACTTTATCACATTCATAGACGATTACTCTCGTTATGGGTACCTATATCTTATTCACGAAAAGTCCCAATCTATAGACGTGTTCAAATCATTTAAGGCTGAAGTTGAAAATCAACTAAGCAAACGAATTAAATCCGTTAGATCTGACCGTGGTGGTGAATACTATGGTCGATATGATGGTTCCGGTGAACAACGTCCAGGGCCTTTTGCTAAATTCCTAGATGAGTGTGGGATCGTCCCTCAGTATTCTATGCCAGGAAGTCCTACGATAAATGGTGTAGCTGAGAGACGAAATAGGACCCTTAAGGATATGGTAAGAAGTATGATTTCTCGTACTTCTTTGCCAGACTCACTCTGGGGTGAAGCATTAAAAACTGCAACTTATATTCTAAATAGAGTTCCAACTAAAGCTACAATCAAAACCCCTTATGAACTTTGGACTGGGCATAAACCCAGTATTCGGCATTTTCACATTTGGGGTTGTCCGGCTGAGGCAAGGCCTTATAGGCCGAATGAAAAGAAACTGGACGCTAAGACGGTTAGTAGCTATTTTGTTGGATACTCCGAAAAATCCAGGGGTTTTAAGTTTTATGATCCCACTTCTAGAACTATTTTTGAGACGGGTAATACTAGGTTCTTTGAGGATATTGAGTTTGGGGGGTGGGGAGATAAAGTTGTTAGAGATTTTGTCTTTGAGGAAGAACATGTGTCTTTCCCTCAAGTTGTTGATCTTGGTCTTCCTGCCTCGGATCACACAACTCCAGTTCAAGACAATCTCGAAAATCTTCCCCATCATGAACCTGATATAACTAATGAAAATCAAACTCAACAACCTCAAGTAACTGAAATGTCGTTAAGGAGATCCACTAGAGAGAGGAGAAATGCAATTTCGGATGATTATGTAGTATTTCTCCAAGAACAAGAAAGTGATATTGGACTTGAGGAAGATGATCCAATCAACTTCCGTCAAGTCATTAAGTGTTCTAACTCTCAAAAGTGGATTGATGCCATGAATGATGAGATGAAGTCTATGAGCGATAATGACGTTTGGGAGCTTGATACATTGCCCGAAGGTACGAAACCTATTGGTTGTAAATGGATTTTTAAAACCAAAAGGGATTCAGGGGGCAATGTTATTAAGTACAAAGCTCGTCTTGTCGCAAAAGGCTACACTCAGAAGGAAGGCATTGATTATAAAGAGACTTTCTCTCCAGTTTCATCGAAAGACTCTTTCAGGACTATATGGCATTAGTAGCACATTTTGATCTTGAGCTTCATCAAATGGATGTTAAGACAGCTTTTCTCAATGGTGACATTGAGGAAACAATTTATATGGTGCAACCTGAAAACTTTGTTTCGGATGAATCAGAGAAGAAGGTTTGCAAATTAAAGAAATCCATCTATGGGCTCAAGCAAGCTTCTCGTCAATGGTATTATAAGTTTCATGCAGTCGTTACATCTTTTGGTTTTTAACCGAATATTGCTGATGACTGTATATACCATAAGTTCAGTGGGAGTAAGTATATTTTTCTGGTTTTATATGTCGATGACATACTGCTTGCCTGTAACGATATAGCATTATTACTTGAAACTAAGAAATTTTTTTCAAAGAAATTTGAAATGAAAGATCTTGGTGAAGCTTCTTTTGTATTAGGAATTCAGTTTCTACGAGATCGCTCCAAAGGCGTTCTCGGTCTGTCACAAAAGGGCTATATCGATAAGGTTCTGAAAAGATTTGGCATGCAGGATTGTAAACCAGGCAACACCCATGTATGTACAGTACACGACCTGATATAGCATACATTGTTGGGATGTTAGGCAGATATCTAAGCAATCCGGGTATGGACCATTGGTAGGCATCCAAAAGGGTCATGAGGTACATACATAGAACAAAGGATTACATGCTTACAAATAGGAGTTCGGACCAGCTTGAGATCATCGGGTATACTGACTCCGATTTTGCCACTTTAGTCTAATAACAACAGTAGTTTGACGAAAGCAAAACATATGGACGTCAAATTTCGGGTTGTTAAAGAAAGAGTACAAAATGGACAATTGTGCATTGAGTACATTAGTACAAACTCCATGCTTGCGGATCCGCTAACTAAGGGATTGACACCAAAAGTATTTCATGAGCATATTGCTTGTATGAGTGTCAAATCAGATAAGGATTATGTATTTTAGTGGGAGTTTGTATTGCACATTTATGTAATTGTTCACTATATTCAGAAATTCAGTAATTCAGTTATATCTGCAGATATTCAGTTTTAAAGTTTTTGTACTCTTCAAGTTTATGATTGATCTCAATAAAGAGAACCAGTTGGAAATAGACATTCTATTGACCACACTTTATGTTATTTCCATGTTACATACCTACACTTGATCCATGTCATTGGTTATATTGATATACGTGATCTATGATTGGTTCTAGTTACGAATGAGTAACGACGAGCACTTAGTTCCTATGTTGGTATGATTGATGGACCGGATTGTTCATGACAATTTTATTGTGATAGCAATTTTGCGCAACTAAGGTTATTTTGTAACATATAATGCTAAGGTTTGTACATATGTATGTGTATCTCGTCCAAGTGGGAGATTGTAAGATATATGGATTTATATCTAGATATATGGACTTATATCTACATACATATGAACAATATAAAGATAAATTATATGTTATGTGCTATCTTTTGGTTTGACCTAAATAAGTGGTCTTATGGACATAAGGTTAAGGGGGCCAATATATTGTCATATAAAGTGTAGGACTAATGTGTAGATACCCAAAAGGGTAACCTAGTTTATGATGGGCTAACTAAGGTTACATATATGTAACCATGGTTACATGCTTGTGACTCTTGAGTTATGTAACTCTTGTGACTCTTGGGTTATGTAACTCATAGAGTTATAAAGTGGGGGTTATGGTTCCCACATTAGTGCAAGACAAGACTCTTCTTCCTCCCATTGAATCAAGAGCCAAAATACTCCATTGTTGTCTTGCAAATAGTGTGGAAAATCATAAACCATTTTGATCATTGTTATAACACTATTATTGTGAACCTTTCATATATTGTTTTAGTCTTGTGGATTCATACTTGTGGTGATATACAACTTCAAGAAAACTTGAAGGAAGGCTATAGGAGTTCACAAGAACATAAGGACAATCATCAAAAGGAGGTTCAACATTTCCACATATGGATTCAGGTTAGCTTCCGCTCATGTAGTTTAATTCCGGATTATTCAATATGAAGGTTGTTATATTTAGTCGGAATCATAGTTCTAACACCCTTGAGATACTAAAAGAACAACAATAACGTCACAGTCCCAAACAAGAAAATTACCTGAGAACCCTGCGGAGATGGAACATTATTCAAATAATTCCGAGAAGAAAATATATCTGAACAAGTTTGTGGCCGGAAAAGAACCTCCAACGACGTCGTCACATCGCGATGGTGATCTTCGTTATCACCAACCCCATTATCTCTCCAAAGACAAGGCTCAGACTTACATCTTCCTATAGTCTTTCTTGCCCTATGCTGCTTTAATGTTCGTCGTGGCACGGTCCTATTCCTCCAATGACTCAATGTGGCAAATGACGGTTTTTGTACACTGCTACTACTACCTCTCCCGCACATTGGAATTCTTTGCCCGAGACATCGTTGTGAGTTCTGAATCGAGAGAGTGAATTCTGAAATATATATCTAACTTTATAAAAATTGCTTTTCCTACATATATTGAGTTTTGTCGAACCTGCAAACCTGTGGTTGAACCTTTCTGTGTGATTGGATGTATGAACATATAGAAAGAGAAAGGAATGATGGAAGTCAAAGAATGGAATATATTGCTTCGTAGTAAAGGAATTAATTTTGGGACTTTTAAGGTGGTTGCTTCGTGGTAGAGGCAGTTGTTTGAGATGTTTAACGTGTGGTTGCGTGAAAAATGGTTAATGTATTTGTAATATTTTTCCTTTTTTGTTGGGGTACATTATTTTTATTTGCATATGGGAAGAATAAGATAAGAGGGGTTGCTCCGATGGTAAGCAACCCCCACTTCCAATCGAGAGGTTATGAGTTCGAGTCTCCCCAAGAGCAAGGTGGAAAATTCTTGGAGGGAAGGATGCCGGGGTCTATTTGGAAACAGCCTCTCTAGCACATGGTAGAGATAAAGTCTGCATACATACTACCCTCCCCAGAACCCACTATGTGAGATTATACTGGGTTGTTGTTATTGTTGTTGAAGAACAAGGACAAAGAAGAGAAAATCGAGATTCATGTTACTGGACCAATGCTTGAAATGGGATAAGGCACGCTAAACTCGAGAGATATGGTACGGGTTAGAACAACTATGAAGTTATTTTTGTATGACCTATAATAAATTAGGATAAAATTATCTATATCATTATACTCTTTAGGGTGCTGTTCTTTCCCAAATTATATGTGCATCGGATTGTCCGTGAAAAATTATATGTTTACAACCATCTTATTATATTCATTGATGAATATTCAATTTAGTAAGAAATATTAAAATGTTAAAAAGGTAAGAAAGTATATACCATACCAAATTTAACATACGAAACATTAACATTGGTACATAATATTTAGTTTGAATTATTAGAGGTAAAAGATATCTTGCACAAACTCTAACTTTTAAGACGAAAAGTGAATTAAGAGAGACATGGAGTATTTAAAAAATAAATTTGTAATTATCATTAATCCTCACTCCCTCCTCCTTTGAATTGGAGAGTATAATTATACATCTTCAATTATTTTATGCTGACCAAATAATTACTTAACTGGACAAATATATTAAACTGTGTAATTACACCCAAATATAATCCCTACATGGCTTTCTAAACAAGACTCTTAGTAATTTTCAAAGGAAATGCTGACAACTTTAAACATTATCCAGAGCAACTAAGTGCTACAATTAGTAATAATTAATTATTGTTATAAATAGAATCCTATTTAAGGTGAATGTCTATATTTAGAGAGATTCTAGGGTTTACTACTTGGTGGCTAAGTCACCACCTCCCTATAAATAAAGGGGTTCTATTCCATTGTAAACCATCCCAAAGTATCAATAAGAATACTCCTCTCTCTCTACTTTTCTCTATATTGTTCTTGTTCTTATATTATTTCATAACACGTTATCAGCACGAGTCTCTAACCAATTGAATTTGATTTCTTCCTTCTTCCAGAATTTCTATACGGAAAAATAGAAGAGATGGTATCATCATAAAATAATGCAACGGGATGGAAACTCAAGAGGTATATTTGATATCACAACATTTATTGGTATACCTTAAAGGTAAGTAATTTACTTTTCCCTTTCAAATTCT
The DNA here is from genome assembly GCA_034376525.1 of Nicotiana benthamiana. Taxonomy (NCBI): domain Eukaryota; kingdom Viridiplantae; phylum Streptophyta; class Magnoliopsida; order Solanales; family Solanaceae; genus Nicotiana; species Nicotiana benthamiana. The sequence goes on along the minus strand of CM067335.1, from coordinate 37,779,242 downwards.
TGAAATTCTACGATTTGATTTCATACACAAACAAAGACAACAAAGTTTGATTATAACTCTAATGGAGTTTGTAAGAAATTACACTCACATGAAGTGGTAAAATTTCTATGTCTTGCCATGATTAAATTCATGTATGATTGTGGGCAAAGAATTGAAAATCCGTCCTCATTCCCTTTAGAGAATGTGATAGCAGTATGCGATAAGTCTGAAAGAAGACAAAATTATTACCGTGAAGGTATCAATGGATGTGGACGTGGCAATAAACGGAATTATAATCGTCATCATTGTGATAATGAGAATAATAAAGATTCTCAAAATAATCTTTCACTTTATGAAAGTAATATTTGACATGAGATTGTGTATAGCACATACAGATGATTATAATCCATTCCCTGAAGTGAATGTGATAACTGTAATAAAGCCCGTAAGTATGAACACGCTCTTGATGTAATTTTGTTTCATGTCTGACATTATGAAAAGAAAGTTCGTTGCCCTTGAAATTTCGGGCAAGAACTATATGACATGGGTGTTGGATGCTGAAATCCATTTGGATGCAATGGGTCCTGGAGACGCCATTAAAGACAGAAATAATGCATCCACCCAAGACTATGCTAAGGCCTTGATTTTCTTGCGCCATCACCTTGATGAAGGTTTGAAACTGTGCTAAGGCCTTGATTTTCTTGCACCATTACCTTGATGAAGGTTTGAAACTATGCTAAGGCCATGATTTTCTTGCGCCATCACCTTGATGAAGGTTTGAAAATTGAATATATCACAGTCAAAGATCCACCTATCTTGTGGAATGGCTTAAAGGAGAGATATAACAACCTGAAGTTGGTCACTCTGCCACAAGCACGATGCGATGAGAATCCAAAAGCAAATAGTTCATAAACTATATATTATCGTTGCGGTGGAAAAGGGCACTGGGCGAAAATTTGCCGTGTACCAAGACATTTGGTTAAGCTTTATCAAGCATCTCTAAAAGGTAAAGGCCCTGAAACCAATTTTGTCTCTGACGACAATTTTGACATCACCCATTTGGATGTGGCAAACTTCTTTGAGCACCCTAAGGGGAAAATAGACCACTTAATCGGTGATGGATCTGTGATGAAGGAAGATGGAATTGTTTGATTTTATTTTACTTATTTGTATTAGTTAGTAGTCATTAGTATCAGCTTGTATTAGTTAGTTTATGATATAATGTTAGTATTAGCTCTTTAGAATGTTTCAATATGCTTAAATTTCGAAGACATTTTTACTTCCCAGTAAAGTTAGTTGATTAACTAATAAGTTAGTCGACTATCTAATATTTCGTATTAAAAACTGGATTTTTCGCAAGCTAAGTTAGTCGACTAACCAGTTTAGTTAGTCGACTAACCTGATGACTGTTTACTAATTTAGTCGAATAACTAATTAGTTATTCGACTAACCAATATTTCGCATTAAAACTGCATTTTCGCAAGGCTAGTTAGTCGAATATCAGGTTTAGTTATTCGAATAACCTAATAACTGCTTCCCAATATAATCGACTATCTGATTTAGTTAGTCGAATAACCTCAACAGGTTTTGAAAATATTATTTAATTATGAAGTAACAGATTAAATTTGTTTATTCTCATGTTCGTATATCTCTTTTGATTAATTGATTCATGTACCACACATACGATATTCAAAGAGAAGAGATATTACTCTCATTTAAGTATGTGTAAGGCAGATGTTACTACAATTTCTGGTAGTAATAAATTGATTAAAGGCTCCGGAAGAGCAACTATAACTCTGCCTAAAGGAACAACATTTTAGAGAATGCAATGTTCTCTTCCAAGTCTAAAAGGAACTTGTTGAGTTTTAAAGATATCATTCAAAATGGATATCAGATTGAGACAATACATGAGTATAATCTTGAATACCTCATTTACTCATGTAAACGAGGCTGCCCACTTCGGTTTGGGGTCACGCCATTTTGCATGCAGCAATGCTAGTTCGTCTCTGACTGACGAATTATCACAAATATTCCCCGTTGCAATTAGTTTTGGGTCATGAACCTAATATATCTCACTTAAGAATTTGTGGATGTGCAGTATATGTGCCTGTAGCACCGCCATATTGCACCAAAATGGGTTTTGCAAAGAAGGTTAGGAATATATGTTGAGTTTGAATCGCCCTCCATTATTCGCTACCTCGAAACATTGACAGGGGATTTGTTCACTGCACGATTTGCAGACTGTCAATTCGATGAGACACTTTTCCCAAAATTAGGGGGAGAAGTTGGTGAAACCAAACGGGAAATTTTGTGGAAAAATCCATCATTATCTCATCTTGATCCACATACCTCTATTTGTGAAAAAGAGGTGCAAAATATTATCCATTTGCAAAGAATAGCAAATCGAATGCTAGACGCATTGGTATTGAATATACCACACTCACCCCTAAAAGGAGGTTTGAGATGATATATGAAAATAATGTCATTGCTATGGCATGAATGATCATTGGTCACGTACCTATTGTACGCCAAAATATTTTGGAAATATGACTATTAAAGGACAACGATAATGCAAGAAACATATCTTGCATATAATTTTGACCATGACCATAATGGTATAACTTTCTCTTTAAAAGAGATATTCACCACATGGATGTTGATGAATCTGTGGTAGTACAAAATTAATTGAGAGCTCTAGAAGAGCCAATTATTACTATGTTGGAGAAATGCAATTGATTACCAATAAGGTATTGTGTGGTAGTAAGTCACAAAGAAACTTATTCAGTTTCCAAAGTATATGCGAAAGCGATTGATAATATTGAGACTATAAATAAAGGAAAGATTTGATATCTTCTATTACTAAAACTTGTAGCGGGATAATTTGTATATGAAAAGCTACCCGCTTTATTCTCCAGTTTGTACTACACAAACAAAAGAATGCCACAATAAAGTGGATATTTATTGGTATAAAACTCATACCATAATAAACTTGAAGTTTATTGATAATTGCACATGTCATGGTGTAAATTTGAAGTTTATCAATATTGATAATTTATTCAGTTGGCATTCGGGTTAGCCATTTCATTTTAAGTATGATGTGCAGTAATAGAGAATTCACATGGGTAAATATTAAAGAACTAGAAAGTTCTTTACGAATTCTCTTATATTACTTGTTCTCATTAATTGATTGACCAACTAAAGAGTTCGGGTTGAATCCCATAAATTCTGGAAATATCAAATGTGAATATGGGCACATTCACCTGCCATGTATACCACATATGATGCATCTATGATATGGTTACATGTGCGATTGTTATTAACCCGCAGCCTGGCCGGTGCTTGCGAGGTAAATTGCTCAGTAATATAACTTCGAGCAAATTTCCAGATTTTCTATTCATGATAGTTCATCCTGATAAGTTGGTTTATATCATAGTTGGTTTAGCAAGATAATTATGGAGTGCCTCCACTTAATAGCTAAACTGTTTCTTATGAGAACAAAGTTATATATATCAGTTTGATATACGTTGTATACGAGAGTATATTATATTCTCCCCTCACAAGTGGTTCAGGGTCAGGAACCAAATAATTTCATCTTATTATTATTGATGTGCGGTGTATATTTTCATTAACATCATAATGCACAAAGATGGACTCTCAAAGTTGAGGAAACAAGTTAGCTTTTCTAACATGAGGGGGAGACATGATAAACACTTGAGAAAAGGTTACATGGGATGAATTATCATTTGTATATATAGATCCTCGAATATCATAATATGAACCTGAAGTTCATAAAAGGATAATTCAATTGCAGCATATTGCAAATCATGTTATACGCATTTGCTGACCCAAAGAAAGTAACTATATTCTCACTGCAAATGCTCATATTAAGTCCTAGAAGGACAAAGTCTTTGATACGCTTAAAGCGTATAGAAAAATCGGTTTCAAAATAACTTCTTAATAAAGAAGATGAGCAAATGATCAAAGTGATCATAATAAGGAGGCAAGTGATCTAGAAGATCACATGACATAACACTTCATAATATCTCATGAGAGATTCAGGTACCTGAATATATGAATAAAGAGATCTCCATGTTATGTCTTTATGAAAATTTACTGGAACCGATATAAAATGTTCGTCGACGACATCTATGATAGCGCTAAATATCGATGAGGATCTTATGTTTGTCGAATACAAACAAAATATTGGCTAAATGTAAGAGATACAATTCAAGCAGAATTGATTCCATATGAAGGACATGTAGTTTTGGACATGTAGTTCAAATACTTGAAAGTATAAAGTCAATGGTATGTGTAATCAGTTTTCGATATCTTATTTGTTTAGCATGACATGAAAACTTGATATGCATCTAAAGTCTATTATATGGCTTATATGACTTAACTTATATGTCAATCCATGAAAGATTGAAGTTGCTTGAAGCATAAACAATTCTTGGTCCTGAAGTACCACATCCTAAGTGCAACTTGTGTACATATGTATCTTGCTATAACTATAAGCATGACGGCATCAAGAATACCTCTATGGAGATATTGAAGAGTCATTCCACGACATTATATGAAGATGTTCATATCTATCAAGAATGATAATTTCAAGGTGCAGAATATTTATTCAAATCAATATGGCTGATTTATTTATCAAATCTCTACAAAAGATCGTTTTGAAGATGGTGCACAAGATTGGAATGCAAATGCTCAAGGATGTGAATTGATGCTCTTTTCAGGGGGAGTTAATGCGCGTTGCACTCTTTTTCCCTTACAAGGTTTTGTCCCAATGGGTTTTCCTTGCAAGGTTTTTAACGAGGCAACCAATAGGCGCATATTCAAACATGTGTACTCTTTTTCCTTTTCTATAATTTTTTTCCCATTGGGTTTTGTTTTAGTTAAGGGTTTAACGAGGCACATTATTGAATAGACATTCAAGGGGAAGTGTTATAAATAAAATCCTATTTAAGGTGAATGTCTATATTTAGAGAGATTCTAGGGTTTACTACTTGGTGGCTAAGTCACCACCTCCCTATAAATAAAGGGGTTCTATTCCATTGTAAACAATCCCAAAGTATCAATAAGAATACTCCCCTCTCTCTCTACTTTTCTCTATATTGTTCTTGTTCTTGTATTATTGTTCTTGTTCTTATATTATTTCATAACAATTATAAAATAACGAATACAGCAGCAAATAGAAGCCCGTCTAGCTCAGTTTGTAGAGCGCAATGCTCTTAATCTTGAGGTCGTGGGGTCGAGCCCCACGGTGGGCGCCTTTTACTTTTGCTTTGCAAATTCACCTTTGCTGGTGAAAAAATTTGATCGCCTTTTACTTTTGCTTTGCAAATTCACCTTTCCTGGTGAAAAAATTTGATCGCGTGAGGCGATACGTTTTATAAATAAGATATTATTAAATAAAAAATAATTATAAAAATTATATTAAAAACTACAAAATTATAACAAATAATTTATTAAAATATTTATAAATTATAATTCAACTATAAATAATATGAAAAATATGATATATATCATAGTATGCAAATTAGTTGTAATATGTTACAATTCAAACGTTAAAAGTAATGTATTTGGTTCAAAATCTTATATGTATCTCTTAAGGAGTAATGAATCTTGAAAGAATTTTGGTATTATAATTTGATATTGTTTTTTAAAATACTCCTTCTATTTAATATGCTTTCTATTTGAAATTTATATAAAAACATAATTTACAATTTAAATATGATTCTCTAGCATCATTTACTTTCAAGTTTCAACAAATTAATAAAGTGATACATAATTCACCATACAATACCATGATAACTAATTATTTGTAAATAGTTACGAGCTAATACTTAACTATTAAATTAATAAGTATTGTAGCTCGTAAACGTAAAAGTAATAATATTTAGAAAAATAATTATAAAAAAATTATGGGCTGTTATATAGTAAAGACATAGCAAAAGTTAATAAAAAATACTTTTTAAATAAAATATTTATTTAAAATTTACTATCATAGCATTCTTAGAGGATAACGTGCAATAATTTTTAGTTTAATTATGACATAAAATACTCTCAACTTAATAATCTATGATTAGAAAAAATAACTTTGAATAGTCAATAATTTATTAAGAAAATTTGATGGTTTACAAGGTTAGTTATATACAATGCATAAAGTTCTATTAGGTGAGCCCAATACGCTACGCATTGGACGTGTCCGAGGCGTAAGTCCCCTGGAACTAAGCCCCATGCATTAGCTCAGGAGCATTTTATGAATATTTTGGCTCGGAGCGAGTCCCGGACAAGTCTCTATTCTGCCTTTTAAAACAGAAATTATAGCAACTAAAGATGCGTTGGAATCTGATTTATATAATCCAAATGAGACGCATTTTTGTTTAATTAATTAATTAATATGAAAACTATTTTCGCTAATTAGAACAATAACTTTTGCGTGATCAAGGTTTTAAAAGTCTTTTGAACAAAACTTACCTTCTTCAATTTATGTTATTGCTCAAAAGTACTTATGTTTTTTCTAAATGCTTTGACCAAATACCTCATCTCTCTAAAAATATATTTCTTCCGACCTAATTTATGTGATGTACTTTAATTGTGCACGGATTTGAAAAAGAAAAAGAGAGTTTTAAAATTTGTGGTTTAAAATATATATTTGTATGATTATAAAATTATTTTATTAAAAATAAAATAAAAATATTTAAAATTAAGTTATTTATTAGTATAAAAAGATATCATTCGTACCAAGGCGTAAAGTGCTCCTAAATTCTTATTTGAAAGTATTTTAGTTTAAACTTCTTATTTTTAGAGGTGTAAAAAAGGGTAAAGTCCTTCAAATTCTCATTTGAATACAATTTAATTTAAACAACAACAACAACAACAACAACTATCCAGTATAGTCCCATAAAATGGGGTCTGGGGAGAATAATATGTAGACGGGCCTTACCCCTACCCAAAAGGGTAGAGAGGCTGTTTCCAATCGACACTCGGCTCAATGAAGGAAAGGAACAACAAAAACAAAAATAACAACAAAAGAACATTAGTAGCTTCAGCTGAAATAGCATAAATAATTATCTAAACATAAGAACCATAAATAAAATAGCATGCAATAATATCAGACAGTAACTACCATAAATAACTACAATAAGGGAGACACAATCCAATACACAAATCATCTATGGATAGTCCTGCCAAGCCTCACCCAACCCCGGGTGAGGAGTACGAAAAACTCTTGGGGCCCCTATCCTACAACCCTGATACAAGACCTCCAGACTTTCCTATCAAGGGCCATGTCTTCGGAAACCCGCATTCTAGCCATGTCATGCCTAATCACCTCTCTCTAGGGGTGTTCATCGGGCGGATTGGGCGGCTTTTACTCTTAACGGTTTGGCTTAACGGTTATCGGCTTTTAAATGTATTAATCCGTTAGCCACCCGATAAGATATCGGGCGGATTGGTATCGGGTTAGCTCATATAGGGCGGTTAATGGGCGGTTTATCAGCCTAACATACATGTTCACTAAATATCTCTTATTCTCCTCGTCTTAGAAATAATGAATTGCCATAAAAAAATAATATTTTAGAGGCAATATGATGTAGCTAATGAAACAATCGCCATCAGCATGTAGATTATAAAATAGATAAATTCACTACTAGTTCAGTATCAAGAAAAATAAAACAGAACTTATCTTCTGTTAGAGGCCACACTACATGTGTACTCATAAGCTTCGGATATAACCAAAAAAATATGTCGCGCAAATTTCCATTCAGCTCCCACAATGAACTTTTAAAAACTGAAGTGTTCTGGTAAATTCTACTCTCTACACTCCTCTTCTATAAATAACTATCGTTCTCCATTTTCCACAAGCAATCATCCAAAATGCACAATTTTATTTCATGAGGTGTCGTTCCTCTAGTCATAACCAACCTTTCAATTCTTCTTTTTCCATGACATACATAGAACCATATATGTATTAGACAACTCAATTCTATCACTAAATTATATATATATATATATATATATATATATATATATATATATATAATATTCTTAACGGGTTAACGGATTAGCCGTTAAGAAAATTGAATAATCCATCCCCAAACCGATAAGCCGTTAATAAAAAAAATTCAATCCGTTCCCCATCCATTAAGCCGTTAAGCCGTTACCAATAAGCCGTTAAGCTTCGGCTTGGATCGGTTTTCGGTTTCGGATCGGTTTTGAACACCCCTACCTCTCTCCAATACCTCTTAGGCCTCCATCTGCCTCGCCATGCGCCGACCATCGATAGCCTCTCACAACTCCTCACCCGGGCATCAGAACTTCTCCTCCGTTCATGCCCGAACCACCCCAGCCTCGCTTCTCGCATCTTTTCATCCATCGGGGCCACCCCACCTTCTCATCCATAGGCCAATATTATAATATATTTTAAAATCAAAATTTTATAAAATCCTTTTATTTCTTCTTAAAACTCAGCGCGCAGTCTAACTATGCCATGTAAGTAAAATTTTAAGATTAAATTTACATATTCATAAATTATATCAAGAGATTCTATTTTGAAACTATTCTGTAAGTGGAATTTAAAAAAAAAAAATAGTAAAATTGTCATTTCATTTGTAACGATGTAGTGTAAAGTGTAAAACATAAACAACCGTAACTTAAAAATTGTGAATTCTGGGTCCCTAGGGCTTAGGCCACTGTCTTCTTCTTCTTCTTCTTCACAGAAATGGCAGCAATCCTAAAACAAACTACTAAGATCGCCAGACGATTGTCGAATCAAAAATTGTTATCAGCAGCAAGTTTCAATGGTACGCGCTCTCTCTTGTCACGCGCCGTCGTCAGCGGCGTTCCTGTACGGTTTGCGTCGTCGACATCAAGTTTCAGCTACCTCGAGAAGAAAACAGCTCCTCGACGATTACCGGCGGTGTACAAATTCCTCCTTCAAGCGGATGAACGAACTCATTCTACCGGAAATGAACCTATTCCGAAAATAACCCTAAGTACATTCCGTATTTTCAATTTTGTTATACTCAATTTGTTTGTTGCTTTAGGCTAATAGAGAGTTGATTTGATTAGCTTAAGGGAGCTAAATTGGACTAGACTATTGCCTTTGTTTAAAATTAAACTTAAGATATTTGGAAATTAAAGGAAAAATATTATAAGTTGCAAATCCCAGTTTTGGCAAAAATACGGTAGGTGATTTTTTCCATCTGTCTAAAACTTGGTGGACGGAGTAACCAATAGTGGGAGATAGCAGATAGGCAGTGGAATAGTCGAGGTGCACGGCCCAATCGCCACCATCATCTAAACAAGGTGAATCTTTTCTCAACGTTGGTTGAAGTTTACTTAGTTTCAATGTCAGACAAGATGTTTTGGAGATAAATCGAGCTAAATTAATGCGTTTGTTTGAATTAAAATTTAGATATTTGGAAACTAGGACAAGTTGCAATTATTCTCAGACCAATGGTTAAAGTGTATTGAGTTTGTAATCAAGGAACGAATATTCTGAGGGGCCAATCATTTTGGGTGATAGAGAGAGCATATAAGTATAGATTAGTGTAAATGTGTGCATCGAGTTTAGGGACCCCTTGAGTATTGGCATGAGAACATGAATCTTTAGCTTGAAATTTTATGACTAGTTCCTTATGTTGAAGCTTGAAGTTAGTGGCTGAATGGCAGATATAGAGTTTTGGCAATTGGTGCAGATGCATCCATTATTTCAATTCCTTACATCCGCCTCTTTAGTAGTTGCAGTTAGATTTTTGTTTCACTATGGAAATTTAAATTTTTATGATTTACATGAAATAGGAGGAGGCTACGTGCAATTGAGAAGCTAAGCATTTTTCAATGTCCTATTTTCTAACGAGTGAAACATTATGCATTTATTCTCTAGTATGGAGTTTCAGGAGCGGTTGAGGGTGCTAATCTTTGATAAATAACAATATATTTGATAATTCACAATGTTATTAGGTAGATTCAGGGATTCGAGCTTTGTGACTATACGACAAACACTAGCCTAACACCTCTTTGATTAAATCTTTTTCTGTTGAGCGGAAAGCTTAGGGCGTCAGCTTGTCATCATTTGGCTTAATTAAAAATTCAGATTATAGAAGGGTGATGTTTTTGTGCGGGTGGGAAAATTACAAAATACATGTTGGGCAGGCTTGTTTGATGTTAATGTTTTCTGCCTAGAATTTCTGAGCTTGCCACTTATACAATTGCTATCTACTAGATTCTTCTAACCTTACGGCTTTTTGAACTGTATGCTAGTGAGTAGGATGTTGAAGATGTTAGTTATGGGTGGTCCGCTTTCTTCTCACTTTTGCTGTCACATGCAGGTCATGTTTCTGTGAGCTTTGCGGGATATGTTGACTCTAGAAGTCATACAGAAGATACTAATACAGGTAGACTTCTTGATTTACAAAATTTGGCCAATATAACCAGCGCATATGTCTGAGAAAGTTGGTTATTCTGTGTAGCAAGCACAAAGACTAAAACAAACAAGCCTAACACGAAGAAAGGGAAGAAAGGAAATCAGAAGCCAAATACTAATACAGGTACGATTTATCTAAAGAGAATATGTTCAGCAGTTACATTGACTCTTAAGAGTGTAATATCAATGAAATTGTTTTTCTTTTGCAGCAAACAAAGCTCGTGTAAGAAGTATTAACACAGGTCTGTTAGTTCTTTAACTTGGCAATTTTTCTGATAAGGTTGTTCTTTGACTTGACATAACATGTGAACAGTATGTCTTCTATAAATGCAATCCCAAAGACAGTTGTTTTTATCTGCAGCTGGCACAAAAATTATTATGAAGCTTGATGTCAAAAATGCTCATTGGTTGAGTGAAAGAGTAAGGGAGAGGATCATGCTCATGGTTAGTCTTTTTATCTTTACGTTATGTCCTTGAAGAAATGTCAGGTGAAATTTGGTCGCTCTGTTTTTCTTCATCTTGCTTCAGTAGTTTTGAATTTCCATTCTTTCTCTTAATTCCAAGTGGACTTCATGGAAGTTCAAGTGGAATTAGCTATACCTTTGAATCCTTAGAAAGCAAAAAATTAGACCTTTGAATCCTTAAATAGCAAATAACTAGACCTTTGAATCGTTAAGAAAACAAAAAAACTAGACCTCTAAATCTTTATTGTGTACGTGTTGGTTGTATGCCATCTGGTTGAATGGCGATGACTTTGATTACGAAGTATATTAATTACAATGACCTGTTTGTTTGCCAATACATAATTAATGTGTAATTCCAAGTGTCATGTTTGGTTGTACAAGTGTGATTACGTAATTGGATATTCTTTTATTTTAAAATAAAAGCTACTTATAAAAATTTAAATAAACTTTTTCATATGAACTTGTAAGTTTGTTTTATTGTGTGACAAATATATGTATATATAAGAAGTATTAGAAAGAATTTGAAAAGTCTTATGGTAATTACACCATGTAATTACCACATGCCGTCCACCCACAATGCCATGGAGAGTGTAATTGATCCCCCTCAATTACACACAATTGCATGCTGACCAAGTTACTTGGGTAGAAACTGTATAACTACATCCAACTATACCCAAATCCAATTATTAGGTGGGCTTCCAAACATGCCTTTAATGTAAAAAACACTGTTGCAGACCTAGAATAATTAGATAAAGGTGTTTCCATTTTAACAGCATAAACTTTTAGATGAAGTGATTATGTAGTTCAACATTGTATCAGAGTAGGTAAAGTAGGTAGAGGTACTGTACTTGAGTCTCACCACTACTTGTTAACAAGTATTTTCATGCGCTTGTCCAATGAAAATGATCAGGCTCGCACCTGAGAGAGAAAAGCTGTAGATAAATAAATAAAAAGTATCTCCACTCTTAACACTTCTGGCTGGCTGTACCTGCTATAATGCCTGATTGAAACGGTCTTGGTTAGCCACTAGTCAAAAAAATGTATTAGGTCTTCCTCCATCATCCAAAGTATTATTCCACATGCTAGTACTAGAGAATATAAAAGCGTTATAAATGACTTAAATAAGTCATATGTATCCAATTAGAGATGGTTATCACATGCACTATCTCCTGTCTCACTTGATGTAACTATGAAAATCTCTGCTGGTTCTGATTTTAGGATGTCAAAAATAAATAAACTGCTTCTATGTTGTGTTTAAATTCAAAATCAAGCCGTCCCATTCTAAGCACTTTATTATAGGAAAATGACTTTCTGATGGCCATGAGCAGGAAAAGAGCCGGATCAAGGATGGGGAGCTTGTGCTTACTTCAACTAAGACTAGAAAACAAGAGTTAGAATCTGCTCTCTACTGATATCAATTTCTCTCTTGCTTTCTTTTGCTTGTTGTTTACCAAGTAATAATACTATCCTGCTCTATTGTTTTCCAGGAATAATTTTGAAGATGTTGTGGCAAAAAAGCAGAAATTGCTGGGGAAATTTCAGGTATTAGTGCGTGTATTTTTGCACAAATGTGGTATATACTGAGGAAGGAGAAAATATATCATATAAGAATCTCTAACTAAGATTTCTCGAAATGGTGCGTCTATTCTATCTAAAATCTAGCTCGGAGAGATAGAACAACGATAAGCATCCACAGATAAGCACAGTTGGATATAATGATAGTGTCACATATCGGCACTAAGAAGTGTAATCTTGTCTTTAATTGGCTTGTGATTCTTATTGAGTAAAACTAAATAGTAAATATCCACTTTTGGTGGATGATGAAACAGGAAATAATCAATGCTGCTTCATATGCTCCGCTGCCACCTTCTGACGGGCTTGCAAAAAAACTTACTAAGTTGTAAGAGCTCTAACCATTTTCTTCTCCACAGATTCTGTTTTCATGACTCTTTTGTATCTGTCATCTAGTTCAGAAACATTTTTGGTTTCAGGGCTGTCATGGGGAAAGAGAGGAATGCTGCATGAAAAGCAAGCGCATACATAAAAGAAGTTATAACTGATGATTGATTTGTGATATCAAAATCTGCTGAACTCTGGCCAATAGTTTCTTCTGCTGTTGATTATTATTGAAAGACGTGGCGGAAGAGGTCCATGTGCCAGTCGGTGAAAAATCTAGAGCTACTGTCGAAAGACTGGCACTGTTTCTTTTTATCCACATATGACTAGATGACAGTTTCACAGATGTCGCGTATGGCTTCTAGCTGTTTTCACTCATATGTTTATTGTTATTTTCATATGCTGTAACCACAAATTTCATTGTTAATTTCATTGTTTCTAAGAGCATGGACTTCAAGGGCTGTGATAAAAATTAAAGTAAGCTAGCATGTTAAGTTTCATATATCCTTTCTTTGGATAAGTTTTTCTCTTTACAAGTGCCAAGGTGGATATACTCCTGCAATCCACAGTGTTGCTACTCTCATTGATTATCTAATATATCAATGGAGGTTTTAGATTTGGTATGTAGGCTGTCCTTATTGAAGGGAGCAATGATAAAGTTGTTTTCGCGTGACTTATATATCACAAGTTCGAGCCGTCATGCTTGTGGCAAGGTAGGTTAGGTTGCCTCTATCACATCCATTTGGAGTGCAGCCCTTCTCCGGAGCCTATGTGAACATGAGATATTTCGTGCACTTGGCTGCTCTGTCGGTGTCACCATTCTCATTATATATGCTTTTATTAGAACGACTTGGTTTCTGCAGTCTTCACTTTTTAAATTCTGCCAACTAGTTACTATCCGTGTACGAATTCAGATAGTTCCATTTATTGGTTCTTCCTACTTTGCATATTGTAAGGAAGGCTTGTCGATCCAGGGTTAGCAAGAATAGATCATATACTCTTTGTTGATCAACCAGTAAAAGCGAGGTTTGGAATCCGTGGAAGATGCCTCTGACAACGGGTGAGCTGTCTATCAGGCTCGCAGAACGTGTTCAATCAAATCCATACTAAGATCCCATACATGTGATTTTTTTCCAATTAATTAGTGGGTTCTATCTCTAGGTCTGCAACATGGGAGGGGATGAATATTGGTCGTTTGGTTGGAAAGAAGTTATTTAGTATTAATTGTTCTGTGGTATAGAAAAACACTACAATCCTAGAACAATTAATCATGGGATTAATTATGCCGTAGTTTTCTACCTATTTCTTAAATTTAATCTCGGAATTAATTATTCATTATCCCTTGTACCAAACGAGCCCTTAAATACAGACTAAAGGTAAGGAATGACTAATTTAAGGTCATGTGCAGATACAAAATACTAGCTTTCGTAACACATCAATAATCTTCTACTTTCTCTTTGTTACAAATGCTACTTCAAGTTACACACACAATCTCAAACTTAATGTCAGCAAAATCACACCAGCAAGTGAACCAACACTGGCAAACAAGAGATCTGTTAACTTTGTATGATCTTTGTTCATCACCCAAAAATGCCCCCAAAAATAAAAATAATAATAAAAGAAATGAAAGAAGAAAAAAACCAATTTTGTTTTTTTGTTAGAAACAAAAAAGGGCAGCCCGGGTCCGGAGACTTCCAAGGCTCCTCTTATTTGTCTGAAACAAAAACAAAAGAATTTCACTTTCGAATCACAAACTCCTCACCAGATTCTCTATCAAACCTTCTAATCCATTTCTTCTCCATCTTCCCGCCGGTACCACGCTTCCCTTCGCCTGTGCCGGTGCCGGCAGCCCCCACATGAGCAATATCCAATCCCTTTCCGACCGGCGAAAAAACCGACCGTACAATTCTTGATTTTCCGTCCAGTACACTTCTCCATCTAAAATCAGAAACAATTCTTGCACTCACATTTTTACATACCAAAACTGCACCCCTATGGCTTAACTTAGCCACCTTCAGCATTCTTGAAAAATCTTTTTTTTCACAATTTACTACCATAAAATCTATTCCTACTAAATTCTCCATTGTTTCCTCCGGCTCGCCAACGACAACTTCCGGCAACATCCCGGTGGTTTTTTCCATTGATAATATGTATTCAATTCTTGAATCTTCGTCGGGCACTATGCAAATATGTTTGCCACCTGTGTGTTTGCTGGCGATTGAGAGGCCGATACTGGTTGACGTAACGTCGTCCCCACGTCGTGACCATGTCTCTACGATCATTTGTGCGTCCCATCCTGCTGCCATTGCTGAGATTAATTCCGCTACGTTGGATTCTTGAAGTAACTCACACTGCAGGAAGATTGAGAAAAGAAATAAAAATGAGATGCTTTTACGGTAAAAAATGTCATGACATGTTTAAGATTACAGTTTTCAAGAGACTTTTCATATGCGACAAAAGTTCTTTTTTGTGTATAATTTTACATAATCTTAACGTTTGCATATACTCTAAATCCATTAACTCTAATTTCTGGATAAGTTTCATGTATATTTTAGGGAAATTCGGCTCGCTAAGTTTTCACTATGACAAGATCTAGCAAAGAGTCGACTTCCATTAACTTTTATATACACAACCTTACTTGCATTTCTACAGGAGGCTGTTTTTTCGACTTGAACTTTTAAAGTTGCGTCAAGGGTTTTCTTTGCTTCATGTATAATTGTCGAACAAAAATAGAAATGATGGACTTACTGATTTGACAGTATCGAGATAAGCTTTAGAGGCTTTTTCAGGAGACCAAACCATCTTCATCTCTCTGTATAATACTGAATTTGTGTTTTTCTTTGCTGCAAAGTTTCAAAGGTGGAGAAATAGATAATGCTTATGTTAGGATAAAAAAGTCTAAATTTGTGTCTAAGATTTTATAGGAGAAGTTAATTGGTGACCTTCCAAAATGTAAATTAGTATGAAAGGGAAAAGGTCAGTTTGAGAGAGTTGACATTAAATCCAGGCAAATCCAACGTGGGAAGATTTGGATTAAAATTTGAAGATATTTGCATCTTTCCTTCTTTTAATATTGCCTCTCTTCTATCACTCTAAAAACAAAAAAGTTATCCTATAACAAGTTTCTTCATATTAAATTTTAGTAATTTCAAAATTCAAGTAATAATTATGTCATCCCTATACCATCCATGTATAATTACGTCATTCAATGAAAAGATTGAACGCCTAACTCAACCCCAAAAGCTAGCTCATGAGGTGAGGATTGCCCAAGTCATATAAGGAGACCAAGAATCTCAAATCCCTCCGATGTGGGACAACTTAACATCCCCCCTCACGCCCAGATCTCTGGAGCGTGGACAACATAAATGGGGGCCCAACATCGGTAACAATAATTGGGATGAGCCTGGCTCTGATACCATGAAAAGAATGGACATTTGGCCTAACTCAACCCCAAAAGCTAGCTTATGAGGTGAGGATTGCCCAAGCCATATAAGGAGACCAAGAGCCTCAAATCCCTCCGATGTGGGACAACTCAACATCCAAAGTAATGCATAGATTCCAATAAAACTTTGGGGTTTATAATAAGTGACTTTTTGGCTTCTTTATTTTAGTTCAAGATAAATGTCTTTTTATATAATCAAAAAGAAATTAATTTTATTTTTTCAAAATTTGTCATTATTTACATATGTTAATATGTCAAGTTAATAATATGCACATATTAATTAAGGGTAATTTAGTCAAAATACCTTTTTTTTCTCCAAGAGTTATTCACTCTGTATCAATTTAGATGATACAATTTTCCTGTTAGTCCGAAAAAGAACGATACATTTGTATATTTGAAAATAATACAACTTTAAACTTTTTATTTTACCCATTTTATCTTTTATAGCCACAAAAATGTTATGAACTCACAAAGCTTTAGTCTCCTAAGCTTTTAGGACCAAATCATTCAAAAATATTTTTGTTCCTTAAATTTTGTGTCGAGTCAAACTATATTTAAATTGAGACGAAGTGAATAATATTTTCTTAAGAAATATACAATCTAAAAAATCATTTATTATGGATGGAAGGAAGTGATGCATAAATTCCCATATAACTTAATGGGTACTATTTAATACAGTCGATGAAATACTTCACTAGTTAAGACCTAAGCGGCAATTAATTCTTCTTATACGGCCAATCAAACGCTACTGTATTATACAATAACAATGATAACTCAATATAATTTTATAAGTGGGGTCTGTGAAGGATAATATGTATGCAGATCTTACCCTTATTCCGATGAGTAGAGATGCTATTTCCAGGAGACCCTCGGCTCAGGAAAGCAACAAGAGACGATATATTAGTACTATCAATAGACTCGTACTAAAATAACATAAATACATAACATAATATAGAATAACAAAATAACAACAATATAAGAAATATAGTAAATACGAAAAAGATGAAAGATTAAGACAAGAGGGGTTGCTCCGATAGTAAACAATCTTAACTTCCAACCAAGAGGTCGTGAGTTCGAGTCTCCCCAAGAGCAAGGTGATGAGTTCTTGGAAGGAAGAATGATGGGGATCTATTTGAAAATAGCCTCTCTATCCACAACTTCCTCCTAACGCCACTGTATTATCTAATGTGAAATTTTACAATTTATCATCAATGATCATCAACCAAACAACCCCTTACGTGTAAATAACATATCCTAAAATGTCATTTAATTAGGTAAACACCGCGTATATAGGAGCTTACTTTTATTAGAGGCCTGTTTGGTGAAACATTTTTTTAACTAAAAGCACTTTTTGGCGAAAAATTGAGGTGTTCGATCAAACTTTTGGAAGGAAAAATAAGTACTTTTGAAGAGAAATAGAGGTATAGCCCGTATGATCAAGCTACAAAAATTAGTTTATTTTGAGAAGTATTTTTTTTAAAAAGTGCTTTTCTCAGAAGTATTTTTGGTGAGAAGCAGTTTATGTTTGGCTAATTAATTTGAAAAGCACTTTTGAGCAACAATTAGTGTTTGGCCAAGTATTTTGAAAAGCACTTTTGAGTAGCAATTAGTGTTTGGTCAATCTTTAAAAAGCTGGTTCTGCATGTATTTTTGTCAAAAGTAATTTCTGTTTCTCCAAAACTACTTCTCCTTCTCCTCAAAAGCACTTTTTTCCTTTCAGAAGCTTGACCAAACATCTTTATTTTTTGTTAAAAGTGCTTTTGGTAAAAAAAAAAAAATTTGGTCAAAAATAAGCGTGGCCAAACAGGCTAGTAATTTTTGAAAAGTAACAAAAATAGCTTATCTTTAAAAGTGCTTTTGTCAAAAATATATTTAGAAGCAAAAGCTTGGTCAAATATTAATTATTGTTCATAAATACTTTTTAAATTAATTAAAAATATATATATTGGTTCTTATTAAAAATATCTTTTAATAAAATACTTCTTAAAATAAATTGACGGTAGAAGCAACCACACAAGCTTGTAGTGTCATTATTTATGTAATCCATTTCTAAACGAATCTTTGCTGCCAATAACATTGACTTCAACCATATAGTATCTTTTGACCACTCATTGGCCGGTTACTCGGTGAGACCGCCATGCCATATGTACTTCCTATGACCATATCTTCTTATACTACTGCCTCTACTTTCAGATTCTTTTTGTTTTCACTTAGACGTTCGATATTCATTAGTTTAGTCTGATTAATTTTGATTTATGTTGAAAAGTTTTACTTCAAAGGTAAAATTTCACTCAAAAAAATATTTGTGATTGTAGATTTAGAAGCGAGGCGAGGATCTAAATTCTGGGGATTATATTGTTTTTAATTTATTGAGTTCTAAATAACTAATTTTAATAAATTTTTTAAAATAAATACAGAGTTAAAACTAAAGCTATTGAGTTTGATTGAACCCGCATTACATACTCCGGCTCCGCCCCTAATTGTAACATGCATTCCACGAAAAAGGTAAAGGCTGGATGTAATTCAGATCAAACAAAATAAGAGAGATAAAAACTATTACCATTCAGTTTATGTGATGAACTGAAAATCGTTAGGTCCAAAATTCTTAAAAGCAACCTCTACAAAGGTTATTTTATAATTGGGGCTCGAATTTAAAATCTCAATTAAAATATAAAAAAAAATACTTACTATTCCACTGTAACTTTTTTAGTGGTCGTAATTTAAGAATTTGATATGTTTGAACTTGGATATTTCAGTTCTCTAGTGTTCTAAGAGAACTTGGATATATAGTGACTTTGAATAATTATCTAGTATTCCTTCCTCATTGGTCGGTGAACAGTTACGACATTGAATTAAATTTGAAGTTTATAAATTTTAAATGTATCATTAAACCTAGCTCGTTTTAATTAGATGTAGAATTAAATATTTATATATTTAATAAAATTTCTAATACGAAACCCCTACTTAATATTGTAACTTTTCTCATGTCAACAGGACCCACCCACCCCCATACAACACCTACTTGCAAGTACTATATAGGTATTTTTGCCGCATATTTAATATTCTATCTGTTGTTTGAAAAGAGAAATTTTCAATTCACATTTCTTTTATAGTTTGTTAATACACTTAATTTTATATCCCAAGGGTTTATGTTGTTATAATATGTATTAACTTTATTTTATTTTATTTTTGAGAAAGTCAACGTTAGTGAAAGCCAGAGATTTTAAATATAAATCAAGAATCATAGCTTTATGTATAAGCTAAGATTTCAAACCTTCATTTTCATTATATGTAGTATGGTTCTATAGGCTCCAAACCGTGTTGCCCTTAAATATATAGTCCAAATTGCAAGATTTGATCATGGTTAAAGAGATAATTGAATATGCACGTTTATGTTAGATTCAAGTAGGATATATTTATATATTTATTATCCCTCATTCAATAAAGTTATAATATTTTTGTTATTTTATGTTGGCCAAGGAGTTGGAGTCTTTTTGTTGTATAAATTAAGCATCATAGCTTAATATCTAAACTAAGATTTTACAGCTTCATTTTTTATTTTATATATGGTCCTGTTAAGAATAGAATTCTAATTAGAGTGAATGTCTATCTTATAGAAGAGTTTTACTTTGAGGCTAAGTCATTTCTCTTCCTATAAATAGAGGGGTGTTACCCCATTGTAAATCCATCCCAAAAATATCAATAAGAATTTTCCTCTCCCTACTTTCTCTGCAATATTGTTCTTGTTCTTGTATTATTTTATACCACGTTATCAGCACGAAACTCTACTATCTCAAGAATCTCTTTGAGAAAATTAAGTAAGTTAACCAATGTAAAAAAAAAAAAAAAAACCTTGGCAATTCGCACCCTCTCCTCGGCGGACGCCTATTGTTTTCATCGATCATCTTCCAAAACAGTTTCCCCGGTTAATATCAGAATACCATGACAGCTTTCTCTCAATCTAAGAACAACAGGTCTTCAGGATTGCTCGCTCAAACAGTTGGTAATACTTCACTTCTTAGTTATTACAGTTATTTCAATGTTTTCACTACATTATAAAAGCTACTGCTAATATGTTCCTATTTTTACGAATATTTTAAGCTACCGTCCATTTGAAATGAAAAAAAAAAAAAAATCACAAACCTATTACTATTATATTATTTTCCTTCGTCCATCTAACCATCTCAGGTTCAGATCAAATGGCGACTGAAATAGAATTTTCAAGATAATACATACCTTTAGCAAGGTACCAAAATATTTAGTCGATCGGGTTATGAAAGTATTAGTAATCCGAAGAAGTACAGTAAAACCATAAAAAAAACCCAAGGTGCAAAGGTGTTTTTAGAACTCTTATATATGTTGATGAAGAGGTAATACCAATTTTCATTTTTGCTCTATACTTTATTAATTTATATTGTTTTGCTTTTATGCGATAAAATGTATGTTGCATCTTCAATGCGGGACAAAACTCCAAGCAAATTGATTCTTCCAAATAGTTTCGTGGATTACACATGCACTTGAAATATTCATCTTCGCACCAGTCACAGTCCAACAGAGGGCAAGTATTTTAATTACTCTTATCTTTTTTATTGTCTTGAGAGAAGCTTACTGTTTTTCCTAACTTAAATCATATATATCTAATGCACGGGTCATTCAGTTTTATTGTAATCCTCTGTAAGTTAGGAGTACCGTCTATTATAGTAGATAAGTCTTGGAGTTTGTTTTCTTCAAGAAAACATAATTCAAGATATAGTTGGTTCGAGCAAATATGCTCATCTTCATATGAAGAATCAAACTTTTAGTGCAATATAATGTTGTGTTTGGTAAGGCTTACACAGTATTAATGCTTTAATCTATGTATGCATCAGTGATTTTTGCGTTCTTCACAGACATTGTACTATAATAGTACAAATTGTTTCCTTACTATATTGCTTACAATTATAAGTATTGTGCTTGTGTATATTCAACAGTTTTTGTACCCATGACATTTATTTGTGTAGTTTACATTATGGCACATTTTTCACATGGAATTGTTGCACTGTCTAAGCTGTAACTAAAATCATATTTGTCTTAAAACTTTGCAAAATTGTATGCAATATTGCAAAATTTCTTATTAACACATTTAGACATATACATGTATAGAACTATATTTGGTGTCAATTAACAATACATGAACACGTTTTGAACTTTGAATGTATTGCAAGTTGTCACTGTGAATCAGTACTTAAGGCATGACTATGTATATTATTTTAAATTATTTGTTTAATTGATTCATGTACCACACATACTATATTCAAAGAGAAGAAATATTTCTCTCATTTAAGTATGTGTAAGGCAGATGTTACTACAATTTCTGGTAGTAGTAAATTGATTGAAGGCTCCGGAAGAGCAACTATAACTCTGCCTAAAGGAACAATATTTATCATAGAGAATGCAATGTTCTCCTCCAAGTCTAAGAGGAACTTGTTGAGTTTTTAAGATATCATTCAAAATGGATATCATATTGAGACAATAGATGAGAATAATCTTGAATATCTCATCATTACAAAGAATGTCTCTGGCCAAAAGAGGGTTATTGAGAAGTTCCCATCCTTATCTTGCGGCCTGTATTGGACAAGAATTAGTGCAATTGAGGCACATTCTACCGTAAACCAAAAGGTTGCTGATTCCAATACTTTTGTACTTTGGCATGATCGATTGGGGCATCCTGGATCAATTATGATGAGACGGATTATAGAAAACTCATATGGGCATCCATTAAAGAATTTAAAGATTCTTTTAAATAATGAATTTTCTTGCACTTCTTGTTATCAAGGCAAGTTAATTATTAGACCATCACCAACAAATGTTGGAACTGAGTCACCTACGTTTTTGGAACGTATACAAGGGGGATATTTGTGGACCTATTCATCCACCTAGTGGGTCCTTTAGATATTTTATGGTCTTAATAGACGCATCCTCTAGATGGTCTCATGTGTGCCTATTGTCATCACGCAACCTTGCGTTTGCAAAATTAATGGCACAAATAATTCGATTACGAGCACAATTTCCTGATAATCCAACAAGTCTATTTGACTAGATAATGCTGCTGAGTTTTCATCCCAAGCATTTAATGATTATTGCTTATCAATTGAGATAAAAGTGGAACATCCTGTAGCTCATGTTCACACTCAAAATGGTCTTGCAGAATCTTTAATTAAACGTCTGCAGTTGATTGCAAGACCATTACTCATGAAAACGAGGCTGCCCACTTCGGTTTGGGGTCACGCCATTTTGCATGCAGCAATGCTAGTTCGTCTCAGACCGACGAATTATCACAGATATTCTCCGTTGCAATTAGTTTTGGGTCATGAACCTAATATATCCCATTTAAAAATTTTTGGATGCGCAGTATATGTGCCTGTAGCACCGCCATACCGTACCAAAATGGGTCCGCAAAGAAGGTTAGGAATATATGTTGGGTTTGAATCGCCCTCCATTATTCGCAACCTCGAAACATTGACAAGGGATTTGTTCACTGCACGATTTGCAGACTGTCGATTCAATGAGACACTTTTCCCAAAATTAGGGGGAGAAGTTGGTGAAACCAAACGGGAAATTTTGTGGAAAAATCCATCATTATCTCATCTTGATCTACATACCTCTATTTGTGAAAAAGAGGTGCAAAATATTATCCATTTGCAAATGAATAGCAAATCAAATGCCTGACGCATTAACAAATCCTCTTATATTGTTTGTTCTCATTAATTAAGAGATCAACTAAAGTTGGGATTAAATCCCATAAATTCTGGAAATATCAAAGGTGAATATGAGCTCATTCACCTGCCATGTATACCACATATGATGCATCTATGATATGGTTACATGTGCGATTATTATTAACCTGCAACCTGGCAGGTGCTTGCGAGGTAAATTGCTCAGTAATCTAATTTCGAGCATAATTTCCAGATTTTCTATTCAAGATAGTTCATCTTGATAAGTTGGTTTACATCATAGCTGGTTTAGCAAAATAATTTATTGAGTGCCTCCACTTAATAGCTAAACTATTGCTTATGAGAACAAAGTTATCTATATCAATTTGATATACGTTATACACGAGAGTATATTATATTCTCCCCTTAGTTCAGGGTCAGGAACCAAATAATTTCATCTTATTATTATTGATGTGCAGTGTATATTAACATGATAATGCACAAAGATGATTTCCAAGAGTTGAGGAAACAAGTTAGTTTTTCTAACATGAGGGGGAGACATGATAAACACTTGAGAAAAAGTTACATGGAACGAATTATCATTTGTATATATAGATCCTCGAATATCATAATATGAACTTGAAGTTCATAAAAAGATAATTCAATTGCAACATATTGCAAAGCATGTCATACGCATTTGCTAACCCAAAGAAAGTAACTATATTCTCACTGCAAATGCTCATATTAAGTCCTAGAAGGACAAAGTCTTTGATACGCTTAAAGCGTATAGACAAATCGGTTTCAAAAGAACTTCTTAATAAAGAAGATGAGCAAATGATCAAAGTGATCATAATAAGGAGGCAAGTGATCTAGAAGATCACATGACATAACACTTCATAAAATCTCATGAGAGATTCAGGTACCTGAATATATGAATGAAGAGATCTCCATGTTATGTCTTTATGAAAATTTACTGGAACCGATATAAAATGTTCGTCGACGACATCTATGGTAAGCGCTAAATATCGATGAGGATCTTAAGTTTGTTGAATACAAACAAAATATTGGCCAAATGGAAGAGATACAATTCAAGTAGAATTGATTCCATATTAAAGACATGTAGTTTTGGACATGTAGTTCAAATACTTGAAAGTATAAAGTCAATGGTATGTGCAATCATTTTCGATATCTTATTTCTCTAATATGACATGAAAACTTGATATGCATCTAAAGTCTATTATATGGCTTATATGACTTAACTTATATGTCAATCTATGAAGGATTTAAGTTTTTTGAAGCATATACAATTCTTGATCTTGAAGTACTACTTTCTACACATATGTATCTTGCTATAACTTTAAGCAGATAATGTGATAGCGAGGATACCTCTATGAAAATATTGAAGATCCATTCCAGGACATTTTGAAGACGTTATATATCTATCACGAGTGATGATTTCAAGGTGCAAAATATTCGTTCAAGTTAATATGGCTGATTTATTTATCAAATCTCTACCAAAGATCGTTTTGAAGATGGTGCACAAGATTGGAATGCAAAGGCTCAAATATGTGAATTGATGCTCTCATTAGGGGGAGTTAATGCGCGTTGCACTCTTTTTCCCTTTCAAGGTTTTGTCCCACTGGGTTTTCCTTGTAAGGTTTTTAACGAGGCAACCAATAGGCGCATTTCTAAATATGTGTACTCTTTTTCCTTTTCTAGAATTTTTTCCCATTGGGTTTTGTTTTAGTTAAGGTTTTAATGAGGCACATTACTTATTGAGTAGACATTCAAGGGGGAGTGTTAAGAATAGAATTCTAATTAGAGTGAATGTCTATCTTATAGAAGAGTTTTACATTGAGGCTAAGTCATTTCTCTTCCTATAAATAGAGGGGTCTTACCCCATTGTAAATCCTTCCCAAAAATATCAATAAGAATTCTCCTCTCCCTACTTTCTCTGCAATATTGTTCTTGTTCTTGTATTATTTTATAACAGGTCCCATATTTAGTGGTCAATACTTTATTCCTAACCGTATTGCCTTTTAATATATAGTCACAAAATACACGAGTTTATAGTTGTAAGAATTGATCGTGGTTAAAGAGATAATTGTATAACATACACGTTTATGTAAAGATTAATCCAGCAGGATATCTTCCTATAGAAATTTTTACATTCCTATACATTATATAAAACTATATTTTTTTTTGGTAATTAAAGATTATATTAATCACCAAATTGTTCCGCGTACAATCCCATAGGTCAGTTATATACTCAAACTGCCTATCAAAATTTCAGGTAAGCTAACTATCTAGACTATAACTAAAGTTCCATATTTACAGAAAATGTTGTTGAAGGTATGTCCTAACTCTAGGGGTTGCTCTAATATTACAAATGTAAGCAATGCTCCTAACTAGAACTTCACTGGGACAGTAAGTATTTCTGAAGATACGTGCATTCCTCTCCAACCAAATGGCATAGGACATCTCTGCAAATACCATTTTGAACACATGAACTTGGGGAGATTTGCCTTTAGACTTCTCAGTGATCCAGCTAACATATTGCGGCCAAGACTGTCCAGGAGGTTGAGACATGCCAAGCCATTGCAAAATGAGATGTCTCAGTTGTTCAGCAAAGGGGCAGTACAGTAACAAATGATCTCTAGTCTCCATTGTGTGTTGACACATAACACAGCTACCATCAACACTCAAGTGCCACTTGATCAGCCTCTCTTTGGTAGGGAGTCTGTTTTGGAGCAGTAGCCAGAGGTTGAAGAGTGCTTTAGGTCGGGCAGCATTCTGCATGATTAGGTTTTTCCATGGAACTCTAGGCAATTGACCAATTTGTTGAAGATAGATTAGTTTGATAGAACATGTATTGGTATACAGCAGCTGGTGTTGTTGTAGTAGCCTAGCACTCTCAATGATCTCCGGACTATCCAACTTGCTTGTGCAGGAATATTCATACCTTCCAGTTGTTGATGTTTGATATACACTGTATGGATCCACTTTACCCATAATAAGTCTTTCTTGTGAGCCAAGTCCCAGGCTAGTTTTGCAACAGCAGACTTGTTCCACAGCAGAAGGTTGATTAGGTTCAGGCCTCCTGCAGATTTTGGCTGACAGATCTTGTCCCATGCTACATATGCTTTCATGGTAATATTAGCTGAGGCAGATCATATGAATGATCTACACATTGCCTCTATCAGTTTTATGACCTTGGATGGGAAGAGAAACAACTGAGCCCAATATGATTGGATACCAAAAATAACTGCTTGTACAAACTGCATTCGACCAGCATAGGACAACTGTTTAGCAGTCCAGGATGTAATCCTAGCTGCGATCTTGTCGATTAGAGGTTGCCACTGGAGAACTGATAGTTTCTTGGTTGATAGTGGAACCCCTAAGTATTTAAAAGGAAGCTCCCCACGTATATAACCAAGATGACTAAGGATTTGTTGTTGCTGGTCAGGCTTTACTCCTCCAAAATATACAGCACTCTTCTGCATATTAGCTTTCATTCCAGATGCTGCAGTGAAGTGGGCAAAATATGTAAACATGGTTTGCAAAGCTTGGCTATCTCCTTTAGAAAATAACAAGAGGTCATCAGCAAAACTGAGGTGTGTAATTCCCAGCTTTTAGCATCCAGGATGAAAGGTGAAACCCTTAGTTTTATTCAGTTCTGCCAGAGATCGACTTAAGTATTCCATAACTATAGCAAATAAGAAAGGTGATATAGGATCACCTTGTCTCAAACCTTTGGCTGCTTGGAAGGGTTCTGTAGTTTCTCCATTAACTATCACTGTATAGCTGACAGTTTGCACATATTCCATAATCCAATTTGTATATCTGGTTGGGAAATCCAGAGCCTCCAATACTTGTTGTAGGAAGCACCATTCAACTGAATCATAGGCCTTCTGGAGATCAATCTTGACCATACATCTAGGTGATATATGAGATCTTGTGTAGTGCTTGATGAGCTCATGAGCCAAAATGACATTATCAGCTTGTGCATTGCATATGATGCTGGCTATAACTCTTTGCATTCTGTTGGCCAGCAATTTGGAAATAATTTTATAGACAACTGAACAGCAGGCTATTGGTCGAAACTCCTTGACTGTTTGTGGGTTGGGAACTTTAGGAATCAGAGTAAGGGAGGCACAGTTTGTTGGTCTATGCATTTTGGTGGATGCAAAGAAATTCCTGACTGCTTGCATTACCTGTTGCCCTGTAGTATGCCAAGTTTGTTTAAAGAATAGTGCATTAAAACCATCAATACCTGGGGCTTTATCACTGCCAATTGCCTTTAAGCTTTGCAAGATCTCAGTGACACTGATGTCAGCAGCCAAATCCAGTTTCTGTTGGTGAGATAATGTAGGGCCATTTGCCATGTACAATCTATTAGCAGCTGGAAGAGAATGAGCTGAAGTCCCCATAAGTGATTTGTAGAAAGCAATGATATCCTTCTTCAGATCATCTGGCTGTGTAGTCCTCAAGCCTTCCTCTGTGATCAATTCAGTAATCTTCTTGTGTTGGTTTCTCTCTTTCATTACAGCAGAAAAGTATTTGTTATTACCATCCCCTAGATGAATCCATTTGGCTCGAGCTTTCTGTTGTAATATTGATTCTTCCAGCAGAGACCATTTTTCCAGTTGAAGTATCAGATCTTTTTCTCTTAGTTGCAATGAATCAGAATAGGCACTAGTCATCTGGTGTTGTAAAGCTTCCAGTTCCTTATGGCTGACCTCAAGTTTCTGTGAAATTGTCTTAAATTCTCTGGTATTTAGAGATTTCAAGACTGGTTTAAGGGACTTGAGGTTGTTCCACACCCCTTGAAGGGTAGGCTAAGCATTGGCATTCCAGGAAGCTTTAGCTAGTTGTTGGAAATCCTGATGCTGTATCCATGCATTAAAGAATCTAAAGGGGGTTTTCCTGATTGAAATATCCTCTGTCAAGGTCAGTACCATGGGGTTATGATTAGAGATTAATGGGGATCCATATACAGTATGCACATGGCTCCATTTTAGCATCCACACACAATTACCAAAACTTTTATCCAGACGACTGCATACTCTATCATCTCCACCTTGCTTATTAGTCCAGGTAAAAAAAAGCTCCCTTCCAAGGCAGTTCTGTTAGGCCAGCATGCTGCACACATTGATAAAATCAGTAACTTCAGATACTCTAACTTGATGACAAGATTCTCTATCAGTGCTGGACATAATGGCATTAAAATCCCCTGCTATTAACCAGGGGTCAGTGATACTAGCAGCAAGATTCTGAAGAGCTGTCCACAGTGATTTCCTTTGTACAATGTCATTGTGGCCATATACCACTATAAGGCAACATATTAATTCATCAGTGAGCTTCCTAACAATGCAATGGATGCATTGTGCCTCTTCTTGAACACCAGCGACCAAGAGCTTGGTTGTATCCCATAAGATCCAAATTCGAC
This sequence comes from Nicotiana benthamiana, assembly GCA_034376525.1. Classification (NCBI taxonomy): domain Eukaryota; kingdom Viridiplantae; phylum Streptophyta; class Magnoliopsida; order Solanales; family Solanaceae; genus Nicotiana; species Nicotiana benthamiana. Next base: position 37,750,885 of record CM067335.1, on the reverse strand, counting down.
CATTTATGGCACTGCTGTAGTTAGCTAGCATACCCCAGTTAGGCAGTAAAAATTCAGATATTTTTGCTGCATTATTCTGTTTAACTTTAGTTTCTACTAGACCAACAAGGTCAATTTTATTGACTCTAAAATATTCTTTAGCTTCCTTCTGTTTGAATCTTTTATTTACACCCCTAATGTTCCAAAATATCCACTTCATTGGGTATAACTTGTTCCCCCTTCATCTAAGGGGTGATCTGCCCAACTTACTGACCCTATTTCAAATCTATTGCCATCACAACAGGGGATAAGGGTGGAAAGTTTTTGGTGTTAAAGACTGGAGCTGAGAGAGTATCAATACCCTTTTGTTTTTTCACTTCCTCAAATGTAGCCACAGTGGTACATTGTTCTTTCTGATTTGGCTGCTGGATATGAGTTTTCTGCTTGTCATGAATTGAAGCTGAAAGAGTACCACTACCCTCAAAAGTAGCCACAGTGGTACATTGATCCTTCTGAGCTGGCTGCTGGATATGAGTTCCTGCTTGTCCTGACCAGGATGAATTGGGCCCTTTGCTCTCCATTCCTAAGTCACCTTAGATTTCTGTATGTTGTTAGGCTGGATAGGCTTAGCCAGACAATTGTGCCCAACTGTAAGGCACTTCCCACAATAGGAAGGCCTCTAGTCATAGGTTACATCCTGCAAAAAAAAGCTTCCCATCTGGATCCATTATCTCAATTTCAGTAGGTAACTCTTTTGAAACATTCACCTCAATAAGGATCCGAGCATATGAGATTCTAGTTTGTTTAGTCGTACACTCATCGGCAAAGATGGGCTTACGCAACACACTAGCAATTCGACTAAGGGCCCTATTACCCCAGCAAGACATAGGCAGATTGGGAATTTTAACCCACAGGAGAATATCTGATGGGAAAGTAGCCTTAAAATCAAAGTCAGCCGACCATTGTTTCAAAATTATTGGTCTATTTGCAATAGTATATGGTCCTGAACATAATACTTCCTTGGCATCATCAAGAGATTAAAATTTTGCAATGTAATAACCTTCTTCATGATAATAGAGGTCTGGATCTGACACATGGGACCAATGAAGATTTATAAACCTTTTCATAGCATTGTATCCAGGAATATTCCCTAATACAAACACAACTAGAGCACATTTCCATTTTTGTTCCTCTTCCACGACTTCTTCTTTGAGCAACCGGCCTACTGGTTTACCATTGATAACCGTCGGTGGGATATACTCTAGGGACATGCCATTAGCAGCAAGTCTATTTTTCTGGAACAAATTTGCCCATACCTTTGGTTCCTCTTTGGTCTCCTTCTCTAGATCTGCACAAATTGTTTGTGGATGGTGCTGCATGTGCTCGTTTCCACTATTAGCTTGTACCATCGGAATCAATGGTACATCTGGAGGTCCTTGATTTCTAGGTAAACTTTGAGAAGGATCTGCAGGTGGAATCACTGGTCCAGATTGAGGCTCTGAGTTGCTATCAACCATATCAGCTACTGTTGGAAGTACGGGAACTCCAGATGGCTGCGAATCTACAGTTGCATGAGGCAATGAAACAGTATCTTCAGTGGGCTTCAATGGAACAGTGTTAACCGACTGTGGCACAGTGTTAACAGATTTTGGGAAAACAGTGTTGTTTGCATAGATTGGCACCAGAACTTTCTTAGGTCGGCCTCTCCCTCTCGCCATGGCACCCTCAGCGCAGGTTAACCTACATACGCAGAAGAAGCAGAGAAGAAGATGAAGCAGTAAAAGTTAGAGAGAAGGAAGAGCTTCTCTCTCTTGTTAATTGGATATTAGATAATTTATATAAAACTATATTACCCCCTATTTAAGTTTTATTATAATTATATTTTATATATCCAATTATCATTTATGTATATTTTAAGAGAATTAATGATAATAATTAGTGTCATAAAATTACTCTAACATATCTTTCATACCCTCACGTTTCTCTCTCCACACCCCCTTCCCCATGTATCTTGCACCCACCCACGATTTTCTCTTCACAAAATTTGGAATCCCTTCTTTAACGCCTATTTCCTCTCTTCTTCTATAAGCACTCCAAATTTTTATTCTCTCGTTCAAAAAATCACCTCCATTAATATCTGTACTTAGCTTGATTTTAATGAAAAAGAAAATACCTTCAAAGAACGGCCCTAAAAAAGGCAAAGGAACCGATATTCTTACATTTGATTTGGGTGTTTTCTTAGAGAAATCACCTAAAAAAATTATTTGTTTTAATTGGGTGTTATTGCAAAGAATTGAGAATTCTCTCTACGTCTCTCTTTTTATCTATCAATCCTAATTTCAGTAATGTAAAGCAAAGAAAAAGAGAGCAACAATTTTACCATTGACAGCCATAAAAAGCTTTGAAGCTTTGAATTCGAATTTGGGTTTAGAAATATAACTATATGTTTGGATTTGGTGTTATTGCAAATAATTAGGAATATAATTTGGAGTTTATATCTCAATTTTGAGGGTGTTTCGATGAAGATTAGACTTGATTTTAGCTGAAGTTCAGATTGAAACTCGAAGAAGAAAAAGAATACATGATATACATTATATTTACGAAATTGTATTAAAATTGTAAAAATATTGTATTCTGTTATTTATATAAAAAATTTTATTTAACTATTGTATGAAAGTTGAACAATAATGTATACAAATTATATTTAAGTTGCATGATATTGTAGTTGTATATAACTGAGTAGAAATAATGTATGAAAATTGTAGATAAGTTGTATAATTTATAATTAGTTGAGAAAAAAAGAGTCCAGAGAAAGAAGATGTAGTGTCATATATAAGTTATTTAGTTGATGCTAATTTGTAGGAAGTATAGTACACAAATTTCTGAATAATCCAGTTTAGTAGTTCACTTGAAAATAACTTGGTGGTTTTATCTCCAGTTGTTTAATATTTACAGCACTTGTTCTTCATTATCTTAAACGTAGCTATTATGTTATTAGAATATAAATTATCTAAAAAAACTTCAATTTATCTACAATCTAGAAACACTGAATGTTGAGATTGTTTAAATTTTAAAGTTGAATATGTATATAATTTGTAGGGAATACCTTTACTTTTTGTAGATAACGGTCAGTTAAAGTTAAATTAATTTTTTTAACTTGTAGTTGTATTGTAGATAATAAATATTAACTGCTATGTACAGAATGTAAAAATGGAGGCAGATGCTTGATACAATACAGAAAAATATATTAACAAACACATAAACAAATTGATGTTAACTACATTATGATCTTAAAAAACTTAAACGATTACACACAAAATTCTGTTAACTTGAACACACTAACAATTATTTTTAAAAATTATTCTAACTACATGATATTTATTTCTTTTTGGGTGCATTCTTGCAAGATCTTTTGTTATGCCCTTCACCTCCACAGCTGCCACATGACACCTTGTATTTCTTTGACTTTAGTTCATATGTTTTGTATCTTTCCTTTTGAGGTCTTTCTGGCTGTTTTTTCTCTCCCGTAGGTGAATTTACTACTTCATCAGATATATCTTGTGGCACATTCCATTTGCTTTCATCAGGAAGAGAATTTACTGATATTTCATATGTACACAGTAGGCTCTCCCTAGTGTAATGAGGAGAGCAATAGTTTTCATAAGTTTCAATTCTTGTGCCTTAAAGCTGCCAAAACATGCACACATGGAAGTTCATTAAGTTGTCACATCAATATTTCTTGCTTTCAAGACACATAATGTACCATTTCACACCATCTATCACAGTATGGATATGATTGTTGAAACCCTCACCTACAATTAAATAACAAACAGAAAGAAAAATATTTACAATAATCACAAAAATAGATTATCTACAATTTATTTACAACTTATCTACAATCTATAAATTAACTACAATTTGTCTATAATTTATCTACAATATGGAAATAATGTATATTAAAATATTAATTTTTTGCACCAAATAAAGAGATCTTACCCTAAGTTTCTAAGGTAATGTACTATTTTTCTCCAATTCTATATAGAATGTGTACCCAAGGTATGTGAAAGTACCATTTGCCTTCAATAACTTCTCCTTCGTCCAACATTCAAGAAGTGTCATCATATACTCTAATAGGTCAAATATTGACAGCTCTCTTGCATCTTTTGTTACAACATTCAACGACATTCTAGTCAAGCAGGATATCTCCCTATAGAGATTTTTATATTCCTATACACTATATAAAACTATATTATCCCCCTACTCAAGTTTTACTATAATTATATTTTATATACTCAATTACCATTTATGTATATTTTAAGAGAGTTAATGATAATAATTAGTGTCCTAAAATCACTCTAACATATCTTCCACACACACACCTTTCTCTCTCCACACTCCTTCCCCATATATCTTGCACGGACCCACGATTTTCTCTTCACAAAATTCAGAATCCATCTATTAACACTTATTTCCTCCTCCTTCCATAAGCATTCCAAATTTTTACTCTCTCCTTCAAAAAATCACCTCCATTAACGTCTGTACTTAGCTTGATTTTTAATGAAGAATAAAATACCTTCAAACAATAGACCTAAAAGAAGGCAAAATGAGCTGATATTCTTACATTTGATTTGGGTATTTTCTTAGAGATTGGGTGTTGTTGCAAAGAGTTGATAATTCTCTCTATTTCTCTCTTTCTATCTTTCAATCCCTAATTTTAGTAATGTAAAGCAAAGAAAAAGGAACAACAATTCTACCATTCACAGCCATAAAAAGTTTTGAAGCTTTGAATTCGAATTTGAGTTTTGAAAAATCATTATTTATTTGGATTGGGTGTTATTGCAAACAATCTGGAATGTCGTTTGGAGTTTATATCTCAATTTTGAGGGTGTTCCGATGAAGATTAGACTTGATTTTGGCTGAAGTTCAGGTTGAAACTCGAAGAAGTAAAAGAAGGCATGATATACATTATATTTACAAAATTGTATTAAAATTATCAAAAAATTATATTCTGTTATTTATATAAATTATTTTATTTAACTATTGTATGAAAAGTGAACAATAATGTATATAAATTATATTTAAGTTACACGATATTGTAGTTGTATATAACTGAGTAAAAATAATGTATGAAAATTGTAGATAAGTGTCACGCCTCCTTTTTTACTACACTCATCGAAGGACGTAGAAGAGAGTTTTGTCTAGCTTAAAGTGACAATAGAAACAGGATTATTTCAATTAAAGATTCAGAGTCACCATTTGGGATAATTAATGGTGTACCAAGTCACCGGTTTAAATCTGAATCAAGGAAAAGATTGACTCTGTTTTATGTTTTACAGAGTGCGCACATAAATTCGGATAAGGAATTTGTTAACTCGGGAGAAGGTGTTAGGCATTTCCGGATTCTGTGATTCTAACACGGTCGCTCAACTATTATAATTGGCCTAATTATCTGATTTTAGTGCATGTTTTAGCCTATGGTTCAATTTTAACTTTATAACCGCTTTTTTTATTTTTAAGGAAATTTGCAACATCATTTAAAATATATTTTGAATCACGTTACATAAATGCGTCCGCAACACATTTTATATTACATTGTTGAGATTTGGATTTGAGTGACATGAAATGCACACCCGAGTTTAGGAAGGCAAATTATTAAAACAACACGCCTAAAGCAACTACGCATTTTTAATTTTGTGAGGGCTATGGAAGTTTGCTAAATGGCACGCCTGATTCTAAGAATTTTAAAAGAAGTAATTAAATGAGGGCCACACATTTGAGATTTTATTTGGCGCGTCTCACCTCAATTCCAATTCTAAAAAAGGAATTCAAACTACATTTGAAAGGCCATAAACTATTTATGTTGTCTAATATGACACACCTCCAATCTACCTAAAGGAGCTTAATTATCTAAACACTAATGGGCAAGGATTCTACTATGGTTCAAACTAATAAAAATGCGTTTTTTCTTTATGAAAAAAAAAAGAGAAACCGATGGTTTGAAAATAATGCTTGGGCCTAATATGAGGCCCAGTAGTCTACTAATGTAAAGTTATTCCAAGTGATAATTAGCATCAGCCCATGCCAGGCCCAAAAGATAGGCCTAATTAAAAAAGGACCAGCTTCAGCAAGTAATGAGATTCCCAGTTCGAGCCCATACATAGCACATGTTATCAAGTCTTTGCATTTTAATATAAACATCACACTGCTTTAAAACAATCACACAATTGCTAATTGGAGTACACCTATTGTCACTTTTCATGAAGAGATAACTAATTAGGCCTTTGTATCCACACCATTCAACAAAATGCTTCCCTTAGTTTCAACAGTATCCCACCCAGCAAATCAACAACAACAACAACCCAGTATAATCCCAATTAGTGGGGTCTGGAGAGGGTAGTATGTACGCAGACCTTACCCCTACCCTGGGGTAGAGAGACTGTTTCCAAATAGACCCCCGGCATCCTTCCCTCCAAGAACTTCCCACCTTGCTCTTGGGGAGACTAGAACTCACAACCTCTCGGTTGAAAGTGGGGGTTGCTTACCATCAGAGCAACCCCTCTTGTACATTCCATCCAGCAAATCGTTTTAAAAAAACAGATTTCGGATCATTTTCGAATCATATAGATCGAGCTTGAAGCCAACAAATCAACAACTACAATTCAAGCATTTAACTTAGCCTTGACAAACATCATTTCTAGACCTATTCTGACCTCTTTAAACAATTGAAATATAAGACAACTAAAGGATCCTACCAACATGGTGAATCAATAAAAATGAGCTTGTTCATGAGTAGTTCATGCATAATTTCGCTGAAAGAAACTCGGACAATGCAGAAATTACTATTGAAAGCAGTGCTGGACAACAAACCACGACATTGAAACAACTATGTAAAAGGTTAAAAGCCAAATGCAATCACCATACTTGTTGAGATGAGAGATTACACGGCTTCCAAGCCAAAGCATAAGTGACATAGGCCTGTATATTCATTGTATATTTATTGTATGTTCATGGTATACATGGTATACATTGTAGTGGGCTGTGATGATTATTGATAGTGGAATGATATCTGAGCCCAAGTTTATTTTATTATTGGGCCGTCTGACCCCACCCGCTATGTGATGTATATATGTGGGTGGACAGATATTTTGTAGGTCGGTGGGTTCATTTTCTCTAATACACTCTCTCGATCTTCTAGAGAGTTCTCTCAACTACCCTCCTTCTCTCTCTTCTTCTCTCACTATATTCTTCGTGTTCTTCAGCTTAATCTTCATGTTTTCATGGTATCAGAGCCGGAAAATCTTCTGATCCTTCTCTGTTATGTGTTATCGACACTTGCTGAAGCCTTTGCTGAAGTTTTTCTTCGGTTATCTGAGAAAAATATCGTTCGTATATTTTTCGATGAATGATTAATCGGATAATCGGGACTTTTCTGACTGTTTGAGTCTCCGATCATGTACCAGTAGATGTTTTGGGTGATTTTCCGACATCTCTGGTCTTATTCTGGTGAGTCCTTCAAATTCTAGGATTTTCCGACCTTCGGACCCGGGGTTTTGATGCTATCCGATGACTTTGCTTTCGGTCGATAGACGTTTTGGGTAAGCTTCCGACGTCTGTGACCTTATTTTGGTGAGTTTCCATTTATCTGCAATTTCCGGTGAGCGGACTTAGTTTCATCCGGTGGTTGGAGGCCGTTCTTCTCCGGTTGCGAAGAAGGAGGGTAACACTTTCTCTGTTCTAAGTGTTGTATATATTGCATGTGAGTTCTGGTTTGATTGTGATCTGTTCATTGAGACTATTTCGTTGTTGTTAACCTTGTTCATTATTCATGGCTGATAATACGAATACTAATACCTCCCCTGCGGACTCTACTAGTCCCCTCCTAATTTACTCCTCCGACGTTCCTGGTATGTCTCTTGTGTCCACTCCCTTTTCAGGCAGTGGTTATGGAGGTTGGAGGAGGAAGATGATTGTTGCCTTATCTGCTAAAAACAAAATCGGATTTGTTAATGGCTCATGTCCTCGACCAACCACTAATGTGGCTGAACAGAGGCTGTGGGATAGATGTAATAACATGGTCATTTCCTGGTTGACCGCTTCCCTATCTCCTCAGATTGCTGATAGTGTGCAATATTCCGATACTGCACAGAGTATATGGTCCCAAATTGAGAAAAGATATGGTACTCCTAACAAGACTAAAATTTTTGAATTAAAAAGGGAACTCTCTCACACATCTCAAGGCTGTTTAGATGTAGCCTCATATTTTAATAAACTCAAAGGCCTGTGGGATGAGTTGGGCACAATGTGCACAAATCATGGGCAGAGATGTGTGTGTGCTGCTAAAAATGGAATAATTCAGGAAGATGATGAAAACAAGGTATTCCAGTTTCTTATGGGGTTAAATGAAGCATACATGGGGATTATGAGTAACTTGTTGATGATGCAGCCATTTCCTTCCCTTGACAGTGTTTACAATATAGTGCTTAATGATGAGAAACAGAGACAAGTTCAATCTATTTCTCAAATCAGTCCAGACTCTATGTCTTTTAATGCTAATACAAATAAGCACTCAGTTGGATTTAATCAGGCCACAGTGCCCAGTCCCTCTGTTTTCAGACCCAGAGTTAATTTAGAGCAAAGTAGAGGGCCCTTATTTTGCAGATACTGCAAGAAATCTGGGCACTTAATTGATAAGTGCTATGAGATTCATGGGTTTCCTCAAAATATCAAATACAACAAGGGAAGGAAATCTGCTGCTGCTCATGTCTCCACTGGTGAGGAAAGTGTGTCTGTTAATCATGGGAATCCTAATATGTCTGTTCCATTAGGGGATCCTCCTGGCAGCCATCACCCTGTTACACACATAGATGGCCAAAGTTCTGTGATACCAGGGTTGAGCAGACATCAATATGATCAATTGATGAGCTTGTTGCAACAGACCCAGTTAGGGGATTCCAGTGCTCAGGCTCCTCCTCCCATGTATGCTGCTAATTTTGCTGGTACTATGTTGACTGAGAGTCTTGTTTCTGATTCCAAATTATGCATGCTTACACACATTAATTCTGTCACCTGGATCATAGAATCAGGGGCATCTAATCATATGGCACATGATAAAAACCTACTCTTTAACATCATACCTTTGACTGTTGCTTATCTTGTAACTTTGCCTAATGGTTACAAAGTGAAAGTAACTTGTACAGGTTCTTTTGCATTAACTTCATCCCTTACTCTTCACAATGTGCTTCTGGTTCCTTCCTTTAAACACAACTTGATTTCTGTCCACAAGTTGGTAAAACAATTGCACTGTATAGTTTTGTTTACCCCAACTTCCTGTTTACTTCACATGATACAGGACCCTTCTCTGAAGAGGCTTCTGGATCTTAGTAAAGAGGAAGCTGGCCTATACAAACTGTCTTGGGTGCCACCTTCCCCTTCTTCCTCTACTGGTTCTTCATCTACTTCTGTATGTGCTTTGTCTGATTTTTGTAATGATGACAATGTGTTTGACAGCAAAGATGTTGCCTTGCCTCCAATTGTAAATAATTCCATATGTAATAATGTTGTTACCACTGATATGAATTACATTTGGCATTTAAGACTAGCACATACTTAATTTGCAAATATGAGACATATTTCTGGTTTGTCTTTTCCATTTGCTTCTAAACAACCTTTTCCTTGTTCTGTCTGTCCTATGGCCAAACAAACCAGACTCTCTTTTCCTGATAGCAGTATCAGTACTGCTAGACCCTTTCAATTAACACATGTGGATACTTGGGGACCTTACCACACTTCTACTTCTTTTGGTTGTAGATACTTCCTTACAATAGTTGATGATTTCTCTAGGGCAACCTGGACACACTTAATGGGCTCTAAAAGCAATGCTTTTCCCTGCTTAAGTCTTTCATCTGTTTTGTTAAAACTCAGTTTAACACTGTGGTTCAAACTGTTAGAAGTGACAATGCCTTAGAATTGGGATCCAGCATTGAGGGTATATCTTTCTTTAGTATCTAGGGGATTATTCATCAAACCTCCTGCCCTCATTCACCTCAACAGAATGGTGTTGTTGAAAGAAAGCACAGAACCCTTCTTGAAACATGTAGAGCCTTACTTTTTCAACCTGGCCTACCTGTGTCTTTCTGGGGGGATTGTCTGTTGACTGCTACTTATCTCCTTAACAGAGTACCATCCAGAATACTTCACAATAAGTCTCCTAATGAAATTTTGTATGGAAAAGCTCCATCCTATTCTCATTTGAGGGCATTTGGGTGCCTTGCTTATGCTGCTGTCCCTATTCCTCAAAGGGACAAGTTAAAGCCTAGAGCCCTCTCTTGTGTTTTTCTGGGTTACCCATTTACCAAAAAGGGTTATAAACTGTATGATCTGGTTTCCAAGAAATGTTTTGTCTCCAGGGATGTTATATTCCATGAAACTTGTTTTCCTTTTAAGAATAAACCTTCTTCTGCTCATCCTTCTCCTTCATCTTTTCCCTTTATTCCTCCTGCTGAGCATTCCATTGACACAAATTTTACTATACATGCTTCCTCTCCTCCTTCCCTTCCATCTGATGCTCATATTCCTGATTTTACTGATGCTGCTCCATCTCCCCTTCCTTCTTTCAATCATGATATCTCTCCTCCTGTTTTACCTTCTTCACAACCTCTTCCTGCTCCTAGAAAATCCACTAGACAGCATAATCCTCCTTCCTATCTTAAGGATTATGTCTGCCAACTCCCTGCCTTTTCTGGATCCTCCTCTTCAACTTTGGAATGTGAACCTTTATATTACTCTCAAGCTGCATCTGTTCCATCATGGCAGCATGCCATGAGATAGGAGTTTGATGCTTTGGAAGCAAACCATACCTGGGATGTTGTTCCTCTTCCTCCTGGTAAGAAACCCATTGGCTGTAAATGGGTCTATAAAATCAAATACAAAGCTGATGATACTGTTGAAAGGTATAAAGCTAGGCTTGTTATTAGGGGTGATACTCAAGTTGAAGGGATTTACTGACACCATTTCTCCTGTGATTAAGATGACCACTGTGAAATGTCTTATTGCTGTGGCTGTCAAGAATAACTGGCCTCTGTTTCAACTTGAAGTTAATGATGCTTTTCTCCATGGTGATTTGGATGAGGAAGTTTATATGAAACTTCCCCCAGGTTTGACAGTCTCTGCTCCTTTTTCTTGTTCTGTTTCTTATACTTCTTCTCCTCTGGTTTGTAAGCTCAAGAAATCCCTATATGGGCTGAGACAAGCACAATGGTATGCCAAATTGTCTTCTGCTCTTTATTCCAGAGGGTACACACATTCTTTGAATGACTATTCTTTGTTCATCAAAGGTAAACCTGGGTCCCTTGTGGTTGTGGCAGTCTATGTGGATGATATTATTCTTACTGGGGATGACAATGATGAACTTACTGCCCTGAAACTGTTTCTGGATGATCAGTTTAAAATCAAAGACCTAGGGTCTTTGCATTATTTTTTGGGCATAGAAATGATCAAAGACCTAGGGTCTTTGCATTATTTTTTGGGCATAGAAATGTCAGTTGTTCCTGGTGGTATGATCCTTAATCAGCACAAATATGTTTGTGATTTGCTGCATCAGTTTGACTGTACCAATGTATCCTCTGTTGTTTGTCCTTTGGATATAAATATCAAACTTCATGCTGATTCTGGTGACCTTTTAACCTCTCCTGATCAGTATAGGAGTCTTGTTGGTAAGCTGTTATTTCTGAATCATACTAGGCCTGACATATGTTTTGCTGTTCAACATCTAAGTCAATTTCTAAAATGCCCCAGACTTCCCCATATGACTGCTGCCTTGCATGTTTTGCGATACCTCAAAGGCACTTCTTCTATGGGTCTCTTTTATTATGCCAGTGATGATTTCTCTGTTGTTGGTTATTCTGATAGTGAGTGGGCTGCCTGCCCTGATACACGGAGATCTGTTACTGGGTTTTGTGTGTTATTGGGTGGTTGCCTGATTAGTTGAAAATCAAAGAAGCAACATGTGGTTTCCTTGTCTTCTGCTGAGGCAGAATATCGAGCCCTCAGCAAGGTTGTTGCCGAATTATCTTGGCTGTCTCGTTTATTAGTTGATCTTGGTGTATCTGTTTCTCTTCCATTTTCTGTGTTTTGTGACAGTCGGGCTGCTATTGCTAACAATCCCGTTTTCCATGAGCGTACCAAACACATCGAGGTGGACTGTCATTTTGTTCGGGATCAGCTGCAGAATGGCCTCATTCAACTGTTTCATGTTCCTACCACTAGTCAACTTGCTGATCTTCTGACCAAGCCTTTGCCTGGCACTGTGCTTCATCCTTTGCTGTTCAAGTTGCAGGTGGTTTCCCCCTCCAACTTGAGGGGAGTGTTGAGATGAGAGATTACATCGTTTCCAAGCCAAATCATAAGTGACATAGGCCTGTATATTCATTGTATATTTATTGTATGTTCATGGTATACATAGTATACATTGTAGTGAGCTGTGATGATTATTGATAGTGGACTGATATCTGAGCCCAAGTTTATTTTATTATTGGGCCGTCTGACCCGACCCGCTGTGTGATGTATAAATGTGGGTGTACAGATATTTTGTAGGTCGGTGGGTTCATTTTCTCTAATACACTCTCTCGATCTTCTGGAGAGTTCTCTCAACTACCCTCTTTCTCTCTCTTCTTCTCTCACTATATTCTTCGTGTTCTTCAGCTTAATCTTCATGTTTTCAATACTTGGTTCAGATGAATTTCAAAGCTCAGAAGTTTGCATAGCAAGGGGATCAAGCACGAAAGACATCCCAATATCCAGCCTTTGTAATAAAATTTGCACATAATATGTTGAGAAGCAGGGCACTACCAAATTTTCTCCCTCTAACTAAAAAATGTTTGAGAGCTGAGATGATCTGATCTCATTCAAGGGTGAAAACAAATTGGAAAACATGTGCCAAGATAGTCTGCGCATTTTCAGCATTAGTGCATAAACAAAAGTAGCAAACTCGACTGATTTGCGACCATTACACAAACAAACATGAGAACTTCACAAACACACGAGCCATTCAAACTCAGTAGACTAGCAATCAAACCAATTCGGACAACCTATGACAAAGAAAACGAGCAAAGTTAATCTTCAAGCCATTTGGAAACCAACCCCTAAATGTTTACACACATTAAAGAAATCGACAATGGCTGGACACTGACAGAAGAGGCAGACGAGCACACAATTGCATGTTTCGATGGATTCTAAGACTGGAGGACCATATGAACATTCCTTAGCACACATATGAAATCATAGAAGAGGCTAATACAAACAAGAAAAAAAAACAGAGCAGCAAGATGAACCTAGGATGACTACACAAATCTCAGTTATTATTTCAAAATTCAACCCATTTTATAGCTCATTCAGAGATCGATTTACAACAGAACTAAAATAAAGAAGAGAAATGAACCTGGAATTAAGAAACTGAATTAGTACAACACTGAAATCGACCAAGAGGAAGCAAATAGCAGGTAAAATCAACCGTCGAGCTTTTCATACGACTTCCATTTTTACTCAAAAATCCAGAATCGAAATGAAGAGACTATTCTTTCGAAATGCTCAACAAAACTCACATCAAATGAAATCAAGGAACCTCCATAACATTTGTTCTGTTCCGATATAAGAAAAAATCGAACAACAGACAATAAGAAGAAAACTTTCCACACTAATTTTTCCTTCAATTTCTTTTAAAAGAAATCTCTCCCCAGAAAATTTCCCCTCATCCGAAAATATCCTTCCTCTTATGTATCCCTCCAGGTGCTCTCGAAGCTTCAACCTTTATCTCTAAGAAATCTCTCGAATGAAAATTCTCTCCCCCAAAAATAGATTTTCACCTCGTTTCTGATGAAAGAGGGACAAATGGAAGGACTAGATTAACTCGAATCCAATCTAACACCCCCCATTTTTCCATATATCATCCAAAAGGTAAAAATTCGGAACAAAATCGAAATGAGCATGTGAGGGAGAGGGAATCTGTCAGAAACGGTTAGAAATAAGGTGATAAGGCGAAAGGGGGGATGCGTGAGGTGAGATTAGAGCTCGCTCGCCCGAATTTTAGCAATTTTGGAAGTGGATTCGGGTGTTTATTGGAGAAGAGAATAGTACGCGTCGTTTCTCTGCCTTTGGGACTTGGGGATTAGGCTTATACTTAGGGAGCGGATCGGGTCAGGGACGGGCATGGGTTTGGCCGAGTATTGGGGAAAATGGATTGGGCCTGAGGAACAAACAATTGTAATAGCCCAAATTCCTATTTCTTCATTTCCACTTCTTCTTTTTTCCAAATTAATTCTTTTTAATTCCTTTTCCTTCTTTTTTTTTCCTTTTTCTTTTTTTTGAAATAATGAACAATAAACCTATACTAATTCCGAAGTTAAATTAATCCTAACACTCAAATTAATTACTTACCACAATAAACAAAACCAAATTAAAAGAAACTATCAAAACTCAAAGTTAGAATTAAAAAAGTGAAAATAATTATTTTTGTGAATTTTTTCATTTTGTATAAAAATAACTAATTTTCTAATTTTCCTGACAAATGTAAAACTAAATTCTAAATGTAATATTTTTTTGTATTTTTTATTAATTAAATAAAATAAACTTGCACACACAATGCAAACAATTGACAGAAAAAGCCACAAAATCCACAAAATTGCAAACAGCGGAAATTTTTTTTATTTTTTTATTTTATGAGAATAATTCATATAGGATAAAATTACGTGCTCAAGCTGCCCCTCTTGCTCGGAAACACGAAGAATTTTCGTGGAAAGATAAAATGAGCGGATACGAACGATTTTTGCCCGTTTGAATACTCCGTGGGAAGCATGTTTGAAAGATTTGACCGCACCCTGCTTCCGAGGTTGCTTACATTTTCTTGACTAAAAAGGAATTAGGTCAATGTAGTTCGAAAATATTCGGTAGCTGGGAGTACCATGAAGCTGTGATTTCACTGTTGCTAATGTTGCTGCTACTGCTTGCTGAACCCCTTATTGCTCTATGACAAAATAAATAGAAACTAGACTAAACTATGACCTAGGAATTACAAAATCCCTATCTATATCTTCAAACTTTATCTTGTGGTTCTTGTTGCCTTGTTGACTTGTGTTATCCCAGTGAAGTCCCTTTGTTGCCGATTTGAATTATAATCTGAGATGTTTTCCCTTTTCTCCAGGTGGACGCCTGATTGTTGAACTTTGAACTATATTCATGTGCTCTCCAGGTGGGTGCCTGACTAATGAACTTGAATTGTATTGCCGTGCTCTCCAGGTGGGCGCCTGGATGCTGAACTTGAAATGTATTCCTGTGCTCTCCAGGTGGGCGCTTGACTACTGAACTTGAAATGTATTCCCGTGCTCTCTCGATAGGTGCTTGATTGCTGACTTCAATTGTATTCCCGTGCTCTCCAGGCGGGCGCCTGATTGCTGAACTTGAATTGTATTCCCGTGCTCTCCAGGTGGGCGCCTGATTGCTGAACTTGAACTGTATTCCCGTGCTATCCAGGTGGGCACCTGATTGCTGCACTTGAATTGTATTCCCGTGCTCCTAAGGTGCGGGCCTGACTTCTGCACTTGAACTGTATTCCCGTGCTCTATAGGTGGGCGCCTGATTGCTGAACTTGAATTGTATTCCCATGCTCTCCAGGTGGGCGCCTGACTGCTGAACTTGATTGTATTCCCGTGCTCTCTAGGTGAGCGCCTGATTACTAAACTTGAACTGTATTCACGTGCTCTCCAGGTGGGTGCCTGATTGCTAAACTTAAACTGTATTCTTGTGCTCTCCAGGTGGGCACCTGATTGCAAAACTTGAAATGTATCTCCCTGTTCTCCAAGTGGGTACCTGATTTCAACAAAAATAGACCAAGCAAATTGGAAAACATGTGCCAAGATAGTCTGTGCATTTTCAGCATTAGTGCATAAACAAAAGTAGCAAACTCGACTGATTTGCGATCAGTACACAAACAAACTGAGAACTTCACAAACACACGAGCCATTCAAACTCAGTCGACTAGCAATCAAACCAACTCGGACAACCTATGACAAAGAAAACGAGCAAAGTTAATCTTCAAGCCATTTGGAAACCAACCCCTAAAAGTTTACACATTAAATAAATCGACTATGGCTGGACACTAACAGAAGAGGCAGATGAGCACACAATCACATGTTTCGATGGATTCTGAGACTAGAGGACCATACGAACATTCCTTTGCACACATATGAAATCATAGAAGAGGCTAATACAAATAAGAAAAAAATAGAGCAGCAAGATGAACCTAGGATGACCACACAAATCCCAGTTATTATTTCAAACTTCAACCCATTTCATAGCTCATTCAGAGATCGATTTCCAACGAGAACTAAAATGAAGAAGAGAAATGAACTTGGAATTAAGAAACTGAATTAGTACAACATTGAAATCTACCAAGAGGAAGCAAATAGCAACTAAAATCAACCCTCGAGCAGCAACAGACTCGAACTTCTCAATCGACTTCCATTTTTACAGAAAAATCCAGAATCGAAATGAAAAGACTATTATTTTGAAATGTTCAACAAAACTCACATCAAATGAAATCAAGGAACCTCCATAACATTTGTTCTATTCTGATATAAGAAAAAAATAAACAATAGACAAGAAGAAGAAAACTTTCCACACTGATTTTTTCCTTCCATTTTCTTTAAAAGAAATCTCTCCCCTAAAAAATACCCCCTCATCCAAAAATATCCTTCCTCTTATATATCCCTCCGGTGCTCTCAAAGCTTCAACATTTATCTCCAAGAAATCTCTCAAATGAAAATTCTCTCCCCCGCAAAGTAGATTTTCCCCCTGTTTTTGATGAAAGGGGGACAAATGGAAGGATTAAATTAACTCGAATCCAATCTAACGCCCCACATTTTTCTATATATCATCCAAAAGGTGAAAATCCGGAACAAAAATCGAAAAGAGCAAGTGAGGGATAGGGAATATGTCAGAAACGGTTAGAAATAAGGTGATGAGGCGAGAGGGGGGAACGCGTGAGGTGAGATTAGAGCTCACTCACCCGAATTTTGGCAATTTTGAAAATGGATTCGGGTATTTTTTTTGTAGAAGAAGAATAGTACGCGTCATTTCTCTGCCTTTGGGACTTAGGGATTAGGTTTATACTTAGGTAGCGGGTCGGGTCAGCGAACGGGTTTGGATAAACTTTCTGGCTCCATTCCTAGTGAATTGGGAAATCTGGAAAACCTCATGGATCTTGAATTATCCCGTAATCAACTTATGGGTCCAATTCCTGCTTCATTTGGCAATTTAAGAAAGTTGCAATTTCTGTTTCTCCATGTTAATAGACTATCTGGCTCCATTCCTGCAGTCACTTCAGCATTTAATCTTACAGGCTAACAATATTTCTGGTCAAAATCCAAAAACTCTAGGTGACTTAACTGAGCTCAAAACTCTGTACCTTTATGTTAACAAACTTTCTGGCTCCATTCCTGCCGAAATAAGGGAACGTGTCAATCTTATTGAAGCTGATCTTGATACAAACGAGTTAACAGGTCATATTCCTCTAGAAATAAGTAACATGATCAATGCAAAACTGTTTTATGCTTACTCAAATGAATTGTCTGGTCTCATTCCCAGTGAGTTGGGAAATCTGAAAAATCTCATTCATCTGGATTTATCCAGTAATCAACTTACTGGTTCAATTCCTGCTTCATTTGGCAACTTGAGAAACTTGCAAGCTCTCTCTCTCTCTATCACAACAAACTTTCTGGTTCCATTCCTAAAGAACTTGAATATTTAGATAACTTGGTTGTGCTGGCATTGGGTGTAAATCAGTTTTCAGGCCAATTGCCAGAGCATCTTTGCCAAGGTGGGAAGCTTGTGAGCTTCTTGGTGACTAGTAACAAGCTGACAGGGCCAATACCACGAAGCTTGAGCAAGTGCTCGAGTTTCCGATGGGTTCGTTTTTTCAACAACAGCTTCACTGGGAATTTATCTGAAGCTTTTGGCATCTATCCCGAGCTTCAATTCATCGATTTGAGTGACAATGACTTTCATGGAGAACTCAGCAGCAACTGGGGGAAATGCAAGAATCTGACTAATCTGCAGATAGCCAGAACATTAGTGGTAGCATACCACCAGAGATTGGAAATCTCAAAGGGCTTCTAGGATTTGATGTTTCATTGAATCAATTAGTTGGGCAGATTCCTAAGGAATTTGGAAAATTGACCTCTTTAGTTAAATTATTTGTAAAAAACAACCACATTAATGGTAGTATTCCTACAGAGCTTGAGTCACTAACATAGTTAGAGTCCCTTGATCTGTCAGATAATAGATTGAACGGGTCGATTCCAACATCTATAGGAGATTACACGAACATGTTTCTCCTGAACCTGAGCAACAACAAGTTCTGCCAGAAAATTCCAGAAGAGATAGGGAGGATAACTCATCTTAGTGTACTTAATTTGAGCCATAACCTTCTTGATGGAGAAATACCCGCTCAGTTAGCCAGTTTGCTAAACTTGGCAAACTTGAATCTTTCTCACAATGGCCTCTCTGGCCGCATTCCTGAAGAATTTGAAAGTTTAACTGCTTTTTTGCAGGATGTTGTCTTGTCATACATTGAGTTGGAAGGTACAATACCTGTTGGATTATGGGTCATGGGTCGCTCCATGTGGGCTGACCCGACCCGGTTAGGAGAGATAAGGGAGAGAAATTAAGGAAAGTTACCACTAGACCACAACCTCTCCACTAAATTGAACGTGGGTGAGTGGTGGGTTTCTTCCTCAACCGCTACTTTCTCTGCCTATTTATATGAAAGAGATAACATAGAACAATAGGGGGTAAGTTTTTTCTCTAACATAAGAATTTTCTCTGAATCTCTTCTTCTCCCAACGAAAAGCACACACAAGCAAGGGCATTTAATTGGTGGAAGATTAACTTTGTTTCCTAGTGATTCAAAGTTCGGTTTAGGGCAATCGTTTCGGTGGTGAGTTCAACAATTCTTCCGCTGCGTTGACGGGTACGCTAATGTTGTTCTCGCCCCGCAATTATTAATCTAACAATGGTATCAGAGCCAGGTTATGTTCTTTTGATTAGAACACACATCTTGATCTTGGATTCTTGAAAATTAAAGTACTATTGAAAAGGTCGGAAAAAAAAAAAGAAAAAAATCTTGATATTGTGTGTTCTCCTACTGCACAATTTTATGATCTTATTTGGTGTTAAAGTCGATTGTTGGTTTGCGAGAGCACAATAATTTATGAATTTAATTCCTGCTATATTGTTGATGACACAAACTTAGTAGTGAAAGCATGTTGTTTGTTATAAGGATTTGAAGGCTATTACCTATTGTGAATCGTGATTGGAAAAGTTAAAAATAAAAGTGGAAGAGTGTTAGTATTCTTTTTGATCCAATAAGAAAGGCAAAAGCCCACTTTTCTGCAAAAGGACATTCATTGTCCGTAAGCAAATAGCAAAGGTTATGTTTTTTGATTAAATTGAAAGTTTAGTTCATTAGTCAAAAGAGAAGAAGATGGAACCTACATGTATAGAAAGGTTTGATAGTTAGAAGCCTTTACCTATTTTAGTGATTGGTGTCATGAATTTACTATATTATAAAAGGGAACAGTTGGTATTTTCTGGTGAAAGATTTGTTGTCCGTTTATTTCTATTGCTGAATAATTGAAAGTCATTGTCAAGCCCAATCCTGGAACTTAACCATGACCACTGATTACCTCGGGATAACCGCAACGAGAAAAAGGAAAAGACAATAATATTCATTGCAGCACTATTTCAGCCTATTTGTTTTAAGAACAGTAAGAAAGATAGAAATAGATGATGCCATTAAAGTTACAGATTTTCAATGGTCCTATGTAACTAATGTTGGTTTGTTGTTGGTAGACAAGTGCTGTAAATACCATCAGTTGTGGCTGCAAAGTTGAGGAACAAAATCAGATTTAATTTCTATTAACAAATTTAGTCTGAATCCCTAAGCTTGTCTCCTTAATATAAGAGAAAAATTGTTTAGCCATATCCCTTACATTAATATACTTCTACGAGTTATAGTGACATATGTTGTCACATTGAATGGTTGTAGCCATTCTTATTGTTTCCTTGGTCCTATTTCAGATATCGCTGAACAGGGACAAGTTCGAATTACTCCAAGCAGGAGTTCTCGAAGTCAAGGAAGAGGACAACGAAGAAGGGGACGCCGTCGTAGGACTTATTTCTATAATGATTCAGACTCGGAGCCTAAAGTCATCAGGATTGTCCCAAGGGCGAGACAAAATCAGTTAAGGGATCGAAGGGCTGATCGAAGTGAAAGAGAAAAGAAATTTAGAGAGCTTAGGTCTTCACTAGCTCAACATATTGAAAATTATCAGTTTACCCGAGATGCACTAATTGATTCAATTGACGAAATTGAACTATCTGATTAGGAAGCCTTTAAAATTTTAGTAGATTCACTTGGAGAACCTTTAGGTAGTATTTTAACTGAAGTTTATCACGAGGTTTGGCCAAGTGAACCTTTTTGAATTTATGTTCTTAAATTTGAAGCTGAGTGAGAGAACTGTCTCTACAACTACTTGTAATTTGTTTAATTAATAAAACTTTATTATTTGTTTGCAAGATTACATGTCATTTTATCTGTTTGTTTTTAATGTGTGGCGATTAAAACAAGTATGACATGATATTGAAAATCTTGACAGAGATACACATTATGAGAAATGATTTTATAAAATATTAGTTGAACATTTAGTTGTAAATGATGAATGGAAACGTAGTAACCTTTCGATTTTATACTAAGTATAAAATTAATATTTTATTTTATTTATTTGCCTAACTGTGTATATCACATGCGAGAATTATGAGTAATAAATACACTTGCATTATTGTTTCATTTGACAAACTATGGCATCAAAAACTATCATTGCTGACTTAAACAAGGGTGACAAACTGAACGGTGAGAATTATGATATTTGGAGCCGTAAGATGTGGTATGTGCTGGAAATGCCATTAACCATGTCATGGTTTGCCTAGGAGGGCAACACTGCCCAACATAGGAGAGATCTTGAGGCTTACAGTTCTTGGAAAAAGAAAGATGCCACTGCTCGTGGAATCATTGTAAGTTCAGTTGTGGATGATTTCATTCATGAATGTGAACAATTCCCTACTGCTAATGCCATGTGGGCGCATTTGAGAGAAACATATGGGGGTACTACTGTAACCCGCCTTAAACAGCTGACTATCAAATTTGACACTTACAGAAAACGTCATGACCATAGTGTCAAACAACATCTAGGAGTGATGTCGAATATGATTGCTCAACTCAAATATGTTGGCCATGTTCTCTTTGATGAGCAGCAGGTTCAGGCAATGATTCGGTCTCTTCCCAATAATTGGGAACATTTGAAGGTTAACTTGACCCACAATGATACCATCAAAACTTTTACTGTTGTTGCCCGTCATGTGAAGCTTGAAGACGAGCGGCTTGGTGCTGCTAAAGCTGTACCCAATGCCTTTGTGGCAGAATCAAGTGGTACAAAGAGATCAAGCTTCAAGCTCAACAGAAACTAGAAAAATGACGGAAAGGGTAAGGAGACCGGAGAAGGACCCTCCAAGAAAAGAAACAAGCTGAATTCCAAGAAAGAAAAATGGTTCTACAAGAAGAAAGACAAAAGCAAGATGAAGTGTTACAATTGCCAAGTTCCAGGGTATTTTGGTCGTGAGTGCACTGAGTCAAAAAAGGTAGCATTTCAAAACGCATCTCTTAGTGATATATATGTTTCTAGCACTGTTTTACTAATTGAATCTTATCCTGTGTGGATTGTAGACTCAGGGGCCACCGACCATGTGAGTCGCGGTAGAGAAGCACTTATAGAGTTTCGTCGAGTTCCACCTGCATCAAAGCATGTATATATGGGAAATAATGCAAAACCTGAAGTCAAAGGGATAGGCACTTGTAGAATGGCAAGGCGTGGTGGCCGATCTTTGATGTTGCATGATGTCCTTTATGTTCCAAGATTCGACGAAATTTAGTCTATGTGTCTGTTCTTCTAGATTTAGATTTCAATTTGAACTTTAGTTGCGGTGGTCTTAGGATTACTCAAGACAATGTTTTTTATGGTTTCGTACATCGTTATGATGGTTTTATTGTATTAGATTGTAATCCTTCTACGTATAACTATTATGTTGATCGTTGTGTTATGGCATGTTATTCAAGTAACAATGATTTGATGTTATTACATGGCATGCAAGATTAGGTCACATAAGGCAGGATCGAATGAATAGATTGGCTAAGGAAGGACATCTAGGTCCTTTCTCTAAAATTGAAATACCAACTTGTGAAAATTATCTTGCTAGAAAGATTACACGTAAATCATTTGGAAAGGCTAAGAGAGCCGATTTGCCGTTGCAATTAATTCATTCTGACATCTGTGGTCTAATGAATGTGAGGGCTAGGTCTAGTGCTTTATATTTCATTATGCTCATTGATGATTTCACATGCTTTGGTTATGTCTATCTGATCTCTCATAAATCTGAAGCACTTGAATACTTTAAGAAATATATGAATGAAGTTGAGAATCAATTAGACAAAAGGATTAAGACCTTAAGAACCAATAGAGGGTGTGAATATCTATCAAAAGAATTTGAAGAATTATGCAATGAAAAGGGAATCACCAGACAGTTAACTATTCCGTACACACCTCAACAAAATGGTGTAGCAGAAAGGAGGAATAGAACACTACTGGACATGATAAGGTTCATGATGGCGCAGGCAAATTTACCTATCTCCTTTTGAGGAGATGCGTTATTGACTGCTACTTACATATTGCACAAAGCGCCTTCTAAATCAGTTTCTTCCACTCCTTATGAGCTATTGACTGGTCATAAACCAAACTAAAGTGATTTACGACCTTAGGGTTATGCTGCATAGGTAAAAGATTCTTTTAGCAAGTTTGGTAAATTAGGTCCAAGAGGCAAGAAATGTATCTTTATAAGATATTCAGAACACCCCAAAGAGTATGATTCATTGGCGAATTAGAGGATGGAAGTGTTACTGAGATTGAATCGCGAGATGTCACATTTTTGGAAAATGATTTTCCAAAGAAGGGCGAGGTAAAGAATGGAGAGCCTCTTTATGAAATGTTGAACTCAGATAGTCAGCAAGTGTCTTCTGATACAGTTGATAGTCAAATTGATCAAGATCTTATTCCTGATCCGAGTGGGAGTGGGAGTGGGAACTCTCAATCCCGAAATCCTTCTGACGAACCTGAATTTCAACTACGAAAGAGTGCCAGGAAAAATATACCCAAACGTACTTATAAAATTGAAGATTATATTTTCCTGGTATCTCCCGCAGAAATGGATGAGCCAAAGTCTGTAACTGAGGCTTCATCGAGCTGTGGAAAAAATGAGTGGGTGAAAGCAATGAAAGAAGAATTAGAGTCCATGAAAACCAACAACGTCTGGGATCTAGTTGATCTTCCGCCTGGGCGTAGAGCTATTGGGAACAAATGGGTTCTCAAAGTTAAACACAAAGCGGATGGGTCAATAGAAAGATACAAGGCACGATTGGTGGCAAAAGGCTTTACCCAAAAAGCCGGAATAAATTATGAGAAAACATTTTCACCAGTTGTGAAGTTTACTTCAATTCGTTTACTTTTGGCCATTGTTGCACGTTTGGATTTGGAATTACATCAAATGGACGTGAAAACAACTTTTCTCAATGGAGAATTAAATGAAGAAATCTACATGGAACAACCTATAGGCTTCATCGTTAAAGGCCAAGAAAAGAAGGTCTGTAAATTGAAAAGATCTATTTATGGTCTAAAGCAATCTTCAAGGCAATGGTATTTGAGATTTCACAAGGTGATCTCATATGATTTCACCATGATCAATGAAGACCATTGCATTTATGTGAAGAAGTCAAATGGGATGTTTGTAATTCTTTCTCTTTATGTGGACGATATTTTATTGGCCGGAAATAATTTGGAGTATTTGAAAACTATCAAGTCATGGCTTTCAAAGTCATTTGACATGAAAGATATGGGCGAAGCAGACTATATCCTTGGAGTTAAGATCCAAAGAGACCGTTCCAAAAGGTTATTGAGTCTATCTCAAGAAACATATATAAAGAAAATTTTGGAGCATTTTCGCATGAATGGTTGCAAATCCATGGACACTCCAATAATGAGAGGGGAAACTTTAAGCCTTGAAATGTGTCCCAAGACTGAAAATGAAAAGGAAAACATTTCTCGAGTTCCATATTCAAGTGCTGTCGGGAGCTTGATGTACACTATGATGTATACTCGTACAGACATTTGTTATGCCGTAGGTCTGGTTAGCAGGTATCAATCCAATCCTGAAAGAGATCATTGGAAAGCTGTGAAGAGAATTTTCAGATACCTGAAAGGATTTGCAGATTATTCACTATGTTATAGTGGAAATGATTTATACTTGAGAGGATATACAGATGCTGATTGGGCTGGTGATCGGAATGATAGAAAATCAACATCCGGTTATGCCTTCTTACTTAATGGTGGTGCTATATCATGGAAAAGTAAGAAACAAACATGTACCGCCCTTTCAACAATGGAAGCTGAGTTCATAGCTTGTGCGTCTGCAGTACAAGAAGCTGTTTGGTTGAAGAGATTCTTTGAGCATTTGAATATTACAAAGAACTCTCAGGTCCCATGACTCTATATTGTGATAGTCAAGCGGCTATTGCATATACAAAAAATCCTAAGTATCAACGCAAGACCAAACACATTGACATCAAGTATAAATTTGTAAGAGACATGGTAGCAAGTGAAGAGATAAAATTACAATACATCCCTATGCAAAGCATGATAGTTGATCCTTTTACATAGCGATATCTAGAGACTTGTTTGAGAAACATGTAATGGCTCTAGGTTTGCGAAGGATACGAACATATTTATATATTGTAATACGACTTTAGTATTATATTATGCTCATCAATATTTGACTCTTGATTTTGCTATATCTCGTATGCATGTGATGAATGTTTTGTTGATAAAGTGTGTCGAACAAGTCGCGAGATTGGCTTCTTACACGAGCAATTGCCTCTTACGTTAAGAATCGTGAAGAGATGAGACCTAATATAACCTTGGATAATGTGAAGTTATATTTACTTGTAGAGGTCGTTCTTGATAGTTTACGAATTTCACTATTCAATTATGACTTGTATTGTAAGCCAGATACGAGTTTCTATAAGAATATGGAATGAGGATTATTAAAGTGGGAAACTCGGGTTATACACTTAAAGGTGTCTAGACCAAGATTTGTACATTGTTGGATGATTAAAATAATAAGACACACGCGCCAATATAAGGTGAGAACACCGTAACCTGTGTTTCATACCACGTGTGCTATCGACCAATGGAATAATGGACGAATGAATCCCTGCTTCTTCATTGTGTGAGATCCCAAAGAAGTTACATTAACTTTAATTGGAATACCCTTTGACCTTTTACTGTTACTTGAAGTGCCAATCAGTGTTGCTACTTTAGCATGTTACTAATAGTCATGAGTGATTCAGCAATGCAGTGCATGTCTAAGAAAGCAGTTGATTTGGAATGGAAAGATTCGAGTAGAAAGGGAAGACGACTAAAAAAATTAGTAATTTAACTTGTATTCATAGGTCGACCATTACACTTACCATGAGGGTATTGGGTGTAATTGTGGAAACGATGTTATATGAGAACTCGAGTTTGCCTCTTATGAGTGTGAGGGATCGAATAAGTAGCTACTGTAATAGCGAATGATGTATGGGGTATAGTGAATCCTTTCAACATGTGATTGGATTTCTACATAGAGCTTTAGAGCAACCTTTAATTGGTTTTGGAATATTATAGCTCTTTGTGCTCGCAGGTCGCACCAACTATTTGCTGGTATGAAAAGTGTGTCAAAAACATCGGTCTAGCCCACTATGAGCGAAGTGGGAGATGTTGGATTATGGGTCATGGGTCGCTCCATGTGGGCTGACCCGACCCGGGTTATGCGAGATAAGGGAGAGAGGTTAAGGAAAGTTATCACTAGACCACAACCTCTCCACTAAACTGAACGTGGGTGAGTGGTGGGTTTCTTCCTCAACCACTATTTTCTCTGCCTATTTATATGAAGCAGATAACATAGAACAAGAGGGGGTAAGTTTTTTCTCTAACGTGAATTTTCTCTGAATCTCTTCTTCTCCCAATGAAAAGCGCACACAAGCAAGGGCATCTAACTGGTGGAAGATTAACTTTGTTTCCTAGTGATTCAAAGTTCGATTTTGGGCAATCGTTTCGCTGGTGAGTTCAACAATTGTTCCGCTGTGTTGACATGTACGTTAATGTTGTTCTCGCACCGCGATTATTAATCTAACAATACCAAATAATAAAGCTTTTTTGACTGCCTTACTAGAAGGGTTAATAAAGGTCTTTGCGACAATGTAACAGGATTCCAGCCTTGCGAAAGTTCCTTTTCTGTGGCGAAGAAGCACTCAAGACGTAAACTCATCCTCGTCACTGTACTTCCTGTTATGGGAGGACTAGTACTTCTCTGTGCTTTAATTGGTGTTCTCCTTATGTATAATAAAAGAAGGAAAGTTAAAGATGTTGAAAGACGGGATGATGGTTTGTTTTCCATAACCATGTTAGATGGAAAAGCATTGTACAAGGATATCTTAAACGCCACAAAGGAGTTTGATTCAACATTTTGCATCGGGCAAGGAGGACATGGAAGCGTTTACAAGGTAAACCTTCCATCATAAGGGAATATAGCTGCGAAGAGACTTCATTCTTCATTTGAGAATACACATCGCAAAAGCTTCATGAATGAGGTAAGGGCATTGATCGGGATTAAGCATCGGAACATTGTGAAACTTTATGGCTATTGTTCGAATGCAGAACACTCGTTCTAGGTTTACGAGTACGCCAAGAGGGGGAGTTTGTCTAGTATTTTGAGTAATGAAGTTGAGTCCAAGAATTTGGATTGGCTTAAAAGGGCGAATATCATCAAAGGTGTTGCTTTTGCTTTATCTTACCTGCACCAGGATTGCTCACCACCGATTGTTCATCGAGACATATCAAGCAGTAATGTTTTGCTTGATTCTGAGTATGAAGCTCGTGTTTCAGATTTTGGCATAGCTAAGCTTCTCATGCCAGACTCATCCAAAAGCTCGTCTATCTTTTTATCCCTTTTTAAACAATTTCACGAAGTATAGCCGCACACAGAGTTTTTGTCTCATTTAGACGTTTGAATTCTTATACTGTTTTGGAAATTGTATTGTTTCAGAGCTTGCATATACAATGAAGGTTACACAAATGTGTGATGTCTATAGCTTTGGAGTATTAGCATTGGAGATAATCAACGGAAAGCATCTTGGAAAATGCATTACTCTGCTAGCAAATTCATCGACTAGAGATCATGTGCAGCTAAGTGATTTACTGGATGAACGCCTTCCGTGTCCTGAAGATAGAGTAAAAGAGGTTATGGTTTTTATCATCAATCTAGCAAGCTCTTGTTTGCTTGAAGCTCCAAAATCAAGGCCAATAATGCACTTCATCTCTCATAGGTTATCATCAATGGATCTACGTCCACCTACTCATCAGATAAACCCTCATGTAAGGCGAGCTATAAAATCCCTGATATGTAAGGTGTTATGGAGATGAATACCCTTTGACACCAAGTGGTTGTGATATAAGTAATTTGATGAGAAGGTCCATGACAAAATCTAGAAGATACTGTTTCGTTATTAGATTTTCTAGAAGCCTTGTAGTAACCTCGCAAGAAGAGTGTATGGAGTTGTCTTTTGCTTAATCTACTTTGTAAATATGGTACCCAGCTCTTCCTTAATGCTGATGAATATACTGTTACCATTCTCAAAATAAAAAATAAAAAATAAAAAATAAAAAAAAGGTCCATGACAAAATTATTACTGGGATTAATATTTCTGTACTGTTAGGGTGCTTATGATTCACACTGCAAATTTGTATAACGACATTTAAGCCAGATACCAAAATATTCCAGCTTTATAAACTAAGAAAAATCACTGCCTGGTCACAAACATATATCAGCAATAAAATTATGACTACTCGATTCATTGAAATCCAGAATTATTCACGTAAAGGATGAATTGTGCAACCATAGATAATCCAGAAGTATTTATTTTTCAGATAGGCCAATAAAAAATTAGAGAAATAAAACTTATTATCTGCATTTATAGATAATTTACTAAATGAAGGGATACCTCTGCCTTCAATGGGTGGACTGTGCAACCAGGAATCATCCAAGAAAGTGCTTGCAACTTCAGCTTCAGTAGGCCATTCAGTGGCGACATCTATTTCGTCAAAATTGATTGGCTTACATTTGCCATTACTTCTTACAATTGCCTGTAACCAGAGATTGCAGTGCACATAAACAAGATCGTCAAATCTATCAAGCTCCAACCTGTCCCGTCTTTTGCTATGAACGCTATCAAAAGTGCTCCAGTTCCATCTACACCAGCGCAGACTGCAAGGTTGACTCAAAATCCGTATAGCAGCTCTCTGTAGACTTGGAATTTCGTAACCATAACTCATCCACCAATCAGCTGAAGACACATTATGTTAGAGTTTATAAATATATTATTTGACTAGTATAAAGTATAAACTACATGTTTATGTACATATTACAGCTTATAAATCAAACCCGAGATCCACTTCCTAACAAGTTAATATTATGCAAGTGAACTTCTGGCAATTGAAGTTTAACCATATATACCTGGGGCGTTTAGTGTCCTCCCCTTTACTGCAAAATCAGTCCCTAGAGCACCTTGAGCATTTATGTATATGGGATGTTCTTTAGTAATTTCTACTTTATCTTTATCCTCGGAAGCCATTTTCATCATGGCCTCTTGAAAACCGTTCCTGATCCTTGAATCAATATTAAAGCTTGGGTTGTAGAAAATGGAAGGATTAAGGAATGCTGCTGCTGCATGTAATGGGGATTGAAGAAGCATGCTCCATCTCCTATCAATTATATTCCAAACCGGCGCATAATTTTCCCCAATATCCTTATAGAATGCTTTGATGGACATCTTTGCTCTTTCCACTCCGTCATACATATATGCCATAGCAGGCATGTCTCCGTCCACGATCCTTAACAGTTTAAGTAATGGTTCGGACACTGTGACAGCTTCACGTGCAGATCTCCAGAATCTTTCAAGGCACAACAATGACTTTATGGCCTGGACGTCAGGTTGCCTACTATATATAGATGACAACCACTCGGCACGAGAAAACATGTGTTTTAAATTATCCTCTTGGGTCACAAGGGCCCTTAAGGAAAGGAAATTAGCCACATGTTTTGTGATTCTTGGTCTAATGAACTCCTCTCCACCTGAAAATTTTCTCATCATATTTAGAATCCAGTCATTACCGTATATATACTTTGTGATTGTATTTGCCTCGTCAAGAACAACATTCACCCACTCATGTTTGCTAAAATCCTCCAACATTTTATTGATACAATGTGAAGTGCACGGAGACCAGAAAATCGAAGGGTACCTGTCTGTCAGAAGCTTTCCCGCATATACGTAACTAGCAGAACTATCGGTAATAACTTGGACAACATTTTTCACGCCAATTTCCAGAACAACTGATTCAAGCAACCCAAATAAATAATGAGGATCATCTGCGTGATCAGATACGTCTACAGACCTAAGGAACAATGTCCCTTTAGCACATGCCACAGAAAGTACTACAAGGGATTTACCCTTTCCATCGGACCAGCAATCACACAAGATTGTACAGCCCGTTCCTTTCCATTCATCCTTTAATCTCTTGTAACTGTCGTTAATATCGACTTTGACTTTTTCCAAAAGATGACTACCCAATTTTACAGCAAATGGAGCTTTATACCCTACTTCGCACTCAAGAATCGTGTCCACCATTTCCTGATAGTACAAGGACTTTGCAGCTGTAAAAGGTATTGCATTGTGGTAGAAAAACGCAGCAATCTTCTTATCAGCATTGTCCTGTTTTTGCTTTTGAACATCATCAATTGCTGGTTGTGAACCCGGAGAATGGCGCGCAAACATAATAGAAGGACAAGGGCTACAATTCTCTCCACTAAATCCACGAAGGAGGATGGACTCCACCACTAGCTGAAGAGCTTCTTTGCTGATCATTGGTAGCTTGATCCAGCTTTGGTTTCTTAGGATTTTTCTGTTTCTTCTGAGTGTTTAAAATGCTTCTAATGTGGTCTCTCACCTCATTCGGGACCTCAGCGCATGGAACTATGTCTTTGTTTTTTATTTGAGCCAAATGAAACTTCATTCTGTAAACTCCTCCACTGAACTCCCGCCGGCAGTAGTTACATCTTACCTTCTGTCTTGTAGCATCAACAAGTACACAGTGTTCCCAACAGGCATCTCTTCCTCTAACCATAACTATAGACTAAGCAAGAGAGGTCTTTCCCCTGTACTAGTAGTAGTAATATAAATAAGCTGTAAATTAAAACTATCTACTTCATATCAAAACTAGAACAAAATAAAAACATTGTCATTTGTCATGTGATTCCTAATCTGTTAAACAGAAATGAAATTACCACAATGTTTAGCTCTATGCTTAAAGTATAGAATTGACAACATGTGACCAAGGCGGATGTAAAGTTGACGGTATGGGTTCGATAGAGCCCAATAGCT
Source organism: Nicotiana benthamiana (assembly GCA_034376525.1). Taxonomy (NCBI): domain Eukaryota; kingdom Viridiplantae; phylum Streptophyta; class Magnoliopsida; order Solanales; family Solanaceae; genus Nicotiana; species Nicotiana benthamiana. The sequence goes on along the minus strand of CM067335.1, from coordinate 37,720,221 downwards.
TTGATCAAGCCTGTATTTCTTTTTAAAAAAATCAAATTTTATATTCAAATTATTAACATAGAATCCAGTAACTCAAAAAGGCTAGATTCCAGAACCCATAAACATTAAATCTTGAATCCGCCTATGCATATGACAATGCAACAACCAAGTGGGAAAAAACTCCCTTTGCGCTTTCTATTGTGGAATTTCTAAATATTTGACTCCATTTCAATAACATGTTGTTTTATATAGCTTTCACGACTTCAAATTCATTATAGTACTTAAATTTAAAACTTTGACATGATATTTTCAACTTTAATAATTCTCTTCAACTTCCGCTAATATAACATACAAGTCAAACTAATATCTTAAACTCAGTATTCAGTCAAACAACGTCATACAATATGCAACAAAAGCAATAATCCACCTACAAATTCAATGAAAAAGCCAAGTAGTAAATCAGAATTTTGAGTTCAGTTTAAAGTACTTAAATTTTAAAACTTCAACTAATATAATATACAAGTCAAAAATGCAACATAAGCAATAATAAGAATTAACCACCTAGAAAGTTCAAGAAAAAAGCCAGGTAATTAATCACTATACTAAGTTTAGCTCCTTTTTAACAGTTTGAAGCATTAAACTAAAGGAATTCATAGCCTTATACACAACTGCGAAAAAATTAGCTAAATTTTAATATTATAACATCTAGTTATAGAAGATCTAGAATATTCGACGAAGAGGAATATTTACCTGGTGGTTATTGTGGTTGTTGACGGTGCTTGACGGTGGTGTAAGAAAAATCGGCGATGGCGATCCGAGGAAATGAAAGACCACGGCGATGAATTTGCTGTAATCGCCCCGGCCGATCTTATAGGGCGAGTTAGCGAGAAGATCGGTTCTTGCCTTCTCACGTGATGCGCACGTGCTTCATTATATTTGGGCTCCTCCCGAAGTCTTTGGCACTCGGGTCGGTGCCCAGCCCATATTTTGTTTTTGTTAATTCTTCATTGTTGGTGACATTTGCACTATATTCATTTTTAAGTCACGTTTTAACTTGTACTTGTTTTATAAAAAGAATTGTAAGTATATTTATTTTTTCACGCAACTTCAGCATACGGCCCTGAAATAGTAAAGGCAATCACACAAACTTCAGCATTCTAGTAGACGGGCCTAAAGTAGCAAAAAATGCTAAATAAAGTGTACTAAAATTTGTTTGTAATTGCTGAACTTTAGCTTTTAGCTGAAGTTTTTCACGTAAACTTAGTGTTGGCTGAAGTTTTTATTTGTAATTGTTGAACTTAAGCATTCTAGTAGCTGAAGTTTTATTCTTCATTTGCTAAAGTTTTTGTTGAGCATTCTAGTAGCTGAAGTTTTTGTTTGTAATTGCTGAACTTAAGCATTCTAATAGCTGAAGATTTGTCTTTATTTGCTGAAGTTTGTGTTTGTAATTGCTAAACTTAAGCATTCTAGTAGCTGAAGTTTAGTTCTCTATTTACTGAATTTCAACATATTTTAATTGAAGTTTTGTTTTATAGTTACTGAACTTCAGCATTTTTAGAGCTAAAATTCTAAAACAACAATGACAAATTATCATTAAAATCCAGTTGCTATAATAATGTTTGTCTGATGTCTATGGAACAACAATTCCTATTATCTGCATATACAAGGTCAAATGGAGAAAGTCACCACATCACTCAACACCCATAGCAAAAACACCATATCACTAGAGATGATCCTATAAGAGTCAACCAAAGAAAAACTGTTAAGTAGATATGTAAAATCAAATAGCTTGTCTTTTTATTTCCCCCAAAAGTTAAATAACTAGTCAGAAGAAGTAATTTGCTACAGCAGTTCAACTTCAAATAAACTGGGATCTATCATACTAGTAAAGATCATTTAGTCTCTGTTGCTCCATTTTTAACATGTTAGTTGCCTCTCATAAGGGGTATACGTATCACTACAAAAGAAGAAGATAACGAAGGAGGAGAAGAGGGCTGAAGTTATTTAAAAAGTAAATATATATTAAAACTTAAAAAAAAATTAATATAGGTTAAATAGGGCAGACCAAATAGGAGGTCCCGTGCAATTTTTACTCATTGTTACTGTTGTTGTTAATTCTTCATTTACTGGAATTTTTACACAAATAGCCTATCGAATTTACTGTTTACTGTTTTTGGTCAGTATAATTAACTTAGATAACCACCTACCCAGGAGCTTAAACTTTAAATAGTTAGAGAATATATATATAATTATATATGATTTATGTATAATCGTATATAATTATTGTATAATTTATTAATATTTACTAGAAAAAGTAAACATCAAATTCTAATTACCTATTGCTACTATATATTAGCTATATATGATTTCATTTTCATTTTTTGGGTATTGGTTGGTCCAAGACCCTTAAAGAGCAGTTTGGTGTGCAAAGTATTCCGCGTTTATCCAAGGTTCTGGCAAGGGTTACAGTTCAATGGGTGTGATGTAGTCAATCTACCCTAATGTAAGTATTAGTGGCTATTAACCTATAAATAGCCTACCCTTCCATAAAATATATTCTATAAATATTGCACAATATAAAAATTAAAATTAAAAAATCTAACTCCTTAGTACGTACTCTAGACAGGATACCTTAGTAAAAAATTAAACATGCATGTAAAAAGATCACTATGTTGAAAATTTTGTTAAAGCTAGTTAATGATTAAAGCTAGCTAAGTTGGTGTGAATGAGAAATGGAGGGAAGAAGACAATAGAAGGAAAATGAAGTTTCAAAGCAAAGTTCCTTTGAAAAGGAGCTTTGTACTACATTGGTGGTAGAAAGGGAAAGTTATGTGCTTATATTAGAAAGCACTTCTTCTAGCTCTTAAAGGGTTAAGAAGAGGGACTCCCCTCGCGCCGTCGTCGTCGCTCGGCTCGGCTTTGGATTTGGATTTGGATTTGGTCAAATGATTTGATTGATAATCTTTTTGGACCAAATTTATTTAAAATTCAATCTTCATTTTCTGAAATTATTTTTAATTCCCGCGGGAAAAATATTAATTTGTTAACTGTAAACTTCCCAACGTTCTTATTTTTCAGAAAAAGGCATGGCCTTTCCCGAACAGGCACCAAGCCTTTCCGAACAGTCACAATTCGAGGCTATATAAACTGAGGCAATGCCTCATTTTCGAGTACTGGAAAAAAAAAATTATTCGTGCATTAAAAATTCTGCATTCTTTTCTGCAAACTGAAACATATCGAGTCATAGTGTGATTTCGTTCCCGAATTTGAGTTCGTCGAAGTCGTAGGCGTTTGAGGTACCGCCACTCCTACGACAGGTATATCCGTTATATCCTGGGAGGAAATAATCCACAACCTCGGTACAGTGAGGGGGTTAAATTCCTTAAGGACACACAGTGAATTCTGTGGTCTCGGATTTCTTCATTTCTGTGATTTTTTTTTTTAACGTTACATACGTTCTTTTTTTTTTTTTTTTTTGTGTCTCTTCTTCTTACTGGTTTCCAGTTTCTCGTTGCTTTGAACACGGACAATCGATAACAAGCTTAAGGAATTTATATTATTATTTCCGTGTTCATCTGCTGTTGATTAAAACATTACAGAACGATACAACAGTACAGGAAAAAAAAAATTCTTACATAAAACAGTGACTACATACAGTTTTTCCTAACATAAAATTGTGACTGTCCAGAAAATAAAAGAAACTTGTAATTTTGTTGTTTGCATGTAACGAACTTGTATGTTGTTTGGAGACTAAATCTTCGGATTTTCTACTCCGGTTGAGATTAAAGTTTTCAGAACTTTCTACTCATTTGGGTACTTGATTTGAAGATATAAAAACTTCATCAAGTATACTACATACAGTTTATTACATTCTATTTGAAGTTTATTTTAATTCTGTTTGTGTAAATTTGATTCGGTTTGAAGAAATAAAATCTTCACCGATTATTAAAGTGTTCTGTTATTTCCTACGACAGAAATGGGAGACCAAACTCCAAATTTGAATGCTACTGCTACTGTTACTGCCACACCAGCCCCCGTGGTTGGTTCTACGAGCAATGCTGCGTCCTCCAGTCGTACTGCACCAGCACCGGCTCCGGCAGAGAAGCCCGGAAAATTCACCGGGATTGATTTCAAACGATGGCAACAAAAGATGTTCTTCTATCTAACTACTTTAAGCCTTCAAAAGTTTATTAAGGAGGATATTCCGGTTCCGCCGGAATCAACACCTGAAAATGAACGATTTGTTGTAATTGAGGCGTGGAAGCACTCAGATTTTTTGTGCAAGAATTACATTCTTAGCGGACTGGAGGATGATCTTTACAACGTCTATAGTAATGTGGGAACATCAAAAGAACTATGGGATGCGTTGGAAAAGAAATATAAAACAGAAGATGCTGGCTTAAAGAAGTTTATCGCTGCCAAGTTTTTGGACTACAAAATGGTAGATGACAAGTCTGTTGTCACTCAAGTTCAAGAGTTGCAGGTTATCATCCATGATCTCCTCGCTGAAGGTATAAATTTAATTAATGCCTTTGTCAAAAGTATTCAGTGCCCCGTCACTTACATGTTGTTTGTTGTAGGTTTGGTGATTAGTGGGGCGTTTCAAGTTGCGGCGGTGATAGAGAAGTTGCCTCCTTCATGGAAGGACTTCAAAAATTACTTGAAACATAAGCGAAAGGAGATGACATTGGAAGATCTCATCGTCCGGTTGAGAATCGAGGAAGATAACAAGGCAGCGGAGAAAAAGGCATCGGGACCAAGGAACTATCCCAACAAGAAGAAATTCAAGGGAAACTGCCATAATTGTGGAAAAATCGGACACAAAGCTGCAGACTGTCGTGCTCCGAAAAAGGAAAAGAAGAAGGGTCAGGCTAATATGGTTGAAACAAACGAGGAGGTTGATGACTTGTGCGCTATGTTGTCCGAGTGCAACCTAGTGGGAAGTCCGAAAGAGTGGTGGATTGACTCTGGCGCCACTCGCCACATTTGTGCTGTTAGAGAAGCCTTTGCTTCATATGCTCCCGCCGGGCCCGACGAAACAATATATATGGGAAATTATGCAACGGCCAAGATTGAAGGTTATGGAAAGATACTGCTGAAGATGACCTCTGGCAAGGTGGTGACTCTCAACAACGTCTGTCATGTTCCTGAAATTAGGAAAAATCCTGTATCTACCGGACTTCTAGTGAAGAACGGTTTTTAATGTGTTTATGTTTCTGACAAGGTTGTAATAAGTAAGAACGAAATGTACATAGGAAAAGGCTACCTCACAGAGGGCCTTTTCAAACTGAATGTAATGGTTGTTGCTAATAATAATAAAGTTTCTGCTTCGTCTTACTTGCTTGAGTCAAATGATTTATGGCATTCACGTTTAGGACATGTCAATTATAGAACCTTGCGAAAAATGATTAGTTTGGAAGTATTGCCTAAGTTTGAATGCAATCAATCAAAATGTCAAATCTGTGTTGAATCTAAGTATGCTAAACATCCTTATAAGTCAGTTGAAAGGAATTCAAGTCCTTTAGACTTAATCCATACAGATATTTGTGACATGAAGTCAATTCCATCTCGCGGTGGAAAGAAGTATTTCATAACTTTTATTGACGATAGTACGCGGTATTGCTACGTTTATTTACTTAATAGTAAAGATGAAGCAATTGAAGCGTTCAGGCAATACAAAACTGAAGTTGAGACTCAACTTAACAAAAAGATTAAAATGATAAGGAGTGATCGGGGCGGTGAATATGAATCTCCTTTTGAACAAATATGTTTGGAATATGGCATTATTCATCAAACAACTGCTCCTTACTCGCCACAATCAAACGGAATTGCGGAAAGAAAAAATAGAACACTGAAAGAAATGATGAATGCCCTGTTAATAAGTTCTGGTTTACCCCAGAACTTGTGGGGGGAAGCCATTCTAACAGCTAGCCGAATACTCAATCGAGTGCCCCATAGCAAAACAAAATCTATTCCATACGAAAAGTGGAAAGGAAGGAAGCCCAATTTGGAATACTTCAAAGTGTGGGGGTGTTTGGCCAAGGTGCAAGTTCCTAAACCCAAAAGGGTAAAAATAGGACCTAAAACCGTTGATTGTGTTTTCATAGGATATGCCACAAATAGTAAGGCATATAGATTTCTGGTTCACAAATCAGGAAATCCCGACATTCAGGTGAATACGGTAATTGAATCAGATAATGCTGACTTCTTTGAAACCATATATCCGTATAAAAAGGAATGTGCGTCGTCTAGCAAAGAATCTAAACGACCTCGGGAAGAAATAAAGGAAAACATTCCTGATGAGGAAAATCCAAGACGTAGCAAACGTCAAAGGACGACTACTTCCTTTAGACCAGAATTTTTAACATTTTTGTTGGAAAATGAGCCTCGAACGTTCAACGAAGCTACGTCTTCATCGGAAGCTCAATTTTGGAAAGAGGCAATCAATAGTGAGATAGAATCCATATTGAACAACCATACTTGGGAATTGGTTGATCTTCCTCCAGGGAATAAACCTTTAGGTTCCAAATGGATTTTCAAGCGGAAAATGAAAGCTGATGGCACTATTGAAAAATATAAGGCAAGACTAGTTGTTAAAGGGTTTAGACAACGAGAAGGTCTTGATTACTTTGATACATACTCGCCGGTAACGAGGATTACATCTATTCGGGTGTTAGTAGCATTAGCCGTCGTGTACGGTCTTGAAATCCATCAAATGGATGTGAAAACAGCCTTCTTAAATGGAGAGTTGGAGGAAGAAATTTACATGGAACAACCCGAAGGGTTTGTAGTTCCAGGGAAAGAGAAGAAGGTATGTAGACTTGTTAAGTCTCTTTATGGACTAAAACAAGCACCAAAACAGTGGCATGCAAAATTTGACCATACGATGCTGTCAAATGGATTCAAGATAAATGAATGTGATAAATGTGTCTACATTAAGAACACTCTGAACCACGTCGTCATTGTTTGTTTATACGTGGATGATATGTTAATAATGAGTAACAACATTGCTAACATAAATGCTACTAAGCGCATGCTTGCTAGTAAGTTTGATATGAAAGACTTAGGAGTTGCCGATTTAATTCTGGGAATTAAAATCCATAAGACTCCTCAAGGTCTAGCATTGTCTCAATCTCATTATATTGAAAAAGTACTTGAAAAGTTCAAGTATTTGGACTTTAAAGTTGCAAAGACGCCAATTGATATGAACCTTGCTCTTGCAAAGAATAAAGGTGAAAGTCATTCTCAATTGGATTATGCCAGAGTGTTGGGAAGTTTGATGTATATTATGAACTGTATGCGACCTGATATTGCATGTGCTATAAGTAAACTAAGTCGCTACACGAGTAATCCCGACCAAAATCATTGGCTGGCAATGAAACGAGTTTTGGGGTATTTGAAACATACTCAAAACTTTGTTTTGCATTATAACAGGTATCCTGCAGTTATTGAAGGATACAGTGATGCAAATTGGATCACCGGTTCAACTGAAACTAAATCCACAAGTGGATACGTTTTTACTATAGGTGGAGGAGCAGTGTCTTGGAAGTCATCCAAACAGACATGTATCGCCCGCTCTACAATGGAATCTGAGTTCATAGCTCTAGACAAAGCCGGTGAAGAAGCTGAATGGCTCCGGAATTTCTTAGAAGATATTCCATTTTGGCCCAAACCGTTGGCTCCTATATGCATACATTGCGATAGCCAAGCGGCAATAGGAAGAGCCGGGAGCGTTATGTACGACGGAAAGTCTCGTCACATACGACGAAGACATAATACCGTTAGACAACTACTCTCTAGTGGAATTATCACAATTGACTATGTTAAGTCAAGAGATAATGTGTCGGATCCACTAACTAAAGGCCTAACTAGAGAAGTGGTTGAAAGATCATCGAGGGGAATGGGACTATGGCCGAGGACAAGTCATCGTGGCGGTAACTCTACCTAGAAGACATGAGATCCCAAGATCTAGGTTCAAAGAGATCAAACAAAGTCATTGATGACGGTTCAACATTGTCACAATAACTTTTTGGTCCATTCTCGTGATGAGACAATGTTCAGTACCAGGATAAAGCACTAAGGCTTTTTAATGGTTTCTAAGTTTGATACGGGGTATATCAAATAGTGTATCTACGGGATGACACATTTAGGAATCACCTATGTAAGTGTGAAGTGTAAGCCGCTTCAAGGAGAACTCTGTAAGGCCAGCTCTCTACGCACTTATGAACCAGTAAGTGTTCATGGCTGAAACGAACAAAACAATGAGAACCAAAAACGGTTAAAGGGTTAATTGTGTGACATGTGGTTGTCTAGGTATACACCAAAGCTCGACGGTTCAAAGATATCAAATCTACCGATTGACCGAGTATATCCGACATATGCTTACTACGGAAAGTTCAAAGAGAAATCTACTTATCCAGATGCAATTAATCCTTACTTACGAATCACACAGTTTTTTTTTGTCATGCATGTTTTTCATCATATAGCCATTCCCCATTCATGTGGGGGATTGTTAAAGCTAGTTAATGATTAAAGCTAGCTAAGTTGGTGTGAATGAGAAATGGAGGGAAGAAGACAATAGAAGGAAAATGAAGTTTCAAAGCAAAGTTCCTTTGAAAAGGAGCTTTGTACCACATTGGTGGTAGAAAGGGAAAGTTATGTGCTTATATTAGAAAGCACTTCTTCTAGCTCTTAAAGGGTTAAGAAGAGGGACTCCCCTCGCGCCGTCGTCGTCGCTCGGCTCGGCTTTGGATTTGGATTTGGTCAAATGATTTGATTGATAATCTTTTTGGACCAAATTTATTTAAAATTCAATCTTCATTTTCTGAAATTATTTTTAATTCCCGCGGGAAAAATATTAATTTGTTAACTGTAAACTTCCCAACGTTCTTATTTTTCAGAAAAAGGCATGGCCTTTCCCGAACAGGCACCAAGCCTTTCCGAACAGTCACAATTCGAGGCTATATAAACTGAGGCAATGCCTCATTTTCGAGTACTGGAAAAAAAAAATATTCGTGCATTAAAAATTCTGCATTCTTTTCTGCAAACTGAAACATATCGAGTCATAGTGTGATTTCGTTCCCGAATTTGAGTTCGTCGAAGTCGTAGGCGTTTGAGGTACCGCCACTCCTACGACAGGTATATCCGTTATATCCTGGGAGGAAATAATCCACAACCTCGGGTACAGTGAGGGGGTTAAATTCCTTAAGGACACACAGTGAATTCTGTGGTCTCGGATTTCTTCATTTCTGTGATTTTTTTTTTTTTTTTAACGTTACATACGTTTTTTTTTTTTTTTTTTTTTTTTTGTGTCTCTTCTTCTTACTGGTTTCCAGTTTCTCGTTGCTTTGAACACGGACAATCGATAACAAATTTCTGATAAGGTGAAGATATTGACGAGTTTCTAGTTCTAAAGAGGTGGCCGAGGCTGTAACATTTGTACTTTCTGCTATGACATTTGTACCCTCTGGTACTACATGGACCTGCTGATGACCATTAGTTTATCTTGATCACTTGGCTTTGTTTCGTTATTGAGTGCGTATTTATTCTTAGAAAATAAAACTTGATTTATTTATTTATTTTTGGTTTCAAATAAGGTGAAAATTAGTGCAAAAATGTAAATCATAAGATATAATTTTCCTTAATCTTAAAGGGAAAATTTGGACCAACAATCTATAGTAATTTAATAAGAGCAATTCATCTACGTTATGTTTTTATGGTCATTAATTAATATAATCCCCTTTAATGCAAGAAAAGCCCCACCAATATGGCTTAAGCACCATCTTAATTCTTAAAGCGATTGATTAGCTAATAAATTACTGAGTGTAAATCTTTTTTTTGAATCCCAAAAAACCCCAACAGCTACGATCTCTGTCCTTCCAGCGAGCGCTCTGTATGCACTGAGTGAAAATCTTAATCTCCCTATTTATTGGTTTTCTAATAGCTTCTATTTGGGTGACGGAACAAAATTAAAAAATTGAAAAAGTATAACTAAAGATTACTATTATGATACCATTTGTATGTAATGCAGACATCATTAACCGAACCGATCGGGCGCATGGGCTAATCTAGCTACTTAATTAGACATTAATACAATGCATTGGCATTCATTATCTTCAACTTGAACTATTACAATGAGTAATTTTCAAAAACCACTATTGTTTAGTGATTATTAATTTTCTATTGCCACCATATATATAATTATTTCTTATAGCTATTACGTTTGAGACTGAACACATTCCCCTTTGCTTAGTAGGCTTAGGAATAACGATGGCAAATGATTGTTGAATATAGTCACTCACCTCTAGGGGTGTTCAAAACCGATTCGAAACCGAAAACTGATCCAAACCGAAGCTTAACGGCTTATTGGTAACGGCTTAACGGCTTAATGGATGGGGAACAGATTGAATTTTTTTTATTAACAGCTTATCGGTTTGGGGATGGATTATTCAATTTTCTTAACGGCTAATCCATTAACCCGTTAAGAATATAAAATATATATATATATATATATATATATATATATATATATATATATATAAAATTTAGTGATAGAATTGAGTTGTCTAATACATATATGGTTCTATGTGTGTCATGGAAAAAGAAGAATTGAAAGGTTGGTTATGACTAGAGGAACGACACCCCATGAAATAAATTTGTGCATTTTGGATGATTGCTTGTGGAAAATGGAGAACGATAGTTATTTATAGAAGAGGAGTGTAGAGAGTAGTATTTACCAGAGCACTTCAGTTTTTAAAAGTTCATTGTGGGAGCTGAATGGAAATTTGCGCGACAGATTTTTTTGGTTATATCCGAAGCTTATGAGTACACATGTAGTGTGGCCTCTAACAGAAGATAAGTTCTGTTTTATTTTTCTCGATACTGAACTAGTAGTGAATTTATCTATTTTATAATCTACATGCTGATGGCGATTGTTTCATTAGCTACATCATATTGCCTCTAAAATATTATTTTTTATGGCAATTCATTATTTCTAAGACGAGGAGAATAAGAGATATTTAGTGAACATGTATGTTAGGCCGATAAACCGCCCTACAAGAGCTAACCCGATACCAATCCGCCCGATATCTTATCGGGTGGCTAACGGATTAATACATTTAAAAGCCGATAACCGTTAAGCCAAACCGTTAAGAGTAAAAGCCGCCCAATCCGCCCGATGAACACCCCTACTCACCTCACAGCCCAATTTCCTCTTAAGTTGTAATAATAGTGTATTCGTTGTATTCGCGTTGCTATATTCATGAATACAACAACAAAAAACGCCTAAAAATTAGGATAGTCCAATTGTATGCATGTGTATTCACATGTATTTGCACTATGTATTCATGAATACAATAACAAAAAGCGCCTAAAATCAGGCAGTCCAGCATGTATTCACCCTATTGTATTCATGAATACATCAGTAAAAAGCATATAAAATCAGGGCAGTCCAGTGGTACGCGCATATATTCACGTCATGTATTCATGAATACAGTAACAACAACCACTTTAAAAATTGATATGTCCAGTTATCTAAGAGAGACGAAAAACAAAAATAACGTATTCCATGCCTTATTTCATGCATCAATGGTAGTATACACCATAAATACTTATTATACTATAAAATATAAAATATAACTATTAAAAATAATATTTTAAAATAATTTTAATTTATAATAAATAAGGTATATACCTTTTACCATATGAGGTAAATTTCCTTTTAGAATTCACTTACTTAACTTAAAACCCGTTGTGCCTAAATTATAGATCCGTCAACGAGATTAGTTGATCTCTTGCACTTAAAGAGCGTTAAAGTAGAGTTCAGAATTAAGGTATGAAAATATTTTTAGTAATTCAACTCCGTAGTAGTGGCTTAATGACGAGACAATCATACAAAATTAGATATTCTATTGATGGATGGATTAAGTAATATGTATTGAAAATTCTTCCGTTTGTCTCTGAATACGTTGGTGAGGAAGTCATAGGAAGAAACTCCTGTCCAAATTTTTGAACACAGAGATATCGTGTTGCTTACGAGAGAGATAGCAAGTATCTCGTGGACTTAGTTGAGATACACACAAGCTGGCCCAAACACTACGATTATTAAAAGAAAATCATAGGAAGAAACTTGCAAATGTCGGAAGCTTTATAGTTTCAACTTTCAACCATTACAGTAGCACGCACCTTGCGTAAATGTGGGATTTCGAGCACCTGACTCCCCTATTCTAAGTCCAATTGACCGAATGAAAGATCTACATGAGAAGCCCATGTTCTTGGTAGGTCATGATTTTTTCTGTCTCCCTAGAGGTATATCTTTTATCTTCATAATTTTTTTGTGATTTGGCTATAGCATCTCTTTTGTAACAGATCTTGAAATATTTCGAGAGGTTAATTTTAGTATCTTGAATCTCTATCGACTCTTTTCAATTGAGTTATACTACTTGGTTCAAACGCGAAAATTCTTTAAGATTGTGGCCGAGCCAAGAATTCTAACAAGGGCTTAAACAGTTTATATATGTGTGAAAATATTTAATTCTACCGTAGGAGCATAAGTCATAACAAAGAAAAATGTAAGGTCATTAGCAGGTAGTTGCTTACGATTTTTTGGTAAATAGAAGTGTCAGATGGTGAGTCTTTATCTACTTAGTATTTAGTAGTCAAAGAAAGTACCCCATTCACTAAGTTTTGGTGGCCAGAACTACCAGGTAATTAAATTAGTTGAGATACGTGCAAGCTAGCCCGAATACCAGAAGCTTGTGATTGTGAACAGCTAAACAAATGGAATATCTCACTGTTGTTGCAATTGAATAGAATATTTAACCCATGGAAGCTATGGAACAATTAATCACAACCAACTATTACTGCATCAAAAACAATAACATCGCCAAAAAAGAACAGATCTAAACCATATGATAAGTGTTCATTAATCTATTGAAGTTGATCAACTCAATCGATCAACAGATGCATGACATTTAAATATATACTTGGAGAGACATATTTGGGGCATGACTTAGCGCACCTGCTTGACGATACAAGTTTACAACCAAAGACAGAAAACTCTCACTTAGGTCCAGCAAATTTGCTCATCATCTTTGCAATAATAGGAGCAACTTTGGGATTTGCTTGATGCTTGGCCAGATTAGCTGGGTTCTTCATCACTGCAAAACAAGCAGCCATGAACAGTCGAGGACAGTGAGTTGAATATCCTAAAAGCTCTAGTAGCAGGTAATATTGTTACATATATATGTGGTTAGGGTTAAGTGCAATATGGAGTCGTATTTCATTCATAAGCAATAAGATTTATAAGCACCCAGTGGCGGACACAGGATTTCAAGCAAGCGGGTTCAATAAAAAAATATGTTAATACCGACAAGTAAGATTTGTCCGATGCTTTTTTTTTACATCAAATTCATAATGCTATCACAAAATGAACAACTTAAAAAAGTTGCAGTCAACATCCCTTTTATCTATGAAACGAAGTTGAACAAAAAATTTAAAATATTCAAAAAAGACCACTTACTTAAGTAAATTATTAACAATTTATCTATTTAATTTAAGACAAGAGGGGTTGCTCTGATGGTAAGCACCCCCCACTTCCAACCGAGAGGTGAGTTCGAGTCTCCCAAGAGCAAGATAGGAAGTTCTTGGAGGGAAGGATATCGGGGGTCTATTTGGAAACAGTCTCTCTACCCAAGGGTAGGGGTAAGGTCTGCGTACACTATTATACTGGGTTGTTGTTGTTAAGAATTTTATTTCAAAGAATTTCACCTTTGTTACTTTAACTAAAAATCTATTTACCCAGTTTAGAAACCTTCTAGACTCTAGAAATTGGGAAAAATAACAAAAAAAGTCACTAATTTACAAATAAAGAACAACGAAAAAATAAAGAGTTAGGACTTAAACTAAACTAATACAAATTTATAAGAGGAGAGCTTATAAAGAAAATTAATAATTTATATGTAACATAAAATAAACAATTTAAGTTGAACTAACAAATAATAAATATTTTAAAGATTGCACGTGCATATTTTAGCAAAAATAATGTTAAGATTTCATTTTGTAGAAACATTTGATCCTTATGAAGTAAAATAAAATGTAAAATATTTCCTACTAGATTTTAGTAAAGAGATAAAATGTAAAATAAAATTAAAGTACAAAATAGAGATTAAAACTAAAGCACAGAGGAAAAGGAAGAATCAACTAGCAAGGGTAACTACTTATTAGTCCCTTAACCTACAAAAACTAGGGAAAAAAGCTGCCCAAGTGTTGTAGCCAAGTTTCGAACTCACGACCTACACAAAAGTTTGAACCCGCTTGACCATCTTTCCAAAGGATCCTCTTCGGTCAAGTGGGTTCAACAAAGGGTTACATCTACATTTTACAGAATTTAACAACAACAACAAGAGGTTGTGAGTTCGAGTCTCCACAAGGTAGAAAATTCTTGGAATGAAGGATGCTAAGAGTCTAATTGGAAACAACCTCTCTACCCCAGAGTAGAGGTAAGGTCTGCGCATACACTACCCTCCCCAGACCCTAATAAGTGGAATTATACTGTGTTGTTGTTGCACAGTAAAATCTCACAAAGTGGAATCTGGAGAGGGTAATGTGTACGCGAACCTTACCCCTGCCCCGATAGGGCAGAGAGGCTGTTTCTGATAGACCCTCGGCTCAGAAAGACGGAAATAAAAACAAAAGAAAAGACAATTCATTAGTAACTCCAGTAGAAATTGTAATAGTAACAAAATCATAACAACCAAAAGATGAATGACATGCACTAACAATAACCAGAGTAAGGCCCATGGCTAAGATAAGCAGCAAGGATAGTGTGGGTTCAACATACACTGCAAGCCATCTAAGATCAACCTTAATCTAACCCCACCTCACCCCCGGTACTCAATAAGGAAAGCTCTACTATCCCTAACCTACAACCCTAATGCTTGACCTCCAGATCTTCCTATCAAGGGTCATGTCCTCGGAAATATCCAGTCGTACCATGTCCTCCCTGATCACCTCTCCTCAATACTTCTTAGGCCTCCCTCTACCTCTTCTCGTACCCACCACAGCCAACCGCTCACACCTCATCACCGGGGCATCAAGGCTCAACCCTCTTAGCTCTAGGTGAGTCTGCCCCGGTAAGCACCACTTATCCGGTCAACAAGAATAGAAATTCCACACCATACTATCTTAAATCTCTTTACTCCCTTCTAAGATGACAATTAATGTCGTTCCTCTTTCAACACCTCAATGAGCACAGGACCAAGAATAGAGATAGACAACATACATTGCTATGCAACAACAAACTATATACGGAGGGACGCACCCCGACCCATATACTGCCTTTCGTCCAATTTATGAAGTTTAAGAAATAAGGGAAGACTTATGAACCTGTAATCTATAACAAACCAAAAATTTGTGTGGATAGAAATTATTTCATTAAGAGTAAAAGGAAAAAATTAAAGTTGAATTGATTCTAAATATAGAAGACGGACTAAAAAGGAAATAGTGCCACATAAATTGGGACAGAGAAAGCAGTTGTTTTGCTTGTCTTCATAATGAACTCTCATAATTTTAACTCTCATAATTATCCATTTATGGTTATTTTTCTTAATTAGTTTACTTTTTGTGTAGGAGCTATAGGATAGATCATGCAGCGTAGCAGCATTTATTAGACCTGTTCTGCTATCCAGAAACTAGTTTCTAATTCAAGTGTTACCGACTGGCATTAATATATGATTGACATCAAATGGAGAATCAGTACATGGGATAAATTACCAAGTGTTAACTTGAAAGAAAAAAATATTTATTAGGTTCAATTATATAGCATGTATACAGTTTTAAGTATAGTTTGATGGTACTATCATTGTTCATGGGTATACACAATCACATATGACATCCAACCATTCAACCTCATGCAGCTACTTAAAAGTCACAAAGCAAATGTTCCAAGGTGTATATGACCTATGATGAAGGAACAAAAGAGCGCTACGGAATATTGCATGCTGAGACGGATCCAGAATTTGTTCTACGGGTTCAACCTTTACGGTTTTTAGCATTGCACTCATTGTATTATTCAAAGTTATGGGTTCATACACACAATTTATTGCAATTTTAATGGATATTTATATATAAATTTAAACTCCATGTCAAAAGTATTGAGTTCAAATGAACCTGGCGTACCAATACATTGCATCCACCTCTGATGCATGGTAGCAACACAGGAAATTCTCATTGCTAAATCTAATAATTATCGATTGATGTCCAATTGAACAAAAGAGTTCAACGTGGGTTAGCTGAAAAAAGAGTCTGAATAGACTCTCCTAAATGGGGAAGCATAAGAAAATCCTCCATCATACCTTGGAAGAAATGAAAGATGCACAAGATACAAAGTTGCAGAACATTACAACTAAACAGAACTATATAGAGCAACAATTCCTATGCATAAGGTATACAACTCCTTCATAAAATTCTTTCATAGTAAGTAAGAGAATAGAGAAAAATGGTCCTGAGAATGGAAATACGGTTCCAAGGTATTATATAGTTTATAATAATTTAAAGTACAGTGCATGCTCCGATGGCAGAAGCTTCGCTTTTAAAAAAGTATAAATTATTTTGAAATACTTCAAAATAAGAGGTGCTTAATTGGGAGGTAACAGTGTAATATATACTATATAGAAGGTCAGTCAATCACACCAGACTAATAGGATGACATTCTTTGCACTTTAAGGCTTTGGGACATTAATTACAAACCATGATTATGTATCTTGCACAATTGATAATCTGCTTTTATACACACACACACTATCTAAGAAATCCAAGTACTAGAATAAAGAAAATGAATGGATTATGACTAAAGGAAATTACCATCTTGTAGCGCAGCCATGACTTCTGGGTCCTGGAATGCAGCCATTAGTTCAGGGTCCTGCTCAAGTAAAAAACATAAAGATTGTTTTAACTTAATTGATACAAAAAGAAAATGTGACTAGATGACTCCTCAGTTTACATATTAATGAAAAGCTTTCTGATAACAATCCTCAGCACACTAACTCTACACTTTATTCATCATAATTAATGGTATAAGCATCACAAGTGAATATATAAAAGTACAGCTACTTACATTCAATATTTTGCTGTAGTCAATATTACCGGGCATTCCTCTGGGCATGCCCCCAGGGGATCCTCCGGGCATGCCTCCAGGGGAGCCCCCCGGCATGCCTCCAGGGAATCCCCCAGGCGTCCCTCCAGGGAATCCTCCAGGCATGCCAGCAGGGAAGCCTCCGGGCATACCAGGGAAGCCCCCGGGCATGCCACCAGGGAAGCCCCCGGGCATGCCACCAGGGAAGCCCCCGGGCATGCCACTAGCTCTCCTTGATGATGATTCTTCTTGCTTCTTGGCCTTTTCATAAGCTGCCTGAGATATAAATCACAAGCGAGTTCAGAGAAATTAGAAGTAAGCAAACAAGTAACTGAGGTTTCACCTGAGCTTCAGCCTTTCTTCGTAGTCTCTCACGCTCAATCTTTCTATCTTCTCGTTCTTTACGCAGCCTTTCATACTTCTTGTGGTGCTCTTCAATTTTACGTGCATTAGGCTCAACCTGCGACACAGATATATGTAATTAAATCACTTGACAATTATCATGATGCACACCACAACTAAGAATGAAAAGCTTCGGAACACTAGCATTTATATAATGAGACATTATATGATTGACATTATATCACTGGAAGCAACCTTCTTAAGCACAGCACTTATTTCCTCGTCATAGTCTAGCTTGGAGGCCACATGAAGATCCTTGGCTGCTTCGCCCCATTGTCCAAGCATGGCTCGTGCAATGCCACGTGATTTATATCCTTTAGCTGAATCTGGGTTGATCTGTAAGAGCAATTGAATGAGAAATAATGCATCAATTAAGATATCATGCACAAAGTTGACCAAAATCTATGCATGTAATGATCCATCTGTTACCCGAGCATGAAAAGCATGACAAGTATATACCTGCTGAGGCCTTCAGGGTACTTCCTCATAAAGGCTTCATGAGTAGTAATAATCACTCAATGCAGATATTTGGAATAGACAAAAAATAAAAAAAATAAAGACCAGAATCAGATTATTGGCAAGCAAATCAAGTGGCAAGATCAACCTCTAAGGCTGCAGTTGCATCTCGTATGGCTGCACTTGGTTTCTTCATTTTGATGTACA
Source organism: Nicotiana benthamiana (assembly GCA_034376525.1). Lineage (NCBI taxonomy): Eukaryota > Viridiplantae > Streptophyta > Magnoliopsida > Solanales > Solanaceae > Nicotiana > Nicotiana benthamiana. The sequence continues at coordinate 37,702,046 of CM067335.1, read as the reverse complement.
CTGTGGCTGTTAACATCAAAACTTTCACAATGTCACCCAATGAATGTGAATGAATAATGTAATAACATGAAACCAGCAAAAGTAATATCCAAGTCGAGAAGCATATGGTAAACTGTACCTCTGGTAGCATACATAATTGCTGAAGTAGGGTTGAGGAGAATTGCCTTTGTCAAAAGTTCACTTGCTTCTTCTAGTTTACCTATCAACAACAAGCAACAAGCATGAGTAATGCAATGCCAACTGAATAATACACGGTGAAAGTGTGAATGTCTACAAATCAATCAGCATCACCTTCAGAAATTGCTTCCATGGCCTGAGATTTGGCCTCTTGAGAAGCATCACGGCATTCCTCAGTAACCTCCACAGAGGGGTCTCCCATCTAGAAGGTTAAACTTGAAAAGTTCATATTACTGGTCAATGTAAACATGAGCCATAGCTAAAAAGCAAAAGGGTAGGTGTCAATTAGTCAGACCTGTTGTGGCTCATCATTCTCAGGGTCCATAACATCGCTCTCATCCAGGTCAACATCAGATTCAATTATCTCAGGCTCCTCTTCCTCTTCAGCAGCCCCTGTTTTATGAGTCTCATTCTTAAGATCACCCATTTCATCATCACTCTCATCCACCACATGAGACTTCTGCACAACAAAATAGTGCAGAACATTTCAGACAATTGGAATTCCTAGAAAAGCATTTGTTTTCTTTGCGCACACCACAAATTATTTTAGACCATGAATCTAAAAAGATCCTCCTTATTAAGGTCTTGAAAGAAAACAAAATGGATGCATATAGAAGGAGTACAGAAGACCGATAACTCTATCAATTACGTCTCTATTCCAGACTTGTTGAAGCCAGTTATATGAATCCTCTATATCCATTCTGCTTTGATATTTGTATATACACAGAGGCATATCTAGGATTTTAAGAGTATGGGTGCACTATACTACTGTCTAGCTTGACTCTATCAAAATTTTGCTGTCACAACAACTTATCAAGCAAACCATGGTTAATATTATTGCAAGGAACTATATCATTCAATTTACAATTGTTCTTAACAAATTTTATACCTTAAAAGTGATTAACAATAGCATCGTTATTTGAAGAAAACTCACTTCACAAATTAAAGAAAAATTTGAAAGAAAATATAAATGAGAGAAATGGTAAAGAAATTAATTAGAGGTTGATTGTTGTTCGTAAAAAAATTGAGTTAGAAAGAGAGGTAAGGAGGAAATGCGAATTTTAATTTTTGAAGAATTATAAAACTCAAGAATGAACCAAAAAAGAAAAGAAAAAAAAGGAAAAAGAATAAACATAAAATAAAGAAAAGATAAAACAATTAAAGAAAAACCACAAGATGAAACCAAAAAAAAAAGAACGAAAAGGAAGACAATATACAGAAAGGAAAAGACAAAAAATATAAAGGGAAGCAGAAGAGAGGGGAATCGAACCCCTGACCTGGACTATGAAAGGGGCACACAGCCACCAATGGACCAAAGTGGCATCTTGTGCATGGGTTCACCCAGATCTAATTAAGTATTTACCAGAAGAATTACAGTGCTATATGCAGTCTAGGGATGGGAGCATGGGTTCACGTGAACCCATACCCCTCCCTGTAAATCGGCCCCAGTATACATATGACATTATGACTACTTTCTATACCAGTATTAACCCACTGCAACCTCGAAATTTAACCAGGCTATGCAAAGCTCATGAGAAAACAAATAACTACAACAACAACAACAACAACAACTACCCAGTATATTCCCACCAGGTGGGGTGAGAAAACAAATAACTCTTTGGATAAAATAATGAGTGTAGGTTATCTTTTCAAACAATACATATCCCACATATTACAGCCAGTCATCTTGTATATCCCTATTTCATGACTTGAACTTGGAAGTCTTATCTTTTAATTTTAAACAGATATAAGGACATTGAAGTGTTCTGTTTCCCTATCTAAACAAGGAAAAGATTTCACGAATTATTTTAACTTCTCTTATTCATTTCCTGCTAATTATGAAATCTATACTGGTCATGAGGATTCAAGTAACCAGATGCGGCCATTTTTTATAACGAAGAAATCCTTGAGAAGCAGTGGCACATGGTTCAGAAATCCTTGAGTAGTTATTTATGGTAGTTACTGTCTGATATTCTTGCATGCTATTTTATTTATGGTTCTTATGTCTAGATAATTATTTACGATATTTCTAATGGTGTTACTAATGCTCTTTAGTCTTTGTTTTTTGTTTTTCCTTTCCTTCACTGAGCCGAGAGTCGATTGGAAACAGCCTCTCTGCCCTTTCGGGTAGGGGTAAGACTCGTCTACATATTACCCTGCCCAGACCCCACTGTGTGGGACATTACTGGGTAGTTGTTGTTTGCCACAGGGTTCGAACCCGTGACGTATTCTAAGCCACACATCATGTGGTGCTTTCTTACCACTAGACCAAAGCCCGAGGGTTAGCAAGCACAACATATTTACTCTCGTGGCAATTCCCAGGCAAAGGCAGATCTAGTGTGGCGACACTGGGTTCATCTAAACTCTGTACTTTTGCGACGCATAAATTTACGTGTAAAAATCTACTAAAATTGCAACAAATAATAAATATGAACCGCTCATTTTTAACAATGCAATGAGTTCAATTCTAAGTACCTTACAAGTGGAACTAGATCCACCTATGTTACCGTGGAACCATAAATATATTCAAAAGAACAAAATATATAATGCCATGACATTTACTGATTTAGGGTAAATACCGCTTTGTATTCTCCAGCCGCTGGAGGAATATTACCGCCAAGACTGCCACAAAATCAAACAAATATAAATCAAGCTGAGAATCACTCAGAAAACACCAAAATAACAGTAATCTTAGTAGTATTAATACATTCATATACTTAAATTTGCTTACGAAATGCCACTTGAAACCCTTATACCAAACAGTAGAGTTATTCCTATGATAATCTAAAAGTCACGGATTCGAGCTATCAAAATTATCTATATATAATGGATAAAATAAGGTACCTTTCAATGTAATCACGGAAAAAGGAAAGAGAGGGATCGGAGAGAAGTGAAGGATCGGACTTGCACAGTTCGACGAATTGCTTCAGTTGCTTCACCTGTGTTGCGTCCATAGCTTTTTCTTTACCCAATTTTTTGTACTTTGAATTTTGACACAAATTGAGAAGAATCGGATAGGAATTTGAGGAATTTGCTACTGCCGGCAGCTTCAATTACTACTACTGCTGTGGTTTGCTAGCGGACCTGTGAAGCGGGTGTTCTAGAAACTTCTGTTAGCTATTTATAGAAACTTCTAAAATTAGATTTTTAGTTCGAAAAACTTCACAATAATTCATTATTTTGTACTTAGATTCACAATAATCCTATTTCTTTCACATTATGCACTGATAACCTGTAATCTTTGGAAAGTGTGCACTTATGGTCCTAATACCTATTTCTGTTTTTTTCTTCTTATAAACACAATCAAATTCCACAAAGTCTCAGTATTTCTCTTTTCTTTCTCATTAATCGATTTTCATCGACTTTTTTCCTTTGCAATTTTACCGTTTAAATAATTTTTTGAAGTGCAGGTGCATCCTTGAGTCCAGGGTCGAATTACAGGGTTCGAATCTCCTTCATTAAAATATTATACTGTATATATAAAGTAAAAAAATAAATTATCTCTCTATATTATATTTAAAATTTCCGTTCCACAGTGCAAAAGCATAATTCTACGTTCAAGGGGGTTCGGTTCATTTTCCACTGGTCATAATCCCTGCCTAATTTGAAATCCCTTAGTATAAATCTTGCGCTTGAAGCCGTGAATAGTGGAAGAGGAAAGATAGGAAAGAATTAATTGGACATTTAGTAGGATTTAACCACGTGATCGTTAGATCACTAGGAGGAATAAGGTGTTGTCTGATTTGACAGAAGTTGTTTCTTAAGTAAAAAAAATCATAACAACCAAAAAAAATACTTTTGAAATATCTTATAACTTTTATTCCGTTGAGTTGTCCCACATCGGAGGGATTTGAGGTCATTGGTCTCCTTATATGGCTTGGGCAATATGATAAGAATGGACCTAACTCAACCCCAAAAGCTAGCTTATGAGGTGAGGATTGCCCAAGCCGTATAAGGAGACCAAGGACCTCAAATCCTTCCGATGTGGGACAAATATCGGTAACAATAATTGGGATGGGCGACCTCAAATCCCTCCGATGTGATACAACTCAACATATTCCGTATCTCATTCACAGTATATTATACTTTTTGCTTTTTTCATAACTTCAAATATTTGAGAACAAATTCAGCTTGCGAGCAAATATTATATATTCAAAACTTTCAACCAAATCCATACACCAAGAAGGTAACACTACTCACACTATAAATAATGAGTGAAACAAGCAATAGTACACACAGCCTCTAACATGTAATCAGCCTTCTCACTAGTACTTTAGGTAAGAGAATACAACAACAACAATTACCCAGTATAGTCTCACAAAGTGGAGTCTGGAAGGGTAATATGTAGACGTGCCTTATTCTTATCCAAAAGGGCAGAGAGGCTGCTTCCAATCGACCCTCAGCTTAGTGAAGGAAAGGAAAAACAAAAACAAAAACAGGTAAGGGAATAATTCATCATATTTCCCTAAAATTTGAACACAACCATTACTTCTAAGCAAGAATCAAAGAAGCAGAAAGAACAAATAAACTTGAGATTCCAGTCCATGCAATCTTGTTTACTCCATTGTTGTCATTATTCCCACCTGGTGTTGCTATAAAAATTTCGATCATGACAGTAAAATTGTTAGCAAAACTTCGACAAGTTTTTTTTTGTTTTTATTCGATGTCTATTATCTGCTTTGAGATTTTGACTAACTCAGCTTTGCGGTATAAGCTCATTAGGCGAAAATGGTTCTTATCAAGATTTTTCTATTCCTAACCATTGTTTGGCCAAGTTTATTTTAAGGTAAAAGTAATTTTTTCTATCAAAAATACTTTTTTCTAAATTTAAGGTCTTTGGCCAAAGTTCGGAAATTCAAAAAATGCTTTTGAGAAAAAGCAGTAGTAATTTTGAAGAAGCAGAAAAAAATATTTCTCTCCAAAAGCACTTTTGAGAAAATACACTTAGAAGTAGTTTTTAAAGCTTGATAAAATACTAATTGCTGCTTATAATTACTTTTCAAATTAATTAGACAAACACAAAATTTTCTCACCAAATGTATTTTTTTTAAAAAACACTTATCAAAATAACCTGATTTTTGCAGCTTAGCTTAAGCGATTATAAAACCTTTGATCAAGAGCGAAAGGACTCATATCCATCGCACCAACCTTTAGTGGAAGTCCAATATGTACAATAACAAGATGGAGAAGACTATTGCATCCTCAGTTTCGTTTCATATGCCGATGTGTTGACGATAATGAAGTTTAAAAAGAAAAATTGATTCGACATATATCATTACAACACACGATATTTCAAATTATCAAGTGTAAAACCAAAGTTTAAGATTAATTTATTTTTTTTGAAACTATAAATGTATCAATAAACAAGAAAATTATAGAGTATCATGTAAAATCAAAGTTTGCCTTTTTTCCTTGTCCAACATCTCATGAGACTATAATTAGAAGTCTCGAAAAACATTATTAGAAACTTGGAAAAAGTAAAGGAATACAACTAATCTTTCATTTTCAACATTGGGGTCCACAAAATAATAAGTTGAACAAAGACTAAAATCAAAGTCCATAATTAAAGCTAGGTGTATATATATATATGGTTGGTTCGATTTTTATTAAAATTAAATTAAATTAAATATATTTGAATTGGTTCGATTTTATCGGTTTTTTCGGATTTTTTTGTATCATAAATATTTTTTCGATATTACTTTATACTTTCAAGGTTAAACAATTTTAATAATTAAATATAAAAATCAATATAATACCTAATTAATGATATATTCTATTTAATTTTAGATTATTGAAATACTACTTCAAATTCAAAAAAGATATAAGAATTTAATGAATCTTGACATATAAACCTGGAAGAATAAAGAGATTGACGCATTCCAGTTACATTTAATATGAAAGTGATCATATAAACCATTATTTAAGATTAATAAAAATGATGTACTTCATAGTTTATTAAATATTACATCCCATAGAGAATTCCAAATATTTTTAGAATTTTCGTAAAGAAGATTCTATATAACGTCTTAAAAGTATATATAAAAATTATATATTTATATGTCGGTTTGGTCGGATTTTTTAGTCAATCCAAATCAAACATAGTCGAATTTTTTAATCAATTTGGTTTAACTTTTCATTTCAATACGATTTTCCGATTTGGTTTGTACATCTTTAATTGAAGCAATGACTTGGAGAATTATCACAAAATTGGTCTTTAAAACAAAAATAAAGTTAGATAAAACTTCGTTATCATAGTTAAGGAAGTTAATAAAACACAAGTACTAAAACTTATCATTGACTATAAAAATCGGGGCTTAGTTACATCGTTAACCAATAAATATAAGTCTGTTGTTTTATTCAAAGAATTAAGTGAATTATTTCGATATAGAAGATGTTTGGCTAAGCTTATAAGCTGGTCAAACAAGCTTATAAGTACTTTTTTAGATTGTTCACGCGTCTAGTAAAATTAAAAGTGCTTATAAGTTAAAAATAAGTCAAAATTCATAAGTTGGTCTCTCCCAACTTATCAAATTTTAGCTTATAAGTACTTTAGATTTGACCAAAATATTTACTATTATATCCCTAAAATACTTCTTTTTAAAACAAAACTCTTCGTATACCTAATTCCTCAGTAGCTTATTATTAATTTCATCACTTTTATCCAAACACATGACTGCTTATTTTTTTAATCCGCTTTAACACTTAAAAATACTTTTCAGCACCTAATACTTATCAGCTAACCCAAACGGGCTCATAACTTTGTTGAAAAAATTTATCCTTTTTTTTCCTAAAGGTATTAACTAATATCAATACTTTCTCTGTTTCAATTTACATAAACGGTATTTGCTCTGACACAAAATTTAAGATATTTTTTATCAAATTTGTACTCCAAAATAAGCTACAAATATTGTGTGACTATAGATTATTTCATTAAAAAAAGTTTAAAATTGAATTATTTTTAAATAAGGAAGTATAGATATTCTTTTGAGACAGAATAAAAATGAAAATATAACAACACAACTAGGATAGAGAAAATATTATTTTTATATCAGAAATCTGATATAACTTATTCCATATACTATATAGGATTAACTATCCAGATTATAATTCTAGTTTTAAATTGCAGTATAAACCTTGTTTGGGACCATAAATTAATGAATATTTGTTAAAACAAATATTATAAAAAAATAATTAATTCTTAGTTACCTGGCGGTGGCAAGGTTTCAGAACCAGGACCTGGAGCAGCTTTACCTATATACACGAAAAAAAAATTCAAATATGTTCAAATACCGAATTAAAGAAAATAAGGACAACTTAATGCACGAAACATCTCGCTAGAGGAGTTTATGATTCGGTTTGGATCAATTTTTTTTTTAAAAAGAAATCAAACTAAGTAAGTCGATTTTTCGGATATTAGAACAAAACCAAACTAATTAAGTCCATTTTTTTCGATTCGATTTATGTTGGTTTATTCGGTTATTTGTCAGTTTTTTTCTTAAATATAAGACATACAGTACTAAACACAATTTCCGGCGACCACATTTTCAACGTAACACTATTAAATCAATTGCCCTTTGAGAAATCTATTATTTTACCAAGAAATATTGATAATAATTGAATCAAATAGTGATGAATAATTCAAGGACTTAATGAAAAATATATTATTTTTAACATGAAATAGATTTTTACACTTAACAAAAGAAAACTACCAATTAAACTAGAATGTAAAAGTAAAGAATTCTACTAAAAGTACAAATGATTAATATTTACTATAAAAAATTTAAAACTTATATATATATATATATATATATATATATATATATATATATATATATATATATATATATATATATAAGTTAATAATAATTTTTTTAAATAGCTATTCCTATATTCGATTTTGTTCGGATTTTTTTAACTAAAACCAAAATCAAACCAAATTTGATCAATTTTAAATTTTAAAGCCAAAACCAAACTAAACCAAAAAGTATCGGTTTATTTTTTGGTTGGTTTGGTTTGGTTTTCGGTTTGATTCAGGTTTTCAGACTTTTATGAACACCATTACATCTCCCGTAATGGATTGTACCCCAAAACAGGGGCAGAGGGAGAGCAATACCGTTTCGGGCGAACCCATTAGCTTTAATCCAAATCGTGTATTTTTTCTAAGAAATTTATTGAAAGTATATAAATTATTAATTTGGAATACATTAATTTAAAAGATTTGGAATTCATAACTAAGTTTAAAATTCTGGCTTCGTCTCTGCCCCATTGTAATATAAGTAGTGAACCCTGATGCAAACATTAATGACTAATTCCAAAGCTCGAACACCGAATAACTAAAGCAGGAAAAAAGCATGAAGAAGAAAAGATCATACCATTGCAAGAACTGAGATCACCAGGAATATTACATGCTTTAGGAAGTGCAAGTGCTTGAGTAATATTAATTCCAAGTGCAGGCAACAACGTAGGATTCTCGTACAATTTACATAGACAATCAAGTTCATTAGTTATGGCTTCTTTCAATGGATCACAACATTCTGCCGGCGGTTTGGTGGAATTAAGGTAAACTCCACAGGGAACTAATTTCGAAGCACACGACGGCGTTTGAGCTTCTGCCACCGTCGCCACCATAATCGCCACCGTGACTACCAGCATGATCAGAGCAGACATTTTAGAAGAAAACATCGTATGTGTTTTTTTCTGTTTTGTTTTGGTTTCGTATTGGTCTACGTTGTGCTCCGATGTTGGAAATGTTAATTGCTAAATTTATAGCAGTGGTTTGGTTGGGTGTTCTTTTTGAGTTTTTCTTTTTTAACCTTATATTTGGAATTTGTGCATTTAACCCATGAAAAATTGATAAAATTTGATTTTAACCCTCAATTAGTAGAAGTGTGTACTTTTGATCCTTTTTCTTATGAATTTTCGCAAAATTTTAACAAATTACTCTATTCCTTTCAATTTATGTGAATATATTTGACTTGATACAAAATTTAAGAAAAAAGAAAGACTTTTGAAACTTTTAATTTTGGATATGTCCTAACATTAGTTTGGCCGAAAGTTTTTTTTGTGAAACTTGTAATATTAAACACACCATAATATTTATGAGACCATAAAGGCTTCTCATTATGGGTAAAATAAAAAATTTATATTTAGCAAAGACTCATTTTTTAAACAAATTAAAAAGAAAAATAAATTTACATAAATTGGAACAGCTAGAATTTTAGCTTCTAAATCAATCAATTATTTATTTGTTATGTTAAATATGAAGATTATATAAATGTATTAATCATCTAAATATAAATATATTTCCTACTTAAAGAAACCAAAATTACATATTCTAATTAATAATGTTTAAATATGCTCAGTAAGGTATCACAAGGATCAGAATTTAATATCAATAATTGATGGAGCAAAAGTGCAATTATCCTTTTATTAATCCATTGTTTTCGACTTTAGTACTCAAAGACTTTAGTCTTTTACGCGCATTTAGGCAATAGAAATATTGTCAAAAACGAAGAAAATCTTCTTTCTGTTAAGAATAGAACTCTAATTAGGGTGAATGTCTATCTTATAGAAAAGTTTTACTTTGAGGCTAAGTCATTTATCTTCCTATAAATAGAGGGGTCTTACCCCATTGTAAATTATCCCAAAAATATCAATAAGAATTCTCCTCTCCCTACTTTCTCTGCAATATTGTTCTTGTTCTTGTATTATTTCATAACACGTTATCAGCACGAAGCTCTACTATCTCAAGAATCTCTTTGAGAAATTAAGGTATTTTTTTTTCTCCTCCTAATTTTGTTTTAATTATGTCTGACATTATGAAAAGAAAGTTCGTTGCCCTTGAAATTTCGGGCAAGAACTACATGACATGGGTGTTGGATGCTGAAATCCATTTGGATGCAATGTATATCGTGTACAAATGAATGGCCTGGAATACCTCTAGTATAATATCACCTTACAGTATATGACTTTGTTTGTAGCTATGTTTTCAAACTCTCATTTAGTTTTCTACTTCACTCCTACTGCTTCAATTGCTCATAAAGATTGCATCTATCTCAAGTCACTCAGGATCAATCTATGTTTTAAATGTTTAAGTCCTGAGACACTACAATATCTTCTTTCATAATTAACCATCATCTTTAGAAGAAACCCATGGTGTATGCACCTGGACTTGGAGCTGCTTCTATTAACTCTTTTGTTTAAGTGTATATTCCGAGTCAAAACATCTGATCTTCCTCCATTAGGGAGGATGAAATTGAGTCACTTTAATTTGAATCCTTTTACTGGAGCACTGAGACTGTACTTTGCCTCTTATCTAAGAAGCTGTCACTTTATATGTCGAATAACATGGCTGGTCTATTCATATTTCAGTTTCTAGCAAGTTAATAGGTTTAGCTTAAGTTAGACCTGCTGTGAATCTGGAAAAAGGAAACGGATAATTTAACTTCAGTGAGACATGAAACCTGTTATTCATCTAAAAGAATTAACAAGCAGATGCCACAGATGTGTATGAACCTGTTTCTAGTTTGCTGGCCTTTTGCATGCTCTGATCAAAGATTCCAGATTAATCATTCAGGTTACCATATTCTGCATTCATATTTTTTTAGTTTACATAAGTTATCTATTATTGTGATATGGTTCAAATTTTATAACTTTAGATTACACATACTATCTATATGCTTTAGTGTGATTATTTCATAAGTCAATGTTCTGTGCTAGCTAGAATTTATTCGTTTATCAAAACATTAGACTTTGTTAAATGTTAGACAAAAACAGTACATATAGCAAAATATTGTACACAATGAGTAACTAGTGTCGTAATCTTATCTATGTATACTACAGTAATTTTTGTGTTCTTCAAAGACATTGTACTATAATACTACAAATTATTTCTTTACTATATTGCTTACAATTATAAGTATTGTGCTTGTGTATATTCAACATTTTTTGTACCCATGGCATTTATTTGTGTAGTCTACATTATGGCACATTTATTTTTCACATGGAATTATTGCACTGTCTAAGCTGTAACTAAAATCATATTTGTCTTAAAACTTTGCAAAATTGTATGCAATATTGTAAAATTTCTTATTAACACATTTAGACATATACATGTATGAACTATATTTGGTGTCAATTAACAATACATGAACACGTTTTGAACTTTGAATGTATTGCAAGTTGTCACTGTGAATTAGTACTTAAGGCATGACTATGTATATTATTTTAAATTATTTGTTTAATTGATTCATGTACCACACATACGATATTCAAAGAGAAGAAATATTTCTCTCATTTAAGTATGTGTAAGGCAGATGTTACTACAATTTCTGGTAGTAGTAAATTGATTGAAGGCTCCGGAAGAGCAACTATAACTCTGCCTAAAGGAACAATATTTATCATAAAGAATGCAATGTTCTCCTCCAAGTCCAAGAGAAACTTGTTGAGTTTTAAAGATATCAGTCAAAATGGATATCATATTGAGACAATAGATGAGAATAATCTTTAATACCTCATTTACTCATAAAAACGAGGCTGCCCACTTCGGTTTGGGGTCACGCCATTTTGCATGCAGCAATGCTAGTTCGTCTCAGACCGACGAATCATCACAAATATTCCCCGTTGCAATTAGTTTTGGGTCATGAACCTAATATATCCCATTTAAGAATTTTTGGATGCGCAGTATATGTGCATGTAGCACCGCCATAACGCACCAAAATGGGTCTGCAAAGAAAGTTAGGAAAATATATGTTGGGTTTGAATCGCCCTCCATTATTCGCTACCTCGAAACATAGACAGGGGATTTGTTCACTGCACGATTTGCAGACTGTCGATTCGATGAGACATTTTTCCCAAAATTAGGGGGAGAAGTTGGTGAAACCAAACGGGAAATTTTGTGGAAAAATCCATCATTATATCATCTTGATCCACATACCTCTATTTGTGAAAAAGATGTGCAAAAGATTATTCATTTGCAAAGAATAGCAAATCAAATGCCAGACGCATTTACGGATTTGAAAAGGATAACAAAATTACATATCCTCGTAGAGAATGTGATAGCAGTATGTGATAAGTCTGAAAGAAGACAAAATTATTACCGTGAATGTATCAATGTATATCGACATGGCAATAGACGAAATCATAATCGTCATCATTGTGATAATGAGAATAATAAAGATTCTCAAAATAATCTTTCACTTTATGAAAGTAATATTTGACATGAGATTTTATATAGCACATACAGATGATTATGATCCATTCATGGTGTGAATGTGACAGTATATGATTTATGAATACATATTCGTTCTTGGAAGAATACGAACGTGCTAGTGGTAGTGAATGTACCACATCACCTCTAGAAGGAGGTTTGAGATGATATATGAAAATAATGTCATTATTATGGCATGAATGATCATTGGTCACGTACCTATTGTACGCCAAAATATTTTGAAAATATGATTATTAAAGGACAACGATAATACAAGAAACATATCTTGCATATAATTTTGCCCATGACCATAATGTATAACTTTCTCTTTAAAGGAGATATTCACCACATGGATGTTGATGAATTTGTGGTAGTACAAAATTAATTGAGAGCTCTAGAAGAGCCAATTATTACTATGTTGGAGAAACACAATTGATTACCAATAAGGTATTGTGTTGTAGTAAGTCTCGAAAAAACTTATTCAGTTTCCAAAGTATATGTGAAAGTGGTTGATTATATTGAGACTATAAATAAAGGAAAGATTTGATATCTTCTATTACTACAACTTGTAGCGGGATAATTTGTATATGAAAAGCTACCCGCTTCATTCTCCAGTTTGTACTACACAAACAAAAGAATGCCACAATAAAGTGGATATTTATTGGTATAAAAACCCATATCATAATAAACTTGAAGTTTATTGATAATTGCACATGTCATGGTGTAAATTTGAAGTTTATCAATATTGATAATTTATTCAGTTGGCATTCGGGTTAGCCATATCAATTTAAGTATGATGTGCAATAATAGAGAATTCACATGGGTAAATATTAAAGAACTAGAAAGTTCTTTACGAATTCTCTTGTATTACTTGTTCTCATTAATTAATTGACCAACTAAAGAGTTCGGGTTGAATCCCATAAATTCTGGAAATATCAAAGGTGAATATGGGCCCATTCACCTGCCATGTATACCACATATGATGCATCTATGATATGGTTACATGTGCGATTATTATTAACCTGCAACCTGGCCGGTGCTTGCGAGGTAAATTGCTCAGTAATCTAATTTCGAGCATAATTTCCAGATTTTCTATTCAAGATAGTTCATCTTGATAAGTTGGTTTACATTATAGTTGGTTTAGCAAAATAATTTATTGAGTGCCTCCATTTAATAGCTAAATTATTGCTTATGAGAACAAAGTTATCTATATCAATTTGATATACGCTATACACGAGAGTATATTATATTCTCCCCTCACAAGTGGTTCAGAGTCAGGAACCAAATAAATTCATCTTATTATTATTAATGTGCTGTGTATATTAACATGATAATGCACAAAGATGATTTCCCAGAGTTGAGGAAACAAGTTAGTTTTCCTAACATGAGGGGGAGACATGATAAACACTTTAGAAAAGGTTACATGGGATGAATTATCATTTGTATATATAGATCCTCGAATATCATAATATGAACCTGAAGTTCATAAAAGGATAATTCAATTGCAACATATTGCAAAGCATGCCATACGCATTTGCTGACCCAAAGAAAGTAACTATATTCTCACTGCAAATGCTCATATTAAGTCCTAGAAGGACAAAGTCTTTGATACGCTTAAAGCGTATAGACAAATCGGTTTCAAAAGAACTTCTTAATAAAGAAGATGAGCAAATGATCAAAGTGATCATAATAAGGAGGCAAGTGATCTAGAAGATCACATGACATTACACTTCATAAAATCTCATGAGAGATTCAGGTACCTGAATATATGAATGAAGAGATCTCCATGTTATGTCTTTATGAAAATTGACTAAACCGATATAAAATGTTCGTCGACGACATCTATGATAGCGCTAAATATCGATGAGGATCCTAAGTTTGTCGAATACAAACAAAATATTGGTCAAATGGAAGAGATACAATTCAAGTAGAATTGATTCCATATGAAAGACATGTAGTTTTGGACATGTAGTTCGAATACTTGAACGTATAAAGTCAATGGTATGTGTAATCAGTTTTCGATATCTTATTTGTTTAGCATGACATGAAAACTTGATATGCATCTAAAGTCTATTATATGACTTATATGACTTAACTTATATGACAACCCATGAAGGATTTAAGTTGCTTGAAGAATCTACAATTCTTGATCTTGAGGTACCACTTCCTTAATGCAATTTATGCACAAATATATCTTGCTATAACTATGATAATGTGATGGCGAGGATATCTCTATGGAAATATTGAAGAGCCATTCCACGATATTTGTGAAGACATTATATATCTATCACGAGTTATGATTTCAAAGTGCAAATATTCATTATAGTTAATATGGCTGATTTATTTATCAAATCTCTACTAACGTTCTCTTGAAGCTAGTGCACAAGATTGGGATGCGAAGACTCAAGGATGTGAATTGATGCTCTCTTCAGGGGGAGTTAATGCGCGTTGCACTCTTTTTCCCTTACAAGGTTTTTGTCCCATTGGGTTTTCCTTGCAAGGTTTTTAACGAGGCAACCAATAGGCGCATTTCTAAATATGTGTACTCTTTTCCCTTTTCTAGAATTTTTTTTTTCATTGGGTTTTATTTCAGTTAAGGTTTTAACGAGGCACATTATTTATCGAGTAGACATTCAAGGGGGAGTGTTAAGAATAGAACTCTAATTAGGGTTAATGTCTATCTTATAGAAGAGTTTTACTTTGAGGCTAAGTCATTTATCTTCCTATAAATAGAGGGGTTTTTCCCCATTGTAAATTATCCCAAAAATATCAATAAGAAATTCTCCTCTCCCTACTTTCTCTGCAATATTGTTCTTGTTCTTGTATTATTTCATAACACTTTCTTTATTATTTGTTATGTATACTTTTCTTCATTCTTTTTCACACTTTCTTTTCTTAAGAAAAAAGAAATCTTATTCTGTTTTAGTGCTATACAAATTAAAATACAATATGATTTTAATTAAAATACTTGCCAAGATCAGATGGCTAATGGCTAGAGATTAAAATTATTTGGGGGACTATGAAGTGGTCAATGGTCAATAATATATTTCATTGTTCACCATTAAATATTTTCCTCTTAAGTTTAGTATTTGCGTAGTAAGTAACTTTCCATCTTTTTCAAGGAAAATGATAAAAGAAATAATGGAGTCAACAAGACTTGGCCATATATTAGGAGGTAATGTTTATTTTCTTCTATTAGCCTACATTTGCTTTGGAGGAAACTTCGTATACATTTTCTATGGACTAAGGTATTAATCTTTCTTCTAGGGTGCTTTAAAAGTTTTAATAAAAGAAATCAACAACTAATTAATAGCATGATAGAGGAGCAACATGAAAAAAGTAGTTCTTTTCAAAAAATATTTTTGAAAAAAATATATTTGGAAGCAATTTTTAAAAGCTTAACCAAATACTAATTACTACTCAGAATTACTTATTAATTAATTAGCCAAACACAAATTGTTTCTCACCAAAAGTACTTTCGAAAAAAATAGTTTTGAAGAAAAACACTTCTCAAAATAAGCCAATTTTAAAAGTTTGGCCAAATAGACTATAGGTAAAAAGCGCTACGAGTTCAGGAGCGGATCTAGCTTATAAGCCGTGAGTTGATGTGAATCCAATAACTTTTACCTAGATGATGTATATGTGTTAAAATTCACTAAATATTAATAAATCAAGTTATTCTTGTAAATTAATTTGAGGATGTTGTATGAACCCATAAGCTTCATGAAGGCCTTATTTTTGGGATCTTAAAAAGTCATCTCATCCAAGAAGCCCCTACTTATACCCCTTGTGTCCTTCTATCCTTAATAGATCAATTGAATGAAGTGAACGACTTGATCGCGAACTAAATTATCTAACGATTTTAATTCAGTTAGAAAAATATCTCTAAATTTTGTATCCGTCTCTATTAATTAGTTCAAATCTAATTGTGGTTAACATAGTATGGTAATGATAGTTTGAAATGTAGCTATCAAGTGTTAACGAAAGAGTCATTAACACTAACGTACGTGACTAAAGAGAAGTTGCTTTTGTTAAAGTCAACTGCGTGAATTAAATGATGACTTGATATTTATAATATAAGATCATTCTGAGAAAGTGAAGGAAATTGTTGCTTTTGTTGTTTTCCTTGGAAATGTTTGAACGACTTGATCATTCCAGTCTTCACGTTGATCGACGACTTCTAGCTTTTACTTTTCTAGATGCTATAATTCGAACAACACTACGTAAATTGCTAACAATAATAAAGAAATATCACCCACCTCATCAGCTTTTCCGTATCTCGACTATTTTATTGTATATATTTTTAAATATATTTATTGAATAATTATGCGTACCAAAACTTAGCTAGATAGAACAACAAAGAAATACTACTAAGATTATTTTAGCTTGTATGACATAATTTACTATTGGGCATTGCATGGCAAGAACAGCTTGGCTAGAATTAATTGGGCCAGAAGTTGAAGAACTAAAGTTGGCCATTCCAACAAAAAATGTAGAGAAAATTATTCTTTATAGTCCCTTAACATTTTAATAGCTCATATTGTATCTTACTTATAAAAAATAGTCCTTCGGCTCAATCGTATTGTATATAGTAGCCAAAAGGAATAAGCATAACAATATAAGCGTCTGTCGCTTAGTAGTTAGAGTGCTTGCTTCCTAAATTAAAGGTTTTAGATTCAACCCTCACCTGACGTGATAGAGTAATCTTTGTTTGCCTTTTTAAATGTACTTCTGGATTTGATAAGTATTAGCTAACAATTGAATAAAATATGTAATGCATGTCATATACGAAATGTCTATTTTTGTATATCTTTTGTATAATAACAGTCTTACTTTGTATATTTTTTGCATAGTAACAATCTATTTTGTATATTTTTTATATAGTAACAGTCTATTATATATATATTTTGTATAGTGAGAGCTAATTATATATAAATGTATAGTGGCAGCCTATTTACTATATTTTTATACGGTGATAGTCTATTTTGTACATATTTTTTATAATGACAGTCTATTTAATATATTTTTTGTATAATGACATTCAATTTTTTTGTATATATTTTGTATAGTGATACTCTATTTGTATATAAATTGTATAGTGACAGCCTATTTTGTATATTTTTTGTATATTGACAGTCTATTTTGTATAGTGACAGTTTATTTTGTATATTTTTATATAATAATAGTTTATTTAGTATATATTTTATAAGGTGACAGTCTATTTGTATATAAACTACATAGTGACAGTCTATTTTGTATAATTTTTGTATAGTGACAGTCTATGTTGTATATATTTTGTAATATATTAATATTCAAATCTATTTTTGAAAGAAATACATAAATATCTACGTAAATATATACTAATGGTGGGTCTGAAATTATAATTCCTATCAAATCAAATAATGACATACATGTGGAAATGGAAATTTATTTGGTGAAACCCAAAGGATCTCTCTAGCAAAGAAAGTTGAGAGTTACCCTAAAAAAAAATGAGGCAATGACAGAGAGCTTGGGATTTTTATTCAAAGAGTGGTTGCCACTCTCTCTTTAGCCAATGATTTTCCTTTTTCACTTTAAAACAAAATCAACAGCCCTTGAATTTTTTGAAATACGTACTACTATACAACTATTTCTTCAGCATCAATCACAATAGCCATATCTCTATTTCTGTGATTTTAGTTCCTTTTTTGGTACATAACAATTAAGATAGTGATGATATTTTACTTGGATTCTAGGCTAATTGGATCGTATCCCACTCATATCTTAGCCTGAGAAATCACCGGACGACCAGCGATTCAAAAGTTTTTTCTTTGGATGCAATCGGTGATTTTGTAGCCATAGCATGTCGCCTTTCTTTTTTACGATCTGTCTTTATAGATCTGTCTCAGTAATTTTGCGCTAGCCACTATAATTATTTTTGGGTTATAAAATACATGTTACAGATTTTGAGCTATCGGGTAAAATATATTTGGGCCGATGGGCTACAAATGAAGTTTGCTCAAAAATATAATGGAATGTCCTCTTTTTGAGAAATTAATTTTCTTTTTGATGTTATGATCTGAAAGAACAAGTTCAATTGAAACTCAAAGATTAGTAAGATTTAATCATAACTAATAGAGCAATTAAACAAGTAAAAATTAGCCAATTCTAAACATCTGTTATTTAGAAATTAGCCAGTATATTCATAATTTCAGTTTTTAAATTAATTTTTCGGGGAAAAAATATTTTAAAGTTAAGAATTTTAGTCCCTGAGAATGATTATATATGCACTTGCCCATAAAACGATCCAACAATATATACATAAGTACGAAATCAAAATCATAAAACTGTATATGTACTCTTAACACTTCCTCCTCAGTGTCAGCACATCTCATTCTTGAAGCCCATCCCTCGATTCTGGGCCTTAAAAAGAAAACTAGCAGCCCGAAACTTGTATTGACATGATCCAATGTACCAACTATTCGTTAGGCCTAAAAGTCCAAATATTCACACTTTGGGTGTGTTTGGTATAACAAAATGTTTTTCGTAAAAACTATTTTCTAAAAAAATATTTTCTTAACAAATAAATAACAATATTATTTATTTTTCGGTATTTGATACACAAATTAAAGAAAATAATTTCTCAAGATTATTAATAAATAATTTAGATATAATAAACATGAAGCCATAAACTTTCAAACCAACAACCTTCCGAACCCACAAATTTCATAAACTTTTGAACCGCTAAACTTTCAAAATCGTGAAATTTCAAACCCGTAAATTTTATATTCTCTAAACCCGTAAACTTTCAAATACATAAACCTCTAAACTCATAATTTTGGAACTTGTAAAATTTTGAACCTTTAAACGGATAAATAAAAAATTAAAATTGAAAAATTTATATATAAAAATATTTTTTCCGGAAGGGAGGGGGCAGGGGGTGGGGTGGGGCGGGGTAGGTAGTGAAGATAAACAAAAATATAGAAATTTGGAATTGGAAAAAAAATCAAGGTAAAAAAGTAGTAATTTTTTTTCGAGGGGGGGGGGGAGGGTGAGGTGGTTGGGCGTAGGGGTGGAGGGGTAGCAGGGTGGGTGATAACGAAAAAACTGAAATTTAAAAAGAAAAAAAATCTTTTTTTGAGAGGGGGTCGGGTAGGTTGGTGAGTATGGGAAGTGTCACGGTCAGGATTTCTCACTATCGGGAGTCGCCTAATAATGTGAGCTAGGTAACCAAACTCATTATCCAATTATTTCTTTTTAACAATTATAAACCGATAGCGTATTAACAACGGAAATTCAATTTAAGCGGAAGACATCAATAAAATATAGGAAAACTTTATCAATTACAAACACTTATGCCTCAATCTCCCAAAACCTGGTGTCACAGTGTCACAGACGGTCTAAGATTTACTACATACAAAAGTCTCAAGAAATAACATTACACTGTCTCTGAACAAGGGAAAATGAAATAGGAAATAAGAATAGAGGGAGACTCCAGGGCCTACGGGTGCCTGCAGGTCTACATTGGATCTTCGCGAGGATTGAAGGTAGCCTTCACACTACAGTCCAAAAGCTGCTCCGGGATCTGCATATAATGCAGAGTGTAGTATCAGCACAACTGACCCCATGTGCTGGTAAGTATCTAGCCTAACCTCGGCGAAGTAGTGACGAGGCTAGGACCAGACTACCACATAAACTTGTACAGTTCAAATATATATATATATATATATATATATATATATATATATATATATATATATATATATATATATATATATATATAGGAGTAAACGAGTAAAGGTGGAATGGAGGAACATGCTTTGGGGAATAATAGGTAAAAGCAGGATATCAAGAGAGTTATAGGGATCCAAAATCACTACTAACAAGGATAAGGAAAACAATGGCAACTTTCACTTTCAGTTCACATCTTGTTGCAGCCGTGCAACCCGATCCCATTTCTAGTATCTTGTGGTAGGCGTGCCACCCGCTCCCAGTTTATTTATCTCGTGGCAGGCGTACCACCCGCTCTCATTTCATATATCTCGTGGTAGGCATACCACCCGCTCCCATTTTATGTATCTTGTAGTAGGCGTACCACCCGCTCCCATTTCACGTATCTTGTGGTAAGCGTACCACTCGCTCCCATTTCATGTATCTTGTGGTAGGTGTATGACTCGCTCCTATTTCCTTATATCTTGTGGTAGGCATATCACCCGCTCCCATTTTAGTATCCTGTGGTAGGCATACCACCCGATCCTATTTTATGTATCTTGTAGTAGGCGTACTACCTGCTCCCATTTTATTATATTTTGTGGTATATGTACCACCTGCTCACATTTCGTTATATCTTGTGGTAGGCATACGATCCGCTCCCATTTTATTATATCTTATAGTAGGCGTACCATCTGCTCCCATTTACAAGCCAACAATAATCACAAAGAATCCTGGCAAGAGAACAACGATATCTCAATAATATCCCGGCAAGGGAACAATAATATCAAACAAACATCTCGGAAATGGAACACTGATAATAATAACATGTGAGGCACAATAAACCACAACGTAGTCATAATAATTTATAACACAAGACTCACTAGCATGATTGATACCGAGGTATAGATATTCGTCACCATGCCTATACGTCGTACTCCATATTTGACACGTAACAAATAGACACAACTCCTAATCCCTCAAGCTAAGGTTAGACCAAACACTTACATCGATCTTTCACGGCCAACTCAATCCTCAAACACCGCTTTCCCTTTTGAATTTAGCTCCAACTCAATTGTATCTAGACATAATAGACTTAATAATATCAATAAACGCCAAACTATCTAATTCCAATGCTTAATTATAATTTTCCAATCATGCTTCCCAAAAATTGACCCCGGGCCCGCTTTGTCAAAATATGAGGTTCGGACCAAAACTCGATCACTCATTCACACACAAGCCTGAATTTATAATTGTTTTAAAATCCAACCCCAAAACGAGGTCAAATTCCCAAATAATCAAAAAGACCTAACACTATCCAAATACTCAATTTCTACCTTTAATTCCATGTTTTTAGGCCTATAAACTAATAGATGTTGATAAAAATGGAAGAAAACAAGTTAATGATTACTTAACCTAAGGGATTATGGTGAGGAAGTTCTTCAAAATCTCCTAAGAGCTTTGGAGAAGAAGAAATTTATGAAAAGTAGCCAATTTCCCATAATGCATTCTGTTTTTGAGCTTGCATAACTAGGCAGATTTTTGTTCTATGCGATCGCAAAGAAAGGATTGCGATCGCATAGGGTAAGGTAAATTAGTCACTGCGATCGCGGAAGAATCAACACAATCGCATAGAACAAATTGTGACCTCCCTGAATTTACTCTATGCGATTGCGGAAGAACCAATGGGATCGCATAGAATAAAATGTGACCTTCTAGAATTTACTATGCCATCGCATAGAAAAAAAACTTGACACCAGCAACCAACAAAACGCTAGATTTTCTAAGTCCAAAAACACTGCGACGCCTATCCGAAACTCACCGAAGCCCTCGGGGCTCCAAAAAAAACATGTATACTAACTCAAAAATATCATATGGACTTATCCATGTGATCAAATTGCCAAATTAACATAAATAACAATGAACTAAACCTCAAAATCAAAGAATTTCCACAAACTTCTAAAAACATCAATTTGTGCAATTTAGGTCCCAATCACGTCAAATGATATATGTTTTTCACCAAATTTTACAAAATCATCTTAAATCATATATAAGACATGTACCGGAAACCGGAACTAAAATAAGGGCCCGATACCACCATGTTCTAATTAAATTTCATTTCAAATTCCTTTAAACAGTTTTAGAAAACTATTTTTTTTAAAAATTCATTTCTCGGGCTTGGGACCTTGGAATTCTATTCTGGGCATACGCTCAAGTTCCATATTTTTCTACGGATCCTCCGGGACCGTCAAATTAGGGGTCGGGATCGTTTACCCAAAACGTTGACCGAAGTCAAATTAATTCATTTTATAGTCAAATCTATCATTTTTCATAGATTTTCATATTTAGGCATTCCGACGACGCGCCCGGATTGTGCATGTAAATCGAGGTGCTACTAAATGAAGTTTTCAAGGACTCAGAAACACAAAATCCAATTTAAAAGCAAGTGATGACCTTTTGGGTCATAATATTCTCTACCTCTAAAACAATCGTTCATCCTAGAACGGATATAAGAAGTAAGTACCTGAGTCGGGAAAAAGATGGGGATACGGCTTCGCATATCGGACTCGGACTCCCAGGTCGATTCCTCAGCAGGCTGACCTCTCCACTGAACATGAACAGAAGGAAAACTCTTCGATCTCAACTGATGAACCCACTGGTGCAGAATAGCCACCGGCTCCTCCTCATAAGACAAGTCCTTGTCCAACTGGACAGTGCTGAAATCTAATACGTGGGATGGATCGCCTTGATATTTCCGAAGCATGGACACATGACACACTGGATGCATGGCTGATAAGATCGGCGGCAATGCAAATCTATAAGCCACCTCTTCCACTCGATCAAGAATCTCGAACAGGCGAATGAACCTAGGGCTAAGCTTGCCTTTCTTCTCAAATCTCATCACTCCCTTCATAGGCGACACTCGAAGAAATACTCGCTCACTAACCATGAATGCTAAATCACAAACATTATGGTCGGTTTAACTCTTTTTCCCGGACTGAGTTGTACAAAGCCTATCCTGAATAATCCTGACCTTGTCCAAGTCCTCCTGAATCAGATCTGTATCCAACAATCGAGCCTTTTCCGGCTCAAACTATCCAACTGAAGATCGACACCGCCTACCATATAAACCCTCATATGGAGCCATCTGGATACTTGAGTGGTAGCTGTTGTTGTAGGCAAACTCCGCTAAAGGCAAAGACTGATCATACGGGCCTCCAAAGTCAATGACAGAAGCTCGGAGCATATCCTCCGAAATCTGAATGGACCATTCGAACTGCCCGTCCGTTTGAGGATGAAATGCCGTGTTCAACTCAACCCACGTGCCCAACTCTCACTGAACTGTCCTCCAAAAATGTGAGGTAAACTGCATACCTTGGATCGAAATAATAGACGCGGGCACACCATGAAGGCGAACAATCTCCTAGATATAGATCTCAGCCAACCTCTCAGAAGAATATGAGACTACCACATGAATGAAATATGCTGACTTGGTAAGCCTATCAACAATAACCCACACTACATTGAACTTCTTCTGAGTCCGTAGTAGCCCAACAACAAAGTCCATAGTGATCCACTCCCACTTCCACTCAGGAATCTCAACCTTCTGGAACAAACCACCAAGCCTATGATGCTCATACTTAACCTGCTAACAATTCTAACACCGACCCACTTATGCAACGATACCCTTTTTCATTCTCCACCATCAATAATGCTGCCGCAAATCCTAATACATCTTCGCGGCGCCCGTATGAATTAAGTACCTGGAGCTATGGGCCTCCTCTAAAATCAACTCTCTGAGTCCATCCATATTAGGCACACAAACTCGACCCTGCAATATGAAAACTCCATCATCTCCTAAGGTAACTTGCTTGGCACCTCCGTGCTGCATCGTGTCTCTAAGAACACACAAATTGGGATCATCACACTATCGATCACGGATACACTCCAATAAAGAAAGAGCGATCGTGCAAGCTGTCATGACCCCAACCTTGGTCGTGATGACGCCCAACACACTACTAGGCAAGCCCGACTAATTCAACAACCTTAGCCCTTTTTATATAGTTCATAATTCAATTAACACAAATAGTTAGTAAGTCATAATACTGAAACTCTGAAATATAGTTAAAACATGCGAAAAACCCAAGTAGAAATACTACTACACAGCCCGAAGAATTCAGTGTCACAAGTCTGAGCCTCTAATATACGGGTGTCAACCTACTACATATTTCTCTAAAGAAATGCGGAAATAAAGAAAATGAGTTAGATGAGAAGATCAGGATTGCGAATGTCATGCAACTACCTTGATGCTCCCAGATATGATGCTTGGTAGAGAAATCCTCACTCCGCCTCAATGGGTGCACCTAGATCTGCACACAAGGTGCATGAAGTAATGTGAGTACTTCCGATCCAGAGAGTAATAAACATCAATAAAGGCCGAGAGTAAGAAATCTTGAATAGGCACAATATAAGCTATAATTATAGCAATTCAATCCAGATAATATCAACTCAATAAACCAATGAAAATAATGACGCTGCAACAAATAAGTAAATGAATGACAATCAATTAAGAAATGCAACAAATAGTACGGTACTCTCTAGTACTTGCTGCCGCGTGCAGCCCGCTCCATTTATTTATCGTCGACGGCGCTCACTGGGGGTGTGCAGACTCCGGGAAGGGCCCCTTACGGCCAAAGCGCAATATCAAGCCATCTCGTGGCATCCATTAGGCCCTAAGCCTCATATCAATATCAATATAATACTGCTGCAGCGCGCAGCCTGATCCCATACTCAGTCCAAAATCATATAATCCCCTCAGGCATAATAATATATATATTCAGCCCAAACTTCATTAGAAATATTATTTAGGTTCCATGTTTGAGAAGAAAAATGGCTGAGTTGCAAAAACAGTGTCAAATACTGAGACTGAGTTCAATTATACGTAAAAATGGTAAGAAACCAGTAAGAGCAATCCCTGAAGGATTCAACCAGTTGGCACGAGGCCCAATTATCATAACTAATCCATTTTTATAAGGATATCAACTAAGCTTCAATCGATTAGGTAGTAATTTTATTAAGCGGGACGGACCAATTCACAATGTCGAAGGTGCTCTACCCCACGCCCGTTATCCGGTGTGCAAGTCACCTCAATATAGCACTACGATGTGCAAATTCAGGGTTTCAAACTCTCAACACATCATTTACATTATTTACTAACCTCAAGCCGACCAAAATCGTAGCTCGCTATGCCCTTGCCTCTCAAATCGACCTTCTCGCACGTCGAATCTGACCAAAACTACAACGAATACGTCACTTTATGCTATAGGATCAATACCCAATCGAATATAATCGAAAAACATCAATAACCATGAAATTGACAAAATCCGAGCCCCAGGCCCACTTTTTGAAACTCAGAAATTTTTACATAAAAATGTTCTCCATCGTCTCCAGATTCCCTACAATAGAGAACACCAAAATCGGAGTCCGTTTGACCCCTCAAATCGACCCATAAAGATCTCATAATCTCAGGCTCCAAAATCTTATTTTTCTACTATTTTTCATGAATTAAAGGCTGTGATTATGGTCTATTATCGCTCATAAACGAGTTTTAATTATCAAATCACTTATATCTATGATACCCACTGATTTTCTCTCTTAAAAATCACCTCAGAAGCTTCTTCCCGTTCAAAAATTGGAAGAAAACTCGACCTGCTCATGATAGGTATATTGTTCACGGGTTTTACTGCTCCCAATGGATTTCTTGTGAAATTTTAATAAACTTAAGCTTTTGAATCACTCAATTTGACCTTATAATGAAGGAGATATGTAAGTTTAAGATTTGCAAATAGTGCAGGTTTTTAATACGCCGTCAGAGGCGATTTCGTCATTAACCAGAAAATTTGGGCAACCTTGGTAAAATGGTCATAAAATCCTCATACGATGTTCAAATTCGACGATTCTTTTTGCTACAGGTCCGTAATGATGATACGGATATAATGATTCATTCAAAACAGTAATCGGAGCTCATTTGTTCAATATGATATCATTTATGCTTGAAGAAACGACGTCGAAGCATAAGAAAAACGAGCACAACGCAGCCCAAACCTATTCGAAACTCACCCGAGCTCCTCGAGACCACATACGAACATAATAACACGTCACATATGATCATTCAAACTTACCTGCACTCTCAAAACACCAAAACTAACATCAAAACACCAAATTTATATCGGATTCAAGCCTAAGTTCTTCTAAAACTTCTGAAACACGCATTTAATAAAGAATCCAACTAAATCACCTCCGAATAATATGAAATTTTGCACACACATCTCAAATCACCTAACGAAGCTACAACAACTCTCATAATTCCATTCCAACCCTCGGATTAAAATCTCACCTATCAATCGGAATTCACCAAAATACTAACTTTGCCAATTCAAGCTTAATTCTACACCAGACCTTCAAAATCACTTCCGATCACACTCCTAAGTCACAAATCATCCCCCGAAGCTAATTGAATCATCGAAATTCACATCCGAGCCCTCTAACTCATAGGTCAACATCCGATTGAGTTTTCCAAAACAAGCCTTCCTTAAAGAGACGAAGTCTCTCATTTCCTTCCAAAAATCAACCCAATTCAACTCGTTCACACAAGACATTGATAATGAAGCATAACGAAGCAGGAAATGGGGGAAACAGAGCGGTTCTCATGAGACGACGGGTCGGGTCGTCATACAAGCTTACATTCGACCGGGCTTAGAAATATCCAATCTCACGAACTGATTGGCCAAGGCTTGAACGTCCAAAGCAAGCGGCCTCTCACCGACCGGAATATAAGCGAGACTGCCCATACTAGCTTACTTCCTACTCAAAGCATCGGCCACCACATTATCCTTTTCCGGATGATATAAGATGGTGATATCATAGTCTTTCAAAATCTCTAACCACCTCCTCTGCCTCAAATTCAACTCCTTTTGCTTGAAAAACGCTGAAGACTCTTGTGATCTGTGAACACCTCACATGCGACGCCATACAGATAATGCCTCCAAATCTTCAACGCGTGAACAATGGCTGCCAACTCCAAATCATGAACCAGATAGTTCTTCTCATGAATCTTCAACAGCCGCGAAGCATAGGAAATGACCTTGCCATCCTACGTCAACACTTCACCAAGTCCAATGCGAGATGTATCACAATATACAGTATAAGGCCCTGAACCTATAGGCAAAACCAACACTGGTGCCGTAGTTAGAGCTGTCTTGAGATTATAAAAACTCACCACATACTCATTTGACCATCTGAACTGCGCACCTTTCTAGGTCAACCTGGTCATTGGGGCTCCGATAGATGAGAACCCCTCCATGAACCGACGATAGTAGCCTGCCAATCCCAAGAAACTCCGTACTTCTATAGGTGATACTGGTCTAGGCCAACTCTTAACTGCCTTAATATTCTTCGGATCAACCTGAATACCCTCTACTGATACAACATGACCCAGAAATGTAATTGAACTCAACCAGAACTCACACTTCGAGAACTTAGCATATAACTTACTATCCCTCAAGGTCTGAAGAACCACTCTAAGGTGCTGCTTGTGCTCCTCTTGACTGTGAGAATATATCAAAATATTATCAATGAACACTCGGTTTATCAAATCCATAAAAGCTACAGGGGAAGTTGTCAACCCAAATGATATCACCAAGAAGTCATAATGCCCGTACCGAGTGCGAAAAGCTGTCTTAGGGATATCGGATGCCCTAATGCTCAACTGATGGTAGCCAGATCTCAAGTCAATCTTTGAAAATACCTTGGCACTCTGAAGCTGATCAAACAAATCATCAATCCTCGTCAATGAATACTTGTTCTTATTCCTAACCTTGTTCAACTACCAGTAATCAATACACATTCTCATCGACCCATCCTTCTTCATAAAAAACAACACTGGTGCACCCCAAGGCGAAACACTAGGTCTAATGAAACCCTTCTCAAGCAAGTCTTGCAACTGCTCCTTCACTCTTTCAACTCAGGCGGGGCCATACAGTACGATATAATTGAAATGGGCTGAGTGCCCGCAGCCAAATCAATACAAAAGTCAATATCCATGTGGGGTGGCATACCGGCAGGTCCAAAGGGAATACCTCAGGAAACTCACGAACAACGAGCACAGAATCAATAAAAGGAACCTCAATGCTAGAATCACGAACATATGCCAAATAGGAAAAATACCCCTTCTCGACCATACACCAAGCTTTCACATAAGAGATAACACTACGGGTAGAATGACTAGGAGTCCCTCTCCACTCTAAACGAGAAAAACCTGGTAAAGCTAAAGTCACAGTCTTGGTATGACAGTCCAAAATAGCGTGATAAGGTGATAACCAGTCCATCACCAATATGACATCAAAATGGACCATGTCTAGAAGAATAAAATCTACTCGAGTCTCGAGACCCCCAATCACAATTACAAAAGAGCGATGGACTCGATCTACCACAATAGAATCACCCACCGGTGTAGACACATAAACAGGATCACTCAAAGAATTACTAGGAATGACCAGATACAATGCAAAATAAGATGACACATACGAGTAGGTAGACCCTGGATCAAATAACACTGAAGCATCTCTATCACAAACCAGAACCATACCTGTAATAACTAAATTTGAAGCCTCGCCTCGAGCTTGGCTGGAAGGGCATAACATCGGGGTTGGGCCCCACTACCTAAACTATTCTGGGACGGCCTGCTGCTGGCTGGCCTCCACCTCTAGTGGCCCTATCTCCACCTTGAGGATCTCTACCTCCATTTCTAACACCTCTACCCCTACCTCTAGCTGGTTGGACGGGCTGTGGTACACCTGGTGCCTGAACAATGGCTTGGGAACCCTGATGCTGAGAGCTACTCATTGCTCGAGGGCAATATCTAGCAATGTGGCTCGTGTCGCCACAAGTAAAACAATCCCTCGACTGCTGGGGCTGACGACCCTGGAAGCTTTGAAGTGGTGGTGCACTGATAGGAGCTGGTGGTGCACTGTAGGGTTGTTGATCAGAATACTACATCTGAGAATCATGGCCACCTGAAGCACCATGAGAAACCTAATGTGATAACTATAAAGGTCCAGGAGGATGGACTCTATCATACGAATCTCTACCTCCA
Source organism: Nicotiana benthamiana (assembly GCA_034376525.1). Taxonomy (NCBI): domain Eukaryota; kingdom Viridiplantae; phylum Streptophyta; class Magnoliopsida; order Solanales; family Solanaceae; genus Nicotiana; species Nicotiana benthamiana. Next base: position 37,672,818 of record CM067335.1, on the reverse strand, counting down.
GACGAGGTAGCACTGAATTTGCCTTAATGACAAGGCCTCTTGTCCGACCCATGACCACCTCCCTACAACGGAACCATCTCAACTTTCCGGACCACATTGGCCGCCTCCTGGAAAGATATCTCACTCCAGTCTCCTTAGCTATCTGAAGATGAATCGACCGAATAAGTCCATTAATTAACCTCTTCACCCCCTCTCTCTCAGTGGGGAGTATGGCAAGAGCACGACGAGCCAAGTCGATGAATCTGGTTTCATACTAGGTAACAGTCATGGAACCCTACTGAAGACTATCAAACTACCTCTGATAGGTCTCTCTTTGTGTGATAAGGAGAAACTTCCAGAAATAGATGTGTAAACTGCTCCCAAGTCAAGGCTGGGGATCCCACTGGTCTAGCCAAGCAATAATCTCTCTACCAAGTCTTGACAGATCCAGACAAGCAAAAAGTGGCAAATTCAACCCCATTGATCTCAACTATCCCCATATTCCTAAGAACCTCGTGACAACTGTCTAGATAATCCTGAGGATCCTCAGTAGATGCATCGCTGAAAGCAGTAGTGAAGAGCTTGGTGAACCTATCCAACCTCCACAAAGCATTGGCAGACATAGCTGCTCCATCGCCGGTCAGAGCTACTACACCCGGCTGAACTACTCCAACTAGTTGAACTGCTGGAGTTTGAAACTGGGGAGCCATCTGCTCCGAAATACGAGTAGTAGGAGTCCGGGCTCCTCCTCCAGCCTGGGAGACGACTGGTGCTACAGAAAGTAAACCTCCTCGGCTGACACTCTCCATAAGGCCTACTAGGCGGACCAGAGCATCCTAAATAACTAGGGTAGCAATAAACCCCTCTAGGACCTGAGCTGGGCCCACCGAAACTGCTGCGGCCAGAACCTCATCATCAAAATCAACCTGAGGCTCCACTGCGGGTGCTGCTGCTCTGGGCTGAGCTCTGCCCCTACCTTGACCTCTATCACGGCCTCGGCCTCGCCCTCTGCCCCTCGTAGAAGCTGCTGCTGGAGGCCCGGACTGCTGGTCAGCAGATGAGGAACTGCACGTTCTTGACATCTGCGAGAGAACATGATAGAAATTCAATCAGCATTGAGAAACCATACCGCACGACATGAAAAAAATGTGAAATTTTCCTAACTCTGTAGCCTCTGGGGATAAATACACACGTCTATTTACTGATCCTTCAGACTCTACTAAGCTTGTCTGTGAACTGTGAGACCCATGTAACATAGAGCTCAAATACCAACTTGTCACGACCCGGATTTCTCACCCTTGGAAATCGTATGGCGCCTATTAATATTAGCTAGGCAAGCCAATCCGTTAACTACTTAACTCATTATCCAATTGTTTATTTTTAGCAATTGTAAAGCGATAACGTGATAATAACAGAAATTCAATTTAAGCGGAAGACATCAATAAAATATAGAAAAACTGTATCAATTACAAACACTTAAGCCTCAACCTCCCAAAACCTGGTGTCACAGTTCTTAGACAGTCTAAGATTTACTACATACAAAAGTCTGAAGAAATAATAGTACACTATCTCAGAACAAGGGAAAATGAAACATGAAATAAGGATAGACGGAGACGCCAAGGTCTGCGGATACCTACAAGTCTACCTTGGATCTTCGCGAGGACTGAAGGTAGCCTCCATACTACGGTCCAAAAGCTGCTCTAGGATATGAACATAGTGCAGAGTGTAGTATCAGCACAATCGACCCCAAGTGCTGGTACATGTCTAGCCTAACCTCGGTGAAGTAGTGATGAGGCTAGGACTAGACTACCACGTAAACCTGCGCAATTTAAATATATATACAACAAAAAATAAATACATGAGTAAACGAGTAAAGATGGGAATGAGAAACATGCTTCAGTGAATAACATGTAAAAGCAGAATATCAAGAGAGTTATAGGGAACCAAAATCCAAGTACTAACAAGGACAAGGAAAACAAGGCAACTTTCACTTTCAGTTCACATCTTGTCGCAAGCGTGCAACCCAATCCTATTTATAGTATTTTGTGTCAGGCATGCCACTCGTTCCCATTTCATTTATCTCATGGCAGGCGTGCCACCCGCTACCATTTTATATATCTTATGGTGGGTGTACCACCTGCTCCCATTCAATGTATCTCGTGGTAGGCGTACCACCCATTTCCATTTCATGTATCCTGTGGTAGGCGTACCACCCGCTCCCGTTTCATGTATCTTGTGGTAGGCGTACTACCCGCTCCTATTTTATTGTATCTTGTGGTAGGCGTACCATCCGCTCTTATTTCATGTATCATGTGGTAGGTGTACCACACGTTCCTATTTATGTATCTTGTGGTAGGCGTACTACCCGCTCCCATTTTACTATATCTTGTAGTAGGTATACCACCCGCTCTTATTTTATTATATCTAGTGGTAGGCATACCATCCTCTCCCATTTTATTATATTTCGTGGTAGGCGTACCAACCGCTCCCATTTGAAAGCCAGCAATAATCATAAGGAATCCCGACAAGAGAACAATAATATCAAACAACATTCCGGCAAGGGAACAACGATATCTTAACAATATCCCGGCAAGGGAACAATAATATCAAACAACTATTCAGGCAAGGGAACAATGATAATAATAACATGTGAGGCACACTAAATCACAACGGAATCATAACAATTTATAACAAAAGACTCACGGGCATGCTTGACACCGACGTATAGATACTCGTCACCATGCTTATACGTCATACTCTACAACTAACACGTAGCAAATAGACATAGCTCCTAATCTCTCAAGCTAAGGTTAGACCAAACACTTATCTCGAACTTCCACGGCCAACTAAATCCTCAAACACCGCTTTCCCTTTGAATTTAGTTCCAAGTTAATTGTATCTAGACATAATCGACTTAATAACATTAATAAACGCCAAACAATCCAATTTTAATGCTTAATTATAACTTTCCAATCATTCTTTCCAAAAATCCAAAAATCAAACTCGGGCCCACTTGGTCAAAATACGAGTTTCAAACCAAAACTCGATAACCTATTCACCCATGAGCCCGAATATATAATTTATTTTGAAATCCGATCCCAAAATGAGGTTAAATTCCCAAATAATCAAAAAGCCATAACTCTACCCAAATACCAAATTTTCTACTATTCCATGTTTTTAGGCCTATAATTTAATAGATGTTGATAAAAATAAAAGAAAACAAGTTAAAGATTACTTACCTAAGAGATTATGGTGAGGAAGTGCTTCAAAAATTGCCTAAGAGCTTTGGATAAGAAGAGGTTTATGAAAAATGACCAATTTCCCGTAATGTATTCTGTTTTTTAGCTTAAATAACTGGGCGAATTTTTGTTCTATGCGATCGCGAAGAAAGGATTGCGATTGCATATGGTAAGGGAAATTAGTCACCGCGATCTCGGAAGAATAAATGCGATCGCATAGAACAAATTGTGACCTCCCAAAATTTACTCTATATTGCGGAAGAACCAATGCGATCGCGTAGAACAAATTGTGACCTCCCAAAATTTACTCCATGCGCTCGCATAGAACAAATTGATGACTATCAAAATTAACTCTATGCGATCGTGGACATTCTTATGCGATCGCATAAAACAAAAACCTGGACACCAGCAACTAGTAAAGATGCCAGATTTTCTAAGTCCAAAAAAATTTCGACGCCTATCCGAAACTCACCCGAGCCCTCGTGGCTCGAAACCAACTATGCATACTAACTCAAAATATCATATAGACTTATCCATGCGATCAGATCGCCTAATTAATATCAATAACAATGAATTAAATCTCAAAATTAAAGAATTTCCTCAAACTTCTTAAAACATCAATTGGTGCAATTTAGGTACGAATCACGCCAAATGACATTTATTTTTCACCAAATTCCACAGAATTATCTTAAATCTTATATTAGACCTGTACCTGGCGTCAAAACCAAAATATGGACCCGATACCATCATGTTCTAATCAAATTTAATTTCAAATTTCTTTAAACAAATTCAGAAAATAATTTTCTTTAAAAATTCATTTATCGGGCTTGAGACCTCGGAATTCAATTCCGGGCATACGCCCAAGTCCCATATTTTCCTACGGACCCTCCAGGACCGTCAAATCAGGAGTCCGTATCCGTTTATTCAAAATATTGACCAAAGTCAAATTAATTCATTTTATAGTCAAATATATTATTTTTCATAGATTTTCATATTTAGAGTTCCGGCTATGCGCTTGGACTACACATGCAAACCGAGGTTGCGTTAAATAAGGTTTTTAAGACCTCGAAAATACAAAATTCAATTTAAAAGCAAGTGATGACCTTTTAGGTCACCACAAGAAGGTTGAGAAGGAGTTTTAGAAAATATCTCTTAATAAGAAAAATATTTTCCTCCAAATGAAAAAAAAAAATTGATAAGGAAAACAAACATGAAAAATTTAAAAATATTTTTCAAAAATATTTTTCTTCTTACAAAACATACCCTTTATTGAACCTCTCTCCACTCTCATCAAGTGTTAGAAAGCTCATAACTTTCAAACTCGTGATATTGTAATTTGGCACAATGAAATGGAATGCCACTCAATTCTAGAGAAGGTAAAGTAAATGATTAATGACAACTAAACTACGATCAAACAACAATATGTTTGATGTGATCTTACGAATGGGTCTTCAAAAATTAAATACTACGGAAATTTTACTTTTATTTTGTATAGATAGAGTGCATGTTTCCGATAAATTTTCGGAAACTACGATCAAACTACCTTATTACAGCACAATTTGAAATTCAAACATGACATCTACTAATCTAATTTACCATAAACAACAATAACCTAGTATAATCCCATTTAGTATGGTCTGGGGTGGGTAGTATGTACGCAGACCTTACCCCTACCCTTGGGTAGAGAGACTGTTTCCAAATAGACCCCCGGCATCCTTCCCTCCAAGAACTTCCAACCTTGCTCTTGGGGAGACTCGAATTCACAACCTTTCGGTTGGAAGTGGGGGTTGCTTACCATCAGAGCAACCCATCTTGTCGCAAAATTTACCATAAAATTGTTGAAAATTGCAAAAAAGAAAAATTCTTTAACTCTGAGTGTTCACAAACAATTTATTTTTGTTAGCTCTATTAATCCTATATAGACTTGAACTCTAGTTTTTTTTTTGACGGGGAGAGAGTAGTAAATTGGATATTATGAGAAAATAACAGTGTGGAATGCTGTTCAATTATGAAATTAATTGAGATTTTTTTTATCTTTAATTAGAGGTTTCAGGCTCGGATTTAGAGATTTAAGAAATTTTTAATCCCTTAAAACGTAACGTATATGATGTATATTTGAAGTAGTCGAGCTAGTAGATGTGAGATGCCATATCGTTAAACTATAAAAGAAAAACATGAAGTAGGCAAAGTAAACGATTAAATAAATCTGAGGTCAGACGATGTTATTAATATACCTCCAAATTTAAAACTCAAGATTGTCAAACTTGGAAGGAAAGCTTTGACCAAATGATTCTCGATAGTTCTTAAATTGAATAAAAATATGACAAAATATATTTTTAATTAAGGTCTGTGCCTCATTTCTTGAAAAAGCAGTAGCAAATTGAAAACAATTGTCCGCTTCGTGTGGAAGGGCGACTAGTTAGTGGGCAACATTATACAACAACAACAATCTAGTATAATCTCATTTAATGGGATCTGAGGAGAATAGTATGTACGCAGATCTTACCCCTACCCTTGGGTAAAGAGACTGTTTCCAAATAGACCCCCGGCAACCTTCCCTCCAAGAACTTTCCACCTTTCTCTTGGGGAGATTCGAACTCACAACCTCTCGGTTGGAAATGAGGGTTGCTTACTATCAGAGCAACCCCTCTAGTGGGTAACATTATACAAGGAGGCATCCTGATAGCAGCGAGAATTTGGGTTGCGACGAGATGAATATGATATTTCAACTCTAATTAAGGTTAAAAATATATTGTATGAAGTATTTTCTTTCCTTATAATTAGGATGGAAGGAGAGTAGAACTTACGGTTTTAATCGAATTCAATAGTATTAATTTAGTTTATATATTTATCTTAAGAAATTTATTGAATATGTATAAATAATTAATTTAAAACTCAATAACTTAAAAAAATTAAACTTCTGAACGAATAAATTTCCAAACTTTATTCTGCCTCTACCTATAATAATTCTTACACGCTCAATCATAGTTAATTTACAACAATTAGGTGTGTACAACAAATTAAATAAAAATACAATTATTAATATTTAAGATTATTATTCTAAAATTCGTAACCATAAGGTTAATCAGGCTCCCCTATTGCTTCTAATTAGGATTCGTATCGGTTGGAGCCAACTTTCTGTCTAGATGTGGATGGCAATTGTTTATAACTTGAAAGTACAGTTTCAAGTAACGAGGCACAGACCTTAATTAAATACACAGACCTTTATTTTAAGAAACAATCCTATGATTTGTCGTATTTGTATTGCCATTTTATTGAGGATAGACTTGCCGGCCATTTGTATTTATATTCGATTTTTGGTACATTAATTTATGTTTGTTTTATAAAAAATATTGTATGCGTACCTATTTTTTCAAGTAACTTCAGTATACAGGCTGGAGTAGCAATAACAATTACGTAAAATTTTAGTATTCTAGTAAACAGGACTGAAGTAATAAGTATGCTAAATCAATTGTGATGAAATTTTTGTTTATAATTGCAAAACTTAAGCACGGTAGTTGAAGTTTTTTTTCTTTATTTGCTGAAGTTTTTATTTGTAATTGCTAAAATATTTATTTTTGTGAAGTTTTTATTTTATGACTGACGAACTAGAACTGAGATTTTCTAATTTGCTCATCTCACACATGAAGATGTGTAAACATCTATATTCTATCTCTAATTATTTGTTTCACAGTTCCATCTTACAAACTTCCATCTTACTTTATGTTTTTCCTATCAATGTTTTCAAAAGTCAGTCATAGAGCAATTAAGCAAAGAAGTAAAATAAAAGCAGATAAAAAAGGATGGAGCATATTACATGCAATCGTCAACTCTTGGATAACATTAGGTGTGTCTTGAAATAGGGGAGGCAAGCTCTTATATTCGGTCAATAGAACCTGCAACATCGAAAGAAGATAACTCGATGTAAAAATAAAGAGAACAATTAACGAAGAAATAATAAGAAGAAAACGAATGAGGAGAAAAGGGGCTGAAGTTGTTTAAAAACTAGGTGCAAGTTAAAACTTAAAAAAAATAGGTATAATTTAAATGGAGGCGCCATAATGCAACTTTTACGACATGTTGAATGAGACTGCCTGACCCGAACCCTTTGACTCTTGGCCCATAGGCCCTGAGCCGGTTCGGTTCACTTTTTATAGGGTCATATCCGAATTTGACCCGTTAATCAAAACATGTTGACTCGACCCAAATCCATAACCCGCAATTCCTTAACCCCGAGCCCTAATGGGCCGAATCTAATTTAATTAAAAAAAGGTTAAAATGAAAATGATACAAATTTCAAACTTTATATGCATATAGAACTTGAAATTTTTCGTGCCCTTGAAGCCAATTCCAATAAGAATGAAAGAAAAATCATATTTTATTAACATTAAATTTGTGAAATATATGAAATTCGACTATTTCTATAAATAATAGCCTACAACATATAAAATTCGGCTATTTCGATAAGATGTCTCACACTGTCTGGTATTATATTCTTTTTTCAACATTAGATTTAACTTTTTATCACTTGTCCGAATATATATATATGAGCTGGTCCGGGTCGGTTGACACGTAGGTCAGCTATCAATTCGATCTGATCAGTTCAATGAGTCAAAATATTATTGTCCAGCCCAGACCCCTAAAATTAACGGGTTGGTCCAGTTAGTGTTTCGTGGATCGTGAGCCATTAAATGGTCAATTTTAATGAGTTATATGAATCGGTTCATGGGCCGATCCGATCCACTTGACAAGTCTAATTAAGAACATTCTAGAATCAACAGTCACGGAACTAAAAGTCAGCTCTTCTATATTTCCAAACTCATATTTTGTCCACCCATCAGATTAGTCAAAACGGAATTTTGTAACTCGACAATCTTGTGATTTTAAAACGTATTGTCTGATATGATTAGTAAAATTATTTACATTGCCCACTTCAGAGTTGACTAGCATTTCACAGTACTAGGGAAGCTACACTCATAGCTATATTATTTTATTTTATTTTATTGGTGTCTGTTTCTGACTCGACTAAGTTAAATTTATATAGTAAAAAAGACTCGTTATTAGGGTTTTACACAGTTGTTGTTAAGGATAAAATTCACAAAATAATTATTTTTTAATCTTATATTTGAAAAATAACCACTGTAGTGAAGTTTCAAATTCCTTAAGTGAATCTCTGATTAAATATAAAAGAACTTTTATCATTCTTACTAGTTACGACACTACTTTGTGATAATTACTGCATATTTTCTCTTTTTTCCGTCCAATTTACTACTCTTTCGAAAGTTTTCTTTTAAAAAAAAAAAAAACAGAGTAGGGTTCGAGACTACAAGGGTTAATATAGTTAATTTTTGTAAAAAGTCGAGTTACTGAAAAATTGTTTAATTCTCCAAAAAATTTCTTAAGATAAGAGGAATACAAATCAGACATCTCTATAATAATATTTCTATATAACAATACCTCACTATAAAAGTTAAATTTTTTCAGAAACAATTTTTAAGTTATGTTATAACATATGCTTTTTATAACAATATTTTATTATAATATTCAAAAAATATTTGGAATATACGAACATGTTATAGAGAGGTTTGACTATACCTTTTTCTCGGAACTGTCAAGTAGACAAAGCACGTTTATTATACATAAAATTCGCACTATTTACGCAACGTTAAACTTTGTATATATCTCTATCTAATTACTGACTCAGCACAAAAAAGAAGATTTCTACGAAGCTTCCTTTACATCTTAAGTTGCAAGCAGCAACTGATCAATAAAAAATTGTCAGACTTAGCTGGCATATATATATATATATATATATATATATATATATATATATATATATATATATATATATATATATATGACCATAATCATCATCTATGGAGTAAAAAAGATAGCAACAGGTAAATCTGCAGTCATAAAGAGTGAGATTAGTGGCTTGAAGAGTATAGCAGATTGCCTATTACATGTTAAAATATGCGAACCGTGCATAAAAATAAAAAAATTCACGCTAATCATGTATAAAATGTCACAATATGGTCAAACATCTTCATAATAATATCGTTATATATGTTATTCATTATAAAAGACAAGTTTATTGTGAAATTAATTTTTATATCATGTTATAATATATATTCTCTATAACAGTTATTTGCTATAACATCAAAAAAGTCAGAAATATATGAGGTTATTACATAAATGTTTGACTGTAATATCAACAAAGAAGAAGCTTGAAAATTGCAAAGAAATTAAATTAATGCCAAAGCTCAAGGGGTCATGTGAAGGCCTTTAATTACCTCAAAAGAAGATGATAACTTTTTATATTTTTTTTTATTAAATACGATCCTTGACATAAGTATGTTATTATTACTAACAACTCTTTTCAACTCTATATAAAGCTTTCCTAGGATCCTACACACTTCACTGAACTAAAACCATTCACAAATTCCAGCTCTAGAAAGAAAAATATGGCCAACTTTAGTCTTCACTTCTTATTACTTTTCTTGTTTTTCCATTGTATTTTTGTCAACATTATTGAGTCTGTTACGTCCCAAAATCCCGCTACAACAGACTTCATCAAAATATCATGCAAAAATACTTTATACCCTACGGTATGTGTCCAATCTCTCTCTGCCTACGCAAACACCATTCAACTAAGCAAGCAACAACTCGCTCAAGCAGCATTATCCATTAGTTTAAAAAAAGCCAAATTCGCTACTGATTTTATTTCTAAAGTCACAAAAATAAGAGGATTAAAGCCAAGAGAATTTCGAGCTGCTAAAGATTGTTTATCCACCATGAATGATAGTGTTTATCAGCTTAATCGATCGATACCCGAGCTTGGCCAAAGCGGACAATTATCAGCAGGACAAGAGTTTACTTGGCATGTTAGTAATGTACAAACATGGATTAGTGCTGCACTTACTGATGAAAATGCTTGTCTTGATATGTTTAATAATCCTTCTATGGATGCAAAAATTAAGGCTTTGGTTAGGTCTAGAGTCTTTGCTGCTGCACAAGTTACTAGTAATGCACTTGCTTTGGTTTATCACTTTGCAGAGAGACACTAAGTTAATGTTTCACGGATTCTCCAAAAATATTATCGTATTCGTGTCAAATCTTCAACAAATGCACTTACTTTTGATTGATCCAGCATATATTTATTGACATTTTTGGAGAGCCCGAATAACATATCCAGAGTACAAGCTATGCAGTTTGCTATATAGCTAATTTTGTGATGTAAATGTTGTAGTAAATATTAGTACTATATCTTTCTTTATACTGCTTTATATTTCATGCTGTAACAAAACTTTAGTTGAAATTAACCCATCATTGTCTTAATCTAAATCTATCGTGTCAAATAATCAAGAAAATAAACTAGATGTTGGAGAGCAGGGGTGGACCTAGTAGCTTGGGTAATTGTATTAAGAAATTTACTAAATATGAAAAAATATTAAATTTAGAATTCTGCGTAATCTTCAAAAACATTGTTGCACGCGTGTCGAATCTTCAAAAAATATATTATGTTTGAAGGACCTGATACACACCTGTCGTCATTTTTAAAAAGCCTGAGTAATATATACATAGTATAACTTGCAGAAGTTCAGCTTTGAAATTTGCTATATAGCTAGTTTTGTGATGTATATGTTATAATTATTAGTACAGTATGATTAAACCATCATCGTTTTAATCTAAATAAATCGTGTCAACTAATTAAGAAAATAAAGTGGATGTTGAAGATAAGGCTGTATCCGGTTCTGGGTTTATTTGGGTAAACGGTTCCGGTTCTGGCGGTTCCCGGTTCTGGCGGTTCCCGGTTCTGGCGGTGGTTCCGGAGCCGGAACCGGAACCATACGGTTCCGGAACCACCCGGTTCCGGTTCTGGCGGTTCCGGAACCGCGGGTCTGGCGGTTCCAGGCGGTTCCGACATTTTTTTTTTTTAATTAAATATCTTGTATAGTAGTGATTAGTATATTGTAGAATATATTTTTATATGGTGTACTATGTTCTTACTATAGCATATATTATGTTTGGAAATTAGTATATATTCAAAATAAGTAGTGTATATTTTGTATATAAGTAGTATATGTTGTATTAAAGTAGTATATATTGTATATAAATAATGTATATCGTGTAGTAGTTAGTATTAATAGTATTATGTGTTGTATGTTATATATTATATGTTATATAAATATTTTATATTCAAGGATTGATATAGAAGTAAAGATAAAGAAATATTGAGACAAATATATTCAAGTATATGATAAAAAGCATATTTATTGACCAAAATGGCATATCTTTCTTAGTCTTCCTTCCCCCAATGGAATGAGCACAACATGGTACTAATACCACCATTAAAAGGAAAAATAACTAAAAGAAGACATGCCAATGTACAAGTTACATCATAATTTATGTATTATTTCTAACAAATCTCATAAAACCTTCAAGGTTTGGAGGTGGTTGTGTTGGCGGTGGTGGAAATGAAGCTTGTTCATCACCACTTCCGGGTGAAGATGATTCTTGAGCAAGTTCTGCTAGCATTTCTTCATAGCACTCATCTATTTCGGGTTGAGATTCAGCTAGCCCAAAGTTTCTTCTTTCAGAGCGGATCCAATCTCGGAAGAGCACTGATTTTTCCAAGCTGTCCCGCATCGACGCTCTATGATCTCCTATTTTAGTCTGGCTTGACTAAATACGCTCTCCGATGCAACAGTTGACGCTTGAATGGACAGAACATCCCGAGCCATCCTTGCAAGAACGGGAAAATGCTTTTCCCTTGTCTTCCACCAATCCAAAAGGTCGAAAGATCCGTCTGGATTATCATTCTCTAGCCCCTGCGACAAATAAACTTGATGTTCGTTTAGATGGGAAATATCATCTAAATTCTCACCTTGAGTACCCCTGAACTCCGTCCACGATTTAAGAGCTGTTAAGCCAGCAACTCTTTTAGACGATTGTGACTGGACGAAGTAGGAGTTGGAATATTAGGCCTAGCATGCTCTAAGGCCTGTTTATAAGCATTATAAACAGTTTGAGCATTCACTGTAATTGATGCTTTCGCATCAGATAGTGTAGCCATTTCTTCTGGTGAAAGATCTAAACATTGATAAATACTAGTATACCAAAAGTTAGGACCTCCTGCTTTCATAGTAGGGTTTAACAAAACAGCCACACCAAAAATAGGAGGGATTGGAAAATTTTTTTTTTTAAATTTCTTTTTCATTTCAAATATTGCATTTTCATAAATTTCCCCTCCCTCGTTAAAATCAGCAAATAAATTAGCAAGTGCGGCAATATATACTAAACAGTTTGAAATTGTAGGATAATATTGGCCAGATAAAGCAGTTGTAGCCACACTAAAATGTTCTAAAAAATCTAAAAGAATCTTAACGTTATTCCAATCTTGATTAGTTAGCATATCATTATCTTCATCCTCACAATCCCTAGAATTATAAGTAGCGGTTATTGGGTTTCTATATTCGTACGCCACTACTAAGCTTTCATACATGTAGTTCCACCTAGTCGGACAAGGTTTAGGAACCTTTCTTTCTCTAAGGCCACTTTCGTCACATTTTTTATAATATTCTCTAAGTCTACTTCTACGGTTTGAATAAAAAAGCCAATTAAGAGCGAATTTAACTTTTTCAATTTCTATGTTTAAAATTCTCATACCATCTCCAACAATTAAATGATAAATATGGCATATACATCTAACATGGAAAATATTTGTAAAAGCAGAATTAAGTTTTCTAGTTAAAATACGTATTGCAGTTGTGTTGCTACTAGCGTTATCCATGGAAATTGACATTATTCTATCACTAAAACAAAAATATCTACAAACATCATAAACAGTGCTAGCAATAAACTTACCTGTGTGCCGTGAATTAATTATTCTATATGCTATAATGCGTTTTCGCATGGTCCAGTCTTCGTCTATCCAATGACTGGTCACGGTTAGATAATCACAATCATTTCCACTTCTACCAATATCAGTTGTAATAGACATACGATTACTTATATGAGTAAATAAATAGCGCAAGTACTGTTCATATTCATGCTTATATTTATAAATGTCGGCTTTAACTGTGGCGCGAGGCCAACCTTTATATGTAGGATTAAATACTCGTATAATATATTGAATCCAAGCAGGATTAGAAGCAAAAGAATAAGGTAAACACATAACAGTAATCATTTTAGCTAATTCTTCACGATCCTTATTAGGATCGTAGTACAATATACCTCCGGTGACAGTGTTTATTCCTGGTTGAACCATGTTAGAACCAGTACTTTGGTTAATTGTAGTATCAGGACTTGACTTCCCCTCTTGTTCCGCTTTCATTTGAAAATATCTAGCCTTATCGCTAGGATGTATATATATATGTTTAACTAAACTACCTGTTCCGCTACGATCACCCGTATACCTATGAACAAGTTCTTTACCACAAGTTTTGCATTTAGCCCTATCTTTATCTCTTAGTTGAATAAAAAAATGCCAAACTAATGAAGTTTCTGTACGTTTCCGAGGTTGTCTACTAAAAGTGGGAGTTTGTACGGTTGGGTGTTCTGGGTCATTAGGAGCAGGACTAGTAGGTGTATCATCTAAATCTACCGGAGGTTGGGTTTCGTCATCATCATCACCCTCATTTCCCTCTGATATTGGTGCATAAGGATAAAGCAAATTCATAATATCATCATCTATTCTATCACCGACTGCTATATCATGTAGAAAATTAACATCGCTAAATTGAAAATACGGGTGATCACTATCAAGTATTCCTAAGTTTTCATTAGCATTTCTAGGTTGGCTACTAGTTTGAACTTGTTTATCTTTTCTAGGTCTGGGAGCCGGGGGACGGGTAGGATTTTGGCTACTACTTTCACCGGATTTAGATGTACCTTTTCCGAACATTTTTTTCAATGAAAATGCCATACTAATTATAATTAAGGAAAATATCAACACACAACAAATATTCTTAGCACGTAAGAGTTGAAACGAGTTTACCGGATTGACGAACAACTTCTTGAAAATTGACAATCGTTGTAATTGAACACTTGAAAACTTCAATTCAACAACTTCACAATGTTTCACGAATTTGCAACAAAAATTAAGCACTTGCACAGAAAGATTAAAAGAGAGCTTGAGAGAGATTGAGTAAGATTGATGAATTGGTGAATTAAAATGAAAGAATGAGGGGGTATTTATAGTTGAGAAATGGGAAATTGTGTAATTATATAAAGTTTGGGGTTAAATTAAATTTGAGGGGTCAAATGGCTAAATTTTAAAAATGCCAAACGGCTATTTCTGCAATACCAGCGTTCTGATTTTCAGAATTTAAAAAAATTTTTTTTTTTTTAAAAAATATGGCCGTTGGTAACCGGATAGAACCGGAACCGGAACCGGACAGGGTTCCGGCGGTTCTAAACGGTTCCAAACGGTTCCGCTAACGGTCCGAATTTAAAAAAAAAAAATTTTTTTTAAAAAATATCGGAACCGTTTAGAACCGCCTGAACCGGTCCGGTTCCGTTCCGGTTCCGCTTCTGGCGGTTCCGGTTCCACGGTTCTAAAGGGTGGAACCGGCCCGGAATCGCGGAACCGGAACCGCGGAACCGGAACCGTATAACCGGAACCGTTTAGAACCGCGGAACCGCCAGAACCGCGGTTCCGGTCACGGTTCCGGTTCAGAATCGTTATTCGTACAGCCTTAGTTGAAGAGCAGGGCGGAGCTAATCGGTTACGAATTCGTCCGAAATCAATAACTTTTATTTTACCCATATAATTATATTAAAAAATTATTAAATATAAATTATTGAGTTTAGAACTTAGTATCTATGCTTAAAATTATCGTTCTGAAAGAATAATATTCCAGAACAGTCCAAGAAATAGTTAATTAGCTTCATAACATATTTTAAAACTCTAGTTTTCTACTCATCAGATTGGTTGAGAACTGGCAATCTTGTGTTTTAAATTCTGATGGTATTAATAACGTTGTCTGATCATAGTTTATTTTAATCATTTTCATTACCTACTCTACAATTTACGAGTCCTGGACCCATATTATAGTTTTTTTACTTAAATTACCTTAAAATATGTAATTTTTTTATTTTATATATAACGATAAAATACATCACGCTATATCTTAACGGTAACTTTTGCTGCTAGGATATAGCATAATGTATTTTCACGCTATATATACTGATAATTTGACTGACTGGTATAGCGTGCTGTATTTTTACGCTATACATATAGCACAAAAATACAGCACGCTGTATCCCTAATTATGGACCCACCAATAAGTTAGCTGATATAATAATAATACAAATGTGTGTAACGTATATTCAAAGAGCGCTAGACATCAAAAATTTCAACCCCAGGCTAGCCATTTCCTATATAAAGTGGTTAGGATTTTAGGAAAATTCATTCACAAAAAATTCTAACTCCTATTCAATCTTTTCTTCTTGTCAAATTCTCAAGTATTTTTTCGTAATGTCCGAAGAGCGTAGAATAAGAGTTTCATTATATGAAAGAGGGGGGAGAGGGCGAGGTTGTGATGGAGAATAACTCTGTGAGGTATAGTTTATCTCTACGAGGTCGTATTGAATTACCATTTATAGTGGAGTACGATAAATTTATATCGTTGAACGTTCAATGATACTTAAAGTAACCGGAAGATATCCATATTCCGTCACTCCGCAAGGGAGTGCTTTTTACTCGGTGGTAAGCATCTACGATGATAAAACTTTGAGGGATTTTCTGAGAAATTCGGATAAATACCGGGAACTTCATGTAATCAAAATGTTGGATGTGTACGTCAAGGTCGAAGACGTTCCCAACAATGAGGTTGCCGGATAGCCCCTAGTCATCGGGTGGTTATTCTGGAGTAGTTTTTGCCGGATAGGTTCCGATTGAAAGAGTTTTCCTTGGTTTAAATTTATCACCGCATGCTTTACATAATTCACAAGACGAGTAGTAAACTTCAATTTTCTTTTGTGTTATGAAGTACATTTTTGTTGTATTAAATTTGTATTAACGCTCATACATTTAACAGGGGGTACCGGCCAGATATGAATTTTATAAATTATGAACTCAAGTATAGCTTTGGTGTGTTGGATCATAGAGGTCCATCCGGTAGTTATCACCTAAAGGAAAATGTCCATCATAGAATTTCATCACATTACGACTTGTAAGTGAAGTGGTACAACTATATGGAAAGTATTTATTAAATTCAGTAGCTTATTATTTTGTTGACTGTGCAGTGAAAACTAGCAAGTTGAACCACATGTACTCACTTAATTTGTCGAAGACGACATATTAAATCGGGATCTAGTAGATGCGCAGAGTGAGAAAAAGAACAGTGATTACGACAACAATGTTGATGAATCTGGAGACGAGACACCCTTTCCTCATGAGGATGGTGATGAGGAGGATGAGAAGGAAGGACCTGATTTGACGAGAGAGTATGCTCCATCCCCTCCTAAGTGTCGTTTAATTCAAGGGAGATTCCATACCTTGATGACTTGTCAAGGAGGTCGGATGCGGAATCTCTCACAAGGGTTTTTGATGAAATTCGGACAGCAATATAGGATGAGTCTAGACCAACGGTGCTGGAAAATGGCATTCTTTTTCCTGATAAAGCGCGTAAGCAGGGCTTGTAAAATGCACAACATAAAGATTGTCGTGCGGAGTCAAGTCCAGTTGTATACAAGGTTATTTGTCGCAGGTAGTTTTGGTCATGTCATTGGATGTTGCGTGCGAGCTAGAAGAAGACAGGTCTGTGGAAAGTGGGTAAATGCATTTCCACCCACACATGCGAAATGGACACATTCAATAAGAATTACTTCAATTTTGATATTGACTTGATTTCTTTTGTCTTTATTCCACACATCGATGCGACCAAAAGGTATAAAATCAAAGATTGCATTATAGTAGTCCACCAGGAATATGACCATACTATTAACAAAAGAAAGGCATATCTCGGGCGCAAACTAGTCTTTGAAATATTCTATGGTAACTGGGATAAGTTATTTGCAGCTCTGCCCAGGTACATCACCGCACTGCAGCAGTGTAACCCCAGAGTTGTTGAATGGAAGCTTGAGCGGTGTTGAGGTATATCAGAATATATATCCAATTACTTGTTTTGAGCGTTTAAACCAGCAATTGATGGTTTTTTGCATTGAGGGCCCGTAATATATCCATAGACGGTACTCATGTCTATGGAAAGTACGATATCAAGCTGTTGATAGTCGTTGTAGCAGATGCTAATGGACAGATATTTCCTCTAGCTTTTGCTTTTTTTCCAATGAAACCCAAGAGACGCGGAAATTGTTTTTGAACCACTTGAAAGAGCACGTTGTCAAACAACGTTCCGTTATTTATCTAATATCTTATTCGCACGGTGGTCTCTTAAGTTCTGTGGAGAAATTGCATGCATGGAAACAACCTTATGCCTATTGCTGTTACTGTGTGAGGCACTTTAAATCCAATTTCCAGAAGGCATATCCTAACAAGGACATGCATGATTTGATATGGATAGCAGCAACAGACCACCAACAACATAAATTTCGGAGGCACATGGAATATATCGATCAAGAAAACGAGGAAGCCTATTATTGGTTAATGCGACATGACCATAAAAAGTGGACTTTGCATGCGGATGGTGGCATACGATGGGGAACTCTGACTATAAATGTTTCAGAGTCTTTCAATGGGTTATTGAAGTCGGCAAGAGGATTGCCTATCACAGCCATGGCGCGGATGTAGTTCAAGTAGATGGCAGCGAGGTTTATTGAAAGGTCTACAACTGTAATGTCATTGATGGAAAGGGGTGTTGAATTTATGCCAGTGCCGATAAAGAGATTTGAAAATACAGACGGTGAGCACATTGGCATTCATTTTTGCAGTATGATAACGAAACTAATATTTTTGAAGTTCTCACCACTATCCATCAAAATCGAGGGAATAATGTATATACTATAAATGAATTTACAAGGTTATGCTCTTGTGGGAAATGGTCCATCTATTATATGCCTTGCTCACATGCCATCAAGCGCTTTCAACAACTTGGTTTAGTTATAACCAACTATTTTGATCAATAATATAGTGTTGTGAAGTACCTAAGCACATATAATGAGCAGTTGCAGCCAATGAGTGCTGAGGATTATTGGCCTCCTGAACCATTTAAAATGGTGTGTAACAAGTCGTATTTGTGTCGAATACAGGTGCAGAAAAGAACGCGAAAACCAAATAGATTTTAGTGATACCGTTTAAGCGTGCAAATATGGTATATTCTCAAAAACTGGACACAACCGTCGAAAATGTCCTTTTACTAGTTTGGGTGGTATAATAATCAAGCTTATGGTGGCGTTCTTCTATTATGCCTAGCTATCAATGAGTTCATGTTGTAATATTTAGTTGTTTTGTTTATGTTTCAAGATTTATAAAATAAAATTATATTTGTTAATTATGAGTTGAACTTTTCCATTTTAGTTTTTTAATGATAATTAAAAAAATTATAAATTCGGAAGAACTGAAAACAACATTGAAATTTCATAAAGCTGATTAATTTAATGTTAATTATGTTTGTTATTTTATATATGTGTTGTCTTGTCGAACTGATAAAGCTACCCAACTAACCTAAAGTTGTTTCGTACCCGTCAGAACATATAACACGCAAAGCATAGCGCAGTTAAATACTGCATCCATTTCAATTTATGTGAACCTATTTGACTGAGCACCGAGTTTAAGAAAAGAGAGAAGACTTTTGAACTTGTGGTGTAAAATGAAGCACATATATTTTGTGTGGTTATAAATCATTGCATAAAGGTAAATTATTTCCATATAAGGAAAGAGGTTATTCATTTTGGCACGAACTAAAAAGAAAATAGACTCACATAAATTAAAACGGATGGAGTATTACGTTATGTGTATATATATCGTGGTTAAATACTACGTTATGTGTGTTGTCTTGTCGAACTGAAAAAGCTGCCCAACTGACATAAAGTTGTTTTGTACCCGTCAGAATTTTTAACACGCAAATCGTAGCGCGATTAAATACTACGTTATATTTATATATAGCGCGGTTAACCACATTATGTGTGTTGTCTTGCCTATAAACAACGAGCTCATTCTAGTTATTTTCTGTGCTCAACAATAACTAATAGCAAATCTTTCAAGAAAACTAAGTTTTTTTAACATACAAATTTCTCAACCTCTTTATGTACCAAGGTGCAAGTGTGGAAAAAAAATGCATGATGCATAGTTATTGGGATAATGGTGAAGCTCGACGCCATTACTGGGAATGTATGAACAAGTTTTATAAGGTTCCTGGTGAACCTATTTGCAATTTTGAGGTTTGGGTTGATGAACCGTGTTATCATAAATTCTACAAAGAATCTTTGAACAATTTTCATAATTTGTATTTAAAACAGTGGGAACATAAAAGAGAACATAAAAGAAAGGTTGCGGAGTTGAAAGTGTAACTTAAAGAGGTAGAAGAAGAAAAAACTAAGCTAGAAGAACAATTTAAGTGGTTGGAGCAGAGTATAATGGGTGGCAGAGGCTAAACATTGACATGTATGTGTTTAGTATATCACTTTATCTTTATGTTTCCTGTTTCGTGTATTTTTATTAGTTGTACTGAATTTTAATTATGTTAAGTTGCTATGTTTGTGTTTGTATTGTAGTATCAAACTAAAGTAGTTATAATGAACTTTATTTTCGTTGATTGTATGGAATTTAAGTTTTAGTGCTTGTGTTTGTGTTGTAGTACGAAACTAACTAATGAATGGAGAAATAAAAAAAATGTGCATTTTATATAAAAACTATTGTTAATGTATATACAAAATTATTATTTACATCAAATAAAAAAATGAAGGAAGAAAATCAATGTGTCCCGCATCCAGCCGCTGGTGTGAGGCGCATCCCATCCCGCCTGGGTACCTATCGGGATCGTCATCATCAACTCATCTCCTTATAGCCAGATGCGCCGCATCATGATCATAAGTGGGGCTGATAGGATCGGTAGAAGGGGTAGTAGAAACCTACATAAGAATAGAAAGCTCAGTATAGCAAAGTATATAATAAGTCATAAACATTTAAATTATCTTACCACGATCTCATCGGGTGATAACTAGGGATTTTGACGCATTTTATACTCCTTCTTGCTTACGCGTTGATTAGAAATTCTTACAAAATAGTCCCAAATGGCTCATAAGTTATGCTTGATTGCAGGTTTTATCATCAAAGTGACAAGATGTCAAAGATCAGCTCAAAAAGAGTGAAACCTGCACAAGTGCCAAAGACAAGACAAGCTCAGGCAAAACAGGCCCAGTGCGGCTGCACACCACTTTGTGCGGTCCGCACTAGGAGATTTAGAGAGGCTAATTTCCAGGCTAAGAGGCTGTGTGGCAGCACTAGGTTTTTTGCGATCCACACTGAAGGCAATGCGACCACACTCGATTTAGTGCGGTCCGCTGAGCCAAGAATCAGAGAAGTTGCAATTTGGAGTTTTCAAGCCAATGCAGTCCGCAGTCCACTTTGTGCAAACCGCACTAGAAACCTCTAAGGTTGCAGTTCATTCTGTGCGGTCCGCATTGCCCGAGTTCAAAGAGTTGAAGTTTCAAGTTCAGATCCCTAGTGCGGCCGCACACCATTTTGTGCGGTCCGCACTAACCCCGTAGAGGCATTTTTGTCCAGATTTTTTAGCCTAGTATAAATAGCTTCTTTTTCCAATTTTAGGGTATCCGATATTGTAATTAAGCAACTGTGCTCATGGGTTCGAGATTATTAGCTATTTTGGGCACTTTTAGCTACACTTTTAATCATTAAATCTTTGTGTTTAACTTAGTGATTAGTTAATATGAGTTTATCTTCACCCATTTCTTGATTTTCTTCTTCAATTATGAGTAGCCAGACCTATTAGCTAGGGCTATGGCTCAACCCTAGTGTGGATAATCGATGGGTCTTGTACTTTATGGCTAAATTGACTATGGGTGTTTGTTATTTGGGAAAAGTTCATGGTTAATTGCTAAATTAGTAGTTGCAAATACTAGTTTGTGTTGAGTTGACTTGAGTTATTGGTAAAAAGGAGAGCCTAAGTCTCCGAAATAGGTCCAACATGGAATTGGGGCGTACTCAAGAGATTGATAGCCCTAATTAAAGGGTTAACCCTCGAGGGAGCAATACCCAACTTGAACCCTAGTTACTTGTGCAAATTATCATACCCAATTGGTCTTGAGAAAGTAAATTGGGAAAAATTACTTGAACCACCGAGAGGTGTACAACGGGTAAATTAGTGCAACGGTTATATCATACTCCCCAATCATGTCAAATGCACCTTAGACTCAAGTACCCGTCAATTGACCACCTAGGAAAAAGCCACTACCCTAGTGCCTTTTAAACTTACTTGAACAACTCGTAGCATTATAACTCTTAGTATAATTTAGTTGCAATTACTAATTGTAGTTTGATAATAGTAGAAGTAAACAGAAACCAAAAAATGAGTAGAAATGTAATTAAGAACACATACGTAATCCTAAAATAGATAGATACTCGATTACAATTCTATCTCTCTGTGAATATCGATCCCTACCCAAAATTGGGTAAAAGCTGCTCCGACCCTCCCTTGCTACTTAATTAGTAGTGCGGAGTAGGTTGTGACCACTTTTTGGCGTCGTTGCTAGGGATCTAACTGTTTTGGCTATCTATTTAGTTAGTTTTGTGTATTTTTTCTTCTTTCCTTCTTTGTTACTAATTTGTGTGTGTCAATATTTCAGGTACAAAATGACATTAAATGCTAATGACCCTCTTGGAAACGTGCTTGCGGGGGAGGAGGTTGATGATATTGGAGAGGATAAGGTGCATCTTGTACCTCTTAGACCACGAAGAGGCCGCCAGGAAATGTTAATAAAAATATTCCATACCCTCTTTCGACACCTCCAAGAGCGGTTCCGCGGGTTGTCCCAAACCAAGGCTATGCAAGTGAAATTGTCCTACCCCGAATCCGGGCGGGCAATTTTTTCAAATTACTAATGTGATGCTGACATTGTTGAAGCAACATGGGTACTTCATGGGGGTTGCCACTCAAAATTCTTACAAACACCTCAAGGGGTTTGTGGATACATGTTGGGGGAGCAAGACCAATGTGTAATAAGATACACTCCGGTTGAGACTCTTCCTATTTTCACTTCGAGGGAAGGTTTTGGATTGGCTTGAGTGACTTCCCAACCATTCCATCACTACTTGGGATGAGTTGGCTGGATAAGTTCATAGCAAAGTTCTTTTAACCGGGACATATGACGGCTTTGCGGGATGAGATCTTGTCTTTCAAGCAGGAGCCCATCGAACCTTTGCATGAGATTTGGGAGAGATATAGAACTATGGTGAAGGAATGCCTCAACAATGAAATGATGGAGAATGCGTTGCAACAAAACTTTCTATCGAGGCATCAATACTACAAATCAATGCATAGTGAATCAACTTGCTGGGGGGTAATTTTATGAAATTGACGTATGATGAAGCTTGTGCCATTCTTGATGAGATGGCTGATACATCATCCATATGGATAAGTAGAGCCAATGTACCCCAAGGTGACCCTGCATTCGTTCATTTGCACAAAGAATTACATGATCATGGGTAAGCAACAGCGGAGTTGATAACTACCATGAACCAACTAGCAAAGGCATAGTTGTAACAAGTCCAAAATCCTCGGCTAGTGAATGCTATGGAGGGTATTAACATGCTAGTAAACCAAAGAAGGCGAAGAGGTCAACAGAACCAAGGGAATTCAGATCAATTTGACAATGATGGTAGTAGATTTCAAGATGATGGATATGATGAAAAAAAATAAGAGGTATAATATGTGAACAATTATTAAGGCCAAATAGGCAATTCTTCCAACCAACAACAACAATGGAGGTCTCAACGCAATTAGGGCAATCAAAAACAAGGGAACAATAATTGGAACAATCACCAACAATGGAACAACAATTGGGGAAACAATAATCAAAATATGAATTAGGGAAATCAAAATAACTATCGGAGCAATCAAAAAAAATGGGGGAACAACAACACTCATGGTGGATGGAACAATAACCAAGGAAATCAGGGACAAGGTTTTAAAAGTCCCCCAATGTACCAACAACTGAGCAATCCATCAACTTTTACTTTCCAAGATCCTAGTTCTTCTAGCAATAACATAGGTAGAATTGAAATGATGCTCGAACAAATGATGAAGAATAATGTGGATTCGGATGCTCAATTGTCTTCTCACAATACTTTTATTTTAAATAGTGAGGCGCAACTAGGTCAAATCTATCAATCCTTGAATATACGCCCTAAGGGTGCTCTACCAAGTGATACAATAGTGAACTCGAATGGCGGGAACAATCATGTTATGGAGGTGACCACTAGGATGGACGAGGTGATGATGTGAATACCTCCAAGAAAAAGCAAGTTTTGGGTGATGAAGTTGAGTTGGAAGAAGGTGAAGTCCCTTTGGTGGTTGAGAATGTGGTTGATGAAAATATGAATGAAAAAGTGAGGATATATTCAAGATGCCGAGGTGGAAATGCAAAATAACGTCAACCCGTCTAGGGAACACGTAATTGATATGCCGGAGCCGGTCGTGCCAAAAGTCAAGGCACCCTTGCCTAGACCACCTCCACTTTATCTTCAAAGGCTAGCCAAGCAGAAAAATGAGAATCAGTTCAAAAAGTTCATTGATATGATGAAAAGCTTATCCATCAATGTGCCTTTGGTGGAGGCTTTGGAGCAAATGCCTGGCTATGCCAAATTAATGAAAGATTTGATGACCAAGAAAAAATCCATGCACTGTGAAACTATCAAGATGACCCACCAAGTTAGTGCTTTAGTACATTCAATGGCTCCAAAGTTGGAGGATCTTGGTGCTTTCACCATCCCTTGCACTATTGGTAGTGCGGACTTTGCTAAGGCTTTATATGATCTACAAGCAAGTATTAACTTGAGACCCTACTTAGTTTTCAAGACTTTGGGTATTGGTCCATCAAGTCCAACCTCCATGAGATTGCAAATAGCAGATGGATCAATGAAGTAGGTATTATTGATGATGTGCTTATCCGGGTGGACAAATTTATCTTTCCAGCTAATTTTGTGATATTATATTGCGAGGTGGACTATGAAGTCCCGATCATATTGGGGAATTACCTTTCGTTGCTACAGGGAAGGCTCTAGTTTATGTGGAAGCAGGGGAACTCACTTTTCGGGTTGGTGATGAGAAGGTAGTATTCCATGTGTGCAAGTCAACGAAGCAACCCAATTGTACCGAGCGTGCTTATTTATGGACTTAGTCATGACTATGATAATTGATGATACAAGTGCTATGATTAATGTGGAGGACCAGTTGGAGTCTGTGTTGTTAAATCTTGATGTCAATGATGATGAGGGCCGAGTGGAGTGCGTGAATGCTTTGCATAGAATAGGCTATTATTCTTATGAGCCTAGGAAGCTATCCTTGGACCTTCAAAATAGAAAGACTCCTCCAACTAAGCCTTCAATTGAGGAACCTCCAGTGTTGGAATTGAAGCCATTGCCTCCATACCTCAGGTATGACTTCTTAGGCCCTAGTTCTACTTTACCAGTTATTCTTTCCTCTTGTCTTACTAACATATATGTAAACGCCACTTTGGCAGTGCTTAAAAAGAGGAAGAAGGCAATTGGATGGACTTTGGCCGACATTTGGGGAATAAGCCCCCATTTAGTATGCACAAGATCATTATGGAGGATGATGCAAAAACCCTCATAGGAACATCAAAGAAGGTTGAACGAATGCAAGAAGCGGTGAAGAAAGAAGTGATAATAAAATGGTTAGATGCTGGGGTTGTGTACCATATCTTCGATAACTCATGGACTTCTTCGGTGAAATATGTGCTGAAGAAGGGTGGTATGACTGTGGTTACAAATAACAACAATGAACTTATTCCCACTTGGACATTTACTAGATGGAAGGTATGCATGGACTACCGAAAGCTGAACAATGTGACATGCAAGGATCACTTCCCATTGTCATTCATTGACCAAATGCTTGATCGCCTTACGGGGCGTGCCTTTTATTGCTTTTTGGATGGATATTCGGGATATAATCAAATCTTAATCACTCCGGAGGATCAAGAGAAGACCTCATTTACTTGTCCATATGGCACCTCTGCTTTCTCTCGGATGCCGTTTGGGTTATGCAATGCCCCGACGATATTTCAACGATGCCATGATGGCTATTTTCACCGATATGGTGGAAGATATTTTGGAGGTATTTATAGATGATTTTAGCGTGGTTGGTGACTCATTTAAAGAGTGTTTGGGAAATCTTGATAGAGTTTTGGCCCATTGTGAAGACATAAATCTCGTACTCAGTAGGAAAAAATGCCACTTCATAGTTGAGGAGGGCATAGTGTTGGGCCACAAGATTTTAAAGCATGGCATTGAAGTTGACAAAGCCAAGATAGAGGTGATTTCAAGGCTTCCCCCCCCCCCCCACTTCTGTCAAGGAGGTGTGGAGTTTTCTTGGGTACGCGGGGTTTTATCGCAGGTTTATAAAAGATTTTTCGAAGGTGGTAAACCTCTTGTGCAAGCTACTAGAAAAAGATGCCAAGTTTGTGTTCGATGAGGGATGTACGCAAGCATTTGAACTTCTCAAGCTTAAGTTGACCACTACCCCTATAATTACCACACCAAATTGGAGCTTGCTTTTTGAGCTCATGTTCGACGCAAGTGATGTTGCATTTGGGGATGTTTTGGGTCAAAAAGTTAATAAAATGTTTCATCCGGTGTAATATGCAAGCAAGACCATGAATGAGACTCAAAGGAACTACACAATTACCGAGAAAGAGTTATTGGCCATAGTGTTTGCAATGGAAATGTTTCGGCCGTATCTTATGGGGACCAGTTCATAGTGCAAACCGATCATGCCTCCCTTAGATACTTGATGTCAAAGAAAGACTCCAAGGCAAGGTTGACGCGATGGTTGTTAATATTTCAAGAGTTTGATCTAGAAATTTTGGACCGGAAGGGTAGTGAAAACCAAGTTGTAGACCATTTGCCCCCGCTTGGAGGAAGCACGAAGGCCATATGATGGCCTAGAGATCAATGATGCATTTCCCAACGAGCAACTACTTTTTGTGTCAATGAGTGATATGTTGTGGTTTGCGGATATTGCTAATTACCTTATGACTAGCATTGACCCGTGTGAGCTCTCTTTTAACCAAATGAAGAAGCTCTAACAGGATAGTTTGGATTTCTATTGGGATGAGCTGGATTTGTTCAAGATTTACACGGATGGTATGATCCGAAGATGTGTCCCGGAGGAAGAGCAATTGAGTATTTTGGAGGCTTGTCATTCCTCTCCCTGTAGTGGCCAACATGGTAGGGTGAGGACCGCCTCCAAAGTTCTTAATTGTGGATTTTATTTGCCAACTTTGTACAAATATACAAGTGATCTTGTGAAGAGGTGTAACGAGTGCCAAAGAGCGGGTAGAATTTCAAAGAAAGATGAGATGCCTCTCAATGCCATTCTTGAGGTTGATATTTTGATGTATGTGGCATTGATTTTATGGGCCCATTTGTTAGCTTATGTGGGAACACACACATCTTATGGTTGTGGATTATGTTTCAAAGTGGGTTGAAGACGTGGCTTTGCCCAATAATGAGGCCTGGAGTGCTGTTGCATTTCTCAAGAAGAGCATTTTTACAAGGTTTGGTACTTCTCGTGCTGGGTCTTTTATTTGAAATAGAGCTTTTGACACTTTTCTTTTAAAGTGTGGTGTCAATTATAAAGTTTCTACCCTCTATCATCCTCAAGTGAGTGGACAAGTTGAAGTCTCCAACAGGGAAATCAAAAGCATATCATCAAAGATGGTCAATGCAAATAGGACCGATTGGTCAAAGAAGTTGGATGACGCTCTATTGGCTTATAGGACTGCTTACAAAATTCCGATTGGTATGCCTCTGTATCGGTTGGTATTTGGTAAACCTTTCCATCTACCGGTTGAGTTAGAGCACAAGGCTATGTGGGCCTTGAGGAATTTGAAGATTGAATGGGATGTAGCTGCTAATCTTCGGGTGGAGCAACTCAATGAGCTTGATGAATTTAGGTTCTATGCCTACCCTAGTTCGTCCTTGTATAAGGATAAAATGACATACCTTCACGACAAGTATACTCAGGGCAAAAAGTTCAAGGTGGGGGATTTGGTGCTCCTATTCAACTCTCGGCTAAGGTTGTTCCTAGGAAAGCTCTAGTCAAAATGGAGCGGGCCGTTTGAAGTAGTGTGTATGGCCCCGTTTGGTGCTATTAATTTAAAGAACAAAAATGGTGAAGATTTTAGAGTGAATGGGCACCGGGTCAAGCATTATCTTGGAAAAATTGATAACATCCATGTGGTGGCACTCTTTCATTTCAAATGATTTGATGGTAACATGTGTCGCACCGCAATGTTAAACCAGGTGCTTCTTGGGAGGCAACCCATGTGTTTTTATTCTTGGTTTTCTTTGTAGTGTAGGATTGATTTTTGGGCTAATTGGTTGTGTGATGTTACAGGGTTATATTGATGTAGCGCAAGACATAGTGGAAAAATGCACAGGTCTCTAAAGTTGCCAGTGCGACCACACAACATTCTGTGCGGACCACACTGGTGAAGGGAAAAGCTAGACCTCTCTGAAGTTTGTCACTGTGGGTGCACTACATTTTGTGCGGTACGTAGTGGACCTCTGCGGCCCAATCCATTTTTTGCAGACCGCAGAGTGTTGCCTTCTCAAGCTTTGAATCAAGTTGTACAGTGCGAACCACGGTCCATTTTGTGCGGTCCACACTAGTTGGTGAGACTGGGCCCCAGGGTTTTTTCTATTAATATCCTTTGAGGCCCTATGTTCAAACTTTTCGATCTTTGTCTCTCAGAAAATTAAAAACATTGTTCATCCTCTGTTTTGCTCATAACTGATTGATTGGATTTGTTAAGCTTAATTTTATCTCACACATCTCACATATGGTAACTTAAATTCATCATAATTTCTTTGATTTTGTTATTTTCCTTTATTTTTCTATTCTTTCAATTTATTCTTCCCATAGTCATTCATTGGGGTTGTTAATTTCGTGTTTAAATTAGGCTAGGCGAGTTAAATACACTGGTAACAAACTTAGGGACACTAATTAGGTGTAAAATGGAGCTTAAAATCAAATTTCATAAACCCTAATTTGGTGCCAAAACTGGACACCCTATGCGGTCCACGGTCGTTTTGGTGCGGTGTGCGGTTCCTTTGTGCAGTCCGCAGTACCATTTTATACGGATCCCATTGATGAAATTCCAGAAAGCTGAACTTTGGGCAGTGCGGCCGCACTATATATTGTGCGGACCGCACTGGCCCTGTGCAGCCCCACTACCATTTTGTGCGGTTTGCACTGCCTTGATACAGAGGGTGGGTAGTATGAACCCCACCCCTATGCGCCGAATGGCCATTTTGTGCGGTCCACACAGGGTAGTTTTTGCAACCCTTCTGCAACATTTCTTTGAAGTTCTGCAACACTGCTTTTAATTGCTTCTTAACTGCTTCACTAAGACTAACAAGCTAATTGAATTATATTTGCAGAAACAATGGTAAAACAATGAGGCAAAGGTTCTAAACAACCTGGCAGAGATGAATCTTTCCGGGGAGGGAAGCAAAAAACGATAAAACTCACTCTCCAAGCTACACAAAATAGCAAAAACATACGGAAAGCAATAAAAGCTGCTAACAGGGCCTGTGATCAGTCGAGGAGTGAGTATGAGCTCTCCCGGTAGATCTCCTCAGACATGTGCCAGAGTTCGTCCCTGACTGGCCGGAGAGATATAGACTAAGAGATACTCCTCCCCCATCACCCACTGCCCAAGCACTTGAGCATGTTATTTCTGAGTCATCTGAGGGCTCAGCGGCAGGTAGTGGGGAATACTCGACCTCTCCCACAGTTTCATTATTGGGGGAGGAAGTAGTAGGAGATGAGGAGGAGGTAGAGGGAGAGGCGAAAGTAGCTCAATGAGGTGAGCCTCAGGTGGGGGCATTGCTAGAACCCGAAAGCCGGAGGTATGGAAAGATAGATTTGTTAGTAAGGTGGCGTACCATAAATTTTGAGAGTGGTGGCCGGTGAGAAAGTTGATCCCAGAGTGGAGTTTCATCTCGATAGAGATCTGCTACCTCACTACCCAACATGAGAAGGCAGTTCAGGACAAGAGTAGGCTTGGACCATTTTCTAGATGAGTGTGTAGATGCCAACAAACACTTGGTCAAAGAATTTTACAGCAACGTAGCCTACATCAAAAAGGGCTACAAAGTGACCAAGGTTTGGAACTTAAAAGTGCTATTTGACGAAAGTAAATAAATGAATACCTTGGCTTTAATGAGGAGGACATGATACTTTACATGGCGAAGATGGAAATGGGCGAGGAAGTCCGTCCATGGTTAGCACAATACCAGGAAATCCCAAGTACTACCCCGACTGATTGACTGCTAGAGTCAAAATTTTGAGGCGAAGTTTGAATTTTGGGGCACGGGAGTGGGAGACATTTGAGTAGGTTGGACCCCACGACACATGACAACACCATTCCTCTTCACCAGGCTATTTTAGTGGCCTCGATCATGGCGGGGTACCCAATCAGTATGGGGAATGTGATGTTGAGGATTATTTCAGTCATGGGTACCGAGTATACTAGGATTATCTCAGTGGTGGGTGCCGAGCATGAAAGCAACTATTCGCATCCCAGCACCCTCACTATACTTCAAGGATCTGAAAGTGGACAAAAGGCCATTCGACATCAAAGTCAAAGCAAAGGCCCATTTTTCCTGGTACAACATGTAGGGGGATGATAACCCCAAGAGCAAGAACAAAGGTATAGCTACTGCTCCAACTGGCCAGTCTGAAGACCCAGTTATGGTAATGGCTCTTGCTGAGCCTACCTCTACCTCCACAGATACCCCTCCCAGTCCATCCAGATCCACAACTACTCCTGCTATTCCATCTACCTCAGCAGGCAAGGAGATCCCATCTTCCCGGGCCCATCCCATTTCTGCTTACCTACTGAGCCAGGCACTTGTGAGTATTAACAACTAGATGCAGACTGCCTCATCCAAGTTGTCCATATTGACCACCACCGTAGAGGATCAGTCGGCACCTCCAGCTCCACAAATTGCACAGTTGATAGAGGATGTTCTTAAAGAGATACTTGACAACCAAAAGAAAATCCTTGACACTCAAGCGGTGCTCACAAAGATGGTTGACTCACATATCAAGGCTTTGAAGGAGCTTGTGAGGTATCATAAGAAGCTGATGAAGACACGATCCCCTAAGGAGTCCTTGAAGGAGCTGCGAGCAGATATTGACAGACTGAAGGCAGATCACCTGCCTTTAGACTTATTGCTCTAGGACCCAGCACCAGCAGCTCATCCATAGCCGGAGCAGTCACAGAGGCCTCCCAAGAGGAGAAGAATGATCCCTTGAGCTGATGATGTAGTCATCCAGCTAGCAGGCCCATCAGAGGCTTTCTCCATTTAGCCACAAGATGTATTTCTAGAGCCTGTCCAGGTCCAGGCCTAGGTCCCAACAACAGAGCAGCAGGACACAGGGAACCAGCCTGAGGTTCCCGAGCACATTGAGGATCCTGGGACCACTTAGGAGCGCATGTAGACAGATAGGCCATAGGGAGTTTTCTATATCCTTTTCTCTTTTTGGTGCTTTATTTAGACTAGTTGGCATTGGGGACAGTGCCAACTTTCATTTGAGGAGGTAGGCCCTACATTTTGGATGATTGTAATATTTAACAAATTTTATGCTTTGTTGATTTTTCATCTTTGGTCTGTATATAATTTTGATATTTCTTTATATTTATCGTACTTTTATTTTACTTTGTGGTTTGTATATAAAGTATGTTACATTGTACATATGCATCACATCTATTGTATATTCAAATACTCTCTTATATATATTCATTCTACTTTTCACAAACTTTTAGTTCTTAGCTTCTTATTTGTGATTTGTAACCTCTTTTTTTCAATGTTTGCAATAAGCCTTGGTTTTCTTAATGTCACGGTTCTTTCCAAAAGTGGAGTGTTGCGTGAACCGGGTGGCTCTTCTCAATGATAGATGGCGTGACAACCTTCTTAAGGGTTTGAGTCCCTTTTTTCGTTTTTAGTAGTTAGTAGTTAAGGGTACCTCAAGCAAAGCTTCACTTGGCCCTAGAAAATTTTCCTTTGATCTTACGGTCAAAAATAATTTGTAGTGTTTAGGATGGTGAAAGTAGTGACCTTGAGACTCTTGTATTGATCGATAATCATCAAGTGGTTTTTCGGGACCATTGTATGCTCAAATCTTATCTAAGGTCGTTGTGGGCCCCCGACTCTGTGTCATTAGCAATCCCATAGCTTGTGTGGTGAGTAATCGTATTGCAAGTCCATGTCCCGAGCCGTTGGTCTAAAACTTGCCCTGAATGTTTGTTGAGGCAACATCCTAAGTGAATTTTGACTTAAGACATGATTATAGGCTCTCCTTGGTCCAAATGATATCTTGAACACATCCATAACCTACCAATGATAAGATCCCCAGTCAACCCTTTTGAGCCTTAGGCCTTTTTCCTTCAAGAACCATGATACAAGCCTATACCCTTTTTAAAAGATACCCTCTCTTGGCACCCGATCTTTCCTTTAGCATATTGTAAAAGTGTAATTTGGGGGGAGAGATGAGGATTGCAACAAAGTGCTAAAAAGACACGAAAATAAAGAAAAGGAAAGGCAATAAAAAAGAAAGAAAATCAAAAAGACAAAAAGAAAGTTCAATGTGGAAAAAAGTAAAAAGGGATTCAAAGAAAAGCAAAGAATTAAAGGTGTGAAAAGTTGAAAAAAGCAGAAAAGGTTTGAAATGCATAAGAAAGAGTGACAGTGTGTCTTTATAACCCCTTAGAAAGAAGTAAAATGACTCAAAGAGTCAAGTGAATGGATGCCAAATGAATCAAAAGAAGTGCTTATGGAAATATGGAACCTTCTTTGACCAAAACATTCCTTAGCCTAAGCCAAAAAGCCTTCACAATGTCTCCACAAAAGCCTTATATGATCTTGAGTTGAATGAAGCTTATATTAGTGGATACTTACAGGAGGGGCAAGCTTATGGTACCTAGATTCGGACTTGTGGCTTTTTCTTGAAAGAGATGAGTGAATTCCCATTATTCTCATTCTGAGCGCCACTTTCTTAAAGGTAAGGATTGCTTAGGGAGAGTTGAGGATGTGTGTGTTTGGGTTCCACAATAACCAAAGTAATAGAAAGAGTTCTTTGATGTGTTGAGTCAATTCTTAATGCTCTTGTGTCGCACTTAATCTATGGAGTCTCAAAGAGTAAAATTTGTTAATGATTCATTCATATTAAGGGAAATTACAACAACAACAAAAACAACTACCCAGTATACTCCCACCAGGTGGGGTCTGAGGAGGGTAATATGTAGACAAGCCTTACCCCTACACGAAAGGGCAGAGAACATATTAAGGAATGTTAGTCCCAATTAATGCTAGATGAGGTTACTTTAGGACATCTGAAAATTTCTTGGATTTTCCCTTAAGGGGTGGGTCTTATTTTGTTTTCTTGAGGACTAACAAAAGCTTAAGTTTAGGGGAGTTGATAACTAGGGATTTTGACGCATTCTATACTCCTTCTTGCTTATGCTTTGATAAGAAATTCCTAAAACATACTCCCAAACGGTTCACAAGTTGTGCTTGATTGCACTTTTGATCATCAAAGTGACAAGTTGTCAAAGATCGGCTCAAAAGGAGTGAAACTTGCACAAGTGCCAAAGACAAGACAAGCTCAGGAAAAAGAGGCCAGTGCGGCTGCACACCACTTTGTGCGGTCCTTACTAGGAGATTCAGAGAGGCAAAATTCTAGGCTAAGAGGCAGTACGATTGCACTAGGTTTTGTCTGGTCTGCACTTAAGGCAATGCGGTCGCACTCGATTTAGTGCAGTCTGCTGCGCCAAGAATCAGAGAAGTTGCAATTTGGAGTTTTCAAGCCAATGCGGTCCACAGTCCACTTTGTGTGGACCATACTAGAAGCCTCTGCAGCCCAGTCCATTTTGTGTAGTCTGTGTTTCCCGAGTTCAGAGAGTTCAATTTTCAAGTTTAGAGCCCTAATGCAGCCGCACACCATTTTGTGCCCTGCAGGGGCATTTTTGTCTAGATTTTTCAGCCAAGTATAAATAGCTTCTTTTTCTATTTTTAGGGTATCAGATATTGTAATTAAGTAGCTGCGCTCGTGGGTTTGAGATTCTTAGCTATTTTGGGAACTTTTAGCTACTTTTAATCATTGAATCTTTGTGTTTAACTTAGTGAGCGAACCTAGTCAAGAAATGGAAGGAGAAAGGAAAAAGACCTTCCTCGCGCACAGACAGAACATCTTTAGCGAAGTCCCTCTTTCCCAACTTCTCCTATAACATTATCTTCACACTCTTGTTTTTCTTCTTCAATTGTGAGTAGCTAGACCCATTAGCTAGGGTTGTGGCTCAAACCTAGTGTAGGTAATTGATGAGTCTTGTATTTTATTGCTAAATTGACTCTGTGTGTTTGTTATTTGGGCCAAGTTCATGGTTAGTTGCTGAATTAGTAGTTCCAAATACTAGTTCGTGTTGAGTTGACTTGAGTTCTTCTTGAGAAGAGAGGCTAAGTCTCCGAAATTGGTCCAACAAGAAATTGGGGCATACTCAATATATTGATAACCCCAATTAAAGGGTTAAACCTCGAGAGAGTAATACCCTACTTGAACCTTAGTTGCTTGTGCAAATTAGCGTACCCAATTGGTCTTGAGAAAGTCAATAGGACAAAATCACTTGATCCACTGAGAGGTGTAGAGTGGGTAAATTAGTGCAACGGTTATATCATTCTCCCCAATCATATCAAACGTGCCTTAGATTCAAGTACCCGTGAATTGACCACCTAGGTAGAAGTCACTACCCTAGTGCCTTTTAAACCCATTTGAACAACTCGTAGCATTATAATTGTTAGCATAATTTAGTTGCAATTAGCAATTGTAGTTTGATAATAGTATAAGTAAACAAAAACCCAAAAATGAGTAGAAGTGTAATTAAGAACACATACATAATCCTAAACTAGATAGATATTCGATTCCAATTCTAGCTCTCTTTAGATATCGATCCCGATCCAAAATCGGGTAAAAGATGCTCCAGCCCTCTCTTGCTACTTAATTAGCAGTATGGAGTAGGCCATGATCATCGGTCTCCTGAATGTAATCATCTGTCGCAGCCATGTAAGCATCTCATTCAACCTTAAAAGGAAATTAATAAAGTTATGGAAAACAAAAACAAATTATAATTTAATACTAAGAAAACCATACATGCACATGTGATGATGAACCATAACTTAGTCGTCACCCACTATGTAAATCTCGCGTCGGCCCCTCCTCGGTGACAGTAGACGAGCCTGGAAAGTTTGTATCCCAATCCACTCTAGAAAGGTCCTTGCCCGTGATCAATAATTGACCTGATGTGGTCACCTACAAAGTCCCTAGAGTGAGATCCATCCTAAGGCTATATGACAGCATGTGTAGCACCCCCGCCTCGTCGGGCACCACCACCTCATCGAGCACTACCATCTCGTGCGACACCAAGGCCTCGCTTGTATTGCTCTGGCTCCACATAATTACGTATGTGTGCCAAACGCTGATCCTCTCAGGCTCGTTGCAGTGTCCAGACATCCAACTCTACAAATCGACGGATGTCATCTTTCAAGTCGGCCGCATGATCGTCGACATGGTCCTACATCTGCAGTCTTATTAGATAGACTATATGTAGTCCAATAGCCTGCACAACGTATAAAATATAAATTACATATATTGCACTAAGTTACAGTTATATAATTAATAATAACAGAAAACATACCAAGGCCTTATATTGCCCGGCATATGGAACGAATCGACCTCCAACCTAATAAATAGGGTTCCCGTTAAAAATTTGGGTAACGTGGCGCTACTAGGACATATACCTCTGAATAGCCACTTCCTGGATCTGTATAGGTGGGGGAGGAATCATCTGATCTCGTTGGTCCCAAATATGGATCTATGCCGCTAACATGCCATAAATGCATCGTCCGCCCTGGAACGATCATCCATCTGATAATGTGTAGGCTCCCATATAGGCCCCCTCGGTATATACTGCAAGCTACCAAACTGGTGAAGTACCCATTCCGAGGCATGATGCTCTATAATATCGAGGCATATTCGCGGGTCAGAAGTGCTCCAAATCAGTCAGCCGGCCCAACAATAATTTGGCAAGTTAGCTATCAAATCATAGTTGTATGGCATCCAGATGAACTATCAAATAAGAACACAAAACGTGAGTATGCATAACACTAAGTTAATCTGTACCAGGTAAGATTAGGTATGTATTTACCTGTACGCCCTCTAGTAGATCCAACACATCCCGACAGAGGGGGAGATTATGATAAGCATCATACTCTCATGAAAGTTTACGGCGAAGAACCACCTCCTGGCTAGAGGGAGTTCCGGAGGTGCTACATTAAGAGGTAATTATGGTAGAAGTGACTGAAAATGCAAGAACCGCTCCCAGGCCCAAACATAACATACAAAGTTAACGTATCGTTTAAGATAAATTCTAATATCTCTCTGGGTTCCCATGCTCGCTTGGCACATCTGCCTATATATTTAGGCAAGAACAGCAGCAGCCAGCTGTAAGGATAACTTATCTAGCAACTGAATATGATGAAGACATCTCAGGATGACTAGGTTCCCCAAAGTGTTCGAGAACAAGACCTGATGTTTTAAACGCCAATAGCACACAAAAGGGGGATGGGGTGATTTGTATGGTGCCTAAATTTCAGTTAACTGAACTATAGAAGAACCTGGATATTCTAGGTGTTCCAACTACTATTGTTTGCGGAATAATAAACACTGAAATAAAGAACACATAGATTTTTATGTGAAAAACATCTAGCTCAAAAGGTGAAAAATTTACGACCTACTACTGAATAAGATTTTTCCAAACTTCCACTAAAATCACTTAGTCAAAACAACATTTACAAAAACTCTTTGTAAACCTAAGGATTAACTCTAGTCCTGTTGTGGCACACAGCCTCAACTATCGCGACAACTTCAAGTTAACTCTAACTTGAACACTCTTGGTACCTAATATAATTGCTTCAATAAAAGCTGAAAGGTACAATGTAAAATCACCTACTACAATTGAACTAGAATAAAAGATAGACACTTGGAACTGGTTCTTCTATCTCGTTCAAGTAGCTTCAGGAGTGCACACTCAAATCATATAAATTGCTTGCAAAATCGCCTTGCTCTTTTGCTCTCAATTTAAGTTTAACTTCTGCTTATGTGCATTACCTATAAAAGAGAAAAAGACTCTTATTTAATAGGTTAGTAATCAGAGTTTTACTGGAATTCAATTGCTACTCTTCTATCGTAGAAAATATCATGATGATCTCAAACTCTAATACTATCTTCCTCCTAATCTATGTTCTCTTCATGTAAGGAGTCTTTCTCTCCTTATCCAATATGCAATCTTTTCGATCAGATCAGGAGATATTGCTGCTTGATCAGTAGGACTTATCTATTTCACGTGCATCTCACATGTACAGGTTGATCATGATTGTGCTTCACAAGAGGGACCTGGTCTATATCTAAGTTCTTTTGGTCAATCTTCAAAACTTCACCTGTTCTAAGGCCGACAAATTTTCCCTTTTTGATGATGAAAAACTCTGTGCTTTTTTTAGTTGTGTGGAATCTGTAAGAGCTCAGCTTAACCATAAGTGCGAAGATTAGAAAATTCACTTATCATCAAGGACCATGTTAATTAGGTTATAAATATCACTCATTCAGAATGTGTAAAGCACAATATCTCTTCCCCTTTTTTGGCATTATCGAAAAGTTGCATACAAAAGTGTGAGTCCTAATTTTAATAAGTACTCATGGCCATTGGAGCAACTGCAAGTGCAATCATGGTTAAAATCATCAGTAATCAAGCAAACACATTTAAACTATCAAGGAAAGATTAACATTGAACAAGAGCAAAACGGTAGTTATTATTAATAGAGATATATTTCCACCACAATCCACAAAAAGAAAGAAAAAACATTCAAACCATGAGAAAAAGATAAAAAAAGTCCCTAATCTAGGTCACTGAAGGTACTGAACAGGTTCAGGAGACAAAAGCTAGGAGTCCAAAGGCTTGGGAGAGCTAGAGGGTTGGTTTTAGGCTTGCAGAAGATTCAGCATATTATGAAGAATTACATCATTCTTTTCCTTTTATTTGGTAAGCTTAGTTCCAAAAACATCCATCTCATATTCCATCTCTGCCACACGAGCCTTGAGCCTAGCTATCTAAATATCCTTGGTTTCACATTCCTGAACTAGAGTCCTGACTTTGATGTTGATAGGAGTCTTCTTGGATGAACAAGGTTCATTTTAGATGGCATTGACTAAATAGTAACAAGCAATCAGAGTATTAATTCCAAAGTGGTCCTGATCGAGGCCATTTCCCATTTCTTCAGAGGCATATTGCACCTATCTAACACTGTGGTCAGAATAAAGCCA
Organism: Nicotiana benthamiana; assembly: GCA_034376525.1. NCBI lineage: Eukaryota > Viridiplantae > Streptophyta > Magnoliopsida > Solanales > Solanaceae > Nicotiana > Nicotiana benthamiana. The sequence continues at coordinate 37,634,999 of CM067335.1, read as the reverse complement.
TAGGGGGTAGCATGAGCCTTGGAGCCATTGATGACCCTGTCCAGTAGCTTGATGATGAAGGCATGCTAATTAATTTGCCTTCCACTTTCTAGGAACTCCATAAGAACTAGATCCATGTAATTGGCAATATGCCTCATCTCCTGTTTGGGCAATAAACATTTATCGACAAATTCAAACAAGACCTTGTGCTCAAGCCTCATTTTAGTTTTCTGCAAAAGCCTAGATTCATTAACATCTTCAGAATCATAAAACCTCTTGGTAATTGCAAGAGTAGTAGGAAAGGAGTCCATACAAGGCCACCTTTGCCTTGTATAGTCATCAAACCCTTCAGAGGGTATGTCCAGGATCTTTCCCAGTTTTTCTGTATCAAAAAACACTTGAACTCCTTTCACCAGGCTACTAACCTTGCCATTCTTAACCTCTGCATTTTCCATAAACCCAATTAGCTTATTTTTGGCTAGCCTACCCTCCATCTGAAGAACCATGTCCTTCCATCCTTGAGCAGCTAAGACATCCACTGGTCTTATTATTCCTGGTTCCACTAGGTCTTTCAGAAGTTTACCCTTTAAGATCTTTCTTCTGCCAAACATGGCAAGCTTGTCTTGTTCACTATTAGAATCATCTTCTACTTCTTCTCCACTCCATTCCTAATCTTCAAAAAAAAATTGTTTGTTTGTTTTTCACTGCAGACCTTGTCCTCTTGGCTACTAAAGGTTCAACAACCTCAAACATTGAGGAAGACTTCTTGGAATAGGTCTTGGGCTTTTTGGGCATGGGGGTTTGAACCTCCACAGGTGTAACCTTTTCTTGATGGACTTGTTCCATCTCCTTGACCTTAGCAGCTTCTGAGGAATCTGCAACATTCCCTTTTCCTTTATCCATTCTTCTTCTTACTTTCAGCTAAAGCCCTTTGTAGATCAACCTCACTCTGTTTCACCCTGCTTCTTGTGGCTTTTCCCTTTGGCAAGGAAGTGTCAGTAGGTGTTGGGAAGGAAGCCTTTCTTTTCTTAGAAGATTTTGGAATACTGGGGGATTTTGGGGTGGTAGGTCGTCTTTTCTTTGGATCATAAATCGCCCCAATCTTTTTCAATAGATATGCTAAGGTTTCTTTAACTGATGAACCAGGTTCATATCTTTGTGAACTTAAGTCAACCAACCCTTCAGCAGCTTCACCAAAACTACTTCTCCCTGACTTCTTGCCACTTTATTCTATAAGTTCTTGTTCAACCTCACAGATAACAAGCACATACAGCCCAACAGTGGGTGAATGATCAACCATTCTTTTTCTATTTCCCTTCTCTTCACCACATGCACCCTCCCTCTTTTTGTTTTTCAAAATTCGTTTTACCTCCACTCCTTCGTAATTCAGTTAATTCAATATCCCTAATAGGTCCAACTAGACCAAACCTGGTTTCTAGATTTTCAGACACAGAGGAACTTACCTTAGAAGGGGATTCTTGAGTCCTTTCATAGTCAAAAGACCTAAGTCCTTCCCCTCACTAGCGGATTTGTATGACTCAGAATCAGAGTTGGAGTCAGAGACTGAGCCTAGCTTGCCTTTAATTTCTGACTCAATTTCTTCCTGAGAGATCCAGTTGCTACTATTTTTTGAGCTAGCATTTAAACCCTTCTCAGCCTGTGTTTGGGAGTAGTGCTGGGTGGATGAGAGGGAGATGAATCAGATGGAGTGAGTTGTGCACGATTTCCAGGATTATCTTGTGGGTTGGTCATAATCACTCGTTTTTGAGAGAATTAGGGAGTTAGAATTTGGAGAAGAAGAAGGCAAGTGAGAGTGAAGAAAAATTTGACGGTTTGGAATTATAGAGTTGTAAAAAGGAGTGATGCATATTTAAACAGAAATACACATTTAATAGGTAACAAAAGCTTTAGTAGTGGTCAATTAGAGGTCTAATCAACCTGAAATTTTAGGCTTGAATGATCGATTTATCTTCACTAGATTTTAGGTAATTTTTTCGGTTTAGAGTTCTAGGTAGACGGAACTGGTTCAAAGCTAACAGATAAAATTTTCTATGAATTGAAAAATTGTAGGACTTCTACTCATGATTTAAATATTTTTAAATTTCTACTTGTGCAGAGTATAGAAAACATACCTTAGCTTTCAAATGAACCCATACTGATGAATCGGGTTCTTCATTTAGAATTCTCTTTAACATGCCTCAAATTACCATAATAGAGAAAATTTTATAAGAGATCACTGAGTCATATTAACACGTGTCACAGGATTATACTAATTAAAGTAAGAAGCTGAATAAGAATTAATCTAAATATTTACACAAGTTCAGAGTTCCTAGCCAAAAAAAAATCAATTTTTCATTTTTTTTCTCATTTTCATTTTGATATGAACATATTAGGTGATGTTAATCATTCCTAATTCCAACATGTTCTTCTCAAAGATTTCTCTACTCAGTGCTTGAGTGAAGATATCAGCAATTTGTTTATCAGTAGCACAAATTCTATGGAGATCAATCATTTCTCATAGTTATCTCTTAAGAAGTGGTGGCTAACATCTATGTGCTTAGTCCTCTTATGATGAACATGGTTCTTTATCATACTTATAGCACTAGTATTATCATAAAATATAGGAATGCAATCAACTTTAACGCCAATATCTACCGGTTGTTGTTTAATCCATAGCAATTTAGCACGACAAGAGGCAACAACAACATATTCAGCTTCCGCAGTGGATAAGGCCACTGAATTTTACTTTTTAGTGGTCCATGATACAAGACATGAACCAAGAAAATGACCATACCTGATGTGCTTTTTCTATTCATAAGAAAACCTACATAATCAGCATCAACATACCATACTAGATTGAAATTACTACCTTTCGGGAACCAAAGATACAGATCAGTAGTGCCTTTCAAATATCTCAATATCCTTTTGACAGTAGTAAAGTGAGACTCTTTTGGATTGGCTTGGAAGTGAGCACAAAGCCCCACACTGAAAATTATGTTAGGTCTGTTGGCAGTAAGATACAAAAGTGAATCAATCATACCCATATACAACTTCCGATCAACATATAAACCAGGTTTATCTATGTCTAGTTTAGTGGCATTTGCGACGGGGGTGTCTATTTTCTTTGATTCATCAATTTTAAACTTTCTGATTAGCTCTTTGCATATTTTTGCTGATGGATCATGGTTCCATTTGGGATTTTTTGATCTGTAAACCTAAGAAAAAGTTAAGCTCACCTATCATACTCATTTCAACTCAATCCCCATTAATTTGGCAAGATCCTTAATTAGTTTGTCAGTGGTAGCCCCAAAGATTATGTCATCAACATATATTTGTACCACTAGAAGATCCTTACCTTTTCCCGTCAAGAACAGAGTAATGTCAGTTTTACCTCTTTTGTAACCATGTTCAAGCAGGAATTTGGACAATCGTTCATACCACGCTCAAGGAGCCTGCTTGATCCATAAAGAGTCTTGTCTAATTTGTACACATGCTCAAGACATTCCTTACTTTCAAAACCTGGAGGTTGTTTCATAAACACTACTTCTTTTAGGTAGCCATTCAGGAAGGCACTTTTGACATCCATTTGATGAAGAGTGAATTCCATGTGTGCTGCAAAGTCTGTGAGGAGTCTTATTGCCTCTAGTCTTGCAACTAGAACAAAAGTCCCACCATAATCTATACCCCCTCTTGGATGTAACCTTGGACCACCAGTCTTGCCTTATTTCTTGTAACTGTTCCATCTTTATCAAGTTTTTTTCTGAAGACCCATTTTGTGTCAATGACTGATCTATCCTTGGGTCTTGGAACTAGAAGCCAAACTTGACTTCTCTCGACTGAACGAGTTCATCTTACATTGCAATTACCCAATTTTCATCCTGCAAAGCCTCAACAACATTTTTAGGTTCAATAAGAGATAGAAAAGCATTAAAAGCACACAAATTCTTTAATGGTAATCTAGTTTTGACTCCAGAGGTTGGATAAGTAATTATGTTCTCAATAGGATGAGAAGTTTGATACTTGTGAGGTTTCACAACCAATTGATTTCTGCTAGATGTTTCTCCCATGTTCTGTTGTTGAGGAACAGAGTCGTGAACAAGTTCCTTTAGGGGATTGGTTTCAGTTCTTGTTTGATCAGTTCCCTATGTCAAGATGCCCTGGATGGAAGAACATATTCCTTCTTTTGGTGCCTTTTTAGCTTTTGCTGAGACTTTAATCAAATCGTATCTGTCCAATAGCCTCATCTTCATGTTCCTTTCTCTCAGAAAGATTCATCAAACACTCTATATACACTTTCTTCTACACATAGTTATTTTATTGAACACTTTATATGCTTTGCTATGTGAAGAATATCCCAAGAATACTCCATCATCACTTCTGGTATTAAACGTACCTAAGGAGTCATTTTCATTATTGAGCATAAAGAACTTGCATCCAAATACCCTAAGATGGGATATATTTGGCTTTCTCCCTTTAAGTAACTCATAGGGAGTCTTTTCTACAAGAGGTCTAGTCATGCACCTATTCATGCTGTAACATGCACTGTTTACAGCCTCTGCCTAGAAGTTTTGGGGCAGTTTACTAGAAAGAAGCATAGTTCTAGCCATATATTCAAGAGTCATGTTCTTTCTTTCAACTATTCCATTTTGTTGAGGAGTCCTAGGGGCAGAGAAGTTATGATCTATACCATGCTCATCAAAAAATTCAACAAACTTAGCATTTTCAAATTTAGTTCCATGATTAGACCTAATGGATGCAAGTTGATTACCTAGTTGTTTCTGAATCTTTCTAACAAAGCAGTAAACATGTCAAATGCTTCATCTTTAGATACTAAGAATAATACCCAGGTAAATCAAGCATAATCATCAACAAGTACCATCACATATTTCTTACCATCTCTACTCAATGTTCTCATTGGACTGCTGAGATCCATATGGACCAGTTTCAACGTCCTGGTTGTGCTTATCATTTTCTTGCTTTAAAGAATGATCTTACCTGCTTCCCCCTTGCAAAGGCCTCACAAACTTTGTCTTCCTTGAACTTGATGTTAGGTATCCCTATCACCAAGTCCTTGGAGACTAATTTGTTGAGTTGATTCAGACTTGCATGGCCAAGTCTTTTGTGCCACATGGGGGGATCATTACCTAACACACTTAAGCATGTGAGTTCATTTTTTGAAAGAGTAGACAAATCTACAATGTAAATATTGTTGACTTTTTTTCCCTGCAATACAATCTTGTCATGGTAAGGTTAATCACAAAGCATTTGGTAGAGGTAAATGCTACAAGGTTATCTTTGTCACACACTGATTAGGATATACTTCAAGGCATCTATCAAGTAGACATTCTCAATGGAGTGAGATCCTATCTTACCTACCTTTCCAACCCCAATAATCTCACATTTCTTCCCATTTCCAAATGAGATATTACCTCATTTTAAGTCCTTAAATGAAAGGAACTGGTTCTTGCTTCCAGTCATATGTTTTGAGCAGCCACTATCCATGCACCATATTTGGATACTTCCCTTCACTTGGACCTGCAATAAGAAATCAATAGTTAGTCTTAGGAACCCAAAATAGTTTGGGTACCTTTCTATAGGCAAAGCGGTATATTAAATTCCTTTTAGCCCACCCAAGCAACCTATTTTTCTCTTGAACAAAGGCTTTGTTCTTTGACTAGCATTTTCTTTTGCATTACATTCATTTTTGTAATGGTCAGTCTTGCCACAGTGTGTGCAAATTTTGTTTTCAAGAAGAGTGAGATACTTGCTTTTAGGGTCCCACTTAGGTGCTTGAGTCCCATAGCCAAGTCCTCTTCCGTTGCTATTGTGATGTTTTTGTAGCCAGGAAAGTGCATCATAAGCCTTATTCTATTTGCAAGTGTTGTCTAGTTCATTCTTTACCTTCCTTAGGTCTTCTTTTAAGACTCTTATCTGCTTATCCTTCCTGTACAACTTATCCTTCATTTTTCCTAAGTTTTCTTCTAAGGTGAGGTGTGTATGATCAGCGTTCTTCTTACCTTTTCCTAATTTTAGGTTTAAATTTTTAGACCTAAGCTCTAGTACACTGGTGTCAAGTTCAAGAACCTGGTTCTTTAACTCATCATTTTTACTGTCACTCTCATTAGCCTTAGATTCTAGATTTTTGCACTTGGATTTTAAGATTACACACTCCCTAGACATATCTTCCTTCTCATTGTTAATTATCTCAGACTCTTCAATGAAGTCTAGTAGTAGTTTAGATAACCTCTCTTTAGATAGAAATTTAATCATGTCTTTGAGACGAAGGACACTTACCCCTTATTCTGATTCTCCAATGGCCATAAGTGCTTGTTCATCTCCAGCTTCATCTTCTGAGTCCTCATCTGATACTTCTCCCCAAGCAGCAACCATAGCCTTTGTTGATCCTTTGTTCCTTTTGGGTTGAACCTCTTCCTTCTTCTTGTTCCTTCGTTCAGCCCTTTCTTTCTTCCATTCAATTTTCCACTGAGGATAGTTCTTGATCATGTGATTGGTCTTACCAGATTTGTAGCAACCCTCGTCAGTCTGTTTCTCAGGAGCCCTTGGTTTGTTGAAGGTTGTACCTCTTGAAGAACTCTTTCCTCTAATTAGGTACTTTTTGAAATCTCTTGTAATCATGGCTATTTCATCATCCTCCAGATCTGCACCTTCAGCTATTCTGAGAGCCAGACTTCTTTCCTTCTTGTGTGCATCCATTTTCATGGTTTACCTTCTCAGTTCATAGGCGGTGAGGTTTCCAATCAGTTCATCCATCTTGAGGGTAGCAATGTTCTTTGATTCCTGAAAAGCAGTGATTTTTCTTTTTCAAGTCACTGGTAAGACTCTTGTCAAGATTTTCTAAACCCTGTCTTATTCAAGGGATAAATCTCCCAAGAGACTTAAGTTCATTTGTTAGTATTGTGAACCTTGTGTACATCTTCTGGATAGTTTCTCCTTCCTTTATAGTGAAATTCCCATATTGAGAATATACCAGTGTTCTTCTTGATCTCTTTACTTGAGGAGTTCCTTCACGAGCCACTTGTAAAGTGTCACATATTCTTTGGCAGTGGTACAACTTTGAATCCTATTGTACTCTTCTGGACCCAGTCCACACACAATCCATTTCTTGGCCTTGGCATTCTTCTCCCATTTCTTCAAGTCTTCAGCAGTACAGTCAGCTCTTGTCTTTGGCACGTCCACTCCTTCAACATTCTTCTTTGTAGTTTCTAGGGGACCATCAGTGACTACGTCCCAGAGTTCATAGTCGTCTCCTATGATATGATCTCTCATCAGGTTCTTCCACTAAGAATAGTACTGACCATTAAAGAGTGAAGGCCTTGCAGTGGATTGCCCTTCACAGTTTTCAGGTGGTGCACCCATCTTGATCTTTTCCTAAGGTGTTAACCTCTTCAAGGATAACCTGCTCTGATACCAATTGATGTTTTAAGTGTCAATACCACACAAAAGGGGGGTGATTTGTGTGGTACCCAATTTTTGCTTAACTGAACTATAGAGGAACCTGGTTCTTCTAGGTGTTCCAACTACTAATGTTTGAAGAATAATAAATACTGAAAATAAAAAACACATGGAGTTTTATATGGAAAACACATGGTCAAAAGTGAGAAAACCACCACTTACTACTCAATAGTATTTTCCCAAACTTTCACTAAAATCACTAAGCCAAAACAGAATTTATAAAAACTCTTTGTAAACCTAAGGATTAACTCTAATACTTTTATGGCACACATCCTCAACTGTTGCGACAACTTCAAGTTAACTCTAACTTGAACACTCTAGGTGCCTAATACAATTGCTTCAATGAAAGCTGAAAGGTACAATGTAAAATCACCTACTACAATTGAACTAGAATAAAAGATAGACACTTGGAACTGGTTCTTCTATCTCGTTCAAGTAGCTTCAGGAGTGCACACTCAAATCACATAAATTGCTTGCAAAATCACCTTGCTCTTTTGCTCTCAATTTAAGTTCAACTTATACTTATGCGCATTACCTGTAAAAGAGAACAACACTCACATTTAGTAGGTTAGTAATCAGAGTTTTATTGGTATTCGCTACTCTTCTATCATAGAAGAGTTCATGATGATCTCAAGCTCTAATACTATCTTCGTCCTAAACTGCATTCTCTTCATGTCAGGAGTCTTTCTCTCCTTATCCAATATGCAACTTTTTCTATCAGATCAAGAAATTTTGCTACTTGATAAGTTGGACTTATCTTCTTCACGTGCATCTCACATATACAGGTTGATCATGTATGTACTTCACAAGATGGACCTAGTCCATATCTGAGTTATTTTGTCAATCTTCAAAACTTCATATGTTCTTGGGCCAACTAGACCCCTCCAAATAGAAGAAGCAACAACTACCTCGTATACCGAGTAATATGTATCTCCTCTGCATCGTCGGTGATATTAGGGTGGAGTACCTCTAGGTACTGTCTGATAGGGGTCAAACTCAACCGAATGTTACCGATAATGCAGTATTGTCCTGTGGCATGAAACCTGTGAGCTACTACATCATTTCCAAATAATCATCATGCAACATAGATCTCATAGCAATAGGAAGTGAAAACGGCCATGCCATCAATGGTCAGGCCATATAAAACCTCCACGTCCTGCAGTGTGATTGTGGTCTTGCCAATGGGCAAGTGAAAAGTATGTGTCATCGCCACCGCTCTATCAACGTCGTGATCAAAGCCCAATCAAGATGCATCCGCCTGATCTCAATAATCCAATAGAATCTCGTATCCCGCAGGTGTTGGACTACACGGTAATAGATATATCTGGGCCTCAAAAGATCCCACAGGTCGTCCACTCTCCTAGCGCGAAAAGTCTGGGACAGTAACTTTCCCTCCCATATATGAGCGAAACAATGATCGCCCTGTAGCACTAATAGCTTATGAGAGTAAGGGCCGAGATGTATAGGCGGCGTGTCCATGTCGTCAATTGTAAATTAAACAACATTAATTGTATGTTTATTATTTAATTATATAAAAATTAAATACTTATTGGTTTCAGGCTCGATAGTTGAGGCCCAGTAACACCAAACTATCATGAATAATTATGTGTGTCAAATTTTAATATTTTGATAATTTTGTGTGTGTTTGTTTTATAATTTAAATTCTTAATTTTTAGTTATTTAATTGTACAAAGTATATATATATCTATTGGGTACCAAGCTCGATATTTGAGGCCCAACAACACCAAACTATCATGAATAATTATGTGTGTCAAATTCAATATTTTGATAATATTGTGTGTGTTTGTTTTTTAATTTAAATTCTTAATTTTTAATTATTTAATTGTACAAAGTATATAAACCTATTGGGTTCCACGCTCGATATTTAAGGCCCAGTTGTACCAAACTATCATGAATAATTATGTGTCTCAAATTCAATATTTTGATTATTTAATTGTAAAGCAAATATTTTATCTACCAATATAAGAAATACTTAAACTACAAGGATTCTACACTAAAATACTCTACAGTTTACTACGCTAAAAGGTTCTATATTTTGCGACGCTAATAAATAATCTAAACTACATATAAACAATAAATATACTTTAACAACATAACATTCACAAAAATACATATAACATACTAGTTTCGCAAATAAAACACAAAACGACATGGAAACACTAATTTTTAAATTCGGATATTAGCAAGAAAATATTATTTCTCAATTTTACAATTTATTAAAATAGTAACATCTAAGCCCTGATAAATATAACATACTAGTTTCACAAAAGAAAATACAAAACAACATGAAAACACATTCAATCAACTAATATGCATTATTATACAAGTTTCAACATAAAATAAATCGAAATGCCTCAATGTAGTATTTTGTGTGAAAATTTGAGTCCGAAGGAGTGAAACAACAATAATATGATTCTCTATTATGATGTGGGCCCTACGTTCTTAACGTTTTGTGTAATGGAAGGGGCCCACAATTTTTTTTCCAAAGACGACAATGGGGTAGGGGGACTAGAACCTAAAGAAGTAAAAAAATAGGGAGGGGAAGTTCTGGTCGGGTAAGAAGATGAAGGGTACTATTTAATCAGGGTTATAGAGTGTTGTGTTTTTACTCTATATGTATAGCATAAAAATACAGCATGTTATACCTATCAGCCAAATCGTCAATGTATATAGCGTGAAAATACAAAGGTATAGCGTGGTGTATTTTAATGTTAAATATAGAAAGGTAATTTTTTTTTACACTTATTAAGGTAATTTGAGTCTAAAAGAACCATAATTAGGTTCCTAACTCTACAATTAACTCGCCTTTGACACTAGCCAAGTTGCATGATAAAGACAATTGAGTGTCGTCCAACAGAGGCTAGCGGTGTTCATAGGTTCAGTATTCGGCTTTTTAAAATCCTATACCAATACGTATATAATTAAATTCGGTATTGTTCAATTTTTCTTCTTTCGGTTCGATTCGCTAACTTCAGTTTATGCGATTTAAATAGTAACTACTGTATAGAGCCATAGACTATAATATTCTAAATTAAAGTACTCAAAAATACAAAACTGAAAATATTTGTTGACAAAAGTTTAATCCAAAACCAGCAAATATCGATCTATAAAGAGAAAAATATACATAAAAGAATAAATTTGATCATCAGAAATATTTTGTTACTTGTTTAACGTTAATTGATGAATTTTGAGAATAAAGAAAAGTAAAATTTTAGATTTTTTATATTTATTTAACAATTGATAATATGTATTTTGTATAGTATAATATATATTTTGGCACAGTATATTTATTTCGACATTTTATTTTAAAATACCAAATAGCATATCTAATACTAATTTTAAAAAAATTGAACCAAATACCAAATACCAAATTTTTTTATTTTGGTACAGTAATTCAGAATTTACTAAATTATGTACATCCCTAGCAAAGATAAATCTAAAATTTTTAAAACATCGGTATATCAAAAAAGAAAGGATAAAAATGATACTAAGTGGGAGTTAATTCCTTTAAGTAAATAAAATCAATATTCATTCAGGTGTAGTATTTGACATTTTTGGGAATATGGGAGCCAGAGGAGAAGACACATGTCTCAAAGAGGGGTCAACCGATCACTTTTCATTCGAAAAATTATATTACATATATAGATAAAATATTGGGTTTTAGAGATATATAATATATATTGAACACCATTTGTCGAAAAATATTTTTCATTTATTTTAAGTTTGAACACATTTGAAAAAATTTCTGGATTCACCACTCATGGGAACCAACAAATAATACTAAATCAATTTTAGAAAATACATATATAAAATACATAATTTGATGGAAAGACTATGAGTCACATGCCCCATAAATTGGGCTATAAAGTTGCCTTTGTCGTTCGGTGCTTTTTGAGTTCAATTGCACAATTTTTTTATTTTTGTCACATTAAATTGATTTACAATAACACGTAATAAATATTAATAATCTGGAAAAACAAAGTACGTACGTAATAATTTGCTATAGTAGGTTAATAAATTACACAATATATATAATTCTTATGCTGCTAGTTTATATAACTTAAATCTATTAATTTTCATATCAAATTTACCTTCTTTTTCTTGCAACTCGCTAGTTCAATAGGGATTGTATTGGTCAAAATTGGACCATTACGGTCAAGCTGACAATATTCCGTTCAAACAGCGAGGCAGCGAAAGACAATATGGTCAATTCCATATCCCGTCCTTATGATTTCTGTCGAAGTCAGAAGAAACAACATTTAGAGGGTGACCAAGGCATACGAGGTATAAAAAAGTGTCGGGCCAAGTACATAGCATGGGGTCCACGGCATATAGCAGGGTAAAAACCTCCCGTAGGGGGAATTTTTGATTCTCCGGCTCTCCATTTTTCTCTCCTCTGTAATCTTCATAAGTGAAAAGAAGAATAGAGCAATCTCCAATAAGAAATGTAAAATGTTCTCTTATATTGATTAATGGGAGGGACAAAAGGAAAATTTCAGTAAGACTGGTCACCCCAATTTCATCTAATGTATTATTTCTTTAATTAGTTTATTAATTTGGAACTTATTATGTTGGACTAAGATTTACCCATTCATCCTCTCTAATTAATTTGTTCATAAACGTTCGAATATCTTTTGAGTCAAACAATTTAGCGCCATCCAATTTCTTAGTCTCTTCCAGATCAAAAATCGAAAACATGATTACCCACCCAAAAGAGTGCTAAGTCAAAACCCAACCCACAGAGCAAAAGTGCGGCATAGAAGGGGAAGAGAACCGAATACGCTCAAGGAATTTGGAAATCATCGCCCCGTCAACTGCTGAAATGCAAGACAAAATGAGCAATGTTACAAACCCGCTCTCATCCACCGACTCATCATATGGGGGTAAGAAAAATTATCATTCTGACTCACCTCCTTCTCTTTGCTCAAGAGAAACACAAGCGCTGCATGGGCAAGCAAAAAAAACAACATCTCAATCGGAGAATGGAAAACTACTACAACTTAACCAAAAGGTTGCTCGCCAATAACATCTCCAGATCGGAAAGCAAAAATCAGACAAGGAAACCACAAGGTATGCACAAACGAACATAAGCGAAACAATAATGTTTCTTACTCTCCCACATTAAACTCGCCAACGCAAACAATATCAATCGAACTAGGACTCCCCCAAAAAGTACCTTATTCTCCACAAACTAGGACTAACGACAGGGTAGTATTTCAACAAGTTCGAAATAACATCCTTAAAGGCCAAGGGCCTTCACTAAAAAAGAAGACTCCGACCATTATCGAACAAACAACAGGCTAATATTTCGACAAGTTCGAAATAATATCCTTTAAGGCCAAGGGCCTTCGCCAAAAAAGAAGACTCCGATCTTGACCGGACAAATGACAAGATAATATTTTGACAAGTTCGAAATAACATCCTTTAAGGCCAAGGTCCTTCGCCAAAAAAGTAGACTCCGGCCTCAATCGAACAAATGATAGGATAATATTTCAACAAGTTCGAAATAACATCCTTTAAGGCCAAGGGACTTCGTCAAAAAAGAAGACTTTGACCTCGATCGGACAAACGACAGGATAATATTTCGACAAGTTCGAAATAACATCCTTTCAAAATAACATCTTTTAAGGCCAAGGTCCTTCACCAAAAAAGAAGACTCCAACCTTGATCAGACAAACGATAGGAAAATATTTTGGCAAATTCGAAACAACATCTTTTTAGGCCGAAGGCCTTTGCCAAAAAAGAAGACTCCAACCTTGATCATTCAAACAACAGGATAATATTTCAAAAAGTTTGAATTAACATCCTTCAAGGACAAGGGCCTTCTCCAAAAAAGAAGAATCCGACCTCGATCGGACAAACGTTAGGATAATATGTTGACAAGTTCGAAATAACATCTTTTAAGGCCAAGGATCTTCGCCAAAAAAGAAGACTCCAACCTCGAGCGGACAAATGACATGATAATATTTCAACAAGTTCGAAATTACATCCTTTAAAGCCAAGGGCCTTCTTCAAGAAATAAGAGCTCAACCTTGATCGAACAACGACAAGTTTATATACGACAAAAGTCCAAAATCACACCCTCGAGGCCAAAAGCCGTCGCCAAGGAGAAATTTCAAAATATTCCTAAGGCCAAAGGCTGTCAGAAAATAAAAGTGATGGGGTGGGGAAACTGGGACTGGCAATGGGATAACACTTCAATACAAGCCCCAAAGTCACACCCCAATAGCAAAGGTCGTTTTAAAAAATGGGCTAAAGAAGAAAAAAAGTTCGATAACATTTAGACTATGACGGGAAATCCCTCATCAAGATCCAATCCCATCCAAATGGAATTGAAATCCCAAAGAATTAGGGAACTAGTCATCCAATAATCTACTTCTCATCAAATTCATGAAAAGCAAAAAATGGAGAAAAAGTACAATGCATTCAACAATGAAAATTCCTCTTTATATAAAGTCACTACGCAAACAGTCACAGATAGTCTAAAAGAGAGAGAGAGAGAGAGAGAGAGAGAGAAACAACGACAACACAAAAAAACATAAAACAAACAAAGGAAACTCTCTTTACTCGGCGTCATCATTGTCGCCCTCTTCACAATCATTTTCGGGAAATTCTCCCTCAGCATTCGCACCCTTATCAGCTTCTAGGGTCATTGAGTCATACCCATAATTGATGCGAGCCTCTCGCGTCTTCACCCGCGCTTCTTCATATGCGGCCTCAATCACATTGCCTGCCTCTCACAAACTCTTGTATATATCTACTGGGCTTCGCCATGAACCCAAATCTTGTGCAAGTGAGGGGGAAAAGCAGCAGATGAAGAATTGATTTGGGCCAACAGTTGTTCCTTTTTGGCCTCTAGAGCTACAACTCGATCTCCCAAAACCGATGCTTCCCGGTCAATCTCACTAATGCGCTCATAAAGCCCCACCTCCATTTGTGTGGTCGTCGCCCTTTCCGATTCCTGCTCGGTCTAAAGGATGCGGATGGTGTTCTCTAGGGTTGCTGTCTGTGCTGAAGCTGCAAACCAAGCATTCTCGATGCTCTCCAACCCGGAAACCTTTCATTCCAACTTGGCCAATTTTCCCATCCACTTCGCACTCATCACCTCGACCTTGATCAGATTCTATTCTATATCGGATTGCATCGACCTCATCTTCTCCTGAAGATACTCACACTCTACAGCAACCCCTTTGACCAACTCGAGCTCTTCGTCCTTTGCACGAAGCTGCACCTTGAGTGCACTCTTGCTGCGAATAACCTGCATCAATTTCTAATCCCTCTTCTCCAACTCCTCACCGAGAGATCGATCACCTACGATTCGCCTTCAGCCACCCATGCATCTCACGGTATTTGTTGCGATATTGTCGATACTTCTCCAACATCTTCAAGAAAATCTTGGCCTGAATGTTGGCCCTATGAATACTATTTACTTCTACCATATACGTCTGAAAAACGAGAAGATGGGTTAAATCCCTATCATCAAGAAAAACGAGACAAAAGCAAAGGAAAAAACTGTAATGTATCCTCAAACCCGTAGCGGCCACCTCATTCATCAAGTCAGCATCACGAACGTCTCGAAGAAGCATTCTCAGCAGCGAAACATAAAATGTCGAACCGCGGCACCAGATCCTCTGTGTGCCCTAGAAGATTAATGTCCGATGAGATTTCGAGAATACAGGACAGGCCTCTCGCATGAACCACTGAGTGGGTAATACCCTCTTCAAACATCCTGATATCATCAAGATTAAGCTCCAGCTCGGATTCATAGTCATTAACCACGATGCCCTTTCCTCTTTCAGAAGTTGAGGAGGAATCGCGGTTAGGTATGGAAGACGAATGCACGTCCAAAACCACGACGACCACCTAAAAATTCTGGCCACCATCATTGTAGGTTGCTGATCGATGATAGTGGCAAGAATCTCCAATATAGCAGATATTACGGCTGGCTCTATCTCTACGAAGGGAGTTGTATCAACCCCTGCCCCAGATCCTGTGAAAAGGAGAGTCGTCCATATAAATCACAGTTGGGGGAGCTTTTTCGAACTCCACTCATCTCCTCTTCGACGACCCCTCTCCTTTCTCAGTATGGGGAGATTCACCCATCAAACGAGCTGCACGGAACGGCGCCTTGGTCTAAAATATGACCTCCGTATGTATAACCACGAACGCAGATTTGGCTGAGGCAGCCCTCGATGAAGGTCGAGCCGTAGATACTATAGTAGGGGGAGTGGACGATGTCGGCTGCCAAAAAGCTAATGGAGGAGCCCTCACTCTACACACTCTCCCTGACATCGGCAAGCAGGACAAACGAAACTAAGTAAGAAGAAAGGAGAAACAACAAACAGAAATAATATCTCACTAGTAAGAGGCTTGCATCCATGTTTGGCCGACCACGTGCAAACCCCCACCGTATGAGAAAGGATAGCACTCACCCACTCGCAGATACCTTCGACAGGTGAGGCGGGAATTTTGCAGATATAGAAAAATAGCATGGTTTATTATTATAACGGGAAGTGGTCGGGCATACCTTCGACTAAATACATAGAAACTTATGTGCAAAGTTCCATTTCTCAGCGAATCTCATTGGATCTGCTAAAAGGTGCTCGATCCGTACGTAGAAGTAATTCTCATAGAAATGATGGTTAGCCTTATCGTCCATCTTCACCGCCAGATTATTTGACCCCCGATGGCGCATGTGAATCATCGTATCGTGAATAAGCTGAGGGGAAAATATGTTGAGCATGTGTCCTAAAGTGACCTCACAACCGACAAGCTTCGTGAACTTGAGCAACATAAAAAAACGTTTGTACAGGTACGACGAAAATTGAGTTGGGCATACATCGTGAAAACGACAGAAGTCCACCACCAGGAGAGGAGAGGAAGTGTGTACCCAATAAGGAAAGGGTAGGCATAGAACACGCAGTACCTGGGACGATCAAAATGGATGATGTCATCCCCTACTGCCAGCCGCATTTCAACATAACAGGGAATTCCCCACCTTGCTTTCAAATCTATGATTTCCTCCTCCTTTATAACTAAGTGGACAGGTTCTAGATCCTCCATAGTGCGACTGCAGAAGTCAGTCCATGCTTTCCCAAGACGAGGCAAGATCTTGGCTACCTTAGGGACCTCCTCATTTTCCACCACTTTTGCTCATTTGATGGCCGAAGCATCGCTTTCCCATGCCGAAATTGGGATGGGGAGGTCAGTGTGAGAAGAATCACCAGCCATTGTGTCAATTTGATGAAGAAAAAAGGCAATGAGAAAGAGAGAGGAAAATTTTCGGTTAACGGGGGACAAGTAAAATTTAAAGTACCAAGAAGAAAGTATATTCGCAAAAATTCTTTCAAGAAAAAGGCAAGGAAGTGTATCAATCAAATGATGTATTCCTTCTATTTATAAGAGACACGAATCACCCAAGCACGAAACCCAAGAGTCGCTAATAGTACCTGGTGGCACATGAAACCTTTCGAATCCCTAGGAACGTGTGTCATAATGGAAGTAACCACAAAATAACATTTCAATCCAAATAATGTTTTGGTTCCGAAACAGACACAATGGTCCAGGAATATCGAAAGACGCAATCATCTCATTCGAACCTAAGAAGAATGACCAAGGAGTGAGTAGTCATATTTCTCTCAGATTGATAGCAATCATAATCTATCTACCAAGACCGACAGGGGAAGACCCTAACAGACAGAGGGACTAACTTTATTGGTCAAAATCTGACTATCACGTTCAAGCTGACCAACATTTCGTTCAAACGGCGAGGCAACGAAAGACGATATGGTCAATTCCATATCCCGCCCTCATGATTTCTGTTGAAGTCAGAAGGAACCATATTCAGAGGGCGACAAGGCAGACGAGGTATGAAAAAGCGTCGGACCAAGTACATAGCAAGGGGTCCACGGCTATATATAGCAGGGTAGAAACCTCTCTGGGGCAGATTTTTGACTTCTCCAACTCCCTACTTTTTCTCTCCTCTGTAATCTTCATAAGTGAAAAGAAGAACAGAGTAATCTTCAACAAAATATGTAAAATGTTCTCTTCCATTGATTAATTAGAGGGACAAAGGAAAATTTCAATAAGATTGGTCATCTCTATTTCATCTTATGCATTATTTCTTTAATTAGTTTATTGATCTTAAATTTATTTTGTTTGACTAAGATTTACCCTTTAATCCTCTTTAATTGATTTGTTCACAAAAGGTTCGAATATCTTTTGAGTCAAACAGAGATACGTTGCCAAAAATACGGTTTAGACATCTTTTAATAAGCAAAGATTGAGCATAAAAATAAAATTTTCAATATAATATTTTAGCAATAAATATAATCAAAAAATATTGTTAAAGTTACAAAGAAATAAAAAGCTAAAATAAAGCATCATTTGTGAGATCCTTTAGTTACTAATACCTCTAAAAAAGATAATACAATATTTTTCTTCTTTTGTTTAAAATAGTATTTATTATGAACCTGTTAGTATTATGTATTTGCAAAACAATTCTGGAAAAAATAAAATAATATAAACAGAAATGTAAACGAAATAAAAAAAAATCAATTCGAGCCCACTGAATTTGCAGTGTTCCCTTAAAGAATTTAATCCCCTCCTAGTACCCAAGGTTATGGATTATTTCCTACACATTGGTGTAGTGGTACTTCAAACCCTAGTGTTTCAGCAAATACAGAGTTCGGTAGCAAATCAAACTTACTCTTGCTTTCTTTGAAGTTAAATATGCTGAAGAAAGGAGGAGAACTTAGAAAATTCGTATAGAAATTCTGAACAAAATAATGTTGTATTTATAGCCAAAATTGGGCTGAAATCTGAAAAGGTGCAACTCTTCAGAATGGTTGTTTATGCAAATGACCACTTCATAAATGTCATTACATAAATGGCTATTTACTCAACAACAAAGAGGGAAAATAAAGAGGAAAATTGAAGAGGGTAGTTAATTTTCTATTACCAAATTAGAAAACCAGTTTGGGGGATTTAATATTAATATTTATTTTAATATTAATATTCTATTCTTAAAATAAATATTTAATAATATTTCTGTTAATATTTTACTATTAACAAATAAATTTGATCCAAAAATTAATCAATCAATTGATCATTTGATCAAATCCAAATCCAAAACCAAAGACGAAGCCGAAGCCAAGTCGAGCGAGCGACGACGACGATGGCATGAGGATTGCCTTCATCTCAACTCTTTAAGAGCTAGAAGAAGAGCAATTGCTTATATCCATGAAAATCTCTTCCTCTTCCAATATGGAACAGTGTCCCTTTACCGGGGGGTGGGGGGAGGGACTTGAAATTTCACTCAAAATTTTTATTTCCCTCCATTTCACATTCACCCTATTTTAAGTATTTAATAAACTTAAATACATAAAATCCAACATCTCCCACATGAATGGGGAATGGCTATATCACGGAAACATACATGAAAAACTGTGTGGTTCACAAGAAAGGATTAATTGCATATGGATAAGTAGGTTTTCCTTTGACCTTTCGTAGTGAACTTATGTCGGATATACTCGATCAATCGGTAGATTTGATATCTTTGAACCATCAAACTTTGGTGTATGCCTAGACAACCACAAGTCATACAACCAGGCCTTAACCGTCTTTGGTTCTCATTGTTGTGTTCGTTTCAGCCATGAACACCACCTGGTTTCATAAGTGCATACAGAACTGGCCTTGCAAGATTCTCCTTGAAGTGGCTAACACTTCACACTTACATAGGTGATTCCTAAATGTGTCATCCCGTTGATACGCTATTTGATATACCCTATATCAAATTTAAAAATCATTAAAAGCCTTAATGTTTTATCACTGGTACTGAATATTTAATCACGAGAATGGACCAAAAGTTTAGTTGCCAATGTTGAACCGTCATTAATGACTCCTTGAATCTAGATATTGGGATCTACAGTCTTCTAGGTAGAATTACTACCACTATGAATTATTCTCGGCCACAGTATCATTCTCCTTGGTGATTTCTCAACTACCTCTCTAGTTAGGCCTTTTGTAAGTAGCTCCGACACATTATAACTTGACTTTACATAATCAATCGTGATAATCCCTTTAGAGAGTAATTTCCTAACGGTTTTATGTCTTTGTCGTATTTGACGAGATTTACCATTATACATAATGGTCTCAGCCCTTCCAATTGTCGCTTGACTATCGCAATATATGCATATTGGTACCAACAATTTGGGCCAAAATAGAATATCTTCCAAGGAATTTTGGAGCCATTCAGCTTCTTCACCAGCTTTATCTAAGGCTATGAATTCAACCTCCATTGTAGAGGGGGTAATACAAGTTTGTTTGGAAAACTTCTAAGATACATCTCCTCCACCAATAGTGAATACACATCCACTTGTGGACTTGGAATGAATTTAGCGGTGATCCAATTTACATCACACTATCCCTCAATGACTGCAGTATATTTAATATAGTGTAAAGCAAAGTCTCGGGTATCTACTAAATACCCTAAAACTCGTTTCATGGACATCCAATGAGATTGACCTGCATTGCTCGTATATTGACTCAATTTTCTAATAGCACAAGCTATATCTAGTCATGTACAATTCATGATGTACATTAAGCAACACAACACACGAGCATAATCAAATTGTGATATGCTTTTGCCATTGTTCTTTGCTAATGCAAGATTCACGTCAATTTGAGTCTTTTGCAATTTTAAAGCCCAAGTGCTTGGATTTTACAAGTACAATTTTAATATAATGTATTTTGACGATGACAGACCTTGAGAAGTCTAATGGATCTTACCTCCTAGAATTAGATCAGCAACTCCCAAGTCTTTCATATAAACCTTGCTATTTAGCATACACTTAGTAGCATTTATGTTGGCAATGTCATTACTCATTATGAGCATATCATCCACATATAAGCAAACAATGACTATGTGATTTGGAACATTTTTAATGTACACACATTTATCACACTCATTATCTTAAATCCATTTGACAACATTATTTGGTCAAATTTAGCATGCCATTATTTGGGTGCTTGTTTTATTCGTAAAGGGACTTAACAAGTATACAGATCTTCTTTTATTTACCTAGAACCAGAAATCCTTCAGGTTATTCCATGTAGATTTCTTCATCCAACTCTCCATTTGAGAAGGTCGTCTTAACATCCATTTGATGAATTTCAAGACCATAAACAGCAGCTAACGCTACTAATGTTGGTATGGACGTAATTCTTGCAACTGGAGAGTATGTATCAAAATAGTCAAGACCTTCTCGTTGTATATACCCTTTAACCACAAGTCTTGCCTTATACTTGTCAGTAGTGCCATCATCTTTCATTTTCCTCTTAAGGATCTATGTAGAACCCAACGGTTTATTTTCAGGAGGAAGATCAACCAATTCTCATGTATGGTTATACAGTATGGATTCGATTTCACTATTGACTGCCTCTTTTCAAAAAAAATATTCTGAAGAATACATAGCTTCTTTATATGTTTGAGGCTCATTTTCCAATAAGAAAGTCACAAAATCTTGTCCAAATGAAGTAGACGTTCTTTGATGTTTACTACATCTTGGATCCTTCTGATTAAGTGTACTTTCTTTTATTTTTTTTCCGAGGTCGTTTAGATCCTTCACCAATCGACTCACATTTCTTTTTTTATAGATATATATTTTCAAAGAACTCAGCATTATCTGATTCTATAACTGTATTATTATGAATTTTTCGATTTTCTGATTTATGAACCAGAAATTGATATGCGTTACTATTAGTCGCATATCCTATGAAAATACAATCAATGGTTGTAGGTCCTATTTTTACCCTTTTGGTTTAGGAACTTGCACTTTTTCTAGTCACCCACACGCTTTAAAATAATTCAAGTTGAGCTTCCTTTATTTCTATTTTTCATATAGAATGGATTGTGTTTTGCTATGGGTACTCGATTTAGTATTTGGCTAGCCATAAGAACGGCTTCCCCACACAAGTTCTATGGCAAAACAGAACTTATCAATAATGTGTTCATTATCTCCTTTAGTGAACGATTCTTTCTTTCTGCAATCCCATTGGATTGGGGCGTGAAAGGGGCAGTTGTTTGATGATTAATTCCATTTTCTAAACATATTTGTTCAAAAGAAAATTCATATTCACCACCCCTGTTACTTTTTATCATTTTGATTTTCTTGCTAAGTTGCATATCAACTTTATTTTTGTATTGCTTGAATGCCTCTATTTCTTCATCTTTACTATTAAGTAAATAAACATAGCAATATCGAGTACTATCGTCAATAAAAGCTTATGAAATACTCATTTCCACCACGAGATGGTATCGACTTCATATCGCAAATATTTGTGTGAATTAAATCTAAAGGATCCGAATTCCTTTCAACTGACTTATATGGATGTTTAACATACTTAGATTCCACACATATTTGGCATTTTGATTTGTCACATTCAATTTTAGGAAATACTTCCAAATTAATCATTTTCTTCAAGGTTTTATATTTAACATGGCTCAAACGTATATCCCATAATTCATTAGACTCAAGTAAGAAAGACGAAGCTAAAATTTTATTATTATTCTCAACAACCATTACATTCAGCTTGAAAAGGCCCTCAGTGATGTAACCATTTTCCTACAAACATCTCGTTCTTACTTATTACAACCTTATCGGATACAAATACACATTTAAAACCATTCTTAACAAGAAGTCCAATAGAGACTAAATTCTTCCTAATCTCAGCAACATGAAGGACGTTGTTCGAAGTCACCACTTGCCGGAAGTAATTTTGAGAAATATCTTCTCACATCCTTCAATCTTGGCCTTTGCAGCATTTCCCATAGAAATCGTCTCATTGGGTCCAATAGGAGCATAAGTAGCAAAAGCTTCTCTAAAAGCACAAACATAGTGAGTGGCTCCATAATCAATCCACCACTCTTTAGGATTACCCACCAAGCTGCATTCGGAAAGCATGGCACATAAGTCATCAACATCATCATGATTTTCAACCATATTTGCTTGACCATTCTTCTTGTCTTTCTTCGGAGCACGACACTCCGTAGATTTGTGTCTAGTTTTTCCACAGTTGTAGCAGTTTCCACTGAATCGCTTCTTGCTTGGATTGTATTTCTGTCCAGAAGCCTTCTTCCTCTTTTTTTTCTCTTTAATATTATTTGCTATCGTTATTGTTGAGTTTCCACAACCTCTCTTTTCCGCAACTTTGTTGTCCTCTTCGATTCTCAACCAAACAATGAGATCTTCAAGGGACATTCCCTTGTGTTTGTGTTTCAAGTAGTTTTTGAAGTCCTTCCACAAAGGAGGCAACTTCTCAATCATCACTGCTACTTGAAATGCTTCAATGATGACAATACCTTCAATAAAATTTCTATCAGTAAAAATACTAAGATTACTACTTTCAATATCAATTTAATTAATACCTTCAACAAGGATATCGGTAATAATCACTTGTAATGCCTGGACTTGGGTTATAGTAGACTTGTTATCTACCATTTTGTAGTCCAAAAACATTGCAGCAACAAACTTCTCCAACCCGACATCTTCGGTTTTGTATTTTTTTCAAGCGCAGTCCATAGTTCCTTTGACGTTTCCACAAAACTGTAGGCGTTATACAAAGAATCTTCCTGTCGGCTTAGAATATAATTCTGCACAAAAAATCCGAATGCTTCCATGCCTCAATCACGAGAAAGCATTCGATTTTTGGAGTTTCAACAGACAACACATGAAGATCTTCCTTGATGAACTTCTAGAGACTTAGAGTAGTCAAGTAGAAGAACATCTTTCGCTGCTCGCGTTTGAAATCAATCTCGAAAATTTTTTTGGGTTTCTCCGCCGGTGCCAATGTTTCGGTGTTGTTCGGCTTGTTGAGGCATTGGCAGTCACCATTAGAACAACTTGATTCACATTATCATAAGTCATTTCTGTAAAAAAATGACATATACATCAAAATTACATAGATTTTAATAGAGTACAAAACCACACAGGTTTTACTCTCCAGACACAGTGAGTACAAATACAGAAAATATATTAAATTCCTTAAGCTTGTTAGTAAATTATATTTATAAAATAATTCTCAAAAATATAAATGAACATAAATAGAAATGAAACACAAAACAAATTTTAATCCAAGCCCACTGAATTCACAGTGTTTCCTTAAGGAGTTTAATCCCCTCCTAGTATCCAAAGTTATGGATTATTTCTCCTATGGTAGAACGAATTATACATTGATGTAGTGGTACTTCAAACAACGGTGTTTTAGCAAACACAAAGTTACCGTCACAACATAAATATCATAATATAAATGACTATTTACTCAACAATAAAGAGGAAAAATATATTTTACTATTAACAAATAAATTTAGTCCAAAAAATTATTTAATCAATCATTCGACCAAACCCGAGCCGAGCGACGACGACAACGACGGCGACGGCACAAGGCTTGCCTTCTTCTCAACTCTTTAAGATCTAGCAGAAGAGCAATTGCTTATATACCCATAAAAACCTCTTCTTCTTCCATTATGGGACAATGTCCCTTTGCCAAGGGGAGAAACTTAAAATTTCACTCAAAAATTTCATTTCCCTCCATTTTCATTCACCCTCTTTTAAGTATTTAATATACTTAAATACATAAAATCCAACAAAACCTGTATAAGATATTAGTTTCAAACCTTTTCCACTTTATATAAAGCTTCTGTAGGATCTTGCAACCTTCACATAAGTAGTTTTTATACCCTTTTTTTAACCAAACCTCCACTAAATCCCCTTAAAATAATAAAAAGATTTTTGTGAAGCTTGAAAATGGTTTTTCATTTGAAAGGTGACAAAATTGTGTGTTCAAAAAGTAAAACTCAGAGTCGCCACCTGACAATTATTTCTGTGTGCCAGGTCTATCGCGCCCCCTTTTTTCTCACGAAATCGGGCTTGTGACATTTGGGAGGACAACTCACCCCCTCTTGGGAATTGGGTTTTTGGATTTGGAGAGTCGCCACCTAATGATTAAGTGCATTAGGACACTAAGAAGTGTTTTGAGTTGAAGAAACCATAGTTTGGGTAAGGGCTAGAAATTACTTCGAGGGGAAGGTGTTAGGCACCCTTCAATATCCTCTAGTGTGGTTCCATGCCGTGTTATAATTGTGAATTCATGTAATAAAATAAGCAATTAAGGGCTCAAATAGGGGTACTTGCATACAATATTGCAAATAAGTTGAAACTATGAGGAAAAGTAAAGAAGGCAGGGATTTATGAAAGATTCAAGCAATTTGAAAGAAAGTGGATAAAAAGCAAGTAAAAGGGAGGGGAGTCCTAGGTTTATGATTAATATGGATCACATCAATACAATATCCAGTAATCACTCCTCGGAAAAGGGGCTACAAGAGACATTAGCGGATCAGTCATCATCTCTATATCAACCCTTTCCACCCGTTATGTATTAAACGCGAAATGGTATTGTTGCTTATTGCATGCTATTACCCATCCGGATTCTATCATCCTTGGAGGCATTGAGACTACTAATCCTAAAGGAAAAGGAATTGGGGCTTTTCAGAGTTTTCAAAAAGACAAAAATGTAAGCGACAAGCAATAACAAGTAGCAGTTAAGAGGGAAACAAATATACATTTAAGCTCAGATAAAGCCTCCTCATTCAAAGCAACAAATCAATTAGCATGTCTTACAAGTACTGGTTTGGCCTGAATTAAATTAAGGCGTAAGAAAGGTTGATTCATCACATATTTCTTAGATGAGAAGTCCAAATGAGCGTTGTTTAGATGTAGTTTCCAAAGACTGGCACAGCTGATTAATTACCTACAGGTTTGCCTAGGTGAGGCCTATAAGCATGGAATCTAATAGAGCGTATTGATTTTAAGGAAAAGTTACTGATTATGTAGAAGGAATCTGCAGATTTTTAGACGGATTTTAGACTCGGAACTGATTCGGTTAATTTGCTCCTATAGGCATGATCTCTAAGTGTCATTGGTTTTAAAACAATTATATAAATGCGAGAGTCTTGTAGGTACGGCATCTAGAATGAATTGGTTATTATTAAGCCTAAGATTGTTTTCCTAATGGCGTGTATATGCAGAAGTGCAGAAAACCCCTAAGATCATGATTCCTATATGCAGAACATATAGGCATAATCTCTAAGATGCAGAAATGCAGAACGTATAAGTATGAATTCTGAAATGCAGAAATATAAAAATCAACTATTGGCAAGTTTTCTAAATGCAAAATCATAAAGGTCCTATAGGCAGGTTTTGTGAGTGCAAAATGCAGAATTATGAAAGACCTTATAGGCATATTTTCTACCCCTTCACATGCATTCATTCCCCATCCCTTTCTACTATCCACCCCACTAGTTATTACAAAAATTATTGCAGACCCAATGAATCAAAAAGAAAGAAAAGTAAAAAATTACATCAGAAGCTCCAACTACATCCAAACAGCCTAATTCGGACTCAAAGTCCAACAATATTAAATAAACCAGCTTCCATGATCAGATTTCCAAAGGATCTTCTCATATCTAGCGTGTGTCAAAGTTCCCAAGAGTCTCAAAGGGACTCTGGGAATTGATTACACCCCAAAATATTTCAGAATCAAGAATATACTGCAGTGTGGAAAAGCCAGCTCTCGGATATCCAAGTTCAGGGGGAACTCCAGGTCCCAAAGCAAGGCTCAAAAGAGAGGGGCAGAACCTAAGATTCTAGGAATAGGTGTAGGTGCACAAAGGGGAAGGGAATCAGGGAGAGATAGGGCAAGCTAGTGGTTGTGCCCAGGAAGTGGGATGCTGGCACACCCCTGACTAACCTGCTAGCCAAACTTGAGAGTTTGGATCCATTGTGGATCAAGTTATGGTCTGGGCAATAATTAGGATATTGCCAGGCCAAGACCTTAACATAGGCACATAGAAGGGAATAATTAATGAAAGAGTCATAACAGAAGGGGTCTCAAATAATTAATGAAAGAGTCATATAAGTATAAAAATAATTCAAACATTGGCAAAGAATCACAGAAGGTCATGTATTAAGTAAAACATCATAAGCATGAGATTTTTACACAAAAAGACCAAGTAAATAGCCAGTAGGGTAAAGATGGTCCAATCGGAAGAAATCAGTAACAAATCACTAGCCTTATTAAAGGGATTTCATAATCAATCACTTGGTTGGTGAAACCTTTGAAAGAGGAATTCTCTCATATATAAAGCATACAGCTCAACAGAAGAAAAAGCCTAACAGTGAAAGTTTCAGAGTTACCAGCGAACAGGATCTCAAGTACAATCACAAACTCACAGTAAGTATGGAATGCTAGGGTCCCAAGAGTGGAATCCTAACTTGAACACAAGCGTCAAAATCACCAAAATAACCCCTAAATACTGGGGTTTCAGACAATAGAGATGAGAATGCAATCCACTCTCTAGGTCTTTTCCAAAGACTTATGAGAAACAAACAGATACGACATACAGTTAAAGGCATGGAGAACACGTTTTGAGAAAGACTCAGGACTTGAACAAATCCAGAAGAAAAAGTGGCACAAACTCAGGCAAAAAATAGATGAATTAGGCTTAGTAAGAACACAAACATAGTCCAGTAAAGCAAACAACATCAGTAAACACACATAGTAAACGAGTTAGGAGAAATAACACGGATTAGTATGTGAGTACAGGAATGACATATAGAGTAGAAAAGAAATTAGAATAACCATATATGCGTAGTAAAGGAAGTCAGACAAACACACATAAATAAAGAACACAAAGAACCAGAGAGATGCCTTTGAAAACCTTTCAGAAACCCTAAATCTAAATTACACGATTTTGAAAAAAGAGTTTTATGAAAAACCTTTAGAAAGTTAAATAGAACACAGACGTGTTCTAGATCTAAGAAAATAAGCAAGTAAAGAACCTCGGATAGCTTAAGACTTCAGAGAAAACCCTAGAAATGAGAAGGTCTTTGAGGAAAGTCGGATCTTGAGTTGGAGAGACTAATGTTGACTTGAACTCGTCGGAAAATGGCCGGAGAAGCCATAGACCTGAAGATTTGAGAAGATCTGAAAGAAAACCATCAGAGTGGGGCTTCAAATAATTGAATAACTTGGGTTTGATGGTGAGAGAGGGCGAGCATAAGTCGTCCATGGCCTGGAACGCCATGGATCTCGGTGGAAAGATGTCGAAACATGTGCGAGATGATTAGGGTATCGGACTGGGCTAGAGAGAGTTTGAGAGATGAGGAGTTTAGAGGCGACTGTCTTTGATAGAATGGACTAGGGTTAGGGGTTGGGGGATTAAAAAAGGAAAGGGCAAATAAGAGTCGTTGATCAAAATGATCAACGGCCAGGATTAAAAGGAAACCGGGTGGATCTGAAAATAGGTCAAGGGACCGGGTTTTAATTTAAAATTGGGTTGTTTAATCATGGTGGAATTGGGGCTTAATTTAGGCTAAAATTGAAATAGAAATGGACATGTGTTAAATAGCCAATTTTTCCCTTTTTATTTTAGAAAAATAGTTTAAATGATTTTAAAACAAATTAAAAGCACTAAGCTAATTGCTAATATGTGAATATTAATCTAAAAATACAGGAAATAATTTTATAATTGTAAAATGCTATTAATCGTAATATGGTCTATAATTGCAATTATATGCAATTTAGCTTCAAAAATACAAAATAAATTTGTAAAAATATGCAAAAGTCACCTTAACTATATTTTGGTGTAAATATTAGGATGGAAATAAATTATTCACCAAAATGGTAATTGTGGAAATAATTATTGAATTTTGTACTGTTGAAATAGACAATAAATCAATTTTAACAATCTTAACAATTAGGGAAAATACCAAAACTCTTGGGCATGCTTATATATGCATACTACACATGCTATTTTTAAAGTATTTTGAGTATATAAAAAATATACAGGGAAAATTTGGGTATCAACAGCTGCCCTTCTTAATGATATCAGAAAATTTCTGGCCTTCAATCAACATCAACCTCTCATAATACTGCGGGTCTTGAGCCCGAACGAAAAACCTGTTCATTTGTTCTTCTTCTAAGGCCGGCCTAACCTTAGCAACCTCTGATCTCTAGCGAGTAGCATACTCGCGGAATGTCTCCGTGGATTTCTTCTTTAAGTTCTGAATGTAGAATATATCTGGCGCATTCTCCACGTTGAATCTGTACCTGTCCATGAAATAGGATTCCATACTTACCCAACTCATCAACTTGTTCGGGTGTTGGATAATGTATCAAGATAGAGCATCTCCTTTCAGACTTCTTATAAAGAGCTCCATGCGAATCTTCTCATCCTTTCCGACCAGTTTGTCGCAGTAGATCCTCAAATGAACTCTGGGATCCCCTGTGCCATCAAACATATCAAACTTAGGAGGTTTGTACCCCTTGGGTAGTTCGATATCTGGCTGAATACAAAGGTCCTCGTAATTTAGTCCCTCGATACCTTTGTTTCCTTCAACACCCTGGGCTCGACTAGTCAGCTTCTTGAGTTCTGCGGCCAGGTTCCTGATTAGAGAGTCTTTGTTATCAAAATTCGATGTGCTTGAAATAGGTTGAGCATAGTGTGGTATAGTTTCCACATAGACGGGGGCACTGTGGGGATGATCATTTGTCGGGATGTTTTGTGGAGGTGTAGGAATTTGAGCATTGAGAAAGTTGACATCTGGGGTAGCGAGGGAAAATGATAGGTTTGCCAGGTTCCGAACTTGCTCTAGTTCTTCTTGAAATTTCAATAACTTTTGTTCAAGCTGGGCGGCACTTTCTTTGGAAACCTGAATACCCTGAGGAACCTCTACTCTTTCGGGTGAGTTGTTTGAAACCTCTATTTTTCTTTTGTTGTTGTTTCTGATAGGACTCGGAAGAGGATGAGGTAGAGGGCCCTTGGATCTTGTGGAGTAAGATGATGATGCCAGAATGCATGAACTAACCTTTTTGGGAGGGGAATAAAACAAAAGTAAAAACACAAAGGTAACAAGTTAGTATGGATTATAAGAGGAAAACATTGAATGTTTAAACAGATATGCAAGAATATAAATCGCATCCTAATTTGGAGGCCTCGTTGGTCTCGGAAGGAACTTCCCCAAACTCAGCATCTTTAGCTCCATTGAACAACTTCACCAGCTCACGTAGTCCCAATAGAAAATAGGCTCTAGCCAAGTGTCCTCCCTCGTTTCCTTCAGCATTCTGGCAGTTTTCAATCCTTTGGATGAACTTCCTTTCCAACTCTACAAAACCCTGCTCCAAATACCCTAGTCCCTTGTTGGCAGCCATATCTTTCCATTATTCAATCAACTTTTGATAGGCTTCCTGAATTTCCCGGTGTTCACTCTCGCACCCCCGAATCCTCTTGTGCAATCAATTGTTCTTAACCTGTACTTCAGCCTTTTGTCGATGATCCTATGACCTAGGACGAACCCGGGCTGTCCTAACCACTATGATCGTCTTCTAACGAACTTGGATAGTATGGGGTATAACCAGCATGGTATCTGTCTGGTTCTATGGAATCCTTTCCTAGGATAATTTTGTAGTGCCACATGTGTTGGGTCTGGCACTGGTGAGGGCTAGCGGCATCTTGAAAGTGGGCCCTGAAGTGACTCATCTTGTTAACCCTTGGTATAACCTGCTTTCTTCCTGCCTGCCTCATGACTCGGAGAGGGACATCAGGATTAGACCGATGAGTATAAGAAACGGTGTATCTCGAGATCGGACGATGAACTCTTCAATAGGGAACCACTCGAACATCTACTGCACTTGGTCTTCCTTTAGATTTTCAAACAACTCTACCCACCCTTTAGCATCTTCTGGTTGAGCAACCATGCTAGGCATATAGTTCATTCGCCTTGGAAGGCGATATGATCATCCCAGTTCTGCACAAAATCTCTTGCCGATATTCACTCTTTTGGAGGTGCTCCATGAGCCAAAGTTGGAGTAGAAGAAGTGATTGGCCACTCGTTGACAGTTTTCCAGGGCTCGATACATCTCGGCAACAATCATAGGTACGATGCTAAAAGGTTTCTCGCCACTTCCTTCCATTAGAGTCTTGGTGACCATGGCTAGTCTGGTATCGATCCTGGCCTTCTTCATAGGAAACACTATCACCCAAAAAATAGAACATAGAGACGAAGACTCTTCTATGGATATGCCCCAGTGAGGTGAGGGAAAATTCATCTGGGTAAGTGTGGTAGGACTTGCTATGGCCGTACCTCTCGCACAGATATTCTAAAGGAATGTAAGAGTCCTTCAAACAGGTCAAGTTTGGTTTTTCCTTTAATAAAAATCCCCTACCCTTGCGATTTTCTAGCATAAGCAAACCCGGAGTCTCCCAAGGGATACTAGCTAACCCTCCTATTTCTTCGAGCAGAGGTTTCATTTCAAGGTCCCTGAAGCAAAACCCAGACCTGTCACTATCCCAAAATAAATTCACACCCTCTATGTTTTTTTTGCCGGGTTGAATTTCCAAAAGAGAAGGCAAATTTCCCAAGTATTTGCAGACGAGAGTCTGATCACTGGAGTGAAGGTCTTCCCACAAGTTTAGTAACCTTGGTGAATGTTGGTTACTATGCCAAATCTGGGGACTTCGTGCCTCATTTTCTGCAAAACAAAGTGTTATACCCTTACCCCCGCCGGACTTGAGAACCAATAATTAGCACAAACAACATTTAGTTCTCCAAATAAATGCATAAAATATGGTGGCATCCATTTGGGTTTTCATGGAAACCCAGTGGACTTTGGACAAGGCTATCTTAAGAGTCATTATGTGGACAACATAACTAACTCGGCTAGGTTTGACCATGATGCATGCACGATTAAACAGAGTAAGGTTCCTATGGGGTATTAGACTGGTACCCTTGAGCGTACAACTCTGACGGAAAGGCACGGAACGTCGACTGCACCGTTGATCGACTAGTTTTACCGCAAATATGCCTTTGCCAAATTTAGGGGGTGATAATATCGGAAGGGCGCAACTACTCATTATTAGCGTTGCTATGGTATTTATTTAGGAACGAGTAGAATATGATGTTGAGGATGAAATTACAAGAATGAAACAAGTTGCCACGTATTTACACTTTCATAAAGTGATGATTACAATGATTGCTCACGATTACAATAGTATTGAAGGAAAGCTGTAAAAGAAAGCATTAAAGAAAAAAAAAACAAAGCCAAGTCAGTTTCGTAGAAGAAAAGATAAAGACATTAAATAAAGGAAATAAAAGCAATAAAGTCACAAATAACACAAAATGGTAAAAGCCTCAAAATCCCCAGCAGAGTCGCCATGCTGTCGCGCCCCCTTTTTCTCACAAAATCTAGCTTGTGGCATTTGGGAGGACAACTCGTTCCCTCTTGCAAATTAGGTTTTTGGATTTGGAGAGTCGCCACCTAATGATTAAGTGCATTAGGACACTAAGAAGGGTTTTGAGTTGAAGAAGCAAGAGTTTGGGTAAGGGCTAGAAATTATCTCGAGTGAAGGTGTTAGGCACCCTTCAAGATCCACTAGTATGGTTCCCGGCTGTGTTATAAATGTGACCTCATGTAATCAAATAAGCAATTAAGGGCTCAAATATGGGACTTGTATATAATATTGCAAATAAGTTGAAACTTTGAGGAAAAGTAAAGAAGGCGGGGATTTATGAAAGATTCAAGAAATTTGAAAGAAAGTGGATAAAAATCAAATAAAAGGGAGGAGAGTCCTATGTTTATAATTAATATGGATCACATCAATACAATATCCAATAATCACTCCTCGTAAGAGGGGATATATGAGACATTAGGTATCTCCATATCTACCCTTCTCACCCGTTAGGTAATAAATAAGAAATGGTGTCGTTGCTTATTGCATGTTGTTACCCGTCCCGATCCTATCTGTCTTGGAGGCATTGAGACTATCAATCCTTAAGGGAAAGGAATTGGGGCTTTTCCGAGTTAAAGGGAAAAAATCTAATCAATAACAAGTAGTAGCTAAGAGGGAAACGCAAATCAATTTGGGCTCAGATAAAGCCTCCTCATTCAAAGTAACAAATCAATTAGCATGTCTTACAAGTACTGATTTGCCCTGAATTAAATTAAGGCGTAGGAAAGGCTGATTCATCACATATTTCTCAGATGAGAAGTCCAAATGAGCCTTGTGTGGATGTAGTTGCCAAAGACTAGCACATCTAATTAAATACCTAACGGTTTGCCTCGGCGAGGCCTATAAGCATGGCATCTAATAGAGCGTATGGATTTTAAGGAAAATTTACTGATTATATAGAAGGAATCTGCAGATTTTTAGACTGATTTTAGACTCGGAATTGATTCGGTTAATTTGCTCCTATAGGCATGATCTCTAAGTGTCATTGGTTTTAAACAATTATATAAATGCGAGAGTCTTCTAGGTATGGCATCTAGAATGAATTGGTTATTATTAAGCCTAAGATTGTTTTCCTAATGGCGTGTATATGTAGAAGTGCAAAAAAGCCCTAAGATCATGATTCCTATATACAGAACATATAGGCATAATCTCTAAGATGCAGAAATGCAGAACATATAAGTATGAATTCTAAAATGCAGAAATATAGAAATCAACTATAGGCAAGTTTTTTAAATGCATAATCATAAAGGTCCTACAGGCAGGTTTTCTGAGTGCAAAATGCAGAATTATGAAAGACCCTATAGGCATGTTTTCTACCCCTTCACATGCATTCATTCCTCATCCATTTCTACTATCCACCCTATTAGTTATTACAAAAACTATTACATACCCAATGAATTAAAAAGAAAGAAAGAAAAGTAAAAATTACATCAGAAGCTCCAACTACATCCAAACAGCCTAATTCGGACTCAAAGTCAAACAATATTAGATAAACCAACTTCCAATGATTAGATTTCTAAAAGACCTTCTCATATCTGGCGTGTGTCAAAGTTCTCAAGAGTCTCAAAGGGACTCCGGGCATTGATTACACCCCAAAACATTTCAGAATCAAGAATGTAGTGCAGTGTGGAAAAGCTAGATCTCAGATGTCCAAGTTCAGGGGGAACTCAGGTCCCAAAGGAAGGCTCAAAAGAGAGGGGCAGAACTTAAGATTCTAGAAATAGGTGTGGGTGTACAAAGGGGAAGGGAATCAAGGAGAGACAGGGCAAGCTAGTGGTCGTGCCCAGCAAGTGGGATGCTGGCACACCCCTGACTAACCTGCTAGATAAACTTGAGAGTTAGGATCCATTGTGGATCAGGTTATGGTCTGGGCAATAATTAGGATATTGCCAGGCCAAGACCTTAACATAGGCACATAGAAGGGAATAGGGGTAGGGATTCATAAAAAAAACAGAAGCAAAGAAGGAAAATAATTAGCACAAATCACCAATCCTGAGTAGTAAGATTAAAAAAACTGAAACTGTAAGATAAGCACATAGGGGTGAAGCAGAAAACTAAATAAAGAACATACCAGTTTTTAAGGGAAAATAAGTAAGAGAATAGTAGCCTTAAGAGAGCCAAATTGTAGTTCCAAAAGATTTCAAGCAAAGTGTTGAATTCAAAAAAGTATTGCAAGAAAGTATATGATTAGGAAAGTTTTTGTTCGTTTGTATTTTCAGTATGTTTTCGTCCTGTGATTGTTAAGAATCGACTAATGATAGATAGAGGGAGGACCAGGTCCATATATAGTTTTGAAACAAGCAAGGCAGGCAAAGAGTGCACAAATGGAAATAGCAATCAATTAGTGTCAATTAAGACAACTGGATTCCTTTAATTAAGGAGTCTAGTTCAAATGGTTAGTCAAGACATAATAAGGAAGAAAATCGATTTAATAAGCTGATTAGGGTAAGGAAACCACATGGTGCATAAACAAGGTCATATACATAGTGAGTAATTAAGGAAAGCTAGAATAGTAGTGAAAATAGGGCATCATTTCGAAAATCAATCAAAAGGATATCGAATCCAATTGTATTCATACGGGATCTCAAGTAATTAAGGAAAGAGTCATATAAGTATAGAAATAATTCAAACATTGGTACAAAATCACAGAAGGTCATGTATTTAAGGAAAACATCACAAGCATGGGATTTTTACATAAAAAGACCAAGTAAACAGCCAGTAGGGTAAAGGGGGTTCAATCGAAAGAAATCAGTAACAAATCACTAGCCTTATTAAAGGGATTTCAGAATCAATCACTCGGTTAGTGAAACCTTTGAAAGAGGAATTCTCTCATATATAAAACATACAGCTCAAACAAAAGAAAAAGTCTAACAGTGAAAGTTTCAGAGTTACCAGCGAACACGATCTCTAGTACAATCACAAACTCACAGTGAGTCTGGAATGCTAGGGTCCAGAGTGGAAACCTAACTTGAACACAAGAGTCAAAATGGCCAAAAGAAACCCTAAATACTGGGGTTTCAGACAATAGAGATGAGAATGTAAGCCACTTGTTAGAGGTCTTTTCCAAAGACTTATGAGAAACAAACAGATACGACATACAGTTAAAGGCATGAAGAACACGTTTTGAGAAAGACTCAGGATTCGAACAAATCCAGAATAAAAAGTGACACAAACTCAGGCAAAAAACAGATGAATCAGGCTTATTAAGAACACAAACATAGTCCAGTAAAGCAAACAACATCAGTAAACACATATAGTAAACGAGTAAGGAGAAATAACACGAATTAGCATGTGAATACAAATGACATATAGAGTAGAAAAGAAATTAGAATAACCATACATGTGTAGCAAAGGAAGCCCCACAAATACACATAAAGAAAGAACACAAAGAACCAAAGAGATGCCTTTGAAAACCTTTCAGAAACCCTAAATCGAAATTAAACGATTTTGAAAAGAGAGTTTTATGAAAAACCTTTTAAAATTTCAATAGAACACAGTCGTGTTCTAGATCTAAGAAAATAAGCAAGTAAATAACCTCGAATAGACTTCAGAGAAAACCCTAGAAATGAGAAGGTCTTTGAGGAAAGTCGGATTCTGAGTTGGAGAGACTCATATTGACTTGAACACGCCGAAAAATGGCTGGAGAAGCTATAGACCTGAAGATATGAGAAGATCTAAAAGAAAACCATCAAAGTCGCACTTCAAAGTATTGAACAACTTAGGTTTGATGGTGAGAGAGGGCGAGCATAAGTCGTCCATGGCCTAGAATGCCATGGATTCCGATGGAAACATGTAGAAACAGGTAAGAAATAATTAGGGTTTCGGAGTTGGCTAGGGAGAGTTTGGAGATGAGGAGTTTAGAGGCGGATGTCTTTTAAAGAATGGATCAAGGTTAGGGGGTTAGGGAATTAAAAAAGGAAACGACAAATCGGGGACATTGATCAAAATGATCAACGGCCAGGATTAAAAGGGAAATCGGTGAATATGAAAACGGGTCAAGGGACCGGGTTTAAATTTAAAATTGGGTCATTTAAATAGGGTGGAATTGGGGGTTAATTGAGGCTAAAATTGAAATAGAAATGGCCATGTGTTAAATATCCAATTTTCCCCTTTTTTATTTTATAAAATAGTTAAGTGATTTTAAAACAAATTAAAAGCACTAAGCTAATTAATAATATGTGAATATTAATCTAAAAATACTGGAAATGATTTTATAATTGTAAAATGCTATTAATCGTATATGGGCTATAATTGCAATTATATACAATCGTGAAGGTCGCGGTTGCGTACTCAATCTAGTTAGCTTTAGAATATTCAAATTGAGATAAAAAAACAATCACAAAAAAGAAAGAAAAAACACGAGGTTCGACGTCGTTCCCACCTAATAAAAGGAAAACAAAATTAAAACTAAAAATACTACCAGTTTCACTTTAGGCCTCCAAATACAAATACTTCGGGGCATTCCCCGGAATAAAAATATACACAAGTCCTTCGAGGTATTCTCCGAAATTTAACTGAAGGGACGACATCTTCCCTCAAAAGCTAACAAGCAATTCTAAGGCTTGCCTACCCAAGCGCGATCGGCCTAAGCATACTACTATAAATCAAATTCATAAGAGTAAGAATAAAGGAGCAACAAGATTATCTAAGCCCAATTTCCCCCGTGTTTTAAAAGCTAACATCCCCCCCCCCCCCCCCCCCACACACACACACCGAACAACTAGGACTCCGTTCAATCTTGAAATGACTAAACACGCAGCAACAAAGGAATTCGACACGGACAGTGATATTTAAGGTATGAAAAAAAAAAATAGCAGCTACCATGGAATCATTCCTAACTTGCTACTTAAAAAATGGATTTTCAGATTTCACGTCCTTTTAATTTCTGCCTAACGCCTAGTTTAACAGAAATGGAAACACTTAATCCAAAATCAACCGCGAAGACAAGCAGATTTACACAATAAACCAAAGCGACAATGGACATACTGCCAACACCAATTCAAACCTAAAGGGGGATTCATAAACCTTCATCAACAGTGAATTAGGACATGTACAAACGAAGAATCAGTTGGGATTCGAGCAAGAAAACTAATGCGACATACTGCATATTCATGTGAGACTCGATGCAACACTAATTCAATGATCACCAAAACAAATCAGATCGCAGTCCAACATGTCCAAACCAAACCTATTCCAACCACTAACCTGTGTACACACAAGAGAGAAACAGAGCACAAGTAACAGAAGAAGATTACATCTAAATAAACTGAACGAAGAGAGGAGACGTAAAGTGAACCTGTGAGGAAAGTTACCTTCAATGTAACAGTAGAAAGATCAACAAATACATACTCCTCAATTCTGAAATCCTATGGGAAACAATGACAAAATCGAATGAACCGCGATTAAGACCACAACCAGACCTCGGACGACAAGCAGCAACTCAAATTGGCTCCAAACCTCGGCTTAATCATGCAACTTCAACCATTTTCGGAAAACAGAAATTGTACGGAAGAAATCAAAATATTTGTTGGGGTGTTTTCTGATTTTACGAAAGGGAAACAAGTTTAAACAAAAATTTAAACTCAAACTACATTTCTTGTGTTTTTGGTTTTTCTGGAAAAAGCAAACCAAGCTAAAACTCTCAAAAGAAACTGGAGAAAAAAGAACCCTAATTTCCTGATTTCTTCTCCATCCCCCAACTTCTGCCCAAGGAACCAAATATATATGAAGCCCTTTCTCAAATCTTCTTCTTCTTTTTTAGCAAGAAAACTCCAGAACCTTGTGGACCCAAAATCAAATACGAAAATCCCCATTTTTAACAAAAATCAGAAAATGGAAGTCTTGGATCAAAATTTAATCCAATGGCTCCCATTTTCTAATATTTATTTCAAGGGCTCGAATTTTCTAATTAAATACAAGAAATAAAAGAAGAAATCCGCGTGAATCAGATTGAAATGATGAGATTTGTACGAAATGAATGACATGTAAGAAGGAGAAGAGAGTAGGGCGGACCGTGGGGTACCAGGCTGAGCGAACTCGTTTAATTCTGGTGAGATCCCACGAGTTCGAGTGGTGAGGGATGGGCAGAGGCGTGTGGCGGCTTGGGAGATAGAGATTAGGTCTAGGGTTTGGAAAAATGTTATAATTTGGTTTTTATATGGAGGGTTTGGGAAATATGGGTCATTGGATTTAATTAAATCAAGGGATTTTTAGATATCTATACCATATAGCAAACCTTATTACCTCACATGTTTAAGGTTTGTGTTTATTACATTTAAGCATATCAAATTTCAATTTATGTACCATAATTCAAATAAAGGGTATAATTATTACTTCATTTATTCTAGGCATGATTTTAGGAGCATATATTCACTTTAGGTGTATATTAATCTCGTTAATTGTCTTCTTTTAAAAAAAAAAGCTCTGTTATCATAATATTTAAGCATACTGTCGGAATTTTTAAGCACGCTGTCAAAATTTTAAAGTACATTGCCAGAATTTGAAGCATGATATCAGAATTTTGAAGAATGATGCCAAAACTGAAATTACTGGTTTGTCTGAATATTATCTGGATATCCACATAAACAAACAATTCCATTACATGGACCAATAAGTCTAATGTGATCAAATTTGTCATTGAAATATGATGGAAAATCTTGATTATTAAACACATCAAATGTGTCATTTGTGCGTAATGAGACCACCCTTTTATTTGTAATATTTTCTGCGACGACTAATTAACAAACGAACGTAATTTTTTCATGCCTAGAATAAATGAAACAATAATTATACCCTTAATTTGAATTATTGTACATAAATTGAAATTTGGTATGCTTAAATTTTTTTGACACAAGATTCTAATTTAATTGTAGTATAAATGTAACAATACAACTTTATACAATACTTAAACTGATTTGTAGTTTATTTGTAGAAATTGTATCTACAAACTGAATACATTGAATTTTAATATTCCAATTCTCATTTCAATTGTATCATAATTGGTATTTTCGACATAATTGTAGAAGACTTGTAGAAGTTTTAGTCTTCCCAATCTACAAATTATCTACAAATTATCTACAATTTATCTACATTTATCTACAATTTATCTATAATTCTACAAGTTAACTACAGTTTGACTACAATTTCTGGGAAAAATATGTCTTCTTCTTCTTCGACGAGTTTCAATATGAAATTCAGTCAAAACCAAGCCTAATCTTCACCAAAACCCCTCAAAATTGAGATATAAACTCCTAAACATATTTCAAATTATTTTACAACAACACCCAATCCAAGGGATTTTCAATTGTAGCATAATTGGTATTTTCGACATATTGTAGAAGACTTGTAGAAGTTTTAGTCTTCCCAATCTACAATTTATCTACAAATTATCTATAATTTATCTACATTTATCTACAGTTCTACAAGTTAACTACAGTTTAACTACAATTTTTGGAAAAATTTGTCTTCTTCTTCTTCGACGAGTTTAAACCTGAAATTCAGTCAAAACCAAGTCTAATCTTCACCAAAACCCCTCAAAATTGAGATATAAACTCTTAAACATATTGCAAATTATTTACAACAACACCCAATCCAAACAAATAATGATTTTTGAAAATCCAAATTTGAATTCAAAGCTTTCAAGCTTTTTAATGGCTATCAATGGTGGAAAATATATGGAAAAGGAGAGAATTACGCTGCAATGGATTTTCTTCTGTTTTAAATTTCGAAATTAATGGTGATAGAATCACATTAAATCTGATTGCTACAAAATTGGCGCTTTTTAAGGGTAGAATTCACCTATTTTTGGTTTGGTACAATTTTTGTAAACAAACTATGGTCTAGGCGGGTAAATACCAAATAATGAACATTTTTAGTAATAAGATTTACTATATGATATACATAGGTAAAAACCCCTTAAATTAATGGCCAAGATTAAAACATTAGTGGGGCAGGTCAGGAGGATTGGGTTAAGGAGATGGGCTGCCTATTTGGGCCTTTTTGTGTAAATTAGGCCCAAACATTTGTAATTCTTCAAATTTTAAAAGTCCATTAAGTAAATAACTCGATCTTTTAAATTAAAACTAGACTAATTTTAATTAATAAAATAAACTATGTAATAATATGAAACTATATCTATATATATGTGTGTGTATGTGTGTGTCTGTGTGTATGTATGTTTTTTAATATATCATGTTTCATATAAATTAAAAGTAAGAGTGAAAATCATAGTAAAAACAAAATCTATGGCTATTACAATCTTAATAACCTAAACTAAATAAAAATAAGGTAAAACACGAATATATATATATATATATATATATATATATATATATATATATATATATATATATATATATATATTAATTATTTTTTCAAGATTATACTAAAAATAAAAATATAACAACCATAATACTATCATAAAAATACTAACGGACTTAAATAAATAAAAACTAAAACGAATATATCTAATAAGATAAATTAAAACTTTTTTTTCTTTTCCTTTTTTAAATTTGATTTGAAAATTAAAATAAAATAGGCTTAAATTATATAATAATTCAAGTAGCTATTTTAATACATAAAATACTAAAACTAACTTTAAAATTGTGCAAATTAAATTATATGTCTACCGTAGTCCTTTCCAAATTTCGACTATAAAAGATGGAATATTCCAATTTTGTACGAAATAACTCTTAATTCTAAATTTTTTAAAATTATATTATATATAAAAATTACGTAAAGAAAGTACCAAATGGCATCCCCCTTAAAATATCAAGTATTATGCCTATCCCAATCTCCATATTGAAATCTTAATTTTAGTTTCATGTTTAAAAGAGTGAAGTGAAGTGAAGATAAATTCAAAAAGAGCCAGATTTACAAGTGATTATTCAAAAATAATTACAGTTTTAAAAGTAATTAAAATCTAGTCACTTTTCATATAAATAAATTTGAACGAAAACATTATTAACAATTCGAAAAATACTCCAACATAATATACTGGAGTTCTAACATAAGTATATTGAAACTCCAGTATATTATAATGGAGATCCATCATAGGTATACTGGAACTCCAACATAATATGATGGAGTTCCAATATAATATATCGGTCAAGTATAATATGCTGGAAATTCATACACATATGTTCCATTCTCCAGTATATTATGCTGGAACTTTTCGCGTGTTGGAGTTCCAACATAATATGCAGGAAGTTCATACACAAGTGCACCAATCTCTAGCATATTATGTTGGACATGTCTTGTTACAGCAAAATGTGACTATTTTTCAATGACTTTTCAAATGCTGACTATTTTTGAATGATTAGTCCGAAATCGGTTCATCCGTGCAATTTTAACGTGCGATAGTAGTGGGGTCAAACTACTTTTTAGTTGTAAATGTACATAGTAGGTGTATCACGTATATAGTACTCTCGCTTTATGTTTTAATTTAGGGATCATTTGGTGGGAGGGATAAAGGATAATTAATCATGCGACTGAATTTAGAATGAGTTTATTCCATGCTTAGTTTGGATAAATCGTAGTATAACTAATTTCGAGATTAGTTATCCCGAGATTGTAGTATTTTTTAATCCCTATGAAATGATAGAATAACTAATCCAGAAAAAATTAATTTTAGGATAATTGGTTTCCAACCAAAAGACCCCTTAGAGCGTAGAAATCTCAATCTCTCTCTCTCTCTCTCTCTCAATCTCTCTCTCTCTCTCTCTCTCTCTCTCTCTCTCTCACACACACACACACACACACAGAGACTACTAGAAAGTCAGCAAAACCTGACTAAGAAAATCGACCAATTTTGGTCGGTAAAAAAAACGACCAAAAACCAACCAAAATTGGTCATTTTTTCAAAATGTTTTTTTACGAAATCGGCCAACTTTGGTTGGTTTTATTTGGCACAAAAATGCGGGAAACCACTGTTGACTCCCGTGAAATTTATTTTTCAAGAAACCGACCAACTTTGATAAGTTTTTGCAATTAAAATAATTAAATATTAATATAAAAAATGAATTTGGTCTGTAAATTCGGCCGATTATTTAAAAAAACCGACCAATTTTGGTCGGTAATTTTATTTGTCAACAAAATCGACAATTTTGGTCGGTTATTTTCGTGCGACAATACAATTAAAGGGTATAAATAAAAAAGATAATCTTAAAACAAAATATCAATGGTCTAGTAGTAGAATAGTATCATGCCACAATACACACCCCGATTCAATTTTCAGATGGTGAATCTTTTGATTACATAATTAAAATACCGATCAATTTTGGTAGGAAAAAACCGACCAACTTTGGTCGTTTTTTTTTTTTGCAATATTTTTTTGAATTTAATTTTTAGACACCGACGTTGGTCGGTATATTAAAACGACCATCAAAATATCGTCCAAGCGTATTATTTGATCGGTAATCGGCCATAACCGATCAAAATTGATTATTTTTTTGGTCGGTATTTACCTGATTTTTAGTAGTGAGACTCTCTCAACGATAAGCGTGTCGTAACACATTTTTTACTATTTTTTCTTGACAACATAATTTAACATGAAAATAGCACAGGCTAGCCAGTTTTCGAACGGATAATTAAAAAATTGCCAGCATTTGCAAAGTTATTAAAAAATAGTCACTATTTTCTACAACACGGAAAGTTTCAGCATAATATAATGGACATTGGTGCACCAGTGTATAAACTTTATGTTAGCTCCAACACACGAAAAGCCATCATAATATATTGGAGACTGGAGCATCTGTGTATGAACTTTCAGCATATTATTTTAGACCACTATATTATGCTGGAAGTCTAGTATATTATACTGGAACTCCAGTATATTATGTTAGAATATTTTCCGTATTCTGAATGGTATTTTCATCACATTTACTTTTACATGAAAAATGGCAAAATTTTAATTTCTTTTGAAACTGTAGCTATTTTTTAATTAACACTTATAAATCTGGTTATTTTTAAATTTCACCCCGATTTAACTTGTGTTGCCTTTGAATAACAACTTTAACCTTTAACATTAAAATTTTTGTCCATGAAGCAAATGGAGGTCAAAAGTTAAAGATCACTCCAAGAAGTGTCAATTTCTGTTGGATTAAATCATGTATTTATGTTAGTTGTTTTTCTGTTAAAGGCCCAGCAGTGTTGGATGGCCTTCAAGAGTAATATGGCCCCCAAATATCAAATAAGAAAATCATCAGTTATGTCTATTTATAAATAGCTTATTTCAAAAATTGGGTAATTGATAAATTATTACAAATGTTAGTAAAATTAATCAATTAGTTATTTGTAGCGAAAAATTATTAAATTTTTCTTTGTTTTGAGTGTGTG
Organism: Nicotiana benthamiana; assembly: GCA_034376525.1. Taxonomy (NCBI): domain Eukaryota; kingdom Viridiplantae; phylum Streptophyta; class Magnoliopsida; order Solanales; family Solanaceae; genus Nicotiana; species Nicotiana benthamiana. The sequence continues at coordinate 37,591,846 of CM067335.1, read as the reverse complement.
TTATTAAAATAGATTGGGCACAACTTAAGAAGCTTGAATCTCAGTTTTGGATGATTTGATAAAGTTTTGAGGTGGTTTGAACTGAGAATTTGAAGTAAAAGCAGAACATGAAAAAAATGATATGTGTCACACTATGTATAATTTGTGTATCGCATATGTATCATATTTGTATTAATTGTGTATCACATGTGTATTCATATATACCTGTGTGTGAGATGCATGTGTGATACATGTTTGATACATGTGTCGCAGAAGACTTTTGTGAACTCAATTTAATTACGAATTTTGATACAAAACCATTCCAAATTAGCTCCAATCTTCCTCAAATTTTGTATATTGACTTATCTATATATTTTCAATGAATTTCAACTATACCTATTGAAAAAGTTCCTTTTTTATTTAGATTTTTGGAATATTGTATAGATTTTTATATTTTATCACCTGATTTACTACCCCGTCCATGAAATTTCCTTTCCGTCTTGTATCTAATGTTGCTTATCACGCTTAAAAATATGAAAGGGTGATTTTTGCATTTGATTTTTCGAGAGAAAGAACCCTATTATTTGATTTTTTTATTTTTATTGACTATTTTTAATAAGTATATAACTAATAACTTGAGGATAGTAAGTTAAGATTTATTTGGGATACTTGTATAAGTTTCCCAATTAGATATTTTCAGAAAGCCTCATCAGTTTGTTCCAACCCTTCTTTCTGTTCTCTTAGTCCTTTATTTTTGGAAAAATTATAAAGTATAACCGTTCTAAAATTTAATAGGCAATAAATTTTATAATTTGTATATTAATATAAAACATACGATTTCTTTTTACATATCTTACATATAATTAGTATACTTTTTTTGTATATAAACTATGTTATAAAATAGAAGTCTATTTAGAGTGAATGTCTAAGAGTTTTAGCTTAAAGCTAAGTCATTCTTCTTCCTATAAATAGATGGGTCTTACCCCATTGTAAATTACCCCAAGTATTAATAAGAATACTTCTCTCTCTCCCTATTCTCTCTCTATTTGCTCTTGTTCTTGAGTTATTGTTCTTGTCTTTTATATTATTTCATAACACGTTATCAGCACGAGACTCTACCGTCTCAAGAACCATTCTCGAGAAATCTGAGGTATTTCCCTCTTCCTAATTTAATTTTCAATTGTCTTAACTTTTGTTTGTGCAAGGTTTTGCTTCAAAGAAAGAATGAAGAAAGAAGGAAAAGAAACGAAAAAAAAGGGAGGAAAAGAAACGAAAAACAAAGAGAAAAGGAAGAAAACATTGAAAATATAATTGGTATACCTTAAAGGTAAGTAATTTACTTTTCCCTTTCAAATTCTTGAAATTCTACGATTTGATTTAATATACAAACAAAGTTTGATTATAACTCTAATGGAGTTTGTAAGAAATTATAACCACATGAAGTGGTTAAATCTCTATGTCCTGCCATGATTAAATTCATGTATGATTGTGGGCAAATAATTGAAAATCCGTCCCATTGAATTTGCTCCATTCCCTTTAGAGAATGTGGAAGCAGTATATGATAAGTCTGAAAGAAGACTAAAATATTACCATGAAGGTATCAATGAATGTGGACGTGACAAAGAATTCCGTCCAATTGAATTTGCTCCATTCCCTTTAGAGAATGTGGTAGCAGTATGTGATATGTCTGAAAGAAGACTAATTACCGTAAAGGTATCAATGGATGTGGACATGGCAATAGACGAAGTTATAATCGTCATTATTGTGGTAATGAGAACAATAAGGATTCTCAAAATAATCTTTCACTTTATGAAATTAATATTTGACATGAGATTGTGTAAAGCACATGATTTTGATCCATTCCCTGAAGTGAATTTGATAATTGTAATAGAGCCCGTAAGTATGAACACGCTCTTGATGTAATTTTGGTTTATGTCTGACATTATGAAAAGAAAGTTCGTTGCCCTTGAAATTTCGGGCAAGAACTGTATGATATGGGTGTTGGATACTTAAATCCATTTTGGATGCTATGGGTCTTGGAGACGCCATTAAAGACAGAAATAATGCATCCACCCAAAACTATGCTAAGGCCTTGATTTTCTTGCGCCATCACCTTGATGAAGGTTTGAAACTATGCTAAGGCCTTGATTTTCTTGCGCCATCACCTTGATGAAGGTTTGAAACTATGCTAAGGCCTTGATTTTTTTGCGCCATCACCTTGATGAAGGTTTGAAGATTGAATATCTCACCGTCAAAGATCCACCTATCTTGTGGAATGGCTTAAAGAAGAGATATGACAACCTGAAGTTGGTCACTCTGCCACAAGCACGATACGATAAGAACCCAAAAGCAAATAGTTTATAAACTATATATTATCGTTGCGGTGAAAACGGGCACTGGTCAAAGGCTTGCCGTATACCATGACTTTTGGTTGACCTTTATCAAACATCTCGAAAGAGTAAACGCCCTGAAACGAATTTTGTCTCTGACGACAACTTTGACATCACCCACTTGGATGTGGCAGACTTCTTTGAGCAACCCGAGGGGAAGATAGACCACCTAATCGGTGATGGATCCGTGATGAAAGAAGATGGAGCTATTTGATTTTATTTTACTTGTTTGTATTAGTGAATGAATAAACTAATAGCCATTAGTATTAGCTCGTATTAGTTAGTTCATGATATAATGTTAGTATTAGTTCTTTAGAATGTATCAATATGCTCAAATATCAATAATATTTTTACTTTCCAGTAGAGGTAATCGACTAACCTGAAAAACTAGTCGGTTATCTCATATTTCGCATAAAAACTGCAAAACAATCTATTGTCAATGATCAACAATCGATTGTCTTTAAAACAGATCTGGAATTTTACAAAAACAGTCAACAATCGATTGTCTATGTCTAACAATCGATTGTCGTTAGACAGTAATCTGGAATTTTTCAAAAATCATCCACAATCGATTGTCTTTGGCTAACAATCGATTGTCTTGAAACAGCTGAAAATTTTCAAAAATAGCCAACAATCGATTGTCCATGCATAACAATCGATTGTCTTGAAACAGTGAGGTCTGAAATTTTTCAAAAATAGCCAACAATCGATTGTCAATGCATAACAATCGATTGTCTTAAGACTGATCTGAAGTCTTTCAAAAATAACAAATAATCGATTGTGTGTATTTAACAATCGATTGTCTATGTTCAAACAATCGATTGTGTGTGTTTAATAATCGATTGTCTTATGAAAAACGCTGATTTTCAAACTGCAAAGTAATGGATAACATATCTGATTTTGTTAGTCAACTGTTAGCAGCAGATTTTGAAAATATTATGTGACACAAACGAATTGAAGTTGTTTATTCTCATGTTCGTATATTTTCTTTTATATGTCAAACCATGGGAAGTAAATTGATTGAAGGCTCCGGAAGAGCAACTGTAACTCTGCCCAAAGGCATGACGTTTATCTTAGAGAATGCAATATTCTCCTCCAAGTCTAAGAAGAACTTGTTGAGTTTTAAAGATATCATTCAAAATGGATATCATATTGAGACAATAGATGAGAATAATCTTGAATTCTTCATGAAAACGAGGCTGCCCATTTCGGTTTGGGTTCACGCCATTTTGCATACAGCAATGCTAGTTCGTCGGCTGCCCACTTTGGTTTGGGTTCATGCCATTTTGCATGCAGCATTTTAGTTTGTCGGCTGCCCACTTCGGTTTGGGGTCATGCCATTTTGCATACAGCAATGCTAGTTCGTCTCTGACTGACGAATTGACACAAATATTCCCCGTTGCAATTGATTTTGGGTCATGGACCCAATATATCCCATTTAAATGCGCAATATATGTGCCTTTAGCACCGCCATCCCGCACCAAAATGGGTCTGCAAAGAATGTTAGGAATATATGTTGAGGTTGAATCGCCCTCCATTATTCGCTACCTCAAAACATTGACAGGAGATTTGTTCACTGCACGATTTGCAGACTGTCAATTTGATGAGACACTTTTCCCAAAATTAGGGGGAGAAGTTGGTGAAACCAAACGGGAAATTTTGTGGAAAAATGCATCATTATCTCATCTTGATCCACACACCTCTATTTGTGAGAAAGAGGCACAAAAGATTATCCATTTACAAAGAATAGCAAATCAAATGCCTGACGCATTTATAGATTTGAAAAGGATAACAAAATCACATATCCTCGAAGTGAATGTGACAACATTTGATTCACGAATACATATTCATTATTGGAAGAATATGAACATGAAATTGGTATTAAATATATCACACTCACCCCTAGAAGGAGGTTTGAGATGATACCACACTCACCCCTAGAAGGAGGTTTGAGATGATATATGGCATGAATGATCGTTGGTCACGTACCTATTGTACGCCAAAGTATTTTGGAAATATGACTATTAAAGGACAACGATAATGCAAGAAACATATCTTGCATATAAGTTTGACATGACCATAATGGTATAACTTTCTCTTTAAGAAAGATATTCACCACATGGATGTTGATGAATCTGTGGTAGTACAAAATTAATTGAGAGCTCTAGAAGAGCCAATTATTACTATGTTGGAGAAACACAATTGAGTATTGTGCTGTAGTAAGTCTCAAAGAAACTTATTCAGTTTCCAAAGTACACGCGAAAGCGATTGATTATATTGAGACTATAAATAAAGGAAGGCTTTGATATCTCCTATTACTACAACTTGTAGCGGGGTAATTTGCATATGAAAAGCTACCCGCTTTGTTCTCCAGTTTGTACTACACAAACGAAAGAATGCCACAATAAAGCGGATATCTATTGGTATAAAACCCATGTCATAATAAACCCGAAGTTTATTGATAAGTGCACATGTCATGGTGTAAATTTGAAGTTTACCAATATTGATAATTTATTCAGTTGACATTCGTGTTAGCCATCTCATTTTAAGTATGATGTGCAAATTCACATAGGTGAATATTAAAGAACTAGAAAGTTCTTTACGAATTCTCTTGTATCACTTGTTCTCATTAATGAACTCACCAACTAAAGAGTTCGGGTTGAAGCCCATAAATTCTGAAAATATCAAAGGTGAATATGGGCCCATTCACCTGCCATGTATACCACATATGATGCATCTATGATATGGTTACATGCGCAATTGTTATTAACCCGCAGCCTGGCCGGTGCTAGCGAGGTAAATTGCTCAGTAATCTAACTTCGAGCATAATTTCCAGATTTTCTACTCAAGATAGTTCATCTTGATAAGTTGGTTTATATCAAAGTTGGTTTAGCAAGATAATTATTGAGTGCTTCCACTTAATAGCTAAACTGTTTCTTATGTGAACAAAGTTATATATATCAGTTTGATATACGTTGTATACGAGAGTATATTATATTCTCCCCTCACAAGTGGTTCAGGATCAGGAACCAAATAATTTCATCTTATTATTAATGTGCTATGTATATTGACATGATAATGCCAAAGATGATTTCCCAAAGTTGAGGAAACAAGTTAGCTTTACTAACATGAGGGGGAGACATGATAAACACTTGAGAAAATGTTACATGGGATGAATTATCATTTGTATATGTATATCCCCGAATATCATGATATGAACCTGAAGTTCATAAAAGGGATAATTCAATTGCAACATATTGCAAAGCATGCTATACGCATTTGCTGACCCAAAGAAAGTAACTAAATGGAAGAGATACAATTCAAGAAGAATTGATTCCATATGAAAGACATGTAGTTTTGAACCTATAGTTCAAATGCTTGAAAGTATAAAGTCAAAGGTATGTATAATCAGTTTTCAATATCTTATTTGTTTAGCATGACATGGAAAACTTGATATGCATCTAAAGTCTATTATATGGCTTATATGACTTAACTTGAAAGATTTAAGTTGCTTGAAGCATATGCAATTCTTGGTCTTGAAGTACCACATCCCAAGTACAATTTGTGTACATATGAATCTTGCTATAACTATAAGCATGATGGCATTGAGAATGCATCTATGGAGATATTGAAGAGTTATTCCACGACATTATATGAAGATGTTCATATCTATCAAGAATGATGATTTCAAGGTACGGAATATTTATTCAAGTCAATATGGTTGATTTGTCAAACGTCTACCAAAGATCGTTTTGAAGATGATGCACAAGATTGGAATGCAAATGCTCAAGGATATAAATTGATGTACTCATTAGGGGGAGTTAATGCGCGTTGCACTCTTTTTCCCTTACAAGGTTTTGTCCCACTGGGTTTTCCTTGCGAGGTTTTTAACGAGGCAACCAATAGGCGCATATTCAAACATGTGTACTCTTTTTCCTTTCTTTAATTTTTCCCAATGGGTTTTGGTTTTAAGGTTTTATGAGGCACATTATTGAATAAACATTCAAGGGGGAGTGTTATAAAATAGAAGTCTATTTAGAGTGAATGTCTAAGAGTTTTAGCTTAAAGCTAAGTCATTCTTCTTCCTATAAATAGAGGGGTCTTACCCCATTGTAAATCACCCCAAGTATTAATAAGAATACTTCTCTCTCTCCCTATTCTCTCTCTATTTGCTCTTGTTCTTGAGTTATTGTTCTTGTCTTTTATATTATTTCATAACAAACTAAGAAATATAATTATTTTTGGATGATCAGTCAAATATGTAATTTCCCTATATTTTTCTGCAAACGCCCCGATGCCACTCCTATACATACGGGGAATTTAATGTACAAGTTATAGGATCATCTGAAAGTAGTATGGCTGGGTCTCTGTATCTGTATAAATAATAAAAAAATCACTAAATAAATATAGGTAATAAATTACGAATTACTAAATCAAATGGCACTGTGAAAAATTGATGTTTTCATAAAGATTTTCTCCTTTCACTTTAACTTGGCATATTTTAACTTTTCATGTCTTTTAAAAATAATAAATAAAATATATATTTTGTCATGATATTTAATTAATTGATATATATTTCATTGGATTTGAAAAAATAATTTGTAATCAATAATAAATATTATGAGTATAACAGAGAAATTTTTTCAACTTCTTTTAATATGTGTAAAGTGACAAGTAAAAATAAAAATCTAATTTTAATATACATACTGAACCAAGTAAAAATGAACAAAAAGACTACTAATAATCCCCTCCCTCATTCCCTTTTAGTATGTGATATAGTTCGGAATACAAGGGTCATATTATCTATTTTTTTGTGTGAATTCAGGCGAGAAATCTTCAAAGTTTTTTAAAAGTAAAATTACATATTTAGAAATAATATAATTTATTATTTAAAATATTTAAAACGCATATAAAATATTTAGGGAGATAAAAAATAGTCAAATAAGTGGTCATTCAAAAATAGTTACAATTTTAAAAGTAATTAAAATTTAGTCACTTTTCATATAAAAAATAAATTTGAACGAAAACACTGTTCAAAATTCGAAAAATACTCCAGCATAATATACTGAAAATTAGAATTCCAATAAAATATAATAGAACTCCAATATAATATATTTGAGTTTCAACATAAGTATATTGGAACTCTAGTATAAATATGTTGGAACTCCAATATAAGTACACTAGAACTACAATATATTATACTGAAGTTTCGGCACAAGTATACTCGAACTTTTGTATGCTGGAACTCTAATATAATATATTGGAATTCCAAAATAATATTCCGTCATAGCATAATATGCTGGCAGTTCATACACAGGTACACCGATCTCCAGTACTATTATACCGAAACTTTCATGTGGCAGAAAAATAACAACTATTTTTAATAATTTTACGAATGTTGGCTATTTTTTATTGACCTGCCCGAACTAATTGGTACGTACTATTTTTACAAAAATTTATGGTAAAAAATATTTGATTTTTCAAATAATAACTGACATCACATAAAAATGGGATAAAGGGAATAATTAATACGATGTGTCCAATTAAAAGCAAAAGTACATCCATCAAAAGATCTATTATTACACAGAAAATGAAGAAAAATGAGAAATTTTATCGTATGTCTCACATAATTTATTAATTGTGTGAGACTTATTTTTATCTTACAAATTTATGGACTTTAATTTTATATTTTTGAATTTATAAAATTGTAAAATATAAAAATACTTTACAAAACTAATATCAATTATATGTAACACAAAATAAAATTTTTCGACCAAAATATTTAGAACACGTACGCCCTAAAGAATTAGAAGTGCACTTTTCATACTTGGCGTGGATGTCGGATCTAGTTTTAGTTTGATAGTTATCTATGATGATGGAAATCCCACCTAAATAATCTTTTTCCAGTATTTGGACCAATTCATAATCTGTTTGGTCAAACTAGAAAAATCAGCTTATTTTAATAAGTATTTTTTTATAGTACTTTTAAAAATATTTTTGGAGAGAAGAAATTTGTGTTTAGCTAATCACTCCGAAGCAGTTTTGAACAATAATTTGGCTAAATTTTTCAAAAAGTACTTTCAAGTATCAAATTACGAATAAGGATATGAATAGATCTACTTAATAGTTAATATTATAAATAAATAATCTTAAAAATGTGCTATTACAGATAATGATTAAATCTTTTTATTTTATTTAAGTAATATATGAAAATAAAATTTAAAAGTGCTTAATTATCTTAATATAAGTTGAATATATTAAAAATCAGTTACCCCTAAAGTTACTATATATTAGAAGCTATCCTAAAAATAATAAGAAATATTTATACATTAATATCCTAAGTATTAGGTTTAACGGTTATTTTGGTATATATTATGACTATATTTTGTAAGAAGAAAAATCAAAACTGTTTTTGGTTTTGCTTTTGGGAAGAAACTACTTTTTCTGTTTCTCATAAAGTGCTTCTGCTTCTTTCCAAAATCACTTTTTTCCCCCTCAAAAGCTTGGCCAAACACCTCAAGTTAGGGTAAAGTGCTTTTGAGAAAAAAAAACGCTTTTGGCCTCTTGAGAAGCTTGGCCAAACAGGCCATCAGTAACTTTTGATTAGGCAATGTATTTATATTAAAAATACATTAAATATACATAAATATTTATTGCGAACACAATTATTAAAACAAGTTATGAGTTTGCTGACAAGTTCAGATCTTATAAACTTCAAATCATGGTGAAATTGCATAGATAGCCATTCTCAAGAATGCTATTTAGAGATTGCTCAGTACTTATTTTGTTCTGAATTTTAAACTAAAATTTTTAACTCAGGAAAAATTTTAAAAGTAAAGAAGAGATACACACTTTGGAATCAAAATTTGGTGGGATTTAGGATGGAATCGAATAGCGAATGCACTTGCGGTTAAGATAGGTCCTGCATCTCCTACCTAATGTAATTGACCGACCCGCCATTTCTTTCCTTCAATAATGCCCTCGCTTCACTTCAAGACGCTATTTACCTAGGAAAGACTACCTTCTTTTTGAATGGAAGAAGCCGAAGGTGTGAACGAGCGATGCGGTAACGAGCCGTAAGAAAGATGAGCAGAGCATTCCTTCCGCTGGTCTTTATAGGAGTAGGGGACAGTGGTGAGATAGATAGACGTTAAGATATTTTTGTCATGAAAATTTGAACTGAAAAATTAAAATATAGGACGTACTGGCTAATTCTTAAATGGCAGCACTTTAAAGTGGCTACCTTGTGTTACTTAAATCGTAGCCCCGCCATTATTTTCAATGTGTTTTTTAAATTCATTGTGTTTATGTTATTTGCATTGAACATATTAAAATCACAACTATTTTATTTGCATTGAACATATTTTTAAGTTACAACTTGTAATTTACAATATAATATTGGTAGTTTACAGAGTCATTAATGAAGATTAATTTATACATGAGTTGTCAATACTTTTATGCAGTCGATCTCTTTTCAAGCTGAATAAAAATAAATCCAATCCACTAGAAGATCTACTTGATTGTCATGGCAAGTTGTGATAATTAATATGCTAATTGTCATTCGATGTTATTAGCTTAATTGAGAAGTTGATTAAGTTGTTTAATTAAAATATGAGGAGATAACTTGTTTAAGTAAGCTGCTACGAATTGTTTCCGTGGAATACGAAATGGACAAACTTATTTTTAATCTTATTATTATTTCGTATGCTACACAAATTTGGGTTTAATTTCTTAGCAGTACTATAGTATAAAAGTCCTTTTTTTATGGCAAAAATAATCACTGCTTCAACTGCGAAAGTTACTATATAATGAACCCGCACCTCGATTTACAGCCCAGTTTCAAACTCGTGAACTATATAAAAAAAAGGGTAACCAATGTATAAAGCATCTCGTATTCGCGTAGGGTCCGAGAAGGGTCACACTACTAGGAGGATTTACCGATATCAATATAAAGCATATGATCTTACTGATGTAGACAGCTTACCCTCATGATCTTATAATGTGATTTTAAGGAGATGTAATTTCACCTAATACCAATTGATAAATGTGAAGATTAGTAATAGAGATAAACAGTTAAATAAAACAAACTACCATTGAAATACAATTCAACCCTCGAGCGATGTTGCCCTCAAACTGAAAGTAGAACTAAGAAATGAACTGATGAACATGGGAGACAAAATATTCTATTGCTTTGATGTGCGTAAATGTAAGGTGGTTACAAAATGATTAAGACTCTCTTTATATAGCAGAGGAATCCTCTCTATGGTACAATTCTAATTAAAGAAGTAAACCCCATGATTAGCTAAACAACCGCCCTTGATTTGATATATTCCAAGATTTATGCCATGATTTTCGACCAGTCACGGATATCTCGTCTTTCCATTATTATACTATCTTCAGTGTTGCTCGGTGTCTGTCTGCTCGACCTCGATCGTTACTGGTTTCAATCTTGCTCGGTACCCCGAATCCGAACTTGGTCCCATAGCCTTACATCTAGGCCAGATGTGCTATAGCGTTAATCCTCGATACATCTCCTGGGTCTCGGTCAACCAGTAAAATTGGGCGAGCCTTGTTTTAATCGTATACAGATAGATCATACAGAGATAACTTTATCGTTGTTCCAGAGGTCCCTTCAAAAGTAATCATGACTTATACAGAGGCATTCAATCATAATCCAACACACCGTTGTTCAGCGCATTGTGCTAATCAGCGATTTCTTTCGTACTAGGTTGAATTACTACACTAGCACTAAATTCACCCCACTATCGTTCTCATAAATTCACTCCTATCTTGTTCGTTCTCCGATCTTTAGTATCGGATATGGTGTAATAGTTAGGTTTCGAAGTCGTGACATACGTCTAATACACATTGTAGTAAAATGTTTGCTATTCAACAAAAGAAATATCTTTTTACTCCATAATTACAAGTACATTAAAAGATACCTCTAGCCGTGACATTTGACACTTGAAAGTAGAATGCAAGAAAGAGGAATTTTCAGAAACCACTATAGTTTAGAGGGTATTTACTCGGCATAACTATAATTTTCATATTAACTAGTCATAGCAAAATATATACGTTGTCAGGAGCCTCTATTCCCGCGCATAGTACAGATTGTATCAATAAATACAATTTTGGTGTATAACATTAAAAGACTCCTCTAGCTGTGACATTTGACACTAGAAAGCAAAATGGAAGAATTAGAAGTCATGCTTATACTAAAGTAGTAAAGTACAACAACAACAACCCAATATAATCTCACTTATTGGGGTCGGAGGAGGGTAGTATGTACGCAGACCTTACCCCTACCCTGGGGTAGAGATGTTGTTTCCACATAGACCCCCGACATCCTTCCCTCCAAGAACTTCTTACCTTGCTCTTGGGGAGACTCGAACTCACAACCTCTCGGTTGGAAGTGGGACCATCAGAGCAACCCCTCTTGTCTAAAGGAGTAAAGTACCACATGAATAAAAGTCAGCTACATTTAATGGCTACATCTTTGGAATAGCATGATCCAATCTGCTAATATCTGTACTCTGTAACATGAAATTGTTTACTCTCGTGGATTTGGATCTAGCTAGTTGGTTTACTTTTTTTTCTTTTTGCATAGAAAATCTTTGACAAATCATTTGCTTGATTTTTGGACTATTTGTTATCCCACACCCAATTTCCAGCTATGCCAAAGTTGCCAGTATAAATGCACATCAAAAGGACACTTAATTATCATCCTATAGTGGCAAAATGATGAAGAAAAAGCAGAATCTCTCTGCTTTCTATTTCATGCTCATCTTCATACTTTTACGTAGTGTTTTTTCGCGCGCGATGCCAACATCTAGAGATACAATTATGCGCAAAACAACTTACCCTTCTTCTTCTTCTTCTTTGATAAATCATCGCGGAGAAATGGTGAATGAGATTGAGGAGGAGAGAGGGTGTGTTAAAGCTTGCATTCTTGAAAATGAATGTAACAATGAGAGAAGTGATTTTTATGTGTACCATGTTTGTGTTGATGTATGTATTAAGAGCTGCAGAGGGTACGGCAAAGAATTGCTTCAACTTCCTATAATATGAATATGGATTTAGCTTTCAACACTCATTGTACTAACAATGTAGCATGTTACCTTCCGTATTTTTCAGGTTATTAATCCAACTTATGGATCATCAAATGTTATCTTTTAGATGAACTAATAATTTACATATTTATACTATCAGTATATCAAAGTTAAGACATCATGTACATTATTGATATTGAGCTTTGCTAAGCAGAAATTCGACACAAGTTATCTCACTAAAGTGAAAAGTAAATGAGCTTTACTCACTAATGTTTTCTTTGTTAGACTATATAAGTAATATCATAAAATGCATTTTTTCCTCTATTATAACAAGGGGCGGAGGCACAAGTCTATTTATGGGTACGGCCGAATTCAGTAATTTTTATTCAAATAATATATGTGATAAATTTTAAATTCATGAAATATGTATAAATATTAAATCTAAAAACCAGTCATCAACACTTGAAGTCGTGATCCCAAAATCTAGAACGATAAGGTTAAAATTTTAGCTCCGCCTCTGATTAAAACCGCAAATTTTAGCGTAACCTGGCATAATCTGTTGTATTATTCAGGTTGCAGCCCTGAGTATAGAAAAATCTTTGACAGAGAGCACTAATCGTGAATGGCTCTAATGGGAGAATGTGAATATAGTTGATGAGAAACTGTAATAGTACCCTATTTCCTCATAGGCTACATGTTGCTAAAACATCATAACTATAAGTTAGTGACATTTCCTATATAGAGCTCGTTTGGCCTAGTTGATTTAGAGTGACTGATAAGTATTAGGTGCTAAAAAATACTTTTTAGTGATGAAAGTGATTTAAAAAATAAGCAGTTACGAGTTTGGATAAAAGATTTGAAATTAATAATAAGCTGCTGAAAAACTAGGTATATGAAGAGTTCTGTTTTTAAAAAAAATATTTTAAGGATAAAATAGAATATTTTGACTAAACCTAAAGTGCTTATAAGCTGAAATTTGATAAGTTGAAAGAAACCAGCTTATGGTTGATTTTTGGCTTATAAGCACTTAACTTATCAGCACTTTTAATTTTACCAAAAGCGTAGATAAACCAAAAAGTATTTATAAGCCAGTTTGAAGCTTATAAGCTTAGCCAAACACCCTCATAGACGAATTGCAATATTAAGGAACAAAATTTCGCCGCATTTACTTAACACAAAAAACTGGAAAGCCAGAAAAAGAAGACTATATGCAACATCACATCTAGTTTCTAAAAGTAAAAATAAAATAAAATAAAATCCCTTGAATAGACAAACCATATCAAACATGACTCGTTCTTCCCTTCCCTAGTGGATTCTGTTCTTTTTCTTTTTCTTGTGAATGTTTTAATATAGCTATTTATTGGACTTGAATAATTCCTGCATTAACCAACTTTTGGATCTTGTTCATCACAAGGGGGTTCTTCATATGTTCCTGTGCAGCTTTGGGGTTCTCCTGGAAGTCAACTAATACCTGCACGAGAACACGATATTCGGATCACAATATCAACATGCTTCAATAAGCCTACCAATATTACAATGTACCGAACTTTACCTGTCTCATTACTGGATCTGTAAGGATGTTTTGAATTTCTGGGTCCTGCATTGCCTTGGCCTGCCGAAAATAATTTGATAGGAGTGTCACCATACAAAAGTTGCAACCAACTAAAGCAAGAATAGATAATTTGAGACGAAGTTATACCTCTCTTTGAGCTCCTCCGGAGTTAGATCACCGCGTGATGCCTTGTTTATTTGTTCTACACATCTGCAAAACAAAATCCAACACTTCAAGTTATTACATTAACTCATAGCACGCCTAAACAACACTTTCAGCGTATAACCAGAAAGTCTCTTGGATTCAAATTCCCATTGCTAATTTGCAGAATAAATATTCAATGGAAGAAAGATGATCAGGTATCAAAGAATATTTCCTATTCTACGAATCAAATATACAAGAAACTCATCTGCTATTTGTGGATCGTAATACTCTTGCTGCTCTAATTCTTTCTTCGCCTTCTCAGCATCATTGAGTTTTTTCAGTGTATCAGGATTACAATGTTCGGTAAGAGCTTTCTGGAAAATCTCAATTGCAGGTTCATAATCCTTTGAAGTTTGTGCCACCTTTACCAGGGCAGTTCCCTTTCGAGTGAGAGCTCTTGCAATCATCTTATAGTCTGACCTGAGCTCCCTTCCCCTTACAACGGCTTTGTCACAATCTTTCATGCAATCTTCATGCTGAAATTAAGAAAAACTAACATAAGGAAGAGCTCCTGATGGACTATTTAAGACTTAAAGAAAAACCACACAGAAGTATACAGAAGGTGATCACAACACCGCATCCGCAGAATGATGTATTTAGGTTCTAAATGCTAACCTTGCCATAGTGAAAAAAGAGGAGCATGGGACATTGAGGGGTGATGGGTTGGGAAAGCGCAACTCAGTACCATGTTTGCTTAACATACTAGTATCAAGCAATGCAGGTCAAACGAGTTGCAACTACATATCGCAACACAGACTGAAAAAGATTTTACTAAGAAAACATGTTACCTGCTTTAGATTTGAAGATTGTTTTTTTTCTTTTCTTTTTCTAACAGTATTTGAAGACTGGTAATTTAAAAAGAAACAACATTATCACCTTAGGTCAATTAGCCAATTAGGTGCATAATGTAATAGCCCAACAAAGAAATTACATACAAAAAGGGCAACTGACTAATCGTATGGAAATCTTTCTTCGATACTCACATAAAATTCCAACACCAATGTGCCTCAAGCTAAAAACTATCAAACTCGTTACCACTATCTTCATTTATCCAGCAATTCCTTTACCAATGAGAAAAGCATCAAACTTTCCTAGAAGTATTGAATATATGTGAGCTTAGCATCCTATGCGAATCACATTACTAGTTCCAAGCCTGAGTAAAGATAGAATCTTGCATAAGGTATCGCCACAGTAAAACTACTCTAACTCGTTTGTTTGAGGCATAATAGTGTTATTCTATCATAAACATACACTAAGACTTAAATTGTCGAATTTCTTCAAACATGTCAATATTATGCACAAAATAAGGATAAAAGCAACCACCTTCATAGGCATACAATATAAAACTATCGAAGTAAGTTATATACACTGACATGTGTAAATATTTTTCTACAATTGCAGTGAATTTACCTGTGATAGCAACTTATTTACCATTTTTACCAGATTGCTCATTAATGCTTATCAAGAGACTAAGCTGCAATTATCAAATAAGTTATTCGTTCTCGCTCAATGCACAAAACTTGAACTCAATATAATATATAAACTCAATATAATATACAAACTCAATATAATATACTAAAGCTTTGGATATACCTTGCCCATCTCCAAGTTCACAGCAGCACGGTTTGTAATGACAGAAATATCCTCATCATCAAGCTCATTGCCTTACTATAATGCTGAATTGCCCTCTCAAAATCTTTCTTTTTATATGCCGCATTACCAGCCTCCTTCTCCTTCTGCGCCAGCCCTTTCCTCTCCTTTGTCTGCTTCTCCTCCTCCGACACCTCCATCGGTTCGGGCTGCGGTTCGGGCCTGAACCCATGCGCAGCCCGTTTCTCTTCCTTCACCGGCTCACTCTACGCAGGCCTTTTTCTCTCCGGCGAAGCTTTCGCCTCCGGCATCTCCGAATCCTCCTCTTCAGGCGCCCTCGTATTCAATTTCACCCCTAACAATACCGCAAACGCCTGCATTACCCTCTGATCATTCAAATACAACTTCAAATTATTCGGATTCTTCTGAATATCTTGCATAATTCTAACAAAATCAGGCTGCTGCAAATAAGCCCGCGTACGCGGATCACTCGTCAACTTAGCCCACATCTCCGGCCCGGATAACGCATTGCCAAACGGACTAGCCGGACCTCGGCCCGATCCTCTAAATCGGGCTTGAGCCTGGGCTGATTGAGCATCAGCAAGCCCGGACTTCAAAACCTCATTATTAGGATCAATTTCTAAACCCTTTTTATAAGCCAACACAGCATCATTATAGTTTTTAATGTTAGATATATGGACTTATATCTACATACATATGAACAATATATGGATTAATTATATGTTATGTGCTATCTTTTGGTTTGGCCTAAATTGGTCGTCTTATGGACATTGTTAAGGGGGCCAATATATTGTCATATAAAGTATAGGACTAATGTGTAGATACCCAAAAGGGTAACCTTAGTTAATGATGGGCTAACTAAGGTTACATACACGTAACCATGGTTACATGCTTATGACTTTTGAGTTTCATAACTCATATGTGATAAGAGGGGGGGTATGGTTCCCATAAGAATGCAAGACATTCTCTTCTTCTTCCACCCATTGAGAGAGAGAGAGCCATTGTTGTCTTGCATATCAAGTGGAAAACCATTCCTCATATTTGTCTTGGATATTCTTGTGAAAGCCATACCTCTTGGGAAAACTTCAAGATATTCTTCAAGAAGGATTAAGGAGCTTTCAAAGCCAAACATTTGGACAATCTTCAAAAGGACTAAGGATTTCCACTTATGGATTCAGGTACGCTTCCGCTTATGTTGTTATTCCAAATAATTCGGTATGAAGGCTATTATGTTTTAGTCGGATTTATAATCATAACAATTGGTATCAGAGCCTCCTTCATATTTGGATTATTTGGAAGTTCATGAAATTCATGTTATATAAAGTTTATGATTAAGTTAAGATAGAATTTTGATAATGAAATTCTAGTACCATGATATAGCATGATTTCATGAATGATGTGTTGTTGATGGACTTTGGTGTTTCAATATCTTGTTATCTCTATATGAAATGAAACATTGAAATTTGCATGATTTTGGTTGATGAACAACATGATTTCTTGTTTAAGTTTCTTGTTGAAAACCATATTAAGTCGTTGGACAGAATGGTAAGATAATCGATTATGCATTTTGAATTAATATTAAAAACTGAATATTAATATATAAAACATTAATAATTTAAAAACTGAATATTAATTGGACAGAATGGTAAGATAAAGTTCACCAAAATTTTGCAAAACAGAAGCAGCAAATAATCGACTATGCATTTTGAATAATCGATTATTGAAAATTTTTTGAAACAACACTGCAGGATAATCGATTATTCAGCCAGAATAATCGATTATCTGGAGTTTTTCAGCAAAATTGGAAATTCCAGAGAGCCAAGATAATCGATTATCCTAAAAAGATAATCGATTATCCTAGTTTTTCCGCAAAATTTGATATTCCAGAAGGCCCAGATAATCGATTATCAGGCTCAGATAATCGATTATCTGGCCATAAATTCCAGAAACGTTTTGTTTTCTGGCTGTTTAATGAGGACATAATGTAAGAAACGTTTTTCATAATTAATGAAACGTTTTAAGTATTAAGTTTTCAAGTTTTTTTTAATTGTACATTAATAATATGTCAATTAATATTCAGTTTTTAAATTATTAATGTTTTATACATTAATATTCAGTTTTTAATATTAATTGTTTTTTAGTCCATCATGCTTCAGATTTTGGTATTATCCAATTAAGACTAAAACAATTAATATTTAGATGTTACATGTCAAAACATGTAAATTTTCAGTTAATATTCAATATATGGCTTAAGGAACTATATGATTTAGCATCTAATATTTTAAATTAGTCAATTGAAGCATTATGTTGCCAAAGTAACCTCTTTTGTGTAGATTGATTAATCTTGAAATATAAGATGACTGTGGATGTTAGTCTTCCATGCGTTTAACACAGGCCCAAAGGAAGGTTGTTATTTGGCAGGAATTCGAACATGCTTGTGGTGATAAATATGTGACAATTATTCGGTTTTCCATGTGAATATTAAGTCGGCCCAAAGGAAGGCTTGATATTTGACAAGAGTTTATTGTCAATATTTGATCACTACACCAAGAGTACCACTTACAAGTTGATTTTCTGTCCAAAGACTAAAATCAATGTTGTGCTAGGTATCTTGTAATGGGATTTGCCTATTTTGAATCTGTAAACTAAAGTTAAAGTTCAAGTAATTGTAAGCATGTATTAAGTTATCCTTGTTCTATTTTCAGTGAATTCTTCAGCTGCTTCGATATCTGCTAATATAAACAGCATCCCTGTGCTTAACGACACAAACTTTAAGGAATGGAAAGAGAACAATATGATCGTTCTCGGTTGCATGGATCTAGACCTTGCACTTCGGATTGAGCAACCTGCTTCTCTTGAGGATACATCTTCTTCTGATGAAAATAAGGAGATGGAGAAGTGGGAACGCTCAAATCGCATGAGTCTAATGATCATGAAACGTGCAATTCCAGAATCATTCAGGGGCCTATGAATGATGAAAGTAATGCCAAAGTTTTCCTTGAAAACCTTGAAAAGCGTTTTGCACAAAACGAAAAGGCGGAAACAAGTACTCTTTTGAGTTAACTTGTTTCCATGAGGTATAAAGGCAAGGGAAACATAAGGGAGTACATTTTGAAAATGTCTCATCTTGCTTCGAAACTTAAGTCACTCAAGCTGGAATTACCTGAGGAACTGCTTGTGTACTTAGTTTTGATATCTCTTCCTGCACACTTTAATCAGTTTAAGGTCAGTTACAACTGCCTGAAGGAGAAATGGACTCTTAATGAGCTCATTTCACATTGTGTGCAAGAGGAGGAAAGGATAAAGCAAGATAAGACAGAAAGTGCTCATTTGGCATCCTCTTCTAAGGATACTAAGAAGAGGAAAGGTAAGGATGTTGCGGTTGCAAGGCCCCAAAAAAAGCAAAATATGGAACCTAAGGTTGAAACTTCAGAATCAGGTTGCTTTTTCTGTAAGGGGACTAATCACATGAAGAAAGATTGTACCAAGTACCACGCTTGGCGTGCGAAAAAAGGTACATCTCTTTCTCTTGTTTGTTCTGAAGTTAATTTAATTTCGGTACCTAAGGATACTTGGTGGGTAGATTCGGCTGCTACTACTCACATAAGTATATCTATGCAAGGTTGCCTGAACTGCCGAAAACCAAATGATGGTGAAAAATACATCTATGTGGGTGACGGCAAAAAGGTGCAAGTTGAGGCTATTGGCAAATTTAGGCTGTTGTTTAAGACTGATTTTTATTTAGATTTGAATGAGACTTTTGTTGTACCGTCTTTTAGACGGAATTTAATTTCTGTTCCCAAATTGGACATATCCGGTTATTCATGTTCATTTGGTGACATAAAGTTAGTCTCTTTCAAAATTCAAATCTTATCGGTACTGGTCTTTTATCAACATATGATAGCCTATATTTGGTTGATATAATAACCTCACATAATGAAACTTTGCATACAAGTTCAAGTGGTACCAAAAGAAAATTAACTAATGAGAATTCGTTATTACTCTGGCACAAACATTTGGGTACATATCCATTCAAAGAATTCAGAAACTCGTGTCAGATGGAATTCTTGATTCTCTTGATTCCTCAAATTTGGATATTTGTGTTGAGTGTATCAAGGGTAAACAAACAAACAAGACGAGATTAGGTGCTAAGAGAGCTTCGGACTTAGAATTGATACATACGGATATTTGTGGGCCATTCCCTACTCCTTGTAGGAATGGTCAACAATACTTTATCACATTCATAGACGATTACTCTCGTTATGGGTACCTATATCTTATTCATGAAAAGTCCCAATCCATAGACGTGTTCAAATCATATAAGGCTGAAGTTGAAAATCAACTAAGTAAAAGGATTAAATCCGTTAGATCTGACCGTGGTGGTGAATACTATGATAGATATGATGGTTCAGGTGAACAACGTCCAGGGCCATTTGCTAAATTCCTAGATGAGTGTGGGATCGTCCCTCAGTATACTATGCCAGGCAGTCCTACGATGAATGGTGTAGCTGAGAGACGAAATCGGACCCTTAAGGATATGGTAAGAAGTATGATTTGTCGTGCTACTTTGCCAGACTCACTCTAGGGAGAAGCATTAAAAACCGCAGCTTATATTCTTAATAGAGTTCCAACTAAAGCTACAATCAAAACCCCGTATGAACTTTGGACTGGGCATAAATCCAGTATTAAGCACTTACACATTTGGGGTTGTCCAGCTGAGGCAAGGCCTTATAGGCCGAATGAAAAGAAACTGGATGCTAAAACGGTTAGTAGCTATTTGTTGGATACTCTGAAAGATCCAGGGGGTTTAAGTTTTATGATCCCACTTCTAGAACTATTTTTGAGACGGGTAATGCTAGGTTTTTTGAGGATATTGAGTTTGGGGGGTGGGGAGATAAAGTTGTTAGAGATTTTATCTTTGAGGAAGAACATGTGTCTTTCCCTCAAGTTGTTGATCTTGGTCAGGGTGTTCTCATTCCTGACACGGATCACACAACTCCAGTTCAAGACAATCTCGAAAATCTCCCCAATCAAGTTCCTGATATTACTAATGAAAATCAAACTCAACAACCTCAAGAAACTGAAGTGCCATTAAGGAGATCCACTAGAGAGAGGAGAAATGCAATTCCGGATGATTATGTTGTATTTCTCCAAGAACAAGAAAGTGATATTGGACTTGAGGAAGATGATCCAATCAACTTCCGTCAAGTCATTAAGGGTTCTAACTCTCAAAAGTGGATTGATGCCATGAATGATGAGATGAAGTCTATGAGCGATAACGGCGTTTTGGGAGCTTGTTACATTGCCCGAAGGTATTAAACCGATTGGTTGTAAATGGATATTTAAAACCAAGAGGGATTCAGGGGGCAATGTCATTAAGTATAAAGCTCGTCTTGTCGCAAAAGGCTACACTCAAAAGGAAGGCATTGATTATAAAGAGACTTTCTCTCCAGTTTCATTGAAAGACTCTTTCAGGACTATAATGGCACTAGTAGCACATTTTGATCTTGAACTTCATCAGGTGGATGTTAAGACATCGTTTCTCAATGGTGACATTGAGGAAATAATTTATATGGTGCAACCTGAAAACTTTGTTTCGGAAGAATCAAAGAAAAGGGTTTGCAAATTAAAGAAATCCATCTATGGGCTCAAGCAGGCTTCCCGTCAATGGTATTATAAGTTTCATGCAGTCATTATATCTTTTGGTTTTGAACTGAATATTGCTGATGACTGTATATGCCATAAGTTCAGTGGGAGTAAGTATATTCTTCTGATTTTATATGTCGATGACATACTGCTTACCTGTAATGATATAGCATTATTGCATGAAACTAAGAAATTTCTTTCAAAGAAATTTGAAATGAAAGATCTTGGTGATGCCTCTTTTCTATTAGGAATTCAGATACAACGAGATCGCTCCAAAGGTGTTCTCGGTCTGTCACAAAAGGGCTATATCGATAAGGTTCTTAAAAGATTTGGCATGCAGGATTGTAAACCAGGCAACACCCCTGTTGCTAAGGGAGACAAGTTTAGTCTCAAACAGTGCCCAAATAATAGTTTTGAAACTACGGAAATGGAAAAGACACCTTATGCTTCGGCTGTAGGTAGTCTGATGTATGCTCAGGTATGTACACGACCTGATATAGCATACATTGTTGGGATGCTAGGCAGATATCTAATCTATCCGGGAATGGACCATTGGAAGGCAGCCAAAAGGGTCATGAGGTAATTACAGAGAACAAAGGATTACATGCTTACATATCGGAGATCGGACCAGCTTGAGATCATCGGGTATACCGACTCCGATTTTGCTGGATGTTAGGATAGTCTGAAGTCTACATCAGGCTATATTTACATGCTTGCTGGCGGTGCTATCTCTTGGAGAAGCATCAAGCAAACTCTTATGGCCACTTCCACTATGGAAGCGGAATTCATGGCTAGTTATGAAGCATCCAATGAGGCATTATGGCTGCGGAATTTTGTTAGTGGACTGCGCATAGTTGACAGCATTAAAAAGCCACTTAGGCTATTATGCGACAACAGATCAGCAGTCCTTTATGCTAAGAACAACAATAGTTTGACGAAAGCAAAACATATGGACGCCAAATTTCGAGTTGTTAAAGAAAGAGTACAGAATGGACAAATGTGCATAGAGCACATAAGTACAAACTCCATGATTGCGGATCCGCTCACTAAGGGATTGACACCAAAAGTATTTCATGAGCATATTGCTTGCACGGGAGTCAAATCAGTTAAGGATTATGAATTTTAGTGGGAGTTTGTATTATATAATTATGTATTGTCCATTACATTCAGTAATTCAGTTTTAAGGTTATATCTGCAGATATTCAGTTTTAAAGTTTTTATGTACTCTTAAAGTTTATGATTGATCTCAATAAAGAGAACCAATCGGAAATAGACATTCTATTTCAGATCACACTTTATGTTATTTCCATGCTATACACCTATACTTGATCCATGTCGTTGGTTATATTGATATACGTGATCTATGTTGGTTCTATTTACGCAAGAGTAACTAGCTATGTCCACTCATAAATAGTTCATTACAAAAATTAGCCAATTCATAAAATATCAATAATATTAGTCAATTAGCTATTTATATAAAAAAATGTCAAAATTTTTGTTTTCTTTTGAGTGAGTGTTATTAGAATAGATTGGGTACATCTTAAGGAGCTTGAATCTCAATTTTGGGATGATTTGGTGAAGTTTTGAGGTTGTTTGAATTAAAAATTCGAAGTAAAAACTGAACAAGAAAAAAAACGATATGTGTATCATATTGTGTATCACACTATGTATCATTGGCGTATCATATATGTATTATATTTGTATTAATTGAGTATCACATGTATATCCATGTATACCTGTGTGTGAAATACATATGTTGCAGAAGAACTTTCTGAACTCTATTTAATAATGAATTTTGATACAAAACCAATCCAAATCACCTCCAATCTCCCTCAAATTTTATATATTGACTTATCTATATGTTTCAGTAAATTTCAACCGTACCCATTGAAAAAAATTCTCTTTTTTGCTTAAAATTTTGGCTAATTATTAAATAATATATTTTTTTGTATTTCATCACCTTGTTTGCTACCTCGTCCATGAAATTTTTTTCCTGTCTTGCATCTAATGTTGGTAATCATGCTTAAAATATGGAAGAAAATTTTTGCATGTGATTTTTTGAGAGAAAGAATCATATTTATTTGATTTTTAAATTTTTTTATGTGTTTGGCTAGCTTTGGTATGTCTATAACTAATGGGTAGAGATTGATAAGTTAAGACTTATTTGAAATATGTGGGTAAGGTTTCCAAAAGTATCATATTTCTTGAAATACAATAGTTGAATAAAAGAGGTGTTGCTATGAAGATATGTGGGTAAGGTTTCCAAAAGTATCATATTTCTTGAAATGCAATAGTTGAAGAAAAGAGGGGTTGCTCTGATGTTAAGCAACCCTCACTTCCAACCGAGAGGTTGTGAGTTCGAGTCTCCCCAAGAGCAAGGTGGGAAGTTCTTGGAGCGAAGAATGGCGGGGGTCTATTTGGAAACAGCCTCTCTACCCCAGGGTAGGGGTAAGGTCTGCGTACATACTATCCTCCCCAGACCCCACTAAGTGGGATTATACTGGGTTGTTATTGTTGTTGCTGCAATAGTTGAAGAAAAATGAGCCCAAAACAATACAAGTTGACCAAAGTCCATAGCATCTTGTTCTTCGGCGTTTGAGAGAGATCCATTTCTGAAAAGAAGGCCACGGATCGGCTAGCACCACCACCACTTTCAAAATCTGTGTCCTCTGGAACTTCTTACATTCTCTTCCATTGACAGAATCAAATTGTATGTTTCCTTTTTTTCTCTCTGTAATTGTGTCAAGAATTATTTTCCTTTTTTTCCCTGTGATTTTTTGTGATTATTGTCTGAGGTATACTTAATTGTTTGGGATAGCTATACTTGATTTTAAGCTCTTAAAAGTTAGATGAATTTCTCCCTCTTTGTATTTTGTTAGCATCTGAAATTAGAGCTAAAATATATAGAATTTTTTGCATTTATTAGAGTTCTTTCAACTGCTATTTGCTAGATAAGTGAATAGGAATATGGTTACTGAATTCTTTGTAGGACAAAATATGAAATGTTGAATCGTATAACAGATCAAATTTTGTACAACCATTTCTTTTGTTTTTCAATAGGAGAAAAAGTTTTTTTTTTAACTGTTGTGAGGCATAACTATGGACAAGAGGGCTTGCTCTGATGGTAAACAAACCCCACTTTCAACCAAGAGGTTGTGAGTTCGAGTCTCCCCAAGAGCAATGTGGGAAGTTCTTGGAGGGAAGGATGTTGTGGGTCTATTTGGAAACAGCCTCTCTATCCAAAGGTAGGGGTAATGTCTGCGTACACACTACCCTCCTCAGACCCCACTAAGTGGGATTATACTGGATTGTTGTTGTTGTTTGTGAGGCATAACTATCCTTTTGTTTCTTGAGCATGAAGTTAGCTGAGGTGTGCATAGTTGTTTGAATCCAACAATTAAGCAACAATCTATAAATTTGATCCCAGAATTGGATCTTTTTTGGGTTCCCAATTCCAATTTTTGGTCGCATAGTTTCAACTTTCATTCCAAGCATTGCCCTTTCAAGTGTGATCGTACAGTTTGATGGTTGTGTTATTGTCACATTCATTCTTGAGGTCATAAAACTCATGTTTTGCTGTATTATAGTGTAACAACACAGCCTATTAGTGGTATTATTTGCTTTGGACCGAGGTCCGCACTGCTTTAAAGTGTGTCAATAGTACTAAGCTTGTTTCCTTATATATACAACATATCTTATGTGTTTTGCCTAGGGCATTACATTTACACACCTCCATAGGGACTCAGTGTTTCCGCTGAGTTTTGTTCTACCACCTTCTTAAAGATGTGAATTTTCAAAGCGCAATTGAACACTGAGTTTTGCCCCATGCTCAAGGTGTTGCACGCGGAGTGACTCTGACGCCTTATATAACAACCCAGTTCATCAGTGATATTGTCCGCTTTTTAGACCTATACATGCACGACTTTAGGGTGCATTATTAGGGTCTAAGGCTTGCTTCCTTATAATATCCAACTTTTTCTTCCGTGTTTTACCGATGTAGGTGTAGACATGTAATTTTTGACCATTCTCGAGTTTTTACACATTTTAGCTTTTAGATATTTAGTTTAGGTCGAATATTGTTATTTTAACTAGCTTTGAATCTTTCTTTATTTTAAGAATAAAACATAAAAATTACAACAATAGTTTCATATTTCTCTATTTAATTCACGTATTAGATATTTTAAAAAAAATATTTTATTTTGAACCTATTTTATTTTAATATAATTTCTAAAAATATAAAAAATAGTTTTAACTTTAATTTTAGTTATATTTTAAATATAATAATTTATTATAATAATTTCAAATTTAAATTTAAATTTTACTTGTTTTTGTTTAGAAGTAAATTAAATTTTTAGCTTTTTCTTAATTCAATTTTATAAAAGTTTTTAGCCAAATTGAAGTCTGGTAAGAGGCCCAAATTACTCTACCGACACCCTAAACCCATAACAACCCCCAAGTCTTCGTCTTCTCCAATGAACCTACACACTACCCCAAAAAGAAAAAAAAAAGCCCTAGAGAAAACCCTGAACCCTTAGAGCCGCAGCAGCCCCAACCCGCCTCCCCCTCCGCCTTCAGTCTAAAAACCAGCCTTCCACACCACCTTTCAGCTGCCAGCCACCCGCCACAAGCTCGCCGGACGTCCGGCAATAATCTTCAACAATGAGCCGCCCACCCCTAAGACTCCGACTGTCGCACCACAACTTTCCCAAAAATCAATCTTCATTCCTTAACTTGAAACACTGATTTCCCTCCAGCCAAGAGACAAAACCAAGAACCCTAGACACATATCCAATTCGCCACAAATAGCAATTTTATTTGTTACCAAAAAGTGCTTGTGAACATACTTTTCCTTCACAGAAAAACCAGTACACTCCAAAATAAAATTAGGAGTACATCGTTGCGGGATTACATTATTGTTCCCATGTTTTCGGAAAACGACAAATCAAGAGATGAAAGTCGTTGGCTTTAACACAAGGGAATGGACTGTATAAAGTGGAGTATTCCGGCGAAATTGGAGGCATGATCGAGGCAGCGAGGTTTTCCGATTGAGGTGTCCATTCGCGGTTTGCTGTCTCCGATTGAAGGCTCCTGCTTGGTCGAGTTAGACATCAAAGGTCCATTCACGCTTCTCTAACTTGAAATCTTTTAATTGCTTTTTTTTTATAGTGAATTTTATTTAAGAAACTCTCTGTTATTTTGTCTTGTTCTAGATTAGTGGATGATTTTTCTTCTCTGCTTAATCTATTTGATGTCAAGAATGAATTTACTTACTAAGCAATTAAGATGGTTGAACAGTTAACGAGTTAAAGGGGCCTTGGGGTTTGGGGTACTGGAAATTGAAAAGAGGATTTGAGCCTAAGGCTGGAAGTGGCCCGGTTCGGAACCGGAACCGGACCAGAACCGCGGTTCTAGCGGTTCCGGGTCTGGCGGTTCCCCGGAACCGTGATGGATCGGTTCCACCCGTTAGAACCGCGGAACCGGAACCGCCGGAACAGGAACCGGACCGATTCAGGCGGTTCCATCCGGTTCCAAACGGTTCCGCAACGTTTGGAATTTTAAAAAAAAATATTTTTTTTAAAATTCGGACCGTTGCGGAACCGTTTGGAACCGTATGGAACCGGACCGGTTCAGGCGGTTCCATCCGGTTCCAAACGGTTCCAACCGGTTCCGCAACGGTCCGAATTTAAAAAATTTTTAAAAAAAAAAAAAAAATTCCAAACGGCTCTTTTTCAAAATCAGCCGTTTGGAATTTTCAAAAATAGCCATTTAACCCCCCAAACTTTAATTTAACCCCAAACTTTATATAATTACACAATTTCCCATTTCTCAACTATAAATACCCCCTCATTCTTTCATTTTAATTCACCAATTCATCAATATCTCTCAATCTCTCTCAATCTCTCTCGAGCTCTCTTTCAATCTTTCTAGTGCAAGTGCTTAATTTATTGTTGCAATTTCGTGAAACATTGTGAAGTTGTTGAATTGAAGCTTTCAAGTGTTCGATTTTCAATTTTCAAGAAGTTGTTCGTCAATCCGGTAAACTCGTTTCAACTCTTACGTGATTAGAATATTTTTGTGTGTTGTTATTTTGCTTAATTATAATTAATATGGCATTTTCATTGAAAAATATGTTCGGAAAAGGAAAAAATAAAACCGGTGAAAGTAGTCGCCAAAATACTACCCCTCCCCCGGCTCCCCGACCTAGAAAAGATAAACAAGTTGAAACTAGTAGCTAACCTTGAAATACTAATGAAAACTTCGGAATACTTGATAGTAATCACCCGTGTTTTCAATTTAGCGATGTTGATTTTCTACATGATGTAGCAGTCGGTGATAGAATAGATGATGATATTATGAATATGCTTTATTCTAATGCACCAATATTAGAGGGAAATGAGGATGATGATGATGACGAAACCCAAGTTCCGGTAGATTTAGATGATACACCTACTAGTTCTGCTACTAATGAACCGGAACACCCACCCGTACAAACTCCCACTTTTAGTAGACAGCCTCCTAAACGTTCAGAAACTTCATTAGTTTGGCAATTTTTTATTCAACTAAGAGATCAAGATAAGGCTAAGTGTAAATCTTGTGGTAAATTACTTGTTCATAGGTATACGGGTGATCGTAGCGGCACAGGTAGTTTAGTTAAACATATAAATTACACCCTAGCGATAAGGCTAGATTTTTTCAATTGAAAGCGCAACAAGAGGGGACGACAAGTGTTGATACAACAGTTAACCCAAGTACTTGTTCAAATTTAGTTCAACCAGGAATCAACACAGTCACGGGGGGTATATTGTATTACGATCCAAATAAGGATCGTGAAGAACTAGCTAAAATTATTACTGTTATGTGTTTGCCTTATTCTTTTGCTTCTAATCCTGCTTGGATTCATTATATTAGACGAGTATTTAATCCTACGTATAAAGGTTGGACTCGCGCCGCAGTTAAGGCCGACATTTATGAATATAAGCATGAATATGAACAATACTTGCGCTATTTATTTACCCATATAAGTAATCACATCTCTATTACAACTGATATTGGTAGAAGTGGAAATGACTGTGATTATCTAACCGTAACCAGTCATTGGATAGACGAAGACTGGACTATGCAAAAACGCATAATAGCATATAGAATAATTAATTCACGGCACACGGGTAAGTTTATTGCTAGCACTGTTTCAGATGTATGTAGATATTTTTGTTTTAGTGATAAAATAATGTCAATTTCCATGGATAACGCTAGTAGCAACACTAGTGCAATAGGTATTTTAACTAGAACACTTAATCTTGCTTTTACAAATATTTTTCATGTTAGATGTATATGTCATATTTATCATTTAATTGTTGGTGATGGTATGAGAATTTTAAACATAGAAATTGAAAAGGTTAAATTCGCTCTTAATTGGCTTTTTTATTCAAACCGTAGAAGTAGATTTAGAGAATATTTTAAAAAATGTGACGAATATGGCCTTAGAGAAAGAAAGGTACCTAAACCTTGCCCGACTAGGTGGAATTACATGTACGAAAGTTTAGTAGTGGCGTACGAATATAGAAACCCAATTAACGCTACTTATAATTCTCGGGATTGTGGAGAGGAAGATAATGACATGTTAACTAATCAAGATTGGACTAACGTTAAAAT
Source organism: Nicotiana benthamiana (assembly GCA_034376525.1). Lineage (NCBI taxonomy): Eukaryota > Viridiplantae > Streptophyta > Magnoliopsida > Solanales > Solanaceae > Nicotiana > Nicotiana benthamiana. The sequence continues at coordinate 37,562,762 of CM067335.1, read as the reverse complement.
TCTGTTAGATTTTTTAGAACATTTTCATGTGGCTACAAATGCTTTATCTGGCCAATACTATCCAACTATTTCTAACTGTTTAGTATATATTGCCGCACTTGCTAATTTATTTGTTGATTTTAACGAGAGAGGGGAAATTTATGAATATGCAATAACAGAAATGAAAAAGAAGTTTAAAAAATATTTTTTTCCAATCCCTCCTATTTATGGTGTGTCTGGTATGCTAAATCCTACTATGAAATTAGGAGGACCTCACTTTTGGTATTCTAGTATTTATCAAGCTTTAGATCTTGATGAAGAAGAAATGACTACACTATCTGATGCGCAAGCATCAATTAAAGTGAATGCTCAAACTGTTTATAATGCTTATAAACAGGCGTTAGAGCATGCTGGGCCAAATATTCCAACCCCAACTTCGTCCACATCACAGGCGTCTAAAAGAGCTGCTGGCTTAATAGCTCTTAAATCGTGGACTGAGTTCAGGGGTACTCAAGGGGAAAATGTAGATGATATTTCCCATCTAAATGAGCTTCAAGTTTATTTGTCGCAGGGATTAGAGAATGAGAATCCAGACGGCTCTTTCGACCTTTTGGATTGGTGGAAAACAAGGGAAAAACATTTTCCCGTTCTTGCAAGGATGGCTCGGGATGTTCTGTCGATTCAAGCGTCAACTGTTGCATCGGAGAGCGTTTTTAGTCAAGCAAGACTACAAATAGGTGATCATAGAGCGTCGATGCGGGACAACTTGGAAAAATCAGTGCTATTCCGAGATTGGATCCGCTTTGAAAGAAGGAACTTTGGGCTAGCTGAATCTCAACCAGAAATAGATGAGTGCTATGAAGAAATGCTAGCAGAACTTGCTCAGGAAGCAACTTCACCCGGAAGTGGAGATGAACAAGCTTCATTTCCACCACCGCCAACACAACCACCTCCAAACCCTGAAGGTTTTATGAGATTTGTTAGAAATAATGCATAATTATGATGTAACTTGTACATTGGCATGTCTTCTTTTAGTTTTTTTTTTCTTTTAATGGTGGTATTAGTACCATGTTGTGCTCATTCCATTGGGGAAAGGAAGACTAGAAAGATATGCCATTTTGGTCAATAAATATGCTTTTTATCATATCCTTGAATATCTTTGTCTCAATATTTTTTTGTCTTTACTTCTATATCAATCCTTGAATATTTATATAACATATAATATATAACATACAACACATAATACTAATGACAACATTCTTTTATCAATATGTACTACTTATATAAAATTTATACTAATTACTAACTACTACACAATATACACTATACAATAGTGTATTACTTAACAACAATATATACACCACTTATACACAATATATACTAATTACCAAACACAATATATACTATAATTAATAACATAGTACACCATATAAAAATATATTCTACAATATACTAATCACTACTATACAAGATATTGATTTAAAAAAAAAAAATAACTCGGAACCGCCGGGAACCGCCAGAACCGTGGTTCCGGAACCGCCAGAACCGGAACCGGGCGGTTCCGGAACCGTATGGTAGCGGTTCCGGCTCCGGAACCGCCAGAACCGGAACCGCCAGAACCGTAGAACCGGAACCGCCAGAACCGTAGAACCGGAACCGCCAGAACCGGAACCGCAGACCCAAATAGACCCAGAACCGGAACCGGATACAGCCTTATTTGAGCCATGTGGTTTGTAGGGATTAAACTTCATATTATTGGGCTTCGTATGATTTCAATTGTTATTATTATATTTTATTGAGTCGACACTAGTATGCTTAGGGGTGGGCATACTTTGGGCAAACCCAAAATCCAAATCGAAATCCGGATTTCTTGGATTTCTAGTTTGGATTTTCGGGTTATGGATTGGATTTGGGATTTAATTTTAAAAATTTTTGGATTTCGGATTTGATATTGGATTTGATACTTCGAATTATTGGATATCGAGGCGAGGGTGAGGGATATGACATCTATATCTGTGAACCAATTCGGTTTCATGCCGGGTCGCTCCACTACAGAAGCTATCCACCTTGTCAGGCGGCTGGTGGAGCAGTTCAGGGATAAGAAAAAGGACCTGCAAATGGTGCTTATCGACTTGGAGAAGGCGTATGACAAGGTCCCAAGAGAGGTGCTATGGAGGTGCTTGGAGGCGAAGAGCGTGCCGGAAGCCTACATCAGAGTAATCAAGGACATGTATGATGGGGCTAAGACTAGGGTTAGGACGGTGGGTGGCGACTCAGACCATTTTCCAGTGGTTATGGGGCTCCATCAAGGATCGGCGCTTAGCCCTCTCTTGTTTGCCTTGATGATGGATGTTCTAACCCGACATATTCAAGGGGATGTGCCTTGGTGTATGCTATTTGCTGATGACATAGTCTTGATAGACGAGACGAGGGTTGGTGTTATTGAGAGGTTAGAGGTATGGAGACAGACTCTTGAGTTTAAGGGTTTCAAAATAAGCAGATCTATGACAGAATACTTGGAGTGCAAGTTTAGTGCCGAGCCGAGCGAAGTAGGCAGGGACGTGATGATTGGATCCCAGGTCATCGCCAAGAGGGACAGTGTCAGATATCTTGGGTCGGTGATTCAGGGGGACAGAGAGATTGACGGGGACGCCACTCATCGTATAGGAGCGGGGTGGTTAAAGTGGAGGCGTGCATCAGGAGTCCTGTGTGACAAGAAAGTTCCACAGAAACTCAAGGGGAAATTTTATAGAGCTGTGGTTAGACCTGCAATGTTGTATGGGGCGGAGTGCTGGCCTGTGAAGAACTCTCATGTTCAGAGAATGAAGGTTTCGGAGATGAGGATGCTCAGGTGGATGTGCGGGCTCACCAGGTTAGATAAGATTAAGAATGAAATTATTCGGGAGAAGGTGGGGTGGCCCCGGTTGATGAGAAGATGCGAGAAGCGAGACTGAGGTGGTTCGGGCATGTGCGGAAGAGAAGTCCTGATGCCCCGGTGAGGAGTTGTGAGCGGCTGGCGATTGTCGGCGTTCGATGAGGCAGAGGGAGGCCTAAGAGGTATTGGGGAGAGGTGATTAGATACGACATGGCTAGAATGCGGTTTCCGAGGACATGACCCTTGATAAGGAAAGTCTGGAGGTCTAGCATCAGGGTTGTAGGATAGGGACTCCTAGAGCTTTTCGTACTCCTCACCCGGGGTTGGGTGATGCTTGGCAGGGCTATCCATAGATGATTTGTGTTTTGGATTGTGTCTCACTTATGGTAGTTATTTATGGTAGTTACTGTATGATATTATTGCATGATATTTATTTATGGTTCTTATGTTTAGATAATTATTTACGTTATTTCTGCTGGAGTTACTAATGCTCTTTTATTTTTGTTTTTACTTTCCTTCACTGAGCCGAGGATCGATTGGAAACAGTCTCTCTACCCTTTCGCGTAGGGGTAAGGCTCGTCTACGTATTACCCTCCCCAGACCCCACTTTGTGGGACTATACTGGGTAGTTGTTGTTGTTGTTGTTGTTTATATTTAGTCCATTATTCATATGTCAATAGTAATGTGTTCAATACCCTACGCATTATATATTATCATATATATCTAATATTAATTACTAAGTTATTATGAGAATAATTTATATTTGTACATAGTTTTACTGTTTCTACTTCTTATCTGTCGTATTAATGTCTCTATTCTATATTTTTTTTAATTTTTTTAATGATAATTTCATAACTTTAATTTTTCATTTGGATGATTGAGGTGAAAATGAAGAAATTTTGAGGCAGTTTAATATGAGTACTTCATTTGGATATTCATTTTTGTAAAAAGAAGAAACATCTCAAGTTATAAGCTCAAAATCGGAAATCCAAAATATCCAAACCAATTAATCTGAAACCGAACTTAAAAAATCTGATCTAATCCGAACTTATTTGGATTGGATTTGGATTGTCATTTTGTCAATCAAAAAACTGAGAATCCAAACCGAAATTTCATATGCAATACGAACTGTCCTAATGCCCACCCCTAAGTATGTTGGTAGGCAAATTTTAGGATTTTTGTTAGTTTTGAGGTAAAGAGGTCGTTTCTTTAGTTAAATTCATCCGGGGAATGCCCTCAAGGATTTGTATATATTTTATTTTGGGGAATGCCACTGTAGTATTCTATAATTGGAGGTTAGAAGTAGAACTTGTGTTTTATTCTTGTTTTATTTTTCTTTATTAGGTGGGGACGACCTCGAGCCTCTTATGTGTTAATTTTCCCATTTTTGTGTTTATTACCTCAATTCGAATATTTTAAAAGCGAACTTGATAATGTACGAAACCGTACTAGTTACGGGACTCGGGGAGTGCCTAACACCTTCTCCCCGAGTCAAATGAACTCCTTTACCCAAATCTCTGGTGCAGACTTAGTTTTGGAGTTCAAAGTGTTTTAAAGGAAAGATTATTTTTAAAAACAATGACCTGACACACTAAAATCAAAATATCTTTTGAAGCACGATCTTTTGTCACTTTCATAATTGAAAGCCCTTTTGAGCTTTACAAATCTTTTTCTTTATGTAAGTGGGTTAGTGAGGTTGTATAAAATGGGTGTGACCGTGGGATTTGCCTAGAGTGTCATATATAGGTTTTCCATTGTTCTTTTGGTAAATATTTGGAAGTAAAATGTCTTGCAATCCCTAAGGCTCATCAAATAAGTACCATTCCTCTTCTATTCTGTTTCATAAGAGTGACTATGTTGGCCAGTCAAAAAGTCACATGTCCAGCATATGAAAGTAGCGGAAATGAGGATATTGAGATAGATGTGTGGGCATAATAAATTGGATAGCATTAGAAATGAAGTTATTCGAGACAAGGTGGGAGTGGCCCCTGTGGAGGCAAAGATACGTGAGGCAAGGTTGAGGTGGTTGGGCATTTTAAGAGGACAAGCACTGATGTCCCCTGTCAGGAGATGTGAGAGGTTGGCCTTGGGGGGTGAGAGGAAGGGTTGAGGTAGACCTAAGAAGCCTTGGAGTGAAGTGATTTGGCAGGACATGGCGCAGCTTGAGCTACCGAGTACATGACCCTAGATAGAAGGATGAGTAGGTGGAAGATTAGGGTGGAAGGTTAGTAGGTAGCCGGGCATTTCCCCGTGTATTCCCTAGTTCGATAGTATTAGTGCTAGTATGGTACCCTTTTTCCCTTAGTTTGCTATAGCTGCGTGTCTTGTTCTATTACTACTTACCTTCGGTAATTCTATTGTTTGCTAGTAGGGCTTCGTCATATTCTCGTGTGCTGCCTTGGACTTATCTGTCTAAATATACTATCTTGATATTACTTGTTATCGGTACTATCTTGCTATTTTTTGTTGTTATCGCCGATTTAGTTTTCTAACTATTTGTCTTGCTATCACTTGCTATTAGGGTTTCCTTCACTTTCTTTAGCCGATGGTCATTTGGAAACAGTCTCTCTACCCTTTCAAGGTAGGGGTAAGGTTGCGTACATGCTACCTTCCCCAGACCCCACTTGGTGGGATTATACTGGTTAGTTATTGTTGTTGTTGTTGTTGACTATGTTCTCTTTTTGTGGGGGAGGAAGACCTCACGCTTCGTTAATTGCTTCAAGAAATTTTACTTTAACTTCTTTAAGTAATAGATTAGGAAAATTCTGTTTAAGCCTTCTTAGAAGTGATCAATTGATGTTTCGTCCTGTGTCCTCTCTACTTCCTACTGAACTTACTCGTGTTCATTATCCTTAGAAATAGTATTATTATTAGTGTTGTACCACGCCTAAAGTTACCGGGCGATGCGAAATGATGTGTTAGGCTTCTAATTGGAGAAAGGATGTGATTTGGAAGAACATAGTGAGCCGTAAAGCGATTGAAGCTAGAAGAAGTTGCTCCTTTGGATCTGGCTTTAGAGATGAAAAGGAAAAAAAAAAAAAAAAAGAGAGGAGGAAAATAGGGCCTTTTGCGACCTGTGTACTAGGAGTCCTCTCCATGTACTGTTCTATGTTCTCCTTAGTTGCTGTTTTATGCATTTTCTTAAGACACCACTTAGAATGGACAGGTTTGCATTTAATTCTGTTTCCTCGTAACCATTTAAACCTACCCCATACAGAATTCCAATATACTTGTTTCCCAGCTATACATTTCAGCAGCGAAAGGTTGACAATAATTTTTTTTCCTCATGCAAGAAACAAGAAATTATGCTGAACCCTGGTTGTTGTCCACTGCCTAATAACTCTTTTATAAAACAATTTTTTGATGAATTGGAAAATAATTCAAAGCCAAATAATTTTTCCAGAAACCCTTTAAGGTCTCTTGAAGTACATATTGACTTGTCATATTCGTGTATTGCCTGTCCTCCATGTCATGCCAAGTTAATTTGTATGTATGTGTATTGGTATAAGTCAGTTCCATTTCTCCTTTTCTTTTGTATTTTCTTGCTGAAAAGTCTTTTTCCTTGGTCCTCTCCCTTCCCTAAATTAGTAGTTTCATCTGTACTTGATGCTATGTCGTTGATTTCTGTACTTGTCATACTAATATCTGTAGGAGGAGAACACTAGGGATTGAAATGAATGGAGCTTCCTCATCTGGTGGTATAAGAGCTGCTTTATCCTATTGTGTGCAGCAAGTACGAAGTTATGATTATCATCACTACCTTTGCCTTCTTGAACTTCCTACAAACATGCGGAAGGCTGCATTTGCGCTCCGAGCTTTCAATGTGGAGACATCCCGAGCTATGGATGTTGCATCTGATCCCAGAATTGGTCTTATGCGCTTGCTGTGGTGGCAAGAAGCTTTGGACAAGATCTATTCCGACCAGGTGATTGAGCATCCAGTAGCTCAGGCCCTCACTTCTGTGGTGTCTGAGCACAAGGTTAGCAAAAGTTGGCTGAAACGAGCTGTGGAAGCTCGAATAAATGATGCAAAACGAGAAAGTAATGAAATTCCACAAACTATTGAAGAATTGGAGCGATATGCTGAGGACACAGCGTCAACTATTTTGTACTCTACACTTCAAGCAGGTGGTATTAAATCCACAACGGCAGACCATGCTGCTTCACATATTGGTAAGGCAAGCGGCCTTCTTTTGCTGCTTAAATCACTGCCGTACCATGCTAGTCGAAACCATCAGTTTTCATATATACCAGCCAAGGTGGCTGAGAAACACGGATTGTTGGTTCAACAAAGTGGTCAGTCCGAGATCAGAAAGGACTCCTGTGAGGCCCTTTGTGATGCAGTGTTTGAAATGGCGTCTGTAGCTAATTCACATCTGCAGAAGGCTCGAGAATTGGCTGGAAGTGTGCCAGCTGAAGCTCTTCCTGTGCTTTTGCCTGCTCTGCCTGCCCATGTCATTTTAGATTCTTTGGCTCGGGTGCAGTTTGATGTGTATGATCCACGGCTGGCACGTGGAATCTTAGGGGTTCCCCCTTTGTTGTTTCAGTTGAAACTGAAATGGTATTCATGGAGGGGTAAATACTGACATTACCTTTACGCCTCTGTTAGCTCTTTTAACATTGGTCGTCCACCATTGTTTTCTGGTGCTAGCAGATCAACGTTCGAAACATGGATGAATATTCATCCCTTTGTAGAATGTGCGTCGTAAGCAAGTTTAATATCTATGCTTAGTGAAGACAGTAACTGGCATTACAGGTACGAATTTTTGATGAGTAATTGAATTCTCACATGGATAAAATGTGATTCGGCAGTTGGTATTTCTAGTGTTTCTTCCTTGCACTGGAAGAGGACAACATGAACTTCAAGTGTTTAAAAAAATATCTGCGAGTACTCTATTTGGTTTGACATCCTTATGTTTTCTGGATTGCTGCTTGCTAGTCTGTTGGCACCATATTGCTTTTGTACTTTGGAAGTAACAACAACAACCCAGTATAATCCCACTTAGTGGGGTCTGATGAGGGTAATATGTAAATAGACCCCCGGCATCCTTCTCTCCAAGAACTTCCCATCTTGCTCTTGGGGAGACTCGAACTCACAACCTCTCGGTTGGAAGTGGAGGTTGCTTACCATCAGAGCAACCCCTCTTGTGGAAGTACTGGAGAATTTAAGCAGAATTCATCTATGTTGCTCAGACTCTCCAGAAATGTCCCTGAGTGCATGTTGGATCCTCCAAAATTAGTGTATTTTTGTGAGTTCCGATACAGGTGCAACAACATTTTGGAGAATAGTCGCAACATAGTCGTTTAATGCATAGCCAGAAACTTGTGGAGAGGCCAGCAAATCGGATTAAGTACGCCATGTCTACTAACCATATACACTTTGTTTCTTTGCAATGTTCTCTACTCTGTCATCTCAATCTTGAGATAATGAGTTGTTTTCAGGCCTCTTGTACTGTATTTGGTAATAAACATTGTTAAGTGATGCACTGTACTAGAGCTTCAATGCCTTTACAACTCCCAAGACTTCTTTATTTCACATATCATACTTGTTAGAGAAGTGAGCAAAAGTTTTACTATGCTTCATTCTTCTCATTGTTATACAGCCTACTGGTATCACATCCATTAGTGTAGCCTAGCGGTCAATGAAACGAGCGAACAATCATGAGATATCAGGGGTTTAATCTAAGCATAGAAAAATTGCTAGATGATTTCTTCCATCTTCAGTTATCCAGTAACTAATTGGTGGGATTTGGCAGGTACTCCGGTGAAATAACCGAGGTACGAGAAAACTGGCTTGGACTACTGTTATCAAATGCAGTCAACTCTCTCTATAGTAGTCTCATTTGTTCAGATATTTTTTTGCTGCTATAGTGAAGTGTTGTTATAGAAGATGTATATTATAACATAACATAAAAATCGTTTTAGAAGAAAACTTATCTTTTATAATGAACGACTGTAATATAAAGATATTGTTATAGAGAGTTTTGAAACAAACAAAACTCTAATGCAAAACCATGCCAATGGTTTCTTTGTTTCTAATGAAATATCACTCCTCTTTTTTTTTTACAATTTTTTTTTTTCTTCCCATTCTTCTGTCATATGACATACTGGTGATAAATAAGACAATTATATTGTAAGAGTACCAGAAAGAAATATAATGATCCATTTATGACCGTATTATAAAGTAATTGACAGCTCAAATGTTGATTTACTTTTCTCTCACTCAGATTTAAAAAGAATATAGTTCAAAATTTTTGTATGTTTCCATTCTCTCTCATTGTCACAAAGCAAATAGATGGTGAATAAAACAACTATGTGATAGAGTGGCAGAATTGTTTCATAATAAGGTAAATTGACAGCTTAAATTAGATTTGTTTGTTTCTGATTTGGATAGAAAAGTGAAACAAAGTTTTTATGTATTCATTGTTTTCATTGTCATATAGCATATAGTGGTGATGAATAAAACAACAGAATGGTTGTACGATAAAAAGAATATTTAAAATAATAATTGCCCATGTTATCTCATGCTCAAGTAATTGACAGCTTAAAGTAGATGTAGTTGTTTCTGATTCAGAGTGAAAAGGATAATAAAGTTTAGTTTCCCATGATTAAGTAATTTACAGCTTATAACTTGTTTGGATTGTTGTTAGGTGTCGATTCATAATGTAGTGTTGTATTGTATTGTAATATTTAATGAATACAATGTATGGATAGATTGTATCGTTTGACGTCATTGGATGATGTAATGACATCAGCAATATGAAGAATAAACTTACAATATTACTAAGAAAAAATATGATACAGTAGAATTATTATATAAAAAAGTATGATAAACAATAAAATATAATTATTTAATAATAAGGAAGGGCAAGATGAGAAAAAAAAGAAAACGACGTCACCATACCAAATTCATCGTTCCATAAAGTGACATTTTTCATTGTTACATAATGATAGATTTAATAATACAATATAATAATTTTTTAGTAATAATCAAAATAAATATTATATTTAAAATAACAATACGATACAATACAATACAATAAGTAATCACCATCTAAACAAGTTGTTAAAGTGGATGTCTTTGTTACCGATTCAGATTGAAAAGAAGAGCAAAGTTTTTTTTTCCATTCTTCTCTTTGTCATATAGCATAATAGTGGTTAATTAATAAAAACAATCATATGGTGAAAGAAAAATAATGCAGCACAGGCACTCAAGGGTATAAGGGTATGATTTAGCACTCAGATAAAACAACCATATGGTGAAAGAAAAATAATACAATACAGACATTCAAGGGTGTGATTTAGCCGTCGATAAAGTAGGTAAAAATTATAGAATAACGTTTTATACGTTATCATTGTTTCTATTGTTCAATATAGCACATTAGTGGTGACCAGGGTGAAGCTACATTATTCGAAGAGTGGTCAATTTGATCATCCTTCGTCGAAAAAATATGCTGCGTATATAAATAAAGTAATAGATTTTAAAGGTGTATAGCATATATTAAATATCCTTTGTCGAGAAATTTTTTTCCCGCTTCTTTCGATCTGTTTTCTTGATGAACTTCCACAATGCATCAACTAAAGATTTGGATAGACTAAAAGTCATGTAACGTGGTTCATTTAGTGAGTTGATCGCTTAAATTGTCACTTAACTAACATAGTATAAGAAAGTCACTTTTCTTCATTTTTGACATTTCACATAAAAAGTTACAACAAATACTCCGTACATATATTATATCGTCCACACCCTAAGAACCCAAGTTTTGGTATAACTATCAAAACTTTACTTTTTTTTTTGCAAGTTAAAAATAAGAATATTAAACTAAGTTTTCCTACATTCGGCGACAGAAAAGAGATCGAGTGGGATCAAAGAAACTAGCGAATCGATCACTAAAAGAGAATAACAAATCTTAACATGGTCATAATCAGAGTGGAATTAAGTAGTGAATCAAAAACTATTTACACTACTTTCTCCATAAATATTTTTCAAAAAATATTATACTTTTAAATTTTAGATTCGTCTCTGATCACAACTCACCAGTACTTATGCCTCCAGCTTCTCCTTGTAGGGCATCTTCCACCACCACCCGTGGCGGCGATTCTTGATTGAACGTACTCGAATTCGGATATCCGACAAGGGATTTGGATCCCACCCGAATGATTAAACCCATATTCCATTTCAGCCTCTCTCAATAAATCAGCAAATAAAGGATGATTAAAGTAAATCACAGGCACTAAAACTCTACATGCATTATCTTCCTGTTCACCAACATACACAGCCAAATGACCTTTTGGTACAACCATCTCCTTCTGCTCCATGAAATCTTGCCCGACCCGAATATAACCCGAATTTGGTCTTCCACCATATTTCAACAAATTTCCAAAATTACATAGCTTTGAAATTGCTTTGGTTGCATAATTAGAAGATCCTAACCGTTTGTAGTTGATTCTTCCCTTTCTTCTCCTACGAATAAACCACTGGAAAACTCTCATTAGCCTTCTTCCCATCCTATATCCTCTCACTTTCCCCATATTTCTTTTAACTGATTCGGAAGATAAACTATCAGTCAATGTGTTTGATGCTTTGTTGTCAAGACAGATATCTTTCTTTATCGATATCAGAAGTGACGCTTTTCAACTCTCTATAAGTATAGAGTATCTCCGCCTCGAGATCAACAACAATAACAAACTTGGTATAGTTACGCAAGTGGAGTCTGAGGAAGGTAATGTGTATGCAGAGACGTTGCCCTACCTTGAATGTATCTCCGTCTCGAGATCAACAATAATAACAACAACAAATTTAGTATAGTCCCAAGTAGAGTGTGGCAATAATAGTATGTATGCAAACCCTATCTTTTAGGTATCTCCGCCTCGAGATCAGAAGTATCAATTTTTCTTTGGTAGAATAGGGTGATTCTTGAATTGGCTATTGAAAAAACATTCCAAGAAGTTGTAACTGAAAATCTGAAGTTGAATGGAGTTTATAATATTTGATGGAGTACTTTTTTTTAGGGACCGTTTGGCTTTCGTGTGGAGTAGTAATGGTGATGATAAAGGAGTATTAATTAAGAGAAATAAAGAGCCAAATAACTATCAATGGGACAAAAAAGGAAGCAAAGAGCCAAAGATTAACTATAAATGGGACAAGAAAGGACAGCACGTACATGGAGAATTTACATAATCGATTTTGATTTGTTTTGAATTGAGACGTAGTTATTATTGCGACAAAAAAACGTATAACTCAAGAAATAGTACAAACAAAAGAAAAATGAGGTTTTCTTGTTTTAGATGACAATGTATAAGATATATGGAGGATTTTGGCAAGTCAAATATGGTGGAAGCATATATAAGTAAGTATATATAGCATTCGTTGGGGGGTTTGGGGGGGGGGGGGTGAGACTTGATCAGAAAAATTGTTTGACTTTGAGATTTATATTGTGAAGGAAAATAAATATGTGAAACAACCCTTACGTTATTTTTTAAATATCATTAACTAAAACTTGTGCGAAGTATTGCAAAAAATTACAGTTTTGACAATTAAATTAACAAGAAGTAAGATTATATTTTATATTAAGTGTATATTACAAGCAGAAACTCTTTTGCTTAGCGAAAGTAAGAATAGCAAAGTTAGAATCACATTTACGATCCAATATAATATATTAAAAGTTTAATTTTCATTGTACTCTTTTTCCCCCTCTGTTTTGTCCCCTCAAAATATATTTTTTTATATAAAAATGTGTAAAAAGAGGGATATTGAAGAAGGGAGGTCAACTGAGTTGATGTTGTGATATTTCCTGGCTATACGGAGTTTCAGGGGTCAGTAATTACGAAAATATAATAAAACTTTTTGAAGAGGGTATTTATTGTTTTTTTTGTAATGGTGTTTGAATTTGATGTATCAATAAAAATAACATAATATTTATTGTATTTTTCAAAAGGTAGATCTCCGTGAAAGTTGCACGTAGGGTCATTTTCTTTTTTGGACGCACTATTTTTTGTTGAATATGACCAATTCTTTTTTAGCTAAAAGAAATTGGAATAGTTTAAAGAATTTTAGTGGACATTATTTTATGTTGTCTTTAATTTTGTGCCACGTAAGTCCATTGACGAGGTTTAAAGTGGTACGGAACTTCCAATATTTTTACTGTTATTTGTCATTTTCAAATTTTTGGTACGAATTTCTGCTGTCTCTGTAAGAAGTAGATCTGTTCTCAAAATTAAAATAGTACCTTTTTTCTTTTCCTTTTTTCCCTAAGAGCATCGATTAATGTTTTATTTATTTATTTATTAATTTATTTCGCGTGAGTCCAACACTCCATCCATCGAAGTTGGAACAATTCTTTCAGTTGAACATGAATTGTGGATGAGATTGTTTTTATAGTCTATTAGAAATATTCTTTTAGTAATACCATCGTTTTTAGAGTAAATTGATAGATAAAATAAATGAGATTTTTTTATAATCATTTTTACTTCTCTATTTAGAGTTTTCTTAGGTAATTCAATTTTTCATTTATGCATTTACAAATAGGAATTTAAAAAATATTTCTAAAAATTGTTCATCCAAAATGAGGGAAAATGTTTATGTCGTCTTGCAATATGTGCATATTTTGGCATTCATCCTCGTATGCCATAGAATTCAAACAATACACACTGATACTATAAAAAACTTACATTATCAAAATTACTTAAAAGGTAATTATGAGTAACTTTTTATAAAAGGCATGAAATTAAAAGCCTACAGAATATGATAAATAACAACTTGTTACATCGGATAAACTTAAACTATACTGATAGTTGTACACGGGTGAACTCTGGGTCACCAGACACCGTGAATTTTCGGTGAGTCAAACAAAATAAGAAATATGAATGTACGAGATAAAGACCAAATCTAAGAACTCTTTGAATCGAGGTTGAAATACAAAATAAGAAGTATGAATGTACGAGATAAAGATCGAATCTGAGAATTCTTTGAATCGAGGCTGAAACGGGGTGCTCGTCACCGGGCCTGACAAGACAACACCCCAGAACCGGGAACGAGCTCCAAGACTTCGCAAAGCACTACAAACTATTGCACATGACGAACAGAAGAACCATGATATCCACACCCAACTGGATATTATAGGACAGATCCCGCCCGATGTCGGTAGCGTATCAGTAATTGCCTTTTTTAGAATTATACTAGGGGTAAAATTCCCCTACTATATAAAGGAAAAGTTTTTATTCAATATACACATTGTAACAGATATATCAAGGTAATACCAACTTATTTACGTGTTTTATAGCTATCGAAAGGTTCTTTTTTAATCATAGTTCTTCATCCAAAGTTGGCTTCGAATAAAGGGTCTGGTCCAGGGCAAAATAATTTGTGACGACTCGGTCGGTCGTCTTAAGAATTAATGCCCCGATTCCGTATTTACTGCTTTTCCTAAGTTTATTTCTGTTAATTTTATTTGCCGGGACATTCGGTTTTGAGTTTCGGAGAGTTTTGGGACACTTAGTCCCTAAATGAGAGCTTAAGTGTTGGAAAGTTGTCCGTAGTCGGGACAGTGTGAAGTTGGCCTCAAAGTGGAAATCCGATGGTTCCATTAGCTCCGTCAGGTGATTTCAGGGTTGGGAGTGTGTTCGGAATGCATTTTGGAGATCTGTAGCTAATTTAGGTTTGAAATGTCGAAGTTTGAATTTTTGAAGTTTCCGGTCAAATAGTGAGTTGTTGATCCGAGGCTCAGAATGAAATTTCAAAAGTTGCAGTAGTTCCTTCATGTCATTTGGGATGTGTGTGCAAAATTTCAGGTCATTCAGATGTGTTTTGCTTAGGCTTTTAATCGAAAGCGTATTTTGATGAAATTTGAAGTTCTTAGGCTCAAATCCTTAATTAATTCGGATGTCTGGCATTGTTTTAGGTGGTTTAAGGATTGGTAAAAGTTTGATTGATTTTATGGGATATGTACGTAGGTTTGGTTGAGGTTTTGGGAGCCTCGGGTGTGTTTCGGGCTCTCAACGAAACATTTTGGAGTTGTGAAAAGTTGCAGAAAATCCTTCAGCAGTTGCAGGTCCAATTCCTTCTTTGCGTTCGCGTCGCTCCTATCGCGTTCGTGAAGCTCTGATCTTTCCTTCCTCGCATTCGCGTCCTCCTCCACGCGTTCGTGTAGAGTAATTTTTTTGGGGGGTGGGGGACCAGTTTCCACATCGTGTTTGCGAAGTTCCACCTTTTTCCTCCATCGCATTCGTGTACACCTTGTCATGTTCGCGTAGCCTTGTCAGCTCAGGCCTTCGCATTCACATACTGCTTCTCGCGATCGCGAATATCATTTTTTGGAAACTTCTAGTTTTCTTCTTTGCGAACGCAAGCGTACTTCTGCGTTCGCGATGCATAAAAGGCCTGGGCAGTTATAAACATTTCAAAATCCAAGGATTAGCCTTTTCTTTTTACCAAAACTCAAGCTTGAGACCTCAGATTTTGGAGATATTTCCAGGGTTTTCAGAGGCAACGATTGGGTAGCGATTCCATACTCTCTTATGCTTAAGACCTACTAATCTAACCATGAATTCCTTCTTAATTTCGGATTTTTGAATGGAAAATGGGTAAAACTTCATAGACTGAATTGTTGAGTTTTGAGTGGGTGTTTGAACTCCGATTTGAGAGATTCCTATATGGTTAGACTTGTGAGAGTACCAGGGTTCTAAATATATAAAATTATCCGATTTAGAGACGTTGGACTACGAGACATTTTGATCATTTTACCTAATTTAGCGCATTATCTTTGAATTAAATAGTAGAATTAGTTGCTTGAGATGTTATTTATGATATGTTATTGAATTGAATAGATTTTGGCCATTTAGAGTTGGATACTCGTGGCAAAGGCGTGGTTATAGTTAATTTTTGAGCCAGTTCGAGGTAAGTGACTTGTCTAACCTTGTGTGGGGGACCTTTCCCCTAAGGATATGATATTTGGTAATTGAATGCCTTGTACGTGAGGTGATGAACGCGTACTTAAGCTAATTGTTAAAAAATCCAGTTTTACTTGAAGTATTTAAATTGAGTTTCTTGTTTATCCGTGTTATTCTAATTGCAAATTCAGCATGTGTTAATTTGGAAAAAGCATGTTTAGTTGACCTACTTTCCCATTTGCTTAAACTGCCTTGTTTGTATTTCGTGGAACATGTTAGGCTAGAATTTACTAATACTTGTTATGAATTTAGCATTTATTCTGATATTCTTGAGCTGTTATTCTGTGTTTTAAATTAGGACTACGGGACGGCATCCCGGGAGATCCCCCTGCACGTGTTATGACCTGGGCTGAGAGTATGGGATACCAAGAGATTCTCGGGATACCAAGAGATCCCCGAATTACCTATTGAGAATACCAAGAAATCCTCGGGATACCGAGAGATCCCTGGTTATTATTTCCTGTTGGAAGCGGCATTCCCTTGTATTGTCTTATTTCTACTTTCTACTATTGCATCCCTTAATTATCCTGTTTAGATTCTCGATGTAGACTTTATCTATGCTATTTTCTTTATATTATATTTTACCTCAGTAGAGCCCTGACCTTGCTCGTCACTACCTGACCGAGGTCAGGCTTGGCACTAACTGAGTACCGCTGTGGTGTACTCATTCCCCTTCTGCGCATATTTTTCGTGTGCGGATCTAGGTACCTCCACCCAGACGCGTTATTCTTGAGGCAGGGAGAGCTACAGAGACTTCGAAGTACATCTTCCATGTCTGCAGACCGAAGAGTCTCCTTCTTTACTCTATTTTGTAGCGTTTAGCCTTTTATCATTCTTTTGCTGTAGACATTTCTGGAGATTAGAGAACTTTATTGTATTCTTCTAGCTTGTTTTCCCGTGAGTTTTCGGGTTTTGGGGTGATATTGTAGACTTCCGCATTATTGATTTGTACATGTCGAGCGGCATTTATATACAATTTTCTTTTAGTTATTCAGTCTTAATTATTTATTTCTGCAAGTTATGTTGTTTTTCGCATCATTAGGCTTACCTAGTCGCAGAGACTAGGTTCCATCACGACATGTTCATAGAGGGTGAACTAGGGCCGTGACAAGTTTGTATCAGAGCTCTAGGTTCATAGGAGTTACGGAACACATGCCGGTTTATTGGAGTCTCGGTGATCAGTACAGAGACGTCTGTACTTATCTACGAGAGGCTATGTAACTGTTAGGAAAATTTCACTTTATTTGATTTCCTTGTCATGCGAGGTTTTTGATATCACAACTAAAATTTTTGTCTTTCTATTCTCTCATAGATGGTGAGGACATGTGCTATGCGAGTTGACAAGGCACCCAGGCCCCCTACTGCAGCCTTCAGAGGCTGGGGCCAGGGTAGGTGCCGAGGACGCGCACATGGTGCTGCCAGAGCACCTATGTGATATGCCGCCGAGGTACCACTAGTAGGTCCAGTCAGAGTCCAGGCACCTGACACGCCTACTACTACTTCTACCACTACTCCAGCTCTCCAGGAGATTCTGGCACAGTTCATGAGCATGTACACCACCTTGACTCAGGCAGGGTTGTTTCCCTTTGCTGCAGCCACATCTTAGGCCGGGGGAGGAGCACAGACTCCCGCCGCCCCCACTCCTGAGCAGCGGGTGCATGTTGATCAAGTCCTTGAGGTTATGCCGGCGCCGCTTGCAGAACTAGATCAGCCCCAGGACAGGGCAACAACTTTCGAGGATGAGCAGCTGAGGCTTAAGAGGTTCAAAAAGTACAAGCCTCATGTATTCAGCGGTCTAGCATCGGAGGATGCTTTGGATTTTCTTGATGAGTGTTATCATATTCTATGTACCATGGGTATATCAGGATCCAACTGGGTTTCTTTCACCACCTTCCAGCTTCGAGGGGCCGCCTATGAGTGGTGGCGCACCTATGAGTTAGACAGTCCAGATGAGGCTGCTTCGCTAACTTGGGCTTAGTTTTTAGAGTTTTTCCTACGAGAGTATGTCCCTCAGAGCCTCAAGGACGCATGGCGTGCAGTGTTTGAGCATTTTCCCAGGGTGATATGACTATTTTAGTATATGCTGTCTATTATCTAGCTTGGCTAGGCATGCACGAGGCTTGGTTGATACTGTTCGCGAGAAGGTTCGCCAGTTTATTGAGGGGCTTATTCCTAGCACCAGATCTAGCATGGCTTGTGAGTTAGAGATAGATGTTTCTTATCAGCAGGTGATTAGCATTGCTAGGATGATCAAGGGTATTAATACTAGGGAGAGAGAGGAGAGGGAGGACAAGAGGTCTCGATAGTCGAGCCACTATTCTGGTGCTCGTACAGTTCATCATGGTAGGGGCTATATGGGTCGCCACGTTCATTCAGCTCTTCCAAGAGCTAGCAGTGCTCGAGCTCCATCTCCTCCTAGGCCTTAGGAGCCTTATTATGCACCTCCGGTTTCTAGTGCGCCTCTTGCACGGGGTGCATTTAGAGGTCAGTCCAGCAGATTTGGCCCTAGAAGGTCAGTCCATCAGATTTGGCCCTAGCCAGTCACAGCCACCACTTCTCCCGAGAGCTTGTTTTGACTGTGGTGACACACGCCACGTGGAGAGGGATTTCCTTAGACTTGGGAGGAGCGCACCCCCATAGACTTCCCAGCCGCAGCGTGCCCCAGAGTTCCCAAGCTATGGTTACAGTTCCAATTGCTGCCCTACCCGCTCAGCCAGCTAGAGGTGGAGGCCGGGGAAGTAGAGGTCGCCCTCGAGGGGGAGTCTAGGCCATATACTATGCCCTTCCCGCTCGTGCCGAGGCTGTTGACTCTAATTCTGTCATCAGAGGTATTATATTGGTTTGCCACAGAGATGCATCCGTTCTATTTGATCTAGGCTCTATTTACTCTTATGTGTCCTCTTATTTTGCTTCGTATTTAGGTGTATCTTGGGATTCTTTGAGTTCCCCTGTTTATGTTTCTACTCATATGGGGGATTCACTTGTTGTGGACCGTGTCTATTGGTCATGTTTGGTTACTATTCGAGGTTTTGTGACTAGAGCATACTTATTGCTATTCAGCATGGTGGATTTTGATATTATTTTGGGCTTGGACAGATTGTCACCCCATTTTGCTATTCTTGATTGTTATTCTAAAACTATGATGCTGGCTATGCTAGGTGTACCTCGTGTTGAGTAGAGTGGTACTTTAGATCACACTCCCAGTAGAGTCATCTCTTTTCTTAAAGCTCAGCGTACGGTTGAGAAGGGGGTGTGCCACGTATTTAGCTTATGTGAGAGATGTCACTGTTGGTACCCTTTCTGTTGATTTAGTCCCAGTGGTGCAGGATTATCTCGATGTATTTCCAGCTGATCTTCCGGGCATGCCACCTGCTAGATACATTGATTTTGGCATTGATTTATTGTCGGACACTCAATCCATTTCTATCACTCCAAATCGTATGACTCCTCCTGAGTTGAAGGAGTTGAAGGATCAGTTGTAGTAATTGCTTGATAAGGGTTTTATTCGACCCAGTGTTTCGCCTTGGGGGTGCTTCTGTATTGTTTTGTGAAGAAAAAGGATGGTTTTATGCGTATGTGCATCGATTATCGTCAGTTGAACAAGGTTACTGTGAATAACCGTTATGCTTTGCCTCGTATTGATGATCTATTTGACTAGCTTAAGGGCGCATATGTTCTCTAAGATTGACTTGCGCTCAGGTTATTATTAGTTGAAGATTCGGGAGCCAGATATTCCAAATACTGCCTTCAGGACTCGGTATGGTCATTACGAGTTCCTTGTTATATCATTTTGGTTGACCAATGCTCCGACAACTTTTATGAATTTGATGCACAGTGTGTTCAGGCCATATATCGATTCTTTTGTCATTGTCTTTATTGATGACATTCTGGTGTATTCCCGGAGTCGGGAGATCATGAGCAGCATCTGAGGACAGTGCTCTAGACTTTGAGAGAGAAGAAGTTATATGTGAAGTTCTCAAAATGTGATTTTTGGTTGGATTCAATAGCATTCTTAGGCCACGTGGTACTGGGTAAGGGCATTCAGATGGATCTGAAGAATGTAGAGGATGTGTAGATTTGGCCAGGCCATCCTCAGCTACAGAGATTCGTCGTTTCCTTGACTTGGCAGGCTACTACCGTCATTTTGTGGAGGGGTTTTTATTGATTGCAGCCCCTATGACTACATTGACCCAGAAGTGTGCTCCATTTCAGTGGACAAAGGAGTGTGAGGTTTGCTTTCAAAAGCTCAAGACAACTTTGACTATAACCCCGATTTTGGTATTGCCAAGAGGTTCTGGGTCTTATACCGTCTATTGTGATGCCTCGAGAGTTGGTCTTGGAGCAGTA
This sequence comes from Nicotiana benthamiana, assembly GCA_034376525.1. NCBI lineage: Eukaryota > Viridiplantae > Streptophyta > Magnoliopsida > Solanales > Solanaceae > Nicotiana > Nicotiana benthamiana. The sequence continues at coordinate 37,542,614 of CM067335.1, read as the reverse complement.
TTGATACATGATAGTCGGGTCATTACCTACGCGTCCAGACAGTTGAAGATACACGAGAAGAATTATCCTGTCCATGATCTTGAGTTTGCTGCCATTGTTCACGCCCTAAAGATTTGGCGCCATTATCTATACGGTGTGCCTTGTGAGATTTATACTGATCATAGGAGCTTGCAGCATTTGTTCAAGCAGAAATATCTAAATCGCACCAGAGGAGGTGGTTAGAGTTGCTAAAGGACACAAACTCACTATTTTATATCACCTGGGCAAGGCCAATATAGTGGCTGATGCCTTGAGTCGCAGGGCAGAGAGTTTGGGGAATTTGGCATATCTACCAGTATTGGAGAGGCCTATTGCGATGGATGTTCAGGCCTTAGCCAGACAGTTTATGAGATTGGATCTTTTGGAGCCCAGTAGGGTTCTAGCTGGCGTGGTTTCTTGGTCTTCATTATTTGATTGTATCAGGGAGAGACAACATGATGACCCTCTTTTGCTTGTCCTTAAGGACAAGGTTCAGCATGGTGATGCCAGATATGTGACCATTGGCAAGGATGGAGTATTGAGGATGCAGGGTGTGGTTTGTGTACCCAATGTTGATGGGCTACGGGAGCTAATTCTAGAGGAGGCCCACAGTTCGCGGTATTCCATCCATCCAGGTGCCGCAAAGATGTATCAGGACTTGAGGCAGCACTACTAGTGGAACGGATGAGGAAGGATATAGTTGGATATGTAACTAGATGCCTCAACTGCCATCAAGTGAAGTACGAACACCAGAGACGGGTGGGTTGCTTCAACAAATAGATATTTCAGAGTGGAATTGGGAGAGGATCACCATAGACTTTGTAGTTGGACTCCTACAGACCATGAAGAAGTTTGATGCTATATGGGTTATTGTGGATTGACTGACCAAGTCGACTCATTTCATTCCTGTGTGTACCACGTATTTTTCGAAGCGGTTGGCAAAGATTTATATCCTGGAGATTGTCCATATGAATGGTATTCCAGTTTCTATTATTTCAGACAGAGGTAATCAGTTCATATCACGGTTTTGGAGGGCCTTTCAGCAGGAGTTGCGTACTCGGGTGGAGTTGAGCACATAATTTCACCCTAGATGGACGGACATTCTGAGTGCACTATTCATATTCTTGAGGATATGCTCTGCGCGTGCGTGATTGAATTTTAAGGGTCTTGGGATCAGTCCTTTCCGTTGGCGGAGTTTACTTACAACAACAATTACCAATCCATCATACAGATGGCACCGTATGAGGCCTTGTATGGTAGGCAGTGTAGATCTCCGGTGGGTTGGTTCGAGCCGGGCGAGGCCAGACTATTAGGCACATATTTGGTTCAGGATGCTTTGGAGAAGGTCAAGGTAATTCAGGATAGATTCCGTACAGCCCAGTCCAGACAGAAGAGCTATGCAGATCGGAAGGTTCGTGATGTTTTCTTTATGGTTGGAGAGCGGGTTCTGCTCCGAGTTTTGCCTATGAAGGGCGTCATGAGATTTGGGAAGAAAGGGAAGTTGAGTCCGAGGTTCATTGACCCTTTTGAGATATTGAGGCGTGTTGGGGAGGTTGCTTATGAGCTTGACTTACCTCCCAGCTTGGAAGGGATCCATCCAGTATTTCATGTTTCGATGCTCCAGAGGTATCATAGTGATCCGTTGCACGTGTTGGATTTAAGTTCAGTCCTGCTAGACAAGGATCTATCTTATGTTGAGGAGCCAATTGCTATATTGGAAAGGTAGATCTAAAAGTTGAGGTCAAAGAACATTGCTTCAGTAAAGGTTTAGTGGGGGGGGGGGGGTCGGCTGGCCGAGGAGGTGACCTGGGAGACCGAGGAAAATTTGTGCAGCAGTTACCCTCACCTTTTCACTACTTCAGGTATTTCTTTATGCTTGTTCGAGGATGAACGAATGTTTAAGTGTAGGATGATGTGATAACGCGGTCGGTTGTCTTAAGAATTAATGTATAAATCCCCCATTTACTGCTTTCCCTAAGTTTATTTCTATTAATTTTATTTGCCAAGACATTCGGTTTTGAGTTTCGGAGAGTTTTGGAACACTTAGTCCCTAAATGAGAGCTTAAGTGTTGGAAAGTTGTCTATAGTTGGGACAGTGCGAAGACGGCCTCAAAGTGGAAATTCGATGGTTTCGTTAGCTCCATTAGGTGATTTCAGGGTCGGAAGCATGTTCGGAATGCATTTAGGGGGTCCGTAGCTAATTTAGGTTTGAAATGTCGAAGTTTGATTTTTTGAAGTTTTTGGTCCGATAGGGAGTATTTAATTCGAGGGTCAGAATGAAATTTCGGAAATAGCAGTAGTTGCATCATGTCATTTGGGATGTGTGTTCAAAATTTCAGGTCATTCGGACATGTTTTAGTTATGTTTTTTATCGAAAGCGTATTTGATGGAATTTGAAATTCTTAGGCTCAAATCCTTGATTAATTCGGGTTTCTGGCATTGTTTTAGGTCGTTTAAGGATTGGTACAAGTTTGATTGATATTATGGGATATGTCCGTATGTTTGGTTGAGGTCCTGGGGCCCTCGGGTGTGTTTCAGACGCTCAATGGAGCATTTTGGAGTTGTGAAAAGTTGCAAAAAATCCTTCAGCAGTTGCAGGTCCTATTCGTTCTTCGCATTTTCTCACTCCTATCGCATTCCTGAAGCTCTGATCTTTCCTTCCTCACATCACATCCTCCTCCATGCATTCGCGCTGAGTAATTCTGGGGGAAGACCAGTTTCCTAATCGCGTTCGCGACCGGTTCGTCCGTGTTCGTGAAGTTCCACCTTTTTCCTTCATCGCGTTCGCGTACACACTGTCGCGTTCGCGTAGGCTTGTCAACTCAGGCCTTTGCATTCACGTACTGCTTCTCGTGATCGCGAAGTGCATTTTTTGGCAACTTCATTTTTTCTTCTTCGACAACGCGAGCGTATTTCTGCGTTCGCGATGCATAAAAGTCCTGGGCAGTTATAAACATTTCAAAGTCTGAGGGTTAGCTATCTTTGCCAAAACTCAAGCTTAAGAGCTCAGATTTGGGAGGGATTTTGAGGGATTTTTAGAGGCAATGATTGGGTAGCGATTCCATACTTTCTTATGCTTAAAACCCACTAATCTAATCATGAATTCCTTCTTAATTTTGGATTTTTGAATGGAAAATGGGTAAAACTTTATAGACCGAATTGTTGAGTTTTGAGTGGGTGTTTGACCTCCGATTTTGGAGATTCTTATATGGTTAGACTTGTGAGAGTACGAGGTTTCTGAAAATGTTAAAGTTAACCGATTACGAGACGTTGGCCTGACAAGCATTTTGGTCATATACCTAATTTTGCGCCTTAGCTTTGAATTAAATAGGAGAATCACTTTCTTGAGATGTTATTTATGATATGTAATTGAATTGAATAGATTTGGGCCATTTGTAGTCGGATTCTCGTGGTAAAGGCGTGGTTTCTACTTAATTTTTGAGCCAGTTCGAGGTAAGTGGCTTGTCTAACCTTATGTGGGGGACCTTTCTCTTTAGGATATGATATTTGGTAATTGAATGCCTTATACGTAAGGTGGCAAGCACCTATTTGAGCTAATTTTTGAAAATTTGATTGTACTTGAAGCTAGGGGTGTATTTTGGCCCGGGCCTGACAGGCCGGGCTTCGCGGTCCCGGGCTTCGTGTTCCAGGCCTGGCAGGCCCGGGCCTTGCGGTCCTGACGGTTGAGACCAGCCCGTGAGGGGCCTAAGCCCACAGTGGTCCTAGGCCTGGCGGGCCTAGCGGGCCTGGCGGGCCTGACGGGGAGGGGGGGGGAAAGAGGGGTTATATGGTGTACTAACTTATTAGTATAGTATATATAATATATATTTTATTGTATATTGTGTTGTAGTAATTAGTATATATTGTATATTATGTATATATTGTGTTGTAGTAATTAGTATATACTGTATATTATGTATATTGTATGTTGTAGTAATTAGTATATATTGTATATTATCTATATACTGATATATTATATATATATATATATATATATATATATATATATATATATATATATATATATATATATATATATATATATATATATATATATATATATATATATATATATATATATATATATATATATATATATATATATATATATATTGTGTTGTAGTAATTAGTATATATTGTATATAATGTATATATTGTGTTGTAGTAATTAGTATATTGTGTTGTACTAATTAGTATATATTGTATATTTTGTATATATGTATATTCCCTATATATTTTCTTGTAGAATATATTGTATCTTATGTATATATATATATTCTCTTATATAATTTCATGTAGTATATATATTGTATATTATGTATATATATTTTGTTGTATTATATATATTGTATCTCTTATATAATATATATATATATTCTCTTATATATATTGTATCTTATGTATATATGCTACTACTTATATATTTTCTTGTAGTTTAGGTTGTATGTATGTATATATATTCTCGTATATATTTTACTGTAGTATATGTTGTATGTTATATATATATATATATATATATATATATATATATATCTAAATCTGGTGCTTGAGTTTCGTCATCATCATTATCATCCTCATTTTCCTCTAAGATAGGTTTATTAGGATAAAGAGCATTCATAATTTCATCATCTATTCTATCACCTACTGCAACATCATGTAGAAATTCACTATCGGTAAATTGAAAACAAGGGTGATCACTATCAAGCATTACGGGAGGCGGAGTAGGACGTCTAGGTTGGAGACTACTTTCAACTTGCTTATCTTTTGTAGGTCGGGGAGCCGGGGGAAGGGTAGTATTATAGCCACTACTTTCACCGGTTTTACCTTTTCCTTTACCGAACATTTTTTAAAGAAAATGCCATACTAATTATTATTTTGCAAACTAAACAACACAACAATGTATTATTAAAACTTAAGAGTTGAAACGAGTTTACCGGATTGCCGAACAACTTCTTGAAAATTGAAAATCGTTGAACACTTGAAAACTTCAATTCAACAACTTCATAATTTTTCACGAATTTCAACAATAAATTAAGCAATTGTAGTAGAAAGATTGAAAGAGAGATTGAGAGAGATTGAGAGATATTGATGAATTGGTGAATAGAAATGAAAGAATGAGGGGGTATTTATAGTTGAGATATGGGAAAAGTTTAATTATATAAAGTTTGGGGTTAAATTAAAGTTTGGGGCCAAATGGCTATTTTACAAAGTTCCAAACGGCTACTTTTAAAAAGAGCCGTTACTGATTTTTAAAATTTTTTTTTTTAAAAAAAAAGAATCGTTGGGCCCGCCAGGACCGGCTCAGGCCCGCCTGGCGGTCCCACGCCTAGCGGTTCTTCACTTCTGGACCGGCCCATCACGGGCTTATAGGACCGGCAGGCCCGGGACTGCCAGGACCGGCCCACCAGGACCGCGGGCCCGGTCCGATCCCGGTTCAGGCCCGGGCCAGTTTGCACTCTTACTTGAAGCATTTAAATTGAGTTCCTTGTTTACCCGTGTTATTCTAATTGCAAATCTAACCTGCGTTAATTTGGAAAAAGCATGTTTGGTTGACCTACTTGCCTATTTACTTAAACTAGAATTTACTAATACTTGTTATGAGTTTAGGATTTATTTTGATATTCTTGAGCTGTTATTGTGTGTTTTGAAATTGGACTACCGGACAACATCCAGGGAGATCCCTCTGCACGTGTTATGACTTGGGCTTAGAGTGCGGGATACCAAGAGATTCCCCGCACATGTATTTATATATATTGAGGATACCAAGAGTTTCTCGGGATACCAAGAGATCCCCGGATTACCTATTTAGGATACCAAGATATCCCTCGTGTATATGGTGAGGATACAAAGAGATCTTCGGGATACCAAGAGATCCCCAGTTACTATTTCATGTTGTAAGCGCCATTTCCTTGTATTGTCTTATTTTTGCTTTCTACTACTGTGTCCCTTCATTATCCAGTTTAGATTCTCATTGTCGACTTTATCTATTTTGTTTTCTTTACCCTATCATTTATTATGTTTTACCTTTGTAGGGCCCTGACCTTCCTCGTCACTACCCGATCGAGGTTAGGCTTGGCACTTATTGAGTACCGCTGTGGTGTGCTCACCCAGGCGCATTATTCTTGAGGCAGGGAGAGCCACAGAGACTTCGAGGTACATCTGCCGCATTCTTAGACCGAAGAGTGTCCTTCTTTACTCTAATATGTAGCGTTTAGCCTTCTATCGTACTTCTGCCGCAAACATTTCTTGAGATTAGAGCACTTTACTGTATTCTTCTAGCTTGTGTTCCGTGAGTTTTCGGGTTTTGGGTGATATTGTAATCTTCCGCATTATTGAGTTGTATATGCCGAGCGGCATTTATATATTGTTTTCTTCTATTTGTTCAGCCTTAATTATTTATTTCGCAAGTTATGTTGCTTTTCGCATCGTTAGGCTTACCTAGTCATAGGGACTTGACCTTGACAAATTTTGGGTTCGTTTATCCCATCAAAACCGACTACAGGACTAAGAGAGTCTTCGATCATGCTCAACCATACATTGTAGATTGGAGGGAAAACATGCTCGGGCATAACCCCGTGAGGAACGAGAAGAGAAGCACCATGAGACCAATAGCCGAGGTTCGATGAGCAAGAATGATGTTGATAGTCCGCTCGAGGGAAAGGAAGCACTAAGATTATCAGAGTATAACTTCAACGTCGATGCGTCCATCATTGTATCGGCCAATGGGCACATCAAATAAACCAACTGACCTCGACCATTGCAATTCGACCATACCAAAAGATATCCTAACGGATAGTTGAGAGAAGAAGTTGCTCGATTTTTTAATGACGGGCACCTTGGAGAGTTTCTGAGTAATCGAGCCAAAAATCACTTAAGGATTAGGGACTCCAACAAATTGATCGAATAAGAAGAACCTCAGCACGTCATTAACATGATCATGGGGGGGGGGGGGTTTCAATGTCCCCCTATGGACAATGATAAAGCGCACTAAAGTATCCATTACAAGGGAAAAGCACACCTGATGTTTCATCCCAGAAGGAACCATTTCATTCAGCGACGAAGATGCTGAGGGCATCACATAACCTCATAATGGTGTAGTGGTGATATTCGTACTTATCAATAAATCTCGAGTTAAACATGTGTTTATTAATACATGAATCTCGGCCAACATCATCAGATCGAGGGTGGTGGAGCAGCAGGGGTTGCATGATTAAATGGTGCCGGTGATCCGGGTATTGAATGGATTTATCAAGGCATGCGAAACTACTAAAGGAGAAATAACCCTGCTAGTGGATATCTGTGGGACGATTCAATATACAAAATTCTATGTGATCAAAGGGGATATGAGGTATAACATCTTATTCGGAAGGCCATGGGTTCACAACACGAGAGAAGTACCCTCAACATTACACCATACACTAAAGTTTCCTACATCAGGAGGAATCAAGACGATCTACGGAGAGTAGCCGAAAAGGAAATATTCGCAGTCGATGCGGTGATCCCAATTCCCGCGGTATCGACATCAAAGAACATAGAGCCGACCAGGAAGGAAGAAATTAGATAGCAATCACCGATACCATCCCCGACCAAACTAGAAGAACAAGGAGAAGGCGAGGAGGATGATTATGGAGTTCCTAGGTCATTCATTGCTCCAGACGCCACCAAATCGACGTTCAAAGAGCATTAGCAAGTCATATTGATTGAATACTTACCCGATTGGAAGGTATACCTGGGCTAGTTGTTAACTCCCGAGCTCAGAAAAAAATTCATTGAATTCCTTATAGCTAATATTGATTGTTTCGCTTGGTCCTATCTTGACATGATAGGGATTACATTGGAGGTAACCACTTATAAGCTGATTTTGGACTCGAAGATATATCCGGTTAAGCAGATAAAAGAGACTGGAGTCCGAGGTCAAGAACACATTCATCAAGGATGAGGTATCTAAAATCCTTAAAATATGATCCATTTGGGAAGTTACGTACTCGGAATAGTTAGCCAACATAGTTGTAGTCCCTAAGAAAGGAAATAAGCTAAGAATGTGTGCGGATTATAAAGATCTAAATAACGCATGCCCTAAGGATTCTTTTTCTTTTCCTAACATCGATCGAATGACCGACGCGACGGTCGGGCATGAGATACTCAATTTTCTTGATGCCTATTTGAGGCACAACCTAATTTGGATGGACTCGGGCGATCAAGAAAAAACTTCCTTTATCACTAAATTCAAATTTATAATCCACACACACACACACAAATATATGTATGTATGTATATATATATATATATATATATATATATATATATATATATATATATATATATATATATATATATATATATATATATATATATATATATATATATATATATATATATATATATATATATATATATATATATATATATATTTATATTTATAAAGGACCAATAAAAATGACCTTAAAATAAAAAAAATATGTACCCGAGACAAATTTTTAAAAAAATTCCTAAGTCATCTACGCCTAGTCTTCACCAGGACCCAACTTGTCTCCAAAGTCATGGAGCCTTCAGATCTCTCAGAACCTTTAGAGCCTTCAGCACCTTCAGGCTCGTATAGCTTCTTTGCCTCGGCCTTGGACTTTTTGGGCTTCTCGATCACAGCCGACAGGTCAAAACCTCGGGCGTGGATCTCTTCGAGGGTTTCTTTCTGGATCCGTGCTTCATGTTGTCGGTCTTTATCTTCAGGCGGATCTCGACTGCCTCCATATCGGACTTGTATTGGGCCACCATTTCTTCGACATCGGTAGAGGTTGTATCCATCTTGGACTTCACTATCTCGAATTCTCTACGAGGGCATCAATTCCGCGACAGTCGAGAGTTATGCCAGAGTTCGTCATTTAGCTGAGAGCACTTGTCAGCTTTGTCCGTCGCCACCAAGAGTTGGTTTTCAGACGATGCTAGCTCTGCCTTAGCGGTTTCCTTCTCCAAAGCCAGCATGTCTATTTAGCTTTTTCACCTGTCGGCCATGGCTTAGACCTCATTCATCTTTGTTTGGAGTTGGTCTATCAGGTCGATCTTCTATTGGGCATGTGAGGTTGTGTTGTAAGACACCATAACTAGCTCCTCATTTTTAACTTCAAAGACCTTTACCTTTTTGACCAGGTTAACATATTCCTGCTTCAGGGTTGAAGCTTCGTTTTGAGCCCTCTCCAGCTCGACATGAAGATTCTTGATGGAACCGTCCAATTGCTTACTAAGAAGCCTGTACATGTACTTCTTCCAAACATGCTCCTTGAGCTCGAACTCGAGCTAGTTAATTTTTAAGCGGTACCGCACGAATCTCTCTTGGTGAAGCACCAAGGTCTTCAAAGCAACGAAACAGTAAGAGGTATTGAAACCTAAGTGGAATTCACAAGGGAGTGTCGATGCCTTACCTGTTGAAACCTAAGTGGTTCAGCACCTGCTGCACCTCGTTGAAGAGACTCGATGAGACCACCTTGTTAATCTTTGCCTGGTCCTTCTCGGTCACTAGGCATCAGAGGTAGCTGGCTATGCCCACTGGAGCATATAGAACCCGAGCATCCTCCGAGATTGTAATAATTACTATTGACTAGTAGGGCTAATGAACGACCCTTTGATCTATTAAGTGGAAAGTTCGGCCAGGTCTGATTAGAAGTTCAAAAATGAGTGAAGCGAGGGGCTTTAGAGGGAAAAGGGGGGGGGGGGGGGAGCTTCCACACTCAAAGTAGGAAACTGCTTCACCAGTTTTGGGCTCGAACTTGGGCCGCTAGCTTCCGAAGGCGCGTCCTTCTTAGGAATCTCCAGGTTTCCCAGCTCGAAAATATCTTCCAAAGTGGATAAGTCCACGCTGTTAAAGAAGGAGTGGAGAGGCTCGTCCACACAGTGAACTCCTTCAGTTGAGTTTTCCTTTCATGCTTGAGCCTCTTCAAGTATGGACTCGGTGTAAGATGGCATCTCAATGATGTCTATTACACCAGTCGCCTCCTTTGGAAAAAAAAGTAGATTCTCGAAAGGTCTCAGCCCCCATCTCTGTTGGAAACACGTTCTCAAGGCTTTATACTAAAACGTGTGTTCTTATGTGTAGGTTTTGATGAATGACAAACGAAGCGCAAAGTGATATATGACGAAGTTCAAGTACAAGCGCACAATTGGTGGATAAGGAGATTCAAGCACAAGACAAAGTTTTATAGTTTAAATGAGTCGTTCTTAATTGTGATATTGATCCGACAACTTGACTCATGACATGGCTTCTCTCGTAAAATTATTTGTACAAAATCATGCATATTTAATTTAATGCTAAGCGATTTTAAATCATGCATATTTACTTTAGTCAAAATGATTTTTAAACATGCCTCTAAAATCTGGACTAAGATAATCGATTATGTACTTATGATAATCGATTATGTTAAGCCAAGACTGCATGAAAATCGATTGTGAACTAATGACAATCGATTGTGTTAAGGCAGTGAACATCAGGTTTTTCAAAACCTGTATGACAATCGATTGTGAACCTTATGACAATCGATTGTGATGAGGCAGTGTCCATCAAAGTTTTTCAAAACTCAGAATAATCGATTGTGAAGCTAATGACAATTGATTGTGAAGAGACAGTGTCCTTCAGATTTTTCAAAGTCACAAAATAATCGATTGTGAACTTATGACAATCGATTGTGTCGAGGCACTGACTTCCAGACTTTTTCAAAATTATTAAATAATCGATTGTGATTATATAACAATCGATTGTCACGAGGCAGTGTCTAAAATGATTTTCAAAGTCTGATAAATAATTGATTGTTAACATTGCATAATCGATTGTGAAGCTGACCGTTGTCGTAAAATTTTCAAATACCGTCAGGTAATCGATTGTTGATATTGAAATCTGAAAAAGATTTTTTGAACGTTGCTGAATAATCAATTATTGATTTGGTATAATCGATTGTTTTACGTAAAATCTGGAAATGATTTTTTGAACGTTGCCAATAATCGATTGTTGATCTTGGACAATCGATTGTTAAGCGTAAAATCTGGGATTGATTTTTGGAACGATTGGCAAACAATCAATTGTGGCTTCCTGACAATCGATTGGCACAGAGTAAAATCAGCAACTCTTAATTGGCAATTAGGCAACGGTAATGCCAAGTTTTTCAACTATAAATACAGCTTCATTTCTGTGTTTTAAACACAACGACACACAACAACTGATCATTCTATTGCTATAAGCTTGCATATTATTGTTTATCATTTTATATTCATTTCTTAAAGCTTTTGAGAGCCAAAGTCTTGTCCATAGTTGTTGTAATCTTGAGCCTACTTCTTTTACTCATATCTACTCATTAAGGAGTGTTTTGTTTGAGTGCTTAGTGTTTTGTACACTTGTAAGAGAATTGTGATTCTCTTGTTGTAAGGAACTTGTGTTTCCTTGGTTGAAGTCTTGGAGTGTTGTATCTCCGAGCAAAGGTGTTAAGGCTTGTGTCCTTAAGTTGTAAAGGTTTGTTGAGCACCCGTAAGCTTGACAAGTTAGTGGAAAATCTCGAGAGAGTCTCTCGGGGACTGGACTAGCCACGTGTTGTGGTGAACCAGAATACATCAGTGCGTTCTTTCCTTTTGTTTATTTAACGCACTTATTTATTTCCTGCAAATTTTAATTTCCGCAAGTTTACGCTAAATTTTATTATAACGCTATTCACCCCCCCTCTAGCGTTAAGCGTATTATCTAACAATTGGTATCAGAGCCCAACTCTCTGAAGACTTAACAGTTTGAGAGAACCATCCATGGCTTCTACTCGTGACTCTTTTGCAGGAATTGATGAAGGACAATGCTCCACACGACCACCTCTATTCAATGGTACAAACTACACATACTGGAAGGAGAGGATGAAATTTTTGTTCAAGCAAACAACTTTCATCTCTGGAAGGTGATAACGAAGGGAAATCAAATTCCAACCAAAAAGGTTGAAAACGAATGGGTTCCCAAGTCCGAAGAAGAATATGACGCGGATGATATCCGAAAGGTTCAAAATAATGCTAAAGCAATTAATTTACTATATTGTGCTGTAAATGCTAACGATTACAGGAAAATATCGTGTTGCACAATGGCAAAGGAAATGTGGGACAAGCTGGAAATTACGTACGAAGGTACGGACCAGGTAAGGGAAGCTAAAATTGATTTCCTAACCCATGCTTATGAATTCTTTCACATGAAGGAAGGTGAAAAGGTGGATGAAATGTTCGAACGATTTTCAATAATCGTAAATGACCTACATGCCCTCAAGAAGACATTCACGGATAGAGAACTGGTTCAAAAAATTCTTAGAAGTCTCACTCCGGCATGGCGATCAAAGGCCGACGCAATTCAAGAATCCATTGGCGTCTCAAATGTCACAATCGACGCATTAAGAGGTAACCTTAAGACTTATGAATCTACAATACTTAACCCTCTTGTTGATGATCAAAGGAGGCAAAGAATAGCGCTTAAGGCAAGCACAAGCCAACCTCAAGTTGATGAGGACGGAGACAACGAGTTTGGACTCGTTATCAAAAGATTTCAAAAGTTCATGCGAAAGGAGTATGAACGAAAGGGCAAAAAGCAAGGCGAGCAAATAAAGTGCTATGAATGCGGTGAAACCGGGCACATCAAATCAAATTGCCCAAACATCAAAAAGGAGAAGAAACCTTTTAAGAAGCAACGTGCATACATTTCTTGGGGAGGAGACTCCGGAGATGAGCCAAGCGAAGAAGAAGAAGACGAAGCCGCAAACCTTTGTCTTATGGCGCAAGAAGACAAGCAAGATGAGGTATGTCAAATCTCTTCTAAAAACTTCTTTACTCTTGAAGAAATGCGAACTGCTTTTGATGAGCTATATACTGAATTTATTAAAGCTTCAAAAACTGTCAAGAGCATAAAAGAAAATGCTTCTCTAAAAGAAAAAGATCTTCAAAAACAGCTTTCTTTAAAAGAAAAGGATTTAGAAAAACTGGTTTTAGAAAATGAGAAGCTGAAAGAGGAAAACAAGTTTTTCGGAAAAAGAAGCTCCGACAAGCCCGAAAGTTCTATTAAAAATTGCTCTTCTTGCATGCATCTTGAAAATGAGGTAGATAGACTTAAAGGTACCTTAGATAAGTTTAATTCTTCTCACAAAAACTTGAATGAGGTCCTTGTTAATTTGAAGTCAACCAAGCATGACATAGGTTTTAAGAATGAGCCTAAAGAAAAGGTTGAAGCCAAACCCCAACCACCTAAGGCTCAACCTAGGATTAATAAAACAAATGCTTATCCTAGAAAGAGCAATCCTAGAACAAATATGCATGGTAGACCAAATGTTGAACTTTTTAGAAGACCTAGAAATGACTTACCACCTAGAAATGACTACCCTAGAAATGATGCATATTTTAGGCCAAACACTAGAAGGAGTTTTGAACCTCCTAGAACATCTAGACATGACCATTACTCTAGAAACGCTGCTCATTTTAGAACTAATAGTAGGAGAAATGGTTCTCATGAAATGTGCAATAGTCATAATGAAAATAGAGTAATTCATTTTCGTCCATCAAGTTACTATGAACCTAGAAGGATGCATAACCCCAATGTGACTTGTCATTATTGTAGACGCATTGGTCATATTGCCCCTGCATGCTTTACACGACATAGACATATCACTCAATCGCATCATTATAATATGCCTAACCCTCAAGGACCCAAAATGGCATGGGTACCTAAAACGCATTAAGTTGTTTTGTAGGTATGTTTGAAGGGATCAAGTGTACTATGGTACCTTGATAGTGGATGCTCCAAACATATGACGGGAGACGAATCCAAATTCCTTCAACTAGAACACAAAGAAGGAGGAAGTGTGATTTTTGGGGATAACAATAAAGGAAAGATCATTGGCATCGGATCGGTCGGTAAGGATGAAAATTCCTCTATTAAGCATATATTACTTGTGAAAGGTTTAAAGCATAATCTCTTGAGCATAAGTCAATTATGTGACAAGGGAAATCTTGCCCTATTTGATTCGGATGAATGCTTAGTGATTAGACGTAGTGATTTCAAAATTATCCTTCGTGGTTTTAGAGTGGATAATATTTACATGGTTGATCTTGCTAATTCCTCACCCGAATATGTGGATTGCCTTATGAGCAAAGAGGATGATACTTGGCTATGGCATCGTAGAGTTGCTCATATAAACATGCATCTTTTGAACAAATTGATTTCTCAAAACTTAGTTATTGGCCTTCCCAATTTGAAATTTGAAAATGACTCTATCTGTGATTCTTGTCAAAAAGGGAAGCAAACAAAAGCATCTTTCAAATCCAAAAATATTGTTTCAACTTCTAGACCATTGCAATTGCTTCACATGGATTTATTTGGACCATCTCGCATTGAAAGTCTAGGAAGAAATCGTTATGCTTTTGTGATTGTTGATAATTATTCTAGATTTACTTGGACTTTATTTCTTGCCAATAAAAGTGATGCTTTTCAGAATTTTAAATATTTTCCTAAGCGTGTTCAAAACGAGAAGGAAACAACCGTCACTTCAATTAGAAGTGATCATGGGGGAGAGTTTGATCACAATCTCTTTGCGGACTTTTGTGACGAACTCGGTATCGAGCATACCTTTTCCGCTCCACGTACACCACAACAAAATGGGGTGGTGGAAAGGAAAAATAGGTGTCTCGAAGAGATGGCTAGAACCATGCTCGAAGAGGCTATGATTCCCAAACATTTTTGGGCGCATGCCGTGAGTACCGCATGCTACATCTTAAATAGAGTAGTCATAAGGCCAATACTCATGAAGACCCCTTATGAACTCTACAAGGGAAGGAAACCAAATATCTCCCATTTTAGAGTATTCGGTTGTAAATGTTTTATTCATAACAATGGCAATGATCAATTGGAAAGTTTGATGCTAAGTCCGATGAGGGAATTTTCATTGGTTATTCCTCACGTAGCAAAGCATATAGGGTTTTTAATAAAAGAACCGAAACTGTGGAGGAATCCCCTCATGTTGTATTTGCCGAAAATAATGCTCGCTTGGCGAGAAAGGATTCCGGTTTTGATCTTGCAGGTATTTTAGATAGCTTGAAAGACAAAATACAAGAGGAAACGCCTAAAGAAAATCAAGACGAAATTTTGAAACAACCAACGGAGGAAGCGCCACAATTGGAGAATGAAACGAAAATGCCTAACGAGTGGAGGACAATTAAAGATCACCCTCTCGAACAGGTAATTGGCGACGTCGGAGAAAAGGTAAGTACGCGAAACACTCTTAAGAACACCCTAGGACACTCTTCTTAAGAGATCACGCTCTCACTCGGCCACACTAGTTTAAGTTACTATTTCTTTACAAATTACTGACTTGAGCGTCGGAGACGTCTAATTCCATTTTGCAGGTATCGCCCAAAAGGTAGGGGGAACTATAAAGAAATAGCATAAAACAATCGATTGTTACAGCAAATAATCGATTATTTTACTGTGCAGAAAAATCGATTAGCAAGTATCACTAATCGATCATTTATAGTTTATGCTTATTATGAAGTTTTGTTTAACAATCGATTTTTTAGCTGTTTAATCGATTACCGTCTCAGCCATTTAGTACTGCTTTTCTACAACAATCGATTGTTCCATATATATAATCGATTATTTTCCGAGTCAGAAAATCACTGTGCTCACTGGAACAAAACAATCGATTATTTCATGTCAGAAATTCAAAATTGTTACCGTTTGGTTCTGCAATCGATTTGTGTCAGTTCCGAGATTCAGTCAAATCTTAATGACAATCGATTATCTCACCCCAACAATCGATTGTCCAACGGTCAGTAAGATTTATTTTTACCGTTTCTGACTGTTTCAGCTTTCAATTTTTTTGCAGATTTCTTCCATTAATGAAATGCCTTTCTCCCCTCTATTAATAGGCTCCATATATGTTCATTTTTACTCACTCAAGCATCAATTTTAGCTCTCAAACTATCAAAACTCTTGCAAATTGCAGCAATACTTAGTTAAAATGTCGGGCCGTCACTCTAAACGTTCCCGTTCTGCTAGGCATGGTGCATCCTCCTCTGCTGCTCCAAACTATCCTTACCAAGATGGTTCCGTTCTTTATTTTAATTCTGACATCGAGCTTACTCGTTTTTTAACAAAATTTGAAAAGCGCGACATTCTTCCTCCCCGTTTTTCAACCAACATGTATCCTGAATCTTATGGCCCTGCTGCAAATATACTCAAAAATTGTCAACTTCTTGACTTCTTACTTCTTACCCATCCTTACATCAATACTACTTTAATTCAGCATTTTACTCCAACCTTCATGAGGATGATGACGGTGATCTTGTGACAAATATAAACGGTGTTCAAATTCTTATCTCCGAAGAAAACCTCCATACCATTGCCCATCTTCCTCGTAATGGTGAAGACATTTTTCGGTACACCGGAGAGGCCGGAGCCCTTTTTGATGAAACAGCCCTCCTACATCAAACCGGTATTACTTCTTATGATCCAAATCTTTCTTCCCGTCGTCCTACAATTACGGGAATGGATCCCAATTATCGGTTGATTTTCTATTTCATCACCCGAGTCCTCAAGCCTCGTAAGCATAACCATACTACCATTTCCCAAGAGGACACCAAGCTCATGCATGCCATAATAACCGGAGCTAACATCAATTGGTGTCGGCTCGTCAAGATTCACATGCGTGACGCTATCGGAGATGATAGGCCTCTTCCTTATGCTCTCCTCATCATGAAATTTCTTGAAGCCTCCAGATTCATCACTTCCAACGGTCCTCTCAAAAAGAGTACCAAGAAGTGGGAAATTTCAGAATCCTCCTTTCATCATGACGGTAATCATACAACGCCTGCTCCTCCTCCAACCTGTCGAACTCGTCCAGCTCAAGAGCCTACCCTCCAATCAATTTCCGACCAAATTGCTTCATTGACCTCTTCTCTTGGTCAATTAACTCATGAGATCCATGGATATTTTGACCATGTTAATTATCCTTATGGGGGTCTTGTTCCATATGAAGCAGTGCCGGATGATGAGGCGGGAGATGATGGAAATGAATAATTTCTTTGTTTGTTGTTTTTAAGTTTGTTTTTATATGTTGCATTGTCTTCCCTGTTACTGTAATTTTTTTTTTCAATAAATAAACAAGTTTTATTTACATTTTTTTGGCATCTTCTTATATTATTTTTGCTAATGGCAAAAGGGGGAAGATAACGGGTATGCACTCTCAATATTTATAAGCTTAAATTGAGGGGGAATTCATATATTGAGGGGGAACTAATCGCATACTTATTTCATATCTTTACTTGTCTTGAATCGTCATTATAAATTGTTTAAGTTGCATATCCCGCTTAAAGTTTGCCATTATCAAAAAGGGGAAATTGTTTGAAACACGTTCTCAAGGGTTTATACTAAAACGTGTGTTCTTATGTGTAGGTTTTGATGAATGACAAACGAAGCGCAAAGTGATATATGACGAAGTTTAAGTACAAGCGCACAATTGGTGGATAACGAGATTCAAGCACAAGACAAAGTTTTATAGTTTAAATGAGTCGTTCTTAATTGTGATATTGATCCGACAACTTGACTCATGACATGGCTTCTCTCGTAAAATTATTTTTACAAAATCATGCATATTTAATTTAATGCTAAACGATTTTAAATCATGCATATTTACTTTAGTCAAAATGATTTTTAAACATGCTTCTAAAATCTGGACTAAGATAATCGATTATGTACTTATGATAATCGATTATGTTAAGCCAAGACTGCATGACAATCGATTGTGAACTAATGATAATCGATTGTGTTAAGGCAGTGAACATCAGGTTTTTCAAAACCTGCATGACAATCGATTGTGAACTTTATGACAATCGATTGTGATGAGGTAGTGTCCATCAAAGTTTTTCAAAACTCAGAATAATCGATTGTGAAGCTAATGACAATCGATTGTGAAGAGACGGTGTCCTTCAAATTTTTCAAAGTCACAAAATAATCGATTGTGAACTTATGACAATCGATTGTGTTGAGGCAGTGACTTCCAGACTCTTTCAAAATTATTAAATAATTGATTGTGAGTATATAACAATCGATTGTCACGAGGCAGTGTCTAAAATGATTTTCAAAGTCTAATAAATAATCGATTGTTAACATTGCACAATCGATTGTGATGCTGACCGTTGTCGTAAAATTTTCAAATACCGTCAGGTAATCGATTGTTGATTTTGTAAAATCGATTGTTGATATTGAAATCTGAAAAACATTTTTTGAACGTTGCTGAATAATCGATTATTGATTTGGTATAATCGATTGTTTTACGTAAAATCTGGAAATGATTTTTTGAACGTTGCCAATAATCGATTGTTGATCTTGGACAATCGATTGTTAAGCGTAAAATCTGGGATTGATTTTTGGAACGATTGGCAAATAATCGATTGTGGCTTCCTGACAATCGATTGTCACAGAGTAAAATCAGCAACTCTTAATTGGCAATTAGGCAACGGTAATGCCAAGTTTTTCAACTATAAATACAGCTTCATTTCAGTGTTTTAAACACAACAACACACAACAACTGATCACTCTATTGCTATAAGCTTGCATATTATTGTTTATCATTTTATATTCATTTCATAAAGCTTTTGAGAGCCAAAGTCTTGTGCATAGTTGTTGTAATCTTGAGCCTACTTCTTTTACTCATATCTACTCATTAAGGAGTGTTTTGTTTGAGTGCTTAGTGTTTTGTACACTTGTAAGAGAATTGTGATTCTCTTGTTGTAAGGAACTTGTGTTTCCTTGGTTGAAGTCTTGGAGTGTTGTATCTCCGAGCAAAGATATTAAGGCTTGTGTCCTTAAGTTGTAAAGGTTTGTTGAGCACCCGTAAGCTTGACAAGTTAGTGTAAAATCTCGAGAGAGTCTCTCGGGGACTGGACTAGCCACGTGTTGTGGTGAACCAGAATACATCGGTGCGTTCTTTCCTTTTGTTTATTTAACGCACTTAATTATTTTCTGCAAATTTTAATTTCTGCAAGTTTACGCTAAATTTTATTATAACGCTATTCACCCCCCCTCTAGCGTTAAGCGTATTATCTAACAATCTCAAGTCGAGTTGGAGGAAGATCGACCTTATGGATCTTTTCCTCAGTTGCCGCTTGCTCCGTGATAGGGGTCGATACGTGGTGATAAAGATGTCGTCTTATTCAGACTCATCCCTGAGTCGTTGAAGTGAGTCAGAATCCAGCACCCGAGAGTTGTTGTTCTTCTTGGACTTACGAGCCCAGAAGTCACCCTCTTTTTTGGCTTCACCTCGAGACCCCGAGAGCCCGAAGACTTTCTTTTCATATTCTTCTTATCCCTACAGTAGCCTCGAGATGTCCTGTAATGGAGGGATCAACAGTCAAGGGCGCACCCTCCTCCCCTTATAGCTGCCTAAGTTCGGTGGTCTTAGCAAACTTGTGAAGAAAATAGAAAAGGTCAGCGTTGTGTAACTTCTGGGTGTAATAGTAACTATTCTGAGAAGATCTTACCATGATAATAGGCCTCCCATTAGTCATTCGAAAGCTTGCGCCACGATCACTTGAAGTGTGACATCTGGTTGTAGGTGCTTTCGATCCACTCCTTGAGCCGCGAGACCATATTGGGAACCCGAGCAACAACTGCACGACCACAAATACTGATAGTTACAAAGGTGCAAAGGAGACTTTAAACTTTGGGAAAGACTACGCTTATGAGATGCATTCTACTTCTGGGGAAATTGCGGGAATTCGGGGGGGATTAACTCTTTAGTTTTTACCCGAACAAAGCGCCCCTACCAACCTCGGTCTCGATCCTCGTCAATGCTCTAAAGTGGACCCTTTCTGGCCCGACGACTGAGCTTGATTAGCCCCCCTCAAAAAATTCAAGGATTGTATAGATGGAGTTGGTGGTCTAGGAGGAAATTCAGTATTGTTCACAAAATAACGTAGGAGGATCAGGATCCTCCAAAGAGATGGGTGGATTTGCCCAAGGCACACCTTATATTGCTTGTAAAAGGCCAAACCTATAAGGTCTACCGGGCCTAGCGTGAAGGGGTAAGTGTAAACACTTATATACTCATCCACATAAGTAGTAATACCGTCCTTAGGCCCGGGGACTACCAGGCCCTTACCTCCCCATTTATAGTCCTCCTAGACTATATGAAGGTTATCTTCGGTAATAGAGCATATATATCTCGATGGCCTTCCACCTCAGTCTTGATTGGAGGAGGCCTTCTTGACTTTGATGTCGTATATGATTGAACAACCCTTGGGAATAAAGCTGTTTATATGGGACCTCTAGGAATGCTTCGATTGCAGCTACTTCGGTAGTATCCACTTCGGGAACAACCACCTCGGGAGCAGCCGCCTCGAGAGCAACCGCCTCGAAAATGGCTGCCTTGGTACCTATGGCCAGGTGGAGATATGAAAAGGTAGCCAGCTGAGGAACTGATTTGGAGGTCTTAACCATCGTGATCTAAAAAATAAGAGGATTTGAAGGGAAGATATAAAGGTTTGAAGGAAAGGCATGAAGGTTTGAAAGAAAAAGTATTAAGGTTTGAAGATAGAATGAAGATCTGGGCATAAACCCAATAACAATTATGAATATTTGAAGATCAAAGGTAAATGGATGAAGATATGAAAGAGTTAATAGCCGCTACAGAGTTCGAAGATAAGAGATTGAAAAGTGGAAGAACTACAAAGGCTCGAATCTTTTATAGGAGAAAATATAATCAATATGCGACGTTTCATATTCAGAGCGACCAGCCGATGATTGACACATGTCCAAAGTCAGAACAACGCTACTAATAGGACGTTTGACTTATTCGTCGTCTCGGTTGTAACTTACAAAGGAAGGAACTGAGGTTCATCTATCATTTTCCATCATTTGAGCGAACCTACACTCAGAGAAACGAGGGAACTATCACTATACAGGTGAAATCAGGGTCAACACACACCCCGAATTCCAAACAAGTCAAACAAAGTAAGAAGTATGAATGTATGAGATAGAGATCAAACCTGAGAACTCTTTCAATCGAGGCTGGAACGAGGTATTCTCCACCGGGACCGATAAGAAAACACCCCCCAAACCTAGACGAGACCTCTGAAAGTATTACAAACGATTGCACACGACTTACAGAGGGCCATGATATTCGCGCCCAGCCAGATATCACGGCGCGGATCTCACGCGATGTCAGTAGCATATCAATAATTGACGTTCGAAGATGATTTTTTTTACCTTTTTTAGAATTATACTAGGGGTAAAACTGCCTACTATATAAAGGGGAAGGTTTTATTCAATGCACGCATTGTAACACGCATATCAAGGCAATATAAATTTATTTCTCTGCTTTTGAGCTATTGAAAAAAATCTTATTATAGTTCTTCATACACATTTGGCTTCGAGTCGAGGGTCCAATCACGGGAAAACTATTGTTAAGCTTAGATTCGAGGCCGGGCTCAACGTCACAGTTGGTTTAATTATTTATTTTATCTTTAATTCGTTTATCTAACATTCTTGATTACTTGGGTTGAATCAATCCACATATCCTTAAAATCGCGTACAAATTTAATTGTTATCCGTTTTAAGGTTAACAACATTAACGAATTAAATGTTTACACTATATATAATGTAAATTCCATGTGACAGCAATTCTCAATTTTCTCCTTTTATGAGAATTAAAGTAAAGTTCAAGAAAAGTCATTATCAAAATTGTGACTTTTTGGGATGGGGTGAAAATAAAATATAAGCTTCATAGAGACAAACATAACCAAAAGGCATGTATAAGAATTAATAAGGCAATGGCTATAAGTTTCCTAGAAGTAATTAAACTGATGGAGTGATGGCCAATTAAGTCGTGGGAGTAAATTCAAATCAAACCCTTGAATGCTCCTTTAATATTCTTTTAATTAACAAAACGTCATTTGGATTACTCTAACAAAAGGCGTTTACATTTGTGTCGTTTTGCTTCACGGGTGTGATTAACGAAGGAGATTAACTGGTAATTTCTTGTTGGTTTTCTTGGAAAAAACAAATAGATTTATGTGTTTTTAAATAACAAAGTTTTCTGCTTTTTTTTTTTTGGTTTTCCACCCTTTTTTTGATATTTTTATTGGAGTGCAAATATATTCGAAATCGCATCGGATAGGGCCACATTTGGGGGATAGCACCCTCTATCAAAGATTTTTTTTATACTCAAAACCTAAACTCATAATTTTTAATTAAGGAAGAACTAGCCCCATCCATTACATCATATCCTTTGGTTGTCAATTTACTGTTATCATGAAGTAACTTTAGTGTACTACGACAAATTGCCAGGCACAAACAACTTCATGGAATTCGTTGCGACAACCCTTAATTTTCGCACCATAGGATTATGAAAACCTACGAGAAACGACTGAACGTATTATATGCGTCAATTGCCATTTAGCTAATAAGTTCATAAAGGTTGAAGTTTCACTAACGGTACTTTCCGATAGTGTATTTGAAGCAATGGTTTAAATTCCTTATGATATGCAACTAAAAATGTTCTTGCTAAAGGTAAAAAAAGGAAGTTTAATGTGAGGGTTGTTCTTATTTTACTGGAGGGGTTTGAATTAGCTCCCTCTGGTCGTATTTCTTCCCATATAAAAAAAAAGATTGACAATTTTGTCTTTTTAGAGTTATTTTTTATTATGACGGTGTTCAGATAGTTTGCGCACACGTTAATTATTTTATTGGGTATCTATTAGCTTCAATTAGCATACATACCGGATAATTTAATTTAGACACCAAAACTTCGACAGATAAGAGAAATCGCCCAATATTACTTGCCACAGCGGGAAAGTATGCAAACTTCATTGTCATTACTCAATATTCCTCGAAAGTTTTGTTATCATCCACTTTATCCAATACTCATTTAGGAAAATAAGTACGATTTTAATTTAAGTATATAGTTATTGTCGCGATTCAAATTGATGGGTCATGACGGGTGCCTGAGTCCTACCTGTCAAGCACCCCTAAGTATGTGTCTAAGATATGAATCTGAATAATATCTGCTGAACTACGAAAATAACATATATGGAGGAAACCTGCCAACAAGGCATATGTACGTATACATGCGGAATACAATGGGTGAGCTGGCAAGGCTGCTATAGACAACTATACATTATATATATATATATATATATATATATATATATATATATATATATATATATATATATATATATATATATATATATATATAAAAATATATACACACACACAAACGTATCGTACCAAAATAAAAAGAAGCTCCAGATCAAGTGGAGCACACCAGCTCTCGCTGATCAGGAATCCTAAGTAGGGGGACCGTCAGTTTGCCTACATGCACTTGCGGGCATGAAACACATGCCAGTGAAATAGGGCATCAGTACGAAAAATGTACTGAGTATGTAAGGCATGAAAATTAATACGTAAAAGACATGGATGAAACAAGGAATAAGGAAACACATCTTTAAATTTGAATATTTTTGTAAATTCTGAAATGTTTATAATGTCATACATGTGCGTATAAATATAGTCCCATGCATACGTATGTGTGTGGCATCCCATCATATCGTCTCGGGCACTATGGGCAAGATCATCAACATATACCAGCTAATCAGGTGGTGGTACGTATATAACGCCATAACCTTTTCCCATATCCCATATACATATATTTACATATATATGCGTATATAACGCCATCTGGTCATGGGTTAATGCATATGTATAAATGGGTGAAATGTATGAAAAATACGTAATAATCTCAATAGTCCTTCCGGATAAACTTTTTCAACTGCGTATTATTCTGAGACCCATGAAAAGTAGATAATATTAATAATTCTCTTGGGAAATAAAAAATATAGACACTTCTAGTATTTATATGAATAGAGTAATTTATGGAAACTGTACGTTTGCTCATTTCTTCTGTATAATTCGAAGAATGCCAAAAGAAAAAAGGAATGACCTTAATATACCTGGAGTAAAGAAAAGTCGTATAATATTTTGTTAGAAACCTTCATGGAGTGAACTTAAAACCAAAAAAGTGGAATTAAGCTTATGCTCTTTGAAATTGAGGAACAAAATCTTTCTTTGATTTGTTGAAATTTGGATGAAGTTGCTTCTTGTGAAACTTTGGTTTTGAAATGAAATGCTTCTGCTTCAACGTCCTTGGCTTTAAGGCAAAGGCAGATTGTGATTTGGAGCCTTTACAAGGTATTCCTACTAAATCTCATGGATAAAATTTACAAATCTTATCAAGATTTAAGTTATGATTTGGTTATTATATAGTAGCCATCTGGCAAAGTGGTCAAGAGTCATTTTTTGCTATTGTGGCTTTATGCCACATGGAAGGGTGGGTGAAGATTATTAATCTTTACTCACTTAGTTAATTGGGTAATATCTCGTTATTCGATAATTAACCAATTATTCATATAATTTAAAAAGTTTTTAAAATTACTTAAAGTTTTATTTATTTTTAATATATTATATATATACTTTGTATATTATACTACTGTGGTCATATGGTACCTTGCATGATACTATTTTATAATTATCAGGTATTATCGCTCGACCCGTGTTTTATTCCAAAGGTCACTTTCAACAAAACTCATTTTCTTTAATTCGTGTGCCTTTTATCCTTTAGGATACTTATTTATCGCTTGTTATAAATAACGTAAGTACGTTAACGTCAAAATGAGCTCATCCCAGAGTCTACGTCAATTAACTGAAGACGAAACCTTTAACGTACGAAACCGCAAGATGTAAAAGTTATTACTAAAGAAAATCAGTTATATACTAATATAGTCCAAGACAGAGATAATAAATGAATTTGCACCTACAAATATATGATATAAGCGCAAGTTTGTATGAGTCAAAATCTGACCATGGGTTAATCATCCCTAAGCGAAACGATATGAAGTCGACCAAGTCGTAGTCATGCCCATAAGGCAAGATGACAAACAACACCTCGGCTATAGCGGGGGCCAGACCGTAAGGAAGACTACGTCGCAGAACGAGTGTAATGGTCAAGCAAACGATAGAGGGCACGGTAACGAAAAAGTGCGCTGGTCATAAACCATTGGACAAATGGGGAAGCTGTTAATATAAATAGGGGTAGATAAACCCGAGGGAGGAGAGGATTTTTGGGGCTAAAACAATTTAGCCTCCAGAGAAGCTACAACAAAGAGAATCTTTTAAGGAAGAACAAACCTTTCTCTTCCTTTCCGTTTTTCTCATGTTCATGATGCAAATTGGTCCTAGATGCAAGCTTATCACACGTGAATGACATATACAATCGCATAAAGAAATATTACCCACAATTATTCTTCCTTTTTTTTTAATTTCTACACCCTGCTTATCTAGATCTGAGATAAATTATGTATGGCCATGATTTACTTCTATATTTCTAGTAATTAGTTCGACAAAAGAGTTTATGCTTTTTCTCAAACAATTTGAGGCCGTCTGTGTGAATTTCTTAGCCAAATTTCTTAGTTTCCTTCAGATCTAGAACCGGCGAAATGCCGTCACCCATTTGAAAGAGCGGTAAATAAATCTTCGTGACAATAATACTAACCCAGGTCAGGCTACCACATAAGAGTAGAAGTTACGGCCAATATCTATGCAAAACCCACATCTCGCCAATAGCGATAGGGTTGGCACGACAAACACGAGTCTCACATGCCTTGTTGAGGCTCCTTCATAAGCATCAACAGAAATATTACCCGTCTCCCACAAACTCTTGTATATCTCCCATCAGGCCTCGGCATGAACCAAAAGCTCGTGCAAATGGCGAGGGACAACGATAGAGGCATATTCCACTTGGTCCAATAATAGCGCCTTTTCAGCCTCGAGTACAACGACCCGATCTCCCAAGTTTGAAGCTTCCCGGTCAATTTCTCCAATACAATCTTCAAGCCTTGCCTCCCTTAGCGTGGTCGTTGATCTCTCGGATTCCTGCTCAGATTGGAGGACACAAATAGTGTCCTTCAATGCCGCCGCCATTGCTGATTCCAGTGCTCGATCACTCTCATTGCTCTCCAACTCAGTTACTTTCCTCCCCATCTTGGTTAACTTCCCCATCCATTCAGAACCCAAAGCCTCAATTTTGACGGTATTTTGATCGAGCTCGGATTGAAATGACAACACCTTCGCCTGAATATGCTCACATTCTGCAGCGACCCCCTTTCCTAGCTCAAGTTCTTCGTCCTTTGCATGAAGTGTCTCCTCCAGCTTGATATTCCAACAAATGGACTGCATCAGCTCCTCCTTGAGAAATTGATTGTAGGTGCTCGCCCTATGCCGCTAATGCATATAACGACATTTATTGTGGTAACGCCGATACTTTTCCTGCATCTTGAGAAAAATTTTGACCCGAGTATCTGTTGGAACATATGTATATGTTCATACTTATATGTTTTGATAATTGACAAACCAATTTAATGGAAAATAATATATGCCAAATAAATGTGAGTTATTATTGAATATACTTTAATTTATATTTTAATTAAAGTGCTATTCATTTTGTAGATATGCAAAAGGAAGATAAAGAATTGATATGCAAAATTACAATGAGCATAGAGGAAGAAAAGGCTATGCAACGTTATTTGAGCGGACAAGAATTGGAGTCCAAGAAGTTCAAGACAAGATCGAGAGAAGCAATGAAAATAAATGAAGACCTTTTGTTGAGTCTTATATTGTCTTTATTGTGATCTTGATCCGACTTTAAGTTTGAGTCTTGGCTTCTCTCATAAAATGATTTTACAGTGCATATCATAAAATAATTTTACAATATATGCATATCATAAATGATTTTACAATATATGCATATCATAAATGATTATCATAAATGGTTTTACAAAATATGCATATCATAAATATTTTTATTGCATTTAAAACAAATTGGTTTTAAATGTTATATACTAAATATTTTCAATACATTTAAAACAAAATGATTTTAAATATTTTTATTGATTCTGAATGGTCATTACAATTATTTTTCATGTTTAAGATATTTATAATATTTTATATCTTCAAACAAAGCTTTGAAAAACATTTTATAACTTATTTTCAATAAGTTAGTTGTTTTAAAATCGGACCATTCCGCAGGGTCAGATAGTCGAATATCTGATATTGGATAGTCGACTATCCTGATGACCGTTGCCAAGATAGTCGAATATCCATATCAGATAGTCGACTATCCTTGTGACCGTTGCCAAGATAGTCGAATAACCATATCGGATAGTCGACTATCTCACAGATTTTCAGAATCTGTATTTATGATCATAGCAACGGCTAGGAGTGATTTTGGAGCTATAAATACACCTCAAAATCACTCATTAAACACACAACTTCTGACCAAAACATTCATAAGCTTTCATACATTTCCAATGTCATTTATTGATCATTTTTATCATATTTTGAAAGCCAAGGTCTTGAATTTATTGTTGTGTTCTTGAGCGTATTTGTTTACTCATATCCACTCTATTAAGAGAGTCTTGTTTAAGTGAGTGCTAAGTGTTTTATACACTTGAAGGGAAGTGTTAGTCCCTTGTGTTGTAAGAAGGAACTTGTGTTTCCTTTGGTTGAAGTCTTGGAGTGTTGTATCTCCGAGCAAAGGTTGTTGAGGCTTGTGTCCTCAGGTTGTAAAGGTTTGTTAGGCACCCGTAAGCTTAACAGTGAAGTCTTGTGGTGAGGTATCCTCGAGCAAGTGAAGTCTTAAGGTGTGGTATCCTTGAGCAAGTGTAACGGTTTGTTAAGCACCCGTAAGCTTAACGAAGTTAGTGGAAATCTCGAGAGAATCTCTCGGGGACTGGACTAGCCACGGGTTGTGGTGAACCAGGATATATCGGTGCGTTCGTTCTAATTTATTTACTTATCGCACTTATTTATTTCCTGCAATTTTTAAATTCCGCAAGTTTACGCTATTTTTATTATAACGCTATTCATCCCCCCCTCTAGCGTTAAGCGTATTATCTAACAATTGGTATCAGAGCCTAACTCTCTGAAAGACTTAACAGTTTGAGAGAATCCTTCTATGGCTTCTACTAGTAGTGCTTTTGCAGGAATAGGTGAAGGTCACTCTACCTTTTTGCCTCCAATATTTGATGGAAGCAATTACACACATTGGAAAGATCGGATGACAATCTTCATCAAATCAAACAACTTTCGTCTATGGCAAATCATCAAGTATGGTGAACAAATGACGAAACAAGTTGGAAAAGCCATGGTAAGTGAATACAATACCAAGGCTATCAATATGTTGTATAATTCCTTGAAACAGGAGGACTATCGGAAAATTTTCCAATACAAAACTGCTAAAGAGATGTGGGACAAGCTTGAGGACACTTATGAAAATGCGGCTCAAGAAGCAGACAGTTCATGTGATGAACCAACTGCCAAATGCCTCATGGCCGACGAAGGAGAAGAGGTAAGTACATCTAACTCTCACTCTTTTGAAGAATTACAAAGTGCCTATAATGAACTGTATGGTGAATTTGTTAATGCCTCCAAAATGATAAAAGATTTGAAGAAAACATTTTCTTTGCAGAAAACACTTTCTTTGCAAGAAACGGATTTTCAGAAAACACTTTCTTTACAAGAAAAAGATTTTGGAAAATCCTCTTCTTTGAAAGAAATAGATTTTTTAAAATTAACTAATGAAAATGGTATTCTCAAAAATAAAATTGATGTTTTAGAGAAAGAAAATGATTTCTTGAAAAATGACATTTTTGATCTTAGAAATAAGATTAAAGCAATGAACGAATCTTCTTCAATTGATAAAAGTTCTATTTGTTTATCTTGTGATTCTTTGAAACTAGAAAACATTGAACTTAGGAACACACTAGAAAAATATAGTGTAGATGCTCCTAAAACTATTGAAGTGATTAAGAAGAAAAAGCCTAAGAAAAATAGAAGGCGTATAAAGAATAAGAATCATGCTAGAAATTGTGATGCACCACCTAGAAATAATTCTAGGATTTTTAATGAGTCTAGAATTAATAATTTTAGACCACCTAGAAATGATTCTAGGAATTGTGCAAATGAATCTAGAAATAATTATTCTAGACCGCCTAGAAATAACTCTAGGAATTTCAACGCTCCTACGAATGTTGATTTTAGATTACATAGAACGTATTTGGCACAACCTAGGCATATGCACAACCCGAATGTTGTATGTCACTACTGCAACAGGGTAGGACACATAGCACCCACATGTTTTGCAAAACATAGGAATTTATCTTGTGGCTATAATTATTATTTGCCTAACCCCCAAGGACCCAAAAGTGTTTGGGTACCAAAAACCTATGTTTAGGTACTTTTGCAGGTGTGCTTGAAGACTACAATATTGTAGTAGATGCACCAAGCACGGAACCTCATTGCATCAAGGGGGAATTTCGGTTAGTTATCCTGTTCGATAAAAACCGAATTGTTGATATGTGCAAGCAACCGATGTTAACATATTTGTTGTTAATTTAGTTCTTATACTGTTGAAATTTCTGATATGCTTAATCGTAATAGTTGTTAAATAACAATTGATACATCTGCTATGTTTTCCAATAACAATTGATTTTAAATCATGCATATTTGTTTTAGCCAAAATGATTTTTAAACACGCCTCTAAAATCTGGACTAAGATAATCGATTATGTACTTATGATAATCGATTATGTTTAAGTCAGCTGCTTGACAATCGATTGTGAACTAATGACAATCGATTGTGTTAAGGCAGTGAGCATCAGATTTTTCAAATCTGCATAACAATCGATTGTGAACCTTATGACAATCGATTGTGATGAGGCAGTGTCCATCAAAGTTTTTCAAAGCTCAAAATAATCGATTGTGAAGCTAATGACAATCGATTGTGAAGAGACAGTGTCCATCAGATTTTTCAAAGTCATAAAATAATCGATTGTGAACTTATGACAATCGATTGTATTGAGGCAGTGTCTTCTAGACTTTTTCAAAGTTATTATATAATCGATTGTGAGTTTATAACAATCGATTGTCAAGAGGCATAGTCTAAATTGATTTTTCAAGACTGATATATAATCGATTGTCAACATTGCATAATCGATTGTATAACTGACCGTTGCCAAAAAAGTTTTCAAATACCGTCAGGTATTCGATTGTAGAATTGTAACAATCGATTGTTTTAATTAAAATCTGGAAAAGATTTTTTGAACGTTGCCAGTAATCGATTGTTGATCTTAGATAATCGATTGTAAAGCGTAAAATCTGGGAATGATTTTTGGAATGACTGGCAGACAATCGATTGTGGTAACTTGACAATCGATTGTCATAGAGCAAAATCAGCAATTCTTAATTGGCAATTAGGCAACTGTTGTGTATGTTCTTCAACAAATGGTTTTATCATTGTTTTATAACAATTGGTAGATCTATGTTTTGTTGGTATGTCTTGATAAATTTCTATAAATCTTCATATTGCATACTTCTCATAGTCTTTCTTTAATATTCTCCCTTCTTGCTAAATGCCAAAAAGAAGAAGTGTTTAGGCGATATGCCTCAAGTAAGAGGGAATATCTTTACATTCTAGTTTGCCTTAATTGAAGGGGAATTTTTCATTAAGGAAATTGCATGAATGTTATTGATGATATTTGTTGTACTTTAAAAATAATTTTTTATTGATAATATTATATTTCGAGCAACTAATAAATTTCTATGCAAGGAGTTTAAAACTCATGACTAGCAAATTTTTGAAATATCATGATGGACGAACTAAATTTCAACTTGAGGGTGCAAATGAAACAAATGAAAGAGGGGACTCTCATTTGTCATGCTCAATATTGCAATGAGTTGCTAAATCGCTTTGAAATAAGCAACACCAAAGCAATGGCAAATTCAATGAATTCATATGACCGTCTTGACAGAAATGTGAAAGGTAAGGAAAGCAATACCAAGTATTACAAAGGTATGATCGTTCCTCACTTTACCTTATTGCTAGCAGAATTGATATAATATTTAGCATTTATTGATGTGCTAAGACATAAATCATGTTTAAAGGAGTCACGTCCTAATGCGGTTAAACGTTGATCTAAATGCATACATTTTTTTTGTTGCATTTATATTTTGAATATTACTGACTTGAGCGTGGAAGACGCGTATTTTCTTTTGCAGGTATCGCCCTAAATTCAGGGGGAACCAAGATAAAGTTTCAATTCAAGTCAATATTATTTTTCTTACTTGACTTGTGAATTTAGAAATAGCATATTTGATTTGATAAAATTATATTCATAAAATTATGATATATACTTTTACCAAAAATATAGTTTATTTTTAATAAACGAATTCCATAAAATGAAAATTGTTTTTCCAATATTTTCTGCTTAAACGATTTTTCAAAGTCGTCGAAGTTAATCGACTAACTAGAAGTTATTCGACTAACTTGATTATCCAGAAAATCAAGCTATTTCTCCAAATATTCGACTAACCAGAAGTTATTCGAGTATATCTGTTTCCAGATATTCGACTATCCCAGAAGATATTCGAATATCGTTCCCAGATAGTCGACTATTCAATAATTTATTCGACTATCCTCAGTCAAATTTCAAAAATCTGACCGTTTTATAGCCGTTCCAATCAGTCCAAAAATCTGATTTTTGTCATTTAATGCTATGTTTTCTTGAACTCTATAAATAGGATTAGTGTGCACTCTTTGTTTCACACCAAAATCATTCTTGTTCAAGAAATTCTCTTCAAAAATTCTATTCCAAACTTTTTCCAAAAGTTCTTCTTGCCTACAAATTTCAATGGCAAATAGAAGCTCTAAACGCTCTCGTGCCGGAAAGAATATCCCTTCTTCTTCAAATCCTCCTTCATCTCTACATTGTTATGATGATGGATCCGTTCTTTGGTTTGAACAAGAAAATGAGCTTCAACGATTTATTAGAAACTTTGAAAATCAAGATATTCTTCCACCTCGATTCACAACCGCAAGATATCTAGCGGATTCTAATCATTCCAATATACTTCTACAAAGTTCAATCCTTGACTTTGTTTATTTGAAGTATGATTTCATTCATCCTCTTTTGATTCAAGCCTTCTATTCGAAAGATGAAGATGGAGTTCTCTCTACCAAAGTCAATGGCATTCCTATCCTTTTAAGTGAAGAAAATATTCAAGCTATCACAAATCTTCCTCGTGATGGCCAAGACATCGAACAATATACCGGTGTCGAAGGAATACTCTATGATGAAAATGTCCTCTTCAACCTTATTGGAATTGGACAATTTGAATTCTCTCAAGAGCAAAAGAGAGCTCCTATTAAAGGAATTTTTCCGGAATTTCGTTTGATTCTTTATGTTGTCACTCGGATTCTTAAACCGAGAAAAAGCAATCACACGACAATTGGCCGTGAAGATGCAAAAATCATGCATGCTATTATTTCCAAAGCACGCATAAATTGGTGTAAATTTGTTCTTACACATATGTTTGACTCAATAGGAAGTGACAAACCCCTTCCTTATGCATTACTTATAATGCATCTTCTTGAAGCATCTCAAGTCAACACCAATGTTGGTATCAAGAAAACTCGCACCAAACATTGGAAAATTCAAGAGACCTCTTTTCATGGCCATGACCAACCACATGATCAAATTCCAAATCCTCCTCCTCCAATTCAAGCTCGTCGTCCTCGTGCCCAACCGGATGTGTCTCAAGCCATCTTGGATCAACTTGCCTCTCTATCGACCTCAATTAATCGAATTGATAGTAATGTGTCTCGCACGGAAAGAAATGTGCGTAGGCTTAGTGACGAAATCCACGGATATTTTGACCATGTCAATTATTCGTATTCTCACGTCTATTCCGCAAGTACTTCTAGCGATGACGATGATTTCGACGACGATGAAAGTTCTTGATTTGTAATGTATTTTCATTCATTGTAATATATTTTCAATTACTCTTATTGTAATTTTCCTTCTTCATTAATGAAATTATCTTTTTGTTAATGTCAAAAGGGGGAAGATTAAGGGTATATGCATATTTATCTTTAATCATGCCTTTGGGAAGATTAAGGGTATATTTATTTTCCATGCATTGGGAAAGATAAGGGTATATGCATACTTATTTATTTATATGCATATTTATTTGTTTTAAATATTTATTGCATAAATTGAGGGGGAACTCAATAATAACTTGTCTTACATTTGTCATAGTCTTTTATAAAGGGTATATGCATATTCCCATGAAGGTTTTCCATTATCAAAAAGGGGGAAATTGTTGGAACATATGTATATGTTCATACTTATATGTTTTGATAATTGACAAACCAATTTAATGGAAAATAATATATGCCAAATAAATGTGAGTTATTATTGAATACACTTTAATTTATATATTAACTAAAGTGCTATTCATTTTGTAGATATGCAAAAGGAAGATAAAGAATTGATATGCAAAATTACAATGAACATAGAGGAAGAAAAGGCTATGCAACATTATTTGAGCGGACAAGAATTGGAGTCCAAGAAGTTCAAAACAAGATCGAGAGAAGCAATGAAAATAAATGAAGACCTTTTGTTGAGTCTTATATTGTCTTTATTGTGATCTTGATCCGACTTTAAGTTTGAGTCTTGGCTTCTCTCATAAAATGATTTTACAATGCATATCATAAATGATTTTACAATATATGCATATCATAAATGATTATCATAAATGGTTTTACAATATATGCATATCATAAATATTTTTATTGCATTTAAAACAAATTGGTTTTAAATGTTATATAATAAATATTTTTAATACATTTAAAACAAAATGATTTTAAATGTTTTTATTGATTCGGAATGGTCATTACAATTGTTTTTCATGTTTAAGATATTTATAATATTTTATATCTTCAAACAAAGCTTTGAAAAATATTTTATAACTTATTTTAAATAAGTTAGTTGTTTTAAAATCGGACCATTTCCGCAGGGTCAGATAGTCGAATATCTGATATTGGATAGTCGACTATCCTGATGACCGTTGCCAAGATAGTCGAATATCCATATCAGATAGTCGACTATCCTTGTGACCGTTGCCAAGATAGTCGAATAACCATATCGGATAGTCGACTATCTCACAGATTTTCAGAATCTGTATTTATGATCATAGCAACGGCTAGGAGTGATTTTGGAGCTATAAATACACCTCAAAATCACTCATTAAACACACAACTTCTGACCAAAACATTCATAAGCTTTCATACATTTCCAATGTCATTTATTGATCATTTTTATCATATTTTGAAAGCCAAGGTCTTGAATTTATTGTTGTGTTCTTGAGCGTATTTGTTTACTCATATCCACTCTATTAAGAGAGTCTTGTTTAAGTGAGTGCTAAGTGTTTTATACACTTGAAGGGAAGTGTTAGTCCCTTGTGTTGTAAGAAGGAACTTGTGTTTCCTTTGGTTGAAGTCTTGGAGTGTTGTATCTCCGAGCAAAGGTTGTTGAGGCTTGTGTCCTCAGGTTGTAAAGGTTTGTTAGGCACCCGTAAGCTTAACAGTGAAGTCTTGGGGTGAGGTATCCTCGAGCAAGTGAATTCTTAAGGTGTGGTATCCTTGAGCAAGTGTAACGGTTTGTTAAGCACCCGTAAGCTTAACGAAGTTAGTGGAAATCTCGAGAGAGTCTCTCGGGGACTGGACTAGCCACGGGTTGTGGTGAACCAGGATATATCGGTGCGTTCGTTCTAATTTATTTACTTATCGCACTTATTTATTTCCTGCAATTTTTAAATTTCGCAAGTTTACGCTATTTTTATTATAACGCTATTCACCCCCCCTCTAGCGTTAAGCGTATTATCTAACAGTATCGGCCCTGCAAGCACTTTCAATCTCCAGCATGTATGAAAGAAAGCAAAAGAATAAGGAAAAGTAGTTCAAGGCCGTAAAAAACAAAAAACACAAAGGGGGGGGGGGGGAGAAACTTACCCTCAAGCCAATGGCAGCCGCTTTGTGCATTAATGCGACGACGGTGGTGTCCCGAAGAGAGACACACTATGTGGTGGAGCATAAAAGGTCAAACTATGATACCAAACCCTCCATGTCCCGCAAAAGATTGAACTCTGACAAAATATCAAGTATACAAGAAGGTCCTCTCGCTCTTACCACATGGGTGAACGCCTCCTCAGACATTCTGACATTGTCAGGTTCAAGATCAGAGTCAAACTCATAGTCATCAAAAACGACATCCTTTCCCCTCTCTACGGCTGAAGAAGAAGCTCGATTCGGTTAGGAGGATGAAGTCCTGTCCAAAATAGCCACAGCAGCCTTAAGACCCCATCCTCCCGCCGCAGTAGCCTGTTGATCGTTCACAATGGTCGAAGCCTCTGTCATCGGGTTGGACTCTACCACTTGGTTCGCCTCTGCGGCTGGGTAAGCATCCCACAAATTTCATACATCGCCAAGGGATGGTCTCCCCTGAAGATACTTCGATAGAAGGGGCCACTTCAGACTCCACTCGCCATCTCTTCGACGGACCCTCTTCGTTATTAGCACAAAAGATTCACCCGTTGAGTGGGCAGTAGGAGCTGGAGTTTCAGGTTGAGGAACAATTTACATGCACACGGCCCTGACAGCAGGTGCAGATTGATTAGCCCTCGATATATGCTGGGAAGTAGACCTCGGCATGGGTTGGACAGAAGACGTCGGTTGATGAAACACAAGCGGAGGATCCTTCGCCCTTCACTCTCTCCCTATTAGTGGAGAAAAACAGTCATGTAAGCAGCAAGTTCGAATTGTGAGGCAAAGAACAGGAAAATTGCAGCAAGTCGATTTACCAATGAGACACTTATGCCCGTATTTCTTATAGAGGGACACCTATTCGCGAACCCTCACTGTATGGGGAAGGATGTCATTTACCCATTTGTAGATATCATCAACAGGCATGGGAGGTAATATCTCAACTGCAAAAGTAAAAACGAATTAGTAACACTGCCCGAAGAAAATCGGTCGACCACCACTCCGAAAGGAGATATAAAGTAAAACAGGAAAACTTACATGTGAAGTTCCACCTCTAAGAGAACCCTTCCGAGTACACCACAAGGTGCTCAGTCCGCACATAAAAGTAGCTTTACTAGAAATGAGTGTTAGCTTTGTTTTTGCATCTTCACCACCAGACTATTTGTTCCTCAGTGGCGCATGTGTATTATTGTGCCTCGAATAAGTTAAAGGGCAAAAATATTAAACATGTGCCCCAAAGTGACTTCTCGACCGGAAAGCTCCGCATACTTCAGCAGCATAATGAAAAGCTTGTACACGTACGATGAAAGCTGAGCTGGGCACACTTTATAGAAATGACAGAAGTCTACAACCAAAGAAGGGATATGAAGCATGCACCTGACAACAAAATGGTACACATAGAATGCGCAGTATCCTATACGGTTCAAATCTATAATATCATCAAGTATCGCCAACAACATCTTAACATGGTTTAGAATCTCCCATTTTGTCTTAAGCGCCGCAACCGCAGCTTCATCTATAATAGAGGGAATATGATCCGTTTCTTCTCCGGCAGCGCTCTTGAAGTCAGTCCATGACTTCACCAGACGGGGCAATATTCAGCCGCCATTGTAATCCCCTTATCTTCCGTCGCCTCCTCTATTTCTTCGAGAATAGGTGTGAAGACCCAAAGGGTCATCACTTGTTTTTAATCAAATTTTGTGCTTTTGAGGCCTTGAAAACCTCATTTAGAGTCGCTTCGAGTTGCATGCGTAGTTTGAGCGCGTAGTCGGAATGTTTAAATATGAAATTCTATCAAAAATGCTAAGTTTTATATTAAAATTAATAAATTTGACTTCAATTAACATTTGGGTAAACGGATCCGGACTCGTGATTTGATAATCTTAGAGGGCCCGTAGAAAAATATGGGACTTGGGCGTATACTCGGGATCGAATTCCAAATCCCAAGCCCGAGAAATGAATTTTTAAGTGAAATTGTTTAAGGAAATTTGAAATGAAAATGATTAGAAATGATGGTATCGGGCCCGTATTTTGCTTCCGGCACCCGACATAGACCTTATTTATGACTTGAGTCATTCTTGTGAAATTTGGTTAAAAATGGACATCGTTTGACGTGACCGGACCTTAATTAAGAAATTTTATATTGATAGCAGTTTTGAGAAATTTCAGTGATATTGAGGTTTAATTCGATGTTCGTGATATTATTTTGGTGATAATTACACGAATAATTGTTGAATGTTTTCAAAGTTGTGTGTATATTTGGGTTGGAGTTTTGAGGGCTCGTGTAAGTTTCGAGTAGTTCCTGGAATTCCTTAGGCTTAGAAATTAGATGTTGAAGGTTCAGGAAGTTGTAGGCCTCTAACCCACTTGTGCAGTCTGCGAGAAATTATGTGCGACGACGGAGGGGCCAGCACAACCATGGTCGCCTTTGGGTGGTGTGCGGTGGAGGCTGTGCGACCGCAGTCGTCTTTGTGCGGTCCGTATAGGGCGATGGACTACAGATCTTCAGGTAAGCTTATGCGGCGTGGTCCATTGCGGTCTGCACAGGTCTGCTAGAGGTATAACTAGACGGGATTTTTAGTTATTTTTCATTTTTCAAAACCCTAAAATATAAGAGGCGATTTTTCAAGCAAGTTTTTATTCTCCAAATCAATTGTATGTCGTTGTTAACTAGTTTTCTTCAATAATAAATATCTTTTAACATGATTTTAACTTCAAATTAAAGATTTTCATGGGGAATTGGGTGTTTTGAGTAGAACCTAAGTTTTTCAAAAATTGAGGATTTGGACCTCAATTTGAGGTCTGATTTCAAAACAAATTATATATTTGAGTTCATAAGGGAATGGGTAATCGGGTTTTGGTTCGAACCTCAGGTTTTGACCACGTGGACCCGAGGGCGATTTTTGACTTTTTGGGCGAAACTTTGGGAAAACTCATTTTTATGCATTGGGGGTTAATTCATTTAGATTTTATTGATGTAATTAAGTAATTTGCTATTAGATACGAATGAATTGGCGATGGAACTAAGGGGCAAAGTTATAATTGAGACTTGAGTTGTGTTCAAGGCGTCGAGGTAAGTATTTGGTCTAACCTTAGCTTGAGGGATTAGGAGTTGAGTCATATTTGCTATGTGATAATTTTTGAGTACAACATATAAACATGGTCATGAGTATCTATACGTTGATGTCTAGCATGACCGTGAGTCTTTATATTGTGAATATTATGATTTCATTGTTCTTTCATGCATCACTGATGATTTCTATATGTTGTGAAAAACTTGTGAAAGAAATTGTGACCTACGAACATCGAGGAGCATTGGCTCGAGTATATTACAAATTGTGAAAGTATATGAGATGACTGAACCCTTTCACAAGTGGTGAAGCGAGTTGTGAAGTAAAAGTAAAAGAAAGCGAAAGAGTTATTAAATTGTTCCCTTGCCGGGATGTTTGTGGCTTTGTTGATTATCTCCCTTGCCGGGATGCTGAGATTGTTGATATTGTTTCCTTACTGGGATTTAACTGTTAAATTGTGTTCCCTTGTCGGGATTTCTATTATTATTTGTTTACTTCCTTGCCCCTTGTTTGTGATTGTTGTTTGGGTGAGGAAGAGAGTTAAAGCACGAATGGCAAATTCATGCATTATTTGTTATTGTGAGGAAAGAGTGTTAAAGTACGAAGGGTGATGTTGTGCTGCACGATGTACCATTACAAACCGATTCTATTGATTATATGTGAGGAAAGAGAGTAAAAGCACGAAGGATGATGCCGTGCACATTTTTTTATTATATCATTGCTTGGTGAGGATGAGAGTAAAAACACGAAGGGTGATGCCGTGCATATTTTATTATATCATTGCTTGGTGAGGATGAGAGTAAAAGCACGAAGGGTGATGCCGTGCACTTATTGATTTTTGATTCTTTATTGATGTCTGAGTTATGTTGCTTTCTTCGTTATTTAATGATTTTTATTCGGAGTTGTTATCTTCCCCATAGCATGCTCTCCCTCCCATGTTGACTGGTTAATTCTTGTATTTCTTTTCTGATGTTTGTGTGATATATATCCTAGCCTCGTCACTACTTCGCCGAGGTTAGGCTAGACACTTACCATCACATGGGGTCGGTTGTGTTGATACTACACTCTGTACTCTTTTGCACAGATCAAGGTACTGGGCATAAGCATTAGTTGGAGGGCTTCCTTCAGTCCATCCGGTGATCCAAGGTAGACCTGTAGGTGTCCGCAAGCCCCGGCGTATCCCTCTATCTCTATTTCCTGTTTCATTTTCCTTTATTTAGAAATATTGTACTGTTATTTCTTCAGACATTGTATGTAGTAATCTAGATAGTTTGTGACACTATGACACCATGTTTTGGATGGCTGAGACTTAAGTAACTGTAATATTTGCAGATTTCAGGTCTCAAATAGTTATCTTCTGCTTATTTATCTAAAATTCCATAGTTTTCATGTTATTGCCTTTTAATTGTTAAAAGAGGTAATTTGATAATGAGATATGTGATTAAGGGTTGGCTTTCCTAGCTCTCACTAGTAGGCGCTATCACGACTCTGAGAATGGGAAATCCAGGTCGTGACAAGTTGGTATCAAAGCTCTAGGTTACATGGGTCTCACTGTTCACAGACAAGCTTAGTAGAGTCTGAGGGATCGGTACGGAAATGTCTGTATTTACCCCCCAGAGGCTACAAAGTTAGGAAAAACTTTGTATTCGTTCTTTCCTATCGTGCGGATATGTTCTTCAATGCTAATTAGACTTCTACTCTGTTCTTTTGCAGATGGCAAGAACACGCGCTTCCTCATCTACTACTCAGCAGCCTGAACCCCCAGCAACAGCTTCCACTAGGGGTAGAGGGAGAGGCCGAGGCCGTGCTAGAGGCTGAGGAAGGGGAAGAGCTCAGCCCCGAGCAGCAGCACCAGTAGCATAGCCTCAAGTTGATTTTGAGGAGGAGGTTCCGGCCCCAACAGTTTTTATGGGCCCATATCAGGTTCTAGAGGGGTTTATTTCTATCCTAATTCTTCAGGATGCTCTAGTCCAATTGGTGGGCCTCATGGAGAGTGTCACCCGAGCAAGTTTTCTTCCTGTAGCACCGACCACTTTTCAGGCTGGAGGAGGGGCTCAGACTCCTGCTACTCGCACTCCGGAGCAGGTAGCTCCTCAGATTCAGACTCCACTGGTTCAACCAGTTGGGGTAGTACAACCGAGTGTGGTAGCTTAGACCGGAATGGAGCGGCTATGTCTGCCGATGCTTTGTAGAGACTGGACAAGTTTACCAAGCTCTTCACTTCTACTTTCGCGGTGCATCTACTGAGAATCCAAGGATCATCTGGACAGTTTCCACGAGGTTTTTAGGAACATTGGTATTGTTGAGACCAATAGGGTCAATTTTGCTACAATTCACTTGTCTGGATTCGCCAAGACTTGGTGGAGGGATTATTGCCTAGCTAGACTAGCAGGATTGCCAGCCTTGACATAGGGGCAGTTTACAGTGTTATTTTTGGAGAAGTTTCTCCCCGCTACTCAGAGAGAGGCATATCGGAGGCAGTTTGAGCGCCTCCAATTGGGTTCCATGATTGTCACCCAGTATGAGACTAGGATTATTTATTTGGCTCGCCATGTTCTTATTACACTCACAACTAAGAGGGAGAGAGTGAGACGGTTTATTGATGGACTCATCTACCTGGTTTGTCTTAAGATGGCTAGAGAGGCTAGGAGAGAGATATTCTTCCAGGAGGCGGCCAATGTGGCTCGTATGGTTGAGATGGTATTATCATAGAGGGGTAGTCACATGGCAGACAAGAGACCCCGCCAGTCAGCTTGATTCAGTGGTGCCTTGTCTGGAGGCAGAGATTTGTATGATAGAGGTCATCTTCATAGGCTCTTCCAATTAGCACTCCAGGTTTCTCATGGGGCTTCAGGTGGTCGTGGTTCTCGCTCGCAGTATTCTGATCAGTAGTCCTACAGTGTACCACCAACTCTTATTAGTGCACTGTCGCTTCAGAGTTTCTGAGGTGAGCATTAAGCTCGACGAGGCCATCAGTCTCAACAACTGACAGCTTGTTACACTTGTGGCGATACATGTCATATTGCTAGATTTTTCCCTCGAGCAATGAATAGCTCTCAACATAAAGGTTCTCGTGCTATGATACATGCACCAAATGTTACACAGCCCACCCAGCCAGCTAGAGGTGGGGGTAGAGGTGCTAGAGTTAGAGGTAGAGGTCCTAGAGGTGGAGCTCAGGACACTAGAAGTGGAGGTCAGCCAGCTACAGGTCGTCCCAGAGAGGTAGATCAGAGTGGTGGGGCCCAACCCCCATGTTATTCCCTTTAGGCCAGGTCTGAGGCTGAGGCTTTCCAGATTCAGTTATTATAGGTACAATTCTGGTTTGTGATAGAGGTGCTTTAGTGTTGTTTGATCCAGGTTCTACGTATTCGTGTGTGTCATTAGGTGCTCATGTTTATGTATCTACACTGGTGAGTGATTCTATTATGGATGATGGAGTTCATCATTCTTGTATTGTGGTGATTGGGGGTCTTGAGACTCGTGTAGATTTGTTGCTTTTAGACATGGTTGATTTTGGTATTATATTGGGGATGAACTGGTTATCACATTACCGCGCTATCTTGGATTGCCATGCCAAGACTGTGACCTTAGCTTTACCGGGTATGCCTTATATTGAGTGGAGAGGGGCTCCTGGTCATTCTACCCATAGCGTTATATCTTATGTGAAGGCTCGACGTAAGGGCAATAAGGGTTGTTTGGCCTATTTGGCATATGTTCGTAATTCTAGTTCTGAGGTCCCTTCTATTGATTCTGTGCCTGTTGTTCGTGAGTTCCTTGATGTTTTTCCTTCAGAACT
This sequence comes from Nicotiana benthamiana, assembly GCA_034376525.1. Lineage (NCBI taxonomy): Eukaryota > Viridiplantae > Streptophyta > Magnoliopsida > Solanales > Solanaceae > Nicotiana > Nicotiana benthamiana. Next base: position 37,500,751 of record CM067335.1, on the reverse strand, counting down.
ACCAGGCATGACGCCCGAAAAGGATATTGACTTTTGTATTGATGTGGCTCCGGGCGCCCAGCCCATTTCTATCTCGCCATATCGTATGGCCCCGCCCGAGTTGAAAGAGTTAAAGGAAAAGTTGCGGGACTTGATCGACAAGGGTTTCATTAGACCTATTGTATCGCCTTGGGGTGCGCCGATTTTGTTTGTTAAGAAGAAGGATTGTTTGATGAGAATGTGCACTGATTACCGGTAGTTGAACAAGGTAACAATCAAGAATAGATACCCACTGCCTAGGATTGATTATTTGTTCGATCAGCTTCAGGGTGCCAAGGTATTTTCCAAGATTGACTTGAGATCTGGCTACCATTGGTTGAGGATTAGGGCATCCGATGTCCCTAAGACAACTTTTCACACTCGGTACGGACATTATGAGTTCTTGGTTATGTCGTTCGGGTTGACAAATGCCCCAGCAATGAACTGAGTGTTCAGGCCTTATTTGGACTCGTTCGTGATAGTCTTCATTGATGATTTATTGATATACTTCCGCAGCCAGGAGGAGCACGAGCAACATCTCAGGGTGGTTCTTTAGACTTTGAGGGATAGTCAGCTATGTGCTAAATTTTTGAAGTGTGAGTTCTGGTTGAGTTCAGTTGCATTCCTGGGTCATGTCGTACCAAAAGAGGGTATTCAGGTTGACCCGAAGAAGATTGAGTTAGTCAAGAACTGACCTAGACCAACATCAGTTACAGAGATTCGGAGTTTCTCGGGATTGGCAGGTTGCTATCTTCAGTTCGTGGAAGGGTTCTCACCAATTGCAACCCCGATGACTAGGTTGACCCAGAAGGGTGACCAGTTCATATGGTTGGACGAGTGTGAGGTGAGCTTTCAGAGGCTCAAGACAGATTTGACTACAACACCAGTATTGGTTTTTCCCGCGGGTTCAGGGCCCTATATAGTTTATTGTGATGCTTCCCGTACTAGAATTGGTATAATGTTGATGTAGGACGGCAAAGTCGTAGACTATGCTTCACGGCAGTTGAAGATTCATGAGAAGAACTATCCATTTTATGACTTAGAGTTGGCAGCCATTGTCCACTTGTTGAAGATTTGGAGGCACTATCTATATGGTGTGGCATGTGAGGTGTTCACTGACCACATGAGTCTTCAGTACATTTTCAAGCAAAAAGAGTTATATTTGAGGCGGAGGAGGTGGTTGGAGTTGTTGAAGGATTATGATATTACTATCTTATATCATTCGGGGAAGGCCAATGTGTTGGCCAATGCATTGAGTAGGAAGTCAGCTAGTATGGCAGCCTTGCTTAGATTCTGGTAGGTGAGAGGCCGCTAGTCGAGTATTTGCTTGCATGATTGCTCGATCTTCATTATTGGAGCATATCCGTGATCGGTAGTTTGATGATCTCCATTTGTGTGTCCTCAAAGACATGGTGCGGCGTGGAAGTGCCAAGCAGGTTACCTTAGGTGATGATGGAGTCTTGAGATTGCAGGGTCAAGTTTGTGTGCCTAATGTGGATGGGCTTCAAGAGTTGATTTTAGAGAAGGCCCATAAATCTCGGATTCTATTCATCCGGGTGCTGCGAAGATGTATTAGGATTTGCAGCAGCATTATTGGTGGCGTAGAATGAAGAAGGATATCATTGCATATGTGGCTCAATGTTTAAATTGTCAGTAGGTTAAGTATGAGCATCAGAGGCCTGGTGGATTGTTTCAGAGGATTGAGGTTCTCGAGTGGAAGTGGGAGCGGATCACTATGGACTTTGTTACTGGGCTTCCGTAGACTCAGAAGAAGTTCGACACAGTTTGAGTCGTTGTTGATAGGTTGACCAAGTCAACGCATTTCATTCCTGTGGCAATCTCCTATTCATCCAAGAGGCTAGCTGAGATCTACATCTGGGAGATTGTTCGTCTTGATGGTGTGCCTGTGTCTATCATTTCGGACTGAGGTATGCAATTTACCTCGCATTTTTGGAGAGCAGTTCAGAAAGAGTTAGGCACTCAAATTGATTTGAGTCCAACATTTTATCCTCAAACAGACGGTCATTCCGAGCGGATTATTCAGATTTTGGAGGATATGCTCCGAGCTTGTGTCATTAACTTTGGAGGTTTGTGGGATCAGTTTTTGCCTGTACTAGAGTTTGCCTAAAACAATAGCTACCATCGAGTATCCAGATGGATCCTTATGAGGCTTTATATAGTAGGCGGTGTCGATCTCCGGTCGGATGGCTTGAGCCGGGAGAGGCTCGGTTACTGGGTACGGATCTGGTTCAGGAGGCCTTGGAAAAGGTCAGGATCATTTGGGATAGGCTTCATACTGCTCAGTCCAGGAAAAAGAGTTATGAAGACCGCAAGGTTCGGGATGTGGCTTTTATGGTTGGTGAGCAGATATTGCTCCGAGTGTCGCCTATGAAGGGCGTGATGAGATATGGGAATAAGGGCAAGCTTATACCTAGATTCATTGGTCCATTTGATATTCTTGATCGAGTGGGAGGGGTGGCTTATAGACTTGCATTGCCGCCGAGCTTATCAGCCGTGCATCCAGTTTTTTATGTGTCCATGTTCTGGAAATATCACGACGATCCATCTCACGTGTTAGATTTCAGCATTGTCCAGTTGGACAAGGTCTTGTCTTACGAGGAGGAGCCGGTGGCTATTTTAGACTGGCAGATTTGTCAGTTGAGGTCAGCGAGTTTCCCCTCTGTTCGTGTTCAGTGGAGAGGTCAACCTCCTGAGGCAACGACCTAGGAGTTCGAGTCACATATACGGAGCCGTTATGTCCATCTTTTTAGCGACTTAGGTACTTCATTTTTCTGTCTGTTTGAGAAAGAACGATTGTTTTAGAGGTGGAGGATGTGACGACCCGAAGGGTCATCACCTATTTTTAATAAAATTCTGTGATTCCGAGGCCTTGAATACCTCATTTAGAGTCGCTTCGAGTTACGTGTGCAGTCCAGGCACGTAGCTGGAAACTTTATATATGAAATTATGTGAAAAATACTAAGTTTTGATGTTAAAATGAATAAATTTGACTTCGGTCAACATTTGGGTAAACGGACCCAGAAGTGATTCAACGATCCCGAAGGGTCTGTAGGAAAATATAGAACTTAGGCGTATGTCCGGGATTGAATTTCGAGGTCCCAAGCCTGAGAAATGAATTTTTAAGTAAAATTGTTTTTATTAAATTGTCTAACGAAACTTGAAATGAAAAATGATTAGAAAGCAATGTATCGGGACCACATTTTGGTTTCGACGCCCAGTACATGCCTTATATATGACTTGAGTCATTCATGTGAAATTTGGTTAAAAACGCACGTTGTTTGACGTAATCCGGACCTTAATTGGAAAATTTGATATTTAAAGGAGTTTTGATAAATTTTAGTGATCTTGAGGTTTAATTTGATGTTCGTGATGTTATTTTGATGATTTGATTACACGAATATGTTGTAGAGTATTTTCAAGGTTGTGTGTATATTTGGGTTGGAGTTTCGAGGGCTCGAGTAAGTTTCGCGTAGATCCCGGGATGCCTTAGGCTTAGAAATCAGATATTGCAGGTTCAGGAAATTGTAAGCCTCTGAACCCACTTGTGCGGTCCGCGCGAAATCGCCTGCAACTTAAGAGGCCAGCGCGGCCACAGTCGCCTTTGTGCGGTGCGCAGTGGAGGCTGTGCAGCCACAGTCGCCTTTGTGCGTCCGCACAGGGTGTTGAACTGTAGGTCTTCAGGTAAGCATGTGCGGCCGCGGTCCATTTAGTGCGATTCACACAGGGGGTCTGCCAGAGGTATAAATAGACGGGATTTTCAGTTATTTTTTATTTTTCAAAACCCTAAAACATAAGAGGCAATTTTTCAGGAAACGTTTCTTCTCCAAATCAATTGTAAGTCGTTTTAAACTAGCTATTTCCAATCATAAACATCTTTTAACATGATTTCAAATCAAAGTTTTTTGTAGGGGAAATTGGGTATTTTGAGTAGAACCTACGTTTTTCAAAAATTGAGGATTTGGACCTCAATTTGAGGTCCGATTTCAAAACAAATTATATATTTGAGTTCATAAGGGAATCGGTAATCGGGTTTTAGTTCGAACCTCGGGTTTTGACCACGTGGGCACGGGGGCAGTTTTTGACTTTTGGGGTAAAACTTTGAGAAAACTCATTTTCATACATTGGGGTTGATTCATTTAGCTTTTATTGATGTAATTAAGTAATTTGTTATTAGATACGAATGAATTGGCGGTGGAAACAAGGGGCAAAACTATAATAGATATTTGAGTTGTGTTCAAGGCATCGAAGTAAGTGTTTGGTCAAACCTTAGCTTGAGGGATTAGGGGTTGAGTCCTATTTTCTATGTGATAATTGTTGATTACGATGTATAGGCATGGTGACGAGTATCTATATGTTGGTGTCTAGCATGACCGTGAGTCTTTATATTGTGAATATCATGATCTCATTGTTTCTTTCATGCCTTGGTGATGATTTCTATATTTTGTGAAAAGCTTGTGAAAGAAATTGTGACCTTCGAGCATCAAGGAGCACTGGCTCGAGTATATTACAAATTATGAAAGTATATGAGATGACTGAACCCTTTAGAGCATTGGCTCTAGTAGTAAAGTGAGTTGTGAAGTAAAAGTAAAAGAAAGAGAAAGAGTTATTAAATTGTTCCCTTGCTGGGATGTTTGTGGCTTTGTTGATTATCTCCCTTGACGGGATGTTGGGATTGTTGATATTCTTCCCTTGCCAGGATTTCTATTATTATTTGTTTACTCCATTGCCTCTTTTTTTGTGATTGTTTTTTGGGTGAGGAAGAGTGCTAAAGCACGAAGGGTGATGTCGTACCGCACGATGTACCATTCCGTGCCAATTCTATTGATTATATGTGAGGAAAATGGAGTAAAAGCACGAAGGGTGATGCCGTGCATATCTGTTTATTATATCATTGCTTGGTGAAGGTGAGAGTAAAAGCACGAAGGGTGATGCCGTACATATTTTATTATATCATTGCTTGGTGAAGATTAGAGTAAAAGCACGAAGGGTGATGCCGTGCACTCATTTTTTTGATTCTTTATTGATGTGTGAGTTATGTTGCTTTCTTCATTATTTGATGATTTTTATTCGAAGTTGTTATCTTCCCCACAGCATACTTCCCCTCCCATATTGACTGGTTAGTTCTTGTATTTCTTTTCCGATGTGTGTGTGTGTGTGTGTATATATATATATATATTTGAACTGTATAAGTTTAGTTGGTAGTTTGGTCCTAGCCTTGTCACTTCTTTGCTGAGGTTAGGCTAGACACTTACCAGCACATGTGGTCGGTTGTGCTAATACTACACTCTATGCTCTTTTGCACAGATCCAGGTACCGGACAACAACATTAGTTGGAGGGCTTCCTTTAGTACACCCGAAGATCCAAAGTAGATCTGCAGGCGTCCGCAGGCCCTGGCGCCTCTCTCTATCTCTATTTCCTGTTTCATTTTCCTTTATTCAGAAACAATGTACTGTTATTTCTTCAGACCTTGTATGTAGTAATTTTTGACCGTCTGCGGCACTGTGATACTAGGTTTTGGGTGGTTGAGACTTAAATAATTGTAATATTTGCAGATTTCAGGAGTTTAATGTTTATTTTCCGCTTAATTATCTAAAATTCTGCAGTTTTCATGTTATTGCCTTTTTATTGTTAAAAGAAGTAATTTGACAATGAGATATGTGATTAAGGATTAACTTGCCTAGCTCTCACTAGGCGCCATCACGACCCTGAGGGTGGGAAATCCGGGTCGTGACAACAGGTGCATCATTTCCGGCACCGGAGCTTCGGCAAATCTGTCAATATGGGAAGAAGTACCAGGCATTTGTCTTGATTGATCAGAATAAATGAGTAAGACGAAGTAAGAGGGAAGACAGTGGCGTCAAGTTCTGATTGGCATAAACTCAGAAGTTTAGAATATGTAAGAAGGTAAATGTTTGTAAAACTCCAGATAAGTTGGAAAGTGTAGCTGTAGAATGGTGTTTTCCCTTTATTTATAGGAACATAAATTTCCTAAGCGAGAGACCCAAGAGCCGCCAATCAAAAGCTAATTGGGAACGGGAAACAATATAGTGCTTAGGAAACATGCGCCACAACAATGCATAAAGGGAATTCATGACGCTGCAAACTGACGTAATGGTTCAATTCTGAACTGACATAACGATCCGATGATACCAATTAAAATGCCATATCGTCTCCCCAACCTAAGGTTCTTATTCGACTCGCAATGATCATATTTCTCCTAACTTACAAATCAACAAAGTCCGTCCGTTGAGCCCGCCAAGAAGCAACCCCATCGGACGGAACTGTATGAGTCAAAATCTGGCCATGGGTTAATCATCTCTAAGAGAAACGATATGGGGTCAATCAAGTCGTAGTCATGCCCACAAGTCAAAATGACAAAGAGCACCTCGGCCATCGTCCGGGCCAGACCGTAAGGAAGCCTACGTCGCTAAACAAGTGTAGCGGTCAAGCAAACGATGGAGGGCGTGGTAAGGAAAAAACACGCTGAAGCTATTAATAGAAGTACGGGTAGTTGAACTCAAGGGAGGAGAGGACTTTTGGGGATAAAACAATTTAGACTCCAAAGAAGCCATAACAAAGAGAATCTCTTAAAGAAGAACAACCCCTTCTCTTCCTTTTTGTTTCTTTCATGTTCATGACGCAAATCGGTCCTAGATGTAAGCTTATCACACATGAATAATGTATAATTATTGCATGAAGAAATATTACTCACAATTATTCTTCCTTTTTTTATTTCAATACCCTGCATATCTAGATCTGAGATAAATTATGTTTGGCTAAGATTTACCTTCTATAATTTTAGTAATTAGTTCGACAAAAGAGTTTTACATTTTCGCTCAAAGAAAGTTGTACTATTGTAATGTAAATAACCCTTTTTATGTTATTATTGATAATAGTGATATCGCGAGTATTCTTTCGAGTATCTGCTTTATAAAAAAGAATAGTACCTTAGAAGTGAAATCGTACACCTAAAATGTTGTGCTTTATAAAAAAGAATAGTACCTTAGAAGTGAAATCGTACACCTAAAATGTAGGTGTACTTGTAAATACTACATTAAAGTAATTTAAATAGCTTGGATACATTTTCCAAGTGGAGGAGAATACTTAATCACCTTAATTTCGTCAGTTTGTTTTCTTTGTTTGGATTTTCATTTATTATTCGATACTAATATTAGAGCCCGATTTTATACGAATTCGCATCGCATAGAGACTCGTTCAGAAAAAAACGTTTCTTATTAATTTTTCTTTTATATTCATGGCTCGAACCCAAAACTTCTGATTAAGAGAAGAGCCTCATCTATTGTTTCACATCCTTTAATTGTGGCCAATTTGTCTCCCATTAGCCCTGTAACTACTATTTAAATCCACGATTTTTTGAAATAAATTGATCACCTTAATTCTGCCAATTTGCTTTCCATCCGCCCTACAAGTCTCCCTCTCACATATATTTATTGTCGTTATACGATTTTTTTAACATGTAGGAGTCGATCTAAACCCCAATTAAGATTAGTTTAAAGAATAGCCTTCAATTTGCCCTACAACTACTATATATATATATATATATATATATATATATATATATATATATATATATATATATATATATATATATATATATATATATATATATATACGCACTACAACTACTATATATATACAATAAGTCTAGAGATGTCAATGTAACCATATTCAATGAGAAAAGAGAGTTTAAAAATAAATATGGTAATGTCAACAACTGCATCTTCTTCCCTTTCCTTGTATTAAAAAATTGAATAAAAAATAAATTTCTCATTTCGACTCCTGTTATGAAATAATATAAAAGACAAGAACAATAACTCAAGAACAAGAGCAAATAGAGAGAAGAGTAGAGAGAGTTCTTCTTATTGATACTTAGAGAATGTTAAGAGTGATTTACAATGGTAGAGAGCACCTCTATTTATAGGGAGGAGGATGATTTAGCTACCAAGAATAGAACTCTAGAATCTCTCTAATTAAAGACATTCACCTTAAATAGAAGTGTATTTATAACACTCCCCCTTGAATGTCTATTCAATGATGTGCCTCGTTAAAACCTTAAAACAAAACCCAATGGGAAAAATTAAAGAAAGGAAAAAGAGTACACATGTTTGAATATGCGCCTATTGGTTGCCTCGTTAAAAACCTCGCAAGGAAAACCCGGTGGGACAAAACCTTGTAAGGGAAAAAGAGTGCAACGCGCCTTAACTCCCCCTGATAAGAACATCAATTTATGTCCTTAAGTCTTCGCATCCCGATCTTGTGAACTAGCTTCTTGAAGGTTGACTTTGGTAGAGATTTTGTGAACAAATCAGCCATATTGTCGCTTGAACGAATCTGTTGAACATTGATATCACCATTCTTTTGAAGATCATGTGTGAAGAATAACTTGGGTGAAATATGCTTCGTTCTATCTCCTTTTATGAATCTTCCCTTCAATTGAGCTATACATGCTGCATTGTCTTCATACAAAGTTGTGGGTAGTTTATCACACTTCAAACCACATTTGTCTTGGATATGATGTATTATCGACCTTAACCACACACACTCCCGACTTGCTTCATGAATAGCAATTATCTCGGCATGATTAGATGAAGTAGCCACAATTGATTGCTTAGTCGATCGCCAAGATATGGCGGTTTCTCCACGGGTAAACACATAACCCGTTTGAGATCGAGCCTTGTGTGGGTCGGACAAATATCCAGCATCAGCATAACCAACAAGATCCGGGCTGCAATTCTTGCCATAAAATAAGCCCATATCGGTAGTTCCTTTTAGGTACCGCAATATGTGTTTGATCCCATTCCAGTGTCTCCTCGTAGGAGCCGAGCTAAATCTTGCTAAGACATTAACTGGAAAAGATATGTCAGGTCTTGTAGTATTTGCAAGATACATTAGTGCGCCAATTGCGCTAAGATATGGTATTTCAGGATCAAGTAGCTCTTCATTCCTTTCTTGTGGTCGGAATGGATCTTTGTTCACATCAAGTGATCGAACAACCATCGGTGTACTTAAAGGATGTGCTTCATCCATGTAAAACCGTTTCAGTACCTTTTTTGTATAGGTAGATTGATGAACAAAAATTCCGTTTGCCAAATATTCAATTTGCAAACCAAGACATAGTTTAGTCTTCCCGAGATCTTTCATCTCGAATTCATCCTTTAGATAATCAATTGCCTTTTGGAGTTCTTTAGGGGTTCCAATAAGGTTTATGTCATCAACATATACGGCAAGTACAACAAATTCCTATGTTGTTTTCTTTATAAAAACACACGGGCAAATGGCGTCATTTATATAGCCTTCTTTTAACAAGTACTCACTAAGACGATTATACCACATTCGTCCAGATTGCTTTAGACCATACAAGGATCTTTGCAATTTAATTGAGAACATTTCCCGAGATTTTGAGTTGTGCGCGTTTGGCATCTTGAGTCCATCGGGAATTTTCATGTATATCTCATTATCAAGTGAGCCATAAAGATAGGCAGTAACTACATCCATTAAGTGCATGTCAAGCTTTTCATGGACAGCAAAACTTATGAGATAACGAAAGGTTATCGCATCCATTACAGGCGAATATGTCTCTTCATAATCGACACCAGGCCTTTGAGAAAAACCTTGTTCAACAAGGCGTGCCTTATATCTTTGTACCTCGTTTTTCTCATTCCTTTTGCGTACAAAGACCCATTTATAGCCGACAGGCTTAACACCATTAGGTGTTTCAACTATAGGGCAAAAAACTTCACGTTTTGCCAGCGAATTCAATTCTGATTGAATTGCTTCTTGCCACTTTGGCCAATCCTGTCTTTTTCGACATTCTTCAACAGATTGAGGTTCGAGATCCTCACATTCTTGCATAATGCTATATGCTACATTATAAGCAAAGGCACTATCCACCACAATATCCACTCGATTAATATTTGCCTCAATATTAATTGGATTTAGGGATAGTTCCGTATTTTCCAGAGTCTCGGGCTCAATGGATTCTTCATGAATCTCAGAATTTGTTAAATCATGAGATTCTTTCGTGGTGTCATTTTGATCGTTCTTTTTTCTCTTTCTAGGATTTCGATCTTTGGAACCTAATGGTCTGCCACGCTTCAGGCATGCATTCGACTCATTGGATATGACACTAGATGATTGTCCAACAGGGACATCAATACGGATTGGAACATTTTCCGCGGGAATGTGGGATTTCGTTATCCTTTTCAAGTCCGTAAATGCGTCAGGCATTTGACTTGCTATTCTTTGCAAATGGATAATCTTTTGTACCTCTCTTTCACAAATAGAGGTATGTGGATCAAGATGAGATAATGATGCATTTTTCCACAAAATTTCCCGTTTGGTTTCACCAACTTCTCCCCCTAATTTTGGGAAAAGTGTCTCATCAAACCGACAGTCTGCAAATCGTGCAGTAAACAAGTCGCCTGTCAATGTTTCGAGGTAGCGAATGATGGAGGGCGATTCAAACCCAACATATATTCCTAACCTTCTTTGCGGACCCATTTTGGTGCAGGATGGCGGTGCTATAGGCACATATACTGCGCATCCAAAAATTCTTAAATGGGATATATTGGGTTCATGACCCAAAACCAATTGCAACGGGGAATACTTGTGGTAATTCGTCGGTCTGAGACGAATTAGCATTGCTGCATGTAAGATGGCGTGACCCCATACCGAAGTGGGCTGCCTCGTTCTCATAAGTAATGGCCTTGCAATCAACTGCAGGTGTTTAATTAACGATTCTGCAAGACCGTTTTGAGTGTGAACATGAGCTACAGAATGTTCAACTTTTATCCTGATTGATAAGCAATAATCATTAAATGCTTGGGATGTAAACTCAGCAGCATTATCCAGTCTAATGGACTTGATTGGATTATCTGGAAATTGTGCTCGTAGTCGAATTATTTGTGCCATTAATTTCCCAAACGCAAGGTTGCGTGATGACAACAGGCACACATGAGACCATCTACAGGATGCGTCTATCAAGACCATGAAATACCTAAACGACCCACTAGGTGGGTGAATAGGTCCACAAATGTCCCCTTGTATACGTTCCAGAAACGTGGGTGACTCAGTCCCAACCTTTGTTTGTGATGGCCTGATAATTAACTTGCCTTGATAACACGAAGTGCAAGGATATTCATTATTCGAAAGAATTTTGAAATTCTTTAACGGATGCCCATATGAGCTTTCTATAATCCGTCTCATCATGACTGATCCTGGATGTCCCAATCGATCATGCCAAAGTACAAAGGTATTGGAATCAGTAACCCTTTGGTTTACTGTTGAATGTGCCTCAATTGCACTAATTCTTGTCCAATACAGGCCACAAGATAAAGACGGGAATTTCTCAATAACCCTCTTTTGGCCGGAGACATTCTTTGTGATGACGAGATATTCAAGATTATCTTCATCCATTGTCTCAATATGATAGCCATTCCGGCGTACATCTTTAAAACTCAACAAGTTTCTCTTAGACTTGGAGGAGAACATTGCATTCTCTATGATTAACGTCGTGCCCTTGGGCAGAGTTACAATTGCTCTTCCGGAGCCTTCAATCAATTTACTACTTCCAGAGATTGTACTAACGTTTGCCTTACACATATTTAGTTGAGAGAAATACTTCCTTTCTTTGAGTATTGTATGTGTAGTACATGAATCAATTAGGCAAATACTTTTACAGTTGGATGTTGATCCAAGTTCGATTTGTGAGATATCCATATTTGCTATCCCATAGTTTGACATACAAAAGAGATACAAGAACATAAGAATAAACAAGTTCAATTCTTTTGTGTCACATAATATTTTCAAAATCTGCTGCTAACAGTTGACTAACAAAATCAGATATGTTATCCATTACTTTGCAGTTTGAAAATTTCAGTTTAAACGTTTTCTTCAAACAATCGATTGTTAAACACAAACAATCGATTGTTGAACATTGACAATCGATTGTTAAACACACACAATCGATTATTTGCTATTTTGAAAAACTTCAGATCATACTGTCTTAAGACAATCGATTGTTATGCATAGACAATCGATTGTTGGCTATTTTGAAAAATTCCAGAGCACACTGTTTTAAGACAATCGATTGTTAAGTATAGACAATCGATTGTTGGCTATTTTGAAAAATTCCAGAGCACACTGTTTCAAGACAATCGATTGTTATGCATGGACAATCGATTGTTGGCTATTTTGAAAAATTCCAGATTACACTGTCTTAACGACAATCGATTGTTAGACAAAGACAATCGATTGTGGATGATTTTTGAAAAATTCCAGATTACACTGTCTCAATGACAATCGATTGTTAGACAAAGACAATCGATTGTGGATGATTTTTGAAAAATTCCAGATTACACTGTCTCAATGACAATCGATTGTTAGTCAAAGACAATCGATTGTTGATCGATTGTTTTTCAGTTTTAATGCGAAAATAGTAGATAATCGACTAGTTTTTCAGGCTAGTCGATTACCCCTACTGCAAAATAAAAATTTTATTGATATTTGAGCATATTGAAGATATTCTAAAGAACAACTGCTAACATTGCACCATGAACTAACTAATACGAGCTAATACTAATGACTATTAGTTTATTCACTAACTAATACAAATAAGTAGAATAAAATCAAATAACTCCATCTTCTTTCATCACGGACCCATCGCCGATTAGGTGGTCTATTTTCCCCTCGGGTTGCTCAAAGAAGTCTGCCACATCCAGATGGGTGATGTCCTCATTGTCGTCATAGACAAAATTTGTTTCAGGGCCTTTTCTCTTTCGAGATGCTTGATAAAGGTCAACCAAGTGTCTTGGTATACGGCAAGTCTTTGACCAGTGCCCTTTCCCACCGCAACGATAACATATCATTTCTGAACCATTTGCCTTAGGATCTTCATGCCCCCGTTTCTGCTTTCGGCGGTTATCTCTCTTCGGGGGGTGACGGACTTCATTGGAATTTCTTCCTTGTCTACGTCCCTGGCTATGACCCCGTTTACGACCATGACCATGGTCCTTTTCATGTTTGGCATAATGAGAGTGCACCTTATCTGCTTCAGGCAGTGGTGTAGACCCAGTGGGTCGATTTTCATGATTTCTCATGAGCAGGTCATTATTTCGCTCAGCCACTAGTAGAAGAGAAATCAGTTCAGAGTACTTTGTAAAGCCTTTCTCTTTGTACTGTTGTTGCAGTAATATATTGGAGGCATGAAACGTTGTAAACGTTTTCTCAAGCATATCATAATCGGAGATATTATCCCCGCATAGCTTCAATTTAGAAGTAATTCTGAACATAGCAGAATTATATTTAGAAACGGACTTAAAGTCCTGGAGCCTCAGATGAGCCCAATCATATCGTGCTTGTGGCAGAGTGACCAACTTCAGGTTGTCATATCTCTCCTTTAAGCCGTTCCACAAGACGAGTGGATCCTTGACGGTGAGATATTCAATCTTCAAACCTTCATCAAGGTGATGGCGCAAGAAAATCAAGGCCTTCGCACATTCTTGGGTGGATGCTTTTTCTCTATCTTTGATGGTGTCTCCGAGACCCATAGCATCTAAGTGAATTTCAGCATCCAACACCCATGTCATATAGTTCTTGCCCGAAATTTCAAGGGCAACGAACTTTCTTTTCGTAATGTCAGACATAATCGAAAATTAAATTAGGAAGAGGGAAATACCTTAGATTTCTCGAGAATGGTTCTTGAGACGGTAGAGTCTCGTGCTGATAACGTGTTATGAAATAATATAAAAGACAAGAACAATAACTCAAGAACAAGAGCAAATAGAGAGAAGAGTCGAGAGAGTTCTTCTTATTGATACTTAGAGAATGTTAAGAGTGATTTACAATGGTAGAGAGCACCTCTATTTATAGGGAGGAGGATGATTTAGCTACCAAGAATAGAACTCTAGAATCTCTCTAATTAAAGACATTCACCTTAAATAGAAGTGTATTTATAACAACTTCCTTATTTTCCTTCCTTTTGTATTTTTCTCTTCTTTTTTTATTCCCTTCATTTTTCTTATTCTTTGACCTTTAATTCTGTCATATTTCAAATATATGTACTTGGATTTATTAATAGACGGAGTTATCCAAATCTGACTATTTTGATTGGACTAGGTCCTAACGAACATTAAAAATTTAAAATCCATTAAGTAGCAAGTTTTCATCAAATGATTAACAGGCTAATCATTGGACTTTAGAGAGAAATAAACGTGATAAATTGAAATCTAAGCTGACCCTATTCAGAATATTTTTTAATTTATTGAAAAAATAAATTTGGATTTTTGTAAGTGTTTGATGATATTTCTTTAAGTGCAAACTAGTAAACTCCAAAAAGTAGACTCTACAAGTACATATACAGTTAGATATTCAGACCCCTCTATAATAATATTTCTTTATAATAGCTATTTATTATAAATGTTAAATTTTTTCGGAATCAAATATTTTATTATATTATAATATATATCCTCTATAAGAACAATTCATTATAGTAACCAAAAGTGATCAAGAGTGTTCTATTTGAAATGCAAACCTATTGGGCCAGATCTTTCTCCTTCCAAAGAAGGTCATCAAACTGGTTGATGGAATATGCAGAAACTATTTGTGGACTGGCAATCATGAGACAAGTCATAGAGCTCCAATAGCATGGGAAACAGTATCAAATCAAAGGCAGCTGGAGGTTTGAATATCATTTGCTATGCGAGGTGGAACGAAGCAGCCTTGTCGAAGCTGCTATGGGCTTTAATGTTAAAGAAAGATAAGCTCTGGATCAAATGGATCCACTGTCATTATATAAAGAAAAAAGCAGTTGATACCATGGAAACACCAAAGCAGGCTAGCTGGTTGGTAAGGAAAATTTTTGGAGCAAGGGAATGGTGGACACATGATAGTGCAGCAATGCAAGCATGCTGCCAGAATGGAAGCTACAGCATCAGGAAAGCATATATACACTCTACTCCACAATATCCCAAAGTTCACTGGAAAAAATTAGTGTTGGTGCCTGGACTACTGCCAAAACAGAAGCTCATATTATAGATGACATTGCATAGACGATTTGCAACAGTTGACAGGTTAGAAAAGTGGGGTATCCACACTGACCAGTCTTGTTCACTATGTAGGAGAGACATTGTAGAGACACACGATCACCTGTTCTTTGACTGTTCTTATTCCCAAAAACTGTGGCAAGGATTGTTAAAGTGGCTGAACTTCAACAGATTGATAAACAACTGGGAACTAGAGGTGCAATGGGTTTCTGCTAGAGTAAACAATAGAAAGCCAAGGAAAACCATTCTAGGAGTGGTGTTTGCAGCAGTTGTGTACAATATTTGGATGGAAATGAATGAAAGAAGATTTCGACAGTCGAGCAAAGAAGCTACAGACAGAGCACGGCAGATCGCAATCCAAGTGCACATCACTGGACCGAAGAAGCCAAAATGACAGCCTACCCTACAGTACATAAATTGCTATCCTCAATGTACTCCTTGACTATATCTACATTTTTGTATGGTAGGAGTTAGTTAAACAACTTTTTTGGTTGTAGAGTAGCTAGTTGATCAAGTTTGAGATTTGTTCTATAGTCCCAAAGAATAATTTATGTACATACTGGTTGAAATACAAATTTTCTTTTTGACAAAAGAAAAAAAAAACCAAAATATTTCGGAACATATAAAGTTGTTTTAAAAAAGTTTGACTATATCTCGTTCTTGGTTTTTCACCTGATTTCCAATGCCTCTTTTAGGCCTGATTAATTCGGATAGAAGTCCACTTTATCTGAAATATATGTATTATTTTATGTGGTTAAAACATGAAATGAAAGACATATTTATTAACAATACATGGATTAAAACAATTTAATTGATATGTCTTTTATTTCACATTTTATTACACACACACACACATATATATATATATATATATATATATATATATATATATATATATATATATATATATATATATATATATATATAAGTATTATTTCTCCTCAAACATTTTGATATCTATATTAATCTCTGCATTATTTGTTCATGCATTATCAATTCTTACATTATTCGTATAAGAACCTAGCGACCCGTCAGTACGTCATATGTGGTTTCAGGCGAGACAATTGTATTTATATCTGTTTTTTATGTTATATTTTAATTTATGTTCGCTTGTAAAAATGTCATTTTTTAACTTATATTGCTTGCAACAAAAATACAAGTATACTTGCTAGTTTTTCTGATTTACTCTTGTCTCACACATGAAAATGTGTAAGCATCTATATTCATCTCTAATTATTTGTTTCACAGTTTCATCTTACATAAAAAACTAGCTTCTACTTGATTCATGTCGAATCGAGGACGACAGGTACATGTGCACTTGATTTTTAATATTTTCAAAAAGTTACATGCTAGTTTGTTGCTCAGTAAACAGTTCTCGAAGATAAATTCATCAAGAAAGAAGGCAATTTACCGCATTCTAATTACTTTATCTTTTTTCCAGATCATGTGTGTAAATATATATGACAACAACAACAACAACCCAGTATAGTCCTACTTAATGGAGTCTGGGAGGATAGTATGTACACATACCTTACCCCTACCCTTGGGTAGAGAGGCTATTTCCAAATAGACCTCCGGCATTCTTCCCTCCAAGAACTTCCCACCTTGCTCTTGGGGAGACTCGAACTCACAACCTCTCGGTTGGAAGTGTGTGTTAATATATGAATTTTATTAAAATTAAATTCATAAAATAATTTGGACTACATTTTAAATTCAAGATATATTGGTCCAAATAAATATTATGGGCTAATATAATTGAATTAATTATATAAGTCCAATACATATGGATTAAACAAATAAGCCTTAATCCATTGGGCTAGCCCTTTTAATTGGGCTAAAGGGATGAGCCCACTTCATTAAGCCCAAGATGACATCTTCCTAGAGGTCCAGTTTGGTGCCACGTGTCAGATGATGTGGCACGCCAAGTCAAATGGAAGAGCCAATAGGATCATGCCACGTTTCAAAATGACAAGGCATGCACAGTCACACTAAAAGGCCAATGAAATCGCGCCACGTGTGCAAGTGACATGTTCTGGCCAATCAAATGCGGCCATGTCACACTTTAATTTGATTGGTCGGAAAGAGTTTGTTCTTATCATAACTCTTCCCTTCCACAACTATAAATAGGGGTCTTCATAACTCAGAAAGAACACCAGAAGTTATAACAAGAAGCAAGACAGGGCTCGTGGATCAAACGCTGCAAATTCCTCCACAAGTTTCAAACTTCAAGTTCAAGTTCAAGCTCAAGAACGAAGAACGAATCAAGATCAAGTTCAAGCAATCAAGCTCAAGCTCAAGCTCAAGAACAAGATCATTGTTCGTGAAAACAAATATAGATTCAAGATCAAGCTCAAACGCCCTTGAATTTATTTATCCTTGGAAAGAAGAATCCGAGGATTCATAGAGATTGTAACACTCAAATATTCAAAATAAAATACTATAATTATTGCGATAGTTTTTAGTCTTGATTTTATTTTCTCGACGCAAATTTATTTTCTACAAATTCTGGCACGCCTAGTGGGACAATCTCTACCTCTCATCTCTACTTTCAATCACTAAAGTTCAAGAACATTGAAATGGCTTCAAAGAAAATGAACTCCATTTCAACTTCCACCAAGGCAGCTAACTCCAAGTTCTATGCTGATGTGGAAAGCATCCTCGATGTCACCTTTGGAAGCTTTGGACCAGTTACGAGGATAAAATCAAGCTCTTTAGGACAACAAGCACCCTAAGTGCCATTCGCATCAACCCCTATTTTCAGATCTTCATCCTCAAAAGGAGCAAGATTTGCCACAAACACATCTGAAGGAGGAAGCGATGTTGCTGAAAAGATCAAGAAAACTCTTGCTCTGCTTGACCTCTCCGGCTCCAAGCACTGTGCTGTGAAGGAAGATGATGATGCTTCAACTGATGGATCCTCCCCACTTACACCACATAGCGTGGGCCAATCAAGAATCAATCTGTGTGAAAATCCATGTTACTCTCCGTCGTCTACGACAATCATGCAAGCCATGGTAACAAATACTTCATCTATGGAGGAGCAGTTGGCAAACTTGACGGAAGCAATCGCTGGCTTGACCAAATGCATGCAAAATCAAGAGGCTAGAATTGACAAGCTAACAGATAGGGTGGGAATCTTTATGGAAGAAGAACCTACCCATGCACCCGGCAAGCTCCTAAAAGTTCTGAAGAGTGACTCTCTCCCGAAACAAGCAGCATCCATTAAGGCTATCCATGTCTCATCTGAAGGAGTGATTCCAATCGATCAACTGAAGAAGTTCATTGAAGGAACCATTAACAACAAATATGAAATTTCTGCCAAATCCTCCCTTACGTATGCAAAGCCGTACACTTCAAGGGTTGATATGTTGAAGATGCCTTCTGGCTATCAACCTCCAAAGTTTCAACAGTTTGATGGTAAAGGGTAACCCAAAGCAACATGTGGCGTACTTCGTGGATACATGCAACAATGCTGGGACTTATTATCTTATCAAGCAGTTTGTCCGCTCGCTAAAGGAAATGCTGTTGACTGGTACACGAACCTCGAGGCTAGATCAATCGATAGCGAGGATCAACTAGAGCAAGAGTTCCTCAACCTTTTTTATAGTACAAGACGTACTGTGAGTAGGAGAGAACTTACAAATACTCGTCAAGGGGGAACCAGTTATCAACTTTATCAATCGTTGGAGGAATGCAAGCCTCAACTGCAAAGACAGGCTTAGTGAAGCTTCAGGCATAAAGATGTGCATCCAAGGTGTGCATTGGGGATTGCACTACATCTTTCAAGGTATCAAGCCTGGCACATTTGAAGAACTTGCAACTCATGCCCATAACATGGAATTGAGCATGGCCTCCGCTGGAAATGAAAGGTTGCCCATATATGAACCTTGCAAAGAGAATGAAAAGCAAGAAATCAGGAGGTGGGGCAAGTTCATACCCAAGTCTGAAAACAAAGAAGCTATGAATGTCAATACATCACCTATGAAGTTCACGACGAAGGTGAGCAAGAAGCAGAGTATGAATCCACTTCTTTTCAAGACAAGCCAAGTGGAAAGTTGACTCTGAAAGAAATGCAGGAGAAAGAATACCCATTCCTGGATTCTGATGTGCCAACCATTTTCGAAGAGCTCCTCGAGTTAAATCTCATTGAGCTTCCGGAGATGAAGCGACCAAATGAATCTGGGAAAACAAATGACCCAAATTACTGCAAATATCACCGACTTGTAAGCTACCCTCTGGAGAAGTGCTTTATCTTCAAGGATAAATTCATGGACTTGGCTCACGAAAAGAAGATCATTCTTGAAGATGAGAAAGCAAGCGCAAACCAAGTCTCTATCACCTTTGGCTCATTCAGTCTGGATGAATTATATGGTTTTAAAGAAATTAAAGATGAAGAATTATTAGAGAGCAACAAAGCTGAAGTCAACCAACCTGATGATGATGAAGGATGGGCGTTGGTGACTTGTCGTAGGCGCCACAAAAGGAGCCCACCAAAAGAATCAGTAGAACAACCAACAAGGAAGTTGATGGTAAAAAGACCAATGAAAAATAATCCAGTTAGGCATTTGAAGAAAGCAAAGGTGGAGATGCACCACCCTTAAGGGCCACGAAATCCAGTGAGCTTGGAGGAATTTTTACCAAGTTGGTTCCGCACGAAGATTTCCCATGAGGACATTGATGCCTCTTGTTGCCATGCTGACAAAGGGGAAGAAAAGAGTGATGACCTACCGTTGGAACCATCTTCGGAAAAGCCTATCGACTCTACTCTTCAAGAAGTTAATGCTTGTGAGGAAAAGGTCACGTTCACAAATGACGATCTTTTGCTTGGTGACACTCCTCATAACCGCCCATTGTACCTGGTTGGCTATATATGCGATGAAAGGGTAAATCGGATTTTGGTTGATGGAGGATCCTCAGTGAACATTTTTCCAATACACACTGTGAAAAAACTTGGTATTACCATGAACGAACTCTCAGAAAGTCGTGTGATGATCCAAGGATTCAACCAAGGGGGGCTGAGAGCCATAGGCATGATTAGGCTGGGAATCACTATTGAAGATATGCAATCAAGTGCACGGCTGTATACTATCGACGCGAAGACTTCATACAATATTTTGCTTGGGAGGCCTTGGATACATGAGAATAAAATTGTTCCATCTACCTACCATCAATGTTTAAAATACTACCAGGGTGAAGTCGAGAAGACGATAGTTGCTGATGATGAGCCATTCACCGAGGCTGAGTCACGCTTCGCCGATGCAAAATTCTACTTGAAGAACCGCATTGTGAAGGAGCTGAAATCGATGATGGTATGAAAAGCAAGAATAACGAACCCTTAACTAAAAGAGTTGAGGTGACCATGGGTAAAGCCAAAGCTGTTACAAAGGGGGTGCCTGCCAACATGAATAAATCTCATAAAGGGGGCATTGTGTCCTATTGAAAGAAAGTAAGTCCCGCACTCCAATATGTCCCTTAAAGGAAGAATGGCGAGGGTGAGTCATATAATATCCAAATCAACATGCCAAAGGAGTTAACTCTTCCGGTCAAATGAATTGAGGCAGTAAAGTCGTCCTCAATGCCGCTTGCAGGGTTTGTAGCCCAAAATCGTTTATAGAATGTGGCACTCCCTACAAAGCGAAGAGATGAAGGTTTTGACCCTAATGCTTACAAGCTATTTGCAAAAGCTGGATACAATCCCAATGAGCCATCAAAGTTAGGGAAACTCCCGTCAGAAACTACAACGAGGCAACCACGTGAAGGTTTGGGATACAAGCAACCGTCACCAGTGCGCATTTCAATAAGAAGGGAGAGCAACAAGTATATCACTGTAGAAGATGAATCAGCCACTTCTAACAAGCCTTCTGTCTTTGATCGACTTGGAAGATGACCTGCGAGGACCTCCGTGTTTGAAAGATTTGGTACAATAAAGAAGGGGAACAAGTTCCGGAGAAATTTCAAAGCATAAGAACACCCGCTTCACTCAAAATCCAGGAGATCTCTAAAGATTTCCAAAGTTTGGTTCCTTCTAGAATGAGGTGACCAACAAAACTTGTAGTTTCATGTGAAGAAATACTGAAGGTAAATCCATATAATGTGGTCTACACTAAAGAACGTGACGAAGATGAAAAAAGTGTAGGTTCTTCGTATCATGTCACTGTACAAAGCAAGAATGGTGTTCCGTCTTTGATGAAGGATAACGCAGAATTGGAGCATGTTTCACCATGTTATCACATATCCTTAAATGATGGGGATCCTCAAGAAGATGAAGATGCGAAAGATGCTCCACTTGGACTTGAAGAAGGAGTGAAGACGACGGTTGATGTCTTAAAAGAAGTTAACCTTGGCATCGATGAAGAACCAAGACCCACCTACCTAAGTGCTTTACTCGAAGCTGATGAAGAAAGCACTTATATTGAGTTACTCAAAGAGTTCGGAGATGTCTTCCCTTGGAGTTGCAAAGAGATGCCCTGCTTGGACCCGAAAGTAGCAGTCCATCACTTTGCAGTCAAAAGTGGTGCTCGCCTTGTTAAACAAGCTCAAAGGCACTTCAGGTCGGACTTGGTTCCCCTGATTGAAGTTGAAGTTAACAAACTCGTTGAAGCTGGATTTATTCGAGAAGTTAAATACCCAACATGGGTTTCAAGTATTGTCCCTGTAAGGAAGAAGAATGGCCAGATTTGAGTATGTGTTGACTTCAGGGAACTCAATAATGCATTTCCCAAAGATGAATTCCCGCTTCCTATTCCAGAGCTTATGATCGATGCTACTACTGGTTACGAGGCAATGTCTTTCATGGACGGTTCGTCGGACTATAACCAAATTCGCATGGGACCAAAAGATGAAGAGCTTACTGCGTTCCGCACTCCGAAGGATATTTATTGCTACAAGGTAATGCCTTTTGGCTTGAAGAATGCTAGTGCTACTTACCAAAGGGCTATGCAAAATATTTCGAGGATTTTCTCCACAAGAATGTCGAATGCTATGTTGACGACTTGGTGGTGAAATCAAGAGAGAAGGGCAACCACATGAAAGACTTGAGGATGGTATTTGAATTGCTCCAGAGATACCAACTTAGGATGAAACCACTGAAATGTGCCTTTGGAGTTACTTCTGGAAAGTTCCTTGGTTTCATTGTCTGACATCGAGGGATCGAAATTGATCAAGCCAAAGTGGATGCCATTTTGAAAATGCCTGAGCCTCGACATATCCATGAATTGAAAAGTCTGTAAGGAAAGCTAGCGTACCTTAGGAGGTTCATTTTGAACCTAGCCGGGAGGTCCAACCATTCAGTCGCCTTATGAAGAAAGGTGTCCCTTTCAGATAGGACCAACCATGCTGCAATGCCTTTGAGAGCATTAAATCCTACTTGATGAAGCCTCCAATTTTAGTAGCCCCTTTACCTGGAAAGCCATTGATACTATACATTGCGGCACAAGAAAGGTCTGTTGGAGCACTGTTGGCCCAAGAAAATAGTGAGGGGAAAGAAAACTCTCTGTACTACTTGAGCAGGATGATGACACCAAACGAGTTGAATTATTCGCCAATTGAGAAGTTGTGCTTGGCACTAGTCTTCTCAATTCAAAAGTTGAAGCACTACTTTCAAGCTCATGTTGTCCGTCTTGTTTCTAAAGCAAATCCCATCAAGTTTGTGATGTCAAAACCTATTCTTAGTAAAAGAATTGGCGAGGTGGTACCTCCAATTTCAACAATTTGAGATTTTGTACATCCCTCAAAAGGCTGTAAAAGGACAAGAATTGGCAGATTTCTTGGCAGATCATCCGATACCTGATGACTGGGAGCTTACTGATGAACTACCTGATGAGGACGCAATGGTCGTTGAAGTTAAACCTCCATGGAAGATGTACTTTGATAGTGGCGCGCATCGTGGGGAAGCTGGGGCTGGCGTAGTATTTGTCACTCCCCAGTGTGAAGTCTTGCCCTACTCCTTCACCTTGACACAACTCTGTTCCAACAATGTTGCTGAGTATCAAACATTAATACTTGGGCTTGAAATGGCCGTTGATATGAAGCAGTTGCAATTGCAAGTCTTTGGTGACTATCAATTAGTGGTCAACCAGCTTTTGGGTAGTTACGAGGTTAAGAAGCCTGAACTACGCCCATATCATGATTATGCTAAAAAATTAATGGGATGGCTCGTTGATGTGACTATTCAGCATGTTCCAAGGAAAGAAAATAAGAAGGCTGCGCCGCCAAATAAGGCAGAAGGTGAAGAAAACGAACTCGAGCATCTTGTTACTGTTTATGAAGTTGAGAAAGAAGAATGGCCCCAACCCATTATCGACTACTTATGCTATGGGATACTTCCAGAAAATCTGAGGAAAAGGACTGAAATCCGTCGTCGTGCGCCTCGCTTCCTTTACTACAAGGATACTATATACAGAAGGTCATTCTAGAGAGTACTCTTGCGATGCCTAGGAGAAGAGGAAGCTCTCCAAGCTTCGCAAGAGGCACATTCTGGGGTATATGGGTCACACCAGTCCGGACCAAAGCTCCACTTCCATATAAAAAGGATGGGATATTATTGGCCAACGATGGTAAAATATTTCTTGGACTACGCTCGAAGATACAAGTCTTGTCAATTCCATGCGAATTTTATTCATCAACCTCTTGAAGTGTTGCACCGACTGTTGTATCCTGGCCATTTGACGCTTGAGGATTGGATGTAGTTGGACTACTGCCAAAATCCTCTGGTGGCCACCTATACATCTTGGTTACAACTGACTACTTCTCAAAATGGGTTGAAGATGTCTCTTAAAGAGGTAAAGAAGGAAAATGTTGCAAGTTTCATCCGAGTGAAGGTCATCTATCGCTTTGGCATTCCCCATTACATAATAAAGGATAATGGCAAGCTGTTCAGAAATAGGTTAATGAAAAAGATTTGTGATCTCTTTGGCTTCAAGCAATGTAACTCTTCGATGTACAATGGTGCTACCAATGGTCTAGCCGAAGCATTCAACAAGACTCCCTGCAACTTGTTAAAGAAAGTCGTCTCCAAATCTAAACGAGATTGGAATGACCGTATGGAAGAAGCTCTATGGGCATATAGGACGACTTACTGCACGCCAACACAGGCGACTCCTTATTCACTCGTTTATAGGGTCGAATCCGTCTTGCCACTTGAGCGTCAAATACCTTCGTTACCACTGGCTATTCAAGAAGGGATCACTGATGAAGAAAATGATTGACTTCGGTTAGCAGAGTTGGAAACTCTTGATGAAAAGAGATTGGAAGCTCAACAGAGTCTTGAATGTTATCAAGCTTGATTATGCCGCGCCTTCAATAAAAGAGTTCGCCCAATATATTTTCAAGTAGGAGATCAAGTCCTTGCCATACGAAGACCATAATTACTTCCCATAAACCTGTAGGGAAGTTCACTTCAAAGTGGGATGGGTCATATGTCATGCAAGAAGCTTACTCAAGTGGGGCTTACAAGTTGGTTGATGCAGATGGTATGAGAATCGGCACTATAAATGGCAAGTTTATAAAGAAGTATTTTCCTTGAAGTCATGATGCTCCTTGATGCACGAGCCTAAACTGCATGTTGCTACACTCCTGGCCAGCAAGAGTATAAACTGTGTAGGGCCCCAACAAAAAAAAAGAGTCCGCTAGGTAGAAATTCTCGAAAGAGGCGGCCTAGGCAAAAGTTAGGACGTAAAAAGAAATAAAAGAAAAAAAACAAAAAAAAAAACAAAAAAATCACCTAGTCTAATCTACGGTATGACTTGATCCTCTTCACCGGGGTACATAGGCAGCTTAAAGTTTCATTCTAAGTTCAGTCGCATAAGTTCAAAAGATACATATTGTCCCAATTGTTGTTTGAATGAAGTATGAAGGAACGCAATATCAAGCTGAAATGTCATCCTCCTGTTGAACTTTGATCTTCTTTGATTTAAAAGGGGCAACCCTCCTTAGTAAATTGATATCTTCATGGGCTGATTTTAGAAGGATGTCAAGTATTTGCATTGAAGTCCCAGAGATTCCTTATGTCTTTAGGTTTGTCAAACCTTCAAATTTGTTGGTCTCCAAGTTCTCCCTCTGCCTAAAAAAACGGGAGGGAAGAGAAGCGAGGCATCAAAAGGAAACACAAGTATAAGGAAATGATTGCTTGGCACAATGTTTCAAATTTAGTGAGATTTGAACCTCAAGACATTGGTGAGAATATGGATCTTAAATTTTGACTTATGACAAGTAAGACGTCTTCCAATCACGAGGCTTCCATATCAATATATAAAATTTGGTGAAGTCACGCAAATCTGAAATTGTCGGTGTATTAGAATTTAGTATTTACTTTGAAATATTATCTAAATATATCCGTAAGGCATTAAATCTTGAATTTTGGATATGTTATATATCTCGAAGTTAAGACAAAAGGGGTTGCTCTGATGGTAAGTAACCCCCACTTCCAGCCGAGAGGTTTTGAGTTCGAGTCTCCCCAAGAGCAAGGTGGGAAGTTCTTGGAGGGAAGGATGCCGGAGGTCTATTTGGAAACAGCCTTTCTACCCAAGGGTAGGGGTAAGGTCTGCGTACACACTACCTTCCCCAGACCCCACTAAGTGGGATTATACTGGGTTGTTGTTGTTGTTGTTGTTGTTGTTATATATCTGGAAGTTACGTTTTCAGTAGATTAAACGGTTCATAAGTTTGATATTCCTACTTCAATATACAAAACTTTTGGAGAAGTTGCGCAAATCTAAAATTTTCAACGTGGTAGGACCTAAAGTTGATTTTAAAATATTATCTGGGACGATTCTGAAGTTATTTGATTTAGAATTTTTGATATGTCCTAGATATTGAAGTCTAGTTTTCAAAAACTCAAACGGTTTGTAATTTCAACATTCCTACACCAAGATATAATTTTTTTAGTGAGACTGCACAAATCTGGAATTGATAGCGAGGTGCAATGTAAAGTTGATTTCAAAATATTATTTGGGATGATTATGAAGGTCTTCGATTCTGAATTTTGGATATAATTTATATATTGAAGTCTAATTTTCGAAAAATCAAATGGTTCATTATTTGGACTCTCTCACGACAAGATATGAATCATCTGTTACAAGCACGTAAAGCTGAAAATTATGCGACTAAGATAAAAGTCGAACAATGTAAAGCAAAAGAGAGGCTGAAACATTTAAGACCTCGAAGTCTCCATGTTGAAGTCTTCAAGTGTATTCAGGTTGAAGTTCCCAAGTTGAAATCTTCAACCCCGTCGGTCTTCAAGTTGAAGTCTTCAAATCTGTTGATCTTCAAGTTGAAATATTTAAGCCCCCCAAGTCTCAAAGTTGAAGTCTTCAAGTCCGTTGGTCTTCAAATTGAAGACTTTAAATTCAGTGATATTCAAGTTGAAATATTTAAGCGCTCCAAGTCTCAAAGCCGAAGTCTTCAAGTTCGTCGGTCTTCAAGTTTCAGTCTTCAAATTCGTCGATCTTAAAGTTAAATTGTTTAAGCCCTTCGAATCTTTGAGTTGAAGTCTGCAAAGTCCGCCAAATCTTCAAAGTTTTCCAAGTATTCAAGTTGATGTCATCTTCGAGTTGAAGCTTTATAACTTTACAATCTTAAGGTGGGCATATAAGTCCCTTTGCGCCTTAAGTTGGTCTTTTCGTGGGTTTGTCTTAAAAGAAACTATAACTTTCCAATCTTAAGGTGGACATATGAGTCCCTTTGCATCATAAATTGGTCTCTCCAGTAGTCAGGCCATTTTGAGAGTAATCTCTCCAAGAATATGGCCATTTTGAGATTAACCTCTCTAAAAATTGGACCACACTGAGAGTAATCTCTCCAAGAATCGGGCCATTTTGAGAGTAATATCTCCAAGAATCATGCCGTTTTGAGAGTAATCTCTCTAAGAATCGGGCCATTTTGAGAGTAATCTCTCCAAGAATCGAGCCATTTTGAGAGTAATCTCTCCAAGAATCGGGCCATTATGAGAGTAATCTCTCCAAGAATCAGACCATTTTGAGAGTATCCCTAAGAATTGGGCCATGAAAGTAATCCCTCCGGTAATCAGTTAAGGATGTTAGATAATACGCTTAACGCTAGAGGGGGGGGGGGGTGAATAGCGTTATAATAAAATTTAGCGTAAACTTACGGAAATTAGAATATGCAGGAAATAATTAAGTGCGTTAAACAAAAGGAAAGAACGCACCGATGTATTCTGGTTCACCACAACACGTGGCTAGTCCAGTCCCCGAGAGACTCTCTCGAGATTTTCCACTAACTTGTCAAGCTTACGGGTGCTCAACAAACCTTTACAACTTAAGGACACAAGCCTTAACACCTTTGCTCGGAGATACAACACTCCAAGACTTCAACCAAGGAAACACAAGTTCCTTACAACAAGAGAATCACAATTCTCTTACAAGTGTACAAAACACTAAGCACTCAAACAAAACACTCCTTAATGAGTAGATATGAGTAAAAGAAGTAGGCTCAAGATTACAACAACTATGGACAAGACTTTGGCTCTCAAAAGCTTTATGAAATGAATATAAAATGATAAACAATAATATGCAAGCTTATAGCAATAGAATGATCAGTTGTTGTGTGTTGTTGTGTTTAAAACACTGAAATGAAGCTGTATTTATAGTTGAAAAACTTGGCATTACCGTTGCCTAATTGCCAATTAAGAGTTGCTGATTTTACTTTGTGACAATCGATTGTCAGGAAGCCACAATCGATTGTTTTCCAATCGTTCCAAAAATCAATCCCAGATTTTACGCTTAACAATCGATTGTCCAAGATCAACAATCGATTATTGGCAACGTTCAAAAAATCATTTCCAGATTTTACGTAAAACAATCGATTATACCAAATCAATAATCGATTATTCAGAAACGTTCAAAAAATCTTTTTCAGATTTCAATATCAACAATCGATTGTACAAAATCAACAATCGATTACCTGACGATATTTGAAAATTTTACGACAACGGTCAGCTTCACAATCGATTGTGCAATGTTAACAATCGATTATGTATCAGACTTTGAAAATCATTTTAGACACTGCCTCGTGACAATCGATTGTTATATACTCACAATCGATTATTTAATAATTTTGAAAAAGTCTGGAAGTCACTGCCTCAACACAATCGATTGTCATATGTTCACAATCGATTATTTTGTAACTTTTAAAAATTTGATGGACACTGTCTCCTCACAATCGATTGTCATTAGCTTCACAATCGATTATTCTGAGTTTTGAAAAACTTTGATGGACACTGCCTCATCACAATCGATTGTCATAAGGTTCACAATCGATTGTCATGCAGGTTTTGAAAAACCTGATGTTCACTGCCTTAACACAATCGATTGTCATTAGTTCACAATCGATTATCATGCAGTCTTGGCTTAACATAATTGATTATCATAAGTACATAATCGATTATCTTAGTCCAGATTTTAGAGGCATGTTTAAAAATCATTTTGACTAAAGTAAATATGCATGATTTAAAATCGTTTAGCATTAAATTAAATATGCATGATTTTGTAAAAATAATTTTACGAGAGAAGCCATGTCATGAGTCAAGTTGTTGGATCAAGATCACAATTAAGAATGACTCATTTAAACTATAAAACTTTGTCTTGTGCTTGAATCTCGTTATCCACCAATTGTGCGCTTGTACTTGAACTTCGTCATATATCAATTTGCGCTTGGTTTGTCATTCATCAAAACCTACACATAAGAACACACGTTTTAGTATAAAGCCTTGAGAACGTGTTTCCAACAAAGGAGAGTACTCATCCCCTCACAGTTCAATATTATCTTCTTCATGCATGGATAATCTTTTGCAAGAACATATATTTCTCGCTTGACCTACCAAAAAGCTAAAAAAGACAAGCAAAGAAAACGTAAAAGAAGATAAAAGAAATTACCTCAAGTACTAGCACTTTACGATCGTTAAAGAAACGAATTCAAGAGCAGCTTGAAGATGCCGATAGCTGATTTATGCTCTAAACACATGAGAATGTCACTATTTATAGATTTCTCAAAGCAACAAATTGAGTGACTTGTCGATGTGGGAGCATTAAGTCTTATAATCCAAAAGAAATTAGGTATCCTAGTTTAATTAGAATCATATACGGTGCTTCATGACGCATGGGAATATGTGGAATTATAGGAGTTCTATGTTAACAAGAGGGGTTGCTCTGATGGTATGCAACCCCCACTTTCAACCAAGAGGTTGTGAGTTCGAGTCTTCCCAAGAGCAAGGTGGGAAGTTCTTGGAGGGAAGGATGCCGGGGGTCTGTTTGGAAACAGCCTCTCTATCCTAGGGTAAGGGTAAAATCTGCGTACACACTACCTCCCTAGATCCCACTAAATGGAATTATACTGGGTTGTTGTTGTTGTTATGTTAAGTAGAAAAAGGATGTCCCATAGGAATTGGATTTCTACCAAAGCCTTAAAGCTTTGCATTTACAACATCTAGGATATTTGGGTTACACCAACAAAGTTTTAGCTTTTACTACTGTGGAAGTTTAAGTCAAATACGTATTCGACAATTACAACACATCCACGTACTCAAATGTCTTCATATAGACTTAAGAAGTTACATGAATAATAAAACAAAGGATACGCTGTCTTCGTTAAATACTTCAAGTCTAGTTGTTAAAATTTATTCCTCAACAGACCATCAAGTTAGGGCATTTGTAAATATATGAATTTTATTAAAATTAAATTTATAAAATAATTTGGACTATATTTTTAATTTAATATATATTGGTCCAAATAAATATTATGTGCTAATATAATTGAATTAATTATATAAGTCTAATACATATGGATTAAATAAATAAGTCTTAATCCATTGGGCTAGCCCATTTAATTGGGCTAAAGGGATAAGCCCACTTCATTAAGCCTAAGATGACATCTTTAAAAAAAATGGGTATAGGTTAAATGGGGACGACTAAATAGGGCACCCCGTGCAATTTTTACGTTACAGGCTTACATGCTTAAGGAAAAAATGGCACGGGCTAGCAAGTTTTTGGACTGGTCATTAAAAAATAACCAGCATTTGCGAAGTCATTGATAAATAGACACTATTTTGCTGCAACACGGAAAGTTCCAGCATAATATACTGGAGAACGGTGTACCTGTGTATGAACTTCAAGCATATTATGCTGGAACTCCAACACACAAAAGTTCTAGCATAATATACTGGAGATTAGAGTGTGTATATATATATATATATATATATATATATATATATATATATATATATGTATGAACTTCCACTGTATTATACTTAAATTTCAGTATACTATGCTGGAGAGTGGAGTATTTTCTGAATTTTAAATAGTATTTTCGTTTACATTTATTTTTAAATAAAAAATTATTAAGTTTCGATTATTTTTAAAATTGTAGCTATATTTGAATGACTATTTATAAATCTAGTTATTTTTGAGTTAGTTCCGTATTTAAGCCCATTATAATCCTGTTCTAACTACTGGCCTACTCAGTAAGCCCAAGAACAACCCATTCATGTACAGGCAATTTGCATATAAATAAGACCATTTAGTGCACTGTTTAAATTTTGATCCGCTAACCTTTTTTCTTTGAAAAATAGACTTTTAGAGCGCGCTGCCAAAATTTTAAAGCATGCTCCCAGAATTATAAAGTACTATGTCGGAAAATTGAAGTACGTTGTCAGAATTTTGGCAACATGCTTTAAAATTCTAGCGCGGTACTATTTAGTTAAAAACTTTTTTAATGGGATCAATATATACACGATGATTCTAAAAAGGTTCATCCAGCGTAATTTCTCGTTTATGTACAGACAAGACTATCATATAATAATATAATATGTTACTACATTTTGCCTCAATCACTAAGTTATATCAGAAACTGAGAACGATCAAAAAAAAGGAAAACATGAAAGTCATATAAAATAATTATTTATTTGTTTTAGTAACAGTCAGGGGGGCGTAACAAAGCCGAACAAGACTGCTCTTCCTTCGCCAAAGAACAACTCCTACTATCTTATCCTTATTCTCAACAACAACAAAAGGTATTCCAGATTCCATCTGCCAAACCCTAGCTTCCATTTAGGACCAAAAAGATGCCAGAGGAGTGGAGGTGAAGTACAGTGGTGCTCTTATATAAGAATAAAGATGACATCCAGTGCTGCAACAACTATAAGGGTATCAAATTAATAAGTCATACCATGAAGGTTTGGGAGCGGGTGATCGAGGCGAGGGTAAGGGATATGACATCTATATCTGTGAACCAGTTCGGATTCATGCCAGGTCGCTCTACTACAGAAGCTATCCACCTTGTCAGGAAGCTGGTGGAGCAGTTCAGGGATAAGAAGAAGGATCTGCACATGGTGCTTATCGACTTGGAGAAGGCGTATGACAAGGTCCCAAGGGAGGTGCTATGGAGGTGCTTGGAGGCGAAGAGCGTGCCAGAAGCCTACATCAGAGTAATTAAGGACATGTATGAAGTAGCTAAGACTATGTTTAGGACGGTGGGTGGCGACTCAGACCATTTTCCAGTGGTTATGAGGCTCCATCAAGGATCGACGCTTAGCCTTCTCTTGTTTGCCTTGGTGATGGATGCTCTTACCCGACATATTCAAGGGAATGTGCCTTGGTGTATGCTATTTGCTGATGACATAATCTTGATAGACGAGACGAGGGTCGGTGTTAATGAAAGGTTAGAGGTATGGAGACAGGCTCTCGAGTCTAAGGGTTTCAAATTAGCAGATCTAAGACAGAATACCTATAGTGCAAGTTTAGCACCGAACCGAGCGAAGTAGGCAGGGACGTGATGATTGGATCTCAGGTCATCGCCAAGAGGGACAGTGTCAGATATCTTGGGTCGGTGATTCAGGGGGACGGAGAGATTGATGGGGACGTCACTCACCGCATAGGAGCGGGGTAGTCAAAGTGGAGGCTTGCATCAGGACTCCTGTGTGACAAGAAAGTTCCACAGAAACTCAAGGGAAAATTTTATAGAGCTGTGGTTAGACCGGCCATGTTGTATGGAGCGGAGTGCTGGCCAGTGAAGAACTCTCATGTTCAGAGGATGAAGGTTGCTGAGATGAGGATGCTCAGGTGGATGTGCGGGCTCACCAGGTTAGATAAGATTAAGAATGAAGTTATTCGAGAGAAGGTGGGGGTGGCCCCGATGGATGAGAAGATGCGAGAAGCGAGGCTAAGGTAATTCGGGCATGTACGGAGGAGAAGTCCTGATGCCCCGGTGAGGAGTTGTGAGCGGCTGGCGATGGTCGGCGCACGTCGAGGCAGAGGGAGGCCCAAGAGGTATTGGGGAGAGGTGATTAGGCATGACATGGCTAGAATGCGGGTTTCTGAGGACATGGCCCTTGATAGGAAAGCCTGGAGGTCTAGTATCAGGGTTGTAGGATAGAGGGCCCTAATGTTTTTCGTACTCCTCACCCGGGGTTGGGTGAAACTTGGCAGGGCTATCCTTAGATGATCTGTGTATTTCATTGTGTCTCCCTTATGGTAGTTATTTATGGTAGTTACTGTCTGATATTATTGCATGCTATTTTATTTATGGTTCTTATGCTTAAATAATTATTTACGCTATTTCTGCTGAAGCTACTAATGTTCTTTTGTTGTTGTTTTTGTTTTTATTGTTCCTTTCCTTCACTGAGCCGAGGGTCGATTTGAAACAACCTCTCTGCCCTTTTCGGATAGGGGGTAAGGCTCGTCTACATATTACCCTCCCCAGATCCCACTTTGTGGGACTATACTGGATAGTTATTGTTGTTGTTGTTGTTTTAGTAACAGAAGTAAAGATGTCATATAAGTAATATATAGACCTCTCTATGTCTACTCAAGGGTAAATAAATTAATATGCTGCTGATTTTCTTAAAATCCTATACAGAGCAATCGAACCCAATACTTTTTCCTTGTCCCTAAGCTGGAATAATGGAATGTTGAATAATTTTTTTCTCGTAAGTTGTAATTACTAGCGTGTAATTAATTTTTGCAACAAATTAGGTCTTTATTTTATTGTTGGGTTTTGGATGTATTTAATTAATATACTAACTACTTAAAAGATGGTGAATGAAAAATAGAGGGAAATAAAACTTTTGAGTGAAATTTTAAGTTCCCCGTTGGTAAATGAATATTATCTCATATTGGAAGAGAAAATAATTTTTTATGGGTATATAAGCAATTGCTCTTCTTCTAGCTCTTATAGAGTTGAGAAGAACGCAAGCCTCGCGCCATTGTCGTCGCTCGGCTTCGGCTTCGGCTTGGAATTAGGATTTGATTTATTTTTTGGACCAAATTTATTTGTTAATAGTAAAATATTAACAGAAATATTATTAAATATTTATTTTAATAACAGAACAGAATATTAATATTAAATAAACATTAATATTAAATCCATTTCAGTCATCTAAATTTTAGTTTTCTGTTTTTGTAACAGAAAAGTAACTACCCATCAATTTTTCCTTTTTATTTTCCCTCTTTAATATTGAGTAAATAGTCATTTATGTAATGATATTTATGTTGTGGCCGTTTTGCAGAAATAGCCATTCTGAAGAGTTCCACCTCTTCAGATTTCAGCCCAACTTTAGCTATGAATACAATGCTATTCTGCTCAGAATTTCATTAAGATTTTTTGAGTTTCTTCTCCTCATTCTGCATGCTTATAGCATGAAATAAAGCAAAAAGTAAGTGTAATTTGCTACCGAACTTTGTATTCGCTGAAACACTGGGGGTTTCAAGTACCATTACACTAGTGTATAATTCGTTCTATCCTAGGAGGAAATAATCCATAAATTTGGGTACTAGAAGGGGATTAAATTCCTTAAGGAAACACGGTGAATTCAATGGGCTCGAATTGGTTTTTTGTCATTTCTGTTTATATTTATTTAAATTTTCATAATTGTTTTACAAATATAGTATAATAACAAACTTAAGGAATTTAAAATATATTTTCTGTATTTGTACTCATTGTTTCTAGAAGAGTAAAACCTTTGTGATTTTGTACTCTATTAAAATCTTTGTGATTTTAACGTTTGTGTTATTCTTTTACAAAAATGACTAATGAGAATGAGACCAAGTTGTTGCAATGGTGACCGCCAATACCTTAACAAACCGAACGACACCGGCAACATTGGCACCGACGAAAAAACTCGAAAATTATTTCGGGATTAATTTCAAGCATTGGTAGCAAAAGGTGTTCTTCTATTTGACTAATCTAAGTCTCCAAAAGTTTATCAAGGAAGATGTTCCTGTGTTGTCCGATAAAACTCCATTGAACACTTTCTCGTGATTGAGGCATGGAAACATTCAGATTTTTGTGGAATAATTATATTCTAAGAGGATTAGAGGATGCTTTGTATAACGTATACAGCGACGTGGAAACATCAAAGGAACTGTGGACTGCACTTGAAAAGAAATACAAAACCGAAGATGCCGGGTTGAAAACGTTTGTTGCTCTAAAGTTTTTGGACTATTAAATAGTAGATAGCAAGTCTGTTATTACCCAAGTCTAGGAATTGCAAGTGATTATTCACGATCTCCTTGCTGAAGGTCTTGTCATCAATGAAGCATTTCAACTAGCAACAATGATTGAGAAGTTGCCTCCTTTGTGGAAGGACTTCAAAAACTACTAGAAACACAAACACAAGGAGATGTCCCTTGAAGATCTCATTGTTCGGTTGAGAATCGAAGAGGGCAACAAAGCTGCTGAAAAGAGAGGCCGTGGAAACTCAATAATAATGGGAGAAAATATTGTTGAAGAGAACAAAAATAGGAAGAAGGCTTCTGAACCAAAATACAACCAAAGTAAGAAGCAGTTAAGTGGAAACTGCTACAACTGTAGAAAAATCGAATACAAATCTACAGAGTGTCGTGCTCCAAATAAAGAAAAGAAGAATGGACAAGAAAACATGGTTGAAAAGCATGATGATGTTGATGATTTATCTGTCATGCTTTCCGAATGCAACTTGGTGAGTAATCCTAAAGAGTGGTGGATTGATTCTGGAGCCACTCGCCATGTTTGTGTTGTTAGAGAAGCTTTTGCTTCTTATGCTCCTCTTGGACCCGATGAGACGATTTCTATGAGAAATGCTTCAAAAGCGAAGATTGAAGGATATGGGAAGATATCTCTCAAAATGACTTCCGGCAAAGTGGTGACTTTGAATAACGTCCTTCATGTTCCCGAGATTAGGAAGATTTAGTCTCTACTGGACTTCTTGTTAAGAATGGTTTTAAATGTGATTTTGTTTTCGATAAGGTTGTAATAAGTAAGAATGAAATGTTTGTAGGAAAAAGGTTACCTCACTGAAGGCCTTTCAAGCTGAATGTAATGGTTGTTGAAAATAATAATAAAATTTCAGCTTCATCTTACTTACTTGAGTCAAATATAAAATGACATATACGTTTGGGTCATGTCAATTATAAAACCTTACGAAAAATGATTAATTTTGAAGCATTGCCCAAGTTTGAATGTGACAAATCAAAATGCCAAGTATGTATGGAATCTAAGTACGTTAAACATCCTTATAAGTCGGTTGAAAGGAATTTAAATCCTTTAGACTTAATTCACAGAGATATTTGTGACATGAAGTCAATACCATCTCGCAGTGAAAAGAAGTATTTCATAACTTTTATTGACGATAGTACTCGATATTGCTATATTTACTTACTTAATAGTAAAGATGAAGCAATAGACGCATTCAAGCAATACAAAAATGAAGTTGAAACGTAACTTAATAAGAAAATCAAAACGATAAGAAGTGATAGGTTTGAGCACGTGATTTTTGCCCTATATATGAATTATTCCCATAAAATTCAAACATAAATGATTTTTCCTTATTTTTATAATCTTGTAAATTTTGTGTTAATTGCTTGCATTTTATTTGTGCGTGTTAATTCATATAAAAAAATACATACAAAAAATGCAGTTTTAACTTCATATTTTAGGATTAATTAGGGGTTAATTGTTTTTAGAACAAAACATGAAAATAAAAAAATAGTTCACTTTTGCATTTTAATTATTTTAATTGTGAAATTGTCACAAAAATACTTTTAAAGCAATTTTAGGCGTTAATTAGTTTAGTTAATTGTTATTGTTATTTTTGCACCTTTATAAAATAAAAATATAATACAAAATATAAAAATGGAAAACCAAAGGAAATAAAAAGAGGAGTGATAAAAAAAAGAAAAAGAAAAGCAATTGAAGGGCTGCCCAATATGGGCTAATGCATTTAAATTTGAAAGAGCCCAATTAAATGACCCAACCCACGCCTGGACCAGCCTAGAACCCGTCCCCCCGCCCGGTCAAAGTTCCCCCCACAAAAGCCAAAACGGCATCGTTCAGCCAAGAGATCTTGTGATCTCAACTGTTCAACCCTCAAAATCAACGGCCATGGATCTCTAGAGTGTTTTATATATATATATATATATGTAATAAAACACGAGTAATTTAACCGACAAAACTCACCCTCCTCGTACCCTTCGTCTTCATCAAAGCTCCCTTTGTTAATCCGCCATCGAACCGTCGCCGGAAATCGTCTTTGCCGGCGGCGGAGCTCCAATCGCCCCCAAAATTATACCACATACTCCTCACCTCATCCTCATTCCATTCTTACTACTATTTTCTCACAAATCCCAGCCAAAAGCTCGGAATTTCAAAGATGAAATTGATTGAAAACCCTCATCGCCCTCAAACGTCATGGAATTAACACCAAACAATCCCTGACTTCCCTTCCCATTTTTCTTTGGCATATTAGTCCCAAAACTCTGTTGAAGCTCAATAAATGGCGAGGCTGGGGGGTTTATCTGTTAAGGGTTCATTCAAAGGTCTTGAAGCCGAATCGTCTTCTCGTTGGTGTTGTTGGTTTATTTTGAATTTAATAAATCAATAACATTAACCGGACTCCGATTTCTGTGGGTCGTTCCAGTCAGAAGACTTGAGTGAGTACTCTGTAATCTTTCATTATTAGTTTTCTTTGTTTGGTTCATGCTTTCTTTTCTCGCTTTATCATTAGTTAATTACCTCAAACAATTCCGCTTAATTCTCTAAGTTAGCATGTTAATTCTTTCTTAGGGTTCTATTTCTGTTTAATTGAATTGCTTTTAGTTTTGATTTCTGAATTCTAGTCTTGTGTTTAGTATGTCTTTCTAATTCATTTATTTGATTTTAATTCGTCTCGAATCTTAGACGACTTCCCTGTGTGAGTTTAGTCTTCGGTTTAATTATGTGTTTGCTGAATTCCTACTTCTCTTCTCTTTTTCTTCTGATTTAAATTCTTTTCCAAAATTTTTGAGTTAATTAATCTGCTAATAACTTTTAGTGTTAACTTCAGTTTTGGACAATTTAGTTAATTAGGTTTTATTAATATTAGTTAGTTATTTATAAATAGTTTGAATTGGTGTTAATTGGAGAAGATTGGTTGTTAGTTTAACTAGGGTTTCAATCTTAACTAGGAGGTAAAGGGTTAGGTTCAGATAGACTAGACTGTAGTTGGGGCTGTTAGAAGGGTAGTTTAGACATAGAAAATGGCAGAATCGTTTAAAATAGTAAATTTAAAACAAGGGGAGGGTAACTTAGGAATTATATAGCCAAAAGAGTATCCTAGAAGCTCCTAGAATAGGGCCTTAGCGCACATTTCTAAAAACTTAGGGAATAACTTGAGGAACAAGTTAGAAATTGAGGTTAAAAGCTGTAAATAACTAGGGACTAATAGTGCAAATAAAAAATTTGACCCTTTTCACTCATTCTTGTCTATGTAAAGGCATTCAATGCCTGGTGAAAGGGGGTTGGAAATTTTAAGCTAAAAATCTCATAAAAAAAATCGGATTTCTTCTTTCATTCTAGTCCTAAATTAGCTTCAGCCTTCAGACATACAGAAAAATACGAAAAAAATACATACAAAAATCAAAAACAACAAAAACTCTTCAGAAAATACCAAAATATACTATTTCATTAGAGATGTAGGTTTATTTTGATACTCTAGTTCATAATTTGCATTTCTGGTTCTCTTCTCGTTGCTGAAGTTTCTTTGTTATGCATAGTGGAGTTCAAACAAATTTTGTGTTATTTAGTTTGCTTGGGTTTGTTTTGTAGTATACTGCTGGGTTTTTCAAGGTCTTGGGTAGATTTCAAGTATATTAAAGGCTTATTTTGGTTGAGTTTGCTCATTCTCGGGCTATGTTCTGGTTTTTGCTCGTCACTGTTGACTGTGCTGTTGCTTATTCTTTTCCTATCCTCTTTTCTTTGTATTCCTAGGTACACTACCCTTAACCATATTGATGTAAGCTTGTTTATGTTTGAAATGAAATGTTCGTGGCGTTTATTGTTCAACTGAGGACTGCCTGCATTTAATTTGTAGTAGTTGTCTGTTTTTCTGTTATATAGATGTTGATTAAGTGTATAATTAAAATGAGTTATCTGTTAAATGTGGTATAGTGTTGAATTGTGGCATTGGATCCTTGGTATAGCTTGAAGTGTAGTCAGTTCAATGGGTTTGTCTCATTGTGTTGTTGAATCAATTCAAAGGTTCATATGAACTTAGTGGTCACCAGTGGTATTGGAGCTGGGTAAATATCATGTTAAAAGGGTAATGTCTTTGTAGTAGTATTTCAATTCATAAACTGTAGATTGCTAGTAGTTTATCATGGAATAATGCTAGTGTAATGTTGTTGGTAAATTTTCTTTGAAGTCAGTTAAGTCAAGAAAACAAAAATCTTATCCATAGCAAATCAGCTCATTAAAATCAGTAATCCATAATAGATAAATAGTCTGATAAATTAGTTTAGAAGTTTTGGAGTTCATGTCTAGCAATTAAAATGATGGTATGTATGGTCATTACAGTGTGTCGTTGCTGTTGCGTGAATTGTTGCAATTGGAGTCAAGATTATCATTGTTGGGACTCGAATCTCTTGACCTCTTTCATGAGGTCCAGCTAATTTCATTCGGCCTGGGCTGATTTTGGGCCCAACGTGTGCGTTATTGTGGAATTATGTACAAGCCTGCCATTCTCGTGTGGATCAGGCTATTAGGCCCAAGGTCAGGAAGAAATCTAATTCGTTGTTGCCTAATTGACAACTTTTCAATAATAATCAACTAGATTTCCTTCTTTTATTACGTGTAAAGACAAACCAGAAATATAAAGTTGTAGTCACTCTGTTAGATTGGCCTTTTAATAAATAATGAGACGAGCCTCGCCTAAAAAAACAATTGAGGGGCCCTCAATAAATAATTATAAGAATTAATTTAGAACTTGGGAGGGCAGTTTAGCGAATTTCATGGCCTTCCCCAAATAATATTGCACTAGAACCTTTAAGTGCGATTTAATTAAATTACTTTCTTAAACTCAGGTATGCATTGATGCGACCAAAATCCAAATCTCGATGAAGTCGAAACGTGTCGACGATCACGTGTACACTGGTGGTGACGTGATTAGAAATACGTTTTCACGACGTCGCAAGTCTTTTAAAATAAATAATGGTTAAAGCGGTACACAAATAAAAGCACATAAGTTAGCATGTATTAGAATCAGATAAAATCCAAATACAACAGTTAAGTGACCATGCTAGAACCACAGAACTCGGGAATGCCTAACACCTTCTCCCGGCTTACTCGTATTTCTAGTTCGCAGACTGTAATAGAGTCATAATCTTCCTCGGTTCGGGATTCAAATCGGTCACTTGGGACACCATTAATCTCCTAAGTGGCTACTCTGAATATTTAATAACCAAATCTCGTTCTGATTGTCCTTTAATTGGAAAAACTCCATTACGCTTCCTTTGCAGAGGTGTATAGTGAAAAAGGAGGTGTGACAATAGGGGTGGTGAATATGAATCTCCTTTTGAACAAATATGGTTAGAATATGGAATTATTCATCAAACAATAACCCATTACACGCCCCAGTCCAATAGGATTGCAGAAAGAAAGAACCGTTCATTAAAGGAGATGATGAATGCATTATTGATAAGTTCTGGTTTGCCACAGAACTTGTAGGGGGAAACCGTTCTTACGGCTAGCCGAATACTATATTGAGTACCTCATAGCAAAACACAAGTCATTCCATATGAAAAATAGAAAGGAAGGAAGCTCAACTTGAATTATTTTAAAATGTGGGGGTGTTTGGCAAAAGTGCAAGTTCCTATACCTATAAGGGTAAAAATAGGATAAAAAACTATTGATTGTATTTTCATAGGTTATGCGACTAATAGTAAAGCAAATCGATTTCTAATTCATAAATTAGAAAATCCAACATTCATAATAATACAGTTATAGAATCAGATAATGCTGAGTTATTTGAAAATATATATATTCGTATAAGAAATGTGAGTCGATTGGTGAAGGATCTAAACGACCTCGAGAAAAAACAAAAAGAAAGTACACTTAACCAGGAGGATCCAAGACGTAGTAAACGTCCAAGAACGTCTACTTTATTTGGACCAGATTTTGTGACTTTCTTATTGCAAAATGAGTCTCAAACATGTCTTCTTCGGAATCATTGTTATAGAAAGAGGCATTCAATAGTGAAATAAAATGCATATTGAACAACCATACATGGGAATTGGTTGATCTTCCTCCTGGAAATAAATCGTTGGGTTCTACATGGATCTTTAAGAGGAAAATAAAATATGATGGCACTATTGACAAGAATAAGGCAAGACTTGCGGTCAAAAGGTATAGACAACGAGAAGGTCTTAATTATTTTGATACATACTTTCCATTTACAAGAATTACGTCCATACGAATGTTAGTAGCGTTAGCTGCAGTGTATAATCTTGAAATTCATCAAATGGATGTTAAGACGACCTTCTTAAATAGAGAGTTGGAGGAAGAATTCTACATGGAACAACCTGAAGGATTTGTGGTTCCAGGTAAAGAAAGAAGATATGTATACTTGTTAAGTCCCTTTACGAATAAAACAAACACCCAAACAATGGCATGTTAAATTTGACCAAACAATGTTGTCAAATGGATTTAAGATAAATGAATGTGATAAATGTGTGTACATTAAAAATGTTCCAAACCACATAGTCATTGTTTGCTTATGTATGGATGATATGCTCATAATAAGTAATGAACCTGCCAACATATATGCTACTAAGCGTATGCTAACTAGCAAGGTTGATATGAAAGACTTGGGAATTCCCGATTTAATTCTGGGAATTAAGATCCATAAGACTTCTCAAGGTCTTGCATTGTCACGATCTCATTATATTAAGACAGTACTTGAAAGATTAAAGCACTTGGACTTTAAAGTTGCAAAGACTCTAATTGATGTGAATCTTGCATTAGCAAAGAACAAAGGCCAAAA
Organism: Nicotiana benthamiana; assembly: GCA_034376525.1. Classification (NCBI taxonomy): domain Eukaryota; kingdom Viridiplantae; phylum Streptophyta; class Magnoliopsida; order Solanales; family Solanaceae; genus Nicotiana; species Nicotiana benthamiana. Next base: position 37,459,371 of record CM067335.1, on the reverse strand, counting down.
CATACCACAATTGGATTATGCCCGTGTGTTGGGTTGCTTAATGTACATCATGAATAGTACACGACCAGATATAGCTTGTGCTATAAGTAAATTGAGTTGATATACAAGCAATCCAGGCCAATCTCATTGGATGGCTATGAAACCAGTTTTGAGGTATTTAGTACATACCTAGGAATTTGCTTTGCACTACAGTAAATATCCTAGAGTCATTGAGGGATACTGTGATGCAAATTGGATCACCGTATCAACTGATTCCAAGTCGACAAGTGGATATGTACACTATTGGTGGAGGAGAGGAATCTTAGAACTCATCCAAACAAACTTATATTGCTCGCTCTACAATGGTGACTGAGTTCATAGCCTTGGATAATGCCGGTGAAGAAGCTGAATGGCTCCGGAATTTCTTGGAAGATATTCCATTTTGGCCCAAACTATTGGCACCAATATGAATACATTGTGATATTCAAGCGGCAATTGGAATGGCTGGAAGCGTTATGTATAATGGCAAGTCTCGTCATATACGACGAAGACATAAACCATTAGACAATTACTCTCTAGAGGAATAATCACGATTGACGGTGTAAAGTCCAGTGATAATATGTCGGATCCACTTACAAAAGGTCTAACTAGAGACGTAGTTGAGAAGTCATCAAGGGGACTGGGACTGTGGCCGAGAACAAGTCATAGTCGTGGTAACTATACCTAGAAGACTGGAGATCCCAAGGTCTAGGTTCAAAGAGATCAAACAAATTATTTATGACTGTTTAACATTGTCAACTAAACTTTTGGCCCATTCTCGTGATGAGACAGTGTTCAGTACCAAGGATAAAGCACTAAGGCTTTTTAATGATTTCTAAATTTGATACGGGATATATCAAATAGTGTACCTACGGGATTTCACGTTTAGGAATAACCTATATATGTGTGAATTTTAGCTTCTTCAAGGAGAATATTGTAAGGTCAGTTCTCTACGCATTTATGAAACCAGGCAGTGTTTATGGCTGAAACGAACACAACAATGAGAACCAAATTTTTACGTCAAAGATATCAAATCTACCGATTGATCAAGTATATCCGACATAAGTTCACTACGGAAAGTTCAAAGGGAAACCTACTTATCAAGATGCAATTAATCCTTACTTGCGAATCACACAGTTTTTCATGCATACTTCCGTGATATAGCCATTTCCCATTCATGTGGGGTATTGTTGGGTTTTTGATGTATTTAATTAATATATTAAATACTTAAAAGAGGACGAATGAAAAATGGAGGGAAATAGAATTTTTGAGTGAAATTTTAAGTTCCCCCCTTGGTAAATGGATATTGTCCCATATTGGAAGAGGAAGAGGTTTTTTATGGGTATATAAGCACTTGCTCTTCTTCTAGCTCCTAAAGAGTTGAGAAGAAGGCAAGCCTCATGTCGTCGTTGTCATCATCGTCGCTCGGCTCGCTCGGCTTCAGCTTCGGATTCAGATTCAGATTTGGATTTGAATTTAGATTTGGATTTGGATTTGGTCAAATGATAGAATGATTGATTAATTTTTTGGACCAAATTTATTTGTTAACAGTAAAATATTAACTGAAATGTTATTAAATATTTATTTTAATAGCAGAATATTAAATAACTATTAATATTAAATCCATTTTAGTTTTTTATTTTTATAACAGAAAAGTAACTACCCATTAATTTTTCCTCTTTATTTTCCCTCTTTAATGTTGAGTAAATAGCCATTTATGGAATGGCTTTTATGCTGTAGCCGTTTTGCAGAAACAACCATTCTGAAGAGTTGCAACTCTTCAGATTTCAGCCTAACTTTGGTTATAATTACAATACTATTCTGCTAAAAAATTTCACTACAATTTTCTGAGCTTCTTCTCCTTCTTCTGCATACTTTTAGCATCAAACAAAGCAAAAAGTAAGTGTGATTTGCTACCGAACTTTGTGTTCGCTGAAACACTGGGGTTTGAAGTACCACTACACCAGTGTGTAATTCGTTCTATCTTGGCAGGAAATAATCCATAACCTTGGGTACTAGAAGGGGATTAAATTTCTTAAGGAAACATTTGGAATTCAGTGGGCTCGAATTGGTTTTCTGTCATTTTTGTTTATGTTCATTTATGTTTATATTCATTTATATTTCCAGAATTATTTACAAATATAGTATAATAGCAACCTTATTAACTCTATTAAAAATATTAAATTTAGATTGCTATGAGGTAACTGTTGTGAAAAAAATACTCATGCAAGTTTACGCGATCGTCAAGTGATAAAGTGACTAAAAGATGGATGTCGATTCCACGAGGACTTGTGATTAGCTATTAACTAAATTAGACTATCCTACTTATCTAAATAAGAATTAAACCTAGAAGTATTTGATTATAAACTAATTAAATAAAGAAACATAAATAATGAACTTTGAACAGCGGAAGAGCAAATTTTTATGTTATCAATATAATGAAAACGGTCTAGGGTTATAAGCTATCTAACAATCCAATTGTATTCTTCAAACGAATTGACTAATTAATTTATCTGGTTTATTGGTTGACATGTTTAATATTGCTCATAAGAATCTGTCTAGTTCTTCCTCTCCTATTCAAGCTAACCTAACTCCTATATGTCTATGGAATTAGAATCAACAAGAACACATTTATAATTCCAGTAAATCAACCAAGCAAGGCAATTTGGTATACGTCTATCCTAAATGCGAATCTGTTCTGCGATGCCCGGGTTTAGGAACTTGCTCTACTCAATCATATATGCAATTTAGTAATCCCACTTTCGAGTCCAATTCAAGATTCATAGATATTATTCAATGGGTGATCAAGTAATTAAATAATTTAGTGTAGGATTAAATAAGCCAATATGATAAACTAAAAAATCAAGATCAATAGTTATGAATGAACCACAACCCTAGACGTGAAGTTTAGCTCCACATAGACATTGTAGCAAAAGAATAATCATATAAAAAAACATAAAAATTACAAAGTTTGGTGGAAGAAAGATGAAACCCGGCCTCCACGATGGCTCTGTGCTCTCCCTAGGTCTCATTCCCTTCAAAAGTATGTTAGATGCCCTAAATGGGCTGGCTTATATATTCTATACAAAAGTCGTGGGTCAAAGTTCTCCTATTCCTAGTTCGACTCAGCTTCCAGGATCGAGGTTGATACATCCACCCCGTCCTCTGCTTCTCAGCTTCGCATGCTAGGATGGATGTTCCTCCATCTCAGCTTTGCCCAGGTGCAGATGCTATGGGATGCTATGGGCCGACTTTAATGCTAAGGGTACACCAAGTAACCTTCTTTCCAAGGTTGGATGCAACGCATCCACCCTCTTCTCCTCTAGTTGGAGCATCCTTTATTTATACTTTTGCTCTCCAAACACCCTAAATAATCACACACAATTCAATTAGTTATAAAATTAATAATTAAATCATGCTGGGCATTTTTAACACCAAATAGCAACAAAAAATGGTTAAAACATGAATATAACATCAAAACATATAGAAATATGCCCAACATCAATAATAAAGAGGCCAACAGGGCATTGGGGATATTTTGGACTTTAGGAATAAACCAACATCCAATTTTAATGGAGTTGTTACTATAAAATTTTAAATATTATTCAATACAATTTACAGCACAATGGAATTAACTAAAATATTTTGTTTCAATTTTTTTTCTTAAAACAATATGATTTGTTAAATTTGTGTTTATCTGAATTAAGCTAGTCTTTGGATATAGATTTAATTGAAATTTGACAAATAATTTTTGAAGCAGTTTTGAAAAATAATTTTTGAAAATTGAAATTAAGTTTGGACATATATTTTATATAAAAAAATTTGAAGTTTTCTCAGTTGAAAAATAGTTTTCACCCAATACTTGTACGATATTTTATTATTTATTAATATTTCAAGTGTAAGCACGTAATTTTTACTCGCATGATTTTTAAAATTATTTTTATGATTTATTGTATTTTTAGTATCTATTTGATTTTATAGAATTTCGGTACATTTTTATCTTCAATTTTAATTTAAAAACATAAAAGTAGCTTCTTCTTTTTTTTTTTTCTAAAAAAATAATTCTTCTCTTTCCCTATTATATATATAATAAGCCCCCAACCTTTAGATCACTTTTCCCTAACATGAAGCTTCTTTTAATATATTGCAGAGATTTCTACTTAAGGTCCACTCTTTCCTAATGTTAATATCTTTTCAGTATTTGTTGGTTCATGTTTGTTTTGTTCGTTATTTAATTTCGCTGCAGTTGCTTTGCGAAAAAATAATAAACAAAAATTTAGCTTAACATTATGATTTGGGAGTGGAATATTTTTGGCGTAGTCTAGTTCTCCGGATTTGAAGGTTATGCTTAAGGGATTTTTACATATATATACCATATAGCAAATCTTATTATCAAAATTGTGTATGGTTTGGTATTTACCCGCCTATACTATATTTTGTTTACAAAAATTATACCAAACCAAAAATAGATAAATTTTACCCTAAAAAGGCTCCAAATTTGTAGGAATCACATGTAATGGTGATTCTATCACCATTAATTTCGAAATTTAAATCGGAAGAAAATCTATTGCAGCTTAATTCTCTCCTTCTTCATATATTTTCCACCATTGATAGCCATTAAAAAGCTTGAAAGCTTTGAATTCAAATTTGGATTTTCAAAAATCATTATTTGTTTGGATTGGGTGTTGTTGTAAATAATTCGAAATATGTTTAGGAGTTTATATCTCAATTTTGAGGGGTTTTGGTGAAGATTAGACTTGATTTTGACTGATTTTCAGATTGAAACTCGTCGAACAAGAAGAAGACATATTTTTCCAGAAATTGTAGTTAAATTATAGTTCAATTGTAGTTAAATTGTAGAATTGTAGATAAATTGTAGAATAAAATATAGATAAATTGTAGATAAGTTGTAGATAAATTGTAGATTGGGAAGACTAAAACTTCTACAAGTCTTCTACAATTATGTCGAAAATGCCAATTATGCTACAATTGAAAATCCCTTGGATTGGGTGTTGTTATAAATAATTCGAAATATGTTTAGGAGTTTATATCTCAATTTTGAGGGGTTTTGGTGAAGATTAGACTTGGTTTTGACTGAATTTCAGATCAAAACTCGTCGAAGAAGAAGAAGACATATTTTTCCAGAAATTGTAGTTAAATTATAGAATTATAGATAAAATGTAGATAAAATGTAGATAATCTGTAGATAAATTGTAAATTGTAGTTAAATTGTATTGTTACATTTATACTACAATTAAACTACAATCTTGTGTCCAAAAAATTTAAGCATACCAAATTTAATCAATTCTTAATATTCAAAATTTTAATTTTGGGAGTGCCGAAAATTTTGAAAGGGCAAGAATGATTTATATGCATTGGCTGTTGTTGTGATAATTTATTTTCTAATATGTGTATGTATAGTCTTGTATTTATGGAGTGATCCTATTCTTTCCCTAATCTCACTTTGAATCTGCTTTATAGTATACTCAGCATTTATCGTGATATTCATCAACAATTTCTAGTTTCTGGCTTGCCATGTGTGATAGATCATTCCCCCATATAGCATAATTGTTATTTATAGAGTAATTTATTTTATAAGGAATATATTATTCTTTCAAGACACTAAATCTTTAACATAAGAATTGATTAAACATGGGAGATCTTAAAAGTTTTTTTCGGTAATTAGGACATGCGTAGTTAAATATCTTTCCATGAAATGAAACAAGAGGGAGTGTTATTCAGGTCTTAAACTATTCTTATTAATATTAGTAATACATTTTCTAAGTTGTTAGTGGGATAATAAAGGAAAAAGGAATATATGCTCCTAAAATCATGCCTAGAATAAATGAAGCAATAGTTATACCCTTAATTTGAATTATGGTACATAAATTGAAATTTGGTATGCTTAAATGTAATAAATACAAACCTTAAACATGGGAGGCAATAAGGTTTGCTATATGGTATAGATAGGTAAAAATCCCTAATTAGACTTTAATGGGCTCTCATTATGTTTCAATTTAGGGAAACTTACACAAATATTTCAAATAAAATTTAATTTACCAATCTCTAGCCATTACATAAACTTACCAAAATTAGCCAAAAAAATTGAAAAACTAAACAATAGGGTTCTTTTTATCAAAGAATCACATGCAAAAATTACCTCCATATTTTTATGTGTGATTAACAACATTAGATACAAGATGAAAAGGAAATTTCATAGACGGGGTAGCAAATAAGGTGCTGAAATATAAAAACCTATAGAATATTCTAAAAATCTATACAAAAAATGAATTTTTTCAATGGGTATAAATGGAATTCATTGAAAATATATAGATAAGTCAACATATAAAATTTGAGGAAGATTGGAGGTGATTTGGACTAGTTTTGTATCAGAATTTGTAACTAAATCGAGTTCGAAAAAGTTCTCTGTGACACATGTATCAGACATGTAACGGGCATGTATCTCACACACAAGTATACATGGATATACATGTGATACACATTTCATTCATGTGTGATACACATATCATTTTTTCATGTTCAGCTTTTACTTCGAATTTTCAATTCAAGCCTAGTGCTGTATTTTGTCCCGGGCCTAAACGGGCTTCACGGGCCGGGCTTCGTGGGCCTGGGATCTGGCGGCCCCGGGCCTGGCGGTCTCGGGCTTCGTGGGCTCAATGGGGTGAGACCAGCCTGTGACGGGCCTAAGCCCACGTGGTCCTGGACTTAGCGGGCCAGGCTACGTGGGCCTGACGGGCTTTTTGTAATTTTTTTTGTTTAAGGCAATATCTTGTATAGTAGTTATTAGTATTGTATATAATATACTAGTATATAATATATTTATATAGTATACTAGTTATTAATATAGTATATATAATATATATTTCATTATATATTGTATTGTAGTAATTAGTATATATTATATGTTATGTGTATATATATATATATATATATATATATATATATATATATATATATATATATATATATATATATATATATATATATATATTCCCTTATATATTTTCTCGTAGTATATATTGTATGTTATGTATATATATTCTCTTATATATTTTCTTGTAGTGTATATATTGTGTCTTATGTATATATATTATAACTTATATAGTTATATATTTTGTTGTAGTATATATATATTGTGTCTCTTATGCATATATATTCTCTTATATATATTGTATCTTATGTATATATGTTATTACTTATATATTTTCTTGTAGTTTAGGTTGTATGCTATGTATATATATTCTCGTATATATTTTCTTGTAGTGTATATATATATATATATATATATATATATATATATATATATATATATATATATATATATATATATATATATATATATTGTAGCGCACAAATAATTCGAAGTAAAGACAAAGAAATATTGAGAAAAAAGATATTCAAGGGTATGTCTTATAATTTTTATTACCAAAAATGGCATATCTTTCATAGTCTTCTATCCCCCAACGGGACGAGCACAACAAAGTACTAATACCACCATTAAAAGGAAAAAAAACTAAAAGAAGATGTGCCAAAGTACAAGTTAGATCATAATCTACATTGTATCTCTAACAAATCTCATAAATCCGTCAAGGTTGGGAGGAGGTTGTGTTGGTGGTGGTGGAAAAGAAGGTTGTTCATCATCACTTCTGGCGAAGCCGAATCCTCCGCAAGTTCCGCTATCATTTTTTCATAAGTTTCATTCATCACCGGTTGTGATTCTGCAATCCCAAAGTTTCTTCTTTCCGCGCGGATCCAATCTCTAAAAAGTACCGATTTTTCCAAGCTATCCCTCATCGACGCTCTATGATCACCTATTTGCAGTCTTGCTTGACTGAAAGTGCTCTCCGATGCAATAGTTAAAGCTTGAATTGATAAAATATCCGAGCCATCCTTGCAATAACCGAAAAATATTTTTCCCTTGACTTCCACCATTCCAAAAGATCAAAAGAGCCGTCTGGATTCTCCTTTTCAAGTCCCTGAGACGAATAAACTTGAAGTTCATTTAGATTTGAAGTTTCATCATAATTATCACCTTGAGAACCCCGGAACTCCGTCCAAGATTTAAGAGCCGTTAAGCCCGCAGCTCTTTTAGACGAGTGTGAGCTAGACGAAGTAGGGGTTGGAATATTTGGCCTAGCATGCTCTAAGTCAAGTTGATAAGCATTATAAACTGTTTAAACATTAATTTTAATTGATGCTTTTGCATCTGCAAGTGTAGCAACTTCCTCGTTTGAAAGATGTAAAGCCTTATAAATATTTGAAAACCAAAAATGATGACCTCCCAATTTCATTATAGGATCTAACATTGCAGCAACACCAAAAATAGGAGGGATAGGAAATTCTTTTTTAAATTTTTATTTCATTTCATTTATAACAAGTTCATAAATATCTCCACCATCGCCAAATTCAACAAACAAATCAGCTAGTGCGGCAATATAAACTAAACAGTTTGAAATAGTAGGATAATATTACATAGAAAATGCATTTGTAGCAACTTGAAAATGTTTTAAAAAATCTAAAAGAATTTTAACATTCGTCCAATCTTGGGTTGTAAGCATTTCATCATCATCCTCACCACCTACACGAGAATTAAACGTTGCATTAATTGGGTTTCTATATTAATATGCAGCTACTAAACTTTCGTACATACAATTCCATCTAGTCGGGCAAGGTTTAGGAACCTTTCTTTCTCTAAGGCCTTATTCATCACATTTTTTAAAATACTCTCTAAGTCTAGTTCTACGGTTTGAATAAAAAAGCAAATTAAGAGTCATTCGAACCTTTTCAATTTCTATGTTTAAAATTCGCATACCATCACCGACAATTAAATGATAAATATGACAAATACATCTAACATGGAAAATATTAGTAAATGCAGGATTTAGTGTTTTTGTAAGCATGCCTATAGCACTAGTGTTACTAGAGGCATTATCCATAGAAATTGCAACTATTTATCTCTAAAGCAAAAATATCTACAAATATCTGAAACAGTGTTAGCTATAAATTTACTTGTGTGACATGAATTAATTATTCTATACGCAATTATACGTTTTTGCATTGTCCAGTCCTCATCTATCCAATGACTTGTAACAGTTAGATAATCACAATCATTACCATTTCTACCAATATCAGTAGTAATAGAAATCCGATAAGGGATATGAGTAAATAAATAGCGCAAATATTGTTCATATTCATGTTTGAATTTATAAATATCGGCCTTAATTGTTGCGCGAGGGCAACTATTATAAGTAGGATTAAAAACTCTTCTAATATAATGAACCCAATTAGGATTAGAAGCAAAAGTATAAGGTAAGCACATAACAGTAATCATCTTTGCTAATTCTTCACGATCTCTTTTTGGATCGTAATATAAAATACATCCAGTGATAGTGTTAATTCATGGTTGAACTAGATTTGAACCTGTACTAGGGTTAACCGCAGAATCTACACTTGTCCCCTCTTGCTGCACTTGCATTTGCAAAAATCTAGCCTTATCTCTAGGGTGTGTTTTATGTGCATAGTAAAACTACCCATGCCGCTACGGTCTCCAGTAAACTTATGAACTAGTAATTTCCCACAAGTTTTACGCTTAGCCTTATTTAGTTCTCTTACTTGAGTTATGTCATCCCAAAACTGATAGTCAAGCTCCTTAAGTTATGTCCAATCTATTTTAATAATGCTCACTCAAAACAAAACAAAAATTTGATATTTTTTTGCTACAAATAGCTAATGGGATAATTTGGCTAATATTAGTAATATTTTATCAATTGGCTAATTTTTGTAATGAGCTACTTATAAATGGACATAACTGGTAATTCTCTATTTATTTATTCTTTTTTGTCTTGCTGCGCCTTATCTCGTCATACATTTCGCATGATGTATTGGTGTTAATCCGATTTGTTCAATCAAGGGCCATATATTTAAGCCATTAGAAGCATGTTTTAGCCCAATCACATTTGGCTAGGCAAATCTTAGATTTTTGTTCGAAGTGAAAGGTCGTTCTCTTTAGTTTATATTTAGGGGAATACCCCGTAGATTTTATATTTATTTTTATTCGGGGTACGCTCCATGGTGAATATAATTGGAGGTCGTGACCAACATCGTGGAGTGAGTACAATACAGACTTTTAGTATTTTCCTCTTATTTTATTTTCTTTTATTTAGGTGAGGATAACCTCGAGCTTCTTGTGTGTTTATTTTTCTTTCGCGTGTTTCGTCTCAGTTTGAGTATTCTTTTAAAGCTAACTTGATTATGTGTGAAACCATACTAGTTATAGTACTCGGAGAACTTCTAACATCTTCTCCCCGAGTCAAATGAACTCCATTACCTAAATTTCGGGTGCAGCCAGTTTTAGAGTCAAATGTATTTTGAAGTAAAATTTTTTATTCTTAAAAAAATGGTGACCAGGCACACCAAAGTCAAATGTCAGGTGGAGACTATAAATAATATTTAGAAACAAATCTTTTGTCACTTCGAATTTAAAAAACTTTTGTACTTTTTAAATCTTTTTACTCTTTTAAAGAAGGTTAAGGAGTGAAAAAGAGGTGTGACATCAGACTAACTTTGTGTTTGGATCATTGTTTCCCATTATTTTATTATGTATTATATCATATTGTGTTATACTGTATTGTATCATTTTGATGGATACATCAATTTAATAGACTGTATCGTTTGCGAGAGTTAAATAATATCTTTATTGTTTGGTTTGACTATATTAAACAATATTGTACTGCAAATGTTACTAAAATACCCTTAATTATTTAAATACGATGCTTATTAAGAATTACTAATAAAATAACTTGATAAATTATATCACCAGAACATAGAGTTTGCAAATATCATAGATGAACTAACCTAAAAACACAAGAAAGGTGGAAAACTAACGTATTGTTTGAGAAAAAAATATTAATAATAAATTATGGAGAAGCCAAGGTACGGATCTTGATTAAGCAAAAGAAATTGAATAGATATTTAAAAAATCTAATTTTCAACCAAATGTCATTACAGAAATTATTTTTAGATTTTTAGAAAAGAGATGGAAAACTAACATGTGAAAACTCTTCTTGAAAAGAGATGAAGTAACCAGGGAAATACGTAGTTGAGTAGTTGCACAATATAAAGAAGATGGAGATAAAATACTTATTAGTTTGGTAAATATAATATAAATAACAGGGCAAAGGGTAAAATTGAAATATAGAATAATAAGTGTGGGCGTAATTGGAAAGAAAAATACGGAACAATCTCACCACACCGATTTGATTGTTTCATAAAATAAGATTTTTCATTATTCCGAAACAATAAATTTACAATACGATGCGATCAATTTTATATTAACAATAAAAACAAACATTGTATCTGGAGTAACAATACATTACAATACAACAGAAAACAACCATCCAAGCAATACGTAGAAGTGCAAATATCTTTATATAAAGTAAAAGCAAAATAATAAGGCAACTTGTCGAAAATTCACCTCTTCTCTATCATCAATCTTCACTCCAAAATGACAAGGGAACTATCTTAGTTCTTCAATACATTCTTCTTCTTCAAGGCCTCGTGGTCGTGCTTGCATTCTGTCATGCATGCCTCAAAGACTCATCTGCTGCCTTGGGTGGCTCCTTCTCTTCTTTGAGTGGATCCTCAGCTACCCTGCATGCATGTCTTGCTGCCTTGCGTGCCTACTCTATTGCCCTGCTGCCTCCTATGCCCTCTCTTGATTCAATTTTTTAACCTTGTGCACAAGGATGTTAAGAAAAGTTTGGATCTCCTCACCGAGAGGCCCATGAGCTTCTTTAGCATCATCGATGGCTTGCTAGGCAGTGGCAAGAGTGTGGTCAAGATACCCAGTCTCCTCGAGCGATATGTGGTTTTCCATTTCTATTAGTAAAACACGGCAAAATACAATGAAATACATGCAACACAAAACAAACCAAAAAGAACTTAGGCATAAATACATGTCATTACGCCTAACTATGCCTTATAAGAAGGACACGCGAACGTTGCAAATATAATCTAAGTATTTAGTACAGAGTTGAACCCACAAGGAATTAACCTATCAGTTACTTCTGTTAGACTTACTAAATTCTAAGGAATTAATTTTCCAAACATTGTCAATAACACTTGAAGGTATTTCTACTAACTATGAATGACAGTAAATAAACAACTGAAAACTAATTATGATTAAAGTATAAACAATTAAGAGAAGGTTCTAACGCTATGATTTTCCCAATTGATGGAATGCCTTCCGATTATGTTTCACATAGAATCATCAAATAGACTCTATCAATCATGAGCGCTCCTTTTACCGTAAATCTCTCCTAAGTAATTACGATAATTTACTAGACGCATTCTCTCGAGATACGCTAGCTGGCTTTGTTTATTATAGCTCACTTTGATTGCATCAAAGGCTTCGTTATCCCTAATTTCGCCTTTAAACCCGCAGTGATAGATCCCTCTTATAGTTTGGGAGTAGTGTTATTTAATAATTACCAAAATATGCACTCTCTCCCTAGTTATGCACACTAAATAAGCACAGCTAATTGAGAATTCTGTCAATTAACTAAAACAAGCACGTAATTAAACAAATCAAGATTTAAACTGGCAAACTATATTAACATAATCAAGAAGTTCATCCGTCAATAAGTTCTATCAAAATCCTATACAAAGGATTTAGCTACTCATGACAAAACAAGATGAAAATACTAATTTATTCATAATGGATAATTGCAAGAAAATAAAAGAGATAGAAAAACTCTAATGTTTGGTTGATCTTTTCACAATTGTTTCTTTCTTAAAGTAGTCTAAAAACAAGCTTCAAACAATCTTGGGCGAGTTTCTAAAGCTTATAAGGGTTTGGCAAAAGTTTTCCTAAATTTACCTTTGGTCCCCAAATTTTCCTGTCGCGTGAACAGTGCACTGTGGTAGTGGTAGGACCGCAATTGACTGCGGTGGGAGCTGACCATTCTGCCTTGCGGTTTAGTCTGCCATGGTTGCACCGCGGTCGCGCTGGAATTTTCCCAGGCCATTTTCTTGCTTCTTTATGCTCGAATACTTCTCGAGTGGATGTTTTCTTCACATTATCGTCTCTAAAACACTCTGTGGTTCTTCCTCACTTAGAACATTTCATGCAAAACAAAAGAACATCATTTAGAGAATTTTGTTGGTAATTTACCTATAAAACAATAATAAAGCATAGTCATATTAAGGTGTAAAAATTATTTATATAGCCTAATATCAGCACCCCACACTTGAATAATTACTAGTGCTCGAGCAATCCACCACACTCTATTAAAGTTCCTTCCCTAAGCTTTTCCCTTAACGACTCACACTTTGAACTTTTTACCAACGTTGCACTAGTAGTGAACAACCTTTACCTCAACAGTCAGTCATTCGTACCATGCAAAATTCGTACTTTCTCAAACCACTCTATACAAGAGTCAAGATTTACCTTTCCTTTGTGAACTACATGCCCTCATAGCACACAAGAGAGCAGTTTCACATATGATGATATTTAGAACAATTAGAAACTTATATAGACAAAATTCCCTCACTCTCACAAAGAACATTCACATGCTATAAAGATACACCATAAGCTTGCCCGTAGTGTAATACTCTACTAATCGATCCCACTCAGTCTAAAATCAATAGAACTTCACTTGGTTGTAATGTAGGCTAAAGGACTGGTATGATATATTAGGATATAGTGACTAACCACCTTAAGCACTTTTAATACAATTACATTAAGCTTCAAAACCATACTTATGTCAACCAAACATCCACCACTTTCTATTTAAAACATCCCCATCAATTAGGTGAATTTGCATCAAGCTACCACTTATCAACCGCTATATTTATTCATAACATGTTTTTTTTTTCATGGTGCTTCTTCTTTTATTCTTCAAAATTCTGCACCTTTTCTCTATTCCAATGGTTCCACTCAAAATCAAACCACCACCCTATACTTTTGCTTTTGCATAATTTCAATAGAATTGAAGTGCTTATGGGAGATAAAAGGGTTCAACAGCACGCCAATCAAATAATTGGATAAAGTTCGCAATGTCATTGCCAAAGAAATAGGCTTATAGGCTCAACGGGGTTAACTAAGATGTATTGCATTCAGGTGGATTTTATATGTCTGGATCAACAAATAAATTCATATATCACTTCTAAAACTGAGTGAAACTACTATTTCACTTTGGAAACACACTGGGCAAGTTCTAGGAATCAAATGCGAATCATGGAATGCAGTAAAACTCACACACATATGGCACATGACTCACTCCGGATTGATTTATAAATATACTCTCTTTTGAGTGTTCAAGTTAGATGTAAACATACAATTGCAAGGCGCTTTAGCAAGATTCAACCATTGAGACTAAGTGTTACACTCTAGTGTTTATTGTGTTCACGTGTATCAACGCTCATGATTTCTCTTTCAATTTTACCTCGTTGCCCATTAACCCTCATCTAAAAAATAAGAATAAATAAAATGAACAAAAACTACCTACACCCGGTTCAAGTTAAACCCTTGAAAAAGAACCGCGGCCAAAGAAAAATCAAGGGGGAGTTACTACACAACCTAAAATAAAATAAATTGTTTTTGGTATTTTCTCTAGACTAACTTCCCTCAAGAAAATTATCTGAAGGATCAGTCTTTAGGAAGAGTCTTTATATATATATATATATATATATATATATATATATATATATATATATATATATATATATATATATATATATATATATATTCATTGTATGTAATTGTAACTATTGATGGTTTGATTTTGTTGTGTTTTGTCTGCTTTGATTATTTTGATATTTGAGTAATAGTTCATTAGGTAAGTGACTTGTCCCGACGACGGATCTCTTTCGGCGGGGTTCTTGAGGGACTTATATATATATATATATATATATATATATATATATATATATATAACTTACCTAGTGAACTATTACTCAAAATATCAAAATAATCAAAGCGAACAAAATACAACAAAATCAAACCATCAATAGTTACAATTACATACAATGAAGTATCCCCACCCCACACTTAAAATGAAAACATGTCCTCAAGGCTTAAAATTTTAAAGAACATTGAGATAAAGGAACTTCCCTGAAGGATAAATCCTGATCGGAGATAGTGTCTGGGTTCACGTTGCAAGCACGACCCAGAGCTCTCAGCCATCCTTAGAATTTCTTCTCCTACTTCACCTGCCGATCAGTCATCGCGTCTACACGGGCATCGAAATCAGTGAATGAGGTACGCAACCCTGCCATCTCCTGCTCCAAAGCTGTCATGCGGGTGCTCCGACAGGGCTGTGATAGGCCTGCCTCGTCAACTCCTGAAGGTGGAGCGACCGCAGCTGCTTCATCATCATCATCATCATCATCATCGGACTCATCAACATTCACCACCGGCTCCATCCCAATTCTTATTTCTATCTAGGAACGGGTCTTTCATTGCTAACTTCCCATCAATTCGAAGGTCTTTAGGGACTCTAGCAAGACGGCATAGCCTGGTGACTAGAGAAGGGAAGTAGAAGACTTTGAGCAACTCTGGTGATCTAATGAACATTGCATCATGGAGAATCCTAGCCACATTAAAATCTCTGTGGGCCATGAAATAATAAATAGCAGCCGCCCGTGGTAGATTGACATCAGTCGTGTTGTTGGAGGGCAATAGCCGACAATTGATAATAGTGAGCCAACACTTAGCCTCCCAATTGAGAAATTGGGAGTTAAGTGTGATCCTGGGCTTTATCCAAATATATTTCCTATCGGGCACACAACTAATCTCAAGAATAGCCCACCACAAGGCTTGTGTTGAGCTATAAGTCTAATAATCATTAGCATCTCCCCTGAACACTAGCAGCTAGTACATCCTGCAGATGGACTCAATGGATGCGTTTACCGGTGTATTCCTAACAGTAACTATTCCGGTATACCAGCAATCCTTCTATGCGGATACCCCTTTTTTACTCTCAACCATTGCATTGCCGAGAGGAGAAAATGCTCAAGGTTCTATATATTCTTTCTTTATTCAATTCATTCCTATCCTTTTAGTTTTCAGTCCCGGGTTTCCTTTCCTCTCCAAGCCAATCGATCGCCTTCTTAGTTAACTGCGGAACCCGCCCTTTAGCCATCTATCTTTAGATACGGAGGGCTTATGAGTCACAGAATTTTAAGCCCCAAAAACAAGGTAAGAAAGGTGGGGAACAGCGGCCTCACACAAAAAGATTTGTCTAAGCAATCTCAAAGAGATTTTCAATAAGTCAATACCAAGATTTGCTTTCTGCGCCTACTGATGTGATGATAATTCAGAAGCTTTTTTGCAAAGAAGAAGGGCCCTGTTCCTATGGGTTCACGTGCTAAGGCTCCACTAAAAAATGCTCTTTTTCAAGAGAGAGGTTTAAGGCGCATTAATCACGCCTTGAAGGAGGGAAGTAGTGGAGTAGGAGAGGTAAAGATGGATGGGAATAGATAAGTAAGAGAGAAGGCGACACCAGCTAGCAGAACGGACGGAATGAGAAGAAATCCCCAGGATGGAAAGAAGCTTGAAAGAGAGAACCAGGAATGAAATAGCGAGACCAAACGAGCAAAAAGCCACGAAGGTTGACGATAAGAGCGTAAGACTTTATGCGAGAGGGTAGAGCCCTTGATCCTTTCAAGAATGTAATTATCCTTAATATTCAGGAGCAAATTGAGAACCTTTATAGTGGATTAAAAGAAAGAACAGACTCATATGAAAGTTCCCCAGAAAAAATGGCTGTTGTTGAATCAGCTGTGAAATACGCTCTTGCTCACGAATCTGCTGTTCTAGCTCAGACCAGGCTATCTCCGAGAAAATAGGGGTCCCGAACGGGAGAAGAATAAGGCAGGCTGTCCTTTGACTAGTTTGTAGTTTTTTCTGGGGCTATTTATTCTCAATTTCCCTCCTCGCCTAGAATAGAAGGATAAGATAAAAGGCAGGCTAAGCCCGTATTAGCTCTTTTCAGGTTGATAAGGTGGAATTGAAAACTTTGGAGCACATCCTTACCTACATCGAACTCTATGTGTTAAGCATATAGCTTTTCCTTCTGAGCCAGGATCACACTTCACACTAACCGAATCTCGCATAGAATCCATAAATGAAGAAAGCACCTCATATTCCGGGCAGGTCATATAGAACTCCCGTACTAAACAAACATTGGCCTCTTCTGATACCTCGAAAAAGATGTCTATCTGACACCTCCTCAACTTAGTGAAGATATTTTGGCATTCCACCTCTAAGGCTTGGCGGTCAATATGCACCTCATATAGCAATTTATTTACCGCCTTTGCATTGTGCCTGGCTTCCAACAATTGGGAGAAAAACCTAGTGTTGTCAAACTGTTGTGTATTGGCTTGCCCCTAGCTCTCGAGGAGCTTCCCGATCCACTAATGGAGGGCCTGGTGGTGCGTCTCTTCTTAGATGAACTCATTGTACTTGTCAAAGAGAGAAACGCCTATTAACGAGTGTGTGAAATGTGTGACTATGGGTGGTTACTCAGACTTCACCACAACCGTGTCACATTAGCCCTTATAACTCTATTAAGGCAATTTCTCAAACACCTTGTGGGCGAGGCACTATCCTAGCACATATAGCCTGCATGGATACATCGAAATCCTCCCAAATCAGATATACTACTACACCATCACACCCCACACTACTTCATTCAACACCTACCAACATACACCTCTCCACCACAATAAACACACAACCCCTTCACCAACCAGTCTCAAAACAAAATGCAAAAGAAAAACAAGAAGAAACTAACAAAACTCTACTACAAGTACTACTTCATAACAACATTAAAGTAGAAGAAACTACAACCAAAAACAAAAAGAAGAGAGAGGGGAGAGGTGAGTAGCATACATTAAAAGCAGACTGGTAAGGGGAATGTAGATGGCG
The DNA here is from genome assembly GCA_034376525.1 of Nicotiana benthamiana. Taxonomy (NCBI): domain Eukaryota; kingdom Viridiplantae; phylum Streptophyta; class Magnoliopsida; order Solanales; family Solanaceae; genus Nicotiana; species Nicotiana benthamiana. Next base: position 37,441,403 of record CM067335.1, on the reverse strand, counting down.
GAAGTGGGATGAGTGAAGAAGAAGAAGAAGAAGAAGAGAGGGATTGGGAGGGTTAGGGTTTAGAGAGAGAGAAATTAAGAATTGAGTTGTGGGGGGGGGGGGTGGTTAATTAGGAGTAAAAAAAGTAAAAGAAGAAGAAAGTAAGAAAAGTGAAAAAACATTAAAAAACCTGGTACCCACTGTGGTTGACACGGTCCTACCGCGGTCATGGTGGGTTTGAAAATTCGAGAAAGAATGTTTACATCTCATCACAGTTTGATGTGGTCCTGCCGCGACCGCGTTGAGGTAAATTCTGCGAGGAAGAATGTTTGCCTCTCACCGCAGTCTTGCCGCAGTTCTACTGCAACCGCGGTGATTCCAATTTTTTTTTGTCAAAGAACGTTACAGGAGAATATACTAACAACATATTCGTGAGTTTCCTCCCATGAAATTCTTGATATAATGTTGCGACACGACACAGACAAGCGCATTTAATGCTCGCTCGACCTCTGAGGTTCCGTCAGTTGAATCTCTAACACTTCCTTTGGTACTTTCATGCTTATGTATAGCTTCAATCTCTTCACATTGACTCTAAGTGTGTGAGAGTCTTTCTCCGAGGCAATTTCCATGGCCCTCGAAGGAAATACTTCTACCACCCTAAATGGACCAGACCATTGTGACTTAAACTTACCAGGGAACAACTATAATCTTGAGTCGTAGAGCAATACCATGTCCCCAGGTTTGAAATGTCGCTCAACAATGTTCTGGTCGTGCAACTTCTTCATTCTCTCCTTGTACAACCTTGTGCTCTCAAAAGTAAGATGTCTGAGCTCGTCAAGCTCATGCAAATCAATGATTACTGTTATGCCCATAGCCTCTATGTCTAGTTTCAGCCGTTTCATTTCCCACCATGCTTTATGTTCAAGTTCCACTGGCAAGTGGCAGGCCTTTCTGAACACCAACTTATATGGTGACATGCCATTTGGTGTCTTAAAAGCAGTTCAATAAGCCCAGAGTGCATCATCAAGATTTTTTGCCCAATCAGTTCTTGTATAATCTTGGTCAATACACTCTTTATCTCTCTATTAGACACTTCCACCTATCCACTTGTCTGCGGATGTACGGTGTTGCAACCATGTGACGCACATCATACTTCGCTAGCAACTTTTCGAAGGCTCGATTACAAAAGTGGGTTCCTTTGTCGTTGATGATAGCTCTTGGTGTCCCAAATCGGGTGCATATGTTCGTCTTCAAAAATCCCACCACCACTCTTGCATCATTAGTGGGAAATGCTGCAGCTTCTACCTATTTGGACATGTAATCCACAGCAACGAGTATGTACTTATTACCAAAGGAGCTGACGAAAGGACACATGAAGTCAATCCCCCAGACATCAAACACTTCCGCCTCTTGAATCGGTTCATGGGTATCTTATGGCGATGGAAAATGTTCCTGGTCTATTGATATTCATTGTAGCCCTTCACCCATTGGTGCACATCTTTAAACACTGTTGGTCGAAAGAATCCGGCCTCTAGCCCTTTTGCCGCTGTCCTGACCCCTCCAAAATGTCTTCTCTATGCCGGTGCGTGACAAGCCTGCAAAATAGAAGATTGTTCTATCTCAGGGACACCCCTCCGAATCATATTGTCAACACATATTCTAAACAGATAACGCTCATCCCAATAATACATGTGCAATCACGATAAGACTTTTTCTTTTGTACAGATGAAAGGTCATAGGGAACTATACCGTTGGCCAGGTATGTGCAAAGTCTACATACTATGGCGCTTCCTCAAGACGAGTAGCGAGCAGCTGCTCGTCTGGAAAGGTTTCCAGTATATCCTCAACCTAGACAGAGTTTTCAGCTCCCTCAAGTTATGATAGATGATCAGCGACTTGGTTTTTCTGTGCCCTTATGAACACGAATTTTGAGGTCGAATTCTTGCAGTACCAACGAATCAGGCACGGCATAGACTCCTTCTTCTCAATCAAGTACCTGAGAGCTGCATGATCAGTGTGTACAGTTACCTTTGAACCAACAGGTATGATCTGAACTTGTCGAAAGAAAACACCATCGCCTACATCTCCTTCTCAGTCATAGTGTAGTTCAGCTAGGCTCCACTCAGTGTTCTACTAGTATAATAGATTAGATACATCAACTTATCTTTCCGTTGTCCCAGTATTGCCACTGCTGCATAGTCACTAGCATCACACATGTGTTCGAATGGTTGCTCCCAGTCGGGGGCAACTATGATAGGTGTTGTGACTAGCCTCTTTTTCGACTCCTCTAATGTTGCCCTATAATCATCGAAAACAAGAAAGGGTGATCTTTTTCTAACAACTTACAAAGAAGGTTAGCAATTTTTGAGAAGTCTCTTATGAACCTCCATTATGTCATCTACCATATCAGTTAATATGGTCATCATGCAGCTTTAGAATGTGATGGGTGCATTGCATAGGCCAAAGGGCATCATACAAAAGGCATAAATGCCATACGGGCAAGTTAAGTAAGTCTTCTCTCTGTCCTCTGGTGCAATGGAATCTGATTGTACCCTTAGTACCCATCCACAAAATAGAAGTGTGACCTCCCTGCCAACCTGTCTAACATCTGATCAATGAAGAGGAGTGGGAAGTGGTCTTTCCGGGTGGCTAGATTTAACTTCCTGTAATCCATGCAAATTCCCCAGCCCGTGACGGTTCTTGTAGAGATAAGTTCATTGTTATCATTCTTAACTACCGCCATGCCACCCTATTTAGGTACACATTGAACCGGGCTAACCCAGTTGCTGCCAGAGATTGGAAAAATGATTCCCTCATCTAACAACTTTATCACTTCTTTCTTCACCACTTCCTTCATGTTGAGGTTCAGCCTTCTCTGGTGTTCCATAGAAGGTTTGTGTCCCTCTTCTTGCAGAATTTTATGCACACAGTAGGCGGGGTTGATCCACTTTATGTCTGCCATGGTCCACCCAATGATAGTCTTACACTCCTTGAGTACCTGCAAGAATTGTTGTGCCTGCACATCTAACAAAATAGATTAGATAATAATCTGTGATATGGAGTCAGGTCCAAGAAACTCATACCTGAGATGGGTGGGCAGTGACTTTAACTCGAGCTTTGGTGGTTCTTCGATGGATGGTTTGGCTGGATGAGTTTCTCTATTTTCCAAGTGCAAGGGCTCAAATTCAAGAGTTCTATCCCAGAACCCTCTACCCTTTGACGCCAACACCCATTCTGTCAGTTCTTCTCCATTCACCTCATCTTAATTCATCAAACATACAGCAAGAGGGTCCTCAATAGTCAGCATCTCAACATCGGTCTCTACGATTACATCCACGGCATCAATAAGAGAGCAATTGGCTAATTCACTTGGTCACCACATAGATTTCTGCATATTGAATGTTATCTCTTAGTCATCCAATCTCATCTTGAGCTCCCCAATCTCACAATCAATGAGAGCTCTCCCAGTGGCCAAGAAAGGCCTTACCAAAATTATGGGAATCTTCTCATCCACTTTGCAGTCTAAGATCACAAAATTTGCAGGGAACATAAATTTCCCTACCTGAATCAATACATCATCCAGGATACCATAGGGTCCTTTTAGAGCCCTATCAGCGAGGTGCAACAACATAGAGGTGGGTCTAGCTCTTCCAATCCCTAGCCTCTTATAAATCGATAGGGGCATAAGATTTATGTTGGCCCCCAGATTACAAACTGCCTTAGCAAAAGCAAAATTACCAATCGTTCATGGAATTGTAAAGCTCCCAGGGCCAGACAGCTTCTCAACAATTGGTCTAGTCACCACTGCACTACCGGTAATTGTGGCCAAGTCTTGAAAATCGAATTTTTGAGACATTAAGTCCTTTATCATTTTGCATACCCATGTATCTCTTTCAAAGCATCAATCAATGGAATATTTACCTAGATTTATTTTAGCATCTCCAAGAACTTCTTATATTGCTCCTCTTTTAGGTACTTAGTTAGCCTCCGAGGAAATGGTGTAGGAGGTCTCTTCTTCCCAATGATTTGGGCTTGATCTTTATTAGCTGCCACCTCTACTACTGGTTCCTTGGCTGTCTCAACTTCTTTCTCAGTCTCAATCTGAATGTTATTTTCTTCCTAGGTAGGATTGACTGTCAACTCTGTCAGTTTTGTTGACTTATCCAGCTCAATGGGCACTGGTATGAGTGTCTCAGTCTGTCTGGTTTCTCGAGCTCTCTATTTATCTACATCCAAATCTCTGCCATTAGGTAGACTCACAGCCATTAATTGTTTCGGGCCTTGATCTTTTTGATTTATCTGGGTGTCTGTAGATAATGTCCTATGAGGACGATTGTTCAGAGACATCGTAATTTGGCCCATCTGCATTTCAATATTCTTGATCACTGAATCATGTGCATTTACTATCTCACTAATTTTTGCATTAGACCCAATAACCTGCTGCATCAGTGCTTCAAGTCTAGCAAACTCATCTTCTTGCCTTCCGCCATGCTGCTGCTTAGGAGGGTGATACCCCTGCTGCGATCCTGATCATTATATCCCTAGGCTGGCCTGTACTGCTGATTCTGCTGGCCCTAATTCTGACCACCCTGTCTTTGGCCTCCATAATTAGACACATAATTCATGTTTTCAAGGTAGTGATGATGATCATGTTCTGCATTCCACTGGTTACCAATTGGTTAGCTAATGCAAGATGCACATAAGCCCTCATTGGTAGTATCTACTATTGGTACCTGTTGCTTCTGCCCTGACTCTTCCACCTTTCTAGTGAGTATACTCATCTGTGTCAATACGATGGCCATAGTTTCAGTCATAGAGTTGGATGGATCTAGGGGCACTAAGTGAACCACTAGAGTGATAGGTACATTCCTAGATGTCCACCCTGAATTATGTTCCATCTTGTCAAGTAGACTCTTCCTTCTCTCCATGTTTTGCTCTGAAATGCCCTACCAGCTGAAGCATCAACAATGTTCATCACACTATCTGACAATCCCACGTAAAACCGCTGCCCTAACGTCAAATTTAGAATACCATGGTACGGCCATATAACCAACATCCCTTTAAAACGCTCCCATGTCTCATGCAGCGTCTTCATTGGTTTCCGTTTAATACTCAAAATTTCATCAATTTGTTGAGCCGTCTTGTTGAGTGGGTGGAACTTATTATGGAATTGCCTTACTAACTGCTCCCAAGTTATTATAAAATTTATGGGGAGTGAGTTTAGCCAGGTCTAAGCAGCTCCTGTCACTGAGAATGGAAACAATAACAACTTGATTGCTTCCAGAGTTACGTTAGGTTACCTTTGAGTTTTGCAGATAGACAGGAAATTCTTCAAGTGTTGCTGAGGATCTTCGACTTGTCACCCCGAAAATAGTCCCTTGTTTTGCAGCATGTGCAGTATATTATTCGTGATTTGGAATGATTCAGCCTGTATCCGCGGGACTACAATTGCTGTGGCTAGATTTTCATTTGTGGGTTGTGCATAGTCATATAGAGTATCCTCTGGCACTATTGGCATAGCTGGGTTATCTTCATGATCTCCCATGTCTGTTTCGAATTTTTCAGTTGTTTGTTTTTCCAGTTGGACCAATTCAAGGACTTGAAAACTCTCTCGGGATCTTATAATCCTTCAAGTACTTCACCAGTGCTCGATGAGTTTCTAGGCATGCACCTGTACAACCCAATCAACAAATGTTAAAATTTCAATGTAAAGATTGGGTATAAAGAAAACTAACTACACTAAGAATTTTTGTACTTCTTTCAATAGTAATTAATAACACCGTTAATTCTCTAGCAACGATTCCAAAATTTGATCATGCCCAACTATACCTTATAAAAGGGACACGCGGACGTTGCAAATATAATATGAGTATTTAGCCCAGAGTCGAACCCACAAGAAATGAACCTATCAATTATTTTTGTTGGACTTACTATATTTTACAGAATCAATTTTCCATACATTGTCAATAACACTTGAAGGTATTTCTACTAACTACGAATGACAGTAAATAAACAACTGAAAACTAACTATGATTAAAGTGTAAACAATTAAGAGAAGGTTCTAAGGCTATGATTTTCCCTATTGATAGAATCTCTTCCGATTATGTTTCACATAGAATCACCGAATCATCTCTATCAATCATGAATGTTTCTCTTACCGTAAATATCTCCCGAGTAACTATGATAATTTACTAGACGCACTCTCCCGAGATACGCTAGCTAGCTTTGTTTATTACAGCTTAGTTTAGATTGCACCCAAGGCTTTGTTATCCCTAATCCCTCCTTTAAACCCGCAGTTCTAGATCCCTCTTATACTTTGGGAGTAGTGTTGTCCAACAATTACCTAAATATGCACCCTCTCCCCAGTTATGCATACTAAATAGGCACAGTTAATTGAGGATCCTGTCAATTAACTTCAACAAGCATGTAACTGAACAAATAGAGATTAAACTGGAAAACTATATTAACATAATCAAGAAATCATCCTTCAATAGGTTCCATCAAAACCCTAGACTAAGGATTTAGCTCTCATGACAAAACAAAATGAAAATACTAAATTATTCATAATGGATAATTGCAAGAAAATAAAGAGATAGAAAAACTCTAATGTTTGGTTGATCTTCTCACAATTATTTCTCTTCCAAAGTAATCTTAAAACAAACTTTAAACAATCTTCGGCGAGTTTCTAAAGCTTATAAGGATTTGGCAAAAGTTTTTCCGAATTTACACTTTAGTCCCCATATTTTCCTGCCGCGTGAACAGTGCACCGCGGTTGTGGCAGGACCGCGGTCGACGACGGTGGGAGCTGACCATTCTGCCCTGCCTTTTAATCCACCGCGGTCGCGGTGGAATTTGCCCAGGCCATTTTCTTGCCTTTTTTTTGCTCGGTTACTTCTCGAGTGGCATTTTCTTCACATTATTGCCTCTAAAATACTCTGTGGTGCTTTCTTAATTAGAACATTCCCTACGAAACAAAAGAACACTATTTAGATCACTTTGTTTACAATTTACCTATAAAATAACAATAAAACATGATAATATTAAAATGTAAACATCATCTATATAGACTAATATCAACCTACCACACAAAATAAGTCAAAATGACCTTAGGCATAGACTAGTGAGGGTAAATGTCCCTCAGGACGAGACGCACTTTTGCCACCTGATAGATTGGGGACTCTGCTCGAGCATTGATCCAAAATTTCTTCGGTTCGAGATTGAACAGTTTCAGCCACCATCGATTCACCAGCCTTTTAAATATCAGTGCTTCTTCTTTTCTAAGGTACCAACAGGCAGTCGTCATCTTCCCCTCTTCATCCTAATCCTAAAGGCGTTAGGCCGTTTCTGGAGATAGGGCCACGATAGTAGCCTTAGGATTTCGACGCATTTCTTTGGCTTTAGGGAGTTTGCAGGCGACCCCCTTTTCCTCTTTTTTCCTTGGTAGGCTTGGGAATTTCTTCTTCACCAGGCGGGGGCGGCTGTATAGTAACGTCGTCTTCGAGGCCTGCATAATGATAAAGTAAGTATTTTACTAAGAAACATGAATACGTAAACAAGAGAACTCACCATGGTTTAGCTTCCTATCCACCATCGGCTAAGTCAAGAGAACTACGTTCCGCGAATGAAGAAGTGGAGGCCAGTTGCCGGACCCAGCCTGCGAGGTCCAAGATCGTACCAGGAAACCGCTGGATCATCATAAAGAATTACATCGAGGGAAATTAGGGGAAGCAGGGTATTAATCACCATCGATAAATTTGTACTTATGTTTCATATTCCACTCCTCATTGATGCTGGAGAAAAGGGACTTCGAGGATCGGCGCTGAAGCTTTATCAAACCTCCTCGATAGAGACGAGGGTTGTATAGCCTAATCAAGTGGTCGAGGGTAAAAGGCATCCCCTCAAACAAGACCGAGAAATATCTAATCAAATTAATGAAGTGCTAGAAATATGGGTAGATCTGGCCAAGAGTCACCTGGTATTGTTGGCAAAAATCGAGAATTACTAGGTCTATGGAACCTAGATTTGGATCTGTGGGGCCCCACGTGAAAGGGTAGATATACACACTTAACTACTCTGCCCTATGGGTAGTGATGTCCTCTTCAAGGGAAGAGATCACAACGTCTTTGTTCTCCTAGTTGCAGTCCTTTTTCACCTGCTCAAGTTCATCTTCAATTATTAAGCAGATGTATCGAGGCATAGGCTCACATTGACCTAGCGTTGATGTAGGTTTATCGATTTTAAAATCGGAAGTTAGCTCACATGGCCCGGAAATACACTCATTGATACGAGCGGTACCACCATTCTACCTCTGGCCGACCGCGACGATGAAGCTTTTTCTTTCTGGGAACAATTTTAGATGTTTTAACCATTGTGGTAGAGAAATTCAGGAGAAGAGAAGAAGTTGATGCTATAGTAAGAACAAAATGGGAAAAGGGTGAACTTAGAAAAGTTGAAGAAGATAATGAGATCCTAAGGATGATTTGAGAAGTAAAGGTTGAAAAATTATGAAATTGGCCTATTTATAGGGGTCATTTAAACGGTTTGGTGAAGCCAATAACTGACCAACAGTCGCTTCTAATTAATGACCTTGGGAACTATGCAGAAGCAACTTTTCAATCATTTCAGCCGCTGACATCACGAGATTGACATCATGGTCGAGGTGACAGAGCATCGAAGATCAAATCGTTTCTTATCATCTTACTCTAAAAATACGGGAGATATCTGTATATGATTAAAATTAGGTATGCCTGATTTTCCTGGCTCAAAGGGTTGCTTTAAGTCTGAGTCCAGGGTGCATCGAGATCGAGCTCGATAGACTAGGCTCGAGCTTGATGACAAAGTACAAGGTCCGAGGATCAAAGTTCGCGATAAGTATCGAGGCTGAGTATGTTTAAACCCGAGATAATGCTGTTATGGGTTAGTAATAGAATGAGCTAGATTCCTACCACGTCCCCAAGATTGTGGCGTAAATCCCAAAATAAATTGTACGAATCCGTACTAACCGGTTAGATAGTTGTGTAAGGGTGACTTATTTGTCCATTATCACCCTACAAAAAAAAACTCTTCCAATAAGATTGTTTTCTATAAATATAATTGTACCTTATTTAGAGTTCCCCATTATATAAAAGAGACCCCAATCATTTGTAAACACAATCAATCATTGGCAAAGAATATACTTTCTTACTTTCGCGCTCATTGTTTATCAGAATTGTCCTTTAGCTTTATTATTCTTACTTTATTGCTCTTGATCTATCTCGAGGTCGCTTTGGCTCGAGGTCGAGATTGACCTACATTCTGGTTTTGTTTTGTTCATCCCTTTCATTTATTCTTCGTATTTCTTGGTTCTTAATTAGTATTGAACTAAATCACGTATATTTTTAAAATCATAAATCAAATTTAATTGTTACTCGTATATTGACGTAAATAGAGTTAAATTAAGTTCCATTTCCAGATAGTTCAAAAACATTTACACACTTTGAAAATTAAAAAGCAATTATAGGTAACTCTCTATAAGCGTTAGTTGGTCAACTGGAAATGGAAAAAAGTTAACTTGCCAAAATTAAATAAATTACGTGTATATAGTGTGAAATTAAAATTCTAACTTTGCATCTGAACTATATACATACATACACATATAAAGTGCTCAATATAGTTATAAAAAACAGTAATAAGTAGTTGCATGTATACTGTGTGTGGTAGACTATATATTCGTTATGTAGGTGAGTAAAGGATTGAAGTGATTGAAGCTTCTAATGCTAATTGCCAACTTGAAAATATATCAGCCAAACAAAAAGGTGTAGAAATAGCACACCGTCACAGGAGAGCACTAAATAAGTTCAGTAGTAGAAATCTCTATAATCCATCGATGGAACCCTAACACTATCTGGTGCAGGAGAAACCTCAATTTAAGCACATTCTCATCATCAACTAATACAAGGAGGAGATCTAGAACGAGTGTATGAACACTGTATTGCTATGTCACTCGCTTGGCCCTACTCTGTCATAAAAGAGTAATGGGTGAAATTAACAGATAACCACTAATTGTTTTGCTGCAAATTGGAATACAGAAATTATCACGAAATTTTAGTTACAACTTTAATGCAATGATGATGATATTATATTTTTTAATCCGATTCTGTTACTCTCATTAATTCAAACAAAGGGTAAGAGAGTCAGTTTGAAGTTGATGGATTTTGTTAATTAATTCTACACGCTTTTATACATATGGCTAGTAATTGAGGAAAATGAAATGACGTAGAATAGTGACCCATGGTGATTTAATGCATAATGGATGTGACGAGAAAAGAAAAAAAAACATTTTTTTTTGGTAATTAAAAATTTTTATTAATCACCAAAAGGATGCCTTACAAAATCATAGGACAGTTTAATCTCAACTGCCTATCAAATTAGAACATGAAGTATCTATGCTACTCTAATATTCAGCATTTATATCATGAAATGCTGAATATGTGAACTAAGCCTAGGAGGAGCTCGAACATTACAAATATAGGCTATACTACTTAAGAGTTTATCACTATTACAATAAATGTTTTCAAAAATTCTTGCATTTCTTTCTAACCATATACTATATAGCATTTCTGTGACAGTCATCTTGAAGGTGAGGGCTTGGACAGATTTCCCTTTGGACTGCATAATGATCCATTGACTGAATTGTATCCAATTTTGTCCAGTGAAATCATCAGTTCTCAGCCATTGCATTGTTTGATATCTCAACTGTGAAGCAAAGGAGCAATGCAGAAATAAATGATCTCTAGTTTCCAATTCTTGTTGGCATATAACACACACTCCTGAGATGTTCAGCTTCCATTGTAACAGCCTGTTTTTGGTGGGAAGTCGATCCTGCAGTAGCAACCATAAGCTGAAGATAGCTTTAGGTCTAGCTGCATTTTGCATTACCATATTCTTCCATGAAACTCTAGATGAATCTCCCAGCAGCTGCAAGTATACCTTCCTTATAGAGCAGACAGTGTCACCTAGCAGATTTTGTTGTTGCAGCAGTTTAACTCCTTCCACAATTTTCCTTACCATCCAGCTAGCATTAACTGGGATAGTAAGGTTCTCCAACTGGTGTTGTTTGACATAGACAGTGTGAATCCATTTCACCCATAACAAGTCTTTTTTATGAGCTAAGTCCCAACCAAGTTTAGCTATTGCAGCTCTATTCCACATTGATATATTTGTTAAGTTCAGTCCTCCAACAGACTTAGGCATACAAACTTTCTCCCAAGCCACATATGCTTTCTTAGTGATGTTAACAGACCCTGACCAAATGTATGTTCTGCATATAGTCTCCAGCAGCTTAACAACTCTAGATGGCATGATAAATAATTGAGCCCAGTAAGCTTGAACTCCAAGAATAACTGATTGAACCAATTGACATCTGCCTGCATATGATAAATACCTTGCTGTCCAGGAAGTAACTTTTGCAGTAATCTTATCAACCAGAGGTTGCCATTGAGCAACTGATAACTTTTTGGCAGGTAAAGGGACTCCCAGATATTTGAAAGGAAGATCCCCCTTAACATAACCAAGAAGATCAAGAATTTGTTGTTGACTCTCATTTGACACCCCACCAAAATACATAGCACTTTTGTGTAGATTAGCCTTAAGCCCAGTAGCAGCAAGAAATTGAGAAAAGAATAGGAACATAGAACTTACTGATTGAGGCTCCCCTTTGACAAATAATAGCAAGTCATCTGCAAAACTCAAATGAGTGATTCCTAACTTCTTACACCCTGGATGATATGTGAAGCTTGTAGTATGTTTCAACTTTGCCAGAGATCTACTAAGATATTCCATTATAATAGCAAATAAAAATGGAGATATTGGATCTCCTTGCCTCAATCCTTTGGCAGCTTGAAAAGGCTTTGTTGTTTCACCATTAACTACAACAGTATAGCTAACAGTTTGAACACATTCCATGATCCATCTAATAAATCTGCTAGGGAAATCCAGCTCTTCCATAATCTGTTGTAGACTGCACCATTCCACTGAATCATAAGCTTTTTGGAGATCAATCTTGATCATACATCTGGGAGAAATATGTGATCTGGAATACTGTTTTATTAGCTCATGAGCTAATATCACATTATCTGCTACTCTTCTTCCTGGTATAAATCCAGCCTGAGAATAGCATATAATACTACTCATAACTTTTTGGAGTCTATTAGCCAACAGCTTGGAAATAATCTTATATAAGACTGAGCAGCAAGCTATAGGCCTAAACTCCTTCACTGTTTGAGGATTAGGAACCTTAGGTAGCAAAGTGAGAGTTGCACAATTAGCTGGTCTATGCATTTTGGAAGTATGAAAGAAATTCCTGACTGCTAACATCACCTGATTACCAATGATATGCCAAGACTGTTTGAAGAACATGGCATTAAAACCATCAATGCCTGGAGCTTTATCATTTCCAATACCCTTCAAGCTGTCAATTATCTCTGTATCAGTTATATCAGCTACAACATCCATCCTTTGTGATTGAGATAATTTTGGTCCATTCCTCATATATATCTTATTCACTGCTGGAAGTGTGTTGGCTGCAGTTCCCATTAGAGCTTGATAGAAATCCCTAATCTCCTTCTTCAACTCTGCAGGATCATTTATCTTCATGCCTCCTTCTGTAGAGAGCTCAATAATCTTCTTATATTGGCTCCTCTCTTTCATGACTGCTGAAAAATACTTATTGTTGGAATCCCCTAGCTTGATCCACTTAGCTCTTGACTTTTGTTGTAAAGCTGACTCTTCAATTAGTGACCATTTCTCCAGCTGCTGTACCATATCTTTTGCTCTTTGCTGAAGTGTATCTGAATAAGAAGTAGCCAGTTGATGCTGCACATCTTCCAGTTCTTTCCTGCTACTTTCAATCTTTTGAGAAATATTCTTAAAATCTCTAACATTAAGAGATTTTAAGGGATGTTTGAGGGACTTAAGATTATTCCATACTCCTTGAAGAGTATTCTGCTCCTTGACACTCCAGTACTTTGAGAGAATAACATGAAATTCCTTATGCTGGATCCAAGCATTGAAGAATCTGAATGGTGTTATCCTTGTAGCTATATCAGTTGTAAGAGTTAGTAGCATAGGGTTATGATCAGATATAAGGGGATGACCATATACAGTGTGTACATGGTTCCACTTCATCTGCCATTCAAAATTACCAAACACTCTATCCAGTCTACTACATACTCTATCATTACCACTTTGTTGATTAGACCAGGTAAAATAGTTTCCTTCCCAAGGCAGCTCCACTAGTCCTGATTGCTGAATGCAATTATTGAAATCCACAAGGTCCCTTTGCTTCACTTGTTGGCAGGATTGTCTCTCTTTGGTGGATAAAATTGCATTGAAATCCCCTGCAATGAGCCATGGATCAGTAATACCAGTTGATAAGTTCAAGATAGAATTCCATAGCATCCTCCTCTGATCACAATCATCGAATCCATACACTACTGAGAGCCAGCAGATAACCTCACCAGTGATGTGTTGAACTTGACAATGGATTATCTGAGCCTCCTCAAGATAACCAGAAACCACAATTTTTGTAGGATCCCATAGGATCCAAATTCTACCATTTACTGCACCACTATAATTAGTTATCATGTTCCAGTTAGGCAATAAAAAACTAGCTATTCTACTAGCATTCTGTTGTTTAACCTTGGTCTCTACTAGTCCCACCAGGTCAAACTTATTATTCCTAAAGTAATTTTGAGCTTCTTTTTGTTTGAACCTTTTATTTACACCTCTAATATTCCAAATGATCCACTTCATTGAGTTTTACTTGTTCCCCCTTCATCTAGGGGATGATCAGCCCACCTAACTGACCCAATTTCAAATCTATTAGACATAACAAGAGGAGATAAGGGAGGGAAATTGGTTATGTTAAAGACTGGAGAATCTTGAACAACTTGTTTCTGTCTATCCCCAACATCAGTTGTAGGTTTGGTAATTGTCTCCTTAATTATCTCTAGACTCTGGCTGTGAGGCATCTGGTTGTTTTTGCTTATTTCAACTGGTGCTTTCACTCTCCATTCTTGTGTTACTTTACCTTTCTGTGTAGGTTGGGTAGCTTTGGTTAGACAATTGTGTCCAACCTCCAAACATTTCTCACAGTACAAAGGTTTCCACTCATAGATCACATCCTGTATGAAACTCTTTCCATTTGGATCTAAAATCTCTATTTCACTAGGTAACTTTTTGGACACATTTACCTCAATGAGCATACGAGCATAAGAGATTCTAGACTGTTTAGTAGTGCACTCATCAGCATATATAGTTTGCCAAGGACACTGGCAATCCTGCTTAAGGACTTGCTGCCCCAACAAGACATTGGTAAGTTAGGAAACTTTATCCATAAAGGAATTTCAGTGGGGAAAGCTGCTTTGGAGTCAAAATCCACAGACCATTGCTTCAAAATCATTGGTCTATTGGCAATAGTATATGGTCCTCCACACAGTATTTCCTTAGCATCTTCAATGGAATTGAATTTAACAATATAGTAACCCTCCTCATGATAGAACAGTTCAGGATCAGGAACATGTGACCAGTGGAGATTAATAAATCTCTTCATTCCATTATACCCAGGGCTATTGCCTAACACAAATACTACCAAAGCACATTTCCATTTCACTTCTTCCTCCTCCACTTCTTCCTTTACCAATTGACCAACTGGTTTGCCATTAACAATCGTAGGGGGAATATATTCTAAGGACATACCATTTGCAGCAAGTCTGTTACTCTGGAAGAGACTATTCCACTGTTTGGGTAGGTTTGCACCTTTCTCTGTTACAGCCTTTGGTGGATCTGATGTTGTTGGTTGTTGCATGCTGGTCTGGACTCCATTTTCCTGCTCCTTCGGCCCAGCTACTGCCTTGATTGGAGGCTCTATACTCTTCACTGTTGCTACTGGTAACATTGGAACACTAGATGGTTGTGGATCTGGTATTACTTGAGGCAATGGAACAGTAACCACAGGAGGATTCGATGGAACAGTAGTACCTACCATCTGCACAGTATTAACTGCATTTTGGAAGACTAAATCACTCGCATAAATTGGAACTAGTTCCTTTCTTGGGCGACCTCTCCTCTTTGCCATAACTAATTCTGCTAGGTTTACTTACCTTAGCAGCTGCAATGGAGAAGAAGAAGACGATGAAGAAAAGTAGAGAGAAGGCGGAGCTTCTCTCTGTAAGGTTTCATTTTCTTCTTTTCGGGGGCACTTGAAAAAAAAAACATTGGAAACAAACTTATGTAGCAATTATATTGATTAGGGCTAAATAAGCGCCCAAATCGACGTATAAGAACACTTAAGATAATATTTTTAATAGTTGTTATCATTTGATTTGTTAGATATAGCCATAACATAGAAAGTTTTATTGGTTTCTTTAGTAATTAAATAAATTTTAAAAAAATAAAGCTTCATTAGAGTTGAACGAACTAGGTTATGGCCCATTAATTAACTCATCTTGATCTAACTTATTTCAACTAATATAATTTTGTGAAATAATACGGGCTATCCAGTTTTCGGACTTGTAACTGAAAAATAACCTTTATTTTGCTGCAACACGGAAAGTTCCAGCATAATATAATGGAGATTGGTGCACATGTGTATGAACTTCAGGCACATTATCCTGGAACTCCAACACACGGAAAGTTCCAGCATAATATACTGGCAGCACCTATGTATGAGCTTCCATAATATTATACTGGAACTTCAGTATATTATGTTGAAACTCAATTATATTATGCTGTAATATTTTTCGGATTCTGAATATTATTTTCGTTTAGATTTATCTTTATATAAAAATAATTAAATTTCGATACTATTTGTAAATTTAGCTATTTTTTAATTTTATCATGTAACTTTTGGACAAGTTAATAATATGCTTATTTATAAATTTAGCCCATTTTAAACTGCCAAAATCCAGCTTAATCTACCCATTTCACACCGTGCTTCGAATAAAAAGAGAAAACAGAGTTTAAGCATGAGTTTCCCATTTTTGTTGCCCAATTAATTCTGGACAGCTGGGCAGTCATGAACTGCATTATTGAGGTTTACAAAAGGAAGTCATGAACTGCATTAATATTTTGTTTCACGTTTCCAATAAGGAATTTTAGTCACTCCTATATTGATGTTAAGGGTTACAAATGAAACTGATAAATTCCATCGACCCGATAATTCGAGAAAATTTTTTAATTATAGTTTGATTTAATTTAGTTTGGTGTTGAAAAAAAATCCTGATCATATTTGATTTGGTTTGATTTGACTTTAATTAAAAAAGTCAAACCGATCCGGCATTATATATATAGACGTTTTAAATATATTTAATACATAAAAATATGTATTGTAGTGTAGTTTATAAATATTTCTTAAATTTTTTTATAGTTTTATTTTTTTACGTATTATTTCAAACTTGGACTTATAATTTTTGGATGCTCCAATAAAGTCTTATAGTTCATAAATGTTGGTAACTCAAATAAATCATAAATCAATATCAAATTAGTAATAATGCTAATAAAGATATTCAATGCAACTATACTATGAATAAAAATAGTGTTGGATATTTATTTTTTAGTTTTTTCGTGGTTTAGACAAAATGCATAATTTATTTTTTTTAGTGTTTAGTCATGTAAATAATACTAGTACTTATTAGTTGTACCTATTTTAGCAACTTATTAATAATTTTAAATTATGGTTATTTTCGTTATAGCTTATTAAAAATACTTATTTTATATATTTATTATCTTTATTGTCGAATATTTTAGTACAGTGTCATAACTCATCTTATATTTATGTTATTTTATTGAAAAATACCTTATATAGTTATATCTTAATAGGATAAAAAAAATATTTGGAGCACAAATTCTATATTTTGTGCTATGAAGATTTTATGGAAAAAAAACCAAGAAAAACCAAGGTTGAAAAATCCACCTTTTATTAGTTGGATTTGGTCTTTAAATTTAATAATTTGATACAATTGGTTTGATTGTAAAAAAAATTAACTTTTATAGTAAAATGTTAGATTGTTATATAAAAATATTATTATAGAATTGTCTTACTGTATTTTAAATATTGACTGTACCTTCATTTAAATTATCGTTTGTTGTCGCGATAAAGGAGAATTGCCTTTTGAGAAGGGAGGAAATGGATCACCAAATCACAAAGAAAAAGGTATTTTTGCTATTTGAGAAGTGGAAAATGGACTTCGGCGTTCGTGTATATATATGAAGAAACTGTCATTTGGGAAGAGGAAATTCGAACATGAATGAATGAAAACTAATATTTGGATAAGACAATGCATTAAATTGTTGAAGAAATAAAAGTGAGAAAAGGAAACTCGAAAATGGTTATAAACAAAGAAATTAAACTATGATTTGCGAAGAGGAAATTCGAATATGAACATGACTAGAAAAGGAAACTAACATTTGAATGAGACAATATGAAATTGAAATTGAGAAGAGGAAACTCGAATATGGTTATAGGGAAGAACAAACTACGATTTGCGAAGAGGAAATTCGAATATGAATGACTAGAAAACGAAACTAAATAATATTTGAATGAGACAAAGCATTAAATTGTTGAAGAAATTGAAAATGAGAAGAGGAGACACGAACATGGTTCAATTAGTTAACATATTATCATTCTGGATGATGGAAAAGATTTATTTTCCTATGGTTGCAAAGAAATTTAAAAAGAGGCAGTTGATACATAAGCTATCTTGCGTTCATAAAAAGTCGGGAAGAAAATTATGATGACCTAAAAGATTATTTTATGTTTTAATATTTGACTCTGCACTCTTAGGCAATAAAAGTCTACTTTTACCCTCCTCGATTACGTGCATAATCCATGTATGTTTCCATAAAGCTTTTATGTTGAAAGTTTATGAAATTAATAATTTTTGTTTTAAAAGTTTATTTTAGTTGACTTCGGTTAGTTTTGAGTAAACGGACCCGACCTGTGTTGTGGTCGCCCCGGTGGGTCCATAATAAAATATGGGACATGGGCGTATGCTCGAAATCAAATTCCGAGGTACCTAGCTCGAGATAAAAATTTTCGTTAAACATTGAAAGACTAAAAAAATCTAATGGTTTTAAGAATTTGGTTAATGTTTGATCTTATTGGTATCGGGTCCGTATGTTGGTTCCGGAGCCCAGTACAAGCTTATTATGATATTTTAAGACTTGTCTGTGAAATTTGACGAGAAACGGAGTTGGTTTGACATGATTCGGATGCCCGATTGTAGAAATAGAGGTTTTAAAGCTTTCTTAAAAATATCATTCGATTTGGTATTCAATTCGTAGTTCTTATAAGTGTTATTTTAGACAATTTGATCGAGTGATCAAATTTGTATGATTTTTAGGACTTGTGTGTCTGTTTAGTTTGGAGCTCCGAGGGCTCAGGTGAGTATCAGATACTCTTCGGGATGTTCTAAACTTGGGAATTTTTCTGCAGTCAGTGTTTCTGGCTTTGTTCTTTTCATTCGCAAAACTACTCTAGCGAATGCGAAGTGTAGCTGGGTTTGGGGTGGTTTTGTTCCACGCGAACGCGGAGCAGGGGGGAGACGGGGTCTGCCCTTTGCAAACGCGATCGGCAACACGTGAATGCGTAGAGTAAATAGAGGTGGGTTAGGAGTATGTAAGTTGTTCTATGCAAACGCGATCCAAGTCTTGCGAACGCGATAGTTTGGGTAAAAACCCATCACGAACGCGAACAACCTTTCGCGAATGCATAAGCTTTCTAGGCCACTAGCCTTCGTGAATGCGGAAGCCGCGGCCCTTTAAAGGAGCGGGGCGCAGTGAAATGTAATTGTGAAAAGATTGGAAGATCTGGCCAAAAAAGGTTATAGCCCTGTAGATTCGTTCTCATGGTTCGATCCTTCCCAATAAAATGCAGCATGTTCAAATTCTGATCATAATCCGACCAAAATATTAGAAATTAGATCTAACACGATTACAAATAGAAAAACTTCAATCATTTTTTGTTTGAAAGGAGGAAAAAAAAGAGGTAGGCCCTTCTTGAACGCGAAGAAGGCCTGCCTAGTAATTTAAAAACAGCACTAAAACGAGATTTTGCTAATCTTTCTAAATTTGAAAACTAGAATACCTAGCAAGAGGCGATTTTCAAAAGCTAATTCCTTATTGGTAAGTGATTCTAATCTACTTTGATTTAATTACCTATTATATTTCATGAATTTTCAACCTAAAATATGTGGTTTTCATAGCGGAAATTGAGGGCTTGGGTAGAATAAGGAGTTTTTGTATAACTGGAATTTAGACCTCAAATTAATGTCAGATTTCGAAATAAATTACATAATCGGGGAGGGAGTGAATCGATAAATAAATTTTCGTCCGAACCTCGGATTTTGACCAAGGGACTCGGGGTCGATTTTTGACTTTTTAGAAGAAAGTTTGGAAACTCTAAATTTACGCATTGTAGTTGATTCTTTTAGCAATATTTGATGTTATTGAGTTAATTGTTGCTAGATACGAGTGGTTTGGAGGCGAATTCTAGGGGAACGGCCCCGTAGATCTTTGAATTGACCGCAAAGTGAGATAAGTGTTGTATCTAACCTTGACTTAAAAGAATTAAGAACTCTTAGATTTTGTATTATGTTAATTACATGTGAGTAGCATATATGCGAGGCGATGAGTGCTTATACGCCGCCAAATTATTTGTTCTCCCATATTTATCGCTTTTCCTTAATTGTTTGCCTTCCTATCTTAATTGTTACATGCTTTAAATGCTTTCCATGCTTTTTAATCAATATCTTCTTCCGTGAACCATGCTATCTCTTTTTATAGTTCCCCCTAAATCCATCTATATGCTTAACTTGACTCTTTTGCACCTTTTAACTGTAAATTGCTGGTTTGGTCTCGATATGTAGTATTATTTATGTAGATTATTTATTGAAAAAGGTTTCCTCTTCTTGGTTCAATTTGGTATTTATTTATTGTAAGGGCCTTGTGATTTAGATTATTGATTTGAATATGTACATTGAGTGTTTGATACTGATATGGTAGGACCGGATTGCATGGCGCAGTAGGTGTAATAAGGGAAGATTGATATGGTAGAATAAGGGTGTATATATATATATATATATATATATATATATATATATATATATATATATATATATATATATATATATATATATATATATATATAGTGGGATCGGGTTGCATGCTTATGATATTGATATTGATATATGGTGGGATCGGGTTATGGCCGCAACAAATATGTGTTATTTACTGATATTGTGATTGATACGATTGAATACGGAAGGATTGTGTTGTCTGATGGGATCGGGTTGCGCACCGCAATAATATATATATTTCTGTTTTCTGAGTTGCATTATTTTTTCAGATATACCTTTGTTTGAACTAGTAAATATTGGTAATTCTGGGCGACACTAGTTTATTTTCGAGGATGTGGAAATTGGGGTCTTGGGTAGAATAAGGGATTTTTTATAATTGTAATTTAGTTCTCGAATTACGGTCAGATTTTGAAACAAATTACATAATCGGGCTTGGGGGTTAATGGATAAATAAATTTTTGTTCGAACCTCGGGTTTTGACAAAGCGGGCCCGGGGTCGATTTTTGACTTTTTTGGGAGAATTTTAAAAAATTCAAATTTATGCATTGTAGTTGATTCATTTAGCAATATTTTATTTTATGGAGTTAATTGTCGCTAGATACGAGTGGTTTGGAAGTGAATTCTAGGGGAAAGGCCTGGTAGAGCTTTGAATTGACTGAAGAGTAAGATAAGTGTTGTGTCTAACCTTGACTTTAAAGAATTAGGAACCATCACATTTTGTGTTATGTTAATTACATGTGAGCGGCGTATATGCAAAGTGATGAGTTCTTATACGCCGTCAGATTATCTGTTCTTCCTTATTTATTGCTTTTCCTTAATTGTTTTCATTCCTATCTTTATTGATATATGCTCTAAATGCTTTCTATTCTTTTTAATCAATATCTTCTTTTGTGAACCTTGCTAGCTCTTTTTATAGTTCCCCTAACCCCTTCTATTTGCTTAACTTGACTCGTTTGCACCTTCTAACTGTAAATTATTGGTTTGGTCTCATTGTGTAGTATATTTATGCAGAGTCTATATTGAACAAGGTTTCCTCTTCTTGGTTCAGTTTGGTATTCATTTATCGTAAAGGCCTTGTGATTTAGATTATTGATTTGACTATGTACATTAAGTGTTTGATACTGATATGGTAGGATCAGATTGCACGTCGTAGCATGTCTAATAAGGGAGGATTGATATGGTGGAATAAGGGTGAATATATATATATATATATATTCGGTGGGATCGGGTTGCATGCCGCAACAGGTGGAATAAGGGTGGATTGATATGGTGAAATGAGGATTAATTTTTAATATTGATATTGATATATGGTGGGATCAGGTTGCGGCCGCAACACATATGTGTTATTTACTGATATTGTTATTGATATGGTGGAATAAGGGAGGATTATGTGTTCTCTGATTGGATCAGGTTGCGTACAGCAACAATATACATATTTCTGTTTGCTGAGCTGTGTTGTTTATTCAGATATACTTTTGTTTAAACTAGTAAAGTTGATAATTCTGGGCGACACTGGTTTATTCGAGGCTGTAGTTATAATTTTCTATATTCAGTGTAAATTTTGGTTCGGTATTTTTATTATTTATGTCATTATTATATACTGTGTATCGGTTAGTGTAGGTGACCTACCTTAGACTCATCACTACTTCATCGAGGTTAGGCTAAGCACTTACCGGTACATGAGATCAATTGTACTGATACTACACTCTATACACTATGCAAATTTTAGAGTCGGCCCTAGCGGCAGCTACTAGAGAGCTCGGATCGGACAGCTTATGGAGACTTGAGGTATAATTGCTTAGCGCTCATAGCTCCTAAAGTCCCTTTCTTGTTCTTATTTAACTGTGTATTGTTTTCGGACAGCTGTATGTTATTTCAAACCTTTGTATGTTGTATTCTAGTAGCTCGTGCACTTTTGGTACCAGGTTCAGAGAATTATAATAGATGTTTGGTAGTTTTACCTTCCACTTCAGTATTTCAGTTATTCCAGCTATCTTTCGTTATTTTATGCAATTGATAAAAATAGATAAATTATTCTACTTTCCTAGAAAGTGAATTGTTTGGCTCTATCAGGGTCTCGATAGTAGAACTTTTCGATCGTGAGAAGTTCGTATCGGAGCACTAGGTTACATTGATCTCATGAGTCACGAAAAAACTTAGTAGAGTCTGGAGGATCGGTGCGGAGACATCCATATTTATCTTCCAGAGGCTATGGAGTTAGGAACTATTTCACTTCTATTCTTATCTATCGTGGGATTTTATTCTATCACTGCTGACTGAACTCTACTATTTAATCTCTCGCAGATGGAAAGAACGCGTACTACATTTTCAGTTGAGCAGTAGCCAAAGCCCCCAGCAACAGCTCCTACGAGGGACAGAGGCCGAGGCAGGGGCAGAGCTCTACCCAGAGCTCGAGTAACAGCACTATTAGTGGAGCCTCAAGTAAAGTTTGATGAGGAGATTCCAACCCAGACTGTGCCTGCCAAACCTGCTCCGGTCCCGGAGGGGTTTATCGCCACTCTAGTGCTTTAGGATGCTTTTTTCTGTTTGGTGGGCCTTATTAAGAGTGTTTCTTAGACCGGCAGATTTCGTGTGGCACCAGTCATCTATCAGGTTGGGGGAGAAGTCCAGACTCCCGCTACTTGGCTCCCCAGTTTCAAACTCCAACTGCCCAGCCAGTTGGGGTAGTTCAACCAGGTGTTGCAGCATAGACCAATGATGGGTCGGCTATATTTTCTGAGGCTTTGTGGAGATTGGATAAGTTTGCCAAGCTTTTCCTAATTCACTTCAATGGTGCATCTTCAGTGGATCCCCATGACTATTTGGACAGCTGCCATGAGGTGTTATATAATATGGGAATAGTCGAGACCAATAGGGTCGACTTTGCTGCATTTCATTTGTCGGGTTCCACAAAGAAATGGTGAGGGATTATATGTTGAACATACTAGCTGGGTCGCCTGCTCTCACTTGGGACCAGTTCTATCAGTTATTTCTTGAGAAGTTCCTTCATATCACTCAGAGAGAGGACTATCAGAAGTAGTTCGAGTGTCTACAGTAGGGTTCTATGACTTTCACTCAGTAAGAGACTCGATTTGTGGATCTGGCCCGTCATGTTATTCTTCTACTTCCTACAAGGAGAGAGAGGGTGATGAGGTTTATTGAGGGATTTTTTCAGCCTATCAGATTGCAAATGGTTAAGGAGACTGGGAGCAAGATTTTCTTTCAGGCGGCAACCAATGTCGCCAGGCAAGTCGAGATGGTTCTAGCTCAGGGGAGTGGTCAGGGATTAGACAAAAGACCTCATCATTCTGATGGACTCAGTGTTGCTCCTTCTAGAATCAGGGGTAGTTTTGGTAGGGGCCATCCTCCCAAGCCATATGATTCGGCACTTCAGACATTCCATAATGCTTCAGGAAGTTGTGGTCATTATGTGCCTCATTCTGAGCAGCCAGCCTATAGTGCACCTCCAGCTTGTATCAGTGCACCTCTTATTTAGTGTTATTACTGTGTTCATCCGGGCCCTCTAGGTCTGTTCAATTTCAGCAATCACAGCACCGGGATGCATGTTTTGAGTGTGGTAGTTTTGGGCATATCAGTAGGACTTGTCTAAAATAGTTACGCTGTGAGCCACTACAGAGTTCTCGTGCCAAAATGCCGGAACTGGTTGCATCACCGCTCGCTCATCCATCTAGATGTACGAGTTAGGGAGCTACACATAAAGTTCAGGCCACTAGAGGTGGAGGTCAAGCCACTAGAGGTGGAGGCCAGATCGCTAGAAGTAGAGGTCAGCACTTCCCGGGGTTTCTTTAATTGTAGTGGAGAAGGACTCTAGGCCATTGTACCAGTGGATTTATCTCTTATGTGAAGGCCTGACATATGGTCAAATAGGTGTATATGGCTTATTTAGCTTATTTCTATGATTCTAGTATGGAGGTCACTTCCATGGATTCAGTACCAGTTGTTTGTGAGTTTCCAGAGGTGCTTTCTGTAGACCTGCCGAGGATGCCATCAACAGAGATATTGACTTCTATATTGATTTGGCTCCAGGCGCTTAACCTATTTCTATTCTGCCAAACCATATGGCCCCACTAGAGATGAAAGAATTGAAGGAGCGGTAGCAAGATTTTCTTGATAAGGGCTTCATTAGACCTAGTGTCTCACCCTGGGTGCACCCATGTTGTTTGTAAAGAAGAAGGATGGATCGATGAGGATGTGCATATATTATCGGTGGTTTAACAAAGTCACCATCAAGAACAAGTATCCATTGCCAAGGATTGATGACTTATTTGGTCAGCTTCAGGGTGTCAAGGTTTTTTTGAATATTGACTTGAGGTATGGCTACCATCAGTTGAGGATTAGGGCATCCGGTGTCCTAAAGACAACTTTTCAGACTCGGTATGTGCATTATGAGTTTCTAGTAATACCATTTTTGCTGACAAATGCCACAGTAGGCTTTATAGATTTGATGAACTAGGTGTTCAAGACTTATTTGGATTCCTTTTTGATTGTGTTTATTGATGATATTGAGGAGAATGAGTAGCACCTTCATATCGCTCTTCAGACTCTAAAAGAAAGCCAGTTATATGTTATGTTTTCAAAATGCGAGTTTTGGTTGAGGTCAGTTGCTTTCTTGGGTCACGTTTTATCAGCAGAGTGTATTCAGGTGGATCCTAAGAAGATTGAGGCAGTTATGAACCGGCCTAGACCCATATCATCTATAGAGATCCGGAGTTTCTTAGGATTGGCGGGCTATTACCGTCGGTTTGTGGAGGAGTTTTCATCTATAGCAGTCTTGTTGACTAGGTTGACCCAGAAGGTTGCCTTGTTTAGATAGTCATAAAAGTGTGAAGTGAGCTTTCATAGGCTCAAGACTGCTTTGACTATGACACCGATAATTTTCTTGCCTACAGGTTCAGGGCCTTATACAGTATAATGTGATGCATCTTGTATTGGACTAGGTGCGGTACTGATGCAGGGTGGCAAGGTAATTGCATATGCTTCACGAAAACTGAAGGTTCACGAGAAGAATTACCCTATTTATGACTTAGAGTTAGCAGCCATTGTTCATGCACTGAAGATTTCAAGGCACTACCTTTCTGACGTATCATATGAGGTTTTCACGAATCATCAGAGTTTGCAGTATTTGTTTAAACAAAAGGAGTTGAATTTGAGGCAGAGAAGCTGGTTATAGCTATTGAAAGACTACGATATCACCATCTTGTATCATCTCGGAAAGGTTAATATGTAGGTCGATGCTGTGAGTAGGAAGACTGTGAGTATGGGTAGCCTTGCATACATTCCAATGAGTGAGAGACCGCTTGCATTAGTGTTCAACCCTTTTCAAATCTATTCGTGAGGTTGGATTTTTCTGAGCTTGATTGTATTTTAGCTTGTACGGTTCCTTGGTCTTTATTGTTTGAGCGCATCAAGGAGCGATAATATGATGACCCTCATTTACTTGTCCTTAGGCACACAATGTGTCACGGTGATGCCAAACAATTTACGGTTGGGGATCATGGAGTTTTGAGGATGCAATGCCGTTTTAGTGTGCCTAATGTGGATGGACTTCATGAGTTGATTCTAGAGGAGGCCTACAGTTCCCAATATTCTATTCATCTGGGCACCGCCAAGATGTATCAGGACCTACAGCAGCATTATTAGTGGAGGAGGATGGAGAAGGATATAGTCGCATATGTAGCTCGTCATTTAAATTATCTGCAAGTAACGTACGAGGGCTAGAGGCTTGGTGGTTTGCTTCAGAAGATAGAGATTTCTGAGTGGGTGGGAGCGTATCACTATGGATTTTGTTGTTGGAATCCCACAGACTCGGAGGAAGCTCGATGCAGTTTGGTTCATTGTGGATAGACTGACCAAGTCAGCGTATTTCATTCCTATGATAGTTACTTATTCTTCAGTGCAGTTGGCAGAGATTTATATCTGTGAGATCGTTCGTGTTCATGGTATGCCTGTGTCTATCATTTCTGATCAAGGTACGCAATTCACCTCGTACATTTGGAGGATAGTACAGCGTAAGTAAGGAATGCAGGTTGAGTTGAGCACATCATTTAATCCTCAAATGGACAGATGGTCCAATCGCACTATTCAGATATTATAGGATATGCTTCGCACTTGTGTTATTGACTTCGGACGTTCTTGGGATTAGTTCTTGCCACTCGCTGAGTTTGATCACAGTAATAGTTATTAGTCGGGCATCCAGATGGCTTCCTATGAGGTTTTATATGGTAGATAGTGTCGATCTTCGGTCGGTGGTTTGAGCTAGGGGAGGCTTCGTTATTGGGTACAGATTTAGTACATGATGACTTGGATAAGGTCAAGATCATTCAGGATAGACTTCGCTCAGCTCAGTCCAGGAAAAAGAGTTATGGCGATCGTAAGGTCCTTGATATGGCATTCATGGTCGAGGAGAGAGTGTTGCTCTGTGCGTCATCCATGAAGGGTGTAATGAGATTTGGAAAGAATGGGAAGTTGAGCCCTAGGTACATCGGGCCTCTTAAGGTTCTTCACAGAGTGTGTGAGGTAGCTTACAAGCTCGTATTTCCACCAACATTATCAACACTTCATCCAGTATTCCTTATATCCATGCTCTGTAATTATCAAAGTGATCCATCCCACGTATTAGATTTCAGCAATGTTTAGTTGGACAAAATTTGACCTATGAGGAGGAGTTGGTAGCCATTCTAGACTGGCAGTTTCGTCAATAGAGGTCAAAGAGTTATCCTTTTGTTCGAATGCAGTGGAGAGGTCATCATGTTGAGGCAGCTACCTTGGAGTCCGAATCCAAAATGCGGAGAAGATATCACCACGTCTTTACCATCTTAGTTAATTTTCTATGTTCGTTCAAGGACGAACGAATATTTTAGAGGTAGAGAAAGTGATGACCCAAAATGTCATCTTATGTTTTGGAAGTCGATTTTGTGCTCTTATGCCTTAAAATGTTATTTTTAACCTCCTCAAATTGTGTGCACAGTCCGAGCATGTTCTGGAAAGTTATTATGTTGAAAGTTGATGAAAATAATAAGTTTTGCCTTAAAAGTTGATTTTAGTTGACTTCGGTCTATGTTTTGAGTAAACGGACCCGAGCCTATATTTTGATGGTTCCAATGGGTCCATAATGAAATATGGGTCCTAGGCGTATGCCTGAAATCGAATTCCGTGGTCCCTAGCTTGAGTAAGGCTGTATGGAGTAACGGTTCCGAACCGGAACCGGGATCGGAACCGCGGTTCTGGCGGTTCCACGGTTCCGGCGGTTCCGGTTCCGCGGTTCCGGTTCCCGCGATTCCGGTTCCGCGGTTCCGGTCCGGTTCCACCCATTAGAACCGTGGAACCGAAACCGCCAGAACCGGAACCGAAACCGGAACCGGAACCGGAACCAGACCGGTTCCGGCGGTTCCATACGGTTCTAAACGGTTCCGCCAACGGTCCGATATTTAAAAAAATTTTTTTTTAAATTCGGACCGTTGGCGGAACCGTTTGGAACCGGATGGAACCGCCGGAACCGGCCGGGTTCCGGTTCCGGTTCTATCTGGTTCCCACGGACAGTTTTTAAAAAAATTTTTTTATTTAAAATTCTGAAATCAGAACGTTGGTCTTGCAGAAATAGCCGTTTGGCATTTTTAAAATTTAGCCATTTGACCCCTCAAATTTAATTTAACCCCAAACTTTATATAATTACACAATTTCCCATTTCTCAACTATAAATACCCCCTCATTCTTTCATTTTAATTCACCAATTCATCAATCTCTCTCAAGCTCTCTTTCAATCTTTCTAGTGCAAGTGCTTAATTTTTGTTGCAAATTCGTGAAACATTGTGAAGTTGTTGAATTGAAGTTTTCAAGTGTTCAATTACAACGATTTTCAATTTTCAAGAAGTTGTTCGTCAATCCGGTAAACTCGTTTCAACTCTTACGTGCTAAGAATATTTGTTGTGTGTTGTTATTTTGCTTAATTATAATTAGTATGGCATTTTCATTGAAAAAAATGTTCGGAAAAGGTACATCTAAATCCGGTGAAAGTAGTCGCCAAAATCCTACCCCTCCCCCGGCTCCCCGCATTAGAAAAGATAAACAAGTTCAAACTAGTAGCCAACCTAGAAATACTAATGAAAACTTAGGAATACTTGATAGTGATCACCCGTGTTTTCAACTTAGCGATGTTAATTTTCTACATGATGTAGTAGTCGGTGATAGAATAGATGATGATACTATGAATTTGCTTTATCCTAATGCACCAATATCAGAGGGAAATGAGGGTGATGATGATGACGAAACCCAACCTCTGGTAGATTTAGATGATACACCTACTAGTCCTGCTCCTAATGACCCAGAACACCCACCCGTACAAACTCCCACTTTTAGCGGAACAGGTAGTTTAGTTAAACATATACTAATACATCCTAGCGATAAGGCTAGATATCTTCAAATGAAAGCGGAACAAGAGGGGAGGCCAAGTCCTGATACTTCAATTAACCAAAGTACTGGTTCTAACATGGTTCAACCAGGAGTAAACACAGTCACCGGAGGTATATTGTACTACGATCCTAATAAGGATCGTGAAGAATTAGCTAAAATGATTACTGTTATGTGTTTACCTTATTCTTTTGCTTCTAATCCTGCTTGGATTCATTATATTAGACGAGTATTTAATCCTACATATAAAGGTTGGCCTCGCGCCACAGTTAAGGCCGACATTTATAAATATAAGCATGAATATGAACAGTACTTGCGCTATTTATTTACTCATATAAGTAATCGTATGTCTATTACAACTGATATTGGTAGAAGTGGAAATGACTGTGATTATCAAACTGTGACCAGTCATTGGATAGACGAAGACTGGGCCATGCAAAAACGCATTATAGCATATAGAATAATTAATTCACGGCACACAGGTAAGTTTATTGCTAGCACTGTTTCTGATGTTTGTAGATATATTTGTTTTAGTGATAAAATTATGTCAATTTCCATGGATAACGCTAGTAGCAACACAACTGCAATAGGTATTTTAACTAGAAAACTTAATCCTGCTTTTACAAATATTTTCCATGTTAGATGTATATGCCATATTTATCATTTAATTGTTGGAGATGGTATGAGAATTTTAAACATAGAAATTGAAAAAGTTAAATCCGCTCTTAATTGGCTTTTTTATTCAAACCGTAGAAGTAGACTTAGAGAATATTATAAAAAATGTGACGAAAGTGGCCTTAGAGAAAGAAAGGTTCCTAATCCTTGCCCGACTAGGTGGAACTACATGTATGAAAGCTTAGTAGTGACGTACGAATATAGAAACCCAATAACCGCTACTTATAATTCTAGGGATTGTGAGGATGAAGATAATGATATGCTAACTAATCAAGATTGGAATAACGTTAAGATTCTTTTAGATTTTTTAGAACATTTTAGTGTGGCTACAACTGCTTTATCTGGCCAATATTATCCTACAATTTCAAACTGTTTAGTATATATTGCCGCACTTGCTAATTTATTTGCTGATTTTAACGATGGAGGGGAAATTTATGAACATGCAATATTTGAAATGAAAAAGAAATTTAAAAAATATTTTTTTCCAATCCCTCCTATTTTTGGTGTGGCTGCTATGTTAAACCCTACTATGAAAGCAGGAGGTCCAAACTTTTGGTATAATAGTATTTATCAATCTTTAAATCTTTCACCAGAAGAAATGGCTACACTATCTGATGCGAAAGCATCAATTACAGTGAATGCTCAAACTGTTTATAATGCTTATAAATAGGCGTTAGAGCATGCTAGGCCTACTATTCCAACCCCTACTTCGTCCACATCACAAGCGTCTAAAAGAGTTGCTGGCTTAACAGCTCTTATATCGTGGACGGAGTTCAGGGGTACTCAAGGTGAGAATTTAGATGATATTTCCCATCTAAACGAACTTCAAGTTTATTTGTCGCTGGGGCTAGAGAATGATAATCCAGACGGATCTTTCGACCTTTTGGATTGGTGGAAGACAAGGGAAAAGCATTTTCCCGTTCTTGCAAGGATGGCTCGGGATGTTCTGTCCATTCAAGCGTCAACTGTTGCATCGGAGAGCGTATTTAGTCAAGCCAGACTACAAATAGGAGATCATCGAGCGTCGATGCAGGACAGCTTGGAAAAATCAGTGCTCTTCCGAGATTGGATTCGCTCTGAAAGAAGGAACTTTGGGCTAGATGAATCTCAACCCGAAATAGATGAGTGCTATGAAGAAATGCTAGCAGAACTTGCTCAGGAATCATCTTCACCTGGAAGTGGTGATGAACAAGCTTCATTTCCGCCACCGCCAACACAACCACCTCCAAACCTTGAAGGTTTTATGAGATTTGTTAGAAATAATACATAAATTATGATGTAACTTGTACATTGGCATGTCTTATTTTAGTTTTTTTTTCCTTTTAATGGTGGTATTAGTACCATGTTGTGCTCATTCCATTGGGGGAAGGAAGACTAAGAAAAATATGCCATTTTGGTCAATAAATATGCTTTTTATCATATACTTGAATATATTTGTCTCAATATTTCTTTGTCTTTACTTCTATATCAATCCTTGAATATAAAATATTTATATAACATATAATATATAACATACAACACATAATACTATTTATACTAACTACTACACAATCTACACTATTTATATACAATATATACTACTTTACTACAACATATACTACTTATATACAAAATATACACTACTTATTTTGAATATATACTAATTTCCAAGCACAATATATGCTATAGTAAGAACATAGTACACCATATAAAAATATATTCTACAATATACTAATCACTACTATACAAGATATTAATTTTAAAAAAAAAAGGTCGGAACTGCCGGGAACCGCCTGGAACCGCCAGACCCGCGGTTCCGAAACCGCCAGAACCGGAACCGGGCGGTTCCGGAACCGTATGGTTCCGGTTCCGGCTCTGGAACCGCCAGAACCGGAACCGCCAGAACCGGGAACCGCCAGAACCAGGAACTGCCAGAACCGGGAACCGCCAGAACCGGAACCGCAGACCCAAATAGACCCAGAACCGGAACCGGATACAGCCTTATGCTTGAGATATGAATTTTTGTTAAAAATTGAAGGACCAAAAAAATCTAATGGTTATATGAATTTAATTAATATTTGATGTTGTTGTTGTCGGGTCCGTATTTTGGTTCTATAGCCCGATATAGCTTCATTATGATATTTAAGAATTGACTGTGAAATTTAGTGACAAACGGAGTTGGTTTGATGTGATTCGGACTCCCAGTTGTGAAAATAGAAAATTTAAAGCTTTCTTGAAAATTTCTTTCGATTTGCTGTTTAATTCGTAGTTGTAGATGTTATTTTGACGATTTGATAGCGCGAGAAAGTTCGTATGATGTTTTGGTACTTGTGTGCATGTTTGATTTGGAGCCCCGAGGGCTTGAGTGAGTTTTAGATAGGCTTCGGGATGTTTTGAACTTGGGAAAAATCTTGTTTTTCTATAGACAGTGTTTCTGGATTTCTTCTTCAAGTTCGCGAAGCTACTTTCGCAAGTGCAAAGTGTAAGCTAGGCAAGGGATGGCTTTGTTCAACACGAACGTGAGGCATGATCACAAACATGGAGCACTGGGGGGTCTGCTCTTCGCGAACGCGGCCGACAACAAGGGAATGTGTAGAGTTAATAGAGGTGGTATGGGAATATGAAGGTTGTTCTACGCGAACGCGAGCCTAGGTTCATGAACACGATTGAAAGGGGGACAAACCATCACGAATAACCTTTTGGGAAAGCGTAATCCTTCTGGACCACTACCCTTTGTGAACGCGGCAAGCCTTTTGAGAATGCAAAGAAGGCCTGCCTAGTGATTTAAAAACAGAGCTAAAATGAGATTTTTCCAAACTTTGTAAATTTCAAAACTAGAAGATCGAGAGGCAATTTTCAAAAGATAATTTCTTCCCCAGTTTGTTACAAAGTGATTCTAATGTACTTTCTTTCAATTACCCATTACATTTTATGAATTTTCAACCTAAAATCTAGAGGTTTTATGGTGGAAATCGGGGGTTTGGGTAGAATTAGGGATTTTGTATAATTAGAATATAGACCTTGAATTGAGGTCGGATTTTGAAACAAATTACATAACCGGGCTTTTGGCTGAATGAGGTAAATAGATTTTGGTCCAAACCTCGGGTTTTGACCAAGCGAGCCAGTTTTCGGGGAAAAGTTGGAAAATCTAAATTTATGCATTGTAGTTGATTCCTTTAGCAATATTTGATGTTACTGAGTTAATTGTGGCTAGGTATGAGTCGTTTGGAGGCGACTTCTAGGGGAAAGGCCCTGGTAAAGCTTTGAATTGACTACGACGCGAGGTAAGTGTTGTTTCTAACCTTGACTTGAAAGAATTTGGAACCCTCGGACTTTGAGTCACGTGAATTCCATGTGAGTGGTGTATATGCAAGGTGATGAGTGCTTATACGCTT
The DNA here is from genome assembly GCA_034376525.1 of Nicotiana benthamiana. Taxonomy (NCBI): domain Eukaryota; kingdom Viridiplantae; phylum Streptophyta; class Magnoliopsida; order Solanales; family Solanaceae; genus Nicotiana; species Nicotiana benthamiana. The sequence goes on along the minus strand of CM067335.1, from coordinate 37,408,834 downwards.
CCGAATTATTTGTTTTCCCTAGTTTATCGCTTTTCCTTAATTATTTTGCTTCCTATCTTAATTGTTACATGCTATAAATACTTTTCGTACTTGTTAATCAGTATCTTCTTCTATGAACTATGCTAGCTCTTTTCTTAGTTCCCCTAACCCTTGCTATTCGCATAACATGACTCATTTTCACCTTCTGACTGTAAATTACTCGTTTTGTCTCGTTACGTAATATTATTCGTGTAGATTCTATATTAAACAAGGTTTCCTCTTCTCGGTTTAGTTTGGTATTTATTTATCGTAAAGGTCTTGTGATTTAGATTGTTGATTTGATTGTGTACATTGAGTGTTTGGTACTGATATGGTAGGATCGTGATGCACGCCGTAACAAGTGTAATAATGGAGGATCGATATAATGGAATATTGGTGTATATGTATATTCGGTGGAATCGGGTTGCACTCCACAATAGGTGGAATAAGGGTGGATTGATATAGTGAAATAAGGAAAAATTATGATATTGTTATTGATATATGGTGGAATCGGGTTGAGCACCACAACAAATATATTTTATTTAGTGATTGTTTTATTGATATGGTGGAATGGAGGATTGTGTGTTGTCTGGTGGGATGGGATTGCTCTCCACAATAATATACATATTTCTATTGATTGAGCTACTTTTTTTCATTTAAACTTTTATTTGAAATAGCAAAGATTGGTAATTATGGCGGCACTGGTTTATTTTCGAGGTTGTAATTATCATTATCTATTGAGTGTTTAAATTTTGTTCGGTATTTCCATTATTTCTGTCATTATTACATATTGCGTACAGGTTATAGTGTAGGTGATCCGCCTTAGCCTCACCACTGCTTCGTCAAGGTTAGGCTAGGTAGTTACCGGTACATGGGGTCGGTCGTACCGATACTACACTCTGCATAGTCTGCATATTTTGGCGACGGCCCCAGCAGCGGCTACTAGAGAGCTCGGATCGAACAGCTTAGGGAGACTTGAGGTACAGTTGTTCAGCGCTCGTAGCTCCTAAAATCCCCTTCTTATTCTTATTTAGCTGTGTATCTTCTTTTCGGAGAGATGTATGTTATTTCAGACCTTTGTATATAGTATTCTGGTAGCTCGTGTACTTGTGATGCCAGGTTTAGGAAATTGTAATAAACGTTTGGCACTTTTACCTTCCACATCGGTATTTTAGTTATTCCAGTTGTCTTCCGTTATTTTTACTTAATTTTTTAAAATGGATAAATTATTCTAGCGTTGGACTGCCTAACAAGTGAAATGTAAGGCGGCATCACAGTCCCAGCAGTGGAATTTCCGGGTTGTGTCAATGATCGAACTCAAAGGGGTGTGATATAGAAAATTTATAAATGCAAGCATAAATGTTTGTTTTAATATCCCGAACCCGTGATATATAGGTCATATAGAGACAATTTTACTGTTATTTAAAAAAGAAAGAAAAAGGAACAAAAATGCCCCCTTACATTTTGAGATATATGTAAGGTGGTCTCTTAGTTTGCTCCTTTTTTTTTATCCTTTAGGTTTGTTGAAAGTGAACACTTTTGATCTTCATCAAATATTTAACAAACTTAGTTGCTATAATCTTTTCATAAGAGTACTCTAGATTCAAAAGCCTTGAGCTTGATCTTGAACATCACTTAAGGCGTGGCACAAATTGAGTTTTTAAGATAAGATGGCATTTAATGAACCTTGGGCTAATAAAGTTGACTCGTCATTTGAAGCCCAACTAGATAGACAAAATTTGATCACGCCAACTTTAGCCCTAAAATGAATAAGCAGCCGCTGTAAATATAATTTGGTCTAAGAGTCTGATGTTGAATCCCACAGAAAACTAAGGCGTAGAAATAACTATTCAATATTACTAAGAATACAAGTTCAGATAATTTTCTAGTTATAAATATTGTAATTTATATTTTTAACTGATTAACTAACAAATACTAGAAAGCAATAAAATTTATCAACTAAAGAGACTAAGGTTTGGAGACAAGATTATAGAGACCTAGAGTTATGATTTTAGAATTCTTCCTTCTATGTTTCTATAATTTCACCTAAGTATTCTCTACTGATCATGAGCACTTTAGGTGTTGTAATTATCTATCGAGCAACTACAATAATTTACTAGACGTATTCTCTTGAACTACGCTAGCTGGAGCTATCTTACCGCTCGCTAAGACCACGTTAAGGCTTTTTTATTCTTAAATCTACCTTTAATCCTACTGCATTTATTCCTCACATACGTTAGGAGTGACGTTGCTCAACAACCACCTAAATATGTTCTCTTTTCCAAGCAATGCATAATAAATAGAAACTGTTAGTTGAGAACACTTCAGTTAACTAAAATAAGCACGTAGCTAAACAGCTAGAAAAATCCCAAGGCTAAACATATGAAAACATATTAAGAACTTATCCTCTAAAAGGTTCCATCAAAACCCTAGTATTAGATTGTAGCTAACAAAGAACATTGAGAAATGAGGAAGAAGAGAAATCGAATATGTATTTTTTAAGTAAGGGCATGGACATTTAATACGATGTCTTATAGTGCTTATGAGCACTAACTAACTAATAGCTCATACACATCTATCCACTAACAGACTAACCACTTTATCTAATTTTTTAACTAACTCTAAAGCACCATATACTTCTATTGTGTACACTTTGATACCCTATATCCCAAGAATCCCCCTCAAGCTGGAGGATGGAAAGCATTGAACACTCCTAGCTTGGAATGAAGAAAAGAGTGCTGAGCAGTAATTTTATCATAAGATCAGCCCAACTGAAGCTTTGTTGAAATATGATGAGGTGTGAAAAGTCTATTTTTGAATTTCTCCCCGACAAAAGGACAATCTATTTCAATGTACTTTGTCCTCTCATAAAAAATGGGATTCACTACTATTTTAAGAGCATGTTTGCTATCACAACAATTGTATGCACTACGATGTTCAATTCCTGCGATAATCCAACTAACCAAGTAATCTCAGCTGCTACTGCTGCAAGACTTCTATATTCAGCTTCAGCTGAGCTTCGACTCATTGTCTACTGCTTCTTGGACTTCCAAGACAATAAGGAATCCCACAATTTTACAACAAATCCAGTGATCAACCTTTGTGCATTTAGGCATGCTGCCTAATCAGAATCACCGAAGGCAGAAAGATGAGAGAAACGGGCCTTTTTGAGAAAGATAAAAAAACTAGGTGAACCTTAATATACCTGACCACTCTAAGTGTAGAATCTAAGTGTGACTTTTTAGGATGCTGCATAAACTGACTTAACACATGCACTGTAAAGCAAACCTCACATTGTGCTAAGCATCAGGATATGCACTCTACTAATATCCTGCTTCTACTCATGCATCTGTGAGCTTAATATTGCACTCTCTTGAAGCTTGTTTCGGGCCATAGAATGATTTTAATATTTTACAAGCTTTATTCTCCCCCCGTCTTTGAAAATCCTGTGGCAAGATCATGTATACTTCCTCACAAAGATCACATTGTGGTAATGCATTATTGACATCCATAAGGTAGTGGATCCATCCCTTTGAGGTTGCTATGCTAAGGATAGTTCTCACAATTACCATTTTGGCAATTGGTGAGAATATCTCGTCATAGTATAACCCCTCTTGTTAGGTGCATCCTTTTGCTACCAGTCTTGCCTTAAATATTTCAACCTCTCCATTTTATTTATATTTGATCTTAAACACCTACTTAAAACCTATTGGTTTCTTCCCTTCTAGCAAGTCTACCAGGTCCTACGTGTGGTTTTATTCAAGTGCTTTAATCTCTTGATCCATAATTTCTATCCATCTTGGATCATGTGTTACTTTCTTAAAAGATTGTGGTTAAGTTAAAACTGAGAAGAGACTGACATATGACGGATATGTAGGAGATAGGTGTCACGACCCGAATTTCTCACCGTCGGGACCGTGGTGGCGCCTAACATTATACCCGCTAGGCAAGCCAACATTATCGATTATTTTACCTTTTTCCTTTATCTTTTAACAATTTGCAAGTTAAAAAAAGTAAATTAGCAGAATAAATGAGAAAGAACAGAATTTAATAGATTATCTTAATACAAATAACGAAACTGTGATAATACTCCACCTAGACTGGTGACACAACTCACAGACGGTCTACGAATACTACAAACAATTGTCTGAAAAAAGAAATGTACATTTGTTTTGAAAGTAGATAAACAAAAAAGAAATTGGATAGAAAGGGACGCCAGGGCCTGCGGATGCCTTTAGGACTTCCTTGTGTTTCCACTAGACTAAAGGCAGCCACCCTAGCTCTACTCACAAGTTCCGGCACTGAGACCTGCACAAAAAGTGCAGAGTGCAGTATCAGTACAACCGACCCCATGTACTGGTAAGTGTCGAGCCTAACCTCAGTGAAATAGTGACGAGACTAGGACACGATAAACATTAAAAACCTGTGCAGTTAATCAGTACAATAATGGAGTAACAAGTAATAAAAACTAAGAAGAAATGAACGGGAAGGGCAACACGCTCTGGGGGTTTCAACATAAATAATTATAGTAATAAGGAATTTAAACAATTAAAACACTTGAACCGATAATAGCAAATGAATATAGCAAACAGAAAATGCACGGCATCGCCCTTCATGCTTTTACTCTCAATCCTTACCTTGCAATGAATAATAGAAATTTGCACGGCATCACTCTTCGTATTTTATCACTCTTCCTCACCATATGAATAATAGAAATGTGCACAGCATCACACTTTGTGCTTTATCTCTCTTCCTCACCATATGCATCAATATGAATGTAAGTGTGCACAACATCACCCTTCGTGCTTTATCACTCTTCCTCACCATATGCATAAGTATAAATGTGCACGCCATATTCCTTCGTGATTTATCACTCTTTCCTCACCCAGATAATAGAAACAATGGTATCCCGACAAGGGAATCAACTATAGATACAATAACACCCCGGCGAGGGAATCATTTATAACCAATCTGGTTTCAACAGTTAACTTCACAAATAAGTTTCAACTTGAGTCAATATTCAACAATGGTAAATTACCAAGAAAATATCATAAGTCTTGTGCAACATGTATAATCACCAATTTAAGCATGAACAATACATAATAAGAGTCACAATAGTCATAGTATAAAACTTACGTGCATGGTCGACACCAATGTATAGATACTCGTTATCACACCTATACATCATACTTAACACTAACACGTAGCAAATAATATAACAACACCAATTCCCTCAAGCTAAGGTTAGAACAAACACGCACCTCAATTCTATGGCTAAATCAAGCCTCAAATAACACGTTCCCTCTAGATTTCATCTCCAATTCACTTGTATCTAGTCATAATTAACTTAATATCATCAATAAATACTAAAAAAAACTCAATTCAGTTGCTTAATTATAGGTTTCCAAATAGTTTTCCCAAAAAGTCAAAAATCGACCCCGGGCCCGCTTGGTCAAAAACCAAAGTTCGAATCAAAACCGGGTTATCCATTCCCCTGAGCCCGGATATGCAATTGGTTTTTGGAATCCGGCCTCAATTTAAGGTCTAAATCATTAAATTTCAAAATTCCCAAATTTCACCCAAAAACACCAGATTTCCCATGAAAATCCCTAGATTTTGTGGTGAAATTTTATAAAAAGATCAAGTACATTGAAAGAAATGAGTTAGAAATTGTTTATCTATGATTTGGGAAAGAATTTTTCTTTGGAAAATCGCCTATGGAAGCTTAGGGTTTGGAGAAAATGAGTTGAAATCCCGTCTAAAACTCTTTTTGAACAGTTGTAGTTATCGCATTTGCGATCAAGGGTTCGCAATTGCGAACCCCGCAAATGTGAACATTACATCGGAACTACGAAGAATTTTTAGGCCTGCTATTATCACAAATAAGAACATTTTTTGCATTTGCGATAAGAACGATGAACTTCACATTGCGAAGGTACCCTGCCCAGCCTTTTTATTGCAAATGCAAAGGGTCTTCACAAATGCGATGCTCGCATTTGTGAGCCTGGATTTGCAAGTGTGAAGCCTGCAGATCCGATATACACCAGCAGATTTTCTTAAGTCCAAAACACTCCATGACCTATCCAAAACTCACCTGAGCCCTCAGGGCTCCAAACAAAAATGCACAAAAGTCTAGAAACATCATATGGACTTGTTCGTGTGATCACAAATAACATCTTAAGCAACGAGTGTAGCATCAAAATCAATGAAAATGTCAAGAACTCTTTATAGTTTCTATTTTCACAACCAAGGGTACGAATCACGTCATATAAACTCTATTTCTGACCAAATTTTACAAACATAACTTAAATACCATATTAAACCTGTATCGGGCCCCGGAACCAAAATACGGGCCCTATACCATCAAAATCAAATATTATTAAATTTCTAAAACTCCTTAGTACGGATCCTCCAAGACCGTCAAATCATGGATCCAAGTCTATTTACCCAAAATATTGACCGAAGTCAACTTAATTCAATATTAAAGGCAAAATTTAGCATTTTTTTCAAATTTACATAAAGGCTTTCTATATATAAGCTCGAACTACGCATGCAAATCGAGTAGAGACAAAAGAAAATTTTAATGGCCTCAAAAACAGATTTGACTTCTAAAAGTAGAGATGACCTTTTGGGTCATCACTATAGGTGATCATAGAATATTGCATTAGAAAATGCAGAAGGCATTACTACTGTGTGTCTTTGTAGTACTGATGTAGTCCTTAAGACCAATAGAGGGTTTTACTTGTCGACTAGATTTCATAGTCTCTACTTCCGCAGGTTCTAGTTGTTGATGTATCTCCATTATCCTTGATTCTTCTAGTGTATCCAAGGGAGGTTCCTGAACTCATGTTGTCTCAACTTCTTGTTCAAGAATAGGATTTTCATTTATCGGGGTTGTAGTCTCATGTTCTCCACCAGATCCTGCATGGCTTATGACTGTTCATCACTGGCATTCTCCACTTTTGTAGCAATGTTTTCATCAATTCGCAATTGCATATCCTGGGTATGGTTGGAATCACAATTGCATGTGGTTGCTGCACACCTCCTTCTACAAATGAATGTTGGGAAGTGAATATGTCCTCAGAACCATATGGTTCTGTAGTACTTTCAAAAGGGAAAACCTACTCTTTAAACACCACATCTTTGCTAACAAATATACTCCTATTTTCTAGATCATACAGCCTATAACCTTTTTGTGTTTCTGAGTATCCAATAAGAACAACCTTTCTAGCTGTGGATGTGAAATTGTCACCTTTAGGCATGTTACTTGTATAACATGAGCAATTGAACACCCTTAAGTGATCTATCTTGGCTAGCTTTCCATGCAATAACTCATAAGTGATCTTGCTTGCAATACATTAGTGGGCAGTTTGTTTATCTAGTACACTGCAGTTCTTACGAAATCACCCAGAACCTCCTGGGGATTGATATTTGAAGTTTTAAGACTATTGGAACCTCCAATATATATGCCTATGCTTTCATTCAACCACCTTATTTTGTTGCGGGGTATATGGAAAACTACTCTGGTGTATGATCCCTAGAGAAGCAAACAAGATATTGCATTGGGAGTTGAAGAACTTAGTACCATTACTTGATCTAACAACCTTCACTGTGGCTTCAAACTGAGTGTTTATCATTGTAAGAAAGTTCTTTATTATAACAACTACCTCACATTCAGCTTGTATTAGTCACGCCCTAGTAAACCTACTATAGTCATATACTAGCTATTGTAACAAAATATAGCTTCCTATCATATGTAGGTACCTTATGAGGTCATTAAATATCCATGTGCATAAGCTGAAAACAACTATTCGACCCAGCGCTACTAACTAGAAACTATAATTGACACTGCCTTGCTAAAGGGTACACCTCAGAATTGTCTTGCTATCTAGGATGCATCTTATTCTTTAGTTCTGAAATATGTTGTATATATCTTATTGATGCATGGCCTAGTCTCAAATATCACAATGCTATTTCTTTATTTTCATTCAGAAAACTTGCTACTGCTATTTGTAAATTTTTCTTTATCAAGTACAATTCATTATTTTCTCTACCAATCCTCATCACCTTACCATTATAGAGCCCCTGAAATATATAGAAATCAAGGTAAAAATCTAACTGAGCAATATAACTACCTAGTGAGTTTTGATACTAACAATAGATTGAATTTAAAATCTGGCACATACAGAACCACCTTCAATAATTTTATTCCCTAAAACTACTGGATCTCTGGTATGTGCTATGTCTGTTTTACTGCCTATAGGTAACTGTACTCCATCTGTTTTTGTAATTTTATTATCTAAGATAATCTATTGAAATGTGTCACATGGTGAGTTGCAGCTAAGTCCATCATCCAAACATGATCATTAGCAGTTACCCTTTTTGTTACTTTTGAAATATGGTGGATACTGTACTATCTTGTATCTATTTTCTTTGAGGTGTCCTTATAACCACGATAATTACAAACTAACGCTAACCTCTTGTTCTGAACTCATGGCCTTTTTCTGCCAACATTTTGTGTGGATCCTTTAATGTGTATGTGACTCCCAAAGTTCTTTAGCCTTTTTTTTGTATGAATATTTCATAATCTTCATCCACTGTCATCACATGTCTTTTAGCCAAAATATTACTTTGAGTATTACTATAGATTTCGTTCAATCCCATGCGAAACTGCAATAGAGGAATGTTCTTCAAGAGCTCTATAGAGGATCTAGACTCCTCACAGTCACATGAGGCTAGAGGTGCTATGGAATCTAGTTCATCCCATAGGTCCTCCATATTAGAATAATGGCTAGGGAGTTCCTTGTCTCAAAGTCACAATAGCAGTCTCAAAGTCACATTAGCAGTCCAAAGGAGATAGATTCTCGTCAAATTTGAGCTATCAAATATCTCCTGGAAATCAACCCATACTTTTTTCGCATTTGATGCATACATGATGTTAGGCATTAATTCCTTTGAAATAATTTTACGAATCTATGAGGGAACAATTACATTACCTTTATCCCATTTCTCTACCAATTTGCCTCTATACATGCTTTTTACACAAGATCCATCCACGAATCCAAGAATGCTCTTTCCCTGGAGTGCCAATTTTGCACTGCTCCACAATGCATAGTTTTGTGGACCAATGAGCTTGAGTGGTATTAAGACAAGTCCTTGAGTGTTTAAAGCTTGAGACAATATCAGATGATTATGATCTAGTGAATTGACTTTGTTATCTGCCATGGTTGCTTGAAATTGAGGTCGAAACTGAAGAATTCCTTAGCTTTAAATTTTGCCGAAAAACTTGAATCTCACCGAAAATCGATTGTAATTATAGTCCTAGCGATCCCCGCTCTGATATCATGTTAGATTGTAGCTAAAAAATACGATTGAGAAATTAGGAAGAAGAGAAATCGAGTATGTATTGTCTAAGTGAGGGCGTAGTCATTCAATAAAATGTCTTATAGTGCTTATGAGCACTAACTTACTAACAACTCATACACAGCTGTCCACTAACCAACAAACAAATTTAACTAATAACTTAACTACCTCTAAAGCACCATATACTTTTATTGTGTTCACTTTGATACCCTCTATCCCAAGAACTAAAATGAAATTAGTTATTCATAGTCATGCTAACAGTCACTTTAATAATTGAAAGCATTAGTGTGCAAACTAAGGAAGAATAGAGAGAAACTTCTTATGATTCCTTGCTTTCAAGTGTTTCCGTGATCTTCTTGCCTCTCCAATAATGTTTATCTTATAAATAAAAAAAATAGATTTAGAACCTCTTTTATACATGTTGGGGGTATGTAGGATCGAAACTACCAAGTCTTGGAGGAAATGGGAAAATTTTTCCTTTTTGGCATTTCGAATTGCGCTTGGTGCAAAGCCGGGCGCCCAACTCTGTGTAGTGCTGTCTTTTGCATTTTGAATTGTGCCTAGCTCAAAATTGTACACCAAAATATCATACTCATCTAAATTCTTCCATTTTTACTTCAATTTATGCACAATCCTTTCATATCACCTCTGATTGACCCATATACATAAAAACATCATTATTAAGCTCGATTCAGAAGTATTCACACTAAATTTAACAAGGCTGAGGCATAATTCAAGGGAATTTACATGAAAAAATTGTTTAACCAAAAATAGGAATTTCGGTCAAAGCTTATTTTTAGAAAAACTCGGGTTACTGATAATCAAGTAGAAATAGGAATAATTGATATAAATAATAGTTGAATAGAAAGAAAAGTAAATCAATATATTTCAATAGTATTTCGTGTCCTTACAAATGTTCATTCCTTACCTTTATAGCTATTTCTAAGTAATACTTTTTTCTTCCTTTTATAATGGAGTTATTATGGACAATTAATGGCATTTAATGTAATGTTACTTTGGCAATCGAAATTATTTCAATACAGATTCTATAACATTTTCTGTAATTAATGTCTATTAATTACCAATAATATATATCTATACCCTTTTTTCTAACTAGGTTCATTCTTTCGATGCCTCTTCAGAATATCAAGAGGTTCGAGCACCTATCCCTTTTGGCTTTTTTCAATCTTTTCTCGTGCCTCTTCAACTATTCTTCGCCAACTTTCATTCTTTTACCAATCCACGTGTCATGACATGTCACCCCATAATTAATTCGATACATTATCTTGATTTTTTCCAATACAGATAGTCCCCCCATTTCCATTTATTCATCAACAGAATATTTGGGAAGTGAATCTCATTAAAGGGGGAATTTTTGCTGCCATTTTACCTTCTCTAGAACTGATACTTCATATGTCACTTCCATTTAATGCTCATGACGCATGGCATCTTCTAATTGGTTTTGCAACTCCACATCATCTTTTAGGGCTTTTTGCGGCTTCATCAATGACAAAGCAATAGTTTCCATCATGACGTTTCCAACATTACACATTTTTCTTTGACGGTTGCCTACGAGTATGAATATAGCTTTTGTCTTTGTATTTCTGATAAAATGTTTCATATCTTAGAATATTCACTCTTTTTTTCTTCTTCCTCGTATTTCCATGTATTATTCAAACCCTTCCTCAAAGATTCTCCATTGTTGATGATCTTCCTCTTGCTCCTGTTAGAAGCACAAGAGGAGTAAGATTACGTAGTTTATGGGTCTTCATGTAGTTGGGATATTTCTTTACCTCTAGTGAGTTCTACTCCTCCTTCTAGAACTAGGGTTTCTCTTTCCCATAGACATTCATCTAGAATTAAAGATTCTAATGAACTCGTTTGTGAACCTTTAGTAGATGAAATTGTCCCTGCTGAACTATCTTTTTACACTAGTAGTGAATCTATTAGATACCAAATTTCTTCTATGACTTCTTAGATCGTGCAAATATTTACCTTTCTCAAATCACCAAAGTTATGATTTCCAATGTTCGTATGGATTGCCATTGGAGACATGATTTACCTATTATAATTCCTAATGCGAACCAAAGAATTACATCTTACTTGACCAGGTTTTTTGTGTGCATACATATCCCTTTACGCTGAATTTTAAACCCCTCATTAATGTTATCATTGAATTGTATTTTTTTATATTTGTCTTGGACATATTGTCCCTATTGTGTGGAGGTCTGTTACTTGTTTAAGGCATTTAACAAGGTTGGCTAACTTTCCTTTCACTTTTTTTCATTTGATTCATCTCTACTCCCCTAAGCTTTTCTGTCATGGGATTTTAACTTTAGTGGCGATAAGTAAGAGAGTGTTAGTTAGCCCAGAGGATGATACGGACCATGGCTGGTATGCCAGGTTTGTTACTGCCCCTGCTGTTGGTTTAATGGGAGAAGAAAATGTTCCATTTCCTAAAAAGTAGAATTTTGCACGTATCTTTTTCTATTACAACTTTCTCTATCTTTTCCCTTTATTTCTCGCGCTACTGTTTAACCTTTTCTTTTCTCCAGCAACCATGGTAACTGTCGATGAAAATCTCAATTTCTGTAATTGGGTAGAAAAGTCATTGAAAGTCACTCCAATAGAAGGTAGATCTTAGAAACATCTTTCGCATAGGTTAGGTTGGAAGGTTATAACTCATGGTAAATTCTTTACTCATCTCCTTTTCATATTTTCATTCATATTTCCCATAGATTTTTTAACCATTCTTTTTATTAGAATTTCCCATTCGTGGTAAAGTGTTGATGCAGTCGTGGGTTTCAGGGTTTCTTTAGAAGGAGCTCAAAAGATAATCTTGAGTTCTTCATCGTAAAAGAAGGCTGACATAACCCAGGATTCTGAAGAAGAGGAGGAACAGGATGGAGGTTCCTTGATTAAAAGTCTGCGGGCTAGAAGACGCGTTTTCTCAGATAATGAAGTGACGCCTTCCTATTCCTTTCCCATAACCGAGGTTGTTGAAGCCACTTTGGTAAGATCTGATGGTGATACTCCTGCGTCAGCTCGAGTTTCTGATGATCAGTTTTTTTCTCGTAGGTTTGATAGCAAAAATTTGGATTTGGTTTTTGATGAAGTACCCCTTGCCGCTTTTACCATGCCTGTCATTGTGCCACATTCATTGCCGGTTGTGACTGCTATTGTTGCTACTCTGCCCCAAATTGTTATGACTTTCTCAACAGCTCCCCCTACTACAGTTCCTCGTACTAAGGTTGGTTCTTCGAGTGGAAGTGGAGCAATAAAATAGATTACCATTGAGGTCCCTACCAATGATAATCTTTTGAAAAAGTCAGGTCGAGCTGATGTATAGTTGAAACCTCTGATCGGACGAGTTGAGAAATACAGGCTCGAGAGTCATAGCTCTTTGACTTGGATGAATGACATAGTGCAATCATCATTAAAGGTATTTGCTTCTTTTTACACTTTATCCCATCCTTCTTTTATTAAGGTTCTTACCCCTTTCTTCTTTTTTAGATCAGTCTTATTGGCACAGAGTTAACAATGAGGGTTTCTTATATAGAGAATTTAATGCATGATTATCATATTGAAGCATACAACTAGAAAGAATAATATGAAAGCCTTCAACTTGATTGGAAGTATTAGAAGAAAACAAGTGCACCTTACAGAAGCAGTTGAAGGTTTTGAATTCAAAGTTAGCAGTTGAGAAGGCTTCCTCAAATCAAGCTGACAGGGATAAAAATCTCCTCGAGATGTCATTTTTTGAGCAACTCTCCAAAGCCAGTGAATATATTAAATGGTTGAAGGCATTGCTAAATGAGAAAGAGGTTTACGTCGTTGAACTTGTGCAAACAATTACCCAGACCCAAGAAAATCTTTGTGAGTCTTCCAATAAGGTTAGATTTTTAGAAAGTTCACTTGTCCCTCTGCAATCTTCTTATGATGCTGCTTTGGCCGAGAAAGAAAAGCTTAAAAACGAGATTGACCAATGTGAGAGAGATTATGAGATTCTTGAGGACAAGACTGCTATTGAAGAGAGTTGGGCTATTTAAACACACACCATGATACCCTTGTGGAGGCTAGCCAAGAGGGTTTTAACTTGGATAGTGAGTTAGCCAAAATAAAGGAGACCATTGGAAAACTCAGCAAGTCCAAGATTTTCATTCTCCCATGGCTGATACTCCAAAGCATGTTGAAGATGACATAGGTACGCTGATGGCCCTTGCTCCTTCAAGTCAACTCGAACCTTCTGCTGCTAATGATCTTTAGATTCTTCTCCTGCCCCTTGATGAAAATTTATGAAGTGTAACTCCCCCCTTTTTCTTTTTGGTGGTTTTACCCCTAGTCCCATTTGGGGTTTAGTTTTTGGAAATCACAAGTCCCTAGACCTTTTCGGGGTATTTTGTAAAAATGACATCAGTTTATGACTAAGTTCATACTTAGTCTAAACTTAATATTGTGAAGTTTTTGATTAACTTAATTGTCTTGAGCTTCTATTTTGCTCTTTTTTGCCTTTATAGTCAAGGTATTATTTGTTAATTCGTGGGTTTTATCTTACCCTTTTTTGTATTTTTCTTTTTTATAAAAAAAATGCTTTACAAACATGAATTTATAAAAGAGGGTATTTTTATATTCGACACTTAATAAAGAAGACGTCTCAATTTCATAACGGTATAAATATATGAAAAAAGAAATAGGAACACATGTATTTCTTCAAATAACTTGGATAAAGTTCTCATTTGAACTTTGTCGAGTTTAAATAACATCTTATATGTATTTATATATCTTCTATAACTTTTTCGTAACTGTTTTTTTTTCAACAGATTTGCAATAAATAAATGAAACAAGGGTTTTTTTATAACCCATGGCTAAACATTGCCTTTAACCAGTATGAAGGTTTTTTGACTAGCTTGTGTTATTGCTCGTGACTTTGCTCTGAACTTGATACATTTGATGAGTAGACTTTTGGGTCTGACTTGAGTTTTAATTGTTTTTAGTCTTCTTTGCCTTCTTTGTATATATATCATATGTATATTGTATAGTCGTCCAAGTGTTTGAGCTTTGATGTACAAAATCTCAAGCACTTGGTTAATCCTTCCATGTGGTCCTTTTCCTGAAAAGGAAAAACATACAGGACTCGGAGTTATGATTTTAGATGAAGACTGCTTAACCCTTTTAAATTTCTATCAGAACAGTTGTAACCCTAGACCGGGAATTATGCTTTTTCCACGTGTCTTTTCAGGTTGTAATTCATCATTTAGCACGGACTAGCTTTTTGCCTATCATCTAAAATCGTTAGTAAAATTTTAACAATTAAATAATAAAAGTTTAAAATGAGGGTACCTGTCCCTGGGTATTTCCTTTCCCTAAAAATAGTATCTCTTCAGATGAACAACATTCATGGTGAATGTAGAATCTTGTCATCCATTATTTCCAGTTCATATGATCCCTTTCCTGTGATACCGTGAATCTTATAAGGTCCTTCCCAAGTTGGACTTAACATTCCAATATTAGTTGACCTCGTTGATTGGAAAAATTTCTTGAGTACGAAGTCCCCAATCTTTGAAATATCTGGGACGAGCTTTCTGGTTATATATCGTTCCATAAATTGCCATCCTTATTAATGCAGCTTCCCTCCTCTCTTCAAGTAAATCCACGTTTATTTGCATTTCTTCTTCATTTGACTCCTCAATTGCTTGTGTATATATCGTGCTTGGTTCCCCTATCTCGATTGGAATTAAGGCTTCAGCTCCGTATACAAGTGAAAATGGTGTTTCCCTGTACTTGTTTTTGCGGTTGTTCAATAAGCCCACAAGACTCCAGGTAACACCTCTGGCCAGTTTCCTTTAGATTCCTCCAACCTTTTCTTCAAATTTTTGATAATGACTTTATTCATTGATTCAGTTTGTCCATTACCCACCGGATGGTAAGGTGTTGAAGTAATCCTTTTAATTTGCCAACTCTGAAAAAATTTAGTAATTTGCATCCCTAAAAATTGCGGGTCATTATCACATACGATTTCCTTTAATATGTCGAATCGGCATATGATGTTTCGCCAAATGAAATCTCTAACCTCTTTTTCTCGTACATGTTTAAAAACTCCCGCTTCTACCCACTTAGTAAAGTAATCAGTGAGCACTAGTAAAAATCTTATCTTTCCTTTGGCTTGTGGCAGTGGACACCCATGATATCCATCCCCCACTTCATAAAAGGCGACGATGCAATGATCGTATGCAATCAGCAAGTCTATGCATGTTGTTACCGTACCTTTGGCACTTTCACATTTAGCCACAAAACTTTTCGTGTCTTCTTCCATCTTTTACCAATAATAACTGGCTCTAATCATGGTTTTTACTAAAGATCTTCTTCCCGCGTGATTTCCACAATGTCCCTCGTGTATTTCTATCATCACATACTCTGTTTGATAAGGTCTAAGGCATCTTGCTAGGGGACCACTGAACATTTTACGATAAAGATTGCCTTGCTTTAAACAGTACTGAGCAGCTTTTTTGTGGAGTACTTGAGCCTTTTTCTTATCTTCGGGTAAAATTTCATACTGCAAAAAAGTGACAATCTCTTTCCTCCAATCCCATGTTAAAATATTGAAATTTATCTCGTTTTTGTCTTGATCAAGTACTGAATAAAATAAATTAGTTATAGAAGAATTTTCATCATCTGTCACTTCTGCAGCAGATGCAAGATTAGCTAGGGCGTCTGCCTCAACATTTTGCTCTTTTAATATCTACACGTTTTTCTAGGATTGTAATTGCCTAACCAGATCGTGTACCTTTTCCACGTATTGTTTTATTCTTGCCTCTATGGTTTTATAAGTCCCCAGCATTTGGTTAACTACAAGCTGTGAACCATTTTTAATTACGACCTGTTCAAAACCTGTAATCACAACTTCATACTCTACCTTATTGTTAGTAAGAAAGTGACATTTTATGGCTTGTCGTATGGTTTGTCCCATTGGTGGTACCAAAACAATACCTAGAGTTGCCTCTTTCACATTCGATGAACCATCAGTAAATAAAGTCCAAGTTCCTGGATTAGACCCATTAAATACATGTAGTTCTTTTTCTGCTTCTAGTCGTATCCCTTGATTAAAATCTGCTACACCTGTGACTTTACTGCAGTTCTAGGTTGATACGTAATGTCATATTCACTTAGCTCTATGGCCCATTTGGATAACCTACCTGATAACTCTTGTTTATATAATATATTTCGCAGGGAGAAGGCAGTTAGTACAAAGATGGGATGGTAATGAAAATAAGGTCTTAATTTCCTGGATGCCATAATTAATGCAAGTGAAAGTTTTTCTAGATGAGGATACCGAGTCTCAGCATCTAATAATGATGCTAACATAATAAATTGGAGACTGTTTACCTTGATTTTCACGAACTAAAACAGCATTGACCGCTACTTCTGAAACAACAAGATAGATGAGTAGTTTCTCCCTATTTTTTGGTTTTGCAAGCAGCGGTGGATTTGACAAGTATACTTTTAAAATTTTAAGCGTTTGTTGACATTGCTTAGACCATTCGGACTGATCCTACTTTTTTAGAGCTGAAAAGAACCTAAAGTATTTTTCTGATGATTTGGAAATAAATCTTTCCGATGTTGTTATTCTTCCTATCAGTCTCCATACTTCTTTTGTTACTTGTACGTGTATCAGGAATTTCCTCACTGGCTTTAATTTGGGTAGTATTACTTCAATGCCACAGTTAGAAACAAGAAATCCCAGGAACTTACATGACGAAACTCCAAATGCACATTTCTCGGGGTTCAACTTCATGTTAAATGCACGGAGAATCTGAAATGTATCAGACAAGTGTTGGATATGATCCCTTTTCTTGTCGTCACTTGACCAGCATATCATCTATATAGACTTCCATGATTTTTCCTAAATGTTCTTGAAATATTTTGGTCACCGGCCTTTGATATGTTGCTCCAGCATTCTTGAGATCAAATGTATGGCATTACTTTGTAATAGTAAGTCCCCCTATATGTTATAAATGAAGTTTTTTACTCATCTATGGGATCCATTTGATTTGATTATACCCTGAATATGCATGTAAAAAATATAACACTACAGTGGAATTAATTATTTGATCTATATGCGATAATGGAAAAGAATCTTTAGGTCAAACCTTATTTAGGTTAGCATAATCTACACAAACTCTCCACTTACCATTATTTTTAGGCACTACAACAGTATTAGCTAACCAATTTGGATATTTTACCTCGCGGAAAAGTTTTTGTACCTCGTCTTGAATCACCTGATTTTTGAAAGATCCTTGCTTTCTTTTATTTTGTTTGACATGTGGATATGATGGATCTTCTTTTAACTTGTCAGTCATTACTTCCGGAGGTATTCCTGTTATGTCAGAATGGGACCAGGCAAGACAATTCTTATTAATTTTTAAAAATTTAGTCAACTTACCTTTCATTTTGTGGCTTAGGTTGGACCCAATGTAGACCTTCCTTTCACGCCAAGGTGCAAATAATACTACAACTTCCAATTCCTTAATCGTCATTTTGATGTTTTCATTTTCCTCTGGTTCTTGGATGGAATCGGTCCTCGAGTCTACATCTGTTCGCCCATGTTCAATTGAGGCTAGTGTTACGGCATCCTTGTCTGGATTCTGTAATTTCTATTTTTCTTTGTTTTTGCGCTTGAATATGCTACAGAATTGATGCTCCTAGACATTTGTTGATCACCACAGATTTGTCTTATTCCCCATTGTGAAGGGAATTTAATAACTTGATGCATGGTAGAGGCACAACATCCATTTCGTGAATCCATGGTCTACCAAGAATCATATTGTACGTCATGTTCATCTCTATTACCTGAAATTTCGTGTCTTTGACAACTCCTTCTGCGAATGTGGTGAGTATTATCTCTCCTTTTTTACAATGTTGGAGTTGTCAAAATCAGGTAAGGTGTGCGACTTAGGTATCAGCTTATCTTCAACTTGCATTTCGTTTACCACTCTTAGCAAAATGATATTCACGGAGCTACTTGAATCAATCAAAACTCGTTTCACATTAGTGTCATGTGCAAGTAAAGATATTACTAGTGCATCATTGTGTGGGGTTAATACGCCATCTGCATCTGCATCATCAAATGTAATACTTTCTTCTTCCAAAACACGTCAAACTCACTTCCCGTGTATGATTGTAGTTTTTGAAACTTTCTTGGATGTCGTATATGTCACGTAATTATTTTCTTCTCCTCTTCTTATAACATTAACAATCATTTTTGGTGAAGGGGTTTAGGGGCTCCTGCATGTTCTTCATATACGTTTGCTTACCTTTTTCACTAAACCATTCGATCAGATATCCTTGCTTTAACAAATGGTAAACTCCACCTTGTTGCATCTACAGTATGTCGTTTTGTGACCATGATTGTTGTGAAACTTTCACCATAAATCAGTATTTCGCCTATTCGGGTTTGATCTCATTTCCTTTGGCCATCACACTTTATCTCTCATGCCTCTTAATATTGCTACTAACTCTGATGTGCTAACAATGAAATTGTAATCTCCATCTTCACCTTCGAGCCTCTATCATCATTTCGCGTCTCTCACGCGTTTTGCTCTTTTCCAAACCTTGATGATGAGCCTAATCTCTATCTCTCGATATATGATCCTAAAGTGAGTTATCCTTCTTTGAACGCAAGTCTCTTCCTGCTGGTCCCATGTAGGGCCTGTACCTATTTTTACTAGATCTTTTTTCTATTTCAGTACGTCTTAAACTTACCTTCTCTTTTTTTGAGATTGAGTGATGGTATCTTCTTTTATCCGCAGCTTCGTGTTGTATCTGTTGTAAACATCATTTCCAAATTGTTGTTGGAAATTATCGTAGACTTTCTTTGAGTCGTCTCTTAGCTTCTAAACTTTTTTCATTTAGTAATGGAAAAAGCCATAGCTTCACAGTTATCAGGTATGCGTGGCAACATCATCCTTTCACGCTGGAATCTATCTACGAATTTTCTGAGCAGCTCCGAATCTCCTTGCTTTATTTTGAAAATAGCATCCATTCTTTTTTCGACTTTTTGAGCTCCTAAGTGTGCTTTGATAAATGAATATGAAAGCTCATCAAAAACATTTATAGAATTTTCGGATAAAAGAGAATACCATGTTAATTCTTCCTTATTAATTTTTTCATCAAATATTTTGACCAATACTGATTCAATTTCTTGTTTGGTCAAGTTGTTACCCCTTACGCTGGTTGTGAATGCAGTGATATGGTCTCGTGGATCAGTTTTTCGATCGTATTTTCGAATATCGGGCATCTTGAATTTCTTCAGAATTGGTAGAGGAATAACACTTGGCTTCCAAGGTTGTTGTAAATATTTGTCCATATCTATTTCTTTTATTACAGGCGGTACCCCAGATATTTGCTCTATGCGGTCGCTTTGCTCCTTGAGCCATTTCTGCAAAGTTAATACTAAATTTGTAAATCAAAATTAACTCTGTTACTTGGTTCTCCATCACGAGAGTCGCTGGGAGTTCCAGTAGTGCATGAATTAACGACTCTAGAACGAGACTTTTTCAAAGTGTTGTTATTTGGAGTTGGTGTTGCCGGTACAACCGGCAACTAGCTAATAAAAGCTTGGAGATCATTTTTAATTTGTTGAGAAATTAATTTTTTAAGAGCTTCATCGATAGCTTTTCCATTTGCAACTCTGTCATTTTCATTTGATTCAAATCTGTTTGGAGTCCCCTCTCGTGATTGTCGCTGAACATGTTGTAGTGAAGGAGGTGGGGTTCTGTCATCTTGTTCGTTCAGTTGATGTTGTGGATCTTGGAGTGTTAAATTGTGTTGGTTATTCTCGTTGATATTCGACATAGTTATTCTTGATAAAAGAATCAATTTGGAAAGCATATGATTATCAGATTCCTAGTAACGAAACCAATTTGTTTAATCAAAAATAGGGATTTCAGTCATCGGGTTACTGATAATCAAATAGAAATAAGAATAATTGATGTAAATAATAGTTGAATAGAAACCAAAGTAAATCAGTATATTCCAATAGTACTTTGTGTCCTTACAAATGTTCATTCCTCACCTTTATAACTATTTCTAAGTAATACCTTTTTTTCCTGCTAAAGCTCATACCTCTTCAATTATTCTTCGCCAACTATCATTCCTTTATCAATTCACATGTCATGACATGTCACCACATAATTAATTCGATACATTAACTTAATTTTTCCCACTACAAAAATATGACTTTTTTTGCCAAACATCACTAGTCGAATGAAATCGGTCTTTTAATTAAATTTATTTACATTGGACTTAATTTGTTAATCATAGTTTATCAACCATAATATTTATTTCGACTAATATATCTTGCAATTTAACATATAATCAATCTTTTAATGGATTTAAATCACATAAAATTCAAATACCTGCACTATCTTTTTGACAACAAGTTTATATATAATCTCAAAAAATAATATTATTGAACTTTGAGAATAGTAAGTTCTAACTGTGTTCCTCACTAAATTAAAATATTAAATCAACGTCTAAGTCCCAAATTAAATAGCAACAGACATTTATTCTAAAACCTCAAAGGGGTTGCAATTGTATGACATGGTAACAGACAAGAATCAAGGGTTATTATTCAAAGAAACCTACCCCTAAAAAATAGCTTCTCATAATTTATATGTATCTAGATAGAGTAATATGTCAAAAGAACTGCAAACATTAATGCCTTAAAATATATAAATATTATAGAATAATATTGTTTGTGCCCCTTCAGCTTATCAAATGGATAAAGGTCATAGACAATTTTCCGAGTCGCAAGTTCTTGCTACGTAAGGCACCAAATTATTCTATATTTAATATTTTTAATTCTCCAATCGATGTTTGATATTTACATTAGGATTCCGATTAAATCTGAATTTTCATTCCTGTATTGAAAGGTAAGATGCTCTCTAACTAAAACGATTTCATATTACAAAATTCGAATTTGAAACTTTTGGTTAAAATGTACAAAATAAAACATGAATTAGCGACAGACAAATTTTATAGCTAAACAGAAAAATCCATTACTAATCTTATTTAGAGACAAATTAGTGATAAATTATCAAAAAATTCTATTAGCTACGAGCGATTTAGCTATAAATTAGCCACAACTCATAACCAATTCCAATTTTTTTTGTTTTGCAATGCCTTATTGGTTATTTTTTCTATTCATTTTACCTTTTCGTTTTGGTACACATTCATTTTACCTTTGATTAACTCATTTTTCCCCAAGAAGTACACATAGGCTTTTGTTTTGTAAATCGATATGCACCTCTTTTTATGAGATATTAGCGAGATGAAAAGGAATTAAATGTGTATGTAAATTTACAGTATCTTATGTCGCAACATTAAATTAGACATGATGTAAAGAGGATTCTTGTCTCTTCTTATGCATTATGCTTTGTCATGTTAGGTATATAAACTTACTCACCCTTGTTTATTCTAATATCTACCATATAATAAAATTTGACCATTAAGCCATAACCCATTTTAAAAGTTCAATATCAATGACATTTTCTTGGTCCAATTTATGACAAGTGGCCAAACATGTCCATTGAGATCCTTAAAAGTCGAAAAGTAAAAATATAAATAATAACTACCCTTTACAAAATAATTAAATATTAATTTATGACTCCACACTGTTTCCTTGATTGATAACGAAATTGAAGCTTACGCCATCCTAATTGGAATCTTTTTTATAAGCTATCAAGTTAGAGCCAAGTATGTATTAATTATGAAATAAAATTATAAAACATAAAGGAAAAAATTGGTTATTTTGCTAACCCTTATCCAGCTAGCTAATTAATTTGTTCTATATGGGCTAGTTCTCGTCTCTCTCTTCAATTATAAATCATTTTCTATTAGTAAGAAAATCAAAGAAACCAACATTATTGGAGTGGACTTCAATCGAGAATAACTTTCAACTTAATAATAATTTTAATTTTTTTTTTTTACTTCATGGCTGGCTCTTGGAGCTTGTGAAAGAATGCAAGGAAATTAAATTATTACTGTTTTCTTAAGTCCTCTTCGAGAGTACTATCTGCTATTGTGTTTATACATATGTGTAATATAAAAAAAAACTGTCGTGCCAGCAGAGAGAGTTCGAACGAGCTCGAAAACTTTTTCATATATATATATATATATATATATATATATATATATATATATATATATATATATATATATATATATATATATATATATATATATAATAATTAAAATAACTTATGAGTTCGATGACAAGTCAGAACTCCAAATTCAAATCTTATTATTCCTCAATCCGTGCCATTTGTTATTATGTTTCTGTTTTGTTTTGTGAAGAAAGTAAAACATTTGCTAAGCATGCTCGAAGATCAAAACCAAATGGTGATGACATATATATAATTATAGAGTGATGACTAGACAAATGTATAATTCAATAGAGTTATGGCTTTGACTAATACATGAAACAATAACATCTGCCAATGTCCAAATACTGCAGTAATCCATCAGGGTCCCTGTCTCAACTTGTAGCAAAAAGATGAACTAGTAAAGCCAGTCACAAGTGAGGAAATAGTAATGGCAATAAAGGATATGCCTTATGATAAGGCACCAGGTGTGGATGGTTTCCCAATTGAATTTTTTATTAGGCATTAGCATGTAATGAGGGAAGACATCTGTGAAGCTGTGATAGAATTCTTTCTCACTGGGAAGTTGCATAAGGGAGATAGTAGCACTGCTCTAACACTAATTCCTAAAGTGCAAAATCCAAGTAAAGTGAAGGATTATAGACCTATTGCATGTTGTACAACTCTGCACAAAATCATCACTAAGATCCTTACAGCTAGGCTGAAAGCAGTTATTGGCTATCTAGTTGGAAGATCACAATCAGCATTCATTGAGGGTCGTAGCATCACAGATAACATTCTATTTATACAAGAACTATTCAAAGACTACTCCAGGAAGGGCATTTCACCTAGATGTGTTCTTAAAGTAGATTTAAAGAAAGCTTATGACATAGTTGAGTGGTGCTTCCTAGAAAGACTAATGCGGGACTTGGGCTTTCCTTATAAATTTATTGGGTGGGTAATGGAGTGCATATCCTCTGCCACCTACTCTCTCAACATCAATGGTGGACTCACTGCTCCATTTAAAGGAAGAAGAGGCATAAGGCAATGTGACCTTATGTCTTCATACCTCTTTGTTCTGGTCATGGAGTATCTACAAAGAGAATTTATGCAAATCATGATGAGGAAAGAGTTTAAATTCCATCCTAGATGTAAGAAGCTGGGTGTGGCACATGTTTGCTTCGCGGATGATCTACTAATGTTCTGTAAAGCAGACATTCAGTCTGTAATCCTACTGAAGAAGGCTTTCCAGAACTTCTCCAAAGCTTCTGGACTTCAAGCAAATGCAGACAAAAGTGCTGTGTACATTACAGGTGTAACAAACTGGCAGAAGGAGGAGATCTTACAGGCATTGGGTTTCCCTGAAGGCAGGCTGTCATTTAAATATTTAGGGATACCTCTGGATTCAAAAAAACTGACCATTGCTCAATGTTGGCCATTAGTTGAGAAAATCACACAGAAAATAAGCTGCTGGTCATCAAGGCTGCTCTCCTATGCTGGTCAACTTCAGGTGATCAAATCAGTTTTGTTTGGTGTACAAGCCTATTGGTCCCAAATATTTCTACTGCCTAAAATACTTCTGAGGATGACTGAAGCAATATGTAGATCCTACTTTTGGACAGGTTCAGCTACAATGTCAAGAAAAGCTCTGGTTGCCTGGGAAACACTCTGTTTGCCATACAGTGCAGAGGGAATAAATGTGCTGAACCTGATCAAGTGGAACAAGGCTACTGTTGCAAAGCACCTATAGGCACTGACCAAGAAGAAGGATAGTTTGTGGATAAAATGAGTGCATACTTTATGTATTAAAAATTACTGTATTGATGACATGTCAGTGCCTAGATCTGCTACTTGGGCAATAAGAAAATCTTTGAGTCGAGAGAGTTGATAAATGGCATTGCAACTCTTCAAGGTAATCTGGACAGTCGACTGCTTCAGCTTCAGATGGGTGATTCATTCAGTATCAAGAAATTATACAGACTCCAACACCCCCAATACGTTAAAGTCCAATAGAAGACCATCATACTGCAGGCTCAATTACACCCCAGGTACAAATTTATTTTGTGGCTGGCTCTACATAAGAGATTGACAACTGTGGACAGACTCCAAGAACTTAATATCCTGATTCCACAGGAATGTACTTTCTGTGGAATGTCTCGTGAGACTTTTGATCATCTGTACTTTGACTGCTTGAAGACTAAAGCACTTTGGATTCGACTCCTAAACTGGTTGGGTTATAAACGACTCATTTCTTACTGGAAGGAGGAATGTGACTGGGTCACTAAGCTGGCAAGGAGTAGAACTGGTGTAGCATAAATCACTGCCTGTCTTTTGGGATCCTGGTAACAGTGACATGGAGAGAGCGCAATAAAATGAGATACCAAGGAGGGAAAATGCTGAGCGATAATGTCTGTAAGGAAATAGCAGTCCATCTCCACTTCAGAGGAGCTTCAATTCAGAAATGGAAGGCTGCTTTACTAAGCTTAAACCTTTGCCCATAGGCTGCTCTTGGACAGAATTGTCATATTTACTATCAAATAGTGATATTGCAAATTTTATTAGATTGATAATAGGTGTAGTGAATGTATAGTATGTGAGTATAGATGGTCAGCATCTATGTTTGTACGTGTACAATTTTTTGACGGAATGGAATAAAAAATCTGTTTATTTTAAAAAGAAATACTAGTAGTTATAGATGGAGAATCAAATATGAAGATGGATCGTTAGAACCGACCATTACGATCTTTATCAGATGGTATTACAATTTATTAATTACATTATTTCATTTTTTTTTAATAAAGGGTGAAAGGCATTTTGATGAAGGGCCCAAAAATCTAAACAGTGGTTACAAAAAAAAAATTATATAATAATTATATTTTTTCGAAATTAATTTTTATATTATGTTATAATATATATTTTATATAATAGCACTTCGTTATAACAATTCAAAAATATTCAAAACAAACGGAGTTGTTATAGAGATATTCGACTCTAACACCATAATTAAATTTTAGTTGAAAAAACCAAAGCAATTTCAGCGTCCTTTTAAGTTTTTCGACCGTCCAACAAATAAATAGAAACATTTCTAATTATGTTTATATTTTGAGTCTGTAATGTTGTTTTCCCCATATACATGTTTAATTTACTATAGAAGTGTATAAAAGATTCGTGTGCTTTCCAAACAGTAGTGGAGCCAAAAAATTTACAAAGGGTGTTCAAAATTAAATATATTTTTACAATAAATAATTTTTAACCTATATATAATATAATTTTTTAAATATTTAGTATAATTTTTTCATGAAAGGCGTTCAACTAAATACCCTTTACTTTATGTTACTACGCCATTTTTCTCAAGTGTGTTTGTTTGTGGGGTTTTTTTAATTAAAAGAATTGATGGATTGAAACATGCTTTTACTAATTACTAGCCACATTGTGTTTGTGTACACAATGAAAGTACGAGTTATTTCAGCATGTGCTCTTCTGCAGTACAGATAATGAGGGAATTAATGATTGTACGAATAGAGAAAAAATTAAATCTTGCTGCAACACATTATTTTTTTAAAAAAAATCACGTACTTTGACTCATACAAAAAATTAAATAAATACATAAAAGATCGTGTTAAAGATATAACTTTAGTAAATAAAAGCGTACCCTTATTTTTCAAGCTAGGGTCCGTGATGGTCTTGTCAAAGCTTAGTGAATAAGAAAAAACAATTATAATAGGATAAAATTGAAAGGGAAATAAAGAAACCGCTAGGTTTGTAGACGAAGATTCATATTATTAGTAGCCGAATAGATTGAGAGGCTTTTTAGGAAAAATCGTACTGGCTTGGTCCAAAGAAGTAATATCACATCATGTTAAGAGTCTTTTGGCCAGTTGAACCCAATAACTGGTATTAGATTTCAGGTTTTTTGTGGTGGAATGGAAGCCTTTGCATTTTGTGTGAAATGCAAATCCATCTAATGCGTCTACCCATTGCATTATTCTTGTGAAGTACTCCATACATATTACAAAGAGAAGAGGTGATATTAGATCTCCTTGACGCAATCCCCTTCTCCCCTCAATACATCCATATAATCCTCCATTTAAAGCAATCGAGTATTGGATTGTTGAGATGCAAACCATAGTCCATTTGATGAATTCGGGAGGAAAGTCAAGTTCATGCAGCATTTCTTCCACAATTCCCCACTCCACAGAATCATATGCCTTTTTAGATCAATTTTAATCAACCAACTGCTGGTTGAAGTCTTCCTCTTATATAATTTCACCAGATCTTGACATATTAGGATGTTCTGCACCATGCTTCTACCTTCCATAAATGCACTTTGGTTCTCAGCTATTATGGAAGGAGGCGACTCCTCTTAACCTGTTACATAACATCATTAATATTATTTTATAGATTGTATTGCAACATGTAATAGATCTATAGTCTCCTACTTCAGCTGCATGGTTGTTCTTTGGGACGAGAGTCAAAGTTATTTTATTGATTATCTTGAGCATTTTTGTTGTGTTGAAAAATTCCACTACACCATCAATGACATCTTGCTTTACCACTGCCCAACAATCCTTATAGAATTGAGATCCATAGCCATCAGGTCCTCGGGATTTGTTTCCTGCAATTGACCATAATCCTGCCTTGATTTTCCCATTTGTAACTGGAGCTTCTAGTTGTTCTCTTTGTTCCTATTGACCCACTTGCCCTTTCCTAACAAGATTACTGCATACATGTTGCCTATTTCCTTTGCTTTCCCCACATCAACTTCTTGTAGAAATTTATAAAGGCATTTGTTATCCCCTCAGTATCTGTTACCTCCTTCCCTTCAGCATCTTTAATACAGAAAATTCTATTTGCATTTCTTCTGGCTTTTATTACACTGTGGAACTATTTTGTGTTTTCATCCCCCTGTCTCATCCATTGTATCTTGCTTTTTTGTCTTAAAAATTGCTCTTTAACAGCATTCCATTTGATGCTTTCTTTCATTCATCTAACTTCCTCTTCAATTAATTCAGCATTCTTAGGATCTTTTTGAATCTTTTTCTTGGCATTCTGTTAGGTTGATCATTACTGTTTCAGCCCTTTCTCCACATCATAGAATATTTCCCTGTTTAATCTTTGCAGTAGACTTTTGGTTTGATTCAGTTTTCCTAACAATTTGTACATCTGTGTGCATTGTATTTCCTTTTCCCAAACTTTTTCTACTCTTGTTTAGAATTTTAGGATCACACTCCACATGTTGAAATATCTGAACTGTCTTTTTTCCCCTACATTCCTTCCTTCCTAGTTAATGATTGTTGGGCAGTGATTATAGATGCCCTCATTCATGAAATGCACCTTTGATACAGGTAATTTAGTCACCCACTTTGTATTAACCAACACTCTATCTATCCTACTGTATACTCGACAGTCTTCTCCTTGCTTGTTGTTCCATGTGAAAAAGGCTCCTGAGGATCTCAGCTCCTTCAAACCACAAGCTTCTATACATTATCTAAAGTCTCAAATTTCAGCAATAGTTACCTTGCTTCCAATTCTTTCCTCCATGTTTAGCACACAGAAAGTCTTCCATTACAGCCCATTGTCCATCCATTTTAACCTTTATTTGATTGATGTCATCCCATGGTTTCCTCCTTGTTGTTTATTCATTGAAGCCATACACCATGGTAACATTAAAAGTCAATCCAATCCCTATGTGCTTTATTGTACTGTGAATCATTTGTTCAGTAACTTCTCTGATATCTGCCTCATATAGCTGAGGTTTCGACATCATCCAAATCCTTCCTCCTGGATGTTTGTCTAGATTTGTTATAAACGACCAGCCTTGACAACGATAAAAAGAAACTTTATGTGCCTTAGCTCTTTTTATTTTTGTTTCCAGAAACCCAAACAAGCCTATTCTGAAGTTGTGGATAAACAGGTTCATTTCTTTCTACTTATCTAGCTTGTTTAGCTCTGAAATTCTAAAAACCAATATTATCCATTAGGGTTGGGTGTGCCCCACCCTTCCCATGTCCAGGGTCTCCCTCAGCTTCACCTCCTCTAGGGCAGTAAGGTTTAGCTGTCCTTTCATTTTTGTTGTTTTGTTCACCTAGTGCTTCAAATGAGTTCCTTGTATTTATTTGAGGTTCTCTCCCTCTCCTTTCTGTACCCTCTTCTGTAATAGATGTTATCCTGTCATTGCTTTCCCATTAATTGTTTCCCTGCCTTTTGTTGAAACCTTTCTTCAGCAGCTATACCATTATCATCTTCTTTGGTAGCTTCTGCATGTACACCTTTATTAGTCTTCTCTATTCCCTGCTGTAATTCTTCCTTTTTTTCTTGGGCGTTATTGCTTATCTCTTCCCCTATGTATTTCCTGCATTCTTTTAGCTCTTGTCCGTATTTTTTGCATTTACTACAAAGTATTTTCTTCCATTTGAACTCCACCTCTTGCTCCGCAATAATGTGGCCATGCTTGTTTTCAAACATTACTTTGTCTGGGAATACCTTATTGATTGGTACTTCCAACAGTATTCTAGCATATGTCGTTCTCTCCTTCATAGTAGTTGTTTTGTCTGCCTTAAATGGGTTCTCTACCAGACCCGCTATTTTTGCTAAAGCTTGCTTTCCCCAGTATTTCACATTCAGCCCCGGTAGTCTAATACATACTGGTATGTTATCCATTATCTCTTTCTTCATTTTTATATCCGGCTGTCATGGTTTGACTATTACTGGCTTTCTATCAAACATCTGGATTCCTTCTTCTACTACTTTAGTTCTGCTCTCAGTTGTATGGAATCTAACCAGAAACACACCTTTTTGTACTTGTGCTACTAAGTCAATTCCTAGTTTTCCCCAAATTCTATTAAAATATCCTTCCATGATATTTTACGGTGGGTTAGATCCCAACACATAGCATATTACTCTAGTTTTTCAGTATTCTACCTCCTCATGAATATCTTCGGGTGTTATTTTCACATTACAGTTAATAGGTGATTCCCGTTTAAGATCCTCACCTTCCTCCAATGGAACAGTAGCCATAATATTGCTCCACGATGTTCTAGATCCTTGAGCTTGTGTCTCGCTTTCTTATTCAAGTGCAATTGCTTCCTCCTCCACCTTATCAGCCCACAATATTCTACATGCATTAGTCCCCTGCATATTTTCATATTGTGTCCTTACTGGTGTTACCATTGGTGTTGACATTGCTTATGCTTGCTCGATGTTTAATGGAACTATTCTAGTAATTGTATTCAAATTCCTTGCTTTCTTCGAATCTTCTGTCCTCGGAATACCTTTTCCTCCATGATTTCCATGATTTTCATTTGAATTTACCATTTGATTGTTTTGCCCTCTCGCTCCAGCCTTTGATTTCCTACCCATATTCAGCGTTAGCTGAGAGGAAATTTCACTCTAGAGAGAGAAAGTTTTTTTTAGACTTCAGGTTTAATGATATGAGTGTGGTAATAGATGAGCGATGGTGTAAGCTCGGCTTTCTTACCCTTAAAAGCTTGGATATGCGCACACAAGAAATTCAGAGGCAGAGTCACGATTTCACATTTATGGGTTCGGGATTCTAACTGTTTTAAGTTACTGAGTTCTAAATTAATAATTTATATATATTTAATGAAGTTTTTTAAAACAAATATAATGGTTGAACTAATATTATTGGGTTCGGCCAAATCCGTTAGCGCTACTTTAACTTTGGCCCTACAAGAAAAAGCTAGCTACGAACTTCGGTTACCATAAATACTCGAACGATGTGATTAGAAACAACAATGATACGTACATAGCAGAAATGTAACCCGAGGTTTTTTGGCTGCTGTCAACTGCAGGCAGACATGAAGGAAGAAAAGGACATAAAGTAAGACAAGTATATTACTCTTTCATTCCCCTTCACAAAATGCAAATAACTAGTGGTTAAAAATGATAGTATTTCTTAGTCAAAATAATACAATTAAATAATTAAAAGTATATTTTTGATTACATTGTCGCACATTTTAATATTATAGATCTCACGTAAAGGTCTTAGATTCAAGTCTCGCCATCATCTACTGTCAAAAAAACTTCAATTGATTCGCTTATGCATGAAAGAACCATGCTCTCACACGTATTAAAGACATATTTAATTAAGTAATTAAAAATGATTTATCTCGAATAATTTAAATTTAATTAAGTAATTAAAAGTGAGTTATCTCGCGTAATTTAAATTTCTGCTAAGATGATCACATACTTTAGAAATTCATTAAATTTGTCAATACCAAAAAATATGAAGCATGTATAATGTGCTAACTATTCATGACTGAGTGTATTTTAACCCTTTATAAATGTCAAAGCGCCATTTGTTGAAGGAAAAAAGAAGAAGAAGGGTTGCATTAGTTGGGAATTTGAAAATTCTACAGAAATTAAAAAAAACAAGGTTCAGTGTATTATGTTTAGTTTAAATGATTACTTTCTAGAAAAAGTAGCTGGAGATATGAATTTCACCAGTTGAAGCTACTCTCGTTCTCTAAACATGGCTTATTAGTTTGAACGATTAATCATCAATGGAGTTTTCCACGAAAAAGTAGATTCTTGCACACCCCTTAGCACTATCAGATATCCTTACCGTGACATGATTAAATTTGAATTTGCGTTGAAAAATCCTACATTAACGAATAAACTGTTGCCAAATAAAAGGAACTTCATACTCAGAGCTCGAACCCAATACCCTTAATTAAGGATGAAGGAGTAATAACTCCACTTCACTTCTTATCGTTATCATTTACTAGATTCTCGACGGTGTTAAAAATGATTTTAGTTCATCGCAGAAAAATGAGTCAGAAAAAACGTTCGATAAATTTGGTCAAAAAGTCAAAAAAACTAAATTTTAAAATATTATTTATTTCTCTTTGAATGGCTCACTTAATTAATAATTTCTTGATTAAATCAATAAGGAACTATGAATAAATTATAAACAAAAAAATAATAAGTAATTTGGTATTTTTCTTAAATGTCATGAAAGAAATTCACTTTGCCACAATGAACTAATATTTGATCTCCTTCTCCTTTGTGTTGAATCCCACCACATAATGCATTAGAACGTTTATATATATATATTAGCCATACAATTAATTCTACACAACAACTTTAGCCTCTAGGCCATTTAATTGCTAAGCAACAAATAATCATATAGTTGCAAATTTCCTGGGGCTAGAAAAGTTTGTATTCTTTATACAAATGTAACAGAAATTATATTGCATGTTCTGATGTTGATACCCATTACCCATACTTGATGGCGGCATTTACTCAATAGATTCCGATAGAGCGTACAGTATCTTGTGACATGCATACACGGCTAGAAATTCGACAAAAACCCATCATGGTCCATTCACTAACTTTGTTTGGTTAAAAAATAGCCAAAAAATCAATCAATTTTGATTGGTTTTTAAAATATTTTATTTTTCAATTTTTTACGAAATCGACCAAATTTTATTATTTTTCTTTGGTACAAAAATACGAAAAGTTATTTTTGAGTCTCGCGAATTTATTTTTCAAGAAACCGACCAACTTTGGTCGGTTTTTCATTTAAAATAAATTAAAATTTAATATAAAAATGACCAAAATCGGTCGGTTAATTCGGCCGATTGTTTTAAAAAGACAGAACAACTTTGGTCGGTAATTTTATTTTTTAATTAAACCGACCAGTTTTGGTCGGTTATTTTCATGTGAAAATACAATTAACAAGTATAAATGAAATAAAATACAGTTTTAAAATAAAATGCACCAACGGTCTAGTGGTAAAGTAGTATCCTACCACAGCTTAGACACCGATTCGATTCCCAAATGGTGTATTTTTTAATTACATAATTAAAATACCTGACCAACTATGGTAGATTTTTTCAGTAATTTCTTTTTTTTTTTGAATTATATTGACCTGCCAAAGTTGGTCAGAAATTTCCGACCAACTTGGTCGGTATGTCCTTCCGAATTTCAAAATACGCCCACACATAAATGGTCGCATTTTGAATGATCATTGGTCATTACCGACCAATATTGATTGATTTTGCCCGAATTTTTAGTAGTGGTAGTTAAAACAATTGCGTATCAATCCTAAATAAGTATAATATGGACTGGTCCTCACTGATCATGTCGTTCAGTAACTAGAACCATTATACAAAAAAAAGGTACTAGACAAGATAAAATTTTAAGCGCCAAGTACAATTACTTACGTAACTAAAATGCTACAACTAGTGACGTAGCCAGAAGGTAAAAGTGGTATGCTAAATTCACACATTTATAAGGTAAATAGAGTAAGAGTTCATGTGCATATATAAGGATAGAAGTTAGTCAAATTACAATCAATCATTTTCTGTAGCATTTGATACTGTGGACAACTTCTCATCCAACAAAAAAAGAAAGAAAAAAGGAAAGACAATCCTGGGGAGTTGCTACAGCCATTGAAAGTGGACCATGTGGAATAAAATATTTTTGTGTATTAAAAAATGGCTAAAAATGCAATTGAGTTGCCTCTAGGCCATGGCTATAAAAGGGTAATGGAATCAATTGAATCTGCAATCTTCTTCTAGTTTTTCCATATTAACCTTTTTTTCTCATTGCTCATTGGGTCCAATTTTG
Source organism: Nicotiana benthamiana (assembly GCA_034376525.1). Lineage (NCBI taxonomy): Eukaryota > Viridiplantae > Streptophyta > Magnoliopsida > Solanales > Solanaceae > Nicotiana > Nicotiana benthamiana. The sequence continues at coordinate 37,375,721 of CM067335.1, read as the reverse complement.
TGGGCGAAAGTGCAAGAAAAAGTTGCTAAAATGGCACTTCCTGAGACACAACAAGATTCAAAAGCTTTACCAGATGCTTGGGATTACAAAGGCAGACCAGCTCTTAGATCCTCCAGTGGTGGTTGGGCTAGTGGTGCAATGATTTTAGGTGTGACTTTCTCTTTCTCTCTCTCAAATTAAACCGTCACGTTAAATGGCGGGATTAGACAAGGTAGGAGTCCATGTCAAACCTCCGCCATCTTAAGGTTGCTTTACTAAAAAAAATGGCAAGATTAGACAGGAAGAGATAGTCTTGTGAATAAGTATAGCATTTCTGGCCGAATCAGACCAATCCAATACTGCTGTATTGATTAAGGAGGGAGTTCTAGTCTAACTGACTGTACGAGTAAGCTAATAGATAGAGGATTTTCATGTCCTGAAAATAAGAAAATAGTGTGTCTGCCATAGTAGATGCTTCATTAAATGTGCTAATGTGCATTCTATGTTAGGAGTTGACATGTATCCTTACCTGATGGTTAGGTCGTGTACCTCGTTGGACCTGGACCTCGACCCGCCTAACTGAGTCTATTATGAATATGCGGAAAGAAGTGCTTCTAGGTGTTTATAGGAAATATAAATTCATTATTTTCCTAGATTATGTTATTATCTATTCTATATTCGTCTTATTGAACCGAGAGTCTTTCGAAAATAATATTTCTATTCCAGTGAAGTAGAGATAAGGTTTGTGTATACTCTACCTTCCCCTATCTCCACTTGTGCAATTTTACTGTGGGCTGTTGTCGTTCCTTTTTGCACTTTCCATTCATTGATCTTTCTATTTTGTTTTTTTCAACCATGTTCTTGATTTTTTATTAATAGGTGTTGAAGCTGTGGAGAGGCTAACAACACTAGGGATTGCTGTAAACTTAGTAACATATTTGACTGGAACTATGCATTTAGGGAATGCTTCTTCAGCCAACAATGTTACCAATTTTCTTGGAACTTCTTTCATGCTCACTTTACTTGGTGGTTTTGTTGCTGACACTTTCCTCGGAAGGTTAGTATATTATACTCTCTCCGTATCAATTTATATGATGCAGTTTGGATTTCGATAGTCGAACTTTTTAATTTTGACGAACAATCCGGACATTCATTTGGATTTTTTTTTGGGGGGGTTAACATCATTACTATTTATCTTAATTTTTGCAGGTACCTTACAATTGGTATCTTTGCCACTGTTCAAGCAATGGTAAGTGTCATTTTTTGTTAATTCTTTTCCTTATATATGTGAGGTTGAAATTGGTGCATGTAATTTTTTAAAAGAATCTGTGATGAGGAGACTCGAAATATTCAAGAAAGACTATATAGCATAAACTAAATGTAAGAGTCAATAAGAGGGAGATGAAGTTGATCTAATCACATTCAAAAATCAGTGATATTATAATTGTTGTGAAGAGGAAATTCGAGAAAGGGAAAATGAGAAAAAATTAAATCTAATGACACTTGGTCTAATTAATTTGTTGTGAAGAGGAAAATCGAACAAGGAAGAAGAAGACTAATGATGATTCTACAAAGAGGAAAGAGGAGGAAGAAACATTTATTCATTACACTAGTTGCAGTTTTCACACATAAAAAAAATTGATCTTTACATTGTCAGCATATATAATTCAGTTTCATGAAATAATAATATTAATTAAAAATATTTAACTTTAATATAAAAAAAAATTGATTTTAATACAATTTATCATAGGAAGTGGCGGAAGCAGGATTTCACCAAGCAATGCAAAAAAAATTAAACGGCAAACATGTGAAGAAGCTACGAATATTCAACATCTAATATATGTACATAAAAAAAACCTTATATATATATATATATATATAGATCATAATTTTCAAATGGGGACCGTGGGGTTTCAGCGTTCCGCTTCTGCTTCTAGGTTACCTATCTTATAACCTAAGTTATTGATTTCACTTATTATGAACAATTATTAAATATTATCAGCAGATAGTACAGAAGGTCTTTTTTTTTTTTCAACTCTAACCAAAATTGTCATTTATTGTGATGAATAGGGTGTTACAATCTTGACCATTTCCACCATAATCCCAAGCTTACGACCACCAAAATGTGAACAAGTTGGAAGTCCATCATGCATCCCTGCAAATAGCAAACAACTCATGGTCCTATACATTGCCCTATACATGACGGCCCTCGGCACCGGCGGCCTAAAATCCAGCGTCTCCGGTTTTGGCACCGACCAATTCGACGATTCTAACAAAAAAGAAAAGGGTCAAATGATAAAATTTTTCGATTGGTTCTTTTTCTTTATTAATGTAGGCTCGCTCGGTGCAGTTACAGTATTGGTGTATATTCAAGATAATTTGGGAAGAGAATGGGGTTATGGAATATGTGCATGTGCTATTGTTATCGGACTTGTTGTGTTCTTATTTGGGACAAGGAAATATAGGTTCAAGAAACTTGTGGGGAGTCCTTTGACACAAATTGCTTCAGTTATTGTGGCTGCTTGGAATAAAAGGCATTTGGAATTACCCTCTGATTCTTCACTTCTCTTTGAAATTGATGATATTTTTGGTGAAGGAAATAAAAAAAGCAAGCAAAAGTTGCCTCATAGCAAGGAATACCAGTGAGTTTTCCATTTACTTTTTCTAGTTTATCTTGTATAAGTTGATTTTAAGTGTAAATAATTTATACACTAGAAGATCAATAAATATATAAGGATTTAAATTATATATACTAATTACTACGACAACAAAACTAATATAATTTCATAAGTGGGGTCTGAGAAGGGTGGAACGCAGTCTTAAGCTTACTTCTATCTTGAGAAGATAGAGAGGTTATTTTCGGTAGACCATCGGCTTAAGTAAAGATAAAAAGAAGCACTAACAACATGATAATAATAAAAAAACGAAGCGAATAAAACGACAATCAGTAATAGAAACTTAAGAATAAGAAAATATAACTACATTAATCCTACTGATAATGTAAATTTTATTGTTATATTTATATAATATAACTTTTGTTAAAAGATTAGTTACTACTATTTCATATTCTTTTAGAGTCATGAATTATTGTGTCGTAATTCTAGATGTTAGACAAATAGGCATTACCCTAGTTGAATCTTGTACAGTAAAAGATTCTCTCTTTTTATCTTTTATTTCTTCTTTTTGTGAAAAGAAGATTCCCAAAAATTTGGACGAAGGAAAAGCATTGATAGGTTTCCAGGAGACTAATATAAGCCACAAATAAGAAAAAAGAGTTTTCTACATGCGACTAATATTATTTGAAGTATTGACTTGATCACTTGCATTATTTACAATTTTAAATAATAATTCAAAGTAGGTGTCTATGATAAGTAAGCCTATATAAAGTATATTATATGAAATACTTTGTTATTTGACTCACTATTGACATGAAATTAGTTACCTAGAAAATAATACAAACAACATGACTCAACGTGATTAAACATTCTTTACATGGTCAGTGACTTAGCGTGAATGGTTATACAGGGTTTAGTTATCAACTCAGTAACTAAGATAAGTTATAGGTTCACGATAATTCAAGAACACATATACTTCAAATGGTTATACAGGGGCGAAATTATATGTTTTAAAGCATGATCAACTCACCATCTTTCGCCGAAAACCTACACGGTGTATATAAGTAAAATATTAGATTTTATAGATATATATAACATATATTGAACATTCTTTGTCAGAATTCTTTTTTCTTTTTTTTCACTTCTTTCAAGTTTGAACACCTTGAGTAAATCTCTGACTTCGCCACTGCCAATATATCTAAGTCATAGTTTTGACCATGATTTTGTCTTATTTTTTTTGCAGATTCTTGGACAAGGCAGCCATTAAGGAAGATAATGACCTTGAATCTAATGGCAATAAGGTGGTAATCAACAAGTGGAAATTAGCAACCTTAACCGATGTTGAAGAAGTAAAATTAGTAATTAGAATGTTACCAACTTGGGCCACAACTATTATGTTCTGGACTGTCTATGCACAAATGACCACATTTTCTGTGTCACAAGCTACAACAATGGATCGTCACATTGGAACCTTTGAAATTCCACCTGCTTCACTCACCGTATTTTTCGTCGGAAGTATACTCTTGACTGTAATTTTCTACGATAGGGTTATCGTTCCAATTTGCCGTCGTTTCATGAATAAACCTCATGGACTTACCCCATTACAAAGAATTTTCACAGGGCTAATTCTTTCAATTTTGGCCATGATAGCCGCTGCCCTAAACGAGGTTAAGAGGCTAAAAGTGGCACATTTGCATGGATTGACCAATGATGCAAATGCCACAATTCCATTGACTGTATTTTGGCTAGTTCCGCAATTCTTGCTAGTGGGGGCAGGTGAAGCATTTACATATATTGGCCAACTTGATTTTTTCTTAAGGGAATGTCCAAAAGGGATGAAGACAATGAGTACAGGGCTATTTTTGAGTACACTTGCACTTGGATTTTTCTTTAGTTCTATTTTGGTTACAATTGTGCATGCTGTGACTGGGACAACAAATCCATGGCTAGCTGATAATTTGAACCAAGGGAGGTTATATGATTTCTATTGGCTTTTGGCTATATTGAGTGTGTTGAATTTGATGTTTTTCTTGTACTTTTCAAGAAAATATGTGTACAAGGAGAAGAGACTTGCTGAAATGGGAATTGAATTGGAAGATGATGGGCCGGTTTGTCATTGAAATATATAAATCACTCCATCGACAACAACAGAGGGTCTATCGGAAATAACGTCCTCTCTGTCTTCGAATGCACTGCATATGTTATTGTTACTCCATCATCAACAAAAAATAAAAACAAATGAGTTTTTTTCTCTCCCTTTTTTTATTTTTGCTTTAACTTTTGGCTTCTTTATGAGCTTGTAAAAACTCTTTATTGGAAGAGTTATGTAACATAACCTTGTTTTAATTATACGTATAAAGAATGGGAAAGAGCTAAGGTAATGAAAATGTCTAGAGCTCTTTTTATTCTTCCTTTCCAGTAGTTGTTTACTGTATACATAATAATGTAAATATATTGCAATGCAACACTAGGGTTTCATACTTCTGAAACCTTTTTATTTAGCTTTAATTTCTATCTTACTCATTTCTCTTGTCCCTTTAAATTTAATTAGTTCCATCTCCACAAACCTTTTTTATCTTTCGATTATCCATTCAACAGAATAGGGGGAATAACGATTGAATTTTCTTTTACATGTTAAAATCGTAGATGTGAGCAATACAACAATAACAATAACAACAATAACCCAGTATAATTCTGTTAGTAAGGTCTGGGGAAGGTAGCAGTACGCAGACCTTACCCCTATCATGGGTAGAGAGGTTGTTTCCAAATAAACCATCGGCATTCTTCCCACCAACAACTCCCCGCTTTACTCTTGGATGATTAAAACTCACAACCTCTTAGTTGGAAGTGAAGGTTGCTTGTCATTAGAGCAACCCCTCTTGTCCTAGATGTGAGCAACGGCATGTTATATATTGGCTTTAAACATGTCATGTCTATTCCTATAAGGAAATGTTACTTAGGTAAAAGGGTATCACCAGAGACGTAGCTGAGATTTCAATCTTATGGGTTATGAATTTTAGAAAGATGATTTTAAGTGTTAATAATTTAGTTGTAAATTTAATATTTATACATATTTAATGAACATTAAATACAAATATACCATTTGAACAAAATTTACTAGTATAGATGCCACGACCCGGAATTCTCACCCTCGAGAGTCATGATGGCGCTTATTCGTAGAAGCTAGGTAAGTCACATTCATAAACTTCCAACACTTTTATTTTAAATTCTTCTATCAATTATAACAGCGCGTATCGTATTAGTTAATAATAGCGAAAACATGAACATAAAGCAGAAGATTAAAATTAATAAACTACACAATAATGCGGAACTGGTCATATATCTCTACCCAAGAACTGTTGTCACATTACCCACGGACTACTAAGAGTACTAAATACAATCGTTTGAAAGAATTATATCATTGTTTGTCTTGGAATACATGAGATGACAAAATGAAAAGCAAGATAGAGGAGACTCCAGGCCTGCGGATGTCTACAAGGCTACCTTGGTGTCTCTGGACTGAAGGTAGGCTCCCGATCTAATAATGTTGCTCAAATGCTGCTCCGACACCTGGATCTATGCAAACGAGCACAGCGTGTAGCATCAGCACAACTGACCCTATATGCAGTAAGTGTTTGGCCTAACCCCGGCGAGGTAGCGATGAGGCTAGGACCAGACTCTAGATAAACCAGTATAATTATATAATATATGGAGAAAGACACAACAGAAAATAAACAAGTAAAACTAGGGAGGGGAAAACATGCTATGGGTATAGCAAAATAAACAGACTCCTTAAGAAATGATATAGAAATCAACTATTAAATAACTAACACGGATAAGAGTAGATAAAACAGCTTTCACTTTCAATACTCATCTCGTTGCAGGCGTGCAACCCGATCCCATTTCTCAATATCTCGTGGTAGGCGTACCACCCGCTCCCATTTCAATATCTTGTGGCAGTCGTACCACCAGCTCCCATTTCAATATCTTGTGGTAGGCGTACCACCCGCTTCCATTTCAATATCTTGTGGTAGGTGTACCACCCGTTCCCATTTCAATATCTTGTGGTAGGCGTACCACCCGCTCCCATTTCAATATCTTGTGGTAGGCCTACCACCTTCTCTCGTCTCAATATCTTGTGGTAGGCGTACCACCCGCTCCCATTTTAATATCTTGTGGTAGGCGTACCAACTGCTCCCATTTCAATATCTTGTGGTAGGCGTATCACCCGCTCCCATTTTAATATCTGGTGGTAGGCCTGCCACAAGCTCCCATTTCAATATCTTATGGTAGGTGTACCACCCGATCCCATTTTATGTTATCACATAATCATAAGAAATTCCGGAAAGGGAACAACAACATAAAAACAATCATCCCGGCAAGGGAGTATCAGCTATAACGAACCTTAACTTAGTTTGATAATGAAGATGCTCAATCATAAATAGGATCTACAAGAATAAACAAATCTTTGCCCGATACAGTAGATTGTTAGTTAAGGCATACGTGATGTTATTTAAGAATACAATAACTTTCCATTTAGGAATCACAGTCATGCTTGACACCAACGTATAGATACTCGCCACCATGCCTATACGTCGTACTCAACAAAGAGCATTTAGCATATAAGACTCAACTCCTAATCGCTCAAGCTAAGATTAAACCAAACACTTACCTCGATACCTTGAATTCAACTCAAGCATCAATTAAAGATTTACCCCTTGGTTCCACCACCAATCCACTCGAATCTAGTCATAAGTTACTTAATCACATTAATAAGCACTAAAGGAATCAACCACAATGCGTGAAAATAAATTTTACAAGGTTTTACCCCAAAAGATAAAAAATGCCCCTGGCCCACGTGGTCGAAACTCGATGTTCGAACAAAAATCCGGTTACCCATTCCCCCACGAATCCAAATATATGATTTGTTTTGGAATCGGATCTCAAATTGAGGTCCAATTCCCCAATTTTTAGAAAACCTAGGTTCTACTCAAAACACACCTCCCCATGAAAATATTTGATTTGAAGTTAAAATCATGTTAAAAGATGTTAATGAATAAAGAAAATGAGTTAGAAATCACTTACCAATTATTTTGGAGAAGAAGAGTTGTTTGGAAAATCGCCTCTTACGTTTGGGGGTTTTGAAAAGTATACAATTACTGAAATTCACGTGTATTTATACCCCTCTGAAGTTCCTTGTGCGAACCGCACAAAAAGGACCACGGCCGCACAGGCTTTTTGAAGACCTGCGGATTATTGCCCAGTACGGACCGCACCAAGCCGGCTGCGGCCGCACAGCACCCACCATGGACCGCGCAAAGGCGACCGCGGCCACACGCGATTTCTCGCGGGTCGCGCAAGAGGGTCCAGACACCTGTGAATATTCCTGAACCTGCAACATCGGATCTTTTTAAGCCTAAGGCATTCCGGAACCTACTCCAAACTCACCCAATCCCTCGTAACTCTAAATCAAGTATACACACAACCTCAAAAATATCTCATGAACATATTCGCGTAATCAAATCATCAAAATAACATCATGAACATCGAATTGAACCTCTCCAATGAAATTTCTCAAAACTCACAATGAAATTTCTCAAAACTCATTTTAAGCATAAATCTCCCAATTAGGGTCCGGATCGCGTCAAACGACGTCCGTTTTTAACCAAACTTTACAAGAGTGATTCAAAACATATATGAGACTTGTACTGGGTGCCGGAACCAAAATAGGGGCCTAATACCATTACTTTCAAATTAGATTTCACTTCAATTCTCTTTAAACATTTTCAGAATGTAATTTCACAAAAAAATTCATATCTCGGGCTTGGGACCTCGGAATTCGATTTCGGGCATACGCCCATGTCCCATATTTTCCTACAGACCCTCCGGGACCTTCAAATCATGGGTCCGAGTCCGTTTGCCCAACATGTCGACTGAAATAAAATTTATTCATTTTACATATCAAAACTTAGCAATTTTCACAGAATCTCATATTTAAGATTTCCGACTACGCGCAGACTGCACACGCAAATCAAGGCAACCCTAATAAGGTTTCAAGGACTCGGAGATACATAATTTGATTAAATAGGTGATGACCCTTTGGTTCGTCACATTCTCCACCTCTAAAACAACTGTTCGTCCTCGAACGGATAGAAGAAAGAAGTACCTGGGTCGGGGAAAAGATGGATATAACAGCTCCGCATATCAAAATCGGACTCCCAGGCTGATGCCTTAGGAGGCTGACCTCTCCACTGAACACGAATAGAAGAAAAACTCTTAGATCTCAACTGGCGAACCTGTTGGTCTAGAATATCTACCGGCTCCTTCTCATATGGCAAGTCCTTGTCCAACTGGACAATTCTAAAATCTAACACGTAGGATGGATTGTCGTGATACCTCCGGAGCATGGACACATGAAAATTGGATGTACGGCTGATAAGTTAGGCGACAATGCAAAAGCCACCTCTCCCTCTCGGTCAATAATCTCAAACGGCCTAATAAACCTAGGGCTAAGCTTACCCTTCTTTCCAAATCTCTTCATGCCCTTCATAGGCGACATTCGGAGCAATACCCGCTCACCAACCATGAAAGACACATCTCGAACCTTACGATCTGCATAGCTTTTTTTCCCAGACTAAGCTGTACGAAGCCTCCTGAATGATCCTGATCTTGTCCAAGGCCTCCTGAACTAAATCTGTATCCAACATCCGAGCCTCTCCCGGCTCAAAATATCCAACCAAAGATCGACACCGCCTACCATATATAACCTCATAAGGAGACATCTGAATACTCGATTGGTAGTTGTTGTTGTAGGCAAACTCTGCTGAAGGCAAGAACTGATCCCACAAACTTCCAAAGTCCATAACATAAGCTCGGAGCATACCCTCCAATATTTGAATAGTTCGCTCGGGCTGCCCGTCCGTCTGAGGATGAAATGTTGTACTCAACCTAGGTGCCTAACTCTCGCTGAACTTCTCTCCAGAAATGCGAGGTAAACTTCGTACCTCGGTCCGAGATGATAGATACCGACACACCATAAAGGCGAACAATCTCCAGGATATAGATCTCAGCTAGCCTCTCGGATGAATAGGAGACAGCCACAGGAATGAAATGCACTTACTTGTTCATTCTATCAACCATGACCCAAACTGCATCGAACTTCTTCCGAGTCAGCGGAAGTCCAGCAACGAAGTCCATAGCAATCCGCTCCCACTTCCACTCGGGAAGCTCAATCCTCTGAAATAAACTACCAGGTCTATGATGCTCATACTTGACCTGCTGACAATTCAAACATTGCACCACATATGCCACAATGTCCTTCTTCATTCTATGCTACCAATAATGCTACCGTAAATCATGATACATTTTCGCAACGCCTGGATGAATAGAGTACCGGGAACTATGGGCCTCCTCTAAAATCAACTCTCGAAGCCCATCCACATTAGGCACACTAAATCACCACTGCAATCTCAAGACTCCATCAGCATCTAACGTAACCTTCTTGGCACCTCCTTGCTGCACTGTGTCTCTAAGGACACGCAAATGGGGATCATCAAATTGCCGATCACGAATACGCTCCAATAATGAAGAACGAGCAACCGTTCAAGCTAACACCCGACTAGGCTCAGAAATATCCAACCTCACAAATTGATTGGCCAAAGCCTCAACATCTAGAGCAAGCGGCCTTTGACTGACCCGGATATAAGCAAGACTACCCATGTTGGCTGAATTCCTACTCAAAGCATCGGCCACCACATTGTCCTTCCCTACATGATATAAGATAGTAACATCATAATCCTTCAACAACTCCAACCACCTTCTCTGCCTTAAATTCAGCTCCTTTTTTCTTGAACATATACTGAAGACTTTTGTGATCAGTGTACACCTCACATGCCACACCGTATAGATAATGCCTCCAAATCTTTAATGTGTGAACAATGGCTGCCAACTCCAAATCATGCACTGTATCGGATGCCCTAATCCACAACTGATGGTAGCTAGATCGCAAGTCAATCTTGGAAAATATCCTGGCACCCTGAAGCTGGTCGAACAAATCATCAATCCTTGGCAGTGGATACTTATTCTTGATCGTTGCCTTATTCAATTACCGGTAATCAGTACACATTCTCATTGACCTATCCTTCTTCTTGACAAATAACATTGGTGCACCCCAAGGCGAGATGTTAGGTCTAATGAAACCCTTCTCAAGCACATCCTGCAAATGTTACTTTAGCTCCTTCAACTCCGGGGGGCATACGATATGGCATGATAAAAATGGGATGGGTGCCCAGAGCCACATCAATGAAAAAGTCGATATCCCTGTCGGGCGGCATACTCGCCAGGTCTGAAGGAAAAACATCGGGGAACTCAGAAACAACAGCCACATAATTAATAGAGGAAACCCCAGCACTGGAACCCCGAACATAGGCTAAATAGGCCAAACACCCCTTCTCGACCATGCGTCGAGCCTTCACATACGGTATAGCATTGCGGTGTAAAGCTACGGTCACAGTTTTGGCATGACAGTCCAAGATAGTGTGATAGGGTGATAACCAGTCCATCACCAATATAATATCAAAGTCGACCATATCTAAAAACAACAAATCTACACGAGTCTCCAAACCCCCAATTACTACAACATAGGAACAATCGACTCGATCGACCACGATAGAATCACCCACCGGCGTAGATACATAGACAAGGATACCCTATGCATTATTAGGAATGACAAAATACGGGGGCAAAATAGGATGACACATATGAATACGTAGACCCCGGATCAAACAATATTGAAGCAGCTCTATCACATACTAGAACCGTGCATGTAATAACCGCATTTGAAGCCTCTGCCTCAGGCCTAGCCTGAAGAGTATGACATCAGGGTTGGGCCCTACCACTTTGATCTACCTCTCTGGGACGGCCTGCTGCTGGCTGGCTTCCACCTCTGGCAGTCTGAGCTCCACCTCTATGACCTCTACCTCTATCTCTGGCACCTTCAGCCCGACCTCTAGCTGGCTGGGCGGGATGTGGAACACCTGGTGCATGAAACATGGCATGAGAGCTTTGATGCTGAGAGCCACCTAGCATGCGAGGGTAATACCTAGCAATGTGCCTCGTGTCACCACAAGTAAAATAAGCTCTCGGCTGTTGGGACTGGCGACCCTGAAAACTCTGAAGCAGTGGTGCACCAATATGTGCTGGTGGTGCACCGAAGGACTGCTGATCGGAATAGTGCGTCCAAGGACCACGACTACCAGAAGCACCGCGAGAAATCTGGAGGGAGGACTAAAAAGGTCTAGAAGTTTGGCCCCTATCATACGAATCTCTACCTCCAGACGAGCCACCACTAAATCGGCCTGACTGACGGGGTCTCTTGTCTAGGGGTGGGCATTCGGTCGGTTCGGTTTGATAAAATTCAATTTGGTTATTCGATTTTCGGTTTTGTAAATATAGTAACCGAAATCGAACTGAAATAAGTTCGGTTTAGTTCAGTTTTGGAATTTTGGTTCGGTATATTTTGTGTCGTTTTTCGGTTGAACATTATCATATTGTGATGGGATTGTTCTACGTAAGAATTGGACTAGTTTGTTGGTTTTTCCAAAATTTTAGACTTTTTGAATGTGATAACTGATATGTCAAAAATCTATTTTCTTATTTACATAGTCATAAACTATATATACTATATAGGCTAAGCCCATATATACACTACTACAGTAGGACCCATTTTACATTAGTATATTAGGCAACGATTGGAATTCACTGCAAAATTTTGATTGCAAGTATATTAGTCCAACACTAGTACACTACTAGTAGTTACAACAAAAAGAGCATTACATTATTTACATTACATAACCAAAAAAACAGCTCCTACTAGTCCAGCAATATTACTACATGACACCAGCACCACTAGTACATGATATAAAAGATACAAGACAGTTGCTCGAGCACCAAAAGCATGCCCTGCTAGTCTGCTACCTATGTAAAGTTAAGAAGGTATTGTGAGATTCATAGCTCAAAAATGAAGGTACTGTGAGATTCATAGCTCAAAAATAAAGATACTGTGAGATTCATAGCTCAAAAATGAAGATACTGTGAGTAAAGTTCAAAAATAGTTGAATCTTACCACACATGCCACAGGTTGCAACTATATGTCAATAATAGTTGAATCTTTTGCACAATTAGCCAAATCATAGGAAAATATGAAGAAAACTTTGTCATGCATTAGTGTTAAATAAACTATTTGTAATATAATAAATGCAAAACACAATAATTACCAAGTTCCAGTTGTTACAGATACTCCAAGTCTTCCTCAACTTTAATAGGAATAGGTCCACTTCTAAGCCAATCTTGAAGACAAATAAGAGATTGCACCAATTTAGGGTCAACGAACTCCTGAATGGGTCAAGAATTCGACCTCATGTGTTGAATGCACATTCGGATGCAACACTTGAAATAGGAATTGCTAACACATCACGAGCCATCTCTGCAAGAATGGAAAATCTAGGCTCATTGATTTTCCACAATTTCAAGATTTTAAAGTCCTCTGTTTCAGGCTCAAGATCTTCAGCAATATATCTTTCTAACTCTGATTTAGTACCTAAACCTCCTGTCACTTCCTTATGTTTCTCAAATTCCAAGTTCGTTCTCATTGTTCCCCTTTTCAAAAAGCTACCATAACCACTGACAATAGCTATTGTGTTTCCAGATGAAGCAGATGAAGATCCTTTTGAATTTTCTATACATAATAATCAAACAAAGAATCCATATAATTTTTCACTTCTAAATTCAATTTTTTCCCTTCTTTTTCTCCAAACATCCTCACAATTGCAGAAGAAACATATTCAAGCTTGTTACGGGGGTCCAAAATTGATGCAATAAAGATCATCTTGTTCATTTTTTCAGGTTCACCCGAATAGTTGGAAAAGTTTTATTTTATTTTTTTGCCATTTCTTTCAAACTAGCATCTTCATTTTCCATCCATTCTTTCAAAATAAGATCACGTTCACAAATTTCAACAAAATGCACATTGAAGTGACAGAAAGAGAACTAGAGACCCTCAAAGTAAGAAAAATAAAAGCTTCAAGAAATGTTTCAATTGTTCTCACATTATCCCAATCAGCACTTGTGAGATCACATGCACTAGTTCCATCTTCACATACATAGGTACGAAGATGATGCAAGAATCCAGTATCAAAGAAACTATATTTGTCAAAGGCAAGCTCAAATTATTGTGATGTGTCTAACATCATATATGTAGAGTTCCATCGAGTAGAAACATCTAAGCATAATGTTCTCTTGGAAGTTAACTTTTGAGATTCACAACATTCTTTAAACTTTCTAATCCTAGCGGGAGATTGCCTAATGTATCTCACAGCTTGTCTAACTCTCTTGATAGAGACACCTATTTCTTTCAACCCATCTTGTACAATGAGATTAAGTATGTGAGCCATACATCTAACATGCAAGTGTTTACCATTCATTATATTACTTCCTAAAGTAGTCAATTGTTTAGACACTTCTCTTATTGTGACATCATTGGAACTAGCATTATCTACTGTTATAGTAAATACATTTTCCAAAACCCAATCAAGCAAGCAATTAGTAATAATTGATGTCATATCATCACCCTTATGACTAGAGATGGGACAGAAGTTTATTATCGTTTTATGCAATTTCCAATCTCTATCAATAAAGTGAGCAGCAAGACACATATAGTTTATTCTTTGTATAGAAGTCCAAGTATCTGTTGTAAGATAGATTATTGGACGTGCTTAATTGAATGACTTCTTCATACTTTGCCTTTGATCACAATAAAGTTCATAACAATCTCTTGTCAATGTTCTACGGGAAGAAATTTGAAATTGAGGTATTGTGACTCCTATAAACTTCTTAAATCCCTCATTTTCAACAAAACTAAATAGTAGTTCATCCAAAACTATCATTTTAGCTAAAGCTTTCCTACTAAGTGCTTGATCAAATTTCCAAGTGGTAAGCACCCCTTCAGTTTCCCCATTTGAAGTTTGTAGAAAACTTAATTAAGTTTGAGTATTTTTCACGCTGCGGGCAATTTTGGGACACTTAACAAGATGAATGTTCATTGATTTAGTACCATTAACTTTCGTAGCAGCAGCAAATGTTTTATGACAGTACTTACATCTTGCTATTTTGAACTCCACTAGGATCATCATACTTCTCAATATGGTTCCAAGCTTCAGATCTAGATTGCATCACTTTCCTTTTCTTTGGAGCTTCATCAAGATTGTCTGGAATGAAACCTTCAATGTTGGGTATGCTATCATTTGAACCCCTACCTTCGCAGGCTTTGCTTACCCTACTTTCATTTTTTCCATCTTCAAAAACAAATACAAGCAGAACAAATATTGAGCTTACTATTCTGGACAAGAATTGAATACATGAAGAACAAATAGAAAAATTCTGGACAAGAATTGAATACAACAATACAAGCAGAACAATTGAACAAATAGAAAATTTACAAAAACCCAAAGCGACATGTCAGAATCATTAAATAAAGAAACAATTTCTTGAATGAAATAATATTAGGAAGAAATTGGTATAGTTTGAATAATGAGGAAGCTAAATACTGGTCAAATCACAAACCAATAAAGTCTTACAATACTTTTAAAATACAAGATAAACAATCGCAAATATTAAGCAGCAATCCCAAATGTGGTCAAATAGTGGAAATAGTTTGAGCCATTCGTACAACACCATACACCAAGAAACCAACGGATGTAACGATGTAAGAATTTCAGTACATTCAAAGAATTGCAGGAATTGAAGAAATGAGAGACGAAGCAGATGAAGCTTACTAGTTACCGGCACAAGAAAGGAGCCCTAGATATGAAGCTGCCAATGGACCCATTCCTGATGAAGCTTAGTTTCCACCGATAGAGAGACTGAGAGCGAGAGCCGAAAGGGAGAAGACTGAGTGCAAGACTGTGAGCCTGTGACTGCGAGAGGGAGAACCGGAGAAGTCAGAAGAGTAGAAGACCTAAAGTATATTGGATTAATTAAGAATGGGAGAAGAATGGGTTAAGGGCTAAGGATGCCGATTTTGGATATAATTTTGGACAATTAGGTTTGGGCCTTTGGGGTTTGGGCCTTAGCCTACTAATAACTAATTAACTATAGTCTATATATTTCATAAACAATACATGTACAAATATTTCGGCTTTTTCGGTTAACCGAAATAAAAATATCAATAACGGACAACCGAACCGAAAAATTGAATTTTGAATTTTTCTTAAAACCGACCGAAATACCCGAATAACTGAAACCAAAATAATAAAAAAATTGATTCGGTTGGTTTTTTCTGTTCAAACTGAAATATGCCCACCCCTACTCTTGTCTACTCTATGACCACCCCCTTCTATAATACCATCTCAACCCTCCGGGCCACATTGACCGCCTCCTGAAAGGATATCTCGCTCACAGCCTCTCTAGCCATCTGGAGACGAATAGGCTGAATGAGCCCATCAATAAATCATCTCACTCTCTCCCTCTCATTGGGAAGTATAACAAGATCATGGCGAGCCAAATGAATAAACCCGGTCTCGTACTAGGTGACTATCATGGATCCCTGATGGAGACGCTCGAACTGCCTCCGATAGGCCTTTCGCTGTGTAACAGAGATAAACTTCTCCAAAAATAACTGCGTGAACTACTCCCAGGTTAGGGATGGTGACCCTGCTGGTCTAGCTAAGTAATAATCCTCCACCAAATCTTGGTAGATCCAGACAACCGAAATGTAGCAAAATCAACCCCATTGGTCTCAACAATACCCATGTTCTGAAGAACCTTGTGGCAACTGTTCAAATAATCCTGAGAATCTTCGGTCGATGCATCGCGGAAGGTAGTAGTGAAGAGCTTGGTTAACCTATCCAAGCTCCATAAAGTATCGGCAGCCATAGCTGCCCCATCACCGGCTTGGGCTACCACAACCGGCAGAGCTACTCCAACTGGATGAACTGCTGGAGTTTGAATATGAGGAGTACCTGGGAGTACGAGTAGCAAGAGTCTGGGCCCCTCCTCAAGCCTGAGAGACGGCTGGTGCTACTGGAACAAACCTGTTCGGGTAACACTCTCCATGAGACCCACCAATCGGACCAGAGGGTCCTGAAGAACTGGGGTAGCAATAAACCCCTCTAGGACCTGAGCTAGGCCCACTGGAATTGTTGGGGCTAGGGCCGGAACCTCCTTATCAAAGTCAACCTGAGGCTCCGCCACTGGTGCTACTGCTCGGGGGATAAGCTCTGCCCCTACCGCCTCTAGCACGGCCTCGTTCTCGGCCTCTGCCCCTAGTGGGAGTTGCTTGGGGATCAGACTACTGATCATAAGATGAGGAAGCGCATGTTCTCTCCATCCGCGATAGAACATAGCATAATTTCAATTAGCGAAGAGAAATGACTCCGCACGACAAGAAAGAACAGATGTGAATTTTTCCTAACTCTGTAGCCCCTTGGAGATAAGCACAGACGTCCCCGTACAGATCCCTCAGACTCTACTAAGCTTATCCGTGAGTTGTGAGACCTATGCAACCTAGAGCTCTGATATCAACTTTTCACGACCTGGAATTCCCACCCTCGAGAGTCGTGATGGCACCTACTCGTAGAAGCTAGGCAAGTCACATTCATAAACTTCCAGCACTTTTATTTTAAGACTTATATAAAAGTGGACATAAAGCGGAAGACTTATTAATAAACTGAACAATAATGCGGAATTGGTCATATATCTCTACCCAAGAAGTGATGTCACGTTACCCATGGACTACTAAGAGTACTAAATACAATCGTTTGAAATAATTATATCATTGTTTGTCGAAGAATACATGAGATAACAAAATGAAAAGCAAGATAGAGGAGACTCTGGGCCTACGGATGTCTGCAAGGCTACCTCGGTGTCTCTGGACATAAGGCAAACTCCCGATCTAATATTGTTGCTCAAATGCTGCTCCAGTACCTGGATTTGTGCAAAAGAGCATAGAGTGTAGCATCAGCATAACCGACCCCATGTACTGGTAAGTGTCTGGCCTAACCCCGGCGAGGTAGTGACGAGGCTAGGACCAGACTCTAGATAAACCTGTATAATTATATAATATATGGAGAAAGACACTACAGGAAATAAACAAGTAAAACTAGGGAGGGGAAAACATGCTATGGGTATAGCAAAATAAACAGATTCCTTAAGAAATGATATAGAAATCAACTATTAAATCACTAACACGGGTAAGAGTAGATAAAACAGCTTTCACTTTCAATGCTCATCTCGTTTCAGACGTGCAACTCGATCCCATTTCTCAATATCTCGTGGTATGCGTACCACCCGCTCCCATTTCAATATCTTGTGGCAGTCGTACCACCAGCTCCTATTTCAATATCTTGTGGTAGGCGTACCACCCGCTCCCATTTCAATATCTTGTGGTAGGCGTACCACCCGCTCCCATTTCAATATCTTATGGTAGGTGTACCACCCGCTCCCCTTTCAATATCTTGTGGTAGGCCTACCACCCTCTCCCGTCTCAATATCTTATGGTAGGCGTACCACTCGCTCCCATTTTAATATCTTGTGGTAGACGTACCACTCGCTCCCATTTCAATATCTTATGATAGGCATACCACCCGCTCCCATTTCAATATCTTATGGTAGGCATACCACCCGCTCCTATTTCAAAATCTTATGGTAAACGTACCACCCGATCCCATTCATGTTATGCATGATCATAAGAAATCCCGGCAAGAGAACAACAATATAAAAACACTCATTCCCGCAAGGAAGAATAAACTATAACCAACCTTAATTCAGTTTGATTAACGAATATGTTCAATCATAAATAGGATCTACAAGGATAAACAAATCTTTGCCCGATACGGTAGATTATTAGTTAAGGCATACGTAATGTCATTTAAGAATACAACAACTTCTAATTTAGTACTCACGGTCATGTTTGACACCAATGTATAGATACTCGTCACCATGCCTATAGATCGTACTCAACAAAGAGAAATTAGCACGTAAGACTCAACTCTTAATACCTCAACCTGAGATTACACCTAACACCTACCTCAATGCCTTGAATTCAACCCAAGCCTCAATTATAGCTTTACCCATCGGTTCCACCACCAATCAGCTCGAATCTAGTTATAGGTTACTTAATCATATTAATAAATGTTAAATAAATCAACCCCAATACATGAAAATAAGTTTTACAAGGTTTTACCCCAAAAGGTTAAAAATGCCCCCAAGCCCACGTGGCCGAAACTCAAGGTTTGGACCAAAACTCGATTACCCATTCCCCCATGAATCCAAATATATGATTTATTTTGGAATCGTGTCTCAAATTGAGGACCAACTCTCCAATTTTTAGAAAACTTAGGTTCTACCTAAAACACCCAATTTTTCCATGAAAATCTTTGATTTGCAGCTGAAATCATGTTAAAAGATGTTAATGAATGAAGAAAATGAGTTAGAAATCACTTACCAATCGTTGTATTCTATGTATTTTATTTTATTCACTATCCTTTTTTCTCATTATATTTCAATGTATCCGGCTGTATTCTATGTATTTTATTGTATTCACAGTCTCGCTATATGCCATGAATATATTCATAAGTTTTTTTAATTAATCATCCATCTGTTTCATATTGTTTGAGCTAGTTTGACTCAACACGGAGTTTAAGAAAAAAGAAGAGGACTTTTGAAACTTGTGGTCTTTAAAGTTTAAGGGGTAAGAAGTTTGTGGGGCCATACCATTTGTGTGGCTGTAAAACCTTCTCATTAAGGGAAAAAAGGTAAAATGAATAATTTAAAGTTGAATTATTTCGAAATTTAGAAATGTGCCATTATTTTGGAACATACTAAAAAGGAAAGTAGCTCATTTAATATGAAACAGAGGGAGTATAATATATGTATTCAGATGTATTATATAATTTCTTTGAAGATTGCTATGTTTTTGGGTATTTTTTAGTTGAGAATCTTTTTTATAACTGAAAATAGCAAATTTATTTGTTATAGTTGACTTTATTGAGTTATATTAGGAGTCTATTACGTTCTTTGATTTACTTTTCATTTTAAAAATGTGTAATTCCCTATTTAATACAGTCAAATATAGTCGAATACAATAATCTGTTTAGTTGTAATTCCATATTTCACTCTATAAATACAGTCGAATACAATAATTGTTTAGCTGGACTTCCCTGATTCACGCATATTTTTGCTAATGTATTCATCAATGCAATAGCTTAAATACATCTTATAACCACATAAAAGGTATCTATAATCTGTAATAGAGCAAATGGTATCTATAGCTGGTTAATTACTACTAAAAGTTAGTATTTTTTCTATATTTTTATCCGGGGTATGCCCCGTAGTGAATGTAATCAGAGGTTGATGCCACATTGTGGAGTGGACATAGTGTAGACTTTAAGTATTTTTTTCTTATTTTGTTTTCTTTTATTTAGGCGAGGACGACCTCGAGCATTTTGTGTATATTTTTTTTCTGTGTTTCTTTTTTCCACCTCAATTCAAATATTTTAAAAGCCAACTAGATCGAGTGTGCAACCGTACTAGTTACGGGACTTGGGGAATGCCTAACACCTTTTCCCCGAGTCAAGGGAATCCTCTTACCCGAATCTCTGGTGTAGACTTAGTTTTAGAGTTCAAAGTATTTTTTTAAGGAAATTTTTTTTTTTAAAAAAAAAATGTGACTTGGCACACTGATATCGATATTAGGTGACGATTCTGAGTTATTTCTTTTGAACATAATTTTTGTCTCTTCCTAATTGGAAAATCCTTTTCAAGCTTTGCGAATTCTATTTATTATTTTAAGAGGTTTAGTGAAGTTGTAAAAAAGGGGTGTGACAACTAGGGTCATCCAAACTTGTAGTGAGGTGCTAATTCTGCCCCTGGGTATTACATAAATATGCCAACATGCAAATGTAATATATTATATTAACCAGGCAAATGTAATTAGAGGCGGATCTAGTGGACAGCTAACAGCTTCAATTGAATTCATAACTTTTGAGGCGATATAAAAATTTATATCTAAAAATTCATTAAAATTTCAAAAAAAGAAATGGATCAAACTCATAACTTTAAAAGTATAGTGACTTCAATTCTAAAAACCTTAAAAGTTAAACCCATAGGATTTAAATTCTGAATTTACTTCTGAATACAATAATGTCGGAACTCGAAATATGTTGCTTATTTGTTAAAGTGTATGATCATCTTCTCTAAAAATTTAAGCATTTTTGTTGTTTTCTCTATTATGTAAAAGAATGGCAATAAATTTATACAACTGTATCACCAACTAGCACCACTAAATTCTAATTGAAGCTTTTAACAAATCCTTGCAAAAAAATCCAGCAAAGAGATCCCTTCTCTTAGTTGTTTGAATCACTATAAATATGGTTGATTGACAAGTCCTTGTTATGGGCCAAAAATGAGATGGGCAGATTTTATTTTCTCATTAAATGTAATGAATTGAATTACCATATGGCAATATAGAAGCCCCCTTCATTGCTGTCCATATAAACTTATATGATCACACTTGTTATCAGTTGACAATATTTATCATTTTTTATGGGTGAAAAATGGTAGTGATATGAGAATCCTCGTGGTTTTATCCATTGACCAAGTACTGAGTTCTACGGGTTCAAGTGAACTTATTGTTTTGGAATCGAACTGTTGCGGACGAATGCAAACAAACATGTTCATTCTAAACGTATTTGGGCTCTTATCATATGTTTATCTACCTTTTTATCCATTATATTTTGATTTATTATGGAAAACATTTCATAAAACACTACAGAGTAGAGTGCAATTACCATACTTAACTATAGTTGCACTACCAAAAATTCGGTAAATACCGACCAAAAAAATCGAACCAGGGAATCGATTTTAATTGGTCGGTATTTCAATTATATAACTAAAAGATTTACCATTTGGGAAATGAACCGGGATGTGTACTGTGACAGGATACTATTCTACCACTAGACTGTTGGTGCATTTTGTCTTAAGAATTTTTTATTTTTTTATGTATGCTCTTTAATTATATTTTCACACAAAAATAATCGACAAAAACTGGTCGATTTTATTAAAAAAATAAAATTACCAACCAAAGTTGGTCGGTTTTTTAAAATGACCGGCCGAATTTACCGATCAAAGTTGGTCAGTTTTTTTACATTAATTTTTATTTATTTTAATTGCAAACACCGGCCAAAGTTAGTCGGTTTCTTAAAAAATAAATTTCGCGGGACTCAAAAATAGTTTTTCACATTTTTGTGCAAAGAAAACCGACCAAAAATTAAAGCATTTTGAAAAACCGACCAACTTTGGTCGGTTTATGGCTAGTTTTTTTACCGACCAAAATTGGTTGGTTTTTCTTGGTTGACTTTTGACAAATTTCTAGTAGTGTTTCCTAATTGTCATTCGTAACTACTGTTCAACTAAATTCATTCTCCAAGGCAAAATATAGAGGTATATAATAAGGATACAGCTCGTGTCGGTTGCATTCATTAGCGCAATGAATGTAATCAAAGTGAAATACAAAAATACAAAGGCAAAATACATTAAATTATCCCCAAACTTGAATCAGATTATTAGTATCCTCTCTGAACTATGCCCAATCTTAATTACCCCCCTCAACTTGGCCTTTTGAGGGTCATTACCTCTGTAGACGCTGATGTGGCAAAAAGTATGGATGCACTCGTCTGCCACGTGGATTTTTATGTCTATGTGGTATTTTTTTTAAACTAAAATATTTTTTACCCTTTTAGGAATATTACCTTTTGAGATAGCTTTAAAAAAAACACTTCATAATAAACTTGGATATTACTATATTATTTAGGCTAAATATTGTTATTTGGCCAAAATAATAAAGTTTTAGTTAATTTTTTTTAAATTTGACATGAAAATAAAGATTTATACAATTGAAATAAATAGTCAAGGTGTCTAAAAAGTTATAAAAAATACACAGTTGAAATAAATAGTCATTGCATCAAAAGAAGAAATAATAAGAGTATATAATTGTACTTGTAATCTTGCAATTGTACACTCTTTTTATTTCTTCTTTTGATGCAATGACTATTTATTTCAACTGTTTATTTTTCCTTTTATAGATAAAATTTGTAAAAAAAAAATTAGAGAATCATAATTTAAAGCTATATAAAAATTTATAGCCTGTTATAAATAGAATTTTATTTATGCTGAATGTCTATAGTTAGAGTGATTCTAGGATTTATTACTTGGTGGCTAGGCCACCTTCTCCCTATAAATAGAGGGTTCTATTGTATTATAATTCATCCCAAAATCCAAAAGAATTCTCTCTCCCTACTTTTCTCTCTAATACTCTTTCTTCTTCTTTTATTATTTCATAACATGTTATCAGCACGAGACTCTAACCAATTGAGTAGAAGCTTTGGAATTGAGCATATTGATTATCATTTGTTCTATGAACTTCCTTCATGATTAAATTCTGAATTTAAGGTAAGTATTTTATTTTTCTCATTCAAATTCTTGACATTCTACATTAATTTTAAATACAAACAAAGACGATAAATCTTGATTGTAACATTGTAACTCTAATGGGGTTTGATAGAAATTATAACTACCCAAAGTGGTAAAATTTATTATGCCTTGCCATGATCAAATTGATGTATGATTGTGGGCAAAGAATTGAAAACCTGTCCCATTGAATTTGCTCAATTCTCATTCTCTTTCGAGAATGTGATAGCAGCATGTGATAAGTCTAAAAGAAGACAAAATTACTACTATCAATATATCAATAGACGTGGACGTGTGACGACCCAAAGGGTCATCACCAGTAGTTAATCAAATTCTGTATCTCTGTGGCCTTAAAAACTTTATTTAGGATTGCCTCGATTTGTGTGCGTAGTCCGGGCGCATAGACAGAAAGCTTAAATATGAAATTCTATGAAAAATTCTAAGTTTTGATGTTTAACATGAATAAATTTTATTTCGGTCAACATTTTAGGTAAACAGACCCGGATCCGTAATTTGACATTCCCGGAGAGTCAGTAGGAAAATATGGGACTTGGCCATATGCTCAAAATTGAATTCT
Source organism: Nicotiana benthamiana (assembly GCA_034376525.1). NCBI lineage: Eukaryota > Viridiplantae > Streptophyta > Magnoliopsida > Solanales > Solanaceae > Nicotiana > Nicotiana benthamiana. Next base: position 37,352,030 of record CM067335.1, on the reverse strand, counting down.
GAGGTCCCAAGCTCGAGATATGAATTTTTAAGTGAAATTTGCTTTCTGAAAATATTGAAAGAGAATTTAAGTGTAATATAATTTGAAAGTAATGGTATCGGACTTGTATTTTGGTTCCAGCATCCGGGACAAGTCTCATATATGTTTTGAATCACTCTTGTAAAGTTTGGTTAAAAACAGACGTCGTTTGACGCGACCCGGACACTAATTGGGAAATTTATGCTTAAAAGAAGTTTTGAAAAATTCCATTTGATCTTGAGGTTCAATTCGATGTTCATGATGTTATTTTGGTGATATGATTACACGAATATGTTCATGAGATGTTTTTAAGGTTGTGTATACACTTGCTTGAGAGTTTCGAGGGCTTGTGTAAGATTAGAGTAGGTTACGGAATGCCTTATGCTTAAAAAGATCAGATGTTGCAGGTTCAGGAATTTTGACAGGTCTCTGAACCCCCTTGAGAGTCGCCTTTGCGCGGTCCGCGGTGGGTGTTGTGCGGCCGCGATCAGCTTGGTGCGGTCCGCACTGGGGAATGATCCGCAGGTCTTCAGAAAGCCTGTGCGGCCACGGTCCTTTTTGCGCGATCCGTACAGGGAACTTCAGAGGGGTATAAATACATGTCATTTAAGTTATTTTACACTTTTCAAAATCCAAAAACATAAGAAGCGATTTTCCAAACAACTCTTTTTCTCCAAAATGATTGGTAAGTGATTTCTAACTCATTTTCTTCACTCCTTAACATCTTTTAACATGATTTCAACTTCAAATCAAAGATTTTCATGGGAAATTTGGGTGTTTTGGGTGGAACCTAGATTTTCTAAAAATTGGGGAGTTGGACCTTAATTTGAGGTCCGATTCCAAAACAAATCATATATTTGGATTCGTGGGGGGGGGGGGGGGGGGGGGGGATGGGCAACCGGTTTTTGAACCGAACGTCGAGTTTCTACCACGTAGATCTGGGGAATTTTTTACCTTTTGGGGTAATACCTTGTAAAACTTATTTTCATGCATTGGGGTTGATTAATGTAACATTTATTCATATGATTGTGAGCACGTGATTTTTGCCCCGCTTGACATGTTCCTATAAATTCCTCAAATTAGAATTCGTCTTTTATTGTTTGAATTTTTTGGAATTATGTGAGTGATTTCGTGTTTATTTTCATCTTTAGGATTTATTTGCATTTTTCTTTGAATTTTTGGAATTAATTGCATAAGTTTGTTTTATTTGCATGTTGCATGTTTAGTTTACATAATTCACAAAAATATAAGAAACAATTGCCATGTTTGCATCTAGGATTTAAATTTTATATTTTAGGTTATTAATTACTTAATATTGAAAGTGAAAAAAATAATAACAAAATTGGTAAATTTTCTTTGAAATTTAGAATTTAGGAGTTTATTTAGTTTATTTCTTTTTAAATACGCTTTTTGGCTATTTTATTTTTATTTTTATCTGAAAATATTAGTAATAAAACAAATACATAAAAATGAAGCATTGATTGTATACTGATTTGGGTCTTTGAGAGACCAAGCTTAGCCTAAACGAATCAGCAAGTCAGGCCAAAAACAATGCCCAGACCCAAAACCAGTCCCCTTGCCAGGTAGGTGCCTAAAACGACATCGTTTTGACCAAGAATTTGAGCCGTTGATCATCCTAGATCAAACGGTCAAGATGCAACGGTAATTCCCCTATATATATATATATATATATATATATATATATAAGACAGCCCCCCTCCCCCACCAGTATAACCTTGTACCCTGTCCAAATAAACCCTAGATTAGCCGGTATAACGCTGTCTCACCTCCGCCCTGCCTCCGCTGTATAACCACCGCCTGCCACCGGCCGAAAATCGTCGTAGCTGGCGGCGTAACTCTAATGGCTTCCAAAATTACACCCCGGAATCCCCAGAATCCCCTCTTTCCAAACCCCTAAGGTCGCCCCTCAAAACTCGCCCGAATTTGTTGAATATTAATCTGAAGCTTGACAACTCCACCGTCCAAGACGGCGACTGGTTGCCAATGGCTTCCAAAATAACACCATAACCTTCCCTCGCTCCTCTCTTTCCAACCCCATCATTGGCCACCCTCAAATATAGCCCCAGCCTGTCAAATATTAATTTGAAATTGGCAGCTCCGCCATGCACGGCAAGGACGGGTTGCCAATGACTTCCAAATCAACACCACCCACCCCTTGTCCTCCTCTACCCAAAAACAAATCCAATTCTTCTCAAATAACTCCCAAACCCCTCAAAATTTTTGAGTTTAATCTTTAATGGCGTTTGAGTTTCAAACGGAGTCACATGTTTGTTTTGGCCAAAAACAAACATGTGACTCCGCTTGGAGGCTCAAATTGAATTCGACCGAGTCTAATCGAAGATTAATCACTAAGTTCGTCTTTATTTTTTTCCTTTTCTTCTATTTTGTTTCTGTATTGTGTGGACGACTCGTATGGTTTAATTATTAGTTCTAAGAGCCCTGAATATGCATATACTTTGGTAGTGAATTCTAGTTAGCCACTATGTTTCAAATTGTTTTGATTGCTTTTAGTTTTTAATTTTGTTAGTCCAGCATAGTAGCTTCCAGTTTTCGATTCTGATTCGCTTCAATTTTGTTAATAGTATGATAACTATAGCTTTCCATGTTTTTCTTTTAATTTCAGTATTTGATTTGAATTGTCGATTCAGTAGTGTCTTGATTTCTAAGTTTGATGGTTGTTTATTCCTGATTAATAGTTCACATGTAATTAGGAGTTGGTTATAGCTGTTGATTAGCTAGTAATTAATTGAGAGTCTTAGTTGAATGAAACAATAATTTTAGCAGTAAAAGGGTAATATAGCGTTGCCACCTAGTTCTGGTAATTATTAGAATAAAATAGGGGTAATATAGATTCTTAACTTAGTTTTGGTAGTTTTTGGAATAAAACAAGGGTAGTATAGGTATCTTACAAGTAAAAGCCAATGCTAGAATGTTTTAGACCATTCTAGAAGGGTAGTTTAGTAAAAAAAATCAGTAATTTAGTATAGTAACTTGGGAAACAAGTCAAAAAATGAAGGACCAAGTAGTTAAAATCTGAAAATCAAAGGAGGGACTAGTAGTTAAATTGTAATAAAGGGGGTTGCCCTAGACTTTGGCTAAAAAAGGGACCCCAAGTCATTCAAAAAAGGGGGAGATAATCTGAAATGTTTTGTGAAAATTTCCAGCAATAGCCAGAAAATTAACCTTTTAATTCCTGCAATCATAACAAAAAATCAAAAATATTAGGGTAGTTGGAACATTTGAGAGCCTTTCCTTCAAAATTTGGACATTTAAGACTCTAAACTCAGCAAGAAATCAAAAAAAAAAACATTGTTCCATTAAAGGTCCAGCTAGGGTTTGTGAAATTTTGATCTGGTTCTGGGTTATTTGCATCGAGAAGTTTGAGTGTGGGTACTCCTGGGAGTTCTGAGTGTATTTTCAAGTGTTTTGAGTCATTTTCAAGGTTGTGTGTGCCCTGTTATGTTTAGAGTTGGTTGCTATTGCTGTGTTGCTTACCTATTTGGCTGCTGATTCGTAGAACTTGCTGCTGACTCCTTATTCCTCTTTGAATTTGATTACCAGGTATTTGTTTCTTCCAAAGGAAATGCTGTTAAATCTAGTGTATGTGAAGTCTAAAGAGATTTGAAGTCAAAGTCCACTTTGCCTCCTGTGATTTTATAAACATCATTTATGGATAATTGAGTCTCAATGTTGTATGTATTAGCTTGGTACTATTAGATCTGTCATAGAGGACTATATTTTGTGTAAATTGGACATTTAAAACTGGTTCGCCTTGTAAATAAGTATAGGACTGTTCCTGGGATATTAATGTTGGGTTTGATTCGTCCAACCCTGTTAAAGGGTTGAAGTAAGCTATGACACAATGAATCTGGTAGTTAGAAGGTGAACTTGAAATGAAGTTTCTTTAATTTGAACAAGTAGAGTTGATAACAGGTATATGAATTTGATCTGGTGTTAGTAAAAGTAGTGTATTTCGTTTTGGAAAATAGCCAACTGTTCCAATTCAGGTTGCTCTATGCGTTAACACAAAATTACTATTAAATAGCTATTGCAATATAAGTTGTGTGTTGATAAGTTCCAGTAGAATTAAATTGAATAAGGGATAAATAGCCTACATGTCGATATTTACCATGTTCAATGCTGAAACTCTCCTTAACAAGCCCAAACAGCTCGCCTCCTTAGTGGGCTGGCAGTTGAGCCCAAATGCTTGAGTATTTCTGAGAAAATCGTACGCCAACCTTTTCCCATGGGCTGGAATCCGAACATCTCTCTAAAATATGAAATTGATAATTTAAACCTTTCCTAATAATGTACCACCAACTAGTGGAAACTTGTTAGAGATGAATTCAACGAAAAACCTTAGTAGTTTGCTTTAGGAATGCCTTTTTAAAATAATAAACAAGGCACGCCGCGCCAAACGGAGCCCAACAATTGTGTGGCCCTCGTGAATTGCTTACTAAAATATTTAGAGAATTCGGGACGCGCCGTTTAGCGAATTTCACGGTCTTCCTGCAAATATAATAACGCGATAGTCACTTTTAGGCACGTCTTTAATAGTTTTATCTCCTTAAACGCGGGTGCGCATTTATGTGACCCAAATCTAAATCCCAGCGAAGTTAGAATATGACAAGAACCACTGGTGCATTTATGTGACGCGGTTTAAGACGTATTTTAACAGCGTTGCAACTTTCATTAAAAAATAATAATAATAAAATGGTTAAAGATTAAAAATGCACATAGGTTTATAATTGTAAAAATCAGATAATTTAATCCAGAAATAACAGTTGAGCGATCGTGCTAGAACCACAGACTCGAGAATGCCTAAGACCTTCTCCCGGGTTAACAAAATTCCTTAATCGGATTTTTGGTTCGCGGACTGTTAAACAGAGTCATTCTTTCGTTGATTTGGGATTCCAAATGGTGACTTGGAACACCATAAATATCCCAAGTGGCAACTGTGAAATTCTCTTAAATAATTGAATCCCGTTTTGATTGTCCTTTAATTGGAAAAACTCCCTTATTTATGCCCTTCGCCGGGTCGTAGTAGCCAAAAAGGAGGTGTGACAACTCTTGAAACACTGGTGGAGATCGAACCCAGAATCTCTAGTTCAGGGTTCAAGAATTCGAGCTTAGACTAGTTGTTGTATTTGGCTTTGTTTATTATCTGATTTTACATGATTGGCTTAATGTGAAAAATGATGCTTTCACCGCTTTGATATTATTATAGCTGTCTGACGGGCCAATCGGGCCGGGTCGGGTCAGAATTATATTGACCCGTCCGGGTTCCGGGCCGGGCCGGGCCGGTCCGGGTTGCACAGTGACGGGTTCGTAGCGGGCTGGGTTAGTTTGGGTTAAAATTGAATCATACGGGTTACGGGTTGAGGGGACCGGGCCGGGCCGGATTTAGTATATTTTCATTTTTTTTTGGAATTATGTGTAGTATAACTATTAAGTTATATTAATACTTTGTAATAACTGAATGAATACAAGTAAGATGGGAAAAAATTACACTTATTGCAAGTGTTACTTTATTTATTAATTTCAAAGTGAAAAGTAGAAAATGAAATGTTTACATTTTTTCTAACAAGTAATCTTGTAAAGTAGTAATTTCAAATGTTTTGCATCGCCCTAGCAAGTTCAGCATAATCAATATGAACCGATTGACCTTCTTCTGGGGAGTTAAATTCGGATGGGTTTCCATAAGTTAATATATCTCCAAGTTCCTCGTCTTCTGGGCTATCAACATCTTCCTTTCCTTGATTTTTTCGTTCCGATCTAATCCAATCTCTTAAACATACTAAAAATTCCAAAGCATTGCTTCCCAATGAGTGGCGGGTGTCTACAAGTTGTTGTCTTGCTTGGCTAAATGCACTCTCCGATGCAACAGTGGGAATTGGCACATTCAGGACGTCCCGAGCCATAGCGAAAAGAACGGGAAATTGCTTCTTACTTTCATGCCACCATCCCCCGGTGAAAATTCCTTTGTGCGAGGCTCCTTTTGCTTCTGCATGTAGAATTGAAGCTCATCAATATTCCTGCTACTGGTTTGAGTGTTAGAAAATGTAGAAAAAATATTAAAATTATCAAGGCCTTCATCATCCACATTAGCAGAACTGCTACATTGCATAGCGGGATTAACATTGCCAGAAGCACGAGCAGTATTATCACATTCATTTGCATAATAATTATACAGTTGTTGTAAATATTCATTTATCTCGTTCACAGAATCATATAAATTTGGGGTTTCAGTTTCTCCAATCTCCATATAAGTATATAAAGCATTCATTAATTGGTGACAATCAGACATTTTAATACAAGGATTTAAAACAACACCAATTAAGTAAATCGGAGGAATTGGGAAGAAATATTTTTTGAATTTTGCTTGCAATTTTTCAACAACATACTTATATTTTTATTTCTTCTTAAATTCAGATAGTAGAAAAGAAATTTCAGCTATATGTACTAAAGCCATAGTAACAGTGGGGTAATATGCGCCAGAAAACACAACAGTAGCAGTATATAATTTCTGTAAAAATTTAACAACATCATTAATTACCTCCCAAGTATCAGGTGTTAACATACGCCTAGGATTAGTACAATGTGCATTAGCAACATCAGCTATAGGAAATCTATATTTTTAGCAACATTTTAAAAATATATATGTATAATTCCATCTAGTAACAATTTCGTCTGGCATGAATCTAGATGAAAGATTATACTGGATACACTTAGTTTTAAATTCTTTTATTCTAGATTGTCTATTATGTCCCTTAATAACACCAACTGCTCTTCTAACATGAGTAATCTCAACTGAAAATAAATCAAGGCCACTTTTAACAATTAAATTATAAACATGACATGCACACCTAACACGAAAAATATCATCAAGAGGTGGTTGCAAATGCAATTTTAAAATTGAAACTGCGGCATTATTGTTTGAAGAAATATCAAAAGACATACAAAAAACTTTTTTGTTTAGATTATAAAATTCAACAACTTCAACAATTGTACTAATTATAAACGTAGCAGTATGACTCTGATCTTCATCATATTTAAAAGCGATAATACGTTTTTGCATACAAGTATTATCATCTATCCAATGGCATGTAATTGTCAAATAATCATTTCCATTAACCAGTATGACCAATATCAGAAGTTAGACATACTCTAGAAGGAAGGTGACTAAACAAACAACGTATGTATGTTTGATATTGTCCATGAACTCTAAAGATATCTGCTCTACAAGTACTTCTAGGGATACCTTTAAATAAAGGATTGTAAATCCTTTGAATATACATAATAAGATACAATGAAGAAGCAAAAGAAAAAGGTAGACAACCAAAAGCAATCATTTTTGCTAATTCCTCACGATCCCTTATTTTATCATATTTTACTAGACCTTCAGTAGTAGGGTTAATAGTTGTTTGACTTCCATCCCCATTATTGCCCCATTCTATGGGATGGTTAGACATCATATGTCTAGTAAGTGTCCCAGTTCCCTCTAAATTTCCTCCGGTCAAATGTTTAAAAGTTTCGTTACAAAGTTTGCGCTTAACTCTATTAGTACCTTCTATTATGTCAAAAAAATTCCATACCGGACTTTTTCCTTTACGATTAGAAGTCGGAGCCACTGGTGTTCTACTACCCCTTGTAGCACTAGCAACTCCAACTCCAATACTACCAACATTTCCACTACTGGGTGTAGGTGGTATCTCATCTTCTATTCCAATTTCATTATCTTCTATTCCAAAATCTTCTTGTAATTGTTCATAATTAATCTCTACATTACCATTAGGCGATGATTCAGAAATATGTGTTATTGGGTCATTACTATTACTACCGGAAGCTACAGGACTACCTCTTTTTTTATTGCAACCCCTACCAGTAACTTTTCTACACGCTCTTTCAGCAGCATTAAACATATTGTAAAAATTAAAGTATAAGCTAAAATTAAATATACAATTAAAATATTAAATAAGAGAAAGAGTTGGAGGGAGTGCACCGAATTCGACAATAAATTGAGCACTTGATTACGCAAATCCGTGTTACCACAAACAAACGTCAAGCAAGTATTTCAATTTTGAACTTCAAGCTTCAAATTCCGAATGACAAATTGCGACAAATTAAATTCGGGAAAAGAGAGACAAATAAAATTATAAAATTACTATATGAAATCTTGCAAATTGAAGGGAAGAGAGAGATTGATAATTTGAGAATTGAGATTGAGATAAGAATTTTGAGTGAAGAAATGAAGAAGAGGGGAGGGTATTTATAGATTTTAAGAAGGGTTAATATTGTAAATTAATAAATTTTAAGGATTTATGCCCGTCACTAGAGGGGGGGGGGTGAATAGTGCGGCACGAGAATATTGATAAATATTGCGGAATTAAAATTGCAGGAGTAAAGTAAATGCGAAAATTAAAAGATTAAGGAAAGGACATACCGAATTTATCCTGGTTCACCACAACGTGTGGTTAGTCCAGTCCCCGAGAGACTCTCTCGAGATTCCACTAACTCCGTTAAGCTTACGGGTGCCTAACAAACCGTTACACTTGCTCGTAGATGTACACTCTACAAGACTTCAACTTGTTCGAGGATACCGCACCTCAAGACTTCACCTTGCTCGTGGATACCGCACCACAAGACTTCACACACTAAGATTGAGGGTACTTAGCAAACCCGACAATCAATGAGAAGATATGGTCTTCTCAAACACCTTTCTCTTTTACAACAAGAACTCTCTCAAAAGAGTAGATAAAGAGATACAATATTAGCTCTATGAACAACTCAAAGTTGTCTCTCAAATGGCTCAACAAAAGCTCTATAATGATGCACAAATGATATCAATATGTATATTAACAATGAGAGGTGTTATGTTTTTCAATTCAGCTCAAAAGACCTCTATTTATAGGTGGTAGAAGTAGTATGTCCGCTGCTTAATTGGCAATCAATTATGCTGATTTTATGCCAAGATAATCGATTATCGGATTTGGATAATCGATTATCAGCTTACCGTTACAAAATCGGAAGCTGATTTTATGCAAGATAATCGATTATTGTGATATGCATAATCGATTATGTTGTTACAGTGTTCAAAAACTGGCAACGGACACAAGATAATCGATTATGCAATTCTGATAATCGATTATCCTACTCTGCGGAAATTTCCAATAAATGGAATTTCCCAGAATAATCGATTATCACTTTTGCATAATCGATTATTCACAACTTACTTCAAAAACCATTTTGGTTAAAATGAAAACGTTAAAATCATTTTGTTTGAAGTATTTGAAATATGTTTATGCATATTTATGATGACCTATGTTGAGCCAAAAGACGAGATAACTTAAGCGTTGCTCTTACATTGGTTCTACCTAACGACCTACGCCTTGGGTCTTCGGTCTTGAACTTTTGAGCTCGTCTTTGGCTTTTCCATGCAATCCATTCATCAATATGCTTCTCGGCATTCAATCTTGTTTGTTTGTCATATAATAACATTGTTTGACACTTGACTTCATTGTTTGTCATTCATCGACTTTGTTGTTTGTCATTCATCAAAACCTATACCTGAAAATCATGCTAATACAACCAAAGCACACATATCATGGATAGAATGATTTTCTACAATTTTCCCCTTTTTGATAATGACAAACAACAGGAGATATGCATATCGGATTCCCCCTAAATTCATGCTATATCTCAACATACAATTCATGCAAACAATTCCCCTTAATGATAATTCCCCCTCAAATAAGGCATACTATAACGTAGATACATTCCCCCTTATTTGATGCATATCGCCTAAACTCTTCCTCCTTTTGGCATTAGCAAAAAGAGAGTATACAAAGGCTATTTTCCCCTTTCGACACTTCCCCCTTTTGGGTATATCAATTGTTAGTGTCAAGAATAAAATGGGAAATACAATGAGGAATATACATTGACAATATTTTAAAAAGTCATACCAACATGAAATAATACCAAATGTTAGTAAAAACATAACAACCATAATAACGGTTATTTTTCGCAAATCATATTACTTAAGAACATATCAACAGTTATTCAAACCAAAAATAATATTCATCAAAACATGAATCAATTATCATTTTTAACAAAAATAATTGATACCAATTATTATTCAAGATAAAAATTATCAAAACATGAATCAACAAAAAATAATTAATATCAATTGTTAACAAAGATATATTAATTGTTAACACATATCAACTATTATATTTTTATCAAAAATATGATAACTAACCGAAATTCCCCCTCGATGCAATAAGGTTTCATGCTTGGTGCATCTACTACAATATTGTAGTCTTCAAGCACACCTGCAAACGTACCTAAAAATAGGTTTTCGGTACCCAGGCACTTTTGGGTCCTTGGGGGTTAGGCAAATAATAATCATAGTCAAAAGATAATCTCTATGTTTTGCAAAACATACGGGTGCTATGTGTCCTACCCGGTTGCAATAATGACATATAACATTCGGGTTGTGCATATGTCTTGGTTGAGCCAAATACGTTCTAGGTGATCTAAAGTCGTTATTCCTAGAAGCGTTGAAATTCCTAGAGTTATTTCTAGGTGGTCTAAAATGATTCATTTTAGACTTATTACCAAAATTCCTAGAGTTGTTTCTAGGTGGTCTAAAATGATTCATTCTAGACTCATTAATGAAGTTCCTAGAATTATTTCTAGGTGGTCCAACTTCATTTCTATCATCCTTTCTAATATTCTTCTTAATTTCTTCAATTGTTTTAGGATCATCAACACTACGTTTTTCTAGTGTGTTCCTAAGTTCTATGTTCTCTATTTTCAAATAATCGCAAGATGAACAATTAGAATTTTGATCAATTGAAGAATCTTCATGCATCTCCTTAATTTTATTTCTAAGATCAATATTGTTATTTTCCAAAAAAATTATTTTTCTCTTCTAAAACTTTAATTTTAGCCTTGGCCTCTTTGGAGATTTTTGAAGACTTTTTCAATTCATCATATAATTCTTGAAAAGCTTCTTGTAATTCTTCATAAGAATAAGAGTTAGAATTACTTACCTCTTCTTCCTCGTTGGCCATGAGGCATAGTGCGGCAGTTTCATCGCCCGAGCTGTCCGAATCCCATGTCACACGCCTTTGGTGTTTGTTCTTCTTCTTGTCCTTGGATTTTGGACAATGTGATTTGTTGTGGCCAAGTTTTCCACAATTTTGGCATGAAGGACTTGGTTCTTCCTTCTTTATTTCCTTCTTCATAAACTTATAAAACTATTCAATTTTATCATTGGAAATAATATCATCATCGCTTTCCGAATCACTTACCTCTACTCTTTTAAAAGATGAGGCTTTGAAGGCAATATTCGAACTTTTACTTCTAAGATAGGGATTAAGAATTGTGCTTTCATAAGTTTCGAGGTTACCTCTTAGTCCATCAATTGTGACATCCGTGATTCCTATCGACTCTTGGATGGCATTTGCTTTGGAACGCCATTCGGGAGTGAGACTCCGTAGGATTTTTCGAACAAGATCTTTGTTCGTGTACACTTTCCCGAGAGCATGAAGATCGTTGACGATTTTTGAGAATCGTTCGAACATAATACCGATGGGTTCTTTCTCCCTCATTTTAAAAAGTTCATATTCATGTGTTAGAAAATCAACTTTAGATTCTCGGACTTGAGACGTACCTTCATAAGTGATCTCGAGTTTATCCCACATCTCCTTGGCGGTTGTGCAGCAAGAAATCTTCCGATAGTCATCCGGATTCACCGCACAATATAATAAGCTGACGGCCTTTGCGTTATTTTCAACTTTCTTGACGTCCTCGGCATCATATTCATCTTCCTCATTTGGAACCGTGGTTTCCCCAACTTTCTTTGTTGGCATTTGTTCACCGTTCTTGATGATTTGCCACAAGCGAAAGTTATTTGATTGGATGAAGATTCTCATCCGCTCTTTCCAATATGTGTAATTTGTTCCGTCAAATAGTGGAGGCCTATAGGTGGAGTGTCCTTCGCTCATCATTCCTGCGTTCAATATTCTCAACAAAAAAATATATCGTTCTCTCAACCGGTTAAGGCTTTCAGAGAGTTAGGCTCTGATACCAATTGTTAAGATTTATGCCCGTCACTAGAGGGGGGGTGAATAGTGCGGCATGAGAATATTGATAAACATTGCGAAATTAAAATTGCAGGAGTAAAGTAAATGCGGAAATTAAAAGATTAAGGAAAGGACACACCGAATTTATCCTGGTTCACCACAACGTGTGGTTAGTCCAGTCCCCGAGATACTCTCTCGAGATTCCACTAACTCCGTTAAGCTTATGGGTGCCTAACAAACCGTTACACTTGCTCGTTGATGTACACTCAACAAGACTTCAACTTGCTCGAGGATACCGCACCTCAAGACTTCACCTTGCTCGTGGATACCGCACCACAAGACTTCACACACTAAGATTGAGGGTACTTAGCAAACCCGACAATCAATAAGAAGATATGGTCTTCTCAAACACCTTTCTCTTTCACAACAAGAACTCTCTCAAAAGAGTAGATAAAGAGATACAATATTAGCTCTATGAACAACTCAAAGTTGTCTCTCAAATGGCTCAACAAAAGCTCTATAATGATGCACAAATGATATCAATATGTATATGAATAATGAGAGATGTTGTGTTTTTCAATTCAGCTCAAAAGACCTCTATTTGTAGGTGGTAGAAGTAGTGTGTCCGTTGCTTAATTGGCAATCAATTATGCTGATTTTATGCCAAGATAATCGATTATCGAATTTGGATAATCGATTATCAGCTTACCGTTACCAAATCGGAAGCTGATTTTATGCAAGATAATCGATTATTGTGATATGCATAATCGATTATGTTGTTACAGTGTTCAAAAACTGGCAACGGACACAAGATAATCGATTATGCAATTCTGATAATCGATTATCCTACTCTGCGGAAATTTCCAATAAATGGAATTTCCCAGAATAATCGATTATCACTTTTGCATAATCGATTATTCACAACTTACTTCAAAAACCATTTTGGTGAAAATGAAAACGTTAAAATCATTTTGTTTGAAGTATTAGATATATGTTTATGATAAATATGATTTGATAAAATGATTTTATGCATATTTATGATGACCTATGTTGAGCCAAAAGACGAGATAACTTAAGCGTTGCTCTTACATTGGTTCTACCTAACGACCTACGCCTTGGGTCTTTGGTCTTGAACTTTTGAGCTCGTCTTTGGCTTTTCCATGCAATCCATTCATCAATATGCTTCTCGGCATTCAATCTTGTTTGTTTGTCATATAATAACATTGTTTGACACTTGACTTCATTGTTTGTCATTCATCGACTTCGTTGTTTGTCATTCATCAAAACCTATACCTGAAAATCATGCTAATACAACCAAAACACACATATCATGGATAGAATGATTTTCTACAATAAATACAACAAAATAACCAAAAAATGGCCATTTTTGCAAAAACATCCGTTGGCCAACTGATCTGGACCGTTGCCAACGGTCATGTGGGCCCCAAACATTCAAAAAAAAATTACCGTTGAACCGGGTCGGTCCTGTCCAACCGGTTCAAGGCACTATTTAGTAAAACCGGGCCGGTCCGGTCCGGTTCCAACCCCAAAATCCAAACGACCCAACCCCCTCCCCCCCTCGAACCTAGCCCACCCGGCCCCTAAGTAACCTGGGCGGTCCGGTCCCAGTTTACACCGGTCCGATCCGAACCCGATCCGACCCTGCCCGGTTGACAGCCTTAATTAAACATAATAGTACGAAATTAGTATTATACAAAAAGTATTTAAAGACCAAAATATTATAATATTTTGAAGTCAGCTAACTGGAGAAACATAGTTTGGCATAAAAAACAGAGTAACTCCATAAGATATATATGAGATTAAATAAACAAATAAAATATTAAATACCATAATCGAAAAAAAAAAATTGCACAACAATACTTTGTAGTATTAATTCTAATAGCTCTACCTTACAGACATAAAATAATTTGTGAAAGGACTTCAAGCTGTGACGACCCAAAGGGTCATCATCTGTTTTTAATTAAATTGTACTGAGGCTTTGAAAACATTATTTAGAGTTACTTCGATTTGCGTGCACAGTATGGGCGCATAGTCGGAAAGCTTAATTATGAAATTCTGTGGAAAATATTAAGTTTTGATGTTAAAAAGAATAAAATTTGACTTTGGTCAATATTTTGGACAAACGGACCCAGACCCATGATTTGACGGTCCCGTATGATCTATTGGAAAATATGGGACTTGGGCGTATGCCCTAAATCGAATTTCGAGGTCCCAAGCCCGAGAAATAAATTTTTCTGTATAATTATTTTCTGAAAATATTTAAGGAAAATTGAAATAAAATCTTATTAGAAAGCAAAAGTATCGGCTCCGTATATAGGTTCCGACACTCGGTACATGTCTTGTATATGCTTAAGTTCTTCCTATAAAATTTGATTGAAAGCGGATGTCGTTTGACGTGATTTGGACTTGAATTTCCAATTTTGAAACTTGATGAAGTTTGAGGAAAATTCATGATTTTGAGGTTGATTCATTTTCTTGATGTTATTTAGGCAATTTGATCACACAAATAGTTTCGTATGATGTTGTTGAGTCAGTGCATGTGTTTGGTTGGGACCCCCGAGGGCTGGGAGTGTTTCAGAGGTATTTCAAAATGGTTTTTGGCTTTAGAAGTGTTGCGGATTTCTGCCGTTAGTGCCCAGGGATTTTGTTCTTCGCGTTTGCGTGGGCCCTCTCGCAAACGCGTAAGGCAAACTTCCCGGGTGCCAAAATTCTTCTTCACAAACGCGATGCTGGAGTCGCAAACGTGAGGCAAAGGGGGGAATACTTTTCGCAAACGCGACACAGCATACGCGAACGTGTAGGGATCAGGGGAGGGTCACCAGATTTGTTCATCACAAGCACATTGCTTGTCATACGAACGCGAGGCTCGAGAAGCTAAAGCTTTGTGAATGCGATCCCTTTAATGAAAACGCGAAGGCTTAGCAGCCTAACCCATCGCGAACGAGATAGGCCGACTGTGAACGCGAGGCTCGAGAGGCTAAAGCTTCGCAAACGCGAGCCATTAATGCAAACGGGAAGGCTTAACAACTTGACCCATCTCGAACGCGAGAGGTCGACTGCGAACGCATAGAGTTAAAACACCCAGTGATTGTTAAAAATCCAAAATAGAATGCAAACGGGATTTCTCAAAATTTTACAAAACTTCTTTTTCTCCTATGCTCGAAGACGATCCTTGAAGCACTTTCTCACCAAAACCTCTTAGGTAAGTAATTTGTAACTCAATTTCTTCCATTTTCATCAACATCTATTGAATTTCTAGGCCTAAAACATGTGATTAAGGGTAGAAAATTGGGGATTTGGATAGAGTTACGGATTTTGTTGTTTTTCTTGATTTAGACCTTGTTTTGGGGCCGAATTTGAAAATAAATTTTATATTCGGGCTCGTGGGTGAATGGGGTGATTTGATTTTGGTTTGAACCTCGTATTTTGACCAAGCAAGCCCGGGGTCGAGTTTTGAGTTTTTGGGTAGAATGATGGAAAAACTATAATTAGGCATTTTATTCGAATTGTCAAGCATTATTTGATGTTATGAAGTCATTTATGTATAGATACAATTGAATTAGAGCCAAATTCGAAAGGAAAGACGGTTGTTGAGGATTGAATTGGTTTTGGAAGTTTGAGGTATGCGTTCGGTCTAACCTTAGCTTGAAGGATTAGAAGTTGAGTCATATTTGCTTCTTGCTCCTGGTTGAGTATGATGTATAGGCATGGTGACAAGTATCTATATATTGGTGTCAAGCATGACCGTAAGTCTTAAATTGAAAGTTGTTGTGTTCTTAAATGAATTTTCAGGTGCTTTAACTAATGATCTACCATATCGAGCAAAGATTTGTTTATCCTTGTAGATCCTATTTATGATTGAGCATTTTCATTAATTGAGTTGCGTACAAGCTAAGTGAAGGTTGGTAATAGTTGATCCTCCCTTGCCGGGATGATTGTTTTGATATTGTTGTTCCCTTATCGGAAAATTATTATATTACTTTTGTTCCCTTGCCGCAAAGTTATAATATTGCTTTGTTCCCTTGCCGGGATTTCTTGTGATTATGTAAGGACATGAAATAGGAGCGGGTGGTACGCCTACCATAGGATATGATGAAATAGAAGCGGGTGTTACTCCTACCACAAGATAGATAATAAAATAGAAGCGGGTGGTACGCCAATCACGAGATATGATAAAACGGGATCAGGTGATACGCCTACCACGAGATATGATGAAATGAGATCGGGTGGTATGCCTACCACGAGATATGATGAAATGGGATCGGGTGGTACGCCTACCACGAGATATGATGAAATGGGATTGGGTGGTACACCTACCACGAGATATAATGAAATGGGATCGAGTGGTAACCCTACCACAAGATATGATGAAATGGGATTGAGTGGTACACCTACCACGAGATATGATGAAATGGAATTGGGTGATATGCATACCACGAGATATGATGAGATGAGAGCGGGTGGTACGCTTACTATGAGATATGAGAAATGGGATCGGTTTGCATGCCTACAACAAGATGAAATTGGAAGTGAAAGTTATCTTCTTCTTTTTTATCCGTGTTACAAGTTAAATTACAATTTCCTTATTTTTCTTTGATATTCTGTTTATCTGCAGCCCCCACAACATGTTCCCCTTCCCCAGCTTTAATTGCTTATTACCTATTTACTTTTCCACTATATATTATATAATTGCACAGGTTTATCTGGAGTCTGGTCCTAGCCTCGTCACTACCTCATCGGGGTTAGGCCACACACTTACCAGCACATGGGGTCGGTTGTGCTAATGCTACCTTCTGCACATATGTGCAGATACTGGAGCAACTTACGGCGCGCAACAGTAGCTAGGGAGCCATCCTTCAGTCCACGAAATCCCGAGGTAGTCTCGCAGGCGTCCCCAGGCCCGACATCTCTTTTATCTTTATTGATGATCTGTTATCTCGTGTACTCAAGACAGATAGTGTTACCTTCTTTCAAACGACTTTATGCAGTAAATCTTAGTCGTTTGTGGATGTTGTGACACCAGTTCTGGGCAGAGGGCATATGTGAATTTTCCTTATTATTTTTGTTTATTTCGTGTAAGTATTTCGCCAAATTACAAATTTCGTTGTTGTTTAATTATTTATTTCATGTTAATTAAATTGGTAAAAATAGATTTAAAAAAAAGTATTTATGGCTTCTAAATGTGTGGCTTGCCTGGATTCTACGAGCAGGAGACATCACGAGTCCCGAGGGTGGGAATTCTAGGTCGTGACAAGTGGGTATCAGAGCTGTAGGTTGCATAGATCTCACAACTCACGAACAAGCTTAGTAGAGTCTGAGGGATCGATACAGAGATATCTGTATTTATCCTCTAGAGGCTATAGGGTTAGGAAAAATTCACATTTTTTTCTTTCTTTTCGTGCGATTTTGTTTCTTAAATGCAAATTGAATTTCTACATTGTTTTTTTGCAGATGGCGAGAACACGTGCTTCTTCATCTACTGCTCAGCAGTCCGAGCCCCCAGCAATAGCTTCCACTAGGGGCAGTGGGCGAGGCTGAGGCCGTGCTAAAGTACGAGGTAGGGGCAGAGCTCAACCCCGAGCAGCATCACCAGTGGCGGAGCCTCAAGTTGATTTTGAGGATGAGTTTCCGGCCCCAGCAGTTTTGGTAGGCCCAGCTCAGGTCCCAGAGGGGTTTATTTCTACCCCAATTCTTCAGGACGCTCTGGTCTAATTAGTGGACCTCATAGAGAGTGTCACCCGAGTAGGTTTGCTTCATGCCGTACCAGCCACTTCTCAGGCTAGAGGAGAGGCTCAGGCTCTTGCTACCTGCGCTCCGGAGCAGATAGCTCCCTAAATTCAGACTCCAATGGTTCACCCGGTTGGAGCAATTCAGCCGGTGGTAGTAGCCCAGACCGGTGATGGAGCAGCCATGTCTGTTGATGCTTTGTGGATGCTGGATAGGTTCACCAAGCTCTTCACTTCTACATTCCGCGGTGCAATTACTGAAGATCCCCAATATTTTCTATAAAGTTGCCATGAGGTTCTCATGAACATGGGCATTGTTGAGACCAATGGAGTCTATTTTTCTACATTCTGCTTGTCTGGATCCGCCAAGACTTGGTGGAGGGATTATTGCTTAGCCAAGCCAGTCAGGTCGCCATCCTTGACTTGGGAGGAGTTTACAATGTTATTTCTAGAGAAGTTTCTCCCCTTGACTCAGAGAGAGGCTTATCGGAGGCAGTTTGAGTGCCTCTAGCAGTGTTCCATGACGGCCACCCAGTATGAGACTAGGTTAATCGACTTAGCTCTCCATACTCTTGTTATACTTCCCACTGAGAGGGAGAGAGTGAGACAGTTTTGTTAATGGACTAATTCAACCCATTTGTCTTCAGATGGCTAGGGAGGCTGGGAGTGAGATAACTTTTCAGGAGGCAGCAAATGTGGCGCGCAGAGTTGAGATGGTTCTGTCACATAGAGGTGGTCATGGGTCGAACATGAGACCCTATCATTCTGACAGATTTAGTGGTACCTCGTTGGGAGGTAGAGATTCATGTGGTAGAGGTCATCCTCCTAGGCCTTTTCAGTGATCTCTTCAGGTTTCTCATAATTCTTTATGTAGCCGTGGTCCTCAGATGCAGTATCCCGATCAGCAGTCCTTCAGTGCACCACTGCTTCAGAGTTTTCAGAGCCGTCAGTCGAGGGATTGTTTTACTTCTAATGACACGAAGCACATTGCTAGGTATTACCATCGAGCTTCGAGCAGCTCTCCGCATCATGGTTCTCTTACTATGGTACAGATAGCAAATGTTCCAAAGCTTGCCCAGCCAGCTAGATTTGGGGTAGAGGTGCTAGAGGTAGAGGTAGAGGTCCTAGATGTGGAGCTTGGGTCGTCAGAGGTGGAGGCCAGCCAGCAGTAAGCCATCCCAAAGAGGTAGATCAAGGTGGTAGGGCCCATCCCCGATGTTATGCCCTTCCAGCTAGGCTCAAGGCTGAGGCTTCAGATGCAGTCATTACAGGAACCATTCTGGTTTGTGATAGAGATGCTTCAGTGATATTTGATCCAGAGTATACCTATTCGTACGTGTCATCTTATTTTGCACCATACCTGGTCATGCCTAGTGATTTATTGAATGTTCCTGTTTATGTATACACCGGTGGGTGATTCTATCATCGTTGATCGAGTCCAGCGTTCATGTATTGTGGTGATTGGGGGTCTCGAGACTCTCATAGATTGGTTGCTTTTAGACATGGTCGACTTCGACATTATATTGGGGATGGACTAGTTATCACCTTACCATGCTATCTTGGATTTCCATGCTAAGATTGTGACCTTAGCTTTACCGGATATGCCTCGTTTAGAGTGGAGAGGGACTCTTGGTCATTCTACCTATATTGTTATCGCTTATGTAAAGGCTCAGTGTATGATCGAGAAGGGGTATTTGGACTATTTGGCATATGTTCGTTCTTATAGTTGTTAGGATTTATGCCGTTCACTAGAGGGGGGGTGAATAGTGAGGCACGAGAATATTGATAAATAATGCGGAATTAAAATTGCAGGAATAAAGTAAATACGGTAATTGAAATAATAAAGAACACACCGTATTTTATCCTAATTCACCACAACCTGTGGCTAGTCCAGTCCCCGAGAGACTCTCTCGAGATTCCACTAACTTTGTTAAGCTTACGGGTGCCTAACAAACCGTTACAGTTGCTCGTAGGTGTACACTCTACAAGACTTCGATTGCTCGAGGATACCGCACCCCAAGACTTCACCTTGCTCGTGGATACCGAACCACAAGACTTCACACACTAAGACTTAGGGTACTTAGCGAACCCGACAAATGAGAAGATATGTTCTTCTCAAACACCTTTCTCTTCTTACACAAGAACTCTCTCAAAAGAGTGGATAAAGAGATACAAATTTAGCTCTATGAACAACACAAAGTTGTCTCTCAAATGGCTCAACAAAAGCTATAAAGTGATGCTCAAATATGATCAATATGTATATCAATATTGGGAGGTGTTGTGTGTTTAAAATCAGCTCAAAAGACCTCTTTTTATAGGTGAAAAAGGGTGCATGTCCGTTGCTTAATTGTCAATCAAGTATGCTGATTTTGTGCCATATAATCGATTATGTAATTTGAGATAATCGATTATTTCTAACGTTCAGAAAATCAGAAAGTTGATTTTCTGCCAAATAATCAATTATTTCATACCACATAATCGATTATATGAAGGCACTGTTCAAAACACTGGCAACGGTCTAAGCATAATCGATTATGCAGCTTTGTATAATCGATTATATACCACTGATATACACTTGATATACACTGTGTATACCAGAATTGAAAACTTACTTCAAAACCCATTTTGGTTAAAATGAAAATGTTAAAATTGCTGCATGCAAAATGGCGTGAACCCAAACCAAAGTGGGCAGCCGACGAACTAGCATTGCTGCATGCAAAATGGCGTGAACCCAAACCGAAATGGGCAGCCACGTTTTCATGAAGAATTCAAGATTATTCTCATCTATTGTCTCAATATGATATCCATTTTGAATGATATCTTTAAAACTCAACAAGTTCCTTTAAGACTTGGAGGAGAACATTGCGATTGATATCATTAAAACTCAACAAGTTCTTCTTAGACTTGGAGGAGAATATTGTATTCTCTAAGATAAACGTCATGCCTTTGGGCAGAGTTACAGTTGCTCTTCCGGAGCCTTCAATCAATTTACTTCCCATGGTTTGACATATAAAAGAAATACACGAACATATGAATAAATAAGTTCAATTCGTTTGTGTCACATAATATTTTCAAAATCTGCAGCTAACAGTTGACTAACGAAATCAGATATGTTATCCATAATTGATTACTTTGCAGTTTGAAAATTTCAGTTTAAACATTTTCTTCAAACAATCGATTGTTAAACACAAACAATCGATTGTTGAACATTGACAATCGATTGTTAAACACACACAATCGATTATTTGCTATTTTGAAAAACTTGATCGCACTGTCTTAAGACAATCGATTGTTTATGCATAGACAATCGATTGTTGGCTATTTTGAAAAATTCGACCTCTGTTTCAAGACAATCGATTGTTATGCATGGACAATCGATTGTTGGCTATTTTGAAAAATTCCAGAATACACTGTTTCAAGACAATCGATTGTGGATGATTTTTGAAAAATTCCAGATTACAGTCTTAACGACAATCAATTGTTAGACAAAGACAATCGATTGTGGATGATTTTTGAAAAATTCCAGATTACTGTCTCAACGACAATCGATTGTTAAACATTGACAATCGATTGTTGACTGTTTATGAAAAATTCCAGAACACTGTTTTAAAGACAATCGATTGTCAATCATAGACAATCGATTGTTGACTGTTTTTGTAAAATTCCAGATCACAGTTTTAAAGACAATCGATTGTTGATCATTGACAATCGATTGTTTTGCAGTTTTTATGCGAAATATGAGATAACCGACTAGTTTTTCAGGTTAGTCGATTACCTCTACTGGAAAGTAAAAATATTATTGATATTTGAGCATATTGATACATTCTAAAGAACTAATACTAACATTATATCATGAACTAACTAATACGAGCTAATACTAATGGCTATTAGTTTATTCATTCACTAATACAAACAAGTAAAATAAAATCAAATAGCTCCATCTTCTTTCATCACAGATCCATCACCGATTAGGTGGTCTATCTTCCCCTCGGGTTGCTCAAAGAAGTCTGCCACATCCAAGTGGGTGATGTCAAAGTTGTCGTCAGAGACAAAATTCGTTTCAGGGCGTTTACTCTTTCGAGATGCTTGATAAAGGTCAACCAAAAGTCATGGTATACGGCAAGCCTTTGACCAGTGCCCGTTTTCACCGCAACGATAATATATAGTTTATAAACTATTTGCTTTTGGGTTCTTATCGTACCGTGCTTGTGGCAGAGTGACCAACTTCAGGTTGTCATATCTCTTCTTTAAGCCATTCCACAAGATAGGTGGATCCTTGACGGTGAAATATTCAATCTTCAAACCTTCATCAAGGTGATGGCGCAAGAAAATCAAGGCCTTCGCACATTCTTGGGTGGATGCTTTTTCTCTATCTTTGATGGTGTCTCCGAGACCCATAGCATCTAAGTGGATTTCAGCATCCAACACCCATGTCATATAGTTCTTGCCCGAAATTTCAAGGGCAACGAACTTTCTTTTCATAATGTCAGACATAAACCAAAATTACATCAAGAGCGTGTTCATAATTACGGGCTCTATTACAATTATCACATTCACTTCAGGGAATGGATCAAAATCATGTGCTTTACACAATCTCATGTCAAATATTACTTTCATAAAGTGAAAGATTATTTTGAGAATCCTTATTGTTCTCATTACCACAATAATGACGATTATAACTTCGTCTATTGCCATGTCCACATCCATTGATACCTTTACGGTAATTAGTCTTCTTTCAGACTTATCACATACTGCTACCACATTCTCTAAAGGGAATGGAGCAAATTCAATTGGACGGAATTCTTTGCCGCGTCCACATTCATTGATACCTTCATGGTAATATTTTAGTCTTCTTTCAGACTTATCATATACTGCTTCCACATTCTCTAAAGGGAATGGAGCAAATTCAATGGGACGGATTTTCAATTATTTGCCCACAATCATACATGAATTTAATCATGGCAGGACATAGAGATTTAACCACTTCATGTGGTTATAATTTCTTACAAACTCCATTAGAGTTATAACCAAACTTTGTTTGTATATTTAAATCAAATCGTAGAATTTCAAGAATTTGAAAGGGAAAAGTAAATTACTTACCTTTAAGGTATACCAATTATATTTTCAATGTTTTCTTCCTTTTCTCCACTGATGCAGACGACGCGGCTCCGATGCGGAGAAATTGACGGCGGCTTAATCTTCTTAATGAGCTTCTTGAGACGGTAGAGTCTCGTGCTGATAACGTGTTATGAAATAATATAAAATACAAGAACAATAATGCAAGAATAAGAACAATATAGAGAGAGAATAGGGAGAGAGAGAAGTATTCTTATTAATACTTGGGGTGATTTACAATGGGGTAAGACCCCTCTATTTATAGGAAGAGGAATGACTTAGCTTCAAGCTAAAACTCTTAGACATTCACTCTAAATAGACTTCTATTTTATAACAAAAATCATTTTTTTTGAAGTATTTAAAATATGTTTATCATAAATATGATTTAATAAAATATGTTTATGATAAATATAATTTAATAAAATGATTTAATAAAATATGTTTATGATAAATATGATTAAATAAAATACTTTTATGCATATTTATGATGACCTATGTTGAACCAAAAGACGAGATAACTTAAATGTTGCTCTTACATTGGTTCTACCTAATGACCTACGCCTTGGGTCTTCGGTCTTGAACATTTGAGCTCGTCTTTGGCTTGTCTATGCAATTCCGTCATCAATATGCTTCTCGCCATTCATTCTTGATTGTTTGTCATATAATATCGTTGTTTGACACTTGACTTCATTGTTTGTCATTCATCAAAACCTATACCTGAAAATCATGCTCATACAACCAAAGCGCACATATCATAGATAGAGTGATTTTCTACACTAGTGTGGAGGTCCCTTCTATTGATTTTGTGCCCGTTGTTCGTTAGTTCCCTAATATTTTTCCTTCATACCTTCTGGGTATGCAGCTCGACAGGGATATTGACTTTTGGATTGATATGGCTCAGGGCACCCAAGGATGGCTCGATGAGAATGTGCATTGGTTACTGGCAGTTGAACAAGGTAGCAATCAAGAATAAATAGTTGTTGCCAGGGATGGATGATTTGTTCGATCAGCTTCAGGGTGCCAATGTATTTTCCAAGATTGACTTGAAATCTGGCTACCATCAGCTAAGGATTAGGGCACCCGATGTCCATAAGACACCTTTTCGCAATCGGTACGGACATTACGAGTTCTTGGTTATATCATTTGGGGTGACAAATGCCCCATCATCTTTCATGGACTTGATGAACCGAGTATTCAAGCTTTATTTGGACTTGTTCGTGATAGTATTCATTGATGATATATTGATATATTCCCACAACCGGGAGGAGCACAAGCAGCACCTTAGAATGGTTCTTCAGACAATGAGGGTTGGAGCTTCTTAGGGTTGGCAGGCTATTATGGATGGTTTATGGAGAGTTTTTCATCTATTGCAGCCCCAATGACCAGATTGACCCAGAAGGGTGCCTAATTTAGGTTGTCGGATGTGTGTGAGGCAAGCTTTCAGAAGCTCAAGACAGCTCAGACTGCAGCACCGGTGTTGGTTTTTCCTATAGTTTCAGGACCTTATACAGTTTATTGTTATGTTTCCCGTATTGGACTTGGTGCAGTGTTTATGCAGGATGGCAAGGTCATTGCCTATGCTTCGAGTAGTTGAAGATTCATGAGAAGAACTATCCAGTTCATGACATATAGCTGGCAGCCATTGTTCAGGCATTGAAGATTTGGAAGCATTATCTGTATGGCATGGCATGTGAGGTGTTCATTGATCAAAGAGTCTTCAATACCTGTTCAAGCAAAAGGAGTTGAATTTGAGGCAGAGAAAGTGGTTGGAGTTGTTGAAAGATTATGATATCATTATCTTATATCACCCGGGGAAGGCTAATGTGGTGGCCAATGCTTTGAGTAGGAAGTCAGCCGGTATGGGAAGTCTTGCTTATATTCTGGTCGGTGAGAGGCCATTTTCCTTGCATGTTCAGGATTTGGCCAACCGATTTGTGAGGCTGGATATTTCTAAGCCCAGTCGTGTGTTAGCTTTCACGGTCGCTCGTTCTTCATTATTGGAGCAAATCCGTGATTGGTAGTTTTATGATCCTCATTTGTGTGTCCTTATAGACACGGTGCAGTGCGGAGGTGCCAAGCAGCTTACTTTAGATGCTGATGGAGTTTTGAGATTGCAAGGTCGAGTTTGTGTGCCCAATGTGGATGGGCTCCGAGAGTTTATTTTGGAGGAGGCCTATAGCTCCCGGTACTCTATTCATCTGTGCGCCAGCAAGATGTATCAGGATTTCGGCAGCATTATTGGTGGCGTAGAATGAAGAAAGATATCGTAGCATATGTTGTTCGTTATTTGAATTGTCAGTAGGTTAAGTACGAGCATCAGAAGCCTGGTGGTTTATTTTAGAAGATTGAGCTTCTCGAGTGGAAGTGGGAGCAGATCACTACGGACTTTGTTACTGGACTTCCGCAGATTCGGAAGAAGTTTGACACAGATTGGGTCATTGTTGATAGGCTAACCAAGTCAACGTATTTTATTCATGTGGCAGTCTTCTATTATTCTGAGAGGTTACCTGAGATCTACATTCGGGAGATTGTTCGCCTTCATGGTGTACCCGTATCTATCATCTCGGACCGGGTTATATAGTCTACCTCTTGCTTTTGGAGAGTAGTTCAGCGAGAGTTTTCAGATCCGTCAGTCGATGGCTTGTTTTGCTTGTAGTGACACGAGGCACATTGCTAGGTATTGCCCTCGAGCTTCGATCAGCTCTCCGCATAAGGGTTCTCTTGCTATGGTACAGATAGCAGATGTTCCAAAGCTTGTCCAGCCAGCTAGATGTGGGGGTATAGGTGCTAGAGGTAGAGGTAGAAACATTAGAAGTGGTGCTCGGGTCGTCAGAGGTGGAGGCCAGCCAGCAGCAGGCCATCCGAGAGAGGTAGATCAAGGTGGTAGGGCCCAGCCCCGATGTTATGCCCTTCCAGCCAGGCTCAAGGCTGAGGCTTCAAATGTAGTCATTACAAGCACCATTCTAGTTTGTGATAGAGATGCTTTAGTGCTATTTGATCCAGGGTCTACCTATTCACGTGTGTCATCTTATTTTGCACTGTACCTAGTCATGCCTAGTGAGTTATTGAGTGTTCATGTTTATGTGTACACCGGTGGGTGATTCTATCATCGTTGATCGAGTCCATCGTTCATGTGTTGTGGTGAGTGGGGGTCTCGAGACTCGCATAGATTTATTGCTTTTAGACATAGTCGACTTCGATCTTATATTGGGGATAGACTAGTTATCACCTTACCATGCTATCTTGGATTTCCATAAGAATGTGACCTTAGCTTTACCGGGTATGCCTCATTTAGAGTGGAGAGTGACTCTTGGTCATTCTACCCATAGCGTTATCTCTTATGTGAAGGCTCGGTGCTTGGCCTATTTGGCATATGTTCGTTCTTCTAGTGTGGAAGTCCCTTCTATTGATTTTGTGCCAGTTGTTCGTGAGTTCCCTGATGTTTTTCCTTCAGACCTGCTGGCTATGCCACTCAACTAGGATATTGACTTTTGGATTGATATGGCTCGGGGCACCCAAGGATGGTTCGATGAGAATGTGTATTGATTACTAGCAGTTGAACAAGGTAGCATTCAAGAATAAATAGCTGCTGCCAAGGATTGATGATTTGTTCGATAAGCTTCAGGGTGCCAAGGTATTTTCCAAGATTGACTTGCAAACTAGCGACCTTCAGTTAAGGATTACGGCACCCGATGTCCATAAGACACCTTTTCTCACTCGGTACAGACATTATGAGTTCTTGGTTATATCAATTAGGTTGCAAATGCCCCATCGGCTTTTATGGACTTGATGAACCAAGTGCTCAAGCTTTATTCAGACTCGTTCTTGATAGTATTCATTGATTATATATTTATGTATTCCCACAACAAGGAGGAGCACGAGTAGCACCTTAGAATGGTTCTTCAGACTCTGAGGGTTGGAGTTTCTTAGGGTTGGTAGGCTATTATCAATGGTTTGTGGAGGATTTTTCATCTATTGCAGCCCCGATTACCAGATTAACCCAGAAGGGTGCCTAATTTAGGTGGTCGGATGAGTGTGAGGCGAGCTTTCAGAAGCTCAAGACAGCTCTGACTACGGCACCGGTGTTGGTTTTTCCCACAGGTTCAGGACCTTATACAGTTTATTGTGATGTTTCTCGCGCTGGGCTTGGTGTAGTGTTGATGCAGGATGGCAAGGTCATTGCCTATGCTTCGAGGTAGTTGAAGATTCATAAGAAGAACTATCCAGTTCATGACTTATAGTTGACACCCATTGTTCACGTGTTGAAGATTTGGAGGAATTATTTGTATGCGTGGCATGTGAGGTGTTCACAGATGAAAGAGTCTTCAATACCTGTTCAAGCAAAAGGAGTTGAATTTGAGGCAGAGAAAGTGGTTGGAGTTGTTGAAAGATTATGATATCATTATCTTATATCACTCGGGGAAGGCTAATGTGGTGGCCAATGCTTTCAGTAAGAAGTCAGCCGGTATGGGCAGTCTTTCTTATATTCTGGTTGCTGAGAGGCCATTTTCCTTGCATGTTCAGGCTTTGGCCAATCGATTTGTGGGGCTGGATGTTTCTAAGCCCAGTCGTGTGTTAGCTTGCACAGTCGCTCGTTCTTTATTATTGGAGCGTATCTGTGATCGGTAGTTTTATGATGCTCATTTGTGTGTCCTTATAGACACGGTGCAGCGTGGAGGTGCCAAGCATGTTACCTTAGATGCTGATGGAGTTTTGTGATTGTAGGGTCGAGTTTGTATGCCCAATGTAGATGGGCTCTGAGAGTTGATTTTGGAGGAGGTCTAGCTCCCGGTACTCTATTCATCCAGGCGCCACGAAGATGTATCAGGACTGTGGCAACATTATTGGTGGCATAGAACGAAGAAAGATATCGTAGCATATGTGGCTCGTTATTTGAATTGTTAGTAGGTTAAGTAGGAGCATCAGAAGCTTGGTGGTTTATTTTAGAGGATTGAGCTTCCCAAGTGGAAGTGTGAGAGGATCA
The DNA here is from genome assembly GCA_034376525.1 of Nicotiana benthamiana. Taxonomy (NCBI): domain Eukaryota; kingdom Viridiplantae; phylum Streptophyta; class Magnoliopsida; order Solanales; family Solanaceae; genus Nicotiana; species Nicotiana benthamiana. The sequence continues at coordinate 37,324,056 of CM067335.1, read as the reverse complement.
CTATGGACTTTGTTACTGGACTTCCGCAGACTCAAAAGAAGTTTGACACATTTTGGGTCATTGTGGATAGGCTTACCAAGTCAGCATATTTCATACCTGTGGCAGTCTCTTATTCTTCTGAGAGGTTAGCTGAGATCTACATTCGGAAGATTGTTCGCCTTCATGGTGTGCCTTTATCTATCATCTCGGACAAATTTATGTTGTCTACCTCGCGCTTTTGGAAAGCAATTCAGTGAGAGTTGGGCACACAGGTTGAGTTGAGCACACCAATTCATCCCTATACAGAAGATCAGTCCGAGCGGACTAATCAAAATTTTGAGGACATGCTCCGAGCTTGTGTTTGACTTTTGGAGGCTCGTGGATCAGTTTTTGAATTTAGCAGAGATTGCCTACAACTACAGCTACCAATCGAGAGTCCAGATTGCTCCTTATAAGGCTTTATATGGTAGGCGGTGTCGGTCATCGGCTGGATGGTTTGAGCCGGGAGAGGCTCTGTTGTTGGGTACGGATCTGGTTCAGGAGGACTTGGACAAGGTCATGATCATTCGGGATAGGATTCGTTCAACTCAGTCCAGGCAAAAGATCTATGCAGACCGCAAGGTTTGAGATGTTGCTTTTATGGTTGGTAAGTGGGTATTGCTCCGAGTGTCACCTATGAAGGGTGTGATGGGATTTGGAAAGAAGGGAAAGCTTAGCCCTAGGTTTATTGGTCCGTTTGAGATTCTTGATCGAGTGGAAGAGGTGGCTAATAGACTTGCTTTGCCGCCGAGCATATCACCTGTGCATCCAGTGTTTCATGTGTCCATTCTTCTAAAATATCACGGCGATCCAGCCCACGTGTTAGATTTCAGTACCGTCCAGTTAGACAAGGACTTGTCTTATGAGGAGGAGCCGGTTGCCATTCTAGACCGGCAGGTTCGTCAGTTGAGATCCAAGACTTTGCTTCTGTTCGTATTCATTGGAGAGGTCAGCCTCTTGAGGCATCGACCTGGGAGTCCGAGTCCAATATGTGGAGCCGTTATCCTCATATTTTCCCCAACTTAGGTACTTCTTTCTTTTGTTCGTTTGAGGACGAACGGTTATTTTAGAGGTGGAGAATGTGATGACCGAAATGCCATCTCCTGATTTTAATTGAACTCTATGTCTTTAAGGCCTTGAAAAACTCATTTAGAGTTGCCTCGATTTGCGTGTACAGTCCGGGCACGTAGCCGGAAAGCTTAAATATGAAATTATGTGAAAAATGCTAAGTTTTGATATTAAAAAGAATAAATTTGACTTTGGTCAATATTATGGACAAACTGACCCGTACCTACGATTTAACGGTCTTGGAGGGTCCATCGGAAAATATAGGACTAGGGCATATGCCCGGAATCGAATTCCAAGGTCCCAAGCCCCAGAAATAAATAAAATCGTTTTCTGAAAATATTAAAGGAAAATTGAAATGAAATATGATTTGAAAGTGAAGGTATCAGACCCGTATTTTGGTTACGGCGCCCGGTACATGTCTTATATATGTTTTGAGGAAAAATTCATGATTTTGAGGTTGATTCATTGTTTTGAGGTTACTTAGGCAATTTAATCACATGGATAAGTTCGTATGATGTTGTTGAGTCAGTGCATGTGTTTGGTTGGGAGCCCCGAGGGCTCGTGCGTGTTTCAGAGGTGTTTCGAAATGGTTTTTGGCTTTAGAAGTGTTGCAGATTTATGTTGTTAGTGCCCAGAGATTTTGTTCCTTCCGTTCACGTGGGCCTCTCTCGAACGCGTAAAGAAAACTTCCCAGGTGCCAAAATTCTTCTTCGCAAATGCAATGCTGGTGTCGCGAATGCGAGGCAAAGGAGGGAATACCCTTCGCGAATGTGTAGGGATCAGGGGAGGGTCACCAGATTTTTTCATCACGAACGTATTGCTTGTCACGCAAACGCAAGGCTTGAGAAGATAAAGCTTTGTGAATGCGAGCCCCTTAACGCGAATGCGAAGGCTTAATAGCCTGACCCATCACGAACGCGAGAGGTCGACCGCGAACGCGTAGAGTTAAAACGCCCCGTGATTTTTAAAAATCCAAAATAGAATGCAAACAGGATTTCTATAAATTTTACAAAATGTCTTCTTCTCTAAAGCTCCAAGACGATCCTTAAAGCACTTTTTTACCAAAACCTCTTGGGTATGTAATTTTTAATTCGTTTTCTTCTATTTTCATAAACATCTATTGAATTTCTAGGCCTAAAACATGTGATCAAGGGTAGAAAATTAGGGATTTGGATAGAGTTAGGCCTAAAACATCTATTGAATTTTTCTTGAATATTAAACCAAGGTACGGAATGTACACATGGTTATAACATAATTATTTTAAATTAAAAAGGTATCAAGACGCAGAATGCGCACATGATCCTTTTATTATTTAAGCATATCAATCCAAGGTTCGGTATGAACACATGGGCTAATAGCATATTTAGAATATTCTATTTTATTATTTATTTTATTATTGTTATTTTCTAACTGTTATAATAAATCTTAAGGTATTAAAGTAAAAAAATAACTAAGAGATGACCATTAGCCTAGAAGATAGAACCAAATTAACGAAGCTTTCTATTGATGCGTTGTAATTTAAACAAAACTACATAATGTTGGATTAATCATTATTTAAAGATATTTATAAAAAACAAAAAAATATGCAAATTCCAGCCATATTTATCAATAGAACTTAATATAAAATAATAATCTTAATTAACTATCATATTGTATGTGCGACTAACTTGTCGTAATTTGATATACACATCTATATGAACATGAATTTATTTAACTATTAAAGAAGTAAAATTTCAGCAACTTAAACAATAAACTAACACATGTTACAACAAAATTTTGTCAATCGCATTTTTTTTATACCAAAAAATATATAAATAAAACTTCTAAGAAAAATAAACAAAATATAACGAAGTAAAAAAAATTTCTTTAGGCTCTCCTCCTAATTCATGAATTAGTATGAAAGCTGCTCACCCGTATTATATACTACATACAAAGAACATACATATATATATATATATATATATATATATATATATATATATATATATATATATATATATATATAGGCATGGTGAAGAGTATCTATAAGTTAGTGTCAAGCATGATTGTGAGTCTTAAATTGAAAGTTGTTGTGTTCTTAATTGACATTTCGGGTGCTTTAACTAATGATCTACCATATCGAGCATAGATTTGTTTATCCTCGTAGATCCTATTTATGATTGAGCATTTTCATTAATTGAGCTGCATACAAGCTAAGTTAAAGTTGGTTATAGCTGATTCTCCATAGCCGGGATGATTGTTTCGATATTGTTGTTCCCTTGTTGGAAAATTATTATATTACTTTTGTTCCCTTGCCGGAAAGTTATTATATTGCTTTGATCCCTTGCCGGGATTTCTTGTGATTATGTAAGGACATGAAATAGGAGCGGGTGGTATGCCTACCACAGGATATGATGAAATGGAGGCTGGTGGTACACCTACCACAAGATATATAATGAAATGGGAGTTGGTGGTACGCCTACCACGAGATATGATGAAATGGAATCGGGTGATATGCCTACCACGAGATATGATGAAATGGGATCGTGTGATACGCCTACCACGAAATATGATGAAATGGGATCGGGTGGTACGCCTACGACGAGAAAATGGGATTGGATGGTACTCCTACCACGAGATATGATGGAATGGAATCGGATGGTACGCCTACCACGAGATATGATGAAATGGGATCGAGTAGTATACCTACCACGAGATATGATGAAATGAAATCGGGAGGGACGCGTACCACGAGATATGATAAATGGGAGCGGATGGTACGCCTACTACGAGATATGAGAAATGGGATCGGGTTGCATGCGTGCAACAAGATGAAATTGAAAGTGAAAATTGTCTTTATTTCTCTTTATCCGTGTTAGAAGTTAAATTATTGTTTCCTTATTGTTCTTTGATATTATATTTATCTGCAACCCCCGCGGCATGTTCCCCTTCCCCAGCTTTAATTGCTTATTACATGTTATTTTTCAGCAATATATCATATAACTGCAGGTTTATTTGGAGTCTGGTCCTAGCCTCGTCAATACCTCGCTGGGGTTAGGCCAGACACTTACCAGCACATGGGGTCAGTTATGCTGATGATATACTCTGCACTTATGTGCAGATACCGGAGCAGCTTACGCCGCGCAGCAGTAGCCAGGGAGCCTCCTTCAGTCCACGAGATCCCGAGGTAGACCTGCAGGCGTCCGTAGGCCCGGCATCTCTTTTATCCTTATTTATGATCTGTTATATCTTGTACTCGAGACTGAGAGTGTTACCTTCTTTCAAACGGCTGTATGTAGTAAATCTTAGTAGTCCGTAGATGTTGTGATGCCAGTTCTGGGTAAAGGCATATGTGAATTTTTTGTATTATTTTGGTTTATTTCGTTTAAGTCTTCCGCTAAAGTACGAATTCCATTGTTGTTTAATTATTTAGTTCCTCTTAATTAAATTGGTAAAAATGAATTTAAAACAAAAGTATTTATGACTTCTAAATATGTGGCTCGTATAGCTTCTACGAGTAGACGTTATCATAACAATCGAGAGTTTAAATTCCGGATCGTGACACAAGCGTTGTCATAGGGACATCATGGCTGAGAAGAAAATTAGCATACAGCAAGCTGCAACCTAACTTTGAAGTTTAAATAAACCATAATATCAATTATGTATCATTTCAAGAATCCTTAGCACCGCAATGTCAAATCTATCACGAAACTTGATCTTTAACTTAAAATGGCAAGGTAAAAAATTGGGATATGTACTGCAAACAACATTTATTTCTATCTATTCACTTTCACAACCAAAACAATTTACCCAAAGTTCATGGTTTAGTTAAAGACTCGTGAAGGTCAAACATAACTATAATCTACTAATAAACTATTGACGACAGTTTTCTACTTTAGGCGATGCACACCAAAATTTTGATATCTCAGCGAGTAATTTTGACTCTTGCAGATTCTTCATTCTTTTTTATAGTCACTTGCAGAATTTACGTAGAGCGAGGACTCAATTTTCATTCTCACCAGCGCCGGAGACTTAGCTAAGAGAAGCTTGATAAGCTGCATCTGATGATATTTGACCCATAATAACTTGATAACATTTTCTTTTCTTTTTTATTTATGTATATATTCTTCTCTCTATTGATGTATATAATCTTCTTAGTTTGTGTCACACCTCTTTTTTCCCATACAACCATATTACAAGGTTGAGCTAAACTAGTTTTTCCAATTAAAGCGACGTTTTGAAAAAGGATTATTTATTATTTAAAGTCGCTACTTGGAATTGAGTTTTGTATTCCAAGTCACCTTTTATTTGAATCCCTTTTCAAAAGAAAGGTTTGATTCTTAATTTATGATCTACGAAAACAGAAGATTGAGTAAGAAATTCTGTTGACCGAGGGGAAGGTGTAAGGCACCCAACGAGTCCCGTGGTTCTAGCACGGTCGCTTATATTGATTAATGTAAGGATTAAATCAATTTTTTAGCTATTCTTATATTTATTGATTATGACTTATTTATTACCGCTTCACTTAATTTATTATATTTTTTATGAATTATTTTGACCAAGATGCGATACGCACACAAGGTACTTCCTTGAACTTGAATATTAAACCAAGGTACGGAATGTACACATGGTTATAACATAATTATTTTAAATTAAAAAGGTATCAAGACGCAGAATGCGCACATGATCCTTTTATTATTTAAGCATATCAATCCAAGGTTCGTTATGAACACATGGGTTAATAGCATATTTAGAATATTCTATTTTATTATTTATTTTATTATTGTTATTTTCTAACTGTTATAATAAATCTTAAGGGTTTAAAGTAAAAAAACAACTAAGAGATGACCATTAGCCTAGAAGATAGAACCAAATTAACGAAGCTTTCTATTGATGCGTTGTAATTTAAACAAAACTACATAACGTTGGATTTATCATTATTTGGAGATATTTATACAAAACAAAAAAATATGCAAATTCCAGCTATATTTATCAACAGAACTTAATATAAAATAATAATCTTAATTAACTATCATATTGTATGTGTGACTAACTTGCCGTAATTTGATATACACATCTATATGAACATGAATTTAATTTAACTATTAAAAAAGTAAAATTTTAGCAACTTAAACAATAAACTAACACATGTTCCAACAAAATTTTGTCAATCACATTTTTTATACCAAAAAAAAAGTATAAAAAAAACTTCTAAGAAAAATAAATAAACTATAACGAAGTAAAAAAAAATTCTTTATGCTCTCCTCCTAATTCATGAATTAGTATGAAAGCTGTTCACCCGTATTAAATACTACAGACAAAGAATATATATATATATATATATATATATATATATATATATATATATATATATATATATATATATATATATATATATATATATATATATATATATATATATATATATATATACTTTTAACAAAATTCAGAAAAAAATAAATTCAAATTCAAATTTTGCGAAGACATAAATCTCATATATCATGTTTAAACTGTACCAAAAGATTAAGTGTTATCTTTTGTAAGGTTTCACAATAAAAAATATCTATAAATTTTCAAAGTTGCAATACTAACCTTTTAATAATCACGAACACAAAATCACGAAATCCCGAACTCCTATTTTCTTTTTTTCTTTCACGTCTTTCTCTTTCTGCTTATGTTTCTCTCGTCTTTGTTTTTCTTTCTTTCGTTTCAACTTTCTTTCTCGTTTCATTTCCTTCTTTGTTCGTTCTTTCTTTTTCCTTTTTTTCCGTTCTCTTCATTTTCTCTTTTTCGTCCGTTCTTTCGTTTCTTTCTTTTTTTCTCTTTGTTATTTATTTTATAATAGGAATGTAGGGGTAGGTAAAAGAGTTAGAGTTAGAGTTAAAGTAGAAGAAACAAGTTGAGAATATCATGATAAGTGGTTAGGATAATTATTAAGATTTATCAATTTTTATTATTTTATTACCTATTATTATTATTATTATTACTATTTTTTAACTTTTACTTATTCTCTATTAATGAAGAACTTAGAAAGTAAAATGTATAGTTAAAAATATTAGTTAGCTATCTTATATTCAAATATTATATATATAGAAAAATTAAATATTTACATTTTAGTTTAAATTATTCTAAGAAAAATATTATAGCTTACATTTAAAATTTTTATTAGACTTTTTTTAAAAAAATTTAATTCTTTTAAATTTAAAATTAGGTGTAAAACTTATACTCTAAGAATATGCACATATAGTTAGTATATATATATAAATTTTTTTTAAAATAAAACCTACTAAGAGTAAGATAAAAGTTTTAAAATATTAAGATTAGACGTAAAAGAAATATTTACACTAAAATAGTATAGAATTTGGGTGTGGTCAAAAATTAGGTGTTCACAACATGCCCCTTTTTTTGCTTGGAAATATGAAGAGTTTTCAGGCAAAGAAAATGAATAAAGTGACTGATTTTTGACCTCACTATCACTCAAAATGGAAAACAAGATACAAGAAAAAGGTGCGACGGAGCCTTGGTTTTAGGCAGCATACATATCCCGGGTTATAAGGGAATCAAGTCACGTGTATTTCAAGTAGAAAGAAGAGTGATGGAGCATACATAGGTGGAGAGTCCACTGAGGTTCCGTCGAGGTTCCGATCAGCGGTTCCTAGTATTACATCAAAATGAAAAGAAAATTACATACTCTTGAAATCTAAGAGTTACAAAATTTCTATCTAAATGCCATCTGGAGTCTTATCTTGATTCTTGATTTGCTTCTCCCAGTGACTTTGGATTGAAACTTGATGCTCTCGATGTAACAAACTATGAAATATTCTTCCATGCTTGTTTCTTAATCCGACGATGGGAAGAAAGATATTGACCATATGTCTCTGCATGCATTACGCCAAAGCTGGTTACGACTGGTATTGAGATCAAACGTTTCACTTTCTCTGGAAAGAACTGAAATCTTTTTTTTTGTACATCATACGCGCTTTGCTGAAAAACCTACAAGCTAACACAAACAAACATAACGAACAAAAAATTTCTGCCTCAGTTTGCACCAAGAAATTTTTGTGAGTTATTGAAAATATATTAAACTAATTATGTAGAAAATACATAGGGGATGCCGTACCCTATGTAGAAAATAATGCAGCCAGAGGATGTAGTACCATGTTATGGAAATAAAATGAGGCCCGTGGCACTCTGAAATGCTACCAGGGAATGTCGTACCCTATGTAGAAAATAATGCAGCCAGGGGATGTAGTACCCTGTGTTGAAAATAAAATGAGGCTCGTGGCACTCTAACATGCAGCTAGGGGATGTTGTACCCTATGTAGAAAATAATGCAGCCAGGGGATGTAGTACCCTGTGTTGAAAATAAAATAAGGCTCGTGGAACTCTGAAATGCTACTAGGGGATGTCGTACCCTATTTAGAAAATAATGCAGCCAGGGGATGTAGTACTCTGTGTTGGAAAAAAAATGAGGCTCGTGACACTCTGAAATGCTACTAGCGGATGTTGTACCCTGTGTAGAAAATAATACAGCAAGGGGAAGTAGTACCCAGCGTTGAAGATATGGTGCCGATCTCCTATAATAAAACTAAAATAACATGCTTACGTGCATATTGGAAGGAAATCATGGATCTGAGAACATTACTTGGTGGCTTGTTTTTTCACGAACTATTTCACTAAACGAATTTGTTCCTGTTCTAAACAAAGAAAGATTAATTACTTTTTAAAAATGGTGGTCAGTTTGTGGCCTTGACTTCTTGGGCGACTTGACCTTGCGTCCATTGCACTTGTTAGAACCCTGTCGATGATCGTACAAATTGCTGGGAGATTCTGATTTTTTTTTTGAAGATTTTTTTTTCATTATCAACACCTGACTATTTTGCGCCAATCACCATTTGTGTCTATGGTGCAAACAATTTTGTTCTCCAAAATAACTTTGATGAGTAACTTTTGTTGCCCTTGAAACATTGCTAAGTTATTCAAGCTTTTTGATTGATAAGGAATATCAAAGTCGGCTTTATGGTTGTGCCCATACTGTTTATGCCCCAAAAATTTTTGCCTCATATAACGAGGAAACTGTAACCAATTTTGTGGCCTTTTCTTTGTTTTGCTTTGACAAAATTAAACTGAAAGGGACTTAAGAATAATAGTACGAAAAAAGAAAAGAAAAAGTAAAAAAAGTAGGTGAATAATAAGCATTACAACTTAATCGAGAAGCGTCCCCATCTGGGGAAGAATACGAAAGGACTTATCTGGAGGAATATGATGACTTCAATGAACATGAGATGCACTTTGGACTGTTTGCCCGATCCGTCTAAACCGTCTAATTCTCAAAATCTGTTGTAAACTTCTCTTTGAAACTGAGTTCTTTAAACATGCTTGTGCCGGGATATAAGAAGACCTAAAATCGATCAACGATGCCCTTTGTGGGTTTTCACCAATTGACCTCTCTCATTTTCCTTTTTCTCAACTCACCATCGCCTTATAGTGCCCGTGAGGGTTTTCACCAATAAGATTCTCTCATTTATTTTTCTCAACTCGCCATCGCCTTATAGTGCCCTGGAGGTATTTACCGATAAGACTCTCTCATTTGTTTTTCTCTCTTTGCAATGGTTGGAGCGCCACCCGCAGTGCAATGACTTACCATTCTCAAAAGTTGATCAGAAGGTCTTAAAGGGGAAGGGTAAAAAGAACTACTCAATTGAATTACAACTTTTGGAACCATTTGATGGAAAAACCATCGAAAAATAAAATCAAAACATGCCCCAGTTTCTTTGAATATTGGGAAAACGTGGATTTTTGTTTGGTGCGACTGAACCTCAGAGAGAGGCTGCCTACGTATCCTTTCGGAATCAAATCGAACGTAGTTCAGGAATGGCATGAACTTGTTTTGATGATGACCTTTTTTTTAATCTCTTTTTTTAAGTACATTGGTTCCAAAAGAGGGTAAACACAAAGAAATATAAACAAGGCTTCAAAGGGCTAACTAGGGTTGACCAGTGTTTGGGTAGTGAGAATGACAGCCTTTCTCATCCCAACCTGAGAATGCTATGTATAAACCAAATGCCCCAATAGAAGCATGTCAGACATAGTATTTCTTGACTGCATCTGCATTGACGGATATGTCTGTCACCTTTCCTTCTATATCTGCCAAGTGTAGAGCTCCTTTTGACAATACTTTCTTGACGAGGTAAGGACCTTAACAATTCGGGGTGAACTTTCCGTTTGCTTCTTCCTGGTGTGGAAATATGCGTTTCAAAACAAGCTGTCCTACCTCAAATTTTCTTGTGCGCACTTTCTTATAATAAGCGCGTGCCATTCTTTGTTGGTATAACTGATCAAAACAAACTGCCGCCAAACGCTTTTCATCAATCAACCTCAATTGTTCCAATCGTGACTTCACCCATTCAGTGTCTTCCATCCTAGCTTCAACAATTATCCGGAGAGAGGGAATCTCAACTTCAGCAGGTATGGCCGCTTCAGTTCCATAAACTAACAAGTAGGGTGTTGCACCAACTGATGTACGGACAGTTGTACGGTATCCCAACAGAGAAAAAGGCAATTTCTCATGCCATTGTCTAGACCCTTGGACCATCTTCCTGAGAATCTTCTTGATGTTATTATTTGCAGCTTCAACAGCTCCATTAGCTTTGGTTCGGTAAGGAGTAGAATGGCCATGCTCAATTTTAAATTGTTCACATACCTCCTTCATCAGATGACTATTCAAATTAGCAGCATTATCTATAATAATAGTTTTTGGAATACCGAAATGACAAGATGATGTTGGAGTGGACGAAGTATACTACTGCTCTCTTGGTAACTGCTTTCAATGTCATAGCCTCCACCCATTTGGTGAAGTATCAATTGCAACCAAGATGAATATGTGCCCATTTGAAGCTTTTGGCTCGATTGGGCCAATGGTGTCCATTCCCCAAGAAACAAAAGGCCAAGGAGCTGACACAGGATACAACTCTAAAGGAGGTGAGTGAATCAAATAACTGTGAATCTGACACTAGTGGCACTTACAAACAAAACGAAAGCAATCTCGCTCCATGGTAAGCCAATAATGTCCTGCCCGAAGGATCTTCTTTGCTAGAACATATCCGTTCATGTGCGGACCATAAACTCCCTAATGCACCTCGTTCATAATCATTTCACCTTCTTTGGCATTCACGCATCTCAATAAATTCAAATCTGGGGTTCTGTTGTATAGGATTTCCCCACTCAAAAAGAAACCATTAGAGAGTCGCCTAATAGTTCTCTTTTGATCCCTATTAGCATGTTCCGGATATTCTCTTTTTTTCAAAAATTGTTTAATATCACGATACCATGGTTCACCATCTAGTTCCGCTTCAATTGTATTGCAATAACCATGTTGATCCCGAATTTGAATTTCCAATGGGTCAATGTGAGTATTACCCGGATATGGAAGCATTGAGGCCAAGGTGGCCAAGGTATCAGCTAATTCATTATGAAATCTGGGAATGTATCTAAACTCGATGGACTTGAATCTCTAGCTAAGATCTTTCACACATTGTTTATATGGAATGAGCTTGATGTCTCAAGTTTCCCAATCACTTTGAGCCTGCCGAATAAGCAAGTCTGAATCTCCCATCACCAAGAGTTCAGGCACATTAGGTTTATTGCCATGTTCAAACCCATGATGCAAGCTTCATATTCTGCTGTGTTGTTTGTACAGAATAAGCGAAGTCGTTCTTTGGCAGGGTAATGTTTCCTCGTAAGTGATACGAGAATTGCCCCAATTCCTACGCCTTTGATGTTGATAGCCCCATCAAAGTATAGTTTCCAAACTTGACTGTCCTCTTGGACTTCTTCTTCAACTAAATTAACCTCTTCATCTGGGAAGTATGTGTTCAAAGATTCATACTCATCATCTACCGCGTTTTCTGCCAGGTGATCAGCCAAAGCTTGTGCCTTCATGGCAGTGCGAGTGACTTAAACAATATCAAAATCTATGAGCAAGATTTTTCATTTTGCCAATCTGCCAGTTGGCATCGGCTTTTGAAAAATGTACTTCAAGGGATCCATTCAGGATATGAGGTAAGTTGTATAGGGCAAAAGATAATGCATAAGCTTCTTAGCGACCCAGGTTAAGGCACAACATGTCCTTTCTAAAAGAGTGTATTTGGCCTCATAAGTGGTAAACGTTTTGTTCAAATAATATATTGCATGTTTTTTTTCCTGCCGCATCATGTTGACCCAGAACACAACCAAAAGAATTATCTGTTACCGATAGATATAAAATTAGAGGCCTAACAGGTTCTGGCGGGACCAAAACAGGAGGATTTGACAAATATTCCTTGATCTTATCAAAAGCTTCTTGGCACTCATCTGTCCACTTGGTAGCGGCATTCTTTTTCAACAACTTGAAAATAGGCTCGCAGGTGGTTGTAAGCTGTGCAATGAACCTGCTGATGTAGTTCAACCTCCCGAGCAAACTCATGACTTCTTTTTTATTCTTCGGGAAAGCAACTCTCGAATGGTCTTTATCTTGGAGGGATCTAAATCAAGGCCTCTTCGACTAACTATAAAACCCAAAAGCTTCCTAGAAGGAACTCAAAATGCACATTTGGCTGGATTGAGTTTGAGATTGTACCTTCGTAGCCTTTCAAAGAACTTTTTCAAGTCTTGCACGTGATCATCTTGTGTTCTAGACTTAATGATCACATCATCAACATACACCTCAATCTCTTTGTGCATCATGCCATGGAATATGGTAGTCATGGACCTCATGTAAGTTGCTCCTGCATTCTTCAAACCAAATGGCATGACACTATAACAATAGGTTCCCCATGGAGTGGTGAAGGCGGTCTTTTCTACATCTTCTTCATCCATCAGAATTTGGTAATACCTGGCATAACAATCTACAAAAGATTGGATCTCATGTTTAGCACAATTGTCAACAAGGATATGAATGTTGGGTAAGGGAAAGTTGTCCTTTGGTCTTGCATTGTTTAAATCCCTATAGTCAATACAAACTTTGATTTTCCCATCCTTCTTTGGCATTGGCACCACATTTTCTAACCATGTAGTATATCAGACGACCCTGATCACATTTGCACTTAGTTGCTTCATGACTTCTTCCTTAATCTTATCACTCATACCTGTCTTAAACTTCCTTTGTTTTTGTTGGATTGGTGGAAAATTAGGATATGCGGGAAGCTTATGGACCACTAAGTCAGCACTCAAACCCGACATGTCATCATATGACCAAGCAAATACATCTCTATACTCGAACAAAACTTGAATTATGGCATCTCTAGTCCTTTGTTCAGTATGAATGCATATTTTTGTTTCTTTGATTTCTTCAGGACCTTCTAGGTAAATTGCCTCAGTTTCATTTAAGTTAGCTTAGGCTTATTCTCAAATCGATCCAATTCTTTTTTACTTCTTTAAATACCTCATCTTCATCATACTCAACTTTTTGAGTCATTATTTCGAGATTAGACAACTTTTTAAGATTTGGGCATGAATTTTGCATGCATGACATGTTTTTAAAGCCAGCATTAACAAAACTGAAAATGATGAGAAATAAACAACAATTAGGGAAAGGAAAAGAAAGAATTCTACTATGAAACTGGAACTTCATTTCATTGAATTCGAAAGGATAGAAGGGTTAACATCAAAGCAAAGCAATTAAACTAAAGTATATGGATTACAACCCTAAAAATAATCCAAATACAGAAAAAGCAACAAAACAGACTACCAAGACTCCTTCCTGATGGGAAGAGGAGTTTCTTCCCAGTTTTTGAGCAAGTTATCTGGGCTAATCAGCTGAACACTTGCATGGATGGGGCCCTCACCAACTTGAACCATGTTGATTCCATATAACATCTCCTTGAGACCCTGGAAAACTTCATCAGTGTCATCTTGAGTAGAAAGATTTTGGACTTCTTCAAATTGTGGCTTGACAAAAGAGTAGGAAATGTGAGGGATTGGTTTTGATAGACTCCAACCATTCTTTTTCTGGGCCTTGGCTCTGTTTATGTCAGCTGATTTTGGTTTAAAACCCAAGCCAAAGGTATCTTTCTTCGAAAAGGGAGAAATGGGGTTCACAATTCCTTGCAGAAATGATCCTAATCCTTTTCCTGGTTCATAGCCATTCCTCAACATCAGTGAAGCTACCATCATAGATATGGCTGAAAGATGGGGATGCAGAATTGGTTTTCCTTCTTCCACCTGGTCTACCTAAATCATCTCAAATGTTTGATATATAAGGGATTCACATTCTCCCTTGGCCTTGATACATGGAATGGACCGGTCATTATAGACAGACGATTCATCCTCCCCATGAACAACAAATTCTTGCCTGTCATATTCGAATTTGACCATTTGATGTAGGGTGGATGGTATAGCTCTGGCCATATGGATCCACGGCCTTCCAAGAAGAAAATTATAGGAGGTTTTCATATCCAACACCTGAAAGACAATGTTAAAATCAACTGGGCCAATTTTCATGGTGAGGTCGATTTCCCCAATAGTGTCGCTATTTGAACAAACAAAAGCCCTGATGTTGACACTATTGGTTCGAATTCTGTTAGTGTCAATGTTCAGTTGTTGTAGAATGGAAAGAGGACATACATCTACACTTGAGCCTCCGTCAATCATGACCCTTTTTACGTAATGCCCTTCACATTTGACCATAAGATGCAAAGCTTTATTGTGCGCATCCCCTTCCTTAGGCAAATCATCATCGCTAAAAGAAATTGTGTTCACCTCAAAGAATCTTTCAGCCATCTTTTCTAGCTGATTCACCATTGTCTTTTCAGAGACATATGCCTCATTCAAAGTTTTGATCAACACACGGCGATGTTCTATCGAGTGCAAAAGCAGAGATAACAAAGATATTTGAGCGGGGGTTTTCCTTAGTTGATCGATGATTGAGTAGTCTTGCATTTTCATCTTCTTAAGGAATTCCTCTACTTCTTTTTCTGAAACAGTTTCTTTCACTGGAAAGTGATTTTCCTTGGCTTGCTTAGCTTTTCTCAACTCCTCTGGTGATTAGCACCTTCCAGAGCGGGTCAAGCCTCTCATTTCATCTATTTCTTCCACTATCTCTTTTCCTTTGTATGTCATGACAGTTTTGTTATAGTTCCAGGGAATAGCTTTTGGGTTCGACACTGGAAGTCGTGCAACAGGTCGGATCACAACTGGCTCTGTTATATTTCTCAAAGCATTATTCGGAACAATCTTTTAAATGCCCCCAGGGATATAAAGTTCTGGCCCACCCAATTGAACCTCATCTTTTTTGTGCTTCCAGGGACGTAGAGAACCGTTTTTTCGAAACCTGCCAAGTTTGAACTAGAACTTGCACCTTTCACAATCAGCGGTGCCAACTGCGGCAGGCTTACAAGCACTTTTGGCTCCGGCCTATGGTTCCAACGATTATCTCTGTCTTGCTCAATTGCTTGTAATCACGATCATCACAAATATTCCCAATAAAATGTGTATTATCATGAGCTGGGAGAGGATTGTTTGTGATATTAAGAGTATCTTCATTGTTTGTCACCACAAATGCCTTTGCTTCAATCAAATTTCCAATGGCTTTCTTTAATGTCCAACAATTTTCGGTACTATGACCTTGGGTGTTAGAATGATACTCACATCTCCCATTGGAGCCAAAACCTTTTGAATTTGGATTCACATAATGTGGCATGATATGTTCAATCAATTTCAGCTGCATTAACTTGTGAAATAGGCTTGTACACTATTTTCCAATTGGGGTGAACTCTTTCTTTGGCTCTTGTTCTCTCACATATTACTGTCTGGGACGAGGATTATATGGTGCCTGAAAATTTCGTTGGAGTTGACGGGAGCCTTGCAGAATTGATGCTCGCCATTGTTGGTGATTAGGATGCCTAGCATAAGCCTGAGCATTATACACTGTGTATTGTTGCGAGGGAAATGAGTATCGGGGACCCTGAGGCGGATAATAATGTTGAGGAGAATTGGATTGTCCTTGTTGGAATTGCCCGTATGAAGGAACTATTCCTCTTTGGAACTCCCCCAAATCCAAACCCCATCATGGATCCTTCCTCCTTCTTTTTCCGATTTCCGAAACTTCCTCACCCGCTTTGGATTGCTTGAGTGGTCGCCTTGAGGGCTTCCTAACTCACCATTTTTCCCGACTTCATGCCATTCTCAACTATTTCCCCAATCTTGATTGCCTCGGCAAAAGGCTTACCAATGGCGGCCAACATATAATGGAGGTAATTAGGATCCTGAGCTTGGAGAAAGTAGTCAATCATTTCTGCCTCTTTCATTGGTGGTTTGACCCTAGCAGCCTGTTCTCTCCACTTGATTGCATGTTCTCTGAAGCTTTCTGTAGATTTCTTCTTTATGTTGACGAGAGAGGAACGGTATGGCACTATATCAATATTGTACTGAAATTGTTGGACAAAATCTTGAGTCATGTCGTTCCAAACGTGCCACTGAGATATATCTTGATCTATGAACCACTCTGAAGCAATTCCTATCAAACTTTCCCCAAAATAATCCATGGGTAATTCTTCTTTGCCCCTTGCTCCCCTCAATTGGTTGCAATATCTCTTCAAGTGGGCCACAGGATCACCGTGACCGTCGTACTTGTCAAACTTAGGGGTCTTGAATCTAGGTAGCAAATGAACATGGGGAAACATGCATAAATCATTGAACGAAACACTTTTGTGGCCTCCCAAACCCTGTATATTTCTCATGGTTTGTTCCAAACTCTTCATTTTTCTGGCCATTTCGTCTTGTTCCATATTCTTGTTGGGATTTTCGACCTCGATTGGGAACATGTTCTGAGGAGTATGCTTGTATGAATCTGGAATCTTGAAAATCAGTTCTGGAGAGTAATGTTAGGTATCATGAGTATTCAATTGTGGATCATTGTTGAGCTTTTGAGAAAGAGCCGGTTGAGGAATGGGTACAGTTTGTAGGTCATTTCTGAAGGGTGCAGCTGGAGGACGTGGAATGGAGGTACCAGGGATAGTGGTAAGGTTAATGCTCGGACTAACTCCAGTTTGGTACAATGGGTTACTTATTATGGAGATGAGCACTTGATTTACAACTGACACATTATGAAGATTATCTGAAGGCCCCAGGGGTAGTGAGGGCGGTTCTTGTCCATTCACCCAGGCTTGGCACATATCTGTCAATTGTTGTTTCAACTGTTAGATATGTAAATATAGTAGAACTCTAGTTATAGTAGAACTCTAGGTTATTAGTATTATATATAGGGCTCATTGTATTATGTTTAATCTCAGTTATATTCTTCTCCCGTGCTTTCTCACATGGTATCAGAGCTTTGGTGAGATAATTATCGTTGTGCGTCATTCCAACGACATCCGGGAAGAAATAACTCGGTCACCGTGCAATTTTCCGGTGACCTAAGTGACTAATTACGTCAAAGTCACTAATTATCAGTGTTGTGCAAAAAAACCAACACCACCACAAGACTCGGAATAGAATTCCGACCAAACCCCAGAAATTTCTCCGGCAGACTCCCCGTCACGCGCCGCCACAGCTGTCGGCGCGTCAGACCACGCGCCGGCGCGTGGGGCTGTTTCCGGCCAGTTTTTGGCTTCGCTCCAGAAGGACAGTTTGGTCGGCCTTAATTTCCGACCCTACCCATCCTTGTTTCGTTCGATTCCGACAACTTTCAGTTTTTCCGGCGACTTTTCCGGCAGCTACAGAGACTTTCCGGCCAGAATTTCAAAAAGTTTCTTCAGGACAGTATCATCGCCCTCAAATTCCGAGCCTACCCATATTTTTACCTTTCAATTCCGACAACTTTGAAGTTTTTCCGGCATCTACAGTGAGTTTCCGGCAAAAAAAAAAACAGTTTTCCTTCATCTGTTTCAGCAAATTTTCAACGATGTCTTTGGGAATCGATGCTTTCGGGTCTAGAAACCTGGGTTCGATGTTAAACTACATATGTAACAAGCTCGGTACATATGATTTATATGCACCAGCTTGAGGGGGAGTGTTAGATATGTAAATATAGTAGAACTCTAGTTATAGTAGAACTCTAGGTTATTAGTATTATATATAGGGCTCATTGTATTATGTTTAATCTCAGTTATATTCTTCTCCCGTGCTTTCTCACATCAACATTCTTACTTTTTCAACCTGTCCTGAACCTTGCTCGACCAATTGTCCATGGACATCATCATTATCTGGCTCATTCTCACTGTTCTTTCCCATTTTACTTTTTCCTTTTGACCTCGTGTTGTAAGGGTGAGTCACCAGTTCAAACCACAAACCAACCACCTTTGTTTAACCTTATCTCTTTTTAAATAACAAACAACAAACGTGTTAGAGTCGGACATTTTTAGATATTAATCACACATTGCATGCCATGCACCAAATGCCATTTTCATTTCTAAAATGATTTTGGAAGGCTTCATCTTTCATCCCGGCTTGTTGGATTATTTCCTTTTGAACTTACTGCTCTTTTATTTTATTTTTATTTTTATTTTTTATCAATTTTTTTCAGATTAGTTATGGTTGTGATCGCATCTGATGGGGATTGCCTACGTATCATGATGTCACATGAATCAGACCACCACGTAGTTCAGGAGAAATAATAACAGTTCTAATGATTTCTTCTCTTTTTTTAAAAAAATAAAGAAATAAGACAAACTAAAATATTTTTCAATTATATTTTTTATTACAATGAGAGAAAATGAAATATATACAAACGTACTCTACTGACTCTAAAGACATAAATATGTCTGGAATAAAATAAACTTTGATAATAATAATAAAAAACAATCTCCAAAAAAAAAAAATAAATAAGACAAACTAAAATGTTTTTCAATTATATTTTTTGTTAGAATGAGAGAAAAGGAAATATATACAAACGAACTCTACTGACTCTAAAGACATAAATATGTCTGGAATAAAATAAACTTTGATAATAATAATAAAAAACATCTCCAAAAAAATAAATAAATAAAAACCAAATGGTGGGACTGAAAAAAATTAATAATAATAGTCATAAAAAAACAAAAGGCCCATAATAACTTTTTTTTTGTACAAAAAACCAATAAAAAATAAAACTGGCCTCCCATTTCGTATTTTCGATGCAGCTTTCAAGGCTATTTCTACAAAATACCGGATGCAAGGGCAGAACTGGTTAAAAATTTGACAAAGTGACTATATTATCATTATTTGAAAAAAAAATTAAAAATAATAACTAATAGTCTATAAAAACCTTTTTTTTTTACTCCTTTTTTGTATTTACTTAAATGGGGTTGAACCTGAAGAAGATTGCCTACGTATCTCACATCCGGTGAGAATCAAACCCGCGTAGTTCGGTTAAAATAACTAAAAAAGAAAATAATTTTGAAAATTGTTAGTTTATATACCAAAACATTTCAAAATTTTATTTTAAAAAATGGTAATTTATGAAAACTTAAAATTTTCCTCTTTCTTTACACTTGTTTAATTCTATCCTAAAGCCGGTCAACAATTGAGTGAATCTTACCAAATAACGTTACATATAGCACATAGATATGAACATGTTGGTTCAAAAAATTGGTCCATATCCTAGACGGGCCCGGCCCCTGTGCCGAGTCCCGCTAAGTTCAATGCATATGATGCAAATAGTGTGTAACCTACTACGGATATTCATTGCTTGTGGCTTGTTCTTCTAAGTTTTCAAATCCTAAAGGAGATGGTATCTAGACCTGGCTTACCCGGGTGGACAATCCGGGCCGAGGAGCGTCAAGCGTCACCAGTAGTAGAATAACACTGGCTTACTAACGGTTCTCTCGCCTAAACATGTGTGACTAAATCTTTCACCAAAAGCTGGTAGGCGAACTGGCTTTATCTCAAGGAAGTTTTATGATGCTGGTAGGCAAACACAATATAACTACCTAGCAGAAGACTCAGAGGGGTGCGAGAGAGGATACAATTTATATCACAGTTCAAATAAATATTAAAGCGGTAAACAAGCGACAAATAGCATATTAGACTTCCAAGTACAATAATATCCAAAACATGATAAAAGCCAAACAAGAATCAATATACAAAGCTCGAATTCTTATTAATTAGTTCCCCATCAGAGTCGCCACGGCTGTCACACCTTTTTTTTCCCACACAATCATGTTACGAGGTTGAGTTAAAAGAGTTTTTCCAATTAAAGCGACGTTTTGAAAAGGGATTATTTATTATTTAGAGTCGCCACTTGGATTGAGTTTTGGTGTTCCAAGTCACCTTTTATTTGAATCCCTTTTCCAAAGGAATGTTTGACTCTTAATTTATGGTCTATGAAAATAGAAGACTGAGTAAGAAATTATGTTGACCGAGGAGAAGGTGTAAGGCACCCCTCGAGTCCCGTGGTTCTAGCACGGTCGCTTCTATTGATTAATGTAAGGCTTAAATCAATTTTTTTAGCTATTCTTGTATTTATTGATTATGACTTATTTATTACCGCTTCACCTAATTTATTATATTTTTTATTAATTATTTTGACCAAGATGCGATACGCACACAAGATACTTCCTTGAAATTGAATATTAAACCAAGGTACGGAATGTACACATGGTTATAACATAATAATTTTAAATTAAAAAGGTATTAAGACGCAGAATGCGCACATGATCCTTTTATTATTTAAGCACATCAATCTAAGGTTCGGGTATGAACACATGGGCTAATAGTATATTTAGAATATTCTATTTTATATTTGTTATTTTCAAACTGTTATAATAAATCTTAAGGTTTTAAAGTAAAAAAAATAACAAAGAGATGACCATTAGCCTAGAAGATAGAACCAAATTAACGAAGCTTTCTATTGATGCGTTGTAATTTAAACAAAACTACATAACGTTGGCTTTATCATTATTTGGAGATATTTGTACAAAACAAAAAAAATATGCAATCCCAGCCATATTTATCAATAGAACTTAATATAAAATAATAATCTTAATTAACTTCATATTGTATGTGTGACTAACTTGTCGTAATTTGATATACACATCTATATGAACATGAATTTAATTTAACTATTAAAGAAGTAAAATTTCAGCAACTTAAACAATAAACTAACACATGTTCCAACAAAATTTCGTCAATCACATTTTTTTTATACCAAAAAAAAAGTATAAATAAAACTTCAAAGAAAAATAAACAAACTATAACGAAGTAAAAAAAAATTCTTTAGCCTCTCCTCCTAATTCATGAATTAGTATGAAGCTGCTCACCCTTATTAAATACTACATACAAAGAATATATATATATGTGTGTGTGTGTGCGCTTTTAACAAAAGTTAGAAAAACAAATTAAATTCAAACTTTACGAAGACATAAATCTCATATATCATGTTTAAACTGTACCAAAAGATTAAGTGTTACATTTTGTAAGGTTTCACAATAAAAAATATCTACAGATTTTTGAAGTTGCAATACTAACCTTTTTAGAATCACGAATACAAAATCGCGAACAAAATCCCAAACTCCTATTTTCTTTTTTTCTTTCACGTTTTTCTCTTTCTGCTTATGTTTCTTTCTTCTTTGTTTTTCTTTCTTTCGTTTCAACTTTCTTTCTCGTTTCATTTCCTTCTTCGTTCGTTCTTTCTTTTTCCTTTTTTTCCGTTCTCTTCATTTTCTCTTTTTTGTCCGTTCTTTCGTTCCTTTCTTTTTTTCTCTTTGTTATTAGTTAGAGTTAAAGTGAGAGAAACAAGTTGAGAAGATCATGATAAGTGGTTAGGATAATTTTTAAGATTTATCCCTTTTTATTATATTATTTCCTATTATTATTATTATTATTATTATTATTACTACTACTATTTTTTAACTTTTACTTATTCTTTGTTAATGAAGAAATTAGAAAGTAAAATGTATAGTTAAAAATATTGTTAGCTATCTTATATTTAAATATTATATACATAGGAAAATTAAATATTTACATTGTAGTATAAATTATACTAAGAAAAATACTATAGCTTACGTTTAAAATTTTAATTATGTTATGAAATAATATAAAGACAAGAACAATAATACAAGAACAAGAGCAATAGAGGGAATAGAGAG
Source organism: Nicotiana benthamiana (assembly GCA_034376525.1). Lineage (NCBI taxonomy): Eukaryota > Viridiplantae > Streptophyta > Magnoliopsida > Solanales > Solanaceae > Nicotiana > Nicotiana benthamiana. The sequence goes on along the minus strand of CM067335.1, from coordinate 37,301,950 downwards.
AGAGGAGTATTCTCATTGATACTTAGAGATTGTTAGGGATGGTTTACAATGGTAGAAGACCCCTTTATTTATAGGGAGGGGGATGATTTAGCTACCAAGAATAGAACTCTAGAATCTCTCTAATTATAGACGTTCACCTTAAATAGGAGATTTCATAACACTCCCCCTTGAATGTCTATTCAACAATGTGCCTCGTTAAAACCTTAAAACCAAAACCCAATGGGAAAAATTAAAGAAAGGAAAAAGAGTACACATGTTTGAATATGCGCCTATTGGTTGCCTCGTTAAAAACCTTGCAAGGAAAACCCAGTGGGACAAAACCTTGTAAGGGAAAAAGAGTGCAACGCGCATTAACTCCCCCATCAATTTATATCCTTGAGCATTTGCATTCCAATCTTGTGCATCATCTTCAAAACGATCTTTGGTAGACATTTGACAAATCAACCATATTGACTTGAATAAATATTCCGCACCTTGAAATCATCATTCTTGATAGATATGAACATCTTCATATAATGTCATGGAATAACTCTTCAATATCTCCATAGATGCATTCTCAATGCCATCATGCTTATAGTTATAGCAAGATACATACGTACACAAATTGTACTAAGGATGTGGTACTTCAGGACCAAGAATTGCATATGCTTCAAGCAACTTAAATCTTTCAAGTTAAGTCATATAAGCCATATAATAGACTTTAGATGCATATCAAGTTTTCCATGTCATGTTAGACAAATAAGATATCGAAAACTGATTATACATACCTTTGACTTTATACTTTCAAGCATTTGAACTATAGGTTCAAAACTACATGTCTTTCATATGGAATCAATTCTTCTTGAATTGTATCTCTTCCATTTAGTTACTTTCTTTGGGTCAGCAAATGCGTATAGCATGCTTTACAATATGTTGCAATTGAATTATCCCTTTTATGAACTTCAGGTTCATATCATGATATTTGGGGGATATACATATACAAATGATAATTCATCCCATGTAACCTTTTCTCAAGTGTTTATCATGTCTCCCCCTCATGTTAGAAAAGCTAACTTGTTTCTTCAACTTTGGGAAATCATCTTTGTGCATTATCATGTCAATATACACGGCACATTAATAATAAGATGAAATTATTTGGTTCCTGACCCTGAACCACTTGTGAGGGGAGAATATAATATACTCTCGTATACAACGTATATCAAACTGATATATATAACTTTGTTCTCATAAGAAACAGTTTAGCTATTAAGTGGAAGCACTCAATAATTATCTTGCTAAACCAACTTTGATATAAACCAACTTATCAAGATGAACTATCTTGAGTAGAAAATCTGAAAATTATGCTCGAAGTTAGATTACTGAGCAATTTACCTCGCAAGCACCGGCCAGGCTGCGGGTTAATAACAATTGCGCATGTAACCATATTATAGATGCATCATATGTGGTATACATGGCAGGTGAATGGGCCCATATTCACCTTTGATATTTCCAGAATTTATGGGCTTCAACCCGAACTCTTTAGTTGGTCAGTTCATTAATGAGAACAAGTGATACAAGAGAATTCGTAAAGAACTTTCTAGTTCTTTGATATTCACCTGTGTGAATTTGCACATCATACTTAAAATGAGATGGCTAATACGAATGCTAACTGAACAAATTATCAATATTGGTAAACTTCAAATTTACACCATGACATGTGCACTTATCAATAAACTTCAGGTTTATTATGACATGGGTTTTTATACCAATAGATATCCACTTTATTGTGGCATTCTTTTGTTTGTGTAGTACAAACTGGAGAACAAAGCGGGTAGCTTTTCATATACAAATTACCCCGCTACAAGTTGTAGTAATAGGAGATATCAAATCCTTCCTTTATTTATAGTCTCAATATAATCAATCGCTTTCGCGTGTACTTTGGAAACTGAATAAGTTTCTTTGAGACTTACTACAGCACAATACTCAATTGTGTTTCTCCAACATAGTAATAATTGGCTCTTCTAGAGCTCTCAATTAATTTTGTACTACCACAGATTCATCAACATCCATGTGGTGAATATCTTTCTTAAAGAGAAAGTTATACCATTATGGTCATGTCAAACTTATATGCAAGATATGTTTCTTGCATTATCGTTGTCCTTTAATAGTCATATTTCCAAAATACTTTGGCGTACAATAGGTACGTGACCAACGATCATTCATGCCATATATCATCTCAAACCTCCTTCTAGGGGTGAGTGTGGTATCATCTCAAACCTCCTTCTAGGGGTGAGTGTGGTATATTTAATACCAATTTCATGTTCATATTCTTCCAATAATGAATATGTATTCGTGAATCAGATGTTGTCACATTCACTTCGGGGATATGTGATTTTGTTATCCTTTTCAAATCTATAAATGCGTCAGGCATTTGATTTGCTATTCTTTGCAAATGGATAATCTTTTGTGCCTCTTTCACAAATAGAGGTATGTGGATCAAGATGAGATAATGATGCATTTTTTCACAAAATTTCCCGTTTGGTTTCACCAACTTCTCCCCCTAATTTTGGGAAAAGTGTCTCATCAAATTGACAGTCTGCAAATCGTGCAGTGAACAAATCTCCTGTCAATGTTTCGAGGTAGCGAATAATGGAGGGCGATTCAACCTCAACATATATTCCTAACCTTCTTTGCAGACCCATTTTGGTGCGGAATGGCGGTGCTACAGGCACATATACTGCGCATCCAAAGATTCATAAATGGGATATATTGGGTCCATGACACAAAACCAATTGCAACGGGGAATATTTGTGTCAATTCGTCAGTCAGAGACGAACTAGCATTGTTGTATGCAAAATGGCGTGTCCCCAAACCGAAGTGGGCAGCCGACGAACTAGTATTGCTGCATGCAAAATGGCGTGACCCCAAACCAAAGTGGGCAGCCGACGAACTAGCATTGCTACATGCAAAATGGCGTGACCCAAACCGAAGTGGGCACCCGACGAACTAGTACTGCTGCATGCAAAATGGCGTGAACCCAAACCGAAATGGGCAGCCTCGTTTTCATGAAGAATTCAAGATTATTCTCATCTATTGTCTCAATATGATATCCATTTTGAATGATATCTTTAAAACTCAACAAGTTCCTTTTAGACTTGGAGGAAACATTGCGATTGATATCATTAAAACTCAACAAGTTCTTCTTAGACTTGGAGGAGAATATTGCATTCTCTAAGATAAACGCCGTGCCTTTGGGCAGAGTTACAGTTGCTCTTCCGGAGCCTTCAATCAATTTACTTCCCATGGTTTGACATATAAAAGAAAATATACGAACATGAGAATAAACAACTTCAATCCGTTTGTGTCACATAATATTTTCAAAATCTGCTGCTAGCAGTTGACTAACAAAATCAGATATGTTATGCATAATCGATTACTATGCAGCTTGAAAATTTTCAGTTTAAGCATTTTTCACACACAATCGATTGTTTAAGTTTGACAATCGATTGTTGATTAATTTTGAAAAATTCCGGATCACACTGTCGAACGACAATCGATTGTTAGACATAGACAATCGATTGTGGATGATTTTTGAAAAATTCCAGATTATACTGTCTAACGACAATTGATTGTTAGACATAGACAATCGATTGTGGATGATTTTTGAAAAATTCCAGATTACAGTGTCTAACGACAATCGATTGTTAGACATAGACAATCGATTGTGGATGATTTTTGAAAAATTCCAGATTACACTGTCTAACGACAATCGATTGTTAGACATAGACAATCGATTATGGATGATTTTTGAAAAATTCTAGATTACACTGTCTTAAAGACAATCGATTGTTGATCATTGACAATCGATTGTTTTGCAGTTTTTATGCAAAATATGAGATAACCGACTAGTTTTTCAGGTTAGTCGATTACCTCTACTGGAAAGTAAAAATATTATTGATATTTGAGCATTATGATACATTCTAAAGAACTAATGCTAACATTATATCATGAACTAACTAATACGAGCTAATACTAATGGCTATTAGTTTATTCATTAACTAATACAAACAAGTAAAATAAAATCAAATAGCTCCATCTTCTTCCATCACGGATCCATCACCTATTAGGTGGTCTATCTTCCCCTCGGGTTGCTCAAAGAAGTCTGCCACATCCAAGTGGGTGACGTCAAAGTTGTCGTCAGAGACAAAATTCGTTTCAGGGCGTTTACTCTTTCGAGATGCTTGATAAAGGTCAACCAAATGTCATGGTATACGGCAAGCCTTTGACCAGTGCCCGTTTCCACCGCAACGATAATATATAGTTTATAAACTATTTGCTTTTGGATTCTTATCGTATCGTGCTTGTGGCAGAGTGACCAACTTCAGGTTGTCATATCTCTTCTTTAAGCCATTCCACAAGATGGGTGGATCTTTGACTGTGATATATTCAATTTTCAAACCTTCATCAAGGTGATGGCGCAAGAAAATCAAGGCCTTAACACAGTTTCAAACCTTCATCAAGGTGATGGCGCAAGAAAATCAAGGCATTAGCACAGTCTTGGGTGGATGCATTATTTCTGTCTTTAATGGCGTCTTCAGGACCCATAGCATCTAAGTGGATTTCAGCATCCAACACCCATGTCATATAGTTCTTGCCCGAAATTTCAAGGGCAACGAACTTTCTTTTCATAATGTCAGACATTACATCAAGAGCGTGTTCATACTTACGGGCTCTATTACAGTTATCACATTCACTTCAGGGAATGGATCATAATCATGTGCTTTACACAATCTCATGTCAAATATTACTTTCATAAAGTGAAAGATTATTTTGAGAATCTTTATTATTCTCATTATCACAATAATGACGATTATAATTTCGTCTATTGCCACGTCCACATCCATTGATACCTTCCCGGTAATAATTTTGTCTTCTTTCAGACTTATCACATACTGCTACCACATTCTCTAAAGGGAATGGAGCAAATTCAATTGGACGGAATTTTAATTCTTTGCCACGTCCACATTCATTGATACCTTCATGGTAATAATTTTGTCTTCTTTCAGACTTATCACATACTGCTTCCACATTCTCTAAAGGGAATGGAGCAAATTCAATGGGACGGATTTTCAATCATACATGAATTTAATCATGGCAGGACATAGAGATTTTACCACTTCATGTGGTTACAATTTCTTACAAACTCCATTAGAGTTATAATCAAACTTTGTTGTCTATGTTTGTATATAAAATCAAATTATAGAATTCCAAGAATTTGAAAGGGAAACGTAAGTTACTTACCTTTAAGGTATACCAATAAATGTTGTGATATCAAATATACCTCTTGAGTTTCCATCCCGTTGCATTACTTTATGATGATACCATCTCTTCTATTTTTCCGTATAGAAAATCTAAAAATAATCATCTCCGCACTGACCATCGTCGCTAAACACAACAAACCAGCAGCTGTAGTTGCTATTTTCTTAAGAGGGAGGGTGATCATAGCTAGACCACTTAAAAGTAGATCTGTTGTTGTGGTATGTGCTTTGCAAAGTGGCGTAGGAGAAAAAAGAAACAAATTCAATTGGTTAGAGACTCGTGCTGATAACGTGTTATGAAATAATATAAAGACAAGAACAATAATACAAGAACAAGAGCAATAGAGGGAATAGAGAGAGAGGAGTATTCTCATTGATACTTAGAGATTGTTAGGGATGGTTTACAATGGTAGAAGACCCCTTTATTTATAGGGAGGGGGATGATTTAGCTACCAAGAATAGAACTCTAGAATCTCTCTAATTATAGACATTCACCTTAAATAGGAGATTTCATAACAAATTAGATTTTTTTAAAAAAATTATAATTTTTTAAATTTAAAACTAGGTGTAAAACTTATACTCTAAGAATGTGAATATATTGTTAGTATGCATATATAATTTTTTTTAAAATAAAACCTACTAAGAGTAAGTTAAAAGTTTTAAAATATTAATATTAGACGTAAAAAAATATTTACACTAAAATAGTATAGAATTTGGGTGTAGTAAGAAATTAGGTGTTCACAGTTTGTATATTCATTTATATTTTTAGTAGTTTATTCTATAACTTCTTTATTTTGTGTTCTTAGTAGTCAACGTTTAATTAAATAGCTTATTATTTTACTTTACTAGCTTCTTTTCATGTTTTAAATGATTAATAAGACGTTGGTTTTTCCAATACTACGGTTCTTTTTAAAGGTGGTTTTTGTATGAACCGGATGGCTCTTCCCAAGAGTGGCTAGCGTGATAACCTTCTTAAGGGATTGAATCTATTTTGATGTTTTACTAAAAGTAGCAGTAATAATGAATAAGAGGACCTAATTGAGTTGAATTGGAAGAGTCGAGCATGCCTCACTTGGTACCAACACACTTAACTACGTGCTTATGAATAAAAAGAAGTTCATGAAAAAATGTAATGACCTTTTGACTCTTGTGTTGACTTACGCAGCCATCGAGTGGTTCAGTTGAACCATTAGTATTTTCAATTTTGAATATGGTTGTTGTGGGTCCGCGACTCTATCCTCTTTAACAATCCTGTTGTGTGAGAAGTGAGATTTTTGTTACAAGTCCAAGTACCCGTGTGAATAGTCTAAAACTTGCACCGAATATGTTTCTAGGCGAAATTCTAAGTTTTGCTTGGTTTGAGAAGTGATTATAGGCTCTCCTTGATCCGCATAAAATTTTCCATGTTCCACCAATATTGCTATCCCTAATCAACTCACAAATAAGGGAACAAATTGAACAGGATAACATGCACTTTTCAAAATGTTAAGAAAATAAAACCATATTACGTCTCTTTATTCAGCTAGTTATCCGAGCTACATAGAAAATACAAAAAGAATCATGTCAAACATATATGATAGCGCGTAACGTGGTTTTGAGAAGAGTCTGAAGTCAAAATGTGGTTCTTTTGGACTCAAAATATATAAATATATGAGAAAAAAGTTATATTTTTATGTATAATGCCACAATATCTGACATTATACATCAATGGTAACTGCATCGTTAATATATAACGCCGGGTATTGTGGTGCTATACTGCAAAAGCTGACAGGGACTGGTATAGCGCTACAATAACCGGCGCTATACCCATTTTTAAAAATTATGTCTTCTTCATCGTCCACCCCAATTATTTTACTCTTCATTCCTCTCTTCATGGTCATCCATCCCGATTCTGTCCACCTTGTAAATTGGGTCCCCCTAGCACATAAAATTTGAAGAACGTAAATCCCATCTATGGGTAGAGCTTCGTGTTATTGTTCACTCACACTTTCAGAGTCAAAATTTCGATCGAGTTAGTTTCCAAAAATTCTAAATCGAGCTATTTTGATTTATTTTAAGTTAAAACTTTTATAATAATGCATATTACTTGATTTGTATATGTTCTATTTTTGGTTTGTGTTTTTTTTTTCGAAACTAGCATGTTATATTTATCTGGATTTAATTTTATTGTTTTTAAAAAAAATATAAATTTATCAAATAAATTTGTCTGATAATATCCTCATTTATATATGTGTGTTTTCATGCCTTTTTTGTTTTATTTGCAATTAAATTTATTTGTTGTTTATATTTAGTTTAGATTAATTTTTAGCATAGTAAAATCTAGACCTTTTTAGCGTAGTAAAACATAAACCCTTTTAGCGTAATAAAATTTAGAACCTTGTATCGTAGTAATGTGTAGTATTTTAGCTTAGAATTCAGTTTGTTTAAGTATCTTATACGAGTAGTTGAAAATACAAACTTTGTACAATTAAGTTAATAATTGTATCAACACACATAATTAGTAATTTGTATAATTAAATTATTAAAAATATGAATTTAAATTATAAAAAAAGCCTTAATTATCAATGATATTTTAGTGTCACTGAGCCTCAAAATATCGAGCCCGAAAACCATAGGTATATATATATATAATTTATACAATGAAGTTATTAAATATACGAATTTAAATTATAAAAAATACATAATTATCAATAATAGTTTGGTGCTACTGGGCCTCAAAATATCGAGTCTGGAACCCATAGGCATAGGTGTGTATGTGTGTGAATATATATATATATATATATATATATAGATAATTTTTACAATTAAGTTATTAAAAATTATAAATTTAAATTATAAAAAAACACATAATTATTAATGATAGTTTGGTGCCTCTATGCCTCAAAATATATATATATATATATATATATATATATATATATATATATATATATATATATATATATAATTTTTACAATTAATTTATTAAAAAATATGAATTAAAATTATAAGAAAAACACATAATTATTAATGATAGTTTGGTGCAACTAGGCCTCAAAATATCGAGCTCGGAACCTAGAGGGGTATATATATATATATCATTTATACAATTAAGTTATTAAAAAATATGAATTTAAATTACAAAAATATACATAATTATTAATGATAGTTTGGTGCCACCGTGCCTCAAAATATCAAGCCCGGAACCCATAGATATATATATATATATATATATATATATATATATATATATATATATATATATATATATATATATATATATATATATATATATATCTCGAGCTCGATATTTTGAGGCCTAGTGACACCAAACTATCATTAATATGCCGACTTCAATAACCTGTTGAAGGACTCTGACACGTTTGTAGTAATAATTCCCCATCGTCTGCCACCATCTGCATGCAACTTCTACTTTTCAGGGTCATGTCGCATTAACCAATGATAGGCTTCCTCGTCTTCTTGCCTGATAGAATACATATGCCTCCGGAATTTATGTTGTTGGTGGTCTGTTGCTGCCATCCACATCAAATCATGTAAATCCTTTTTAGGATGTGCCTTCTGGAAATTGGCCTTCAAGTGTCTCACACAGTAAGGGTGGTATGCATAAGGTTCTTCCCATGCAGGCAAGTTCTCCACAGAACTTAATATACCATCGTGCCGATCAGATATTAGACAAATACCTAAACGTTGTTTGACAACGTGCTCTTTCAGGTGGTTCAAAGACATTGTCCATGTCTCTGTGCTTTCATTGGCACAAATAGCAAAGCTAGAGGAAATATCTGTCCATTAGCATCCACTGCTACGGGTATCAATAGCTTGATATCGTACTTTCCATAAACATGAGTTCCGTCTATGGATATTACGGGCCGATAATGCGAAAAACCATCAATTGCTGGCTTAAATGCCCAGAAAACATAATTGCTGTAGTGCAGCCATGTACCTAGGTAGATCTGCAAATGACTTATCCTAGTTACCATAGACTATTTCAAACGCTCTTTTGCGCCCGAGATATGCCTTTCTTTTAGTAATTGTATGGTCATGTTCCTGGTGGACTGTTGTAATGCACTCTTTGATTTTATACCTTATGGACGTTTCGATGTGCGGAATAAGTACAAGAGATATCAAGTCAATATTCAAGTTGAAGTAATTCTCGTTGAATGTGTCCATTTCGTATGTGTGGGTGGGAATGTATTACCCACTTTCCACATACCTGTCTTCTTCTTGGTCGCACGCAACATCCAATTACATGGCCAAACCACCTACGGCAAACAGCCTTGTATACCACCGGAATTGACTCCCATACCTGCATCTCACGACACTTTTTTACGCTGTGCATTTTACAAGCCCTGCTTACGCGCGCTTTATCAGGAAAAAGCATCCCCTTTGCGAGCATTGTTGGTCTAGACTCATCCCACATTAGTGTCCGGATTTCATCAAAATCCCTTGTGAGAGCTTTCACATCCGGCACGGTTGGCGAGTTAACAATGGACGGAATCTCTCTTGAATGAAACGGCACTTCGGACTCATACACTCTTTGTCTAGGGGGTCTCTCTTCAAATCTGCCCTTCCTCCTCATCATGTTCATCACCATCCTCACGAGCAAAGGATGTCTCATCTCTTGATTCATCGGCATTGTTATCGTAATCACTGTTCTCTTCTTCACTCTGTGCATCTGCCAGATCCCGATGTAGTACGTCATTTTCGAGCAATTGAGTGAGTACGAGTGGTTCAACTTGCTCGTTTTCACTACACAACCAACAAAAATATAAGCTACTAAATCAATAAATGCTTTCCATATGGTTATATCACTTCACCTACAAGTCGTAATGTGATGACATTCCATGATGGACGTCCAATTAGGTGATGACTACCTGATGGGCCACTTGTAAAATTCATATCCAGCCAGTACCCCCTATTCGATAAATGATCGTAAATACAATTCAATACGCCAAAAATATACATAATTAACACAAATGAAAATGGAAGTTTACCACTCTTCTTGTGAATTATGGAAAGCATGGTATAAATTATTTTCCCGCTACTCATTCGCCGACAGCGATAAGTTTAAATCAAGGAAAGCTCTTTCATCCGGAACCTGTCCGATAAAAACTGATCCAGAATAACCACCCGATGACTGAGAGTTATCTCTACTACGCACAACCTCATTTTTTGTAACGTCTTCGACCTTCACGTACATCTCCAATATTGTGATTACAAGAAATTCCTAGCATTCGCCCAGAGTTCTTAGGAGATCACTCAAAGTTTCATCATCGTCGATGTTAAACTCCGAGTAAAAAGAAACCTCTTGCGGAGTAACGAAATACGGATATCTTCCGGTTACTTTAAGTATCACTGAACGTTTTTTCACACTCATTTTTTTGCATAACAACAATATCAATATTTTGTACTCCATTGTAAGTGAAAATTTAACATGACACTTAGCAGGTAAACTATAGCCCCCGGAGTTATCGCCCTCCCCCCCCCCCCCCCCCCTCCAATATAATGAAACTCGTAACCTACGCTCTTTAGACATAATGAAAAAATGCTGGAGAATTTAACAACAATAAACGTTTCAACAAGAGTTAAAAAAATTTTTGAATGCATTTCTATACGATTCTAACCTTCTTATATAGAAATGGCTAGCCGAGAAGACTTTTTTTATGCATATAGCGCCACATAAGTTGGCATTATACGCTTTTGAATTATTGAACTCAAAAATTATTGGTGGGGCCAGGAAAAAGGAGTATAGCACCATAATACATGGCGCTATATATAAAAGTTAATGTATAGCGTCAGGTATTGTGGCACTATATCAGTCCCTGTCAGCTTTTGCAGTATAGCGCCACAATACCTAGCGTTAAACATTAACGGTGCAGTTGATATTACTGTATAGCGCCAGATATTGTGGCACTATATATAAAAATGTAACTTTTTTTCCTACATATTTGCGTACTTTGAGCCCAAAAAAATTATATTTTGATTCCGAACTCAGTTTGAGAGTACTAGTAATGTAGCAAGCAATGGTCGTGCAGGCTACCATGTCCCAGCTACACTGACCTTCCCACTGGGCACTATAGGCCGACAAACAAAAGTAACCTTGAAGTGCCTAGCTAAAGGCCATAGACATAAACCACCTCCAGTGACATAGTCCGGAATCATAGGTCACACCTGAAAACATAGGACAATGACATAGGTTGCGCAGAACGATATAGGCCAGCGACATGCTAGCAACATAAGCAACCGTATGACACGTAACAACGCACCTTTCCTCGAGTTGACCACATACATAAATCATGTCGTGCAAATACCAAAAGAACATATGATATCGAAAACGAGGCCATGTTTATAGGTTTACATTTGCCCTACCAAGACCTGGAGGAATATGCAGTCATGCATCGTGTACCATGCACCTACCCAAGACCTTTGGGTTGTCTCTATTTTACTCATATAATCTCTACTCAATGCTTCTGTCAGGTTCGATCCCTGGTGGTTGAGAGAGTAAATTAAAGTAGTTAAATGGAGCAAGCTAGTCAACAAACACAAGCTGACATTTTTACCAATAATTAGAAACATTTTATCTTTAATATTGTCAATAAGGTATCTACCTCGTTAAGTTTATATATTGAAGTTGAAATTAAAACTGCGTTACCATGAATTTTCATCATCAAAACCTTTTAGGTCATCTGATTTTTACTAAAGAAAAATTAAAATTGTGCACAAATTTAGGGTAACAAATTGAATAGAACATACACTTTTCTAAATATTGACATGGTAAAAACATCTTGCGTCTCTTTATCCCACTAGATCTCCAAGAAATACACAAAATACAAAAAGAACAAGGTAACACAGATATTTGCGTGCAACGTGGTTTGCGGAATGCCATTAATGAAGCACGGAATGGTCGTGTAGGCTACCATGTCCCACGCCACATGTTGACTTGCCCACTGGGCACCATAGGCCGACGAACAGCAGTAACCTTGAAGTGCCTTGCTACCGACCATAGAAATGACCGCGCCCAATGACATAGTCCAAAATCATAGGTCGCACCAGAAGACATAGGACAACGACATATGTCACACCGAATGATAAGGCCATCGAGGTCACATAGGGAGTAGGCTCGCTGTGAACATTAAATATTGATCTGTTTTTTGTGCTTTCAAAGGGTGATCATTTGAGCCTAGTATGGCCGAGCGGCTCCGAGCGAGCCTACTAGGGTAGAGCAGTTACATATATTGAGCCTTTTAGGGACGGACACTCAATGATAAGACAGAACAACAACCCACAAATTGTTTGAATTTGATAGGGCTGCATAATCAGAAGAGCTCGAGATCTATGCAAAGGTGGCATCAGCATTATCACATGAAAAATTAAAAATCATCTTGAATTCTTATTTTGTGACCCAAAATGCCAAAAAATGGAAAACCATCATGGCAAAGCAATTATGACCCACAAAACTTTAGGCGATTCGGAGCCTATTGCCCGAATTCATGAAGATGATGTAGACATTAGAACATGAAAATTTTCAAATCATCCTAAATTCTTATTTTATGACCCATAGCGATAGTCCATCACGTTCATAAAAATTTGCATGTTGGACAGATAACGTACGATAATAGTTTGGGGAGAATTGTACTGTACTAGTTATCTACTGCTTCTGGGTAAGTTAAAGAGGCATCTCTGAAGCTGACTCGGAAAATCATGTTTCAAATCTGAAAAATCACTGAAGCACCACTTATACCAATGAGACTTCCCTTGATGCACAGAGACCTTGGTGAACCTGCTCTAACTAAAGCAAAAGAAAAGCTTAGAACATGAAATGGAGCTAGAATAAAACATTCTATCAACCTAGCGGGAACAGCTACCGCATGATATTTAGAACTAATGGCCAGAGCATGACTTATTGCTCTAAAGCTGGTTCATAAACTTCACTGTCACAATCAATCCAGGGAGGGGAGTGGCAAGAAGTTAAAAAGTAATGGTAGAATAATTTAGGTTATAATAGATCTACACTTGCTCTCAGGAAGACACATCCACCGTGAGGATTGGACATTGATAATACAATCTAATTGTTGCTCTAGATCCTCGAGTACAAAGCAAAACACAAATAAAAACAGATAAAGCTAGGATGTGAACAAGGTTTTTCAGTTTTTTGGTTTCTCACGGCATTAAAGGGAAAGCAACACAGGTTTAACATGACACACTATTTGCAATTTATTTTGACCAATGCTAATGAACCCAAATCCATATACACAGCTCACCTTTACTTGTGAAATGTAGAGATTCTGACTAATTGCATGCACGGTTTTCTTGCAAAAAGAAGAAAAACCAGTAGTTAATATTATAAAAAGGTTAAGGACTGACCTGCTACCAAAAGCAAGTAAGCAACAGACACGGAAACAGAAATCCCTTTTAGTACACTCATTTAAAAGACAGAAGTAACTACGCAGACAAGCCATTTTCTCTTCCACAGGAGATTATTATTCTTACAGCGATTCTGATATGAAGCATGAAATACCCGAGACATGAAAGGAAATAAAATGTGGAACTTAAAGTTCTTGAATCCAACTTTGATTTTTCAATCAAGAAATATAATTGAATAGTCAGGTTCTGCAACAAGATCATTCTCAAGGTAAATTACTGAATCTTACACATGTATATATTGATGAAGAATAGTTCAGATTACTTACACATTTGCCAATTTTAATTAGAAACCACAAATTTACAGACAATTAAATAGATGAGTGATGAGAAATTTGTGGCTTTATTCTCTCCAATAGCTTTTCAGCTTCAATAAATCCACCGAGTGGCCCCAATGATAAGTATTTTATAAACCTCCAGCTGTTGAATGTCTTAAAATCAGAAAAAGGAATATACAATACTTCCAATAAATTCAAAATTTTGGACAAGGTAATATTCTTGAGTATCCAGGGCAGTTTAAGCATGTAGAGAAAAGGGTACCTTGGAGTATAAGGAAGTGCAAAGCAGTGGAGGTGAAGGTGATCAACACTGTTGAACGGGGGCTGATGAAAACCAAATCTGCGATAATGGAAAAATATGAATGAAAAAGCTTCCTTCTCCAGGTACAAGCCTTTTTATGTTAAGCATGCCAAATATAAAGTAACAGTAAGATTCTTAAATTATCAACATGTGAGGATACTTAGAAATACATATTGGTTATGACTTGTATGTTAGAGAGAATCGACTAGATTGTTGCAGCTGTGTTCTCTATTTGTAGTCACAAGTCTGTACTAACAACTAGCAGCTTAAGATTGTAAAATGTATTTCTTCATCCACAGAAGGTTGTGTTGATTGGCCCCAAAAATTCAATACAAGTGCCAGACAATAAGGAACAAGATAATAAAGAAAAAAGCTAGAATCACAAAACAAAGTCCTTATATCATTTGATTAAGCACTGGTTTAGATCCCAGCATTTATTCTGCAAAGTCATTGAAGAAAGTTTCAGGAGTATTAAACTTGGTTATGTTACTACTACGAATTATAGAATAACAGTAGAGCAACTGAAGATGTAAGTACTTCACCTGTTATGCTTGCACTGAGGTGCATCCCTATGTAACAGACTCTTCCCGACATCTAACATGTGACTCACTGTAAGAAATAGAAGCTGCAAGTTAGAAGTGTGAATACAAAGAAATAAAGTAACTTAAGGATTTCAAAAGAAAATGAGGTGGTATGTATGCTTCAGAAAGTTTAATTTACCCAAGGAGAAATCTTCTGGGCTTCTCCGAAGGTTTTTGACAGTTGGAATGTGCTGTTTTGGAATTACCAAGTAATGCCTATCAAGATTTTGAGTTCAAACAGCTTATTAACAGGAGATAACTACAAAAGTTTTGCAAACTTACATTCTATGCTAGTGACAGAAGTGCATATAGATGACTGAGATCACATATCAATGTAATATGTTGGCTAACATATATTCCAACAACGCACGGACTATACCAATTGAAAGTTTTCAAAACTTATGGAGAACAGATACAACTGTACAGAAGTATCTCTAAAATTTTTTTAACCTCATGGTAAGTATATTTGATGGACCAAAATAATATGCCAAACAAAAGGCAAGCAGTACTAGCATTGAAAAATAAGTATGAGATTCATAGCTCTCCCTCCACTTCTAATGACAATGCTTGACATTCAAGATTCATAGTCCTCCCTCCCATTTTAATTGCTTAGTTTTTTCATACGAGTCTCAAGAAAAGAATAAATCTTTTACTCCAAATGAGTCGTCATACCAACTTGAGAATCGGAAGTTGAATCTGCTAAATTGCACTCTAGTGTAGCTAAATGATGTGTCTAAATGTCACACGCTACCCTAGCTAACATTTATATATACCATGTTTGACATAAACAAAAAAAAAAAGGAATCCATTAGCATGGGCATCTACGCACAACACACAACTGCTACAAATTATCTGGTAGAGTACTAATTAACTAAAAACCCAGGAAATAAGTATTCCTCTGTCCCTCAGCCAATATCATTCAGTATAATGAATTGGATAAGTTATTGATAAAAATGCAATTAAAAAAGGAACTCAGCAAACGGGATTTCATAGCATCTATGAACACCCACAGATTTCCATTTCATGGGTGAAGCCATGCGATTCAAAGAAATGTGTGCTTCAAACAATGACGTGCCCAGCGATGCAAATGAGAAGTGGTCAGTTTTTTAAATCTCAATGTTCAGGAGTTGGATAGATGTCGGCATCACTGTATATTGGATGCTGACATTAATTCATTTAATCACAATTTAACTATTATAGTACTAGTATTCATATAATATTTCTTAATTTTTCGTACATTGTGCACTTCAGTTTTTGCTTTACTTCTTTTTTTTTTTGCTTGAAGCCTCATGGACCTTGTGCTTTTTTGGCTTTGCTCTTTCAAAAGCACGCTTAACAACTAAACCTGAACATACCAAAAAACTATTCACAAGAAAGGTTTGTTCTCACCAATTAACTAAGAAGCACCAGAAAATGATCGTAACTTTCTTCAATAAGTTAAATACTAATTCAAAACTCCTATTTTGTGAGCTTCACAGAGCATGCTCAGACCCAAACTGACATAAAGGAGAAGTGCTCAAATTATGACATAGATTCAGAAGATGTTTAAAGCCGAGCTCAACTAGTTCGTGATTGAGGCTTATTAAATGATTGAAAATAAAATTCAGGTGAAAGACAAAGGAAAAAGAATTGATGATAATTTGAAAAACCTGAAGGCAGATGGATTAATATCTCGAAATGCAACAACTTTATCATCCTGCAAAATCAAATTACAACTACAAAAAGTTAAATTACTGCGTGTGTGTGAGAGAAATGCAACGGCTTTATCATCCCTAAAAATCAAATACAAGCTACAAAATATCAAATTACTATGTGTGCGTGTGCGCGCGTGCGAGAAATTCAAAAACGTAATCATCCTGCAAAAATCAGTTATTGCTAAATAAAAGATTAACACTCTGTGCGCGAGTGAAATGCAACGACTTTATCATCCTTAAAATTCAAATCAAAGCTACAAAATCTCAAATTACTGTGTATGTGAGTGCGCGCTCGTTAAATTTAACAATATTATCATCCTGAAAAAATCAACTAAAGCTACAAAAAGTTAATTACAGCGACTCTGTGTGTGTGTGAAATTGTGATCTTACGGAGTGAAGGAGAGCAGTGGAAGTCGAAGAAGTAGAGATTTGGCAAAATATACATTCCGATAAAGCTGCTCCCTTTATCATTCTTCTGCCCGCAGTTAGTTTACGGATCATATCACCATCGTTGAATTTGCTCTTTACTTCTTGAGGAGGAGGAGCAGCCATTAGCGTGCGCAAACTAAACTTTTGTTAATTGGGCACAAATTGTCCACCAACCCGACGAAGAGTATATCAGCCCATTTCTATAAACTGGACCTGACCCATATTTCAGGATAGGGCCGGCCCAGCTATGTCGGTCCATATACCGATACAATAACTCGTACAAATAGGAGAAACGTATATCTTTAACTATTTTTATAAAAGAAATATATTTATTTTATATATTTTTAGCTAGCAAATATAATTAATATCGACTGGTTGGCCAATGCCATAAAATAGCCCACTAACCACTTTTCCGTCTTCTAATTTTAAAAAAAAAATAGCCATTGTCATATAATTACATCACAATACGATGAAGTGGCGCCTATGAAATTTGAATCCTCGTGTAACTGAATGGTGACTATTTGTGAATTTTACCCCCAAGAACTCTTGGTCAATAATTTGTTCTTTAGGTAAAGAATTCTTTTCTTTTTTTATTTAAGAATTAGCCTAACTTGTTGTTCATCCAATCTCTTAAACTAAAATATTAAGTAGAGGAAAAATATATACATAATTTATATATTATATGTGTATATTATGTATAATTAATATTTAATCTATGTATGACTAGAAAATGTAAACAATAAATATGATCAGTTATTTGTGTAAAGATCCTTTTTTTCATTTGTTACATAAAATAGGGAGAAATTTAAAAATAGTCATATTTGCAACTGGTCATTCAAAAATAGCTCAATTTCAAAAGTAATCGAAATTTAGCCAGTTTTCATGTAAAGATAAATCTGAGCGAAAACACTATTCAAAACTCGAAAAACATTCCAGTATATTATGTTGGAGTTTCGGCATAAGTATACTTGAACTCCAGCATATTATACTGGAGTTCTAGGATAATTATGCTGAAACTCCAGAATAATATGATGGAGTTCCAGCATAAGTACACTAGAACTCTAGTATAATATACTGGAGTTCCAGCAAGTATACCGATCCAGCATAATATACTGGAGTTTGGAGCACCGGTGCTCCAGTCTCCGGTATATTATACTTGAGCCAGCAAAGTATACAAGTATATTATGTAGGACCGGTCTTTATTACAGCGAAATAATACTATTTTTCATTGACTTAGTAAACGCTAGCTATTTTTGAATGATAGTTCGAAAACTGGCTATACCGTGCTATTTTTACCATAAAAGAAGATATTTGATCTGCATATTGTCCTCCTGGTATTGCACTTGATTAGTTTAATTTGTCATTAGCCGTTTCATGTAATTATCTTTTAACTACTTTAATAGTGTAAAAATCCTCTAATATTCTATGTGTATAGAAATTAATCTTATTCTTTGCATCATAATTTTGATTGATCCTTTATTGATTATTTGGTTTCGAGTGTAGAGAAGACAATGACTATTTTGTGAATTAGTGATATGCTCTAATTGGTACTATTATTTTATCCAGTGAAACTTTGCCTAATTGCCTTGTCCTCCCCGCATAGAATATTTGTCAAGTGCGACAATTCCACAAATTAAGAAACATAATATTAAAATGTCATTTTCAGTCATTGGCTTATTCCAGATCGATCATCTTTTGGAGATCTGAAATTAATGCAATCTTTAGTATATATAATTACTATATGTAACAAAAACAATAATAAATTTAGTGGACTCTTGCCGGTGGAATCTAGAAAGGAAAGTGTGTACGCACTACGCAATCTTATCACTATCTTATATAAATAGAGGGGTTATTTCTTATAGAACCACAGCTCAAGCAGAGGTGGATCTAGGATTTTAAAAGGATAAGTATACTATTGTGAAGAGATTAATCTAAAATTTATATATGACTATTTTACCTTTAGTCTCTTACCATAATCCATTACACTTTTAAAATTATATCAAAATTATATTCTTTTTGAAATTTTAGTAATTTATATATATATATATATATATATATATATATATATATATATATATATATATATATATATATATTGTGCCTAAAATAAGACCATTCTGAGTGGGATTTGAACTGTCAATTTCACATGTAGAGGTGCACCCAGTAATAATTGCACCATAATCGTCTTTGAACATAGGTTCACGCATATATATTTAAGTAATTTTAAAGAAATATAACATTGTTATATATAATTTAGGAAGATGAGTATGGATTCACATAAACATGTATCCCTCAATTTGGATACGCCTCTCGGCTCATGCCAACATAATCACAACATTATATTACAGGAGCTATCGTAATATATAACTACAGTCAAACATCTCTATAACAATCTCATTTGTTTCGGATATTTTTGGATATTATAGCGAATTGTTGCTATAGAGAATATGTATATATATTATAACTAAACATGACATTTGGTTCTGAAAAATATGAATTTTTGTTGAATTTTTTATGTATTTAATTAATATATTAAATACTTATAAGAGAATGAATGGGAAATGGAGGGAAATAAAAATTTTGAGTGAAATTTTATGTTTCCTCCCCTTGGTAAATGGACATTGTCCCACATTAGAAGCGGAAGAGGTTTTTTATGGGTATATAAGCAATTGCTCTTCTTCTATATCTTAAAGAGTTGAGAAGAAGACAAGCCTCGTACCGCCGTCTTCGTCGCTCGCTCGGCCATGCTCGGCTCGGCATCAGATTTGGATTCTGATGGTGAATGAGAAATGGAGGGAAATAAAAATTTTGAGTGAAATTTTAAGTTTCTCCCCTTGGTAAATGGACATTGTCCCATATTGGAAAAGGGGAATATTTTTTATGAATATATAAGCAATTGCTCTTTTTTAACTCTTAAAGAGTTGAGAAGAAGGCAAGCATCGTGTCGTCGTCGTCATCGTTGTTGTCATAGCTCACTCGGCTCGGCTAGACTTCAGCTTCGGATTCGAATTTGGTCAAATGATCGATTGATTTATTAACCTTTTGGACCAAACTTATTTGTTTTTCCTCTTTATTGTTGAGTAAATAGTCATTTATGCTGTGGCCATTTTGCATAAACAACCATTCTGAAGAGTTGCATCTCTTCATATTTCAGCCCAACTTTGGTAATAAATACAACACTGTTCTGCTCAGAATTTCTTTCTTCTCCTTCTTCTGCGTACTTTTAGCATCAAACAAAGCATAAATAAGTGTGATTTGTTACCGAACTTTGTGTTTGTTGAAATACTGGGGTTTGAAGTACCACTACACCAGTGTGTAATTCATTCTATCCTGGGAGAAAATACTGCATAATCTTTGGTATTAGAAGGGGATTAAAATTTATAAGAAAATATTGTGAATTCAGTGGGCTCGAATTGAATTTCTGGCATTTCTGTTTATATTCATTTATATTTCCTGAATTATTTTACAAATACAGTATAATAACAAGCTTACGGATTTTAATATATTTTATGTATTTGTACTTACTGTTTCTAGAGTGTAAAACTTTTGTAGTTTTGTATTCTATTGGAGATTAAAATTTACGTGATTTTAACGTTTGTGTCATTCTTTTACAGAAATGACTAATGAGAAGGAGAACCAAGTTGTTCCAGTGGTACTGCCAATGCCTCAATAACCCGAACGACACCAAGTAAAAGATGTTCTTCTATTTGACTACTCTAAGTCTCCAGAAGTTAGACTAGGGGTAAGGCTCGTCTACATATTACCCTCCCCAGACCCCACTTTGTGGGACTATACTGGGTAGTTGTTGTTGTTGTTGTTGTTGTTGTTGTTGTTGTTGTTGTAAGTTTCCAGAAGTTAATCAAGGAAGATGTTCCTATGTTGTCCGATGAAACTACAGAAATTAAACGCTTTCTCGTGATTGAGGCGTGGAAGCAGTCAAATTTTTTATGCAAGAATTATATTCTAATCGGGCTAGAGGATACTTTGTATGACATCTACAGTGGCGTGAAAACGTCAAAGGAACTGGGGACTGCGCTTGAAAATAAATTCAAAATCGAAGATGTCGGGTTGAAAAAGTTTGTTGCTGCAAAGTTTTTGGACTACAAAATGGTAGATAGCAAGTCTGTTATTATCCATGTCCAGGAATTGCAAGTGATTATTCATGATCTCCTTGCTGAAGGTATAAATCAAAATAATATTGATGTTGAAAGTAGTAATTAGTATTTTTACTACCATAAACTCCATTGAAGGTCTTGTCATCAATGAAGCATTCCAAGTAGCAGCGATGATTGAGAAGTTGATTCCTTTGTGGAAGGACTTCAAAAATTACTTGAAACACAAACACAAGGAGATGTTCCTAGAAGATCTCATTATTCGGTTGAGAATCGAAGAGGACAACAAAGCTGCTGAAAAGAGAGACCGTGAGAACTCAATAATAATGGGAGCATAATATTGCTGAAGAGAACAAAAAGAGGAAGAAGGCTTCTGGAAATAAAATCCAAGAAGGAAGCGGTCCAGTGGAAACTTCTACAACTGCAAAAAAAAAGGACAAAAATCTACGGAGTGTCGTGCTTCGAAGAAAAAAAGGAAGGGTCAAGCAAACATGGTTTAAAAGCATGTTGATGTTGATGACTTATGTGTCATGCTTTCCGAATGCAACTTGATGGGCAATCCTAAAGAGTGGTGGATTGATTCTGGGGCCATTCACCATGTTTGTGCTAAAGCTTTTGCTACTTATGCTCCTGTTGGACCCGATGAGACGGTTTCCATGAGAAATACTTCAAAGGACAAGATTGTAGGATGTGGGAAGATATTTCTTAAAATGACTTCCGGTGAAGTGGTGGCTTTGAACAACGTCCTTCATGTTCCCGAGATTAAAAAGAATTTAGTCTCTACTGGACTTCTTGTTAAGAATGATTTTAAATGTGTTTTTGCTTCCGATAAGATTGTAATAAGTAAAAATGAAATGTTTGTAGGAAAAGGTTACCTCACTGAGGGCTTTTTCAAGCTGAATGTAATGGTTTTTGAAAATAATAATAAAATTTCAACTTCGTCTTACTTACTTGACTTATGGCATATACGTTTGGGTCATGTCAATTATAAAATCTTACGGAAAATGAATAATTTGGAAATATTGCCCAAGTTTGAGCGTGACAAATCAAAATGTCAAGTATGTGTGGAATCTAAGTATGTTAACATCCTTATAAGTCAGTTGAAAGGAATTCAAGTCCTTTAAACTTAATTCACACATATATTTGTGACATGAAGTCAATACCATCTCGCGGTGGAAAGAAGTATTTCATAACTTTTATTAATGATAGTACTTGATATTTCTATATTTACTTACTTCATAGTAAAGATGAAGTAATAGACGCATTCAAGCAATACAAAAATGAAGTTGAAACGCAACTTAACAAGAAAATTAAGATGATAAAAAGTGATAGGGGTGGTGAATATGAATCTCCTTTTGAACAAATATGTTCAGAATATGAAATTATTCATCAAACAAAGGCCCCTTACACGCCCCAATCCAATGGGATTGCAGAAAATCGTTCATTAAAGGAGATGATGAACGCAATATTGATAAGTTCTTGTTTGCCACAGAACTTGGGGGGACCGTTCTTATGGCTAGCCGAATACTAAATCGAGTACCCCATAGCAAAACACAATCCATTACATATGAAAATAAAAAAGAAGGAAGCTGAACTTGAATTATTTTAAAATGTGGGGTATTTGGAAAAAGTGCAAGTTCCTAAACCCAAAAGGGTAAAAATAGGACCAAAAATCGTTCATTGTATTTTCATAGGATATGTGACTAATAGTATAGCATATCGATTTCTAGTTCATAAATCAAAAAATTTAGACATTCATAGTAATACAGTTATAGAATTAGATAATGTTGAGTTCTTTGAAAATATATATCTGTATAAAAAGGAATGTGAGCCAATTGGTGAAGGATCTAAACGACCTCGAGAAGAAACAAAAGAAAGTACACTTAACCATGAAGATCCAAGATGTAGTAAACGTCAAAGAACGCCTACTTCATTTGGACCAGATTTTGTGACTTTCTTATTGAAAAATGAGCCATAAATATTTAAAGAAACTATGTCTTCTTTGGAATCATTGTTATGGAAAGAGGCAGTCAATAGTGAAATAGAATCTATATTGAACAACCATATATGGGAATTGGTTAATCTTCCTCCTCGAAATAAACTGTTGGGTTCTAAATAGATCTTTAAGAAGAAAATGAAAGATGATGGCACTATTGACAAATATAAGGCAAGACTTGTGGTCAACGAGTATAGACAACGAGAAGGTTTTGACTATTTATACATACTCTCCAGTTACAAGAATTAGTCCATACGAACGTTAGTAGCGTTAGCTGCAGTTTATGGTCTTGAAATTCATCAAATGAATGCTAAGACGGCCTTCTTAAATGAAGAGTTGGAGGAAGAAATCTACATAGAACTACTTGAAGGGTTTATGGTTCCAGGTAAAGAAAAGAAGATATGTAGACTTATTAAGTCCCTTTACGGATTAAAACAAGCACCCACACAATGGCATGCGAAATTTGACCAAACAATATTGTAAAATGGATTTAAGATAAATGAATGTGATAAATGTGTGTACATTAAAAATGTTTAAAATTACATAGTCATTATTTGCTTATATATATATTTGATATGCTCATAATGAGTAATGACATTGCCAACATAAATGCTACTAAGCATATGCTAACAAGCAAATTTGATATGAAAGACTTGGGAGTTGTTGATTTAATTCTGGAAATTAAGATCCATATGACTTCTCAAGGTCTCGCACTGTCACAATCTCATAATACTAAGACAATACTTGAAAAATTCAAGCACTGGGGCTTTAAAGGTGCAAAGACTCCAATTGACGTGAATCTTGCATTAGCAAAGAACAAAGGCCAAAGTATATCACAATTGGATTATGATCGTGTGTTGGGTTGCTTAATGTACATTATGAATTGTATACGACCAGATATACCTTGTTCTATAAGTAAATTGAGTCGATATATGATCAATCAAAGTCAATCTCATTGGATGGCCATAAAACTAAATTTGGGGTATTTAATACATACCTAGGACTTTGCTTTGCACTACAGTAAAATCCTATTGGATATCAATCAAGAAATATTTTAGCAATGCAGGATAGAGGTTAGGTTTGAGCTTATCACACACCTTTGCTACTCCTAGATAAGTCTCCCTCGATAGCTTGCATCCCTCGGCTACATTTCCGTTAGCTAGAAACTTCAGCCTCAGTAGGGTCATTGAGGGATACTGTGATGCAAATTGGATCACCGAGTCAACTGATTCCAAGTCCACAAGTAGATATGTATTCACTATTGGTGGAGAAGCAGTATCTTGGAAGTCGACCAAACAAACTTGTATTGCCCACTCTACAATGGAGGCTGAGTTCATAGCCTTGGATAAAGCCGATAAAGAAGCTGAATGGCTCCAGAATTTCTTGGAATATATTCCATTTTGGCCCAAACCGTTAGCGCCAATATCATACATTGTGATAGTTAAGCGGCAATTAGAAGGGCTGGGAACTTTATATATAACGGTAAATTCCTTCATATACGGCGAAGACATAAAACCGTTAGACAATTACTCTCTGGAGGAATTATCATGATTGACTATGTAAAGTCAAGTCATAATGTGTTGGATCCACTTACAAAAGGCCTAACTAGAGAGTTAGTTGAGAAGTCATCAAGGGGAAAGGGATTGTGGCTGAGAACAAGTCATAGTGGCGGTAACTCTACCTAGAAGACTGGAGATCCCAAGATCTAGATTTAAGGAGATCAAACAAAGTTATTAAGGCTTTTTTGGTCTATTCTCGTGATGAGACAATGTTCAGTACCAAAGTAAAGAATTAAGGATTTTTAATGATTTCTAAATTTGATACGGGGTATATCAAATAGTGTATCTACGGGATGACACATTTAGGAATTACCTATGTAAGTGTGAAGCATTATCCGCTTCAAGGAGAACTTTGTAAGGCCAGTTCTCTACGCACTTATGAATCCAGGTGGTGTTCATGGCTGAACGAACGCAACAATAAGAACCAAAGACGGTTAAGGATTGGTTGTGTGACTTGTGATTGTCTAGGTATACACTAAAGTTCGACGGTTCAAAGTATCAAATCTACCGATTGATCAAGCATATTCGACATAAATTCACTACATGAAGTTCAAAGGGAAACCTACTTATCGAGATGCAATTAATCCTTACACGCGAATCACACAATTTTTCATGCATACTTCCATGATATAGACATTCCTCATTCATGTGGGGGATTGTTGGATTTTTTATGTATTTAATTAATATATTAAATACTTAAAAGATGGTGAATAGGAAATGGATGAGAAATAAAAATTTGAGAGAAATTTTAAGCCTCCCCCCCCCCCCCTCGGGGTAAATGGATACGGTCCCATATTGGAAAAGGAAGAGGTTTTTATGGGTATATAAGCAATTGATCTTCTTCTAGCTCTTAAAGAGTTGAGAAGAAGGCAAGCCTCACGTCGTCGTCGTCGCTCGGCTGGGTTGGGCTCGGATTCAGATTTGAATTTGGATTTGGATTTGGATTTGGTCAAATGATCGATTGATAGATTAACCTTTTGGACCAAATTTATTTGTTAATAGAAAAATATTAACTGAAATGTTATTAAATATTTATTTTAATAATAGAATATTAATATTAAATCCAATTTGTTTTTTATTTTGGTAACAGAAAATTAACTACCCTCTTCAATTTTCCCTCTTTATTGTTGGTTAATTAGCTAATTATGTAATGACATTTATGCTATAGCCGGTTTGCATAAACAATCATTCTGAAGAGCTGCACCTCTTCAGATTTCAGCTCAACTTCAGCTGTAAATACAACACTATTCTGCTCAGAATTTCACTACGATTTTCTGAGTTTCTTCTCCCTCTTCTACATACTTTTAGCATCAAACAAAGCAAAAGTAAGTGTGAGTTTCTATCGAACTTTGTGTTCGCTGAAACACTAGGATTTGAGTGCCACTACACCAGTGTGTAATTTGTTCTATTTTGGAAGGAAATAATCCATAACCTTGGGTACTAAAAGGGGATTAAATTCCTTAAGGAAATACTGTGAATTCAGTAGGCTCGAATTGATTTTCTGTTATTCATATTTATATTCATTTATATTTCCAAAATTATTTTATAAATACAGTATAATAACACTTTTATCATGAAGTGTTAGTTGTATAACAATTTGTTATAAAGACATCTGGTTGTATATACGAAGTAAAAAGTAATAAAGGAATAAAAGAAGAAGCAAACTAATAAAGAGTAGGCAATAAAAATTAAGCCTTCTAAGTTATGTATCACTTGGCTTCTTAATTAGTACGTAGATTGGTTAGGCCATAAGATATAGATAACTTACAAAAACATCCAATCATAAAGTGCATTTATACCTTTTTTGGTCCAACAAACTTAAAGAGTTGATTTTCTATAATGAAAAAAGAGATCATTAAATGATATTGAGCAATTTATAATGGAAACTTTTCAACCCTTTTTTTGCACTCAACTAATTTTATCTTTTTTAGATCATTGAGACTTGCAAGTTTCACACTCTCATCATCTCGTTGCTTTGGGTAAACAACCTTTTCATCAATTAAATAAATTGTTTTTAAAAAAAATATCAGCCTACTAAGTGCATAATTATATTGACAACATAATTAAATTTTACAAGAAGCCAGACAGAAAATCACCATTTTTGTTATTTTTCCCAAGATTAAAACTTGAAAAATTTCATGAATATATATATATATATATATATATATATATATATATATGAAATGTTTGACTTATCAAAATTCAAAATGGCCTTAACACATACGATCAATAAACTGGGTGATAGTCATAGGAGATTATAATTCAAATTTCAGCACATATAAAAATTATGCTAGGAGATTATAAGTCTTGTGTGCAGAATTATTTGATACATATGCAATGAGAGGTAACAGATAATCAATAGAATAAATCGAGTTGAACGCAAATAAAATTCAGTTGAAGAGTCGAATGTGCTAATTTATTTTCTTTATATCATCGACAAGTGATGACATTTCCCTAGGTGATATCCAAAGTTCACGTAGGGGCAGATCAAATTTAATAATTTTGATTTAAATGCTATATATATATATATATATATATATATATATCAAATATTACTAAATTAATATAAAAAGATAATATGAACCCAGTAAAATTAAATTAGTTGTGCTAGAATTTTAAACTCGAATCCACAAAATTCAATTTCAAACTAAGGATGAGATGCAATATTATTAAGGATTTGGTGTATGATATATCCATCACATATTAGTTCACATTTGTCCTGAAATATAGCCACGTGTCCCATCACTCTATTACCACAAAATTCCAAAGCAAATTTCTAATGAAGTTTAAAAAGGAAACTTCGTTGGAAATTTCGACTAGGCCCCCAAAACTTTGTCCCATTTCACATGATGTGATATCCAAAAGCCTGTCATATGATATTACCAATTGTTTGAGATCCAAAATTGACTTCAAAGTGAAATGTAAAATCATGAAATATTCAACTACTGTAATAATGGATTGAAGTTGTACATTTGATATTTCAGTGGTTTGTACAAAATATTCTGCATTTATTCAGGAAATGAATAAGAACGACATCAAGATGCGTGATATAAATAGTATACTTTAATATAAATATTGACTACTTTTACGTTTCAAATTTGTGACATATAGATCATATACGATGATAAATTTACCGTTGCTTCAAGGTTCTTTTTCCTTGACGGCAAATTATTATCATATGAAATGATCAGAGTTTCGAACACAATCATTTTACGTATTAATTTGCATGCAGCTCCAAGTTACATCATTTAGAGACTCCAACAAACTCCAAAGACCAAAGTTTTTTAATGACATTTAGAATGATTCTAATTTAGAATTTAGCTTAAATTTTACACTATAGTTTTTCATAAATCCAAATTCTAAAAAATTCTCATTAACATGATATTATTACCTATTTAGAGTTATCTTGTTTGCACTTTTTAAAAATATTATCAGGTGTTGGATTTTTCAAAAGTAATATATCTTGAAGGTTCCTACACGAATATATTAAGCCAGATATGACTAATTGGAGAATAGATTAACAACATATTATAAATTGTGAGTTGCACTGACAGTGTAAAAGAATTCTACATCGGTAGAGGCGAATGCAACTTTCTGACTATGGTTCATCTGAATCCAGAATTTTCAATACTGTGCATATGTGTATATGTGAACCTATTAAAATCTTAACAAATATCATATTTGAATCTACAAATATATTAATATATAAATTGTGTGCAAAGTAAACTTATTAAATTTAAGTTCTAAATTCGCCTCAGCACAGCGAATATATTATAATTGAAACTCTTCCTCTCTTTTTACCTTGTATCAGCATTTATAACATAGAGACTTCCCCTTTCAAAAACTATATATAATGATGTTGACACAAAGATTCTTGTTTATACCAACTCTGTTAGTATTTTTCTCACTATTAATTCTTTCTTCTTCAACATATTCTTTTTTATATATCTCAAAATATTCTCTAACGCCATTCCAATTCTTGCTTTCCACTTGCACCCATATTTTCTTCTCAAGAAGAATAATGGGTTTACATCTTCTGATTCTTGGAAAAATTAATCTTGTGACCACATCTTCTCAAGCTCTCCACTACTTTTTAGTTTATTATGGCCATTTATTTTGAAGTTAGCAGCTTTCAGTTGTAGACCAATTGGCCAAGTTTACTCAGATTTAGTTTATTCTTTGAGGCTTTTTTCTTTTCAAATGAGTCAAATAACTTTTAATACTACTACTGATCAGTCTACTAGTGGCTCGGGTGGTGGCGGCGGCGATGGTAATGGTAGCACGCGGTGGGAGAGAGCGGTCCGGCTTATTTGTGAGAGAATTACTCTTGCTAGACATTCTCAGTTTTCAGAGACAGACGAGGAAAGTTTTCGTGATCTTTCCATGATCGCACTTTGAACTGAGACGAGCTTAAATGGAACAACATAAGAATTATATTCAAACTGGAGTTGAAATGCTGTTATTGTTGCTCGTTGAAAATAGTCAAGTGTTCAGTGAAACGCTCGAGTATAGATTTCCTATATTCATGTAAATGTTGAGTCATTAGTCTAATTGGATATGATTTGTCAAAAAACAAATTAATGCAATTTGCTTTGTTTTCAGGTAAGAATTCTTATCATCACCATTTATGGTGTTTGTAATTCTTGAGGCTAATTCTTTTAACCATTTCTACTTGTTGTTTGAACTGAGACGCGATTAAATAAAGCGATATGCACAGTGAGAATTTACATATAGTCAATCTCAAATTACTTGCTTGGAATTGAAACATTGTTGAACACAACGAAATATATCAGGTGACCAATAAAATGCTCGAGTATGATCAGAGGCGGATGAAATGCATCAGCACCGGGTTGAACTGAACCCAGTACTTTTGATGCAGATCATAAGTTTATGCGTGAAAAATCATTAATATTGCAATGTATAGCAATATAAATTCATAATTTAAAAATATAATGGGTTCAATTTTAAAAACAATAAAGATTGAAATCATGAAATTTAATTTCTAGATCCATCTCTGAATATAATCTTTTATGTTCAGATGTTCGATTCGATCATAAATTTAAAAAGATTTAAGTCATTAGTCAAATCGGATATGGTTTGTCCACGTGCAAATTATTTAATGTCAATTGGTTCTCTTAATCGAAATGGTGTTTGTAATTTTTGAATGCATATTGAATTTTTGTTTTTAATCATGTATTTTAGTGCTGTATCTAAAACGATCAAAACAAGCACTACTATTTTACTTTTTAAATTAGTCATTAATTTGCATAGTTTGCTTTTTCTTGCTACAGATTGATTCTTTTCTTTTTCCAGTGGGCAAGAATGTGATTCCTTTAATATGAATCAGATGCTCTCTCTTTTTTTTTTTTTTTTTTTTTTTATGGTTAGAAAATGAAAAAGAGAATCTCATAAACATGTTCCAATCTTTTTATTGGCATGTTAAAGTTTTTCCATTAATAATGTGATAAATCCTTATTACTATATAGAATATTAATTAAATTTTACCTTTTCTCTAGAGTGCGCCAAGTGATCAACAAGGTCTTTTTGTGGAAATGGAGATGGTTCCTATTATGCATATTTTTGCTGCTTTATATATTACATTTTGTATAGTCCATGCGCTTAAATATAATTTCAAATAATTCATTGTATCGTAGAAAAACAATGAGGATGTTATGAAATCTCCTATTTAAGGTGAATGTCTATAATTAGAGAGATTCTAGAGTCTTATTCTTGGTAGGTAAATAATCCCCCTCCCTATAAATAAAGGGGTCTTCTACCATTGTAAACCATCCCTAACATTCTCTAAGTATTAATAAGAATACTTCTCTCTCTATTCTCTCTATTGCTCTTGTTCTTGCATTATTGTTCTTGTCTTTTATATTATTTCATAACACGTTATCAGCACGAGTCTCTAACCAATTAAATTTGATTGTTCGTTTTGCAGATTCATAGTACTTCACATTCATCTCTCTCGAGTTTATTTTCTTATTTATTTCTCCTTTTTAACTCACTGTTTTCGTCACTAATGCCAACAGAACTCATATGTTTTTTTTTATTTATGAATGTGCACTTTACATATCTTAAAGACAAGAGGAGCAAGAATTTCTATACGGAAAAATAGAAGAGATGGTATCATCATAAAGTAATGAAACGGGATGGAAACTCAAGAGATATATTTGATATCACAACATGTATGGGTATACCTTAAAGGTAAGTATTTTACTCTTCTTTTCAAATTCTTGATATTCTATAATTTGATTTTATATATAGAAGCAAAGACAACAAAGTTTGATTATAACTCTAATGGAGTTTGTAAGAAATTACACTCACATGAAGTGGTAAAATTTCTATGCCTTGCCATGATCAAATTCATGTATGATTGTGGGCAAAGAATTAAAAATCCGTCCAATTGAATTTGCTCCATTCCCTTTAGAGAATGTGGTAGCAGTATGTGGTAAGTTTGAAGGAAGATAAAATTATTACCATGGACGTGGCAATAGACGAAATTATAATCGTTACTATTGTGATAATGAGAATAATAAAGATTCTCAAAATAATCTTTCACTTAATGAAAGTAATATTTGACATGAGATTGTGTAAAGCACATGATTATGATCCATTCCCTGAAGTGAATGTGATAATTGTAATAGAGCCTGTAAGTATAAACACGCTCTTGATGTAATTGTGTCTTATGACTGACACTATGAAAAAAAAGTTCGTTGCCCTTGAAATTTCGGGCAAGAACTATATGACATGGGTGTTGGATGCTGAAATCCACTTAGATGCTATGGGTCTTGGAGACGCCATTAAAGACAGAAATAATGCATCCACCCAAGACTATGCTAAGGCCTTGATTTTCTTGCGCCATCACCTTGATGAAGGTTTGAAGATTGAATATCTCACCGTCAAAGATCCACCTATCTTGTGGAATGGCTTAAAGAAGAGATATGACAACCTGAAGTTGGTCACTCTGCCACAAGCACGATACGATAAGAATCCAAAAGCAAATAGTTTATAAACTATATATTATCGTTGCGGTGGAAAAGGGCACTGGTCAAAGGCTTGCCGTATACCAAGACATTTGGTTGACCTTTATCAAGCATCTCTAAAGAGTAAAGGCCCTGAAACCAATTTTGTCTCTAATGATAATTTTGACATCACCCACTTGGATGTGGCAGACTTCTTTGAGCACCCTGAGGGGAAAATAGACCACTTAATCGGTGATGGATCTATTATTAAGGAAGATGGAGTTGTTTGATTTTATTTTACTTATTTGTATAGTTTGTGTTTATATTAATGGCTGCTTTTTGTACGAGTCCCATGCTATTAGTTTACAAAATTATATACACAATGAAATTTACACAAAAACAATTTGCTTAACACGTTAACAATGCACTACGACTGCAGTGTTGAATAAAATATAGATAAGCAATATAATTTTGTTGTTTGCAAGTGGACAGTAGAGCAGCTATGTTATTTTAATCAAATTGATTACTACAGCCAGATTAGCATGGATGTGTTGAGAGATAATGATATTCATGCACATTAGTATATGTTGATTGTTTTATTTTGCGATGTAGTTACTATGCAATTATAACTCTATTCATGATTTAGTTTATTATTTACTATTTGCTAGTGGGTGTATTCATATTGCGTATGAACAAAACTGTTGTGAAATGATTATACGTTTTTACATTCATAACAAGACTCAAGATATTTGCACGAACAGTACTAAATTTTTATCATGGATTATTTGATTACTTTTTTTGCTAATTTTCGCTTGATTATTCTTAATACACCAGTACTTGTTCTTGTTATTAACACACACACACACACACACACACACATATATATATATATATATATATATATATATATATATATATATATATATATATATATATATATATATATATATATATATATATATATATATATATATATAGAACTATATTTGGTGTCAATTAAAAATACATGAACACGTTTTGAACTTTGAATGTATTGCAAGTTGTCATTGTGAATCAGTACTTAAGGCAAGACGTTTATCTTAGAGAATCAAAATGTTCTCCTCCAAGTCTAAGAAGAACTTGTTGAGTTTTAATGATATCAATCACAATGTTCTCCTCCAAGTCTAAGAGGAACTTGTTGAGTTTTGAGAATCCATTTTAGAGAATGCAATGTTCTCCTCCAAGTCTAAAAGGAACTTGTTGAGTTTTAAAGATATCATTCAAAATGGATATCATATTGAGACAATAGATGAGAATAATCTTGAATTCTTCATGAAAACGAGGCTGCCCATTTCGGTTTGGGTTCACGCCACTTTGCATGCAGCAATACTAGTTCGTCGGCTGCCCACTTCGGTTTGGGGTCACGCCATTTTGCATACAGCAATGCTAGTTCGTCTCTGACTGACGAATTGACACAAATATTTTCCATTGCAATTGGTTTTGGGTCATGAACCCAATATATCCCATTTAAGAATCTTTGGATGCGCAGTATATGTGCCTGTAGCACCGCCATCCCGCACCAAAATGGGTCTGCAAAGAAGGTTAGGAATATATGTCGAGGTTGAATCGCCCTCCATTATTCGCTACCTCGAAACATTGACAGGAGATTTGTTCACTGCACGATTTGCAGACTGTCAATTTGATGAGACACTTTTCCCAAAATTAGGCGGAGAAGTTGATGAAACCAAACGGGAAATTTTGTGGAAAAATGCATCATTATCTCATCTTGATCCACATACCTCTATTTGTGAAAGAGGCATAAAAGATTATCCATTTGCAAAGAATAGCAAATCAAATGCCAGACGCATTTACAGATTTGAAAAGGATAACAAAATCACATATCCCCGCAGTGAATGTGACAACATCTGATTCACGAATACATATTCATTATTGGAAGAATATGAACATGAAATTGGTATTAAATATACCACACTCACCCCTAGAAGGAGGTTTGAGATGATACCACACTCACCCCTAGAAGGAGGTTTGAGATGATATATGGCATGAATGATCGTTGGTCGCGTACCTATTGTACGCCAAAGTATTTTGGAAATATGACTATTAAAGGACAACGATAATGCAAGAAACAAAGCTTGCATATAAGTTTGACATGACCATAATGGTATAACTTTCTCTTTAAGAAAGATATTCACCACATGGATGTTGATGAATTTGTGATAGTACAAAATTAATTGAGAGCTCTAGAAGAGCCAATTATTACTATGTTGGAGAAACACAATTGAGTATTGTGCTGTAGTAAGTCTCAAAGAAACTTATTCAGTTTCCAAAGTACACGCGAAAGCGATTGATTATATTGAGACTATAAATAAAGGAAGGCTTTGATATCTCCTAGTACTACAACTTGTAGCGGGGTAATTTGCATATGAAAAGCTACCCGCTTTGTTCTCCAGTTTGTACTACACAAAAGAAAGAATGCCACAATAAAGTGGATATCTATTGGTATAAAAACCCATGTCATAATAAACCTGAAGTTTATTGATAAGTGCACATGTCATGGTGTAAATTTGAAGTTTACCAATATTGATAATTTATTCAGTTGGAATTCGTGTTAGCCATCTCATTTTAAGTATGATGTGCAAATTCACATAGGTGAATAATAAAGAACTAGAAAGTTCTTTACGAATTCTCTTGTATCACTTGTTCTCATTAATGAACTGACCAACTAAAGAGTTCGGGTTGAAGCCCATAAATTCTGGAAATATCAAAGGTGAATATGGGCCCATTCACCTGCCATGTATACCACATATGATGCATCTATGAAATGGTTACATGCGCAATTATTATTAACCCGCAGCCTGGCCGGTGCTTGCGAGGTAAATTGCTCAGTAATCTAACTTTCAGCATAATTTCCAGATTTTCTACTCAAGATAGTTCATCTTGATAAGTTGGTTTATATCAAAGTAAGTTTAGCAAGATAATTATTGAGTGCTTCCACTTAATAGCTAAACTGTTTCTTGTGAGAACAAAGTTATATATATCAGTTTGATATACGTTGTATACGAGAGTTATTATATTCTCCCCTCACAAGTGGTTGAAGGTCAGGAACCAAATAATTTCATCTTATTATTAATGTGCTGCGTATATTGACATGATAATGCACAAAGATGATTTCCCAAAGTTGAGGAAACAAGTTAGCTTTACTAACATGAGGGGGAGACATGATAAACACTTGAGAAAAGGTTACATGGGATGAATTATCATTTGTATATGTATATCCCCGAATATCATGATATGAACCTGAAGTTCATAAAAGGGATAATTCAATTGCAACATATTGCAAAGCATGCTATACGCATTTGCTGACCCAAAGAAAGTAACTAAATGGAAGAGACACAATTCAAGAAGAATTGATTCCATATGAAAGACATGTAGTTTTGAACCTATAGTTCAAATGCTTGAAAGTATAAAGTCAAAGGTATGCATAATCAGTTTTCGATATCTTATTTGTCTAGCATGACATGGAAAACTTGATATGTATCTAAAGTCTATTATATGGCTTATATGACTTAACTTAAAAGATTTAAGTTGCTTGAAGCATATGCAATTCTTGGTCCTGAAGTACCACATCCTTAGTACAATTTGTGTACATATGTATCTTGCTATAACTATAAGCATGATGACATTGAGAATGCATCTATGGAGATATTGAAGAGTTATTCCACGACATTATATGAAGATGTTCATATCTATCAAGAATGATAATTTTAAGGTGCGGAATATTTATTCAAGTCAATATGGTTGATTTGTCAAACGTCTACCAAAGATCGTTTTGAAGATGATGCACAAGATTGGAATGCAAATGCTCAAGGATATAAATTGATGTACTCATTAGGGGGAGTTAATGCGCGTTGCACTCTTTTTCCCTTACAAGGTTTTGTCCCACTGGGTTTTCCTTGCGAGGTTTTTAACGAGGCAACCAATAGGCGCATATTCAAACATGTGTACTCTTTTTCCTTTCTTTAATTTTTCCCATTGGGTTTTGGTTTTAAGGTTTTAACGAGGCACATTGTTGAATAGACATTCAAGGGGGAGTGTTATGAAATCTCCTATTTAAGGTGAATGTCTATAATTAGAGAGATTCTAGAGTCTTATTCTTGGTAGGTAAATAATCCCCCTCCCTATAAATAAAGGGGTCTTCTACCATTGTAAACCATCCCTAACATTCTCTAAGTATTAATAAGAATACTTCTCTCTCTCTATTCTCTCTATTGCTCTTGTTCTTGCATTATTGTTCTTGTCTTTTATATTATTTCATAACAGAGGAGAAATTTTGTCTGCGAACAAGTGAACTGTCTGAAGAATTTGTTGGACAAGAAACTGTAAGTTATTTTCCTACGTGTGTGTTAGGGGTGTACAAAGAAAACCG
The DNA here is from genome assembly GCA_034376525.1 of Nicotiana benthamiana. NCBI lineage: Eukaryota > Viridiplantae > Streptophyta > Magnoliopsida > Solanales > Solanaceae > Nicotiana > Nicotiana benthamiana. The sequence continues at coordinate 37,265,891 of CM067335.1, read as the reverse complement.
ATAAACCGTACCAACCCGATAATCCGAGTCAAACCGAGAAAAAAAACCCGATTATGGTTTGGTTTGACTTGGTTTTGGTGTTGGAAAAAAAAATCCGACCATAATTGGTTTGGTTTGGTTTTAACTAAAGAAAGTCAAACCGAAACCAAACCAACCCGACATTACATATATAGCAATTTAGATATATTTAATATATAAATATACTTATAGTAATGTAATTTATAAATATTTCTTAAAAATTTCATAATTTTATCTTTTAAGGTAATATTTCAAAGTTTGATTTAGAACTTTTGAATGCTCCAATAAGTTTTATAGCAATTAATATTAGTAAATTAAATAATGCTAGCAATCAATACTAATGCTAACAAAAGACATTCAATTCAATAATTGCGAACGGGAATGTATTAAATGTCTATTTTTTATTTTGCAATAATTTAGATAAAAATACATAACCTATTTTTATTTTTCTTTAGCTTTTAGGCATATAATTAATACTCCCTCATTAGTCTATCTAGTTTAACATGAATTAGTGCTTTTAGATTATGTTTATTTTTATTATGACTTTTTAATTAGCAATATTTATAGTACATAATTTTATTATTTTTTATTGTTGAATATTTTAGGATAATGTCATGAGTCATGACATATCTCATATTTTGTATTACTTTCTTGAAAAATACTTTATATAGTTGTATCTTACTAGGATTAAAGAAATATTTTGAGTATACATTATATATTTTGTTCTACGAAGATTTTACCGAGAAAAAAATTTGAAAAACCAGAATAACTCGAAAACCCGAAAAAACCCGAGAAAAACCGATATTGAAAAACCCGAATTTATTGGTTTGGTTTGGTCTTTAGATTTAATAACCCGATACAATTGGTTTGGTTTGGTAATTGTAAAATCCGAACCAACCCGGTCTATGTACACCCCTAGTGTGTATGATCCAATAGGTTAAAGGCTCATATTAATATTTAGTTAATGAGCAAATCTTATCCGTTCAATCAGTTACTTGATGGATGTACCGGATTAAATAAGAATCTTTATAAATTGATCTTTTCCCCACCTATTATGTTTACTGTATTCTTTTTCTCTTTCATCACTAAAGTCGGCGAACGAAAGCTAGGACAAGGGGCGAGAAATCGATTCTGCTTCAGGTATATTTTCTATGATGATTATATATAAGATTATCATATTTAAAATCCTGATATGAATTATAATTTATGTTTATATGTGATATCACAAGTCTGGATAGTTTGAACAGATAATCTTCGTTACTCGTACGCCATGGTTTTTGTTGAGAAAAGTTTTTCAACGAGACTGTATAAGATTGATCTATTCTATTTTCCTTTTTCTTAAACAAACTTGGCATACTGTAAAAATTCTTGAAGGCGGCACCGAAAGGAAAGAACGAAATATTTTTGTAGTTTCTGGCATATTTTATAAACGTAGGTTATTGTCCAATATACTTGTGAGCATTTAAAAAAAAGGAATAAATTGTTTATGTTGAAGTTAGACTATGACTTCAAGAATAATAATTCCTTAAGATTAACGATAATGATTCTGCTAGAAACTTTTGGTGTTTAAATTGGTTGACATAAAGAATTCAATATTGACAATATTGAACCCGTTAATCACATATTTTATGACGTGAGTTATGTGTATGAATGTTATCCGCATCTTGTCCTATATATTTTGGAGCTATTATGTTGTAATTTATTTTATGTTTGTGATTAATATTTGTATAGTTTGTTTATCACTAAAGTGATTAAACTAGACAGTTTAAAGTATTCGCATGCATAAAATTCTTAGATATTTATTTGATGTATGCATTTATATTTATATAGTTTGTTAGTCACCAAAGTGGCAAAACTAGTACATTAATTAAAAAATGCATACATAAAATTGTAGTTTATCCATGAAATTAATGGAATGTCTATAATAAAAATTAGTGGATAAATTAATTTTCACTATTGCTAGAACATCAAGATTTACCCAAAGGTGAATCAATTATCCTATGAATAGTGAATATGATGAGGAAAATTAATATTCTTAGTCAGATATATAGTGTCTGTCCAAAATATTCAATTACCTATTAAAGACTAAATGACATTTAAATTATGATAGTGTGTCGTAGTATCTACCTAAAGGAGAATTGCGATATGCTTTAACTGCTTTGTTGAATCCATATTGATTTGTGAGCATGTATTATCTATTTTGCAGCTGTCCCTTTTCATTCGCTTGATTTGTCTGTTACTGTATTCAATGGATTGAACTTCTCTGCGCAAACAAGTCCAATTCCACTTAGGTGTGATGGATCTTGACTTGGCTCTGCTGAATGATAAGCCCACTGCCATTACTAATTCAAGCAGCGCGGATAAGAATTCGTTCCATAAAGTATGGGAACGCTCTAACAGGCTAAGCCTTATGTTTATGCGAACGAATATTGCTAACAACGTTAAGAGTACTATTCCACAAAGAGAAGTGCTTCGTTCTGTAGATAAGTCTCTCGCTGGTACACTAATGGTTAAACTCACAACCATGAAGTTTGATGGGTCGCGTAGTATGCAAAGTCATATTATCGAGATGACTAACATTGCAGCAAGACTTCAGACCTTGGGGATGAAAGTGGATGATTCCTTCTTGGTTCAGTTTATTCTAAACTCGTTGCCTCCTAAGTATGGACCTTTCCAATTTAACTATAGTACTATTAAGGATAAGTGGAATATTAATGAATTGTCCAGTATGCTTACTTAGGAGGAATCAAGACTTAAGAAACAAGGGGGTCATTCAGTTAACCTCATGGGTCAAGTAGTTGGTAAAGGACTTAAAGTGAATGCCAACAAGTTCAAGAAGAAGAAAGCACCTGCTAAAGCTCAACAGGATGCTAACAAGGAACATAAGGCAGATACTTGTCGTTTCTGTAACAAGGAAGGACACTATCAGAAAGATTGCCTGAAACGTAAAGCTTGGTTCAAAAAGAAAGGTACAATTAGTGCTTTTGTATGTTTCAAATCAAATTTAGTAAAAGTTCCTAACAATACTTAGTGGCTTGATTCTGGTTCAACTGCTCGAGTATCTACTATGTTGCCGGGATTCCTTACGATCCAAACTACAAATCCAAATAAGGATTTCTTGTTCATGGAAAATCGTATGAAGGCTCCAATTGAAAACATAGGGATGATCATGGAGACTGGATGTCACCTTGATTTATTACAGACTCTTTATGTACCTTCAGTTTCTAGGAATTTGATTTCTCTTTCAAGACTTGATGTTTCTGGATTTGATTTAATTTTTGGAAATAGAAGTTTCAATTTATATAAAGATGATATTTTTTATGGTTCTGGTTTTCTTAGTGATGGTTTATATAAATATTTAAACTCGATATTGGTTTTTCTGAACCCCTTCTTACTGTTCAACATAATGTTGGAATTAAACGTAGTTTACTAGATGAATGTTCTGCTTATTTATGGCGTAGACGTTTGGGTCATATATCTAAAGAAAGGTTAGATAGATTAGTGAAGAATGAGATTCTTCCGAATCTAAATTTTACTGATCTTACTATATGTTTGGATTGCATTAAAGGAAATCAAACCAAGCATAGTAAGAAAAGTGTCGCAAGAAGCACCCAGCTTCTTGAAATTATACACACCGATATTTGTGGACTCTTTGATGTTCCATCTTTTGGTGGAGAGAAATATTTTATCACTTTTATCGATGAGTTTTCACGTTATGGATATATCTATTTGATGAAAGAAAAATCTCAAGCAACAGATGCTCTCATGGTATTTGTCAATGAGGTTGAAAGGCAATTAGATAGAAAGGTGAAAATCATTATGTCAGATAGAGTTGGTGAATATTATGGAAAGTATAATGAATCAGGACAATATCCTGATCTATTTGCGAAGTTCCTCGAGGAACGTGGCATATATGCACAGTATACTATGCCAGGAATACCTCAACAAAATGGTATTGCAAAAAGGCGTAGGAGCATGATAAGTAATTCCTCATTATCCAAATAATTGTGGATGTATGCTCTTAAAACCGTTGTATATGTATTAAACAGGGTTCCTAGTAAGGCAGTTCCAAAGACTCCTTTTGAACCGTGGACAGGAAGGAAACCTAGTTTAAGGCACCTGCATGTTTGGGGTTGCCCAGCGGAAGCTAGAGTTTATAATCCACAAGAAAAGAAATTAGATTCTCGAACAGTAAGTGGTTACTTTATTGATTACCCAGAGAAAACTAAAGGGTATGTGTTTTACTGTTCGAACCATAGTTCGAGAATTATAGAAACCGGTAATGCAAGATTCATTGAGACTGGTGAAGTTAGTAGGAGTGTTGAAAAGCAAAGTGTGGAAATTAAAGAGGCGAGGGTCAATATTCTATTACCCAGAAATGTGCCTACTTTCACACAAATACCAAATATTGTTCCAGTTGTTGAAGAACACCCTGACAACACCGAGCAACATTTGGATGAAACACTTCATGAAGAAACAAACTCACAAATATCTCATACAAATGAACCACAAGAAATGCCATTAAGAAAATCTCAAAGAGTTAGAAAATTGGCTATTTCGGATGATTACGTGGTTTATTTGCAAGAGTCAGATTTTGATATTGGTATTAATTAAGGATCCGGTTTCATTTTCGCAAGCCATATAAAGTAATGAGTCTGACAAATAGATGCCATGAAGGAAGAGTTAAAATCCATGGGATACAATAAAGTCTGGGATCTTGTTGAATTGCCAGAAAATTCTAAAACAATCAGGTGTAGATGGTTCTTTAAGACCAAAAGCGATTCAAATGGAAATATTGAGAGATACCATACTTGTTGCCAAGGGAATACTCGGAAATGAGGCATTGATTATAAAGAGACTTTTTCACCGATCTCAAAGAAAGACTCGTTAAGAATTATTATGGCTTTGTGGATCATTATGATTTAAGTTACACAAATGGATGTGAAAACTGTCTTTCTTAATGGAGACCTCGAGGAGGAAGTGTATATGGACAAACCAGAAGGTATTGAAACTAAAGGAAAAGGTCAAATGGTGTGTAAACGGAAGAAGTCAATATATGGACTTAAAAAAGCCTCACGACAATGGTATATAAAGTTTTACGATACCATAAACTCTTTTGGATTTGTGAAAAATATCGTTGATCGGTGTATATACCAAAAGATCAGTGGGAGCAAGTTTATATTTTTAGTCCTACATATTGATGATATTCTACTTGCTGCTAATGATTTAGGCATATTTCGTGAGACTAAAGATTTTCTCTCTAAAATTTTAAAATGAAAGATATGGATGAGGCATCCTATGTGATAGGAACAGAAATATTTCGTGATAGATCACAAGGATTATTAGGGTTGTATCAGAAAGGCTATATCGAAAGAATTCTAGAGAGATTCAATATGAACAATTGTTTAGCATGAATTGTTCCAATTCAAAAGGGTGACAAATTTAGTCTCATGCAATGTCCTAATAATGATGTAGAGCGAAAAGAAATGGAATCAATTCCTTACTCTTCTATTGTTGGTAGTATGATGCATGCTCAGACTTGCACAAGACCGGATATTAGTTTTACGGGCAGAATATTGGGAAGATATCAGAGTAATCCAGGAATTGATCATCGGAAAGCTGCAAAGAAAGTTTTGAGGTACCTGAAAGGAATAAAGGATTACATACTCATGTATAGGAGATCCAGGCATTTGGAAGTTGCTGGATGTATTGACACTAGAAAATCCACGTTTGGTTGTTTGTTCCAATTAGCTGAAGGAGCAATATCGTGGAAGCGTGACAAACAATCTGTCACTGCTACATCCACAATGGAAGCAGAATTTGTGGCATGTTTTGAGGCCACAATTCATGCATTATGGCTATGAAACATTATTTCAAGACTTTGGGTTGTCGACACTGTTACTAAGCCGCTAAAAATTTACTATGATAATTCTATAGCAGTATTCTTCTCCAAGAATGATAAGTACTCCAAAGGTGCCAAACATATGGAATTAAAGTACTTTACCGTCAAGGAGGATGTTCAGAAACAAGGAGTGTCACTTGAGCATGTCGAACAGATCTCATGATTGCAGATCCGTAAACAAAAGGTTTACAGCTAAAGATATTTAAAGAACATGTGCATAAAATGTGTCTTGGCTGTATTTATGATTGATATATTTATGATGTTTTGACACTTTGAGCTCATTTATATGTTTATGATATACATTAGTGATTTTCTGTTTCTCATAATGGTACACACATTATTGTTTTGAGATGTTACAAGATAAGTCTCAATGGGACATTATGGTGGACCATAATATTTTTTTGTTTATGGATCTGATACGATAAATTACTAATATTGTAGTATATCGAAGGAAGTATATAGACAAATTATATATAACCGCCATAATTTACAATGTAGTAGTTTATCGTATTGTGGTATTTATGATGGGCATTATAGAAGAGATTTGTTTATGTGCAACTAATTTTCATATATTAAATATTAATATTATGTGATTATAGGGCCAAGTTGGAGAATGTAAGTTATTTTTCTACGTATGTATGGCCCAATAGGTTTAAGGCTCATAATTAATATTTAATTAATGAGCAAATCTCATCTGTCCGATCGATTACTTGATGGACCTACAGGATTAAATAAGAACATCTATAAATTGGTCCTCCCCACCCATTAGGGTTACTGCATTCTTTTTATCTTTTCCATCACTAAAGTCAGCAGTAACGAAAGCTAGGGCAAGGGGCGAGAAATCAATTTCAATTAACGCTTCCACTTCAAGATAATGGATTCCGCTTCAAGTATATTTTCTATGACGATTATATGTAAGATTATCATGTTCAAGATCCTGGTATGAATTATAATTTATGCTTACAGAAACTATTTGGAGAACTTGTTGTTTAAAGCCAAAAGCTAATCTGAACTATTGAGAGACAGAGAGTTAATGATAGTGATTTTCGGAGATTTGTAAGATAGAAATTTTTAGTCCAACCTAAGAACCAATCTAAAAATTTACCACTAAAGATTGTGGCATGGAGTGGTAATTAGTACTCATCCATCCTGATTCGAATTCTGATAATGAAGTCGTTTTTAGTAGAAAATACTTTACCCCTGTAGCGGGACTTCAGACATAAATGCCGATTGGTTAGCCTCCAAAACTAATGAAAAACAAAACAAATCCTAATTTAAGTATCAACCTCTTAATAATACTAACTAATAATAATTCTTTTGAAAAAAGAGAATATTAAAAGTTTCTCAGTGAAACTGTAATCTAATGTTGGATCGAATCTTATTTCACAAGCATTAGCACTTCATTTGGAGTCCATGAGGTGATATATTGGGTTTTGGGGAAGCCGAGTAATGATAATGGGGAAGAGTTCAATTTCTGCGCATTAAGCATGAAGATAATCAGTTAGGTTGTTGTGGTCAAACTTTATTATGGATTTCTAATCATATTTTTCATTGGGCCCTCTTATCTCATTCTTCTCCGAGCTCTGGTTATGAAAGAAGGAAACAAGAAGAATATATCACGACTGATTTTATTACGGGGCAGCTCATGATGTTTATATCGATCTATGCGCACCTCTGCATCTACTTTTCTTTTATTTCGTCGAATTCGTACTCCTCCGACCATCCCTTTTCTTTCATATACTTTCGTACCATTTCTTTCCATTAGGGTTCCTACTCCCATTAGTTTGAGGACTTGTAAGTCCTCATAGGAGCCCTTCATGCTCGGGAACCTTTATAGAACAATATGCTTCAGTTTTTCGTGCCTGAACACTTCGGGCCACGAATTTTGTCCCGCAAGCTGCTCTATAATGTCGGTTGCACTCATAGGAAAATCCCCTCTCTTTTTTTTACTTTACCTCATAAGCCTTTGCTACTTCCATAACATGGGACCTTTGATGTGTCCCCCCATATATATAGATTCGTATCTTCTTTAGTGATGTATGTGCAGATCGAACCCCAGTCCTTTTTTGCCTGAATATTAGATTTCGAGCATTTGCTCGAACTCAGGAAACACTTTCCTAATCTGGCTTCTAAAGCTATTTTTAGGTGCCCACTCGACCTTCCCACCAAAGTTCTAATATAACCTTCCGATTTTGTGGTTCTCCCTGGCTACGGCGTAAAGTTCTTTTTTAAACCAACAAATATTTATAATGGCCTATATAATTGTTATAGTAATTCTAGTTCTATTTAAATGCACGGAGAATTAATAGATTATATATAACAAAAATGTTTTAGAATAAACAATTGAATTTGTACTTTTAAGACCTCTAGCAATTAGAACGATCCAAAGTGTATACAATAAAATAAAGAGTCAATTACTCAAATGGTTACTCAACTATCCCAAATTATCCTCTAAAGTCACTTTTCTTTTGTTTGTAACAACATAGTCACTGAACTATTGTTACGGCACTCAGAAGGTCACTCAACTAGATGTTCCAAATTTTGGATTACCAAATACCTTTTTAACCCTCTAAATTATAAACATGTATCTTTTTTATTTTTTTTATTTTTTTTAATATTATAATTTTCCTTTTTAATTTATATTATGGACTTACCTGTAGAATAAATAGATATTTATTTATAAATTAAAAAAATAAATGCTGAAATAACAAAATAATGAGCATAGTAAAAAAATTTATTAGAATAATTTGTTCGTAATAATAATTTTAGTATTAACAACAAAAATTCAAAAATTTATTTACGCAATTCAGAATAAAAAAAATAAAGATTGTAAAATATATATTCCATGCACATAATATAAAAATAATTAGTTAAATTAGTTATACCTTTATTTAACTAATTATTTTTATATTATGTGCATGGAATATATATCTTACAATCTTTATTTTTTTTATTCTGAATTGCGTAAATAAATTTTTGAATTTTTGGTTTTAATACTAAAATTATTATTACGAACAAATTATTCTAATTAATTTTTTTACTATGCTCATTATTTTGTTATTTCAACATCATAAATTCTTAAATACTTATTATTTTTTAATTTATAAATAAATATTTATTTATTCTACAGGTGAGTCCAAAATATAAATTAAAAAGGAAAAATCATGATATTAAAAAAAATAAAAAAAATTAAGAAGATACATGTTTATAATTTAGAGAGTAAAAAGGGTATTTGGTAATTCAAAATTCGAAAAATCTAGTTGAGAGACCTTCTGAGTGAAATAGGCATATTTCAGTTACTTTATTGTTACATACGAATGAAAAGTGACTTTACAAAATAAATTGATATAGTTGAGTGACCATTTGAATAATTGACTCATGAAATAAATGTTAGTAGGGGTGTATATGGACCGGGTTGGTTCGGATTTTATCAAAACCAAACCAAACCAACTATATCGGTTTGGATTGGTTCGGTTTTGTCGGATTTTTGGGTAAGCTTTGATAAGTGAATATAAGTTTAGTAAATATAGAAAAAAATTGACAAACATATGATCTATTAAAATATTTTTAAGGGATAATTTTTTTAGTAATACTTGATAGTTATTTTCTTAGTCGTCGAATAATAATTTTACTGTAATTTACGCTTTCAAGGTTAATACATGAGAGGATTCCAAATATTTCAATATTTTCTAAAGAAAATTCACTATAAAGTCTTAAAAATGTAAATAAAATTAATATATTTATATGTTGGTTTGGTTCGAAATTTTTGTACTCAATATCAAATCAAGTCAAATCAAACCTAGTTGGATTTCTAATCGATTTGGTTTGATGCAATTTTTCAGTTCGATTTAAATACCCTTAAATATTAGTGATTATGAACAAGATAAGATAGCAACCAAGATAAAGAAAATCTTATTGAATGTAGGCTCAAGGGGTTAGAGTGATGAAACGGGGTACAATCTCAATGATAAAAGGACAATGTTGCTGATGAATAAAGAATAAAATGAAATTAATAGAGAGGGTTAATTGCTTTTAGATGAAATTATATCGATTGGTTATTAATAGTCGAGGACTCGAGGTGGAGCGGGATGGTTTCGGTCACATCTCCTCTCCGTCTATATTTTGATTCCGGAACCTCGCCCACCACATAACATTGTTTTACTGTGCCACATGGTGAGGCCCAATTTTGCCAATAAGAATTTATTTTTATCCTATTTGCGGAGTTTGAATTTTCGAGAAAAGGAAAAGGAAACTCATGAAAATAATTGAACTAGGTTAAGAAAACATTTATCCACTAATTTACAATTATATTCCATTTTGGATGGAAATTGTACATTTCTCTTTTCTTGCTCAGTCCCTACCAATTTAATATAGTCATCTCTTAATAGAATATTGAATAATTGTGAAACTCACTTTAACTTCTTTTAATTTTGTCCCTTTTTCATTATATTTTTAATTGGTAAAAAGAAAATATATTATGTGCATTTAACAAACCACAAAAATCACACACTTATGGTCAAGATAAGAGACATGTGGTTTAATGACTTTTGACTTTTTTTTATTCAACCTGGATTCTTTATTTTATATAAATCAAGTGATACTTGTTTTGCTTGTTTTGTTTTGACATACTTTCTGTTTAATATAAAAAAAGAATGTCAGAAAAGCTAAAGTAGCTTTTAAGTATTTATCGTTGTCTAATTTTGCTTTACTGATGGTTATAGTTATGGTGACTAACGAATGGGCTCATGTGATGGACTTTTAATTAAAGATGAAGTCGAGCCTAACTTTTAAAACTAGACGTTCTCTACTCAGCCGAACATTTGTACTAGGGCGTTTGATCTTAACCAAAACACTGAGAAAGGTGTCCGAACATCTGTACTAGTAACAACAACAACTACTACCCCAGTATTTTCCAACACGTGGGATCTGCGGAGGGTAAGGTGTACACAGCCTTACCCTTGGAAGGATAGAGTGGCTATTTCTGATCGACCCTTGACCGAAGAAGATGAAAAAGGAAAGGTAAGTGCAACAACATCTGTACTAGTAATAATTTAATGTTCCACTAACACAGAATAAGCAAAGAAACCTAAAGCTTAGACCAAATATACAACTATACAGTCATATTTGCTACTAATCGGGAAGTACCTCTAACAGAATTACTGAAGCTCACAGTAAATCTCAAGCAATTGAAATGTGGTACAAATTTGCATACTTAGAATAACCAGACCTAAATTCCAAGAAATCCAGTCTTCAGAAATGTTGCCTCTCACTGTCAGTCTCACTTGTATTTGAAAAATCCAATACTGTTCGCTTCAGTTCTAGCCACTTCTAAAATGAAAACAAACGTTGTTTAGACACAAGCCAGAGGAACCGTTGAGCTTGCTGTCTCGAGTTCCTGAAAAATCAGAAAACACGTATAATGTCATCAGAATGAGAAACTCCTTTGTTCTAAAGGTAATTATTAAGATGTTAAAAATATGCATTGACAACCTTTAACCTTTTAGATCTCATATCAAGAAAACTTTTAGTTTTTCAATGCATCATTATGCACCAAAACATATAGTTTCTACGGCTTCATATTTGCATCAGATCATGCACAAAATTTCCAGCTATAATTCTCAAACTATATTTTTATGCCGCTCAGAGCATCTTTATGGGAGTACTATACTTAACCTCCCATCCAATGGGGGTTATTGACTTAATTCAATCAAATGAATCATAAGATTGCAATTCTAGTATAACGAGGTTTCATCAGTAAATGGATGAAAACCATCAAAGTTTTATGCACAAAAGCAAATCAGAAACATTCAATAAAAAACCTAAACCAAAAAGGTAACAAAACGAGTTGAAAATCACAAGGTCGCCCTGAGGAAAGCTGTACCTGGTGCATTTGAGAGACTTCTGGAGTATTACGGAATGGAAGTCTTAAATTGTGCTGATCCTGTTGCTGCAGATCTAGCTTTTCTATTTTCTTTTCATAAAGTGCATATTCCTCAGGCTTCTCCCACTGTTTGCATGTTTTCAGGCATCCAGGCATTATGAGGGGCATGGGATCCAGTGTTAAAAAAAGAAATTGGACAAATGAAACTTACCCTGCTTTCACACGTCATGCAGTTATAATAATATATGAATCCATCAGGACAGGTATGTTCACTCCATTCACAGTCTATAGACTCCACCATCTCAACATTTAAAGATCTTGCATTGACAGAAGATGCAGCTGATGGCAAAACATTATCTGATCCGACATAATTGCTGAAAACTGACTGAGGATTGCTTCTGTTAATTGGAGTCTGCAAAAAGCAACAGATACTTGAAACATACTTTTTTTCTAATTATCTTTCGTAGGTAATTATACACTGGAGATTGCATTTCCTTTAAATAAAGAAGTTGCATTTTTTAAATAGGCAAGACCATTTGCATTGTGATAAAAAGATCGAGCTCCTTTGTCCAAAAATGCAGAAAGATTAAGCTCTTATTGCACAAAATTAGATGTACTCTTGAAAAAACATACAGCTCTTAGTAGAAAAGTTAAGCTAGTCTAAATTCTAATAATAAAACTCATATTACGACATGCCGCCATCTACTTAATGGAGAATATTGAACAATAACCTTATTTGGACTCTGGTGATTAGACTGGTTAGCTGCTATATTCCCATTAAATTGCTCGTTCATATGGGATGGCGCCCTGCAAGTTATGAGTTTCAGATAAGGAAACCAGCAAGTAAAAATACAAGAGGCAAGATAAACTAAAAGCCAGTCTAATGCATTGTACCAGAGTAGGACTTGAATAAGAATGCACCAGGAAAGAACTGCATCTATAGCAACTTGTTACAGAATATACTAGATGCTGAACATGATGACACTGGGAAGTAGATGCGTTATTTTAAAAGGCGGACGTGTGAGACTAGGCACTTAATCTCAGATGGAGTGAGTGTTGCCTTAGGCGCGTCCCAGGACTAGCCCAAAGAATGCTTTCCGAAACACTGGTTAGAAGTACTTAACTTTCTACATCAAGAGAATCTGAGATATCACACTCAGGAGAGAAGAATATCAGCTCCATTCTAGTTTCTTCAATTTGTCTTCAACTTTTTCATCCAAAACAACTATTTGTTTATCCGGAAAGAGTATTTGACTCATCCAACAAAAAGTGGTACTCCAAAACTAGCAATGGTTGATCCATACAAAGATAAAGGGGAAAGTAAAATTTCATGGACGGGGATACACACCTCGACTCGCCCACCTTGGGCTTCTTAGGATCCGCAAATCGAACAATCAACGGCTGATGACAGACCTGAACCACAAGGGAATGGGAGAAAGGATAATTGGTTTCAGACCTGAACCACAAGAGAATGGGAGAAAGTAGATTGGTTTTAGATTAGACCATAAATACATAATAATACAGGGGCTTACTTTCGTCGTTACATAGGTACCATGTAGTGCATTCATTGCCGCAACCGCCATGTCTTTACAAGCAAAACTGACAAAAGCACTTCCTTCAAGGCAGGAATAAGATCAACGCCAAGAAGAAAAGAGTTAAAAAACAGAGCATGTATAGACAATCCAGAAGTAGGTCAGCACATCTCAATTTTACGTATAGAACAACAACTACAACAACAACTACCCAGTATAGTCCCACAAAGTGGAGTCTGGGAAGGGTAATATGTAGATAGGCCTTACCCCTACCCGAATGGGCAGAGAGGTTGTTTCCAATCGACCCTCGGCTCAGTGAAGGAAAGAAGAACAAAAACAATTTTACGTACAGGTAGCAGAAAAATAAGCATGAGCACCAAATATGGCAAATGCAATCACACAATTCAAACATGTCCAGAAGCAGTGAACTAGATTGGTAAAAACTGGGTGGCAAAATTAGCGCATGAAAATATGACCCACGCAAGTTTGGGCAGGATGGGCTGGGCATATCTTCATTGCGGCCAATTTGGGCACAACTCAAGTCGGCTGATAAGCTTGGATTTGGGCTAAATCCTAGATAGATCTATAACAGAACTTGTAAAAATATTTTAGAAACTTTTGTTTGCTATAGCCATGATAATAAATTTGAAAATAGCATAAAATATAGCCATAATAATATCAACAACAATAAATTTTTATTTGGTCACAACAAATTATAAGAAAATAAACAAAGAAATTGAAACTTTGTAAGAGTTGGGCGGGTTGGGCTATAACCTATTGTTTAGCCACATCTTGACCTAAACCATCTCAGCCCAAGTAACATTAGGCGGGCTAATGACCCATCCAATTTTTTGATTTAACCCATTTTGACCTGCCTAAATTCAACCAACTCGCCCACTTAACACCCTAGGTAAAATTGAGAACATGCAACCAGCTGAACTGTTGGCAACAACTAGAGAAGAAGCCATAGCAACAGGGATATGTCTTAAACTAGGTTCAGTGAGAGAGCATTTTTGCAAACTGTTACCAAATGCAATCGCTCCTGCATGCTAAATGTAAAAATAATAATGAGAGAGAACAGAGAGAGAAAGAGAAAGAAGAGAGTTACTGTTGCATACCACGGCGTTGTTTTTGTTCATCAAGCAAGAAAAAAACTTCTTCAACAACTCCAAATGGAGAAAATACCTGCCACCAAAGGCGTGCATCCAAACTCAGAACTTTTCCATTGGCTCAAAAGTGAAACAAATTGCCTCTCGGTCTAGTTGAGGATTTAGTAGGATTTCATATAATATAGAGATAAAGAAATAATCACTAACTAATGGTACATGATATCATGATATGAATTTGTCCTTCAAACATGGGATAAAGCATGTTATTTGACATAGTTCATGAAGCGTTACCACATCCTAGATCGAAAAATGTGTCAGGTAAAGTGGTATGGAGCAAGGATTAATCTTTATCACTTATATCCATTAAATGAAAATTATAATTGATAAACCTATAACCATGACATCACTGCAGAATTATTTGCTACATATTTCTTTTTATCCAATAGCACTAAGAACAAAAAAGCTAGAATTTGTGCCCAGTAAGTAAAATGTAGCATGAAAATATTAGAACGTCAACATGCAGATTCTTTGCATGTGTATACAGGATGCACAAATTGAACAAAGACAAACAGTGAAAAAGGAAGGAGCAAAAAGGGAAGATAGAATCTGCGTGTCTTGGCTTAAAACACATATATGTGGAGCATACATGCTCAACTTCTCTTTTGGAAACTTGTTTCCTCAGACCACCAACATAAAGTTTGTGATTGTGTTCACCCAAGCTTCCTACAATGAAAGAGAAAAGAGGTAAAAGCGGATAGAAATTAAATAACAACATAATGCCAATAAACACCTAGAATTCTAGAGGGGCAAAGAGATAACTGAAAATTCAAACTGTATACACTTGAGAAAATACTCCATGTCAATTCATCGAAAATATTATTTTGAAATACTCATTCCGTGTATTCCGTTCAGAATTCAAACCCTTACAAAATGCACAAAATGCAGTTTCTCCCAGGAGTACCAACACTATGAACAGATGGAGCCACTTGCAAATAATCATTCGTTTCGCTATCAAACATAACAAATTATCAAAACACTTACCTCTTTGTCATGCAATACTTAAATGTTTCTCTTTGACCAGAAAGATGTAGTTCTTGAATTCCATTTTCATTACCTTAGATTTCAAAAGTTTAAGTAGCTGGTCAAAATACCCGAGGTCCCTTAGCCTTGTGAGTACTATTCTAATAATTGTTTACTATAGCCTTATCCTGACTAATGTGTTTTCCTGGAAAATACAAATTCAATCATTCATGGATCTTTACAGAGAAGCTTGTCAACTTTTACATACTGCCTTGGTGGGGAGTGAGTGGTGGACAACATAAATAGTAGAAGGGAGCGGATTTGCATTAGTTAAGCTTATGATGACTCAAGTTAGCTATTTAAGGATAAGGACTCCACAAGGGTGGCAGCTTAATTCATGATCCTTATGTTAGGTATTAGACCAATATTATCTAAAATTTGAATAGTGAGACAACAAAACAATTACCAAGACGTTCTCGTTCCCCATCAGCATACCTAATTATTAAGGGAACCTCACCCTGCAAGCAAGAAATATATACAAGACCGAGTAAGAGGAGATCAATAATTTCTTGAGAGGGTAAATGATTTTAACTTCACAACTGAGAAGGAAACTCACCCCAGGGAAAGTATATCGACCATGGAATGCTCCAATCGCCCTATCAGCTTCATCTAGCGTGCTATACTTCACAAAACAGCATTCTGCAGTGTAAATACATTATTCATTTTTATTCTGTTTAGGGAAAAATATTCACTTTTATCGGCGTCTATACTTGTCAAAAAGATTATATTATACTTCTAGGATGATACATGTGCCGAGAAAATAGTGAATGTCAACAGCAGAAAATAGCAAGGAGGAGGAATAAGATTAAATCCTGGTATTTTAACTGATCCAGAGTAATTTAAATTGCAATTTAAATTCTTTGACTTGCTTTACGAATACAAAACCCAGTGCAGATGGCATGACATTTGATAAAGTAACACCATCACTGTAAATTATAACAAGTACACTACCAGATGCCCTGGCAACGGCAACTATTACCACATTCCTCTACCTTTCCTCAAACCAGTGGTTTTATCCTTGAGCCGAACAACCTCAATAATATTCCCATGTTCAGCAAAAACAGCACGAACCTGAATTGAAAGAGACATGTGTTAATATGTAGGAATATTTTCGAAATGCCCAGATGATGATCATAGTCAAACAAGGAATCTGCAAGGACTTGAGTGATGAAATTTCAAATAGTTAAACACCCCAGAAAAATGGGAAGTTACTGGATCATTGGATAGGGAAAAGACCCTCACTGAAGTTGGAGGAAAGCAAGTGGTTAACCCATTCTTCCAACAGGAATGATACTATCTGTTGGTTTTCTCCACATAGTTTGGGATTGATTTGCAGTTGATTGATTTAAATTGAATACTATGGATACTATATGGTCCATAACATATCCATTTAATTCAAGCCAAATGAAGTATCTAATAAAATATAGGACACGTAGAAATTCCAAAGATAGAGGAGTATACTCTACTTCACACAAGTTAATTTGTGATATTGCAACTTATTTACAATTTAATAAGTTTTGAGGCAAAAATGAAAATAGCTAATTGATATCCAGAACAAATATAAAAAAAAATGGACCTTTGACAAAGGGAAGACAGCATGAACTTTATTCAAAGTAGTAGCCTAGTCTTAGTAGATGCAATGACCACAGTATGTTGCTAAAATTACTGGAATATACATCACCTATGTACTCTGCCGGTTGGTTGTTAGATCAAAAACCATGAGTTGCTTTTCATATGTAACTACTCACCAACAATAATTTCACCAGACATAGATGCAAATTGAGGCAAAGTATTAATATAGGTGATACCACCTAGATTGATTAACATTTAATTGTTGATGGTACAATTTTCTTCAGTAACAAAAACTTTCATTAATAAACACCAAGTTACTGTAAGAAAAGTATGGGCAAGGTGTGTATATCCCTCAAGTAGAGCCGTAGAGTCATCCATTGTCTCAATAAATACCACATTAGTAAACTTACATTAACTATGATATTCTCCTGGCGTTTTTTGCATTTGGTCAGAGATTTGCAGGTCATTGTTGGTTACCTGTGAGATTTCTAGAATCTCTAGATTTATAAGACATTTAAGAAGGTCTCAAAAAATCAATTATTAGAATTGGGACGAGTGCCTACCTAATTGAAGCACAATGGATGTAGATGCTATCTTTTTAGATGAAAATGGATATAGATATAGAGGCTTTATATGGTCAACCTCAACTACTTTTGGGTTGAGGCTAATAGTAGTAGTTCTTGTTGGTTATTATATCTAAGCTCTTAAAAGCCTCAAGTCCCACTCTTAAGCATAACTAATAGTGTGCAGAGGTCCACTTAGTCGGTACAACTAAGCGCCAACAAAACACTAGGTTTTTATGGCTCAGTCTCAGTGGTCAACAAAGTGGGGCGGAAACTATGAGATATGAGGTTCAAATCTCAGAGGAGGCAGTGGAAACACTGGGATTTCTTCCCATCTTCTTAAGCTTTGGTGGGAAAAATTTAGTGGTATCTGTGCTAGTGGGAGGTAATTCAATGGAATACTCGAAGTGTGTACCAGTGTTTGAAAAAGCGCTCGCTTCGTCGCTTAATGTGTGAAGCGAGGCGATGCGAGGGTCTGTCGATTTAAACTCCTTGAGGCGATGCGAATTGCAGAAGCGCACGCTTCACCGGATAACTCGAGGAAGCGATCGAAGCGCAAAAGCGATTTCTTAATTGAAGAAAGGGCAGGCAGGGGTCTTTTTTGAAGAAAAAAAAAAAGAACTTTGGGGTCTGAAAAAACATACCCTAAATTGACAAAACCCTCTTTCTTCAGAAGCTAGAGGCTCGATCTTCTTCAGTTGTAAAAAAAAGAAAATCTATGGTTATCTTCATCTTCTTCAGTGCACGATCAGTCAACCAAGAACCAACCCAAGTAATTTCTTCTCTTTTCTTCTTGTTTTTTTATTTTTCTTTCTTCTTCTTTCTTCTTCAGACCAGTCGACCAGTCACTCTTCTTCTTCGTCTTATTCATTTTTCTTCTTCTTATTTCTTTTTCTCTCTGTCAGAACGAGGAAGGAACAAAAAAAAAATTCTTTTTCCTTTGTGTTTGTATATTTTCAGCATTTATTATTTTCTTTTTCCTTTGTGTTTGTATATTTTCAGCATTTTTCCTTTTAATTATTGAATTTCATTTATTATTTTATTTCAGCATATAAACTTAAATTATTATTATATTTTCAGCATATATAAGAGTTTAATTATTGTATTTTATTTATTATTTTATTTCAGCATATAAAATTAAATAATTATTATATTTCAGTTTATTGATTATGATTTTGCATATATCTTAATAGGGATATTAAATGTCTCAAAGTTCGAAACAGAAAGACCCGGCTTGGCGATATGGTCTGAGAGTTAATGAAAAGAATACAAATGTTCTATGAATCTTTTGCAACAAGATTACAATGAAAAAAATACAAATGTTCGATGTGCAGTTAGAGCTTTTGCACGATGGGCAGTGGAAAAGATGAACAAAAAAGTGTGCCCTTCGCTTTGCGCTTCGCTTTTGAAGCGAGGTGAGCCCTTGTCGCTTTTTTGCGCTTTGCGCTCTCCAAAACACTGGTGTGTATAAGCTAACCCGGATACCACCATAATAAAAAAACAACACAAAACATAACAAGGAAAAAAGATATCATTATTCAAAATACTTAATTACAGACACTTACGTCTTCTTCTTCAGCTGGTCTTGGTACTCCTACAACATAGAGTTTTACAGATCCAAAACGAACCTGAGAGTCTAAAAGGTTTTCCAAATTCAGAAAGTCATGCTAGTGAAATACTGCTACAGCTTAAAAACACTCAGTAAAATACAACATGCTCAACATTTGGCTCTTTCGCTTCCAGGGATTCAACTAACTAACTTTTGCCAACATTTTGGAATGTATCCTTCCCCCAATATTACACAAGGAGAATTTTGACTTACAATCTCTTTTCTATAGTTTCCAAAATATCCAAAGTTTAATTGAGTTTAAGTTCTATGCACGGATAGTATAAAGATTTTCTATGCAATCAATTGATAAGCATTAGTTGATAACCTATACTAAATCATCATAACCTGCTATAACAGGTTAAATTGCATGGATGGTGTAAATCTTTACACCTCGATGTATATAATTTTTACCAACATTTTAAAACGCATCTTTCTACCAGTTAACTTAGAATACTCTTTTCTATAGTTTCCAAAACAAATTATATTGAGTTTAAAGTTCCATAAACTGACCATGTAATGATTTTGTACACAACCATGTCGCTTAAAGGTAATTGCAGGTAACTCCATTTAATAAGCACTAATCGGTAAATTACAGTAAATGGCACGTAAGCTAATAAATCAGGTTAAATCTCACTATCGGTATATATACATAACTTAAACTCTTTTTATTTTTAACTCAAACTCATTTTAATTTTTTTTTTTAAAATGAAATAATCATGTCTCTAAAAAGTTAGTCAAATTTACTCTTAAATAAGCAAAAGAGCCCGACAAATAAGAACCAGGTGATTTCTTTCTCGGAATTGTTAATTATGAGCGGGAGAATAATGATTCGTACCAGATGTTGATTGATCGTAAGGTCTCTTACGAGCTGAAAGAGGCGGAGAACCACCGAAAATCTGCTCGGAATTAGGGTTTTGGTGGTGGTGGTGATGATGCTGGCGGCGATTGTAGTGGTTTCCCTCCCCGGGAAAGTTTCTTCTATTATTGTCGTCGTTACGAGAGATAGTCTCGTCGGAAGGCCAACTCGGCGGCGCAGAATGAGGGTTCCGGTGATATTCCCGCTGGCTTCCACGGCGTTCTCCGTTACTCTGGTCCATTGTGCATCACGCGGTAAATTGATATTTGCACTATTAATATGGCTTTAGTATTTATATATTTACTCCAATTTTAATTGTTAATGCATTCTGTACAGTAAGAAGGTGTTTTGACACCGTTATCCAGAAAATCAAAATTATTTATTCTTGTTTACTTATTTGTGTTTTTACTCATAAATTAATTATATTTTTTAATCTATAGTAGTTTTTGTGGGAAATTTTTTCTTTATCCTCCAATTCTTTTTTATTTATATACTTCTTTTCTTCTTTTTTTCTTTTTTGCTTTTCTTTTTTCTTATTTTTTTCTTTTTTTCTTTTCTAATTTCATTTAACTTCTTTTTTTATATTTCTTTTCTCTTCATAATTAAATTTCATTTACTATTTTCACTATTTTTTATCATTCTGTTTTTATAAAATAAGTAAAATATTTGATATAGTAAATTTTATTCACCTTTTTAATATAACTAGTACAATATATTTTTTATTTTATTTTTCTTTCACATTTTTTAAGTTCAATTATTAAACTAAAATAATATTAGTTGTCACTTGATCTAATACACTGAATATCACATTGACTGCTGTTGAGCACCATAAATTACATAATCAGATTTTAAGAATCAACACGTGATTACATGCGAACCTTGATATCCTACCTTATAAATATCAATACATATTCTATCATTAATAATAGTACAACCAGTTATAGAGCAAACAAATATAACCTAGAGCAACCAAATCTTCATATATACTAGTTAGAATAAAAATGATAATAAGTAGCAAAAAAGACTTTAGTACCATGTGATACCAATATGGTATATATGTATACCATTCAGAGCATATGATTTCTCTAGAATATTTCTACAACTATCTGCGACTATACTACTCTATCCGAACATAAAAGGACATAATAAAAGTATGAGAAAATTATATCCTCATATTGCAAGTTAAATATTCGCAAAATAACTTGCTCACTTCGTATACTAAGAGTATATATAGTTGTATGGGGTTATTCCAACAATTACCTATAACTATAAGAACTATTAAATTTATGTCCATCCACACACAAAAATTCCAGCATTATTACAACTCATGTTGATATAAATAATTTCATAATAGAATTCACTTAAAATACAACTAAAACAACCAAAACAATGTTCAAACTACCATATGATATCAATATGCCATATAATTATAGCAACATGGTATACAGTTTTACTAGTTAATTTTCGGCAACTATATGACTATACTACTACTACATAGCACACATGAATAAAGAGAAAAACAAAAAAAATAGTGTACCACATATTAATATAATAAGGTATTTCAAGATATTGTACTGTCTATTATTATTAAAAGAAAATCAAATATTGTACCAATCAAATACATCTAATACAACCAAAAAAGAATCCAACTAGCATATGATACTAATATAGTATATAGCTATACTAATAGGGTATATAGTTGGAATGAATTATATACTAAAATGATATATTTATATACTATTTGGGTATGCAATACAAATTCGTCTTCTTCTCTGGTTCAATTATATTTTAACCTAAATTTCTAAAATTTACTACAAAATCTCCACCAAATTAACTAAAACTTTTAGCTGCAACTTTCAATCAACTTTCCAAACTAAACCATATAAGATAGGATCAAAACAATTAAATAATATGATTAAAAATAACCAAAAAAATCACTTATTTTATACAGGAGAAAATATAAATTTGTAGGTATGAGAGAACCACACTTTTCATATTTTAAATGAATTATTCTATCTTTTGGTGATGTACATACATATGCCTTAAAGAAGTTAATGTTTACCATGTGTTCTAAAGAGATTTGTGACTATTTTATGAATATGATGCATACGTTTATGTTAAGATTCATGTCTCCATGATTTGCTTGCTTTTAAATATATGATTTGATTTCAAGTTTAAATATTAGAGTTTAAGCTTTACATGAAAAGTTATCTTAAACTATTCATGCGCAAATTATAAAAAAAATGTTTTACTGTTCAAATGACCTAAAATGATCTAGTGTTTAAGTTAGGATGATTTTGGAAGAGCTTTAAAAACTCAAAGGATGTTTATTTCCTTGGGTGGAGTGTCTATGTAGAAATTAACTAGTGTAGGAGAGTAGTTAATCTATTTTTAAATAGCGCATGCCGGCTACTCGTACCAACCGAAAAAGAAAATATTCATCAGTGTTAGCACACTACGTCAAAACCATACACAATAGTAATTCGATGCATAGGTATACTAATGTGGGCGGGTAAATAATTTGAATTTAATGGGTATAAAGTGAGATTTTATATCCATCATTGCAAATAATTTAATTTTATTATTTTTTCAGAAATTGAATTAGTATAAATTACAGTATTATTTCTTTATCCATTGAAACAAACCGACCCTAATACTAGCTTTTACTCTTGCGTTAGCTGCCAATCTAACATTGTACTCCATTATCGCGGAAATTCTATCAAAAGGAGAGAGAAGACAGAAGCCTAAGTTTGGAAATGAGAAAAATAGATATACGAGTAAATATTTTTGGTCGACTGGGTACATAGTGTAAATATTTTGAGAGCAGGTAAAAACGGATAAATAGTTTGTCTTTAGTAGGTATAAAGCATAAATTGTTCTATTAATAAGTGTAGCTCAAAGTAACAATATAAAATAAAAAGATAAGTATAATAAGAGAAGAAGAGATAACTTTCTTATTTCATCAAGTGTTCAAGTGTATCCCATCTCATATTTCATGCCTCTATTTATACTATTACACATAAAGGTTAAAAAATGATTGTCTTAACTTTGGCATTAACAATTGAGATCATGGGGGAAAATCATGGGGAGGGGTTATGGAGGGGTGAGAGCTACAATCATAATGGTGATGAGTAGTGGGAGGTTATTTACATCATGGGGAAAAGTAGTGAGAGTTGTGGACATCTATATTTACTAAATATTTTGTAACACTTTCCCTTGGATGTCCCAAAAAATCGATAATATGTCTCGTTAAAACCTTACTAAGAAAAACCATGTGGGAAAAAATCTTAGTGAAGGAAAAAGACTACATATGTCTGTAATACACTTATTTGTTGCCTCGTTAAAAACATTACCAGTAAAACCCGGAGAGACAACAGGGAAAAGGAGTATAGCGCGTATGTTACTCCCCTCATGAAAATATCACTTTATTTCTCGAAGACGTCGCATTCCAATCTTCTGTCTCAATTTCTCAAATGTTGAGGTTGGTAAAGCATTAGTGAACAGATTAGCCAAATTTTCATATGAACGAATTTGTTGAATATTAATTTCACCATTTTGTTAAAGATCATGCATGAAAAAGAACTTTGGTGAAATATGTTTTGTTCTGTCTCATTTGATGTATCCTCTTTCAGTTGAGAAATACAAGCAATATTGTTTTCACATAGTGTTGTTGGATTATCCTTTTTCATATGAAAACCACACATTTCTTGGATATGTTGAGTCATTGATCTCAACCAAACACATTCCTGACTAACTTCACGAATGGCTATTATCTTAGCATAATTTGAAGATGTGGCAGCTATCATTTGTTTCATTGAACGCCATGATATAGCAGTACCTCTATATGTAAACAAATAGAATGTTTAAGACCGGATTTTATGTAGATAAGACAAATAACCTACATCGGCATAGCCAATCATTTCTGACTTGAATTCATTAGAATAAAACAATCTCATATCTATGGTTCCCCGAAGATATCTAAATATATGCTTAACACCATTCCAATGTCTTCTTGTTGGGGAGGGGCTCAATCTTGCTAATAAGCTCACTGCAAAGCAATATCTGGTCGAGTATTTTTGGCAAGATACATCAGTGCTCCAGTTGCACTAAGATATAGAGTTTCATCACCAATGAGCTCTTCATTATTTTCTTGAGGCCGAAATGGATCTTTATTTATATCAAGTGATCTCACAACCTTGGGATACTCAATGGATGTTTATTATCCATGTAAAATCGCTTTAAAATATTTTCAGTATATATTGATTGATGGACAAAAATTTCATTTGGCACATGCTCAATTTGTAGGCAAGACAAAATTTTATCTTACCAAGATCTTTCACTTCAAACTCTTTCTTTAAACACTCTATAGCCTTTGGAAGCTCTTTAGAAGTTCCAATGATATTCAAGTCATTAACGTATATAGCTATGATGACAAATTCAGATCCAGATCTCTTAATAAAGACACAATGGCAAATAGGGTCATTTTTGTACTCTTCATTTAGCAAATACTCGCTAAGGCGATTGTACCACATCCTCTCTGATTGCTTCAATTCGTATAAGGATTTCTGAAGCTTTACTGAACAAGTTTCTCTTAAACTTTTATGTGCTTCGGGAACTTTAGATCCTTAAGGGGTTTTCATAAAAAATTCATTATCCAGTGAGCCATACAAGTAGGTTGTGACAACATCCATCAACTGCACATCAAGCTTTTCATGGACTGCCAGATTTATTAGATACCTGAAGGTAATTGCATCTACCACATGAGAATATGTCTCCATATAATTAATACCAGGCCTTTGCTAAAATCCTTGTGCCACAAGTCGTGCTTTATATCTTACGACTTCATCTTTGTCATTTTGTTTTCGCACAAAAACCCATTTGTACCCCCACTGGATTGACACCTTCAGGCGTTCGGACTATTTGTCCAAAAACTTCATGTTTTTCGAGTGAAGCCAATTCTGCTTGAATTGCATTTTTCTATTTTGGCCAGTCATTTCTCTGTCTACTTTCATCGACAGATTTTGGCTCAAGATCCTCATCTGGTTGTATTATTTCAATTGCAACATTATATGCAAAATTATTGTTAACAACAACGTTATTTCGGTTTCACCTTTTTTTTGTAGAGACATAACTTATTGAGGTCTCTTCGTTTTCATCATTTTCAGGTACTAGAACCTCTTGGGAGGTCTTATCAATTGCTATGTCTTTATGTTCCTCTTGAGCAATTGCTTCCATGTTATGATCAACTTGAACATTTGCTCCTTTCCTTTTACGGGGATTCTTATCCTTGGAACCAATTGATCTACCATGTTTAAGGTGTGGCCTAGACCCATTTGCATTATCATACTGTCCAGTTGGGACATCAGCTCGAATTGGAGCATTTACAGTTGGAATATGCGATTTAGTAACATGTGGAATGTTAGTAAATGCATCTGGCAATTGATTTGCAACATTTTGCATATAAATAATCTTTTGAACTTCTTGTTCACATTGATTTGTACGAGGATCCAAATGAGATAGAGATAATACGTTCCAATATATCTCTTTTTCTAGTTGTTTATTTTCTCTCCTTAATATTGGAAAAACTGATTCATCAAAATGACAATCAGCAAATCTAGTTGTAAACAAATCTGCTGTCATAGGCTCCAAATATTTAATAGTAGAAGGAGATTCATAACCAATATATACTCCCAACCTTCTTCGGGGACCCATCTTTGTACTTTGTGGTGGAGCAATTGGAACATATATCGCACATCAAATAATTCTTAGATGGAAAATATTTGGCTCCTGACCAAAAGCCAACTGTAATGGGGAGACTTTATGATAACTGGTTGGCCTTATGCGCAAGTACTGCTGCATGCAAAATAGCATGTCCCACACTGAAAGGGGAAGTTTTGTCCTCATTAGCAATGGTCTAGCTATTATTTGAAGTCTTTTAATTAATGATTCTGCTAGACCATTTTGAGTAATATGAGCAACCAGATGCTCAACCTTTATTCCAGTGGCCATACAATAATCTGTAAAGGCCTGAGATGTAAATTCTCCAGCATTATCAAGATGAATTGTCTTAATTTCATAATCTGGAAATTGTGCTCTTAACCTTATCATTTGGGCCAACAATCTCGCAAATGTCATATTACGAGTTGATAATAAGCACACATGTGACCATTTCTTATAGATGCATATATCAAGACCATAAAATACTTGAGTGATCCACATGGAGGGTGTATAGGCCCACATATATCACCTGTATACGTTCCAAAAATGCAGGGAATTCGATCCCAACTTTAGCTGCTAATGGTTTAATAATCAATTTTCCTTGGAATCTTCTTGTTCTTCAGTGTGTGCCCGTTTGAATTCTCTATTATTTTGGGCATCATGTTAGAACCGGGATGGCACAATCGGTCATGCCAAATGATAAAATTATTAGAAGTAGTAAATTTTTTGTTTACTATGGCATGTGATTCAATCACACCAATGTTTGTGTGGTACAACCCAGAAGAAAATACGGGTAATTTCTCGTGCACATATCTTTTACCCGTTTTTATTATAGTAATATAAAGGTATTCAACCTTTCCTTCATTTGATGTCTCAACATGGTAGCCATTTTGGCGAATAGCTTTGAAACTCAACAAGTTTCTTTGAGACTTACTACAATATAATGCATTATCAATAATTAATATCGTTCCTCCAGGTAGTAATAAAGTCGCTCTTCCAGAGCCCTCAATCAACTTTGTACTACCGGTAATTGTATTAACATAGGCCTTTTTCATAACCAAATAAGTGAAAAAAGATTTCTCTTAATATTGTGCGAGTTGTAGCACTATCCAAAAGACATAAATCTTCATTACTCATCTTAGATCCAATTGAAGATTGGGGAATTTTAATTTCTTCATAAAAAAATATATCACAAGAATACGGAAAAACTAACATTACCAATGACAACATAAGATAATTTAAGTACTACTTGAAAATAAAAACAACTTCAGACGAGACAAAAACACTGAAAATAAAAATAACAACATAATTGCTCTCCCTAGTAAAATGATAAACATTAGTTTTGATCTCCAAAGAAGTCTTCAACTTCCAAATGAGTAAGATCATCGAGACCTTGAAAATCATCATTATTTAAAGCAAGATTTGCCTCAACATTGTCATCATTTTTGTTTGAAGGCCCAGCCTCTATATCATTTTTAAGGTCAAGTGTGACTCAACTGGGGCATTAGCAGAAGATGCTCCAATATTATTTGCCTTTCTTTTGATGGATTTTTGATAAATCTTGATAAAATGCTCAAAGTGCACGACATTCAATTTTTCAATGACCTTTCATGCCACAGCAGTGGCAGTTACTGCTTTTGCCTCTTGAAGAATTATTTTGAGAACCCATATTGTTCTATCGTTTTCCATGACCACTACGATGACTATTATATTGTCTCTTACTATTGTCATGCCCACGTACATTCATATGATCATGATTATTATTCTGTCGTTTTTCAGACTTATCATGTCTAGCTGCTATATTCGCTTCAGAAAGCGGAGCTGACCCTTTGGGGCGGGCTTCATGATTTTTCAGCAAAAGGGTATTATGTTGCTCAGCCACCAAAAGGCATGCGATGAATTTAGAATACTTTTTAAAATCCCTTTCATGGTATTGCTGCTGTAATACCATATTTGAGGTATGAAAAGTCATAAGAGTCTTTTCCAGTAAATCCTCATCATTCACAACTTCCCCACATAATTTCAATTGAGAAGTTATTCGAAATACAATAGAGTTATACTCACTTACGGTCTTAAATCTTGCAACCGTAAGTGCATCCACTCTTATCGAGCCTTTGGCAATAACGTAGCCTTAAGATGATCATACATTTCCTTCAGGTTGGTCTACAAATCAAGTGAATCTTTCCCTGTTAAATATTCAACCTTCAAACCTTCATCCAATTGTTGACGAAGGAAAATCATGTCCTTCGCTTTGTCCTGGCTTGATGCCTCATTACCCCAATTAATTGTGTTACCAAGACCTTTGGTGGCTAAGTGAATCTCAGCATCGAGAACCCATGATAGGTAATTCTTTCCAGATATGTCAAGTGCCACAAACTCAAGCTTTGACAAATTCGACATAGTGAAAAACTATCAAAGAAAATAAATGAATTAGAAATGATAAGAAATACTATCCAAAATTGTAATGAGATATAATCTATTCCAGTAGCAAGCAAGCTTAATCATTATTACCAACATATTCTGTATTTACAAAAAAAATGTCCCAATATACCAACTAGACATAAATCTCGACGATAATACTTTGCGTAAGTATTGGTAAATGCACACTGCACCTAGTAGTAGATTAAGAAAATATTTTTAAAATTATTGGCTCATACATACGAAAAATATTAAAGACTATTGTAATCTAACACATAGTGTTTCATGTAAATAAAATGTGGTAGGAACTAAACAACACAAGCATCTGACTAGTAATTTTGAACAGAACTAAAAATAATTAACAATATACAGTGAGTCATCTCATTATTCATGCAAAAGAGAACCCGTTCATATTTAGATGAGAAAGTCATTGACTTACTCTTTTAAGAAGGAGATGATACCCATTTAAAATAGATATCTCATAGGCAGAGACTTGTGCTGATAGCGTATTAAGAAATGTAACTCAAAGTAACAATATAAAACAAGAAGATAAGTCGAATAAGAGAAGAAGAAATAACTTTCTTATTTCATCAAGTGTTCAAGTGTATCCCATCTCACATTTCATGCCTCCATTTATACTATTACATATGAAGATTACAAAATGATTGTCTTAAACATGACATTAACAATTGAGATCATGGGGGAAGATCACGAGGAGAGATTATGGAAGTGTGAGTGTTACAATCATAATGGTGATGAGTAGTGAAAGGTTATTTATACCATGAGTGAAAGTAGTGGACATCCATATTTACTAAATATTTTGTAAAACTGTAACACTTTTCACTTTTTGAAACTCATTTTAAGTCTTAGAAAATGTTTATGTAACTTTTAAAAATTCGAAGTATTAAAACATTTAGCTTCTAAACTTAATTGTGATGCTTTTCTATCATATTAGTTTCTTTTAGCTATTAATTTAATATCTTTCATCCGTGTGCAAAATTAATATCTTAAATTTCAGATCTGGTCAAATTTGATTATAAAAGAGAATGGAAAGAGGGTATTCTTAGTGGAAAACTAAACATGTTTATTATATTACGTACTAAAAGTGATGAAATATTGTAAAAGGGACTTGATGTTATAGAAAATTTTGATTGGTACATAATATAGGCATAGCTTTAAAATTTTGATGTGATTTTCTTTATTCGAGTTGTGGCGTATTAAAATTTTGTTTTAACGAAAGGTAATAGGGCTAATATTATATGCAATTTAGTCGGAGAAATAAGAAATTGATTTTACTTGTTATTTGAAACCGAAAGGTAATAGGAATGTTGGTTTTCCGAAACTAAAACAAAAATCAACTAGGAAATGCTCAAATAGAAAAGTCCAATCCCAATCCCTCTCTATTCAGGTATCAAGCTCGATATAAGAGCTTGAAATTCTCTGTTTTTAATAATATTATATTATCATTTATCCGCTTCTCATTTATTTTATGTGTATCACATTTTTTATGGTGCGATTCTTTTCTGAATCCTACCCTACATGAATGCATAATACTTCGTGTACTGTGCTGCTGGTCGCGAAATGGCTGATTACATTGTGCCTTTCTACGATTCCGAAATCGAAGTTAATGTCACCAAAGAAGCAACAGTTGTTGATCATTGGATTCTACAAACTGTGCACACACGTCGTCGAAGACTCCGCAAGCTCCTTATCAGTCTGAATATCAAATGGCTCCCGTATACTAAACCCGATGACGAGGACGAGGACGAGCACTCAGTTGCTCTTCTTCAGCTCTGCATTGGCGATCGTTGCCTAATATTTCAACTTCTTCACAGAGATTTCATTCCCCAAAGTCTCATAGATGGTAAGTAACCCCCACTTTCAACCGAGAGGTTGTGAGTTCGAGTCTTCCCAAGAGCAAGGTGGGAAGTTCTTGGAGGGAAGGATGTCGGGGTCTATTTGGAAGCAGCCTCTCTACCCAAGGGTAGGGGTAAGGTCTACATACATACTACCCTCCCCAGATACCACTAAGTGGGATTATACTGGGTTATTGTTGTTGTAAAGTCTCATAGACTTTCTCATTGACCCGAACAACACGTTCGTTGGTATTGGAGTTGAGGGAGATGTTGAGAAGTTGTTATGCGATCACGGGTTGTACGTGGCGAATACTGTTGATTTGAACAAACTGGCATTGTTGACGTATGGAGAAGAAATCTATGGAAAAATGGATTTGAAGCGAATGGCGAAAGCAGTACTTGGGAAAGTTATGGAGAAGCAATTGAATAATACCTTGAGTTGGAGTGCAGCGGATTTGTGCTATGAACAAGTTGAATATGGTGCTATTAATGCTTTTACGTCGTTTTGAGATAGGAAAAAATTTGTTTAATATACTGCCAGAGATAGCCGTCGTGTTAAGTTTGGAAAATTGAGGAGTTATCATCAACCATGGCTGCTGCTAAAAGAGACCTTTAGGTTGCAAAATGTTGCTCTTAGAAAAGGGGTCAAAGGGCTGATAAGAAAAGTTTATTAGAATAGATAATAGTACAAGTTTGGATTTTTTTTTCTTTTTGTAATAGCAGTTTCTATAGGTAACTTTCTCCAGTTTCTTGAGAATTTATACTACATTCATATTATTTTTCTTTGCCTAAAACTAAATTGCAAATAGTAACAACCTTTTGTTCAGACAGAATTTTTAGAGTCAAACTAGTTTAGTTTTGGCTTTATGCCTCAGTGAAACTCCTAAAAAAATTAGACAAAATTCTTAATGAAATCTTTTTTCTGTGTGGTTTTCAATCCGGTGTCTTGTATTCCCTTGGGGATTTGACTAATTAAGATTTGTGTCAGAGAATCTTATTTTTGAAGTAAAATGCTCCCTACAAAGGCAACACTACATTCAGAGGTCGAAACTAAGACCAGTGGTTAAAGATATATCTTACCACTCGACCACAATTTTTAGTAGTCTTAGGTGTTGTTTGGTTTTTATACCGGTATAAGCTATGTCGATATAAGTTATATTGGGATAAAGAATTCTGAGATTGTTATTTATTCATTGTTTGGTATGTTGTATCAAGAACGATAATTATATAATTTCCAAGAAGAAGGTATAAGTTATACCGGTCCTTATTACCCCACCCTTTATAAGATATAAGGTATCCCGGTATTAATTTATACCTGGTTTACTAACCAAACAAAGTATTAAAATAGTATTAAATTTTTATACCACCATTATACCTTCTTGCACCTCATACCAAACGCCTCCTTAGTGAACTTTTTTAGCTACTTGTGTATCTATGACCAAACGTATAAGTTAGGACTACTGCAATAAGAAATTCTGGGGGGAAAAGTACCTTATGAAGTAGGAGTTGTACAATAAGTAGCCAGCCATAAAGCATGGTTCATCTCAATTTTCAAATTATAATCAGAAGGAAATATAACAACAACAACAACAATAACTACCCAGTATACTCCCACCAGGTGGGGTCTGGGGAAGGTAATATGTAGACAGCCTTACCCCTACCCAAAAGGGCAGAGAGGCTGCTTCCAAGCGACCCTCGGCGCATAGGACAGAATGAAGAGCTGCATTGGAAAACAAAGATAAAGTTAGGAACCAAGACAAGACAAAACACAATAACAAAACAAAGCCTAAGTAATCCTGCAGAAATAACGTAAATGATTATGTAAACATAAGAAACATAAATACCGTCGCATGCGACAATAACAAGCGACAACTATCATATTACCAACCAAGAGGGGACCTACGCTAAAATACTAGTCATCTACGGGTAACCCTACTATCCCACACCCAACCCCGGGTGGGGCGAACGAAGGACTCTAAGAGCCCCTAGCCTGCAACCCTGATTCTAGACCTCCAGACTCCCCTATCAAGGGTCAAGTCCTCGGTAACCTGCATACTAGTCATGTCCTGCCTAATCACCTCTCCCCAATGCTTCCTAGGCCTCCCTCTACCCCGCCGACCACCAACAATCTCCAGCCGCTCGCAGCTCCTCACCGGGGCATCGGGACCCCTCCTCCGTACATGCCCGAACCACCTCAGCCTCGCTTCCCGCATCTTCTCGTCCACCGGGGCCACCTCTACCTTCTGTCGAATAACTTCATTCTTAATCTTATCTAGCCTGGTGTGCCCACACATCCACCTAAGCATCCTCATCTCAGCAACCTTCATTCTCTGAACATGGGAGTTCTTCACGGGCCAGCACTCTGCCCCATACAACATCGCAGGTCTAACCACGGCTCTGTAGAATTTCCCCTTGAGTTTGTGTGGGATTTTCTTGTCACACAGGACCCCAGAAGCAAGCCTCCACTTCGACCACCCTGCTCCTATCCGATGGGTGACGTCCCCGTCAATCTCTCCATTCCCCTGAATCACAGACCCAAGATATCGGACACTGTCCCTCTTGGCGAGACCTGAGAACCAAGCATCACATCCCTGCCCACCCCACTCGGCTCGTCGCTGAACTTGCACTCCAGATATTCTGTCTTAGATCTGCTTATTTTGAAACCTTTAGACTCGAGGGTCTGTTTCCATACTTCTAACCTTTCACTAACACCGGCGCTCGTCTCGTCTATCAATATTATATCATCAGCAAAGAGCATACACCAAGGCACATCCCCTTGGATATGACGGGTTAGAGCATCTATCACTAAGGCGAACAACAGGGGGCTCAGCGCCGATCCTTGATGGAGCCCCATTACCACAGGAAAATGGTCTGAATCGCCACCCACCGTCCTCACCCTAGTCTTAGCCCCATCGTACATGTCCTTGATAACTCTGATATAGGCTTATGGCACACTTTTCGCCTCCAAGCACCTCCATAGCACCTCCCTCGGGACCTTGTCATACGCCTTCTCCAAGTCGATAAGCACCATATGCAGGTCCTTCTTCTTATCCCTGAATTGTTCCGCCAGCCGCCTGACTAGGTGAATAGCCTCAGTGGTGGAGCGGCCCGGCATGAAACAGAACTGGTTCCCAGATATATTCGTCGCCTCCCTCATTCGCGCCTCAATCACCCTCTCCCAAACCTTCATCGTGTGGCTCATTAGTTTAATACCCCTATAGTTGTTGCAGCACTGGATGTCCCCTTTGTTCTTGTACAAGGGCACCACTGTACTCCACCGCCACTCATCCGGCATCCTTTTAGTCTTGAAGATCACGTTGAATAGCCTAGAGAGCCACTCCTCTCCAGGTTTACCCATGCACTTCCAAAACTCCACCGGGATCTCGTCAGGCCCGGTTGCTCGACCCCTACTCATCCTACGCAACGCCCCTAAGACCTCCTCCACCCTAATGCGCCTGCAGTACCCAAGGTCTCTATGACGCTCTGAATGCCCCAACTCCCCTAGCTCTATGCTCCGATCCCCCTCCTCGTTAAGAAGTTCCCGGAAGTACGCCTGCCACCTCTGTTTGATTTGCGATTCCCCCATCAGAACTCTACCATCCTCGTCCTTGATACACCTGACCTGGTCTAGGTCACGAGCTTTCCTTTCCCTTGCTTTAGCCAGCCGGGAATAACTTCTTATCCCCACCTCTCTCCCCTAGTTCCTCATACATGCGACCGAACGCCGCGTTTTTAGCTTCCGTGACTGCCATCTTAGCTTCTCTTCTCGCCTCCCTGTAGAACAACCTGTTCACTCTCCGCTCCTCCTCGCTTGTGCTCCCTGCCAACCTAGCGAACGCCGCCTTCTTCACCTCCACTTTTCCTTTGACTACCTCGTTCCACCACCAATCACCCTGATGACTACCTGAATATCCCTTAGAAACCCTGAGCACGTCCCGTGCTACCCCCCTAACCAAGTTTGCTGTCGCTGACCACATAGCGTCCGCTTCCCCATAACTTCTCCAAGCTCCGCCCTCCACTAACCTCCTTTCCAACTCCTGAGCTTTCTCCTTAGACAAAGCTCCCCATCTAATCCTCGGTTGACCCCGGGCGCCCCTCCTCTTCTTCTTCACCCAGAGATCAACATCCATCACTAGGAGCCTATGAAGAGTTGAAAGAGACTCCCCCGGAATAACCTTGCAATCCTTGCACAAACCCCTGTCGCTCCTTCTGATGAGGATGTAATCAATTTGAGTCCTCGCCGCCGCACTCTTGAAGGTGACCAAATGCTCCTCCCTCTTCCGGAATGACGAGTTCGCAATCAGGAGCTCGGAAGCCCTGGCGAAATCAAGCAGCGAAGTGCCTCCTCCGTTCCTGGCCCCGAAGCCAAAGCCCCCGTGCACCTCATCGTAGCCACCAGCCTCAGCCCCAATATGACCATTGAAGTCCCCTCCAATAACTAACTTCTTTAATCTCCTGATCCATTTTCTAAGCTTAACATAAAATGTAAGGGATCTTTATACAAATAGTTATCCACATTCATTGTTTATTTTTTTTAACCATATACATAGTTTGTACATTGATTATATATAATTATACATATATTAATTTTTAATGTATGTGCTTGCACACAGTGGCGTACACATGAATTTTTATAAGTAGTGTCACCATTTTAAATATGAACAAATAAAAAAATTATTATAATAATATCATACTTAAAAAAATAATCAAGAAAAAGAAATAACACAACTTACAATGTAGTATCCTTCAATTTATAAAATGTATTGTGCTAGTCAAGTAGTAAAAGTATTAAAACATATAATGAGGTTACAGAAGTTCAAACTTGAGTCCTTGACTACAAATCTTGAGGCTTGACCGGATAAGCTAGGCGTCTTTTTGTGACAAATGGTGTCACTTATTTAAGATTACTGTTTTTCTTGTTTTTTTTATTTGAATTATATATAAATAATTAGTAAAGATTTTCGACGAAGTGGTGTCACGTGATACTGTCTGGGCTAAGCTAAATCTGCCCCTGCTTGCACGTGTCTATTGTATTAATCAATAAAATATATACATAAAGAACAAATTTATTCTCCATATACCCCATACATTCTTATGATCTAGGTAAATCGATTTGTATTTCAGTAATCTTCGTAGGTTATCCGCTAGATACTTTCATGACCTATAAGAGTTAATTATATAAGCTACAACTTATTTAGATATTACAAATTGTGCAACTAACTTTTTTCCATGTTATTCCATTTATACCACAATCAAGATTATCGCTATATTAAAAAGCTAAAACTAAGGAGATTTCTTATATTAGTGGTAACAAATTTTTTCTAACATAAAAGCCTCCAACACGATTGGCTAACAGTCTAATCCATTATCACTGTTATTCCATGATAAACCAATTTTAGATTGTACTCTAATATATAGTATGGTATACGTAATATAAATAATTAATTTTCCTTTTTAGCTGATATTTGCAATCTCCTCATTTCATTCCATTAGGTGTTCATCGAGTAATTATAGCATTTTTGCATAGAGGAAAAAATACATATTAGTTCTAGATGGCCATCAAACTTTTTTATACAATATATTTCATATCAAAAAGTGTACCCCGTAATATCATATATGTATGAAAAGGAATAATATATATACAATACACATATATCATATATCAAATGTAATTATACAGTATACTAACATTGATTAACACTTTACTAAAACATAGTGTAGATGAGATTTTATTATAGTCTACCTTTAAAATACTATATACACATATAATGCCACAATGCATATAACTGGAAAGCAAGAAAGGCCACTAACAAATATATTATTGTTATAAAACAATAAAAGAACAAGAGCAATATTGCACAGAAAGAGAGAGAAAATTCTTATTTGGGATGGTTTACAATGGGGTAAGACCCCTCTATTTATAGGAGGAAAAATAACTTAGCCTCAAAGTAAAACTCTCTACAAGATAGACATTCACTCTAAATAGAATTCTATTATTGACACTCCCCCTTGAATGTCTACTCAATAAGTAATGTGCCTCATTAAAACCTTAACTAAAACAAAACCCAATGGGAAAAAAATTCTAGAAAAGGAAAAAGAGTACACATATTTAGTAATGCGCCTATTGGTTGCCTCGTTAAAAACCTTGCAAGGAAAACCCAGTGGGACAAAACCTTGTACGGGAAAAAGAGTGCAACGCGCATTAACTCCCCCTGAAAAGAGCATCAATTCACATCCTTGAGCCTTCGCGTTCCAATCTTGTGCACCATCTTCAAGAGATCTTTGGTAGAGATTTGATAAATAAATCAGCCATATTAACTTGAATGAATTTGTTTCACTTTGAAATCATCATCCCTAATAGATGTATCGTCTTCGTATGATCTTGTTGGAATCGTCAGTTCTATATCTTCTCATAGAGGTGAAAAACTCTTGCTATCACTATCATGCTTATAGTTATAGCAAGATATATTCGTGCACAAATTGCACTAAGGAAACAGTACTTCAAGATCAAGAATTGTATATGCTTCAAGCAACTTAAATCCTTCATGGATTGACATATAAGTTAAGTCATATAAGCCATATAATAGACTTTAGATGCATATCAAGTTTTTCATGTCATGCTAGATAAATAAGATATTGAAAACTGATTGCACATACCATTGACTTTATACTTTCAAGTATTTGAACTACATGTCCAAAACTACATGTCTATCATATGGAACCATTTCTACTTGAATTGTGTCTCTACCATTTGGCCAATATTTTTGTGTCTATATTCGATAGACTTAAGATCCTCATCTATACTCAGCGCTATGATAGATGTCATCGACAAACATTTTATATCGCTTCCAGTAAATTTTCATAAAGACATAACATGGAGATCTCTTCATTCATATATTCAGGTACCTGAATCTCTCATGAGATTTTATGAAGTGTTATGTCATGTGATCTTCTAGATCACTTGCCTCCTTATTATGATCACTTTGATCATTTGCTCATCTTCTTTATTAAGAAGTTCTTTTTGAAACCGATTTGTCTATACGCTTTAAGCGTATCAAAGACTTTGTCCTTCTAGGACTTAATATGAGCATTTGCAGTGAGAATATAGTTACTTTCTTTGGGTCAGCAAATGCGTATGGCATGCTTTGCAATATGTTGCAATTGAATTATCTTTTTATGAACTTCAAGTTCATATTATGATATTCGAGGATCTATATATACAAATGATAATTCGTTCCATGTAACTTTTTCTCAAGTGTTTATCATGTCTCCCCCTCATGTTAGAAAAACTAACTTGTTTCCTCAACTCTGGGAAATCATCTTTGTGCATTATCATGTTAATATACACTGCACATCAATAATGATAAGATGAAATTATTTGGTTCCTGACCCTGAACCACTTGTGAGTAGAGAATATAATATACTCTCGTGTATAACGTATATCAAATTGATATAGATAACTTTGTACTCATAAGCAACAATTTAGCTATTAAGTGGAGGAACTCAATAAATTATTTTGCTAAACCAACTATAATGTAAACCAACTTATCAAGATGAACTATCTTGAATAGAAAATCTGGAAATTATACTCGAAATTAGATTACTGAGCAAGTTACTTCGCAAGCCCCGGCCAGGTTGCAGGTTAATAATAATCGCACATGTAACCATATCATAGATGCATCATATGTGGTATACATGGCAGGCGAATGGGCCCATATTCGCCTTTGATATTTCCAGAATTTATGGGATTCAACCCCAACTTTAGTTGGTCAATTAATTAATGAGAACAAGTAATATAAGAGAATTCGTAAAGAACTTTCTAGTTCTTTAATATTTACCCATGTGAATTCTCTATTATTGTTGCACATCATACTTAAATTGATATGGCTAACCCGAATGCCAATTGAATAAATTATCAATATTGATAAAATTCAGGTTTACATCATGACATGTGCAATTATCGATAAACTCTAAGTTTATTATGATATGGGTTTTTATATCAATAAACATCCACTTTATTGTGGCATTCTTTTGTTTGTATAGTACAAATTGGAGAATAAAGCTGGTGGCTTTTCACATGCATATTATCATGCTACAAGTTGTAGTAATAGAAGATATCAAATCTTTCTTTTATTTATAGTCTCAATATAATCAATCGCTTCGCATATACTTTGGAAACTGAATAAGTTTCTTTGAGACTTACTACAATACAATACCTTATTGGTAATCAATTATGTTTCTCCAAAATAATATAATTGGCTCTTAAAGTTGTACCATTATGTTCATGTCAAAATTATATGCAATATATGTTTCTTGCATTATTTTAATAATCATATTGCCAAAATATTTTGGCGTACAATAGGTACGTGACCAATGACCATTCATGCCATAATAATGACATTATTTTCTTATATCATCTCAACCTTCCTTCTAGAGGTGAGTGTGGTATATTCAATACCAATAGCATGTTCATATTCTTCCAATAATGGATATGTATTCATAAATCATATGTTGTCACATTCACACCATGAATGGATCATAATCATCTATATGTGCTGTATAAAATCTCATGTCAAATCGATGACATATATTACTTTCACAGAGTGAAGGAATATTTTGAGAATCCTTATTATTCACATTATCACAATGATGACGATTATAATTTCGTCTATTGCCACGTCCATATCTATTGATACCTTCACGGTAATAATTTTGTCTTCTTTCAGACTTATTACATAGTGCTATCATATTTTCTGCGGGGATATGTAATTTTGTTATCCTTTTCAAATCCGTAAATGCGTCTGGCATTTGATTTGCTATTCTTTGCAAATGAATAATCTTTTGCACCTCTTTTTCACAAATAGAGGTATGTGGATCAAGATGAGATAATGATGGATTTTTCCACAAAATTTCCCGTTTGGTTTCACCAACTTCTCCCCCTAATTTTGGGAAAAGTGTCTCATCGAATCGACAGTCTGCAAATCGTGCAGTGAACAAATCCCCTATCAATGTTTCGAGGTAGCGAATAATGGAGCGCGATTCAAACCCAACATATATTCCTAACCTTCTTTGCAGACCCATTTTGGTGCGGTATGGCGGTGCTACAGGCACATATACTGCGCATCCAAAAATTCTTAAATGGGATATATTAGGTTCATGACCCAAAACTAATTGCAATGGGGAATATTTGTGATAATTCGTCGGTCTGAGACGAACTAGCATTGCTGCATGCAAAATGACGTGACCCCAAACCGAAGTGGGCAGCCTCGTTTTCATGAGTAATGATCTTGCAATCAACTGCAGACATTTAATTAAAGATTTTGCAAGACCATTTTAAGTGTGAACATGAGCTACATGATGTTCCACTTTTATCCCAATTGATAAGCATAATCATTAAATGCTTGGGATGAAAACTCACAGCATTATCTAGTCTAATAGACTTAATTGGATTATCAGGAAATTATTCTCGTAATCAAATTATTTGTGCCATTAATTTTGCAAACGCAAGGTTGCGT
Source organism: Nicotiana benthamiana (assembly GCA_034376525.1). Lineage (NCBI taxonomy): Eukaryota > Viridiplantae > Streptophyta > Magnoliopsida > Solanales > Solanaceae > Nicotiana > Nicotiana benthamiana. Next base: position 37,226,262 of record CM067335.1, on the reverse strand, counting down.
GATGACAATAGGCACACATGAGACCATCTAGAGGATGCGTCTATTAAGACCATAAAATATCTAAAGGACCCACTAGGTGGGTGAATAGGTCCACAAATATCCCCTTGTATACGTTCCAAAAACGTAGGTGACTCAGTTCCAACCTTTGTTGGTGATGGTCTAATAATTAACTTGCCTTGATAACAAGAAGTGCAAGAAAATTCATTATTTAAAAGAATCTTTAAATTCTTTAATGGATGCCCATATGAGTTTTCTATAATCCGTCTCATCATAATTGATCCAGGATGTCCCAATCGATCATGCCAAAGTACAAAAGTATTGGAATCAGTAACCGTTTGGTTTACTGTGGAATGTGCCTCAATTGCACTAATTTTGTCCAATACAGGCCACAAGATAAAGATGGGAACTTCTCAATAACCCTCTTTTGGCCAGAGACATTCTTTGTAATGATGAGGTATTCAAGATTATTCTCATGATATCTTAAAAACTCAACAAGTTCCTCTTAGACTTGGAGGAGAACATTGCATTCTCTATGATAAATATTGTTACTTTAGGCAGAGTTATAGTTGCTCTTCCGGAGCCTTCAATCAATTTACTACTACCAGAAATTGTAGTAACATCTGCCTTACACATACTTAAATGAGAGAAATATTTCTTCTCTTTGAATATCGTATGTGTGGTACATGAATCAATTAAACAAATATTTTTACAATTGGACGTTGACCCAAGTTTGCTTTGTGAGATATCCGTATTTGCTTCCCATGGTTTGACATACAAAAGAAATATACGAAAAATATTAGTATTTCCTGACATACAAAAGAAATATACGAAATATACCAATATATATGCAATGAATCAATTTTGGGGGCTACGAGAATCTTATCAGAATCAAATCCCTTTTTCGAGAATGATTTTATTTGCACATATTAACTAATGAAAGACTCAGTAGAATCGAGATGCAAGAAGTTCACAGTAAAAAGAACTACTACATGGAATCATCTACTAACAGTAAAAAAAAGAGAGTGCACCTGAATTGGAATTTTTAATTAACAAAGTTTCAGTGATTACAACTGTCCAAACTGAATATTTTGATTGAGCAAATACAGTCATGAAGAAACACTGGTGCCCATGAAACTAAAGCTTTGATCACACACTTAAGCACAAATGATAGTGATTGATTTTTGAGTCTCAAAATATTCTACTGATTACATAGAACGGCACAAAATCAAACACATACTAGTACCAGTAGCGATTTAAAACCATTTAACATCTCTCTGTTCAAAATGGGTCAGATTTTCGAACGAAAATAGCGATACTTAATCTCCGGCACCTTAAAGTCAACGAATGAGGCTGAGCCCAAACAGAAAGCCTTATGAAGAAGGTTCGAAAAGTAGACTCACCCTTAATCTCAACAAAAACAAGATGCATTCAAAAGATACAAAAACAGAGCACATTCATTATATCAAACCGACATAACTTTAGGCATTTAATTCATCTAAATCCAACAGAAAAAAAAATATTTTTTCTTTATTATCATTTGAATAACATATCAGACAAGAGGAAATGGTAAGTCAAGAACCTGAAAGATGCAATATTTTCCGATTCAAAGAATCGTTGACGACGCTTCGAATCCCAAACTCCGGACAAGAGAAACAACAGCTGAACCCCAACAGGAAATCACGAGCTTGAGATAGTAGAGCTTCGTGCTGATAACGTGTTATAAAACAATAAAAGAACAAGAGCAATATTGCAGAGAAAGAGAGAGAAAATTCTTATTGAATTTTGGGGTGGTTTACAATGGGATAAGACCCCTCTATTTATAGGAGGAAAAATAACTTAGTCTCAAAGTAAAACTCTCTACAAAATAGACATTCACTCTAAATAGAGTTCTATTCTTGACAATTATATATTTTGTGTCAATTATAAAAATAAAATCTTTTTCCCTCTTTTCATGGGTTTTGTTTGCAACAATGGCAATGGTTAATGGGAATGGATCTTCTACCCATTTTTTCTCGGATATAGCTAATGAATTCACCTAAATCAAAAATCCTATAATCTTCATGTATGCAGACCTTACCCCCACCCTGGGGTAGAAAGGTTGTTTCCAAATAGAAACCCGATATCCTTCCCTCCAAGAACTTCCCACCTTGCTCTTGGGGAGGCTCGAACTCACAACCTCTCGGTTGAAAGTGGAGTTGCTTAATCAGAACAACCCCTCTTGTCTATAAAAACCTTATAATCTATTAAATTAAAATGCGCAGAAGTTTTGGGATGATGTGCGAGTTAATAATACTAGATTTTTGGGGAAAAGATGAGGAATGTTATAGTGGAGGCAGAAAAATTGGTTAGTGATTAGGCCATTTGGTGAAGAAAAGGTATAGTGGAAAGAAAAATAATAATTTTACTCCTACGAGATATTTTAGGCAAATCAAAAATTGTATCTAATTTAATTAAAAAGTTAAAAAGCGGTAATAAATTGTATATAAAGTAATTTTTGTTATGAAATAATATAAGAACAAGTAGAATAATGCAAGAACAAGAACAATATAGAGAGAATAGGGAGAGGAGTATTCTTATTGATACTTTGGGATGGATTTACAATAGAATAGAACCCCTATATTTATAGGGAGGTGGTGACTTAGCCACCAAGTAGTAAACCCTAGAATCTCTCTAAATATAGATATTCACCTTAAATAGAGTTCTATTTATAACACTCCCCCTTGAATGTCTATTCAATAATGTGCCTCGTTAAAACCTTAACTAAAACAAAACCCAATGGGAAAAAAATTAAAGAGAAGGAAAAAGAGTACACATGTTTGAATATGCGTGTATTGGTTGCCTCGTTAAAAACCTTGCAAGGAAAACCCAGTGGGACAAAACCTTGTAAGGGAAAAAGAGTGCAACGCGCATTAACTCCCCCTGATAAGAACATCAATTCATATCCTTAAGTCTTCGCATTCCGATCTTGTGAACTAGCTTCTTGAAGGTTGACGTTGGTAGAGATTTTGTGAACAAATCAGCCATATTATCACTTGAACGAATCTGTTGCACATTGATATCACCATTCTTTTGAAGATCATGTGTGAAAAATAACTTTGGTGAAATATGCTTTGTTCTATCTCCTTTTATGAATCCTCCCTTCAATTGAGCTATACATGCTGCATTGTCTTCATACAAAGTCGTGGGTAGTTTATTACACTTCAAACCACATTTGTCTTGAATATGATGTATTATAGACCTCAACCACACACACTCCCGGCTTGCTTCATGAATAGCAATTATCTCGGCATGATTAGATGAAGTAGCCACAATTGATTGCTTAGTCGATCGCCAAGATATGGCGGTGCTTCCACAGGTAAACACATAACCCGTTTGAGATCGAGCCTTGTGTGGGTCGGATAAATATCCAGCATCAGCATAACCAACAAGATCGGGACTGCAATTATTGCCATAAAATAAGCCCATATCGGTAGTCCCTTTTAGGTACCTCAATATATGTTTGATCCCATTCCAATGTCTCCTTGTAGGAGCCGAGCTAAATCTTGCTAAGATATTAACTGAAAAGGATATGTCAGACCTTGTAGTATTTGCTAGATACATTAGTGCGCCAATTGCACTAAGATATGGTACTTCAGGACCAAGTAGCTCTTCATTCCTTTCTTGCGGTCGGAATGGATCTTTATTCACATCAAGTGATCGAACAACCATCGGTGTACTTAAAGGAAGTGCTCCATCCATGTAAAACCGTTTCAGTACCTTTTCTATATAGGTAGATTGATGGACAAAAATTCCGTTTGCCAAATATTCAATTTGCAAACCAAGACATATGTCTTTCCGAGATCTTTCATCTCGAATTCATCCTTTAGATAATCAATTGCCTTTTGGAGTTCTATGAGGGTTCCAATAAGGTTTATGTCATCGACATATACGGCAAGTACAAAAAATTCCGATGTTGTTTTCTTTATAAAAACACACGGGCAAATGGCGTTATTTATATAGCCTTCTTTTAACAAATACTCACTAAGACGATTATACCACATTCGTCCTGATTGCTTTAGACCATACAAAGATCTTTGCAATTTAATTGAAAACATTTCCCGAGACTTTGAATTATGAGTGTTTGGCACTTTGAGTCCATCGGGAATTTTCATGTATATCTCATTATCAAGTGAGCCATAAAGATAGGCAGTAACCACATCCATTAAATGCATGTCAAGCTTTTCAAGGACAGCAAAACTGATGAGATAACGAAAGGTTATAGAATTCATTACAGGCGAATATGTCTCTTCATAATCGACACCAGGCCTTTGAGAAAAACCTTGCGCAACAAGGCGTGCCTTATATCTTTGTACCTCGTTTTTCTCATTTCTCTTGCGTACAAAGACCCATTTATAGCCAACGGGCTTAACACCATTAGGTGTTTCAACTATAGGGCCAAAAACTTCACGTTTTGCCAGCGAATTCAATTCTGATTGAATTGCTTCTTGCCATTTTGGCCAATCATGTCTTTTTCGACATTCTTCAACAGATTGAGGTTCGAGATCCTCACATTCTTGCATAATGCTAGATGCGACATTATAAGCAAAGACATTATCCACCACTATATCCACTCGATCAAAATTTGCCTCAATATTGATTGGATTTATGGATAGTTCCGTATTTTCCAGAGTCTCGGGCTCAATGGATTCTTCATGAACCTCAGAATTTGTTAAATCATGAATTTCTTCATGAGATTCTTTCGTAGTGTCATTTGCTTTCCTCTTTCTAGGATTTCGATCTTTAGAACCTAATGGCCTGCCACGCTTCAGGCGTGCATTCGACTCATTGGTTATGACACTAGATGATTGTCCAACAGGGACATCAATACGGATTGGAACATTTTCCGCGGGGATGTGGGATTTCGTTATCCTTTTCAAGTTCGTAAATGCGTCAGGCATTTGATTTGCTATTCTTTGCAAATGGATCATCTTTTGTACCTCTCTTTTCACAAATAGAGGTGGATCAAGATGAGATAATGATGCATTTTTCCACAAAATTTCCCGTTTGGTTTCACCAACTTCTCCTCCTAATTTTGGGAAAAGTGTCTCATCAAATCGACAGTCTGCAAATCGTGCAGTAAGCAAGTCCCCTGTCAATGTTTCGAGGTAGCGAATGATGGAGGGCGATTCAAACCCAACATATATTCCTAACCTTCTTTGCGGCCCCATTTTGGTGCGGGATGGCGGTGCTATAGGCACATATAGTGCGCATCCAAAGATTCTTAAATGGGATATATTGGGTTCATGACCCAAAACCAATTGCAACGGGGAATATTTGTGATAATTCGTCGATCTGAGACGAATTAGCATTGCTGCATGCAAAATGGCGTGACCCCATACCGAAGTGGGCAGCCTCGTTTTCATGAGTAATGGCCTTGCAATCAACTGCAGGCGTTTAATTAACGATTCTGCAAGACCGTTTTGAGTGTGAACATGAGATACAGAATGTTCCACTTTTATCCCAATTGATAAGCAATAATCATTAAATGCTTGGGATGAAAACTCAGCAGCATTATCCAGTCTAATAGACTTGATTGGATTATCAGGAAATTGTGCTCGTAGTCGAATTATTTGTGCCATTAATTTCGCAAACGCAAGGTTGCGTGATGACAACAGGCACACATGAGACCATCTACAGGATGCGTCTATCAAGACCATAAAATACCTAAAGGACCCACTGGGTGGGTGAATAGGTCCACAAATGTCTCCTTGTATACGTTCCAAAAACGTGGGTGACTCAGTCCCAACCTTTGTTGGTGATGGTCTGATAATCAACTTGCCTTGATAACAAGAAGTGCAAGGATATTCATTATTTGAAAGAATTTTGAAATTCTTTAACGGATGCCCATATGAGCTTTCTGTAATCCGTCTCATCATGATCGATCCCGGGTGTCCCAATCGATCATGCCAAAGTACGAAAGTATTGGAATCAGTAACCTTTTGGTTTACTGTTGAATGTGCCTCAATTGCACTAATTCTTGTCCAATACAGGCCACAAGATAAAGATGGGAATTTCTCAATAACCCTCTTTTGGACGGTGACATTCTTTGTAATGATGAGATATTCAAGATTATCTTCATCGATTATCTCAATATGATAGCCATTCCGGCGTATATCTTTAAAACTCGACAAGTTTCTCTTAGACTTGGAGGAGAACATTGCATTCTCTATGATAAACATCGTGCCTTTGGGCAGAGTTACAGTTGCTCTTGCGGAGCCTTCAATCAATTTACTACTACCAGAGATTGTAGTAACATTTGCCTTACACATATTTAGTTGAGAGAAATATTCCTTTTCTTTGAGTATCGTATGTGTAGTACATGAATCAACTAGGCAAATATTTTTATAGCTGGACGTTGATCCAAGCTTGCTTTGTGAGATATCCATATTTGCTTTCCCATAGTTTGACATACAAAAAAAATACACGAACATAAGAATAAACAAGTTCAATTCGTTTGTGTCACATTTAAACAATATTTTCAAAATCTGCTGAGGTCAGTTGACTAACTAAATCAGATAGTCGATTATATATGCAGTTTGAAAATTTCAGTTTAAGCATTTTCTTAAAACAATCGATTGTTAAACACAGACAATCGATTGTTGAACATTGACAATCGATTGTTAAACACACACAATCGATTATTTGCTATTTTGAAAAACTTCAGATCACACTGTCTTAAGACAATCGATTGTTAAACATAGACAATCGATTGTTGACTATTTTGAAAAACTTCAGATCACACTGTCTTACGACAATCGATTGTTAAACATAGACAATCGATTATTTGCTATTTTGAAAAAATTCCAGATCACAGTCTTAAGACAATCGATTGTTAAACATAGACAATCAATTGTTGACTATTTTGAAAAAATTCCAGATCACACTGTCTTAAGACAATCGATTGTTAAACATAGACAATCGATTGTTGACTATTTTGAAAAAATTCCAGATCACACTGTCTTAAGACAATCGATTGTTAAACATAGACAATCGATTGTTGACTATTTTGAAAAAATTCCAGATCACATTGTCTTAAGACAATCGATTGTTAAACATAGACAATCGATTGTTGAACATTGACAATCGATTGTTAAACATAGACAATCGATTGTTGAACATTGACAATCGATTGTTGAACATTGACAATCGATTGTTTTGCAGTTTTAATGCGAAATATTAGATAATCGACTAACTGTTAGGTTAGTCGATTACCTCTACTTAAAAATAAAGATATTATTGAAATTTGAGCATATTGAAACATTCTAAAGAACTAATACTAACATTATATCATAAACTAACTAATACGAGCTGATACTAATGACTATTAGTTTATTTACTAACTATTACAAATAAGTGAAATAAAATCAAGCAACTCCATCTTCTTTCATCACAGATCCATCACCGATTAGGTGGTCTATTTTCCCATCGGGTTGCTCAAAGAAGTCTGCCACATCCAGGTGGGTGATGTCAAAATTGTCGTCAGAGACAAAATTTGTTTCAGGGCCTTTATTCTTTAGAGAAGCTTGACAAAGATCAACCAAATGTCTTGGTACACGGCAAGCTTTTGACCAGTGCCCTTTTCCACCGCAACGATAACATATAGTTTCTGAACTTTTTGCCTTAGGATCCTCATAATCCCGTTTCTATTTTCGGCGGTTATCTCTCCTCGGGGGGTGACGGACATCATGGATATTTCTTCCTTGTCTACGTCCACGGCTCTGACCCCGATTACGACCACGACCATGGTTAGATCCATGGCCCTTTTCATGATTGGCATAATGAGAATACACCTTATCTGCTACAGGCAGTGGTGTAGACCCAGTGGGTCGACTTTCATGATTTCTCATGAGCAGGTCATTATTTCGCTCAGCCACAAGTAGAAGAGAAATTAGTTCAGAGTACTTTGTGAAGCCTTTCTCTCTGTACTGTTGTTGCAGTACCATATTGGAGGCATGAAACGTTGTAAACGTTTTCTCAAGCATATCATAATCGGAGATTTTATCTCCACATAGCTTCAATTTAGAAGTAATTCTGAATATTGCAGAATTATATTCAGAAACAGACTTGAAGTCTTGGAGCCTCAGATGAGCCCAATCATATCGTGCTTGTGGCAGAGTGACCAACTTCAGGTTGTCATATCTCTCCTTTAAGCCTTTCCACAAGATGAGTGGATCCTTGACGGTAAGATATTCAATCTTCAAACCTTCATCAAGGTGATGGCGCAAGAAAATCAAGGCCTTAGCACAGTCTTGGGTGGATGCTTTATCTCTATCTTTAATGGCGTCTCCAAGACCCATAGCATCTAAGTGGATTTCAGCATCCAACACCCATGTCATATAGTTCTTGCCCGAAATTTCAAGGGCAACGAACTTTCTTTTCATAATGTCAGACATAATCGAGAATCAAATTAGGAAGAGAGAAATACCTTAGTTTTTCTCGAGAACGATTCTTGAGACGGTGGAGTCTCGTGCTGATAACGTGTTATGAAATAATATACGAACAAGTAGAATAATGCAAGAACAAGAACAATATAGAGAGAATAGGGAGAGGAGTATTCTTATTGATACTTTGGGATGGATTTACAATAGAATAGAACCCCTATATTTATAGGGAGGTGGTGACTTAGCCACCAAGTAGTAAACCCTAGAATCTCTCTAAATATAGACATTCACCTTAAATAGAGTTCTATTTATAACAATTTTTAAAAATTAGTGGTATTTTTTATAAATAACTATTTAGATTGTTGTACTACATGTAAAAATATAACATTTTTCAAACACGTAAATAGAAGAGTTCAAAAAAAAAAGGGAAAAAGGATTCTTACGTTTTTGTTTGACAAAGTTGCCGAAAAATTATCGATAGCAAAAGAAGTTAAGAGTTTCCTTTTAATGTATTGTCCTTTTCTGTTTATGTATAGGAAAAATTAGAATTTAAAACAATTTCATTCGTTCTTGAATATATATTTTCTTTTAATTAACTTAAGATTTTAAGAATTGAAGACATTTTATTTCCTACTCTAAAACGTACTTTTTCTCATTTATTTATGGGAGGAATTTTATGAATGTGTTTTTCACTTTTCTAAATTAAGGTCCTAAATAGGAAAGTAATTAAAAGAATATTTCTAAGTATTAGGAAAGTAAATTGAATGATTAATACCATATATATGAAGATAATTCAATGACTATTTTGTTAAGTATGAACTCTTATTTAAAGAGATAAAAAAGACGAACAATATTTTGCTAAGAGCATTCATCCTTTTAATCTATATCTATACTATATTAAAAGCACGAAGGTCCTTAGCGAATTGTCGTTCACCTTTTTTACCCTTTAAAATTAAATTTCACATTGGATAGAATTGTAATTTAGTTTATTTTCCTAATATTTAGGATTTTAAAATCATATAAAATTTTACTTATTAAATCTTTCTCTACTTAAATTATGTAGATAATCCAAATATTTAGGACGCTAAAATCAATTATAAAGTTACCTTATATGGATCAAAATAACCATGAATGTTCACACGATGGTCCATGTGATAATTAGTTTAACTTTTAATTCTAGTTAAATATTTATTAGATAGTTGAATGAGACTGAAACCAAAATTTAAATGAAGTAGTATATTTTACACTACGTGCACATACATTGCTATGAAGAAATTAGTAATGTCAGTTTTTGGTTTTCTAATTTGGCCGCTTAATTATGAGCACGCTTATAAACATGACAAAACAAAAATATTGACAAAAAGTTAGAAAAATATACAAGAAAATTATTTTGGTAACAATTTTCGCATGAAAATATTTTAAAATACAATTATAATATTATTTTTGAATTAAATTATACTAACTATAAAAACTTCCCTATTAAAATTTAAAACTTATTATACAAACACAAGAAAATTAACATACTAAATTCGTGAGAATTGATTGAAAAAAAGGCAAAATACATAGTTTACCCATCAACCTTATAGCGAAATTTCTGTTACACATCTCTTTTTCACGGAAAACTTTTACACACTCAACCTTTTAAAAGTGTGTCTACCACTTTTGTGCTTGACCAATTTTTTAGATATCATGAAATTCATGCCCTAACAAAAGTCGCGACATGTATCATTGACTTTAAAAAGAAAAATATATAAGAAATTAAAATTAAAATTAAAATCCATCTTCTACATCATTCCATTTTCTATATTAAAGCACCATTGTTGCTACCACCATGGTTGTTTGTGAGAAAATTTCCAACAATACTACAATTCAACTACACTATCTAAACAACTAGCCAAAAATAATTGAGCAATAAATTGAGTTCAATAATCCAATAATCAACAAGACCCAATTGGATTTTCAAGCTTTTTTTTATACCCCAACACTGATGGATTCTAGATTTTTTCACCAAACCTTCAATACTAATGTTAAGACTTTTAAATCTATCACAAATAAATAATTTTTATAATATTTGGAAATAAACCAACAAAATCCGCTCAATTTTAGATCAAAAATTGATATTTTCTTTTAATAATTCTTTTAGTGATAGAAAATGAGGGGGAGGGTGGTGAGGAAGAAGACCAGATGGAGGGGATTCCTATGGGGAGCGGAGACAAAAAATATGATTTTTTATGGGGTTTACGCGCTTTTTTGTGTGTAAACACGCAACTGCTATCTGGTCAAAATTAGTGTGTATTAGACACACTTTTGAAAGGTTGAGTGTGTAAAAAGTTTCCCGTGAAAGAGAAGTGTGTAATAGGGATTTCGCTGCAAGGTTGATGAGTAAACTATGTATTTTGTCATTGAAAAAATAAACTCTAAATCCGATGTTTACATGAATTTCATATTTTTACCAGATCTCGGGTAGTATTAGCGTCTTATGTCAGTTAGATGACGTCATGTTTATGTTTTTTAAAATTAATATATAAGAATATATAACTTTTGAAAAATAAAAATATCATAATTCTAAATCTTTAAAGATATACGATCTTGTTCAAACTAAAAATGATGCATAATTTGTAAAATTAAAGGAATAAAATTATAAATCTTAAATAAATTTTACCTTAAATATATTGGCCGAGATGACTGAGAACTTCTATCTGACATAATTTCTTCTTTTATTGAGTTAGCAAAATTGAATAAAAAGTCATCAATTTAGGAACTTAAATATTTTTTCTTTGACATATATTTTGTGATTAAAGCAGAATTTTAATATAATTTTAAAAAAACTTATATTCATTGAGATAAAAACGCACGCGCAGCGCGCGTATGCTTAGACTAGTATAATACAAATATAAATATAAATATAAATAATACATAAATTATGCATATATTATATCTTCACCGGCTATATTTAGTTCAACCGATTAGGTGGTCGGCTACTTGGGTTAATTCTTTAAAATGGAATCTAATCCAATGCCATATTATCTCAAAACCAAATAACACAATATCAATGATAAAGTTATTATGTTTAATGCAGAAAATGGAGTTTCAAGATCCACTTTTTCTTGTGCTATCTACTCATTCTACTATTTTTGTTGAGAAATGTATTTGGAATTCTCATCGTATTGTTAGTGGAGTAGTGTTCTTTATGCGAGCAATTAGTAGTAAGATTTACTTAATGTTTAATTAAAAAATAAGTTTACCGGCGACTCTTGTCGCCCCTAATTGTAAAATCTGTCGCAACCGTCAGCAATACTATTGCGCTTTCCCCAGCGACAAAACTTAAGTTTCTAGCGGCAAAGGGATCGCCACGAAAGGTTGTTGGTCGCCACCATAGGTCAAATACATTTTCTGGATTTCTTTTCTTTTTCTGCTATTTGCGGCAAGTTTCGTCGCCCCCAAATGTACATTTTTGTAGAGAATGCTCTCACAAAAAACATTCAGTTAAGAAAGTATTTGACTACTTTTTGTTTATTTAAAGGAAGAAGAGAGCTTTATTTTTTTATTAAATCACTTTAGAACAAAAATATCATTACATTATGTAAACAAACTAGCAAAGATTAATTAAAGATAGCTGCAGGTTATAGGAAGGTAATATATTACAAGGTAAAAATTTATTAGCAACAAATATTTATAATCTCTCTATATTTTATGACAAGCGGTAAAATTATATTTGTGGTTGTAACAACTAAATTTCGTTATTGAGAAATAATAAAAAGACAAGAAATATAGCGACAAATATTATATTCGATTTCAGTGATGGGGTTACAATCTCTAAAATATCTCTAAATCTAAAGAGATGTAGTCCTCTGATTCTTCTCCTCACGAACGATAGTTCAAGAGTTTGAGAGCTTGATCTATATATTTTCAATGAATTTCATCTATACCCATTGAAAAAAAAAATTTTTTGTTTAGATTTTTGGAATATTGTATAGATTTTTGTATTTCATCACCTTATTTGCTACCCCGTTTATGAAATTTCATTTCCATCTTGTATCTAATATTGCTAATCACGCTTAAAAATATGGAATGTGATTTTGCATGTAATTCTTTGATAGAAAGAACCCTATTATTTAGGTTTTCAATTTTTGTTGGCTAGTTTTGGTAAGTCTACGACTACTGGTTAGAGGTTGGTAAGTTAAGATTTATTTGAGACATTTGTATAAGTTTCCATATTTAACATATGATACAAATCCAAATTACTTGTGGATTTGAATTTAATAAAATTTTAACTGTCTACAATGCTACTTCAAGACTTGCCAGGTATTGATTTGGCGAAACTTGAAGACAAAACTTTGAAGTACCAAAGGAAACATTATTTTTTCCTTTATTTTAGCCCACTAAGAGCTAATTGCAGTTAACTAGTCAAACACAGTCTGAATTTTAATGTTTTGAACTAGCCATATATGCCATCAATTTGACGTTTTGGAAATTCTTGATTTGCTTCTATCTTGAATATCATCTTTGACGAACTCTGGGGTAGAGTGGCTGTTTCCAAATAGACCCCCGACTTTCTTCCCTTTAAGAAATTACCATCTTGCTCTTGGGGAGACTCGAACTCACAACCTTAAGGTTGGAAGTGGGGGTTGCTTACCATCAGAGCAACCCCTCTTGTCTATGACAATAGAGCTTTCCTTTACGATTTTTGCTTTTTATTTTTATTTTTTTATAATCAGTTACTTTTCCTTGGTTACAGAAGCTGGCTGGAGTATTAACTTTGTGCATCTGCAAGTAAACATTCATATGTTGTTATAGGAGTGTCGAAAACGCGAGCCACTCAATTCTCCTAAAACATGACACAAAGATCTGAAACGTATTCAAGAGTTGGAGCAAAAATCCTTCTGTACCATCTCAGGTAATGTTTTGAGTTTTCTTTTCAGGTGCTGCCACGTTTGACCTTTCAGATTAGTGCGCATTCACAAAAAGGTTCATAACCTAGTGTACGAGAGTACGAATTGCATTACACTAAACACAGAGCGCTACAGCATATAAAAAATCTGAAGCGAAATTCATTCTGAACTTTCTCAGGAGTGTTTCTAAACTTCGCTTCAGATTCTGCCGTGCTCCACTTTTCAGCTTTGCGCGCCTTTACTGAAAGATTCATATCTCGAGGTAGGAGGGTCCAAATCATGAGCCGTTTGCACCATTAAAAAGAAGAATAAGAGAGCTACAACATTCAAAAAACTCGAAGCCCTACCCTTTTTGATCCAGCCAAAGTAAGTTTTTTAAATCAAACGCCGAAATCAGGAGGATTATTTTTTTGGACAGCATATTTTTTTATGCAGGTTTGGTGAGGGAAAGCTTGGCGCATCCTCATCTTCGCGGAATAGGAGGACGAAAATTTGGCGCATCCACCTTTTCGACAGAGGCTTTGACGGACAACAGTTTGGTGCATCCACCATTCCAGTCAAGCTTTGGCAAACACACAATCGCTCGAGTATGTCCGTCTTTCACCACCGTTATTACGACTCACATTCCTTCCCTACCTTAGAAGGAGTTTCCTGGTGTCCTCTTCTTGCAATTTGGCGAAGAAGTCCATGGCAAGTCCTCCTTCCACATTTAAGCTTTGTGTTGTTGACACTGGTAGTTGTTGCTGAGCTAAAGCTCCGTGCCGTTGGCACTGATCAACTAAGCAGAACCAAAAGCTTCATGCCATTGGCACCGGGGTGCTCCAAAATCTTTCTCTTTTGCAGGTTTTTAATAGCAGTCTTGATATCCCTTAGAAGATTCACTAGAGGTCCGCATGATTGGGGGTGAACTGTTCGTCTCTTTATTGCGGCTGGGCGAGATTGACATTTGGAGTATCCTTTTCCAACCATGCGAGTAAGTATGTGGCATATCTCCCCTTTTGCGGCTTGGCCAGACACTAGGAGTACTATTCTTGCATTTTTTTGCGATCAAGTATGTGAAGTAGCCATATGCAATCTTTAGCGTGAAACCACATCTCCTTTCAACTTGTCGAAGAAGTGTGTGGTGACCTAAAATTCAAGCTTTGGATTAGAACTACCTCCTCTTGCAATTTAGAAAAGAATTGCATAGAACGTCCTTCTCATAACTTGACAAAAAGATACATGTAGTGCTTCATATTTCGAGCTATGGAGGAGAACATCTCGACCTTCAACGTTTATTGAAGCAGCTGGATGAAAAAAATATGGCGCATTATCCTATAAGCTTTGACATGGAATAACTACTTCTTTTAACTTGCCAAAGAAGTGCATATCGCATACAAAGAGCTAGCATCCTCTTTTGGCTATCGTAAAAAGGAATTGGTCTTTTTTCCGTTTAAATGACTGAACTTAGAATGAAATCTAAGTTTGCTACGTACCCCAGCAAAAAGGAACAAGTCATTATTTAGTTCAAAAAAAGTATAAGTTCTTTTTTTTGTATGCAGATTATACTCATGCGAACAAGTAGTATAGCAACTTGAAAACTTTGCTCAAATTTGAATAACTTTACATCTTGGAGACTTGCTCAAATTTGAAGAGCTTGCAACTTGAAGTCTTTGCTCGAATTTGAAGATTTTGCTCGAATTTGAAGACTTTGCTCGAATTTGAAGACTTTGCTCGAATTTGAAGATTTTGCTCGAACTTGAAGAGCTTCGTGACTTAAAGACTTTGCTCGAATTTTGAAGAGCTTTGCACGTTGAAGATTTGGCTAAAATTTGGGAGCTTTACAACTTGAAGATTTGGCTCGAACTTGAGGAATTTTGTGACATATAATTTAGGCTCGTGTATCAAGGAGCATTACAATATGCAGTTTAGGTTCATGCATCGAGGAGCATTGCGACTTTCAATTTAGGCTCATGCGTCAATGAGCATTACAACATGCAGTTTAGGCTCATGCATCGAGGAGCATTGCAACTTGCAGTTTAGGCTCATGCATCGAGGAGCATAGTGACATGCATAGACTCTTCGATTTCAATCTTGGATGGATACGTGCCCCCATTCTCAGTATCGTCTACTTGTTTTTCGTCTTGAGTCTCAAAGACATACAACCTTTGATCTCTAAAATATAGCCATACTCAATTCCATATCGTGTGCACTGGTGGCCAACTCTTCAAAAGTTTTAGGATTTATTACTTGCAAGATGTAGCGAAGGCCCCAATGCATGCCATAGATGCACATTTCGATGCCAGAAGTTTTGCTAAGACGGTCTTTGCAGTTGAGGCTTCAACTCCTCCAACGATTGGTGAACTCTATAACTAGTTCCTCCCCGCGTTGGAAGGCATTTGTAATTTCAATCATGCTCACAATGCATGTCATGCTATAGAAGCGATTGAGTGTTGAAACACGTTCTCAAGTCGCTAAAACTAAACGTGTGTTCATTTCTGTAGGTTTTGATAAATGACAAACCGACGCGCATGGAACATCGACATATGCCAAAGTCCAAGAACATGAGAAACAAAGAGCAAGATCAAGAATATCAAACAAAGTTATAAATGAGTCACTTTATAGTGTGATCTTGATCCGACAACTTATTCAAGTCTTGGCTTCTCTTGTAAAATTATTTTCATGCATCATTGAGTTAAACCAAAATGATTTTCAAACATTTTCATTTTAGCCAAAATGATTTTCAAACATGTTTTCAAAACTGGCATAAATAATCGATTATGTATTTCTTATAACCGATTATGTTGAGGCAGTGTATAACCGAATTTTCAAAACAACGAAATAATCGATTATGTCTATTATAATAATCGATTATGTTGAGGCAATATATAACCGGATTTTCAAAGCAACGAAATAATCGATTATGTCTCTTCTAATAATCGATTATGTTGAGGCAGTGTATAACCGGATTTTTCAATACATCAAAATAATCGATTATGTCTTTTAGATAATCGATTATGTTAAGACCGTTGCAAAGTATTTTTAAAACGCTGAAATATAATCGATTATACACAAGGCTATAATCGATTATGCTTGCACAGAATCTGTTTCCGATTTTTTAACGTTAACTGATAATCGATTATGTAACTTGAATAATCGATTATTATGCTTAAAATCCGCATATGATTTTTGAACGATCTGCAGATAATCGATTATGCAGATCATATAATCGATTATGCAAGCACAAAATCAGCAATTAGTGATTGGCAATTAAGCAACGGTCTTGGTGACTTTGAGCACTATAAATACACCTCAAAATCACTCTTTTAAGTACAACAACTGATTACATTCTTGCTAAAGCTTACATACTCTTATATCAATCATTTTATATTCATTTCATAGCTTTTTGAGAGCCAAACTCTTGATTAAGTTGTTGTGTTCTTGAGCTTATTGTTTTTACTCATATCTACTCTATTAAAAGGGTCTTGTCTTGAGTGCTAAGTGTTTGTACACACTTGAAGGGATATTCTAATCCCTTGTTGTAAGAAGGAAAAGTAGTTCCTTGGTTTGAAGTCTTGAGGTGCGGTATCCTCGAGCAGGTTGAAATCTTGTAGAGTGTATATCTACGAGCAAGTGTAACGGTTTGTTAGGCACCCGTAAGCTTAACGAAGTTAGTGTAAAACTCGAGAGAGTCTCTCGGGGACTGGACTAACCACACGTTGTGGTGAACCAGGATAAAATTCGGTGTGTTCTCTCCTTATCATTTTAATTACTGCACTTACGTTATTCCTGCAATTTTTAATTCCGCAAATTTACATTGTTTTTTATTATAACGCTATTCACCCCCCCTCTAGCGTTAAGCGTATATTCTAACATTGAGGAATTTTTGCTCGATTTGCTCCCAACTATCAACGGAACCGGGTTCAATATCTGTGTACCAATCGGAAGAATTTTCTTTGAGAGATCGAACAAACTGTTTGACAAGGTGATCATCATAAGTTCCAGCATCATTGCACGTCTCAACAAAGTGTGCAACATGTTGCTTGGGATTCCCTTTACCGTAAAAATATTGAAGCTTAGGGAGTTAGTATCCGCTTGGCAACTTCAAGTTATCAATCCTTTCTATGTATGGTTTTGCGTATGTAAGAAAAGATTAAGGCAAAGGCTCAATTGTATCTTTGATGGCCCCTATGATGAAGTCCTTCAATTTCTCTATATGAAATTGTCCATCAGAAGAGACTTGGAGCTCTTTAGTCATTGTTGCTAGCTTTGCAGAGGATTCTCCTTTCTCATGAATTTTTGGAAGTTTCCTAGGTGCCTCAGTTGATTCTTCCTCCGTCATACTCTCTACCTTATTCATAAACTTGGAAAGTTTATCATCTTGTTATTTCATGTACTTTGCCAAGCCTTCAACTGCTTTTGTTAAATTTGCAAGTTGTTCTTCTATGGTAGAATCTTCAATCACCATCATTTGCATGACTAATGCAGAAGACGAAGAATGATATGGAGAATCACTTGGATACAAAGCATATTGTGGATTGACATGAGGAGAGATTGGAGAAAATTCGTTGCCCAAGACGCCATCATCTTTCTACATGAAGGGATTTTGGTATTGACGGTGGCATTCTTTTGAAAGGCTAAATCGCGCCAAAGTTCGTTCGACCATCTCAGTGATGTTGTTCCCTTCTTCCAGCATGTACAAAGAGGATCTTACTTCTTTTGGAGAAGATGAACTAAAAACATGAGTTGTGGACCGCACTTGAAGCATTTGTTGTCTTAGCATCTCGGCTTTACTTCTTTTGATTTGGCCAACAATCTCCATGACAACTTCCAATCTATCTTTGGAGTCAGATCTAGAGTTGATTTTCATTGAGGTCATCTTGGTTTTCTTGAACTTTGAAGAGAAGAGATGAGAGGAGAGATGGTCCCACTAGGCGTGCCAAAATTTGTAATAACTAAATTTTGTTCCTAAAAAATAATAATCAAGACAAGAAATATAGTGACAAATATTATATTCGATTTCAAGTGATGGGGTTACAATCTCTAGAATATCTCTACATCTAAAGAGATGTAGTCCTCTGATTTTTCTGCTCACGGAGGATGGTTCAAGAGCTTGAGAGTTTGATCTTAAACTTGACGAATTTCAGATTTACAGTACGTCACGAACAATTTGAAGGTCGACACGAACTGGGATTTGGTGTTGGGTTACCACGAAAGAAAGATTTGAAGCCGCCCGCCTATGATTTGAGTTCGCCTTTGGAATTAGACCACAAACGATGATTGCAGATATGGATGGAGATTTTGATGCTATTCTTTAGAGCTTCTTTAGTCTTTCCTTCTGCTTACTTGCTTGTTTCTCTAGCCTTATCCTTTAACCCCTTTATATAGAGTCCGGAACCCAATTATAGTTCTTTTAGACTCAAAATACATAAATATGTGAAAAAAGATGACATTTTTATATATAGTGCCAAAATACTTGGCGTTATACATTAAAGTTAACTGTGCCGTTAATGTATAGCGCCAAGTATTTTGGCACTATACTGAAAAAGCTGACACGCCCAGGTATAGCGCCAAAATACCTGGCGATATACCCTTTGCAGTTAATAAAGTTAAAGAAATAAATAAGTTACATTTAAAACAAATTCAAGGTTTCGAGCTCGATATTTTGAGGCCCAATGGCAACAAACTATCATTAATAATTATGTGTTTGTTTTATAATTTAAATTTATATTTTTAATAACTTAATTGTATGCACGAACACGCGCGCGCGCACACACACCCCCCTCCCCACACACAGATATATATATATATACACACACCTATGGGTTTCAAGCTCGATATTTTGAGGCCCAGTGGCACCAAAGTATCATTAATAATTATGATTTTTTTATAATTTAAATTCATATTTTTAATAACTTAATTGTATAAGTTATTAATTATGGGTTTGATACAATTACTAACTTAATTTTTACCAGTATAAGATACTTAAACAAAAGGAATTTTAAGCTAAAATACTACACCTTACTACGCTATAAGATTCTAAATTTTACTATGCTTAAAGGGTCTACGTTTTACTATGCTAAAAAATAATCTAAACTAAATATAAACAACAAATAAATTTAATTACAAATAAAACACAAAACGACATGAAACATATATATATAAATCAAGATATTAACAGACAAATTTATTTGACGAATTTATATTTTTTATAAAACACTAATATTATATTGTACAAAGTTTGCATTTTCAATTACCAGTATAAGATACTTAAACAAAAGAAATTTTAAGCTAAAATACTACATATTACTACGCTATAAGATTCTAAATTTTACTACGCTTAAAGGGTCTATGTTTTATTACACTAAAAAATAATCTAAACTAAATATAAAGAACAAATTAATTTAATTGTAAATAAAACACAAAACGACATGAAATCATACATATATAAATCAAGATATTAACAGATAAAATTTATATTTTTTTACAAAACATTAATATTAAATTTGGATAAATTTAATATGCTACTTTTGAAAAAAAACACTAATCGAAATAGAACATGTAGACATGTGATTTTTGACCCTCCCTAAGATTTTTCATATTTTAGTACGTAAATATTTAATTTAAGCCTAATATAGCTCTTTCAACTATTTTTGACTTCTTTACTTCATTTTCGTATAACATTTAATTTGGCATTGTGTAACATTTTTATCATATTTCAAAAGGCATTGTGTAGTCTAGGGGCCCTTCTAGACTCTTCTTTGGAATAAAAAATAAATAAAAAGACCCTAAGAGCTTAATACAAAAAGACATAAGGATTAATGGGCAAAATACGCAAAGTATAAACCTAGACCTAGATTCTATAATAAAAGATACAAAAAATAACGCCTAGAGGAGAGAAAATTCATAGGAGAATGGCGCAGCTTCTCACGAGACCCACCCCCTGACTTCATCATCTTCTTTAATTCCTTCGTTTCTTCGGAGATTTCAGAAAATTAGAGACATATAAAATGATCCTCTCTTATTAAGGCAGTGGGTAGGGGTGTTCAAAATCGATCAGAAACCGAAAACCGATCCAAACCAAAGCTTAACGGCTTATTGGTAACGGCTTAACGGCTTAATGGATGGGGAACGGATTGAATTTTTTTTATTAACGGCTTATCGGTTTGGGGATGGATTATTCAATTTTCTTAACGGCTAATCCGTTAACCCGTTAAGAATATAATATATATATATAAAATTTAGTGATAGAATTGAGTTGTCTAATACATATATGGTTCTATGTGTGTCATGGAAAAAGAAGAATTGAAAGGTTGGTTATGACTAGAGGAACGACACCCCATGAAATAAATTTGTGCATTTTGGATGATTGCTTGTGGAAAATGGAGAACGATAGTTATTTATAGAAGAGGAGTGTAGAGAGTAGAATTTACCAGAGCACTTCAGTTTTTAAAAGTTCATTGTGGGAGCTGAATGGAAATTTGCGCGACAGATTTTTTTGGTTATATCCGAAGCTTATGAGTACACATGTAGTGTGGCCTCTAACAGAAGATAAATTCTGTTTTATTTTTTTCGAAACTGAACTAGTAGTGAATTTATCTATTTTATAATCTACATGCTGATGGCGATTGTTTCATTAGCTACGTCATATTGCCTCTAAAATATTATTTTTTATGGCAATTCATTATTTCTAAGACGAGGAGAATAAGAGATATTTAGTGAACATGTATGTTAGGCCGATAAACCGCCCATTAACCGCCCTATAAGAGCTAACCCGATACCAATCGGCCCGATATCTTATCGGGTGGCTAACGGATTAATACATTTAAAAGCCGATAACCATTAAGAGTAAAAGCCGCCCAATCCGCCCGATGAACACCCCTAGCAGTAGGAATTCGAATTTTAGCGGAAAAAAATTACCAAAACATTTTGAATTTCTTCTTGTCATTTGATTTGGGCTTCAAATATGGCGATTGTTTGAGTTGTGGTGCTCTTCGAAGTTATCTAGGTGACTTTATATGCTATTTTAGTTGTGTTAATTTAATTGAATATTTTTTTTAATAAAAAAATTAGACTTTTCCTGACGATAGATCTATTAGACAATTTTCTTGAGGGATTTAAGTCTAAGGAAAAAAAATAAGAAAAGATTTTATTTTGTTAGGTAGTGTAGCAAATATCCTTTGATTTTTCTTTAAACCACGGTTCTTTTTCAAGGGTTTTATTTGAATCAGGTGTAGTTAGTTTTTTTGGAGTAGGAGCCATTGTGTTGTGTTTTAAATTGAAGCAGAATCTCTTGACTTTGTTATGCCTTGAGAATAGTGAGTACTTTAGCTATGACGTTTAAGCTCAGTTTTTGACTCTAGTTTAAGTACCTTAAATTTTATAATCTTAACTTTGTTTAGCTGCTTTGGCTAAAGTGTCTTGATGAAACCAATCCTGAGTGAGTTATGTGCATGTGTTTGTAAGGATTTGTTATATTCTGTGCATTGCATTTGATGCCTAAAATTTGCCCCGTGTATTTGCAAAGCAAAATAGTAGTTTTGTTCAATTTTGAAAGTGATATAGGCGCTTTTTTGTTGAGCCAGATATGCATACTTTACCAACCTAATTATGTATTGTAGTTAACCCATTTGAGTCTGTAATCCTATTTCTTTGGCAACCACATTACAAGCTTTACCCATTTGTTTGAATTAACCATCTATTTGAATCTTCTAACCTCTCATGAGCACTTAAATTGTGATGATTTATGTGAATATTAAAGTGCGGGTGGTTGGTTTGGCTTTTGAATGGAACTAATGAAATCAAATGAAAGGTACACTGTTTTGAACAAGTAAGAGCCACTTAAATTGAAAAAAAATTCCTTAATAAATGGTGGTTCTTGATGTAAGTGAGCTTAAAAAAGAATGGAGCAATATACATTGATTTGAAGGTAGAGTTTTGGTTTGACATAAGTATTGGGTTTGAATGTTAAAGTATATGTATTAATGTGCTTAGGGAGGTATAGTCGCTCTTATATCTAAATGTATCCTACCCATCCCGTAGCCTACATTATAACCAAATAAAATCTCAATTGATCCTAGATTTAATGAGTTTGATTAGTGGAGTAATACACTACGGGCAAACTTATGGTGTATCTTTTGTGGCATATAAAATGTTATTTATGAGAGTGAGTGAATTCTTTCTCTCTTGAGCTCCTATGTGTTCTTAAATTTTATTGTGTGAAACTACTCTCTTTTGTTGTAAGAGGGCACTTGATTCATGAAGGAAAGATAATGTTAGTGACCTCTATATTAGAGTAAGTGAGTGAGTTGTGAATATTGCATGGTACTTGTGAGTCAAATCTTGAGGTCAAGATGTTACGCTTTTATGCTTAGTCTATTTTAAATACATTTGGTGTGATGAGTTAGGAGAATTATTTAAAAAATGTCGTATCTATAAAAAAGTGTAATTTGATTGCTCGAGGACGATCAATGGTCAAAATTTGATCATGCCCAACTCTAGTCCTAAAAAGGATAAGCGGTCGCTGCAAATATAATCCGGTCTAAAAGTCCAGAGTCGAATCCCACAAAGAACTAAGGCTTATCTGTATGTATTTAATATCACTAAGAAGACAAGATTGAACACTTTTCTAAATTATAAAGATTGAGATTTATATTTCTAACTAATTAACTAGCAAATACTAGAAAACGGTAAAATTATCAACTAACTAGACTAAGGGTTGGAGACTAAATTAAGGAGGTCAAAAATTATAATTTCCCCAATTATTGGAATCATTCTAGCTATGTTCCCTACAATTTTTGTCATTATATTTTCTACTGATCATGAGTACTTTAGATGTCGTAACTCTCTCTCGAGCAACTACAATAACTTGCTAGACATATTCTCTCGAACTACGCTAGTTGATTTTATCTAACTGCTCATTATGACCACATCAAGGTTTTATTATTTCTAAACCTGCCTTTAAACCCAATATATTGATTTCTCACATATGTTAGGAGTGACGTTTTTCAACAACTACCTAAATATGTACTCTCTCTCAAACAGTACATACTAAATAAGCACAGTCTATTGATGGTCATTTAATCAACAATAACAAACACATAGTTAAACAAGTAGAGAAATCCAATGGATCAATTACATAAAAACATAACAAGAATTTATCCCACAAAAGGTTCTATCAAAACCCAAGATAAAAATTTAGCTATTCATAATAGTATGTATTATAACCAATAATGAGAAATAGGAAGAGGAATGAAAAACTCGTTGAAGCACCTTTCTCCTACTGTGTTCTTGACTCCTTAGGTCAAATCCTCGGTCTCCTTAGCCTCCTTAGGTCTAAACTCTGTCAAAAGTATGCCCAACTCCCCAAAAATACCATTATTCAATATATATGTACACACACACTAAGTAGTGTCGGGCCCAAATACTTATACCTTCTCCGACGCGAAAAAGGACAATATTTTACGTCTGGAATGTCGCGGCCGAGGTCAACTGCGGGTGAACCGCTGTACATGGTAGGTATACTGTCTTAGCCCGCCTCAGCTACTTGAACAAGATTGAAGAACCAGTTCCATTGTATTTTTCTTATTCTAGTTCAATTGTAGTAGGTGATTTATAACCTTTTCAGCTTTCATAGAAGCAAATTGTATTAGGTTTGTTGAGTAGTCAAGTAAGAATTAACTTGAAAGTGTCACAACAGTTGAGGCTGTATGTCACACTGGGATTAGAGTTAACCCTTAGGTTTACAAGAGTTTTGTAAATGTTGTTTTGACTCATTGAGTTTAGTGGATGTTTGGGAAAATCCTACCGTGGTTTTTCACCTTTTTTGAGCCAGGTGTTTTTCACGTAAAAATATATGTGTCCTTTATTTTATGCACTCTTAATTCCGCAAACAGTCATAGTTAGTATACCTAGAAGAACCAGGTTCTTCTAGTGCGAAAATTGGGTACTACACAAATCACCCCCTCCTTTTGTGTGGTATTAACGTTTGGAACATCAATTGGTATCAGAGCAGGTTATCCTTGAAGAGGCTAACACATTAGGAGAAGATCAACAATGAGTGCACCACCTGGAAACTGGGAAGGGCAATCCACTGCTAGGCCTCCACTTTTCAATGGCCAGTACTACTCTTGGTGGAAAAATAGAATGAGAGATCACATTATAGGGGAATATTATGAGCTTTAGGACATAATCACTGATGGTCTTCTAGCAACCACTAAGAAGAATGCTGAAGGAATTGGAGTACCAAAGACAAGGGCTGACTACACTGCTGAAGACTTGAAAAAGTGGGAGAAAAATACTAAAGCCAAGAAGTGACTTGTATGTGGCCTAGGGCCAGACGAATACAGTAGGATCCAAAGCTACACAACTGCTAAAGAAATATGAGACACCCTACAAGTGGCTCATGAAGGAACACCTCAAGTGAAAAGATCAAGAGGAACACTTTTATATTCTCAATTTCAGAACTTTACTAAGAAAAAAGGAGAAACTATCTAGGAGATGTACACTAGATTCACCACTTTGACAAATGAACTGGAATCTCTTGGAAGGACTATCCTTGAAGAAGGCAAGATTGAGAAGATTCTAACAAGAGTTCTGCCAGTGACATGGGAAGGCAAAATCACCGCCATTCAGGAATTCATGAACATTGCTACCCTCAAACTGGATGAACTGATTGGAAATTTAACTGTCCATGAAATGAGGAGACAAACCATGAAGATGGATACCTCCAAAAGGGAGAAAAGGTTAGCTCTCAGAATTACTGAAGGTGCAGAACTAGAAGATGATGAAATGACTATGATCACCAGGGATTTCAAAAGATATCTAATAAGAGGAAGGGGTTCTTCAAGAAGTACAACCTTCAATAAAACAAGAGCTCCGGAGAAATAGGCAAATGAGGGATGCTACAAGTGTGGCAAAACTGACCATATGATCAAAAACTGTCATCAATGGGAAATTGAGTGGAAGAAAGAAATAGCTGAACGAAGGAACAGGAAGAAGGAACAGGTTCAACCCAGGAGAAACAAAGGTTCAACTAAAGTTATGGTTGCTGCTTGGGGAGAAACCTCATATGAAGACTCAGAAGATGAAGCTGAGAAGGAGCAAGCATTAATGGCCGTCGGAGAATCAGATGATGAACAAGAGGTAAGTATTCTTCATCTCAAGAAAAACTGGCTCGGCTATTAATAGACTTCATTGATGAGTCTGAGATAATCAATAATGAGAAGGAAGTTCTTTCTAGGGAATGTGTGATTCTAAAAGCAAAATGTAAAAGTCTAGAGTTTAGGGCCAATGAGAGTGATAACAAAAATGTTGAGTTGAAGAACCGGGTTCTTCAACTTGACAACAGCGTCTTAGAACTTAGGTCTGAAAATCTGAAACTAAAATTAGGAACAGGAAAGAAGATAGCCGATCACCCACATCTCACTCTAGAAGAAAGTCTGGGAAAAATGAAAGATGAATTGTACAGAAAAGATGAATTTGTCAAAGTTTAAAAGAAGAACTAGGAGAGGTAAAACATGAACTAGACAGAACTTGCAAGTAGAACTAAGCCTCAGATGCTCTCTCCTGGTTGCAAGAGCATCACATCAGTACCAAAAGAGGACTTGGCTATGGGACTCAAGCTTTTAAATGGGACCCAAAACGCAAGTACCTCACTCTTCCTGAAAACAAAATCTGCACACACTGCGGTAGGACTGGTCATTGCAAATATGAATGTAACGCAAAAGAAATGGGCAGTCAAAGGAACAAAGTTTTTGTTAAAGAAAAGAATAAGTTACCTAGATGGGCAAAAAGGAATTTGATACATCCTTTTGCTTATATAAAGGGACTCAAATTAGTTTGGGTTCCTAAGATTAACCCCTGATTTCCTTTTGCAGGTCCAAGTGAGAGGGAGAAGCCAAATATGGTATATGGATAGTGGCTACTCGAAACACATGACTGGGGACAAGGACCAGTTCCTTTCACTTGAGGACCTAAAAGGAGGTAATGTATCCTTTGGTAATGGAAAGAAAGGTGAGATCATTGGGGTCGGAAAGGTACGCAAGACTGATTCTCACTCCATAGAGAATGTCTACCTGATAGATGGTTTTAAATATAGCCTAATAAGTGTGTCACAATTGTGTGACGGAGACAACCTTGTGGCTTTTACCTCCACCAAATGTTTTGTGATTAACCTTATCACTGGCAAGGTTGTTTTACAGGGAAAAAGAGTTAAGAATATTTACATTGTAGATTTGTCAACTCTTTTAGAAAATGAACTCACTTGTTTAAGTGTATTAGACAATGATCTCCTCATGTGGCACAAAAGACTTGGCCATGCAAGTCTAAATCAGCTAAACAAATTAGTCTCCAAGGACTTGGTAATAGGTTTACCTAATGTCAAGTTCAAGGAAGATAAAGTGTGTGAGGCATGTACATGGGGGAAGCAGGTAAGGTTATCCTTCAAATCCAAGAAAATGGTAAGTACGTTCAAGACGTTGGAACTGGTTCATATGGATCTTTGTGGTCCAATGAGAACCATGAGCAGAGGAGGAAAGAAATATTTGTTGGTGCTTGTTGATGATTACTCTAGATTTACCTAGGTACAATTTCTGACATCTAAAGATGAGGCATTTGAAATTTTTACTGTTTTTGTTAGAAAAACTCAAAAACAATTAGGAAATCAACTTGCATCTATTAGGTCTGATTATGGAACTGAATTTGAAAATGCAAAATTGTTGAGAATTGTGATGGAAATGGTATAGATAACAACTTCTCTGCCCCTAGGACTCCTCAGTAAAATAGAGTAGTTGAAAGAAAGAACATGACACTTGAGGATATGGCCAGAACCATGCTTTTCTCTAGTAAACTACCCCACAACTTCTTGGCAGAGGCTGTAAACACTGCATGTTACATAATCAATAGATGCATGACTAGACCTCGTGTTGAGAAGACTCCCTATGAGTTACTTAAAGGGAGAAAATCTAACATATCCCATCTTAGGGCATTTGGTTGCAAGTTCTATGTGCACAATAATGGAAAAGATTCCCTCGGTAAGTTTGATCCCAGAAGTGATGAGGGAGTATTCTTCACATACCAAAGTGTTTAATAAAAGAACTTTGTGTGTAGAAGAAAGTGTGCATGTTGTGTTTGATAAAACTAACATTCTTTCTGAAGGACAAGAACATGAAGATGAAGCCATTGGACTGGTCAAAGACTTGGGTGAAGCATCAACTCAAGTCAAAGCAGCACCCACAGAAGGAACAGGTGATGGAATAGGTTCTTCCTTACATGGAAACCTGACAGGGGGAAGAAATCAGAGAGGAATTGAAATAAACCCCTTGAAGGAACCTTTTCATGAATCTGGTACTCAGCAAATAGCTAAAACATTCAGTAGAAACCAGTTGGTTGTGAAACCTCACAAGTATCAAAGTTCTCATCCTATTGAGAACATTCTCACTGATCCAACATCTGGAGTAAAAACCAGATCACAACTGAAGAATCTATGTGCATTTGATGCTTTTCTATCTCTTATTCAACATAAAAATGTTGCTGAGGCTTTGCGGGATGCAGATTGGGTCAATGTTATGCATAAGGAACTAAATCATTTGAAAGAAGTCAAGTCTGGCATCTAGTTCCAATACCCAAGGACAAATCAGTCATTGGTACCAAATGGGTCTTCAGGAACAAACTTGATGAAGATGGAACTGTCACAAAAAACAAGGCAAGACTGGTGGTTCAAGGCTACAGCCAAGAGGAAGGCATTGACTATAATGAGACCTTTGCTCCAGTTGTAAGACTAGAAGGAATCAGACTTCTCATTGCCTTTGCAGCACATATGGATTCACTCTTCATCAGATGGATTTTAAAAGTGCCTTCCTAAATGGCTACCTCAAGGAAGAAGTATTTGCAAAACAACCTCTAGGATTTGAAAGCAAGGAATGTCCTAAGCACGTGTACAAGCTGGACAAGGATCTATATGGGCTCAAACAGGTCCCAAGAGCGTGGTTTGAATGACTATCAAAATCCTACTGGAGCATGGGTAAAAAAGAGGTAAAAGTGACAGCACTTTGTTCCTAAGGGAAAAAGGTAAAGACCTCCTTGTTGTACAAATATATGTTGATGACATAATATTTGGGGCCACTACTGATAAGTTGAGTAAGGATTTTGCTAAATTAATGGGGAGTGAGTTTGAAATGAGTATGATGGGTGAACCATATTTCTTCCTAGGCTTGCAGATCAAACAAAGCCCACATGGGACCATGATCCATCAGCAAAAGTATACGAAAGAACCAACCAAAAGGTTTAAAATGGAGTACGCCAAAGAAATAGATACACATATTGCAAGTGCCACTAAACTAGATATTGATGAACCTAGTTCATCAGTTGATCAAAAGTTGTATAGAGGTATGATTGGTTCACTCTTGTATCTTACTGCCAGCAGACCTGACATTGTTTTCAGCGTGGGGCTTTGTGCTCGTTTCCAAGGAAATTCAAAGGAGTCACATTTGACAATTGATAAGAGGATTTTGAGATATCTGAAAGGCACTACTGATTTGTGTCTTTGGTATCCTAAGATATGTTGATGCTGATTATGCAGGTTACTTGGTTGACAGGAAGAGTACCTCAGGTATGGTACATTTCCTGGGGTCATGTCTAGTGTCATGGGCTACCAAAAAGCATAACCCAGTAGCCCTATATACTGCTGAAGCTGAATATGTTGTTGCTGCTTCTTGTGGTGCTCAATTGCTATGGATCAAACAACGGCTGGTAGACTTTGGAATTGAAGTGAGATGTATTCCAATATTTTGTGATAACACTAGTGCTATAAGTATGACATAAAACAATGTTCATCATAAAAGGACCAAGCACATAGATGTTAGATACCACTTCCTGAGAGAAAACTATAAGAAAGGGTTAATCTCCATAGAATTTTATGCTATTGATAAATCAATAGCTGACATCTTCACTAAAGCAATAAGTAAAGAAAACTTTGAAAGGAATAGGTTGGAATTAGGGATAATTAAGATCACCTAACCAGGTCCAGTTCAGAATTCAATGAAAAAACAAAACAAAAATTATTTTGTTTGGTTAGAAGTTCTGACTTTATGTGAATATCTAGACTAATTCTTACTCAGTATCATACTCTAATCAATATACTCTTGTGATATGTTTCTTTTAATTCATTGATCTTACAAAGTTTTTTCTATTCTGATATATGAGGCATACTCAAGAGAAGTTCTACTTGAAGAACCTGGTTCATCAAGTCTATGCTCATAAGAAAAGGTCAGGTACGTTTCTATACTTTGTGCATTAGAAAATTAAATATTCCAATTATGAGAAGAAGTCTCATCCTAACCAAACTCCCAAAAATATAACCGCTAAGCATTGGACCAGTCTTATTTTCCTTGAATTTTAAAGAATAACGAGACTTTTTCCCTAAAAACCAGTGCTAATTAAAGACTGGAGCCTTAATGGAATTAGACTCATGATTGACCACTGCAAAAGGCTGCCGTTACTAATCATATTTTTTTATAACACTCCACACACTCCTAATTTGGTCCATAACCACCATTAAGTGATGATCATCCTTCTTCTCCACAATCACCAAAAATCCCCAAAATCTTCAGAAATTCTTCAACATGTCTAACCGTCAAGAAAATACAGGGACACTCTTACCTGAATCTACCAATACATCTTTGTCTGCATCCCCTAGCGACAATCTGAAACCCATATTCCGCTGATGAAAGATGTTGGCAATAAAAACTGTAGCCATTGGTGCTCTAACAACGGCTTTAAACGAAAAATTGAGAGCCAACCAAAAGGGGGAGCGCTCTAAAAAGGAATCATCTGACTCAAGTTTCGAGTCTGACACCTTCGTTTCTGCAAGTGATGGAGAAGAACGGGGGTCTTCTGACACAGGCAAAAATCAAGAAAACCCTAGGAGAGTGAATACATGCCATGGTTCCTCTGATGCAGTCGGCAATGTAGAAAATAGGTTTATTTTTAGTGGGTCCATTGAAAGATGTATAAGGAGATGGATCTAATCGAAGAGGAAGGAAAAAAGAAAGACGAAATTCTTGTGATTTGTGGAAATGTTGAGGAGAGTGGCAACAAGTCAGGGGGGAATAGCTCTGGGGATGCTGCTGAAGCTTCTTCACCTAAGTAAGCAACAAGTTAAAAGTGGTTCATGTGGTGAGGAAACCCTAGCTGACCTTCTGAAAAAAATATGGGCCAGTTATGATCCAAAGAAGCGCAAGGCCTCTTCCCTAAAAGCTCCAATCGCTTCCAAGACAACTAAGAAAACCAAAATGTCATCCTCTAAGTCTAGTGTCCCTTCAAGAGCAACTAGAAGCAGGATTAAACAAAGTGAGGAACAATTGTAGAAAGCACTGGAAGAATGTAGGAAGAAAAAGAGAGAAAAAGGGAAGGCTAAAGTTGTGGAGAGTATCGAGGTAGAAGAGGAAGAAAAAGAGGAGATGGACCTGGTCCATCAAGAAAGAGGAACAACTGAAAAAGTACCATCACCCAAACCAAATGGTTCCAAGTCTTCAACCAAAAGAACTTCCTCTGTACCCATATCTGTTGAGTCCTAGTTGGCCGAAAGAACTTGGTCTGCTAGGAAAAGAAAACAAAAAAAATTATTGAAGAAGAAGAAGAAGAAGAATGGAGTAGAGAAGAAAAAGAGGAGGAATCTGAAAAGGAACATGATAGACTTGTCCTCTTTAGCAGGAGAAAGATCTTGAAAGGAAGAATTCTGAAAGACCTGCATGAGCCAGACATGAATGGATTGGTTGATGCCCTGAATGCACAAGGGTGGAAGAACATAGTTCTTCAACTAGATGGCAAATTGGCAAAAAATGAGTTGATCAAATTTATGGCAAAAGCCACAGTGGCGAAGGGGTTGTTACTAGTCTAGTGAAAGGAGTCAAAGTACAGTTTGATACTCCTATATTAGGGGAGATTCTAGACATTCCCTGTTTAGGAGATAATGATTATACAAGGCAAAGGTGGCCTTGCCTGGGCTCTCTTCCTAATGCACTCCAAATCACCAGAAACTTTTGTGATTCTGCAACTCCTGAAGATATGTCTGAAGCTCAATTTGTTCAGAAAAGTGAGATGAGGCTGAGCATAAGGTGCTTTTTGAGTTGTGAACAAATGTTTGCTGCCCTGACAGGAGAGAAGTCACACTGCAAACTATATGGACCTGGTTCTTCTAGAGTGTCTTGTGAGAAGAAAGCAGATTAGCTGGCATGCATTCATTGTAAAACTACTGGATAGAGTCATCAACGGCTCTAAAGGTCATGCCACACCTTATGGGTTCCTATTGGCTGTTGTTCTGGAAAAGCTACATGTGCCATAGAGAAAATGGGAAATGACATCCAGCAAAGAGCACTTTGGTGTCAAGACTCTTATGGACTTTGATTATCCAGTGAATTCCAACCTAGTTGAACTAGGTTTATCTCAAAAGATTCCTGTAAATAGCAAGATCAGGGTTTTGGTTCAGGTGTGTGGAACAAAAGATGCTAAAATTGCCAGGCTGAAGGCTCATGTTGTTGAATTAGAAACTAAACGAGACGGACTTAGAGTTGAGCTAGCAAAGGAAAAGGAGAAGAGTGATGGAATGCTTAAGAATATGTTCAACCTTCTCCAAACCCAGCCCTCTCGTACCTCCAAGCCCTAAAGCCAGTTTAAGTTACCCCCTCAATGACCCAGATTCAGGATTTTTTTTGTCTTTGCTCGTGGTTGGATGTTTAGTTTTCTTTTTGTGGTCTGTATTGTAGAAACATCTCCTAATCAATGACAATATGCTTTGTTTCTCTTGTTCTATGAAACTTCTGATCTTAATACTTACATTCTTTGTTCTATGGATTGTTGGTTAACTTAAACATGTTTTCACTTGCAGTTGCCCCATCGACCATGAGTACTAATTAATATATGAGATTTATATAATATGAAACTTTTTGATGAAGCCAAAAGAGGGAAGAGATATTGTGTTTTAGTTTCTCGTAGTTAAAGTGTGAAATGTGAAAATTAAGCTAAGTTCCACAGGTTCTCTGATCAGTAAAAGAATAGAGTTTGTCATCATCAAAAAAGGGGAATTTGTTGACCCAAGTTCAGTTGAAGTTTTGAAGAATGACAAATTAACTCTGTGAAGGACCAGGTCCATCTTAGGAGACACATGTGTTATGGCCTATGTACATGAGATGCACGTGAAGAAGATAAGCCTTTGAGATAGAGCAACAATATCTTCTGAACTGATCCAAAAAATTGCATATGGGATAAGAAGAAAAGGTCTCCTTATATGAAGAGAACTATATCCGGATCTAGGATAAGGAATTGGAGTTTGAATTGGTCTAGGACTCAAACTTGATGAAGGATCAGCGATTCGAGTTTTTGTCAAACTCTGATTACTAACTATATAAAAGTAATAATGTTCTCTTGTAAAGGTATGAACAAATACAAAGAGGTTAGAGCTAAATTGAGAGCAAAAGAGTAAGACTATTTTGTAAGCAATTTACGTGAGATCAAGTGTGCGCGCCTGCAGCTACTTGAACAAGATTGAAGGACCATTTCCATTATATTTTTCTTATTCTAGTTCAATTGTAGTAGGTGATTTAAAATTGTACCTTTCCAGCTTTCATAGAAGCAAATTGTATTAGGTACGTTGAGTAGTCAAGTTAGAGTTAACTTGAAAGTATCGCAACAGTTGAGGTTGTATTCCACACTGAGATTAGAGTTAATCCTTAGGTTTACAAGAGTTTTGTAAATGTTGTTTTGGCTTATTGAGTTTAGTGGATATTTGGGAAAATCCTATTGAGTAGTAGGTGTTGGAAACACGTTCTCAAGGCATTATACTAAACGTGCGTTCATATTTGTAGGTTTTGATGAATGACAAACTATGCGCAAATTGACATATGACGAGATCCAAGCACGAGCGCAAAATTGATATATAACGAGATTCAAGCACAAGAGAAAGATCGAGATTAAGTTTTATATGAGTCGGTATTTAATTGTGATCTTGATCCGACAACTTAAACTCAAGACTTGGCTTCTCTCGTAAAAATAATTTTAAATCATGCATATTTAATTTAGAGCAAAATGATTTTAAATAATGCATATTTACCTTAGTCAAAATGATTTTTAAACATGCCTCAAAAATCTGGACTAAGATAATCGATTATGTACTTATGATAATCGATTATATTTAAGTCGGCTGCTTGACAATCGATTGTGAACTTATGACAATCGATTGTGTTAAGGCAGTGAGCATCAGATTTTTCAAATCTGCATGACAATCGATTGTGAACCTTATGACAATCGATTGTGCTGAGGCAGTGTACATCAAAGTTTTTCAACGCTCAAAATAATCGATTGTGAAGTTAATGACAATCGATTGTGAAGAGACAGTGTCCATCAGATTTTTCAAAGTCACAAAATAATCGATTGTGCACATATGACAATCGATTGTGTTGAGGCAGTGTCTTCCAGACTTTTTCAAAGCTATTAAATAATCGATTGTGAATATATAACAATCGAGTGTCACGAGGCAGTGTCTAAATTGATTTTTCAAGTCTGATATATAATCGATTGTTAACTTAGTATAATCGATTGTATAACTAACCGTTGCCAAAATATTTTCAAATACCGTCAGGTAATCGATTGTTGATATTCTATAATCGATGTTGAAATTAAAATCTGGAAAGGATTTTTTGAACGTTGTTGAATAATCGATTATTGATTTTGTATAATCGATTGTTTTACGTAAAATCTGGAAATGATTTTTTGAACGTTGCCAATAATCGATTGTTGATCTTAGATAATCGATTGTTAAGCGTAAAATCTGGGATTGATTTTTGGAACGATTGGCAAACAATCGATTGTGGCTTCTTGACAATCGATTGTCACAGAGTAAAATCAGCAGTTCTTAATTGGCAATTAGGCAACGGTAATACAAGGTTTTTCAACTATAAATACAGCTTCAATTCAGTCTTTTGAGTATAACAACACACAACAACTGATCATACAATTGCTAAAGCTTGCATACTTTATTGCTTATCATTTTATATTCATTTCATAAGCTTTTGAGAGCCAAATTCTTGTCTAAAGTTGTTGCGATCTTGAGCGTATTCTTTTACTCATATCTACTCATTAAGGAGTGTCTTGTTTGAGTGCTTAGTGTATTGTACACTTGAAGAGAATTATTATTCTCTTGTTGTATGAAGGAACTTGTGTTTCCTTGGTTGAAGTCTTGGAGTGTTGTATCTCCGAGCAAAGGTGTTGAGGCTTGTGTCCTCAAGTTGTAAAGGTTTGTTATGCACCCGTAAGCTTGACAAGTTAGTGGAAATCTCGAGAGAGTCTCTCGGGGACTAGACTAGCCACGGGTTGTGGTGAACCAGAATATATCGGTGCGTTCTTTCTTATTTATCGCACTTATTTATTTCCTGCAATTTTTAAATTCCGCAAGTTTACACTAATTTTTATTATAACGCTATTCACCCCCCTCTAGCGTTAAGCGTATTATCTAATAGTTGGTATCAGAGCCCAACTCTCTGAAGACTTAACCGTTTGAGAGAAACATCCATGGCTTATACTCGTGACTCTTTTGCAGGAATAGGTGAAGGACAATGCTCCACCCGACCACCGCTATTCGATGGTACAAATTACATACTGGAAGGAGAGGATGAGAATATTTGTGCAATCAAATAGTTTTCATCTTTGGAAGGTCATAACAAATGGAGAACAAATCCCAACCAAGAAGGTTGAAAATGAATGGGTACAAAAGTCCGAAGATGAATACGATGCGGATGATATCCTAAAGGTGCAAAATAATGCTAAAGCTATTAATTTGTTATATTGTGCTATAAATGCTGATGATTACAGGAAGATATCTTGTTGCACAACGGCGAAGCAAATGTGGGACAAGCTGGAAAATACGTACGAAGGTACGGACCAGGTAAGGGAAGCTAAAATTGACTTCCTAACCCATGCTTATGATTTATTTCACATGAAGGAAGGTGAAAAGGTGGATGAGATGTTCGAACGATTTTCAATAATCGTAAATGACTTACATGCTCTCAAGAAGACATTCACGGATAAGGAACTTGTCCGAAAAATTCTTAGAAGTCTCACTCCGGCATGGCGATCAAAGGCCGACGTGATTCAAGAGTCCATCGGCGTTTCAAATGTCACCATCGATGCATTAAGAGGTAATCTTAAGACTTATGAATCTACTATACTTAACCCTCTTGTTGATGATCAAAGGCGGCAAAGAATCGCTCTAAAGGCAAGCACAAGCCAACCGCAAGTTGATGAGGACGGAGACAACGAGTTTGGACTCGTTATCAAAAGATTTCAAAAGTTCATGCGAAAAGAGTATGAACGAAAGGGCAAAAAGCAAGGAGAACAAATAAAGTGCTATGAATGCGGAGAAACCGGGCACATCAAATCAAATTGCCCAAACATCAAAAGGAAAAGAAACCTTTCAAAAAGCAACGTGCATATATATCTTGGGGAGGAGACTCCGGAGATGAGTCAAGCGAAGGAGAAGAAGAGGAAAGCGCAAACCTTTGTCTTATGGCACAAGAAGACAAGCAAGATGAGGTATGTCAAATCTCTTCTAAAAATTTCTTTTCCCTTGAAGAAATGCAAAATGATTTTGATGAGTTATATAGTGAATTTATTAAAGCTTCAAAAACTGTTAAAAGCATAAAAGAAAATGCTTCTTCAAAAGAAAAAGATTTTCAAAAACAACTCTCATTGAAAGAAAAGGATTTGGAAAAACTGGTTTTAGAAAATGAGAAGTTGAAAGAGGAAAACAAGTTCTTCGGAAAAAGAAGCGCCGACAATCCCGAAAGCTCTATTAGAAATTGTACTTCTTGCATGCATCTCAAAAATGACGTAGAAAGGCTTAAGGTCACCTTAGATAAGTTTAATTCTTCTCACAAAAATTTGAATGAGGTCCTTGTTAATTTGAAGTCAACCAAGCATGGCATAGGTTTTAAGAATGAGCCTAAAGAAAAGGTTGAAGCCAAACCTCAACCACCTAAGGCTCTACCTAGGATTAATAAAACAAATGCTCATCCTAGAAATAACATCCCTAGAACCAATATGCATGCTAGACCAAATGTTGAACACTTTAGAAGACCTAGAAATGACTTACCACCTAGAAATAACTACTCTAGAAATGATGCATATTCTAGGCCAAACAATAGAAGGAATTTTGAACCTTCTAGAACACCTAGAAATGACTTCCAACCTAGAAATAATTATTCTAGAAATGCTGTACATCCTAGAACAAATAGTAGGAGAAATAACGTTCATGAAATGCGAAATAGTCATAGTGTCGTAAATAGAGTAAACAATTTTCGTCTGTCCAATTACTACGAACCTAGAAGGATGTATAATCCTAACGTGACTTGTCATTATTGTAGACGAATTGATCATATTTCTCCTGCTTGCTTTACACGTCATAGACATAACACTCAAACGCATCATTATGATATGCCTAACCCCCAAGGACCCAAAATGGCATGGGTACCTAAAACGCATTAATTTGTTTTGTAGGTGTGTTTGAAGGGATCAAGTGTACTATGGTACCTTGATAGTGGATGCTCCAAACACATGACGGGAGACGAATCCAAATTCCTTCAACTAGAACACAAGGAAGGGGGAAGTGTTATTTTTGGTGATAACAACAAAGGAAAGATTATTCGCATCGGATCTGTCGGTAAGGATGAAATCTCTTCCATTAAGCATATATTACTTGTGAAAGGTTTAAAACATAATCTCTTGAGCATAAGTCAATTATGTGACAAGGGAAATTTTGTTTTATTTGATTCAAATGAATGCCTAGTTTTTAGACGTAGCGATTTTAAAATCATCCTTCGTGGTTTTAGAATGGATAACATTTATATGGTTGATCTTGCAAACTCTTCACCCGATTATGTGAATTGTTTAATGAGCAAAGAGGATGATTCTTGGTTATGGCATCGTAGAGTAGCTCACATCAACATGTATCTTTTGAACAAATTGGTTTCACAAAATTTAGTTGTTGGTCTTCCAAATTTGAAATTTGAAAATGACTCTATTTGTGATTCTTGTCAAAAAGGGAAGCAAACAAAAGCATCTTTTAAATCGAAAAATATTGTTTCAACTACTAGACCATTGCAATTGCTTCACATAGATTTGTTTGGACCATCTCGCATTGAAAGTCTTGGTAGAAATCGTTATGCTTTTGTTATTGTTGATGATTATTCCAGATTTACTTGGACTTTATTTCTTGCCCATAAAAGTGATGCTTTTCAGAATTTTAAATATTTCCTTAAACGTGTTCAAAACGAAAAGGAAACAACCGTCACTTCAATTAGAAGTGATCATGGGGGAGAGTTCGATCACAATCTCTTTGCGGACTTTTGTGACGAACTCGGTATCGAGCATACCTTTTCTGCTCCACGAACACCACAACAAATGGGGTGGTGGAAAGGAAAAATAGGTGCCTCGAAGAGATGGCTCGAACCATGCTCGAAGAGGCTAAGATTCCCAAACATTTTTGGGCGGATGCCGTGAGTACCGCATGCTACATCTTAAATAGAGTAGTCATAAGGCCAATACTCATGAAGACCCCTTATGAACTCTACAAGGGAAGGAAACCAAATATCTCCCATTTTAGAGTATTCGGTTGTAAAGTTTTTATTCATAACAATGGAAAAGACCAATTGGGAAAATTTGATGCCAAATCCGATGAGGGAATTTTTATTGGGTATTCGTCACGTAACAAAGCATATAGGGTGTTTAATAATAGAACCCAAACTGTGGAGGAATCCCCTCATATTGTATTTTCCGAAAGTAATGCTCGCTTGGCGAGAAAAGATTCTTGTTCTGATCTTGCAGGTATTTTAAATAGTGTAAAAGACAAAGTACAAGAGGAAACTCCTAAGGAAATTCAAGATGAAATCTTGGAACAATCAACGGAGGAAACGCCACAATTGGAGAAAGAAACGAAAACGCCTAACGAATGGAGGACAATCAAAGATCACCCTCTCGAGCAGGTAATTGGCGACGTCGGAGAAAAGGTAAGTACCCGAAACTCCCTTAAGAACACCTTAGGACATACTACTTTTGTGTCTCAAATTGAACCAATAACCATCCTCCGAAGCAATTGGGGATGAATTTTGGACCTTGGCAATGCAAGAGGAGCTTAACCAATTCAAACGGAATGACGTTTGGGATTTGGTGCCAAGACCCGAAAATCATACCATAATTGGTACGAAATGGGTTTTTCGAAACAAACTAGATGAAAATGGTGTAATCACTAGAAACAAAGCTAGGCTTTTAGCAAAAGGCTAAAATCAAGAAGAGGGTATTGACTATGAAGAAACATATGCTCCCGTAGCTAGATTAGAAGCTATTCGTCTATTGCTCGCTTTTGCCTCTTCTATGAATTTCAACTTATATCAAATGGATGTGAAAAGTGCTTTTCTAAATGGTGTTATTCAAGAAGAAGTTTATGTTGAACAACCCCCCCGGTTTTGAAGATTTTAAATCTCCCGATCATGTTTTCAAACTCAAAAGGGCTCTTTATGGTTTAAAACAAGCTCCCCGAGCTTGGTATGAAAGATTGAGTAAATTTCTATTGGAAAATGATTTCATTAGGGGGAAAGTTGACACCACTCTTTTTGTTAAGCATAAAAATGATATTTTATTAGTTCAAATCTATGTGGATGATATTATATTTGGTGCTACTAACAATGTCTTGTGCAAGGAATTTTCCGATTTAATGACAAGCGAATTTGAGATGTCTATGATGGGAGAGTTAACATTCTTTTTGGGATTACAAGTAAAGCAAATGAAAGAAGGTACGTTCATTTGCCAAGCGAAATATTGCAAAGAATTACTGAAACGATTTGAAATGACCAATGCAAAAGCAATGGCAACCCCCATGAGCACATCCGATCATCTAGACAAAGATGAGAAAGGTAAGGAAGTCGACATCAAAAAGTATCGAGGTATGATTGGCTCTCTCCTTTATCTTTCTGCTAGTCGTCCGGACATCATGTTTAGCGTGTGCTTATGCGCTCGTTATCAATCGTGTCCGAAGGAGTCTCAC
Source organism: Nicotiana benthamiana (assembly GCA_034376525.1). Classification (NCBI taxonomy): domain Eukaryota; kingdom Viridiplantae; phylum Streptophyta; class Magnoliopsida; order Solanales; family Solanaceae; genus Nicotiana; species Nicotiana benthamiana. Next base: position 37,186,882 of record CM067335.1, on the reverse strand, counting down.
CTAACTGCGGTGAAACGGATATTGAAGTATCTTGTTGGTACTGTAAATGTGGGTCTATGGTACCCCAAAGGTTCTTCATGCCAACTTGTTGGCTATTCCGATTCCGATTTTGCTGGATGCAAATTGGACCGCAAGAGCACTAGTGGCACTTGCCATTTGCTCGGTAGCTCTCTCGTTTCTTGGTTTAGCAAGAAACAAGTAAGTGTTGCATTGTCCACAACCGAGGCTGAATATGTAGCCGCGGGGAGTTGTTGCGCTCAAATCCTTTGGATGAAACAACAACTTTTGGACTATGGCCTAAGTCTTGATCATATCCCCCTTAAATGTGATAATACTAGTGCCATATGCTTGACGAAGAACCCCGTTCTTCATTCGCGAACAAAACACATTGAAATTAGACATCACTTTATAAGAGATCACGTTCTCAAGGGCGATGTCGAAATTGAATTTGTTGAAACCAAAGATCAATTGGCCGACATCTTTACAAAGCCCTTAGAGAAAGAGTCCTTCTTCCGAATTCGTAGTGAACTCGGGATCCTTGACTCCACGTTGATCTAAGTCATGCATTGCATTTTCCCTTTCACATGTTTTCTAACTTGAGCGTCGGAGACGTCTAACGTATTTTTGCAGGTATCGCCCTAAAGGCAGGGGGAATTATAAAACTTGACGCACAGAACAATCGATTTCTCTTTTATATAGTCGGTTATCCAGTATCAATAATCGATTGTCTTGACATTATTTGTGTTATTATGTCTGAAATCGCGTTCTTTTTAAATAACCAAGTTTTTTTCTAACTATTCCATATTTTTTTTGCTAATGGCAAAAGGGGGAAGATAACGGGTATGCACTCTCAATACTTATTGGCATAAATTGAGGGGGAATTCATATATTGAGGGGGAACAACTTGCATATCCATATACTTGTTGCATATCTTTTCTTGTCTTGAATCGTCATTATGAATTGCTTAATATGCATATCCCGATTAAAGTTTTCCATTATCAAAAAGGGGGAAATTGTTGGAAACACGTTCTCAAGGCATTATACTAAACGTGCGTTCATATTTGTAGGTTTTGATGAATGACAAACTATGCGCAAATTGACATATGACGAGATCCAAGCACGAGCGCAAAATTGATATATATCGAGATTCAAGCACAAGACAAAGATCGAGATTAAGTTTTATATGAGTCGGTATTTAATTGTGATCTTGATCCGACAACTTACTCTCAAGACTTGGCTTCTCTCGTAAAAATAATTTTAAATCATGCATATTTAATTTAGAGCAAAATGATTTTAAATAATGCATATTTACCTTAGTCAAAATGATTTTTAAACATGCCTCAAAAATCTGGACTAAGATAATCGATTATGTACTTATGATAATCGATTATGTTTAAGTCAGCTGCTTGACAATCGATTGTGAACTTATGACAATCGATTGTGTTAAGGCAGTGAGCATCAGATTTTTCAAATCTGCATGACAATCGATTGTGAACCTTATGACAATCGATTGTGCTGAGGCAGTGTACATCAAAGTTTTTCAACGCTCAAAATAATCGATTGTGAAGTTAATGACAATCGATTGTGAAGAGACAGTGTCCATCAGATTTTTCAAAGTCACAAAATAATCGATTGTGCACATATGACAATCGATTGTGTTGAGGCAGTGTCTTCCAGACTTTTTCAAAGCTATTAAATAATCGATTGTGAATATATAACAATCGAGTGTCACGAGGCAGTGTCTAAATTGATTTTTTCAAGTCTGATATATAATCGATTGTTAACTTAGTATAATCGATTGTATAACTAACCGTTGCCAAAATATTTTCAAATACCGTCAGGTAATCGATTGTTGATATTCTATAATCGATTGTTGAAATTAAAATTTGGAAAGGATTTTTTGAACGTTGCTGAATAATCGATTATTGATTTTGTATAATCGATTGTTTTACGTAAAATCTGGAAATGATTTTTTGAACGTTGCCAATAATCGATTGTTGATCTTAGATAATCGATTGTTAAGCGTAAAATCTGGGATTGATTTTTGGAACGATTGGCAAACAATCGATTGTGGCTTCTTGACAATCGATTGTCACAGAGTAAAATCAGCAATTCTTAATTGGCAATTAGGCAACGGTAATACAAGGTTTTTCAACTATAAATACAGCTTCAATTCAGTCTTTTGAGTATAACAACACACAACAACTGATCATACAATTGCTAAAGCTTGCATACTTTATTGCTTATCATTTTATATTCATTTCATAAGCTTTTGAGAGCCAAATTCTTGTCTAAAGTTGTTGCGATCTTGAGCGTATTCTTTTACTCATATCTACTCATTAAGGAGTGTCTTGTTTGAGTGCTTAGTGTATTGTACACTTGAAGAGAATTATTATTCTCTTGTTGTATGAAGGAACTTGTGTTTCCTTGGTTGAAGTCTTAGAGTGTTGCATCTCCGAGCAAAGGTGTTGAGGCTTGTGTCCTCAAGTTGTAAAGGTTTGTTATGCACCCGTAAGCTTGACAAGTTAGTGGAAATCTCGAGAGAGTCTCTCGGGGACTGGACTAGCCACGGGTTGTGGTGAACCAGAATATATCGGTGCGTTCTTTCTTATTTATCGCACTTATTTATTTCCTGCAATTTTTAAATTCCGCAAGTTTACGCTAATTTTTATTATAACGCTATTCACCCCCCTCTAGCGTTAAGCGTATTATCTAACAGTTGGTCGTGGTTTTCACCTTTTGAGCCATGTATTTTTCATGTAAAAAACTTTGTGTGCTTTATTTTAAGCGCTCTTAATTCCGCAAACAGTCATAGTTAGTACACCTAGAAGAACCAGGTTCTTCTAGTGCGACCACACAAATCATCCCCATCTTGTGTGGTATTAACGTTTGGAATATCATTATGGTTATGGGGCGGTAGAACGAATCTAACTGGCCCAAGGAAATAATGTAGTATTCTGCACTCCTTGGCCTTTGTATGATGTATGTAATCCTGACTTTTTGGCAAGAAGAATTCCAGAATATATGCACATTGTTTCTCATTCGTTGACTCTTCGATTGGTTTAGATGAATATATTTCCATATCATCATCCAACATAATGTGGGAAAATACGTGGAGTGGACCAATGCGCTCAAACACATGAAGTTAAGGATTTATCCTCAACATCAATGATACTAGAGTCAATAAATTTATATCCTCAAAGTCCTTGACTGGCTCTAGTCTCACTTCTTCAACATTGACATTCTCGAATTGTAGTTGGCTAGGTTGTTGATATTCTACTCTGACTTCCCCAATTAACACCTCAAATTCATGCTCTTCTTGGCTGCTATCCTCAATATTGGCTTGTTGAGCATTAAAAGCTTCAACCACTTGACTCAATTAAGCCTCCAACTTGCGAATAGTTGCCTCTTTCCTTTCTATGTGCAATTGTTTCTCACTGTTTTTTTCCATAAAGCACATTAGCATATCTTTGATCTCCTTCAGGTCCCCTTTCCCAGGTTCTTTGTTCCTATTAACTTCACTAGAAAAGGTAGAACCATCATAGTAAGGAGTTGGGGAAAAATAAAAAATATAAGCACAACCATGAAGGTGGCTATTTTTACCACTACACGCATCACACACATTTCACAAATAAGATTGAGTTGGTGCACATAACTCGCTCTTAGAAACGTTTTTTGAAAATTTTACCACGGGTGGTTTCCTTCATAATATGTATGGAGATCAATAGTAGAATTATCTACACCTAAATTCTCAAATCGATAGTTATAAAAATACAAAAAAAAAACAAAATAAGTGAAAACAAAATAAAAGTTCAAACTCGTAACCTAGCAATATATACACCTACAACTACACCATTAACTCTCCGGCAACGGCACCAAAATTTGATCACGCCCAACTTTAGTCCTAAAAAGGATAAGCGATCGCTGCAAATATAATCCGGTCTAAAAGTCCGGAGTCGAATCCCACAGAGAACTAAGGCTTAGCTGTATCTGTTTAATATCACTAAAAAGGTAAGACTAAACAATTTTCTAAATTATAAAGATTGAGATTTATATTTCCAACTAACTAGAAAATACTAGAAAATGGTAAAAATCAACTAACTAGACTACGGGTTGGAGACTAAATTAAGGAGGTCTAGAGTTATGATTTTCCCAATTGTCGAAATCCTTCTAGCTATGTTCCCTATAATTTTCGCCAATGTATTCTCTACCGATCGTGAGCAATTTAGATGTCATAATTCTCTCTCGAGCAACTATAATAATTTACTAGACATATTCTCTCGAACTACGCTAGTTGGCTTTATCTAACCGCTCATTATGATCATATCAAGACTTTATTATTTTTAAACCCGCCTTAAACCCAATATATTGAGTTCTCATATACGTTAGAAGTGATATTTTTGAACAACTACCTAAATATGTACTCTCTCTCAAGCAGTACACACTAAATAGGCAGAATCATTTATGACCATTCAATCAACAACAACAAACACGTAGTTGAACAAGTAGAGAAATTCAATAGCTCAATTACATAAAAACACAACAAGAAGCTATGCTATTCATAATAGTATGTAAAACTATACTACTAAAAATCATAACCAACTATGAGAAATAGGAAGAAGAAGGAAAAAATCGTTGAAGAATTTTTCGCCTTGTTCCTATTGTGTTCTTGACTCTTTAGGTCGAATCCTCGATCTCCTTAGACTCCTTAGCTCTAAATTCTGTCAAAAGTATATCCAACACCCCAAAAATACCGTTTTTCTATGTATATATACCAAGTAGGGTAGGGCCCAAAAATTTATACCTTCTCCTACGCAAAAAAGGATAATATTTCACGTCTGGACTGTCGCGGCCGCGGTCAACCGCAGTAGAACCGCGGTATATGGAAGGTATACTACCTCAACCCGCCTCAGGTCCGCGGTCGTAGTTTCACCAGAGATTTTCACCCTGTTCTGTTTGGAATTTGGAAACACGTAAAACATGAAAGTTGTATCCCTTTGCGTTAGCTTTTCAACCATATATTATGGAGCCCAAATAAAGTTCTAAGCAAAAAGTTATTTATATTTTACTATACAGTACGCAATATGCCTACTCAATTCTTCGTTTTGTTGATCTATCATCCGTTGATCCCCGAATACGATCCCGTTCCTTGAGATTTTACCTAGACTTCAAAGCTCTAAATTACTTGAATTAGTTTTATAACATCTATATATCTCGAAATCGCTCCTCCAAGGTATAAAATACACTGTTAGTGCAAAATACTAGCGATTAAAGCGCAAACTCAACTAAAGTGCAGTAAATTAGAGTATAATAATCGACTAAAATGCGTAATTATAGCCTATCATCAAATAGTACGTGATCAATGATCATTCATGCCATAATAACGATATTATTTTCTAATATCCCCTCAAACCTCATTATAGAGGTGAGTGTGGTATATTCATTATTACTAACACATTCATATTCTTCCAAGAATGAATATGTAATCATAAATCAGATGATGTCACATTCACATCATGAATGTATCATAATCATCTATATGTGCTTTTATAAAATCTCATGTGAAATAAATAATAAATATTACTTTCAGTGAGTGAAGGATTATTTTGAGAATCCTTATTTCTTATTATTACAATGATGATGATTATAATTTCGTTTATTGCCACGTTCACATCTATTGATACCTTCATAGTAATAATTTTATCTTTTTTTTAGACTTATCACATATTGCTATCACATTCTCTTAAGGGAATGAGAATGGAATAAATTCAAGGGGGTGAATTTTCAATTCTTTGTCCACAATCATACATGAATTTGATCATGACAAGATAGAGAAATTTTACTACTTCAAGTGGTTATAATTTCTTACTAACTCTATTAGAGTTGTAATCAAAATTTATTATCTTTGCTTGTATTTAAAGCTAAATTATACAATTTCAAGAATTTAAAAGAGAAAAATAAAATAAAATACTTACCTTAAATCTAGAATTTAATCACGAAGGAAGTTCATAGAACAATTGACTATCATTATGCTCAATCCCAATGCTTCTACTCAATTGGCTATAGTCTCGTGCTGATAGCATGTTATAAAACAATAAAAGAAGAATATTATAAAGAAAAACACAGAGAGATTTGTTATTGCTTTGAGGTGAATTACACTGGGATATGACTCCTCTATTTATAAGGAAAGAGTGACTTAGCCTCCAAGTAAAATCACTAAAATCTCTCTAAAATGTAAGCATTCACCTTAAATAAATTTCCATTTATAACATCCAAAAAATTTTATACTCTCTACATTTTAAATAACATACCATAAAATTTATAGTTTCCATTCAAATTAATACATCATGCATGATAAGTATAAATGAAAAGATCAAGTACTGATACATATAAATCTTGCCCTTTGTTTTGAGTTTGAAATAATACCAGAAATTGAGAAAAAAGGTCAAGGATTGATAAAGAAAACTTTATTAGAATAAATAATTGTAGAAGTTTGGAATTTTTTTAGCGAAATACATAAACGGTTCTTTTAAGTTGACCATAAATATCAAATAAATACATCAATTGACCTCTTTATTATTTAGACATTTTAAATGTCTATTATGCAGATCAAGTAAACACATATCGCAGATATGGCATATGTGTGATTTCTAACCAAATTTGAGCGCGTGATATATTTCTGCAGCCTAATTCGTTTTTAAAGAAAAAAATATGAAAAACCTCAACTTAGTCTCTCTTCTTTTTCCGAGTGCAATCCAGAGCTCCGCTCATTTCTATGGAGCCAAAACTAAGCCCGAACTAGCCGAAAGAAGCAATAAAAATTACAGAACAATAGCTGCAAAAAACCATTAAATCTTCACTAGATAAATATCTTATTTCATCTAACAATACCTTCAGTCCAACAGAAACACACAAACAACAACCACTTATTTAAATCGATCGATAATTTCACACCAAAAATAATAAATTAGACAAATAAAAGTAAAATAAGCCCAAATTCATGACCAAATAAAATGATGGAGAGAAAAAACTGAACATTTCAGTAGAATCGTTTCTTTCAGCTTTTTTTTGGAGGTCAATTTTCCGGTGAAAGAGATGATCTTTTTCCGGCGAGGTTCGTCAATGATTTCATAGTAGATTCTTTGCTTTGACTATTTTCTTTTGTTTCATATTTGTATTAGTTTCATGGAAAGAATTAAAATTTAAATTCGAGTATGTTAGGTAAATTTTGAGTATAGAACATGTTGGAGAAGAAGCTGGAAAGGGTCTGATGAAAAGAATTGTGTTTAATTAATTGAATGGATGGTAAATTTAGAAAAAGGGGAAGGAGACACAGAAGAGGGGCAAACGGAAGAAGATGAGTGGGGGTAAGGGTGGGAGTGGCTCTGATTTTGGTACGAAGGAAGAAGATAAAGTTGGGGGAGGGCGGGGGGGGGGGGGGGCCATCTTTTTTTTTTCTTTAAGTTTCGAGTTTTTTTGTTAATTATATGTGTTAAGTTTTAATTATAAATTATATATATCGTTCATTGATTGGCTGATTTGACACCTTATTGGCAAGTGTAACTCATGCATCTCATCAGCTGCACTCGAATATCTATTTAATTTACTTAACAATCATTTAAAATATGTAAATGATAAAGGGGCTAATTGAGATGTTTGGTTGATCGTTGAGGACAAATTAAAAAAATAATTTAAGTATTTCGCCATTTCTTTTTCTTTTTGTAACAGCAGTTTCTATATTTAATCAACTTTCTCGAGTTTCTTGAATTTATACTACATTCATATTATTTTTGTTTCTTTCTCAGTGTTATTTTTAATTTGGATTACAAAACCACGCCTACAAAAAGTAGACAACTCTTACTGAACTCTTGTTTTTCTTTTGGTTCCTTTTCAATGTTAATTTTAATTTGGATTAGTTTTTTGTTTATTTAGTTTGCGGTTTGAAAATTTTACTTTTTATTTTTTATTTTTTTGGTTTAATCGGACTTAAAAAAATAAAAGACCAAACATATAAATATGCATTCAAACTTTGACATCAGCCGAAAAATAAATACTCCAACTTTGGGAGTCTCATACAGACTCTTTAACTTGTATAAAGTTGAACCCGTAAACACACACTGTATATAAGTTTAATTTATTTTTTCATGTATATATATTAGATATTTATTTTTTTAATTTTTAATTTTTTTGGTGAAAATTCTGCTTCTATATATATATATATATATTACTTCATCTGTTTCAATTTATGTGAACCTATTTTATTTATTTAGTACATAAAAATATGACCCAATTTCCTTATTTGGAAACAATTTACGTTTATGCATTGATTTATAGCCACATAAAATATATGTGTTTTATTTTATATCACAAGTTCAAAAATATTTTTTCTTTTTTAAAATTTCGTATTCAGTTCACACAAATTAAATGGTCACCAATTTTCTGCAGCCTATCGTTGTTTGACACGTGTAGCAGATCCATTGGGTCTTAAACACTTCATTTTTGTATCAGCATCACCTAAACTCCCCTGTTTAGTTAGCAGTCCCTATCTGTTTCTTCTTCTTCTTCGTAATCTTTTTTCCTTACCAAATCTCCTTTACCCAATGTGTTAGGAGTTTGTTAGGATATCGGAATTGACTCTTTCACAGGCAATATAATTTGTATATATAAAATTTCCTCTCTCTCTCAACAATTTCTTTAGCAAAATTTGGTTCTATAAAATTTCGCGGCGTGATCTACCTATTATCGGTAAGTTTTGGTTTTCAAATTCGTGTCGTTCATTTGTGATTTTGTTCTTTATCAAGACATGAAGGGGAGTCTTGTTGTAACGGGTAAAGTTGTTAGTTATATGAGCGGGAGGTCACGAATTCGAGGTGTGAAAACAACCTCAAATGCATATTACGATTGCGATAAATCCTTTTGATTTGACTATTTCCTAAAAAATTGTCTTATCTTAATAGTTGATATGTAAAAATGGACAAGTAAAAGTAAAAATCTATTTTTAGAATATTAAAAAAGTAAAAATATTTGGAGGCAGTATTTTTTGTGATTCACTAGAAGATCTCCCCCTTTATTTAGTCTCGAGCCACGTGAAAAGGACTTTAGCGGCCTCCCCTATCATTTAATCTAAATGTAGTATTCATTAGAGCAAGGAAAAAAATTGCATAGCCTATGGGAAAAACACTAAAAATGGACAACTAGATGAGGTTAATTCTCGAATAATTTTTGAAATAATTTGCCGATAATTGGTAAGAGAGGCCTTGATGTAACTGATAAAGTTATTGTCTTGTGATCAAGAAGTAACGACAATAGATACTTGTGGTCGGGCCCCTCTCTAATAACGTGCATAGTGAAAGCTTAGTGTACCAAGCTGTTTTTTTTTTTCATCTTTTGGAAAAGCATTTCTGCAATTGTCAAAGTCACTTTTCTATTTGACTTGTTAGTTTCACTAGAATTAATCCAAATTTATTCACAAATCATGTGCATATGTGAGCTACATGCTAAGGGTGTCAATTTTTTTGTGCAGAGAGGTCAATGCTAATTGATGCAGAGACATAAGGACGAAAGAGCATTTGGATCTTGGATTGGGCTCATATCCTTCATGGAATGACATAGTGTTGGAAAAACTGCATTGACAACGATAACAAAAGGTAAACATATTTGCCGCAGTTGCCAATCCATTCCATCTTTAAGGTATTCCTTTGTGTTGAAAACAAATGCCATCAAGTGTCCTCACCCAAGAAACCGAACCAAATACTAGAATTATAGAGGATAAAACTCCTCCAGCAAAAACATGACCTAATAATCCTAAGTTCTTTAGCCATGTTGTTGGCAACATTACGAGAGTACCAAGAAAGACAAAGGTTACTCTGTCTGCTATTTTCAGGCCACCAATATGAAAATTTGTATATAAGAATAGCTTTTGCAAATTGTCGCCTTCTAATATTAGGAACTCAATTGCAACTAAGTATAGTTCAAGATAAATGAAAATTGATATTATTGTTCTTTTTTTATTCCCACAAGCTAATTCATGAGTGTCATAAATTTACTTTTAGGAACAAAGGGAGAGTCGTAATATCAGTTTTCATTTATGTTGAGCTATACTTGGTTGCAATTGAGTTACTAATATTAGAATGTGACAATTTGCAAAAATTGTTTCCAAATTCAAATTTTCATATTGGCAGCCTAAAAATAAGACATGGAAACATTTGTCTTTCTAGTTGATTACATAATATTGCCAACTATATGGTTAAAAAGCTTAGGATTATTGGCTTATATTTTTGCTGGAGGAGTTTTGACCTTTATTGTTCTAGTTGGTTTAGTTTTTGGGCGAGTGCAGTTGATGGTATTGGTTTTCGATAGAAAGTAACACTTAGGAGAGGGATGGATTGATAACTGCATTAAATATGTTTACGTTTTGTTATTGTGGTCATGCGGTCCCAAAACTATGGAATTCCATGAAGAATATAAGCCTTCAACATATGCTTCAAACAGGAGAAAGAATTCAAGAATTTATCATCCGTTTAAGGTCGTGCTATACCTAATCTCAGCCTTCCTTATTTCTGTTATCTGCATATGTTCTAAACCCTATGATCATTTTAATTTGAGATTTGTTGTTCATTTGAGCTCTCCAACATTGGCGCTCCTCGTGATGATCTGATATAGGAAGTGGCTGAATAGTTCAAATACATAAATTAGATACACTGCTTCTGTAAAGTTCTCTTATCACATGGCATTTTCCTATTGTCTTCTCTGTTATACATTCTTACAGACAGTAATTTCCGAGCATGCCTTCGTCATGTAACAGGTCCTAATGTTTTTGTCGAAGGCCATAACAAACGAGGCTGACAACTACATATCGTGGTTGACCTTCAAGTCAACGTATTTTGTAAATATGTAAATAGTATGTCGAAAGGGAATCTTAGAGCAACGGTAAAGTTGTCTTCACGTGAATTATAGGTCACGATTCGAGTTCTGGAAGCAAATACTAATGTTTGCATCAGGGTAGGGTGTCTAAATTACACCTCTTGGGTGCGTCCCTTCCTCGAACTCCAAGCGAAAGCATGATGCTTTTTGCACCGGGTCCTCCATAAATAGTCTATGAATAGGCATCTTATAAAACCTCTGAACATTTTGTAAATATTAGTTAATTAGTAGATAGTTAGCCTCTTGCAGAAATGCAGGGTAAGACTGCGTACAATAGATCTTTATGGTTCCGCCCTTTCTGGATCTCGTGCAAAGCGGGAGCCTAGTGTACCGGGCTGCCAGTTCCTTAGTGGATAGTACCAAACAGTTGATTTGCAGTAAACTTACCTTTGGATCTTGAGAGTAAAGGGTAAAGAATAGAACTTGATCTGCAGTAGAATAGCATTTTTGTGATTCTTTCAGAATGACAATCATGCATTTGGCTATATATAATACATAAAAGATTGTTTGGCATGACAGTTTACTCTGTTTCTTAAAATTATTACTTCAAAAGCAAAATGCCTTAAAGAAACATGACATGAGACACAACACTAGATTGTTGAGATAATAAGAAACTTGTATTTAGCAGCTTACTCTGTTGCCCAATATATGAGATCTTATTCAATGATTTCAAACATTTTAATATAAAACTGTTAAGTATAGTGGTTAGACTTAAACATTTACGTTTTGGCTTAGCAAAACCAGGACAAATTAAAATTTAGTCGGGCCTAAATACGAGTATAACACATCGGATAAGAAACAAAAAAACAACTGCGCTAGCTAAGGGATGGGCATGGCCACTAGAGTTCCATTTTCTAGTACATAAAGTATACATGACGCACCTCAGAGGTCCATCTATATCTCGTTGAGTATTTGGATTTGACCATTCATATTTGTGAACATTTAAATCCAATTAATTATTCAATAATCATCATCTAATTATTTGTAAAGAGTAAATTTTGTTGTTGAAGAATGAAGATGTTTCCATTTAATTTGAATATTGGGGGAGATTTTAACTATAAGAATGATATCGAAGTCGACACTTTTGTACCTCTTGACTGAAAACTTGAAAAATATTACACAAAAGTCAAAAGAGATGAGAAAATTAGAGGAGTGTTAAAAAACATACTTGCATAATACGTTTATACTAAATCATACTAATTTACTGTATTTAAGTTTACGGGTGGATCTATCTCTTTAGGATGTGGTGGTATGACAAGATGATAACATTATCATATACAATAATACAAATATTGAAATTTTTTTAAATTAGGTTTAATATTTAATCCTATCATCCGTAGTCGAAAATTAATAAAGGTATTATAGGTGATAGACTTTTTTGAAAGTTTTTCCCGTGTTTAAAATTCAAGTTAGAATTTATCTTGAACAACTTTTTCAAATTTTTCGTTTCTTTGTGCTTTTATTTCCTTTTATCCTAGTCATTTTTCTTTTCAGCTACCTTCTAATTTTTTTTATTTGTTGTTTTATTTTAAAAAAAATATTTTTCCCCTCTATTTTCTATTTTTTTTAGATGTGGTCTCTAGCATGAAGACTCAAAAATAAAAAGATTCCAAAATTTTAAAATTTCATAAAATAATCATTCCTCTTAATCTCAAAATTATGAGTTTTTTTCTTTCAAATCGAAAAACTTGGGTCTCCATGAGAATTTTTGGATTGTGATCAAATTTAATTTTCATCTTCTTTTGTTGCCTTATAAAGATTTTTGTTATTCTGTGTTATTAAATATAATTTAAATTTCTTTACTACTAAATTATGATAAAAATTTCGTAAGTATTGCTTAAAAAAGAATATGAGATTTATGGTTTTGATTTTTGGGAACTTGTAGTTTATTTAATGAGAAATTTATCTAGCTATATTATAATAGAAGTTTATTTACCACTTTTCTTTAGGTTCCTTAAAAATTATATTCTTTATCTATATTTATTATTTATAAACAAAATCTTAATAAAAAGAGCATCCTTATAACTAGGATGTAACTGATAAAACCCTTCCCTCTCACCTCCCCACGTCAGCCCCCCTCCCCCCTCTCAGTCTCATTCATTTCAGTTATACAAAGCCCCTAACACGTTTTCATCCCATTTTCAAAAAAGATTTTAAAATATTTTTTTCTTTATACAAATTACCCAAATCTCATCTTATTCACACAAATTCATTGACATTATCTCTAAAATTGCAGTAGCAAAAAATTCTCCATTGACAAACATTAAAAAGTTTTGAAGCTTTGAATTCAACATCTGTGTTTTAAAATTTTTTGATTTGTTTGGATTTGGTGCTCTTGCAAACGATTGAGAATATAACTTGGAGTTTATATCTCAATTTTGAAGGAGATTGATTAAGTTTAGAGTTATTTTTAGGTAAAATTTTATATTGAAACTCGAAGAAGAAAAGTTTCTGAATTGTATCACGATTGTATTATAATTGTATCGTATTTGTTTCATAATTGTATCAAAGTCGTATTTGATTTGTATATGATATATTAATACCTAATATAACGCCTAATACAATTATAATACAATATTGTTTCAGAATTTAAGTTTAGAGTTGTAATGGAAACTTGAAGAAGATGAGGAAGATCAAAATTGTATCATGATTGTATTTGTATTATAATTATTTCAGAAATTGTATCACAAATATATGAAAATTGTATATGGTGATAAGCAATGTAAGTTATGAGCTATTATCATATTATTAATAATTTTGCTAGAGTTTAAATATTGTGATTTGTTGAAGAAACTTTGTAGCAATTGTTTTTTTTTGTCATCACATGACATTCTACGTCGTGTGTATAGATTTCTAGCCGCAAAGAAAAAGTTTCTTTTTGGTTGCTATTGTGAAAAGTAATTTTGTGCTATTGGATTTGTTAGATTTGGCGTCACTTTCCTAACATTATGAGGATAATAGGAACATAGAATATGATATTAATTTAGTATTTGAAGGTTCCAACCAAAATCATTCAACAGCTGAAGCAATGTTAGTAATGGGATGAGAGAATTTTAAGGGAGGGATGTATACAATTTGTAAGAAAAACTTAGATACTTTTTGAAAACTACAAAACATAAAGAAAATAAATTAATAAGTTTCTATCATAGTATATATAAGAAAAACTTTCTTATTTAATAATCTATTGAAGATATTTTTTAAAGTTTTTATATTCTGTTTGGTGTAATTCCCTTGTTGAAAATGTTATCTTACCAGTATGAATTTATTTTTAATATATAGAAAAAAAATGTAACTCCCTAGTGAAAATGTTGAGTTCACTAGTATTGTTATAATAAAGATGTAATTTCTTATTTAAAATGCTAATTACGTATGCTTCTTGATATTTGAAATGTAATTTTCATATTTACCAATAAAAATACTTATTAAATTGATCCGAATAAACAAAAAAATAAATAGAAAAACAAACTTACATAAAAACCATTACGAATAAGTTTTCATGAGTAAAATATTCCCATTACCTAGCGGACGAGTAAAATATCCCTTTTACCTAGCGGACATTACTGTAATTACGCGTTTTACATCTTGCCGCCAAAGCTTAAACCAACACAGTTCTCTGTTTTAGTGTTGTTATACTTCATATTAACAAAAGTTCTCTGTTTTAGTGTTGTTTGTCAATGGCTGAAGTGTACGGAGTTCCTTTCTACAGTGACCAAATAGAAGTTACTGTAACAAAGAATGCAATTGTTGTTAATGACTGGATTTTGCATACTTATCATACTCATAGGCGAAGACTGCACAAACTCCTCGTTGGTCTTGATATCGAGTGGCTCCCTTATTTCAATCCTAAAGACAAACAACCAGTTGCTCTTCTCCAACTTTGCGTAGGCCGACGTTGCCTTCTTTTCAACTCCTACACAAAGATTCCATGCCCGGATACCTCGCACAACTTCTGAGTAACCCACGTTTCACATTCGTTGGTGTCGGGGTTGAGGGAGATGCTGAGAAGTTGATGTGTGATCACAGGCTTTTTGTCGCGAATACTGTGGTTTTGAACCGAGTTGCATTGTCGTATTATGGTGAATATGCGTATGGAAAGATGGGGTTGAAGAGAATGGCAAAAGCAGTACTTGGGAAAGTAATGGAAAAGCCAGAGAATGTTACTTTGAGTAAGTGGGATGCTGAGAATTTGAGTTATGAACAAGTTGAATATGGTGCTATTGATGCTTTTGTGTCGTTTGAGATTGGAAAGAAATTGTTCGATGAAATGGCAGAGAGAGAGAAGGACTTGAACTGCCATTATCAGCGATTGAATTGCCATTATCAACCATTGGAGTGCCAGTATCCGCCACGGCAGCTGCTACTAGAGACACAAGGGATGTTTCAAAATCTTGCACTGTTCTGAATCTGAAATAACAACATTAGAAAAAGTACACTAGTAAATTTTGTATGTACAAGGATGTTCTCAAGCTTGAGACTTGTGAAGACATTGGCAACATTGTTTTATTTTTGGTCAATTTTTGGAAACAGCCTCTCAGCCCTTTCGGGTAGGGGTAAGACTTGTCTACATATTACCCTCCCCAGACCCCACCTGGTGGGAGTATACTGGGTAGTTGTTGTTGTTGGTCAATTAGTTTATAAATGTAATGTGTATTGATTTTGACATTACAGATAGTAACATAAATTTTGAGTTCAAACTAGCATTGTGTTTTTCCCCTTTTCCTTAACAAACATCTTTACAATCAGTCTAAGAGCATTAGCCCACACTCTCAAGGCATCACATAACTTAAAAGAAACTAATATGCATCTAGAAAGCTAACTAATATGCAGTGTCCCAATTCATTTAGGCATTGAATATCAGAAACAAGGATAACATATTTTCTTAACTTGCTACAGTTCTCTTCTGCAGCGATATAACATACTTTAATTCAAAATTTATCAAAATGAGAGATCCTTTCCTCAATAAATGAACAAATCAACTGTACAATGTTATCAGAGGCCACTTTCCTTTGTGTTATAACAAGTCTTTGAAACGACAGGTGTTAGCAGAGCAAAAAGGAAAAAGAACAAGAAATAAAAACATATACCTACAGGTAAACAGCTAAATAAGATATTGCTTTCAACATACAACTGATCTTACAAAAAGTAGGTAAATAAAAAGAGAGGAGAAAAAGGTATATTGGGGTGTGAGAAAGAGGGGAGAGGAAAGGTTTTCAGCTTCCTTGATCACACTTCACTGCTTACCAATAAAAGCGAAGAGATTTTGAGCAGGATACCATGAAGACGAGCAAAACTTAGTATATACATCTTACTGCGTCACAGGTCTACTTCATGAAGGTCATCACCAGAACTGCCACCACTCATTGAGTGAGTCGAATTAGTATCACTAGGCATGAATTATGACGGAGGCATACTCAATCTACTGCCTGGTGGTTTTACTTCAGATGTATTAGGGGAATAAGCATCAGGAAAGCTTCCACTCCATGATGCAGTTCGCCGGGAGTACGATGATAGAGAGCCAGTGCCAGCTCCTTTATTTGAGAGGTTGTCCATGCTTGCAAATCTTTGCATAGGCGCGCTCGATGTTGGCGCATGAAACTGGAACGATCCATTAACAGTAGAGACTGAATCATTCTCGCTATTACTTGAAGTTTCTTGCTCATTGGAAGTACTGTTCCCCGTCTCTTCAACGGGAGACATTGGGGTGGGAACAAAAAACTTGGCATTGCCAGCAGTTGCAGGCTTTATGGGATGAACAGAAGGTGATTGGAAAAGATTTGTTGGATTACCACCACCCTTATTGAATGTGTCAACATACCTGCCAAAAGAAGAGAAGCCAGTCAGGTTTCTCTGTTGGAACCTTTGAAAAAATTCCTTTGCTTATCAAGTATATTCTTAACAAGTAAACATCCTATTTCAGAATCAGACCAAGAAAACAAACAACGGCCGTTGTGCCTAGCCACTAAAAGTTCAAACACATCATCCAAAGATAATTAATAAGCCAATACTTGCCTTGACCGGACACCCACACGATTACGAGCCGAGAATTGGTTGGAGGTAGGCGAAAGAGGTGCGATTCCCGAACCATTATCAGCAGAAGTTGGACTCTTCATTTCCGGAAATCCATTGTTGCATATAGAACTTTCACTTTTTAATACATTCTTCAAGTTATAATCTGGTGCTCCATTCTGGAAAACTGCAGTGGTTGGTGGAGGTGCAAGGGCCGGTTCCTCAACAGGAAGTTCAGCCCCTTCCTCTACCCATCTTTTAAGTTTTTCATCATAATAAAATTTATTCGTTTCACCCAATTTTGCCTGCAAGGAATCAAGACAAATGGAAATAAGTCTCAACATCAAACTTTATGAGGACCAAAATCTAGAAAATGACAGCGAAGAAAAATAAATAATCTACCTGACGGCCTTGACGAGGTTTGAGGACCAATCCAACAGTTTTCTGGAGAAGCTGGGAACCAAAGCTAAAGCGAGGAAAGCGTGATGTCCCTCCAGCTCCTGATGCATTGCTTCCTGTGTTACTTGAGCTTGCTTCCTTTGACGAGTCCACATGATCCTACAGAAATACATAACAAACTATCTGTTCAAAACAGATCAGATAGATCCAGTCAAATGTAATATTTTACAGAGAAACAGGATAAGACACCTGTCTTGGAGTTCTTCCAATGTCAGGCTCTGAAACACTTCTACTGTGCATTGACATTCTACCGCTATCTGCTGCCCATTCACTTATTGGCTCCATAGATGCTGAGGGCATCAGTGATGCCATTACCATGGTTCACTGACTACTTGAAACTCTAGACCCCGCAAAGGCGCAAACTGATGTTGTTCATTCCCTAGTAAACTGCCACTTGTTGGCATTGGTGGCGGTAAGCCTCAAACAACACGATGAGCCGTGCTATCAAAAAGGTTAAGCAATTTACCAACCAATTTTCCAGGAGCCAAATTTGTGGAGAACCCTCCCTGAATGCAGAAAGTTCCACCATAAGTAACTCTGAGACAATCATTCAACGTAGAGAAGAGGATAAAGAGGTACCTGTTGGTGAGTTTTAATCCTTTCTTCAAGGGATGACACTAACTGTCTCAATGTTTCAGTCTCAGGGGTTCGGCAAGTTTTAAGTGATTTCGACAATGCTTGACAGTACCTAAAATTAAAAAGGCTAAGCAACCAGTTGAAAGGATTTCAAGGAACTATGCTGAACATAAAACTAGGATACATACTTTAATGCGTCCGATATCCTCCCAACTTCAGCTAACATGTGTGCATACAGAAGTTTATATGGTTGAAAAGTAAGGAGAATAAATTGAGAATTCCCCAGCACCTTTGAGTATTCATAAATCTCAGTCCTCTGTCCATACAAATATTTGATCAGTCAAGTGATAAACCCATGTTAGCCAAGTAGCACATACAGTTATATGAGTGCATATGCTAGCTGTGGCACAAGATGTTTCACATTTCATCGTATGACTAGAAAATGCACAAAACATTATAGTCAGCAGCACCTGAATAGCCTCTGGACTAGCATAAGTTCGGGGAAATTTCAAGTGATCTGCACCCACAAGACACAACCTCGCTGTATCTGAATATGGTTCAAAGTTTGCTTCAGCCACTAGATAGCAAATGTGTGCAGCAACAATCTAGATCATTGTTTTTAGAAAAGGAATATATATGTAAGAAGCAGAGAATAAAGTTAAGGTGGACGGTAATCCACTGAAGAGAGTAATATAAGAAAAGCAAGGCATAAGGCTTACATCACTCCTCTCTCTCCACAAACAATCACCAAGATGAATAAGCACCAGTTCGTCATCCTTCGTTCTGTTTGCAGTGATCACAGCCAAATTCTCTTCCCAGTCATCCAGCATAACATTAGCACCAAACTAGCATAAAGAGAACAAATCAAAATAAGGTAATAATCCAGACAAAGAGTTAACGTTAGATCCTCAACAAGCAATATAGGGAAGGAAACAGCAGAAAGCCAATTCCCCCACGAACGGTAAAACAAGAGAAAGTGATGCATTTACGATCTACGGTGTTACGCAATAAAACGACCAAAAGCAATATGCCAAGACATAAAAAGATGAACTTCAAACAACATTCACAAACAATCATAATGGTTAAGGGTGACTATTGAATCCTATGTGGGGCATCATTAAGGTTCTGCACATCTGACAGAACAGCGCCCCCCACCTAACTTATCATCACAGTCCTGCATATCTGACAGAGCAGTGCCCACACCAAACTCTCTCTTTTTTGGATTTGTGGGGGGGGGGGGGGGGGGGGGGGGGTAATGATGGTGTTTGGGGTAGCTTGTGTGCACCTCCACTATTCTACCGGGTACCTAATACCTCCCAGAACAGGTACCAAGTAACTTTACGCACCAAGGCTTAGGCAGATGGGACGAAATTACCCATTGTCTTTTTGTCTCTACGCTCCGCAGGATTTGAACCCTAGTGTCCACACCTAACCTATCCCCAACCAAAAGAAGTTCTCAGACTTTAAAAGTGCAGGCATTATTGAAATTCCAAATATCAAAATACACATAGCTATGTTCCATTTTCAGTTTTTTCTCACTATTAACCTTTACATCGATATTAGAATGTCTTCTGAACTTTTTTCAAAACTTTAATAGCCAAAGAATAATTAGGACACTATGTTTATAAATGTACTGTATGTTATAGAAATGATATACTCTATTAGAGTGAAGAACTCCTTTAATTGCTCCATTCCAGGGGCTTTAGGCAACTCATAAAGAACGAGATCAAAGGAAAAAGGCAGCAAATAAGCTAATGAACAACTGGTCGTAACAAGTTATGAAAACAAAACCTGTGCAGGCTGCTGAGCCACATTTACAGCACGCATGCCACTTTGAACTGTAGAATCTACAGAAAAGACATCAGCCGGTTGACCTGCAATTAATAGGCATAGTGTCCGCAAAGGTGATCCTGCTACTAACTGTCGAAGTGCCATTTGCTTCACCGTTTCTCCATAGAACTACAATAACCCATGAAGTCAAAGTATATTACTAGAAAGATACACACACACACACATATATATATAGAGAGAGAGAGAGTAGGGTGGTCGCTAAAGGCCCACTGAGAACCAGACAAACCTGTTCACCAAGTTGTGCAGCGAGAACAAGAGCTGGCCCCCACAACTGACCCTCTTGTGCAACTTGTAATGCTTCTTTCTTTCTTCCAGAAACTAGAAGAATTTGAACCTCAGCAGCAGTAGCCTAAAGCACGTACTGAAAACAGTTGGCTGATCTAGCAAACAATTAAAATAGCAACTGAAGAACAGAACGTATTAAAGAACTACCCGCATCTGTCCTTCAGAAGGCAATTGCTGCAGGCACTGGGCAACAGCGCCATATTGATTGAATTGCATCCCATTCCTCTTCACAGATGCAAACAATTTTGCTACCGCTGTTTCTCGAGCATCGCTTTCCTGTTGAAATGGAAGAACCAAGTTAGCAACTGCTACTGAGTTTGTTGATTTTGGTGAAACTAAAATTAGACAGGAGCTATTTTACATGCTATCAGGCTAGATGGTTTTCCAAGTTGAAAATTTTAGAAGACATTAAAAAAGGAAAACGTTCCTTCATAAACTTTGTTTTGACGAGATTAAAATGGAAAGAGAAAAAGCAAGTTTAGCAAACTTCTCCAACTTTAACCAAGTACTGAAGAACATATGTAAATTCACAACTTATGAACATACATATGTAAATTCATCAAAACTACGACAAGCTAGTTCACGACTTCAATACTGTTTCCTAGTTAGCATAAGCTATTACACTGCTATGGGCTATATTGTTAATTTCTAACAAAAGATTTCAAATGACAATGGCATGTTCTTCTGCAGCGAAAATCATCAAAGAGAACACAAGATAAAGAAAAAGAAACACTTCTTCCCAAAGTCCTCCAGTCACTCTTTCAGCGGCCGCTCTTTGAGATAAAGAGTGATATAGACAACGGAGAGGAAGTCATCAAGATTTTTCAGTTTCTTCTCTCTTCGTTAGATCTCTGTGCCATTTTATGCAGCATAGTTTAGCTGGGCACGGAGTTTAAGAAAGAAAGACTTTGAAACTTGTGGTCGAAAACAAACCAAAAATATTTGTGTGGCTATATATTATCTCATTAAGGGTGAAATGGATAAGCTTAAAGTCAAATGGTTTCTAAAGATAGAAAGGGGTCATTCCTTCTCAAATATAGAAAGGGGCCCTTCTTTTTATAACAACTTAAAAAGGAAAGTTCGCCACATAAATGAACGGAGGAGAGTAGTGCCATTTCTACCGCTATAATTGTTTTATTTAATTAGCTATTGACATCCATTACTGGATTTTTCTTTCTTGTTTCCTTCCTAATGTTTTCATCATTTAGGGAAGAGAAGCCAGTCGAATTCCTCGAACTTGGGGGAGGTGCACCCAGCCCATAGGTAATCAAGTAAAATAATCAAAATATAGAGAAAGATTTATCTAGAAAGGCAAAGCATGTAAAACGAAGCATGAGAAACTATCTAGTAAGTATGTGCTGATACCATAAGTTCTCAAATTGAATGAACTTTGACCACTAAAAGCAACCAAGTATTTCAGTTGACAAAGATGACATTTAATTCTGTAAACCCAACTAAAGCAACTCCAGATTAGATGGGATATCAAGGGCATTAAAAGTGAAATAAATTAGAACTAAGATATGCCTATTTAGGCAACAAAAACGAAAAATGATAAGCAATGGAATAAAACTTAACTTAGTTGGACCAGACAGTTCGTTTTGACAGGTTGAAACAAATAGTCAATAATTAAATACAGGCATGTTACAACAACAACAACAACCCAGTATAATCCCACTTAGTGGGGTCTGGGGAGGGTAGTGTGTACGCAGACCTTACCCCTACCCTGGGGTAGAGAGGCTGTTTCCAAATAGACCCCCGGCATTGTTCCCTCCAAGAACTTCCCACCTTGCTCTTGGGAGACTCGAACTCACAACCTCTCGGTTGGAAGTGGGGGTTGCTTACCATCAGAGCAACCCCTCTTGTCAAACTTACCTTTAATACAGCCTCAGTACAGGCATGTTATTCCAACAAATTTTCAAACTTACCTTTAATACAGCCTCAGTACCAAAAGGAGAACGAAGTTTCCCATAATACTGACATGCTATTTTTAGCAATGACAGAAGCAACCTCAAAATTTCGCCTTTCCTGTAATCCATGTCAGGAGATTCAGAGTTTGCAATCCTCTCATCAATCCATTTATTAAACTCCTTGGTACTGGGATTTCCACCAACTAGTGGACCAGGGAATAATTGCCGGCACAGAGTTCGGGTATACTCACATGCCCCCATCACAAGGCTTGAAGTGTCAACTCTCTCAGAGACAACATCCATCAAGTTAAGCACAGATATTGAAACTCCTACAGGATTCTTTACCCACCATACAAAAATACTTTTCAATAATTAGTAAGAGTACTGCACCGCAAAATATTGGGAAAAGACAAAATAAAGAAACAATGATACAAACCTGACTTCCAAAGGATTGGTTTCCAAAGGAACTATTATCTTTCATCACAATCAGTTTTCCACCAAAACCAAAAGTGACTAAAGCATGTGGAGGACGGCCAGCAGATGATCTTCCTGCAGCAGGAGCATGAGAAAACTGCTGGCTGCTCTGAAATGCTTGCTGGGAATAACTGGCTGTGGTTTGACTCCCGTAATAATCACTAGAGGCATGCTTTTGCTCATGTTGCTGAAGTGTCGGCTGACTAAATTGCCGACCAAAACCCCCACCAGAAAAAAAGCCTTGGTTACCTTGACTTTGAATTGCTTTTGCATTGTATTGAACTGTTCCCTCATAATGATTAGACATTTGCCTATTAACATCGCTGCTTGTAGAAAATTCTTGGTTGTAGTGATTCTCTAATTTCTGGCTCCCCCTATATTCTGATACAGGGTAACTCTTTGCAACATTTTCATTTTGCGACAAATTTGAGCTATTCTGATTGTAATTACCAAAAGAGCCGGACCAGTTGTAATCTCCTCCTCCACTGCTAAAACCTTGGAATCCACTATTCTCTTTGTGCCCGTAATTCCTTTGATCATCATTGTGAGAGAAAGTCTGCTGCGAAGCCAAACCAGTCTGATCCAGCTGGCCCTCACCTTGAACAGTTGATTGAGCAGACGATGTGTAGCTCTCCAGAGAGCGCCACTCAAGCGCAATCATATCGTAATACCAACCAGGGTACTGAGGATCAAAAACCATATGCGATGGATACCCATTGTTGATTTGTGAGGCCTGATTCCAGTCAGTCGTGACACCACCTGCATCACTAGCCAGTGACACCTGATTCCAGCCAGTCACAACCCCGCCATTGTCACTCGTCTGTGAAGCCTGATTCCAGTTTGCCATGTTCTCAGTAGCATTGCTTACCAGGGAAACCTGATTCCAATTAGCAACACTCTCGGCCGCATTACCAGAAACAGACTGAGCAGCTTGCTGTAGGTACGAGACCTCTGGCGTTCCATCAGAAACTGCCCAATCAGAAACCAAATTAGAATCAGTACTCCCTTGTGCATTAGCACCTGAATCAATACTATCAACCTGATAACACTGCCCGGTGTTTGCATCATACTTCCATCCCGGATAAAGATCTTCCCAGTATTGACTACTGTTTAGATCATGTCCATCTGCAACTTGTCCTGTGGTAGCATCATAGCCGTAACCATTTTGACCATGTGTTAACGAACTGCTAGTATTATCCAAATATGACGTTTCATTAACTTGATCGGCTGGCACAACAGTTGACCCCTTATTCACATCCTCCCCAGCATTTCCAATTGCACCACCATCATTATTATCCCCCAATTCACTGAAAAAGTCCATGTATGATCCAAACCCAGAATTATCGCCATTCGTAACTGGATCAGCATGAAACGCACTCCATCCAACCTCCTTCACACCCGAATTTCCTGATCCACCGGTGTGATTTTCCATCTTATCAGCCGTTACCTCAGTCTCCATATTACCATTGCTCGACTCAAGTAAACCATCCGACCCCCCAGAAGCCAATGACACTAAAGAACCACCACTCTTCTTCTTTCCATTCCCCTCAACAATTAACGCTGTTTTAGCATTGCAATTAACACCTTTATCACCAGTTATATTATCAACTCCACTATTGCCATCACCACTGATACTGAGATTAGCAAAGGCTTTAACCTCGTCAGATTCATTCCCATCAACGTAGACCTGCCTCGCGTCCAAGCCCAGTCCTGGTTCTGCTGATGATGTAGTTGCCTGAAAACCACTACTCTTCTCCCTTATATTATCAGCTCTAGCACTGGTATCATCACTGATACTGAGATTCGCAAATGCTTTGACCTCATCAGAGTCATTCCCATGGATGTATCCCGGGCTAGAGCTCATGCCCAAGCCCGGGCCTGGTGTAGTTACATTAAAACCAACATCATCGTCATCATCATTGACCAATTTATCGAAGAAATCCTCATCCGTCTGATCCTCCAGTAGAAACGGAGGATTCAAGGCCATCAATATTACTCAATAGAAAAGCCTAACCCTAACAAAATTGGCTTACAAAATTCTCTATATTTCAACTTCAAAATCGAGCTAACAAGTATCAGATCCGACCTCAAAACTTCAATTACATACGGAAAACCCGCTATCCAGAAAGATCTAGGGTTTTCATTTGATCTCAACAATCTCAAAAATCACCAAAATCAAACACAAAAACACACCGAAAATTGTGAAATTGTGAAAATTGCTGATTCAATTCAAAGGATTAGAGTGATAAAACGAGAGAAAATTCATGTATGAAGTAATCAATTAACTTACAGATCGAAGAAGAAACAATTGTCTGAGCAAATCTGACGGATATATATACGTGGGTGCGTCTGTGTTTTATGTGTGTATTGTTTGTTGTTGTTCTACGTAGAAACAGAAAGAAAGCGCATCATTGCTCCAATAACTTAAGTGGAACTCACAACCTATTAGTAACCTCTCTTATCTCAACTCGTTAAATATTTATACGTAATTATATTTCAACTTATAGTATATGTTAGCTTTTTATTTTCTCCGACTTAATTAATCCAGGTTTGTACTACGCAACGCTTATTAAAGGAAAAATGTTCTTTACAAAAAAATTGATACTTGGGGCCCAAACATTAAATATATTAAGGGTGAATAAATCATATTCTTCCTACCATAACTCTGGATAGTTTCTTATGTTCTCCCTAATTACATGTTCTTATACGGATTCTCATTATGTTTAATTTTGTGTAGCATTATTGAAATTTGAAAACTTAATGTCTTTGTTATGACTTTCTTCTCGATCATTTTTACAAATTTTCAATTGTAATACTTTTTACCTATTATTTTACAAAAAGCAATTTTTTTTTTGGTAAAGTCGTACAATACTTTAACATACATATCCGAATCGCTTTAATATTTTTGAATCCTACGTCAAAAATCCTCTCTTTAATAAATTTTGTATCCAATTAAGCCACATCATATAATTAAACAAAGTTGTTAATAAGTGAAGTATATGTAAAAAAATTATATTCATCACGATAAAATATGAGTTAGGATAAATTTAGACAGATATGGTAAGAAAAAATGTTTTACGTGAATAAAAAGCTCTTTGCGAAATTTGCCGCCAATAAGTAAGGACTAAGGAGTATAAAAAAAGACGAGTAAGTATCTGACTTAGAGTCCGTTTGGATTGACTTATTTTAAGTGTTTTTAAGTCAAAATAGCATTTAAGACATTTTGTAATGTTTGAATAAAATAAAAAAATACTTTTGAAGTTAAGATGATAAAAATAAGCCAAAAGCTAAAATTCCTAACTTATGGCTTTTGACTTATCATCCAGACGGGCTCTTAACTGGTTGCCATGCAATGCAACAACCCGTCTCTTGTTGCCTCTCTAATCATTTTATTAACTCAAGTAATAATAATAATAATAATAATAATAATAATAATAATAATAATAATAACAATAATAATAATATACCCGATGTATCTCATTAGTGTAATCTGGGAAGCATAATATATACGTAGACGTTTACCTTGCGAAAATATAGAAATTATTTTACCTAAATCTTCGGCTCAAAGAAAGCATAATCATAGAAGTAATGGCCAAGAATTACTGAATGAGAAGCATTAATAACAACCAAAAAATAATAGAATCAAAGGAAACAAAACAACATATAATAAAAGAGATATAAAGATTAAGAAATACAAGAATAACACTAGGGAAATATAGGTTTGAAAAAGAAAAATGTTTGACTACTCACTAACCTACTATCCTAATTGTCAATCTCCACATATTTCTATCAAGGGTCGTGTTCTTGCAGATTTGAAGATGTGACATGTCATGTCTGATCACCTCTCCCCAATATTTTTTGTAGCCTACCTCTGCCTCTCCTCGAACCCGTTATCGCGAACCTCTCACATTTCTTCTTTTCTTCACATGCCTTAACTATCTCAACTCGCCTTTCCTCATCTTGTCCCCCTCACAAGTCATTCTTACCCACATATTTTCAAGTATTATGATATATAGTGATGAATTGAAGATTTGAACACTGAATTCAGAATTTTATTGCAGTTATTTAACTTGTTGAATTCGAATTTATTATTTTTACTTATTTAATAACTTTTCTAATATGTATATAATGTCTGAGATGTTGTTGAGCTCAAATGAATACATAAGTTTAAGGCACTAAAAGTGCCTCTTAATATATATCCCACATATTTTACCTCATATGTAACTTAGACTTTTTGTGTCGGTGTAATGGTTATTTATTTAGACGGAATGACTTCCCGACCACTTAAACTTGTAGAAAATTTAAAAGCTTTATGACCACTTAAACTTGTATCAGTTGTAAAGCTGATACATGAGCTTATATTTTTTCTATTTGAACATTCCAACTCGATAAAATGGATAGTAATAAACGCTTTTGACTATTGACCATGCCTATGTGGAAGAAGTGCAACTTACATGGCTAAACTATATGCAAATCATGCTGCCAAGACGTGAATAATATTGTTTTTACTAAAAAAATAAAAGAAAAATAAAAATTAAAAGAAAAAAAGAAGAAAAAAAAAAGACTTTTCCTTTTCCCGTCTCTTTTCCCCTCCCCTTCCAATTTTTTTCATTTTCCATCCTAATTTCTCTTCTCCCTTCTCCTTTCTCTGTTTCTTTTTCCCTTAATCTTCCTTTTCAATAATACTTTTTTTTCATTTGCTTGTCCTTATCCGTAATTTCCGTCCCAACTATAGGTGTTAAATGGGTAGGCGGGGCCAGGTTGCTATGTTTTGGACTCGTACGGGTTACGATCTCGACTGGTTACTGATTGGGGCTTAATGGGTTTAACGGGTTTGGGTTCATCCGAGTAAAAATTGAACCAAAAGATTTACGGTTTAATGGGGTCGGGCCGGGTTTAGTGTATTTTTTATTTTTTTATATTTTATATAACTATTGTAAGTTATATTAATACTTTATATTAATTTAAAGATTATAAGTTATATTAATACGTAAATTGCAAGCGCTATATTTATTTCATAATTCAAAATTAAAGTTTGCATTTAAAAGTAAATTAACAAAAAAATAGTAAAACTAAATTTTCATGCATAATAAATTAATAATACCTCCAATTAATCTAACAAACTAAAATATTAAGAATAAATACGTCTAGTAATTTAAAATAATACAAATTGCCTTGAAATCTTAACTACGAATTTCCGGAGGACGCTCGAGACAATACTTTACATGCCTCCTTAAACTGTCTGTGCCAGACTCAGGACGAAAATTTAAGACTTGACCACAGTTTTTGTACTTTACATTCTAACCTTCTTCATTTTCTTCTACCACCTCAAAGTGTTGCCGAATATATGAGCGCACTCTAGAAGTACGAGGCATGATTTAACTTGAATTGAGATTTGAGAATTGAAAATTGAGAATTTGAGATGATACTTGAAATCTTGAAAATTTAAAAATGAGAGAATGAGAGAAATTTAGATTGAGAAATGTGAGTTGAGTGAAGACATGAAAGAGGGGAGGGGGTATTATAGTTTTAGAAAAAAGGTTAATTTTGTAAAATGAAAAAATGTTAAATTTTAAAGAAAAACGAGGTTATTAATGCAATTAGCCCATTGGGCAACGGATCCTTGCCAGGTTAGACTGTTGCCAAAGGTTAGTGGGCCCCACTTAATTCAAAAATTAAAAAAAAAGGTTGTATCGGGCTGGTCCGAGCCGGTTTAACCGGTACACGGTATTGTTCACGTGGACTGGGTTTGACCGGTCCGGTTAACCATTACCAAAATATAGACGGACCAACCCCCTCTACCCCTCCTACCCAGCCCCACCCGGCCCCCTATGTACCAGTCCGGTCTGATTCTGGTTTTAACCGGTCTGGGCCGGTTCGGTTACTGTTCAACCGGGCCCATTAGACACCTATAGTCCCAACATCTTTCAACCACCGGTGGTCGGAAGAAAGCTTGAGCTTTATCATTGTTCTATCATCAAATTCATCTTTATCAAAATAGTAGCAAAAAAAAGAGAGGCAAATTTGCAATGATATTTGGCGACCCACTTTCAAAATCATGAAAATATGTTATTTCTTTTCCAAATTCTTTTTTTGGTTAAGGTCTAATCATGACCTTAGTGATGTTTGATCACACTTAACTGAGTCTCGCAAAAGACTACGCGGGCATTGCAAATATAATCTGAGAAATAAGTATTGAGTGAAGAAATGAAGAGGGGAGGGGGGTATTTATAGTTTTAGAGAAGGTTACCTTTGTAAATTGAAAAAGGCTTAAAAAAATTTTAAAAAGGCTATTTGCGCAATATTTTCATTGGCCAACGGCCAAAACATGGTCTGACTGTTGCCAACGGTCTGTGGGGCCACAAGTATAAATTTTTTTAAAAACAATGTTATCGTTTGAACCGGGTCGGTTAACCCGGTAAGAGGTACTATTCACTCTACCGGATTCAACCGGTTCCGGTTACCCGTTTGGGTCAACTAAGCTGAGCTAACCCCCCAACCCCCTATCCAACCCAGCCCGGCCCCCTATTACCAGTCTGGGCCTGTTTCGGGTTCTATCGGTCTGGACGGTCCAGAACCGGTCCAACCCGGCCCGTTTAACACCCCTATATTGAAGTGAACCCTGCACAGATTAAGGCCATTGAAGAAATCCCTGATATACTTTCAAATAAGAAAGAAGTTCAAAAACGGGCTGGAAGAATTGCAGCTTTGGAAAGATTCATTTCTAAATCATCGGAAAAATATTTTAAATTCTTCTCGACCTTCAAGAAGCAGGATCATTTTGAATGGGATGAAGAGTATCAACAGGCACTTAGAGATTTGAAAACATACTTATCAAATTCACATTTGCTAGCAAAACTAAAGGCTGGGGAGAAACTTTTCATCTATCTTGTTGTTTCAGAAGTTGCGGTAAGCGCGATTTTGGTTCGAGAAGAACAGGGTAAACAATCTCCTATCTACTATGTTAGTAAATCTGTATTAGATGCAGAGACACGATATGTACAATTGGAAAAATTAGCATTTGCTTTAATCATGGCATCTAGAAAGTTAAGACCATATTTTCAATGTCATCCCATTGTTGTGGTAAATACTTACCCCTTACGTAGTATATTGCATAAGCATTCAGGAAGGTTAGCCAAATGGGCCATAGAGCTAAGTGAATATGAAATCATGTACCTACCTAGAACAACAATAAAATCCCAAATATTAGCTGATTTCGTGGCTGACTAGTCAAGGATGCAGTTAGAAGCAGAAAAAGAAGTACAAATACTTAATGAGAATAATCCAGGAATATGGACCTTATTCGCTGATGGCTTATCTAATGTAAAATGTGCAGGATTAGGAATAGTATTAGTACCACATGCGGGTAAAACTACTAGGCAAGCTATTAAGTGTCATTCCATGACTAACAATGAGTCGGAGTATGAAGCTGTGATTGCAGGTCTAGAGTTGGCACGGGAACTTGATATAAATCAAGTGGTGATTAAAAGTGATTCGCAAGCCGTGGTTAATCAAATGCTCGGTCTTACACGGCTAGGGAAGCAAGGATGCAACAGTACTTGGAAAAGGTACGAGAATTGATAAAGCAATTCCAAACTTGGAAGGTTATACAAATACCGAGGGATGAAAATAGTGAAGCAGATGCCTTAGCCAATCTCGCATCCGCAGCTGATGTGGCAGATGATGCAAACGCCTCGGTTGTATATTTATTTCATTCAGTTCTCGAACCTGATAAGAATGGGGTAAATTTTAATAATTTAACTTGGGATTGGAGGAACAAAATTGTTACTTTTTTACAGTGTGGTACCGTTCCAAACGACAAGAGACAAGCGCATGCACTTCGCAAAAAGGCTGCTAGTTACTGTTTAAAACAAGGAAACCTTTACCATAAAATGTTCGGTGGTCCCTTAGGAAGATGCCCCAGACCTTCTCAAACAGAGTACATGATGAGGGAAATACATGTGGGGCATTGCAGGAATCACGCAAGAGGAAGATCACTAGTGAGAACCCTGATTGGAGCAGGGTACTATTGGCCTAAAATGAAAAAAGAGGCGGAAGGTTTTGTGGCTAAATGTGACAAATGCCAGAAGTATGGTAACAATATGCACATGCCAGCAGAATTATTACATCCAGTCATTTTGCCGTGGCCGTTTATGAAATGGGGAATGGATATAGTAGGACCATTACCTCAAGCAAAGGGACATGTAAAGTTTCTTCTCGTACTTACTAATTATTTCACTAAATGGGTGGAGGGAGGAGCATTTAAACATGTGCGAGAAAAAGAAGTAAAAGATTTTATTTGGCGAAATATCATCTGCCGATTTGGTGTACCAAAGGAAATCGTATTCGACAATGGCCCTCAATTTATCGGAGCTCAAGTCACAGGGTTTTTTGAGAGTTGGCAAATTAAAAGGATCACATCTACACCATATCACCCAGTGGGTAATGGGAAAGAAGAATCAACAAACAAGGTCATCATCAATAATCTAAAGAAACGATTAGAAGAGTCAAAGGATAATTGGCCTGAAGTGTTAGCCGGAGTTTTATGGGCGTATCGTACAAAAACAAAAACAAGCACAGGTGAAACACCCTTCTCTTTGGTTTATGGAGCTGAGGCGTTAATTCCAGTTGACATAGGAGAACCAAGCACAAGATTGTCAAAAGCAACCCAAGAATCAAAATGATGGAGAGATGCGAGTCAATTTGGATTTATTGGAAGGAAGAAGAGAAGATGCATTAATAAAAATGGCAGCGCAAAATAAGTGATCGAACGATATTATAACAGGAAAGCACGCCTGAGATACTTCAAAATTGGGGACTTCGTGCTTAAAAAGGTTTTTCAATCTACAAGGGCATCCTATGCAGGCAAACTAAGTCCAACCTGGGAATGACCTTACAGAGTTCGCGATATTGCAGGAAAATGAGCATACGAATTAGAAACAATGGATGGGAACATGCTTCCTTCACATTGGAATGCAGTTCATTTGAAGAGTTACTACTTCTAAAGAAAAACCCACGGTCAGGTATCACCATGATAATTATTATTTTTAATTGTTAAAAATTTTACTAACGATTTTTGATGATAGACAAAACACTAACCCGTACTAAATGATTAGTCACGACTTGTAAGGCAAAATGGAATAAACTAAAATTCCTAGCCCAGGGTTACAATTATTTTGATAGAAATATACAGGGGTTAAGCAGTCTTCATCTATAATCGCATCCCTCCAAGTCCGGTATGTACTTCCTTTTCAGGGGAAGGATCAAGTGAAAGAAACTATCAAGTGCTCAGGGCTTCATACTTCAACACTCAAACACTTGGGGGACTATATAGTATACATAGTTACATGTATAAAAAGGCAAAGAATATTGAGGAAAAATCAATTTAAGCCTAGAAGAGTCAAGTGCAGAGTGAAAGTCACGAAGTCATGGCACCTGTCATAGTATTCTTTCCCACGAGAACAATGAGTCATATCTCAAACCCTTCCCAATGTTTTGAAGCTAAAGGGACCCAGGATACCTCAAAACAGTGAGGGTAAAGACCATGTACTAAAATGGGTTATAAGGAAAAACCCTGTATCTATTGTTCTTCTTTTGTATAAATTTGTTACAAGGAAAATAGTTACGAGAAAGTCATAGATGTAATTCAAATACATGTAAAGTGTTGCTCAAAACTTGCCAAGGTTCAGAAATAAAAACTTGTCAAAGTTATTTAAAAAACATTTGTGTTCATATTTCTTTTATCGTATTATCATACCATTATGAAGTTGAGACGTCTTGTTCATTAAATGTCAAAATTTAAAAGATCCCTCTTTTATAAACTCATATTATTTAGTCATGAGATTAACACAAGCATTTTCAAAGGACAAAAATGTAAACTATTCTTTAAGTCCTTGAAATTAAAAGGCACGAATAGAACAGATGGAAGGTTAATGATAAATTCTTTATATTTCAAAACTAAAGACTAAGTATAAACCCAGTCATCAAATTGTTCATATAAAAAGCCTTATAACAAAACTTTGGGACTTGTACTTCTAAAGTATACCTCCAAGTGATAGCCAAGGGTT
The DNA here is from genome assembly GCA_034376525.1 of Nicotiana benthamiana. Taxonomy (NCBI): domain Eukaryota; kingdom Viridiplantae; phylum Streptophyta; class Magnoliopsida; order Solanales; family Solanaceae; genus Nicotiana; species Nicotiana benthamiana. Next base: position 37,154,334 of record CM067335.1, on the reverse strand, counting down.
TGATTACAAAAACTCTCAAGAAAATCCAAGAACTCTAAACCTAGTTTTTCAAAGAGGTGCCTACAAAAGAGAGTTTAAAATAAATGTAATTTTTTTAAGAGGAAAGGTTTGAAGGAGGATCATCAGCGGGTCCAACTTGTACAACATCACCAACAGAAACGGGTTGATCTTCAACCACAGTAATTTGAGCATCAATAGACAAAGTATCAACTTGATTTACAACAAGAGGCAGAGCTGAGCTTGAAGAAGGAACGTCACTCGAGGTAATTTCAATGTTCATAGGGACTTCTGCAGAAGTTTCAGCCAAGGGAGCCTCACTCACTGAAACTTCACCCACGGGAGCATCAACTCCGAGAACTTCAATCGCGGGTGAAGGGAAGTCAAAGGTTGTTGAACCTTCTCAACGGTCTCCATCACCTTAGCTAACTCTGACTCCAGATTAAAATTTTCTTGGCTAGATTCTGTTAAGGCATCACGATGGGTGTTCAGAAAACCCCAGCTTACATCAACTGCAATCTTGTCTTCAAGAAGCTCATAGTCTCTTTACCAAACAACATTCATTCTCGATACCTTCATTTTCATCCAGGACTGAGTTGTAAGAGGCTTGGAGAAAGGCATGAGATTTTTCCAAAACCTGCACCTTATTTTCAGAAGTTTCCAGATCTTCTCATGTTTGAGTCAAACTCCGCATCAAATCCCTAGCATAAACTTCTTTTTTATTCAACAAAGCTTCCAACTCATTAATGTCCTCATTTGCCCTAGTCAATTACTCTAAGAAAGAATCTTCAAGACGCTCTTTTTCTCGCTCTACCTGACTTGAAGAAGCCCTTATGACTGCAAGCTCTGAAGATAAGGCGTTCACCCGTTGTTCCAGGTTATTCTTATTCTCTTGCAAATCTTCTATTGTGATTTGTGCACTATCAAATGAACCCTTCCAAGTAGCTGCCTCCAGCTGAGATTCACGAACTACCCTTTTTGAATCAAGAACCGCCTTTTCAGAGTCACGTGCCACCTTCTCTAATAAAGAAATCCTGCTCATCAGCTCTATACCAATCAGGTAGGCCTAAAAAAGATAAGGGAAGAAGATTAGAATTCTAAAAAAAGGAGGAACATACCTTCAAGAAAATAGGAACATACCTTCTAAGTGGAATGAACTATGTCGTTCATTAGAGTCAGACAGCTATGGCTATTCATTTTTACTTTTTCAATTGGGCCTATTAAAGGCTCAAGCCAAACATCTGTCTGACCAGATTTCCTCGAGATGCTGTTGTTGGCAGGAATTTCGATGGTCATGCTCCTCATAGCAAACTTTCTACTTGCTGAACCTACTTTTGTATTATAGACAGTAGAATGAGGAGCGATAGAAGAAGTAAAAACATCAGAGGAAGGTGCGGAAACAGATGTAACATGAACGGAAGAAGATGGAGGAGGTAAGGTAGGAACCAAAGGCACATCAGAAAAAGGAAAAGGAGGAATTGAAGATACGGAAGTTGAAGAAAAAGACGGAGGAGGTTCATCCAAAATAGGTCCTAACTCACCACTGTCAAAGTCACTAACGACAAGCTGGTTAATCGACTCATGAGTGTCATGAGGGGAGACAATATCATCATCATCGGAGACAATATTGACAGGCCCAATAGGAGAAAGATGAGGGGAAGCTTCATTTTTAGACGTAAATGATACATCTCCTAACTCTTGGCCTTGTCATCAACGAACCACCTTCATCTTCTTCGTCAGAGCTGTCATCGTCTGCGATTTTTCTTTTCAAAAGAATATCCTTAGCGCTTTCTAAAGAAAGTTGGATTCCTAATCGAGAGGCCGCAACTCTATCAGTAGTAACGTCTCAAATAGAAAGTCCTAATAAAAAGAAGGATGAAAGTTGAAACAATGAATTCTTACATACGAGAGAGATAGAAACTCTCACCGTGAGTCTTCACTCTCCAACCGTAAATACTAGAGATGTATTTCCAAGACCTAGCTTCCATAGGTGCAGACTTCAATAGTTTATCTACCCAACCACGAAAATTGGGAATATTCTCCACGACTCTCATGGTTTCTAAAAAATTATAAAGTTAAAGAAATTGATAAACTCGAAAGAAAGAGGTATGAGAAAGGATTAGAAACTTACGTGCAAAATTCCATTTCTCAGGGAAGGGTGTATTTCTTTACCCACCAAACCAACTATGGGGGCAACAACAAATCGGGCATATCAGCCACGATCCTTGTCATCTTCCGGACTCACCAACATCCTCTTACTCCTAGCTACTAAGGTGAAAACGCCATTACGAAATAGCCTAGGGGAGTAGAGGTGAATTAAATGAGGGAAGATAAAATTAACGTTTGCCAAGTTAGCCAGATGTCATAAACACACCACAGCCCTCCATACCAGTGGCCCAATCTGTGCTAGACAAACCTTGAATGAACGACAGAAATCGAGAATCACTGGGTCGATAGCTGGTTTAAACCCAAGAGTAAAAGGGTATGCGTAAACGAATGAGAGCCAAGTCATATACGAAGTAATCCTTTGATTTGGATTAGGGATTACAATGGGAAAATCGTCACTCCAGTGGCAATCTTTGCGAACTATGGTAGCTAAGAGTTCTGTAATCAAAGTGGGGAAAGCATCAACGCGATCTAGACATGCGACTTGACTTTGAAGTGATTGTCTATTGTGGTGAAAAGAAAAATCGTTATGAACTATCTCCTCTATCAAAGGTTCTTGTAATGGTTCAGAGGTTTCTTTGCCTTTAGAAGATGATTTTTAGGTAAAAGAACCCCTGCTTCTAGAAGAAGAACAAGGGATGGAAGAAGGCATGGAAGAACCACCACCACGAGAAGATCCTAAATTACGAAGTCTTCCCCCCCCCCCCCCCCCCTTCTATGTCTGACAAGGGCATTGGGATAATTTTCTAAAGCATGAGATCTTCTAGGGTTAGGGTTTGAAGAAGACATGATGAGGAAGAAGATGAGGTGAATAAAAATTTGCATAGTCCAAATGTTCGAAAGAGTTGTGTGTGGAAAAAAGTAAAGGGTAAAATTATATATATATATATAAGCAACCATTAAAAAGTAAAAGCGTAGTAATGGAAGAGCCACAATAAAAGTAACTGGTACTTCAAGAATAGTAGAGCTATAAAAAGGACCTTAACAAAAGGATGCAAGTTACAGAATTGAGAAGGAGGTGACACGTGTGAAGAACATTATTTATAACCATAATTAACGATAAATACGTGGTAAGGAAAGAACACATGTGGATGCACTCGCCCACCATATTTTAGATAAATACTCTTGCTAATGGTATCGGGCTCTATTCATATCTTGCTGTTCACAGAGGTACTAAAAGCAAAATATTTGTTATTTTAATAAACTGGTTTCTAGGGAGCAAGTGGTAAGGAAAGAGGATTGCGAACAAGAGTTAGGAGATTGATTTGCCAATTATGGGAGTTGGGGAAGAATAAGTTGAAAAACTTAGTTCATCAGTTGAAGAAATTATTCGCCAGCCAAACATACGTTATTCATAGTTACATGTGCGTTTTGTTTACTTCTTTTTTCAGCGGCCTCAATCATATCTCGATACTATTTTTTGTGCTTCTACTTTGTCTCTCGATTTGGAAACAGCCTTTCTACCTAAGGTTGGGGGTAAGGTCTGCTTACACACTATCCTCCCCAGACCCCACTAAGTGGGATTATACTGGGTTATTGTACTTTGTCTCTCGAGTTTTTCAAACAAGCATTTATACCTTTTGGTATTTGAAGCCTGCTTTGAAATTTTGCAGGTTGCTTCATCAGAGAAAAATTCAACTCTTATCTCCATCACATATATTACAGAGTTCTATTAGAACACAAAAACAAGCTTGCATTACTTTAGGAGATATATTTACACTCCAAACTCTCGATTTTGTAATTAATACTGAAGTAATCTTTAATTTGTAATTCGTCAATGCGACTTAGTAATCGCATTATATAGCGCTTGACCAATGCATTATATATCACATTTAGACTGCAACTTATAAGTCGCACTCTATTCTTCCGTTTACTCTGTCTTTCCGGCTGCACCTCCGGCCTCCTCTCTCCGTCTCTATCAATATTTTATGAGTTTGTCCGCATCTGTATTTATTAGTCTCTCGGAGGCAAAAACTGTTTTTTTTCTTCTTCAATTTATTTCTCCTCCGATGAATTCTTGTTTACCTATCGTTCACAATCTGTTGACTTGCAGAAGGTTATATTATATCTAACTATGTACCTAATCAAATACCATCACATAAATCTGAATGAAGATGCATACACATCATATGCAAACTAACTAAAAATAAGCTATCTACTTCATATTTTTTTTATATGTATATACATAACAATGAACAAGAGAAAAGGAACAATAAGAATAGATTTAACTTAGAAGAGGCTTCTCCACATCATATTCATCACTTTTTGAGGAATTTGAAGAAGAACTGATCAACTACCCTTCTTTCCCTTTAGCCCATAGCACGAAGTATAGACCGATGAACATCAAAAACATACCAGCAAGGCTGCAGAAAGAAGCTATATGTCACGACGTACACAGAGTTTTACGCAAGTAGTGTCAGCCTATTGTCAAAACTGAACTAGTACATTGTTCTGGATTCAAGTTATGATGTGAGAGTAATTGAGTATGTATGAACGGAGCCTTATGTACTTGGTAAAAGTTGCTGTCGTTTGATTACTAGCGAAGCTAGAAATTTTTTCAAGAGTGTTCAAATTTAAAATAAGTGAAAAAAATTTCTGACGGTGTTCAATATGTATTATATACCTTTAAAACGTAATATTTTACCTATATACACAGTATAATTTTTCGACGAAGAGTGGTCAATTAATCACTCTTATGACGCCAGTGCATGTGACCAGTAGGTCACTGGTTCGAGCTGTGGAAACAACCTCATATAGAAATATATGGTAAGGCTGCATACAATAGACCCATGCGATCCCTTCCCTGGATCCCGCATAGTAGGAGCTTAGTGCACCGAGATGCTCCTTTGATGTGCGGGTATGTGTGTGTACGTGTGCGCATGAGTACATTTATTTGAATTTTTTATGGAGGTTGATTGATAATGCATTTATCTTCCAAGAGTGATGGAGTCCCTTAAGGTGATTGTAGAGAGAACAACAGCTAACACAGTTCCAATGGGACTAAAAACAGAAACCAAAACTGGCCCTCTTTTCTTCATTGCCCAATTGTTAAAGCTTACGCATGCTCCACTTACTATTCCCGCCTATTACAACAAAAAATTTGTAGAAATATCAGAATCATTCGTTTTCTTTACCCTACAATTTGTCTACATAACAATTTTCACGTAACAATAAGGCAATTCGATGCACTAAGCTTCCGCTATGCATGGATTTGGGGAAGGGACGGACCTACAAGAATTTATGTTACGCAGTCGTACCCTGCATTTTTGCAAGAGGCTGTTTTCACGTCTCGAACCCGTAACCTCCCGGTCGCATGGCATCAACTTTACCAGTTTGCGCCAAGGCTTCCCGTCATTTAAAAAATTGCACATGTATCAATAAAAATTAAGGTAACCGATGAATTACCAGTAACGAAAAGCCAATCAAGTCGCAGATATTTAAAGGAAATCCAATCTCCAAGCAGTGTTGTTGAGCCAATTCAATAATTACAGTCAATGCCATGCCTATAAATGAAGTTATAGCAGACAAAGAGATCGGTGCTGGAAAATCTCCCAATGTTGTTGCCTGAAAAGATGTTAATTAACCAACATATTAGGAAGAACTACACTGTTCAAAATGACACTATGCAAATGTCAACAACAACAACAACAACCCAGTGTAATCCCATTTAGTGGGGTCTGGGGAGAGTAGTATGTACGCAAACCTTATCCCTACCCTGGGGTAGAGAGGCTGTTTCCAAATAGACCCCCGGCATCCTTCCCTCCAAGAACTTCCCACCTTACCCTTGGGGAGACTCGAACTCACAACCTCTCGGTTGAAAGTGGGGGTTGCTTACCATCATAGCAACCCCTCTTGTCAACTCTATGCAAATGTCATTTTGAATGGAAATATATAGTTCACCACTAAAAGGAACAATAGCGACGATCTAATATACAACTAGTATACAATAGTGAGGAAAAGGTTCCTTTTAGCAAGAGATTATAGCCTTGCTAAATTTAGGGAACACTAATGCCCCATCCTCGATTAAAATTAGCAAGGCCCTTATTATTAGAATATCTACACTCTAAATTAGCGCGGTTCTTATTAGAACGTTCTCGCAAATAATTAACGAGGCCCTTATCAGAACGTCCTTGCTCATAATTAGCGAAGACCTTATCATAACGTCCTCGCTCATAATTAGCGAAGCCCTTATCAGAGCGTCCTCGCTCATAATTAGCGAGGCCCTTATTAGAAATTCCCCGCTCATAATTAGCGAGGCCCTTATTAGAACATCCTCCCTCATAATTAGCGAGGTCCTTATTAGAACATCCTCGCTCATAATTAGTGAGTCCCTTCCTTATTAAAGCAGCCTCGCTCATAATTTGCGAGGCCTTTATTAGAATGTTCTCGCTCATAATTAGTGAGGCCTTTCCTTATTAGAGCATCCTCGTTCATAATTAGCGAGGTTTTATTAGAACGTCCTCGCTCAAAATTAGTGAGTCCCTTAGTAGAACATTCTCGCTCATAATTAGTGAGGCCCTTCCTTATTAGAGCACCCTTACTCATAATTAGCTAGGCCCTTATTAGAACATCCTCGCTCAAAATTAGCGAGGCTCTTGCTACTCGCTAATTAGTAAGTATTTTATACTAGTTAATATTGTCTATACCTGCAAAACAACACTGCTTGATAACACCAAGATTGAAGCCATGAGATAGATTGAACCCTTGATTTTCTCTTCATTAAGTGTGTCAGCATCATCGTCATGTGGTGGAGATGGTAAAGATAACTGAGCCTCTTCTTTTGGTATGTGAGCATTTGAGCTACTTTGCATTAGACTCATTAGAATTGCCCCTGTAATGCACAATAATGTTCCTACAATTTTAAATTTGCTGTATTTGCACTTCAATTCCACCTTCTCTAACCTGCATATAAGGTCATAGAAATTAGAATTGAAACTAAAGCAAGCAAAATAATTAGAAAAAAAAAACAAATTTTATGGGATCTTTACATCAATAGCCAGTTGCATTCACTGCTTATATTTTTCGTTGATATACACAGTGTATACACTGATTATACACACGGTTATATATATACACATACATTAATAGCCGGTCACATTCACTGCTTATATTTTTTGGAGTGACTCAACATAGTTCTTCCAGAAAAGGCTTTTAACCGGAAATAAGATAAAAGAATTAAAAAAAAGACCATAGTAGATCTATCATTAGCCATAGTTTTTATACATAGTGTATACACTAATATAGACTATATATATGTGTGTATAGATAGATAGATAGATACACACACAAACACTATACATGGGTTATATTATACATTTTCCGGATATTTTTAATTTATAGGTTAATTCTTTTCTTTGTGTGTGTAAGTACTAGTATCTGAACAATAAGCAGATGTAGCCCTCATTTGTTTGCACTTAATGGAGGTCTGAATTTTAATCATTCATATCCGGGACATTAAGTGCATTTGTTTTTAAATTATGAATCTTAATTATTCAAATCTTAATCATTAAGTGTGTTTATTTTTTACTTCCAATCACTTAATGGGTCTGAATAGATCTGTATGATTAAGATCAATAACAGAGACTTAATTTCATTAAGATGCTATCACATATTCATTATTAACTACCCTCACCGCGTACCATTATCAACGACCACAATGCCACCACCACCATCATACTCAACCACCACCACCCCTCCCACCACCACCTCCACCACCACAACGTCACCATCATCCTCAGTCATAGTCACCATCATTGTCGACTATTACCACCCACTATCCCCCACTCCGACCATCGTATAATCATTATCACGCAAAATCAACACTCATCTACCTCAACTACCACAATTGATCACCCATCACCATCAACAACCACAGCCAACACTGCTCATCGTTATAACCTACCACCACCCACCCACCATATTTCTCAGACACAACTACTACCACCACCAACTATTATTAACTATCATCATCCACCAGCATCATCCTCAATCATAATCGCCATCACTACCAATCACCACTAGCTACTATCATGAACCACTATCATCAACCAAAACTATCACCAACCATCGCTTTTAGTCGGCATTCACCTGTTAGCCATTACAACCAACAACTATTATATTTTTAAAAACTATATATTTTATTGATAGAATATTATATTAGTTAGTATTTCATTTGAATTTTATGTTTATTAATTTTCAAATAAAGATAAATTTTATACATTTAGATGTTAAAAATGAAACGGTCTTAATTATTTATATTCAGAACTTAATACACATCTTAATCTATTCAGATATATATTCAGATTGAGATGTCTTAATCTTAATACACATCTTATCAGATATGTATTCGAATTTATACGCTTTAATCTTGAAAAACAAATGAGGCCGTAGTTTGATTCTTTCTCAGACATCACATATGCCGCAGGATCTTAGAGTACCGAGAACCCATAAAGGGGAAAAGGCTACGACAAAAAATAACTGGAAGGTATATACCCGAAGGCCCAAGCTATGAGAAAGATAAGTCCTGGTGCAAGGTTTGGCATAGCTGTTGCCATTGCTGGTGAAGTCATATTGATTCCCTTGATATACAAAGATTGGAATAGTGCCACCCTGCAAAACAAGCATAATGTTGATGAACTAAATAAGCATGCCAAAATTTCAATCTAAACTAGCTAGCATCTTAGCAACAGATTTAGATCTATTTTCAATTGAATTCACTATTTTCGACTCTACTCACTTATTACATATGAAAAGAATTAAAATGTCCAGTAGCGAAACCGGAATTTTCATCAAGGAGAATGTCAATATAAAAAATTAGGTACACCAAAAAGTTAAGGGAAGTCAACATATAGTAAATATACATAAACCAAAAAAATTATCTAGTAATATAATGTAAATTTTCGGCGAAAGAGGGGTCAATCGATACCCCTTGGTTGAATGTGACTCTACCACTGGCCACATCCATTCGGAACTAGTTGATGCTAAATGTTGACTTCGCCTATGTAGTAGCTACTTAAATAATCTCGGGTTTGCTAGGATCGAAAAAATTCAGGTGCCATGCGGAATTTTACAAAGCAAACCTTCAACGATAATAATGCAGACAACAAAAGAGAAATATACCAAAAAAGACACAAATATTTAACGTGGTTCAGCCAATTGACTTACGTCCACGACGGAGATGAGCAATCAGCTATATAAAAAGATAGTACAAAATATCAAGAGAACAACCTCATGAAGAGGCACACAAGTGACACACTAACACTTGTCCCGTAAAATTTCCGCTAAACAAGACTCTCAAACCTCATATGACTATATTGTGGATGCTACTGAATGTGAAGGAAAAATACTCAATTAATAGAAGTTCAAACTTTTTCCTCCAAGAAAAGGGACTAATGAAAGATTTATAATTTTCTTATACAAGAAGGAAAACTCAATCAAAGTAAATATATTGTCCTTTCCTTCAAGAAATAAAAATACCTAACCTGGTTTTCCTCAAACATGAATGAATTTCATTTTCCCTAATGTTCATGCAATTACACACCTCATTAATTATGCCTCAAGAAATGGTAGTGCAGTTCCCTATTGCTGATTCTCTGATGGTAAATAACCCCTACTTCCAATTGAGAGGTTGTGAGTTCGAGTCTACCCAAGAGCAAGGTAGGAAGTTCTTGGAGGGAAGGATGTCGGGGGTCTATTTGGAAACAGTCTCTCTACCCAAGGGTAGGGGTAAGGTCTGCGTACACACTACCCTCCCCAGACCCTACTAAGTGGGATTATATTGGGTTGTTATTGTTGTTGATCTAGGAATACTATAGGATGAATCACCCTTATAGTCAGAAATAGAAAGAGCAAATATATACAAGTTTCTATGACCTCCAATATTCTCATAGGATTGCCGTTTAGTAGACCAATGCCTTGTTCGACAACCTCGGCCTGTCTCAGCCTCTCAGGCTGTCTGCCTTCTTGTAGTCGGATCTCCAAGTTGTCAGAATGCTTCGGAAAAAATAAAAGAATAAAGAAAATAAAAACACAGGGCTTACCCTCCAAAAGAAATTAACAATAATTGAATCAATAACTTCAAACTCATTTTCCTTGGCCATTGACTCCTGCAACATTAATAGCATTCAATATTAGCTTCTTTTAGGATCATTAATTTGAAGGGGGAAAAAAGATGCATATCTGATCATTAAAATAAGAGAGAAAGATAGTTACCTTTCAAAAAAATAAGAGAATGGAGAAAGGATTAAAAATGTGGCAAATGATGATAAAATTACAAGGGATGAAGGTTTGAAACCTAATGACATAAGATAACTTGCTAATACTGAATTTCCTGCATATATAAATTGCATCCCTATTAAACCTCCTATTATTGCAAAATCTTCAAGAGCTTCCTTCTTTTGAATTCCTTTCATTTTCCCTTCAATGAATAGCGGAAATTAACCAGGATTACTTCTCATGTCATTTAGCACAAGATACGTCATATAGCACAAGATACGACCATGTCTCAATCACAAACAAGATTACTTGTCATATAGCACAAAGATACGACCATGTCTCAATCCCAGGCAAGATTACTCGTCATGTATGGCTTGATAATATATAATGACATATATAGATTGGATTCTTTACAGGGAAACGAAGTATTGATGATCACTTTTGATCATTTTCACCAGATTTTTTCATTTTTCCCTCATAATTCACCTTCATTCACCTGCAATATATTGCCTCAGTATTACCAGATAGTTTCATATTTTTTCTTCGTAATTCACCTTCCCTTCACCTGCAATATTACGTTGGCTCATTGATCTTTTCTGGTATTCATTCTAGGTATTATTGGTTTGCAAAGAACTAGCATATGGATAATTTGTTCTTGAAATAATATCCATTTGATTTCCTCCTACTTATCTGTTTGAGGAAGAGGAGTTTGGAAAATTACGTGGCCAAGATTCTTTATCGGACAAATGGAATGATCAATGATCACTTCTTCACGGGGAGAAATTTAAAAATAGCCAAATTTACAACTAGTCGTTCAAAAATAGCTCAATTTTAAAAGTAATTAAAATTTAGCCATTTTTCATATAAAGATAAATCTGAGCGAAAATATTATTCAAAACTCAGAAAATACTCCAGTATATTATGTTGGAGTTCCAGCATAAGTATACTTGAACTCCAACATTTTATACTTGAGTTCCTGAATAAGTATGCTGGAACTCCAGCATAATATAATGGAGTTCCAGCATAACTACACTAGAACTCCAGCATAATATATTGAACTTCCTGCAAGTATAGCGGTCCAGTATAATATACTGGAGTCTGGAGCACCGGTGTTCCAGTCTCCAGTATATTATAACGGAACTAGCAAAGTATACATGTCCAGCATAATATGGTGGAGTTCATTTGGTTTACTTGTTTGCCATTCAATCTGCCAAAAGGATTAAATTGAAATTATATTTAGTTAAATGCCAGAAAAATTAAACAAATTAAATGCCAAAAAATTAAGTTTTTTTTATTTAAAAAATTGTTAATAAGTACTTTGCATTTAATAGAAGTAGTATCACTATTCAACCTAATAGATTTTGCCCCTGTACTATCTAAAATTGACCAATTTTGTCTTTAGTTAATCTTTTGATTTAATATTACCCTTTACCTTGATCCATAACAGATCTCCAACCTGGGTTAACTTTAAATTATAACCAAAATTTTATTGGTAAATTTGATTTTTTTCTCTTGAAGAACTCCGACTCGTGTCCATTCATTTTTTATGGATCAAAATCTGGCCACCACATGATTATCATTAAATGGAATGGTAAGAGGTCGACCCAGACATGGTTGTGCCCGCGAGGCATAATAGCGACGAGTATTATGGTGCCTACCGAGATTAAGCCGTCAGAAAGCTTATATTATAGAATAAGTGCAATGTTTGGACAAGTAATGAAGAATACAGTCATGAGAAAGCACGATGGTCAAAGACCATTGAATAAAAGGGAAAATTATTAATATATGTAGGGAGGCGACAAATCATTAAAGGGAACCTGAGCCCATATCTGGCTAGAACATTATATGCATCGTTATGGAAGGAACAAAGAGAGATCTCTTAGTCATCAATAGCTTTCTCTCCTCTCCTTCTGTGCTCTTACGATTGTGGTGCAAACCTATTATAGATGTAAGCTTATATTAATTTTACCCGATCTTGTTCTTCTTCGATTTTTGGACTCAATATGCTTGGATCTACAATTAATTTTATTTGGCTAAGAGTCACCTTCTATCTCTCTATTAATTAGTTTAATTAAATGGTTTAACACCTTTTTGGTCAAATAATTTGGCGCCGTTTGTAGGGATTTCTTAGCTAAATTTTTTAGTTTCCTTTAAATATAGAACCAGCGAAATATCACTACCAGGCTAACATGGTCTCACTATCTCGGCACAAACGCCAACTCAAAAGAGCGGTAGGTAAGCCTTCAAGATGACCGTACTAATCTAGGTCAGGTTGCAACATAAAATAGAATTTATAACCATTGTCTATGGAAAACCCACGTCTCAACTGTAACGATGGGTTTGGAACTGCACATACATGTTAAAATAGAATTACGGTTGTCTGGCATGACCACATCCCCATTTGACGTATATACTTTATATACTACCCGTGTTCCCACCCCTTGGGAAGGACAACAGCTTGCTATGTGGTCTTTTGAAAGAGCGGGCACATCCTGCCCTATTTTCAAAAACCCCACAGACTGGATGATCTATGAACAAAGTGTGACATGTTTCCCTTGCTGTTTGTGCAAATCGGACGAGATCGAACCAAGACCCAATTTCAATGCTTCAGCGAGCAAGGTGGGCTCAACCCGTGAAAATTCTAGATGTTGTTAACGATGAAGCCGAACACGACCATCAAATTTAAAATCACCATTCGAGCACTAGGTGGAGCAAGTAACCCTACAACGTCGCTATTTCTTTTACCGGCTTGTTAGTTCGAGGTAACATATAATTTCATTTTGGTTAATCTTCACTCTTTTGTTGGCTCAACAGGGACGCGAGCGCTCGCATGGGTATCTGAGCGAGAGGCCAACTCCTGCAAAACACCCCTAAAAATGATTCCGTAGAATACCGCCCCGCAAAGTTGTAGAGTACCCTGAGGAAGGTACCAGATCGACTTCTAGTTGTAGCGGATCTTACTTACATCGGTTCTAGCGCTTTCTCTTGATTCTATTTTTGAAAGATATTTCCTTGCTCTAAGGAATGCCCGATTTAACCAGAATCATCTCATTAGCTTTTAGAGTCATCCCAGGATCTTTGGCTTATGCCATGTGCTCCAAACTTGAACTCAACTTCCTTTTATCACCAAAATCCGCTTCTCATTCAAGAAACTGGTGAAAGTCCTTTCCTTTTGCTGCGGCTTTCACAGTCCCACTCCTCCTCCTCAGACAAGACCGGGTGAATAATGACCGAGCAAAACCCCCTAAACTGGAGCATATCATGAATAACAGAAATGGCTCGATACGAAACAACTATAAAATAAAATAAAAAATCTAGAAAAAGCAAAGTTAAGCAAACTGGGACTTACACAGGAAGCGCACAATATTCTCCAATGCAAGCGAAGTTAAGCAAACTGGGACTTACCCAGGAAGCGTACAGTATTCTCCAATGTAAGTAAGTTAAGAAAATTGGGATTCACCTAGAAAATGCACAGTATTCTCGAATGAAAGCAAAATTAAGCAAATTGAGACTGACCCGGGGAATGCCCGATAATCTCCTGTAAAAACAAAGCCGAACACACTGGAGTCCACCCTAACGCACACATAAATAGTACGGTGATGCGTAAAGTTCTCCAAAAATCATATATAACAATAATACAATGGGTTACTATTTTGACCTTGCTCTAAATAACACCTCTGCTTCCAACGACTATCGCCAAAAGAAGGGTTCGACCTCACTCGAATGACTACGGGTTAATATTTTAACCTTGCTAAAAAAAACACCCCTACAACCAACAGCCATCGTTAAAAAGAGTTTGACCTTGCTCGAACTGACAACGGGTTACTGTTTTGACCTTGCTCGAGATAACACCCTTACAGCCAACGACCATCTCCAAAAGAAGGGTTCGACCTTGCTCGAACTTACAATAGGTTACCATTTCGATATTGCTCAAATAACACCCCTATGGCCAACAACCATCGCCAAAATAAGGGTTGAACCTCGCTCGAACTTATAACGGGTTAACATTTTGACCTTGCTTGAGATAACACCCATACGTCCAATGGCCGTCGCCAAAAAAAGGGTTCGACCTCGCTCGAACTTACAATAGGTCACAGTTCAATCTCGCTCGAATTAACACCTTTACAGCCACCGGCAATCTTCAAAGCAAATAGGTCACAATTCGATCTAGCATGAATTGACACCTTTATAGCCACTGACTATCGTCAAATCAAGTAGGATATGATTCAACCTCACTCAAACTAACACCTTTATAGCCACTGGGACCGTCAAATCACGGGTCCGAGTCCATTTACCCAAAAATTTTGACCAGAGTCAACATTTAATAATGTTAATATCAAAATTCATCATTTTTCACACATAATTCATATTTAAGCTTTTCCGGCTATGTGCCGGGACTGCGCATGCAAATTGAGGCAATCCGAGAGAAGGATTTAAGGCCTCGAAAGTACCGAGCAAAAAATAAATAAGTGATGACCCAATTAGGTCGTCACAACTGTCTGTCCTTAATTTTAAGTATCAAGTTCAAAAGTTAAGAACATGAGGTCCTTAACTTATAGTTTCAAGCTCAAAACTTAAGGATTGTCCGTCCTTTACTTTGAATTCCAAGTTCAAAAGTTAAGGACATGCAGTCCTTAAGTCTGACTTGAAGGTTCAAAAGTAAAGGACATGCAATCCTTAACTTTGAATTACAAGTTCGAATATTGAGGACACATGGTCCGGAACTTTGACTTACAACTTCAAAAGTATAGGACACTTAGTCCTAAAATTAGTCTTACAATCACAGAAGTTAAGGACGTAGTGAAATACATTAAGGGGCTTACTCTTTTTTGAGACCTCTCCTTTTCTCATTACACAACCACACAATAAATTTCTTCATTAATTTTTCATCTTCTGTGGCATAATAAAAAATACACCTATGAGTATATGTTGATTTTATCCAGCCTGAACTCTTCAGAGTATTTTGAGTGCCTGTCATCGAAGTTCCTGCTTTTCTTTCCTGATCAAAAGGAGATTTCAACGTCCAACTTAGCTTCTTATTTCTTTTACCTCAACCAAGCTCTTTTTCAATATATCCGTAAACCTCCATTGTCAAAGACCCATCAATTCTCATTTGTGTACTTGGAGGAGTAGGAGTAAGAATAGAAAATGACGGACCATCATCATAACCAATATTATCTCTCTTTCTTTTCCTCGTATATTGGATATACATATATATATATATATATATATATATATATATATATATATATATATATATATATATATATATATATATATATATATATATATATATATATATATATATATATATATATATATATATATATATATATTTAGGACACAATCAGTGCCTGTCTTCTGCACACTACCTTCTTGTGTTTTTTCAACAGAAAATTCAGCTAATATATTGCTTGCATCATTTTCTTTTTTTTTTCTAATTGCACATTTTCTTTATCTTACAATTGTTCACCATGTGCTTCAGTTGTTTGTTCACAAGATACTGCAAAAATATTACAAGAGCTAACACAATTAGTACTTGTTAATAATCTTTGAGTAAAACAAAGATAAATAAATTAAAAAAAAAAACACTATCTAACCATTTCCAATAGTCAAGATCATCCCAATTATATCATTATCTTCACTAGCATTTTCTTGGGTTCCAATATTATTGTTAAAAGAGGGAGGTCTAGAGAGACATGTTGCATCTATGCATTTGGAACCAATCTCGCTTCTGCTTGTTCCATCAGTATTTTCTACTTCTTGAGATTGTACTCCACTTTTCTCTTGATACTCTACTCCAGCTTCTTCCCTTGCAACTTCAAAAAATTCTGTAACATTTTCAATTAATACCCATTCTAATAATTCATTAAAACTAACATACAATATATAATGAAAATTTTATCTAACCTTGATTGGCACAAGATTGAACTCCAAATTTTTCTTTGTATGATAGAGGTGTAGACAAATCATATGTTCCTTCTAAGCATTTGCATACAATATCACTAACACTTGTTCCCAATTGACTTGCTAAATCCTCCTGAGATTGCAATCCACATTTACAAATTTTTTCTGTTTCTCCTTTCTCTTTTTGATTTTCCGGGTCTTGACATTCTTCTACATCTTCAACTTCCACTCCATCAATAGATTCTACAAATATTTGTAATCACAAAAAAGTTTATATGTATTACTCTATTGAATATAAATTTCAACAAAAAAAAAATTCAAAATTTTGTATCTAACCTTTCCCAATATCAGCAATGTTCTCAGTTTCATCACCTAGATATGCATCTCTAAAATTGCGTTTATACTGAACTTCTGCATGCACATCCATATTATCACTTTCATCACCGCCTGCATCTTTGTTGATTGTAACAGTAGGCTCTATATCTTCTTCGTATCCATATTTTCTAATTGGAACACTAGATTCTCTCTCTATGTTCCTTTCATCAGCTTTCCCATAAATGTTCAACAAACTATCAAGCTTTGATCCTACAGTTTTCTTTAAATCCTGTGAAAGAAACTAAGTTAGAAAGTTAAGGACATGTTCAAAAGTTAAGGACATGAAGTCCTTAAGTTTGAATTACATGTTGAAAAGTTAAGGACATGAGTCCTTAAGTTTGACTTGAAGGTTCAAAATTTAAGAACAGGCAGTCCTTAAGTTTGCATTCCAAGTTAAAAAGTTAAGGACATGCAGTCCTTAAGTTACAGTTACAAGTTCAAAAGTTAAGGACATGAAGTCCT
The DNA here is from genome assembly GCA_034376525.1 of Nicotiana benthamiana. Taxonomy (NCBI): domain Eukaryota; kingdom Viridiplantae; phylum Streptophyta; class Magnoliopsida; order Solanales; family Solanaceae; genus Nicotiana; species Nicotiana benthamiana. Next base: position 37,137,213 of record CM067335.1, on the reverse strand, counting down.
TAACTTATATTTATAAGTTCAAAAGTTAAGGACGGGAAGTCCTTAAGTTTGAATTACAAGTTGAAAAATTTAAGGGCATGAGTCCTTAAGCTTGACTTGAAGGTTCAAAAGTTAAGGACATGTAGTCCTTAAGTTTGAATTATAGGTTGAAAAGTTAAGGACATGCAGTCCTTAAGTTTCAATTACAGGTTCAAAAGTTATAGACATGCAGTCCTTAACTTTGAATTCCAAGTTCACAAGTTAAGGACAAGAAGTCCTTAACTTAGAGTTTAAGTTCAAAAGTTAAGGACACAAAGTCCTGAACTTGGACTAATTGAAATTAATCATATTACCATGATTTCATTCTCAATCTTTTTTTCTTGCTACAACTATTTTCTGATTTATTCTGGTAACTTCAGCTTGCAGATCCTTCTTAAAACTCTCTGATAATCTTAGAATTAAAAAACATAAAAAAAGCTTAGTAAGCAAAAAATAATCAAATAAAAAACTAATGCTATTTGAAGGCAGAAACACATACTCTAACAAATTCCTCAAGTATCGATTCATCAAATTGTGTGGAAGAAGACCTTGAGCTTTGATATTATAAAATTGGCTCTTCCACTCTAAGAGGCTCTGTATCTTCTTCTTCAACATAAATAAATGGTGACACCTAGATCAACTTATACAACTATTATATGACAAAAAGTAAACATAAGTTTTCAAAACTAAAACAAATAAACAAAAAAATAGGTAGTAATTACATTAAATTACATTTTTAATATGGAAGTATTTTTTTACAAAGAGAATCAAACTGTGGAGATTTTTCATTTCCAAATAACATAACATCCGAGGATAACCAGATTCTTGGAAGTTCACAAATTATTTTTCCTGAAAAATAGGAATTACTTCCATAATTCAAACACAAAAGGCAAAAGGAAAGCCAAGTATAGTGTAGCTATCCTTGTCTTTATCTTTTTCTTTCTCTTTCTCAATCTCATTCTCATTCGGCTTCAAACAAATCTTCAATGACTTTAATAGCGTGTCATAAGAAAGAGAGCCCCAGTTGAAAGAAGAGCATAGTGCATCATCATCGACAATTTTCATTATCTTCTCGGACACATTCATATTCTTCCACTTGCTCATCAAAACAGATTCAACAAAATAAATTGTTGCTAACTTCATAGCATCATCATCAATGCCTACAAATGATGAAGATGTACCATGTGGTGACTTGAAATAAAATTAAGCAAATCACCCAACTCAATTCTATCCTTTTCGGGGAAATAGACTTTCGAAAGCCTATTCTCTTTCCCATGTAAACCTTTAATGTCCAGCGAGGAATAACACTTCAAACTAGTAATTATATGAAATACGTCACGTGTAAACTTAACTTCACGGTCAAATACCTTGAATGTCATCGAATCAGGGTCATTATTCACAATTTCTGAAAGCAATATAAAGTGAATAAGTTTACCACAGAACTTTACACTTTCAAATTGGAAGAAGTTTTAAAAAATACCATCCCTCAACTTCTTCCACTGCCTGTTTGACAAAAAACTTTAATTGTTTTCTTATACTATAAATCTCCTTTCCAATACACCATAAAATTATGCCAATCATCAAACTTGAACACACGATCTCCTTCTATTATCACACTGTAAAGAAGGAAAAAGAAAACAAAGATTAGGACCTACAATTAGTTGGAGAGACTTGGTCCTTATCTTAAAGTTTCACGTAAAAAAGTTAAGGACAAACAATCCTTAACTTAAAGTTTAAAGTTGAAAAGTTAAGGACAATAGGTCCTGAACTTCAAAATTGTAGTTCAAAAGTTAAGGACAATTGGTCCTTAACTTCAAGTTTCAAGTTTAAAAGTTAAGGACATGCACTCCTTAACTTTGAATTCCAAGTTCAAAATAATGGACACTTAGTCCTTAACTTAGAGTTACAAGTTAAGGAGGTAAGAATAGGAAGGACTTAACTTACCATATATATGTCAAGAATTACTCAAATTTCCGGATACCAACCTCTCAACAAAGCAGATCCAACAATTCTTGGGTATAGTAAATTATGTGAGAGATCACACTTGGTCCTTAACTTCAAGTTTCAAGTTAAAAAGTTAAGGACATTCAGTCCTTAACTTATAGTTTCAAGTTGAAAAGTTAAGGATACTTAGTCCTGAACTTCAACTTTCATGTTCCAAAGTTAAGGACACTTAGTCCGTAACTTCAAGTTTCAAGTTCAAAAGTTAAGGACACTCAATCCTTAACTTTGAGTTCCAACTTCAAAAGTTAATGTCGTTTGATCCTTATCTTTCATGAACATAGTTAACTAATAATTCATAAACACTGTAAGCTTATGAATTTCTATGACTATTTTTATGAAATGTTTTTACATAATCAAATATATTGAATCAACCACAAACACATTACATATTTCAACACCAAAATTTTCTGAATAACAGCATCACAAAAATCTCTATTTCTCCGACACTAAATCAACTTATAATGATCATTTTTGAAATTTCACACATACTTGACACGACATTGAACGCGATTACACGTATAGGAAAATAAAATGCATAAAACAAAAGAAAATTACCAATTAGATCGTTCGATTCAGAGAAGATGAAGAAGGAGAAAGATTAACTGAAGTTCGTTTGCATGCGAGGATGATACAATAGCAGAGAACACACAAAACTTGTCCCTCTCTCAATTTTTTCCATCTTCTGAATGAAAAAACAAGTGTTTTGGGACTTTTGGCATATAAACATTGAAGGAAAGGTAAACAGTCTTTTTCTTATTAGTCGTGGCTATTTTTGTTGAGCATTATAATTAGTGGATAAAAATTAAAGACACCCTTAATTAATGGCTACTACACGCCATTTTTACGCGGGAAGTTCAAGTGTTAATTGGGCTGTCCAAAATGGAATTGTTGGGCTTTAATTGTTGTCATTCTATGAATTTTTACCTCATATATCAAAGGTTAACACCTCATTTATTCTAAATAAATACCATATAAAAAAATTATATTCTATAGATACCTTTTAATGTTTATAGCACAATATCTAATTTTGGTTATCTCATACTTCTAAGCCACTAAATACGTTATTCAGTTATAATATTTTCTTTCTCTCTCTACTTTGATACAACTTTTACCTTAAATTTCTCATAAAGAGATCTTAAATTCTTTCACCCACCATTTCTATTTTAGTATAAGGATAAAATGAAGAAGACCTCAATGAGTACGAAAATTAGAGTGAACCAGTTGGGAAGTTAGGATTTTATCTAATAAAATTCTCCATTTGTGGTATGTATATATAATTTCGATCATTGTAGAAGACTATAGAGATTCTTCTTCCTCCATATGGAATATTAAACCCTAAATTCTTCAGTTGCAATTTCAATTGCAGAAGAAATCCTTACATCACCTTGTCCGCATAGCTATGGCGAAGAACAGAAACAAGAATAAGAAAAATAGTTGTGCGGTTATGGATGTCTTCTCTGACAAGACGGTCACGGGTCTCTAAGCATTGTTAATATTTCTACAACCAAAATTGAATCCAAAGGAGATGAAGCTTCCGCTCGACAACAACGTGTGAACAATGAGATTCAGGGGTTTTGCTCGACGGCAGATTCGCCAGAAATTAGGGTTTGCTCTTGAACAAAGACGACGAAGTTCAGGGCAGAGCAACTTGATTTTCTGTTAATATATGTTAATATTTTTTCAACGTATCACACTCTATTTTCATGTATTTCATCGTATTCATTGCCTTTTTTTTCATTGTAATTCAATGGATCTTGTTATATTCCATATATTTTATTGTGTTCCCTGTCTTTTTTCTCATTGTATTTCAATGTATCACGCTGTATTCTATGTATTTCAATTGTATTCACAGTTTCTCTATACGCCATGAATGTATTCATATTTTTTTAATATACAAATTATGTATTCAGATGTATTATATAATTTCTCTGAAGATTGCTATATTTTTGGGGTGTTTTTCGGTTGAAAATATTTTTTATAACTGAAAATACAAAATTTGTGTGTTATAATTGAGTTTGTTGTGCTATTTAGGAGTCTATTATGTTAGTTGATTCACTTTCCATTTTAAAAATAGTGTAATCCTCTATTTCACACCGTGAATATATTCAAATACAATAATCTGTCCAGTTGTAATCCTATGTTTCACTCCGTGAATGCACTCGAATACAACAACTGATTAGACAGACTTTCTCGATTTATGCCTATTTTTGCTACTGTATTCATGAATACAATAGCTTAAATACATCAAATACATCTTATAACCACATAAGATGTATCTATAATCCGTAATCTAGCAAATGGTATCTATGGATGCCTAATTACTACTAAAAGATAGTGCTTTAGGAATATTTTTCAAAATTTAACATAGAAATGACACTAGGTAGCCACTCTAAATGGATGCTATTTCGAAATTAGTTCGTGCGTCCTGAATTCTAATTTTTCAATTCAATTTTCAAGACAAGAAGGTCATAAATTGAGATTTTTAGTTTAAAAAATTAAGACAAAATAAATACTAACTAATCTATAAATAGCATCACTTAGAATGGCTATCAATCCATAGAATATTCATTGACTGAGATATTCTATGTGATATTCATCGACTGGGATATCCCACGGGATAGTTAATTCCACCAGTTTAGTATAAAATCTATCCTACCTCTAAGTAATACTCATAACCAGATATGAGAGTATGCAATCTCATATTCTATTGTCGAACTAAAATCCTTATTTCAATAACCGACCGACCCCTAATTGTATATATTATGTATACCAACTAGGTAAACAATGAATATAATTGGCTATTTGCGTAATGATCCTAATTTTAATAGGCCCATCAGCCCATCAAAGGCTCTAAGATTGGACAAGTGCATAGATAGCCACTTTCAAGAATGCTATTTAAAAATTAGCCAGTCCTGAAATTTTGAACTAAAAATTTTAATTTCAGGAAAATTCAGGCTAACTTTGTCCTAATAAATTAAATTAAAAAACTAAAATTCAGGAGTCACCAGTTAATTTTTAAATAGCAACCCTTTAAAGTGGCTACTTGGTGTCATTCCTAGCTCTTAAAATGCAACGGAAGCCCGTGTTCATACAGCTGGCCCAAACACAACTCTGGTCTAGCCCACAGTCCAACTCTAGTTGGCGTCAAATCAATCTATCGTTAGATCAAGCAACTGTTATTGACAGAGATTCAACACAAAATATCCCCATTTTTGTAGAGTTCAATCTCAAATCGCAATACCTACAGGTATTAATATTAATTTCAGCTCAAATAGCTTTTTCTTTTTTAAATTTTCTCCATAGAGCGACCATTTTTGACTTGAAATTATTGTTGCAGAATACAGAATTGTTTTTTCAGTGTGAGATCGGACGAACATGGGGTTTTTAGTGACGACTCTAATTTTTGTTGCGATTGGAGTTATTGCATCTTTATGTGCCAGAATTTGCTGCAATAGAGGACCTTCTACAAATCTGTACGGCAATTTGTTCCCGTTGTGTTTGTTTCATTCGGATTTGCTTATCATAATTCCCTTATGGCTCGTTGTGTTTATTTTATATGAAAAAAAAAGAGAAAATCTTTGCATAGAACTCTGAGTTATTTATACAAAATGCTTGAGTTTTTGTATAAAACTCCGAATTATTGATGCAGCTTTGCATTACTAATATAGTTTTGGGTTCAACTTAATTGTATAGTGTAATTCCTTTACGGCTTGTTTGGTTTGTTGTATGACAAAATAGAAATTTGGCCTATATATAGCAAATTTGTTGCAATCCTTTGATGGTGGTATCTTAGAGGGTGTTTGCCTATATAAGCACTTTTTAGCTTATGTACGCATTTGGTAAACTCTAAAGTGCTTATAATCCAGTCAACCAAAATCTATAAGTTGGTCGCTTACCAATTTATGGCTTTTTAGCTTATAAAACTTTTGGTTTGAGTTTTGACAATGCTTTTTACTATTTTATCCAAACACTCCAATTGTTTATTATCAATTTCAGCACTTTATAAAGTCAATTTCAGCACTTAAATGTGTTTCTCAACTCTTAATACTTAGCAGCTACTTTTAATCAGCTAATCCAAACAGATTCTTAGCTGAATTAGTGTTAGTTTGTCCTTTGTGTTATGCTTCATTAGTAGAATCAGCTATTCTCATTATCACTTCTCTCTTTCCTTTATATGCTTATACTAACTGTATGTCTTTAGTCCAGGGCTTCTTTGTTTTCTAGTCTTTGATCCATATCCAGGTCATTGACTATGTCAGATGCTAGAGAGTGATTATCTAATTTTATCACTACTCTCTAGTATGAAGATTTTGATAGTTACAACAACAACAACCCAGTATAATTCCATTTAGTAGGGTCTGGGGAGGGTAGTATGTACGCAGACCTTACCCCTACTCTTGGGTAGAGAGGTTGTTTCCAAATAGACCCCCGGCATCCTTCCCTCCAAGAACTTCCCACCTTGCTTAAATTGACTTGTATTGTATTTCATGATTAAGGCATTTCACATAACAAAGTAAGCACAAGAAATTGAACTTGAAATGCAAATTGTAATTTTTGTCAGGCCGCTGCTTATTTTTCTTGAGTTTATATTGAGCTCTCCAGGCTTCAATAGATGATGTATTAAATTTTATTCAAGTATCTTTTCATCTCTGTCTGTAGTAGCTAACTGAATTTTGTGATGCAGGTTACACATGACACTGATCATCACCGCTACAGTATGCTGCTGGATGATGTGAGTTTGCTTCTCTCTCTCTCACACACACACACATGCGCGCGCGCACACACACATGCACACGCTCGCACGACCAAATGTGTACAAAGTAAAGCAGAACAAGACATAATGTAGATACTTTATCTCTCAAAAGGACTTATAAAAGAAACTATCTCTTTCAAAACATGGAAGCATGAGTTCATTTGTTTGACTTGAAGCCAGGTGTTAGTAAAATGTTTTCCTGAATTTGCTTCGTCATGTTTCCCATATTTAATCTTTTGATGTCAAAGAGGTTGCATAAAATAGAGAATTACTTACCAATCAAACAATAAAATAAAAGATAAAAATAGAGCAATTACATCTGCAAAGTATGGGTATAACCTATAAGGATACCTTTTTGCTGAGGAATCCATGTTTTGCTCGGCTTGATGAATGTATTGCTTGTGTTGTCAAGCAATGTATTGCTTGTGCTGTCAAATTTGCTTAACTTCTGCATAAACTATGAAATGGCCTGTCATTTGTCAGTTTGTCCACTGGAATATTAAATGAAGCTAATGAATTTGAAGACTTGGCTGGCTCTATGATAGAGCCAAGTAATCAATAATCAGAACTTCGAAATTACATGATTGTTGTCCCATAATCTTTGTGAGAGGATTTAGATGATGATCGACTTCCTAGGATGAACTTGGATGTTGGTTTTTGGGTATATATATATAAAAGCAATTGTGTGCTAAATATCTGAATCCACTAAAATCTAAAGATATTGCAGTTATTCCTTTCTTTGAATATTTTCCGAGGCTTAGCTGGGTTTGTTGTCGTTGTCATTGTTGTTAAGTTTTCCCTGGTCAGGATGCTCGTAATAAAAAGCTAAAGTTTGAAATTATCTAGTTGATTTGACAAAGCTCTTCATTTGTATTATCAAACACTCATGGTCTTGTGAGTTCTAGCTTCACAAATCCCATAGATATTCTGTCCTAAATTAATTGGTAACTTCTTATGGATGAAACATGGAATCGCTTCTTCTTGAAATTGCTGAGGTGTAGATTGCTATATCTGTTGCATACTTTTGAAGTTCCTCATTCTGGAAAGTAAGAAATGTGATGGAATTTCTTTACATGTGAACTTATGTGACTAAGTGTTGAAGATCTTCCTCCTTCTTGCAACATCATTATTTCCCTCTCTTAGTGCCTTTCTTTTTCTCTCTTTCCAAATAACGCACATGATTGTTGTGCTTACTCCTTAAAGAAATATTCATTCTCCTTCACGAATGCAATAATTATTTGCCACATTATCTTCTTAATGCATAGAAACAACTGTGCGCTCCATCAATTGTCAATGGCGAGAATATTACTTTGCATCCTCAGTCCTGCATTGTTTTTCTTTTTTTGGTAATTAAGAATTTATTAATCACCAAAGATGTTGCAATACAATGTCATAGTCCAGCTTATACGCAGCTGACTATCTAATCATATCTATCTAACTAACTATCCCCTGTAATTATAAACTTCACTGTATTTTACAAGTTAAATTGCTGCATCTGCTGTCTAAGTTTAGGATTTCCTCTAACATTACATATATATGCAAGTTCCCTGACTAAAACCTCACTGCTACAAAAGACAATCTCAAATATACGCGAGTTTCTTTCCAGCCACAGAGCATAGTATACTTCAGCAGTCACCATTTGAATATGTTGGCTCTACTTGACTTCCCTTTAGCTTTGCTAATTAGCCACTGGAGTCTCTGGTCCCAGTTCTGTGTTCTGGGATGCTCCTCTTGAATCCAATTCATTGTTTGCTCCCATAGCTCTATTGAATATGAGCAAGAAAGGAATATATGATCTCTGGTTTCTGTATGGTTTTGACCCATCATTCATATCTGGTCTACATTCATTCCCCATTGTGTTAGCCTATCCTTGGTTGGAAGTCTGTCATGAAGTACTTACCATAGGTTGAACACAGCTTTAGGTCTGGCATAATTCTGGATAGTTAAGTTCTTCCAAGAGACTCTCGGCAATTGCCCTATCTGTAATAGATATATCTGGCTGATGGAGCACACTTGCATATTGAAGCCTTGGCATTGCTGCAAAATACCTCTAGCTGCTATGATCCTTCTGACCAGCCAACTAGCCTGTCTGGGAACTGGCATATTCTCTAACTGGTGCAGCTTTATATAGACATCATTTATCCATTTTATCCATAGCTTGTCTTTTTTGTGAGCTATAGCCCAGCAGAGCTTTGCAATTGCAGCTTTGTTCCATAGAGATAAGTTAGTAAGATCCAATCCACCAGCTGATTTAGGAGTACACATTCTCTCCCAAGATACATAAGCTTTTTTAGTGATGGCATTTGATCCAGACCAGATAAAACTTCTACAGACTGCTTCAATTAGCTTCAGTATTTTTGCTGGCATGATGAAGAGTTGAGCCCAGTATGCTTGTATTCCAAACACCACAGATTGGACAAGTTGCAGTCTCCCAGCATAGGACAGTTTCTTGGCAGTCCATGATGTGATCCTAGCAGTAATCTTTTCCACTAATGGTTGCCATTGAATCAGTGACATCTTCTTGGTGGATAAAGGAATGCCAAGATATTTCAAAAGGTAATTCTCCATGAACAAAGCCAAGGTGATCAATAATCTGCTGTTGCACTTCTTGTTTAACTCCTCCAAAATATACTGAGCTTTTGCCCAGATTAGCCTTCAGTCCTGAAGCTTCAGAGAATTGAGAGAAATATTGGAACATAGCTATGACATACTTGATATCTCCTTTAGCAAATAAGAGTAAATCATCAGCAAAGCTTATGTGAGTAATGCCCAGTTTTTTACATCTAGGGTGATAGTGAAAAGTTTGATCTTTCCTTAGTTTAGCCAGTGATCTGCTAAGGTACTCCATGACTACTGCAAATAGGAATGGGGATAATGGATCACCTTGCCTAAGGCCTTTAGCAGCTTCAAATGGTTCTGTTGCTTCTCCATTAATCAGCACTGTAAAGCTTACTGTTTGAACACATTCCATGATCCAGTTAGTGAATCTGGTTGGGAAACCCATCCCCTCCATTACTTGTTGTAGGAAAATCCACTCAGCAGAATCATAAGCTTTCTGAAGGTCAATTTTAATCATACATCTGGGAGTCACATGAGCTCTGGTATAGTTTTTGATCAACTTATGAACCAAGATGATATTATCAGCACTCTTCCTACCTCTTCCTACCTGGAATCAAACCTGCTTGAGACTCACAAATGATAATAGGCATGAGCTTCTGTAGCATGTTGGCCAGGATTTTAGAAATCATTTTGTATAGTACTGAGCAGCATGCAATTGGTCTATACTCTTTAACTGTGGATGGCCTGGAGACTTTGGGGATTAAGGTAATAGTGGCACAGTTTATTGGCTTATACATCTTGGTTGTTTGGAAGAACTCCTTGATTGCACTTATGACCTGCTTGCCAATAATGTTCCAAGACTTCTTGAAGAATACAACATTATAGCCATCAATTCCTGGAGCTTTATCATCCCCAATTGCTTTTAGCTCTCCACAATTTCAAGATCTTTAATATCAGCACATAACTCCCTTCTCTGTTGTTGTGTTAGGATTGGGCCATTAGCCATATACATTCTGTTTATGGCTGGAAGGAATGTAGCTCATGATCCCATTACTGACTTGTAGAAACCAATAATCTCCCTTTTAATGCCTGCAGGTGTATTAACTTTATCTCCCAGTGCTGTAGTGAGTTTTGTGATCTGTTTATATTGAGTTCTTTCTTTCAGGACACCAGAAAAGTATTTGGTATTAGAATCTCCAAGTTGAATCCATTTTGCTCTAGCCTTCTGCTGTAATATACTTTCTTCAATCAAGGACCATCTTTCCAGCTTCAATACTATCTCTCTCTTTCTGCTGCAACTCATCAGTATATGTCAATACCATTTGTTCCTGTATGTCTTTCAATTCCTGTCTGCTATGCTCAATTCTGCTATGCTCAATTCTCTGAGTAATGTTCTTAAACTCCTTAACATTTAAAGTCTTTAGGGGACCTTTCAATGCTTTGAGTTTAGCCCATACTAATTTCATAGATCCAAGGTTGTTATAGTGCCAGTTATCTTCCACCATTTGCTGAAAATCTTCATGCTCAGTCCATGCATTGAAAAATTTGAAAGGTATCTTACCTTTCCTAGTAACTGCTTATGGTCAGAGATTAGAGGTTGTTCATATACTGTTTCCACATGACTCCACTTGATCATCTACTCATAGTTACCAAATACTCTATCCAGTCTGCTACAGACTCTATCAGTTCCTGGCTGCTTGTTTGTCCAGGTGTAGTAGTCACCCTTCCAAGGTAGTTCTGAAAGGTCAGCCTGTTTATGCATTGACTAAACTCTTGAGTCTCTGAATATTTAACAAGATTACTTGACTGTCTATCCTTGGCATATAACACAGCATTGAAATCTCCAGCAACTAACCAAGCTTCATTTATAGCTGATGAGTAGTCCTGCAGATGCCTCCATAGAGATCTTCTTTGCTCCAACCCATTATGCCCATATACCACAGTGAGGTAGCAAGTTACATCACCATTAATGCTTCGGACTCTGCAGTGTATCAATTGAGCCTCTTCCTGGATACCAGCAACTGTGAACATATTTGTGTCCCATAAAACCCATACTCTATCATTTATAGCACCATTATAATTTGTTAGTGAACCCCAACCAGGAGCCAGCAGATTAGCAATTCTTCTTGCATTTGTTTCCTTAACCGTAGTTTCTACCAAACCAACAAGGTTTATTTTATTTCTCCTTATATACTCCCTAACTTCTTTTTGTTTATACCTTTTATTTACCCTCTAATATTCCAGAATAACCACTTCATTGGCAGTTGCTTGGTCCACCTCTATCCCCTGGTGGAATCTCATGCCTACTATTGGAGACTGCTTCAAAACGATTGCTAACAACAATAGGAGATAAAGGTGGAAAGTTGATGAGATTAAATTCTGGACTCTGAACTTTCTTCCCTTTCTCTTCCTGTTTTGTCTTCTCTGTTACTAGTTTTGGAGATTCATTGGGCTCTTTATGGATCTCATTCTTCTGACTTGCCTCATTTGCAACACTCTGTTGAAGTGGTACCTCTTTTTGGATAGTAACAGTTTGCGCTGGAGCTTTGGTTCTCCATTCCTGAGTTACGTTTGCCTTCTTCATTTGAGTAGGTTGGTGTGTGTTTAACTTCATTTGGGCCGAGCAGCTATGACCAATAATTTGACACTTTTCACAATAAGAGGGTTTCCAGTCATATACAACTTCTTGTAGAAATTTCTTCCCATTTGGATCCATTAACCATATTTCTCTCGGTAGTTCTTTAGTGACATTCATCTCTATAAGCATCCGCAAAGATAGGCTTCCCTAAGACACTTGCAATTATGCTTAATGATCTCATTCCCCAACAAGACATGGGAAGCTTAGGAAACTTTACCCATAGAGGGATATCAACAGGGAATTCCTCCGTGAAGTCAAAGTCCGGAGACCATTGCTTAAGGATCATGGGTCTGTTTGCTATGGAGTAAGGTCCTGCACATAGGATTTCCTTAGCATCATCAATTGTTCTGAACTTAACTATGTAGTACCCTTCCTCATGATAGAACAAGTCTGGCTCTGAGACATGTGTCCAATGGAGGTTACTAAACCTCTTCATCGCATTGAAACCAGGACCATCCCCTAGGATATACACAATTAAAGCACATTTTCACTTTTTCTCTTCCTCTTCCACCTCTGATTTGTTCAGTTGCACTATTGGTTGACCATCGACCATTAACGGAGGTATGTAATCTAGAGCCATACCATTTGATGCAAATCTATTTTTCTGGAAAAGGTTAGCCCAGTCCTGTTTGGGTATCTCAGTTCTATTTTTGATGTCCTCCGATTTCTCCACTACTTCCTTCACTGGTTACCAATCTGTCGTTTTACAGCACGAAGTTACCTGATGTTCGCTACTACTAATAAGGGCGGAGAGATGTTAACCTTTCGCTATTAGTAAGCACTCCCCTAGTTTTGACCTAATGAGCTTTCTTTACGTTGAGTTAATTAACCCGCAGGATTTGGACCTGCATTGACTTCTGCATGTCTGCAATTTCGTTGGTTGTCTTCTTCATCAGATCTGAAACTGCTTCAATCGAATTTGGGTAGGATAGATCCAGCTCCTTTGACACAATAGGTTGTTGCGATGTCAATCTATTTGCCTCATTCTCATCTTCAACTGGTGAATCGACACTCTGCACAGATGAGGTCATGGAGACTGCTTTCTCTATAGTTGGCTGGTTTATTGTTGTTCTCCCTCTCTCAATAGCTGCTAGCGGTAGCTTCCGAGGTCGTCCTCTACCTCTGCCTCTCCTTCTCGCCATTGATACAGACTCGGCATACGTTTACTAACGTGCGCCGAGAGAACGAAGAAGAATAGTCTTATAATAGTCTGATCGATATAATAGTGAGGACTTTCAGTCCTGCATTGTTAAAAAAGATTTATGTATTTTTGGACCATTTTCCTTTATTAACCAAAAACAATTCTGTTGGTGTGTGATTGAATTATAAGAGAGAGTCATCACTTTGAGGATATGTTTGCTAGTTCTGCTGCCCTACAGAGAGCAGAGAGTGCTACTTCTGCTTTTGTCTTTGATAAGCTTCCTTAGTTTTGCAGGCTTGCACCTAATTATCACTTCACAAGGAACTTGTCTATAGTTCCTATTTTGATTTGCCATCAATAATACTGGGTTGTCACTTAAATTAGTGTGATGTTGGAATAATAAAACTTACACCAATATTCCTGGATCGAGGTGTAATAATAGTAGTAGTAGATGTTGCAAGTAATTTTCTAGCCATTTTCGTCGTTAAATTGGATCTATCAGTTGATACTGAGAAGAAAATCCACTGTTTCTCTTTTTTGCGTGGATAGGTGGGCAATCGTGTACCTTGCACAGTTGAAACCACTCATCGTTCCTGTTTTGAGTGAAGGAGAGTAAGATGCTCTTGGAACTTCAGGTTTGTCGATTTGAGTGAAGCGAAATACTAGTGGCATGCTGAAGTCATATTTGTATCACTATTTATGTGCTTATTGTTGATGCAAGACAAATTTGATTTCATTTTTTTTTATATAATATTCACAACTTATTTTCTAGTTCTATATCATCTTAGAGTGTCTTGTGTGAGCTTTGACTGCATAAAGCATCTAGAAAGAACACTATCAGATGGGCGATGTAACTGGCTATCTCTTTGCCTCATTTTGGCAAGAAGCAATAAGCGTTGGGAAGCTATTGCGTTGCCTTTTTACCAACGCATTTGTCAGTGAGAATTCATATAGCCGAGCTTATTTTGTTTGGGATTGAGGCGTTATTGTTGCTGTTGTTGTATTTGTTTAAACTCTTGATCATGGACAGAGCATTTCAACTTTTACGTGCAAGATGTACTGCAATTTTATGGATGTGTTAAGTTAAAACTTTTCTTCTTTTTTTAGTCTTGCTCCCAGAGAACTTTGTTTCTGTTAAACAATGACTATAATAGTTTAACAGTAGTTGCAAGAGTGAATGAAAAAAGAATGAAAAAACGAACAGGAGGGGTCCATTTGTTGTAACTTTTTAGTACACAAATGATCTGCTAGTATTAAAATTATTTATGTCTGCTCTCTTTAATGAAGACAAAACCGAAACAATTAAATTGGTCATCTGTTCAAACTAGAGCTCCTAAGAAAGTTAAAAACGAGTGAAAATGGCTGCAACCTAAAAACTTTTTGATAGTTTTTCATTAATCTGCTTTGAATAGTTTACACACAAAGATGATGACTTGAGATTGAAAACATGTGAATTAGATAAGGAGATTTGCCAGCCATTTGAAATCAAAGCTTAGCTGCTACTCATGACTGTTGAAAAGAAAAGAAAATTCTGTTCAGATTTGTCACCCCACTACATGGGCTTCAACGCTGGTATCAGGAGTTTCCAGGAACCATACTGTTGACAACAATGTTGGGGACAGGTGAGAATCCTAAGGAATTTATGTGAAAATGGCAAGGAGTAGTCAGTTTTCTGGACTGGTAATTGAAAAATAGTTATAATTTACAAAGGTATTGAAAAATATCCACTATTTTACTGAAACACGAAAAGTTCCAAACATATGGAGCTTCTGTATTTAAACATCCATCATCATATCATGTTGAATAATGAGGAAGAGAAAGGACTCCTCAAAATGATAAGTGGGCCTTCCTCAAACAATCCCTTAAGATTCAACCTTTGTTCTTACTCGAGATTGATGGAAATAGTCAAATAGGTAATCACAAACCTTGTATTTTATAAGGCTTAGTGGAGGTTATTTTAGTGAAAGAGGAATTGACCTTTATTTCAGAAGAGAGTGGTCAATGGTCCATTGGGACTCGTTTGTCCATACGCATAACTAATTAATAATTGTGTCTCTTATGTTCTGATTAATAACTCAAGTTAATTAGATAAGCTTTTTGCCTTTAGATAGACGCACCATTCTGACCTATGTGCAACTATGCACAAAACCTTATCGATTATTTCTCTTTGGTTTGTTTATTGCATGTCCCTTTATTCTTTTTCTAAGGCTTCCTAAATTGCAGTCTTCGAAGATCGGTTTACATTTTACACTTTTTAGATACTTGCTTATAACGTCAAAACAAATCAATAAGACAAATATTTCTAACAATAAGTAAGATAACAAGTACTAAATGGTTACATTAAGCAAAATAATAATATAGTAACATATTATATTTTTATCATAACTGATTTATAATAATATGTTCTGAATTAATACGTGCATTTTTTTTCACATTAAATTCAGAGTGAAATAATAGATATATCGCTGTATTACGTGTGCATTGTTTATGTTGAAACATATACGGTAACTAAATGCTGGACCACCTTAATTAAATGTTTTTTTGTTCAAATCCCAAGTATAGAAACAAAAATTATATAGGAATGCTTCCAGCTTTAATAAGCCTCATGCGACACTAGTTCAAATTAGTCGAGCCCTAATACTAGACGGATAAAAAGGTAAATTTGTAAATTTGTGAATTGTGAAGGAATCACGTCATGGAATTATGTATAGATCAGTATATACTCGATGAAAAGAAGGAAAGCACAAGTCCTAATGGAATATGTATTAATTTGGTAATGGTTGGGGCAGCAAACTCGGATTCGGCAAAAAACAAATTTTTGGTAGTACAAGGGATAATTGGCCCAAAAATTGGCTGGGGGTCAAGGCACAAAGTGTAATTGCTTGGCATTGAATATTCAACTGCTTGAAGAAATATATGAGAGGATCGATGTTGAGCAAAAATGAGGTTAAAGTAGCCAACAACTCATCCCTTTACTTGGGGCGTTAATGTTTTTTCGAAAAATTTTCATTTATTTTCGGAATCAGTTTTTGGTTAAAAAAATTTTAAATTTCACTTAAAGTTGAATTTTGATATAAATTGTTTTAAGAAGAAGAGCAGAAAGGTAAAGACCCGGTAGAGAAGAGGAAGAGAGAAGAAGATGATGAAAATAAGAAATGTGTTCTTTCATTCTTGTAAAATGCAAATACACGTGTGTATATACTATATTTACTTGCCTAGCTAACTTAACCACCTACTTAATTTTAATTGGTTGCATATAGTGAAATAACTGATCTACCCTCTTCTGAATTAAGTAACACCTTTCTCAATACGTCCCTCAAACTAGAAAGTGCAAAGATGTTCAAAGCTCATAGCTTGGAATTGAGATATTCATGTTGAACTCGATTAAGTCCTAATGTCAGCTGGTTGGTCTTTTGTAGAAATGTATTTTATTGTGATCAAGCCTTGTAAGATCTTCTCCCTAATGAAATAACAATCGATTTCGATATGCTTGGTATGTTCATGATAAATTGGATTTGCCGCAATTTGCATAGATGGCTTGTTTTCACTATAAACATTCACAGGGTGTTTAACTTCAATTCTCAGTTCTTTAGTACTCCAAGTAGCCAAATTAACTCTGCTACTATTGATACAAGACTCATATATTCAACTTATGCTAAGCTTCTGGTAACAATAGTCTATTTCTTAGACTTTAAAGCAACTAATGACTCACCAAGTTTGATCAAATAACCAAATACATATTTTCTAGAGTGAGGGCAGGCTCCCAATCAGCATCACAGTATGCTGTAACTTCACTGCTACATTTGCTGGACAGAAGGATTCCTTGTCCTCGTTGTTGCTTTAGATATCTTACAATTCTAAGTGAAGCTTCACATATGACATTGTTTAGGCTTCTGTAAAAAATGGCTTAATGTTTGAATACTGACGGAGATGTCTGGTCGAGTCATGGTTAAGTATAATAGTTTATCAATCAGCTTCTGATAAGGATTCTGATCCGCTAGTTCTACATTTTCTCAGATCACATCCTTGTCTCTTTTAACAAATTTATCATACTCTCTAGTAGTTAACTTCATGTTGAAATCTTAGGGAATTATGGAAGGTTTGGTTACTTCCAGACGTGTTTTAGAAATCAATTTTAGTGCATATTTTTCTGATGCATAAGAATTCATTGACTTGATCTTGCAAACTCAGTGCCAAGAAAGTATTTGAGTTCACCTAAATCTTTCATTTTGAATACTTGTTGTAGAATTGTCTTAGTATCTTCAATTAGCTTTAGGCTATTTCCAGTTATAAGCATATCATCAACATAGACTAAAACTATGATGATACCTTCTTATGTCTCTTTGAGGAACAATGAGTGATCATATTGACTCTGATGGAAGTGAGCTTTCAGTAATGTCTCAATTAGTTTGGCATTCTATTGATTTAGTGTTTGTTTTAATCCATACAAAAATTTAATAAGCCTATATATTCACACGATTCAAACTAACAAAGTCCAGACTTATTAGCTGATCAAATAAAATATACTACCTCTGAAGCATCACAACAGAACACAATATTTGATGTAGCAACTGAATTCTTACCTTCAAATACTATTCAAGTTCAATCATTTGGCCAGCAGAATCATATTCTATCAACAAAAGAGACTTTGCTGAAATCAAACAGAGACAAAAAACCACCACTTTGAATGAAAGACTTTGTGTCTTTAAACATTCATCAAGAGCCTCTATGCCTTATCTAAATTCATTACATATGAAAATATTTCTCCTACTTATCAATCTTTTATTTTTGCATCTTCTTCTGTATCTGAACCTGCAAACTATCATGAGGCTATCAAAGATCCTAGATGGATAGATGCTATGAAGGCTAATATTGATGTCTTACAAAACAATCACATTTAGGATATAGATTCACTAATTGAAAGTAATCACCTATAAGATGCAAGTGGATTTACAAAATAAAGTATAAAGCTACAGGAGAAATTAAAAGGTTTAAGCTGATTGGTCGCAAAAGGATTTAGCCAAAAAGAAGGAATTGAATATCAAAAAACTTTTTCACCAGCTGTAAAAATGAAGACTGTAAAGACTGTCTTAGTAATAACTCCTGATAAACATCGACACATACATCAAATGGATGTATATAATGCATTTCTTCAAGGGGGACTCTATGATGAAATCTATATGGATTTACCTCAAGTATTTTATAGTTAGGGGGAAAATAAACCAGTATGTAAACTTATTAAATCTTTGTATGAATAAAAACAAGCACCAATGTAATGGTATGTTAAACTAACAGAGGCATTACTGAAAGCTCGCTTCCATTAGAGTCAATACGTTCACTCATTGTTCTTTGAAAAAACATCAGAAGGTATCACCATAGTTTTGGTCTATGTTGATGACATGCTTATAGCTGGAGATAGCCTAAAGCTAATTGAAGACATTAAGACAGGTCTACAACAAGGATTCAAAATGAAAGATTTTAAACTCAAATATTTTCTTGGCATTGAGTTTGCAAAATTTAGTCAATGAATCCGAATGCATCAGAAAAAATATGCAGTAGAATTGATTTCTGAAACATGTATCTTCTGTTGATAGAGTAGGATTCTGCTGACTAGATGATTGAACTTGAATAGTATTTAAAGGTAAGGATTCAGTTGCTAACTCAAATATTGTGTTGTGTTGTGATGCTTCAAAGGTAGTATACTGTATTTGATCAGCTAATAAGTTTGGACTTTATTGGTTTGAATATTCTGAACCACTAGGAAAATCACCAACTTCATTTGTTTGAATATCATTATAACTTGGTTCAGTAACCTCAGTAGCGAACTGGTTGACTGTATCATCTGATATTTGTTGAAAGCTATTGGTCATGAAAACAGGTTGAACTTTGGTTTGGTTGAGAGTTTTGAATGGAAAGATGTCTTCTTTTAAGATAATATCTATGTTGACAACAAGGTCTTGTTGTTAATGTAATACAGGAGGTATCCTTTTTGAGAAGTTGCATATCCCATTTGAATGGCTGCCTTAGACTTGGGCATCAATTTATCTTGCCCGTGAACTATTTTTGCATAACATAAGTATCTTAATACTTTAAGATGTTTTAATGAAGGCTTCTTCCCATATAATTTCTCATACGGAGACTTGTCTATTAGTACAGAACTTGGCATTATGTTAATCAGATAGTTATAGCTAATACACAATATTCCCAAAAATTTATAGGAATCTGTCTCTGAAATCTAATTTCTCGTGTGACTTCTAAAATATTCGTATGTTTTCTTTCAGTCACACCATTCTGTTGTGGTGTGTACACACATGTTGTCTGATGGATTATTCCAAGATTATTGAACATATTATTACTTGTTGCATTGACAAATTCAGTGCCATTGTCAGTTCTGATGAATTTAATTATTTTGTTAAATTGAGTTCTTACAATCATTACGAACTATTGAAGAATAATGCAAACACAGATTTAAGTTTGAGCAAAACTGCCATGTTCTTTTGGAAAAATCATCCACTACTATTAAGAAATACTTGTTACTATCAAATGTAGCTACTTTACATGGTCTCCAAAGATCTACATGAACAAAATCAATATGAAGCAATAGTTTTAATGAAACTAGCGGGAAAAGATTGTCGTGTTTTCTTTGCACATAGGCATACAACAAACTTATTCACTTTCTCTGATATATCCAGTTCAATAGATAGCAACTTTCTAAGTACATTTTTTGATACATGTCCAAATCTCCGGTGCCACAAATTTATATCCTCTACTGAGCTGAAATCATAATTGGCTAAACTCTCAGTAGTTGTAAGGGTAACTTCACTTCTGTTTCCTGCTACTTGACTTCTTAGTATGTACAAATTATCATCTTCTCTACCAATCGCTTTCACCCTCACAGTGAAAAGCTCATGAAAAATACAAAAATTAGGGAAAAAGGCTACTAAGCATCTCAACTCTTTTGTTAGTGTAGAAACTGAGAGTAGATTGAATTTGAATTGAGGAATGTAAAACACATTACTTATTGTGTTTCTACTTGCTAAGATACTAGCTCCCATGTGTGTAACATGTGTCACATCTCCATTAGGCATAAATATTTTTTTTGAATATTGAGTTTGAGCTATAGTAGACTTGGCTAACAAGTCTTTGTCTGCTACCATATGGTTAGTATTTCATGTATATATTATCCAATCTTTAAAATCCTTAGATATGCGTGCTACATTGGCGTTGAAAGTTGGCCCAACATTGTTGTTTAGCATATGGAGAATCTACTCATACTGTCCTTTAGTAAATCTACAATTGGTTAGCTGACCTTGCAAGTTCAGTTGATTACTCATATTCTGCCCCATTGACAGGTTTGTAGTATCTATTGACCCAATGAACTGGCCAAATGCATTTCCTGCAGTCTGATTGTTCTGCAAATTGTCTTCATTTAGAACATTATATGAAGCTGCATTATTGAACATTGTGTTTCATGTGTACTGATTGTTCTGAGATGCAGATTCAGTCAGTGTGTTATAAGCAGTATAATTCCCAGCTCCCCCTCTCTTTCTAAGCTTAAAGTATGTTGGATACCCCATAATTTTGTTACAATTATTTTTTGTTATGACCTCTGAGTTTGCAAAACTCAAATTGAACATTGTAGTTCTTCTTTACTTTCTGATTAAACCTTTGATTTCCACCTGTTCTTGAGTACATAGCCACATCATACTATCAAGTAACATTAGTTGGATTAGCACCTAATAATCCTGCTGAAGTTGCTACTATTTTTTAGCTTTCATCACTTATAATCATTGCATATGCCCGATTGACAGTGGACATGTGACTCATTAACATAATTTGGGTTCTTTCTTGACTGTGCGAGTCATTTAACCCTATCAAGAATTGAAATAGTTTCAATTTCTTCAAATATACTGCAAATTCTTTTGATTTTTCACAATCACATCCAGGGGATAGAACCAATGCTTCAAATTCTTCCCACAATTCCTTTAATTTTGAAAAATAAACCGACACAGAGGCAGTTCCGTGACTTATGGTTACAATTTCTTTATGAAGATTAAAGGATCTTGCACAATCTACTTTGTTAAACCTTTCATACATATCATTCCAAACATCTTTAGCAGCAACAAAAATGTACCCTTAAAATTTCACTAATGAGGTCTGGAGAGAGTAGAGTGTATGTGGACCTTACCCCTACCTCGTAAAGGGTAGAAAGGCTATTTTCGGAAGACTTTCGGCTCAACAGGAGAAGCAATAATATCAGAAAAGAAACAAAAGAAAAGGCATGTAACAACAAGAGATGCTAGAAAGGAAATACTACAACAATTAAGTGAAAGGACATTAACACAAAACTATGCATAATAACAATGTGAACACAACATAGGCTGCTAACAAACCTAAGCAAAACTCTATCAGACTACCCGGTACAAAGAGGGAAGAACTCTCGACTACCCCTTAACCTATCACTCTAATGCTCGACCTCCACATGTTCTTATTAAGAGCCATGTATTAGAAAATCTGAAGCCGCACCATGTCCTGCCTGATCACCTTGCCTCAATACTTCTTAGGACGCCCTTCGCCTCATCTCGTAGCTGCCAAAGTCAATCACTCACATCTCCTAACCGGTGCATCTATGCTTCTACTCCGCACGTCTCGAAAATATCTAAGTCGCGCTTCCCGCATCCACACCCACCCTCTCTCGAATATCTTCATTTCTAATATTATCCAGCCTAGTGTGCCCACAAATTCATCTCAATATCCTCATTTCTGCTATTTTCATCTTCTGGATATGTGAATTCTTGACTGGCCAACACTCAGCTCCAAACATCTTGAGCACTTGAATCATACATGATACCACTTAACAAACCACTAGCTACAAAATTCATGATCTAAGAAAGGACTATTGTATTAACTCCTTCCTAATGATTCCACATTATTTTTGAAAAAATTTTCTTTAGTGCAAGAACCCTCTACCAACCCTAGTTTGTTCTTTCCCAAAGAGCTACTCGCATAGATCTAAATGAGATAGAGTAGTTTTTTAATAAATGTCAATTGGAACGATATGATTTGAATTCCACTGACATCTGAAGGAGACATGAATAACAGGTGATTGTAATCTATTCTAGGTGCTTGATTCGTTCCCACTGCAGGAGTTGGAGCTGGTGTATGAGTATGGTACTCAATCATATGATTCAGCAGATCTTCGATTGCCATTGTCAAACAAGAATTCAAGAACACTAACGGTAATTGTCTAGTAAATTTTGTGAAATTAAGATCGAACCACAAGCTAGAAATTAATAGCTATCAGCTTTGGCACCATGATATTCTATTAAGAAGAAGAAGAGCAGAAAAGTAATGACCTAGTAGAGAAGAAGAGGAAGAAGATATAAGAGAGAAGAGGATGATGGAAATAAGAAATGTATTCTTTCATTCTAATAAAATGCAGATACATGTGTGTATATATATAATATCCACTTGTCTTACTAACTTAGAGGAAAAGACCCATATAATTCTCAGACAGTAAGAGACGGAAGATGAGTCTTTAAATCCTTCCAATTTCCGTCCAATTCGATATTAATCATATGTTCTTTATCAAGAACACTTGAATAAAGTAAAAAAGGACCGAAATCTTCAACAAAATTCGCTTTGAAAGTTTTGGGGTATTAGGGTTCTATCTTTGATTTGAGATTCGAGGAGTTCAGGGAAGATTCGAGAGGAATAGGTTAGGGATTAGGGAAGAGGACAGACAAAGGGTCTTGGGGTGTTCATTTGGTGTCAATTGGATGAGTTATGGTTTTGGTCGCCTCTCTTTGATTCAAGATTCGAGAGTTTTAGCTTGAATTTGAGGCCAAGGGCTTAGAGATTTGAAATAGGGAAGGCTAGGCGACCAAATGGTGTTATTTTGGGGTCGACCAGAGATGGCACCGCCACCGAAGAAACTGTTGCGATGCTAGGGTTCATATCTTCAAGCCAAGATTTGAGAAGTTTGGCTAAGTTTTGAGTGAAACCAATTCTGGATTCAAGACGAGGAGGCAACGGAGGGGTTGTTGGTGTAATTTTGGTGGTCATTTAATGTTGGTCGCCGCCGTGGGCAATTCCCGGCGGGTGGCAGGCGGTGGTTCGTGATGACGATTGGTCTCTAGGTTTTATGGCAAATGAGGGAGATGAGATACGGGGTGGGGTGATCGTTTATACATTTTTATACGTGGGAGACCCCACTTTAGGGCCGTTAGATCTTAAAACCTCGACGGTCCTGATCTGTTGCCAACTAAACGGGGTTGTTTTGGAGTCAAAAGTGGGCCTGGACTGGGTCAGACTAGTGTCTGGGCTGGGTCAGGCGTGTTTTTGATGGGTTTAAGGGGGTTTGATTGAGTTTGATTTGGGTCATCCCAAATTCGGGCATCTTTATTAAAAGACTCAATTTTTTTAAATTTTTGTTTTTGTTTCTTTTCAAATTAAAAACTAAAAACCTAAACTAACTCTAAAAAAACTAAATTCACCAACTAAATTATATTGAGCTCTAATTAAAAATTAATTCAATTAATTAAATATCAAATTAAAAGAAAACTAACAAAATTCAAAGCTAAAAATTAAACAAGGCAAAATAAATTAATTTTTGTAAAACCTAATTACTAATTAATCTAAAATATATCAAATTAAATCCTGAATGCAAATGCAATACGTATTTTGTATTTTCTTTGAATTAAAAATGCACACTAGAAAATGCAAACAAACATGAAAGTTATGTAATTAAATCCTAAAAAGTCAAATAATTAAAAGAAAGATCCTAATTTTAAGAGTCATGTATGAGTAATTCACGCGAGGCAAACATCACGTGCTCATAGCTGCCCCTCTTTGCTCAGAGACACGAAGGGTTTCGGATAAAGACTAAATGAGCAATTATGATGGATTTTTGCCCGCTTGGTACTCCATGGGAAGCATTTTTGAAAAGCTTGACAACACCCTGCTTTGGAGGATGCCTACATATTCTTGGCTAAAAAGGAATTAGGTCAGTGTAGTTCAGGAGTGTTTGATAGCTGGGGCTACCATAAAGCTGTGATCTCACTGTTGCTGATGCTACTGCTTGCTAGATCCCCTTATTACACCGTGTCAGAATAAAAAGAAGCTAGACTAAGCTATGACCTATGGATTACAAAAGAACCTATCTATATCTTCAAACTTGCTCTCGATCCTTGTTGCCTGGTTGCTATGTTTCCCTTTCTCTAGGTGAATGCCTGATTGCTGAACTCGAATTGTGTTCCCTTGTTTTCCAGGTGAATGCCTGATTACCAAGACTTGAATTGTAGTTTCTTGTTCTCTAGGTAGGCATCTGATTACCAAAACTTGAACTGTATTCCCTTATTCTCCAGGTAGGCACCTAATTACCAAACTTGAATCATATTTCCATGTCTTCCAGGTGGGTGCCTGATTACCAAAACTGAATTGTATTCCCTTATTTTCCATGTGGGCGCTTGATTACCAAAATTTGAATCGTATTCCATTGTTCTCCAGGCAGGTGCCTGATTGCCAAAACTGAACTGTATTCCCTTGTTCTCCAGGTGGGCGCCTGATTGACAAAACTTGAACTTTATTCCCTTGTTCTCCCCTTGTTCTCCAGGTGGGCGCCTGATTGCCAAAAACTTGAATTGTATTCCCTTGTTATCCATGTGGGCGTCTGATTACCAATACATAAACTTGTATTCCCTTGTTTTCCAGATGGACGCATGATTGCCAAAAACTTGAACTATATTCCCTTGTTTTCCAGGTGGGCGCCGGATTGACAAAAACTTGAACTGTATTCCCTTGTTCTCCAGGTGGGCACCTGATTGCCAAAACGTGAACTGTATTCCCTTGTTCTTTAGGTGGGCACCTGATTTCCAAACACTTGAACTTGTATTCCCTTGTTTTATAGGTGGGCGCCTGATTACCAAAACTTGAATCGTATTCTCTTGTTTTCCAGGTGGGCGCCTGATTACCAAAACTTGAATTATATTCCCTTTTTCTCCAGGTGGGCGCCTGATTACGATAGCAATAGACAAAACAAAGAAACTTTTCTACCCCAGTTTGGTAGCTGGGTGCATATGTGAGAGTTAAACCAAATCATGTTGCCGAATATTCTAAGAATTTTAAAGCTAGATCCCATTATCTAGGAGAGTCCTAACAACTCTTTGGTTAAATAACAATTTTAAAAGTTGAATATCTAGTTATCTAAGAAGATAATAATGTTGCATCCCATTATCCAGGAGGGTCCTGACAACTCTTAACTAACGATAACTCTAAAACTAGGCTACGTCCTCTAAAGGTATTACTTCTGTTGTGTCTTATTATCTAAGAAAATATTAAGGCTATGTCTCATTATTCAGGAGGGTCCTGAAAAATCGCAATAAAATCTTATCATGCTTCCCTATGACAGAACTTACGGTAAACCTTGTTTTTAATGGAAATTTTAAAACTAAGTATCATTATTCAGGAGAGTCCTGACAATTCTTAAGTAAAGCCAATTCTATATCTAGGTTATATCTGTTGGGTACCAGCAATTAAAGCTACATCCCATTATTCACGAGGGTCCTGACAATTTCTATGTGAATCCTATCTCTAGGAAAAAACTGAAATCGACTTGTATTCTTTGGGGAATATTTATGCCAAAATATGCTATCAGTGATTTTTTTTAATTTTAAACTAAGTACCATTTTCTAGGAAGTTACTGACAACTCCTAGCTGAATCTTATTTCAACACGCAAACCCTTAAGTCCTTATGCTATTTTGCTATTCCCGATTATTTTAAAATTTAACTAGGTCATATTTTCCAGAAGGGTCCTTAAGTTCACAATCATACCTGCTAGGTGCTTGTTTTCCCTATGGAGGACTTTCCCGAGACATCCGGAATTTCCTTCCCCTGTTTCAATCCAAGAAAATCTTGTCAGTTTGAAATGTGGTGGTTATCTTGCGGCATTCTTGCTAAAAATGGCCTCCCTGCTGTCATGCTCCGTTGTGGCCAACTTTCCCGAATTGACTATGAGCCTCCTGATTTGCCGGTTGACCTTGGAACCCTATGGCCTTAGATGAACTGAGTGTTCTGTACCCCAACCATTGTGTTATATTCCTGACCCTCTTGTCAGAATCTTTGTATCTTTTCTGAAATTACCGAATCGTTTCACTATGAAGCTTCAACAATTCTTCATATCCCATTTTTAACTTCCACTGCCTTTGTTATGTTTTAGCCGCAATGTGCTTTGCCATTTAGGAGTTGGTAGTAAGCTTTGAAATTTCTCTCCTGCTTATTTAAACAAAATTGACCTTGAAAATATCTTAGAGGAGCGGAGACCCGAAAGAAAATTAAATGCGATGACTGAATTGTTTTTTAGAACAAAAGAATTCAGAATTGGGGGACTATTGAAGGGGAAAAAAAGAGACTTATCTGTGGGGAACAACTGGTTCCAATGATCATAACATGCACTTTGGCTTAGTCGGCCTAGTTTGTCCAGACGACCGGCTTTCAGTCGCCATGCTTTGTTGTTGTGACATTCCTCAACCCCATTTCTTTACTAAACTTTGACCTTGCTTATCCTGCAGTGTTCTAAACATATTTCACCAACAGACCTCTTTCAATTTTTCATTTCTCGACTTGCCTTCTTCTTAAGGTTCCCGTGAGGGTTTTCACCAATAAGACTCTCTCATTTTTCATTTCTCTCAGCTCTCATCGCCTTACGGTGCCCAAGAGGGTTTTCACCGATAAGACTCTCTCATTTTGATTTTCTCTAAACTCCTGTCCTTACAGTGCCCATGAGGGGTTTCACCAACAAGACTCTCTCATTTTTATCTTTTCTTGCTCGAACTAGAGTGTTGCCCCTAGTATGAATCACTTCTTTTTGCTTGACTTGGCATTTCTTATAGACTGATCAGAAGGCATTTCTTTGGACCGTAATGCAGGATTTTGGATAGGGTTAGAAAGAAAGAGTATTAAGGCTCAAAACAATCCAAATGAGTTCAAAATTACAACTTTCTGAATCAGATTTCATACAACAACCACAACTTCTACCCCAGTTTCTTGCTTGGGGATTGTTGGATTTTTATTTTGATGGGACCGAACCGTGAGGTTGCCTATGTATCCTTAAAAGGAATGAGGTCAAACTTAGTTCATGTCACAAGAATTGCTTTGTTTTTGTTGTGATTTTCTC
This sequence comes from Nicotiana benthamiana, assembly GCA_034376525.1. Classification (NCBI taxonomy): domain Eukaryota; kingdom Viridiplantae; phylum Streptophyta; class Magnoliopsida; order Solanales; family Solanaceae; genus Nicotiana; species Nicotiana benthamiana. The sequence goes on along the minus strand of CM067335.1, from coordinate 37,109,926 downwards.
TTTTCTCTTTCTTCTCACTCTTTTCTTTTGTTTCTTCCCTTTTCCTTTTGTTGTTTTGCTGTTTTGTTTTTGTTTTTGTTTTTTTTATTTTCTTTTTCTTCTTCTTCTTTTTTTCCTTCTTTCTTTTTTTTTTCCTCTTCTTGTTTCATTCTTTACTTTTCTTTTCCCTTTACTTATCTCCCACGCTTGCGTTTCTGATTTTGTTACTGTTTCCGAGAGAAGGGTATGAAAGAAAAATATTAACGCTCAAAAGGGTTAACAAAGGATAAAGTATTTAGATAGTCGAATAAAATGCCTTCGTCATTATAATCTCCAAAACATGCCAAGTACAAACAAATATGATTTAATCAAAGAAAATCATACATATTATCTCTTAACTGCACCGGAATTGATGGCTATTTCGACGCACTTGCCTTCTACATCTATTAGATACAATGCCCCGTTGGACAACACTCTTGACACGATGAACGACCCTTGCAAATTTGGGGGAACTTGCGCTTTGCTTCTGGCTGATGAGGGAGGATACGCTTTAATACCAACTGGCCTACTTCAAAACTTCTTGGGCACACCTTCTTGTTATATGGTCTGGCCATTCTCTGTTGATACAACTGGCCGTGACATACTGCTGCTAATAGTTTCTCATCAATCAATCTCAATTGCTCTAGGCGGGTTTTGACCCAATCGTCATCACCAATTTCTGCCTCGGCGACAATCCGGAGGGATGGGATTTCAATTTCTGCCGATATTACCGCTTCTGTGCCATACACCAACAAATATGGAGGTGACCCTACTGATGTGCGAATAGTAGTGCGATAGCCTAACAATGTGTAGGGTAGCTTGCCATTGCCTGGACATTCCAACCATTTTTCGAAATATCTTCTTTATGTTATTGTTAGCTGCCTCAACTGCTCCATTCACCTTGGGGCAGTATGGGGGGAATTACGATGTGTAATCGTAAATTGCTGACGTACCTCTTTCATCAAATGACTATTGAGATTTGCTCCATTGTCAGTGATGATTATATTCGAGATTCTGAACCAACAAATAATACTTGAATGCACAAAGTCGACCATTGCTTTCTTGGTCACCGACTTGAATGTTTTAGCTTCGACCCACTTGGTGAAATAATCAATAGCAACGAGGATAAACTTGTGTTCTTTGGATGCTGCTCGCTCGATGGGTCCGATGACATCCAATCCCCAAGCAACGAAGGGCCATGGTGCATACATTGTATGTAATTCAGACGAGGGGGAGTGAACCAAATCTCCATGCACCTGACACTGATGACACTTACGCATGAAACTGATACAATCTTGCTCCATGGTGATCCAATAATAACCTGCTCAGAGAATCTTTTTCTCCAAAACATACCACTCATGTGCGGTCCACAGACTCCAGAGTGTACCTAGATCATGATAGTCGTGGCCTGTCTAGCATCTATGCATCTCAACAACCCAAGATCTGGTAATACCCCTCCATTAAAAAAAAACCCGCTTGATAAGTAACGAATTATTTTTCTTTTGCTCGCTTGTGGCTTGTATTGGGTATACTCCTATATTGATATATTCTTTGATATCATGAAACCAAGGTTCACCCTCATGTTAGATAATACGCTTAACGCTAGAGGGGGGGGGGGGTGAATAGCGTTATAATAAAATTTATAGTTGAAAAACTTGGCATTACCATTGCCTAATTGCTAAATAAGAGTTGCTGATTTTACTCTGTGACAATCGATTGTGAGGAAGCCACAATCGATTGTTTGCCAATCGTTCAAAAAATCAATCCCAGATTTTATGCTTAACAATCGATTGTCCAAGATCAACAATCGATTATTGGCAACGTTCAAAAAATCATTTCCAGATTTTACGTAAAACAATCGATTATACCAAATCAATAATCGATTATTCAGCAACGTTCAAAAAATCTTTTTCAGATTCCAATATCAACAATCGATTGTACAAAATCAACAATCGATTACCTGACGGTATTTGAAAATTTTACGACAACGGTCAGCTTCACAATCGATTGTGCAATGTTAACAATCGATTATGTATCAGACTTTGAAAATCGTTTTAGACACTGCCTCGTGACAATCGATTGTTATATACTCACAATCGATTATTTAATAATTTTGAAAAAGTCTGGAAGTCACTGCCTCAACACAATCGATTGTCATATGTTCACAATCGATTATTTTGTGACTTTTAAAAATCTGATGGACACTGTCTCTTCACAATCAATTGTCATTAGCTTCACAATCGATTATTCTGAGTTTTGAAAAACTTTGATGGACACTGCCTCATCACAATCGATTGTCATAAGGTTCACAATCGATTGTCATGCAGGTTTTGAAAAACCTGATGTTCACTGCCTTAACACAATCGATTGTCATTAGTTCACAATCGATTGTCATGCAGTCTTGGCTTAACATAATCGATTATCATAAGTACATAATCGATTATCTTAGTCCAGATTTTAGAGGCATGTTTAAAAATCATTTTGACTAAAGTAAATATACATGATTTAAAATCGTTTAGCATTAAATTAAATATGCATGATTTTGTAAAAATAATTTTACGAGAGAAGCCATGTCATGAGTCAAGTTGTCGAATCAAGATCACAATTAAGAACGACTCATTTAAACTATAAAACTTTGTCTTGTGCTTGAATCTCGTTATCCACCAATTGTGCGCTTGTACTTGAACTTCGTCATATATCAATTTGCGCTTGGTTTGTCATTCATCAAAACCTACACATAAGAACACACGTTTTATTATAAAACCTTGAGAACGTTTTTCCAACAAAGGAGAGTACTCATCCCCTCACAGTTCAATATTATCTTCTTCATGCATGGATAATCTTTTGCAAGAACATATATTTCTCGCTTGACCTACCAAAAAGCAAAAAAAGACAAGCAAAGAAAACGTAAAAGAAGATAAAAGAAATTACCTCAAGTACTAGCACTTTACGATCGTTAAAGAAACGAATTCAAGAGCAGCTTGAAGATGCCGATAGCTGGTTTATGCTCTAAACACATGAGAATGTGACTATTTATAGATTTCTCAAAGCAACAAATTGAGTGACTTGTCGATGTGGGAGCATTAAGTCTTATAATCCAAAAGAAATTAGGTATCCTAGTTTAATTAGAATCATATACGGTGCTTCATGACGCATGGGAATATGTGGAATTATAGGAGTTCTATGTTAACAAGAGGGGTTGCTCTGATGGTATGCAACCCCCACTTTCAACCGAGAGGTTGTGAGTTCGAGTCTTCCCAAGAGCAAGGTGGGAAGTTCTTGGAGGGAAGGATGCCGGGGGTCTGTTTGGAAACAGCCTCTTTACCCTAGGGTAAGGGTAAGGTCTGCGGGGGATATTCTATTTAAGGCTGGTCTACCCTCCCTAGATCCCACTAAGTGGAATTATACTGGGTTGTTGTTGTTGTTATGTTAAGTAGAAAAAGGATGTCCCATAGGAATTGGATTTCTACCAAAGCCTTAAAGCTTTGCATTTACAACATCTAGGATGTTTGGGTTACACCAACAAAGTTTTAGCTTTTACTACTGTGGAAGTTTAAGTCAAATACGTATTCGACAATTACAACACATCCACGTACTCAAATGTCTTCATATAGACTTAAGAAGTTACATGAATAATAAAACAAAGGATACGCTGTCTTCGTTAAATACTTCAAGTCTAGTTGTTAAAATTTATTCCTCAACAGACCATCAAGTTAGGGCATTTGTAAATATATAAATTTTATTAAAATTAAATTTATAAAATAATTTGGACTGTATTTTTAATTTAATATATATTTGTCCAAATAAATATTATGTGCTATAATTGAATTAATTATATAAGCCTAATACATATGGATTAAATAAATAAGTCTTAATCCATTGGGCTAGCCCATTTAATTGGGCTAAAGGGATAAGCCCACTTCATTAAGCCTAAGATGACATCTTTAAAAAAAATGGGTATAGGTTAAATGGGGACGACTAAATAGGGCACCCCGTGCAATTTTTACGTTACAGGCTTACATGCTTAAGGAAAAAATGGCACGGGCTAGCAAGTTTTTGGACTGGTCATTAAAAAATAACCAGCATTTGCGAAGTCATTGATAAATAGACACTATTTTGCTGCAACACGGAAAGTTCCAGCATAATATACTGGAGAACGGTGTACCTGTGTATGAACTTCAAGCATATTATGCTGGAACTCCAACACACAAAAGTTCTAGCATAATATACTGGAGATTAGAGTGTGTGTATATATATATATATATATGTATGAACTTCCACTGTATTATACTTAAATTTCAGTATACTATGCTGGAGAGTGGAGTATTTTCTGAATTTTAAATAGTATTTTCGTTTACATTTATTTTTAAATAAAAAATTATTAAGTTTCAATTATTTTTAAAATTGTAGCTATATTTGAATGACTATTTATAAATCTAGTTATTTTTGAGTTAGTTCCGTATTTAAGCCCATTATAATCCTGTTCTAACTACTGGCCTACTCAGTAAGCCCAAGAACAACCCATTCATGTACAGGCAATTTGCATATAAATAAGACCATTTAGTGCACTGTTTAAATTTTGATCCGCTAACCTTTTTTCTTTGAAAAATAGACTTTTAGAGCGCGCTGCCAAAATTTTAAAGCATGCTCCCAGAATTATAAAGTACTATGTCGGAAAATTGAAGTACGTTGTCAGAATTTTGGCAACATGCTTTAAAATTCTAGCGCGGTACTATTTAGTTAAAAACTTTTTTAATGGGATCAATATATAAACGATGATTCTAAAAAGGTTCATCCAGCGTAATTTCTCGTTTATGTACAGACAAGACTATCATATAATAATATAATATGTTACTACATTTTGCCTCAATCACTAAGTTATATCAGAAACTGAGAACGATCAAAAAAAAGGAAAACATGAAAGTCATATAAAATAATTATTTATTTGTTTTAGTAACAGTCAGGGGGGCGTAACAAAGCCGAACAAGACTGCTCTTCCTTCGCCAAAGAACAACTCCTACTATCTTATCCTTATTCTCAACAACAACAAAAGGTATTCCAGATCCCATCTGCCAAACCCTAGCTTCCATTTAAGTCCAAAAAGATGTCAGAGGTAGTGGAGGTGAAGTACAGTGGTGCTCTTATATAAGAATAAAGGTGACATCCAGTGCTGCAACAACTATTGGGGTATCAAATTAATAAGTCATACCATGAAGGTTTGGGAGCGGGTGATCGAGGCGAGGGTAAGGGAGATGACATCTATATCTGTGAATCAGTTCGGATTCATGCCAGGTCGCTCTACTACAGAAGCTATCCACCTTGTCAGGAAGCTGGTGGAGCAGTTCAGGGATAAGAAGAAGGATCTGCACATGGTGCTTATCGACTTGGAGAAGGCGTATGACAAGGTCCCAAGGGAGGTGCTATGGAGGCGAAGAGCGTGCCAGAAGCCTACATCAGAGTAATTAAGGACATGTATGAAGTAGCTAAGACTAGGGTTAGGACGGTGGGTGGCGACTAAAACCATTTTCCAGTGGTTATGAGGCTCCATCAAGGATCGACGCTTAGCCCTCTCTTGTTTGCCTTGATGATGGATGCTCTTACCCGACATATTCAAGGGAATGTGCCTTGGTGTATGCTATTTGCTGATGACAACACGTGGCTAGTCCAGTCCCCGAGAGACTCTCTCGAGATTTTCCACTAACTTGTCAAGCTTATGGGTGCTCAACAAACCTTTACAACTTAAGGACACAAGCCTTAACACCTTTGCTCGGAGATACAACACTCCAAGACTTCAACCAAGGAAACACAAGTTCCTTACAACAAGAGAATCACAATTCTCTTACAAGTGTACAAAACACTAAGCACTCAAACAAAACACTCCTTAATGAGTAGATATGAGTAAAAGAAGTAAGCTCAAGATCACAACAACTATGGACAAGACTTTGGCTCTCAAAAGCTTTATGAAATGAATATAAAATGATAAACAATAGTATGCAAGCTTATAGCAATAGAATGATCAGTTGTTGTGTGTTGTTGTGTTTAAAACACTGAAATGAAGCTGTATTTATAGTTGAAAAACTTGGCATTACCGTTGCCTAATTGCCAATTAAGAGTTGCTGATTTTACTCTGTGACAATCGATTGTCAGGAAGCCACAATCGATTGTTTGCCAATCGTTCCAAAAATCAATCCCAGATTTTACGCTTAACAATCGATTGTCCAAGATCAACAATCGATTATTGGCAACGTTCAAAAAATCATTTCCAGATTTTACGTAAAACAATCGATTATACCAAATCAATAATCGATTATTCAGCAACGTTCAAAAAATTCTTTCCAGATTTTAATTTCAACAATCGATTGTACAAAATCAACAATCGATTATTCAGCAACGTTCAAAAAATCTTTTTCAGATTTTAATATCAACAATCGATTGTACAAAATCAACAATCGATTACCTGACGGTATTTGAAAACTTTACGACAACGGTCAGCTTCACAATCGATTGTGCAATGTTAACAATCGATTATTTATCAGACTTTGAAAATCATTTTAGACACTGCCTCATGACAATCGATTGTTATATACTCACAATCGATTATTTAATAACTTTGAAAAAGTCTGGAAGACACTGCCTCAACACAATCGATTGTCATATGTTCACAATCGATTATTTTGTGACTTTTAAAAATCTGATGGACACTGTCTCTTCACAATCGATTGTCATTAGCTTCACAATCGATTATTCTGAGTTTTGAAAAACTTTGATGTACACTGCCTCATCACAATCGATTGTCATAAGGTTCACAATCGATTGTCATGCAGGTTTGAAAAAACTGATGCTCACTGCCTTAACGCAATCGATTGTCATTTGTTCACAATCGATTGTCATGCAGTCTTGGCTTAACATAATCGATTATCATAAGTACATAATCGATTATCTTAGTCCAGTTTTTAGAGGCATGTTTAAAAATCATTTTGACTAATGAAAATATGCATGATTTAAAGTCATTTAGCATTAAATTAAATATGCATGATTTTGTAAAAATAATTTTACGAGAGAAGCCATGTCATGAGTCAAGTTGTCGGATCAAGAACACAATTAAGAACGACTCATTTAAACTATAAAACTTTGTCTTGTGCTTGAATCTCGTTATCCACCAATTGTGCGCTTGTACTTGAACTTCGTCATATATCAATTTGCGCTTCGTTTGTCATTCATCAAAACCTACACATAAGAACACACGTTTTAGTATAAAGCCTTGAGAACGTGTTTCCAACACCTTAGGCTCCTCTTCCACCACATTACAGTAAGCATGTTGATCATGGACTTGGATATGCAGCGGGTCAACAAAAGCCTTATCTGGATGATGTAACATCGAGGCCAAAGTAGCCATGACATCAACAACCTCGTTGTGGATTCTTGGGATATGCCTAAAAGCTACTGATCAGAATCGTTGACAAAGGTCATACAAACATGCCACTATGGTATAAGCTTCAAATCTCGTGTTTCCTATTCCCCTTGGATATGGTGCACCAGAAGGTCTGAGTCCCCCAAGACCAAGATTTCCTGGACACCTATATGTGCAGCTTACCTAAGACCCAAAATGCATGCCTCATATTCTGCCATATTGTCAATGCAATAGAAGCGGAGCTGAGATATAACGGGGTAGTGGTGTCCTATTTCTGTAATAAGTGCTGCTCCTATCCCGATGCCTTTCATGTTGGCGGCCCCATTGAAGAATAGTTTCCATCCTGGCTTCTCACCTTGTTCCGCTTCATAAATATTCATCACTTCTTCATTCGGTAAGTATGTCTTTAAAGGCTTCCCCGACAAGATATGAATCTTTCGTTACAAGTGCGTAAAGTAGAAAGTTATGCAACTAAAATAAATGTCGGGTAATGTAAAGCAAATGAGAAGCAATCTTAGCTAAAATTAAATAAATACCCACTAGGTCAACCTAATATAAAGATAAAAGGGGAGATAATGCTAACAGCCTAATCTAAACAAAATTTGTAGTTGATCAATTCTTCACAGCTAGTCTCCAGGCTCTTCTTATTCTCCTCCAAATTGGTCGAATCATCAACAGTCAACAAATTTATGTTGTCATATGAAGAGACCGCAGTCTCGGCATATGGAATTTTTTCCTGAATCTCTTCAACCTCCTTTTGATTCGCTTCTATAAAGCCTTCGAGGTTCTCCCTCTCTTGTTGTAATGTCTGCAACTTCTTCACGACTCTCTTCAATTTCTTTTCACTAGAATAAAATTTCTTGAATTTCTCACTTGCTTCAAGTTTGAACGATTCGAGACGCTCTTTAGCTTTGGAAATCAGTTCTAGCTTCTCATCTTCACTCGTCTTATCAGCCATATTGGATCGCTCTTGGTCATATGATGCGGCAAGTTCAAAAAGAGAATTCAGTAAATCTTCTAATGGAGAAAAATCCAGAATATTCGTCTTCTTCATATCCTTGAAAATCTCAATGATTTGCTCCCTATAAGATGAGAGTAGTTCTAGACGAGTTTGGAGAGCCTATCGCAAATATCCTTCCAAAGTCCCAAAATGAATTCCTTCTTGCGATTGAAAACAATGGCTTTTCCTTCAAATATAGATACCGTTCAAAATAAGTAAGTAATTTATAAGTGAAGCTACTCCTTATAAAACGGGGGGGGGGGGGGGGGGGGGAATGAGCGAGGTGATTGTATTTTGCCTCTTTGTTACAAGTTGTATGCGTTCTTGAGGGACCATCAACACTTTGAACCTATACGATCTCTACTGGGCTAGGCCGTTTCCTTTTCCAATTTTGATATTCATTGGTACTCTGGCTTTTGTCTTGAGGAACACACGTGTTAAATGGAAGAATTATCGGGTGTCTCTTTATAGCTGTTGAAGTGCACACCACTTCCTTCAAAGCTGCCTTCGAGGATTTAAGCTTCCTTTTCTTAGGTTGCGTGACTACTTTTGGGATATGGAGTTGATATTTTTTTAACTTTTGAGAGCGTCTTTCCAACACCTTGATCTTCACCTCCTAAAGGGGTTGTAGACTTTAGCCCAACATTGTCTACCAAAGTTTGGAAGTTATTCTCGAGAAACTTCCCATGCGCTTTCTCCCACCAAGACTATAATTAGTGGAGAAATGCTTCTCCATAGGATCTCCCATTGGAGGAAAAACCGCACTGATATAGATCGATACAATGTGCAAATCCTCCAAAATCTGATTCCTTCATCTAGAGAAGAGTTACGGATGTCATTCTCCAAAAAGTCGGGGACGTTTTGGTAAATCCAAATTGACGACCAAACCGATGCGGACTATACATATCGATGATGAATGGTTACCATACCTCAAAGGGAGGTAATTAAAATGTAAGCTCATGAAGTAACTTGATTCCAACTCTTGAGGGGCATTGTTATCCACGTAATAATAAGGACGGAAATTGGTCAACATTGTTGGTGCCCAAACTATATCCTCCCCATTGTGGATGCGTTTTCTTCCATCTTTCTCGTCAAAATACCTTGCAGCCCCCTCTCCTGAGTATGCCACCATCAAAGGGACAGACGGACCCTTAGCAAGTGGATAGTGGTTTTTGAAGTAATGTGCAAGCCATCTGTAAACATAATGAATGGGAAAAGAAAATTTGACCTGATCGAGTTGGGTAGAACACAAAATCTTATTCAAACCATGATAAATACTCGCCAAAACTGGGACTGCAAGGCTAATCTGTCGCCCGCCTGCCATCATGCTGGACATCTTAAAAGTCTCAGGATGAATGGAGTCTTCTACCTTGGGGAACACACAGGCACACAACAAAATTTATAAAAATGCCGCTACATATGTTTCATCTTTCTTGTCAGACCTCACCCTAAACTTAGAGAATGTAGTTTCTTGATCAGTCGACCACCTCGTCGTCTCGGGAATAACTCTGTTAGGGTTATGGGTTGACTTTAGGCATGCAGATTTCTTTTCCTTTCACAGCGGGGCAGGTCTATATACTAATTTTCTTTATACCAAAAACTAGTCCACTTGCTGAAGGAGACCCTTTGGGTAGCACCCGTACCTTCCTTAAGATAATGAAATGCAACAAATAAATACTCACAAGATGAAGGAATAAATGTGACTTGTTTTTCATTCAAACCGATCAGTTCTCTTGTCTCATGTACCACTTATTCGTATGGAGAACCCGCAGTGGGAAAACCCAAAATGATATGTAAGTCCCAAAGAGATATAGATAGCTCCCCAGTTGATGTAAGAAGTGTGTTCGTCTTGGGGAACCAAGCCTCACAAAATGCTTGCAAAATGTTCGAGTTTCGATCGTAAGTGAAAAGTGAGGCATAGATAGCATCGTAAATCTTTGTTGTAGTCAGAGTTTATTGGCTTCTACCAAGCACGTCTTCAGCCCATTCCCAATATCCTGGGATATGATGATGCTCGCCCTCGATTGTTGTTGTGTTTCCCCAATGTACTTCGCCTTGAATTATGCGACTTCCTAAGTTTGGAAGGGTGCTAGCAATATTTACATGATGATGGATTGGCGCTTGGAGAGACCACATCTTGGATAATGGATTAGAAGTCGATTTGTGCTCCAAGGTCCAGTTCTCTACATGAAGGGAGTTCCTTAGAGGAGGCCATGGGGCTACATATCGGCCGGCTTGTGAGGTGAGAACCAAAAGCTTGGTTTGTTCTACGCCATCTTCAGTCTCGATGATGAGATATCTAAATTTTGAGGAAGGTGAGGTATAATCCCTGAAATTTGCCATTTCTTCGTGCTAAAAAAAGAAAGAAAATAGGGGTTACCATAGTCCAAATCAAGAATATTAGAATGGGTACAAAAGTCTAAATAGATGAAATGTTTTTCGGTAGTCGGGCCATTTTGAGAGTGATCTCTCCAAGAATCGGGCCATTTTGAGAGTAATCTCGCCAAGAATCGATCCATTTTGAGAGTAATCTCTCCAAGAATCGATCCATTTTGAGAATAATATCTCCAAGAATCGAGCCGCATTGAGAGTAATCTCTCCAAGAATCGAGCCATTTTGAGAGTGATCTCTCCAAGAATCGGGCCATTTTGAGAGTAATCTCTCGAAGAATCGGGCCGCATTGAGAGTAATCTCTCCAAGAATCGGGCCATTTTGAGAGTAATCTCTTCAAGAGTCGGGCCATTTTGAGAGTAATCTCTCAAAGAATCGAGCCATTTTGAGAGTAATCTCTCCAAGAATCGGGTTATTTAGAGAGTAATCTCTCCAAGAATTGGGCAGGGATGAGTACTCATACCCTCACGCCCTAAGACCGCCTTCTTCATCCGTGGATCTCATTTGAACTACAAAAAAAATGACAAAAGAAGAAAAGCACAAGGAAAAAAAGAAGAAATTACCTTCACGACAGTGCTTCCAAGTCATCAAAAAAAAACTCAAAGTGATTTGCAAACGCAAAAAATAATGCTAATAGAATGAAGAGTATACCGTATTTATAGATGTCAAAAGGCAGAGACTAAAAGAGAAGAGCCGATGTGGGATACAGCAGAAATTGCAATTCGAGTTGAAGTCGAATTGCAATTCGAGTTAAAATTGAATTACAATTCGAGTTGAAGTCGAATTGCAATTCGAGTTGAAATCGAATTACAATTCGAGTTGAGATCGAATTGTAATTCTAAAAACAAACCTGTCGGGCAGTAGTGTTCCAATTTTAGTGCAATTCATTAGAATTGCAATTTGACCATAGGTTTATGGAATTAAAAACTAATTCTATTATCTATTAAGGATTGTTTTCTTTAAAAACAAACTCATTGAAAATTAATTCCATAAAATAAGCCTATAAGTTGGTAAATTATCCAACATCAAGTTCATTCCATATAATTGAATATAGGAGACGAAAAAATATATATGATGTTGTCTTCGATTATACTTCAAGTCCAGTCTTTGAAGTTCGATGCTTCTATACCCCCGACAAGTCTTGAAGTAGGGGGCATTTGTAAGCATACAAATTTTATTGGAATTAAATTCATAGAATAATTTGGACCATATTTTAAATTCAAGATATATTAGTTCAAATAAATTTATTGGGCTAATATAATAGAATTAATTATATAACTCCACATATATATATATATATATATATATATATATATATATATATATATATATATATATATATATATATATATATATATATATATATATATATATATATATATATATATATATATATATATATATATATATATATATATATATATATATATATATATATATATATATTAAATAAAGAAGTCTTAATCCATTGGGCTTGCCCAGTCTAAAGTGATGAGTCCACTTTACTAAGCCCAATATGTCATCTTCCTAGAGGACCAGTTTGGTGCCACGTATCAAATGACATGGCGCGCCAAGTCAAATGGAAGATCCAATAGGATCATGCCACGTGTCAAAATTATAAGGCATGCCAAGTCACACTAAAAGGTCAATGAAATTGCGTCACGTGTGCAAGTGACATGTTCTGGCCAATCAAATGAGGTCATGTCACCCTTCAATTTGATTGGTCGGAAGGAGTTTGTTCTTGTTATGGCTCTTCCCTTCCACAGTTATAAATAGAGGTATTCATAACTCAGAAAAGACACCAGAAGTGATAACAAGAAGCAAGAAAGAGCTCGTGGATCAAACGCTGTAAATTTCTCCACAAGTTTCAAGCTTCAAGCAAATCGAGTTCAAGTTCAAACTCAAAAACGAAGAACAAATAATTTCGAGCTCAAGAACAAGATCATCGTTCGTGGCAACAAATATAGATTCAAGATCAAGCTCCAAGGCCCTTGAATTTATTTACCATTGGAAAGAAGAATCAAAGGATTAATAGAGATTGTACATTCAAATATTCGAAATAAAATACTACGATTGTTACAATATTTCCGGTCTTGATTTTATTTTATTTTTAATAAAAGAAAAATTATGGGCATCACTTATATTTCAAGCCTAATCTTTAGAGCTTTTACAAGTGTAAACTCTAAGGGCCTTGGAGTAGAGGGCATTATAAGCATTTAAATTTTATCGAATTTAATCTATAAAATGATTTGGACTATTAAAAGTGATAGTAAAAAATAAGCAGAGAGCTCGTGGATCAAACACCGCAATGTTTTTACAAACTATAAATTCAAGCACTTAATTAAGCTACGAGTTTGAGTTCAAGTTCAAGTTCAAGAATGAAGACACATCAAATACCAAGGCGTTTAAGATCAAATTACTTATTTGTACTCAAATCCAAATCCAAGTTCAAGAAGTTGATTGAAGACCAAGTTTTACAAGCCCTTGAATCAAAATCAAGTTCATCAAGATAGTTTACATTCTTGAAGAACCAGAGGAATACTATAGAGATTGTAACACTTTCATTTATTGAAATCAAATACTCCTTACGTATCAAATTAGATGAAGTACTTTCTTTTTTACTTTGTTCCAAAATAAATGATACATTTCTAAATTTGAAAATAATTTAACTTTAAAATCTTCATTTTACCAATTTTAGCCTGAATAAAAAGCTTTTATAACCGCACAAATATCATGATCCTCCAAAGTGTTTACCCCTTAAACTTTTAAGACTATAAGTTTTAAAAGTTTTTTTAAAAAAAAAAATCGTATTGAGTCAAACTAATTTATCGAAATTAAAACGGAACAAGTATTACATTTGTTACGCAATTTTCAGTCCTAATCATTTATTTTCCCGATACGAAAATTTATTATTACAAGGATAAAATAGTCAAATCTCATCCTAATTAATTTTTTTTAAGGGGCGTGCACACAAGAATTATTGACACATAATACGAGAGAGGACGGGGTATAACACAAAACTTTGGGTGTAAAACTCCATCTAGTGCTTTCTAGTTTCGATTAGCCAGTCAGCAGCAGTCAACTATTGACAGGGTGGACAAGAGAGACCAAGTCAACGTGGATACGTTAACCAATATAATATTGCCATGTCATCGGGCTATGACGTGCAATCCTTACAACTAACCGAACAGCAAACATAACATAATTAATACAACTACAAAAATAACTCATAAATTAAACTTTCCTGAATGGACTAAACTACCACTACTGTTTATGCAGCGAGCCAGTAAGATGTATACTAAATCAAATGAAAATCAAGGGTAATTATGGAATTAAATGTTTTAATATGTATCCTCATTAATACACATGTTCTAGTTTGATCAAAACCAAAAAAAAAACCCTGGTAAATAATACCAAAAAAGAAAAAAAGAAAAAAAGAATCGGAAAATTAACCTTCCGGCGATCTGAAAATCCCTCAGCTTGAATTTTTCTAAGTAATTCGTGCTTTTCGAAATCTGTATTATTCTATATATCAATGGCTGCCCCGTTCTTCTCGACGCCGTTTCAACCATTTGTTTATCAGGTAATTTTACGTTTTTTTATTCGAATTTCTCCTTAAATTAGATTTTGTTCAGAGTCGGATCCAGAATTTCATTAACGGGTGCTGGTTTAGCTGCAGCGTAGTATATGTAATAGTAGTATGAATTGATACAGCTTTATTTTGAAAGTTAAAATTATAGACATAGTGGTTGCAGGTATTGAGTTTTGTTTTTACAGATCAATTTTTTTTGGGGGGGGGGGGGGGGAGGGGAGGGGTGGTGGTGGTGGTGGTGGTGGTGAAAGAATCAATAATTGACAATAACAATATTTGCTTTTTAGTTGGGAAAAGTGTTAAAAGAGCTGAATTTATAGTTTGGTAAATCACACTATGGAAGAAGTTATGAATTTGGTGTTCTGAAGACTTTTAAATGGGAATACTAATATTTGTTGAAGTGCTCTTTTCTTTATTTGGTGCAATTAATTTTGTATCGATAGAAATTTAGTTCGAAAAAGAGTAAAAAGAAGGAAACTTTACTGCTTCGCGAATCACATTACGAGGAGAAGTTATGAACTTGATGATTTTTAGGGAGATACTATTATTTGTTGAGGTGTTCTTTTCTTTATATAGTGCAATTAATTTTGCATCTATAGTAATTTAGTTTGATGAGTGTTTGGGAGTTTGCGGCACAACTGTTTTTTTTTTCACGGTATGTTTAAAGGTATAGTATTAGAGTGAAATAAGTCCGAATAGAACAGATATAGAGGATTTGCTATTGTCGCTTAATGATTGATTCCTTGATATTATCAAGGGTATCTTTTATTTGCAACAGTAGTTGTGCCTCTGGACTTTACCAACTGTCCTTAGTTAATGTTGTGAGACCTGAAACATCTTTTGGGAGTGAAGTTATAAACTCTTCAGCTTGGATGACAATGTAGTAACTTCGGTCGAATTAAATAAAACAATGTAGCATCTCACCCTTCCACTGTGTAGGCAAATCTATTATGCTGACCATTGTATTATATTTTGCTGTATAGAGTCTGCAAGATGCAGTAACACCTTTCCAAATTCTGGGCGGTGAAGCTCAGATTGTTCAGGTAATGTCAGCATGTAGTTGCCTTCTCTATAAGAGGAAAATCATATGGTTGATCTAATTATATTTGTTTCCTTTTCTCTATTTACATTTCAGATTATGTTGAAGCCACAAGAAAGGATTATTGCAAAACCTGGTATGTAACTAATCATATTCTTTATAAAGGAAGCCTCTTGCTTATCTATTTGTTTGTGTATATGATTTGCTCATAAGAATTCTCACTTGTTTGTTTGAGTTAGCTGTATGCGGAACACAATGTAAAATCTCTTCATTTGATAGACATTAAAGAATGGAATCAGTTCGGTTAGCTATTTGTAAAATCTACAACTTGACCAACTAGTTGGGTGGATATTTCCTCGACTTTGAATAAGTATGCGTGGACTACTTAAAACATTCCTTGCATGTTTCCATACCTTATGAAAGAAAGACTAATGCCAAATTATATTTTGACATTTGCTATTTACTACTCACTCTTAACTGACTTACGGGGACGTTGGAATGCTTTGCAGGGTCCATGTGCTATATGTCTGGTTCCATCCAGATGGAAAATGTTTATGCCACCGAAAATGAAGCAGGTGTTTGGCAATGGCTTTTTGGAAAGACTATTACAAGCATAGTTCTTTACAATACAGGTACAACTGATGGATTTGTCGGAATAGCTGCTCCTTCTCTGGCAAGAATCCTTCCGGTTCGTTCGCGTTCGAACTATATTTTCATCTTGTTTGGTTATACAATCTTCTTTAGTGAGTACACCCTTGTGCATGTGCACAATCTGGAAATTGGGGGTACAAGTGCAGGATAATTAACCACCAATAAGTATAATGTCTTATTTGTTCTTGCACCAGGGTATCTAGAAAGGTATTAGGTGGAGAAATTGTGAGGGACTCCACAGTTTGGTCACACATTGTTAGTACGGATGATTCTGTTTACATGTACTATTACTAAATAAATTGGTATTTGTTGCTCTGTTTCATTGTTCCCACACAGATTGATTTAGCGAAGTTTGGAGGTGAAATTTTATGTCAGGTAAAGATAACTCTTTATCTTAATATCCTCTTTAGTTCTTGCAAAAGGTCTCTTCCACCTGTTTGCTTTAACTGTTTACCAGTTAAGTATGCTTTCTATCTTGACATATGACTTCAAGAATATTATTTTGTAGCCAGATGCATTTCTCTGCTCCATTAATGATGTCAAAGTCAGTAATTCCATCGACCAAAGGCCACGTAACCTAGTTGCTAATGCAGAGGTGAGATGATAAAATTGTCTTGACTTTATATATGGGCATGATTTTCAGCCTTGCTGACGATAATTACTACAAACAGGTTGAATCTTTGACTAATATGCTTGTAACATTTCCAGGGATTCTTAAGACAGAAGATATCAGGCCAAGGGCTTGCATTTGTAGTCGGAGGTGGTTCTGGTATGATTTTGAATCTCAGTTAACTAATAAATTTAAGACTTCTGTGGAGAATATCAAAGATGGCATGCCTAGAACAGATTGTGGCTATTCATTTAAGTTTTTTTCCATCTTACATTCGTTTGTCTGAACTCTGAACCAGCACCCTATCATTTAAACCCAAACAAAATTGCTGGACCATTTTAATTTGGGTTGTAAGATTAAGAGGTCTTAATCTTCACATCACAAGTTCTATTTTCTGATTCATTTCTTCGGGCAATATTTATTTTTCTTCCTCAGTTGTACAGAAAAATCTCGAGGTGGGTGAAGTACTTGCTGTTGATGTGCCAAGCATTGTTGCAGTATCATCAACTGTCAATGTTCAAATAAAATACAATGGAGCCATGAGAAGGGTGGTATTTGGGGTATGTTTTCACATGTCCGCTTCAATTGATTTCTCCTTTCATTCATTCTAACTGTTTATTGCTGAATAATATTCATCAATTAATGTATTTAAGAAATACCTCTGCCGGCAGCAATCATTTGAGTTTTCTTGTTTCATTCTTTGTCCTCCTCGTAACATCTTGTTGTTCAATGATTAAAAAAAACGTATTTGTTGTTCATAAGAGAAGTAGTGTTGAAAATCAGGGTTAAGTCCCTGCAAAGGTAAAAAAATAATTAGGTGATCTCTTCCTATATGTCTAAGAGTTGGTGGACGTAGCTACTTAGCACCTGTGCTGGTGAGAGGTAGCAAGTATCTGGTAGACTAGTTAACATGCATGCAACCTGTCCCAGATGTTTATCACCTTAAAATAAAAGGAATTTGAAAAGGCCAGTTATCATCTACCAAAAGCAACATTTGAACCCATAAACTCTACTTGGTATTAATTTTAGCTGAGCTTTCTTTACTGCAGGACTGATCTCTCCCCGTTGCTCTCTTCGAGGAGGGGCTTTTACTTTCATTTATCTTTAAAAGTTAACAAAGAAAGAGAAGAATAAACAAAAAAGTGCCGTTTCTTCGGTAAATGTTTATTTTTGTGTTTCAGTTAGTATGTAAAGTCAATTTCCATCCTTTTGTTTGATACTAGTTTTCGGATACGTGCGTTGCACGTGTATCCCATGCTAAATAATATAATATATTTTAAAAATACTATAATTCTGTTGATATTAATTAGAAGAGGGGGAAGAGATTAGAACGCATGAAAGCATGATTATCACTATTTATTAAAATATTCCTCTGTTTTAGTTTATGTGAACCTATTTCCTTTTTGATCCGTTCCAAAAGAATGACCCTTTTCTAAATTTGGGAACATCTTAGCTTAAACTTCCAATTCTACCCTTATTGAGAAGCTTTTATAACCACACAAACTCTGGACCCATTTTTGACTTGTTTAGAACCACAAATTTCAAAAGTCTTTATTTTTTCTTAACTCCGTGCCCAGTCAAATAGGTTCACATAAATTGGAACGGAGGGAGTAATATATATTTTTAATTTTGTACATTATAGATAAATGTTTTGAATAACGATTGTATTTATAAGAAAATGTTTTCCTTCATAAAAAAATCTGAAAATTCAAGTTAATAGAAATAAACAGAGAATTGTCGTAAATGCAAGCTCTAGAATTTTTTTTTATACATGCATGAGATGTGTAAGAAATAACTTTGTTACTAGAATTTATTATAGTGAATGTTTACTAATTGCATCGCATTCATTATATATAATTTATATCTAATGTGGTATTTATTATAATGAGTATTTACATTTCTATCCAAAATAAATTTAACAATAATATTTAATAGAAGGGCAAGAGAGTCATTCAGCTTTATAAGAATATTTTGGTATTTCAGTCTCCACCTAAGATGTTCACACTTATAATATATAATAATATAGTATGATAGGATGATCATCTTTTTCTAGTACATATAGTGATACAATGATCAGGGTTGTAGGATAGGGGCTCCTAGAGTTTTTCGTACTCCTCACCCGGGGTTGGGTGAGGCTTGGCAGGGCTATCCATAGATGATTTGTGTATTGGATTGTGTCTCCCTTATGGTAGTTATTTAGGGTAGTTACTATTTGATATCATTGCATACTATTTCATTTATGGTTCTTATGTTTAAATAATTATTTACGCTATTTATGCTGGAGTTACTAATGCTCTTTTGTTTTTGTTTTTGTTTTTCCTTTCCTTCACTGAGCTGAAGGTCGATTGGAAACAGCCTCTCTGCCCTTTCGGGTAGGGGTAATGCCCGTCTACATATTACCCTCCCCAGACCCCACTTTGTGGGACTATAATGGTTAGTTGTTGTTGTTGTAGTGATACAATGAAATGAGTATACCAACAAGGCCAAGTGAGACCAAAGAAACAATAGAGTAGATCTTTTTTTTCAAATTAAGATATTCTGGTCATAATTTGTTCGAACTTGAGGGTTTCAGGGCTTTTTTAAAGCGAGTTCCTGGTACTTCCTTCCATTAGCATGTCTGAGATTGCAACCTTTTATTAAGCTGGTTACTTCAACATTACCTGAGCTCCTCACTAATGATTGAAGTAATCTGACTTGTGACTCGTGATTTTCTATGAAAATATATGTTTAGCCTTCTGCTTTGCGGAACTAATCTGACTTGGGTTCGCCGTTATCATTTTATGATTTGGTTCCTGAGGCAGATTGTCCTAACTATATTTGTATGTTTGCAGAATGATAATGCGGTAACAGCTATTCTAACAGGGCCTGGTATTGTATTTATTCAAAGCATGCCTTTTCATCGGCTTTCACAACGCATTGCTAGGTATTTCTCCTAGTCGATGAAACTATTTGAACTTGTTAAATTACTGTGCTACTTTCTATCAACCAAATTGCTGCACTTATGGTTGAAAATTGACAATGTTTCTGCTTCACTGTTGCAGGGCGGTAACATCTCCAAACATGAGGGACAATCCCAAATTCTTCATTCAGATAGCAATTTTCTTCTTTCTAGCTTATGTTGTTGTTGTGTCATCATTGATCTTGACAGATATTTGAAACTTTTCACTTTCCATTTTCACAAAATTGTAGATTGTTCGTTGCGACTTCTAAGCCTTTTTTTTTTTGGATTGACATGCATTTGAATGTTAATTACAAGATATAGAGTAAGCAGGGCTATGACTTTCTTTCAGTTGTGGCATAGTTTGGTATAGAAAACTGTAAAAGCAATGGGAAGTGCTCCCTTGTATAATATATTTGAAACTTCCAACCATAGCTGGACGGTTTTTCTGATAATCCGTCTGTTGATTATACAATGGATTACTGGAGAAGGTTCGTTACTTTTATATATTTGTTAAAACTGAGAATAGATTGTTGCTAATGATTTATTACTTACAAAGCCCCCTTTTTTCTTTTTCATCGTATGAATTTAGAATTGGATAGTATAATTTAACTAGCTTATTTATACTTTCCAGAGTGCAATTTGTGTTTTACCATTGGTGTGCCTATTATGGTGGGGGCAGATGCAAAATTGCTTATAATTTCAGGCCTAAGTGTGATGACCCGCCATATCATCATGCAATATATGCGCCATTGGCATATATTAATGTCAATGTGGAAGCTTACATAAGAAGAAGGCTAGCATTTGTGAGAAGATTCTAAAGAAGTATGGACATTTCCTTAGTAAGAACCTAGATCCTTATGGATTTGCTAGGAAAGTCCTTGGAATCTTCTAGGCTTGTTGAGAATTCTAGAGAAAGCCCTTATCTTGTAAATATCAAGGACTTGTATAATAATTAGTATTTACAAACTAGTCCCTAGGAAACTAGTATATAAAGGGGGCCACTCATTTGTAATTCACCAAGCAAACAATTCAAGTTCTCTCTAATATAAAACTTCTTTTAACAATCCTCTTGTGTTCTTTCTTCTATTCTCTTGACGATCTTGAGTGTAGTAAGGCTGACTTGGCATAGAAAGAACCTGAGCAAATTGTGCAAGATCGTGAGCGAGTTATCAAGTGCCATACGTGTACATAGTTAACAACTAAGGACGTGACAATGTGGTATTAGAGCCAAGGTTTCAACTAAGGGAATGGCGAACGACGGAGAAATTAACGCTGCCAACACCCAAGGCAATGTCATCCAGGATGTTGCTGGCAAGAGCGGCCGTGGAAAAAAAGAGGAATGCCACCAACAAGATCCAGGATGTGCCACCCGAGGTTGTGTCAAACGAAGGGCTTACATCCATGAACCATCTGCCACTGAGGCGAGCGAGGATGAAGTGGAGGTCCTTACGTCTTGCTCGATAGAGAGTGGTTGATGAAGGTGAACGCGGGGATAGACTCTGTGAAGATCTTTGGCCATCGCTTGAGGAAGGTGGAAGGCACCCTTAGCATTTCTGAGGGGCACACTCTTGAAGAGATTGAGAGTATGCGAATGACTTGGAGGGACGTACACAAACCGAGATGGAACTAAGGCATCACTGCGTTAGAGTGCAGACTCATGGAGGCTTTGAGTATTATTGATGCTATGAAGGCAAAGATAGATTCACTCGAGGATGGCGTGACTGAGGCTGCCATCAATTTTGTGGTGACGAGAGAGGCCAAGATCGAGGCTCCCAAACCCCCGGTGTTCAAAGGTGTTCGTGATGCACAAGAAGTGGAAAGCTTCCTTTGGCACTTAGAGAACTACTTCAGGCATGGCAAAGTGAGGGAAGACGAAGCCAAGATCAACACAGGGTATTGTACCTCTTCGAGACTACCATGCTATAGTGGAGAAGGAAGATGGCTGACGTGTGTCACACCCCCATTTTTACACGGATACCCCGAAGAATAAAAACGTATAAGGGAGTTTTTCCAATTAAAGTGATATTATTCGAAATGGGATTGTTTATTTATTTAGAGTCGCCACTTGGGATAGGTTTGGCTTTTGGTGTTCCAATTCACTGGTTTATTTAGAATCCCAAATCGAGAAAATTTTTCGACAGCCTAAATGGAGTATGCGAACCAAAAATCCTAAGTAAGGAATTCTGTTGACCCGAGGGAAGGTTTAGGCGCACTCAGATCCCGTGGTTCTAGCACGGTCGCTTAAACTATTGTAATTGGCTAACAATTCTGATTCTCATACATGTTCATCATATAATGCAATTTAAAATTATTTTTATACCGCTTTTAACATTTTTTAAGAAAATTTGCAATGTCATTAAAACATGCCGTGAACTACGTCACATAAATGGGCATGCAGTTTTTGACATATTTTAACTTTATTGAGATTTGAATTTGGGTCACATAAATGCGCACCCTGTACCTAAAAGCGAGTAACGTATTATTATCTTTGCGGGAAGTCGTGAAGTTCGCTAAACGACATTCCGAATTTTTAAGTATTTTAATATGAACATTTAAAAGCGCCACGCAATTTATGGGTTCCGTTTGGCGTGGCGTGGCGCACCTCATTTGTTATTTTAGAAGGCCAATCCTAAAGCAAACTAAGGTTTTCTATTAGATTTGTCTCTACTTGGGCCTAATGAACTGATACTACATTATTTGGAGGGTCTAAACTTATAAATATGTTTTTACATTAGATTACCCTCAATAGATCCACTATGCAATATTTCAATTTTTTCGAATATGCCTCAAAATCTGGGCTCAATTACAATCCCAAAAAGCTTTATTTGCACAAAGAGTGAGCTTCCTGGGCTCACAGTAGGCCATAATTGAATAAACTTGGGCTTGTTCACAAGTGTACCACCAATATACAACATGTCTGGACATTAAAATGACTATTCAACAGTGATTGCAACATGACCTGAAGCATCGAATTGTTTCAAAATGAAATGTACTACTTAGAATCCTGCTTTTCACAAACACAGAGTGAATAAGTTTACATAATTTGCTAATAAACATTTACAAGAGATACTAATTTTCCATCGAATAAAGAGTTCGTGCTATTTTAAACCAAAATTCCATTTCAAATTCACTCTCCAACCAAACATGACTGGAATACTTGAATCGACTATAGCACTGGCTAGTCTTACTACTGATTATTACACAAATTAAAAGTATTAGTCCAAATATCCCATTATACAAAACAAGTGTCTCAATTACAATAATCAGAGAAATAATAATGAAATTTAAAGGAGGAATAGGTAAAATTCATCTTCAATTTTGAGAATTCACTCAGTTAAAGTTTTCATACATCATTGGGTACCGAAAGTGTACCTGTAATTCGAATAAAACAGAATTGAGAGTCAGCAAACTCAAGCAGCAAAATGATCACAGGAAGCAATAGCTCATGAGCGATTAGGAACCCAGGAATGATACCAAATAACCAGGAAGAATTTAATACCCAACCAAACCAGCAAAAACCACTCAAATAACTCGAATAAACCCCAACCAGCTAAAATATGAACCCAGGACAAGTGCTGAAACCTTAATACTTCAAATAGGCATATTTTGGGTCACTTTTCATCCTATAGAGCTAAAACTTCTACTGGACAGCTGAAATTAGGATTATTTTGAGGAAAAGGAATCTAATGGAACAGTAAAACCACTAAATTTCAAAGAATTTAGGAACTTTAACAAACTTTGGATTTCTGGAAACTTTTCAGGATTTTTTGAAATTTTTTAGGCTTCGAAATTTCTGCGAACTTTTAGATCTTTCAGACTGTGTAAAACTTTTTTTTTCTGAATGAACTAGGGTGCCCTTTTTATAGCCAACGTTTAGGGCAACCTCTTTATTTTGTATTAACTACTAGCCCCTCTTTTAATTTTCAGTTTTTACCTACTTGGTCCTTTATTTTCTGACTTGTTTCTCAAGTCACTGCACTAAAACTACTGAATTTTAGACTAAGGCCCTTTTCTAGAAGAATCTAAGGAATTCTAGCATTGTTCCTTATTTATGAAACACCTTTAGTACCCTTACTCTTATCCTGAAATTACTACCATAAACTAAACCACCCTTCTAGTATACTGAAATTACCATTTTTACTAAGCTAAATCTTAAAAACTAATTATTGCTAGCTAACAGCTATATCCAAACACACTAACATCAATTAGAGGCTTAGAAATTACCAAAACTATCATTAAAATTAAGCAGACTGAAAATTACTTCTAATTAATCTAAAACAACCAAAATCAATTTCAATTAAGAAAGCCTGAATAAACGAATAGGAACTTTGGAACTAAAGATAAGCAGGAACTTCTAATTAAACTAAAAAGAAAATCAAACAACAATGTAAAATCGGAATCATTTGCAGAAAAATAAAATAACCTAATAAGAAATAAAGCACTATAAACAAAATCAGAAACCAAGTCTAAAGGAACTGACTACTCAAATAGCTCAAAAACTAAACATGATAAAACTTTCAACTTAAACTAAAAAATCCGAATTAATGCACAACCTAATTATTAAACAAGAGAATAAAATAAAGATGAAAACAATCAAGAAATAAAGGTGAACTCACTGATTGGGTCTTCAAAGAAAACCTGATTGGATTCAACTTGAATCCCCAAACAGAGTTACATGTTTGGTTTCGGTCAAAACGAACATGCAACTCCATTTGGGAACTCAAGTATAGCTTTGATAGTCCGTCTCAAAATTATTCAATTTTTAGATTTGAAATTCGAGATGTTTTAGGCTTATTCGAAGGAAATAGGGTTCATTTTTTGGGTAGAGGAGGCAAAGGGGAGTATGGGGTCTGTTTTTGGTAGCCATTGAAGCCGGCACCTCCGTGGACGGCGGAGCAGCCGCTCCTTTGAAGCGTTTGGCCGGGATTCGATGGTTGATCTTCGTGGAGTTGGAAAGAGGAGAAGACGGGGAACAAGTGATGTTAATTAGGGGGGATTTGGAGTTACACTGTTGCCGGCAGCGGATGGTGGAGAGGTGGTGGTCTACGGTGGTGTTACACCGGAGGGATTAGGGTTAATGGGACATGGCACAATGTTTCTGGGGCAGGGGGTGTTATAAGACACTTATATAGTGTAACGCCCCCCCCCCCCACCCCCCCACCCCCCGCATCTTGACTGTTCTATCAAGATCAATCCACGACTCATATTTCTTGGGTGTAAAAGATGTCGTTTTGACATGGGCGTTTTTGGACCGGGTAAGGGACTTTAGGTCTGGGTTAAATTTAACGGGTTCATGGGTTTTGGCCAAGTTTTATTGCAAGAACTGGCCCAAATCAAAGGTTTTCAACAAAAGACCAAATTTATGTATTTTATCTTTTATATTGCTTTTTATATATTTTTCAGATTTTAATAATAAAAAATAACAATAAACCAAAATAGATTTAACTACCACAAAATAAACTAATTAACCTCTAAAATACCCTAAATTCTAAATTTAAATGAAAAATTAAAAAAATGTAAGAATAACCAATTTTTGTTATTTTTTTCCTTATTTTCAATATTAATTAATAACCTAAAGAAAATGTAAAATTAAGTCATAAATGCAAACATGTTTTTTTTTCAACAAAAGACCAAATTTATGTATTTTATCTTTTATATTGTTTTTTTATATATTTTTTAGATTTTAATAATAAAAAATAAAAATAAACCAAAATAGATTTAACTACCACAAAATAAACTAATTAACCTCTAAAATACCCTAAATTCTAAATTTAAATGGAAAATTAAACAAATCTAAGAATAACCAATTTTGTTATTTTTTTCCTTATTTTCAATATTAATTAATAACCTAAAAAATGTAAAATGAAGTCATAAATGCAAACATGTTTTTTTTGAAGCATGGTTCAGTCAGACCATGCTTCAAAGGTTGCCTACATATCCTTGGTTATAAAGGAATCATGTCAGTGTAGTTCTGGAATGTTTGGTAGTTGGGACTACCATCAGCTGTGATTTCACTGTTGATGCTGCTGCTACTGCTTGCTGACCTCCCTATTACACCAAAAGAAATCAAAAGATAAACTAGCTATGCCTATCAACTATGAGTTACAAGATACCTATCTATAATTCTCTTGAAACTTGATCTTGAGTCTTGGTTGGATTTTCCATGGACTCCGATCTGAATCTTGATGCTCGTGAGCTGTAGGTTCGGGTTCTTTCTTCAGCATTGAAACCAAGCGGGACATGTATGACTTGTGACTTTGAATCAAATTTGGGCAATCCGCGTCTTTCTTTTCAACCATTCTAGATTTGTTTCATTTTTGCTCTTTTCTTCTTTTCCTTTATCCTGGATTGAGATTCGCTCTTCCAGTCATCTCGAATCCTGTGCCTTGAGGTAAAACATGTTCGGACACCAAAACCAACAAACGAACGAAATTTTCTGTCCCAGTTTTCACTAGGGAAATTTTGTGAGTTATTTGTAGCACAAATCTAAACTATTTCTATTGAAAATAATAAAAGTTAGGATTGTTTATTTATTTATTTTTGGAAAGATTACCAGGTTATGCTGGTAGATGATCGGGTTATGCCAGAAGAGGAAACAGGTCCCTGCTGGGGATAAGAGGAGAATTCGCGGGTTATTCCGGGATAGGAATAAAGAGTCTCTGCTGGGGAAGAGGAAGAAAAATCCATGGGTTTTGACGGTACGTATGACAAAGATTCCTGGGTTACATCAGGGAGATCCGCGAGTTATGCCGGGATTGAAAGAAAAGATTCATAGGTTATGCCAGGATTGAAAAAGACTCCTAGATTATGCCAGGGGAATCCGCGGGTTATGCCGGGATTTGGAAAAAGACTCCTAGGTTATTCTAAGGTGATCCGCGGGTTATGTCGGGATAGAAGAAAAGGGCTCTTGGGTTATGACAGGGGGATCCGCGGGTTATGCCGGGACTGAAAGAAGGAACTCTTGGGTTATGCCAGGGGAATCCGCGGGTTATGCCATGATTGAAGAAAAGACTCCTGGGTTATGCCGGGGGAATCCGCGGGTTTTGCCGGGATAAGAAGAAAAAGGCTCCTGGGTTATGCCAGGGGGATTCGCGGGTTATGTCGGGATTTGAAAGAAAAAGCCTCCCGGGTTATGCTAGGGGAATCCGCGGGTTATGTCGGAATAGGAAGAAAAAGGCTCATGGGTTATGCCAAGGGGATCTGCGGGTTATGTCGGGATAGGAAGAAAACTCCTAGGTTATGCTAGGGGGATCCGCGGGTTATGCTGGGATTGAAAAAAAAGATTCATGGGTTATGCCAGGGGAATCCATGGGTTATGGCGGGATTTGTAAAAGGACTCCTAGGTTATGATAGGGGGATCCGCGGGTTATGCCAGGATTTCGAAGAAAGACTCCTATGTTAAGCTAGGGGGATCCGCGGGTTATGCCGGGATTGAAAAGAAAACATTCCTAGGTTATGCCAGGGGATTCCGCGGGTTATGTTGGGATTGAAAAGACTCCTGTTGGGGAAGAAAAGAAAAAGATCCCCAGGTTATGCTAGGGAATGTTGGGGAATGAAAGAAAGAGAAGTCTCTTAGGTTATACTGGGGATAGAAGGAAATTAGTCCTCAGGTTATGCTGGGGAATGAAAGAAAGATAGGTCCCCCAGGTTATGCTGGGAAATGAAAGAAAAAGAACTCCCTCAGGTTATGTTGGGGATAGTGAGAAAGGAAAGACCCTTAGATTATGTTAGGGATAGAAGAAAATTGGTCCTCATGTTATGCTTGGGAATGGAAGAAAGAAAGGTCCCTCAGGTTGTGCTGGGGATAGACAGAGGAACCCTTGGGTTATGCAGGGGAATGAAGGAAAGGAATCCTCAGGTTATTCTGGGAAGAGCGGAGTATGATCCTCAGGTTATGCCGGGAGGTCCATAGGTTATGCTGGGGAGAGCTAGGGGATGTGGTCCTAGATTTGGGGGGATGGAGTCGAGGATCGGAGTCTTATGCTACCATGTTTTGTGATTCTCCTTTTCTTCTTTTCTTTTATAAAAACTGCAGGAAAAGATATATAGAGAACTTCCCTTTTGGTTGATCATGGCTTCTTAGTTCCTGTGCATTTCCTTTGGTTGCATTTGCTATTTATCACATTGCTTTGGATTACACATGTTTTAAATTTTCAAACATAACACGACTTGTTAGTTCGAAACGATGGTCGATTTTGTGGCCTTGATTTGCTTGATCCCGGCCTCACTTCTGTTGAGAAAACCTTTGGCTTTCTAGACTTTGCCTTGTTGGTTGGTTAGGTAATCTCATCTTTCAGATTTGTTTCGCCTTCGCAGGCCTTTTGGTTACGATTTCCTTGCCCCGATTTCCGTTTCAGAGCCTTTGGGTATCCTGACTTTTGAAACCATGTTGAGGCAATTATCTCACTCAGGCTTAACCTTTCTAATCTTTATTTTTCCTTCATGGGCATTGGACTTTGATTTTCTTTCTTTACACCTTTCTGCTTCTGAAGCGTCAACAATTATGGCCAAACGGGATTGGCTAGATGCGCCTGCTGAGGCTAGGTATTTTTAGTCCTTTCCAGGCAAGTCCTGCGAAACCGGTCTTACCACCTTTTCTTGCAGAATAGTCATGAAATTAAAGTTAAGATGAAAGGGATTCGAGGAAGCAAAAAATCAATCATGGGGTGCATGCCGACTTCAAATGGACATGACATGCTTCTTGGACTGGATGCCCAACCCGTACACATTTTCTGCTTCTTGTGACCCATATTTCAATCTTTCGAAACCAGGGAAACTTGCTCAGACTCTTGAAGTATCTTTTCGGAATCAAGTCAGACGTAGTTCAGGTAGTGTTTCCTAAACTAGTTTTGTTTGGTTGTTTCTTTCTTCTTTTTTTATATCATTTTTTCATTTTTCTTTTTCTTTTCTTTTCTTGTCTTTTTTTTAATAGCACTTCTGAGTTCGAAAGAGGGTGATCAAAGAAACGCAACCGGCTCAAAGGGTTTGCGAAGATTGATAATGTTTAGGGTTGCGGGAAAGAAAAGGCTTCGTCATTTCAACCAGCCTGAATCATTGCTGCAGGGAGTTCAAACGTGATACCTTTAACTGCATCTGCATTCGCTACTGTTTCGGGATTGTCTCCTTCGACACCACCCAAGTACAATGCTCTTTTGGGCAGTATCTACTGATAATGTATGGACCTTTCCAGTTTGGAGAAAACTTTCCTTTAGCTTCCTGACGGTGAGGGAGAATACGCCTCAATACAAGGTGTTCGACTTCGAAATTCTTGGGGCACACTTTCTTGTTGTAAGCGCGGGCCATTCTTTGTTGGTACAACTGCCTATGACAAACCGCGGCCATTTGTTTTTTGTCAATTAATGACAACTGCTCCAGCCGAGTCTTAACCCACTCACTATCCTCAATTTTTGCTTCGACAATTATCCGAAGCGAAGAGATTTCTACCTCTGCGGCTATAACAGCTTCAGTCCCATAGACCAATAAATATGGAGTTGCCCCTACCGATGTGCGCACCGTGGTGCGATATCCAAGCAATGCAAAAGGCAGCTTTTCATGCCATTGTCTTGAGCTTTGAATTATTTTTCTCAAAATCTTCTTGACGTTATTGTTAGCTGCTTCGATGACACCATTGGCTTTGGGCCAGTAAGGAGTGGAGTTTCTATGTGTTAAATTGAATTGTTCACATATTTCTCCCATCAGGCGACTATTCAGATTGGCAACATTTTCTGTAATGATGGTTGCAGGAATACCGAAGCGGCAAACGAGGTTGGAATGCACAAAGTCTACCATAGCTTTCTTGGTGACTGACTTAAGTGTGATGGCTTCGACCCACTTTGTAAAGTAGTCAATAGAAACCAATATGAATCTATGTCCATTTGAGGCTTTTGGTTCAATGGGCCCAATAATGTCCATGCCCCAGGCAGCGAATGGCCAAGGTGCTGACATAGGATGCAATTCAGTTGGCGGTGCATGAATCAAATCACCGTGCACCTGAAATTGATGACATTTCCGAACGAAGCTGAAGCAGTCTTTCTACATGGTCATCCAGTAATATCCCCCCCCCCCCCCCGAAGTATTTTTTTGCCAATACGCACTCGTTCATATGAGGCCCACACACTCCCGTGTGTACTTCATGCATAATCCTTCCGGCTTCCTCTGTATCAACATATCTTAGCAAGTTGAGATCTGGGGTCCTCTTATATAAGATATCACCGCTCAAGAAGAAACCACTCGCGTGTCGTCGGATGGTTCTCCTTTGATCCCCAGTGGTCTGCTCGGGATACTCTTGTGTTTTCAGAAATTTCTTGATATCACAATACCAGGGTTGAGTGCTGGATTCTGCCTCGATCACAATACAATACCCATGCCTTTCCCTTATTTGGATTCCTAAGGGATCGATGTAGGAGTTTCCGGGGTAAGGCAACATGGAGGCCAAAGTTGCGAGTGCATCTGCTAACTCATTGTGACAGCGAGGAATGTACCTAAACTGTACCGACTTGAATCGTTTGCTGAGATCCTCCACATGCTGTCGATAAGGGATGAGTTTGACATCTCTCGTTTCCTACTCTCCTTGGGCTTACCGGATAATCAGATCTGAATCCCCCATGATTAATAATTCCTCGACGTATTGGTCAATAGCCATATTTATGCCCATGATACAAGCCTCGTATTCAGCTGTGTTGGTGCAGAAAAATCGAAGTCGTTCTATGGATAGGTAAGGTTGACCAGTGGGTGAGATTAGGATTTCCCCAATACCTACGCCTTTCGCATTTACTGCTCCATCGAAGAACATTTTCCAAGTGGTGATGTCTTCAGATGTTACCTCCACCGAATTCACCTCTTCATCCGGGAAATAGGTATTCAAGGGTTGATATTCATCATCAACTGGGTTCTCGGCTAGATGATCTGCTAGCGCTTGGGCCTTCATTACCATGCGAGTGACATAGACTATGTCGAACTCGGTGAGCAGGATTTTCCATTTCGTCAATCTCCCTGTGGGAATCGGTTTTTGGAATATGTACTTCAAAGGATCCTGCGTAGTTATGAGGTAGGTGGTGTGGGCTTGCAAGTAATGCCTTAGCTTCTGGGCCACCCAAGTTAAGGCACAACAGGTTCTTTCTAGCAAGGTGCATTTGGCCTCATAACTGGTAAACTTCTTGCTCAGGTAATAAATAGCCTTCTCCTTCTTTCCGATGACAACATGCTGCCCGAGAATGCAACCAAAAGAGTTTTGCAGGACCGTCAGATATAGATACAGTGACCTTTCGGGTTCCGTGGGGACCAAGACTGGTGGATTAGACAGGTAATCTTTAATTTTGTCAAAAGCCTCTTGACATTCATCAGTCCATTTAATTGTTCCATCCTTTTTAACAACCTGAATATGGGTTCACAAGTGGAAGTCAACTGGGCAATGAATCGGCTAATGTAATTCACTCTTCCCAACAGGCTCATTATATCTTTCTTAGTTTTAGGAGGTGGTAGCTCTCAGATGGAACTTATCTTTGTTGGATCCAGCTCAATACCTCCCCGACTGACGATGAACCCCAGGAGCTTGCCCGACGGGACCCCGAATGCACACTTGGCTAGGTTTAATTTCAAATCATACTTGCGAAGCCTTTCAAAGAACTTTTTTAGGTCCTGTACATGATCACCTTGAGTCTTGGACTTGATAATCACGTCGTCCAGATACACTTTTATCTCCTTATGCATCATGTCGTGAAAGATAGTGGTCATATGTTGTGCAGCATTCTTTAAACCAAAAGGAATAACCCTATCGCAATAAGTACCCCAAGATGTGGTGAAATCAGTTTTCTCAGCATCTTCCTCATCCATCAACACCTGATGATATCCTGCGTAACAATCCATAAAAGACGGTATCTCGTGTTTGGCGCAGTTGTCAACAAGGATGTGGATATTTGGCAAAGGGAAATTGTCTTTGGGACTGGCCTTGTTTAGATCCCTGTAGTCTACACACACTCGGGTTTTCCCATCTTTTTTTGGCACCGGGACTACATTGGCCAGCCACGTGGTGTACCGAACCACTCGGATTACTCCCACCTCTAACTGCTTTGTGATCTCCTCTTTGACATTATCGTTGATATCAGGTTTGAACTTTCTCTGCTTTTGTTAGACTGGAGGGCATTCGGGGTATGTAGGCAACTTGTGGACCACCAAATCAACACCCAACCCTGGAATATCATCATTGGACCAAGCAAACACGTCTTTGAATTCAAAAAGAAGTTGAATCAGTGAGTCCCGGATTTCCTCATTCACATGGATGCTTATTTTGGTTTACCTGGTTTCGCTGAGACCACCCAAGTTAACCGGTTCGGTATCATTTAGATTTAGCTTAGGTCTATTTTCAAAATGTTCTAGTTCTCGATTGATTTCCCTAAAAGCCTCTTCTTCATCATACTCCGGTTCTTGGTTCATTATTTCACAATCAGGCGACATATTCGGATCGGGGCATGAAGTCTGCGAGCATGTCATATTATTTAAAGCCGCATTATTGGAACTGAAAGAAATGAAATAAAAGGAAAACTGCAAAATCAGAAATAATAAAGGAATGTAGATGATGAAATATTGATTTCATTTCTTTGAAATTGTAAGATAACAGGATTTACATTTGGAAATTAAAGCACAAACTACTAAAGGAAAACACCCGAGTTACACCCTGAAATAACTCGCTATGCAAGAAAAGATGGCAAGGCAGGACTACTGGGCCTCCCGCCTGACTGGGAAACGCGCAGCCTTCCAATTTTGCAATTTGGCATCCGGTCCTATGTAGAGCACCTCAATGGTGCTCGAGCCTTCTCCAAGCTGGACCATGTTAGATTCATACAATAGTTTTCTCATGGCCCCACGTATGTCTTCGATTTCTTCCGCTGTGAAGATCCCGTCTTTTTCTTCCTCACTATTCTTTGGCTTCACAAATGTTTCATACAAGTGGGGTAAGGGTTGAGTTAAATCCCATCCATTACGCTTTCTGCGGTTCGCCCATGTTATATCCTCTGGTGTTGGGTGGAAGCCTAACCCGAAAAACACCTATGCAGTGGGCAAATAAACTGGCTCAATTATCCCTTGTAAAGAACTTCTGAGTCCCTTCCCTGGTTTGAATCATTGACGTATCATTTCTCTAGCCACCATGATTGAGGCATTGGAGAGGAAAGGTTTGGGACATGGTTTGCCTTCTTCGTGTTGATCAGCTACCACGACTTCAAAAGTTTGATAGACTATATGCTCACTTCCTTCTTTAGCTTCAAGGCATGGGACGGAGGGATCGCGGTAAATTGACTGTTCATCTTCACCATGGACCACGATTTACTGGTTCTCATGTTCAAATTTCAGCATCTGGTGCAAAGTAGAAGGCATAGCTCCCGCTGCGTGAATCCATGGCCTTCCTAGCAGGTATTGTAGGATGTGTCCATATCTAACACTTGAAATGTTACCTCAAAATCAACAGGACCTATGGTCAACACCAGATCAATCTCTCCAATCGTGTCTCTTTTAATTTCATCGATAGCGCGGACACACACATTATTGGGGCGAATCCTCTCCGTCCCAATTTTTATTCTCTATTATCTTGACAGTGGGAATATGTCCACCTCGGAGCCTCTATCTACCATTACTCTTTTGACGTAATAGCCTTCGTATTTGAAAGTGAGGTTCAGGGCTTTGTGTGGGCGGCTCCCTCTAGAGACAGATCATTCTTACTGAATGTAATCTGATTAAGGGCGAAGAATCTTTCTGCCATTCTCTCCAATTGTTCCACGGAGGTTTGAACCAGCACGTAAGTCTCATTGAGAGTTTTGGCTAACACCTTCTGGTGCTCCGAAGAATTCATCAGCAAGGACAATAAAGGGAGTTGTTCCGGGGACTTTCGGAGTTGGTCCACTACTTCATAGTCCGGCATTTTCATCCTTCGAAAGAAGGCCTCCGCCTCTTCGGTGCTTACCGGCTTCTTGGGT
Source organism: Nicotiana benthamiana (assembly GCA_034376525.1). Classification (NCBI taxonomy): domain Eukaryota; kingdom Viridiplantae; phylum Streptophyta; class Magnoliopsida; order Solanales; family Solanaceae; genus Nicotiana; species Nicotiana benthamiana. Next base: position 37,076,306 of record CM067335.1, on the reverse strand, counting down.
GGGGATCGCCTTTTGGTAGCATTGTTCACTTCCTCCAAGTCAGAATATTTCTTTACAGGGTGGTTTTCTTGACTTTCCCCAATGATTTCTTTGCCTTTGTATGTCACCATTGTTTCTTGATAATTCCAAGGGACTGCAGAAGGGTTTGTCATTGGCCTTTGAGGAGCGCGACCAACTACTACGAGCTCATTCAGCATTGGTGGTTTAGCTGGTCCTCGTACCACATAGGTACCTTTAGGTACGTATACAGTCCTATTTAGCTCAAATCTCTTTGGACTCAGAGTCGGCTGCTTTTCCCGATGACCCCGTGGGACATAAAGGACAGTTTCTTTGACATGTGTTGCCTCAACTTTAACCTCAACCTTTTTTTAGCTTCTGGGTGTGTGGTTTTATTCTTCTTCTCCTTCTCAACTTTATTAGGGGCAGCCTTTGGCTTTTTATCTACGTCAGCAATAGCTATTATGGCTTTCAAAGTAGGGTTAAATTCTTTGTCTTTGCAGATCATCCCGATTACTGGTCTGCTATTGTGGGCCGGTAACGGGTTGTTAGTCACATTCGGGACATCTTCATCCCTCAACACTATTTTCTTTTGTTCTATTAGATCTTCCACATCTCGCTTTAGAGTCCAACAATTTATTGTGTCGTGCCCTTCAGCCCATGAATGATAAGCACAGCAGACACCCCATTGGTAAGAAGGTGACTCAAGGTTCTGCCTGTTCGGAGGAACAAGCTGCAAAAGACCCATCTAGACCAACTTTGGGAACATGCTAGAATAAGACTCCCCAATTGTCGTAAAGTTTTGCCTTCTGGGTGGCTCCCTAGGACGGAAATTGTTTTGCGGAGGGCGAGGATTATATTGGTTTTGGGGAGGTTGGATTCTCGGGGCCTAGTTCCTATTAACCTGCTGATACGGTCGTGCGAACGATTGAGCATTCATAACTGCGTAAGGTTGGGGGCATAATGTATGCCTTGATGAGGATAATAGTGTTGAGATGTTCTTTCCGAGAACATAAGCCTATGAGCATGATGTCTTCTCATACCGGAGGCTGCCATCGAAGTTTGTTCTTTCTTTTTGTTCCTTGCGACTCCTCCTGCCCCGCCTTGGATAACCTGGGAGGTTGCTCTGATGGCTGACTGACTCAGAATTCTTCCCGTTTTCAAACTATTTTCTACCATCTCGCCAATCTCGATTGCTTCTGCAAAAGGCTAGCCCATGGCTGACATCATGTTTTGAAAATAATCCGCTTCTTGGGCTTGTAGAAAAATAGTGACCATCTCTATCTCATCCATGGGCGGCTTCACCCTCGACGTATGTTCGCGCCACTTAATAGCATATTCTCTGAAACTCTCTGAAGGCTTCTTCTTCAAATTATCCAAGGAATTCCTGTCAGGCGCAATGTCAATGTTATACTAAAATTGCCTTACAAAATCTCTGGCAAGATCATCCCAGATATGCCATCGTGAGATATCTTGGTCCATATACCATTCTAAAGCAATGCCTACCAGACTCTCTCTGATGTATGCCATCAACAATTCTTCTTTTCTGCTTGCCCAACGCAGTTGGTTGCAATACTTTTTCAGGTGAGCAATGGGGTCGCCATGACCATCATACTTTTCAAACTTTGGCGTTTTAAATCCCATGGGAAGATGTACATGCGGGAACATGCACGGGTCTGTATAAGAAACACTCTTTTGCCCACTCAAGCCCTGCATGTTCTTTAAGCTCTGCTCAATGCTCTTCATTCATCTTGCTATCTCATCTTGTTCAGGCACTTTAGGAGTTTTATCCTGCACTAGTGTAAGTTCATATAGTGGTTGAGGATAAGTGTATGTGGGGTATGGGGGAGGCTCAGTTTGGTAATTGGGAGTTTGAAATGTGAAAGTCGTCAGATCAAACATGGGTCTTAGCATGCGGGCTTTGTGGTGGTTGCACATGGGGGAGCTGTGAAAATGTTGGGGACTTTGCCAGAGGTGAACACCTGAGGGCAGACTTCAAAAGGTGCTCCAACAAAAATGGTCGGTATGGTAGGCTATCCCAAGAGGATCTTTGGATGGCTAATAGGAATAGTGGAAGTACCCCCCGACCTTGGTAAGAGCTCAAGAAATCAAGGGATGGCACTCAGAGGCTCTTTTCCATTCGTCCATGCATCCCACATCTACATGACCCTAAGACATAGGATCCTGTTTTCTTCAGCCGCCGCAGACTCTAAGGCTGGGATGCCTGTATCGGGCTATCTTCTGGGATAGGAATTGCCGGCAAAGTTATTTCAGATGACATTTCTGTTCTTTCTTTTGATCTGGTGAAATATCGATGTGATGCCAGTTTACCACAAACCAACCACCGTTTCTAAAACCTGGACTGGAATTCGTAGCAGCAACAAACGGTTAGTTTGAGACAGATAACAGATAGGGAATCGCACATTGGGGTGTGATGCCCCGATACAGTTAAAGGATGTCTACATGTTTGCAATGGTTGCATGTGTCATCCCGGCATTTATTCCAATTTCCTTTTTTGTTTTATTTTTAAGAATATGATCGAATCCTATAAAGATTGCCTACGTATCATGCCTCGCATAAATCAGACCAAGCGTAGTTCATGAAAAATAAAATGAAAGCAACAAAATATTTTGTTTGGAATTTCAATTTTCAAAATAACAAACTTCGGTTACAAAAACTGACGGATTTAAATAGGCACTTATCAGACTCTTGACATATGAAGAACTACAGACTAGAAGAACAATTAACCATGCGTAAAAGACAAACTGACAGACTCTAAAGAAAATACAGTTTCCTGAATCAGGAATACATTAGGCCTTCAATTTATCCTGGAGCCCGCGAGGCATCATTCGGCCTTGCCGCAGGTCGACTAGCTAAATCCCCTTGGAGGTGATGAAGATCTTCCATTATGCGGCGAACAAAAAGCATCATGGCGGCAAAGAACATAGATCTAGACATGTCCTCACAGTTGTTACATTTCATTGTGATGTAGTGAGTGATTCCTTTGATTCTTTCTTGTATAACACCCTTCTCCTGCAATAACCGCCCAATCAGCTCAGTTTTGGCTCCTAAAATTTGTTCGGCTACTTGATTCTGCTTTTGAAGTTGTTGCAAGTCCAATTCTAATTGTGCCAATGCTGTGTAAAAATGTTCCCTTTCAATTTTGAACTCTTTTGCTTGTTTGAGCATTTTTGTTTCCGTGAGGACGACCCTTTTCTTTAACCCTGACAGCTCACCATCAAACTCTTCTTTTAAGTGCCTGACCAGACGTGCTCGTTCTGCCGCATTTTCAGCCAATTTTTTCTGAGCCTTGGCTAGTTCCTTTTCTTCTTTGTTCAAATCAAACTATAGTCATCCACCTTCTGTCTCAAGCCATCTATAAGTTTTGCATCTTTGGCGCTCCGGACGGGGTTTTCCGCTGCTGCTTTCATCTTCTAAATTTGGACCCGAAGGGCTTCATTTTCCTTGACCAATTTCTTCTTTTCGCCCTCATCTGCGGCGGGCTGCAAATCTATCTCGAATTTTAAATTCATGACCTGCTTCTCTAGTTTGCTTATCGTAGCCCTGTACTCGCGTTCTTTAGCCAATCCATCCCACTGCTCTTGCGATGCTTCAATGAATTCCTGGAGATGAGGCCTTTTGGCCGGCCTTTCGAACTCAATTTCTCTCCTATACCAAGCAAGATATCCTGGCGACACTTCGCCTTTGGATTGATCTTGTACACAAGTGTTTGTCGTTAGGTATTGGCATTCATTCCAAATTTTGCGGGCTGTTTCTTTAGGGAACTGGCCATCAGGTCCAATCTCGACCACTTGGGTACTGAGATCTTCGTCTTTTGGCACTATCTGGCACTTTCCAAGTTGTCTCAAGACCCGGTGCGGGGCATAAGATTGGATACTACTAAAACCCATCCAGAGGAAGTGAGGTTCTGTTGCCGGCATGTATATGATCTCACCCACAGACAACCATCCCAACGTCCACTCTATTTGACCGGCAGTGAGGGACTGAAAGTAAGATATCCATCTTGCTACGCCTTCGGGAAAACTGAGCCTTTTAATTCTTGTGTAAAACTCCTCTATACAAGTTTTATCTGTGGACCCATAGCCCATAAATTGGGGACGGTGGCATAGATATTCGGTCATCCACATTCGCAATAAAAGACAGCACCCTTCGAAGAAATCTTTCCCGACCTTGCAAGCTGTGAGAGCGCGAAAGATTTTAGCTACTATCATAGGTGCGAGCGTGCACTAGGCTTTGGTGCGCAGAGTACTGACAACCCCTGCTATTTTTATGTCGATGTTTCCGTCTTTCCTTGGAAACACCAGAAGCCCTAGGAAAGCCACCATAAAAGCGAAACGTCTATGTTATTCCCATTTGATGTGGTTTCTTTTGCTGCAGATTTTGTTCTCTAGATTGTTGAACCCCCCTATGTAACCATATCTGCTATACATGAATGAAAAGGTGCAAAACCCCGCCGCCGGGTTAGAGTCGTGTACCACTATGCTTATTTCAGGGTATCTAAGAATTTTTGCACCACTACAACTCTTGGAGCAATCAAATACTTTTGTCGCAAAGGAAGCTCAGCATTTCCAATGTACCCAGCTATTTCTTTTAAAGTCGGGGTAAAATCAAAATCTGAGAAGTGGAACATATTGTGCGTTGGGTTCCAGCACGTGACCAACGCTCTTATGATGTCTCCTCGGGATACAATCTCCAATAGCCCGGGAAGGCCCCCCAAATATTTTTTTACCTCGTCTTGTCTTTCTATACCTAGATCATTCCACCACAGTCGCAACTCCAATGGGATTCTACTTACGAATGAAAAAGGTTCATTTTAGATTGTGCTCATTCTGCACATTTATTAAGGCGAATTAATGACTTATGACTTTATTCCTGTTTGACTTCAAAAATCAAAAGTCTTTATTTTATGAAATTTATTTTCTAAAACCAAAGGACCAGCTTTGCGAATACGGCCTTTCAGCATTTCCGGAGGAGGATTTTAAGATCGTGCATGTTAACTGGCCCAAAAATAAAATAAAGACCCGAATGCGGCCGTTTCCAAAATCAGCCTTCCGGCGTCCCTTTCGGGAACATTCGGTTATTCTCGACAATAACGGCATCACCCGATTTATTCAAGGACACCATATATAAATTTGACATTCGCTTTTCTTTATTTTGGCTATTTTTACAAAAAGGAGGTTGGACCCGATGGGGGTTGCCTACGTATCTCACACCTGGTGAGAATCAAACCGGCATAGTTCGGGTAAAACATTTTGTCAAAACCAAAAATTTGTTGAAAAGGTCTTTGTTTTTTTGCTTTTGTTTTTGCTTTTCTATTGTTTTTCCTTTTCTCTTCTTTTTTCAAAAATCTGGCAGCATTTAGACACTATTTAAGCATTTGTTTGTCAAAACAAATGGTTACTCTTATTCAGCTCTAATACCACTATTTTCTCAATTTTTCTTTCCTTATTCACAAGCTGGTCGATATGCAATCCAAAGCAAATAAATATGCAAGTAGCACATAATATGCATCAGGATGGTCTTTTCATTTCGGGCCACCTGTCCTAGACGGACCCAACCCCTGTATTGAGTCCCCTAAGTCAAATGCACGTGGTGCAAACAAACGTTCCTACTAGGGATCTGGCATGAGGCTTTGTTATACTAAGTTCAGAACCTGGATATTTTTCAAGACTGTGTACCCGTGCGGACAACTCGAGTCGAGGGGGCTACGTACCGGAGACCCGCAAGATCCTCCGGCTTAGTAACTTGTCCGAGCCTCTTTTCTTATTTTAAGGTATGAAACTAACATAATAGGGAGTCTTAACCAGCGAGCGCATCCCCGAAGGAAAAGAGAGAAGGGTTTCGTAACAATTTATATACAATTCATTCAATATCAAAACGGTAAAGCATTTAGCACATTAGCATACAACACGTAGGAAAATCATAAAAGTCAAATACAACAGTTATTCTAAGCTCGAATTCTTGAACCCTGAACCAGAGATTTTGGGTCTCCATTCCCTAGCAGAGTCGCCAGAGCTGTCACACCCTTTTTTTACACGGATACCCCGAAGGATAAAAACGTATAAGGGAGTTTTTCCAATTAAAGTGACATTATTCGAAAAGAAATTATTCATTTATTTAGAGTCGCCACTTGGGATAGGTTGGCTTTTGGTGTCCCAAGTCACGAGCTTGTTTGAATCCCAAATTGAGAAAAATTTCGACTGCCCAAATGGAGTCTGCGAACCAGAAATTCTTAGTAAGGAATTCTGTTGACTCGAGGAAGGTGTTAGGAACCCTCGGATCCCGTGGTTCTAGCACAGTCGCTTAAACTATTATAATTAGCTAAAACTTTGATTTTTGTACATGTTCATCCTAGGGTGCAATTTTAAATTACTTATCACTTTTACTTAATTTTAGGAATATTGCAATGTTGTTAAAATACATCTTGAACCATATCACATAAATACACCCGCGGTCTTCGACATATTTTAACTAACATTGAGATTTGTATTTGGATCACATAAATGCACACCCGAGTTTATGATATTAATTTAAATAGTGCCCCTAAAGTAAACTAAGATGTTCAAATTATTCTCCTAAACTACTAAACTACTTCGAGATTTGTTGTGAGGTTGTTGATTATAGATATATAAAAATAGTGCTGGAAGTTAAAGCTAATGTCACAACCCAACCTTCAAGAATTTGATAAACAATCCATAAATTAAATGAAGCAAATAATTCCCTATATTATTCTTATCAACTATGCCTACCAATTAAGAGATCAAACTGACGAATAAGGCAAGGAAGACATTCTTCCATGATTCATTACTACATTCAGATTCAATAAATTTGTAAGCTTGGGATTTGGTTTAAGATCACAGTTTCTCTTACTTCGGCTTCCAGTTTTAATATTGTTACAAAGAATAGGCCAAATGCTTTTCGAGAACAGTTAGCAATTCATTTTCTTCTTTCTTCACATTCGCCGATTTCAAAACCAAACAAAATCAAATATCACGAGTAAATCCAGGAACGAAAACGGCACCAACACACAGGATTCGAGTATTTTCGCAAAGGCCACAAGGAATTTTTGGCTTCTGATTTTATGAACTAAAAATACATTCATTTGCGTGTATGTGTATGTGTGAATATGTACGGCTACTAGTTCTTCAGAGAGGAGGGAATTAGAGTGGACGGAGGCGGCAGCTCATGGGTCTGTTCATCCATAGAGAGGAAGATGAAAAATAGAGGAGCGTCGTTTGCTCTTGTTTATTGTAGTGTCTAGCTTTCTCATTTTTTGTTCTTGTTGAAGATGAGAGTAGAATGAACGTCCAACTTTTTGTTCCAGCGGCGGGGTTCCTTTCGAGGGGAAGGATCTATTTTTGAAACCGAAAAATGAAATACCGAAAAAGAAAAATATATTTGCTAACTCAAACTCAAAGCTTACAATACTATACTTGTAATTTCTAATATAAGTTTTTGGGATGATTTTACAAATGAGTTCTACAACCTATTTATACAAAAACATTACACCAAAATTCAGCATTGGCATACAAAAATAATCAAACATGGCATGTAAGAAAATTCAAACTTATACAAATTAATTTTGTCATTCAAGACAACCAATGTTCTTGAATACCATTTTTGACTTTTATTTTTTAAAACTAGTTTATTTTAATTATTTTTGATCAATTTATATAATTTCAACAGTCTCGCTTAAAATGATCAAACTAATTTGCGTATACCAAGCATCGATTTCAATCTATCGAACGTTTCTGCCTTCAGCGGTTTAGTCAGAATATCCGATATCTGATCTTCTGATTCACAGAACTTAAGTTCGATTTCTCCATTCTTGACAAGATCTCTTATGTAGTGATACTTAATCCCGATATGCTTGCTCCTGCCATGAAATACTATATTCTTGGCTAATGCAATCGCTGACGTATTAACACACATAATCTTTGACGGACCATCTTGCTCGTGGTTCAGCTCACCGAGCATTCTTCGAAGCCAAACTGCTTGACATGCTGCAGAGGTTGCTGCCATGTACTCTGCTTCAGCTGTAGATAAAGCAACTACTTGTTGCTTTTTTGAAGACCACGAAAACACGCCTCCCTCGAGAAAGAATACATAACCGGAAGTGCTTTTCCGAGTTTCAGTATCACCCCCACAATCACTATCTGTGTATCCTACAAGTCTTCACTTGTCAGAATATTTATAGAAAATTCCATGATCCTGGGTACCTTTAATGTACTTCAGAATCCGCTTTGCTGCCTGCAAATTGGACTGGCTCGGTGTCTCCATGAACCGACTGATAATCCCTACTCCATAAACAATATCTGGCCTTATTGATGCTAAATAACGTAGACTACCAACAATGCTTTTAAAATAAGTAGGATTTACCGCATCACCCGTTCCTTCTTTCTTTCGCTCAAGACGTTCTGCAACAGGAGTCTTCATCGGATTTGCTGATTCCATCTTGAATTTCTTCAAGATATCTCTGGAATATTTATTTTGAGAAATAAAAATACCATCTTCAGTCTGTTGCACTTCTATGCCCAAGAAGTAAGACATCAGCCCCATGTCTGTCATTTCAAACTGGCTTGTCATAGCCTCCCTGAATTCAGCAAACATAAATTCACAGTTTCCTCTAAATATTAAGTCATCAACGTAAAGACAGACAAACATAATGTCGCCGTTAGTCTTTGACTTAATATACAGTGTATGCTCATAAGGACACTTCTGAAAACCTGCCTCCAACATGTATGTATCAATACGCGTATAGCAAGCTCGTGGAGCCTGTTTCAAACCGTACAACGCCTTCTTCAACCTGTACACCTGGTTCTCCTGTCCTTTCTTGGTATATCCAGGTTGTTGCTCGACATAGACTTCTTCCTCCAAAAAACCATTCAAGAATGCCGACTTTACATTCATCTGATGTATCTTCCACCTATGTTGGGCTGCAATGGCTACTATCATCCGTATAGTATCCATTCTGGAAACTGGTGCGAAAACCTCGTAGTAGTCAATTCCCGGCTTCTGCTTGTAGCCTTTGACCACCAATTTTGCCTTGAACTTGTCCACCTCTCCGTTGGGTCGGTACTTTGTCTTGCACCCACTTGACACCGATTGACTTCTTTCGTTCTGGCAAAGAAGTTAACTCCCACGTGTCATTCTTCTCGATAGAATGAATTTCCTCATTCATCGCCTTGATCCACTTCTCGTCACCTGTTGCATCTTCATAATGCACTGGATCACAATATGTAAATAGACAAAAATTCACCAGAGTTTAATCGGTGATGTCATCATCGCCTTCATTGTCTTTAGTGACAACATAATCATTGAGGCGAGCTGGTGGCACGCTTGTTCGACCCAAACGCCGTAATTGTTCTACCGATTTTGCTGGCTGAGGAGATGGAGGATCGCTAGCTGGTGGTTCAGGTGTTGAGATATCTTTCTCGTCTGGCTCTTCTGACTCGATCAGTATACCTCTCCCAGCATCATCTTTCTTTCTCCAGCTCCACGCTTCATCTTCAGCGAACCGAGCATCTCTGCTGACGATCAATTGTTTCGTGACTGGATTATATAACTTATAACCCTTCGTGACTTCACTGTACCCAATAAAGTTACACTTCTGGCTTTTGCCATCCAGCTTCTTTCTCCGCTCATATGGTACATGGGGATAAGTTATACACCCAAATACCCTTAATGAAGAAACATTCGGCTTATTGCCACTCCAAGCTTCTTCTGGAGTTCTCCCGTTCACGATCATTGTCGGGAACCTGTTCAACACGTACATAGCACAGGCAACAGCTTCTGCCGAAAATTCCTTCGGCAAACCTTTCCCCTTCAGCATGCTTCTTTCCATCTCAAAGATTGTCCTGTTCTTCCTTTCAGCCACACCATTTTGTTGAGGTGTATAACTGGTTGTCAACTGATGAAGAATTCCTTCTTTTTTGCAAAATCTTGAAATTCGTTAGAAGTGAATTCACCACCTCTATCGGAACTCAGAGTTTTCAAATTAAAGCCACTTTGTTTTTCAACAAAAACTTTAAATTCTTTGAATTTTGAAAAAGCTTCTGATTATTCTCGGAGAAATAAACCCAAGTTTTTCTGGTACAATCATCTACAAAAGCAAGCATGTATCTCTTACCTCCTAGAGATTCCACCTCGACTGGGCCACACAAATTTGTATGCACTAACTCCAAAAGTTTCTTTGATGTCTTCAATTTTCCAGTTGGAAAAGAATCTCTGTGTTGCTTCCCAAGAAGACATCCTTCACACTGCTAATCAGGAGCATCGATCACCGGTAATCCTGTCACCATTTTCTTTTGGGACAATAATTTCAGCCCTCTAAAATTTAAATGGACATATCGGAGATGCCATAGCCAGTTGCTATCCGTCGCCACTGCTTGAAAGTTCATCACTCATTTATTGAGAGTGAGAGAGTACATCCGATTTTTCGCCATGTTTACCTAAGTAATCATCTTGTTGTTTTTGCTTCGGATGGTGCAAACTCCGTCTTGAAAGAGAACCTGGTGCCCCTTTTCTGAAAGTTGGCCAACGCTCAATAGATTCCAGAAAAGACCAGGTACAAAAAAAAACATCTGCAATAGTAATATCGCTGCCATCCTTGGCTTTAATTTTGATGTCACCTTTGCCTTTCACACTAATCTTCGTATTATTCCCAAAGTTCACTTCTCCACCCTCATACTCGTGCAACTTTGAAAATAGATCTTTCCGCCCGCACATATGATTCGATCACCCGCTATCAAGGTACCAAACATCTGGACCTCTAGCCACTTGCTCACCAGCGTCACATGCTAGAACCATATCTTCACCAGCTTCTGCCACGTGTGCCTGCTGTGACCGTCCGTTCTGATAATTTGGACATTCATTTTTAAAATGTCCAAATTTTTGACAGTTGTAACATCTGACCTTTGATTTATCGAAGATCCTTCCAGAAGAATTGTTTGCCTTTCTTCTGTTGCCGCCTCGTTCGCCATTGCCCCTGTGACCGCCATTGCCACCGCGACTTCCTGGTATAAAATTACTCTGCAATACCTGCTCTGGTTGAGATGTTCCATCCTTCTGGTTCAGTCTCTACTCGTGAGAACTTAATGAACCTAACAACCTTTCAACTGACATGTTTGATGTATCTTGGCCTTCCTCGATGGCTGCTACAACATAGTCAAATCTTGCGGTTAGAGATCGTAGTATTTTTTCTACTACTCTCTGCTCATCCAACACTTCCCCGTTGGACCGCAACTGATTCACCATGGACTGCACTTGGTCGAAATAACCGGCAACACTTTTCGAGTCTGTCATTCTCAAGGACTCGAAATCGCCCCGGAGCATCTGAAATCGGACCTGCTTCACTCGTTCATCACCTTTGTAGGCTTTCTGCAAGATAACCCACGCTTGGTGAGCTGTCTCAGCCGCTGATATTCTTTCAAATACCAGCTCGTCAACAGCTTGAAAGATGGCATATAATGCCTTCTGATCCCACTTACGAGTTTCAACTAATACCTCTTTCTCCTCATTTTTCATAGCCTCGAGCGCAACTGCATTAGCTACCTCTTTGTAGCCGCTCTCCACCAAATCCCATAAATTTTGAGATCGGAAAAATACCTTCAATTGAATTGACCAATTGTTGTAATTTTTCCCGGTGAGTTTTGGAAGCTGAAATTGAATCGTGTTACTAGACGACATGATTCAATATTTTTCTACCTCACAACACTCAACCTTGCTTTGATACCAAATGTAGAAACCAAAAAATAATGATTCCTCGGAAATAAACTTTGGTATTTAAAACCGAAAAATGAAATACCGAGAAAGAAAAATATATTTGCTAATTCAAACTCAAAGCTTACAATACTACACTTGTAATTTCTAATACAAGTTTTTGGGATGATTATACAAATGAGTTCTACAACCTATTTATACTAAAACCTTACGCCAAAAATTCAACATTGACATACAAAAATAATCAAACATGGCATGTAAGAAAATTCAAACTTATACAAATCAATTTGTCATGCAAGACAACCAATGTTCTTGAATACCATTTTTGACTTTTATTTTTTAAAACTAGTCAATTTTAATTATTTTTGATCAATTTATATAATTTCAACATTATATAGGGTAGGGAACGGATTAGGTTAAGGATATGGAGCTCCGGATTATGGGCTAGGGAATAGGCTTGGGTTAAGTAGGTTAGGGTAGGAAAATTATGGTTTGGGCTAGTTTGGATTTAAAAATAGGCCAATTGCTTAAATTAAAATTTTATTGCAATTAAATCTTTATTCTCTTTTCTTTTAATATATTTTTTAATTAACAATCATAGAAATTAAAAATTCTAAATTAATCTATTTTTTCTAGAAATTAAAACTCTTTATTTATTTTTTAACAATAAAACAACTACTTAACTTAAAACTAAAGAAAAATGTTAATTTAAAGACTAAGATAAATATGTAAAAATAACCATTTTTTTTAGAATTTTTCTTTGATTTAAAATTTTTAAAAACGCATGAAATGAAAATAAACAAAAAAAAATTCTAAATCTATTTTTAAGAGTTATTCTCATGTAGGGCGAAAATCACGTGCTCACAAGTCCAAATGTCCCATTATACAAAACAAGTGTCTCGATTACAATAATCACATAAATAATAATAAAATTTAAAGGAGGAACGTGTAAAATTCATCTTCAATTATATGAATTCACCCAGTTAAAGCTTTCATACATCATTGGATACCAGAAGTGTACCTGAAATTCGAATAAAACAAAATTGAGAGTCAGCAAACTCAAGCAGCAAAATGATCACAGGAATCAACATCTCATGAGCAATTAGGAACCCATGAATGATACCAAATAACCAGGAAGATTTTAATACCCAATCAAACCAGCAAAAACCACTCAAACAACTCGAATAAAACCCTAACCAGCTAAAATATGAACCCAGGACAAGTGTTGAAACCTTAACACTTCAAATAGGCATATTTTAGGTCATTTTTCATCCTATAGAGCTAAAACTTCTACTGGACAGCTGAAATTAAAATTATTCTGAGGAAAAGGGATCCAATGGAACAGTAAAACCACTAAATTTCAGAGAATTTCAGAACTTTAATAAACTTTTGATTTCTGGAAACTTTTCAAGAATTTTTTAGATTTTTTAGGCTTCAAATTTCTGGGAATTTTTAGAGCTTTCAGACTGTGTAAAACGTTTTTTTTCTAAATGAATTAGGGTGCCCTTTTTATAGCCAAAGTCTAGGGCAACCCCTTTATTTTATTTTAACTACTAGTCCCTCTTTTAATTTTCAGTTTTTACCTACTTGGTCCTTTATTTTCTGACTTGTCTCTCAATTCACTACACTAAAACTATTGAATTTTAGACTAAGGCCCTCTTCTAGAAGAATCTAAAGAATTCTAGCATTTTTTCCTATTTATGGAACACCTATATTACCCTTACTCTTATCCTGAAATTACTACAATAAACCAAACCTTATACTACCTTTCTAGTATACTGAAGTTACCATTTTTACTAAGCTAAATTTTAAAAATTAATTATTGCTAGCTAACAGCTATATCGAAACACAATAATCAATTAGAGGCTCAGGAATTACCAAAACTATCATTAAATTTAATAAAACCTAGAAGTTCTGCTATAAGCAAAACTATACTAAGCAGACTGAAAATACTTCTAATTAATCTAAAACAAGACCAAAATCAAGCTCAATTAAGCAAGACTGAAGAAACGAATAGGAACTTTGGAACTAAAGATAAGCAGGAACTTCTAATAAACTAAAAAGAAAATCAAACAACAATGTAAAATCAGAGTCATTTGCAGAAAAATAACACAACCTAATAAGGAATAAAGCTCTATAAACAAAATCAAAAACCAGGTCTGAAAGAACTAACTACTCAAATAGTTCAAAAACTAAACATGATGAAACTTTCAACTTAAACTAAAAAATCAGAATTAATGCACAACCTAATAATTAAACAAGAGAAATAAAATATAGATGAAAACAATCGAAAAATAAAGGTGAACTCACTAATTGGGTCTTCAAAGAAAACCTGGCTGGATTCGACTTGAATCCCCAAACGGAGTTACATGATTATTTTTGGTCAAAACGAACATGCAACTCCATTTGGGAACTCAGGTATAGCTTTGACAGTCCGTCTCAAATTAGTCAATTTTTAGATTTTGAATTCGAGATGTTTCAGGCTTATTCGAAGGAAACAGGGTTCATTTTTGGGTAGAGGAGGCAAAAGTGAGTATGGGGTGTGTTTTTGGTAGCCATTGGAGCCGGCACCGCCGTAGACGGCGGAGCAGCTGCTCCTTTGAACGGATATTCGAAGCGTTTTGGCCGGGATTCGAGGGTTGATCTTTTGGGGGGTTGGAAAGAGGAGAAGACGGGGAGCAAGTGGTGTTAATTTGGGTGGATTTGGAGCTACGCCACCATCAGTGGTAATTTTCGGCCGGCGACGGATGGTAGAGAGGTGGTAGTCTACAGTGGTGTTACACCGGAAGGATTAAGGTTAATGGGACAAGGTACGATGTTTCTGGGGCTGGGGTGTTATAAGACACTTATATAGTGTAACACCCCCCCCCCCATTCGACCTTTTGATCAAGATTAATCCATGGCTTAGATTTCTTTGGTGTAAACGATGCCGTTTTGACATGGGCGTTTTTGGACCGGGAAGGGGACTTTTGGTCTGGGTTAAATTTAAGGGATTTTTACCTATATATACCATATAGCAAACCTTATTACCAAAATTTTGTATGGTTTGGTATTTACCCGCCTATACCATATTTTGTTTACAAAAATTGTACCAAACCAAAAATAGATAGATTGTACCCGAAAAAGGCTCCAAATTTGTAGGAATCACATTTAATGGTGATTTTATCACCATTAATTTCGAAATTTAAAACGGAAGAAAATTTATTGCAGCGTAATTCTCTCCTTATCCATATATTTTCCACCATTGATAGCCATTAAAAAGCTTGAAAGCTTTGATTCAAATTTAGATTTTCAAAAATCATTATTTGTTTGGATTGGGTGTTGTTGTAAATAATTCAAAATATGTTTAGGAGTTTATATCTCAATTTTGAGGGGTTTTGGTGAAGATTAGACTTGGTTTTGACTGATTTCAGATTGAAACTCGTCGAAGAAGAAGAAGACATATTTTTCCAGAAATTGTAGTTAAATTGTAGTTCAATTGTAGATAAATTGTAGAATTGTAGATAAATTGTAGATAAAATATAGATAAATTGCAGATAAGTTGTAGATATTGGGAAGACTAAAACGTCTACAAGTCTTCTACAATTATGTCGAAAATACCAGTTATGCTACAATTGAAAATCCCTTGGATTGGGTGTTGTTGTAAATAATTCGAAATATGTTTAGGAGTTTATATCTCAATTTTGAGGGGTTTTGGTGAAGATTAGACTTGGTTTTGACTGAATTTCAGATTGAAACTCGTCGAAGAAGAAGAAGACATATTTTTCCAGAATTTGTAGTTAAAATGTAGTTAAATTGTAGTTAAATTGTAGAATTGTAGATAAAATGTAGATAATTTGTAGATAAATTGTAAATTGTAGTTAAATTGTATTGTTACATTTATACTACAATTAAACTACAATCTTGTGTCAAAAAAATTTAAGCATACCAAATTTAATCAATTCTTACATACCAAATGATATTTTATTCACCAGCGAATTGCTGGACGCTCGGACCTGCATCCAACTAAATTAACAGACTTTGTTTGGCAGTTTCATCACCATACTCACCAGTATTGATATGAGATTAAAATCATTATAGTTGTAAACCTAACATATATTTTAATAATATTCATATTATAGTTAAAATAATTATACTGATTAATATGAGATAACACGTAAACAGAAACTAGTTATACTAAAAGTAGGAAATTTCTATCTTCGAAGTTGAATTACAATAATATTTTTTTAAATGTAAGTTACGATTTTGTCCGTGATAAAATAACTGATCTTCCACAAAACGATTACTCTTTATTATTACATTAAAGTGGTTGACGATGGAGAATTGTTCATCTACCTATAATTAGTGCAGACATTAATTTCTTTTCTCTATAAAAGTGCATAAGCAACTTTCTAATCATTGACACCCATTTTCTTGTTATGTTAAAAGTTCCCTTTTTCCTAAAAATCTATTGCAGCTATTTAAACATACCAATTTGAAAGAGAAGAGGAAAAAGGAAAAATGAATATATGCTCCTAAAATCATGCCTAGAATAAATGAAGCAATAATTATACCCTTAATTTGAATTAAGGTACAAAATTGAAATTTGGTATGCTTAAATATAATAAACACAAACCTTAAACATGGGAGGTAATAAGGTTTGCTATATGGTATATATATGTAAAAATCCCTAAAGTTAACGGGTGCAGGGGTTTTGGGCCAGGTTTTATTGGAAGAACTGGCCCAAATCAAAGGTTTTCGACAAAAGACCAAATTTATGTAATTTATATTTTATATTTTTAAAATTTTAATAAAAAAAATAAAAATAAACCAAAATAGATTTAACTTTCACAAAATAAACTAATTAACCTCTAAAATACCCTAAATTCTAAATTTGAAAGGAAAATCAAACAAATGTAAGAATAACCAATTTTTGTTATTTTTTTACCTTATTTTCAATATTAATTAATTAATAACCTAAAAAATGTAAAATTAAGTCCTAAATGCAAACATGCTATTTTTGTATTTTTTTTATGAATTATATTAATTGAAAATGCACAACATGCAAATAAACACAAAATCATGCAATTAATTCCTAAAAATTCAAGTAAGAAAAGGAAAAATGCAAATAAATACAAAATCACAAAAATTAATTCCTAAAAATTCAAATAATAAAAGAAAAATCCTAATTTTAATGGATTTTATAGGAATATTTCAAGCAAGGC
Organism: Nicotiana benthamiana; assembly: GCA_034376525.1. NCBI lineage: Eukaryota > Viridiplantae > Streptophyta > Magnoliopsida > Solanales > Solanaceae > Nicotiana > Nicotiana benthamiana. Next base: position 37,059,363 of record CM067335.1, on the reverse strand, counting down.
AAAAATCACATTCTCACAACGTGGATAAAGGTCTATGTACTATTAGCACATGGGATTAGTTCAAAGCGGAGTCCAAGCGACAGTTCTTTACAAACAATGTCTTGTACGAGCAAGGCGCAAGCTTAGGGAATTGAAGCAAACATGGATCATACGTAGCTATGTCAAGGAGTTCATACCCTTATGCTTCGAATCCCCAACCTGACCAATGATGACTTGTTGTTCCACTTCATGGACGGGTTGCAAAATTAGGATAAGCAGGAGTTGCAACGCCAACAAGTACTGATATAGACCAAGCCATAGAGGAGGTCGAATTATTGATGGATTTCAGGCATGACAAGCATGACAAAGGCAATGGTAATGAGACAAAGGTTAACAATGTCAAAGGCGGGGGAGACCGTGGCAAAGGCAAGGAGATACAACAACAATACTGCAAGACTAAAAATTCCACAAAGTTGAGTGATCATCAGGGCTACGCCGAGAAGAAAGCGCAGGTCGAGAAGAATGGATGTTATATATGCGGAGGGCCACATGGCTTCAGGAATTGTCCTGACCTCAAGAGCCTCAGTGCCATGGTACGTGAGCGGAAGGAGCATCCACAAGGAGAGATTCGGGAATCACACAGTTAGGTATGATCGAATTATGTGGTGCTGTCACGAAGCAAGCTATCCAACCTACCGAGAATGGAAATCAGTACGTGGATCTTTCCATCAATAACAAGCTCGCTCGTGCAATTGTGGATACTGGAGCAACTCATAATTTCGTGACTGAGGCTGCTGCAAAGATACTAGAATTGAAGCTTGCTCCAACCAACTCTCGCGTCAAGATCGTGAATGCCGAGATACAGAATGCTCTTAGGGTAGCTAATGGAGTTGATATAATTGGGAACTTGGAAAGGTATGACAAACTTTACCGTAACCTCTATAGATATCTTTGACATCATACTGGGGCAAGAGTTCTTTAGACATTGTCATACTTTAATCGAACCCTACCTTCAACGTCTCTTGGTTATGGAGCGAGAAGGAGCTAGCATGGTACCTATAGTGACTATGCCACACGGACAGATCCAAGCATAACTCTCAGTTATGCAGGTTGTCAAGGGGATCAAGAAAGTGGAGTCGACATTCGTGGCAACCATTGCAATTATATAGGAAGACAAGAATTTTCAAGAGACAGTGCCGCCTTGCATAGAGAAGTTGCTTGAGGAGAACAAAGATGTCATGCCCGAGGAGTTACCTAAGCACTTACCGCCTAGGCGAGATGCGGATCACAAGATTGAGTTGGAGCCATGGGCTAAACTACCCCCATTTTCCCCATATCATATGGCATCTCTCGAGCTGGAGGAGCTCAAGAAACAATTGAAAAACTTGATGGATGTTGGTCACATTCGCCCATCAAAGGCACCTTTTGGCGCACTAGTATTGTTCCAGAAGAAGAAGGATAGATCGTTGCGCTTGTGCATAGACTACCGAGCACTTAATAAGATTACAGTGAAGAATAAGTACTTGATCCCGCTCATTGCTAATTTTTTCGATAGACTTGGCAAGCCAAGTACTTTACCACGGTGGATCTTCGAAAGGGCTACTACCAAGTTCGCATTGCGGAAGGGGATGAGCCAAAGACAACATGTGTGATGAGATATGGAGCCTTTGAGTGGTTGGTGATACCCTTCGGCTTAACCAATACACCGACCATATTTTGCACCTTTATGAACAAGATTTTTCATCCCTACCTAGATCAATTTGTGGTAGTTTACCTAGATGATAGTCATCTACGACAACACCTTGGAGGAACACATGGAGCACTTAAGGAAGGTTTTCCAAGTCTTGCGGGAGAATGATCTGTACATCAAAAGGGATAAGTACGAGTTTCACAATCAAAGGTGCACTTCTTGGGTCATTTCATTAGAAATGGAGACCTACGCATGGACGAGGCTAAGGTACATGCTATCAAGGAGTAGGAGGCATCCATAAAGGTAATTGAGTTGAGGTCCTTCCTTGGCCTTGTTAACTACTATCGTCGGTTCATCTGTGGATACTCAGCAAAGGCCGCACCATTGACTAACTTGCTAAAGAAGAACAAGCCATGGGTTTGGACGGAGCATTGTCAAAAGGCGATTGAATGCCTTAAGGTAGCTGTAACAAAGGAGCTAGTCTTAGAATTACCTGACTTTGCCAAGATATTTGAGGTGCACACAGATGCCTTAGACTTCAACATTGGAGGTGCCGTGATGCAGGGTAAGCATCCCATAGCATTTGAGAGCCACAAGTTAAATGAGACGGAGCGGCATTACACGGTGCAAGAGAAGGAAATGATTTCCATTGTGCATTGCCTTCATACATGGAGACATTATCTTCTCCGAAAGCCCATTCGATCCAAAAAGATGCTTCTCGGGTCGAGGTTCATGGTCAAGACTAATAATGTGGCTACTAGCTACTTTCAGACACAAAAGAAGATCACACCAAAGCAGGCTAGGTGGCAGGATTTCTTAGCCGAGTTTGACTATGCGCTGGAGTATAAGCCGGGAAAAGGTAATGTTGTAGCCCATTCCTTGAGCCAGAAAGCCGAGCTTGCTGCAATCACTTCAGCGAGATGGGATATTCATGAGGCTATAAAAGAAGGCATGCAGCATGATCCAGCAGCCAGACAGCTTATCGGGTTAGCTAACAAAGGCAAGACGAGACGATTTTGGATAGAAGACAGCCTACTACTTACCATAGGTCGGCGGGTCTACGTTCCTAAGTTTGGAAACATTAGACGACAATCATAAGGGAGAGTCATGACACAATGTGGACTGGTCATCCAGGTCAGTCGTACTAGGGCCTTGGTTGAGTCAGTCTACTGTTAGCCACGCATGCGAGATGACATAGAGTGTTATGTGTAGACTTGTCTTCTCTGTCAATAGGACAAGGTTGAACAACAACACGAGGACTTTTAGAGCTACTACCAGTTGCAGAGCATCCATGGGAGAGCGTGACTATGGATTTTAGCATTTGCCTACTGAAGTCTAACGGTTATGGTACTATTATGGTGGTCGTGGATATATTTTCCAAATATTCCACCTTCATGCCCGCCTCACTAGGTTGCACAACTAAAGAAGCTGCCAAGCTATTTTTAAGAATGTGGTAAACTATTGGGGGAGATCCAGGTTCCTACTATATCTTTATTTCCCTCTGCGTTTGCTTCTTTTTCTAGGGTTCCCATTTTGAAGTTGGAGTCTACTTGCAGATTTTTTGGTTTTCATTTGAAGCTTTTTGTTTTCTCTTTCTTTCTATCTGTGCTATTGGATGTTTTTGAGTTATTTTGAAGATTTTTGCTTCTCCAGTACTCCTGTTTGAATCTAAAAATTGAATTTTGAAAGCTTTTCCACAAACCCAACGTTTATTCATTCATATCTGAAGCTAAAGACTGGCGAATACTCTGTTTTTGTGAAAGGGAAATTGCTTTAACCCAGCACATTTGCTCCGATCGGTTGGACGGATCCTTTCATTTTTGTTTTGCTCCAATCGTAAGTACATCCTTTTCATTATTCAAATCAGCTGTGTTTAACATTTCCCCCGAATATTTTGGCTCGTTGTATCGATTTTTATCATTAGTTCAACTAATTGAGTTCTCCATTATTTTGACCGCTCGTTGTACTTGCTCCTTTAGATTTTTTGGGGAACTATTGAACTTAGTTTCTATTAAATTTAAATCCATAGGGATTTTAGTGATTCTGTAGATTTGATGTCATAGGATTTTGAACATATTATCCCAATTTGGAGAATATAGTCAAATAGGTTAATTCCTAATGCCACTATGTACGGTCAATTTCGGTTAAGAAGGTGACTGCAGGCATCACGGTATTTGTGGTGTTGCAAACTGAACTTGGTGAATTTTGTGTACTTATCTGCTTTTTCCCTAAATTTCCCCTACTACTGTAAGGCTACACCAGTGGTAGCGGCGACAGCCCTTTTTTGGTTTTTGGGTCGTTGTATTTTCTGTGTTTTCAGGGAAATTCTTGAAGTTGTTGAAGACAAGTTGGGCGCACAAGCACTATCAAGGGAGAGCAACCTGGACGAGCGTCAGCAGAGGGCAGTGGGAAATGGTGCGTGGGCGTACAACCACATTGAGTACAGCAAAGCAACACAGGTTTAGTTCTCTGGAGTTGGTACCTCCCGTTCTACTATTTCCCTTTTGGTGTTAGCTAAATTATTGTTACTTTAGTTCACAATCGTTCAATCATTCAACTAGTGTACTAGTAGTCACTTGTTTCCTTCTAGTTTGATTTGTTGTTTGTTGTTCACTAGCGAGTCTTTTTTAGATTGTTGTAGGTGTAGTGGTTGTAGTGTGGGATGATAGATTAAGGGCATGTCCTCGGGTGGGGCAGAGTGTGGGGCCGAGGTCAGGGGGAGGGACGGGAGTCAGGGGTAGAAGGGGTTAAGGATAGGGTCATGGAACATAGGTTCACTAACGAATAAGTCTATAGAGTTGGCGAAGAACCTTCAGAAGAGGAAGATTAATATAATGTGTGTCTAGGAGACTAGGTGGGTCAGATCGAGGGTGAAAAATGTAGATGGGTATAAGATGTGGTACTCTAGAGTCCCGAGGGGTAAGAATTGAGTGGGTATCCTGGTAGATATCCATCTTAAAGAGTCGGTGGTAGAGGTTAGGTGGGTGAAAGATATAATAATGACTATTAAATTGGTGGTGGGTGAGTGTATTTCAAATGTCGTTAGCGCATACGCGCCGCAAGTAGGCTTGGATGGGGAGATTAAAAGGCGCTTTTGGGAAAGTGCCACCATTACTAAAAGGTATTTTTCATAGAGCAGTGGTTAGGTCATCCATGTTGTATGGGACCGAATGTTGGCCGGTTAACAACTCACACATCTAGGAAATGAAAATAGCATAGATGAGGATATTGAGGTGGATATACGGGCATACAAGGATGGATAAGATTAGGAATGAAGATATTCGAGAGAATGTGGGTATAGCCCCCATGGAGGACAAGATGCGGGAAGCAAGACTCAGATGGTTCGTGCACATTCATGGAGGAGCACGGATGCACCGGTGAGGAGTTGTGAGCGACTGGTTGTGGTGGGCACGAGGAGAGGTAGATGGAGACCTAAGAAGTATTGGTGAGAGGTGATCAGGCAGGTCATGGCGCGACTTAGAATTACTGAGGACGTGGCCCTTGACAGGGAATGGTGGAGGTCGAGCATTAAGATTGTAGAGTAGGGGAAAGTTGTGTATATTTCTACAATGCACTAGAGTGAGACTAGCCAGTAAGGAGTTAGTCTTAGAATGCTACCGGTTAGCTATTGATGCAGGGCTTTATCTGCTGGATATTATTATACATTCTATATTTTTTTTATTTCTTATATTGTTGTTATTTTGTTATTTTATGATATTTTATGTTATGTTATGTTATTGTATGTCATTTTATTATGAGTCTATTGATAGTACTAATATATCATCTCTTGTTGCTTTCTTGAGTCGAGGGTCTCCTAGAAACAACCTCTCTTCCCCTCGGGGTAGGGTAAGGTCTGCGTACGTATTATCCTTCCCAGACCCCACTTGTGGGATTATACTGTGTCGTTGTTATTGCTGTTTTTGTTTTTGTAAAGTATTGGGGCTTACCAAGGCATATCATCAGTGATCGAGACTCGCGCTTCACTGGGAACTTTTGGAGAGAGTTGTTCAACATACTTGGCACGGAACTGCACTTTTCTCCTAGTTTCCACCCACAGATGGATGGACAAACAGAATGGGTCAATGCCTTCCTAGAATGCTACTTGAGGCATTATGTAAGCGCGTATAGAAAGGCTCCTAGACATCGCTCAATTCTCTTATAACTTGCAGCAAAGTAAGTCCACTGGACGGACACAACTTGAGATAGCCACAGGCCAACAACCACAACTCCACATTCATTACCAACCGCATTCGAGGGAAAAAGTTTGGGGTCTTATCATAGGGCCAAAAGATGGGAAGAGCAGCTCAACATTGCTAAGTCCTACTTGGATAAGGCAGCTAAAAAGATGAAGAAGTTTGCGGACTGTAAGCGGCGTCCCACATACTATAGAGTTGGGGACATGGTCATGGTGAAGTTTAACCCAAGACAGTTCAAGGCACTACGGGGCATGCATCAGAATCTGATTCGCAAGTATGATGGGCCATTTAAGATTGTCGCCAAGGTAGGCAAGATCTCATACAAGCTTGACATGCCATCGTATCTTAAGATCTACCATGTCTTCCATGCCAGCATGTTTAAGCCATATCATAAAGATAAGGATGATCCGAGTAGGGTCCAATCAAGTCGAGCGCCAATGACTATCACTGCCTCGCATGATCGGGAGATTGAGAATATCATAGATTCTCAGGCCAGGCGAAAACAAGGGCAAAATCCACCGCTATGTTCCTCATCCATTGGAAAGGGCAATCATCGGAGGAGGCCACGTGGGAACGGTACAAAGACTTGTGGCAATTCAAAGATAAGATCCGAGAGTTTATGTGTTGTGGCGAATAAGATCCGAGAGTTCCTCAGCAAAGCAGCATTACGCCTCGGTCGTCGCAATATTGGGTGGGGGAAAGAGTGATGACCCGCCATATCATCATGCCATATAGGTGCCATTTGGCATATATTAATGCCTTATGGAAGCTTACATAATAAGAAAGCTAGCATTTATGAGAAGATTATAAGAGGTATGGACATTTCCTTAAGAAGAACCTAGATCCTTATGGATTTGCTAAGAGAGTCCTTAGAATCTTCTAGTCTTGTGGAGAATTCTAGAGAAAGCTCTTATCTTGTAAATATCAAGGACTTGTATAATTATTAATATTTACTCACTAGCCCCTAGGAGACTAGTACATAAAGTGGGTTACTCATTTGTAATTCACCAAGCAAACAATTCAAGTTCTCTCTAATACAAAACTTCCTTTAACAATCCTCTTGTGTTCTTTCTTCTATTCTCTTGACGATCTTGAGTGTAGTAAGGCTGACTTGGCATAGAAAGAACGTGAGCAAGTTATGCATAATCGTGAGCGAGTTGTCAAGTGCCACACGTGTACATAGTTAACAACTAAGGCCTTGACATAAATCCATATAAACTTGTGTGGCTGATAAGTTTTTTTCCCCAAGTTGTGGTAACAATTGACAAAGCTCCCTTGAGAGAATTTAACGTTAACAGATAGCATCCAAGGGATTCGGCATGGTGGTGAATGATGGTGTAAACCATGGCCTCCCATGTTCAAATCCCAATAGAAATTTTTTTTAAAAAAAAATACTAGGTGATGTTCTTCCATTTGTCTAATCTTAGGTGAGTAAAGTTAATGAATACCTATGCCGGTAGAAGGTAGTATATATCTAGTCGAATAATTAAGGTGCACACATAGTCCAAACTCCACCATTATAAAAAGAAAGTATTCACCAATCAGTATTACCAGGCGTTACTTCATATTCTTAAGTTGCTTGTAACAATACCCTCTGTAAAAAGTCCATCGGAACTATAACCCATCTTCACCCAAAAGACAATTAGCTTTATTCCCAAATTGATGTGTCGAATTAACTCTACTTGCAAGACGATGTAGACCCTGTGTTAACTCAAATCCATCACTAGAAATCAACAAAAAATCAGACTTCCGATTTCTTTTAAGTAGTTATCTCAATGAACGTATTTTCTTCGTCCAGGATATCCAGATATATATAAGATCAGACTCTTGATGTTATAAGAAAGATATGAGGAGTAAATTCTAGTTTTCTTTATGCCTACCACTTAAGTAGCTTTCTTTGAGGTCCTGCAGAGCATCCCTCAAAGAATTTTCATCCTGATCAGAAAATTTTAAGCACATCAGCCGCTGAGCCACTTGGTAAGTCAATTGTATGTCCTGATATTGTCTGTAATTCACCTCCATTCTCTTTATTTCCTATACGAAGGCCAAAAAAAGCAATCCAATCAACGTAAAATGGATGTGCAATTCTAACTTTCTCAAAGCTTGGCAAATTGAAGCACAAAATTCAGTGAAGTATTGCAATGCATTGGAAATCTGATGGTTAGAAATATCTGAAAATGCAAGGATGAGATAACCTCCGCGCCTATGTGAGGTTTACAAAGCATAGTCGGTCCCAAGATTGGATGAAGAAGTAAGATTGTGATACTTTGATGGCCAATTTAAAATAGTCTAAGATGCAAGATAGGGGTAAGGTGTATGTGCACACTACCCCCCTCAGACCCCACTTGAGATTACATTGCGCATGTTGTTGTAAGATGAAAAATAGTTACTGTGATTCTTCTTTCCTGTTTGAACCATTAAGTATTTTGAACACCTAATGGCAATTTCTCAGACGAGACATTGTTTGTTGAAGTTAAAATAAATTACCTTCTCCTTAATCCTATATGTGATTTTTTGGCAGTTTCTACTACTGAACTTGGTAGTCCAGCCACCCCTGCTAACATAAGGCCATAATGTGGTACGTGACGCAGTCCATCCTTCAATAGAAACTAAGAAGGAAACACAAGAGGAAATAAGTAGTCAGGTATAAATTGGCTATAAACCCTTGAATGATTCAGAGATATACCTTGAAGTCCATGCGGTTATTCCTCACATCAACATCAAAATGAAGAATTTTCACATTCGGATACATAGTGGCTAGCTCTGAAAGATTTTCCAAATGAGTAGCAAATATTGAGTACCTGAAAACAGCTTAAAAAGAATCACAGACTGGACAAGAAATCCACCCCTTCACCTCTTTTACTGGGAAAAACAGAAAAATCTAAGTGCGCACTACAACCACTACTATGCTGCTGTCTAAAAGAAGTTGGGCTCACTATATGAAAAGGTCTTATACGACCAAAGAGACGAAAATGAAGGTATATACATAGGTTGGACTATGAAATTTGGCTGTATATATTACATGGCAACTATAAAATACATTCAAACACCTCCCAGCAGTTCTCTCCAATATGCTAAACAGAATTATGAAGTCTAAAACTCTGAGAAATAATGACATCTAGAAAGTGACAAGATGAAGAATTTTATTAACAATCTCCACAAAACAAATGAAGAAATCTATTAGGATAATATCTTCTCTATAAGGAACTTTAAAGGCTCAGTGAACAATCCTACGTGTACCTCCAGATGAGTGCTAAAGGCCTTTACTTCTTGCAAGAAAATGTAGCGACAATATTCAAGGTCCAGTTCAGTATTTATCGGTATTTAACTTCCACATTCAAATAACAAAAGACGTAAATTTTCAAGTACGATGTTCCCTTGGTATACTGCAGAAGTCTTTTGTAGGTTTACCCCAACACTATTGATTGGTTTCTAATTTTTTCGTTCCTTATTTGAATCCTACTTCTTAGAAGCCCCAGAATTGGTAGTCTTACCATTTATAGTATCCAGGGTAAGAGCAGGATTTTTAGCAGTTCTCAATTACCAAAATGTTCCTTCAACTTATAAAGTACAAAATTAAAGCCTAAATTTCAAACTTTACTGCAGTTCATACAATGTAATATAAGCTACCTAGCTAATCTTCTAGTTATAGGTTTTGTTATGAAATACATGCTTGGGCTACTTAACCATATTGCCTTTTAACATTGAAATACAAAGAGAGCTTTGGGATTACGCTTTAAGTGCCAATAGCTGCTCACAGCAGCTCCATGCGATAGCAAATCCATCAGAGGACGAAGTCGCCCTCCCCAATTCATCCATAACGATCAGACTTCTGTATCCAGCAGAGGAGGTTCAAATCACACAGACAAACCTTCATGCTAATTTTGTGAAAACAATTTGTGAAACGATCTACCTAGAGGAGACGTTTTGCATTATAAAAGCCGTCTCCTTCATCTCTGTCATGAACTGAACAAACCACGGTTACACGAAATACTGGTGATTTCTATATTGGCCATTTTCATGAGAAGATGATTCAAATATAAAGAGAAAAATTTGCAATTTGAAGAGGTCAAACTTCAGCAGAAACTTAGCTAAACTAACGCTAAGCTTTTTCACAGGTACAACTAACTATTGCATAAATATATGAACAAAATCAATGCTCTTCTAAAATATAGAACTTTCAGACCACAATATACCATTCAAAATTAGAGCCTTAGAGGATCATACCGTGCTAGAGTTTGATTCGAGACTGTCCATTGTTCCCATCCTTGTAAAAATACGATCGACCACTCTCAAAGTGGCAAACCGAGCAGGAATATAGCAACCAATTTGAGCAAGGATGACAGTTAGACAAACTTGCTGAAGATAAGTACTTTTTCCACTCCTACAAAAATCAATATATGGGAGTTATCAGGTAGAAATATGACAAAACCAAAAGCTAATGTAAAAACTGTCTCGTAGTACAACAACAACAACAATAACAACAACAACAACAATAACAACAATAACCCAGTATAATCCCACTTAGTGGGATCTGGGAAGGGTAGTGTGTACGCAGACCTTACCCCTACCCTTGGGTAGAGAGGCTGTTTCCAAATAGACCCCCGGCATCCTTCACTCCAAGAACTTCCCACCTTGCTCTTGGGGAGACTACTTATTAAGAAATTTGATGCTATTAAGGAATACGGTTTCTTACATGTTTGGGCCCATTACAATAGCCATATTTGATGCTTCAGAAAGAAAGATACCATTTGGCTGACAAAGAGAATTCAATCACCGCGTCCATGTTCAGAAATTTCCAGTATCAAAGTAGAAAAGTCATTAACTTGCTATGTGGAGAGAAATTTCAAAATTTTACTAAGATTTTTAGAAGAAACTAACATACAATGAAATCATTGTTTATGCTTTCCAGAATGGGGTGCCGTCCAGAATCAATTGCCAATGGGCCATCACCTATGAGAGAAGAAAAATTAGGCAATTGATTTATTCATATCTTGTCATCTAGTAAGTGTAGGGAGTTGTGACTAAATACTCATGTAAAATTAGGTCTAGTATATCTATCAACTGGTTTAGTTGATATCGTGTGAGCAAATGAATTCACCATCATGTCTAAAAGGCACAACACTTCTGAAAGAACGGTAAGCACAGAGACATCCTCTCATATTGCATCCATTAATGCTGCATATTAGTATGAAACGGCAAGACTTTTAAGTAGGATGAGTTCTCAAATAACAACAGGGTAAGCAGAATGAAGAGCATGGCACTTCCCTGAGTATGTTATATGTCAATACAGGTTAAAGATGCATTTTTAATGTGTTGAGCAGAATTGTCAGATACGCAAGAAAACTCATATTAGTATTGAAGCACTAACCATGAGAAGGGGAGTAACTTCCAAGTACAGAAAAAAAGGAAGAGAACATTAACAAGAGCTGCCGTTCATACTCATTCAGAGAAATCCCTATGATTCTAATCAACATGTCATTACTAGTGGATTAAGCGGTAAACCTAGTGTATGACTATCCAATTCATATTTTTCGAGCCAGATGGAGCGCCACAATTGATAGTGGGCAAACATATACTATGTGCAAGTGCGGAGATACTCAAGTACTGGTACTCTGTTGCTAAGCAGCTGGCTACCCATATAATGAAGGGAAGAAGTCCATGTCTAGAGCTATGCTATGGTAGAATCATTAAGATGCACGGAAACTACTACTCAGATCTTTACCAGAGCCCAGGGCAGGCAATGAGAATTAAAAATATCATTGGAAGCTTTTATCAGAGATTTTGGCCTCTGCTAACATATATAAAAGCTCTCTTTAAAAAAGAAAGTGGACTTGCAGATTTTCAGAAAGCACTCTCCTGCCCCACGCATAAGCTACATGTATACAGTGATCTTGAAATAGTCTCTCTCATTGCAATCAAGCCTGATAGACCATCTAAGCTTTGCATCTCTTATGGGGTTTTGATGCAGAATGCAAGAGGAAAAAGATAAGATTTAAGATCATTCTTGCTATTTTACCAAAGTTCTAAAGATGTCATAATGATTTTTTATCTAAATTTATGTGTTAACATTAAGCTGATCTGCTGACAAATTTTTGTCTATATTATCGTATTCTTGAGTCAAGGGCACTATACTAACACGGCATTTTGGACTGAATTCGCAGGATATATACCCTACTATTCTCAGCATCTTTTTGAGCAATTAAACAACGATGGATCAGCCCCCAAGTTTCCACTCTTATTTCAAGTTCCCGATCCACTAAATTGTGCTACATCAACTTTTTCCTCTAACATACGACTAAAACCACAAACTTAAGGATCAAAAATAGTCCCGATAGTTGCCTTAGTTCAAAATTCAAACACCAAAAGATTTTGCTGACATAAGATGAAAAACCCATAGTATGTTCAAATCATTTATTCTTGCCCCATGGAAGCACCCCAAAAAATCAAAGCTTTGTGAAGCAAATGCCTTGGTTATGAAGTAGCCGCTAATATTGTCATGCTGAAAAGACAAGCATTTGATTAGGTAGACAAGGGATTCAATGTCAATAGCAGAAAAGGTTGTGCATTTCAACCATCAATTAACCTTCCAGGCAGAGTGCAGTCCTCAACCAGCATTCTTTAGCTGCAGACTTGTTCCTAGCATTCAACTGTGAATAAAAGCAGTCAATGAAGAATAACCACCTCGCCTATGAGCAAAGTTAAGGATAATGAAATGGTACATTCTTTCACAAAAGGAGCGAATAGGCTGATAATGCAACTGTATCCAAATAAAATAGTCCTTGGTTCAAAAGGAATTTTGTCTGCTAGTTGATGGATATCAAAATTGATGCTTATAGGTGAACAGAAGGGGATGAGTAATATTTGGATCAATGACAGAATCTTAAAAGTTTCAGTCACAGTCAGCACATAGAGACACGAAGCTCTGTATAGATTAAGACAGAATGCCAACAAATTTTGAGGTTAACCAATTCCTGAACAGCCTGCCTCTTTCACGTTTACATAGATCAGGGTGTAACTCAAAAGTGCCATCCCTATTATCAACTAACTTGTTTACTATCTTCCAGGAAACACCACTATATCATGCAGTACTTCAGGTCACAACAGGTTCTAGAAGTGCACAGACATCCAACAGATTCAGAAGACCATCCAAAGGAAAGAATGACTGCATAGCGAACTCTATTAAGTTAAACTCTATGGCTATATTTAAGACGTTTGTCCTCCTGAAATATTTGCTCTTACTTTCTACTACTTTAATTGTCTTAAATTCTTAAAAAGTATTTTACACCACATGAAAGAAAACAATTTACATATTTTCAAGAGTGTTAGTCATTCTCCACTTCAGTTGTCTCTGTAACACTTGCTTTCACTAACCTATACAACTAGATCACAAGAGAGTATTCCCACACTTACCTTTCACATTATTGGATATTGAAAACACTTTACGCTGATCCACTAAATGGTTTTCCTCATAAAAATTTGCAAGAACAAATCTTATGGAATATGTTTTGCACCAAACCAAATGGAGCCTACAGAGGAATGTAGCGATGGATGTCAGGGAATACTCACAGAAGCAAGTTCAAGACTGGAGCAATGGACATTGTTTCCATGTTTCATGACCTGATTCGTGTGAAAGTTGTTAGAGGAAAAGAAGCATGAATGCTTAAGAATAGATTTAATTGTTAACATAGCATGACAACCTGAATGAACTTGCTTGGCAGTTTTCCCTGTATGTCCTTCTGCGGAATGCTAAAGTAAAACCCTTTCCTGTTATTGAATGGGATCTTCAAGTTTGGCAGTCTGAAATCTTCACGATACTTATTTGCAAGGTCGTATATAGCTATGAATTCAGTGTTTGTTAGAAACTAAGACAATGAACTTAGAAGGAAAAAGAACATGTAATATTGCAGAAAAACCTTCGCTGGTATGACAAAATGATCTACGGGCCATATCAAGAAGCCCATCAACTCCAGCCTTAAGAGCAAAACACTGCTGTGTCCGTGCAACAAAAGGAACTCGTGTATGAAGGACATCTTCATCAATCACTTCTCCAATTCTGAGAGAACAAATATCACATGGATAAAATAAACATATGAATTGCAGTATTCATCGAATATTAGAACTGCAAATCAGTTACAAGGATTGATAGATGCAGAGGAATAATTAGCTCATGGACGCGTTAGACAAAATTAAGGAGGAACAGGAATCCTCTCTTTTAAAAAAACAAGAATGGAAAAAGAAGAAAGTCTTCCTTGAGGGGATTGAGGTGGAGAACATTCAAGATGCATTAACAACGGAAAAAAAAAAGAACTGTCTGAATTCTGAAGAGGGCCTCACCAACATGGAGGGGATTGGAGGAAAGAGTCAGGTATATAAGCAAATATGAATGTTACCTGTTCCTGATTGAAGTATATATTTCATTCTCACATATGGACTTGTAAACATTTCCAAGCAGACAACTCTTGGCTTCTTTAAGCACCTGAATCACAAGCTCATCATTGTACCATAAACGATACAGAAAAGTGAGCGCCTACCCCCAACAATGATGCTGCACCTGGGAGAGTAATGGTAAAGCATCAAGAGCAGTTTTGAGAAGAACAATGCTGGATATCATAATTTGGTTCTTCCTTCCATTATCCGAAGCCAAGACTTCATTACTAACTCTCTTTGGCTTGAAGCAGAAGTGGCATAGGACCCTATCTGGATGGAGAAACATAGGTCAACTTTCTGAAATGGGACAAGCCATATAGAATACAAGAGAGAATCAACCTCCTTTCTATTATGTGGTTACCTGTTTCTTTCGGAAACTTACGAAGGGCCTGGGACAAGCCAAAGAATAGCTGCTCATTGCTCATCAACTCATCCTGGATATAAAATGAGGAAAGTGCCACAGGTGTTAACTGGATCACATTACATCCTGAAAGACACGGCATAAACTACAAGATAATAACACTCAAAAAGCGGCTGCAGGCTGGTTAAATGTTATTGCAACCAAAAGTCAATTAACAAATGGCCAATGTGATTGCATAATCCGGTAGCTTTCGTCAGCTAAGTTGAGCGGACTCTTCGATTTTGGTGCCGTCCCCGTCCCAATACGAGACGGGGACGGGAGCGGGATAGGGATACATTCCGGATTCGGTCAACTGACTTTGGACACTTTGACCGAAGTCCATCAACAAATTTGGGAGAAAAATTGAGATTTTAATTTCTCAAAATCAAAAATAAAACAGATTTAGGAGAATGAAAGAATAATGTCCATCTTGGAGAATGAAAGATTGAATTTTACAATATTCGTGTAAGTTTTTCAGAGAATATCTCTCAGAATTTATAATATTTTTATAGATCTATTTTTTATAGCCGAATCCCGCACTCGTATCCATATCTGGATCCGCACCCCCGAATCTTAAAATTTAGATTTTGCCGAATCCGATATTCGGATCCGTCCCCATATCGCATACCCGCACCCGAGTCCGAGCAACTTAGGTAGTCAGACAGCATATTCCCCTCAGTCTTAAAACCTTTAATTTTTCTGTGGAACACCTCGGTTCAGCTAGTAGTTCAGAGAACCCTCAATCTCCTTCTTCCTGTTTCGATCACCCAAAGCAACACTAACATTTAAAAAACAAAGCCTTTTCCTGAAAAGACTTGTTCTCAATAAAATAGATATTCTAGAGGAGATACAACCACAATAGAGAATTTCTTAACGCAGAAAATTTCTAAACGAAAGTAGAAAATAACATGAAAATTTTCTGGAGGGATGGTAGCAAACTCTGATTCTATAGTAGCAGCGCATGTTATATATTCTTCTGTCTCATGCAATACCTTAAAACCTACCAGGCAATCGAGTCGAGTGTTAATTGTCTCTATGTCTTTCAGAGGCTGCAAAAGATTAGCCCTCAGAAGTCTAGTCCTGCGGTGGGGTGATCAAGCAAAAACAGATTTATGTTGCAGGTGCACAGCATACTGAAATAGACAGATTACAGAATTTTCCATCCTGCGCAGAACTTTAACATAAGAACTATGAAGTTGCCTCAAGTGTGGGCTTAGTATGTACGTTTATCATTCTTGTATTCACAAAGTGGCAAAAGGCATTAAGCACAAAACTGACTGTCTTTTTATATGCAATGTTGTGCTCCATATAGCAGGTTAACATTGTTGACAGTCTCGAAATATATATATATGCAGACATTTATAAATTACTATATGATTGCCGGTAATTTAGGGTCTTTGTATTACAGAAGCCAAGCTAAACCCTACACCATTCACAGTTTTGTATATTCCATAACACAATCTAGGTGTAGAAATTGAAAAGTATGGCTATCACACAACCTTATTATAATATTATGTGAAAAAAGAGGCACACTGAATAGAATTGTACAAAGACATTTATAACCATGAATTCACAGATTATTACCAGCTTATCAATGAAATTATTTCTTTAGCCGCCTATAGTTCGAGTTGTTTTAAGCATGTGGAATAAACTTCTCTTTTTGCTGCTTGTGCCCAAAAGAGAAGAGTGCATAGGCTCAATTATCTCCAAGTTCTGAACACTGCCATCAAAGACGAAGTATAAAATTTACACCATCTACAAAGTCTTACAATAAATTTTATGTTATGAAATAATATAAAAGACAAGAACAATAACTCAAGAACAAGAGCAAATAGAGAGAAGAGTAGAGAGAGTTCTTCTTATTGATACTTAGAGAATGTTAGGAGTGGTTTACAATGGTAGAAGACCCCTTTATTTATAGGGAGGGGGATGATTTATCTACCAAGAATAGAACTCTAGAATCTCTCTAATTATAGACATTCACCTTAAATAGGAGATTTCATAACACTCCCCCTTGAATGTCTATTCAACAATGTGCCTCGTTAAAACCTTAAAACCAAAACCCAATGGGAAAAATTAAAGAAAAGAAAAAGAGTACACATGTTTGAATATGCGCCTATTGGTTGCCTCGTTAAAAACCTTGCAAGGAAAACCCAGTGGGACAAAACCTTGTAAGGGAAAAAGAGTGCAACGCGCATTAACTCCCCCTAATGAGTACATCAATTTATATCCTTGAGCATTTGCATTCCAATCTTGTGCATCATCTTCAAAATGATCTTTGGTAGATATTTGATAAATAAATCAACCATATTGACTTGAACAAATATTCCGCACCTTGAAATCATCATTCTTGATAGATATGAACATCTTCATATAATGTCGTGGAATAACTCTTCAATATCTTCATAGGTGTATTCTCGATACCATCATGCTTATAGTTATAGCAAGATTCATATGTACACAAATTGTACTTGGGATGTGGTACTTCAGGACCAAGAATTGCATATGCTTCAAGCAACTTTGACTTTATACTTTCAAGCATTTGAACTATAGGTTCAAAACTACATGTCTTTCATATGGAATCAATTCTTCTTGAATTGTATCTCTTCCATTTAGTTACTTTCTTTGGGTCAGCAAATGCGTATAGCATGCTTTGCAATATGTTGCAATTGAATTATCCCTTTTATGAACTTCAGGTTCATATCATGATATTCGGGGATAAACATATACAAATGATAATTCATCCCATGTAACCTTTTCTCAAGTGTTTATCATGTCTCCCCCTCATGTTAGTAAAGCTAACTTGTTTCCTCAACTTTGGGAAATCATCTTTGTGCATTATCATGTCAATATACACGGCACATTAATAATAAGATGAAATTATTTGGTTCCTGACCCTGAACCACTTGTGAGGGGAGAATATAATATACTCTCGTATACAACGTATATCAAACTGATATATATAACTTTGTTCTCATAAGAAACAGTTTAGCTATTAAGTGGAAGCACTCAATAATTATCTTGCTAAACCAACTTTGATATAAACCAACTTATCAAGATGAACTATCTTGAGTAGAAAATCTGAAAATTATGCTCGAAGTTAGATTACTGAGCAATTTACCTCGCAAGCACCGGCCAGGCTGCGGGTTAATAACAATTGCGCATGTAACCATATCATAGATGCATCATATGTGGTATACATGGCAGGTGAATGGGCCCATATTCACCTTTGATATTTCTAGAATTTATGGGCTTCAACCCGAACTCTTTAGTTGGTCAGTTCATTAATGAGAACAAGTGATACAAGAGAATTCGTAAAGAACTTTCTAGTTCTTTAATATTCACCTATGTGAATTTGCACATCATACTTAAAATGAGATGGCTAACACGAATGCCAACTGAATAAATTATCAATATTGGTAAACTTCAAATTTACACCATGACATGTGCACTTATCAATAAACTTCAGGTTTATTATGACATGGGTTTTTATACCAATAGATATCCACTTTATTGTGGCATTCTTTCGTTTGTGTAGTACAAAGTGGAGAACAAAGCGGGTAGCTTTTCATATGCAAATTACCCCGCTACAAGTTGTAGTAATAGGAGATATCAAAGCCTTCCTTTATTTATAGTCTCAATATAATCAATCGCTTTCGCGTGTACTTTGGAAACCGAATAAGTTTCGTTGAGACTTACTACAGCACAATACTCAATTGTGTTTCTCCAACATAGTAATAATTGGCTCTTCTAGAGCTCTCAATTAATTTTGTACTACCACAGATTCATCAACATCCATGTGGTGAATATCTTTCTTAAAGAGAAAGTTATACCATTATGGTCATGCCAAACTTATATGCAAGATATGTTTCTTGCATTATCGTTGTCCTTTAATAGTCATATTTCCAAAATACTTTGGCGTACAATAGGTACGTGACCAACGATCATTCATGCCATATATCATCTCAAACCTCCTTCTAGGGTGAGTGTGGTATCATCTCAAACCTCCTTCTAGGGGTGAGTGTGGTATATTTAATACCAATTTCATGTTCATATTCTTCCAATAATGAATATGTATTCGTGAATCAAATGTTGTCACATTCACTTCGAGGATATGTGATTTTGTTATCCTTTTCAAATCTATAAATGCGTCAGGCATTTGATTTGCTATTCTTTGCAAATGGATAATCTTTTGTGCCTCTTTCTCACAAATAGAGGTATGTGGATCAAGATGAGATAATGATGCATTTTTCCACAAAATTTCCCGTTTGGTTTCACCAACTTCTCCCCCTAATTTTGGGAAAAGTGTCTCATCAAATTGACAGTCTGCAAATCGTGCAAATCTCCTGTCAATGTTTCGAGGTAGCGAATAATGGAGGGCAATTCAACCTCAACATATATTCCTAACATTCTTTGCAGACCCATTTTGGTGCGGGATGGCGGTGCTACAGGCACATATACTGCGCATCCAAAGATTCTTAAATGGGATATATTGGGTCCATGACCCAAAACCAATTGCAACGGGGAATATTTGTGTCAATTCGTCAGTCAGAGACGAACTAGCATTGCTGTATGCAAAATGGCGTGTCCCAAACCGAAGTGGGCAGCCGACGAACTAGTATTGCTGCATGCAAAATGGCGTGACCCCAAACCAAAGTGGGCAGCCGACAAACTAGCATTGCTGCATGCAAAATGGCGTGAACCCAAACCGAAATGGGCAGCCTCGTTTTCATGAAGAATTCAAGATTATTCTCATCTATTGTCTCAATATGATATCCATTTTGAATGATATCTTTAAAACTCAACAAGTTCCTTTTAGACTTGGAGGAGAACATTGCGATTGATATCATTAAAACTCAACAAGTTCTTCTTAGACTTGGAGGAGAATATTGCATTCTCTATGATAAACGTCATGCCTTTGGGCAGAGTTACAGTTGCTCTTCCGGAGTCTTCAATCAATTTACTTCCCATGGTTTGACATATAAAAGAAATACACGAACATATGAATAAATAAGTTCAATTCGTTTGTGTCACATAATATTTTCAAAATCTGCAGCTAACAGTTGACTAACAAAATCAGATATGTTATCCATAATTGATTACTTTGCAGTTTGAAAATTTCAGTTTAAATATTTTCTTCAAACAATCGATTGTTAAACACAAACAATCGATTGTTGAACATTGACAATCGATTGTTAAAAACACACAATCGATTATTTGCTATTTTGAAAAACTTCAGATCACACTGTCTTAAGACAATCGATTGTTAAATATAGACAATCGATTGTTGGCTTATTTTGAAAAATTTCAGAGCACACTGTCTTAACGCAATCGATTGTTATGCATAGACAATCGATTGTTGGCTATTTTGAAAAATTCCAGAGCACACTGTCTTAAGACAATCGATTGTTATGCATAGACAATCGATTATGGATGATTTTTGAAAAATTCCAGATTACACTGTTTTAAAGACAATCGATTGTTAATCATAGACAATCGATTGTTGACTGTTTTTGTAAAATTCCAGATCACACTGTTTTAAAGACAATCGATTGTTGATCATTGACAATCGATTGTTTTGCAGTTTTTATGCGAAATATGAGATAACCGACTAGTTTTTCAGGTTAGTCGATTACCTCTACTGGAAAGTAAAAATATTATTGATATTTGAGCATATTGATACATTCTAAAGAACTAATGCTAACATTATATCATGAACTAACTAATACGAGCTAATACTAATGGCTATTAGTTTATTGATTCACTAATACAAACAAGTAAAATAAAATCAAATAGCTCCATCTTCTTTCATCACGGATCCATCACCGATTAGGTGGTCTATCTTCCCCTCGGGTTGCTCAAAGAAGTCTGCCACATCCAAGTGGGTGATGTCAAAGTTGTCGTCAGAGACAAAATTCGTTTCAGGGCGTTTACTCTTTCGAGATGCTTGATAAAGGTCAACCAAAAGTCATGGTATACGGCAAGCCTTTGACCAGTGCCCGTTTTCACCGCAACGATAATATATAGTTTATAAACTATTTGCTTTTGGGTTCTTATCGTATCGTGCTTGTGGCAGAGTGACCAACTTCAGGTTGTCATATCTCTTCTTTAAGCCATTCCACAAGATAGGTGGATCTTTGACGGTGAGATATTCAATCTTCAAACCTTCATCAAGGTGATGGCGCAAGAAAATCAAGGCCTTAGCATAGTTTCAAACCTTCATCAAGGTGATGGCGCAAGAAAATCAAGGCCTTAGCATAGTTTTGGGTGGATGCATTATTTCTGTCTTTAATGGCGTCTCCAAGACCCATAGCATCTAAGTGGATTTCAGCATCCAACACCCATGTCATATAGTTCTTGCCCGAAATTTCAAGGGCAACGAACTTTCTTTTCATAATGTCAGACATAAAACAAATTTACATCAAGAGCGTGTTCATACTTACGGGCTCTATTACAATTATCACATTCACTTCAGGGAATGGATCAAGATCATGTGCTTTACACAATCTCATGTCAAATATTACTTTCATAAAGTGAAAGATTATTTTGAGAATCCTTATTGTTCTCATTACCACAATAATGACGATTATAACTTCGTCTATTGCCATGTCCACATCCATTGATACCTTTACGGTAATTAGTCTTCTTTCAGACTTATCACATACTGCTACCACATTCTCTAAAGGGAATGGAGCAAATTCAATTGGACAGAATTCTTTGCCACGTCCACATTCATTGATACCTTCATGGTAATATTTTAGTCTTCTTTCAGACTTATCATATACTGCTTCCACATTCTCTAAAGGGAATGGAGCAAATTCAATGGGACGGATTTTCAATTATTTGCCCACAATCATACATGAATTTAATCATGGCAGGACATAGAGATTTTACCACTTCATGTGGTTATAATTTCTTACAAACTCCATTAGAGTTATAATCAAACTTTGTTTGTATATTAAATCAAATCGTAGAATTTCAAGAATTTGAAAGGGAAAAGTAAATTACTTACCTTTAAGGTATATCAATTATATTTTCAATGTTTTCTTCCTTTTCTCCACTGATGCAGACGATGGCGGCTCCGATGCGGAGAAATTGACGGCGGCTTAATCTTCTTAAAGAGCTTCTTGAGACGGTAGAGTCTCGTGCTGATAACGTGTTATGAAATAATATAAAAGACAAGAACAATAACTCAACAACAAGAGCAAATAGAGAGAAGAGTAGAGAGAGTTCTTCTTATTGATACTTAGAGAATGTTAGGAGTGGTTTACAATGGTAGAAGACCCCTTTATTTATAGGGAGGGGGATGATTTATCTACCAAGAATAGAACTCTAGAATCTCTCTAATTATAGACATTCACCTTAAATAGGAGATTTCATAACATTTTAACTTTTCTAAACACAATCCTATGGGATAATTGAAAGCCTTATGCTGATGTTATCAGCTGAAATGGAACTCAGTAGTCAGTATGACTAGTAAGTGATAGATCCAAGCTGATACGCAACATCCACTAATTTGGTATGAGGAAGCTACCTGGTGGCATCATATGTTCATGTGGTCAAAAGATCCATTGAAGGTAACCTGTGGAAAGAGAAGACAACTTTGAACCTCGAATGCTCCTTTTGACTACTCAAAGTTCCATGAAATTCTTAGATATTCTACATCCACCATAATGGCACATTTATATGTATTTTTAACATTTCTGTTTCTTGATCACAAAATAAGAAATCTCTCTTCCAAAGGAGATTCAAAGAAATAGCATATATGACCTTTTAAAGGATATCAGTGAACAAAATACTCAATATCGTAACATTCAAACAACAATAACAATAACAACCCAGTATAATCCCACTTAGTGGGGTCTAGGGAGGGTAGTATGTACGCAGACCTTACCCCTACCCTGGGGTAGAGAGGCTGTTTCCAAATAGACCCCCGGCATCCTTCACTCCAAGAACTTACCACCTTGCTCTTGGGGAGACTCGAACTCACAATCTCTCGGTTGGAAGTAGGGGTTGCTTACCATCAGAGCAACCTCTTGTCAATATCCTAACATTCAAAAAGTTGAAAATCATGACACTTCAGTTTTTGCTAAGACATAGGAAAAGCTTAGGTAACTCACCAACCCCTCACCAGCCAAATATTAAAATGAATAGAGAAAGAAAGTTTTCATCATTGCAATGTTCTAGTTCTATATACCAAAGCTGGACATAGTAAGTATCAATTAACACAAATATGTTACTTTAAGACCTACTAAGACAAATTGTTCTATCCAATAGTATGCGAAAACATTATCTGAGACATTCTTCTTTCTTGGTTATATTTATTGGCGTTGCTGCAACTACAATAATCACAAACAAATCACTGAATATTGGTGAACAGGGACTAATTCATACTTCTTTCACTTTAAATTACACTTTAATCTGGCGCAATGTGATGGGCACAATAACAAAAATAACAGTTGCACTATGTGAAACAATTTTACATGGCAAAATCATGCTTGCAGTAGATAGGTTCAATAAGTTGAAGTGTTTTCTGCTTGCTCTCACTCCTATTTGGCTCTTTTATGCATGAGAAGTCGCACATACCAGCAAAGAGTGATTTATCACAACAACACCTTTCTCTGCTTCAATCCTGCACACGATGTACTTGCATATTATATCTGAAAATAATCAAGTGAAACAAGAGGCAGTTTTCCTCTAAATTACTAGCATCTTTAATATGCTGAAAAATAATCTTTTTTGGATTCACATATTGGTCATATGTGAATGAATTCTTGGTCATAAAAAAAAAAAAAAATATTGGTCATATGTGAATGAATTCTTGGTTACAAATCCTGCCAAGCATAGAATGTGTTTTAGTTTTTCATAAAAGCTAGTAAATGACAGTCTTCACATACTCAAGGTAGTCAGTATTCAACAAAGTAACATATTATAATTTGATGAAACGGATGTTTAAAGGTGGCTTATCATTTGAGGACCACAGTTTAATGAAATGCAGGGACAAGTATTTCCCTTGTCTAAGGATGAGACTGCAAAGTCTGTTGGGATTTTGCTTAAAAATGAGAAGGGTCATTATCCTACATTAGAAAAATGTTGAAGAGTAGCTTGGAGGCTTGCCTATATAAGGGGGCTTAAGTTATGTTTTCAAATGTACCAAACCGAATGCATTTCTAACACTGTTTGTTAGGAGAATGTACTGAGGTTTATGTGATTGTAAGAATTTTTCACATAGTGGTCGGTTGTTGTCTTTTGACAACGGTTGTGGTTTTTTCCCGGTTTTGGGTTTCCACGTTAAATTCTTGTGTTGTTTTTATTTCTCAATTTTTCTCTTTACAAAAGGGGCGGAGATCTCGGGGTTTACGGGAAAGGGTCATTTTTTTTCCCAACAAGTGGTATCAGAGCGAGGTCGCCTAGCTTGAGGGGGGAATCTTAGTATGCTCTGGTCGCAGCTTTGGCTGATCTTCCACATCAGAAAAGATTTTCTGGTTCAAGAAGCTTGTAGGAGGGGAAGTTGGTGCAATTGGAGTATCGAGGCTTGTGGTGAATTCTGGAGGTTAGAATCAAGTCTGGTAGTGTGGAGGTACATGTCTAGGTAAGCTCTGGCTAGGAAAGACTTGGCAATTAAGTGGTCGCGCCGGACCCACCTCTCTTTCCTGGGAACTTACCTGGTGTGCTGTTCACGAGCTACAAACGAGGTTCTAAGCAAGTGTTTTTCATCCACGGATATTGGTCAGCGATACGGTTACAATGGGAAGCATCAAGTTTGATATTGAGAAATTTGATGGAAGAATCAATTTTGGCTTGTGGCAAGTTCAAGTCAGGGATATATTGATTCAATCAGGTCTACACAAGGCCCTGAAGGGAAAACCAGAAGCAGGTTCTAGCGATGATTCATCAAGCAAGAGAGATGAAGAATGGGATGATTTGGATTTGAGAGCTGCAAGTGCGATACGGTTATCATTGGCAAAGAATGTCCTTGCAAATGTGCATGGAATTGCGACGGCCAATGAGCTATGGGAAAAGTTGGAAAAGCTGTATCAAACAAAGGGAGTCTCAAATCGGGTATACCTGAAGGAACAATTTCATACATTGCGTATGGGTGAGGGTACTAAAATCTCGGATCATTCGAGTGTTCTCAATGGGATTGTCTCTGAGCTTGAAGCTATTGGGGTGAAGATAGATGAGGAGGATCAAGCCTTAAGACTCGTCTGGTCTCTTCCTTCGTCTTTTGCGCACATGAAGCCAATATTGCTCCATGGGAAGGAGCAGGTGGATCTTTCAGAAGTTATCAGCACGCTCATCTCTGAAGAAAGAAGACTAAAAGGAGATGGGAGGGATACTTCTTCTGAAGGTGTGTATATGTGCTACGGGAAACGAAAGGAAAAGAGGAACCCCATGAAGCGAAATGTTGTTTGCTGGAAGTGTGGAGAGCCTGGACACATGAAGAAGAATTGTCCAGCAGGTGGAGCAGGTTTGGCTACAGGCTCCAAGTCAAGAATTGTTAATATGGTCTTTGATAGGGACCCATATGACCTTATATGACCCAAAGACATGTACATCCTTATGACATGCCGCTATTTGCCATGGTGAAGGATGTGAGATTAATAGCGGAATTACACACAGGCATTGGTTTGGCAGGAATGCAAGGTGTGTGATGAAACAGTTATGTCGATAGCTGATGGACTTCCAAGGAGAGCCAATAGTGGAGGTTGCACCATAATAATCAGCAAGGTGTTTTTCGACATGAGCCGAAGTGGAAATTCTTAGAATGGTTTATTCTAAGTGGCGATACTCTTTATGGTGGAGTATGACAGGTGTTCAGCAATGTGGAGTATGGCGGATAGCTGCTGCTATGATCATTTTTAATCAAGGTGGAGTTTGTTGGGATTTTGCTTAAAAATGAGAAGGGTCATTATCCCACATTGGAAAAATGTTGAAGAGTAGCTTGGAGGCTTGCCTATATAAGGGGGCTTAAGTTATGTTTTCAAATGTACCAAACCGAATGCATTTCTAACACTGTTTGTTAGGAGAATGTACTGAGGTTTATGTGATTGTAAGAATTTTTCACATAGTGGTCGGTTGTTGTCTTTTGACAACGGTTGTGGTTTTTTCCCGGTTTGGGGTTTCCACGTTAAATTCTTGTGTTGTTTTTATTTCTCAATTTTTCTCTTTACAAAAGGAGCGGAGATCTCGGGATTTACGGGAAAGGGTCATTTTTTTTCCCAACAAAGTCTCATGTTGATAGTGCAACACCACAATGTTACTCATTGGTGGAGAGTATTGTTAGCTCCCTCTAAAGTGATTTGAGGGCATATCGGTTGACTTGGGCTAGCTCTTTTACACTCTAGAAAAGTAGCACATAACTCAGACCTATACTAACTGTGACATTCATGAGCTCACTGGATCAAATTGCTAACTGTGTATCAGAAAAGAGCATTGATGACACTCTTAGAGCAAATAAGCCTGTTCGAGTGTTGCCTAGCAGATGTCGATATTAATGCTGTTGCTAACTGTTCCACGGACTGCATCACGACTCTCAAGAATTGACCAAAGAACTTGAAGTTATCATTCTGCATGCAGGAAGTGCAGATGAAATATTTCAATACCATGTCCATTAAATTGGAAGTCACCATAGCATCGTACCACTTGATAGTTGCCCCTGCTGCAGCCAGACACAAATAATATTGCTTGTAGTATGAGTCCAAACCAAGAGCAGACGGTTCCAAAGCAGCTAATCCTTTGACCAGTACAGCTCCCTTTATAACATATTAAAGTATGAAGTAGTGTCAGTTCTATTTAACGGAGAAGCAGCAGAGTCAATAAGGCATAGTTTCAGTACTACCCTGGTATCATCAAAGCAACCACGATTCATTATAACCTGTGTACGTCAACATAAGCATAAGTCCTAAGCTTTTAAGAATTGGAAGTTACGCATTTTATCGAAATAGAGCCACCAATATGTTTCGAGGCAACACCTTTCTTGTGGAGGAACAAAATCCATCAGCTAGCTGTGAGACTCCAACCATTCCATCTGCTGCCAGTTTATTTGGGGGAACAATGATCGTCATAGGTTCATAGAACTGTAGTAAAGTCTTGGTATTTTGATAGGAGCTGCTAGTCTCTATATACTGAGAAAGATGCAGTGAAGCTGATCTCAAGTCAAATGCAGCTACTCCAACCTGCCAATAAAATTGCTATTGCCAGTTAGGGTGTGAAGCTTCAGCAAAGCACGGCTTTTTCCTTTTTATTTCTGATTTAATATTTAAAAAGTCATTATCACGTGTACAAGTAACACTCAATCCTGAGAAGTTATATTAAAGAAAAAAACTTCACAAGAATTTATTAGTTACTTGGAAATTCAACTATTAACTCATCCACTTTTACATAATACTGAATTGATATCTCAAAGTCAAAGAGACTTGCATCCAGGGAACCATAGGCGCAGATTCTTTCTTTAAGTGACCGGAGTAATTATTGGATTCTTTTCTAAAAAAAAAGAGAAAAGAAAATGCAAACTCCATTAAGTCATCAAGAAGAAAAGTAAAATGCAGCATCAGCCGGAGAAGCACCGTATGCTTCATTAGCTGGTTCCCTTCTAGATCACTTAAGCCGTAAAGTTCTCAGGAACTACATTAAGTGGTCCATATTTTCAACCTGATAAAATAGACTCTGGGCCTAACTCAACCCAAAAGTTAATTTATGAGGTGAGAATTGTCCAAGAACATATAAGAAAACCAAGACACCCATTACCCACCTGAAACACAACTCAACACAACCAAAGTTAGAAAATATACAGGGAATTTCAAATTATATATCCACATTCTCAAACATACATTTTAAACTAAGCATAATACTATATCTTCTACGGATTTGATAAGCTCGAAACTATCCTAAAACTTGTAAGTTTTAATTGCCTGCTTAGCTTTGTCATAAATCTGGATTACCTCAACACATCAATAAATTTCAGATATAAAACATCAACATATTCTCTGACAATACATCTAAAATTAAGCATAATACAACAACAATTACCCAGTATAGTCCCACAAGGTGGGGTCTGGGGAGGGTAATATGTAGACGGGCCTTACCCCTACCCGAAAGGGCAGAGAGGCTGTTTCCAATCGACCATCGGCTCAGTGAAGGAAAGGAACAACAAAAACAAAAATAACAACAAAAGGACATTAGTAGATTCAGCAGAAATAGCATAAAAATTTATCTAAACATAAGAACCATAAATAAATAAATACAATAAAATAGCATGCAACAATATCAGACAGTAACTACCATAGATAACTACAATAAGGGAGACACAATCCAATACACAAATCATCTATGGATAGCCCTGCCAAGCCTCACCCAACCCCGGGTGAGGAGTACGAAAAATTAAGCATAATACAATCTCTTTATTTAACTTAGCTAAACTCGAAGCTATTCGTCAAACACATGCATCATATTTATCCATTTCTCAAATTTCTCAAAATAGTAAGCTATCACATATTTACAACATGATATAAGCACTTTTAAAGTCAAATTGCACCTATTAATTCAAAAACAGAGTTCGAATTTGCAAGTCATACATCGGAAAATAGCATTTATTTATTCAGTATAAGTTTAAACTTGCTCAAAATACACCTATTATTCAAAACAAAACAAAAAATCAAATTCGCTCGTCAGTTTCCAAAATCGTACCTATTCATTCAAAAAAAAAAAATCAACCCCGCTCGTTTCAAAAAAAGTTCAAATTTGCTCGTTACGCCGCGAAAATGCACCTTTTGCTCGAAAAAGAAAATGTTTATATTCGTTCATTATACATCGCGGAACTTGTTTCTATTTTTCCAAAATGAAGTTTAAAATTCAAATATGCTTGTTATACATCGCCGTAATTGTATCTATTTGTTCAAATGTAGTTCAAATTTTGCTTGTTATACCTATCGAAATTGTATATATAAAGCGAAGTCCTATCAATTTATTCAAATGAAAGTTCAAATTTGCACATTCGATATATCTAGAAATATACTCTGTTTAAAATACGAATGGAGAGAGAGAACCTCCTTGGCGCGATTCTCAATGAGGCCGATGACGAAGCTTGATCGTTCTCCGGTGTCGTCTTTCATTTGAACTCTAAGCGCTCTCAGCTGAGAAGTGTGAGCAGTGATTTAAAAAAAAAATGGGTTATCAATTCGCGCCAAAGGTATATATAGGGGTGAATCTCATAGTGTTTTGACTCCGACAGGTATTTTAAGTGGCCGTTTGGACATAATAATTGTAAATTTTCAAAAATACAAATCAAAAAATTTTAGGCGAAAATATTATTTAAATATTAGAGTTGTATTTGAACATGAATATAATTTTAGTTTGTTTTTGAAGTTATGTGAGTGGTCTGAGTAAAAATTTTGAAAAATAGCTTTTTGGAGTTTTTAAATTTTTAAAAAATTTTAAAATTCATTTTTAAGTGAAAATAAAAAAATTTATGACTAAACATTTATTCGAAAAAAAATGAAAAGTTCTTATGTCCAAACGGACTCTAATTACCTATAAAGAAACTTTGCATTATCAGTATTTTCAGGTTAGTTATCATTTTATAATTTAAATGATTAATTATTAATAAAAAATTTATATTTAATTACTTAACGAGTTACTTATATAAAAAATCTTATCCCATTAGTAAATACTCCAAGTAACAAGCTAATAAGAGGTTATTACGGTGTAAATGATACTATCTAACTTGTGATACTGCAATTTAAATTATGTCCTTTTCACCACTAAAATATTCTTTTAACGTGACTTTTGGCCTACCACTTAGCAATCAAAACATTGATTTAATTATTTAGTAACATACCTTATCCATAATTATTACTTTTTAAAAAAAACTTAATAGGATAAATGTTTACAATGTTATTATGTAAAATTTAAATTGTATATACACAAAAAAGAAATTGTGCATACAGTGCCATGCTCTTTTGCCCGTCAAGCGCGTCAAGCCATTTAAAATAAATAAGGAAAAATATCACTTTATATTCATTAAACACAAATAATTTATTCTTTAATATCTAAGTCGAAACTATTTATTTTTTATATTTATGCAGCCCAAAATATTTATCTGGCACTCATTAGCCATTTGCCCTATCATTTGTTTTTGCAAGCTTACCTGGTAGACTTGAATGGATTTACTTCTTCTCATCTAGATTGATCTTTATTAAGAGGGCCAAACAAAGCAATTACCTTCTTTCCTTATGATTTTTGTGTGTGTATGAAAACCCACCATTGTTGAGTTTGAAGATCCACCATTATTGAGCTTGAAGGTCCTAAATTTGATTTTCTTTTAGAAGATTTATTGTTTGATTCGATGTGGGTGCTATAAAAAAATTGCCTGTTAGAATGATGATTCCAATTAAAATACAATATCCTTCATATCGAATAATTCGGAATTACAACTACATGAGCGGAAGCTTACTTGAATCCATTTGTAGAAATCTTTGAACCTCCTTTGATGATAGTCCAAATGTCCTTATGAAGATTGCTCCTTGATCATTCCTTCAAGATTGTCTTGAAGTTGATGTTTCCACAAGAATTCCTCACAAGACTAAAATGTGTGAATGGTTTCACAACAACAATAATATGACAATAACCAAATTGGTATATGGCTTTCCACACGAATTTGCAAGACAACAATGGAGTTTTTCTCTTGATTCAATGGGAGGAAGAAGAGATTATGTCTTGTAATAATGTGGGAACCATAACCCCCACTTTATAACAAATGAGTTACAAAACTCAAGAGTCACAAGCATGTAACCATGGTTACATATATGTAACCTTAGTTAGCCTATCATTAACTAAGGTTACCCTTTTGGGTATCTACACATTAGTCCTACACTTTTTATGACAATACATTGGCCCCCTTAACATAATATCCATAAGACCACAAAATTAGGCCAAACCAAAAGATAGCACATAACATATAATTTATCCATATATTGTTCATATGTATGTAGATATAAGTCCATATATCTTACAATCTCCCACTTGGACGAGATACACATACATATGTACAAACCTTAGCATTATATGTTACAATATAACCTTAGGAGCTCAAAATTGCTATTACAATAAAATTGTCATGAACAATCCGGTCCATCAATCATACCAACATAGGAACTAAGAGCTCTTCGTTACTCATTCGTAACTAGAACCAACATAGATCACGTATATCAATATAACCAACGACTTGGATCAAGTGTAGGTATATAGCATGGAAATAACATAAAGTGTGGTCAATAGAATGTCTATTTCCAACTGGTTCTCTTTATTGAGATCAATCATAAACTGTAAGAGTACAAAAAATTTAAAACTAAATATCTGCAGATATAACTGAATTACTGAATTTCTGAATATAATGGACAATACATAATTGTACAATACAAACTCCCACTAAAATACATAATCCTTATCTGATTTGACACCCATACAAGCAATATGCTCATGAAATACTTTTGGTGTCAATCCCTTAGTGAGCGGATCCGCAAGCATGGAGTTTGTACTAATGTATTCAATGCACAACTGTCCATTTTGTATTCTTTCTTTAACAACCCAAAATTTGACGTCCATATGTTTTGCTTTCATCAAACTACTGTTGTTATTAGCATAAAGGACTGCCGATCTGTTATCACATAATAGCCTAAGTGGCTTTTTAATGCTATCAACAACGCGCAGTCCACCAACAAAATTCCGCAGCCATAATGCCTCATTGGATGCTTCAGAACATGCCATAAATTCCGCTTCCATGGTGAAAGTGGCCGTAAGAGTTTGCTTGATGCTTCTCCAAGAGATAGCACCGCCAGCAAGCATGAAAATATAGCCTGAAGTAGACTTCAAACTATCCTGACATCCAGCAAAATCGGAATCGGTATACCCAATGATCTCAAGCTGGTCCGATTTTCGATATGTAAGCATGTAATCCTTTGTTCTCTGTAAGTACCTCATGACCCGTTTGGATGCCTTCCAATGGTCCATTCCCGGATTGCTTAGATATCTGCCTAACATCCCAACAATGTATGCTATATCAGGTCGTGTACATACCTGAGCATACATCAGACTACCTACAGCCAAAGCATAAGGCGTCTTCTCCATTTCTGAAATTTCATAATTATTATTTGGGCACTGTTTGAGACTAAACTTGTCTCCCTTAGCAACAGGGGTGTTGCCTGGTTTACAATCC
Source organism: Nicotiana benthamiana (assembly GCA_034376525.1). Classification (NCBI taxonomy): domain Eukaryota; kingdom Viridiplantae; phylum Streptophyta; class Magnoliopsida; order Solanales; family Solanaceae; genus Nicotiana; species Nicotiana benthamiana. The sequence goes on along the minus strand of CM067335.1, from coordinate 37,027,453 downwards.
TGCATGCCAAATCTTTTCAGAACCTTATCGATATAGCCCTTTTGTGACAGACCGAGAACACCTTTGGAGCGATCTCTTTGTATCTGAATTCCTAATACAAAAGAAGCTTCACCAAGATCTTTCATTTCAAATTTCTTTGAAAGAAATTTCTTAGTTTCATGCAATAATGCTATATCATTACAGGCAAGCAGTATGTCATCGACATATAAAACCAGAAAAATATACTTACTCCCACTGAACTTATGGTATATACAGTCATCAGCAATATTCGGTTCAAAACCAAAAGATGTAATGACTGCATGAAACTTATAATACCATTGACGGGAAGCCTGCTTGAGCCCATAGATGGATTTCTTTAATTTGCAAACCTTTTTCTCTGATTCATCCGAAACAAAGTTTTCAGGTTGCACCATATAAATTGTTTCCTCAATGTCACCATTGAGAAACGCTGTCTTAACATCCATCTGATGAAGCTCAAGATCAAAATGTGCTACTAATGCCATTATAGTCCTGAAAGAGTCTTTTGATGAAACTGGAGAGAAAGTCTCTTTATAATCAATGCCTTCCTTCTGAGTGTAGCCTTTTGCGACAAGACGAGCTTTATACTTAATAACATTGCCCCCTGAATCCCTTTTGGTTTTAAAAACCCATTTACAACCAATAGGTTTAATATCTTCGAGCAATGTAACAAGCTCCCAAACGTCATTATCGCTCATAGACTTCATCTCATCATTCATGGCATCAATCCACTTTTGAGAGTTAGAACCCTTAATGACTTGACGGAAGGTGATTGGATCATTTTCCTCAAGTCCAATATCACTTTCTTGTTCTTGGAGAAACACAACATAATCATCCGGAATTGCATTTCTCCTCTCTCTAGTGGATCTCCTTAATGGCATTTCAGTTTCTTGAGGTTGTTGAGTTTGATTTTCATTAGTAATTTCAGGATCCTGATTGGGGAGATTTTCGAGATTGTCTTGAACTGGAGTTGTATGATCCGTGTCAGGAATGATAACACCCTGACCAAGATCAACAACTTGAGGGAAAGACACATGTTCTTCCTCAAAGACAAAATCTCTAACAACTTTATCTCCCCCCCCCCCAAACTCAATATCCTCAAAAAACCTAGCATTACCCGTCTCAAAATAGTTCTAGAAGTGGGATCATAAAACTTAAAACCCCTGGACCTTTCAGAGTATCCAACAAAATAGCTACTAACTGTCTTAGCATCCAGTTTCCTTTCATTCGGCCTATAAGGCCTTGCCTCAGCTGGACAACCCCAAATGTGTAAATGCCTAATACTGGGTTTATGCCCAGTCCAAAGTTCATATGGAGTTTTGATTGTAGCTGTAGTTGGAACTCTATTAAGAATATAAGCTGCGGTTTTTAATGCTTCACCCCCAGAGTGAGTCTGGCAAAGTAGTACGACAAATCATACTTCTTACCATATCCTTAAGGGTCCGATTTCGTCTCTCAGCTACACCATTCATTGTAGGACTTCCTGGCATAGTATACTGAGGGACGATCCCACACTCATCTAGGAATTTAGCAAATGGCCCTGGACGTTGTTCACCTGAACCATCATATCAACCATAGTATTCACCACCATGGTCAGATCTAACGGATTTAATTCTTTTGCTTAGTTGATTTTCAACTTCAGCCTTAAATAATTTGAACACGTCTATGGATTGGGACTTTTCATGAATAAGATATAGGTACCCATAACGAGAGTAATCGTCTATGAATGTGATAAAGTATTGTTGACCATTCCTACAAGGAGTAGGAAATGGCCCACAAATATCCGTATGTATCAATTCTAAGACGTCCGAAGCTCTCTTAGCACCTAATCTCGTCTTGTTTGTTTGTTTTCCCTTGATACACTCAATACAAATATCCGAATTTGAGGAATCAAGAGAATCAAGAATTCCATCTGACACGAGTTTCTGAATTCTTTGAATGGATATGTGACCCAAACGTTTGTGCCAGAGTGAAATAGAATTCTCATTAGTTAATTTTCTTTTGGTACCACTTAAACTTGTAGGCAAGGTTTCATTATGTGAGGTTATTGTGTCAACCAGATATAGGCTATCAAATGTTGATAAAAGACCAGTACCAATAAGATTTGAATTCTAAAAGAGACTAACTTTATTATCACCAAAAGAACATGAATAACCGGATATGTCCAATTTGGGAACAGAAATTAAATTCCGTCTAAAAGATGGTACAATAAAAGTCTCATCCAAATCTAAAAGAAAACCGGTCTTAAACGACAGCCTAAATTTGCCAATAGCCTCAACTGGCACCTTCTTGCCGTCACCCACGTAGATGTATCTTTCACCATCATTTGGTTTCGGCAGTTCAGGCAACCCTGCATAGATATCTTATGTGAGTAGTAGCAGCAGAATCTACCCACCAAGTATCCTTAGGTACCGAAATTAAATTAACTTCAGAACAAACAAGAGAAATAAATGTACCTTTTTTCGCACGCCAGGCATGGTTATCTTTCTTCACATGATTAGTCCCCTTACAGAAAAAGCAACCTAATTCAGTAATTTCAACCTTAGGTTCCTTATGTTGCTTAAACTTGGGCCTTGCAACCGCAACTTCCTTACCTTTCCTCTTCTTAGTTTCCTAAGAAGAGGATGCCAAATGAGCACTTTCAGTCTTATCTTGCTTTATCCTTTCCTCTTCTTGCACACAATTGGAAATAAGCTCATTAAGAGTCCATTTCTCCTTCAGGCAGTTGTAACTGACCTTAAACTGATTAAAGTGTGTAGGAAGAGATATCAAAACAAAGTACACAAGCAGTTCTTCAGGTAATACTAGCTTGAGTGACTTAAGTTTCGAAGCAAGATGAGACATTTCCAAAATGTACTCCCAAATGTTTCCCTTGCCCTTATACCTCATGGAAACAAGTTTACTCAATAGTGTATTTGTTTCCGCCTTTTCGTTTAAAACGCTTTTCAAGGTTTTCAAGGAAAACTTTGGCATTAGCTTCATCATTCATAGTGCCCCTGAATGATTCTGGAATTGCACGCTTCATGATCATTAGACTCATGCGATTCGAGCGTTCCCACTTCTCCATCTCCCTCCTTTCATCAGGAGAGGATGTATCCTCAAGAGAAGCAGGTTGCTCAATCCGAAGAGCAAGGTCAAGATCCATGCAACCGAGAACGATCATGATGTTCTCTTTCCATTCCTTAAAGTTTGTGCCGTTAAGCACAGGAATGCTATTGATGTTGGCAGATATCGAAGCAGCAGAAGAATTAACTGAAAATAGAACAAAAGAATTACTTAATACATGCTTACAACAACTTGAACTTTAACAGTAATTTATAGATTCAAAATAGGCAAATCTCATTACAAGATACCTAGCACAACATTGATTTTAGTCTTTGGATAGAAAATCAACTTGTAAGTGGTACTCTTGGTGTAGTGATCAAATATAGACAATAAACTCCTGTCAAATATCAAGCCTTCCTTTGGGCCGACTTAATATTCACATGGAAAACCAAATAATTGTCTCATATTTATCACCACAAGCATGTTCGAATTCCTTCCAAATAACAACCTTCCTTTGGGGCGGTGTTAAACGCATGGAAGACTAACATCCACAGTCATCTTATATTTCAAGATCAATCAATCTACACAATAGAGGTTACTTTGGCAACATAATGCTTCAATTGACTAATTTAAAATATTAGATGCTAAAAACTTTAGTTCCTTAAGCCATATTATGAATCTTAACTTAATATGTTACATGTTTTGACATGCAACAACCGAATATTAATTGTTATATTCTTAGTTGGACAATTCCAAAATCTGAAAATTGATGGACTAAAACAATTAATATTCAAAACTTAAATATTATTAATGTATTATACATTAATACTATTAAAAACTTAATGATAATTGACATATTATTAATATTCAATTTAAATTCTGAAACTTAAAAGATTTGAAACGTTTTATTAATTAAAAAAAAACATTTCAATCTCACTGGTCCAGGATAATCGATTATCTTAAACAGATAATCGATTATTCTAGCATTAAAAAAAATGTCAACCTTACTGGTCCAGGATAATCGATTATCTTAAACAGATAATCGATTATTCTGGCAGTGAGAAAAATTTCAACAATACTGGTCCAGGATAATCGATTATCTTAAACAGATAATCGATTATTCTGGCAGTCTTTCAACAAGAATCTTAAACAAGAAAACATGTTGTTCATCAACCAAAATCATGCTAAATTCAATGTTTTAAATCAGGTAAAGATAACATGATATTAAAACATCAAATTTCATCAAAAAACCATAACATTTATAAAATCATGTTACTTCATGGTACTAGAATTTCAAAAAAAATAAAATTCTAACTTTACTTGAACATGAACCTAACATAACATGAATCTTATGAACTTCCAAATTATCCAAATATGAAGGTGGCTCTGATACCAATTGTTAGAATGATGATTCCAATTAAAATACAATATCCTTCATATCGAATAATTCGGAATTACAACTACATGAGCGGAAGCTTACTTGAATCTATTTGTGGAAATCTTTGAACCTCCTTTATTGATAGTCCAAATGTCCTTATGAAGATTGCTCCTTGATCCTTCCTTCAAGATTGTCTTGAAGTTGATGTTTCCACAAGAATTCCTCAGAAGACTAAAATGTGTGAATGGTTTCACAACAACAATAATATGACAATAACCAAATTGGTATATGGCTTTCCACAAGAATTTGCAAGACAACAATGGAGTTTTTCTCTTGATTCAATGGGAGGAAGAAGAGATTATATCTTGCAATAATGTGGGAACCATAACCCCCACTTTAACAAATGAGTTACAAAACTCAAGAGTCACAAGCATGTAACCATGGTTACATATATGTAACCTTAGTTAGCCCATCATTAACTAAGGTTACCCTTTTGGGTATCTACACATTAGTCCTACACTTTTTATGACAATACATTGGCCCCCTTAACATAATGTCCATAAGACCACAAAATTAGGCCAAACCAAAAGATAGCACATAACATATAATTTATCCATATATTGTTCATATGTATGTAGATATAAGTCCATATATCTTACATTGCCGGCTTCCCAAATCTAAATTTTTATGTGTGTTTGAATATCCACTATTGTTGGCTTGAAGCTCAATTTTTATTTTTGAAGATTTCTTGTTTGATTCAAATTGTATGTTATTAAATATTGCTTATAGTACCTTCTGGAAGTTCACACTAAAATTAATCACATTTTTGTTGATTTGAGGTGACTAAGATAGAATATTTCACCTGAAAATCAAAGAATAACAAAATTACCCAATAGTATACTACTACAGTAAATAATATGTTGTAGGAGTCTATAGCTATATTGCAACAATATAGTGTTACTGCAATAGTATACAGTAATAATCGAAGAATAACACAGTAATCTAACAGTATAGCATTACAGTATATAATATATTGTTGGAGTATATAGCTATAATGCAACTGTATACTATTATTGTATATAATATATTGTAACGATATATCATAACAATGTGCAATATACTGCAACAATATGTTGTAATAGTATACAATATATCGTAATAATATATCGTTTTAATGTAATAATATAATGTTGAATGAAAGACATAAAATATTATTGTTCATTGTTGTACGCTATTTTGATATAATTCAATAGTACATATTTTATTACAATAATATATTGTTACAATATACAATATGATGTTATAATTGGGTTTGAAAATCTTTAAGTAGATTCTTTTTAAATATTTTAACAAAGTTCTCATATTTTTTATAATAATTATTTTTTATAATTATCATGTTCTCGCTTTCCTTAGGGATCAAGCAACAATATATTCTGAATATCTTCTGAACTGATCGAAAAGATTGCATATGGAATAAGAAGAAGAAGTCTCCTTATGAGAAGAGAACACAATCCGGATCAAGGATAAGTGTTGGAGTTTGTATTGGTCTAGGACTCAAATTCGATGGAGAATCATCAATTGAATCTCAATCAAACTCTGATTACTAACTTAATAAATAACGATGTTTGTTCTTTTACAGGGATGCACAAAAACACAAAAGTTAAACGTGAATTGAGAACAAAATAGCAAGGCTTTTTGCAAGCAGTTCGCATGTGATTCAAGTGTGCAAACCTGAAGCTACATGAACCAGATTGAAGAACTAGCTCCATAAAGAGTTTTATGTGTCTTTCTTTATTTCTAATTCAATTGTAGTAGGTGTTTAATATTGTGCATTTCAGCTTTCATAGAAGCAACTGTATTAGGTACTTTGAGTGTTCAAGTTAGAGTTAACTTGAAGGTGTCGCAACAGTTGAGACTGTGTGCCACGCTGGGATTAGAGTCAATCCTTAGGTTTACAAAGAGTTTTGTAAATGCTATTTTGGCTTAGTGATTTTAGTGGATGTTTGGAAAAATCCTACTGAGTAGTAGGTCATGGTTCTTTCACATTTCGAGCCAGGTGTTTCCACGTTAAAATCTCTGTGTTCTTTAATTTATGTACTTTTAATTCCGCAAACAGTAGTAATTAGAACACCTAGAAGAACCAGGTTCTTCTAGATCAAAAATTGGGCACCACATAAATCACCCATCTCTTGTGTGGTATTGACGTTTGGAACATCAATCTGACTAACTTACCCACATCCTTGCCATCCAAAACTACGAGCTAACCTGTATATAGGAACTTCTAGTCTCTAAGTCCACAAAACACACGAATTACCATATCTGATCATAATTTCACCACTCGATTATACAACACATCTTTAATACTCAATCATCCCATGAGAGGTACACCTAAAATTCTTCTGTGCTACCAAGAAAATGTTAGATAATACGCTTAATGCTAGAGGGGGGTGAATAGCGTTATAATAAAATTTAGAGTAAACTTGCGGAAATTAAAATTTGCAGGAAGTAAATAAGTGCGATAAATAATAACTTACACACAGATATATCCTGGTTCACCACAACGTGTGGCTAGTCCAGTCCCCGAGAGACTCTCTCGAGATTTTCCACTAACGTGTCAAGCTTCCGGGTGCTTAACAAACCTTTACACCTTGAGGACGCAAGCCTCAACACCTTTGCTCGGAGTTACAACACTCCAAGACTTCAACCAAGGAAACACAAGTTCCTTACAACAAGAGAATTACAATTCTCTTACAAGTGTATACAACACTAAAACACTCAAACAAAATACTCCTTAATGAGTAGATATGAGTAGAAGAAATAAGCTCTGGATCACAACAACTTTGGACAAGAATATGGCTCTCAAAAGCTTTATGAAATTGAATATAAAATGATAAACAAAAGTATGCAAGCTTATAGCAATGTAATGATCAGTTGTAGTATGTTGTTGTATTTAAAACACTGAAATGAAGCTGTATTTATAGTTGAAAAACTTGGCATTACCGTTGCCTAATTGCCAATTAAGAGTTGCTGATTTTACTCACTGACAATTGATTGTCAAACCCCAACAATCGATTGTCTGCCAGTCAGATCAAAATTCAATCCCAGATTTTACGCTTGCTAATCGATTACTTACAATCCATAATCGATTACTGGCAACGTTCAAAAAAAATCCTTTCCAGATTTTACCACAAACAACCGATTGTCCAGAATCAACAATCGATTACTCAGCGACGTTCAAAAAATCTTTTCCGGATTTTAATCAAAACAATCGATTATACCAAATCAATAATCGATTACCCAATAACGTTCAAAAAATCTTTCCCGGATTTTAATCACAACAATCGATTATTACAGAATCAATAATCGATTACCTGACGGTATTTGAAAACTTTACGACAACGGTCAGCTTCACAATCGATTGCACAAAGTCAACAATCGATTACTTATCAGTTTTTGAAAATCATTTTAGACACTGCCTCTTGACAATCGATTGTTATATACTCACAATCGATTATTTAATAAATTTGAAAATCACTGGAAGTCACTGCCTCAACACAATCGATTGTCATTAGTTCACAATCGATTATTTTGTGACTTTGAAAAAACTGAAGGACACTGTCTCTTCACAATCGATTGTCATTAGCTTCACAATCGATTATTCTGAGTTTTGAAAAACTTTGATGGACACTGCCTCATCACAATCGATTGTCATAAGGTTCACAATCGATTGTCATGCAGGTTTGAAAAAACCTGATGTTCACTACCTTAACACAATCGATTGTCATTAGTTCACAATCGATTGTCATGTAGTCTTGGCTTAAAACAATCGATTATCATAAGTACATAATCGATTATCTTAGTCCAGATTTTAGAGGCATGTTTAAAAATCATTTTGACTGAAGTAAATATGCATGATTTAAAATCATTTAGCATTAAATTGAATATGAATGATTTTGGAAAATAGTTATATGAGAGAAGCCATGTTACGAGTCAAGTTGTAGGATCAAGATCACAAATAAGAATGACTCAGTTAAACTTATAAAACTTTGTCTTGAGCTTGAATCTCGTTGTATATCAATTGTGCGCTTGTTTCTTGAACTTCGTCATATATCAATTTTCGCTTCGTTTGTCATTCATCAAAACCTACACAAAAGAACACACGTTTTAGTATATTGCATTGAGAACGTGTTTCCAACAATTTCCCCCTTTTTTATAATGGCAAACATTAAGCGGGATATGCAAGACAAGCAATTTATATTGACGATATATTGACGATTCAAGACAAGTATATACATGCAACAAGTATGCAATTTGTTCCCCCTCAATATGTGAATTCCCCCTCAATTTAAGCTTATCAATATTGAGTGCATACCCGTTATCTTCCCCCTTTTGCCATTAGCAAAAATAATAATAAGATGCAAAAGATGAAATAAACCTTGTTTATTTATTGGAAAGAAGGCGTGATTATTTAAAGAGAGTATAATAACTCAAATGATAGCATTACAATCGATTATTGATACGAGATAATCGATTATTAGATGACAGAAACAGATTTTTTTGAAGAAAACTCGATTCTTGCGCGTCATGCTTTATAATTCCCCCTACTTTTAGGGCGATACCTGCAAAAAAGGATTAGACGTCTCCGACGCTCAAGTTAGAAATCATGTAACACAAAATGCAATGCATGACTTAGATCAACGTGGAGTCAAGAATCCCGAGTTCACTGCGAATTCGGAAGAAGGACTCTTTCTCTAAAGGCTTTGTAAAGATGTCTGCCAATTGGTTTTTGGTTTCAACAAATTCAATTTCGACATCGCCTTTGAGAACGTGATCTCTAATAAAATAATGTCTAATTTCAATGTGTTTCGTTCGCGAATGAAGAACGGGGTTCTTCGTCAAGCATATGGCACTAGTATTATCACATCTAAGAGGGATATGATCGAGACTTAGGCCATAGTCCAAGAGTTGTTGTTTCATCCATAGGATTTGAGCGCAACAACTCCCCGTGGCTACATATTCAGCCTCGGTTGTGGACAACGCAACACTTACTTGTTTCTTGCTAAACCAAGAAACGAGAGAGCTACCGAGCAAATGGCAAGTGCCACTAGTGCTCTTGCGGTCCAATTTGCATCCAGCAAAATCGGAATCGGAATAGCCAACAAGTTGGCATGAAGAGCCTTTGGGGTACCATAGACCCACATTTGTTGTACCAACAAGATACCTTAAAATCCGCTTTACCGCAGTAAGGTGAGACTCCTTCGGACACGATTGATAACGAGCGCATAAGCACACGCTAAACATGATGTCCGGACGACTAGCAGTAAGATAAAGAAGAGAGCCAATCATACCTCGATACTTTTTGGTGTCGACTTCCTTACCTTTCTCATCTTTGTCTAGATGATCGGATGTGCTCATGGGAGTTGCCATTTCTTTTGCATTGTTCATCTCAAATCGTTTCAGCAATTCTTTGCAATATTTGGTTTGACAAGTGAATGTACCTTCTTTCATTTGCTTTACTTGTAGTCCCAAAAAGAATGTTAACTCACCCATCATAGACATCTCAAATTCGCTAGTCATTAAATCGGAAAATTCCTTGCATAAAACATTGTTAGTAGCACCAAATATAATATCATCTACATATATTTGAACTAATAAAATATCATTGTTTTTATGCTTAACAAAGAGAGTTGTGTCAACTTTCCCCCTAATGAAATCATTTTCCAAAAGAAACTTACTCAATCTTTCATACCAAGCTCGGGGAGCTTGTTTTAAACCATAAAGAGCCTTTTTGAGTTTGAAAACATGATCGGGAGATTTAAAATCTTCAAAACCGGGGGGTTGTTCAACATAAACTTCTTCTTGAATAAAACCATTTAGAAAAGCACTTTTCACATCCATTTGATATAAATTGAAATTCATAGAAGAGGCAAATGCAAGCAATAAGCGAATAGCTTCTAATCTAGCTACGGGAGCATATGTTTCCTCATAGTCAATACCCTCTTCTTGATTATAGCCTTTTGCTACAAGCCCAGCTTTGTTTCTAGTGATTATACCATTTTCATCTAGTTTATTGCGAAAAACCCATTTCGTACCAATTATGGTATGACCTTCGGGTCTTGGCACCAAATCCCAAACGTCATTGCGTTCGAATTGGTTAAGCTCCTCTTGCATTGCCAAGGTCCAAAATTCATCCCCAATTGCTTCTGAGATGGTTTTGGGTTCAATTTGAGAAACAAAAGTTGTATGTTCTAAGGTATTTTTGAGAGAGTTTCGGGTACTTACCTTGTCTCCAACGTTGCCAATTACCTGTTCGATAGGGTGATCTTTGATTGTCCTCCACTCGTTAGGCTTATTTATTTCTTTTTCCAATTGTAGCGCTTCTTCCGTTGGTTGTTCCTCAGTTTCATCTTTATTTTTCTTGGGTGGTTCCTCTTGTATTTTGTCTGTCAAGCTATCTAAGATACCTGCAAGATCAAAATCGGAATCCTTTCTCGCCAAGCGAGCATTATTTTCGGAAAATACAACATGAGGGGATTCCTCCACAATTTGGGTTCTTTTATTAAAGACCCTATATGCTTTACTACGTGAGGAATATCCAATGAAAATACCTTCATCCGACTTAGCATCAAATTTACCCAATTGGTCTTTGCCATTGTTATGAATAAAACATTTGCAACCAAAAACTCTAAAATGGGAAATATTTGGTTTTCTACCCTTATAAAGTTCATAGGGGGTTTTCATGAGTATCCGCCGAATTACTACTCTATTTTGAACATAGCAAGCGGTACTCACGGCGTCCGCCCAAAAATGTTTGGGTATCTTAGCTTCGTCGAGCATGGTTCTAGCCATCTCTTCGAGACACCTATTTTTCCTTTCCACCACCCTATTTTGTTGTGGTGTACGTGGAGCGGAAAAGGTATGCTCGATTCCGAGTTCGTCACAAAAGTCCGCAAAGAGATTGTGATCAAACTCTCCCCCATGATCATTTCTAATTGAAGTGACGGTTGTTTCTTTCTCATTTTGAACACGCTTAAGAAAATATTTAAAACTTTGAAAAGCATCACTTTTATTGGCAAGAAAAAAAGTCCAAGTAAATCTCGAGTAATCATCAACAATCACAAAAGCATATCTATTTCTTCCTAGACTTTCAATGCAAGAAGGAACAAATAAATCCATATGAAGCAATTCCAATGGTCTAGAAGTTGAAACAATGTTTTTAGATTTGAAAGATGCTTTTGTTTGCTTCCCCTTTTGACACGAGTCACAAATAGAGTCATTTTCAAACTTTAAATGAGGAAGACCAACAACTAAGTTTTGAGAAATCAATTTGTTCAAAAGATGCATATTGATATGTGCTACTCTACGATGCCATAGCCAAGTATCATCCTCTTTACTCATAAGACAATCAACATATTCGGGTGAGGAATTAGCAAGATCAACCATATAAATATTATCAACTCTAAAACCACGAAGTATGATTTTGAAATCACTACGTCAAAATACTAAGCATTCGTCCGAATCAAATAAAGCAAGATTTCCCTTGTCACATAATTGGCTTATGCTCAAGAGATTATGCTTTAATCCTTTAACAAGTAATATATGCTTAATGGAGGAATTTTCATCCTTACCGACTGAGCCTATGCCGATGATCTTTCCTTTATTGTTATCACCGAAGATAACACTTCCTCCTTCTTTGTGCTCTAATTGAAGGAATTTGGATTCATCTCCCGTCATATGCTTGGAGCATCCACTATCAAGGTACCATAGTACACTTGATCCCTTCAAGCACACCTACAAAACAAATTAATGTTCTTTAGGTACCCATGCCATCTTGGGTCCTTGGGGGTTAGGCATATTATAATGATGCGATTGAGTAATATGTCTATGACGTGTAAAGCATGCAGGAGCAATATGACCAATACGTCTACAATAATGACAAGTCACATTTGGGTTATGCATCCTTCTAGGTTCATAGTAACTAGACGGATGAAAATTTCTTACTCTATTTTGAACACTATGACTATTTCGCATTTCATGAGAATTATTTCTCCTACTGTGAGCTCTAGGATGGGCAGCATTTCTAGAGTGATTGTTTCTCGGTTGAGGGCCATTGCTAGGTCTTCTAAGGGGTTCAAAATTTGGCCTAAAATATGCATCATTTCTAGGGTGACTATTTCTAGGTGGTAAGTCATTCCTAGGTCTTCTAAAAAGTTCAGCATTTTGTCTAGCATGCATATTGGCTCTAGAGTTGTTGTTTCTAGGATAAGCATTTCTGTTGTTAATCCTAGGTTGAGCTTTAGGTTGTTGGGGTTTAGCGTCAACCTTTTCTTCATTCTTAAAGCCTATTCCATGCTTGGTTGATTTCAAGTTAACAAGAACATCATTCAAGTTTTTGTGCGAAGAATTAAACTTATCTAATGTGCCTTTAAGCCTACTTACTTCATTCTTAAGAAGCAAACAAGAAGTGCAATTTCTAGTAGAGCTTTCGGGCTTATCGGAACTTCTTTTTCCAAAAAAACTTGTTTTCCTCTTTCAGCTTCTCATTTTCTAAAACCAGTTTTTCTAAATCCTTTTCTTTCAAAGAAAGCTGTTTTTGAAAATCCTTTTCTTTTAATGAAGCATTTTCTTTTATGCCCTTAACAGTTTTTGAAGCCTTAATAAACTCAGCATATAATTCATCAAAAGCAGTTTGCATTTCTTCAAGAGTAAAGAAGTTTTTAGACGAAATTTGACATACCTCATCTTTGTTGTCTTCTTGTGCCATAAGGCAAAGATTTGCTGCTTCGTCTTCTTCTCCTTCGCTTGACTCATCTCCGGAGTCACCTCCCTAAGAAATGTATGCACGTTGCTTTTTAAAAGGTTTCTTCTCCTTTTTGATGTTTGGGCAATTTGATTTGATGTGCCCGGTTTCACCACATTCATAGCACTTGATTTGTTCGCCTTGCTTTTTGCCCTTGCGTTCATACTCCTTGCGCATGAACCTTTGAAATCTTTTTATAACGAGTCCAAACTCGTTGTCTCCTTCCTCATCAATTTGCGGTTGGCTTGTGCTCGCCTTTAGAGCTATTCTTTGCCTCCTTTGATCATCAACAAAAGGGTTAAGAATAGTAGATTCATAGGTCTTAAGGTTACCTCTTAGTGCGTCGATGGTGACGTTTGAAACGCCAATGGATTCTTGAATTGCATCGGCTTTTGATCTCCGTGCCGGTGTGAGACTTCTAAGAATTTTTCGCACGAGCTCTCTATCCGTGAATGTTTTCTTGAGAGCATGTAGGCCATTCACGATTATTGAAAATCGCTCAAACATTTCGTCCACCTTTTCACCTTCCTTCATGTGAAATAATTCATAAGAGTGGGTTAGGAAATCAATTTTTGCTTCCCTTACCTGGTCCGTACCTTCGTACGTAACTTCTAGCTTGTCCCACATCTCTTTTGCCATTGTGCAACACGATATTTTCCTGTAATCGTCAGCATTAACAGCACAATATAATAAATTAATTGCTTTAGCATTATTTTGAACCTTTCGGATGTCATCCGCGTCATACTCATCCTCGGACTTAGGAACCCATTCGTTTTCCACCTTCTTTGTTGGAATTTGGTTTCCCTTCATTATCACCTTCCAAAGGTGAAAGCTGTTGGACTGAATGAAGATCTTTATCCTCTCCTTCCAGTACGTGTAATTTATACCGTTGAATAGAGGTGGTCGTGTGGAGCACTGTCCTTCATCAATTCCTGCAAAAGAATCACGAGTAGAAGCCATGGATGGTTCTCTCAAACTGTTAAGTTTTCAGAGAGTTGGGCTCTGATACCAATTGTTAGATAATACGCTTAACGCTAGAGGGGGGGGTTGAATAGCGTTATAATAAAATTTAGCGTAAACTTGCGGAAATTAAAATTTGCAGGAAGTAAATAAGTGCGATAAATAATAACTTACACACAGATATATCCTGGTTCACCACAACGTGTGGCTAGTCCAGTCCCCGAGAGACTCTCTCGAGATTTTCCACTAACGTGTCAAGCTTCCGGGTGCTTAACAAACCTTTACACCTTGAGGACGCAAGCCTCAACACCTTTGCTCGGAGTTACAACACTCCAAGACTTCAACCAAGGAAACACAAGTTCCTTACAACAAGAGAATTATAATTTTCTTACAAGTGTATACAACACTAAAACACTCAAACAAAATACTCCTTTATGAGTAGATATGAGTAGAAGAAATAAGCTCTGGATCACAACAACTTTGGACAAGAATATGGCTCTCAAAAGCTTTATGAAATTGAATATAAAATGATAAACAAAAGTATGCAAGCTTATAGCAATGTAATGATAAGTTGTAGTATGTTGTTGTATTTAAAACACTGAAATGAAGCTGTATTTATAGTTGAAAAACTTGGCATTACGGTTGCCTAATTGCCAATTAAGAGTTGCTGATTTTACTCACTGACAATCGATTGTCAAACCCCAACAATCGATTGTCTGCCAGTCAGATCAAAATTCAATCCCAGATTTTACGCTTGCTAATCGATTACTTACAATCCATAATCGATTACTGGCAACGTTCAAAAAAATCCTTTCCAGATTTTACCACAAACAATCGATTGTCCAGAATCAACAATCGATTACTCAGCAACGTTCAAAAAATCTTTTCCGGATTTTAATCAAAACAATCGATTATACCAAATCAATAATCGATTACCCAATAACGTTCAAAAAATCTTTTCCGGATTTTAATCACAACAATCGATTATTACAGAATCAATAATCGATTACCTGACGGTATTTGAAAACTTTACGACAACGGTCAGCTTCACAATCGATTGCACAAAGTCAACAATCGATTACTTATCAGTTTTTGAAAATCATTTTAGACACTGCCTCTTGACAATCGATTGTTAAATACTCACAATCGATTATTTAATAAATTTGAAAATCACTGGAAGTCACTGCCTCAACACAATCGATTGTCATTAGTTCACAATCGATTATTTTGTGACTTTGAAAAAACTGAAGGACACTGTCTCTTCACAATCGATTATTCTGAGTTTTGATAAACTTTGATGGACACTGCCTCATCACAATCGATTGTCATAAGGTTCACAATCGATTGTCATGCAGGTTTGAAAAAACCTGATGTTCACTGCCTTAACACAATCGATTGTCATTAGTTCACAATCGATTGTCATGCAGTCTTGGCTTAAAACAATCGATTATCATAAGTACATAATCGATTATCTTAGTCCAGATTTTAGAGGCATGTTTAAGAATCATTTTGACTGAAGTAAATATGCATGATTTAAAATCATTTAGCATTAAATTGAATATGCATGATTTTGAAAAATAGTTTTATGAGAGAAGCCATGTTACGAGTCAAGTTGTAGGATCAAGATCACAAATAAGAATGACTCAGTTAAACTTATAAAACTTTGTCTTGAGCTTGAATCTCGTTGTATATCAATTGTGCGCTTGTTTCTTGAACTTCGTCATATATCAATTTTCGCTTCGTTTGTCATTCATCAAAACCTACACAAAAGAACACACGTTTTAGTATATTGCATTGAGAACGTGTTTCCAACAGAAAACTCATATATCGTCAGTCGATCAGACAAGATAATGCCGCAATACAGATAAGGCATCCACAACTCAAACTCATCGCCCTTCCTGAAATGTATACCATCATCATGCCCCACCAATCAGTAATACCATTTCCTTAATCATTTGAAACTGCCCGTGTTGCCTAAGAATCTCATGACCTTCCTTTCAGAACTGAACCGTAACCTTACACATGCAATTCTTAATCCTCCACAACATACTGCATTCACCATACTATCCTAGGATAAAATGAAAACTTCATACCTTTCGAGCCACAAACAACTATGTACTCAACTAACCAAGAACTTTCCATTGATACTATCTAGAAGAAAACCACTATACATCCCATGCTCTTCACGCCAATAGGAAAAATATACCTCTCTAGCTGTGATAGAAGCCATGTAGAACTCTCTGAATCCCATTTACAAAAACCTAAATCGTCAAGAATGAATATTTCTAACTCAGACGAGCTATGCAGATCACTAAAACTCAAGAGTATTGCCGCGAAACACTTATAGAACTCATTACCTCGTAAGAGTCCAAGAACTAATCATATCGTTCCCATACCGACTCGGCCTGCCGTCAGGATATCCCATCTATCCAGGTTTCCTTTTGTTTTACCTTAAACTTGACACTCCTTATTGCAATAACATCACAATTACTCAACCTAGACTTACCACACGAGATCCATGCATAAAGCCATATCGTCTAAGGCTCATAGGCCGCTGGATACTTTCTCAGATTTTCCCACGAGCACCACGTTCAAAATTCTTTACTCTGAAGAGACTTTCTGCGAATCTAAATATGTTACCTTTACCTTCCTGATATTGATACATAGAATCCTATAATTAATATAGAAATTACTACAAGTTTTGACATATTCCAATGAAAACCCAGTTTATAACCACATATACAACTTTAAAATACCCAATTGTTACATGTAGAATCTTGAACACATCAAAACCATTCTCGAGAGTCATTCACTTTATTCAAACTACAATTAGCCTAATCAAACGAACATAGACACCCGTGCCTCAATTACACTCCAACACTGCATAGTGTAACCTCATCCTAGAACAACTAAGACACTTCTTGCTCTATGCATCGAGCATCCATTACCAACAACAACCCAAGACATCCTGTGATTCTCATACATCTATGAAGCATGACAACCTTTGTCAAAATTTTCCTTTACTCGAGCCATCCTCGGTCTCAATATCCATAAGCCATAACTGATTCACCCGCCCGCCTCCTACTGGAACAAACATAGCACATAATCATGCAACCAACTAATCAATAGCAGACTCCCCAACTTGGCTCGAAGCCATAGACCAAAACACACATAATAACTCATAATGCATATACTCCACCGCTGCCCTAATACCATAGTGAGGTTAAACTCAAATCCTTTGTAAGCTTGTGAAAACACAGATCATTTAGTACTTTGAATCTTCTACCAATCTCGCATTCATCCTCTCAACAGTCAAGCCCACTCTCTTAAGCAACCCAAATTTGAATTTTCAACACTTATATTTCACTTGTAAATGAGATCTTCTAACACACAACATGAGGATCACACAACCTCAGAACACTCCGCGAGAGATAACCCACATGTTGTACCTCCAACTAACATTCCTACATACCTTCCACTGTCATAAACTTTACGCCGTCACTTAGTCTTCCTGAGTCTAAACTCATACCGCAACATGAAATTTACTTCACTCCCAACTAGAAAACATGAAAAGATTCTTCACACGCCCATAACTCAGGGCTACACCTCGAACCAAGATGGAATTCAAACATATAATAGTTCTTCTATCCTACAGCAGACCTTTCTCGTCGCTTTTAAATCATATGGAGACATATCGTAATACTAACATACTCATCGCATAGCCATCCAGTTGCCGCTTCCACTAATAGGGACAATGCCCAACATATAAGTTCAAAAGACACTTGCTCACATAATCAGCACCTCGGAGCTCAAGCCATAGGCAAAAAACAAAACTGGCCTCTACTGGCCCAATATCAGCTTATCGAGATCACATCTCGTCCCTCAATTGAGGAATCACAAGCCATCAATGCACATATGATACTGAGCGCTCATGCGAATACGAACGCGTGGAAGGAATTCAAAGAGTTGCCTTTCAAGCTGAATCAAGGACGCACAAAAAGAATTCAAGAACGTGAAGTATTTCCGAAAGGTTCTGCAACCTCTCGAGGATAAATACAAACGTCTCCGTACCAATTTGCGAGTGAGACCTATGTAACCTAGGCTCTGATACCAACTTGTCACGACCCAAACTGGATTCGATCATGATGGAGCCTCTCATGAAGACAAGGCCAGCTGACACAATTTCCCAAGTCAATCATCTTCCATTAAAAGTTGTTTTATACCATATATAAATTGTTACTCTCATAATGAACATATAAAAGAAAAACTCAAAATAATTACATAAGCCCGACATCGGAATGTCACTAGTCATGAGCATATACCAAGGTCTGAATACAGCAGAAATAGTAAAATGTACCAAGTATAGAAATGAAAATGAGAGGAAGGAAGCGGTGCTGCGAACGTCGTGGAACCACCTTGCTAACTCTAATGACTCAACATCTAAGCTACCAACACCCGCTACCGGATTCCGGAATAGCTGAATCCACACTCGAGGTGCAGGGAGTAATGTGAGTACTCTAACCCAGTAAGTAATAAGAGTAAATAAATACTGAGCAGTAGGAAACAATGAATCCACGTTTATGTTAAACTCAATAACACACAGGCTGCTAAATCAGAATATGAGTCAATCGCCTCTTTTAAAACCCGGCTTTTGATAAATATCATTAAAATGCCTTTCGACAGATTCAGTAAGGGTTCAATACCATTTTTAATAAAAGAGCTGAAAACCATAATCGGCCTCTCAGGCAAAATATAGTTTGTAAACAACCTATCGGGCAAAACAAGAGTCATAAACGCCTCCCAACAAGGAAATCTTAGTGGAAATAAACAAAGCCAAATCAGTGATTAAGTTTTGAACAACTCATAAACCCCAACTTAATAGAAAGTTGTTTAAAACATTTATCTAACATTTTCGTCAGAGGCTCAGTATAAAGATGAGTGAAAACCGTCATTAAATCAACATATTCGATAGAAACTCACTCTAAATAGGAGTGAAAATCAATAAGTTCATAATCAGGCCCCTCAGGCAAACATCACTCATGTGCATGTATATATCTATTACCCCTCGGGCTAGCTCTCAGTCACTCGTGACTTAAGTACTATCAATCAGCGCTCACACTCAACACTCATGCTCAATAGGTACCATATAGTCACTGCTGCAGCGTACGGCCCAATCCATATATATATTCGATTGCACTTACTGGGGGTGTGCAGACTCCGGAGGGGCTCCTATAGCCCCACCTCTATATTGTTGCGACGTGAAGTCCGATCCAATATCTAACTGCAGCGTGCAGTCCGATCCATATATATTAATATATATATATATATATATATATATATATATATATATATATATATATATATATATATATATATATATATATATATATATATATATATATATATATATATATATATATATATATATAAATTATTGTGGCATGTACCCTGATCCATAAATATAAAATCCTTACAACCAAGCCCTCGGTCTATCTCAGTCATCAACCTCACAATCACTCGAACCATCAGTAAAATAAGGAACTCAGCCCAAACAGTTTTCATATTTTAAGAATCAAAGTGATAAAACTAGGTTTAAACAATAACCAGGTAAATCATGACTGAGGATATGCTTTTAAAACAAATAGAGTACGATAAAATAGTAAAATGACCCTAAGAGTATCAACAGGTCGGCACAAGTCCCTACACGTAGCATACAACCCAAAATATAATATCAATCTCTAAAAATATGGGAAAAATCATAAGATTTCAAATTAAATACGCAACTTAACAATCGTACAGGACGGACCAAGTCACAATCCCTAATAATGCACAACTCCACGCTCATCATCTAGCGTGTGCGTCACCTCAAAGTAAAACAATGATGGATAATTTGGGGTTTCAAACCCTCAGAACATTATTTACAATCATTACTTACCTCGATCCGGTCCAAACTCTAGCCCCTGATGCCATTGCCCTCACGAATCAATCTCCGGACGCTCCAAATCTAGCCATAATCAGTACATAACCATTAGAATATGACAAGGGAATGAAGCCCACTCGAAAATATCTAATTTACATCAAAAATTGCTCAAACCCGACCCCCGGGACCACGTCTCGAAATTCGACAAAATTAACATCAATGGAATCATCATCCTTTCACGAGTTCATACATATCAAATTTACAAAAATCTAACCTCATATGATCACTCAAATTCTAAAAATTCACCCTCCAGTTTTAAGCCCCAATTCCTCAAATTTTAGGCTTAATTCCATGATTAATTAGGTGGAATTCACACAAGAATCGAGTATTGAGTTTAAAAATCTTACTTCCAAATGATTCCCTTCGATTCCCTCTTTAATCGTTCTCAAAAGCTCCAAAAATTGCTCAACAATGAAAAAAATAGACCAAAAATTGCGAAACCCATCTTTTAACATTCTGCCCTGGCATAAATTCTTTCTCCACGAACGCGGTCAAAGCCTCGCATTCGCGAAGCACAAAAACCAGTTGACCAAAATTTCTCTTACGTGAACACAACATCTAGCTCGCGAACACGAAGCTTTACCCAGGCAACCCTCCGCGAATGCGTTAAGCCCAACCAAACATGATGAGTTAAATCCTCTAAAGCTCAGCCCCACCATACCTTCTATGAGAACGCGAAACTAACTTGTGAACGCGATGAACAAACTCACAGCCCTTCACGAACGTGCCACCTTCCTCACGAACGCGAAGGCTAAACTTTCACTCCCTCAGCAGACTCTTCGCGAACACAATGGTCCTCTCGCAAACGCGAAGACCAAAATGTCTGCACATGTTGGAACTCAAAATCTACAATTTTTTCCAACTTGAAAATGGTCCGATTGACCACCAGAAACTCACCCGAGGCCAGTGGGAACTCAAGAAAATAAGCCAACATATACCATAACATCATTCAAACTTGTTCCAACCTTCGAAACGCTCAAAATAACATCAAAATACCAAAATCACATCGGATTCAAGCCTAAGAATTTCAAGAAATTCCAAATTCCATTTTTGATTAAAAAAAACCCAACCAAACCACGTCTGAATGACCTGAAAGTTTGCACACACGTCACACATGATACACTGAAGCTACTTCGACTTCTAGAATTCCATTCTGACCCCTATATCAAATTCTCACCTATCAACTGGAAAATGCCAAAATCTCAATTTCGCTACGTCAAGCCTAAACCTTCCACGGACCTCCAAAATGCATCCCGATCACGTTCCTAAGTCCCAAATCACCTAAAGGATCTAAACAAATCTTAAAAATTTCCAATCCGAGATCATATAAAAACAAGTCAAAACTTGGTCAAACCTTTCAAATTTCAAGCTACAAACTGAGAACTGTTATTCCAAATTCATTCTGACTGCCTTGAAAACCAAAACCAATAATTTACATAAGTGCATCATATGGGGAAAGTCATGCCCGAGAACTGGCGAGCAGAGTGCAAAAGCTCAAAACGATTGGTGGGATCGTTACACCGCAAGTCAACATACAAAACCTCTTACTCATGTCACTGATCTCAGGTGACGCTGAAGATAATACCAGCTTACTCTAAACATTCAACTTCTTTTCCTATTCATCCGAGCCCATGACCTCCTTGTCAACACTGAATTGTAACCTTGATTCTCAATTTTCAAATACCACGCTACTCATGTCACTTAATCGTGATAATGCGCAAAAGTACACGAGTTTCATCACAACTCCTGAACCACTAAATATGATAAACACTTCATTATATATAAGCCTTTACTTAACTCATTTCAAGAGAACCATTACAACCCATGCCTAAATTTTAGTAGAAAATACCAACCTCAAGTTGTGGTCTAAACCACCATAACTCTTCCGGGATCCATCTGCACATAATAGGCCATAATACTCGAAAGCCTCCAAATAAAATCAATTATGGTGACCGTCAAACCTCGCATGTATTATTGTAATCATGCGCATAACTTAACACGCTGAGGGAACAAACCGTTACCACTATTATACCAATTCAACCATAGCTTACTGATTTTACTTCGTCCAATTTACTTTGGGCTTGACTTCGGAATAATAGTATCCCCATTCAAAACATAAAGAATGCAAATCTGTACTCATCCTGAGTGACCTTATTTCATGAGACCACGTTGTCCCAATTCTCACGAACCATCTCATACCCTCATTATATGCATATTCACATCCTCAATTGGTACACCCACTCTAATAATTCCTCTATGAATCCGAAGCCATTTTCTCCCATTCCTCTCAATTTATACCGCAGACTGAATATAACATAGAACACTCCAAGATCCTTATCATAATTTGTTGCAAAAGCTCAATAATCGACCATACTATGGACTCGAAACCCTTAGGCACCACACCTTAACCTTTGAATCCACTAGGATTGTTATTGAGAGTCACCCACTCTGACTTGATCCCGAATATAATCAACTGCAAGGCTTCTAGCACACAACCACCCTCTCAAAGAAGCACTTGGCCGAATCACCTTCCTTGTAACTCGTTTATATGCTAAGTAGAATTCCCGAGTCTTCCCAAAGCATGAACATGAATCGATGATGCCAATTATATAACACATTCTTTAATTCCTTTACTCAAATTATCATTGATGTTCCTTTTCCTTAGCCGCAGTAACCCATCAATATGCCGATAACTATAAATCTCACAAATAGGCGACCAAATAATCCAACCATAGGTGATGAGACTCTCCCACTTAGCTTGAAGCCACTATTATACAACTTTGAAACCCACCAAGGTTCTTTATCTCTTATTGACATGACCTTGCATAATTAAATCGCCAAATTCCTCGAAATCCTTCTTTTAGCATTTCATCAACACTCGGAATCTCTAGCAACATTCACATATTAGACCTCTTACCGGATAGCCAGTAAAATCCTTGGCAGGAGCTTCACCAACCATGCGACTGCTGACCTGCTCATAGGAGATAACCAACCTGAGCTCGTGCTCATTCACCAACTGCACAAGTCCATTCACTCCTCGTGGACATCACCTAAATATGCGACAATGTCTTCCAATTCAAAGTTATGTTGCATCCTTCTTCATGTCAAGCAACTCCCTTCTGTCATTTCAAATCTCCCACCGTTATACTAGCCAATATTCCAAATTAAGCTCGTAGACCTAGTCACTGTCCACCATAAATCCCAAATCACTCTAGACTTCTCTCATTGAGTATAGTCATCCTACCACAATACCCATATACTATTCTACTCCAAAGGCGAATTGTTAATTAGTAATTATTAATGGCGTGTAAACTTTTAGACATTTGTCATATTTTAACTATTAAGTGTAAGGTAAGGAATTATGTGACACAAAACTTAAATAAATATATTATTTTATTTTTGAATTTTATGTGTGCAAAATACTCATAAAAGTTGCTCGAAATCATATTTCGAAAAATTGTATCCTTCTCCGAGCACCACTATTCATTAAGAAGTAAAATAAAAAAATTTCCCAAAAAGTTTCCCTCCTACTTCTTTTAATTCTTTCAAATACTCTTCCTTACTATTATCCCTCCCAGAAGTAATTAATAAAATAATAATTTATTATATTTCCCTAATTAATATTATACTAGGCAAACTTGTAATCTTTCGTAAATAATAACCCCCTTCAATTTACAATAAATGACTAACTAGTTTTTTTATTTTGATCCAAAATAAGTGTTTATTTATATAATTAAGAAATAATTTAATTTATTTTTACAAAATTACCCTTATTGACATATTTCTAAAAAAAATTCTTACTCCTCACATTAAGTATTTAATTAAGTGTAGTTTAGTCGTACTAGGTGTTTTTGTATAAAATTTATTATTTTTCTTATTGTGCATGCTAAAAAATTAATCACTTATTATAAATCAGAGTAAGTAATATTTAGTAATACTAAATAATAAGGGTAAATTAGATACAAAAATGGACGCCTTTTTTCGTATAGTAAAACATCGGAGGAGTGTTTCATGTTACAACTTCTAACCGTAAAAATATTCTTTTGCAGAAGTACAAAGTAATACTACAGTATATATAATATATTCTTGTAGTCCATAACTGGAGCTCAATGAAATCAGTGCACCAAGTTGTCACTAAGATGTCCTTTATTATTTCATGTTTATTTATAGAAGGAAAGCCTAAGCAGACAACTGGCGCTAACCACTAAAAATAACATATAAATATGGAAACTGTCAGCCTATAATGTCGCATACTGTGTCCACTTTTTCTCTTTTTCCCTCCGCATTTCACCTTTCCTTTTTCGCTTCTCTTTCCTTTTGTTTCTTTCTTTTTCACATCACAATTCCTTCTATCCGAAACCTCAATTTCCTTCCTTCGAAAATTAGCGTTGTTTGGTCTGCTGCCGTTTATGATCGTATATCAAAAAGTGAGTATATATTAACATTACTCTGTATATATTGAGTTTTTATTATTTACTCTTTAATTGGAAATTTCAGCTTTCAATGGTTTCTTTATGTACCCATAAAATTTGTTATTTTTTTTACCTCAAAGAGATGATCTTTACCAGATTCCAGTAGCATTAATATGGTAGAAATTTCAAAGTTACGAATCTAGAGGTGTCTCCATGGACTCTTGATTTATCTTTTAATTATTTTATTTGATTTTATGTGTTGAATTGTTGGAGCACCTCATCTAAAAGTTTGAGTTACTACAAAGGGACGTAGAGAGAAAAGTAACTCAAAATTAAAAAAATTCTAGAGAGAAACTTTCCCTGCTTCATCTTCTTCTTCTCTGCTACCTCTGCGTATGTAGGTTAACCTGCGCTGAGGGTGCTATGGCGAGAGGGAGAGGCCGACCTAAGAAAGTTCTGGTGCCAATTTATGCAAACGACATTGTTTTCCCAAAATCTGTTAACACTGTGCCACAGGTGGTTAACACTGTTCCATTGAAGCCCACTGAAGATACTGTTTCATTGCCTCATGCAACTGTAGATTCGCAACTATCTGGAGTTCCCGTGCTATTAACAGCAACTGAGAAGGTTGATAACAACTCAGAACCTCAAGCTGGACCAGTGATGGTCCCGATGGATCAAGAGAATAGGGGTAAGGACCACATGCAGCAACCTCCACAACCTGATGTACCAAAGGCCACTAGTGAGGAAGGAGCAAAAATTGACCCACCCAAAAAGTGGGCTAGCCTATTTCAGAGGAATCGCCTTGCTGCAAATGGTATATCTCTGGAGTATATTCCCCCTACACTCATTAATGGTAAACCAGTTGGTCAGCTGGTGAAGGAAGAGGTGGAAGGGAAAGAAGGAAAATGGAAATGTGCCCTAGTTATTTTTGTTCTAGGCAATGGACCAGGGTACAATGCTATGACAAGATTTATTAGCATACACTGGTCTCATGTACCTGAGCCTGAATTATTTTACCATGATGAGGGTTACTATATAGTTAAATTTCAGTCCCTTGATGATGCCAAAGAAATAATGTGTGGAGGACCATATTCAATTGCTAATAGGCCTATGACTTTAAAGATGCTTTCCCAACAGAAATTCCCCTGTGGATTAAATTCCCCAATTTACCTATGTCCTGTTGGGGCAGTAAGTCACTGAGTAGAATTGCAAGTGTGCTGGGGAAACCCATCTTTGCTGATGAATGCACGACAAAGCAAAGTAGAGTATCTTATGCTCGTATGCTAATTGAGGTGAATGTATCAAAGGCATTACCAAGTGAGATTGAACTGATGGATCCCAATGGAAAGAGTTTTATGCAAGATGTGTCATATGATTGGAAGCCATCATATTGTGAGAAGTGTCTGATGGTGGGACATAATTGTTTGGCTAAAACTGCCCCCCCCCCCCCCCCCCCCCAACCCCTCAGTGAAGCCTAAAATGACACAGGAATGGAGAGTTAAGGCTCCAGCTCCTGTGGTCCAGAACAGTCAGGAAAATCAAGTCCAGCAACCAGACAATACAAAACAACCAAGTTCTCAGGATGGTGTAGATGAACAGTTGAACAAGCAGAAGGGTGTTTCTACATAGATGTCTCCAGTCTTTAACATCACAAACTTTCCACCATTATCTCCTATTGTGATGTCTAATAGATTTGAAGTTGGAACAGTGAGTTGGGCAGATCACCCCCTAGATGAAGGGGGAACCAGCTATGGCCAATGAAGTGGTTAATTTGGAATATAAGGGGTGTAAATAAAAGGTACAAACAGAAGGAAGCTAAAGAATACTTTAGAACCAATAAATTTGACCTTGTTGGTCTTGTAGAGACAAAGGTTAAACAAAAAAATACAGATAGAATAGCTAGTTTTTTGTTGCCTAACTGGAGTATAATAACTAACTACAATGGAGCAGTGAATGGAAGAATATGGATCCTATGGGATCCTAAAAAATTTTTGATCTCTGGAGTACAGGAGGAGGCTCAACTCATCCATTGCATTGTCAGGAATCTCAGTGGTGAACTTCTCTGCTGCCTCACAGTGGTATATGGATCAAAGGATAGTGATCAGAGGGGGACAATGTGGAAGACTATTCAGAATCTGGCTGCAGGTATAACTGATCCTTGGATAATTGCAGGAGATTTCAATGCCATATTGTCAAGTAATGATAGACAATCATGCCACCCAGTCAAGCAAGGAGAGACTGTGCAGTTTAACAATTGCATACAGCAAGCTGGCCTGGCTGAACTGCCATGGAAAGGGGAGTTCTTTACCTGGACCAATAAACAAAGTGGTAATGACAGAGTGAATAGCAGATTAGATAGGGTGTTTGGCAATTATAAATGGATGATGAAATGGAACCATGTACACACTGTATATGGAGCTCCCTTTATCTCTGATCATAATCCCATGCTATTATCCCTAACTGAAGATAGTCATAGCAGGAAGATACCATTTAGATTCTACAATGCATGGACTCAAAGTAAGGATTTCCAATCTTTGGTCAAAGCTAAATGGAAAAGTACCGCTCAATGTACCTTGCAAGGTGTGTGGAATAATCTCAAAGCGCTCAAGCCTGCCTTAAAATCTCTAAATACTAGAGAATTTAAGGGTATTATACAGAAGATTGAGAACAGTAGAAAGGAACTGGAAGCTGTTCAACAACAGATGGCCATGTCATATACAGATAACCTACAGCTGAGAGAAAAGGAACTGATGCAACAATTGGAAAAATGGTCTTTGCTTGAAGAATCAACACTGCAACAAAAATCTAGAGCCAGATGGATCCAGCTAGGAGATTTAAACAATAAATACTTCTCAGCAGTAATGAAGGAGAGAAACCAATTTAAAAGGATTACTGAGCTGACCACAGAAGGTGGACTGAAGATAACTGATCCAGCTGACCTACACAAGGAGATTACAGATTTCTATAAATCACTCATGGGTACAGCAACCACTTCTCTACCAGCAGTGAACAAAGTGTATATGAACAATGGTCCCAGACTCTCACATCAGCAAAGGTTGGAGCTATCAGCTGACATCAGTGACACAGAGATCCTAAACAGTTTGAAGGCAATTGGTAATGATAAAGCTCCAGGGATAGATGGATATAATGCTATGTTCTTTAAACACACTTGGCCTATCATAGGGCAACAGGTGCTTCAAGCAGTCAAGAATTTTTTTGCAACCAGCAAAATGCACAAACCTGTAAATTGTGCTACACTCACCCTAATTCCCAAGGTATCTAGCCCTAAAACAGTCAAAGAATTTCGACCAATAGCTTGCTGTTCAGTCCTATGCAAAATTATCTCCAAGTTGCTGGCCAACAGACTCCAGAAAGTCATGAGTAGTATTATCTGTAATGCACAGGCAGGCTTTATCCCAGGAAGGAGAATAGCAGACAATGTCATCTTAGCACATGAACTAATAAAGCATTATTCTAGGTCACATATTTCTCCCAGGTGTATGATCAAAGTTGATTTGCAGAAAGCTTATGATTCAGTAGAATGGTGCTACTTACAGAAGGTTATGGAAGCACTGGATTTCCCTACCAGATTCACTAGATGGATCATGGAATGTATCCAAACTGTCAGTTATACAGTAGTGGTTAATGGTGAGACAACTGAGCCCTTTCAAGCAGCCAAAGGACTGAGACAAGGGGATCCCATATCCCCTTTCCTGTTTGTTATTGTGATGGAGTATCTCAGTAGGTCACTGGTTGAATTGAGGCAAAACAGAGATTTTGCTTTTCATCCTGGTTGTAAAAAACTGGGAATAACTCACTTAAGTTTTGCTGATGACTTGTTGCTGTTTGTCAAAGGAGAACCTCTTTCTGTAAGTACTATGTTTACTTATTTCTCTCAGTTCACTGCTGCTTCTGGTATGACAGCCAACTTGCATAAGAGTGCTGTCTATTTTGGAGGGGTGAAACCTCAGGATCAGCAGCATATTATTGATCTCCTGGGGTATGTACGTGGAGAACTTCCTTTTAAATATTTGGGAGTACCTTTGACTGCCAAGAAGTTGACTGTTTTGCAATGGCAGCCACTGGTTGACAAAGTTTCTGCCAGGATTACTTCCTGGACTGCTAGACACCTATCATATGCTGGCAGAATTCAGCTGGTTCAATCAGTTATCTTTGGGATTCAGGCTTATTGGGCACAACTATTTCTAATACCTTCCAAGATTATAAAACTGCTTGAGGCAATGTGCAGATCATACATCTGGTCAGGATCAGTTAGTGTGTCAAGAAAGGCATATGTGGCTTGGGAGAAAATCTGTATGCCAAAGTCTGCTGGTGGATTGAATCTGACTAATTTATTACTGTGGAACAAGGCTGCTATTGCTAAACTCAGCTGGGATCTGGCACATAAGAAGGATGCTCTATGGGTGAAATGGATTCATACAGTGTATATCAAACAGAAACAATTGGAGACCATCATTGTCCCTAAACAGGCTAGTTGGATGGTAAGGAAGATCATTGAAGGCATTGAACTGCTGCAGCAACATCAAATGCTGGATAAATCTGATTGCACTATAAGAAAGCTCTATTTACAGCAAATAGGAGAAGCACCAAGAGTCAGATAGAAGAACTTAATAATACAGAATGCTGCTCGACCTAAAGCAATCTTCAACCTATGGCTGCTCCTGCAAGATAGACTGCCCACCAAAGCAAGGTTGATCAAATGGAACCTGGATATAACAGACACTTGTGTCATGTGCCAACAAGCTGTTGAATCTAGGGAACACCTATTCCTGGATTGCACTTATGCAACTCAACTTAGAACTCACATGTTGCAATGGATTGGAGTTAACCAACCTACTGGCAAAACTGGCTCCAGTTTGTCCAGTGGTTCATTGAGAAATCTAATGGCAAATCCCCTCGAGCTCACATAATCAAAATGACAATGACAGAGATGTTTTATGTCGTATGGCTGGAAAGGAATGCGAGAATATTTGAAAATACATACTGTACCAGTGACAAACTGCTTAGAAATATTGCTTATAATTGTAATGTTAGAGCTCCTCCTAGGCTAAGGATATTACTGCAGCAGTATTTACTATAATGCTAGGATAGCCTTTGTTTTTGTTTTGATAGCCAGTTGAGTTATAAACTGGACTATGGAATTGTAAGGTTAACACTTTGGTGATTAATACAAAGTTTAATTACCAAAAAAAACAAAGGGACGCTATTATTTACTTTATTATTCACTCCTTTTCAGTTTATACGTCGCAGTTTGATTGTGTACTGAGTTTAAGAAATTAAAAAAAACTTGAAATTTGTGATTTTAAATGTCATAATATTTTGACATTATGACCAGAGATCATCTTTTGATATCATGTCCATTTTCATCTGAACAGTGGGAGCAAGCAATGCAGTGGATCCATGAGAGCCATCCACAGTCATATACTTGGGACCAAAAACTCCAATGGTTCATAAGTAAAGGTAAAGGGAAATCCTGCCGAGCAATATCTTCAAAATGGTGCTTGCTGAAGTTACATATGATGTATGGCTAGAAAGGAACTCACGGATTTTTGATAACATTTTTCGTAACTGTGCAGTCTTAATGAGGGAAATAGCTTATATATGTAATGTTAGAGGTACCCATAGAATTAGAAAGCAGATGCAGCAATTTAATCTATAGTATATCAGTAGATAGGTTTGGATATATGTCGTTAGTTTTTGATGAATTAGATTAGATAGTCAGCTGAGTATAAGCTGGACTATGGTATTGTAATGCAAATACGTTGGTGATTAATAAAACTTTAATTACCAAAAAAAATGTCATAATATTTTTGTGGCTATAAAAACCTCTATTAAGTGTGAAATTTAGAAAGGTGTAATTCTTTCTTGAATGAGTTAATAAAGAAATAGTATCGATCTATTTGGAACAGAAGGAGATCTTTAATGTCTCCTCTTACATGTGAGTTGATCCTATTTCATGGACCAAGCACGTGAAAATTCCCTGTGATGGAGGTGGTGATAGTTGAACCCAGAACCTTTCTACTTTGATACTATGTTGAACCGTGCGACTAACTCGTCTAAAAGTTTAAACTGTTATATTTACTTTATTATTTCTTCAACCCTATGCAAGGAGTTATACTTTTCTCTCCTGGCAATATTTTTAGAAAGTTTTTTGGCACAATCATGTGTCTTGCTAGATTTTGATTACTATTTATTAAGTTGAAAATGTAAAGCTAAAGGTTGCAAAGTGTATAACTGTGAAGGAAAGTATCTATACTTATATATTTGTTTATATTTTTGTCTTTTCTTGGGCACAATGAATAATATATCCTTTCTTTATTTTCTTATGTCATGGAATTGTTGTGAACATCAAGTGTTTACAGGTTGTTTAAATAATTAAGTTGAGTCAGTTACAATTTGCTTGTTTAGTTGTCATGTTCCGCAGCACTCACTATGCGCAACCGCATCTAGATTTTCTTCATATGGGATTTCCCTTAATTTTTCTTCCTCTCTATTTCTTTGGTTGGGGATTTTTTATTTGTGTGTGGGGGGGGGGGGGGGGGGGAGTGTATGTATCACTAATTGTTTGTGTTGTAATATTTTCAAATGATTGGTTTGCTTCTGGCAATCTTATTTATGTAATAGATTGTTCTAAGTGATCTACCTGCATTAGGTAGGGGTAAAGTTTGCTTACAGAGTAACCTCCCCAGACCCCACCAGTTAGGATCATACTGGATTTGTTGTTGTTGTTTTGTAACTCTTGTTCTAAGTGACAAGGAATTACTTTCTTTTAACAGAAAGTGTAAACTTCTTAACTTAAACCGTGACGAATGACGAATGAATCAGCAGGTGATTAATTCCTGTCTCTGTTAACAGAAACTGATTAGAAGTTTTCAACAAATACTTTTTATCTTGTGTAGCTGCTATTTCCTTCCTTTTCTTTCTTTCAGAGAGAACAATAACTTAATTAACAGAGAGGACAATAACATAATTTAGGTTCTACTACAAATCTGCTAATTAACAGATATTTACATTACCAATGAATCCAGATATGCCCTTTGCACATGGATTTTTAGCTTAAATTAGTTTTTTCTGCATTGTGAACAGTTGGGTCAGTGGATTATTGTCTGTCTGTAGCTGAAAATTTATAATATTTCATCTTCTAGATAGTATAGTATCCCAAAAGAAATTTTCAGCTTAATAATTTCTTTCACAGATCTCCGTGTTTGAGCGTCGAAACTTATTGGAGGAGTACGGGATAGCTGTTTTAGGATGCCTAAGGGTCAACA
This sequence comes from Nicotiana benthamiana, assembly GCA_034376525.1. Taxonomy (NCBI): domain Eukaryota; kingdom Viridiplantae; phylum Streptophyta; class Magnoliopsida; order Solanales; family Solanaceae; genus Nicotiana; species Nicotiana benthamiana. The sequence goes on along the minus strand of CM067335.1, from coordinate 36,995,568 downwards.
AGATCAGATTTTTTTCATAGAGGCGAGAGTTTTTATCTGCTGACGAAGATGAGGAAATTGTTGCGGCCAATACTTGTTGTTCTGTTGTTCAGAATTGACTGGAAGAAGCTCTTCTTCATTGGTGCTATGCTGACACTGTTTAGGGTTGTAGTTCAAATTTCTACACTTCCTCATCCTCTGACTGAATGGAGTCTCTTTCCATCATTGAATGTTTCATCTTACCGAAATTCGAACCATGAAAAGAAATTAAGGGCACTTGCAGTGACTCCAGATAACCGGTTCAATATTAGTCAAGATGCCCAACTAGTTGTTTCAATCAACTCTACCGTCGGATTAAGTCAAAGAATGCAAGTTCCGGAAAAACGAGAGCAAGTTTCGAGACAGAGGAAACATAGGAAGCATGTCGCTGCAGTTGATAAATTGATCTCCCCTCCTTCACCTGTTAGAAATGTGTCCACTAACCTGCCAGTAAGTTTTCTTTTGTGTTATATTCCTTAGGACTATTAATGGTAAGTTAGTTTATCCTTCTTATATCTTGTTCTTTATACTGTAATTGATATTCCAGAGATACATAGCATCGTTGACTCCGGTTGAGGCACTTGCATATGCCAAAAGAGAGATTGAGAATGCCCCACTAGTTAGAGACGATCAGGGCTTGCATACTCCTTTGTTCCAGAATGTATCTGCCTTTAAGAGGTATTTGATTATAGTTTTAGATAGCTTATTTTCTTGGTTAGGATGATTTCCTTCATATTATAGAGTGATTGTGTTTTTGTTTTCGTTTTCTGGAATATATACTCAGATATGGCATATTTTCGTTTATGAATCTAAAATCGAATACTTAACAATCCCCACTGTCAATAAGCTTAATAATCATAACGTCATTCTGGTTTCCTGATTTGCAAGGTCTACTTTTTAAAGCAGTAGTTGACATGTCATTAATTAATGAAAAATCTTATACGGAAACCACGAAATTGGAGTTCTCATGAATTTCAGCCTGTAGGTCATAGCAGAAGCTAGAATATTGGTTAGAGAAGTTAAATGAACCTAGAGGGTCTATCGGAAACAACCTCTCTAACCTCATAGGATAGAATTAAGGTATGCGTACACACTACTCTCCCCAGACCCCACTTGTGGGATTTCACTGGATTTGTTGTTGTTGTATATATTAGCAATTCAAAAGTCTCTCTACCCACTATTATATAACTGCTTGGGCCAAGTCTTGTGAGATACAGTTGTAAATGTATTATGACTTCAGAATTTGCTTTCTGTACATTGACTGGCAACCATTGGCTATTGAAGCTTTCTATATTATGCTTATCTTTGTCATCTGTTTCTGTTTTCAAATTAGTTTTTTTTATTTAAACACAATTAGGTTGACATTCCAGGAGTTATGAGTTGATGGAGCTTATACTCAAAGTTTACATTTACAAAGAAGGGAAAAGGCCTATTTTTCATCAACCTTATCTTAGAGGAATTTATTCATCCGAGGGATGGTTCATGAAGCTGATGGAAGAAAGCTGCCATTTTGTGACACGTACCCGGAAAAGGCTCACCTATTCTATCTTCCATATAGTGCACGTCAGTTACAAAGGGTACTATACGTGCCTGACTCACATAACCTTAAGCCATTATCGGTATTCCTACAGGACTATGTGAACATGCTAGCTGTGAAGTATCCTTTCTGGAACCGGACACGTGGGTCAAATCACTTCCTTGTTGCTTGCCATGATTGGGTATGTACGCATGTCAATATCGTCTCTGCGCTACAGTTCTTTCATGAGCATTAATCTTTGGACCTAAGCTTTTAAATTTGCTTTCTAAGGCTGGGGATTTGGACTTAGTTTAATTAAAGGAGTTAGAAATTTAAAAATATGGAACAAGTTGATTAAACAATATGACTAGACTGACATACAATAAAACAAAAGAGCTTACGATAGAAGTAAAAGTGTCAAAGTTCAACATGATTTTTCTAAAAGTGTTGGAACTTTTCTGTTTTAGATTAACGAGTATTTTATGTGTTCTAACTACCCTATGTTTTAAAATATTCTTACAGGGAGCGGGGGGGGGGGGGGGTATGCGGGTAGGCCCGGAGGCAAGGGTGAGAACAGGGTAGCGGACGCTTATAGATTAAGGATCGGGTCATGGAATGTAGGCACTCTGACGGGTAAGTCCATTGAGTTGGCGAAGATTCTTCAGAAGAGGAGGGTTAACATAGCCTGTGTCCAGGAGATTAGGTGGAAAGGGTCGAAAGCGAGGAATGCAGACGGGTTTAAGTTGTGGTATTCTGGGGTCGTGAGAGGTAAGAATGGAGTGGACATATTGGTCGATAGGGATCTAAGGGAGTCCGTGGTCGAGGTTAGGCGAGTGAATGATAGGTTAATGTCTATTAAGTTGGTTATTGGGGGTTGCGTCCTCAACGTCATCAGCGCCTACGCGCCGCAATCGAGCTTGGACGAGGAGGTTAAGAGGCGCTTTTGGGAGGAATTGGATGATATGGTGAGTAGTATTCCCCAATCTGAGAAGTTAGTTATTGAAGGGGACTTTAATGGTCATATTGGGGCTGATGCTGGTGGTTATGGTGAGGTGCACGGTGGCTTCGGCTTTGGGGTTAGGAACGAAGGAGGCACGTCACTGCTTGATTTCGCTAGGGCTTCCGAGATTTTGATTGCGAACTCGACATTTCAGAAGAGGGAGGAGCATTTGGTCACCTTCAAGAGTTCGGCGGCGAGGACTCAAATTGATTACCTCCTCCTCAGAAGGAGCGATAGGGGTATGTGCAAGGACTGCAAGGTTATTCCGGGAGAGTCCCTTTCGACTCTTCACAGACTCCTAGTGATGGATGTCGGTCTCTGGGTGAAGAGGAAGAGGAGGGGTGCTCGGGGTCAACCGCGGATTAGATGGGGTGTATTGAATAAGGAGAAAGCTCAGGAGTTGGAGAGGAGGTTAGCTGAGGGCGGAGCTTGGAGAAGTTATGGGGAAGCGGATGTTATGTGGTCAGAGACGACGAACTTGGTTAGGGAGGTAGCACAGGATGTGCTCGGAGTAGCAAAGGGATATTCAGGCAGGCATCAGGGTGACTGGTGGTGGAACGATGCAGTCCAAGGAAAAGTGGAGGTGAAGAAGGCGGCGTTTGCTAAGATGGCAGGGAGTACAAGCGAGGAAGAACGGAGAGCGAACAGGGAGATCTGCAAGGCGGCGAGGAAAGAAGCAAAGATGGCGGTTACGGAAGCCAAAAACGCGGCGTTTGGTCGCATGTACGAGGAATTAGGGGAGAAAGGCGGGGACAGGAAGTTATTCCGATTAGCTAAAGGAAGGGAAAGAAAGGTGCGTGATCTTGACCAAGTTAGGTGCATCAAGGGCGAGGATGGTAGAGTTCTGATGGGGAGTCTCAAGTCAAGCAAAGGTGGCAGACATACTTTCGAGACTTAACGATGTGGGGGATCGTAACATAGAGTTAGGGGAGTTGGGGGTATTCAGAGCAACATAGAGACCTTGGGTACTACAGGCGCATTAGGGCGGGGGAGGTCATGGGTGCTTTGGATGAGTAGGGGTCGAGCAACCGGGCCTGACGAGATCCCGGTAGAGTTCTGGAAATGCATGGGTAGGTCAGGAGTGGAGTGGCTCTCCAGGTTGTTCAATGCGATCTTCAGGACCAAAAAGATGCCGGACGAGTGGAGGTGGAGTACAGTGGTGCCCCTGTACAAGAACAAAGGTGACATCCAGTCCTGCAACAACTATAGGGGTATCAAATTAATAAGTCATACCATGAAGGTCTGGGAGCGGGTGATCGAGGCAAGGGTGAGGGAGATGACATCTATATCTGTGAACCAGTTCGGTTTCATGCCGGGTCGCTCCACTACAGAAGCTATCCACCTTGTCAGGAGGCTGGTGGAGCAGTTCAGGGATAAGTAGAAGGACCTGCACATGGTGCTTATCGACTTGGAGAAGGCGTATGACAAGGTCCCAAGGGAGATGCTATGGAGGTGCTTGGAGGCGAAGAGCGTGCCTGACGCCTACATCAGAGTAATTAAGGACATGTGCAATGGAGCTAAGACCAGGGTTAGGACGGTGGGTGGCGACTCATTTTCCAGCGGTTATACGGGTAGGCCCGGAGGCAAGGGTGGGAAGAGGGTAGCGGACGCTCATAGATTAATGATCGGGTCGTGGAACGTAGGCACTCTGACGGGTAAGTCCATTGAGTTGGCGAAGATTCTTCAGAAGAGGAGGGTTAACATAGCCTGTGTCCAGGAGACTAGTTGGAAAGGGTCGAAAGCGAGGAATGCAGACGGGTTTAAGTTGTGGTATTCTGGGGTCGTGAGAGGTAAGAATGGAGTGGACATATTGGTCGATAGGGATCTAAGGGAGTCCGTGGTCGAGGTTAGGCGAGTGAATGATAGGTTAATGTCTATTAAGTTGGTTATTGGGGGTTGCGTCCTCAACGTCATCAGCGCCTACGCGCCGCAATCGAGCTTGGACGAGGAGGTTAAGAGGCGCTTTTGGGAGGAATTGGATGATATGGTGAGTAGTATTCCCCAATCTGAGAAGTTAGTTATTGAAGGGGACTTTAATGGTCATATTGGGGCTGATGCTGGTGGTTATGGTGAGGTGCACGGTGGCTTCGGCTTTGGGGTTAGGAACGAAGGAGGCACGTCACTGCTTGATTTCACTAGGGCTTCCGAGATTTTGATTGCGAACTCGACATTTCAGAAGAGGGAGGAGCATTTGGTCACCTTCAAGAGTTCGGCGGCGAGGACTCAAATTGATTACCTCCTCCTCAGAAGGAGCGATAGGGGTATGTGCAAGGACTGCAAGGTTATTCCGGGAGAGTCCCTTTCGACTCTTCATAGACTCCTAGTGATGGATGTCGGTCTCTGGGTGAAGAGGAAGAGGAGGGGTGCTCGGGGTCAACCGCGGATTAGATGGGGTGTATTGAATAAGGAGAAAGCTCAGGAGTTGGAGAGGAGGTTAGCTGAGGGCGGAGCTTGGAGAAGTTATGGGGAAGCGGATGTTATGTGGTCAGAGACGACGAACTTGGTTAGGGAGGTAGCACGGGATGTGCTCGGAGTAGCAAAGGGATATTCAGGCAGGCATCAGGGTGACTGGTGGTGGAACGATGCAGTCCAAGGAAAAGTGGAGGTGAAGAAGGCGGCGTTTGCTAAGATGGCATGGAGTACAAGCGAGGAAGAACGGAGAGCGAACAGGGAGATCTGCAAGGCGGCGAGGAAAGAAGCAAAGATGGCGGTTACGGAAGCCAAAAACGCGGCGTTTGGTCGCATGTACGAGGAATTAAGGGAGAAAGGCGGGGACAGGAAGTTATTCCGATTAGCTAACGGAAGGGAAAGAAAGGTGCGTGATCTTGACCAAGTTAGGTGCATCAAGGGCGAGGATGGTAGAGTTCTGATGGGGAGTCTCAAGTCAAGCAAAGGTGGCAGACATACTTTCGAGACTTACTTAACGATGTGGGGGATCGTAACATGGAGTTAGGGGAGTTGGGGTATTCAGAGCAACATAGAGACCTTGGGTACTACAGGCGCATTAGGGCGGGGGAGGTCATGGGTGCTTTGCGTAGGATGAGTAGGGGTCGAGCAACCGGGCCTGACGAGATCCCGGTAGAGTTCTGGAAATGCATGGGTAGGTCAGGAGTGGAGTGGCTCTCCAGGTTGTTCAATGCGATCTTCAGGACCAAAAAGATGCCGGAGGAGTGGAGGTGGAGTACAGTAGTGCCCCTGTACAAGAACAAAGGTGACATCCAGTCCTGCAACAACTATAGGGGTATCAAATTAATAAGTCATACCATGAAGGTCTGGGAGCGGGTGATCGAGGCAAGGGTGAGGGAGATGACATCTATATCTGTGAACCAGTTTGGTTTCATGCCGGGTCGCTCCTCTACAGAATCTATCCACCTTGTCAGGAGGCTGGTGGAGTAGTTCAGGGATAAGTAGAAGGACCTGCACATGGTGCTTATCGACTTGGAGAAGGCGTATGACAAGGTCCCAAGGGAGGTGCTATGGAGGTGCTTGGAGGCGAAGAGCGTGCCTGACGCCTACATCAGAGTAATTAAGGACATGTGCAATGGAGCTAAGACCAGGGTTAGGACGGTGGGTGGCGACTCATTTTCCAGTGGTTATGGGGCTCAAGGATCCGCGCTTAGCCCTCTCTTGTTTGCCTTGGTGATGGATGCTCTTACCCGACATATTCAAGGGAATGTGCCTTGGTGTATGCTATTTGCTGATGACATAGTCTTGATAGACGGGACGAGGGTTGGTGTTAATAAGAGGTTAGAGGTATGGAGACAGGCTCTAGTCTAAGGGTTTCAAAATAAGCAGATCTAAGACAGAATACCTGGAGTGCAAGTTTAGCGCCGAGCCGTGCGTAGTAGGCAGGGACGTGATGATTGGATCTCAGGTCATCGCCAAGAGGGACAGTGTCAGATAACTTGGGTCGGTGATTCAGGGGGACGGAGAGATTGATGGTGACGTCACTCATCGTATAGGAGCGGGGTGGTCAAAGTGGAGGCTTGCATCAGGAATCCTGTGCGACAAGAAAGTTCCACAGAAACTCAAGGGGAAATTTTATAGAGCTGTGGTTTGACCGGCCATGTTATATGGGGCGGAGTGCTGGCCAGTGAAGAACTCTCATGTTTAGAGGATGAAGGTTGCGGAGATGAGGATGCTCAGATGGATGTGCGGGCTCACCAGGTTAGATAAGATTAAGAATGAAGTTATTCGAGAGAAGGTGGGGGTGGCCCCGGTGAATGAGAAGATGCGAGAAGCGAGGCTGAGGTGGTTCGGGCATGTACGGAGAAGAAGTCCTGATGCCCCGGTGAGGAGTTGTGAGCGGCTGGCGATAGTCGGCGCACGGCGAGGCAGAGGGAGACCTAAGAGGTATTGGGGAGAAGTGATTAGGCATGACATGACTAGAATGCGGGTTTCTGAGGACATGACCCTTGATAGAAAAGTCTGGAGGTCTAGTATCAGGGTTGTAGGATAGGGGCCCCTAGAGTTTTTCGTACTCCTCACCCGGGGTTGGGTGAGGCTTGGCAGGGCTATCTATAGATGATTTGTGTATTGGATTGTGTCTCACTTATTGTAGTTATCTATGGTAGTTACTGTTTGATATTGTTGCATGCTATTTTATTTTATTTTATTTATTTATTTATTTATTTTTATTTATGGTTCTTATGTTTAGATAAACTTTTATGCTATTTTTGCTGAATCTACTAATGTTCTTTTGTTGTTGTTTTTGTTTTTGTTGTTCCTTTCCTTCACTGAGCCGAGGGTCGATTGGAAACAGCCTCTCTGCCCTTTCGGGTAGTGGGAAGGCTCGTCTACATATTACCCTCCCCAGACTCCACCTTGTGGGACTATACTGGATAGTTGTTGTTGTTGTTGTTACAGGGACCTTACACGCTAAAGGATCATAAGGAGCTAAGTAGAAACACTATAAAAGCTCTCTGCAATGCAGATATATCTGAAGGAATATTTGTTAATGGGAAGGATGTTTCCCTTCCGGAAACCAACATAAGGAATCCCAGGTGGCCGCTTAGAAACGTGGGTGGAAAAAGAGTGTCACAACGCCCGATTCTTGCCTTTTTCGCTGGAAATATGCACGGTCCGGTCCGTCCCAAACTTCTTAAGTATTGGAAGGACAAAGATGAATCCATAAAAATTATGGGCCTTTACCCCATAGAGTCTCAAGAGTTATGTCTTATTCCGAACACATGAAATCAAGCAAGTTCTGCCTTTGTCCAATGGGATACGAAGTTAACAGCCCGAGGATTGTCGAGGCGATATATTATGAATGTGTTCCAGTTATCATTGCTGATAATTTTGTCCTTCTATTTAACGAAGTTCTTGAGTGGAGGGCTTTTTCTGTGGTTGTTTCTGAGAAAGATATTCCTAGGCTAAAGGAGATTTTATTGAGTATACCTCTGAGACGTTACCAGGCCATGCAAAATAATGTCAAGATGTTGCAGAAGCATTTTCTTTGGAACTTAACACCGACCAGATATGATCTGTTCCATATGATTTTGCATTCAATTTGGTTTAGCAGGCTCAACCAGCTTCAAGTATAACAGATATTCCAATTCCTTGAGTGCTAGTTGTTCCAACTTGACGGTGTATTGGATTTCGGTTTATGACCTTAAGAGCTCATCAATTCGGATGTTGACATGCAAAACTTTTCAAGAGTTGCAGCTGGTTCAGTTGCACAGTTCCCTTGACTTGTGCACTAATGTCAGGTGCTGAATGCTTCTGCTACTTAGAAAAACAGAATTAGCAGCCTAGGAAAGGCTCCTATTTTATAAAGGTATTTAGACAGGGCAAGAACCCCCGTTCCATGACTCAATGTGGCAAACCTGATGACGAACCATTTTTGCAACTTTGACAAAAAGGAGTTGCTTGCAAAAGACTAACTCAGATAATGGTAGTTCATGTCCCAAGTCGCAAACCGGGCAGGTTTTAGTTGAAGAAAAGAGAGGCTGTTGAAACTTTTATCCAAATGTTAATGACCTCTCTTTGCAGAACAATGCAAGACAAGAAGGAATATTCCATTGATATTCAAACAGGGAATCCAGGGAAATGAACAAGGAAATGGAACTAAGCTATATTGATGTTGGCATGGTGGCGTGTATCTCGACAATCTTTTGTAAAGGGTTACTTTGAGAAAGAAAGAAGAATAAGGTAGAGAGAATGGAGGAGAAAGAAAGGGAGAATCAAAGAGAAGTAGAGGAAGAATGATCGAGATTATGGATAATTTCCCACATTCGACGATACTCCCGAGCTTAAAGTTTGGAGAAGATGAGTGCGAATGAAGTGGCGAGTTTAAGATTCCAGATTCGCACCCAATATTCCACTGGGGGGGGGGGGGTTAAAGTTCTTCCGAAAAATAACAGATTCCCCATTCTCAGAGCTCGAACCCGAGAATATGTTCAAGACATGAAGATCAAGGTGATTGCTATCTTTCAGCCTTTCTCTAGACACATCGATCACTTTCAAGGTGGGATGTCTAGTTTTCGTCGAAGCGTAGGATGTTGGAGTATTATCACTTTTAGCTCGCGCCAAAAACTATTTATATTTGGTAGCCAAAAAAATGTATAAAACTTGTATAATTTTATATAGCTTTTCGGCTATTATTTTTCAGCGGCTATACAATGTCATTTTTCTTAGGATGTTAGGCCTATGTATTAGTAAAATCTATTAGCAGGATCATTCATCCTTTTGTTCTCTTGTTTTTATTCCACTAGTTTTCTTGAACAATCATAGGAAATATTGTCTATTCTATTGTTAAGAATTTGTTTTCTTGGATTGGGTGGTGATAGAAATATGGTTTATTACACCCTATGCAAAATTTCTGCTGTAATTCTGAAGCATTTTTAGCTACTGTAGTAGAAATAGCCATTTTTAGAACCCCTATTTAAATGAATAGCCAAATTTGCAAACTTTTTAAAGTATAGCCGCCTTAGAATCAACTTCAAACATGTGGCCTAAAGTTGAAATCGTGGGCTAGATTTCAGTTTGAATGAAGTTCAAATTGATACCTAAGATCTAAAGTTAGGTTTTGGCAAGAGGCCAACTTCAGACCCCGAAGGTTTGAATTTTGGAATGGGATTTTTATCTATACATCATATATAGCAAACTTTATTACTATTATTGTATCTTATTTGGTTATTACCCTCATATTCCATGTTTTAGTTACCAATAATGTACCAAACGAAAATTTGCTGATCTTTCACCTTACAATAACGCCATTTATTAAGGCTCAACAGATTGTTAAATATTTTGTTGCCTAAAATAGCGCCTGTATTTAAGGCTCCCAATTAATCTTTGATTTTGTACCAATTAAATGCTCAATCAAAAACGGTAAAATCTCATATACAACGTGAATCTCTCCTCTTTTCTGTTTCGAATCTCTCCTCTTTTCTGAACCGAAATCAGTCATTCTTCCATTGAAAATCAGATTTTGTAGTTATCCTGTGATAGCCAGGTTCGAAAATCTCATATATTGTAGTTGTTCCGTGATTGCCAATTTCGAAAATCTTTCATTTTTCTACATCAAATACTGAAAAATCTTCCAGATTTTGTAGTTCTTCCAAATTTCTGTTTCGAAAATCTTTCATTTTTCTACATTAAATACTGAAAATCAGAATTTACAGCGTGATAGTCAATAAAATTGTAGTTCTTCCAGATTTCAGTTTCGGAAATCACTCATTCTTCTACAATGTCAAAAATTCTGATAATGCTGAAATGTAATGGTTATTGGGATAACTATGGCAGATTCCGAGATTTTGAAGTTGATTCCATTTTGGTTGATGATAATGCAAGCTACGGAATTCTCGAGTCTACAATTGCAGAACAATTATCGATTGATACATCGGATAAAATTGTAAAAATAAAATACATTATGAATGATAATTGTCCTCCGTTGCAGAAAATTGTCCTCCGTTGCACATCGGATATATTCATATTTGGTGCAGAAAAAAAAAATAAAAAAAACAGTAGCTGTTGCAGTGTTTCCAGTGTGTTTTTAAAATATAGTCAAATGTGGGTAAATGTAGTTAACGTTTATATGTAGTGTTTCCAGTGTGTTTTTAAAATGTTGTCAAATGTAGGTAAATGTAGTTAACGTTTATATGCAGTGTTTCCAGTGTGTTTTTAAAATGTAATCAAATGTGGGTAAATGTAGTTAACGTTTATATGCAGTGTTTCCAGTGTGTTTTTAAAATGTAGTCAAACGTGGGTAAATGTAGTTAACGTTTATATGCAGTGTTTTCAGTGTGTTTTTAAAATATAGTCAAATGTGGGTAAATGTAGTTAACGTTTATATGCAGTTTGTTTGTAGCTGATTTGTAAAAATTACTTTAAAAATTACAAATCAACTAGACTGTAACTACATATATATCATGTCTTCTAATCACAGTTCCAAACAACACTATAAAATTGCAGACTACATATCAACTACATTTTGACAGACAACATATGCTACATTATAACTACAAGCAACTATACTGTAACTAGAGAATTATTGAGCATGTACAATGTAACTACTTTTATACACTGTATTTTTATCATAGTTCCAAATAAAAAGTACAGTAAACTACATTAAACTACAAAAACTATAATTAACTACAAATTTGAGTCAACAGTCACAGTTCCAAATAAAAAGTACATTAAATTACATTAAACTACAAACACTACAATTAACTACAAATTTGATTCAACAGTACATTTTGCCAATTAACTACAAATTAACTCCAAAAAACTACAATTAACTACAATTTGTATAAACAACCCTATTATGCAATAATACAGTACATTTAGACAAAAAAACACTTAAACACCAAACAAACACTTGCATTCTATTTTTTGGCAAAAAATATTAAACTACAACACATTGAGGAGAAAAAAAAGGGGAGAAATGTGGCGGATGAAATTGAGAAATTATTTATTTTTGAATTTATAAATAATTTAACTTAAACTTATAATTCTATTTTTAATAATAAAATTATAATCACATAAATATTTTATTTTTAAAATTATTTAGGATCATAAACTCTAAAAAAATTACTTTTCTTAGAATGGGAAGAGTATATGGTAACTTCTTAAAAGGTCGATAACCTCAAATGAAGAATTCAACCTTTGACCGAAAATAGTGAACGTTTTACCTTTTAAAGTAAAAACGTTTCGCTGTAAAAATCAATTATGTTTTCTCAAAGAAATCCAGAATTAAATTCTTCAAAAATAAATACAACTTTTGCCGAATTTATACTCAAACATTCTAAAATATAAGGAAAAGATAGAACACAAATCAAGCCTCTAATATGAAAAGATTTTGTTCCACAAATCAAGCCTCTAATTAATAGTTGATCCTTAAACCTTAAAGATAAGTTTTGGTACATAAATTGAAAGGTGGTATACTTAAATGTAATAAACACTAACCTTTAACATGAGTGATTATAAGGTTTGCTATATGGGATGTATATGTAAAAATCCCTTTTGGGATTTGGGTTTTCAAACATCAGCTTTCAAGCAGAAAAGCCCAATTTCATACCAAAAGTCTGTTGGGCAAAGTGCACCAGTAGCCATTTTTAAGTTTGATATTTAAATTATATTCACAATTTATAATGTGTTTAAAGATTAGCCAACTCGTCCAAACTTTAGGACTAAGTATCTTGAATTTTTGCGCTGTTAATTTGAAATTCAGGACTTAGTATCCTAAATTTTTAAGTTGCTAATTTGAAATTCCGAGCTAAGTATCCCGAATATGTGAACTACTAATTTGAAATTCAAGACTAAGTGTCATAAATTTCTGAATTGCTAATTTAAAATTCAGGATATAATTGAATTTTTATACATATTTTTCGAACTTTAGAATACGATATTTAAAATTCAGGACGTTGTGTTTTAAATTTCGAATAAATTGACTAATTTTTAAATAAATTATAAACAGTAGATATATTTTAAATAGCATATTTAAAAATGGCTACCTAGTGTTCATTTCCACAAGTTTGAAGAAGAAGAAAAAGAAGCAGCAATAGGTTCAGTCGAAAATTTACTAAAACTGGCTAAACTCTAAATAATTTTTTAATCTTATACATTTTAAATAGAGAAACCGCTACCTGGTGTCATTTCTACTAGTATTTGTCCATTTTTTTTCAAATTATCACAAATATTGTTCCACGAAGTGAGGAAATTAAAGTGCTCAGTTTGACAAAACCCAACTAATCTAAGCTATATATTTACATAAGATGATAGACATTTATGAAGATAGTTGAGAATGTGCATGATTGAGATTAATGTATATGAAGTTGTGCTCTTTTTTCTTCATTAAGTTTTTTCTTAGTATATTTTATCAAGGATATTACATTCAATGGGAGTATTATTAAAAACAAATCTCAAAATTTGTTTGCTTACATCTCTTGATCTATTTTTGTTGTTATTTAATAATAACCACGATATAATTATTCCTATCTCATTCATTTACAACTCGCCCCCTTCATTAATTATGAACGCGATGAATTTGGCTAATTGACTATATTTCACCTTTTATTTTCTTTTTAAATTGGTCAGCAATTTTTAATTGTTCTCATTTTCTAAAGTAATAATATAATATAATGCAATAGGTAACAACCGTTTAAATAAGTTGTTAATACAATCCATCCGCAATGTAACTACAACTGCGGGCAAAAAAAGTCATTCCATCCATTTTCAGTTTACTTTACTTTTTTTTTGTTCGCTTTAATTTTTATTTTTATATATTTGAACTCATGTAACTAATTCATCAGCACACAGTTGAGTTCTGCTGTTGTTTGTCTGTTCTGTTTGCACGATTTAATGCCTTGAACACTTTTTCAGGATCTGATAATGCTTCAAAGAATTCACCACTTCTTGAAGAATTTCTAGGCATACACCTGTAACAACCGCGACTACAAACGTTAAAATTTTAATGATCAGTTTAAATTGAAGAAAGTTGACTACACTAAGAATTTTTACACTTTTTTTAACTGCAATTAATAACACAGTTAATTTCCTAATAACGGCGCTAAAATTTGATCACGCCAACTATGTCTTATAAAAAGGACAAAGCGATCGCTGTAAATATATTCCGGTTAACAAGTCTGGAGTCGATTCCCACAGGGAATTAACCTATCAATCACAACTATTGGACTTACACAAATTCATGTATTTAATCTTCGGAGATATTTAAGTAACATCAGATATTATGCCAAGAATCTTTAAAATAGTTTAAGCACAAAGGCGTGACATCCTCTCCTCAATAATCAACTCACAAATACCATGCTTTATTCACAATTCACTTACTTACTCTAGCATGGAGGTCAATAATATTATCTTTCCTTTATAAATCATGTGCCTTCACCTAATCAACGAGCTTACTTCCACACACCATGAATTTTAATAACATAGGAACTCAAGATAGGAAAAATTCAGTCGCTCTCAAAAATAACATTCATATGCCCCAAATGACGTACCATAAGCTTTCTCTTAGTGTAATACTTCACTAATCGAGTTCATTCGGTCTAAGATCAATTAGGACTTCCATTGATTGTAAGGTAGGCTGTAGGTCGGGTAGGATATATTTCGATATAACTGACTACACCTCTCTTAAGCACTTTAATACAAATACTTCAACCTTGAATCCCTTATTTATGTCAAACCAATATTCCACCTTAATTTCACCATATTTTATCCCTACTTCTTTAAGCACCAATACGTTAAAAGCCACCACCATGAGAACATTTATATATATCCTTTCTTTTTTCTCTTTTCTTCTTCTTCTTTATTTTTCTCCCATCCAAATGGCTTTTGTTAACACTTTTTTCTTTCATTCTATGCACCATTCTCCCGATTTCATTGTTCCGCTAAAAAGCCAACCCACCACCTCACACTTTAAATTTTTCATAATTCATCACAATTCAAGTGCTCATGAGAGGTGACAAGGTTCAAATATACGGTTGATTCAAACAAAGAGGTATGCCTTGTAATGTGATTACCTAAGAAACATGATTATAGGCTCAAATGGGTTAACTATGATACATGACATTTAAGTGGGTACTTTACATATATATGTCTTAACAAAGAACTGCCTATATCACTTCTCAAACTGAACAAGACTACTATTTCGCTTTGCACACACACGGAACAAGTTCTAGACATCAATTATAGTGCAAAAAATACATATAAACCTCACACAGACATGGCACATAACTTATTCAGAATTGGTTCTATCACGACACTCTAGTCAAAGTAGTTAAGCAAATTAATGAACTCACGATTTAAGGTATTTATCCTAGAGTCAAAAGTTGAGCCTAAGCGTCTCAACCAAAGTAATGACTATTCTCAAGGTCTCACCAAGCTCAGAGATATTGCTGCGATTAAATGCTTAGCCACGTTATTCCTACCCCTAAAAATTAAAACTACCTACACCCGGTTCAACAAAAAACCCTGGGAAAAGAACATCGGCCCAAAGAAAAATCAAGGGGGAACTACTATACTACTTCTACATTTTTTTTGGTATTTTCTTTAGACTTGCTTCCCTCAAGAAAACTGTCTACGAGATCCATCATCGGGAAGAGTCCAACCTATTTCTATTTTTTTCTGGATAAAAATAAAACAAGACAAATTCTGAAAATAAAAACAATCTAACAACTTCTAATATCTGTCACACATCCTTTTTATATACTACACCTCGCGAAGGGTATAATAAGGTAGTTTTTCCAATTAAAGGACAATTGAAATGGGATTTAGTTATTTAAAGATTTCTGAGTGTCCACTTGGTATAATTAATGGTGTCCCAAGTCACCGGTTTAAATCACGAATCGATGAAGGTTTGACTCTGTAATACAGTCTGCGAACCAGAAATCCAGGTAGGAATTCTGTTAAACCGGGAGAAGGTGTTAGGCATTCCCGAGTTCCGTGGTTCTAGCACGGTCGCTCAATTGTTATATTCTGCTTAATTATATGATTTTAATGTATTTTTGTACCTATGTGCAAACATTCACTTTTGGCCGCATTTATTTAATTTTAAGAAGATTGCAACGTCGTTAAAACACGTTTTGCCGATGAAAGGTTGATAAGCGGACTGAAAAGGGAAGTCTTTGAATGCCAAGAAAACTTGGAAAAATCCGAAAAGAATATGACAAAAGTCCAGGCGGAGTGGGCATGGAAAGCAGAAGAGAGGGCCTAATTTGTGCGACAAATGAAAAGAAACTACGAGGAGACCATTACCAATTTGAGAAGGAAAGTAACTACCCTTGAGGGCGAGGTAATTAGGCAAGCCAAAAATTTCAAAACCGATAGGAAACATTGCTATGACTTGATGGCTCAGATGGAGGAGAAACTACATAGCTGCAAAATCAACATCCGTGACTCCCAAGTGTTGGAATCCAGGAGTGAACAGATAGGACGGTTGCTTCAAGAAAAAGGCAAGATTAGAGAGAGGATCAAAGCTATTGTCGATTGCATTACCACGAAGTGCCACACATGCGAGGACATGACTCGTAGTACCTTCTTTGCTGCAGTGATAAATTTTGTTCAACAAGTAATGGAAGACCTCCACTACCTCTAAGGGGATTTAGCATATAGGCTTGTGGCGAGGACGAATGATGTCCCGCGGGCCCCAGGAGTATTAGAGGCTTTAATGTATTCGTGATTTTTTCAATTTCAGAATTTGTAGTGTTCTTTATTTGAATTATAGTAGGTTGGCAGGTAAGTTATTTAAATTTTGAGTCAAAGTCGGTTGTTTCTGGCTGAGCTAGAGTCTGTTAATGTCCTTACAATAGTTGTAATCAAATGCTTCATATTGTGAAATTGAAAGGTCCAGAAATATTTCCTGTCAAAAGTTGTAATCAGATGTTTTGCTTTATGAAAATGGAAAATTCCCAAAAAATAGTTATTTCAAGCATTCATTTGCAAGAACTACGCTCGGTCTGATTCATGCGGGTCATGATACATAGGCAATCTCCATAGGATTCGACCATAACCAAAAAGAAAAAGAGAGAAAGAAAATAAGAAAACATCACTAAAATAAAGGAGAGAATGAGAGAATAAAAACGGTTGAGGAAAGAAAAAGAAACACAAGAAAAACAAAGAAGAAAATGGCATAAATTAAGAGCCGAGATGGCACAAGCAACCGATTTAGTAGTGACCGATAATTGTTTAAGTGCATTCACTCCCAAATATGTGGCCGCTTACATGTTGAAGCCTAACCATTAACAAGTTTTGTGTTGTTTACTTCCAGTCCAAACAGGTGGTTATTACTTGCAGCATTCTGGCAACCCACTACTACAACACGCGGTCTAAGAGCAAGCAGATCATGGCCAATCAGGAAATCGATGTCAGCATCATCGACCCCTCGAAAGAAGCAGAGGAACTAGACGTTAATTCCATGAAGGAGGAAATGTACAAACTGAAATACCAAATGGCTGAGATGTATCAAGCATGGGTGAGGGGACAGCCACCACTGACCTATCTTGCTAATCCAACCTTCATCCCACCACTGGCCCAATCTCGTGACTATTCCACCACTAATCTACCCCCAAGTTTCCCCGTCTACTTGCAGCACCAGGGTACGACCTCTCAAGCACCCCCAGCTCCACTGCCCAAAGTCGTTCCTTACCCTCCTCCATCAATTTCTCCCATTTATGTGGCACCTTCTCCTCCCACACTCTACAGAGAGCCTCTGCTTCAAGCTCACCACAATTAGTACTACCCACCATAACCCGCTTACAAAGCCCATGAACCTTAATCCTATGATCCCCCTTTCGAAATCCCGGTGGGGTTCAAAAACCAATAAAAAATCCCGAGCAAGAGGGGTTTCTTAGGAAGGTCAGAAGTTTAGAACAATCGTTCAGGGATATGTGAGGGTTAGGTGGCTAGGTGAGTGTGGCATTTAAGGACCTTTGTCTATTTCCATATGTGCAGTTGCCTCCGGGTTTTAAGATGCCTATGTTTGACATATATGATGAACATGGCAACCCGGTCGCGCATCTAAGGGGTTTTTGTAGCAAAATGATAGGTTTAGGCGGAAAAGATGGATTGCTAATGGCGTACTTCAGTCAAAGTTTAAGTGGGTCTTAATTGGAGTGGTACACCCGGCAGGATCACACTCGATGGTACACTTGGGATGACCTGGCACAAGCATTCACCTGTCACTTTTAGTATAATCTTGAAATCGGCCCCGACCGACTGTCTCTGACAAAACTGCAAAAGAAACACCACGAGAGCTTCAGAGAATACGATTTCCGTTGTAGGGAACAGTTGGCCAGGGTTGATCCCCAATGAAGGAGAGTGAGATGGTAGATTATTTCTTGCAAGCTTTAGAGCCCACATATTTTGGTCATTTGGTGTCGGCACTGGGTAAATCTTTCAACGAGGTAGTTAAAATGGGAAGTATGGTCGAAGAAGGGCTCAAATCCAACAAGATCATGAGTTACTCTGCAATCAAAGCAACCACTCAGGCTATCCAAGGTGGGACTAGGGGAACATTTGGAAAGAATAAGAAAGAAGAAGTAGCGATAATTGAGTCGGGAACTTGGTTCAGGCCCCGAGCGCTATCCCATTATTGCCAACCCCGCCCTCACCACCAAACATACTCATCCACTCCCTATGGCCCACCACAACATTACTATCCACCGTTAGAACCTCGTTTCTCAGTTCATCATGCACAAGCATATACCCAACCTCTCGCTTGCGCACAATGGCATGCGCCAGCTCCACAAAACAATTACCCCGCTCCACCAAATAACTATCCTCCAAGATCCTACCAGCAACCTCCTAGACCAGCTTTCCGAGCCAACCAAGTTCTAAAGACTGAGAGAGTGTGGAAAAAGAAAAATTTCACGCCATTGGGAGAGTCATATACCAGCTTGTTCCATAGATTGAGGCAACTAGACATGCTGAGGCCAATCAAGCAGAATTGCCAAACCTTTCCCCGAAAAATATTGATTATTATGTCAGTTGTGAATACTGTTCCGGTGCCCCGGGGCATGATACTGAAAAGTGTTGGAATCTGAAGAATGCTATTCAGGAACTTATTAACTCCCACCGGATCAAAGTGCAAGCTCTGAAAGCACCAAATATTAACCAAAATCCGTTGCCGGCCCATCATGAGACCAACATAATTGAGATAGTGGACAAGGTAGGAGAGGTAAAAAAGACCTCACAAACTGTAATGATGATTAAATCTAGTGAAGTCAAGCCAACTGAGAGTATGAGCAATGAGAAGTCAGTGATCGAGATGAAGGAAATAGACATCAAACTTATTGTGGTTCAAGGAAGGTCATCGAACATGGTTGTACCAAAGCAGGAGAAGGAAAAGTAATAGTACAAGGGGTAGCTAGGGAACCTGTCATAGTCGTGGAAGGTGCTCGCATAGAGCCTGTCATTGTAAAACCAGTAATCCAGCCGCCAATCATCAGTATCAAAGCCATTCCTTGGAGATATGAACAAGCAATAGTGATGTTCAAAGGGAAGGAAGTTAGAGAAGAAGTTTGTGAAGCCCGGGGCTTGACCCGATCAGGGAGATACTTCGCCCCTGAGGAGTTAAGGAGAAGAAGGATCCCCAAAGACAATCCAGAATCGGTAAAGAAAGCTGTATCATAAGAAGAGGTAGAAGAATTCCTGAAGAAAATGAATCATAGAGCAATTGAGGAAAACACCAACCCAAATCTCTTTACTTTCCTTGTTTCTCCATTTAGATGAAAACCGCCGGGCATTGATGACGATTTTGTACGAAGCCCACATCCCTGACAAGATAACAATGAATCATTTGGAGAAGATTGCAAACAAGATATTCGAGGTAAATTGGGTCACTGTCTCTGACGATGAGCTGCCCATGGAGGGCACTGAGCATAATCAGGCCCTTTATTTGACTATGATGTGTGAAGATGTTGTGGTCACCGGGGTTCTAGTTGACAACGGGTCCAGTGCAAATATCTGTCCGCTCTCCACATTAAGCAAGCTGAAGGTGGAAAGTGGATCCACAAAAATAACATTTGTGTTCGGGGGTTTGATGGCAGAGGCAAAGACTTAGTAGGAGATATAGTACTGGAGCTAACAATAGGTCCCGTTGAGTTCACCATGGAGTTTCAAGTATTGGATGTGGTAGTTTCTTATAACATGTTGCTGGGCAGGCCCTGGATTCACGCAGCTAAGGCAGTGCCATCTACCTTGCACCAGATGGTCAAATTTGAATGGGACAGACAAGAGATTATAGTGCATGGTGAAGATAACCAGTGTGTTTTGGGTGATGCCATCATACCTTTTATCGAATCTGAAGACAACAAAGGTCCATGGGTCTACCAAGTATTCAACGCGGTGTCACTTGAGAAGATCCTGGAAGGTGAGTTGTCACAACTCCAAAGATAGCAACCGCGTCAGCCATGGTAGCTTCAGAAATATTAAAGAATGGTTTCATGCCCGGCAAGGGATATGGTGCTTCTATGCAAGGCATCGTGCAACAGGTGTCTCTCCCTAAAAATCTGGACACTTTCGGTTTAGGGTTCAGGCCCACAGCTGCAGACATAAAGCGAGCCAGAAAGTTAGAGCACAGGGCCTAGTCCCCCCAAAGCCCATCCCAAGGTTGTCCAAATCATTCGTCCAGCCCAGTACTAGCAAGTGCACTGTGCCAAAGATTCCCGGTCCGCTGATTAATACAGATGGGGATTTGGATAAGGGTTCAAGAGACTGTTCAATGAGGTGAATATGGTTGAGGCCGTAGAAGGATCGAGCAAGGCAGATGTGTAGTTTGTGGGAGCACGTGCAAAAGTCAAAAACTAGGAAGCCAATCCTCTTCCCACCCAGAGGGAGTCGTAGTAGTCGGCTTTGATTTTTCTTTCAGTCTAGTCTGGATTAGCTTCAGGGTTGTTAATTCAGTTGTTATTTCCATCCGTTTGGATGTGTAAACTCTGTTATCTTTCTGATTCTAATAAAATGCAATTTCTTTTCCAACAGTGCTGATAGTTTTCATTTTTTTTCTTTATTTGTTTTTCCTTTTCTTCTTGTATAGTTATTTTTATGCTGCTTCAAATGATCTGACATGCATATGGACTCTTCAGCCTAGTCTTAAAATCGATCTAATTCAGAAATAATAAATCAAAAAAATAACGAGGATGAATCAGAGTATGACGAGGAAGGAGCATGGGATGAACTTAGTAAGGAATTGAGCCATTTTGAGGAGAAACCCAAACCGAACCTAAGAGATATAGAAGTAGTTCCCCCTAGGAGATCAGGAAAATGTTTGTGAAACTGAAATAAGTGTCCACCTTGAATCGCAACTCAGGACAGAAATAATCGAGGCATTGTTTGAGTACAAAGATATTTTTGCATGGTCTTATGATGATATGCCAGGGTTGAGCACTGACTAGGTGGTTCACAAATCACCCACTGACCCAGCCTGCTATCCTATCAAACAAAAGTTGAGGAAGTTTAAAACTGACGTGAGCGTGAAAATCAAAGGGGAAGTGACCAAGCAGTTTGAGGCAAAAGTTATCCGAGTCACATGATATCCTCCCTGGTTAGCCAATGTTGTGCCTGTGCCAAAGAAGGATGGTAAAACTAGGGTGTGTGTGGATTATCGTGACCTCAACAAAGCAAGTCCAAAAGACAACTTCCCACTGCCAAACATCCACATACTGATTGACAATTGTGCGAAGCATGAGATTGGTTCATTCGTGGATTGTTACGCAGGTTACCACCAGATCTTGATGGATGAAGAAGATGCGGAGAAAACAACATTCATCACACCATGGGGGACATATTGCTATAGGGTCATGCCTTTTGGTTTGAAAAATGCTGGAGCAACATATATGAGGGAGATGAAAACCATCTTTAACGGTATGATACATAAATAGATTGAGGTCTATGTGGATGATGTAATTGTGAAATACAGGAAGCAATCCGATCATGTCAGATATTTGAGGAAATTATTCCAGAGGCTCCGCAGGTATAATCTCAAACTCAACCCAGCAAAATGCGTGTTTGGGGTCCCATCGGGGAAGTTGCTAGGGTTTATTTTTATAGTCAACCGCCGAGGCATTGAACTAGATCCATCGAAGATCAAAGCCATAACTATCAGATTAATAAATACCATAAGAACACCAAGCAAGGGCGAGGCATAAGCCAAATTAGGGGTTTGGCCGAACCCAAGAACTTTTGCTCAACAAGTGTATTTGGTGTTTAGAATTCATAAAATATGTGCGACTATATAAAATATTGAACCCAGTCATTAATACTTGAAATTATCATTCTAAAATCCAGAACCCATAAAATTAAATTTTTAGCTCCCCTCTGGCAACAAGTGTGTGACTAACATCATAAAAGCTTGTACGAATCGCAGCAAAGACAACAAATTTAAGTGATCTATTTTCATCCATCTAAACTAGGAGTTGAATTTTCTACTACTCAATGCAGTTTTCCAGATTAACAACTAAATAAATAAAACCAGACCCAATATTTGCCTAATAGCCAGTGAAACAATTCCTAAAATCACAAGAGATAACAAAATATCGAAAAGCTTAATGGTTTTTCCAAAATTGTCAAACCATATAATTCAGGGAGTTAATTGTAAAAAGAGTACGGTATAACTAGTTTTCGGACTGATTATTTAAAAATAGTCAGCATTTATTAAATTAATGAATAATAACTATTATTTTACTGTAATAGAGACCAGTCCAGGATAATATACTGGAGTTCGGTGCACCTGTGTATGAACTCAAGCATATTATGTTGCACCAATATACTTTGCCGACTCAGTATAATATAGTGGAGACTCGAGCACTGGTGCTCCAAACTCCAGCATATTATGCTGGACCGATATACTTGCTGGAACTAGGGGTAGGGGTGTTCAAAACCGATACGAAACCGAAAACCGAATCGAACCGAAGCTTAATGGCTTACTGGTAACGGCTTAACGGCTTAACGGACGGAGAACGGATTGAATTTTTTTATTAACGGCTTATTGGTTTGGGGGCGGATTATTAATTTTCTTAACGGATAATCCGTTAACCCGTTAAGAATAAATAAATATATATATATATATATATATATATATATATATATATATATATATATATATATATATATATATATATATATATATAAAATTATTTTTATTCATATAATGATATATATTAAATATAAAAAACTAAAAACCTTAAAAATGAATAAGTATAAGGTATAACAAAATTACAAAAACAAACACCCCGTATGTTCTGATTGAGTGACTTCTGTCTATACCCATTACCCATATTTGTATTTACCATCAAAATTTTATCCAAGAAATAGTTGCGAGAAGCTTTATTTTAGGTGTATAGCAGAAGGGACTTATGTACTGCATAGAAAATATATCCGTAAAATCCACATTGTGCATTCTTCTTAAATTAAAATTAAAATAGTTTACACAATAGATATATACTAGTAAAGATTAATTTATATACACACCACCTCCCCTTATCGGTGTTTTAATGATCCACATAGGCATGCCATCACTTTTCATTATTTACCAGTGATTATCACATTAAAACTGTCGCTGGTTTTAATTTTCAGTTTGGTCGGACTTTCAACAATCTCTCTTTTTTGCATTACCAACATCAATAACAAGGTTTAATTCAGCAATAAAGGAGCTCTTTTCCGGTGACAATTTTACTTTTGAGTGCACTGATATTAGAGCTTTAACTTCTATATACGGATAGTGTAAAAGAATCATCCCATAGGTATTAAACTGATAAACCGCCCGGTAACCGCCCGATAAGAGCTAACCCGATACCAATCCGCCCGATATCTTATCGGGTGGCTAACGGATGAATACATTTAAAGCCGATAACCGCTAAGCCAAACCGTTAAGTGTAAAAAGCCGCCCAATCCGCCCGATGAACACCCCTAACTAGGGGTGTTGGTTGGTCGATATGATACGGTATTTAGACATTTCGGTTCAGTATTTTTAGTATTCGATTTCTTAAATTCTATACTAATACTGTACCTAATTAAATTCAGTATGGTTCCGTTTTTCTCCTTTCGATTTCGGTTTATTCGGTTTGGTAATTTTCGGTTTGAATACTAACTAATACATAGAGTCATACACTATAATATTTTTAATTAAAGTACTCAAAAATATAAAACTAAAAATATTGTTGACAAAAAGTTTGTCCAAAACTAGCAAATATCGACCAAATAGAGAAAACTGTACATAAAAAAATATTTGATCGTTAGAAATGTCTGTTACTTATTTAGAGTTATTTGATGAACTTTGAGGATAAACGAAAGTAGAATTTTAGATTTTTATTTATTTATGTTATAATTGATAATATGTGTTTTGTGTAATATAATATATATTTTGGTACGATATCGGTGTTTCGATATTCTATCTTAAAATACCAAATATCATACCTAATACTAATTTTTTTTTAAAACATAAACCAAATACCATACCAAATACCAAAATACCGTATACCAAATACCAAAGTTTTTTATTTCGGTACGCTAATTTGATATTTTCCAAATTATGCTCAGCCCTAGCTGGAACTCAAGTATATTATGCTGGAGTCTAGTGTACTTATGCTGGACCTCCAGCATAATATGTTGGAGTTCCAACATACTTATCTTGGAACTGCAGTATAATATGCTGGAGTTCAATTATAATTATACTGAAACTCCAGCATAATATACTGTCGTATTTTTCGGGTTTTAAATAGTATTTTCACTCAAATTTATCTTTATATAAAAAGTGGCTAAATTTTTAATTACTTTTGAAACTGGAATATTTTTGAACGATTAGATGTAAATCTGGCTATTTTTAAATTTCTCCCGGTTAAGTTTATCTGCACCAAGAAAAATTAGTTTTTTTCGTAACGGAAGAAGACTTAACCTAAATAAATAATTGTCTCACCCAACCGCTAAACTAAAAATAGTCGATTTCTATAGAATATATAAATAATTCTTATATAATATGTATAATTATGTGTATATTGTTAAAAAAAAGTGAATAGTAAATTCAACCGATTATTTATGTCAAAAAACAATTTGAAAAAGAAAATTAGTTCTCTGGGCGAACTTTTCAATATGAAAAAAATAATAGAAACATAATTTTGAAAAAGGCCTAAAAAAGTCTATCATGCAAATTTTCCATAAAGTTTCTTCTTCTTTTTTCCTAAAAGAAAAAGGGATTAAGAAAGTCGTCATTAAGAAAAACAAGACAATATGTTCGGTTAAAGTAGGGGTGTGTATAAATTGGGTTGGTTCGAATTTTAATTATCAAACTAAATTAATTGTATTAAATTTAAATATCAAAACAAGCCAATAAAATTTTTCATTCTCAGTTTTTCGGTTTTTTTGGAGTTTTTCCCCGGTAAAATCTTCGTAAAACAAAATATATAAATTATGCTCAAAATATTTTTTTAATATTAGTAAGATATAACTATATAAAGTATTTTCCAAAATATAATACGAAATATGAGATGTGTCATGACATTTTCTAAATGTTCTACAATAAAGACAATAAAATTATGTAATATGAATATTGCTAATTTAAAACCCATAATAAAAATAAGCATAATCTAAAAGTACTAAGTAATGCTAAAATAAGTAAACTAATAAGAGAGTATTAATTACATGATTAAACGCTAAAGAAAAAATAAAAAAATGTTACGTATTTTTATCTAAATTATTGCAAAAGAAAAAATAGATATTCAATACATTCACGTTCGTAGTATTGAATGAATGTCTTTTGTTAGCATTAGTATTGATTTGATTTTGGTTTGGGCGTTTGTTCGTATTATTTATTTTACTAATACTAATGACTATAAAACTTATTGGAACATTCAAAAATTCTAAGTCCAACTTTGAAATAATACCTCAAAAATAAAATTATGAAATTTGTAAGAAATATTTATAAATTACATCATATAAGTATATTTATATTTTAATTATATCTAAAAAAATTATATGTAATGTCGGGTTGGTTTGGTTTCGGTTTGACTTTCGTTAATTAAAACCCAACCAAATCAATTATGATCGTTTTTTTTTCTTACACAACCAAATCAAACCAAACTATAGTCATATTTTTTTCTTGATTTGATTCGGATTATCGATTAATGTGATTTGTCGTTTTTCTTTGTATACCCCTAGGTTAAAGCATTATGTTTCCAATGAATATTTTTTAAGGAAAGAATTTCGAAATTAAAAATATTCTTAATATCGATAGTAGCTTCCGTTGAAGCAATAGTAGTAGTTTTTACACCGATTAATTTTGAATCTTTTCGTGTCCACTTTTGCCTTGAGTACATTTTGGAAATATTATTCGAGACATACATATATATATATATATATATATATATATATATATTGCGATTCCGGAAACTTCGTAGAAGTGCCGAGAAATAAAATCCTTTGAGATTATTAGAAATAAAATCAATTATTAGAGACTGCATAACTAAATTCAGCCTTATGCATTTTTCTGTCTTCATCAAACTGCATAACAAATCAATCTCTCATCAACCGTTACCATTGTCAATCAATCTCTCATCGACCAATACCATTGTCCATACTTCTAGGAGTTGTCACAATCAAATTATAAAATGGCCATTTAAAGTCGAGCATTATTATGTCTAACATCATAACTAACATAGTGGGCCCTATTCTAAAGTAACCAACTAGTGGCTATAGATGCAAAACAGATAAAAACATCAAAGTACAATTCAAATGGACATTAATTGAAGCTCCTAGTATAGTCTGTTATGGTTTCAAGTATCAACTTTTATCAACTTGTTAAATGACATGATGGCTCCTAACTGAGCCTTTTTCCTTTTTTATTGGCTATTTTTATGCAATCTTGATTTCAATGATAGTTTGTAATTAAGATGGAACTTGAACCTAAATCATTAATTTCTTCGACTAATGTATTTAACATTTTTCGTCCCTTTGCTCGTTCAAGATAGAAGATCTAAAGCGTAAATAACATAATATAGGATCTCAATATCGAATAAATCAAAAAAAGGGATAGATTTGGTGTTGATAGCATATTAAAAATGTATCTTGCTCAATAATTAGTATTATGGGTATGAATTTAAGCAAATTTTTAATGTGAAATGTAGTTAAAGATCTATCGATTCACATGAACTCAATAACGTTAGCTATGTTTAAAAAATTCACAAAAATTATAAATTATAAGATTCGAACCCAATAAATAAAAGAACGTTATGGTGTATAACTAAAAACTCACAATCATTATATTTAAATCCTGGATTTGTTTCGACTTCTAAATTTCAAGCACTGCAGTCCAATTGGGTCTTTTCACTTTCCATTTAACAATTTAAAAAGAAGAAAGGCGGTAAATGTTGATTGATTTGATTTGTCAATATCACGTTTCAACACCAAATTTATGTAACTGGGAATTGGATGGTCTTCAGGCTATTGAGTGAATTGTCAGATTTGAAAGTAGGAAAGGACGGAGAAAAATGATATCATATGAGTAGTCATTTTTTAAATAATATTCAATATATATATATATATACACACATATTTATATCTATGATATAAATAATTTCGGCCACGAATAACAAATATTATATTATATACAAAATTTATATAATTTTATGAATATTAAATATAAATAATTTTGGTCACTAGCTAAAAGTGATCTCTGCCCAACCGGCTTTGTTTTTTTAAGACCCACACAAATGTTGAAATCCACAAGTTGACGTTTCGTTAAGAGCAAAAAATATAGGAAAATTATCAGGTATATTTAATTATAACTAACTCAATATAAAATTGGTCAACTGATAAAATATTATTAATATTAGTCAAATTAACCAATTAATTATTTGTAGCTAACAAATATTAAATTTTTGCTTTATTTTGAGTGGGCGCTATTAAAATAGATCGGGCACAATTTAAGGAGCTTGAATATCAGTTTTGGGATGATTTGATGAAGTTTTGAGGTGGTTAGAATTGAAAATTCGAATTAAAAACTGAACATGAAAAAATGATATGTGTATCACACTGTGTATCATTTATGTATCACATATGTATCATATTTGTATCAATTGTGTATCATATGTATATTCATGTTGTATGTGAGATACATGCGTGATACATGTTTGATATATGTGTCGTAGAAGACTTTTTTGAACTCTATTTAACTATGAATTTTGATTAAAAAACAGTCCAAATCACCTCAAATCTATCTCAAATTTTGTATATTGATTTATCTATATATTTTCAATGAATTTCAACTATACTATTTGAAAAAGTTCATTTTTTGTTTAGATTTTTGGAATATTGTATATATTTTTGTATTTCATTACCTTATTTGCTACCACATCCATAAAATTCCCTTCCGTCTTGTATTTTGTGTTGTTAACTACGCTTAAAAATATGAAAGGTAATTTTTGCATGTGATTCTTTGAGAGAAAGAATCCTATTATTTAGTTTTTTAATTTTTGTTGGCTAGTTTTAATAATTTTATGATTAATAACTAAAGATTGATAAGATAAAATTTATTTGGGACATCTGTATAAGTTTCCCAAAATACAATTGTCCAATATCATGAATTATAGTGCCAAAAATACACAAAAAGTGTGACAAGAATGCCTTTAAGTGAATGGAAAATATCGTATTTTGCTGTATAAAGATTTGTGACATAAACGAAAAAAGTGGTCAAATTTTCCTAAAGGCAAATTTTTGTTTCCCCTTTCTTTATTTTCTCTCTTTTCTAACTACTTAAAGTTGTGATTTTAGTATGAGCCACAAGCTTGAAATCTTGTGACATTCTACATTTTAAACTCAATTTTTTTTCTTTTTCTTTTTCCTTTTTAAGCATCTTTTTTGTGGATCCAGTGTGAATAGAATGAAGCGACAAAGAAGAAAAAATGAGTGACATTGAGGAAAGACGCCATAAATTTAAACCTAATTATTTGATCCTCTATGTTATTGAAAGTCGCACGCAAAGTGCTCCTCCCGTTGCAATTATGTGAATTTTTCTTTTTTTTATTTTATGTAAAAAAGTTTTATTTTTATATTTATAAATAATTTACTTTTATATAATAATTTATAATCATACAAATATATGTCTTATATTACACTACAAGTTAAAAGTTCTCTCTTTCTTTTTAAACTCCTTATCCAGTCAAATAGGTTCTCATAATTTGAAACGGAGGGAGTAACCTTTTTCGCTATTGAAGGGAATCTTTGGAGCACGATAAAGTTGTCTTTGTGTCACGTATAGGTTACGGATCCGAGTTTTGGAAACAATCATTAATGCTTTCATTAAGGTAACATGTCTATATTACCCCCCTTAGGATGCGACCCTTTCTCGGATCCTGAATACGGAATATTTTGTACACCATACTGGCTTTATAATATCGTTAAAGGAATTTAATCTATTTATGACCAAGTAAAAAAAATAGATTTATTTCTTGTCATATCCTTCATTGAATAGCAAAAGTTTAATAGCATCTTATTAAAGAGTAATACCAACCTTAAATCATTCAGATTTTCCTCACTTTACATAAAATGCCATTAAAAAAATCTATGTAGAAGAATAAAGATCCTTTTTTTTGGTAAGTAAGAATGAAGATCTTTAGATCGCACTTTGTTGAGATAGCTGCTCATTATTTGAAGCAAATAATATGATTAGGTAAACTCATTTCAGCCCAATAACCTTATATTAATAATCACATTTAATGATGAACTTATGATGTTGTTTTGTAATGATTAATTTTTTTTAATTATTTGTTACACATAATAATTTCATGAATTTAAATTGCATGCACTAATGATATAATTTAACTGATTACAACAAGTTTTTACTTTATTTTTCAATCATATCAGACTTGTTTTGAAGAATTATAATTCGTCAATGTACTTGATAGCGTAAATTTTTTATATATTGCCAGTTCGCATAATTTAAACTATTGATAAGTTAACAAGGTCGCGATTAAAGTACATATTAATACAAATATTCTTCCTTTGCATCACACGTGCAACCCCCTCAAGTTGGGGTATTGAATAATTAAGGGAATCAGTATTATTAACGAGATTCTTGTTACAAAACTTAGCTCAAAGTAATAAACAAAAAGATAGACAACAAAGTAGAGAGAAATAGAGAAGAGAATATATTTCTTCTATGTATCCAAGTGTATTACAAAATAATTTCTCATCCTCTATTTATAGTACTACATAGAGGTATACTAAAAGAATTCCATAAATATGTCATTAAGCTTTTGAGATCATGGAGGAAGATCATGGGGGAGATCATGGAGGTGTGGGAGTTACAACCATAAGTATTGGAGTAGTGGGAGTTATGGAGATAATGGATAAAAGTAGTGGGTGTTATAGGAGTTATGGACATCCACCATAATCTAATATTTCATAACACTCCCCATTGGATGTCCAAAGATAATGTGCCTCATTAAAACCTTAACTAAAATAAAACCCAATGGGAAAAAAAAATTCTAGAAAAGGAAAAAGAGTACACATATCTAACAAAATGCATTTTTGTTGCCTCGTTAAAAACCTTGCAAGGAAAACCCAGTGGGACAAAACCTTGTAAGGGAAAAAGAGTGCAACGCGCATTAACTCCCCCTGAAAAGAGCATCAATTCACATCCTTGAGCCTTCGCATTCCAATCTTGTGTACCAGCTTCTTGAAGGTTGACGTTGGTAGAGATATTATGAACAAATCAGCCATATTATCACTTGAACGAATCTGTTGCACATTGATATCACCATTCTTTTGAAGATCATGTGTGAAAAATAACTTTAGTGAAATATGCTTTGTTCTATCTCCTTTTATGAATCATCCCTTCAATTGGGCTATGCATGCTGCATTGTCTTCATACAAAATCGTGGGTAGTTTGTCACATTTCAAACCACATTTGTCTCGAATATGATGTATTATAGACCTCAACCACACACACTCTCGACTTGCTTCATTAATAACGATTATCTCAGCATGATTAGATGAAGTTGCCACAATTGATTGCTTAGTCGATCGCCAAGATATGGCAGTTCCTCCACAGATAAACACATAACCTGTTTGAGATCGAGCCTTGTGTGGGTCAGATAAATATCCAGCATCAGCATAACCAACAAGATCAGGACTGCAATTATTGCTATAAAATAAGCCCATATCGGTAGTCCCTTTTAGATACCGCAATATATGTTTGATTCCATTCCAATATCTCCTTGTGGGAGCAGAGCTATATCTTGCTAAGATATTAACTGAAAAAATTATGTCAGGCCTTATAGTATTTGCAAGATACATTAGTGCGCCAATTGCACTAAGATATGGTACTTCAGGACCAAGTAGCTCTTCATTCTTTTCTTGCGGTCGGAATGGATCCTTATTCACATCAAGTGATCGAACAACCATCGGAGTACTTAAAGGATATGCTCCATCCATGTAAAACCGTTTCAATACCTTTTCTATATAGGCAGATTGATGAACAAAAATTCTGTTTGCCAAATATTCAATTTGCAAACCAAGACATAATTTTGTCTTTTCGAGATCTTTCATCTCGAATTCCTTCTTTAAATAATCAATTGCCTTTTGGAGTTCTATGGGAGTTCCAATAAGGTTTATGTCATCGATATATACGGCAAGTACAATAAATTCCGATGTTGTTTTCTTTATAAAAACACATGGGCAAATGGCATCATTTATATAGCCTTCCTTTAATAAATACTCACTAAGACGATTATACCACATTCGTCCTGATTGCTTTAGACCATACAAAGATCTTTGCAATTTGATTGAAAACATTTCCCGGGACTTTGAATTATGAGTGTTTGGCATTTTGAATCCATCGGGAATTTTCATGTATATCTCATTATCAAGTGAACCATAAAGATAGGCAGTAACCACATCCATTAAATGCATGTCAAGCTGTTCAAGGACAGCAAAACTAATGAGATATTGGAAAGTTATAGCATCCATTACGGGTGAATATGTCTCTTCATAATCGACACCAGGCCTTTGAGAAAATCCTTGTGCAACAAGGTGTGCCTTATATCTTTGTACCTTGTTTTTCTCATTTCTCTTGCGTACACCCATCTATAGCCAACAGGCTTAACATCATTAGGTGTTTCAACTATAGGCCCAAAAACTTCACGTATTGCAAGTGAATTCAATTCTGATTGGATTGCTTCTTGCCGTTTTGGCCAATCAAGTCTTTGTCGACATTCTCCAACAGATTGAGGTTCAAGATCCTCACTTTCTTGCATAATGCTAGATGCAACATTATATGCAAAGACATAATCCACCACTATATCCACTCGATTAAAATTTGTCTCAATATCGATTGGATTTATTGATAGTTCCTTATTTTCCTGAGTCTCGGGCTCAATGGATTCTTCATGAATCTCAGAATTTATTAAATCGTGAATTTCCTCATGAGATTCTTTCGTAGTATCATTTTGATAATTTGCTTTCCTTTTTCTAGGATTTCGATCTTTGGAACCTAATGGCCTGCCACGTTTTAGGCGTGCTTTCGACTCATTAGATATGACACTAGAAGATTGTCCAATAGGGACATCAATACGGATTGGAACATTCTCTGCGGGGATGTGAGATTTTGTTATCCTTTTCAAGTCCGTGAATGCGTCAGGCATTTGATTTGCTATTCTTTGCAAATGGATAATATTTTGCACCTCTTTTTCACAAATAGAGGTATGTGGATCAAGATGAGATAATGATGGATTTTTCCACAAAATTTCCCGTTTGGTTTCACCAACTTCTCCCCCTAATTTTGGGAAAAGTGTCTCATCGAATCGACAGTCTGCAAATCGTGCAGTGAACAAATCCCCTGTCAATGTTTCGAGGTAGCGAATAATGGAGGGCGATTCAAACCCAACATATATTCCTAACCTTCTTTGCGGACCCATTTTGGTGCGATATGGCGGTGCTACAGGCACATATACTGCGTATCCAAAAATTCTTAAATGGGATATATTAGGTTCATGACCCAAAACTAATTGCAACGGGGAATATTTGTGATAATTCGTCGGCCTGAGACGAACTAGCATTGCTGCATGCAAAATGGCGTGACCCCAAACCGAAGTGGGCAGTCTCGTTTTCATGAGTAATGGTCTTGCAATCAACTGCAGACGTTTAATTAAAGATTCTGCAAGACCATTTTGAGTGTGAACATGAGCTACAGGATGTTCCACTTTTATCCCAATTGATAAGCAATAATCATTAAATGCTTGGGATGAGAACTCAGCAGCATTATCTAGTCTAATAGACTTAATTGGATTATCAGGAAATTGTGCTCGTAATCGAATTATTTGTGCCATTAATTTTGCAAACGCAAGGTTGCGTGATGACAATAGGCACACATGAGACCATCTAGAGGATGCGTCTATTAAGACCAAAATATCTAAAGGACCCACTAGGTGGGTGAATAGGTCCACAAATATCCCCTTGTATACGTTCCAAAAACGTAGGAGACTCAGTTCCAACCTTTGTTGGTGATGGTCTAATAATTAACTTGCCTTGATAACAAGAAGTGCAAGAAAATTCATTATTTAAAAGAATCTTTAAATTCTTTAATGGATGCCCATATGAGTTTTCTATAATCCGTCTCATCATAATTGATCCAGGATGTCCCAGTCGATCATGCCAAAGTACAAAAGTATTGGAATCAGTAACCTTTTGGTTTACTGTGGAATGTGCCTCAATTGCACTAATTTTTGTCCAATACAGGCCACAAAATAAAGATGAGAACTTCTCAATAACCCTCTTTTGGCCAGAGACATTCTTTGTAATGATGAGGTATTCAAGATTATTCTCATCTATTGTCTCAATATGATATCCATTTTGACGGATATCTATAAAACTCAACAAGTTCCTCTTGGACTTGGAAGAGAACATTGCATTCTCTATGATAAATATTGTTCCTTTAGGCAGAGTTATAGTTGCTCTTCAGGAGCCTTCAATCAATTTACTACTACCAGAAATTGTAGTAACATCTGCCTTACACATACTTAAATGAGAGAAATATTTCTTCTCTTTGAATATCGTATGTGTGGTACATGAATCAATTAAACAAATATTTTTACAATTGGACGTTGATCCAAGTTTGCTTTGTGAGATATCCATATTTGCTTCCCATGGTTTGACATACAAAAAAAATATACGAAAATATTAGTATTTTTTTTATAGATATGAGAATAAACAAATTTAAGTCTATGATTCAACATAATAGTTTCAGTGCGGTCATTATGAAAAAAAAAAATCTTTTATCATAGTTATTCTCCTTTTAATACTCTTGTATCCGTTGCTTAATAATTAAACAATATTTTCAAAAATCTGCTGAGGTTAGTCGATTAACTAAATCGGATAGTCGACTAACATGCCTTGCGGAAAAAGGTCCAGTTTAATAGAATATATTGGTTAATCGATTATCTGTTATGTTAATCGATTAACTTACTGAAAAATCATTACAAATAAAGCATAAGATGAATGTGTAATCTAAAGTTATATATTTTAAAACCATAATACAAAACTTAGCTTTACTAGTTTAAAGCAGAAAATATAAAATTTGAACCATATCACAATAATAGATAACTTATGTAAACTATGATAATTGTTTATTCATTAACTACTACGAATAAGTAAAAAATAAAAATATCAAACTGCTCAATCTTCTTTAACCATGGATCGATCACAGATCAAGTGATCTATTTTCCCCTCAGGGTGCTCAAAGAAGTCTGCCACATCCAAGTGGGTGATGTCAAAATTATTGTCAGAGACAAAATTGGTTTCAGGGCCTTTACTCTTTAGAGATGCTTGATAAAGCTCAACCAAATGTCTTGGTACACGACAAATTTTTTTCCAGTGCCCTTTTCCACCGCAACGATAACATATAGTTTCTCAACTATTTGCTTTTGGATTCTCATAATTTCATTTCCGCTTTTGGTGGTTATATCTCTTTTGTGGATGACTAACACCAGGAAAATTTCTTCCTTGTCCACGTCCACGGCCATGACCCCGACCCCGACCACGGTCATGACCCCGACCACGACCACGACCACGACCATGATTAAAGCCATAGCCTTTTCCACGCTTAGAATAATGGGAATACACCTTATTTACTTCAGGCAATGGTGTAGACCCAGTGGGTCGATTTTCGTGATTTCTCATGAGCAGGTCATTGTTTTGCTCAGCCACAAGGAGAAGAAAAATCAGCTCAGAGTACTTTTTGAAACCTTTCTCTCTGTACTGTTGTTGCAGAACCATATTGGAGGCATGAAACGTTGTAAACATTTTTACAAGCATATCATAATCAGTTATAGTATCTCCACAGAGTTTCAATTTAGAAGTAATTCTAAACATTGCAGAATTATATTCAGAAACAGACTTAAAGTCTTGGAGCTTCAGATGAGCCTAATCATATCGTGCTTGTGGCAGAGTGACCAACTTTAAGTTGTCATATCTCTCCTTTAAGCCATTCCACAAGATAAGTGGATCTTTGACTGTGAGATATTCAATTTTCAAACCTTCATCAAGGTGATGACGCAAGAAAATCAAGGCCTTAGCACATTCTTGGGTGGATACATTATTTCTGTCTTTAATGGCGTCTCCAAGACCCATTGCATCCAAATGGATTTCAGCATCCAACACCCATGTCATGTAGTTCTTGCCCGAAATTTCAAGGGCAACAAACTTTCTTTTCATAATGTCAGACATAATTAAAATAAAATTAGGAGGAGAAAAAATACCTTAATTTTCTCAAAGAGATTCTTGAGATAGTAGAGCTTCGTGCTGATAACGTGTTACAAAACTTAGCTCAAAGTAATAAACAAAAAGATAGACAACAAAGTAGAGAGAAATAGAGAAGAGAATATATTTCTTCTATGTATCCAAGTGTATTACAAAATGATTTCTCATCCTCTATTTATAGTACTACATAGAGGTATACTAAAAGAATTCCATAAATATGTCATTAAGCTTTTGAGATCATGGAGGAAGATCATTGGGGAGATCATGGAGGTGTGGGAGTTACAACCATAAGTATTGGAGTAGTGGGAGTTATGGAGATAATGGATAAAAGTAGTGGGTGTTATAGGAGTTATGAACATCCACCATAATCTAATATTTCATAACAATTCTAAAGTTTTAGGGATTTGTTTGATTAATGGTTAATCATATGTTTACCAGCTAAGTTAATCACATGGGCCAGATATGTAAGGCCCACTAAGCCATGCAAAAGCTGGCCCACGACAAACTCCATTTTTCACTTTCTTATTAACTGTTGCGCATGCACGATTGCACGTGTGGGAATCCCTTGATCAAATGATAGACTACAAATAATGAAGAATTCTTCTTTAACGGTCGTATTGTTTATGGAAAATCATGTCAAACCCAAGTTGTCGTAGTATTTTTTTATTTATAGAGTTTTAAGTTTTAAGGGTCTATTTCCAATAGCATATTTATATCACAGCAAAATAGAGATAAAGTTGCATATATATATATTATTTTTTTCACTTTTATTATGTGAGATTATATTGAATTTATTATTATTGTTGTTGAATATCATTAGTAATAAAAAATTTTATACTATCATATCATTTTTACTTATCATATTTGATAGGTAACATGTCTTATTTTTTTAAGAATTTCATATTTTAAGCGGACGTAGAGCTAGAATTGAAAGTATGTAAGTATAGAATTCTACTTCTTCTAAGCTAGTAAGTTACTTCTCAAGTAATAATTTGTACATATTCAATAAAGTTCTAAGACAAAAACGATTTACACCAAAACTTTCAAATTCGACCGAATTTGTTGCTAAAAGCTTAGCTCCGTCACTGATTTTGAAAGTTTCGCGTAATATCCTCTGGGTATCGTGCTAGTGTAAAAAATTCTTTATACTAACAATGTATATAACCTAGCTCATTCTTATAACAATGGTATTTTAGTCAGCAAGAGTGGTTTAGCAACATAGAGTGAAGGGTGTCCAGGAACACCTTTCATCGAAAAATTATGTTATTTTATAAAAAAATTAAATTATGTATATATGTCAAAATTATGTATAAAGGTGTCTATAGGTTAATAATCGGGTCATGGAACGTAGGTACATTGACGGGTAAGTCTATAGAGTTGGCGAAAATTCTCCAGAAGAGGAGGGTCAATATAGCGTGTGTCTAGGAGACAATGTGGGTAGGGTCGAGGGCGCAGGATGTGCACGGGTATAAACTTTGGTACTCACGAGTTGAGAGAGGTAAGAATGGAGCGGGTATCTTGGTGGATAGGAAACTTAGAGAGCTTGTGGTCGAAGTTAGACGAGTGAATGATAGATTGATGGTTATTAAGTTGGTGGTTGGTGAGTATGCCCTTAACGTCATTAGCGCTTATGCGCCACATGCGGGCCTAGATGAGGAGTTTAAATGTTGCTTCTGGGAGGGGATAGATGAGATTGTGCGCCATGTTCCGCCTGCCATGAAGCTATTCATAGGAGGGGATTTCAATGGTCATATTGGGGTGACCACAGGTGGTTACGACGAGGTGCATGAAGGCTTTGGTTTTGGGGAGAGGAACGGAGGAAGTACCATGTTGTTGGACTTCACTAAGGCTTTCGGGTTGGTGATTGCGAACTCTAGATTTTCGAAAAGGAATGAGCAATTGGCTACTTTTCAAAATATGGTGGCGAAGACTCAAATTGACTATCTCCTTCTCAAGAGGTGTGACAACGGGCTGTGCAAGGACTGCAAGTTGATTCCGAGAGAGACACTCGCGAACATGATAGACTCTTGGTGATAGACGTTGGTATTAGGTTAAAGAGGAGGAAATTGACTGCTCAGAGAACACGGACAATTAGGTGGGGAGCCTTGACTATGGATAAAGTCTAAGAGTTGGAGTGGCAGCTGTCGGCTATGGGTGTCTGGAGGATCAGTGGGGACGTAGACACTATGTGGTAAGCAACAACAGACTGTATAAGGGCGTTTGCGAGAGAGGTTTTAGGGGTCTTGACCGGTGTCTCTAGTAGGCATATAGAAGACTGGTGGTGGAATGACATGGTCCAACGTAAAGCGAAAGTGAAGAAGGCAGCATACAGGAAGTTAGTAGAGAACATAGGTGAGAAGGAGAGGCAAGCATGCAAGGAGAGATATAAGGTAGCTAGGAAGGAAGCTAAACTGTCAGTCACATAGGCTAAGGCTACAGCTTATGGTCGTATGTACGAGGAACTAGTGGAAAAGGGCAGGGAGAAGAAGTTATTCTGGCTGGCCAAGTTGAGAGAGAGAGGAAGGCTCGGGAGTTGAACCAAGTGAGATGCATCAAATACGAAGATAGTAGGATACTGATGGAAGATGCCCAAATTAAAAGGAGATGGCAGACTTACTTCTATAAACTTCTGAATGAAAAGGGGGACCGAGATGTTGTGCTAGGTGAATTGGAGCATTGCGAGAGTCACCGTGACTTCGTGCACTGTAGGCGTATCGAGGTTGAGGAGGTTATGCGTAAGATGAGTAGGGGTAGAGCAATCGGACCAGATGAGATTCCTGTGAAATTTTGGAAGTGTATAGGGATAGTAGGTTTGGAATGGTTGACTGGGTTATTTAATATTATTTTTAAGGTGAATATGATGCTGGATGAGTGAAAGTGGAGTACGATGGTTTCATTGTATAAAAATAAAAGTGATATCAAAAGTTGTAATAATTACATAAGTATCAAATTACTGAGTCATACCATGAAAGAATGGGAGAGGGTCGTTGAAGCAAGGGTGAAGATGATAATGCGTATATTCGACAACCAGTTCAGGTTCATGCTGGGTCATTCTGCCGCATAATCTATACACCTTGTTAGGAGGTTGGTGGAACTGTACAGAGAGAGAAAGAAGGATCTACACATGGTATTTATTGACCTAGAGAAAGCGTATGACAAAGTTCCTAGAGAAGTTCTCTGGAGATGCTTGGAGATTAAAGATGTATTCCCTATATTATTGCGATTAGGGACATGTATGATAGGGCTAAGACTGGGGTTAAGACAGTAGGAGGAGATTCTGAGAATTTTTCAGTTGAAATAGGGTTACACCAAGGCTTTGCGCTGAGTCTGTTCTTATTCGCCTTGGTAATGGATGCATTAATAAAACCAAATTCAAGGGGAGATGTCATGGTGCATGCTATTTGTCGATCACATAGTTCTGATTGATGAGTCACGAGACGGTATTAACGAGAGACTAGAAGTTTGGAGACAAACTCTTGAATCTAATGGTTTAAAGCTGAGCAGAACGAAGACGAAATACTTGGAGTATAAGTTCAGCACTGAGCCAGGGGAAGTGGGCGTGGATGTGAGGCTTGAATCACAAGTTATCACAAGTAGAGACAACTTCAAGTACCTTGGGTCGGTTATCCGTGGTGGAGGGGAGATCGATGAGGATATCGCATACCGTATTGGGGTAGAGTGAATGAAATGAAGGTTAGTATCCAGAGTTTTGTGTGACAAGAGAGTGCCAACGATACTTAAAGGTAGGTTCTATAAAGTGATGATTAGACCGGCCGTGTTATATAGGGCTAAGTGTTGGCATATTAAAAACTCACATATCCAAAAGATGAAAGTAGCAGAAATGAGGATGTTGAGATGGATGTGCGGGCACACTAGGTTGGACAAGATTAGAAATAATGACATTTGGGAGAAGGTACACGTGGCTCCCATTGATGACAAGATGCGGAAAACAAGGCTTAGATGGGCCGGACATGTACAGAGGAGAATCCCAGATTCTCCAGTAATGAGGTGTGAGAGACTGGTTGTGGAAGACACGAAAAGAGGTAGAGGACGACCTACGAAGTATTGGGGAGAACTGATCAGGCAGGATATGGGGAGGCTTCATATTTCTGCGGACATGAAACTTGATAGGAAGTTATGGAGGTCGAGTATTATGGTGGTAGGCTAGGAGATAGTTGCATCTTGCGTTACCTTGTACTGTTGTGAGCCTAGTCTAGTAGGGTTTTTGTCTGAAATAGCTAGGGTAATGTTGTGTCGTACTACCTTCTCTTTTCGGCGCAGGACCTATCCATTAGCCAACATTGTGTTTTGCATTTTTCCTTCTGCATTTTATGTTCATATGATTTCTGTGGTGAAACTAATATTCTCTCTTTTTTGTTTTTCTTATTATCTTGAGCTGAGGGTTTTCCGGAAGCAGTCTCTCTACTCCTTCAAGATAGGGGTAAGGTCTGTGTATATACTATCTGCCCCAAACCGATCACTTATGGAATTTTACTAGGTTTTTGTTGTTATATGTCAAAATTATTTTTTATAAATAAATATTGACCGTAGAATACCTTTATAAAAATTTTGGATTCGCCACTACTGATCGAACTCCTCCTGTTTTTGTCACAACTAAAATTTGCATAATCTACAACATTTGCACCTGCTATAATTTCTCTTGGTACAATTATATTGCTCGTTAGATTTATTTTTAAAAAAATTAACAGAGAAGGTTTCACATGTAAACACAATAGCCAATATGAGTTAAAGGTTAGACTTGTAATTATTGGTTCCGTTAGTTGTCACACTTTAAACTCGACATTAGATTAAGATCATATCGTATTTGTCTAATAGATTGAAAAGAGTTTATGTTCCCATTAAAATTTAAATACATATCTTAGTTAATGGGTTAATATGTACACAAATTTAACGAATTTCTTAATATAAATATAGAATGTAAGTAAATAAACGTGTACCTGATATTATAACTCCGCCACTGATTAAGAGGGATAGGTATGATTAGTGGTGGAAAAATAGTTAAAAGAAAATAGTTATTCACCTATATTATCTATTAAAAATCGATTAACTGATAAAT
Source organism: Nicotiana benthamiana (assembly GCA_034376525.1). Classification (NCBI taxonomy): domain Eukaryota; kingdom Viridiplantae; phylum Streptophyta; class Magnoliopsida; order Solanales; family Solanaceae; genus Nicotiana; species Nicotiana benthamiana. Next base: position 36,955,257 of record CM067335.1, on the reverse strand, counting down.
TTTTTAAAAATGAATCAAATATGAATAAAAATCGTATTATCCTTTTAGAAAATGGATAACTAATGAGTTTAACTTTTACATTTGTAACACCTCAAATTAGGGGTTACTCAAGTTTAGAAAACTAGAAATTCTCATATTCAAGAAGCCATGGATAATATGGATATTCATATTATCCGTCGTTTAATGAATTTTTATTCATATTAAATATGAATCATATCGGATAATTTATCCATTTCTAATTACTTATTTTTGACCCGTCCATGCCCGACAACCCTCTATTTTGCATCCCTACGATAATGCATGAATAATGTTACGCGGCGCCTTCATGAGATCCTTGGAAGGGCAACGTAAGACTAAGCAACTGATGTCAATATGGTCACTGTCCACCAATGAGGTCCCTGCCGCACGCTAGACTAGATTGTCAATGCCGTAAGGAAAAACCAATGTCACGAGCAATTGCGGAAGCTAAGAGAGAATTGGGTTTTGAATGATGATGACGATGATGATTTTATTGATGACTGAAAGCTGATTACAAAAGATGCGGTGTCGAGGGGGAGAGACACCAGTACAGAAAATACTTGCTTGAAAATGTTTGATTCCTTGATTCCCCCTAATAATACTAAAAAAATAAAAACCAATGCTATATGACTGGACCTAAGAAAACTGAAGAAGCACACTGAACGAAAACGAAAACTAGTCTAGAATTACAATGAAATAGACTTTGTTTATTACAATGTAGAACCAAGTCTTGCATAAACTTCGTCTTGCGAGTCAGGGTCCGCGCGCGCGATGCTGTGGGCGCACACGACACTTGTTGTGTTTGCCTGAGTATGGGCACTGGAGCTTGGCATCAGGGTCTGTGCGTGAGGTGCTACTGGAATGGGCCTACCGCTGGGCGCCGTCAAGGCATCAGGATCTGCGTGCGGAGCATTGTCAGTGCGCACAACGCTGTTGTCATTGGCCAGCCGCTGGGCGCTGGTGAGATGTATCGGTGGGGCGATAGAGGCGCATGTGCACTTGTAACTTGGCGCAGCCAAGACCACGGAGCCCACCATGGCGCTAGGCATTGTGAGGCTTGCTAGGTCGCCATGGGGGCGTGACCAAGGGGTCAGGGGGCGTGTATGGAAAGCAGCCCATAACATTCTCCCCCATCTGAGTTGGTGCCGTCCTCGGAACCTTATGATAAGGATGATGATGGTAATGATGAGTCTGGTCATTCATGGATGGGAGGTATGCGTCCCTCTGTTCTTTGAGCTTGCTGTTGTAACGATGCAATGATTTCATGCGGCTGACATGGAAGATTGGATGGATCTTCTACCAGGATGGAGTTTTCACCTGATATGTACACTTCCCAATATGTTTTTCTATGGGCAGGGGCCCGATGTATTTTTGTTGCAGGCGAGGGTCAAGGGTCCTTTCTGTAAACAAGTATCGCTTTGGGATACATAGCATTACTTTGTCCCCTGCTTGATGTTGGGCAAAGCAAAGATTTTGTTTGGTGAACCTTTTTGCCCGCTCTTGGGCTTTGACAAGATAGCTCCGCACTATCCCCATGTTGGGCTCCCATTCGCTCGAGAAGTTGGAAGCTCGAGGAGATTTCGGCACGGTTGATGCATTTACTGTTTGCGGGAGAAGAGGTTGTTGTTCGGTAACAATTTCAAAATGCTTTTATTGGTATGATGGCTCTTTTGAGAATTGAAATACAATTGAGTAGCATCCAAGAGTTTTACCCAATGCTTCTATGATCCGGTTGCAAAGTTGCGGAGATATTCCTCCAGCATGTCATTGCACTGGTTTGTCTGGCCGTCCAATGGTAGATGAATATCTGAGTTGTGACTCAATGTCAACCTAATGCACTTAAAGAGATGGGTCCAAAAATTTCTAGTGAAGCGTGAGTCACGCCTACTAACACTATCTTTGGGTAGACCCCAATGTTTGACAATGTGTGAGAAGAAAAGTCGAGATGTATCTTCTACTGATATGTTTTGTGGGGCTGCTATGAAAGTTGCATAGTTTGAAAACTAATCTATGACAACCAAGATGGATGCAAGATTACCGACTTGGGACAATCCCGTGATGAATCTGAGGGAAACACTTTCCTATGGTCTCTGTGGGACATGTAACGGCTGCAGTGGTCCCGTATGTGATGAGTGCTCTAGCTTGTCCTTGTGGCATGGCTGACAAGTCTTCTCCCACCGAGGAGCATTACCAGTTTGTTGAAGCTGATGACATAAGGGCTGATTGTTGTTGCGAAGGATCGTCGGAACCAGGGTTATCGATATGGTGTTGGTCTGCCTCATGAACTCCAAACCCACTATTATGTCGAAGTCATCTATAATTGCGATGCGCAGGTTGATGCTTCCTTTGTATGGACCAAGTTTCACCGGGATATCTGTAGCTGTTCCACCCAATGTCTAGGGAGGCGAGTTGATAGCCTTGCTGCGACCTTTCCTCTTTTGCAGAATTAGACCCAGGAGCTCTACCTGAGTTGAAGCTAGGGGTGTGCATTTGATTTATCGATTCAATTTTGACTCTTATAGATAATAACTTATCGATTATCGATTTATACATATGTTTATCGTTATCGTTTCAATAAGGTTTCGATTTATCGATTTTGGGGGCTTATCGATTCGGTTATCGATTACACCAATAAAATTTTTTTGCGGGATTCCACAAAAAGTATATTGCTATAAAGGCGCCTGACTAATATGGACAAAAAGAAGCTAAAATAAGACAAATATCATTTATAATATAAAAATTATGTCAAGAAGCACATACAACAAAACTAAAGTAAGGGATCAAATGTATGCCACCAACACTCTAATGGTATAAAAAAATAAAACAAAACAAAACACATCATCATAACTAATTCTGTTTTCTATTAATTTGAACTTGATTCCCTTGATCTTTAAATACGATCATTCCTTAAATATGGTAGAGGAAATAATAGGGTAAGGGACTTAGGGTAAAGAAATGGTATAGATTAGGGAAAATAATATTGTATAGCCACTTTCAAAATAGTAGCGAAATATATATACATTCTGTATGTTATATTAATCTACACAAATAGGTAATTACTCATTTAACAAGTGTCTACAGTCTAGGGGTATGCATTCGATTTATCGATTCGATTTTGACCCTTATCGATAATTACTTATTGATTATCGATTTGTACATATGCTTATCATTATCGTTTCAATAAGATTTTGATTTTTTCGATTTCGATTTTTTCGATTTAGATAACAAATAATCGATTCGATTTATCGATAAACCGATTCAAATGCACACCCCTAGTTGAAGCCAAGTAGTTGTGGGTGTGAGCACGCGATTTTTGTCTCACTTGAAATATTCATATAAATTCGTTAAACTAAGATTTTTATTTATTATTTGAATTTTTAGGAATTAATTATGTGATTTTGGGTTTATTTGCATTTTTCTTTTATTATTTGAATTTTTAGGAATTAATTGCGTGTATTTATATTTTTCTTTTATTATTTAAATCTTTAGGGGTTAATTGTGTGATTTCGTATTTATTTGCATTTTTCCTTATTATTATGTGATTTTGTGTTTATTTGCGTCTTTCTTTTATTATTTGAATATTTGAAAGTTAATTGCATAAATTGTGTGTTTGCGTGTTGAGTGCATTTTAATTCACAAAAAATAGCATTTTATTTAATTAGCCAAATTTTGGATTTAAAGAAGGCTTTTGCTATTTTAATGTTAATTTGGCTTTAATAAAATAATTTAGACATTAAAGCAAATAAGAAAAAAGGATTGGGAAATGTGGTCTTGTTTTAAAAGTCCAACTTGGGCCATTTTTGCAAATTTAAACTAGCCCAAAATCCCCAAACCTAACCCAAACCCACATCCCAAACCCGGTCCAACCTTGTAACACCCCCAGGACGAAGCCGTTTTGGCGTCCGTTCATCTTGACCATCCATATCCGTTGATCCAATGGCTCAAATTGGTCCTCATATTTTAGATATAACTGTCCAAACCCCTTTAGTACCTCAGAGACCAAAGGCCACCTTCCTCGTACTAATTGCCCACCGGTGTAACGCCGCCGCCAATCCATTGTACCACCACCGTCCACCGCCGGCGGCAGCGTAACTCCAATAGCCTCCAAATTTACACCCCATTATCCTCGTTGTCTCCTCTTACTAACCCTCCTAAGATCGCCCTTCGAAACCCACCCCAACCCGTCATATATTTTTCCAAAGCCCCGCAGCTTCGCCGCCCACGGCAGCGCCCAGTGGCCAACGGCCCCCAAACTAACACCATGGGACCCCCTCACTCCCATTTTCCTAAACCTACCATCAGTCACCCTCAATGCGGTGGCCGACCTCCAATGGCGCCCAGGCCATCACTTATCCCTCTAGCCCTCATCCGCCCAAAACATACCCAAGCCTTCTCAAATAACCCCAGACCCCTTCAATGTTAAAATCAGCTATGACCTAAGTTTAAGTTCAAATTTTAAAGACCGTTTTAGTGCCGTTCGGAGGCTCGAATTTATCTTCACCAAGTTAAATTGAAGAAAACTAGTAAGTTCTCCTTAAAAATCTTAATTTGTTTTTTTATTTTTGTATTTCTTGCCTGGTTTAACAATTAGGTCTGACTTTATTTAGTTTAAAACTAAAAATGGAATCTATTAGATTTCAATTCTGATATTCTTGTTCTGATGGTTGTGTGAATGATTTGTTGACTTTATTTTAGTTGTGAAACTAGACACCAGGTTTTGGTTGTTCTCAGCACAATAATTTCCATGATTTCTGCAATTTCGATGGTATTCTTGACCTTTGAATTTGGGTATTGGTTAGTGGGTCACATGCAATCAGAATTTGGTCACAGCCCCATGTTTGTCTTTAATTTCAAATAATTTCTTGATTTCTGAGTTGAATGTCGATTAATAGCTCACATGGTTAAGTTTGATTTTGAGTGTGAATGTTCAATTGACAGCATGATATTTGTAGTTTTTCGTGTTCTTCTTTTTAATTTTAGTATTTGACTTGATTTTGATTCAATTATATTTTGCTGAGGATGGTTGGCAATTGTTCTTGATTAATAATACAATAGCATTAGGGTTGGATATAGCTGTTAGTAGTTTTAGGTTTTAGTAATTAGTTATTAGTTAGTAAAACAATTTTTTCAACATCTAGGGGTAATGTAGATCCTTAGTTTAGTTTTTGGTGATTTTAGGATAAAATAGGGGTAATATAGAATGCTAGTTTAGTTTTGGTAATTTTCAGAATAAAATCGCGGTAACATGGAGTTTTTAACCTGACTTTGATAATTTTAGGAACAAAATAAGGGTAGTATAGGTAGTCTATAAATGGAAGACAATGATAGAAGCCTTTAGACCCTTCCAGAAGGGGTCTTTGATAATAAATCGGTAGTTTTGTTGCAGTAACTTGGGAAAAAAGTTAAAAAATAAGGGTCCAAATAGGTAAATCTGGAAATTGAAAGAGGAAACTTTAGTAAAACAAAATAAAAGCGGTGCCCTATCATTTGGCTATAAAAGGGACTAAAAATCGTTCAAAAGGTAGGTTGGACAATCTGAAAGTATCTCTATAATTTCTCAGAATTTTGAAGCTTAAAATCTCTCTAAATAACTCCTAAAAACCTCCAGCAGCTCTAACTTTACTGTTCCATTGAATTTATTGTGCAAAAACACTCTTAAATTCAGTTGTCTATCAGAGATTATAGGAAAATGACATGAAATATATGTGAAGTTTCAATGCTTATTTTGGTTTCGAGTCAGGCTGGTCTAGTTGTTATTCAATTTATTTCTAGTAAGGTGGTTAATGTTGTATGGTGTTAAAGTCTCCTGGGTTCCTGTTTAACTGGCTGGGTTCATTTGAGATATTTGGTCAGTTGGTGCTGTTTAATTTTGGGGTTTAAGACCTTCCCTGATGTTTGGTGGTGTTTCTGGGGTTATTGGCTATTCCTAAGCTGTGAATTCCTGTGAATATAATGTTGTTGAGTACTACTGACTCTTAATTCTACGTTTATGCACAAATTCCAGGTATATTCTCGATCTCTAATGGTGTATCAAGCTTGGACTTAACGGATATTCGAGTTGAAGAAGTTTATTATTTTGTTTTACCAGTTTTATTGTTATAGTGTGATTATGCTTGAAAAGGTGGTTTGTAATAATAGGACACTATAATTTAGTTTGTTAGTGAGAATCAATGTTTCATGTGCATATTTTAAAATGAATGCCGATGGTTTGTAATAACAGGATATTAGATCTTATTTTGCTAGTTGAGATTGATTTCTACGTGTTTACTGTAAAAATGAGCTCCCAGGAATATGCATGTCAAACAGTTTTTCATTTATGTTGTTGTTAGTTTGTAGTTCCGTGGTTATCGTATTTAGATCAGAGTAAGTTTCTGAGTTTGAATGTTGGGGCCCAAGCCAGTCATTTGTATTTGGTCTTTCTCAAAGGCCTGGAATTAAGGCTTAGGCTCATCGAGGAGCCAGAAGGTCTCGTAGTAGCCAAAAAGGAGGCATGATAGATCTGGCGACTCTGCTGGGGAATCGAAACCCAGAATCTATGGTTCAGGGTTCAAGAATTCGAGCTTAGACGAATTGTTGTATGTGGCTATATTATTATATGATTTTACATGTTGGCTTAATGTGCAAAATGATGCTTTTACTGCTTTGATATTATCTGAACTGTACGTATAAACTGCTATGAAACCCTTCTCTTCTCACCTCCGGGGATGTGCTTACTGGTTGAGACTCCCTATTCTGTTAGTGTCATACCCTAAAATAAGAAAGAGACAGGACAAGTTACTAAGCTGGATGGCCTTTTAGTTCCCGGTACGCAGCCCCCTCCTCAACTCGAGTCGTCCGCTACTTGGTAGGAACGCTTATTTGCATCATGTGTTTGACTTAGTGGACTCAACACGGGGGTTGGGTCCGCCTAGGACATGTAACCCGAAATGAAAAGACCATCCTGATGCATATTACGTGTTACTTGTGCATTTAGCTGCTTGGGATTTGAATGTTGACCGGCTTGTGACTAAGGAAAGAAAATTGAGAAAATGCGTAGTACTAGGGTTGGTTGAGATTAATCATTTGTATTGTAAAACCAATGCTCAAATAGCATCGAAATGCTGCCGGATTTTTGAAAAAAATAACAAGAAAAAAACAAGAAAAAAAAACAAACAAAAGAAAAGGGGGCTTTTCAAAATTTTGGTTTTGATAAATTGTTTTGCCCGAACTACGCAGGTTTGATTCTCGTCAGGGATGAGATACATACGCAGCCCCTATCGGGTCCAACCTCCCTTTGAGAAAATAACCAAAACAAATGTCCAATTTTACTTATTTTCTTAAATAAATCGGGTGATGTCGTTACTGCCAGAAATAGCCGAATGTTACAGAAAGGGACGTTGGAAGGCTGACTTTGCACAAACGGCCACCTCTGAATCTTATTTTGGCCGGTGAATGAACACAACCTTAAAATATTCCTTCGAAAGTGCTGAAAGGCCGTATTCGCAAAGCTGGGCCCTGATTTTAGAAAATAAATTTCATAAAGAAGATGTCAGTTTTAATGTTTTGTATGGTCAAGTAGAACAAATTTTGAGATACTAATTCGCCTTAATAAATGTGCAGAATGAGAACGGATTAGTATTTGCCGATAACATTCATGAACAAAATCCCCTTGGAGCTACACATGTGGTGGAATGACCTGGGGGAAGCGGGGCAAAACAGGGTCAACATGCATTTGGGAGGACTTACTAAGTTGCTGAAAATTAACCCGAGGGGAGATATCATAAAGGCATTGATCACATTATGGGACTCGGCTCACAATGTATTCCATTTCTCGGATTTTGAACTCACACCAATATTGGAGGAAATAACTGGATATATTGGGACCCTTACGATTCCTTTGAGACACCAATACCTGATTGCGCCAAGAGCTCTCGCCGTGCACAAGTTCCTGGACTCCTTAAAAATCAATGGGAAGGTTCACAATCTGGACTAGTCAGCCGGCTTCTGTACTCCGCAGTTTATATATCAGAGGTACGGGCATATAGGGGGTTCAATAACCCGGAAAACTATATTTTTAGCAAAGGAAACCAACTCAAATGGGAGGAGCATCGATGTTTTGCATTCATGGTATTCTTCTTGGGTCTTTTGGTGTTTCCGCGGAAGGATGGAAATATTGACATACAGATAGCATGGGTCGTCAGCACTTTAGTAACTCAGGCCAAGAGCACCCTCACTCCTATGATCTTATCCGAGATCTTCTGTGCCCTCACCTCCTGTAGAGTAGGAGGATTCTTCTTTGAAGGATGTAACCTATTGTTACAAATATGGATGATTGAGCATTTATTCCACTGGCCTCGGTTCATGAATTATGGGTCACCAACAAAGATCTGCATAGAAGAATTCTACAGCAGGGTCGATGGGTTTAGGTTACCTGAGGGTGTCACAAAATGGGCGTCGCATCTCCGGGTTGTCACTGCAAATCAAATAGAGTGGACATTCGGGTGGCTCGCCCTGGATGAGATTGTGTATATGCCAGCCACCGGGCCTCGTTTCCTTCTGATGTGTCTCCAAGGTGTCCAACCCTATGCGCCATATAGAGTACTAAGGCAATTAGATAGATTCCAAATGATTCTTAGGGACGAGGATATTAGCCGCCATGCAGTTGAGATTAGCCCCAATGGTCAATTCCCTGAAGCTGTCGTGCGTCAAATCTGGAGCGAATGTCAATACTTGACAGCGGGTACCCGAGTACGCGACATATATAAAAGCGAGATTGCATCGGGATACATTGCTTGGTACAAAGAAGAAATAGAGCTCGGAAGGCCAGCTAAAATACCGCATCTCCAAGAATTTGTTGAAATGTCACAATAGCAATGGGATTGGCTAGCAAAAGAAAATGAATACAGGGCCAGCATAGGAAGATTAGAAAGGCAAGTCAAAGAGCTGCAATTTGAAAATAGTTTGCAAGCTGCAGCAGATGAGAGAGAAAAGAAAATATTAACCCAAGAAAACGAGGCATTGCGAGCCCAAATCTAGAAAATGAAAATAGCCGCAGAAAATCCCCTCAGAAGCGCGAAGAATGAAAAAATCGTAGACAATTTGAGGAGAAAAGTAACCGAATATGGTTTTGACTTGAATAAGGCAGAAGGCAAGCTATCCATGGTTCAAAAACAATTAGCTAAAAGTACGGAGGAACGACGCGGCATCATTGAATAATAAAAGGAGAAGCATGATGATGAGGTTTCTAGGTTAAAACGGAGGGTCATCATGGCTGAGAACAGAGTGGTCAAGCAAGTCAGGGACCTCAAAGCCGAGAGAGAACATTGTTATGCAGCGATAGCAAAGTTGGATATGGATTTGCGGCAATTCCAGGAACTGAATCAGGTAGCCGAGCAAAGTCTAGAGACAAGGGCTAAGCAAATTGGGCGTTTGTTGCAAGAAAAGGGTGTTATTAGGGAAAGAGTACGGGCGATCACAGACTACATCACTACAAAGTGCAACCATTGTGAGGATATGACAAGATCCATGTTTTTTGCCACTGCCATGACATTTGTTCGCAAAATAATGGAGGACCTCCACCACCTCCAAGGGAGTTTAGCACACAAGCCTGCGGCAAGGCCGAAGGATGCCCCACGGGGCCCAGGAGCACTTGAAGCATTAATGTATTCATAAAGTTTACGCTTCCTTTTGTCAAACTATATTTTAAAAGTCTATTAGTTTAACTAGGAGTCTGTATTTTCTTTTATGCATAGTTAGTTGTTTTTCGAGTCTGTAGTTTGCTTTTTATCCAAGCTTGTTAGTTTTTTTTGTTTAATTTGTCAGTCATTCGAATCCTTGTAATCAAAGTTTGTTATTATGAGGATGGAAGTTTCCAAAATATTTTTACGCTCCCTTTTTTGCTTGCAAGAACTACGTTTGGTCTGATTCATGCGGGGTCGTGATACGTAGGCAATCTACATATGATTCAACCATAATTGAATAAAAGAAGAGAGAAAGTGAATGAAATAGGAAAGGGGAGAGAATAAGGCTTTAACAAAGGGAGCTTCACAAATAAAAGCTGGGATGACGCGAGCAACCAATGCATGTAGGGACCGACTGTCATTTGTGTGAATTCATACCTAATATGTGGCCGCTTATTTGTCAAAACCTAGCCATTAACGAGTTTTCGGTGTTGTTCCAGTTTCAAATTAGACATGTGATTAGTACTCGCGGCATTCTGGCAACCCACTCCTACAACACGCGTTCTAAAAGCAAGCAAGTCATGGCCAATCGGGAAGCCAATGTCAGCATTATTGACCCCTCAAAGGAAGCAGAGGAATTTGACATTAATGCTATGAAGGAGGAAATGAATAAGCTTAAGTACCAAATGGCTGAGATGTACCAGGAATGGGCAAGAGGACAACCGCTCCCGACCTATTCGGCTAATCCAAGCACCTGAACAGTCTGCCACTGACCCACCCTCAAGTTTTCCCATCTATTCACAACATCAGGGTATGACCTCTCAACCACCACCAGCTCTACAACCCAAAATCACTCCTCGCCCTCCCCCGCCAATTTCTCCTACCTATGTGGCACCTCCACCTCCTGCACTTCATAGATCGTCAAGTGAACCACTGCTTCAAGCTTATGACCCTCAATACTATCCACCAGAACCTACTTACAAAACCCAGGAGCCTTACTCCTATGATCCCCGTCCCGAAATCCCGACGGGAGTTGAAAGACCGATCAAAAATCCTGAGCAGGAAGAAATGCTTAGAAAGGTCCGGAGTCTGGAACAATCATTCAGGGACATGCGGGGATTAGGTGGCCAGGTTAGTGTGGCATTCAAGGATCTTTTTCTATTCCCAAACGTTTAGTTGCCTCCAGGTTTCAAGATGCCTAAATTTGACTTATATGATGGTCATGGCGATCCGGTCGTGCATCTAAGGGGATTTTGCAGCAAAATTAGGGGAGCAGGGGAAAAAGATGAATTGCTAATGGCGTACTTTAGCAATGTCTAAGTGGGTCAACGCTGGAGTGGTATACTCGGCAGGATCACAATCGGTGGCATACTTGGGATGACCTGGCACAAGCGTTTGCCTGCCACTTTCAATATAATCTCGAGATTGTCCCGGATCGTCTATCTCTAACAAAGCTGGAGAAGAAACACAATGAGAGTTTCAGAGAGTACGGTTTCCGGTAGAGGGAACAAGCTGCTAGAGTTGATCCTCCCATGAAGGAGAGTGAGATGGTTGATTATTTTCTACAGCCATTGGAACCTACCTATTTTGGACATTTGGTGTCAGCAGTGGGAAAGTCTTTCAACGAAGTGGTCAAGATGGGAAGTATGGTCGAGGCAGACCTCAAATCCAATAAAATCTTGAGCTACTCTTCAACTAAGGCAACTGATCAGGCCATCCAGGGTGGAGCTAGGGGAACCTTCGGGAAAAAGAAGAATGAGGAAGTAGCGACAGCGGAGTTGGGAAATTGGTTTAGACCTCGGGCACCATCTCGTTATACCCAGCCTCGTCCTCACCATCAAACATACCCACACACCCCATATGGCCTACCACAACATTACTATCCACCACCAAAACCCCGCTTCTCAGTCTATCACGCGCAAGCATATACCCAACCTCCCGCTCACGCGCAATGGCGTGCGACACCCCCTCAAAATACATACCCAACTCCACAAAATCATTACCCATCTCCAAGAGCTTACCAACAACCCTCTAAGCCTGCCTTCCGACCAAATCCAGTCATGAGAAATAAGAGGGTACAAAAGAAGAAGACTTTCACTCCGTCAGGAGAATCTTACACTAGCTTATTCCACAGGCTGCGACAACTGGATATGTTAAGACCAATTGAAGCGAAACTGCCAAATCCTCCCCCGAAGAATTTAGATTATTCAGTCAACTATGAATACTGTTCCGGTGTACCTGGGCATGACACTGAAAAGTGTTGGCATTTAAAGAACGCTATCCAGGAACTTATTGACTTCCACAAGATTGAGGTAAAGACCCTAGAGGTGCCCAATATTAACCAAAACCCGCCGTCGGCCATTAGGAAACTAACATGATTGAGATTGTGGAAAGAAGTGGAGAGTACATAAAGCCCTCACAAATGGTAATGACGATCAAATCCCTTGAGTTTAAGCCAACCAAGGTGGCAATCATCGAGAAGGTAGTAACCGGGGCAAAGGAAAAAGGGACCAAACCTGTCATAGTTCATGGGAGCTCAGCATGCGTGGTTGCGCCAAAGCAGGAGCAGGCAAAAGTAACAGTACATGGGGCAGCTAGAGAACCTGTCGTGATTGTGGAAGGTGTTCGCATAGAGCCAGTTGTTGTCGAACCAGTGATCCAACCATTAATAATCAACAACAAAGACGTTCCTTGGATATATGAGCAAGCAATAGTGATGTACAAAGGAAAAGAAGTTAGGGAGGAAGTGTGTAAGGCACGAGGTTTAACTCGGTCAGGAAGGTACTTTGCCCTAGAAGAATTGAGAAGGGCAGAATCTCTAAAGATAACCCAGAACCAATGAAGAAAGCTGTGTCAGAAGAAGAGGCGGAAGAGTTCTTGAAGAAAATGAAAATGCAGGACTACTCCATCATAGAGCAGTTGAGGAAGGCACCAGCTCAGATTTCTTTGTTATCCTTACTAATCCACTCAGATGAACACTGCTAGGCGTTGATGAAGATTTTAAATAAAGCCCGTGTCCCAGAATAACGGTGAATCATTTGGAAAAGATTGCAAATAAGATATTCAAGGTAAACCGGGTCACATTCTCTGACGATGAACTGTCTATGGAGGTCACTGAGCACAACCGGGCTCTTTATCTGACCGTGAAATGTGAAGATGCTGTGGTTACCTGAGTTCTGGTCGACAATGGGTCCGGTGAAAATATTTGCCTACTGTCCACATTGACCAAGCTGAAGGTGGAAAATAAAATGGTCCGCAAGAATAACATCGGTTTTCAAGGTTTTGACGGTGGAGGCAAAGACACTGTAGGGAATATAGTGCTGGAAGTGACAATAGGGCCCGTTGAGTTCACTATGGAATCCATGTGCTGGATGTAGCAGTCTCTTGCAACCTGTTGTTGGGTATATCCTGGATTCATGTAGCCAAAGCAGTGCCATATACCCTGCATCAGATGGTCAAATTTGCGTGGGACAGGCAGGAGATTGTGGTGCACGGTGAAGATAATCAGTGTGCTTCAGGTGACGCGATTGTAACTTTTATTGAATTCGAGGACAGCAAGGGGACATGGGTCTACCAAGTGTTTGATACGGTGTCAGTTCAGAAAATCCCAGAAGGTGAGGTTGTCGCGACCCCAAAGATTGAACCTTCGTCCGTCATGGTGGCTTCAGAAATGTTGGAAAATGGTTTCATGTCCGGCAAAGGGTTGGAGGCTTCTCTGCACGACATTGTGCAACCAGTGTCTCTTCCCAAATATCTGGACACTTTCAGCCTAGGGTTCAAGCCCACAGCCGACGACATAAGGCAATCTAGAAAGCTAAGGCAGAAGGTTTGGGCTCTCCCAAAACCCATCCCAAGGTTGTCTAAATCATTCGTCAAATCTAGTACTAGCAATGGCCCCAGAGCAAAGATTTTTAGCCCACTGATCGACGCGGACATAGATCTTGATAAAGGATTGGAAAGACTGTTCAATAAGGTAAATATGGTCAAGGAAGGAGAAGGGTCAAGCAGGGTAGATGTGCAGTTTGTGGGAGCATGCACAAACATCAATAACTAGGAAGCCACTCCTCTTCCCACTCGGAGGGAGTCGTGGTAGTCGGCTTTGATTGTCCTTTCAGTCTAGTTTGGGTTAACGTCAGAGTTATTAATTTAGTTGTTATTTCTGTCAGTTTGGATGTGTAAACTCTGTTATCTTTGATTCTAATGAAATGCAATTTCCCTTTCAGAAACGCTGATAGTTTCCATTTCTCTTTACTTTTCTTTCTTTTCTCTTTTGTACAGTTATTTTTATGCTGGTTCCGATGATCTGACATGCATAAGGACTCCTCGGCCCGATTTTCAAAATAGTTCTAATTTAGAAATAATAATTCAGGTGATAGAACATGAGGATGAACCAGGGTATGATGAGGAAGGGTCATGGGACGAGATTAGTAAAGAGTTGACCTAATTTGAAGAGAAACCCAAACCGAACCTGAATGATATTGAGGCAGTAAATTTAGGACGTCCAGATAATATCAGAGAAACAAAATAAGTGTCCATCTGGAGCCACAACTTAGGGAAGAAATAATTGAAGTGTTGCTTGAGTACTAATATGTCTTTGTATGGTCCTACGACGACATGCTCGGATTTAGCACTGACTTAGTGGTCCATAAGTTACCTACTGACCCAGCCTGCCCGCCCGTCAAGCAAAAGTTGAGAAAGTTCAAAAATGATGTGAGTGTGAAAAATTAAAGAGGAAGTGACCAAGCAGTATGAGGCAAAAGTCATCCGAGTCACAGGATATCCTACTTGGTTAGCTAATGTTGTGACTGTACCTAAGAAGGACGATTAAACCAGGGTATGTGTTGATTACCGTGACCTCAGCAAAGCAAGTCCAAAAGACAATGTCCCCCTTCCAAACATCCACATATTGATTGACAATTGTGCGAAGCAAGAGATCGGGTCATTCGTGGATTGTTATGCAGGTTACCACCAGATCTTACTGAATGAAGAAGATGCGGAGAAAACAGCTGTCATCATACCGTGGGGGACATACTGTTATAGAGTCATGCCTTTTGGTTTGAAAAATGCCGGGGCAACATACATGAGGGCAATGACAACCATTTTCCACGATATGATACATAAGGAAATCGAGGTCTATGTGAATGATATGATAATAAAGTCCAAAAAGCAATCTGATCATGTCAGAGACCTGAGGAAATTCTTCCAAAGGCTACGCATGTATGATCTCAAACTCAACCCAGCAAAATGTTCATTTAGGGTCCCCTCGGGAAAGTTGTTAGGGTTCGTTGTCAGCCGCCGAGGCATCGAACTATACCCATAAAAAATCAAAGCTATACAGGAGCTGCCGCCACCAAGGAACAAAACAGAAATGATGAGTCTACTGGGAAGATTGAATTACATCAGTCGGTTCATTTCTCAGCTCACAACCATCTGCGAGCCCATCTATAAGCTATTGAAAAAGGATGTTGTGGTAAAATGGACGGGAGAGTGTCAAGATGATTTTGATAAGATAAAGGAATATTTGTCGAACTCACCAGTATTGGTCCCGCCGGAACCAAGAAGGCCTTTGATCTTATATTTTACAGTCTCTGACAACTTGTTTGGGTGCGTGTTGGGTCAGCACGATGTTATCGGGAGACAAGAGCATGCCATATACTACCTCAGCAAGAAATTTACAGCTTACGAGGTTAAGTATACTCATCTTGAAAAGACATGCGGCGCCTTGACGTGAGTAGCCCAAAAGTTAATGCATTACTTATCATCATATACCACTTATCTCATCTCACGTCTGGACCCATTGAAATACATTTTCCAGAAGCCCATGCCCACAGGAAGGCTCGCGAAATGGAAAATCTTGCTCTATGAGTTCGACATTATCTACGTGACTAGGACTACTATGAAGGCACAAGCATTGGCGAACCATTTAGCGGAGAATCCTATAGATGAAGAATACGAGCCTTTGAACATATATTTCCTTGACGAGGAAGTGATGTATATCAATGAAGCGGAATGAGATAAGAAGTCGGGATGGAAAATGTTCTTCGATGGGGCTTCCAACATGACATGCGTTGGGATAGGAGCGGTGCTCATTTCCGAAGAAGGGCATAATTACCCAGTCACAGCTCAACTCCACTTCTAATTGCACCAACAACATGGCAGAATATGAGGCATGCATTCTGGGTTTTAGATTAACAGTAGACATGGGTGTCCCGAAAGTCTTGGTCTTGGGAGACTCGGACCTTCTGGTACATCAGATTAAAGGGGAGTGGGAAAAGAGATTTAAAACTCATACTATACTGGCAATGCTTGCATGATCTCTATCAACGATTCCGGTCAATAGAGTTCAGGAACATCCCCATAATTCACAATGAGATCGTTGATGCCCTGGCTACTTTGGCGTCAATGTTACATCATCCGGACAAGGCTTATGCTGACTCGATACCTATCCGGATCCATGATCAGATGATTATTGCAATATGGTGGAAGAAGAGATTGACAACGAGCCTTGGTTCCACGACATCTAGGATTATATCAGGAGAGGTATGTACCCGGTACAAGCCACGAGTAACCAGAAGAGAAAAATCCGTTGTTTATCAAGTGGATTTTTCTTCAGCGAAGGAATACTATACAAAAGAACGCCAGATCTTGGTTTGCTTAGATGCGTAGATGTTGGGCAGGCGACAGTTATCATAAATGAGGTGCATGCTGGTGTATGCGGGTCACACAAGAGCGGATATGTTTTGGCAAAGAAGATTCTCAGGGCAGGATATAATTGGCTCACCATGTAGCGGGACGATATTAGCTTTGTGCGCAAATGCCACCAGTGTCAGGTGCACGAAGACCTAACTCATTCTCCACCGTCAGAATTGCATACGATGTCGGCACCATGGCCTTTCGTTGCTTGGGGCATGGACGTCATCGGGCCCATTGAGCATACAACTTCTAACGGACACTGATTTATCCTGGTTGCTATTGACTATTTCACCAAATGGGTTGAAGCCAAGACCTTCAAAGCAGTGACCAAGGAGGTCATGGTCGAATTTGTGCACACAAACATCATTTGTCGGTTCGGGATCCCCAAGACTCTCATCACTGACAATGGGTAAAATCTCTACTGTCACTTAATGAGAGAGGTTTGTCAAAAGTTCAAGATCACACATCGAAATTCTACCCCGTACCACCCTAAGGCGAACGGAGCAGTTGAGGAAGCAATTAAGAACATAAAGAAGATACTACATAAAATGGTGGAAGGTTCCAGGCAGTGGCATGAAAAGCTGCCTTTTGCATTGTTAGGCTATCGCACCACAATCCGCACTTCAGTGGGGGCCATTCCGTACTTGTTGGTATATGGCACAGAGGCGGTAATCCCAGCCAAAATTGAAATCCCCTCTCTTCGAATCGTGGACGAAGCAGGAATCGACGACGAAGAATGGGTCAGAGCTCCTTTGGAACAATAGAGTCCGATTGACAAGGAAAGATTGGCGGAGGTCTGCCACGGCCAGCTGTATCAATAAAGGATGGCCATGGCATATAATAAGAGGGTACGCCCCAGAAAGTTTGAAGTAGGTCAACTGGTATTAAAGCCTATCCATCCTCACCAGGCCGAGGCAAAGGACAATTTCACTCCAAACTGGCAAGGACCATTCATCGTATCAAGAGTGTTGTCCAATGGAGCATTGTATCTGACGGATGTAGAAGGGAAATTTGTGGAAATGGCTATCAATTCGGACGCTGTCAAAAGATATTATGTATGATTTTCTTTTATATCATTGTATATGCTTGAAACTTGTTTGTACTTGGCATATTTTGAAAATTTGAATGATGAAGGCATTTTATTCTGCTATCTAAACACTCTATCCTTTGCTAACCTCTTTGAGCTTTAGTTATTTTCTTTTCATACCCTTCTTTCGGAATCAGTAACAAAAGTCGGAAGCGCAAGTGTGAGAAGGAAGTAAAAGGAAAGGAAAGAAAAAAAATGAAAGTGAAAAAAAACTGAAAAAAATGAAAAGAATGAAAAGGAAAAGAAAACAAAAAGAGAAAAAAAGGGAAAACAAGAAAATAAAAGAAAAAGAGACAAGGAAAAGGAAAAGGAAAGAAAGAAAACAAAACAAAACAAAGGAAAAAGGAGAAGAAAAACAACAACAAAATAAGGAATCGGCATGACCTGCGTTTGACCTGATTCCTTTTAAGGATACGTAGGCAGCCTCACGGTTCGGTCTCATCGAAATAAAAATCCAACAGCCCCCAAGCAAGAAACTGGGGTAGAAGTTATGGTTGTTGTAAGAATTTTATTTCGAAAGTTATAGTTTTAAACCCATTTGAATTGTTTTGAGCCTTTGATACCTTTCTTTCTAACCCTATCCAAAGCCCATGTTACGGTCCAACGAAAGACCTTCTGATCAATCTTCAAGAGATGCCAAGTTGAGCAAGTAGAGGTAATTCATTTCAGGGACAACACTCCGGTCCAAGAAGGAGAGATAATAAAATGAAAGAGTTTTATTGATGAAAACCATCGCGGGCTCCATAAGGCGACGAGAGTTTGAGAGAAATAAAATGTGAGAGTCTAATCAGTGAAAACCTTCACAGGCACCTTGAGGCAAAGGTAAGGCAAAAAGCAAAACTCAGAAAGGGGCTATTGGTGGATGAACACTGTAGGGCAAGCCAAGCTAGGGTTTGGTTGAAATAATTGGGCAACGGAAGGTCGGTCATCGAAACAGATTGGGTCGACTAGGCCGAAGTGCATGTCATGATCAGGAAAAGCAGCGGTTCCTCTTCAGATAAGTCTTCCTTCTTTTCTTTCAACAGTCAGTGAGTCTGGAATTCTTTACCCTAAATACCGTTCGGAGTCTTTGCATTTCATCTTTCTTTTGAGTCTATAAAGTTTTTATTTAAGCAAACAAGAGGAATTTCAAAGTCGATTATCAAATCCCAAAGGGACAAAGCGCATGACGCCCAAAGACATAACAAAGATAACAAGTGTGGAACAGCAAAGGGAAGGATTCATAAAAACTGCAATTGAGGGAAGAGACAAGAGTCAGCAAAGTGAAGGAGTACCACTCGAAAAGGGGCATGAGAAGTAAAACCAAAAAGGTTCCGGGGTTAGCCGAGCATCATACACCGATCGGGCAATCTCAGATAGGACGTAAAGTTGGCACAACCCGAAGACGGGAAAGGTCGCAAGGTTTGACTAAGCATAATACATCAGTCGTCGGGGAAAGACATAAAGAACTCCAGCAAAGGATCAAGAGCGCAACACCAGGTGGGGAGCGACGTGAGGGCATACAAGATCAAGAGTCAGTCAACCATCACAAATGGACCAGGTAATCTCAAGAAAGGGGTATGGAGTTTTGGCGAAGGCTCGGAAATGTGACTCCAAGATGAGAAACAAAACAAAGCCACAAGGATCTGAGGATCAGCCAAGTATAACATCTTAACCCAGCAATCCTCCGATAGAGTTATAAGGCTTCTGGTAAAGAGACAAAAGCGCAACTCAAAGGTGGAAATGGCCGTGAGAGTTGACCCAGCATGATATATCAACTCGTCAATCGTCAGGAAGGGGCATAAAAGAATTCTGGTAAGAAAGCCGGAAGTGCATCACAAAGTAGGAAGCGAATAAAGGCACAAAAGACAAAGGTCAACGAAACATCATAGACAGACAGGGCGATATCAAGAAAGGGGGAAAGGGTTTTGACAAAGGAATGGAAACGTAACACAAAGACGAAGAACAAAGTGAAGCCGCAAGGATCGGAGGGTCGACCAAAGCATGATACATCAACACATCAATCATGGGGAAGGACACAAAGAATCCCGACAAGGGATTAGTAATGTAACACAATGATGGGGGCAAAATAAAGCCTAGAGGTCTCGAAAGGTCAGTTGAGCAGTTCGAGCAACTCATTTTCAACATGGGCAATAGAACACGACAATAGGGAGGCTGTTTTCAGTAAGAATGCTACGAGTCAACCACCACTTTTAAAACTGACAAGTTTTCTTTGATTGACAGGGGTAGGAAATTTCGGAAGAGCCTAAGGGAGGTGTCCACAAGGGAAGGCAAGCACACGACAGGTATGAACGAAATCTCAGGTCTCACCCGGAAGTGGGACTCAGTTAAAACTCAAAAAAGGATATAGTCTGTCATAAACACCTTCCCCAGCAAAGAGCATAAGGGGACAAACTTTAACTAGCAACCCCAATAAGAACAACTGAGAGTTAAAAAGGGGCATAGAAGTTGAGATAGAATGCTGTTTAAAATTCAACAGGTGCGAGTGACAGGGGCAAGCCCCAACACCTTCCCCAGTAAGAGTCGCAGAAACACTCCTGGACAATAATCACTGGCAAAAACAACCAGAAGTTAGAATTGGCATTTAAGGCGGAGCCTTCAGGATCCTCCTGAAAAACGGGACTTAGAGTAGATATTTCCCCAACAAAAGTCAACAAGAGCCATCATGATCCTCCTGAAAAATGGGACTTAGACTAAGATACTTCCATAGCAAGAGTCAACAAGAGTTTTTAGGACCCTCCTGAATAACGGGATGTAGCCCTAAATACTAACTCCTGGCAGACACATTTTGCCGTCAAATCAAGAGTTGTCAGGACCCGCCCGGATAATGGGAAGTAGTTTTAATCACCAGTCACCAGCAGATCCCCAGCAAATACAACTCATAACAAGACATAATGGAAAATAATACCTTTAAGAAACATAACATCTTAAGGCTGTCATCTGTTAAGAATTGTGAGGACCCTCCTAGATAATGGGACTTAGCTTAGACTTAGAGATATTTGATAAAGGGATTTCATCAACACCCACGGATCTGCCCAGCACCAAACTGGGGCAAGAAGAATTTTTTTTTGTTTTGTTTATTTTGTTGTGATCAGGTACACAGGCAGCAGGATCATGGAATACTTTTCAAAATTTCAAGTTTTAGTAACCAGGCGCCCACCAAGAGAACAAGGGAATATTTTTTAAAATTTCAAGTTTCAGTAACCAGGCGCCCACCTGGAGAACAAGGGAATATTTTCAAATTTCAAGTTTTGGTAATCAGGCGCTCACCGGTAGAACAAGAGAATATTTTTCAAAATTTTAAGTTTTAGTAATCAGGCTCCCACCTGGAGAATAAGAGAATATTTTTTAAAATTTCAAGTTTTTATAGCCAGGCGTCCACCTATAGAACAAGAGAATATATTTTAAAATATTAAGTTTTGGCAGTCAGGCGCCCACTTGCAGAACAAGGAAATATTTTTCAAAATTTCAAGTCTTGGCGATCAGGCGCCCACCTGTAGAACAAGGGAATATTTTTCAGATTTCAAGTTTTGATAATCATGCGCCCAAAGGGAGCATTTTTTTCAAAATTTTAAATTTTGGTATCCAGGCGCCCACCTGTAGAACAAGGAAATATTTTCCAAAATTTCAAAGTTTTAGTAATCAGGCGCTCACCTGTAGAACAAGGGAATATTTTTCAAAATTTTAAGTTTTGGCAATCAGGCGCCCACCTCTAGAACAAGGGAATATTTTCCAAAATTTAAGTTTTGTAATCAGGCGCCCACCTGTAAAAACAAGGGAATATTTTTCAAAATTCAAGTTTTGGCAACTAGGCGCTCACTTATAGAACAAGGAATATTTTTCAAATTTCAAGTTTAGTAACCACGCGCACACCGGGAGAAAAAGGGAATATTTTTCAAAATTTCAAGCTCGGTAACCAGGCGCCCACCTGGAGAACAAAGAAATATTTTTTCAAATTTCAAGCTTTGGTAATCAAGCGCCCACCTGTAGAACAGGGAAATATTTTTTAAAATTTTAAGTTTTAGTAACCAGGCGCCCACTTGGAGAACAAGGGACTATTTTTCAAAATTTCAAGTTTTTGTAACTAGGCGCCCACCTGTAGAACAAGGGAATATTTTTCAAAATTTTAAGTCTTGGTGATCAGGCGCCCACTTGTAGAAGAAATGAATATTTTTCAAAATTTTAAGTCT
Source organism: Nicotiana benthamiana (assembly GCA_034376525.1). Classification (NCBI taxonomy): domain Eukaryota; kingdom Viridiplantae; phylum Streptophyta; class Magnoliopsida; order Solanales; family Solanaceae; genus Nicotiana; species Nicotiana benthamiana. Next base: position 36,933,610 of record CM067335.1, on the reverse strand, counting down.
TGGCAATCAGGCGCCCACCTGTAGAACAAAGGAATATTTCCAAAATTTCAAGATTTGGTAATCAGGCGTCCACCCGTAGAATAAGGGAAAATTTTTCAAAATTCAAGTTTTAGTAATCAGGCGTCCACCTGTAGAATAAGGGAATATTTTTCAAATTTTCAAGTTTTAGTAATCAGGCGCCCACCTGGAGAACAAGAGAATATTTTTTAAATTTCAAGTTTTAGTAATCAGACGCCCAACTAGAGAACAAGGGAATATTTTTCAAAATTTCAAGTTTTAGCAATCAGGCACCCCCTTGCAGAACAAAGGAAGATTTTACAAATTTTTAAAATATTGATCATCAGGCGCCTACCTGCAGAACAAGGGAATATTTTTCGAAAATTTCCAGGCTTTGGAAATTAGGCACCCACCTGGAGAACAAGGGCATATTTTTCAGAAGTCAAGTCTTGGCGATCAGACGCCCACCTGTAGAACAAGGGAATATCTTTCAAATTTCAAGATTTTAGTGGTCACGCGCCCACCTGTAGAACGAGGGAATGCTTGCAAGGGAGTACATGTCAAGTTCAACAATTTGGAATCAAACATGAAGGAGGAAAGGGCAATCAATCAACAAGGCCACAAGAAGTTCGCGGGAAAGAATACAAGGTAACAAAGCAACAAGGATCAAGAGTGGGATTGAAGACGCAGATAGGTTTTCTTTGTAATCCGTAGCTTATAGCTTAGTCTAATTTTCTTTTATTTTCAAAGGTGTAGCAAGGAGGTCAGCAAGAAGTAACAGCAACATCAGCAGTGAAATCACAGTTTCGGTAGTGCCAGCCACCAAACACTTCAGAACTACACCGACCTGATTTCTGTTTAGCCGAGGATATGTAGACAACCTTTGAAGTAGGGTTCGGTTAGACAGTTTTCAAAACACTTCTCATGGAATGCAAAAGAGGCAAAAATCTCTCAGTTTCTCACCTATCTTTGCCCGGAAACCCTTCGTGTCTCCGAGCAAAGAGGGGCAGCTGTGAGCACTTGATTTATGTCTCACTTGAAATGTTCCTATAAATTCGTTAAAGTAGGAATTTTCTTTTATTATTTGAATTTTTAGGAATTAATTATGTGATTTTGGGTTTATTTGCAATTTTTCTTTTATTATTTGAATTTTTAGGAATTAATTGAGCGTATTTACATTTTTCTTTTATTATTTGAATTGTTAGGGGTTAATTGTGTGATTTCGTGTTTATTTGCATTTTTCCTTATTAATTGTGTGATTTTGTGTTTATTTGCGTCTTTCTTTTATTATTTGAATATTTAGAATTTAATTGCATAAATTGTGTGTTTGCATGTTGAGTGCATTTTAATTCACAAAAAGTAGCATTTTATTTAATTAGCTCAATTTTGGATTTAAAGCAGACTTTTGCTATTTTAATATTAATTTAGTTTTAATAAAATAATTTATAAATTAAAACAAATAAGAAAAAAGGATAGAGAAATGTGGTCTTGTTATAAAAGGCCAACTTGGGCCATTTTTGCAAATTTGAACTAGCCCAAAATCCCCAAACCTGACCCAAACCCACACCCCAAACTCGGTCCAACCTTGTAACATCCCCAGGACGACGCCGTTTTAGCGTCAGTTCATCTTGACCATCCATACCCCTTGATCCAACAGCTCAAATTGAGCCTCATATTTGAGATATAACACTCCAAACCCCTGTAGTACCTCAAAGACCAAAGGTCACCTTCCTCGTACTAATTGCCCACTGGTGTAACGCCGCCGCCAATCCACCGTACCATCATCGTCCGCCGCCGGCCGGAAATTGCCTTCAATTTACACCCAAGAATCCTCGTTGTCTCCTCTTCCCAACCCTCCTAAGATCGCCCTTCGAAATCCACCCCAACCCATCGAATATGTGTCCAAAGCCCGGCAGCTCCGCCGCCTACGGCGGCGCCCGATGGCCAACGACCCCGAAATTAACACCATGGGACCCCCTCACTCCCTCTTCCTAACCCTACCATCAGTCACCCTCAAACACGAACTCATCCCGTCGAATATTCATCTGAAGCAGGCAGCTCCGCCATGCAAGGCGGTGGCCAACCTCCAATGACTCCCAGGCCATCACCACCACCCCTCTAGCCCTCATCTACCAAAAACACACCCAAGCCTTCTCAAATAACCCCAAACCCCTTCAATGTTAAAATTAGCTATGACCTAAGATTAAGTTCAAATTTTAAAGACCGTTTGAGTGCCGTTCGGAGGCTCGAATTTATCTTCACCAAGTTAAATTGAAGAAAACCAGTAAGTTCTCCTTAAATCTTAATATGTTTTTCTATTTTTATATTTCTTGCCTGGTTTAACAATTAGGTCTGACTTTATTTAGTTTAAAACTAAATATGGCATCTATTAGATTTCAATTTTGCTCTTCCTCTTTTGATGATTGTGTGAATGATTTGTTGGCTTTATTTTAGTTGTAAAACTAGACACTAGGTTTTGGTTGTTCTCACCACAATAGTTTCCATGATTTCTGCTATTTCGATGGTATTCTTGACCTCTAAATTTGGGTATTGGTTAGTGGGTCACATGCAATCAGAATTTGGTCACAGTCCCATGTTTGTCTTTAATTTCAAAAAAATTCTTGATTTCTGAGTTGAATGTTGTTTAATAGCTCACAAGGTTAAGTTTGATTCTGAGAGTGAATGTTCCATTGACAGCATGATAGTTGTAGTTTTTCATGTTCTTCTTTTAATTTTATTATTTGACTTTATTTTGATTCAATTATGTTTTGATTTATGAGGATGGTTGGCAATTGTTCTTGATTAATAATGTAGTAGCATTAGGGTTGGATATAGTTGTTAACACTGTTAGGTGTAGTAATTCGTTATAAGTTAGTAAAATAATTTTTTTAACATCTAGGGGTAATGTAGATCCTTAGTTTAGTTTTTGGTGATTTTAGGATAAAATAGGGGTAATATAGAATGTTAGTTTAGTTTTGGTAATTTTCGGAATAAAATAGGGGTAACATAGAGTTTTTAACCTGGATTTGTTAATTTTAGGAACAAAATAAGGGTAATATAGGTAGTCTATAAATGGAAGACAATGGTAGAAGCCTTTAGACCCTTCTAGAAGTGGTCTTTGATATAAAATCAGTAGTTTTGTTGTAGTAACTTGGGAAACAAGTCAAAACATGAGGGTCCAAATAGGTAATCTGAAAATTGAAAGAGGGACCTTTAGCTAAAACAAAATAAAAGTTGTGCCCTAGCCTTTGGCTATAAAAGGGGATTGAAAATCGTTCAAAAAGGGAGGTTGGACAATCTGAAAGTATCTCTATAATTTTTTAGAATTTTGAAGCTTAAAATCTCTCTAAATAACTCCTGAAAACCTCCAGAAGCCCCAATCTTACTGTTCCATTGAATTTTATTGTGCAAAAACACTCTTAAATTCAGCTGTCTGTCAGAGATCATAGAAAAATGACCTGAAATATATGTGAAGTTTCAATACTTATTTTGGTTTCGAGTCGGGTTGGTCTAGTTGTTATTCAATTTATTTCGAGTAAGATGGTTAATGTTGTATGGTGTTAAATTCTGCTGGGATCCTGTTTGATTAGCTGGGTTCATTGGAGATATTTGGTCAGTTGTTGCTGTTTAATTTTGGGGTATAAGACCTTCCGTGATGTTTGGTGGTGTTTCTGGTGTTATTGGCTATTCCTAAGCTGTGAATTCCTGTGAATATACTGTTGTTGAGTACTGCTGACTCTTAATTCTACTTTTGTGCACAAATTCCAGGTATATTCTTGATCTCTAATGGTGTATCAAGCTTGAACTTAATGGATATTCGAGTTGAAGAAGTTTATTATCTTGTTTTACCAGTTTTATTGTTATAATGTGATTATGCTTGAAAAGGTGGTTTGCAATAATAAGACACTATAGTTTAGCTTGTTAGTGAGAATCAGTGTTTTATGTGATTATTTTAAAATTAATGCTGATGGTTTGTAATAACAGGACATTAGATCTTAGTTTGCTAGTTGAGATTGATTTCTACGTGTTTACTGTAAAAATGAGCTCCCAGGAATATGCATGTCAATGGATTTTCATTTACGCTGTTGTTAGTTTGTAGTTCTATGATTATCGTAATTAGCTCAAGTAAGTTTTTGAGTTTGAATGTTGGGGTCTAGTCCAGTCATTCGTATTTGGTCTTTCTCGAAGGCCTGGAATTGAGGTTTAGGCTCATCTAGGTGCCCAACAGGTCTCGTATAGGCCTGACAGTTCATTTGGGCCATTGTCATTTACTGAAAGCCCAGGCAATCCTTGCTCGGGAAGAATGAGGTTTTGGGCTTATGTTTAGGCCCTGATTTTGAAGTATAGTCACACCAAATTAGAAATTGCAGAATTGTGATCATAGAAATAATGTATGAATTTGATAAGAGACTCTAGTAGCTCACTTCAGGATTGGCCTTTTAAAATAAATAAACCGAGGTGTCACGCCAAACGAAATCCAAGATTACGCGGCCCTCGCTAATTGTTTATACTAAAAATGCTTAGAAAATTCGGGATACGCCGTTTAGCGAATTTCACGGCTTTCTCGTAAAGATAATCACGCGCTAGTCGCTTTTAGGCACGTCTTTATTAATTTTATCTCCTTAAACACGGGTGCGCATTTATGTGACCCAAATCTGAATCCCAGTGAAGTTAGAATGTGTCAAAAACCAGGGGTGCATTTATGTGACGTGGTCCGCGGCACGTTTTGACGGCGTTGCAATTTTCCTTAAAAACAATAATAACAATAAAGTGGTTAAAAGATTAAAAATGTGCTTAGGTTCAAAATGGTATAAAATCAGATAATTTGTGCCAAATATAACAGTTGAGCGACCTTGCTAGAACAACGGAACTCGATAATACCTAACACCTTCTCCCGAGTTAACGAAATTCCTTACTCGGATTTCTGGTTCGTGGACTGTCAAACAGAGTCATTCTTTCCTCGATTCAGGATTCTAAACGGTGACTTGGGATACCATAAATCTCCCAAGTGGCGACTCTGAAATCTCTTAAATAATTGAATCCCGTTTCGATTGTCCTTTAATTGGAAAAACTCCCTTATCTACGCCCTCCGCCGGGTTGTAGTAGCCAAAAATGAGGTGTGACAGTGGGTAGTACCTGTGTCTATCAGTGCGTGAAGGGGCTTGCCGTTCACTTTCAATTTGACAAACGTTAGGGTCCTCGCTTGAGTAGGAGGCCCTTCGTCCATCTTTTCCTTCCCTTTCTTGGTGATTGGGCTTGAGATTTTCTTAAGAGGACATGCACTGGTCCCCGCTAAGGCATGTGGGTTAGAGCGAACAATTACATTGAAGGTGCCTACCTGATCTTCTTCTGATGTGTCTGAAGCATCCGACTCATCCTCTACAGTTTGATGAGCATTGATCTTGATGGTTGGGCATTCATTATTCCAATGCTCCCCGCTACAATGACGACATTCTAAGGGAGGCTTTCTCCTCTGATTGTTGTTGATGGATGCAGAGTTGTTGCTGTTTGAGAGAGGAGTATTAGTTTTTGATGCACTCCGATCTCCCCCACTTTTGCTTGGGCCACCATTTCTGGGATGGTTCCCGTTGAATCCCCCTCGTACAGGCGGCTGGGTCCTGTCGTTCTGGGTTCCCAAATGATAATTTCCAAGGAATTCTGCAGCTTGAATGGCCTTGGGCAGGGTGTCTACCCGTTGTCGCTGTAGTTCCATACAAACAGGAGGTTTCAAACCTTCTAAAAATGCAAAGAGTTTGTCTTTGTCCCCTATGTCGCGTATGTTCATCATGAGCACGGAGAATTCGCGCACGTAATCCCTCACTGACTTGGTGTGACGGAGCTCCTATTGTTTTATCCTTGCGTTGTACTCCACATTTTCGGGGAAGAACTGCAGGTGTATGGCTACCTTTAATTCATCCCATGTCTGGAGAGTATCTTCACCGACCTTAATGGCTTCGTAGTTGACCCACAACCAATGTTTGGCATCGCCCTGAAGATATATGGCGCCAGTTGCTACCTTCTTGGATTCTTCCAACTGGCCCACGGCATCGAAGTATTGTTCGATGTCGAAGATGAAGTTTTCCACTTCTTTAGCATCCCGGGATCCGTCGTATGGCTTTGGCTCCGGTATCTTAATTTTTTTGTCAATGATGCTGGGGTTTGCAGTACCCATGATATGGTTGTTGCCTTCTCGAAGTAGGCTCTAGAGGGTAACATTGACAACATTGAGCTGGCATGTCAAGTCGTGTATGGTTTGTTGCATGGCAGTGAGTATTTCTACCTCCTGTTCCCCATGGGCTAAATCGTCGGCACACTCCTATTGGATGTCCTCAAATTTGCCATGAATATTGGCATTTTCAATGGCTGCCGTTTGCTGGTCATCCTCAGAGTCGCGACTGATGTTTGCGATATCATTTTCGGCCTATCGCATTCGACGGTCCAGGTCGTCCAAACTTTGCACTAGGTTGATGCTCAGATCAGGCACTGTATCCACGATGGATCGTAATCGGTCAACCGTCTCCTCTAGGAATGCTAAACGCTCCCCATGATTCACCATGGTCAGAAATGGTGATGATGGCAAATGTATTCCCTCGGCCATTGTCGAGCCTAAGCTCTGATACCAACTGTTACGCGATGCATTTATGAGATTCCTTGGAAGGGCAACGTAAGGCTAGGCAACCGATGTTAGTACGGTTGATGTCCGCCATTGAGGTACCCGCTGCACGCTAGACTAGATTGTCAGTGCCGTACGGGAAAACTAATGTCACGAGCAATTGCGAAAGCTGAGAGAGAATTGAGTTTTGAGTGAATTTGATGATTTTATTGATGTCTGAAAGCTGATTACAAAAGATGCAGTGTCGAGGGGGAGAGACACCAGTACAGAAAATGCTTGCTTGAAAATGTTTGATTGCTTGATCCCCCATAATGATACTAAAAATATAAAAACTAATGCTGCATGACTGGCCCTAAGAAAGCTTGTAGAAGCACACTCAATGAAAATGAAGTAAAACTAGTCTAGAATCACAACGAAAAAGACTTAGTTTATTACAATGTAGAAACAAGTCTGGCAACAACTTCATCTTGCGGGTCAGGGTCCGCGCGGGCAATGTTGTGGGTGGCACTTGTTGTGTTTGCCTGAGGCTGGGCGCTGGAGCTTGGCATTAGGGTCTGTGCGCGAGGCGCTGCTAGAATGGGCCTACCGCTAGGCACCGGCAAGACATCAGGATCTGCGCGTGCAGCATTATCAGTACGCACGGTGCTGTTGTCATTAGCCAGCCGCTGGGCATTGGCGAGATGTATCGGTGGGGCGATAGAGGCGCATGCGCACTTATCACTTGGTGCAATCAAGACCACGAGGCCGATCGTGGCGCTAGACATTGTGAGGCTTGCTATCTCGCCAGGAGGCGCGACCAAGAAATCATGAGACGTGTATGAAAAGCAGCCTATGAAAATTTTTTAGTTTGACCGTTGAACGGATCTAAGCATCAACAGTCATTTTGACCGAGGTGCACGTGTGGGTACATGTATGCGAATCTCATTACATGTGTCTTTGCTGTACTCAGGCAGTTAAAAGAATGACTGTTTGCCATGTAAGAAGCACATGATGCTGGTCACGACATAGTTTGCAACTTGATTAAAAATAATAAATAGAATTGTTTAATGTTTTTTTTTATTATAACTCGATTTATTTTTTTTCTTTTCTCGTGCTTTTTCTTATTTTTTTAAGGAATCTAATTATGCTTATTTGTGGCTAATTTAAGGGTTCTTGTACATGTGTATGAAATGGATATTTTTGCTTTGTTTTTTGATATTCTGAAGGTTGCTCGAAATAAAGTACGCGTTTGGATATAAAAATTATAATTTTTAGAAAAAATAATATTTAGATATATTTAATTTGAAAAATATTAAAATTTAAAATTATATTTAAACATGTATTTTATTTTAAAAATATTGCATGAGTGGAAAAAATTGAAAATTTTAAAAAAGTGATCAAAACTACTTTTTGGTTTTTGGAAAAACTCATTTTCGATATTTTTTTCCAAAACTTGAACTCCCTCCACTCCACAATAGTCATTTAGTGTGGACCGGACGAAGTAAAATTTAATGGACAACACAATTTTGAAAAGAAAAAGAATCGAAAAAAAAGAAAAAAATAGGGACAAACCTGTCCTTTAATGTGAATGATGATTGTTTTTCCTTTTTCGAACTTAGTTAGTCCCTAAAATGATAAATGCTTGGAAAAGGTTAGCCAAGTTGAAGAATTAATGATGGAGTTGCAGCCAACTAAAATAAATTCAATGATTAGACACAAGTGATTTGTTGAATAATTAAGAAATTAAAGCTAACTAGCTAATGTGTGATGTACACATGAAATTCCGAATAAAAGTAAGTTATCAATAATTGTCTGTCAAATCATCTCGTTGTCGGAAACTAAATCCTTAATAAGTGGTCTTGAGCCTCATCATTTGTTGATTAACATCATTGGGATTTACTTCTCTATTATTATTTTTATAGTAACATAAAATAATGTTAATTATTTATTACATATTTAATTAGTTGCTAAACCTCTTGGAATGCTAGAATAGTCACTCTCAAAACCAGGGGCGTACCTTATTTCATGAGGTATCACAGCAAGGGCAGCTCAAAAAATTGTGTGGTCTAAAGTCAAAATATATTAAAAGATCCTTGATTTTTTATAAAATATTATTACAATGAGACATAAAAGAAAATTCTGCGATTTTGATCTAGTGATAAGAGCGTAATGCATGGTAAGATTAAGCTAGGTTCATTTTATGATTTTGGACTCTTATATGGACAAAAGTGTAATATGTGAGTGAAAAGGAATAGAATGATGGGCTCATTATTTATGAAGTTTCAATCTTGGGCCATTATCCTTGAGAATTTCTGGGTTAAAAAAGAGTAGACATAAAATAATTTAATTTTTTATGCATGGATCAATCAAATATGATAAATTGAAAAAATGGTTAATTTTAGAGAAGTCGAATTGAAATTAGAGTGAAACGCCAAGATCAAGAAGAAGAGGAAGAAATAAAATTAGAATCGACGAGAAGGTGACTAGAGAATTTCATTTAGCGAGACAGAAATTTTGTGATTATTTACTCACTCAATCATACAACCTCAATCATATTTTAAAAAAATTAAAAATTGAATTTTTTATTAATAATAATTATATACATTATATGTTATATATAATATTAATATAGTAGTATATTGTAATTATGAGCTCTGATAATAAGCAATCTTCACTTTCAACTAAGAGGTTACGAGTCCGAGTCTTCTCAAGAGTAAGGTGGAAGTGGAAAGTTCTTGGAAGGAAGGATACTGAGGTCTATTTAGAAACAATCTTTCTATTTCAGAATAGGGGTAATGTCTGCGTACACACTACATTCCCCATACCTTACTAAGTGAAATTATACTGCATTATTATTATTGTAATTCTGAGTCCCTTAATATTTGAGGGCCTAAGACAAGGGCTTCATTTGCCTTAACTTAGAGCCGCCCTATGTCATAGAATACCACTTTGTCAATTATTTTACTACATATATATAAGGAAAATAAAAATATTATGAATAAATATTAAGAATGATATCACATATTATTATAATGATTTATTTATTAATTTACTTCTTCAAATTATGACACCATTATAAATTATTTTGCATACACCACTGCTCAAAATCTTTTGCAGTTAAAGTTTTTCTCTTTTTATTTATAAAGGCATAGAAGAGAGAGTTGAGGGGCACGTTCTTGAGGAATTTATAAACATGCATGCGATACTTTAGCTAAAAAAGAGTAGACAAAAGTTGAAGAAAGGATAAATTGGTACAATACTCCCTTCGATCTATTTTAAATATTTATCGTTTCACATTTAGAAAATCAAAAAAGCATTATTTCAGGTTCAAATACCTTGCTAAATTAAATGATTTACATACTTTTTCAAAATATCTCTCAAAACTTATCTCGAGAGAGATAAATAATAATTTAATCAAGTAATATTTTATGATTAATTTTATAACAAATAATTTTCTATTGTCTGTGTCAAAATTATAAACCATAATTAAGAAAAAATTGAAAGAGTGTAAAAACAATTAGGGGATCTTTTGTAAATACCTACCTACCACAAATTATTTACCCATTTATATCCATTGAAGTTTTTCTCTACCTATTTTTTTTAGCCAATCCAAGCCACCAAGTTTAGTGGCGTATGCAGGATTTTAAGTAAACGGTGTCACAATTAAACGATGAGTCATAAAAGTTACAAAGGGGAGATGACAAGAGAAATGAAAAGCCAAATATGAATAGCAGTAAGCCAACAACAACTACCCAGTATACTCCCACCACGTGAGGTTTGGGGAGGGTAATATGTAGACACGTCTTACCCCTACCCGAAAGGGAATAGCAGTAAGCCAACACTTGTAAAAATAGCAAATTGTAAAGGAGCTTACTTATAGATAACTATTATTAATATCTGAATACCTATTGTGTTGGTCTCCTGGCGTATTCCTTATATTTTGTGGCAGGGTCACTAGTTCGAATCTGAACTTCTCTTTTTAAATCAATAGCAGAAGATTCTCCAAAAAGTTATCCTCTATTATAAATGAATTTAGTTAATTTTTTACAAAATGATATTACGTGATACCGTTTAGGACTACGTGTATCCGCCCTTGACTAAGCTAATTCGAGTCAAGTCAAGCCAATTCACACTAAGCCAGGTTAAGTAATTAGATAAATTGGACATGTATATGCTGTAAATAATTTTCCAATGGATATAAAATAATATGTTATAAATAGAACTCTATTTAGAGTGAATGTCTAAGAGTTTTAGTTTGAAGCTACGTCATTTATCTTCCTATAAATAGAGGGGTCTTACCCCATTGTAAATCATCCCAAGTATCAATAAGAATACTCCTCTCTCTCCCTATTCTCTCTATATTATTCTTGTCTTTTATATTATTTCATAACACGTTATCAGCATGAGTCTCTAACCAATTGAAATTTTCGATTATTTTAACTTTTGTTTGTGTAGGGTTTTTGCTTCATAGCCGATTCGGCTCTCTCAACTCAATCGCCACCTTTTTCTAATTTCTATACGGAAAAATAGAAGAGATGGTATCATCATAAAGTAATGCAACGGGATGGAAACTCAAGAGGTATATTTGATATCACAACATTTATTGGTATACCTTAAAGGTAAGTAATTTACTTTTCCTTTTCAAATTCTTGAAATTCTACGATTTGATTCTATATACAAACAAAGACAACAAAGTTTGATTATAACTCTAATGGAGTTCATCAGAAATTACACTCACATGAAGTGGTAAAATTTCTAAGCGTTGCCATGATCAAATTCATGAATGATTGTGGGCAAAGAATTGAAAATCCGTCCCATTGAATTTGCTCCATTCCCTTTAGAGAATGTGGTAGCAGTATGTGATAAGTCTGAAAGAAGACAAAATTATTACCATGATGGTATCAATGAATGTGGACGTGGCAATAGACGAAATTATAATCGTCATTATTGTGATAATGAGAATAATAAAGATTCTCAAAATAATCTTTCACTTTATGAAAATAATATTTGATACGAGATTTTGTAAAGCACATGATTATGGTCCATTCCCTGAAGTGAATGTGATAATTGTAATAGAGCCCGTAAGTATGAACACGCTCTTGATATAATTTTGTTCTATGTCTGACATTATGAAAAGAAAGTTCGTTGCCTTTGAAATTTCGGGCAAGAACTATATGACATGGGTGTTGGATGCTGAAATCCACTTAGATGCTATGGGTCTTGGAGACGCCATTAAAGAAAGAAATAATGCATCCACCCAAGACTATGCTAAGGCCTTGATTTTCTTGCGCCATCACCTTGATGAAGGTTTGAAACTGTGCTAAGGCCTTGATTTTCTTGCGCCATCACCTTGATAAAGGTTTGAAAATTGAATATATCACAGTCAAAGATACACCTATCTTGTGGAATGGCTTAAAGAAGAGATATGACAACCTGAAGTTGATCACTCTACCACAAGCACGATACGATGAGAATCCAAAAGCAAATAGTTCATAAACTATATATTATCGTTGCGGTGGAAAAGGGCACTGGTCAAAAGCTTGCCGTATATCAAGACATTTGGTTGACCTTTATCAAGCATCTCGAAAGAGTAAAGGCCCTGAAATAAATTTTGTCTCTGACGACAATTTTGACATCACCCACTTGGATGTGGCAGATTTCTTTGAGCAACCCGATGGGAAAATAGACCACCTAATCGGTGTTGGATCTGTGATGAAAGAAGATGGAGTTGTTTGATTTTATTTCACTTATTTGTAATAGTTAGTGAATAAACTAATAGTCATTAGTATCAGCTCGTATTAGTTAGTTTATGATATAATGTTAGTATTAGTTCTTTAGAATGTTTCAATATGCTCAGATTTCAATAATATTTTTATTTTCCAGTAGCGGTAATCGACTAACCTAACAGTTAGTCGATTATCTAATATTTCGCATTAAAAGTGCATAACAATCGATTGTGTACGTTTAACAATCGATTGTCAAAGTTCAATAATCGATTGTATATGTTTAAAAATCGATTGTCTTAAGACAGTGTGATCTGAAGTTTTTCAAAATAGCAAATAATCGATTGTGTATGTTTAACAATCGATTGTGAATGTCCAACAATCGATTATGTATGTTTAACAATCGATTGTCTTAAGACAGTGTGATCTGAAGTTTTTCAAATAGCAAATAATCGATTGTGTATGTTTAACAATCGATTGTCTTAAGACAGTGTGATCTGAAGTTTTTCAAAATAGCAAATAATCGATTGTGTATGTTTAACAATCGATTGTGAATGTTCAACAATCGATTGTGTATGTTTAACAATCGATTGTCTTAAGACAGTGTGATCTGAAGTTTTTCAAAATAGCAAATAATTGATTGTGTGTGTTTAACAATCGATTGTCAATGTTCAACAATCGATTGTGTATGTTTAACAATCGATTGTTTTAAGAAAATGCTTATACTGAAATTTTCAAACTGCAAAGTAATCGATTATGGAAAACTTATAATCGACTATCTGATTTAGTTAGTCAACTGACCTTAGCAGATTTTGAAAATATTGTTTAAGTATGAAACAAACGGATTGAATTTGTTTATTCTCATGTTCGTATATTTTCTTTTGTATGGCAAACCATGGGAATTAAATTGATTGAAGGCTCCTGAAGAGCAACTATAACTCTGCCTAAAGGAACTATATTTTAGAGAATGCAATGTTCTCCTCCAAGTCTAAGAAGAACTTGTTGAGTTTTAATGATATCAGTCAAAATGTTCCCCTCCAAGTCTAAAAGGAACTTGTTGAGTTTTAGAGATATCATTCAAAATGGATATCAGATTGAGACAATACATGAGTATAATCTTGAATACCTCATTTACTCATGAAAACGAGGCTGCCCACTTCGGTTTGGGGTCACGCCATTTTGCATGCAGCAATGCTAGTTCGTCGGCTGCCCACTTCGGTTTGGGGTCACGCCATTTTGCATGCAGCAATGCTAATCCGTCTCAGACCGACGAATTATCACAAATATTCCCCGTTATAATGAGTTTTGGGTCATGAACCCAATATATCCCATTTAAGAATCTTTGGATGCGCAGTATATGTGCCTATAGCACCGCCATCCCGCACCAAAATGGGTCCGCAAAGAAGGTTAGGAATATATGTTGAGTTTGAATCGTCCTCCATTATTCGCTACCTCGAAACATTGACAGGGGATTTGTACACTGCACGATTTGCAGACTGTCAATTTGATGAGACACTTTCCCAAAATTAGGGGGAGAAGTTGGTGAAACAAACGGGAAATTTTGTGGAAAAATGCATCATTATCTCATCTTGATCCACATACCTCTATTTGTGAAAAAGAGGCGCAAAATATTATCCATTTGCAAAGAATAGCAAATCGAATGCCAGATGCATTTACAGATTTGAAAAGGATAACAAAATCACATATCCCCGCAGTGAATGTGACAACATCTGACTCACGAATACATATTCATTATCGGAAGAATATGAAAATGAAGTTGGTATTGAATATACCACCCTCACCCCTAGAAGGAGGTTTGAGATGATATATGGCATGAATGATCGTTGGTCACGTACCTATTGTACGCCAAAGTATTTTGGAAATATGACTATTAAAGGACAACGATAATACAAGAAACATATCTTGCATATAATTTTGACCATGACCATAATGGTATAATTTTCTCTTTAAAAGAGATATTCACCACATGGATGTTGATGAATCTGTGGTAGTACAAAATTAATTGAGAGCTCTAGAAGAGCCAATTACTATGTTGGAGAAACACAATTGAGTATTGTGCTGTAGTAAGTCTCAAAGAAACTTATTCAGTTTCCAAAGTACACGCGAAAGCGATTGATTATATTGAGACTATAAATGAAGGAAAGATTTGATATCTCCTATTACTACAACTTGTAGCGGGATAATTTGTATATGAAAAGCTACCCGCTTCATTCTCCAGTTTGTACTACACAAACAAAAGAATGCCACAATAAAGTGGATATCTATTGGTATAAAAACCCATGTCATAATAAACCTGAAGTTTATTGATAAGTGCACATGTCATGGTGTAAATTTGAAGTTTACCAATATTGATAATTTATTCAGTTGGCATTCGGGTTAGCCATCTCATTTTAAGTATGGTGTGCAATAATAGAGAATTCACATGGGTGAATATTAAAGAACTAGAAAGTTCTTTACGAATTCTCTTGTCTCACTTGTTCTCATTAATGAACTGACCAACTAAAGAATTCGGGTTGATGCCCATAAATTCTGGAAATATCAAAGGTGAATATGGGCCCATTCACCTGCCATGTATACCACATATGATGCATCTATGAAATGGTTACATGCGCGATTGTTATTAACCCGCAGCCTGGTCGGTGCTTGCGAGGTAAATTGCTCAGTAATCTAACTTCGAGCATAATTTCCAGATTTTCTACTCAAGATAGTTCATCTTGATAAGTTGGTTTATATCATAGTTGGTTTAGCAAGATAATTATTGAGTGCCTCCACTTAATAGCTAAACTGTTTCTTATGAGAACAAAGTTATATATATCAGTTTGATATACGTTGTATACGAGAGTATATTCTCCCCTCATAAGTGGTTCAGGGTCAGGAACCAAATAATTTCATCTTATTATTAATGTGCTGTGTATATTGACAGGATAATGCACAAAGATGATTTCCCAAAGTTGAGGAAACAAGTTAGCTTTTCTAACATGAGGGGGAGACATGATAAACACTTGAGAAAAGGTTACATGGGATGAATTATCATTTGTATATGTAAATCCCCGAATATCATGATATGAACCTGAAGTTCATAAAATGGATAATTCAATTGCAACATATTGCAAAGCATGCTATACGCATTTGCTGACCCAAAAAAAGTGACTATATTCTCACTACAAATGCTCATATTAAGTCCCAGAAGGACAAGTCTTTGATACGCTTAAAGCGTATAGACAAATACTTGATTCCATATGAAAGACATGTAGATTTGGACATATAGTTCAAATACTTGAAAGTATAAAGTCAAAGCATGATGGCATTGAGAATACATCTATAAAGATATTGAAGAGTCATTCCACGACATTATATGAAGATGTTCATATCTATCAAGAATGATGATTTCAAGGTGCGGAATATTTATTCAAGTCAATATGGTTGATTTATTTATCAAACATCTACCAAAGATTGTTTTGAAGATGGTGCACAAGATTGGAATGCAAATGCTCAAGGATATAAATTGATGTTCTTATCAGGGGGAGTTAATGCGCGTTGCACTCTTTTTCCGTTACAAGGTTTTGTCCCAACTGGGTTTTCCTTGCGAGGTTTTTAACGAGGCAACCAATAGGCGCATATTCAAACATGTGTACTCTTTTTCCTTCTCTTTAATTTTTTCCATTGGGTTTTGGTTTTAAGGTTTTAACGAGGCACATTATTGAATAGAAATTCAAGGGGGAGTGTTATAAATAGAACTCTATTTAGAGTGAATGTCTAAGAGTTTTAGTTTGAAGCTAAGTCATTTATCTTCCTATAAATAGAGGGGTCTTACCCCATTGTAAATCATCCCAAGTATCAATAAGAATACTCCTTTCTCTCCCTATTCTCTTTATATTGTTCTTGTCTTTTATATTATTTCATAACATAATAATTATTTTAAGTTTTAAGGGTATTTTGCATAAATTGCTCAAAAATGTATAAAAAATTATTGGAGGTATTTGGAGACACGTGGGACAGCTATCACGCCATTTGTGGGGACACTTTTCCCCACAATCCTCCGACATCATGTCCCTAAGCGATTTATTAATCATGATTTGTGGATATTTTAATATTGAGCTTAGACCACTTTTTGGTTATTTGTATACTCATTTGTGCAGCCCGACCTAAATTAGTTTCTTAATTACGATATCGTTACAGCCGAAAAAACTAATATAAAAAATTAATCTAAAGCTAGAGTATTTGCACCAATCATTTTGGTTTTTCTTTTTTGTCCACACGCCAATCATTTTTGTTAATATTCCATATCTGTTTCCTATTATGGGAATGATTTGGCAGGATACTTGTTTGAATTGTTTTTTTCTTGGCCCACGTCTCCACTGGCTTCAAGAATTAATTCTTATTCTTCTGGCATATTTTAAGTGATTTTGTTTTTTTTTTATTTGGGATTTATAATATTTAATTCTTTTCAGATATCAAAAATTACTTAACTTTTTTTTTCTAAAGTTGTCCTTAGAGTAAAGAGCAGAGAAATAGTTTATTATATTTTTAATGAACAAATTAAGGTTAAAACATGAATGTACTTAATTAACGACGAGTTTAAAGTGCTTGATTTTAAAATGATTCCAAGTTCAGTTTTATGTGAGGATATTACTATTGAAAATTAGGCTTAATGATTAGGTAATATGTTTATAGTCATCACTATTAAATATGTAATTATATGTAACTTAAATTAAAAGGCTTAATGATTAGGTCATGTTTATCGGCTCCCTGTTGAACTTCTTGTGGACAGCCGCACGACATATATATATATATATATATATTAGGAAAATGGGAAATGTGTTGGGACCTCTCTTTAGCCATAGATCTTATTTATTTTCTCCTTTTGTTTATTTATTTATTCTCCAATAATTCTAAATATTTTGGTTTACTTCTCCTTCTTTAATTCCTGTGATTAATGTCAATTAAAGTGTAATAGTATTTAATTGCAATACTAATTAAATATTACTCCTATTACGTTACTAGGCATTCCAATAGTCACTTTCTCAATCCCCACCTTAAGTACTCTAATTACTCCCCTCTCTCACTCTAATGTATTCTTTACTTTGTGTATGTATAAGGCAAACAAGACAAGGGGAGTTGGCCATTCGTTTGATATTTTATTGGGAAAAGGGTCAGAACTGCCCCTAACATATTGACTCCAGGTTAAAAATGCCTTCCGTTAACCTATTTTGAAGAAAATGCCCCTACCGTTAAAAATATGACATATTTATGCCCCTAAGTCTAACAACTGACTGTACTTATATTTAAAATGACAGGGGTATTTTTTTCAAAATAGGTTAACGGTAGGAGCATTTTTAAACTGGAGTCAATACGTTAGAGGCACAAATATGCCAGAATTTTAACGGTAGGGGCATTTTTTCAAAATAGGTTAACGGAGGGCATTTTTAAACTGGCGTCAATGCGTTAGGGGCAGTTCTGACCCTTTTTCGTATTTTATTGAACTTTTGGCTTTCCAATTCTAACATCTTTTACTTCTTTTTAACATATTTTTTTCTTGATTTAAAACTATTTATCTTCCTTGATTTCTATCGCTTGATCGTTTGGCTTCTTATGTCACCTTATTAATAGCATTTTTGTCGAGGAAGATGTTGTTTGAAGAAAATATTATATTTTGGATGATGAGAGTATGCAAACGAAGCTTATTCACATTATGATGAAAAAACTTCATTTAAAAGGTAAACTATATAAGATCGATATTTTTCGACCAATCGGTCCGATTTGTATTGACTTTTTTGGATAAGTTACTCATTATTTCTCGGTTAGAGACTTCCACTCTACTGGCTTGAGGATGATAGGCGGTAGTTACTTTGTGATTTACTCCATACTTGGCAAGCAATGAGTCAAAAGCCTTGTTGCAAAAGTGGGACCCCTCATCACTAATGATAGCACGAGGAATGCTAAACCTTGTGAAGATACACTTTTTTAGGAATGCGACAACACTTCGGGCTTCATTGATACATAGTACACTTCCACGAGGATGTAAGTGTTCCCACAAGAGCTCATAAAAGGACCAATGAAATCGATACCCCAAACATCAAAAGTATCTACCTCAAGAATCGTAGTGAGGGGCATCTCAACCGCCGGCACTTTGGCATGCATCATATCTCTTTACTAAATCACTAGCATCTTTAAACAACGCTGGCCTATAGAAACCGCAACTCAAGACCTTTGAAGTTGTTCTCATCCCTCCATGATGGCCACCATAAGGAGAGGAGTGACAAGCCTCCAAAATGCTCAATTGTTGACCTTCCGGGACACATCTTCTAATCACACCATCCGTGCATATTTTAAATAAGTACAGATCATCCCAATAAAAATCCAAACTATCCCTCTTGAGTTTCTTGCTTTGGTTGGAAGAGAGCTCACACGAGACAATTCCGGTAACAATAAAGTTTGCAATGTCCGTGAACCTTGGCATTTCACCCATTGACACGGAAAAAAGTTGCTCGTCGGGAAATATGTCATTTATTTCAAGGCCGTCGCATGGTCTCCCTTCTTCCTCAAACCAAGATAAATGATCCGCAACTTGATTCTCACTTCCCTTCCGGTCCACTATTTCTAAGTCAAAATCTTGGATAAGTAATACCTGTTAGATAATACGCTTAACGCTAGAGGGGGGGTGAATAGCGTTATAATAAAATTTAGCGTAAACTTGCGAAATTTGAAATTTGCAGGAAATAAATAAGTGCGTTAAGTAAACAAAAAGGAAAGAACGCACTGATGTATTCTGGTTCACCACAACAAGTGGCTAGTCCAGTCCCCGAGAGACTCTCTCGAGATTTTCCACTAACTTGTCAAGCTTACGGGTGCTCAACAAACCTTTACAATTTAAGGACACAAGCCTTAACACCTTTGCTCGGAGATACAACACTCCAAGACTTCACTGTTAAGCTTACGGGTGCCTAACCAACCTTTACAACTTAAGGACACAAGCCTTAACACCTTTGCTCGGAGATACAACACTCCAAGACTTCACTGTTAAGCTTACGGGTGCCTAACCAACCTTTACAATCTGAGGACACAAGCCTCAACAATCTTGCTCGGAGATACAACACTCCAAGACTTCGACCAAGGAAACACAAGTTCCTTACAACAAGAGAATCACAATTCTCTTCAAGTGTACAAAACACTACCACTCAAACAAAACACTCCTTAATGAGTAGATATGAGTAAAAGAAATAAGCTCAAGATCACAACAACTTTGAACAAGAATATGGCTCTCAAAACTTATGTAATGAATATAAAATGATAAGCAATAGAGTATGCAAGCTTATAGCAATTGTATGATCAGTTGTTGTGTGTTATTATGTTTAAAACACTGAAATGAAGCTGTATTTATAGTTGAAAAACTTGGCATTACCGTTGCCTAATTGCCAATTAAGAGTTGCTGATTTTACTGTGTGACAATCGATTGTCAAGAAGTCACAATCGATTGTTTGCCAATCGTTCCAGAAATCAATCCCAGATTTTACGCTTAACAATCGATTGTCCATGATCAACAATCGATTATTGGTAAAGTTCAAAAAATCATTTCCAGATTTTACGTAAAACAATCGATTATACAAAATCAATAATCGATTATTCAGCAACGTTCAAAAAATCTTTTCCAGATTTTAATTTCAACAATCGATTGTACAAAATCAACAATCGATTACCTGACGGCATTTGAAAACTTTACGACAACGGTCAGCTTCACAATCGATTGTGCAATGTTAACAATCGATTATTTATCAGACTTTGAAAATCATTTTAGACACAGCCTCGTGACAATCGATTGTTATATACTCACAATCGATTATTTAATAACTTTGAAAAAGTCTGGAAGACACTGCCTCAACACAATCGATTGTCATATGTTCACAATCGATTATTTTGTGACTTTGAAAAATCTGATGGACACCGTCTCTTCACAATCGATTGTCATTAGCTTCACAATCGATCATTCTGAGTTTTGAAAAACTTTGATGTACACTGCCTCATCACAATCGATTGTCATAAGGTTCACAATCGATTGTCATGCAGGTTTGAAAAACCTGATGCTTACTGCCTTAACACAATCGATTGTCATTAGTTCACAATCGATTGTCATGCAGTCTTGGCTTAACATAATCGATTATCATAAGTACATAATCGATTATCTTAGTCCAGATTTTAGAGGCATGTTTAAAAATCATTTTGACTAAAGTAAATATGCATGATTCAAAATCATTTAGCATTAAATTAAATATGCATGACTTTGTAAAAATAGTTTTACGAGAGAAGCCATGTCATGAGTCAAGTTTTCGGATCAAGATCTCAATTAAGAACGACTCATTTAAACTATAAAACTTTGTATTGTGCTTGAATCTCGTTATCCACCAATTGTGCGCTTGTACTTGAACTTCGTCATATATCAATTTGCGCTTGTTTGTCATTCATCAAAACCTACACATAAGAACACACTTTTTAGTATAAAGCCTTGAGAACGTGTTTCCAACAATTTCCCCCTTTTTGATAATGGCAAACTTTAAGCGGGATATGCAACCTAAACAATTTATATTGACGATTCAAGACATGCATTTGTTCCCCCTCAATATATGTATTCCCCCTCAATTTAAGCTTATAAATATTGAGAGTGCATACCCGTTATCTTCCCCCTTTTGCCATTAGCAAAAATAATATAAGAAGATGCCAAAGATGTAAATAAAACTTGTTTATTTATTAAAAAAAAAAACAATTACATAAGGAGGGGACAATAAAACATATCACAATAGAACAAAAAAAAAACAAAGAAATCATTCATCATCATTTCCGCCTCATCATCCGACACTGCTTCAAAGGGAACAAGACCGGCATATGGATAATGAACATGGTCAAAATATCCATGGATCTCATTTATCAATTGACCAACATAGGTGGTCAAGGAAGCAATTTGGTCGGAAATGGATTGGAGAGTGGGCTCTTGAGGCGGACGAGTTCGACGGGTTGGAGGAGGAGCAGGCGCTGCATGATCACCGTCATGATGAAAGGAGGATTCTGAAATTTCCCACTTCTTGGTACTCTTTTTGAGAGGACCGTTGGAAGTGATGAATCCGGAGGCTTCAAGAAAATTCATGATGAGGAGAGCATAAGGAAGAGGCCTATCATCTCCGATAGCGTCACGTATGTGAATCTTGACAAACCGACACCAATTGATGTTAGCTCCGGTTATTATGGCATGCATGAGCTTGGTGTCCTCTTGGGAAATGGTAGTATGGTTATGCTTGCGAGGCTTGAGGACTCGGGTGATGAAATAGAAAATCAACCGATAATTTGGATCCATTCCCGTAATTGTAGGACGACGGGAAGAAAGATTTGGATCATAAGAAGTAAGTCCGGTTTGATGTAGGAGGACCGTTTCATCAAAAAGGGCTCCGGCTTCTTCGATGTACTGAAAAATGTCTTCACCATTATGAGGAAGACGGGCAATGGTATGAAGGTTTTCATCGGAAAGAAGAATTTGAACACCATTTATATTTGTCACAAGCTCACCGTCATCATCCTCATGAAGGTTGGAGTAAAATGCTTGAATCAATGTAGTGTTGATGTAAGGATGGGTAAGAAGTAAGAAGTCAAGAAGTTGACAATTTTTGAGCATATTTGCAGCAGGGCCATAAGATTCAAGATACTTGTTGGTTGAAAAGCGGGGAGGAAGAATGTCGCGATTTTTAATTTTGTTAAAAATCGAGTAAGCTCGATGTCAGAATTAAAGTATAGAACGGAACCATCTTGATAAGGATAGTTTGGAGCAGCAGAGGAGGATGCACCATGCCTAGCAGAACGGGAACGTTTGGAGTGACGGCCCGACATTTTCACTGAGTATTGCTGGAATTTGCAAGAGACTTGAAAGAATTTTGATAGTTTGAGAGCTAAAGTTGATGCTTGAGTGAATAAAAATGAACATATATGGAGCCTATTTATAGAGGGGAGAAAGGCATTTCATTAATGGAAGAAATCTGCAGAAAATTAAAAGCTGAAACAGTCAGAAACGGTAAAAATAAATCTTACTGACCGTTAGACAATCGATTGTTGGAATGAGATAATCGATTGTCATTAAGATTTGACTGAATCTCAGAACTGACACAAATCGATTGCAGAACCAAACGGTAAAAAAAATTTTGAATTACTGACATGAAATAATCGATTGTCAAAATATGGTAATCGATTGTTATGTTACAGTGAGCACAGAAATTTTCTGATTTTGAGAATAATCGATTATATTTTGAAACAATCGATTGTTTTGGAAAAGCATTGCTGAATGGCTGAGACGGAAATCGATTTTGCAGTTAAAGAATCAATTAATTAACAAAGCTGCATAATAAACATAAACCATAAACAATCAATTAGTGATACTGCTAATCGATTTTCTGCACAGTAAGATAATCGATTATTTGCTTGGAACAATCGATTGTTCTGTGCCAAAACTTAATAATTCCCCCTACCTTTAGGGTGATACCTGCAAAATAGAATTAAACGTCTCCGACGCTCAAGTCAGTAATTAAAATATAAATGCAACCTAAAATGTATGCATTTAGATCAACTTTTACCCGCATTCAATACTTCATTTGGACATGATTTATATTTAGCACAACATTAAACGCTAAATATTTTATCAAGTCTACTAGAAATAAGGTAAAGTGAGGAACGATCATACCTGTGTAGTTCTTGGTATTGCTCGTTTTACCTTTCACATTTCTGTCAAAATGGTCATCTAAATTCATTGAAGTGACCATTGGTTTGGTGTTGCTCTTTTCGAATTGATTTGGCAACTCCTTGCGACATTTAGATGGACAATGAAAGTTCCCTCTTTCATTTACTTAATTTGCAGCTCCAAGAAGAAATTAAGCTTGTCTATCAATGATATCTCAAATGCGATTTACAGATTCCTTGCATGACACTTATTAGTTGCTCCAAAGTAATACAAATATTTTCTACGATATCATTTTTCACAAGATTTGGAATGCAAGATATTAGTGGCATGAGAGTTTAAAGAAAATAACATTGCCAATATAGAGAGTTGTTTTGAAATTCTGTCATCAAGAAGATAGTAAACTTCATGCAATCTATTTCCCCTTAATCAGAAATTTATCAAGACATACCAACATAGATATACCAATTGTTATAAAACAATGATAGACCCATTTGTTGGATGACATAACAAGTGTACCAAAAGTTATTTTAGTAACAGTGATACAAATTGTTATTTTTAGTAAAGCATATTACAAACGAGTATTGACTGTTAACAGATCAACCATACATCAAATTTTGAAGAACATGCCAACCATTATCCAGACCAAAGGATGTGTTCATCAAGAGACGATTTTTAACAGAAGGATTTTTGTCAATTGTTAGAAACATGAGACATCTCAATTATTTTTCAAAGCTGATGATAGCATTCATCAAAAACGTGAGTGAAGACTTTTTGAAGAATATGTTAATAGATAATACACACCACACAGTATATTAACAGTTATTTAAACCACAGATAGCAATTATCAAATCATGAATGAAATGATTTTATCAAGCTAACTGTTAATACATATCAACAGTTTTGATATTTTAAAAGCAGATAACTAACAAGTAAACTAATTGACACCAATTGTCATTTAACAACACGTTTTCAACATATGAATCAACAAAGCTAATTGATATTGATTGTTGACAAGGATATCTCAATTGTTAACGCACATCAACTATTACGACTAAGCTTATCAAAGATTCAACAATAAGGGAACCAAATTAACAACAAATAAGTCAATATTGGTTGCTAGCACATATCAACAATTCGGTTTTTGTCAAAAATGATAACTAACCGAAATTTCCTCTTGATACAATGAGGTGTCGTGCTCGGTGCATCTACTACAATACTGTAGCCTTTCAAGCACACCTGCAAAACAGGTTAATGATCTTTTGGTACCCATCTATTTTGGGTCCTTGGGGGTTAGGCATATCATAATGATGCGATTGAGTGATATGTCTATGTCGTGTAAAACATGCAGGAGCAATATGACCAATACGTCTACAATAATGACAAGTCACGTTGGGGTTATGCATCCTTCTAGGTTCATAGTAACTTGACGTACGAAAATGGTTTACTCTATTTTCAGCATTATGACTATTGCGCGCTTTATGAACATCATTTCTCCTACTATGAGCAGCATTTCTAGAATAATTATTTCTACGTTGGAAATCATTTCTAGGTGCTCTAAAGGGTTCAAAATTCCTTTTAGTATTTGGCCTATAATATGCATCATTTCTAGGGTAGTTATTTCTAGGTGGTAAGTCATTGCTAGGTCTTCTAAAATGTTCAACATTTAGTCTAGCATGCATATTGGTTCTAGGATTGCTATTTCTAGGATAAGCATTTTTATTATTAGTCCTAGGTTGATCCTTAGGTTGTTGGGGTTTAGCTTCAACCTTTTCTTTAGGCTCATTCGTAAACCCTATGCCATGCTTGGTTGACTTCAAATTATCAAGAACATCATTCAAATTTTTGTGCGAAGAGTTAAACTTATCTAATGTGCCTTTAAGCCTTTCTACTTTATTTTTGAGATGCAAGCAAGAAGTACACTTTCTAATAGAGCTTTCGGGCTTATCGGCGCTTCTTTTTCCGAAAAACTTGTTTTCCTCTTTCAACTTCTCATTTTCTAAAACCAGTTTTTCAAAATTTTTTTCTTTTAGAGAGAGTTGTTTTTGAAAATCTTTTTCTTGCAACGACAGAGTTTTCTGCAAATCTTTAATAGTCTTGGAAGCATCAACAAACTCATTATGTAATTTATTATAAGCATTTTGCATTCTTCAAGCGAGTGAGAGTTGGACGTACTTACCTCTTCTTTTTCGTTTGCCATGAGACATTGGCAAGTTGATTCATCATATGAGCTGTCCGCTTTTTGAGGCATGCTTTCATACATTTCCTCCAGCTTATCCCACATCTCTTTGGCGGTTTTGTAGTGGGAAATTTTCTGATAGTCTTCCTGATTCAAGGCGCTATACAACATATTTATTGCATTAGTGTTGTATTCACTTACCTTGGCTTTCCCAACTTTTGTTGTCATTTGATCACCATGCTTGATTATTTGCCATAGATAAAAGTTATTGGCTGTGATGAAAATTCTCATCCGATCTTTCCAATATGAGTAATTTTTTCCATCAAATATTGGGGGCAACATGTTAAAATAACCTTTACCTATTCCTGCAAAAGAGTCACGAGTAGAAGCCATGGATGGTTCTCTCAAACTGTTAAGTCTTCAGAGAGTTGGGCTCTGATACCAATTGTTAGAAATACGCTTAACGCTAGAGGGGGGGTGAATAGCGTTATAATAAAATTTAGCGTAAACTTGCGGAATTTGAAATTTGCAGGAAATAAATAAGTGCGTTAAGTAAACAAAAAGGAAAGAACGCACCGATGTATTCTGGTTCACCACAACAAGTGGCTAGTCCAGTCCCCGAGAGACTCTCTCGAGATTTTCCACTAACTTGTCAAGCTTACGGGTGCTCAACTAACCTTTACAACTTAAGGACACAAGCCTTAACACCATTGCTCGGAGATACAACACTCCAAGACTTCACTGTTAAGCTTACGGGTGCCTAACCAACCTTTACAACTTAAGGACACAAGCCTTAACACCTTTGCTCGGAGATACAACACTCCGAGACTTCACTGTTAAGCTTACGGGTGCCTAACCAACCTTTACAATCTGAGGACACAAGCCTCAACAATCTTGCTCGGAGATACAACACTCCAAGACTTCGACCAAGGAAACAAAAGTTCCTTACAACAAGAGAATCACAATTCTCTTCAAGTGTACAAAACACTAAACACTCAAACAAAACACTCCTTAATGAGTAGATATGAGTAAAAGAAGTAAGCTCAAGATCACAACAACTTTGAACAAGAATATGGCTCTCAAAACTTATGTAATGAATATAAAATGATAAGCAATAGAGTATGCAAGCTTATAGCAATTGTATGATCAGTTGTTGTGTGTTATTATGTTTAAAACACTGAAATGAAGCTGTATTTATAGTTGAAAAACTTGGCATTACCGTTGCCTAATTGCCAATTAAGAGTTGCTGATTTTACTGTGTGACAATCGATTGTCAAGAAGTCACAATCAATTGTTTGCCAATCGTTCCAGAAATCAATCCCAGATTTTACGCTTAACAATCGATTGTCCAAGATCAACAATCGATTATTGGTAACGTTCAAAAAATCATTTCCAGATTTTACGTAAAACAATCGATTATACAAATCAATAATCGATTATTCAGTAACGTTCAAAAAATCTTTTCCAGATTTTAATTTCAACAATCGATTGTACAAAATCAACAATCGATTACCTGACGGTATTTGAAAACTTTACGACAACGCTCAGCTTCACAATCGATTGTGCAATGTTAACAATCGATTATTTATCAGACTTTGAAAATCATTTTAGACACTGCCTCGTGACAATCGATTGTTATATACTCACAATCGATTATTTAAAAACTTTGAAAAAGTCTGGAAGACACTGCCTCAACACAATCGATTGTCATATGTTCACAATCGATTATTTTGTGACTTTGAAAAATCTGATGGACACTGTCTCTTCACAATCGATTGTCATTAGCTTCACAATCGATTATTCTGAGTTTTGAAAAACTTTGATGTACACTGCCTCATCACAATCGATTGTCATAAGGTTCACAATCGATTGTTGTGCAGGTTTGAAAAACCTGATGCTTACTGCCTTCACACAATCGATTGTCATTAGTTCACAATCGATTGTCATGCAGTCTTGGCTTAACATAATCGATTATCATAAGTACATAATCGATTATCTTAGTCCAGATTTTAGAGGCATGTTTAAAAATCATTTTGACTAAAGTAAATATGCATGATTTAAAATCATTTAGCATTAAATTAAATATGCATGATTTTGTAAAAATAGTTTTACGAGAGAAGCCATGTCATGAGTCAAGTTGTCGGATGAAGATCACAATTAAGAACGACTCATTTAAACTATAAAACTTTGTATTGTGCTTGAATCTCGTTATCCACCAATTGTGCGCTTGTACTTGAACTTCGTCATATATCAATTTGCGCTTGTTTGTCATTCATCAAAACCTACACATAAGAACACACTTTTTAGTATAAAGCCTTGAGAACGTGTTTCCAACAATGCCAACCTTATCAATCTCACCTTGAAATCATTCTTGGTCATCAAATAACTCAAGGCAGCATGGGCCGTTTGCACAATCACCTTGGCCCCCATAAGATATGGCCTAAAATTTTCCATGGCAATTACGTTGAACTTCATTCATCGTCTTGCTTGCATAGTACATGGGATGAAACATTTTGCTTAGTCGTTGGCCCAATACTACCCCCACCGCAACATCACTTACATCGCACAATAATTCAAAGGGCAAACTCCAATTGGGCGCGGTGATGATAGGAGTTGTGGTCAACTTGTGCTTCAAGAGTTCAAATGCATCCATGCATTTTTCATCAAAAACATGATAGAATATACTCTTAACGCTAGAGGGGGGGTGAATAGCGTTATAATAAAAAACAGCGTAAACTTGCGGAATTTAAAAATTGCAGGAATGAAATAAGTGCGATAAGTAAATAATAAGGAACGAACGCACCGATGTTTTATCCTGGTTCACCACAACCCGTGGCTAGTCCAGTCCCCGAGAGACTCTCTCGAGATTCCACTATCTTCGTCAAGCTTACGGGTGCTTAACAAACCGTTACAGTTGCTCAAGGATACCGCACCTTAAGACTTCACTTGCTTGAGGATACCTCACCCTAAGACTTCAACCACTAAAACTTTGGGTACTTAGAAAACCCAACAAATGAGAAGATATGTTCTTCTCAAACAACTCTCTTTTACACAAGCACTCTCTCAAAAGAGTAGATAAAGAGATACAATTTTAGCTCTATGAACAACACAAAGTTGTCTATCAAATGGCTCAACAAAAGCTCTAAAATAATGCTTGAAAATGATCAATATGTATATCAATGTATGGAGGAGTTTGTGTCTTTAAAAGCAGCTCGAAAGACCTCATTTTATAGGTGAAAAATGGTGCTGACCGTTGCTTAATTTACAAATAAAATCCTTGAATTTTTGCTCATACAATCGATTGTCTGACCTACACAATCGATTGTTTGAGGACCGTTCAAAAGACAAACTCCTGATTTTAAGGGAAACAGTCGATTGTAAAACCTGTATAATCGATTGTTCTTCAACGTTCAAAAATCAATTTAGGATTCTGTGGTAACGGTCTAAATATAATCGATTGTATAAAAACCATAATCGATTATTCTGATTATAATCGATTGTTAAAAACATATAATCGATTATTTAGCTGATTGAAAAATTCAGTTTAAGTACTGTCTCAATACAATCGATTGTTAGAAGTATATAATCGATTGTTTGCTATTTTGAAAAACTTCAGATCACACTGTCTTAATACAATCGATTGTTAAAACTGTATAATCGATTGTTTGCTATTTTGAAAAACACAATCGATTGTAAGGAGCATATAATCGATTGTTTAGGTCCAGATTTAAAAGACATGTTTAAAAACCATTTTGATTAAAATATAAATCAAAAGATGCATGTTTATGATAAATAAGATTTAATAAAATGTTTTATGCATGTTTATGATGACCTAATGTTGAGCCAAAAGACGAGATAACTAAAGCGTTGTTCTTACATTGGTTCTACCAAACGACCTACGTCTTGGGTCTTCGGTCTTGAACTCTTTGGCTCGACTTTGGCTTTTTCATGCAATTCCGTCATCAGTATGCTTCTCGCCATTTGATTGTTTGTCATATTATATCGTTGTTTGACGCTTGACTTCATTGTTTGTCATTCATCAAAACCTATACCTGAAAATCATGCTCATACAACCAAAGCGCACATATCATTGATAGAGTGATTTTCTACAATTTCCCCCTTTTTGTATGACAAACAACGGAAGATATGCATATTTAATTCCCCCTAAATTCATGCTATATCTCAACATACAATTTATGCAACCAATTCAATATAATCAATTCAATATAATTCCCCCTTAATTGAATATTCCCCCTCAATTAAGGCATGCATATCGCCTATATTCGTCCCCCTTTTGGCATTAGCAAAAAGACTATACCAAAAATTATTTAAACTATTGACGATACCAATCGTTATAAACAAGATCATATCAAATGTTAGTAAATGACATACTAATAATAACGGTCATTTTTCTTAACTATGCCAATTGTTATTTTAAACTAAGAATCAAAACATGAATCAATCATTTATTTTAAAACTAATTGATACTAATTGTTATTCAAAAAGAACTTGCTAAGACATGCATCAAACAAAGATAATATTGATTATTAGCACATATCAACTATTACGTTTTTATTCAAAATATGATAACTAACCGACGTTCCCCCTTAATGCATTAAGGTTTCGTGCTTGGTGCATCCACTACAATATTGTAGTCTTCAAGCACACTTGCAAAAAGAACCTAAAAATAGGTTTTTGGTACCCAACTTCTTTTGGGTCCTTGGGGGTTAGAATAATAATAATCATAATCAAAATATGAATCTCTATGTTTAGCAAAACATACGGGTGCAATGTGTCCTACCCGGTTACAATAATGACATATAACATTAGGATTGTGCATATGTCTAGGTTGAGCCAAATGCGTTCTAGGTGATCTAAATTTGTTGTTCCTAGACGCGTTGAAATTCCTAGAGTCATTTCTAGGTGGTCTGAATTTATTCATTCTAGACTCATTTATAAAATTCCTAGAATTGTGTCTAGGTGGTCTAAAATTATTAATCTTAGACTTATTAGTGAGGTTCCTAGAATTCTTTCTAGATGGTCCAACCTCATTACTTTCATCCTTTTTAACAACTTCAATTTTAGGACTATCAACACTACATTTTTCTAGTGCGTTCCTAAGTTCTATGTTCTCTATTTTTAAAGAACTACAAGAAGAACAGTTTGAGCATTTATCAATTGAAGAGGCTTCATTCAATTCCTTGATCTTACTTTTAAAATCAACAATGTCATTTTCCAAAAATTTATTTTCTTTTTCTAAAACTTCAATTTTATTTTTAAGAACACCATTTTCATTAGTCAATTTTTCAAAATCTATTTCTTTCAAAGAAGATGATTTTTCAAAATCTTTTTCTTGTAAAGAAAGTGTTTTCTGAAAATCTGTTTCTTGCAAAGAAAGTATTTTCTGCAAAGAAAGTGTTTTCTTCAAATCTTTTATCATTTTGGAAGCATTAACAAATTTACCATACAATTCATCATAGGCGTTTTGTAATTCTTCAAACGAGTGAGAGTTAGATGTACTTACCTCTTCTTCTTCGTTTGCCATGAGACACAATGTGGCGGTTTCATCGCCTGAGCTGTCCGAATCCCGTGATACGCGCCTATGGTGTTTCTTCTTTTTCTTGTCCTTCTTCATAGACTTACAAGACTTTTCAATTATATCATTTGAAATATTATCATCATCCCTTTCCGAATCACTTACCTCTTCTCGTTTAGAGGATGAGGCTTTGAAGGCAAAATTTGAATTACTTCTAAGATAAGGATTACGAATTGTGCTATCATAAGTTTCGAGGTTACCTCTTAGTCCATCAATTGTGATATCCGTGAATTCCATCGACTCTTGGATTGCATTGGCTTTGGAACGCCATTCGGGAGTGAGACTCCGTAGGACTTTTCGAACAAGATCTTTGTTCGTGTAAACTTTCCCGAGAGCATGGAGATCGTTGACGATTCTTAAAAATCGTTCAAACATAATACCAATGGGTTCCTTCTCCATTTTAAAGATTTCATATTTATGTGTTAGAAAATCAATTTTGGATTCTCAGACTTGAGGCGTACCTTCATAAATGATCTCGAGTTTATCCCACATCTCCTTGGCGGTTGTGCAGCAAGAGATTTTTCGATTGTCATCCGGATTCACCACACAATATAATACATAGATGGCCCTTGCATTATTTTCAACTTTCTTGATGTCCTCGGCATCATATTCATCTTCCTTCTTTGGAACCGTGGTTTCTCCAACTTTCTTTGTCGGCATTGGTTCACCGTTTTTGATGATTTGCCACAAACGAAAACTGTTTGCTTTGAGGAAGATACTCATCCGCTCTTTCCAATATGTATAGTTTGTTCCGTCAAATAGTGGAGGGCAAGTGGGGGATTGTCCTTCGCTCATTATTCCTGCGTTCAATATTCTCAATAAAAAATATATATCGCTCTCAACCGGTTAAGGCTTTCAGAGAGTTAGGCTCTGATACCAATTTTTAGAATATACGCTTAACGCTAGAGGGGGGGGGGGTGAATTGCGTTATAATAAAAAACAGCGTAAACTTGCGGAATTTAAAAATTGCAGGAATGAAATAAGTGCGATAAGTAAATAATAAGGAACGAACGCACCGATGTTTTATCCTGGTTCACCACAACCCGTGGCTAGTCCAGTCCCCGAGAGACTCTCTCGAGATTCCACTATCTTCGTCAAGCTTACGGGTGCTTAACAAACCGTTACAGTTGCTCAAGGATACCGCACCTTAAGACTTCACTTGCTTGAGGATACCTCACCCCAAGACTTCAACCACTAAGACTTTGGGTACTTAGCAAACCCGACAAATGAGAAGTATGTTCTTCTCAAACAACTCTCTCTGACCGTTGCTTAATTTACAAATAAAATCCCTGAATTTTTGCTCATACAATCGATTGTCTGACCTACACAATCGATTGTTTGAGGACCGTTCAAAAGACAGACTCCTGATTTTAAGGGAAACAGTCGATTGTAAAACCTGTATAATCGATTGTTCTTCAACGTTCAAAAATCAATTTAGGATTCTGTGGGAACAGTCTGAATATAATCGATTGTATAAAAACCATAATCGATTATTCTGATTATAATCGATTGATAAAAACATATAATCGATTATTTAGCTGATTGAAAAATTCAGTTTAAGTACTGTCTCAATACAATCGATTGTTAGAAGTATATAATCGATTGTTTGCTATTTTGAAAAACTTCAGATCACACTGTCTTAATACAATCGATTGTTAAAACTGTATAATCGATTGTTTGTTATTTTGAAAAACACAATCGATTGTAAGGAGCATATAATCGATTGTTAGGTCCAGATTTAAAAGACATGTTTAAAAACCATTTTTATTAAAATACAAATCAAAAGATGCATGTTTATGATAAATAAGATTTAATAAAATATTTTATGCATGTTTATGATGACCTAATGTTGAGCCAAAAGACGAGATAACTTAAGCTTTGTTCTTACATTGGTTCTACCAAATGACCTACGTCTTGGGTCTTCGGTCTTGAACTCTTTGGCTCGACTTTGGCTTGTTCATGCAATTCCGTCATCAGTATGCTTCTCGCCATTTGATTGTTTGTCATATTATATCGTTGTTTGATGCTTGACTTCATTGTTTGTCATTCATCAAAACCTATACCTGAAAATCATGCTCATACAACCAAAGCGCACATATCATAGATAGAGTGATTTTCTACAAAACAAACTTGGAATCTTTCTCTAGCAACTTGCAAAGTGGATTCTAAACCTGTGAGAAATATTTGATGAATCGCCGGTAGAACTCGGCATGCCCAAGTAAACTCCTCACCCCTTTTATGGAAGTAGGGGGAGGAAGCCTCGAGATCACATCAATTTTCGCCTTGTCTACCTCAATCTCATGCATAGAAATCTTCTGACCCAATATTGTGCCTTCCTTCACCATAAAGTGGCACTTTTCCCAATTGAGAACAAGATTAGTTTCTTCACATCGGGACAAGACTCTATCCGAGTTTTCCAAGCATTCTTCAAATGAGTCACCAACCACTAAAGTAGTCCATAAAGACCTCCAATATGTCTTGCACCATATCGGTAAAAATGGCCATCATGCAACGTTGGAAGGTCGCTGGAGCATTGCATAGCCCAAATGGCATCCGGAAAAAGGCAAATGTACCTTATGGGTATGTGAAAGTGGTATTTTCTTGGTCCTCCGGGGCAATTAGGATTCTATTATAGCCCGAATACCCATCCAAAAAACAATAGAAAGCTCGTTTCGCAAGGCGGTCAAGCATTTGGTCCAAGAACGATAGTGGGAAATGATCCTTCTGAGTTACCTTGTTGAGTTTTCGGTAGTCCATACAAACTCTCCACCTGGTAATGGTCCGAGTGGGAATAAGCTCATTGTTGGGATTGGTTACCACTATCATTCCTCCTCTCTTTGGAACGCATTGGATTGGAGAGGTCCATAAGCTATCGGAGATTGGATAAACCACACCGGCGTCAAGCTACTTGATAACCTCTTTCTTTACCACTTCTTGCATTGCTTCATTTAATCTTCTTTGATGTTCAATTGAAGGCCTTGTATCCTCCTCCAAGATGATTTTATGCATGCAAATGCGAGAATCGTTGCCAACTCAATGCTACACAAATATAGAGAGAGCGGGTCGCTACATCTTTTACCCGAATAGTGGTTCGGGGTAGAATTTCCACTGGGAGATTGGAATGGAGTTGTATTTTCTGTTTAGCCTAGACTTGCGTTTGAACTTCTAATTGCACTCCTAATATTTTTGGGTTTTCTTTGTATTAACAACTACTATTATGAACTAAAGTTGAACTAGGGTCATGGCATCACCTAGGTGGTTAACTAACGAGTAGAAACTACTAAGAATAGATTGACATATTCGGGATTTATGCTATAATCATTGCAAAATTATACCCACTCTCACACCTCTCAGTAGAGAGAGTGATTTTGCCCGATTGACTCTCTGGAGACCAATTGGGTAGGCCAATTAGACCAAGCAACTAGGGTTCAAGTAGGGTGATTACTCTCTCGAGATTTAACCCGTTAATTGGAACTACTATTTCTCATGGGTCCATCTCAATTCTTTATTGGGTTAATTTTAGGGTCATAGACTCTCTTTCTCAAGAAAAGTCAAAACCCACTAAGCTAGGATCAATATTTGCAACCACCAATCCTTAATTTAAGCATAAAATTAACCCAAATAGCAAATACCCAATAGCAATCTGTCATTGGAAAGCAACACCCATCAATTACCCACACTAAGGTTGAGCCACAACCCTAGCTACTGGGTTTAGCTAGACATAATTAAAGAAGAAATAGAAGAAATAGAAGGAGAAATAGACATAATAATTAATTAATAAGTTTAACTACAAGAATCTATGGAGGAATTAATGCTAAAATTCCAAAAAGGGACTTTCGTCCTCACGAGCGCAGCTCCGTTCAATAAAATAAAACTTGAAAAACTCCCTCTAAAAATGGTAAAATGTTCTATTTATAGTGCGCTGAAAAAACTGGACAAAATTGCCCATGCGGGGTCAGTGCGGGTCGCACAATTACGACCTCGGCCGTACTGGCTCTTTGGCTTCAATTTCTATCTTCTCTCAAGTGGCTGACACAAACCGCATAAAGGTGTGGCGCGGCCACGTGAAGGTCTAGCGTGGACCGCAGCTGCATGGCTTGCCTTTGCTAAAATCTCCATCTTCTCTGAACCTTGTGATGCGGGCCGCATGCCATTATAGCACGGCCGTGTGAGCTGGAAGCAGGCCGCACATTTCAAACTGCAGCCGCGTTATGCAAGACTTGATCATATTCTTCTCTGAAACCCCTAGTGCGGCTGCATGCACAATTGTGTGGTCCGCACTAGGCTCCTCTTTCCACCACTTCACTTGGCCTTTGATATATGAGCAGGTTTCACTCCGTTTTGAGCCACTCTTTGACATTTCATCACTTGTTGCTCAAACCTGCAATCAAGCAGAACCTGTAAGCATTAGACGGCTATTTTGTAGCAAATTATACTCAAAGCATAGGGAAGTAGGGGCATAAACATGTTAAAATCCTACTTTTCAGATGCCCCCCGAAGTAATGACTCACAAATTAAATGAAGGTCCATTGTATCCACCTATTTAGCAAAAGAAAGAAAGCAGGGGTCTTTTAAAACTAGGTGATTCAAGATGAGGTCCAAAAATTTTTGAAAATCGGGTCTTTCCGCGAGGTAAAGTTTCCCAACTGATTAGCTAATACTGTAGTTGTACCAAAAAAGAATGGCAAATGGCGAGTTGTATAGACTACACCGATATTAACAAAGCTTGTCCTAAAGATTCTTTTCATCACATATAGATCAACTAATTGATGCTACTATAGGACATGAATTGATAAGTTTCTTTGATGCATATTCAGGGTATAATCAGATTAAAATGGATCTCCTGGATGAGGAAACAATATCATTTATAACAGACAGAGGGACTTATTGTTACAAAGTAATGCTCTTTGGCCTCAAAAAAGCTGGTGCCACGTATCAAAAGTTGGTGACCAAGGTGTCTCAGGAACATCTAGAAAAAACTATAGAAGTCCACACAGATGATATGCTTGTCAAATATCAACAATCAGAGTTTCATACAGCACATTTTGTCTGATACATTTTAGATCTTATGAAAATTCAATATGAAATTGAATCCCGATAAATGTGCATTTGGCATTTCATCGGGTAATTTTTTGGGTTTTCTTGTTTCTAACCATGGTATTGAAGTAAAATCACGCAGATTAAAGCCATTAAATAAATTCCTAACGTGCTTGCAAGTAAGAAAGAGGTGCAGAGACTAACCGGAAGAATTGCAGCCTTGGGAAGATTTATTTCCAAATTGTTAGAAAAATGCTTTAAATTATTTTTAGTTCTTAACAAGAAAGATCAATTTGAATGGTTTGAGGAATGTCAACAAGCACTCAAAAACTTGAAGACATACTTGTCAATTCCATCGTTGCTCGCAAAACCAAAATATCGGAAAAACTCCTTATCTATTTAGTTGTCTCAGAAGTAGAGGTGAGTGATGTTTTAGTTCGTGGAGGCCAAGGTAAACAATATCCAATTTATTATGTTAGTAAATCATTATTAGTTGTACAGATAAGGTATTCTCACCTAGAAAAACTTTCACTTGCATTAATCATGGCATCTAGAAAGCTAAGACCTTATTTTCAATGGCACCTTATTTCTGTAGTAACTGCTTATCCACTGCGTAATATATTACACAACATGAGTTATCAGGTAGGTTAGACAAGTGGACCATAGAATTAAGTGAATATGACATCACATATCAACACGGGACCGCAATAAAATCTTAAGTGTTAGCAGATTTTTTGGCTATTTTAGCCAAGGGATGCAACTAGAAACAGAAAAAGAATTACAGGTATTCAACAGGTCTAGTCCAGGACTTGGAATTTATTTACTGATGGCTCATCAAATGTGAATGGGGCAAGTCTAGGAATTGTCTTGGTACCACCTACGTGTGAAGCCATACGACAAGTGATAAGATGTGATCCTATAATTAACAATAAAATGAAGTATTAAGCTGTGATTTCATGTTTATAGCTGGCACGCGAACTTAGCATTAATGAGATCGTAATCAAAAGCGATTCGCAGCTCGTTGTCAATCAAATATTGGGGACTTATACAGCCAGGGAAACACGAATGCAGCAATACTTAGAGAAGGTACGTAAACTGGTTAGGCAGTTCCAAACCTGGAAAGTTGTGCATCTACCAAGAGAGGAAAATGTCGAGGCAGACGCCCTAGCCAATCTCACATCTGCGGCATATGAGAAAAGTAAGGAAAAATTCTTTTGTAATTCATTTGTTTCATTCAGTACTCGATCATGACATGATTGAGGTAAATTTCAATAACTTAACATGGAATTGGAGGAACGAAATTTTCACTTTTTTTTTTCAGTATGGAACCATCCCTAAAGATAAGAAGAAGGCTCACTCGATTCGAAAAAAGGCTGCTCGGTACTGGTTAAAGCTAGGCAATCTCTATCGCAAAATGTGCGACGGTCCCTTAGCAAGATGCCTCGGGCCTTCTCAAATAGAGTATGTGATGAGAAAAATACATGAGGGGCATTGTGAAAATCACGCAGGTGGAAAATCATCAGTAAAAAGAATGATTAAAGAAGGTTATTATTGGCTCAAAATGGATGAAGAAGTGGAAAATTTAGGGGCTACATTTGGTAAGTGACAAAGGTACGGTAATAATATGCATCGACCTGAAAAATTATTACATCCAGCCATTACACTATGGCCTTTTATGAAATGCGGGATGGAAATCGTAGGTCCACTACCACAAGCAAAAGGCAAGGTAAAATATCTGCTAGTACTCACTAATTAATCTACTAAATGGGTAGAAGCAGAAGCTTTTAAGCAGGTACGTGAAAAAGAGGCCATAGATTTTATTTGGCAAAATATTATATGTCAATTTGGCGTGCCAAAGGAGATCGTATGTGATAACGACCCATAATTTATAGGGGCACAAATCACATGATTTTTTCAGAGTTGGTAGATTAACAGGATTACCTCAACGCCTTATGATGATAGAATATAATTGCATATTTTAGTCGATTATTACACTCTAATTTATTGTACTTTAGTTGAGTTTGCGCTTTAATCGCTAGTGTTTGGCACTAACAGTGTGTTTTATGCTTTGTAGGAGTGATTCTGAGCTATATTGATATTATGGAATGAAAATTCAAGTGATTTTTTGCTTTGAAGTCTGAGTAAAAGCCTAAGGATTTAAGTCGGGATCGTATTTGGGGATCAACAGATGATAGAGCAACAAAACGAAGACTCGAGTAGGCATATGGTTCACTGTCTATTAAAATACACATAACGTTTTGCTCAAAACTCCATTTGGGTTCCACAATATATGGTTGGAAAGCTAACTCAAAGGGATACAACTTTCGTGTTATATGTTTTTCCAAATTCCAAACAGAATAGGGAAAAAAAATGCACTGTGGTCGTCACCGCGGTCCTAGCCGCGGTTTGAGGCAGTGTCTTCTGCGGTTGTCACCGCGGTCCACGCCGCGGTTGCGGCAGTCCAGACGTGAAATATTATCCTTTTTGCGTAGGAGAAGGTATAATTATTTGTGCCCGACCCTACTAGGTATACATACATGGAAAACGGTATTTTTAGGGGGGTTGGACATATTTTTGACACATATTTGACCTAAGGAGGCAGAGACACAATAAGAGCAAGGCGAGAAATTCTTCAACAAGTTTTTCCTTCCTCTTCTTATTTTTTATTGTTGGTTATCACTTTTGATATTGTTTTTACATACTATTATGAATAGCTAATTTGTTATCTAAGGTTTTGGTGAAACCCGTTGGGGATGA